>CM060918.1:714386551-719386551 GCA_030737875.1 Allium sativum
AAAATGCTTTATTCAAGATCACGTTGTTCAAGTACACAACACCAACAAGCTGCTCACAGTAGGTCAAGGCAACATTGCCAAGTGACAACAATAAGTGTACACAACCAAGTAAGCAAAGAAATGAAGCATACATATTTCTCTTCAGCCCCAAGAATCAACTCATGGCAATAGTGATATAGGTGCACAAGGTTTAAAGCTATAACAGCCACAAAATAGTGCAAAAATACATGCAGTAACAGAAGAGGAAATAAAACAAGTCCAAGAACAAAATAGTGCAGGATCAAACAAACTTCTCTTCAGGTCAAGAACAAAAGACTAGTGTATGGTGCATCAAGATGGCACAACGTATACATGTCACTTATATATATATACATATGTACATAAGTGTACATATGCAAGTATTAAGCATAGCAAAGCTCTATGATCAAAACTGAACATGAAGAACAAGACTGGATCAAATGCACACGGCTTTTTTTAGAAGCACAATAGCATGCAACTACATGCATGACATGGCATGATCAAGCATAAGTATGAAACAGTAGTACAAGTGCACAAATATGTAGAGCTTCAGAAAATGACACAGTGATATCCTAGTCACTGCAATGGGAAAATGCACAAAGATGCATGACAAAGGGTATAGAGAGGAAGTACATGGCAACAATCAAAAGAATGATTAAATCTATGAACAAGTAGATGCATATGCAAGAATCTATTTCAAGTCCAGAGAATCAAACAAATAATGAACAACCATCATGTATATTCAAGTATAGCTCAATAATATACAAGAATATACATAATCTAGTATAGCAAGAAAGCCGAATACTTAAATATGTCAAATTCGAACACATGCATTTTAGATCAGAAGAATTAATGTATAAGGAGCAAGCATATAGGTCTAGAAGAAATAGTTACAGCAAATACAAGTCATGCTAGTAACAAGCCAAATAACACAAGCTTTTAGGTGCAACAAGCATGTGCATGATGGAACAACACCAAAGCTTTCAAGTGTGAAGCAACACAGTGTACAAGGAGAACATGCACAAGTGAATCAAGCTCAAGGCAGTGCAACATACATAAGGAACAAAGGCAATATGGAATAGTAGAGCATACGCACATGTACAAGAAGAAGACTAGTGCACAATGGACAAAGACATGGAAACAACGTACTCAAGCATATCAGAATGCACTAGTGTACATAAGATTATCACAATGGCAATACATATGTGCAGCAGGAGCTAATACAATGGTACAAATATATGTGCAATTGTAAAATACAAATGAACCAACCAAGCTATGCAAGCACACAGTGGCATAGCACAAGACAACAAGAAACTTCAAGATCAAGAGAATTGCACATGCAATGTAACATCATATGCAATGATACAAGGCCAAGAATTTTAAGATCAAACTCATGCAGCATGTTACATATGGTCAAGTGGGATATATGGTTGGTAAATAAACAAGTGCAGCAACAACAACATGCAGATCAACTCATATATGAACATAATATGTATATATGTGTTGATATGAGAGAAACATACAAGATCAAAACAAACACATGTTCTTATCAGTGTATCCAAGCATAAAGTTAATAATCTATCCGCTTATGCATGAGCATTGTCAATGGAATTATTCAAGTGTAGCATCATGTCCAGGGATAAATCTGGGGGGATCTTTTAATCCAAAGGAAATTTAATTAAATGACAAAATTTAAGGAAGTTTATTTTTAGGAAGATTTAAAATTTCAATCTATTATGGAAAGAAGAACAAATTCAGAAACTCCGTACTTCCCCAAATATAAAAAATGACAAGCTCAGTGTTAATTTTTGCACGATTTCAAAACCCTTCAGTAAATCACAAGAGTTATCTTTGGACTAGAAATTCAATCAAATTCTTCCAGAAATCAAATAGGTAATCACGCAAGTATCTAATCAAATCAATGTATGAAATAAGAGAACATTTAGGGTTCTAAACCCTATATAAACACCCATTTCATCACAGGCATAGTATCGAAAATCACAAGCAAATCAATTGAGAAAAACAAAACAGAGATACTCACATACTATCAGTATTCCGATGGCAAGACCAAATCAATCGACCAGAGAGCAAGGAGCCATCCAAGAAATCAGAGAAACAATTTTATTAGAGATTTTAGGGGTCGCAATTTAGGGCAGACCAAAACCCTAAATTTTATTCATGGCCATTGGAGTTTTGAAGCCGACATTTTTTAAAGTGACAAAGTTAACACAAAGGGTGCCGACTTATTATTTTTTTAAAGGGATTTTTGTTTTGACTTTTAAGTGTATTTTTTTTCTAATCATTGTATAGTTTTCTTGTATTTCTTTAAAATAGGTTTTTAGCTATAGGGTTTGTAGTCAGATCTGATCTCAGGTTTCAAGATCAGTGCACGGTTTTGAGCGAAGGATTAAAACAATAGCGAGGGGTCGCGAGTGTACAAGTGTTGTATGCAACATATTATTTTTAATACCTAGTAGAAACCTTGGGGAATGCAGTAGTAGGAAGGGGTTTGCCGAAATTGGGTAAATTCTGTGTCATTTATTTTTTGCATTTATTTATTGTACTGTAGTCTATACTATGATAATTTTCATTTTCCGCAAAACTACAATAAACCCTATTCACCCCCCTCCAAGGTTAATTTAGATCCTACAAGCTGGACTTCGCAACGAATATCAGATGTTTCCTTTAGATGCATATTTTTTTAATTTTAAATAAATAGGTTATCTAGGGAATCGTTATTGGTTACTACGAAGTGGTCGATCTCAATTACTATTGTTGTTGGAATCTTTGTCCAATTTGACAAGGATGATTGTGTGATTTCGACGAGAAGATATGATCGTTCATTCGATAGCAATTTCAACATGATGGCTCTTTGATTAGTAGCTTTGTCTTGAGGCAAGGATGTGACGCTTCTATTTATTCGTTATTCGATGATGATGATTCCAAGATGGAGAGCATGACTGCTACGATGGATAGTTTTCTACGAGATGCAGTAAAGACGTCATTAAGTCATGTTAATGTGGCTATTGGAGATATAGATAGATGGGAGACACAAGATGATATCCTACGACACATGATGACCATTGGGGATAGCTCACGTATCGTGATGACTTCAGATGGGATTCTTGTGGACAACAGAAAATGTATGCAAATAGATTATTGACGTTGTAACGACCTGGATTTTTGGTCAATTTAAAATTTTAATTTAAATAAGATTAGTGAACTTTTAAAAGTGATTTTAAAGTAAATATATTAATATTTGATATTTATATTATTTTAATAGACTAAAAATATACATTTTATAATTGACCTCGGATTTTGATGAAACCACATTTATCAGATCCGAAATAGTAAATTATTGTTTGGTACAAAATTTCAAATCAATCAGAGTTAATATGTAAACATACATAGTATAAACGTATATTGAAAAACCGGTTAGAATTCAATGAAAGCTAGAAATAAAGCCATTTTTCAAACATTCTCCGAATTTGACGAATCAATTTTATTGAATTCGCATTAGAGAAATATGGTAGGGTTTCAAATTTCGTATTGATCGGACTTACGGTTGATCATACGAATTGACAACATATAGGAATCGCCTTATTGAATTTTGACTTGAAATTAAGGAGTTTTGTGTAATACCGAACAATTAGAAAATATTGATAAAATGATTAACGACAAACTTAATGACTTATTAATATGTACTAAGTCTGTCCTTTCCTACTATCATATCTTTGACAATAAGAAAATAGTCCCCTTAGAAAAGTGAGAATAGAATGCCCTAAGGACAAGGACCCAGCGACCAACTCAAGGAAAGCGAAAGCTCATTGAAAATAAAGAAAGCGTTTGGTCAGCTTCAAGCTAGTCAAATCTGGGGAGAAGGGGGATAGATAATATAAGATCTTTGGCCATTTTTCATCTACATCTCAGGTAATTTTATATATTTCAAATTAATTTACAATGAGATAACATCTTCCTAACATATGCCTTAAAATGCTAATTCGTGTTATCATTTCTCTTTTTCACACATTCCTACCTACTTCCAAAATTAGACAACACACACACACTCTTCACATGGTTCCTCATACTTGCTAAATTCTTCCACCTTCCCCTCTTTTCTATGTACATAAGAATGTGAGTGGACAGAGGAATTCATTTTCTGTTTTCCTTTTCCTTCTTTCTCCACCATTTTCCCCTTTCTCCTTCTTCCTCATTCTACCTTTATCGGCCGAACCTCTTCAACACCACCCATCCCACTTCCACACCACCTCCTCCTTCTTCCCCACCTGGTGCACCACCCCACCAGCCCTCTTCCTTAAGTCATGGCCCCACCTCCCCTTAAAACCTTAAAAATCCAGCTTCCCCTTTTAAAACCCTAAACCACCAAGCACCTCCCCGAATCAGCCCAAATTCACCTTCCTTGGGCCCCACCAGGTCACATCTTAGGCCTCACACCACAGAACAGCCATGTTGATCCCCTTATCCCATTTCGTGGGTCCCATTATGGTGTCTAAGCCCTAAATCCCATAAAAATCACATTTTTCCTCTTCCAATTGGAAGTGTGTGTATGTATGTATGTATATATATATATATATATTTAGTAGTTGGTGATTTGGAGTGGGAAAGTTGTGATCTTGGTTACATGTGAGACTAGAGGTTCCTACCCTTATATATTGGTGAGTGGATCCATGTGGTGAGAACTCCTCACTCTCTTTTTAATTAACTAGTTTGGTAATAATAGTTAAAGATGTGTTAGTCATAAATGGTTATATGATTTATATATTGATTCTATGAGGTTAGGTTTGCATGTTTATAATGGTTAATTGATATGTTATCAAGAAGAGGAAAATGATGATTAGTCAAGTTAATTACTTAGTAATGAAATTTGATTCAAAAAGGTATACTTAGTAAGTAAATGAACACACGTATGTGACATTGTTAATAATATGTGACACTGGTTTGTACTGATTATGATATGGATGTTCATTGGATTGTGATGTGTGTTAATATGAATTTCTTTTGCCAATTGTCGCAATAGTGTGTTAACGAGGTTTAATACCTTAATTAACAATGGGTTGATTGGGTATTAAGTGTTAATGGCCTTAACACTTATGCTGATGATGCCACTAAGTAGTAGTTGGATGTTAATAGTTGTTGATAACTATTATTGGATGTTAATGATGTGTGAAAACCATATAAATTGAATCATATGGTGATTGGTTGAATTTCATTCTAATTTGAAATTCATTTGAATATTTTATTAACAAAATATTCAGGGTAAAATAAAAGTTTGAATTTTAAATCCAAAATAATTTGGGAGGGTAGTTTAAGTCCAAGTGAAACATTAATATAGTTTCTTCATTGCTTTTCACTGGCCTTTGGTTTTTGTTGCGAGTGCAACCCTCGCATTTTTGTCCAGTTGCTTATGTAAATCTGCATGTTGTTAATGAAGTAGTTATCCTGCAATATCATATGTTTGCAAGTTTATTATCTATTTCAATCAAATGCAGTTGTGATCATAATATCAGGATGCTAAGTAGTAAACAATATAATCGTATCACATGTCAAACCAGGATTCCTACTCAGCCACCTTGTAAATCAAAAATCAAAATTGCTGCAGTTGAAATTGTATCCTAAGGGTGTGACATGTGTATGCCCCCAATCAATCTTGAATAAAATGCCTGGTCAGAGCTTACTCGGGATTGCTTAGAATCGACATCATATTTCCCCCAATCCTTCAGTGGGGAGTGCGGGTTCAGCTTTCAATATTGTCCCCAATCCTTCAGTGGGGGAGGAACCCTTTTCCTTTAGCACTTAGTCTCAGTGCCTTTATACTCTCCTGTCGCATGCCCAGGTTAGAATGGGTTAAGGCGGTCTTTAATCATGGTGGACTAGTCATGCCTACTTTTGTACTTGCTCTCGGATTGGGAGAGTTTGAGTAAACCTGGCGAACGGTCATACCATTCGCCCCGGCTTTCCTTCTACACTTTATTTCCAAGAATGGAATTCCGTCGGTTTGAGTGTCATTCTTGCACTCGGTCTTAATCCGTACTTCATGCTTCGCACTAGCGTATAGAGCTTGTTAAGTAAGCGGTCGTATCGCACTTGCTAAGATTCTACCTCTAAATCCGGATTTGAGGGTAAATGTGCCCCCTTTTTCTTAAGTTCGACACCGACCAATTATGTCACAGCATCAAGTCAAAAATCAAAACAATCACAGAGCATGGAAAAATAAATGCTGGAAAAGTAAATGACATGCGATGTTTTTATAGTTGTTCGGCCAAACCATATCCCACGTCCACTTATAATCTTTTGTTCATATCAACTAGACTGTTCTAGACAAGTCGTGCCTTTTTACATAGTTTATAAAACAAAAGATTCAATACACTCTCAAGTCAAGTAGTGCTGCAAATGCTGGGCATTCCACGCTTTGAAAATTTCATCGCCATCTATGGTTGTTAACTTGAAAGCTCCTTTATCAATTTTCCGATGGATGACATACGGTTCTTCCCATATCGGGACCAGAAAAATAGGGGCTGGGAAGACACGCTTCAAAACTAGGTTTACAAGTTCAAGGTTCGAGGTTGAAACCTCCTGTCCTAGTATCAAGCGACCTGGTGTCTATGCCTCAAGGCACGTAAGTCCACTTCGTCTCTCTTTTCTTCAATAATGTCCAAGGACTCTAGGAGAAGCGCTTTGTTTGTCATCGGATTACAATATGTTGTTCTGTGAGTGGGGACTTCCAATTCCAATGGGATGACTACTTCTGATCCGAATGAAAGTGAGAAGGGAATGTGGCATATTGCTTATTTGTAGGTCGTTCTGTAAGCCCATATGCTAAGGAAAATTCGCCGACCCGAATGGCTTTTTCCTGCTTCGATCACTTCTTTAGAATGCACTTAATGATTTTTTTTTTACTTCTTCGACTTACCTATTTGATTGTGGATGTGCTACAACAAAATATGTGAATTTTGTGGTGCCGAACTAGGTTCCGTTTTCGTTTATGATGACTTTGGGGATCCTGAATCATCAAATGATGTTTCTGACAACGAAGTTAATCATACTCTTTGTCGTGATCTGGTCAGTGGCTCGGCTTCTGCCCATTTTGTAAAGTAATCCATGGCCACGATGTGTACTTTGCCCTGCCTTTGAAAAACGAAAGGCTTCCAATGATGTCACTTCCCCAGACGGTGAAAGACTACAGGCTCACCATCGAATTGAGTTGGCTAGGAGGTGCTCTGGGTATCTTCACAAATTTCTAGCACCTGTCGCAGCGTCATGAATAATTAGTTGCCTACCGATTTATGGTAGGCCAAAAGTAGCCCTACTATAGTATCTTCTTTGCCAACATCCGTCCTCCGATGTGATCTCCACATCCGCCTTCGTGTACTTCTCTCAACACACATTTGACGTCGTCATGTGCTATACACCGGATTTAGGGTACTGAAAATCCTTGTCGGTAAAGAACTTCACATTACATGACATATCATGTAGCTTTACGAACGGTGGCACATCTCTCTCTCTCTTTTTTGTTGAAAGCGTTCCGCTCTGCTTGAAGTTCTTTATCAGCATCATCTATGATTCTCTCTCTAGTTTGGTCTTCAGCACCGGATCAACTTCCATTTGATCAATGCTCAGAGCTTCAAGTGTCTCGATTGGGACCATCTTTATTTCTTCTAGACTATCATAACTTGCTAACTTAGCCAACTTATCCGCCTTTTGATTCTCTGTTCGCGGAACGTAGGATATGTTGTAATGCTCTAGTCTATCCAAAAAATCCTTTACCCTTTCTAGGTAAGTTGCGAGTCGTGGTCTTTTCGTCTGAAATTCCTTCCAAACCTGACCAACAACAATTTGAGAGTTACAAAAGATGTTCAAAGCCGCTACTCCCAACTCCTTAGCGAGTTTCAATCCGACAATCAGGGCCTCGTATTCGAAACCGTTGTTAGTAGCGGAAAATTCCAATCGTAGAGCATAGTAAATCGACCGTCCTTCAGGAGTTATCAGTACAACTCCAGCGCCAGACCGTCAATCATTCTTAGCACCGTCTGTATAGCTTCCACGTGCAAGATTCCAGCTTCTATTCTGAGGGACCTGATTCTTCATCTAACACATCTTCTTCGAGAATGGTGAATTTAGCGATGAAGCCGAATAATGCTTGCCCTCTTATGGACATTCTGCGGAGGAAATTAAGGTCAAACTAGCTGTAATGTCCTGTATTTTTACGGTGTAATAATTAATTAATTTAATTATTTAAATAATGGTTTAGAGATTTATATGGTCGTTTAATTAAATAATATTGAATATTTAATTTATATAAATAATATAATGATATATTTAATTTTGAAATAGTCGGAATTAGTATATTGACGACATAGTGTGAACTGGACAATTCAAAATACATATTTCAGTTTAAAATTGAAGTACGATAACGAATATATTTAAATAACGACAGTTGAACATATAACTATATTATAAATATAATCGAGCTCGAAATTGCGCTGTAGTTCGTAATTTGGCGATTCGAACTTCAACTGAATATACAGGGTCCGTTTTAAATCGGATTTCTGTGAAACAAGAAACGTTCGGAGCTGGTGAAGTATATTTTTCAAATGAAAGAGAAAAGTCGGGATTTCACTGTGTAGTTTTTGATTTTGTCCAAATCAAATTTTAGAAAAGTCGCTATGGAATTCCTTTGAAATATATAAATATATATTTATATTATAAAAGGATTTTATGTATAAACCGAATATCGATATAACTGGGAATTTTGAAATATGGAGTTGTAAATCCAATTGGAGCTGTATGGTATTCTAGTGTGAATATATACGATAATATTTATTTTAAATATTTAATTTAATTATTTTAAATAAATTTATATATTTAAATGGGTTATTTAGAGCTTTAAAAATAGCCAGTTTTGCAAACGACCTCCGTTTTCGACGAAACTAAATTTGTTGGATCCGTAATATTAAATTGTTGTTAGATTTCATTTTTCATGATTTTTGAAGTCAGTATGTGGCCGTACGGGATTTTAATGTGAAGTACAATCAGTATTTTGACAGTTAAAAATACGCTGTGTGAGCAAACGAAGTCGGAATTCGACGAAACCAGTTTCGTTGGGTCCGTAATATCAAACTCTACCTGCATGTCAATTTCCATGAATTTTGGATATCATGTGTGATCATAGGGATTTTTAACAACAAATATATTTAGTGATTGCTTAAAAATGAATTAAATAATCGAATATAAAATTAATTAAACCATCCTATAAATAGAACTTAACTTCTCCTAAACCTAAATTCAACTTTCTCATTTTCCATCGTTGTTTTCTTTTACACAGCAAGAAAATGGCGAACAAAATAAATCCAAAGAAAATGAAAGAAATTTCTATAAATCATAATACATATATGTTTGGGATCATGAAGCAGTGCTCTTCAAGTTAGTATGGGTTTCAAGGTACTCGACGACAGTTTGTCGATGCTCTTTTTCACCTGCATGAGTTAGGGTTCGGATTTTTGGGGTTTTAAGGAATCGATTCAAGTTGTGTGTGTTGTTTTTGGGATCGAGAAGTAAATCCGCACCTTGTGTGAGATTTTGAGGGAGTTCGGTGCTGAAAGCTGTCGTGTTTTTACACTATTGTGTGCGGTTTGTGGTTCACGACAGAACTCGAACAAGGGGTGCGAGTTTAGAAAAATGGTGCCAGGTGGATTGAGATTTCGGAGAGATGGATATTGGAGTTTACGGATTGGGAAATGGTGAAGTAACGAAGGAGGAAATGTCATGGAAAGGTGTGGCAATGTTTCTTTGAAGCTACAGGAGCTCGCGAGGAAGAAGAGTACAGGAAGCGGGTGGGCTTTTGAGGAAGGGAGATGGGCCTTAGGTAAAAGGGTGAGGCCCATTTAAAATAGTAAATTCAAGTTTTTATATTTTAAAATAATGTATCAGCTTGTAAACCCCGTAACTTCTCCATACGATATCAAAATTCAGCAAAACAAGATCCGTTGGGATCGTATGGATGGTGGCTCCAAAATGGAACTGACTGGGAGTGAATTAGAGCTCGTTACAATTTATAGCAAAATAAATTGTCCGTCTGAATCAAGCGATGGTTATCGTTATTAACGATGATCGTCCAATGTGAGTAAAACTCACTAACTCTGATCAGTTATATTTTTATAATGTATATTCAGAACTGATAAATAATGATTGATTGCTGTGTATTAACTGTTTGGTTGAACTTATAGATCTGGTTATATATATAAATTGATTCTGTTTAGCAGAATATTTCATAGTGAAATGAAATTGATGTTAATTGTATTGTGTAACATCTGTGGATGCAGGGAAACAAGTCAGAGGAATCCAACTGGATTCCTCAACATTTATTTTATTGATTTTCATATATGATGATATATGATGTGATATATAATGTGTGATTGATTATGTGTGTTGAATGATATCGATCATTTTTATTTGGTATTTTAAATACCATATAAAATACTGGAATTTAAAATGGGAATTTTCAATGTGTATGTTGAAAATAAAATATATTTATATAAAAACAAATGATTTTATAAAAAGGAATTTCAAAGCGGATATTGAATAGAAAAGGAAATATTTGTAAAACAAATATAAAAGGAAATATTTATTTAGAAAATAAATGGAATTATAAAGGAAATATTTATTTATGGAATAAATAGAATTATATAAAAGGAAATATTTGGAAAATGAATAGAGTTTTATAAAAAGAGAATTTTACATTAGGAAGGTTTAGACCCGTGCTTCGCACACTGGTGTAACATGATATTGATTTAAAGTAATTTTTCTGCAAATAAAATACTATAAAGGAATGTGGGGTTTGAATTAGGAATTTAAATGGAATTACAGAAATTAGAAACTGACTGGAAATTAGTTGAGTTGAATGGCTTTATGGGTATCGATCTGATGTTGGTTTCAGCCTTCGGGGTTAGTACGTATGGGGTTGTTCTCTTACTAGTTTACAGTTAGAGACTGAGATATGTGAAAAGATAGTGATGCGTGAATCAGAAATGGAAACGTTTTCCAAAGTTAATAAAGTATATTTCTAAATTTTGAAAATAAGGATTTGATGAATATATGGAAACGAGAAATGGGGAAATGAATAAATGTTGGCTAATGATTGATCGATAGAATTTCCATCTGGAAATAATATCGTTGTTTGCACACATGTTTTCCTTTGATAGTTAAATCACCGACTATCGAAGATTTTGACCATTTTCGTTGTCAATCCGGAGAGACCGGGATCATATATATTATCTGAAAACCACTCCGTATGGCATTAGCGTTGCGAATCAAATATGATGAAGATAATTGAAGACGGAGTTATGCAAGGGCTGTCCTGTTTACAGAATAGTGTCTTCAGATTGTCCAATCCCAGGACAACTTAAATGGACGAATGTCTGATAGAGTATGTCTGGCAGATCGCGTAAGTTGATCGTTTCAAACGTATTTACGTTGGTGGCGGAGGAATTCGTTTCTCTTAGCTTATACCCGTGGTATATTTAGGGGAATCAATTTGTGATTTGATGGGTATGACGATGTGGCATTCAAAGTAAACGTAGGAGTGATCTGTTAAAAGATACGTTATGACCTCAAGCCTTATCAACTGGGAAATGACAGAAATCGGGCAGGCAGCATGGCTAAGTGGGTCGCACCCAATTAGGGTATATTGTCACCATCTAGGGAATATTCATATTTGTTACTCCTTTCAATTATGTTTCTCCCGGGAGCGGTTATGTTGCTAGCAACCGTAGGTGACAATATATTCGATACACTCAAGAGAAATGAGTGGTCGGTCATGTGTGGCCAGTTACAAGATGTTCTTTTTGAACTCTAGTGCATCGCTTCTAGAGTACACTGATCGGAAAGTGGATCCATACCTTGTCATAGTTGGAATCCATTACTCAATAAGAGCCCGCAGTTTTGATTGTATATTATATATGTAGAGCGTAAGATGAAAGCGTTCTACTAGATTGCTATCTACTTGATTTAGACATTATTATAATATCAGAAGAGATTTGATATAAAGAATATTTTGGTTTGTCGTAAGGTAAAAACCATCCGTGTTTATGTGTGGATCGGTCTTACGATTATTCTTTGTTTCAAAAGGATTTTTGACAGGTTAAACAAATGATTTGAGTTTACTCACACCAGTCACATGATTGACCCAGAGTTTGTTTTGTTTTGTTTTGCCTAAACTCTTGGGTGCCCAATTTTGTACGGGCAGTCAAGTAGTCGGGATTTACAGATACTTGAAGAGCTGGAGCAGGAGGCTTCAGGATTTTATAGATTGTTATTTCCGCTATGTTGTAAGTGTTATACTCTAATAATGGTATTGTATACAGATATTGTTTTATTTTAAAGTTATGTTTTGAAATATATTTATTCGTTTCGTTGTGAGATTCGTGTTTACTCTAATGTTGTATGTTCTTCTTCTTCTATTCTAAGTTTCTATATTATCTATTCTCATCCTCTAGTTTCTTTAATGGACTATCCGGTATTTCCGATGCTTGAATAGTCGACATTGAGTTTATGTCGGTTTACTCAGGATCGCGAATCCCCGGGTCGTTACACTAGCTCAGCTCGATGATCCATTTGAGCAGTCTTCCAAATGCCTTAGGTCGCTGCAGGACCTGTCGGAGTGGGTGATCAATGTATATAATAATCGGATGAGCTTGGAAGTAGTATCGAAGCTTACTGGAGGCAATCGACAAGCTGTAGGAAAGATTTCCTATCTTAGGGTAGTTGCGGTTTTTTACTGCCAATTTCTTTCTCACATAGTACACCGGTCTCTGAATTTTATCCTCCTTGCGAACTAATGCTGAGCTAATTACGTGCGATGATTTTGCTTAGTGTAACACCCCATGTATTTTATAACTGTGAAATTCATAAATTAAACAATAAATAATTTTAAATCAAAGAATTAAGGGAAACGGGATACGCCATTGCGTTCGTCTCGGAATTCTGCTTGAGATAGAGTCTGAGTTTGCGTAAAACGGATATCGTATGAAGAAGTTATGGACGAACGAAGTTGGGTGAAAAACCGAAAAGCAGGTCAGAATGCACTGGCGCACTTGGGAAGTGCGCCAGAACAAAAATGCACTGACGCACTTGGGAAGTGCGCCAGTACATTTTTGACCTGGCGCACCTGCCAAGTGCGCCCAGGTCAAAAATGACCTGCTGGTCAGGTCTGGTCAAGCCCTGGCTGGCCTAGTCTATGTTGGCCGATTTTCAGAAGCTTGCTTTGTCATTAGGGCTAGGTGGCAGACTCTAATTGGTCTCTCTTTCGAATGAATGGCTACGATCAATCCAAGCAACATCGATGGTCCTAATTAGTTCATAAACTCTATAAAAATGACCCTAGACTCTACCTAACCTATTCATTCAAAAATAAGAACAAAGCCATCATGCTGCTGAGGAACGACTAGGAGTAGCCACCAAATTGGAGAGAAGATTTGGAGGCAAATTCTATAGCATAAAGCAACTTAGACAAATCAAATCAAACGCCTACGTCAAAAGGAGACGCATCTCCAAATTCCTAAATTGGAGAATTCGCCACACAATTGTAAGTAGAGTATTATTTTGGTATGAACAAATAACTGTGTTGGTTTATATACTTGATTTGTGGTGATAAAGTAATTCATATTTGTGCGTTACTATGATTCTTATCGATTTGGAATATTGTATACGTTTGGATATTCTCAAATTATGTTATTCATTATAAAAACTACATGTTTGCGGTAGTTTTATGCAAGTATGACGTTTGGATATTCGCAAAATATGTAACTCATGTTGAAGCTACATGTATGTAGTTGTTAATTGAAATTTATGCAAGTTTGTGGTTTTGCTACTATGCCATCATGATGTGCACTTTGGTACAAAAATCATTGATGTGTGTAATTGGAACAAATTTGGGTTATTGTAACTCATATGAAATTATGTTGAAAATTTGGCATAATGATCTATATATTAAGCCATACTTTTGTACTAGAAAACCTCTTTGCGAACTTATGAATATGACTAGGCTATGATTGATATTTTGCATAATTGAAAAACATGTTAGGTCTATATTGTTAACAAGAATTATATGATGACACATGTGGTACATAGCTAGGCTAAATTTACAATCCCCTTTGCAAGTTTGTATGAATAAAGTAAAAACCATGATTTCGTTTTTAGGAATATTTATGCCATAAGTATATTTGAGCCATGGTCATGTGAATAGATTTAAAACCATGATTAAGTTGGAATAATTCTAGTGGAATTATACTTTTGTATTAGTAACCAAAGTAAGCATCTTTGTAAACATGTAGTAATCTTGTAAACATGATTTGCTTATGTTTGACATTATGCCTAAATAAAAATATAGGTTTATGTTGTAGTTAAGACTATGCGTCAATAGTGACATACAATTTAGATTCTTAACTTAACTACAAGTTTACATGGTTTGATTCATGTCACTTATACTTTATGACCAAAGTATATGTTACTACTATGCAAGTACACCAGTTTCTATTTTGTAGTTCCAACGTTATGTTGCAAGTTCATGCGTTCACATTCCCCTTTTTGTGTATGTAATCACGCTTTAAGCCTCCCCTCTTTCGCATGGCTAAGTTGGGCTTAAAAAGGTTAAGTCCAACATATATATAATAAACGAACGTATTAAACGGGGGAAAATAACGTTGGGCTAAATTAATTAATAAATGAAAAGATAAAGTAGAGGGGCCCAAATTCAAGAATGGGTTGGGCCCATGATTGGTGTAAACCCTTACACCATTAATTTATTTTGAATAATGGGCCGCAAATATTTACATATAAGAAAATAAAGAAAAGTGACAAAATATGTAAATGTAGAACATACGATGTGTTTAACCCGAGGTTGGATTGAGTTGTGATGTAAACCTGCCCGGAACCGCCCGGTTGTCCAGTAGTCACAACAATACCTATCCAATGTGGGTGGTTAAACATGGAGCCCAATAAGGACCCGAGGTTAGACTGAGTTGTGGTGTAAGACTGCCCGGACCCAACCGGCAACAGGCAGCCACAACAATACCTGTCTAATGTGAGAGGTCAAGGCTTTAATTAAGACAATTAAGGCTGAGTCAGGATTTATAGGATTAAGTAAATTATATTAATACTTCATCAAAATGAAACATGCTAAACAGACTGATTGGGGGTTTAGGTTTATAAAAACACTTAACCAACTTAGCATGTTGGCTAGAGATAGAAAACCTAGTAGTGGGGGACCCTTTTCGCAGTAACCCTACAAGGTATCATGATACCCTGAAACTAGGCAGGGTGGGGCACGATTACTGGGCTGATTGTAAGAGGTCAAATCGACGGCAGTGGTGCAGCAGTGTAGGTTCTAACGGGGTGCGGGCGTGCACACACTCCGGCGCAGAAAAATAAGGCACTGGGCACCTGTAGCATACCTGTGCATTCTAGGATTGTGTCGGGCCGCCACCATGGGACTTGATACACCCCATGGTGGGACCAGCACAGGTAACTACAACATCGGAGGCCGTAAGACACATGTAACTATGCGAGTAGGAGCCGATCATCATAGAATGGATCACTTCACCCTGATTATGGGGTGCCAGTTGGGAACTAGTTTACATGGGTTCAGAGATTAATATGGGGTACGATAGTATGTTCGACCCTAGACAACTTAACTAAGTTTATAGTGCTTTCCTACTTCTTGTTTATACTTATCATACCCAGTTCTTTATTCATAGACAGAATAGTCCTAGACTTACTCAGGCTTTATGTCTGACTCTACTTTTCTTTCGTCTTCTTTTCTTCCGTTCCCCCCCCCAAGGTCCACAGGGAGGGAACACTGCAGCTTGACCAGCCTTCATATCCAGCTTAAAGAGGAAAAATGTATTGCTTGGACCTTTTCGTTTTGAACTATGGCTTTGGACAACCACTATGGGGCTTTTGCAGTTTATTTATGTTTTTTATGCTTCTTTAAATAATGTAATCAAGAAAGATTATGAAAGTGTTATGTTATGTTTTTGGAAAGGATGTAAGACAATCATGGTAATGTTGTTGTAACACGTATTTGCTTTTATAAAATAAAAGTTGCTGTTTTTCTGCTGTTTACAAATATGTGTTCTTATATATGTCTTGTATATCTGTGACTTATACTTATAAACCTCCACCAAAATTAGGGCATTCCCTTTGAGAGTGACCCTAACGGAGGTGGGGTGTTTCACTTGGTATCAGAGCATAGGTTTACCAGATAAGATAAAAAGTTTTGAAAATTTACTTTCAAAAAGGAAATTTAAAGAAGCATTTTTAAAAGAAAAAAATATTATTTTATTTTAAAAAGGCAAAGTCCCCAAAGGCATAGGTATTATCTCTTATCCTTCGTTTTGAATCTATCCTTTCTGTTTCAGCATGTCTGGAGACCTTACTCCCCAGCTGCTAACGCTTTCACTCCTCCTCCTCCACGTGAACCAGCAAGCGGAAGAGTCCCAGAGTAGGAAGACGAATAATAGTCAAACAAGAAAGGATCGTAATAGTAATAATAAGAAACGAGAAAAAAGGAAATGCAATTTTTGTGGTACAGAGGGGCACATAGCCAAGGATTGTAGAAAGTGTAAAAGAAAGCAAGCTGAATGTTTTCATTGTGGGGAGACTGGACACATCAGCAAAGACTGCCCTGAGAAGACAAACTTTGAGAAGGGCGGGAAAGACAACAAGTCCCGAGAGAAGAGGAAGTGTAAATTCTGTGGCAAAGTGGGGCACTTAGTGAAAGATTGCCGGAAAAAGAAGGCCAAGATGAATGGTGGGTGCTTTTCTTGCAGTGAGACAGGCCACGTGGCTAAGGACTGCCCAAAGAAACGAGGTATAAATACTTCTGTAGAAAGTGTAGTATGATCACCCCGTTCGCACTTTATTTGATTCCGGCGCGTCACACTCCTTTATCTCGTCTGCTTTAGTTAAAATCTCTGCACCTAAAAACTAGTACGGTAGAGGACCCCTTAATAGTTTCAAACCCAATTGGGGGCCCAGCTCATTTGTCTATGATCTGTTTGGGATTGAAAATTTCTATTCTAAGCGTAGAATTTCAATGTAGTGCCTTTGTTTTGGGCTTTTCGGGATATGGTTTGATTTTGGGCATGGATTGGCTATCCAGTAATGGGGCCATCCTTGATTTTGAAAAAAAAAGGGTTGTTAGGCTCCTAACCCAGCTCGGTAACACTTTGGAAATTTCTTGTAATCCCTCGTATGCGGTTATGCTTAGTTATCTTGAATCGCTATATGCCTCTGTTGAAAATTTGCAATCGGTTAGAGTGGTCCGGGAATACCCGGATGTCTTCAAAGAGGTGAAGGGCTTGCCTCCGAAGTGGGATATAGACTTCCGCATATATCTCGTAGATAATGAAAAGCCTGTTACGTTGCCCGTTAGACACGTGGCTCCATGGGAAAGGTAAGGGCTCAGTAAACAGATTAAAGAGCTTCTATAGAAGGGGTTCATTAGAAGGAGCATTTCAGAATGGGGCGCTCCAGTAGTGTTCGCCACTAAGGCAGAAGGTTCATTTCTCTTATGAATGAGTTGTGGAGAATCACCTTAGTAAGTACATTTGGCAACATGGTTGGCATTTATTTCCAAGAGATAGTTCTGCTACGTGGAATACCTAATAGTAAGTGGACGAGATCTAAAATTCGCTAGTAAATTTTGGAGAGCTTGCATGGAACCATGGGTACGCCATCATGCTTGAGCCGAGTATACTAGAAGTAGAGTAAGCGAAAGAGGAACGAGAGGCAACAGTGAAATAGGTTCCAACTCATATTTTGGAAACAAGAATTAAGAAGCTACGAAATTGTGAAGTTAAAGACGGATAAAGTATAATGGAGTTAAGCTCAAGAAATGCGACTTAGAAGATTGAAGACTAGATTCGTGCATCATATCTCTTCTTAAGAGTATATCCTTGATCCCTCTCTTCCTGTAGAGCTTACTTGCATGCTATCTTTTCTGTATATCCTCTCGGTCCCATTCTCAATCCAATTTCTATTGCAAACCCCATAGGGAGTATGACGCACCTGTTAGTAACACATGTTGGGGCTCGAGGGTGTTCGTTGGTTTGACTAAAGTTTTTGGGTTTTATAGGATACGGATTGGTCTTAGGTAGGGACTCCCTTGTGACCTAAAAGGAGTCCATCATGCTTAGTTTCCTAGAATCATATATGGTGGTTGGGTTGAGTAATTCTTTGGGTGTCAGTCTGATGTTGATTTTGGTCTTCGGGGCTGATGCCTAAAGAGTTCTTCTCCTAATCAATATATGTGTGGCATAGATTTCCAGTTTTGACATTGCCTAATGGGCACAAAATTTTTACTTGCTTCTATCATTCGACTATACCTTTAGATAGGAACAATTGGGAAAATGGCCTATAGATTAGAGCTACCCAAAAAATTGGCCGGAGTCCACAACGTTTTTCACGTTTCACATCTCCGAAAATGTCTACATGAGTCTGCTGAAGTGGTAGAGCCAAATATCCTAGAAGAAGCTGAAGTGGAACGCGAAGCGACCGTGAGGAAAGTTCCAACCCGCATATTAGGAATGGAAGTGAAGAAGCTACGCAACCGCGAAGTCAAGCTCGTCAAACTTCAGTGGAGCGACGCCGAGGGAGACGCGACTTGGGAAACTGAAGCTAGAATACGCACTGCCTACCCTTTTCTTTTCGAGGGTACATCCTTGATCTTTCTTTTTCCTTAAGTTGCGCTTTTATCTATCTTTTTTTTAGGTATATCTCCTCGACCCTATCTTTTAGGTAGAAACTCTTTGGATGAAAACATGTAATTGAAACATGTTATGGATGATGATTGCAAGTGGTTGCAAGTGATTGCTAGTGGTTGCTCGTGGTTGCATATACACACACAATCTAGGTTTTAGATCGGCTCAGTCACTTCATATTGCATATGCATATATGTTTGCATTCGTATATGGTTGAACTTTAATGTGTTGTCATATGGATGTTGCATGTGTATGAATGATTGTGCACTCATGTAGAATCATGAATAGGGGGATTTGCATTCATAATGGATTCATGGCACTTACATAATTCACATTAAGGAGGTCAACTGAATCAGTAGACCGCCTGATTTTGCATTAGATAAGTACATGTATACACACACACTTCGCATATGATCATGAAGCATTAGAAGTATTTTAAGGACAATGGATGCTCGTGTTTGATGGATGAGTAGATGGATGTTTGGACGTTAAGATGTACATTCTTCCTGAACTTGAAGATTTCGGGGACGAAATCCTTTTAAGTGGGGGAGAATGTAACACCCCATGTATTTTATAACTGTGAAATTCATAAATTAAACAATAAATAATTTTAAATCAAAGAATTAAGGGAAACGGGATACGCCATTGCGTTCATCTCGGAATTCTGCTTGAGATAGAGTCTGAGTTTGCGTAAAACGGATATCATATGAAGAAGTTATGGACGAACGAAGTTGGGCGAAAAACCGAAAAGCGGGTCAGAATGCACTGGCGCACTTGGGAAGTGCGCCAGAACAAAAATGCACTGGCGCACTTGGGAAGTGCGCCAGTACATTTTTGACCTGGCGCACCTGCCAAGTGCGCCCAGGTCAAAAATGACCTGCTGGTCAGGTCTGGTCAAGCCCTGGCTGGCCTAGTCTATGTTGGCCGATTTTCAGAAGCTTGCTTTGTCATTAGGGCTAGGTGGCAGGCTCTAATTGGTCTCTCTTTCGAATGAATGGCTACGATCAATCCAAGCAACATCGATGGTCCTAATTAGTTCATAAACTCTATAAAAATGACCCTAGACTCTACCTAACCTATTCATTCAAAAATAAGAACAAAGCCATCATGCTGCTGAGGAACGACTAGGAGTAGCCACCAAATTGGAGAGAAGATTAGGAGGCAAATTCTAAAGCATAAAGCAACTTAGACAAATCAAATCAAACGCCTACGTCAAAAGGAGACGCATCTCCAAATTCCTAAATTGGAGAATTCGCCACACAATTGTAAGTAGAGTATTATTTTGGTATGAACAAATAACTGTGTTGGTTTGTATACTTGATTTGTGGTGATAAAGTAATTCATATTTGTGCGTTACTATGATTCTTATCGATTTGGAATATTGTATACGTTTGGATATTCTCAAATTATGTTATTCATTATAAAAACTACATGTTTGCGGTAGTTTTATGCAAGTATGACGTTTGGATATTCGCAAAATATGTAACTCATGTTGAAGCTACATGTATGTAGTTGTTAATTGAAATTTATGCAAGTTTGTGGTTTTGCTACTATGCCATCATGATGTGTACTTTGGTACAAAAATCATTGATGTGTGTAATTGGAACAAATTTGGGTTATTGTAACTCATATGAAATTATGTTGAAAATTTGGCATCATGATCTATATATTAAGCCATACTTTTGTACTAGAAAACCTCTTTGCGAACTTATGAATATGACTAGGCTATGATTGATATTTTGCATAATTGAAAAACATGTTAGGTCTATATTGTTAACAAGAATTATATGATGACACATGTGGTACATTGCTAGGCTAAATTTACAATCCCCTTTGCAAGTTTGTATGAATAAAGTAAAAACCATGATTTCGTTTTTAGGAATATTTATGCCATAAGTATATTTGAGCCATGGTCATGTGAATAGATTTAAAACCATGATTAAGTTGGAATAATTCTAGTGGAATTATACTTTTGTATTAGTAACAAAAGTAAGCATCTTTGTAAACATGTAGTAATCTTGTAAACATGATTTGCTTATGTTTGACATTATGCCTAAATAAAAATATAGGTTTATGTTGTATTTAAGACTATGCGTCAATAGTGACATACAATTTAGATTCTTAACTTAACTACAAGTTTACATGGTTTGATTCATGTCACTTATACTTTATGACCAAAGTACATGTTACTACTATGCAAGTACACCAGTTTCTATTTTGTAGTTCCAACGTTATGTTGCAAGTTCATGCGTTCACATTCCCCTTTTTGTGTATGTAATCACGCTTTAAGCCTCCCCTCTTTCGCATGGCTAAGTTGGGCTTAAAAAGGTTAAGCCCAACATATATATAATAAACGAACGTATTAAACGGGGGAAAATAACGTTGGGCTAAATTAATTAATAAATGAAAAGATAAAGTAGAGGGGCCCAAATTCAAGAATGGGTTGGGCCCGTGATTGGTGTAAACCCTTACACCATTAATTTATTTTGAATAATGGGCCGCAAATATTTACATATAAGAAAATAAAGAAAAGTGACAAAATATGTAAATGTAGAACATACGATGTGTTTAACCCGAGGTTGGATTGAGTTGTGATGTAAACCTGCCCGGAACCGCCCGGCTGTCCAGTAGTCACAACAATACCTATCCAATGTGGGTGGTTAAACATGGAGCCCAATAAGGACCCGAGGTTAGACTGAGTTGTGGCGTAAGACTGCCCGGACCCAACCGGCAACAGGCAGCCACAACAATACCTGTCTAATGTGAGAGGTCAAGGCTTTAATTAAGACAGTTAAGGCTGAGTCAGGATTGATATGATTAAGTAAATTATATTAATACTTAATCAAAATGAAACATGCTAAACAGACTGATTGGGGGGTTAGGTTTATAAAAACACTTAACCAACTTAGCATGTTGGCTAGAGATAGAAAACCTAGTAGCGAGGGACCCTTTTCGCGGTAACCCTACAAGGTATCATGATACCCTGAAACTAGGCAGGGTGGGGCACGATTACTGGGCTGATTGTAAGAGGTCAAATCGACGGCGGTGGTGCAGCAGTGTAGGTTCTAACGGGGTGCGGACGTGCACACACTCCGGCGCAGAAAAATAAGGCACTGGGCACCAGTAGCATACCTGTGCATTCTAGGATTGTGTCGGGCCGCCACCATGGGACTTGATACACCCCATGGTGGGACCAGCACAGGTAACTACAACATCGGGGGCCGTAAGACACATGTAACTATGCGAGTAGGAGCCGATCATCATAGAATGGATCACTTCACCCTGATTATGGGGTGCCAGTTGGGAACTAGTTTATATGGGTTCAGAGATTAATATGGGGTACGATAGTATATTCGACCCTAGACAACTTAACTAAGTTTATAGTGCTTTCCTACTTCTTGTTTATACTTATCATACCCAGTTCTTTATTCATAGACAGAATAGTCCTAGACTTACTCAGGCTTTATGTCTGACTATACTTTTCTTTCGTCTTCTTTTCTTCCGTTCCCCCCCCCCCCCCCCAGGTCCACAGGGAGGGAACACTGCAGCTTGACCAGCCTTCATATCCAGCTTGAAGAGGAAAAATGTATTGCTTGGACCTTTTCGTTTTGAACTATGGCTTTGGACAACCACTATGGGGCTTTTGCAGTTTATTTATGTTTTTTTATGCTTCTTTAAATAATGTAATCAAGACAGATTATGAAAGTGTTATGTTATGTTTTTGGAAAGGATGTAAGACAATCATGGTAATGTTGTTGTAACACGTATTTGCTTTTATGAAATAAAAGTTACTGTTTTTCTGTTGTTTACAAATATGTGTTCTTATATCTGTCTTGTATATCTGTGACTTATACTTATAAACCTCCACCAAAATTAGGGCATTCCCTTTGAGAGTGACCCTAACGGAGGTGGGGTGTTTCACTTAGTATATGTATAAATCTTCATGACAACTAGCTTAGACAATATCGAGTGCTTTTATAAGCGATTCAGAAAGTTCTGGAAGGCTTCCATGCAATCCGGAGTCGACTTGAAGTTGCACTTTCCTCATTTTATCAAATCGAAGAAAAGGATTCACTTGTCAGTATCCCTAGAGATAAATCTGCTCAATGCGGGGACCTTCCTTGCTAAGCTCAGCACATCCTTGATTTTTCGTGACTCACTAATATTCCAGATCGCTACAATCTTATCAGGATTGATTTCAATTTCATGTGAGCTGACGATAAAGCCGAGGAACTTCCCTGGTGTAACCCCAAAAGAGCACTTCAAAGGATTCAGTTTCATCCTATAGCGCTGTTGATACCAAACATCTCAGCCAAATCAGTTGTATGCTCGGATAATTGCTTGGATTTTATAAGCATGTAATCTACATAAACTTCCATAGATCTCCCAATTTTATTGTAGATCATACGGTTCACCAAGCGCTGGTATGTCGCTCCAGTATTCTTCATTTCGAAAGGCATTACCACGTAGCAATACAATCTGAGGTCAGTGATAAAACTGGTATTCTCTTGATCTGGTATGTGCATAGGAATTTAATTGTAACCCGAATATGCATCCATGAAAGAGAGTAGTTTGTGCCTTGCCGTTGAATCCACAAGTTGATCGATTCTAGCAGTGGGAAGCTGTCTTTTGGATAGACTTTGTTTAAGACTGAAAAGTCAATGCATGTACGCTACTTCCCCTTGGCTTTCATGATAAGGACTGGGTTCGATATCCAATCGGGATATATAACATCTCTAATGAATCCATTATCTCTCAACTTCTCTGCTCCTTCTTTCAAGGCAGCCGACCTCTCCGGGCCCAGCATACGCCTCTTTTGCTTCATAGGAGGATACTTTGACTTTATGCTTAGCGAATGACTCATAATTGATGGTGAAATACCACACAAATCGGTGTGGGTCCAAGTGAAAACATCCAGATTCACCCGTAGAAAATTAGTCAATTCCCTCGTCTGTAAGGGGTTTAAGTGAGATTCGATCTTCAAGGCCTTGGTCGGGTCGTCATCATCGATTGGAATATCTACAGTGGTTTCTATAACTGTCACCCTTCTGCGTCTCGAATCTTCATCCTCTCTAGGATCTATGTCTTCGGTTAGGTCATTTAGCAACTCCTTTCGCGGTGTTCCCTTTACTTGTTATGTCGATGCCTCCTTTGCCAGATGTGGGGCATTCTTTGAGTCCACGCTATATCCATTGCGTAGCATTTTTCCTTCGGCCATATAGCAGGCTCTTCCGTTAACTTGGTCACCACGGACCATCCCTACCCCGGTTTCGGTTGGGAACTTTAGCAATAGACACCGGGGGCGATGTAGGCTCTGAATTCTATAAGGGCCGAATCACCTAAAGTCGATATTTAAATCAACTCTAGATGTTTGAAAATCAGATTTGTCGGGGTAGTATACATTATAACAGAAATAAAATAAAAATTTTATTACTCAACATTTGATTACAATAGAGTTCATCTTATCAGAGTTACAATAAAATACACAGTGGAAAAATAAACTACAGCGGAAGAACTCCAACTCTTGATCGAAGCTCCAACCCAAACGCTTCGAACATTGCTCCGAGGATCTATAATTGCAAAACTAAACCATTAGCTACCCGTGTGAAAATTTTGGGCACCCAGAGTTAGGAAGGAGAAATAAACTCCAGGTCAGTCATGGGACTGATGTGAGAACATAAAACATTTTACTTTATATTTAGGTAAATCACAGGACCACGCCATATAATACAGAACGGGTTTACTCCTATGATTACCAGTGCATAAGTCATACATGAGTTATGAAAAAAAATGAGACTATTATAGGGATCGCCCCGAACACACCAAACAAAATGCAAGCGCATATATGGACGAGTTTTATCCTTATAATGCCAAATCCATGATATATGTCGATGGTGTGTATTATTACTACTAATAACACTTTAAAACATTTTGCAAATAAATTTACAAATCTAGCAAGCATAGTGACTATGCCTACATACATAGTATACAAACAAAGCGAGAGGCTTGTATTGGTTATTGGATCTCTAACAAGATGGTTCCTGGCACAAAAGATCAATCGAGGACACGAAGCTATTTATCTTCGGGATTACATCCAGACATTGGACGCCGAATACATAGCGCAAAGTATATATCCCGGTTAACATCCAAACATCAGACACCGTATATACTTTATTCCCTCAGGTTTCACAGGTGAATCCACCGCCAAAGCTTTCGAGTCCAATAGATAATATGTATAGGTATACAGTCTAACCGCCAGTTTCCCATCATTTCGGGTTGTGAGGTTCGCGAGGTTTCGTACCACAAAGCTACGCTCTTACACTAAGCCATGCTTCGATCATTTCTTCAACTGCAGCACTTTGCATGCCACACTGTCATTTCATAATCTGCAACTGATAATAACTGACCAAATAACTTTTAGCCAAGGGAATAAATTCCCATTACCAAACAGAAATATGTTTAGTAATAATCAGTTAATACATTATAAGATACAGTGTCAGACACACATCCATACAAGTTCATTTCAGGTTTGAACAAAACCGAAGGTGCCTTATTTCATGACTTAGGTTTGAGTGCGAAGGCCCTTGTAATCCGAAAGTTTTCCAAATACGATCGAGCTATCTGCCACTCCGGTAATAGAGTTATCTCTCTACTGTAGCTATTCAGTAAAGAAACAAATTAGTAGGTAGCCCGTTCAATGTGAAGAACCATGGTCTTCAATCGCTATTTTTATGTCTTCATTTATCTCGTCGTATGGTTATTTGGAATGGTATTAGAGAATTAAATTCCAATCCTGGTCTTTCCAAATAATCAGCGTTTCATATGGAATACACATTTCGAATTTAGTTATTTTCATATATATGTATATATATATATATATATATATAACTAAATTCTTACTAAATTTAGCAATGACCGTTTATATAAATTCAAACAATCATTTGTAATCAAGGATCAAGATTTACAATATTTTTCAATTCAAACTCGTTGTATTCATTCAACACGGATTAATTATATTCGAGTCAAAGGATTTAGGACTGGAACAGTTCCCAATTTAATTAAATAAAATAGTAGAAAATAATACATTTCTTATGAACTAATTTTGTATAAATGCTCGACATCGATTTAAAATATAAATAATCCAATTTTAAATAAAATTAAAATTTCTTACTTTAATTTATAAATCATGATTTCATTCCTCTTTCCCAAAACAATATATTTTCCCGTATTACAAATCATCATTATATAATACTGAAACTAATTGCTTGTATAAAACAACGTTTAAATCCACATTTCAACTCATTTCCTTATCTAAGTTTCAAAACCCCATTCAATAACTCATTAGCATTCGGAATTATTTTCAAAACACATCTTATGCAAATATTATTTACTCAATTTGATTTCCAAATAGTTTTTAATTCAAATTTAAAACTAATTCACAACCTTATTTTAATAAATAAATTTTTATTTAAATGGAAGGAGAATGTGAATCGATTACCTGTATAATTACACAGCTATAGTGTATAGGTGAATTCAAGAAATCGGAACTAATCGAATAATGTAACCAAAAAAACAAGCATATTTTCATCCATCACAACCACAACAATCAAAATAATTAGTTAATTGTCCACAGAGCGTTACAGTCCATAACGCTTTGTGTTTACAGTGTTTTTAACTGCATAATCATCCATTGAACAACCAATAACAATCATTTATAACAATTCATGACCATTCGCTAACCGTACTAACTAATTTAAATTAGAATTCTCACCTACATTGCAATCCAATTTTAGCGGTAAAACTCATATAAACTGTTAACAGAGCCTGCAACGATCACGAACAAATTTCACCAACGCCGCTACCTCTACCGCTACACGCCCACTTCTTCTTTGCGACTAACATGTGTATTTTGCATGGAACCATTCTGAATACATACCATCATATTGTTTGTGACTTACATGTGTGATTCGCATCATATTGTTTAACCCCATACGCTCTCTAATACATACTCAATATACCTCTAGTCTAATTTTATTCTATTAATTTTATTATTACTATAATTAACTATGAACGACACAAATAAAAATTCAATTGTGTACAACAACGTATACTGGTCACAAAGCAAAACTAAAACAGACCGATTGATTGATTCTATAGAGTGTCAACAGGGACCGTAGTTACCCCAAAATACATTAGAAAAATATATGCTTATATTTGAAAATAAAAATTATAATAAAATTCTATAAAATATTTTAAGACCACACAAACAGAAACCGAATAAAATTTGAAACGAATATTTAATTATAATTAAATTTCAAGTTCTGATCATTTCTAGCAATTAAATTATAAATCGTTTTAATAATTCAACTAACAATAAAACGTTTTCCTACAAACATTGTTTTTAACTAAATTTCACAAAAAAAAAATCAATCATTTTAAAATAATAATATAACCTTAAAATTTTATTCAAAGACCACTTAATCTTTCAAAAATTCATTTAAAAATAATATTAAATTCAAATTTAATTGCGAAAATCTTGGATCGTTACATCTTCCCCCCTTAAGGCAATTTCATCTTCGAAATTGGAACGAATCTTAGAGAAGAACATAAGTTACCATGATTAATATTATCACTTCTTAAATTTTCCCAAAAGTCCTTTTAAATTTTGAATTGAGGTTTAAAAAATTTAATATCTCACTTAACAAATTGAATTAATGAGAAAATAAACTAACAATAGTATTATACCAAAATTTTGATTAACACAAACATACATGCATTCATTCTTGATCTGTATACATTAGTTCTTAATCTAAATACATTCACTTCTTAACCTTATATAACTTTTTAGAGCTGACCTTACGGGTTGAAATTTTTTCTTTCTTGTACCACTTCCGATGTAAACGATATTTCTCCCGATGGCTTATCTCCTTTCTCAAGCAGACAATATCGTACTACATGGCCTTTCTTCCTACATCGATGACACTTCTTTTCTGTCATTGGTTCTTTGGGTTCTTCGTTGATCTTTGGACATTTATCCACAAAATGCCCTATTCCTTTGCCCTTGAAACAATGCATATCATTTGAAATAACTTTCTTCTTCTTTTGAGATTTGTTTGGGCAGAAAGCTGCATATTGACCCATTTTAAAACATCTATAACACTGGATATCCTTAACTTTCCCAAACCTCAATTCCTCTTCTTTTTCCTTTTGAGTCTGAGCTCTTTTTTGCCTACTTCGGAGTCATCCAGAACTCACCGTTTGTCATTCCAAATTCCATTTTATTTCAAGTGATAACCTAAAATATTTATCAAAAGGGTTATACTTTATTTCATTTACATAATTTATTTAACTAGCCCATTCATATTTAAGAAATTTAATCTCGAATATAACCTAGATCAAATTGCACCATTTATTCACTAACCATATTCAGGGTTTATGAGTTGAAGGCCATTCAAAAAATAATTCAAGCTATTTAATTTCCACCTTAGTCCATTTCGAATCTCCTATAGCTTTTCTACTTCCAAATTTCAAACTCATATCCTTTTTCCAAATTATCATATTTCATAAAATCACATTTTATTAATTCATTTTATTTTCAAACTCATCTTAAGTGATTACTAACCCTATCGTTTTTCAAATTATTTCTACTCTATTATTTATCAAAACCTATCGACTTTCCAAAATTGTTGATAAATTCTAACTCGATACTCTGCATTAAATTCTTCTTAATTTAAATCTATCGAATTTTCTAGATTCACAACTATTCCCTACTCATATTAATTCATTTGCAAATTCCACTTATATTCTATAAGCATAACTTATTAAAATTTTGCTTATTTATTCTAATCCATATTATACATTTTATTTGAATAAACCCCCACAATTTCAATTACTTATGTAAATGGTTTTAAATACTTTTCGACGTTTCGATTAGAACCATATTGTCATCCCATTTTCGAAACTCAAAAATAAATTCTGATGATGATGCATCAATCATCAGAATCATCCTCGAACGACTAGAATGTGATTCTATATCTATCTAGTACATGTCAGATTTCGTATGTACGTTAGCTAGGCGTATATTCAAAATCAGTACATACCTAATAGTCCAATCGTAACGTCGAATAATATACTCAAAGCCCTTATCATAAATTATATTTCAAAACAATAGTACTTCTCAAAATGGTTTATTAAATTTCAAAATAATTTACATTTTCAAAATACGCCCAACTAGTTTCCAAATCATCCTTAACATCATATATATCTTTACAAAAATTTTCATGATCCATTTTTAATCCTTTCTACCAAAATTCTCTTATTCCGACCATCCTTTAGCGAATTATCAAATTTTTAACCATTCCAAAGTATTTTCTTTATATTTAAAGTATAGCCTTTTTGGTTTATTTTAAATTTTAAAATTTGTCGTCACATACGAAACTCTTATAAACTCATTCTAGGGTATTAATTACCCTATCTCTAATGAGTTTCTTACTCCGTTATTCTGATACTAATGAATATACCCCTTGAGCTGGGTTCAACCATAGCTCTGATACCACATGTGACAATCCAACTTCCAATCACCTAAAGTCGATGTTCAAATCAACTCCAGATGTTTGAAAATCGGATTCGTCGGGTTAGTACACATTAAAACCGAAATAAAATAAACTTTTATTACTCAACATTTGATCACAACAGAGTTTATCTTATTAGAGTTACAATAAAATACATAGCAGAAAGGAAAACTACAGCGGAAGAACTTAAATCTTTCTCAATGCTCCAACCCAAATCCTCTGAACCTTGCTCCGAGGATCTATACTTGAAAAACTAAACCACTAGCTGCCCGTGTGAAAATTTTGGGCATCCAGTGTTTAGGAAGGAACAATAAACTCTAGGTCAGTCATGGGATTGGTGTGAGAATATAAAACATTTTACTTTATATTTAGGTAAATCACAGGACCACGCCGTATAATACGGAACGGGTTTACTCTTATGATTACCAGTGCATAAGTCATACATGAGTTTTGAAAAAAAAGAGACTATTATAAGGCTTGCCCCCGAACACACCAAACAAATGCAAATGCAAGTGCACACATGGATGAGTTTTATCCTTATAATGCCAAATCCATGATATATGTCGATGGTGTGTATTATTACTACTAATAACAATTTAAAACATTTTGCAAATAAATTTACAAATCTAGCAAGCATAGTGACTATGCCTGCATACATAGTTTACAAACAAAGCGAGAGGCTTGTACTAGTTATTGGATTTCCAACAAGATGGTTCCTAGCACGAAAGATCAGTCGAGGACATGAAGCTATGTATATCCCGGATAACACCCAGACAACGGACACCGAATACATAGCGCAAAGTATATATCCTGGTTAACATCCAGACATCTGACACCGTATATACTTTATTCCCTCAGGTTTCACAGGTGGATCCACCGCCGAAGCTTTCGAGTTCAATAGATAATATGTATAGGTATATAGTCTAACCACCAGTTTCCCATCATTTCGGGTTGTGAGGTTCGCGAGGTTTCGTACCGTAAAGATACGTTCTTACACTAAGCCATGCTTTGATCATTTCTTCAACTGCAGCACCTTGCATGCCACATTGTCATTTCATAATCTACAGCTGATAATCACTGACCAAATAACTTTTAGCCAAGGGAATAAACTCCCATTAACAAACGAAATATGTTTAGTAATAATTAGTTAATACATTATAAGGTACAGTGTCAGACACACATCCATACAAGTTCGTTTCGGGTTTGAACGAAACCGAAGGCGCCTTATTTCATGACTCAGGTTTGAGTGCGAAGGCCTTTGCAATCCGAAATTTCTCCAAATATGATCGAGCTTTCTGCCACTCCAGTAATTGGGTCATCTCTCTATTGTAGCTATTCAGTAAAGAAACAAATCAGCAGGCAGCCCGTTCGATGTTAAGAACCACGGTCTTCAATTGCCATTTTTATGTCTTCGTTTATCTCATCGTATGGTTATTTGGAATGGTATTCGAGAATTAAACTCCGATCCCGGTCTTTCCAAATAATCAGCGTTTCATATGGAATACACATTTCGAATTTAGTTCTTTTCATATATATATATATAACTAAATTCTTACTAAATTTAGTAACGATCGTTTATATAAATTCAAAAAATCATTTATAATTGAGGATCAAGATTTACAATATTTTTCAATTCAAACTTGTTGTATTCATTCAACACGGATTAATTATATTTGAGTCAAAGGATTCAGGACTGAAACAATTCCCAATATAATTAAATAAAATATTAGAAAATAATACATTTCTTATAAACTAATTTTACATAAATGCTCGACATTGATTTAAAATACATATTGTCCAATTTTAAATAAAATTGAAATAACTTACTTTAATTTATAAATCATGATTTCATTCCTCTTTCCCAAAATAATATATTTTCCCGTATTAGAAATCATCATTATATAATAATGAAACTAATTGCTTGTATACAACAACGCTTAAATCCACATTTCAACTCATTTCCTTATCTAAGTTTCAAAACCCCATTTAATAACTCATTAGCGTTTGGAATTATTTTCAAAACACATCTTATGCGAATATTATTTACTCAATTTGATTTCCAAATAGTTTTTAATTCAAATTTAAAACTAATTCACAACCTAATTTTAATAAATAAATTTACATTTAAATGGAAGGAGAATGTAACACCCCTAAGTTCCACATCGTGGAAGCCTGTGTGAAGTGGGTACTTATATCGTAGAGTTCTTCTCTTACTAATGCCGAGGCCTTTTGAGGAACAAAACCCCACTCCTATACAATGGCTAAGTTGGGGACAATATCTTGCGTGAACGGAGGTGCAGGCTGTTACAGTGGTATCAGAGCCAGGTTACCCAGTCGGAATTGTGGCTCTTGTGTGGACCACAACGCCTGGGTGAGGTGTTTGTGAGCCAACGGGGACGTTGGGCTCTGTAGGAGGGGAGAATGTAACACCCCTAAGTTCCACATCGTGGAAGCCTGTGTGAAGTGGGTACTTATATAGTAGAGCTCATCTCTTACTAATGCCGAGGCCTTTTGAGGAACAAAACCCCACACCTATATAGTGGCTAAGTTGGGGACAATATCTCTCATGAACAGAGGTGCGGGCTGTTATAGAGAATGTGAATCGATTACTCATATAATTACACAGCTACGGTGTATGGGTGAATTCATGAAATCAGAACTAATCAAATAACGTAACCAAACAAATAAGCACATTTTAATCCATCACAACCACAACAATTAAAATAATTAGTTAACTGTGCGTAGAGCGTTACAATCCATAATGCTTTGTGTTTACTACTTTTTTAACTGCATAATCATCCATCGAACAACCAATAACAATCATTTATAACAATTCATGACCACTCGCTAACCGTAATAGATAAATTAAATAAATTTAAATTAGAATTCTCACTTGCATTACAATCCAATTTTAATCGTAAAACTCGTATAATCTGTTAACAGAGCTTGCAACGATCACGAACAAATTTTCACTAACGCTGCTTCCTCTACCACTACACGCCCACTTCTTCATTGCGACTAACAAATTAACATGTGTGTTTTGCATGGAACCATTCTGAATACATACGCATCATATTGTTTGCGACTAACGTGTGTGATTCGCATCATATTGTTTAACCCCATACGCTCTCTAATGCACTCTCAATATAGCTCTAGTCTAATTTTATTCTATTAATTTTATTATTAATATTATTAACTAGGAACGACACAAATAAAAATTCAATCGTGTACAACAACGTATACTGGTCACAGAGCAATACTAAAACAGACCGGTTGATTGATTCTGTAGAGTGTCAATAGGGATTGTAGTAATCCCAAAATACGTTAGAAAAATATATGCTTATTTTTCAAAATAAAAATTACAGTAAAATTCTATAAAATATTTTAAAACTACGCAAACAGAACCTAAATAAAATTTTGAAACGAATATTTAATTATAATTAAATTTCAAGTTCTAATCATTTCTAGCAACTGAATTACAAATCGTTTTGATAATTCAACTAACAATAAAACGTTTTCCTACAAACATTGTTTTTAACTAAATTCCACAAAAAAAAAATCAATCATTTTAAAATAATAATATAACCTTAAAATTTTATTCAAAGACCACTTAAATATTTCAAAAATTCATTTAAAAATAATATTAAATTCAAATTTAACTGCAAAAATTTTGGATCAGTACAACCGGTCGACCCAGAAAGATGTTATACGGCTACCAATATTCATGACGACAAATGGGAGGATTCTTACTCTCCTGCGATCTCCTTCCCCAAGCTCGACAAATAAATCCACCACTCCCATCGGAGTTGTTGTTGAGCCGTCAAAGCCATGGAATCTTTCCTGATCTTCATTTGCTTCGTTTGCTCGAGAGGTTTGCCGTTCCTTACCTTTCCTTGGTGCCATGGAATCTAAATCCGTTGAAATCAATGAAAATTTTCAAAAAGGGTAGAAATGCGGACTATCTCTTCGGACATAAAAGTCCAAATAGTGGAATGACAATCCAGAAAGCTGAGAATTTGACTTTCTCAGTGAAAGAATCAAAATGTTAAACCAAAAAATGTCACTAACACCCAATCGATAGGAAATTATGAAGAATAACAATCTAGAAATAGGTAAAAAGCAGTCGACCCACACAAATTATAGTGGTTCAACATTAACGAGCATGCGTCCACTTTATAGTTCTTTGATTGATCGATAGATTACAAGTACAATACAGACAATCGCTCAATCTAACAAGTCCAATCAATAATATCCCAAAATTTTGTAGAATTATTCTCAACAATCTAGAATACAATCTGAACAAAAAAGGAGAAATATTAATAATGGTAGAGCTTGAGTGTGTAGAGTGCCAAAAAATCCTTCAAAATGGCAAATCTTGGTGTATTTATAGGCTGTGAACAGGAGAAGGTCGGACTATGACGTGGCACATTGTGAGAAGATCTCAATATCTATATGAATGGAACGAAGACACGTTTCGATAGTAAGTCAAGGCAAGTGGTCTCCGATCCGCGTTTGTAGGCATAAGACTCAGTACGTGGCGTAACCACCTTAGCATAGCAGATAAGAGGCAGATCAAATACGGGGGTACTCCGATCCAACCAGGTATACATTCCTAGTTGCCTTCATTTGTTGAGCGGAGCGGGTGCCAGTACCCCGATCCGATCCCCGGTTGGCCTCCCGGAGTCTAGCTATTTGCACGCGTGGGGATCAAGTTATGGCTTCTCCGACCCGAACCAATCTTTCTCAGCATTTGTTTGTGCACTAGTTTTCCCTTTCGACTTGAGATTCCTTCATCGATTCTATCCTACTCTGTAACCTGTAAGTGATCGTATGGCCTTTATGTGGCTTAATTACAAAATAGACCAACAGGTTGGGGGTAAATGTCCCCGACTGCCGTGGCTGGCACAGGTTATTCATGTCTATAGGGAACCGATCACTGGATAGTAATTAGAGTAACACATAATCTTGATATTCTAATAGTTGGTGCATAAACTTGTTCTTCAGATATGAATGCGAAGCTTACTTGATCTTACCTTATCTCGTTTATCTCAACTATTTCGTACTTGTATATTTTACTGCATTTCTTATCTAGTACCATTTATCTGTATTAATACTTATTATCTTATGCTTATGCTAAAAGTCAAAGGAACTGCCAGACTTTATATCTAACCTATTTTTGTTTTTCCTTCTTTCTTTTCCTTTCCCCCAGGTTCTCAGGGTGGTGGATTGCAGCAGTGACCGTGACTCTTTCTTTCATCTTGGACTTGGATTACTTCTTACTCTATATATTACTTCAGTTTCTGTTATTTGTTATTGTTTTGGCTCATGAGGGATATGATTTTATTGGTTTTGTACTTATACTTTGGTCATTTATATTTCCACACGACAGATGATTATGAATTTGACTTATGGTATTTGAAAATGTAATGTTGGATTTAATTTTATTAATGAACTTTTGAAAGTTTTCTGCTGTATTTTATATTATGTCTTGTGAAATTAGTCTCTATATTATTATTATGCTCCACAGAACTTAATGCATCCTCATATGGGTGACATTAAGGGACGTGGGGTGTCATAGATATTTATAGTCGAACTTGATCTTCAAAATCTCCAGCTTGCGAAAGAGTAAGTAAAATCCTAAATCCAAGCTTTCAAACATGAAAAATGAATAAAACTTGGCATCCATAACAGGTCGATGTAAAGATAATCATGTTGATACCGACATGCTTTCTGAACTTGCATCATTGACCCTCCTTGTTGAAGCCGCAATGCTTTTAAACATTTGTTGATAAAATTTCCATTCCAAAGCAAGTTATAACCAACATGATTAGTCTCTGATTTCTTTCTTTCAAGGTACAATACAACTGGTCCAGTGTAGGTCCAACTTCACAAAAAAGATTATTACCCACATGATCAAATATTGTTTTATGCAAATCTTGTCCAAATTTCTTACGTTCCGCATCTTCATCATTTCAAACACCTATGTTTCTTGATCTATTTGTCAATCATCTCAAAGTCGAGATCCACGAGGGAGTCGTTTGGTTCAAATGTTCGATAATACACTTCACTTTCAACTTCTATTAACTTTTTCCTAAATGTAAAGCTAAAATTATTGAACTAGAAATTAGGATTTTGAAGTTGAAAAGATGGATGAATTGGTTTTGAAAGCAATAATAGAACAATCTGAAGAAGTGGAAAGAAGAAAAAAAATCAGCCAAATTATTGTATATATGCTTGTTCACAAGGGAAACATTGTCTGCTAATTTTCTTTTGAGAAAAGAAAAAAAATGAGAGAAATAAAAATGTCAAAACGTTACAATTTTTCCAATATAGCTTCTTCATGTATTAAATGCCTTGATAAATTAGAACTTAGAAAATTTTCCATCAGCACTTTATCTTATAGCTGGTCACATTGAAAAATCGAAAGTAAGAACCATTTAACCAACGATGCAGCAAGCAAAACTAAAATTAACATTAAGGATTATTGTAGACCAAATCATGATAGATATTTGAAAATCATGGACTGGAAGGGGAAGCACGCAGCTTCCTGAGATACGTAAGGTGCTCCTAGTAGCCCTATGTGCGGTGATAGATGTTTAGGCTGCGCCCATAGAGGTTGGGTCTACGTGTAACTACCAGGTGGGTGGGCCTTGACTGCAAAAATAGCTTTGTAGTAAGAATGCTATGACGTGGTGACAATAGGATGATTCAGTGGTTGCTTCAACGGGGAGGCAGAGGTCAGGACCAACAGAGATAGTAGATCGTCGGGTACCCGTCATCAACAGCCAGTGGGATGCGAAAAAACTAGAGCTAAAACCAATTGACCATTCACCTTTCACTATCGAGGTACGGTGGTTGAGGGAAGACGCCAACTGGATGTTTTGATTGTTTGTTAGGGGCAACTCGTTTAGCTCTTGTAGTCTTTACTGGTTGAGGGAGGGGCCGAGGTGGGGCCATAGCCACCATGAAAAACAGACCCTAGGAATATATGTATTTTGAGGCTCTTAAAGACGGGCCTGTACATATATGGAAAAGCTACCAACCGAGTTCCGTATTTCTTGTATAGCCTTGCCACGAAACCCGGTGCACATTATGTGCGGTTAAGTCATCGAATACGGTTGATGATATGTACGTGGGGACAATCTAGATACATGCATGTCTGCTCTGGGTGGTGTATCGTAGACTTAAGGGCATTACTCCGGTATGAAATTTGATTCGATTGACGGTGGCAATCCGTACGCTTATGTAGCATAGTTATGACAAATATATGCGGAATGTAACAATGTAATGTAGAGATTCGTACGTCACTCCGGCGTCGGATGAGGGACTGCGTTTATTTCTATGAAATTACGGTGGAGACCGTGTGAGTGGGGTACCATGGGGAGTATCTCAATATTGGGGGAGGGTAGCTACATATATAATGTATTAGGTTAATCCACTCGGATGTAAATGGGTACGACGTGTGTGTAAGCCTTGAGTGTTGTTAACCCAAGTGACCTAATAAATAAGAAAATGTGAATGAAATGCATACGCAGGATTATCCAAAGTGTATAGTTTAAATCCAGTCACCAGAACTTGTGTTCTGACCCCCTCCTCATAACATACTCGTAGGTTAGATTTGTGGCAGAGACATGATAGCTTTGGATACGGGTTAGGCAGTATTACTAATACGGTAAGGCTATACTTTGATTATATTATATTTTGTCCATTCCGCTATGAGATATTTCTGAGCTCTGACATATTTAATGTCTCTGTCTTTTCTGCAGGATACCAGGGCAAACCAACACGAGTTTCGATACATTAGAATTTTGAAAAAAATTCGGTCTGTCGGAATTCGGGTTGTTACAAAAATGATGATTAGTCGATTTAATTACTAAGTAATGAAAATTGATTCAAAAAGGCATATTTAGTAAGAAAATGAACACACGTATGTGACATTGTTAATAATATGTGATATTGGTTTGTATTGATTATGATATGGATGGTCAATGGATTGTGATGTGTGTTATTATGAATTTCTTTTGCCAATTATCGCAATAGGGTATTAACGAGGTTTAATACTTTAATTAACAATGGGTTGATCGGGTATTAAGTGTTAATGGTCTTAACACTTAGGCTGATGATGCCACTAAGTAGTAGTTGGATGTTAATAGTTGTTGATAACTATTATTGGATGTTAATGATGTGTGAAACCATATAAATTGAATCATATGGTGATTGGTTGAATTTCATTCTAATTTGAAATTCATTTGAATATTTTATTAATAAAATATTTAGTGAAAAATACAAGTTTGAATTTTAAATCCAAAATATTTTGGGAGGGTAATTTATGTACAAAGTGAAACATTAATATAGTTTCTTCATTTCTTTTCACTGGCCTGTGGTTGTTGTTGCGAGTGCAGCCCTCGCATTTTTGTCCAGTTGCTTATGTAAATGTGCAAGTTGTTAATGAAGTTGTTATTTTGCAATATCATATGTTTGCAAGTTTATTATCTGTTTCAATCAAATGCAGTTGTGATCATAATATCAGGATGCTAAGTAGTAAACAATATAATCGTGTCACATGTTAAACCAGTATTCCTACTCAGCCTCCCTGCAAATCAAAAATCAAAATTGTTGTAGTCGAAATTGTATCCTAAGGGTGTGACATGTGTATACCCCCAATAAATCTTGAATAAAATGTCTAGCCAGAGCTTATTCGGGATTGATTAGAATCAACATCATATTTCCCTCAATCCTTTAGTGGGGAGTGCAGGCTCAGCTTTCAATCTTGTCCCCAATCCTTCAGTGGGGGAGGAACCCTTTTCCTTCGGCACTTAGTCTTGGTGCCTTTATACTCTCCTGTCGCATGCCCAAGTTAGAGTGTGGTTAAGGCGGTCTTTAATCATGGTGCATCAGTCATTCCTACTTCTGTACTCGCTCTCGGATTGGAAGAGTTTGAGTACACCTGGCGAACGATCATACCATTCGCCCTGGCTTTCCTTCTACACTTTATTTCCAAGAGTGGAATTCCGCAGGTTCGAGTGTCATTCTTGCACTCGATCTTAATCTGTACTTCACGATTCACATTGGCGTATAGAGCTTGTCAAGTAAGCGGTCGTTTCACACTTGCTAAGATGCTACCTCTAAATCCTAATTCGAGGGTTAATGTGCCCCCTTTTTCGTAAGTTCAACACCGACAAATTACATCACAACATCAAGTCAAAAATCAAAACAATCACAGAGCATGGAAAAATAAATGCAGGAAAAGTAAATGGCACGCGATGTTTTTATAATGGTTCGGCCAAACCATATCCTACGTCCACTTTATAATCTTTTGTTTACATCAACTAGACTGTTCTAGGCAAGTTGTGCCTTTTTACACATTTTATAAAACAAAAGATTCAATACACTCTCAAGTCAAGTAGTGCCGTAGATGTTGGGCATTCCATGCTTGGAAATTTCATCTCTATCTATGGTCCTTAGCTTGAAAGCTCCTTTATCAAGTTTCCATCGGATGACATATGGTTCTTCCCATATCGGGACCAGAAAAACAGGGGCCGGGAAGACGCGCTTCAAAACCAGGTTTACAGGTTCAAAGGTTCGAGGCTGAACCCTCTTGTTCTAGTATCGAGCGACCTGGTGTCTATGCCTCGAGGCACGTAAGTCCACTTCATCTCTCTTTTATTCAATCATGTCCAATGACTCAAGGAGAAGTACTTTGTTCATCACATCAGATTACAATATGTTGTTCTGTGAGAGGGGACTTCCAATTCCACTGGGATGACTGCTTCTGATCCAAATGAAAGTGAGAAGGGAATGTGGCATATTGCCTATTTGTAGGTTGTTCTATAAGCCCATAATGCTACGGGAAATTCGTCGACCAGAATGGCTTTGGCCTGCTTCGATCGCTTCTTTAGAATGGACTTAATGATTTTGTTTACTACTTCGACTTACCCATTTGATTGTGGGTGTGCTACAACGAAATATCTGAATTTTGTGCTGCTGAACTGGGTTCCTATTTCGGTTATGATGATTTGGGGATCCCGAATCATCAAATGAGGTTTCTGACAAAAATGTTAATCACCTGTTTTGGTGATCTGGTCAGTTGCTCGGCTTCTGCCCATTTTGTAAAGTAATCCACGGCCACGATTGCATACTTTGCCCCGCCTTTGGCGATCGAAAGGCTTCTAATGATGTCAATTCCCCCAAAAGGCGAATGGCCACAGGCTCACCATCAAATTGAGTTGGCTAAGAGGTGCTCTGGGTATCTTCACAAATTTCTAGTACCTGCCATAGCATCGTGAATAATTAGTTGCATCTCGATTTATGGTAGGCCAGAAGTAGCCGTACTGTAATATCTTCTTCGCCAACATCAGTCCTCCGATGTGATCTCCACATCCACCTTCGTGTACTTCTCTCAACACACATTTGACATCGTCATGTGCTATACACCAGACTAGGGGTACTGAAAACCCTTGTCGGTAAAGAACTTCACCCTGCATGACATATCATGAAGCTTTGTGAATGATGGCATGTCTCTCACTCTTTTTTGTCGGAAGCGTTCCATTCAGCTGGAAGTTCTTTATCAGTGTCATCTATGATTCTCTCTCTTGTTTGGCCTCCAGCACCAGATCAACTTCCATCTAATCAATGCTCAGAGCTTCAAGCGTCTCGATTGGGACCATCCATATTTCTTCCAGATTATCAGAGCTTGCTAACTTAGCCAACTTATCCGCCTTCTGATTCTCTGTTCGTAGAATGTGGCATATGTTGTAATGCTCTAGGCTATCCAAAAAACCCTCTACCCTTTCTAGGTAAGTTGCGAGCCTTGGTCCCTTCGTCTGAAATTCCTTCCAAACCTGACAAACAACAATTTGAAAGTAACAAAAGATGTTCAAAGCCGCTAATCCCAACTCCTTAGCGAGTTTCAATCCTGCAATCAGGGCCTTATATTTGAAATCGTTGTTAGTAGCAGAAAATTCCAGTCGTAGACATAGTAAATCGACCATCCTTTAGGAGTTATCAGTACAACTCCGGCGCTATACTGCCGATCATTCTTAGCATCGTCTATATATAGCTTCCACGTGCTAGATTCTAGCTTCTATTCTGAGGGGTCTTGTTCTTCATCTAACACATCTTCTTCGAGAATGGTGAATTTAGCGATTAAGTCGGCTAATGCTTTCCCCCTTATGGACTTTCTGGGGAGGAAATTGAGGTCAAACTAGCTCAGCTAGATATTCCATTTGAGCAGTCTTCCAGATGCCTTAGGTCGCTGCAGGACCGGTTGGAGTGGGTGATCAGTGTATATAATAATCGGATGAGCTTGGAAGTAGTTTCGAAGCTTTCTGGAGGCAATCAACAAGCTGTAGGAAAGCTTTACTATCTTTGGGTAGTTGTGTTCTGCTACTGCCAATTTCTTTCTCACATAGTACACCGCTCTTTGAATTTTATCCTCCTTGCGAACTAATTTGAGCTAATTGTGTGTGATGATATTGCTAAGTAAACGTATAAATTGTAACACCCCACCTCTGTTAAGGTCACTCACAAAGGGAATGCCTTAACTTTGGTGGAGCATTTTAGTAAACAGAACAGAAACTTACAAGACAGATAAAACAGTACTTGAAAAATTTTAACTTTATTACAGCGGAAACAGAAATTAATATGGTTACATCCTTTCAAATTTCAGAATTCAAGTACAAAATATCAGTCTTGTACAAAAGCCTTCAAATTGCATGGTTTAAAATCATAATCCCCATGGAACGGAAGCTATACAGAGCCAATCCATACTTTAAGCACTTCAAGCAAAGGGAAATCCGGATCAATCTAAAGTATTCCCTCCTTGGACAACCTGGGGGGGGGAACGGAAGAAAGGAGGCGAAACAACAAGGGTCAGACAAAAAGTCTGGCAAGTCCAGTGACTTTCAGCATATGAACAGATAATAATAATGTGATATGAACATAAAACTGGATGTGAGATAACTGTAACAGGTGTAGCAGATATAACAGAAAAACAGAATGACATAAACTATTGTTTTACACTTCTCTGCACTAATACTAGTATAGCAGAATTAGGTGTCACCCTAATGTCTAAATTGAAGCAGGAACGGGTACAGAATACTTTAACAGAAACAGAATGCTAATAATGGACTTTACTACCCGATCAGAAACAGACAGAAGCAAAAACAGATTAATCCCTATGGAAACAGAATGTAGAATTAGGTGTACACTAGTAATGGGCCTTTACCACCCGAACAGACGGTACCACGCAGAAACAGACAGGTGTTACCACCCAACAGAAACAGACGGTACCAATAGAAACAGACAGAACTAAGTGTACCCTAAAACCCTACCTCAAGCGATCGGCTCCCTAATACGTAAATATCCTGTGTCGGCCCCACAGTAGGGTGTATCACTCCCTAAAGTGACAACCAATTGGCACAGACCTATTTACAGATATCACGGCGTCTTACATCCTTAGAGGCAGACCGGGATCCATGCACGCACATGACCCGGTTGGAACGCACCATCAACACCCCTCGCCATTATCACAATGAACCACTTATAATTAGTTCAGTAAGCGTGCCCGGACCCTACCTACTGTTGGGTCAAAGTTTTGATACCATAAAGGGTTACTGACTAATATGGGTCCCAAACAACAGATGACACAAGTAATTCCCCTCCTAACCTTGTGTCCCCAGACTAACAGATTTCAGATTTATTTGTTTACAAGTTCAGACATACAGAATCCAGATTTACTAGTTCACAAATTAAGTTAACAAGTTTTCAGACTAACGGATCAGATGTACAGATTTTTCAGATTTGTCTAACTTTGTATTGGACGGGTTTACTACACCTATTAATCCCGTTGGTTTATCCCTATTTTCCCCAATACGTTTTAGACGTCATTCTTATCTTAGATTTGCATTAATTAATTATTAATGACCAGACCTCTCACATTAGGTCGCTAGCTTGTGGCCGCTGGATGGGCCGGGCGGTTCCGGGCAGACTTCTGCCACAAGCCAGACCTAACCTCGTGTCTTAAGCAGGTTATGACTAACTTATCACATTAGAACCTATTGTTTGCGGCCACTGGATGTGCCGGGCGGTTCCGGGCAGAATTACGCCGTAAACTCATTCTAACCTCGAGTTAGCCATGTTTATCTTTGCGGCCAATTAATTAATAATTTACCGTTTATGCGCACGCCCAATATATATATATATATGCCAATTCAGATTATATCAATAACAGGATGATTATATCAACACAGCAGATAACAGATTTCAGCAGATAGCAGATTTTTCCAGATTATATGACTTAACGGATTTAATAGATTTAGCAACTTAGCAGATTTTGGCATATAACAGGTTAGGCATCTCAACAGACAAATTTAACAGATTTGGCATTTCAATCTAATTAGCAGTCTATGCAATCTAATAGAACTAGCAGTTTTAGGCAACTTAGCAAATTAGCAAAATAGGCATTTTCAACGGATTCAGTAAATGACAGATTTAGCAGGTTTAATATTTCTAAAGGTTCTATTTACATGCCTTGCCTAAACATAAATTAGGCCTAAATTCATATGCCTAAATAATTGTCGTGATTCACAATAAGATCATATACTTCCATGTTTGCATACATTTACATAGCGCAGAATATGGACATAATTTACCCTATAACATATGTTCCAATTTTTGTTAAACTAACCTTATACAGCAGATTCACATATAAATTATACCAAATATGATCATTAATTGCAATGCATGCCATATATGCAAAATTCCCTATTTAGGTGTAATCACAATAGTAGAGATCCTAATTAATGTAAATCTTTTACACCTACGTTTCCATATCCTTCTTCTTATTAAGTCATGAATCATTATGTAAAATATACCCAACAATCTAAATCTTTAAATCATATCTTCTAAAAAAATCAGATCTTGACTTTTATATGCATTTTGTCCAAAGTCTCAAATCATATGTAATCATACAATGGTTCCTCTTTTCTTCTATCATAGAATATGCATAGATCCAAATCTAGTTTACAACATATGCTCATTTTTTTTCTAATTAATTACAGATCTAAATTACAACATACACTATGCATAAAACATATCAAAATTATAATTAACGTTTATAGCGGAAAATAACTGTACTTGCCTTGATTGGATTAAAGAAAGAACTTTAGTTGTTAAAGAATTGTTGCAGAAGCTTTTATCTCAAATTTGAATTTAGGATGATGTTGATTGACTTCTAGTTTTGATTCTAGCAGAGTAGCGACGCCATTTTTATTTTTAATTAGAAGAAGAGAGCAATGGAGACTAGATAATTGTGTTAGAGACTTAGGTTAGGTAGAGTCTAGGGTCATTTTTATAGAGTTTATGAACTGATTAGGACCATCGATGTTGCTTGGATTGATCGTAGCCATTCATTCGAAAGAGAGACCAATTAGAGCCTGCCACCTAGCCCTAATGACAAAGCATGCTTCTGAAAATCGACCAACATAGACTAGGCCAGCCAGTGTGGACTGGGTTCGACCTGGGTCTGGACCAGGTCGACAGCCCTGTCGACAGCCCTGTCAACCTGGCTAGACCAGGTCGACAGCCCAGTCGACCTGGGTGCCTTAGGCGGGAATTTTCCCGCCCTGGCCAATTGGGCCCGATTTTTAATTTTAAACTTGTTTTTCTGAGCTGTTGGAATTTTAAACTTAATTCAGAAACTTCCGGAGGCTATATCTTCTTCATACGGACTCCGTTTTTCGAAAACTCGGACTCTATTTCGCGTATTTTTCCAAGACGAACGCAATGGCATATCCCGTTTCCCTTAGTTCTTAGATTTCAAATTAATTATACTTTAATTTGTTAATTTCACAGCTATAGAATACACGGGGTGTTACATTCTCCCCCACTTAAAAGGATTTCGTCCCCGAAATCTTCAAGTTTAGGAAGATGTATATCCTAACATCCAATCATCCATCTACTCATCCATCAAACACGAGCATCCATTGTCTAATGCTTCATGATCATATGCGAAGTGTGTGTGTACATGTACTTATCTAATGCAAAATCAGGCGGTCTACTGATTCAGTTGACCTCCTTAATGCGAATTATGTCAGTGCCATGAGTCCAACATGTATGCAATAGAATTCTAATGATATATATTATTTCTATATGAGTGCACAATCATTCACTCAAATGCAACATCCATGTGCTGAATCAATCATTTTGCATCCACAAGAATTGAAAAATGCTCACCCATCCATATGCAGTATGAGAGTGTTTTCGAGCCGATCTAGTGCCTAGTGTGTGTATATGCATCCACGGGCAACCACTAGCAACCACTTGCATCTGCTTGCAACCATCAAACATAACATGTCTCAAACACATGTTTACATCATTAGTTTCTACCTAAAGTTCGAAGATTCGATCGATAGGATACAGTCGAATGATGGAAGCGAGTACAGATAGAACGAAAATTCGGTTCCCATTAGACATGGGTCCTAAGTATCGGCCCCAAAGACCGAAACCAACATCAAATTGACACCCAGAGGATTACCTTCTTTAGACAATGTCAAAACTGGAAATCCTATCAACAGTATTTAGATATTTACAGACTACTGGTACAGATCAGGTTCCCTAATGATTCTTAGGAAGCTAAGCATGATAAAATCATACCCCACGAAAACTCAGAATGTATGCGTCATACTTGACGCCTAACACAGATATCCCTCAAACCCCAATCTCAAACAGATGATCCATAACCCTTATGGGTCTGAGTCTACAGCGGAATTCAGAAATAATACTAGTATTAAAGTGCAGAGTATCGATTACAAAATCAAAATACCAGAATCAGAAAAAGTCTTAACTTCATAATCAGATAAATAAATTAAACCTACTATAGAAATTTTCCTATTTCTATCCTAGTCACTAGCCTCAAGAGTGTTCGCCTGCCCTCCTTGTCCTCGTCTCTTCGGGCAGTCCCTAGTGAAGTGTCCCATCTCCCCACAGTTGAAGCAAGCGCCCTTCCTTTTTCTGCAATCCTTGTTCAGATGAGTCGAGCTCCCACAAGTAAAGCATTTTTTTCCCTTCTTATCTTCAGACTTCTCATCCTTCTTTTGTGTTTCCTTTTTGGGCCCCGCTTTCTTATTCTGTGGTTCTTCCGTCTTTGTCTCTTTCGGGCCCTTGTCTTCCTCGTGCAGTAGTGCCATATCCACCAATTTCTCGTAAGTTGCTCCCATGGGTACATGGGTCATGGCTAGGCTGTGCAGTGGCTCATTCAATCCTTTAACAAAGCGGAGAGCCTTTTTATGCTGAGTGTTGACTAAATCCAATCCGAATCTTGCTAGTTGGTTGAACTGGTTGACGTATTCCTTGACTGAAACACCCCACCTCCGTTAGGGTCACTCTCAAAGGGAATGCCCTAATTTTGGTGGAGGTTTATAAGTATAAGTCACAGATATACAAGACAGATATAAGAACACATATTTGTAAACAGCGGAAAATCAACAAACTTTTATTTCATAAAGCAAATACGTGCTACAACAACATCACCATAATTGTCTTACATCTTTTCCAAAACATAACATAATACTTTCATAATCTGTCTTGATTACATTATTTAAAGAAGCATAAATAAAACATAGATAAACTGCAAAGGCCCCATAGTGGTTGTCCAAAGCCATAGTTCAAGACGAAAAGGACCAAGCAATACATTTCTCTTCTTCAAGCTGGATGTTAAGGCTGGTCAAGATGCTGTGTTCCCTCCCTGTGGACCTGGGGGGGGGAACGGAAGAAAAGAAGACGAAAGAAAAGTAGAGTCAGACATAAAGCCTGAGTAAGTCTAGTGCTATTCTGTCTATGAATAAAGAACTGGGTATGATAAGTATAAACAAGAAGTAGAAAAGCACTATAACTTGGTTAAGTTGTCTAGGGTCGAATATACTATCGTACCCCATGTTAATCTCTGAACCCATATAAACTAGTTTCCAACCGGCACCCCATAATCAGGGTGAAGTGATCCATTTTATAATGATCGGCTCCTACTCGCATAGTTACATGTGTCTTACGGCCCCCGATGTTGTAGTTACCTATGCTGGTCCCACCATGGGGTGTATCAAGTCCCGTGGTGGCGGCCCGACACAACCTTAGAATGCACAGGTATGCTACTGGTGCCCAGTGCTTTATTTTTCTGCGCCGGAGTGTGTGCACGCCCGCACCCCGTTAGAACCTACACTGCTACACCACCGCCGTCGATTTGACCTCTTACAATCAGCCCAGTAATCGTGCCCCACCCTGCCTAGTTTCAAGGTATCCTGATACACCTTCTAGGGTTACTGCTGAAAAGGGTCCCCCGTTACTAGGTTTTCTATCTCTAGCCAACATGCTAAGTTGGTTAAGTGTTTTCTAACCTAACCCCCACCAGTCCGTTTAGTTTAGCATGTTCCATTTTGATTAAGTCTTTAGTTCACTTAATCCTAACAATCCTGACTCAGCCTAAATTGTCTTATTAAGGCCCTGACCTCTCACATTAGACAGGTATTGTTGTGGCTGCCTGTTGCCGGTTGGTTCCGGGCAGTCTTACGCCACAACTCAGTCTAACCTCGGGTCCTTATTGGGCTCCATGTTTAACCTCCCACATTGGATAGGTATTGTTGTGATTACTGGACAGCCGGGCGGTTCCGGGCAGGTTTACATCACAACTCAATCCAACCTCGGGTTAAACACATCGTATGTTCTACATTTACATATTTTGTCTTTCTTCTTTATTTTCTTATATGTAAATATTTGCGGCCCATTATTAAGTTAATGGTGTAAAGGTTACACCAATCATGGGCCCAACCCATACTTGAATTTGGGCCCTTCTATTTTATATTTTCATTCATTAGTAATTTTAACCCAACGTTATTTTCCCCCGCTTTACACGTCCGTTTATTATATATATATGTTGGGCTTAGCCTTTTAAAGCCCAACTTAGCCATGCGAAAAGGGGAGGCTTAAAGCGTGATTACATACACAAAGAGGGGAATGTGAGCGCATGAACTTGCAATATGACGTTGGAAATACAAAATAGAGACTGGTGTACTTGCATAGTAGTGACATATGCTTTGGTCATAAAGCATAGGTGACATGAATCAAAGCATGTGAACTTGTAGTTGGGATAAGAATCTAAATTGGGTATCATTATTGACACATAGTCATAACTGCAACATGAACCTATATTTTTATTTAGGCATAATGTCAAACATAAGCATGGCATAATGTCAAACATAAGCATGGCATAATGTCAAACATAAGCATGGCATAAGTATAGTTAAATTTGTTCACATAACCATGGCATAAATATTTCTAACATGAAATCATGATTTTTACTTTAGTCATGCAAACTTGCAAAAAGGGATTTTGAATCTAACCTACATATGACATCATATAATATAGACTTAACATGGATTTCAATTGTGCCAAATATCAATCATAGCCTAGTCCTATTCATAAGTTTGCAAATAGGTTTTCTAGTACAAAAGCATGGCTTAATACATGATGCCAAATTTTCAACATAATTTCATATGGATTATGATAATCCAAACTTATTCCAATTACTTCACAGAACGATTTATGCACAAAAATATACATCATGATGGCATAGTAGCAAAACCCCAAACTTGCATGAATTTCAATTAATCAACTACATACATGTAGCTTCAACATGGATTACATAATTTGCGAATATTCCAAACGTATACTTGCATAGAACTACCGCATGTAGTTCTTTATAATGAATAACATAATTCCCAAATCGATAAGAATCATAGTAACGCACAAATTATGAATTATTTATTACCACAACCAAGTATACAAACCAACACAGTTATTTGTTCATACCAAAGTAATACTCTACTTACAATGGTGTGGCGAATTCGCTAATTTAGGGATTTGAAGATGCGGTTTGATTTGATTGAGTTGCTTTTATGCCTTAGAATTAGCCTCCTAATCCTCTCTCCAATTGGTGGCTACCCCTAGTCGTTCCTCAGCAACATGGCGGCTTTGTTCTTATTTTTGAATGAATAGATTAGGGTTAGTCTAGGGTTGTTTTTATAGAGGTAATGAACTGATTAGGGCCATTGATGTTGCTTGGATTGATCGTAGCCATTCATCCTAAGGAGAGACCAATTAGAGCTTGCCACCTAGCCCTAATGACAAAGCAGACCACAGAAAGTCGACCAACATAGAATAGGCCAGCCAGGTTGGACTGGGTTCGACCTGGCTCTGGACCAGGTCGACATGCCTGTCGACAGCCCTGTCGACAGCCCTGTCAACCTGACTAGACCAGGTCGACAGCCCAGTCGACCTGGGTGCGTCAGGCGGGTGTTTTTCCGCCCTGGCCCATTGGGCCCCATTTTTAATTTTAAACTTGATTTTTCTGAGTTATTTTATTCTGTTTGAATTTTAAACTTCCGAAGGCCATATCTTCTTCATACGGACTCCGTTTTTCGAAAACTCGGACTCTATTTCGCGTATTTTTCTGAGACGAACGCAATGGCGTATCCCGTTTCCCTTAGTTCTTTGATTTCAAATTAATTATACTTTAATTTGTTAATTTCACAGTTATAGAATTCGCGGGGTGTTACATTCTCCCCCACTTAAAAGGATTTCGTCCCCGAAATCTTCAAGTTAGGAGGAATGTATATCCTAACATCCAATCATCCATCTACTCATTCATCAAACACGAGTATCCATTGTCCTTAAAAGACTTCTAATGCTTCATGAACATATGCGAAGTGTGTGTGTACATGTACTTATCTAATGCAAAATCAGGCGGTCTACTGATTCAGTTGACCTCCTTAATGCGAATTATGTAAGTGCCATGAATCCATTATGTATGCAAATTTTCCTATTCTTGATTCTATATGAGTGCACAATCATTCATACAAATGCAACATCCATATGACAACACATTAATGTTCAACCATATACGAATGCAAACATATATGCATATGCAATATGAAGTGACTGAGCCGATCTAAAACCCTAGATTGTGTGTGTATATGCAACCACGAGCAACCACTAGCAATCACTTGCAACCACTTGCAACCATCATCCATAACATGTTTCAATTACATGTTTCCATCCAAAAAGATTCTACCTAAAAGATAAGGTCGAGGAAATATACCTAAAAAGATAGATAAAAGCGCAACTTAAGGAAAAGGAAAGATCAAGGATGTACCCTCGAACAGAAAAGGATAGGCAGTGCGTATCCTAGCTTCAGTTTCCCAAGTCGCGTCTTCCTCGGCATCGCTCCACTGAACTTTGACGAGCTTGACTTCGCGGTTGCGTAGCTTCTTCACTTCCGTTCCTAAGATGCGGGTTGGAACTTTTCTTATGGTTGCTTCGCGTTCCACTTCGGCCTCCTCGAGGATATTTGGCTCTACCACTTCAGCAGACTCATGTAGACATTTTCGGAGGTGTGAAACGTGAAAAATGTTGTGGACTCCCGCCAACTTCTCGGGTAGCTCTAATATATAGGCCATTTTCCCAATTTTCTCGATGATAGGGAATGGCCCTACGAACCTTGGTGCTAGCTTTCCTGTGGTTCCAAAATGAACAACGTTGCTTAGTGGTGATACCTTGAGAAAAACTCTGTCTCCAACCTCAAATTCAAGGTCGGTCCTTCTCTTGTCGGCATAGGACTTTTGTCTGTCTTGGGCCGTCTTCATCCTTCTTCGTATTAAGTCTACTTTCTCTGAAGTCTCTCGGATCATATCTGGTCCAAGTATGAGCTTATCAGTAGACTCCCACCAACAAGTGGGCGATCGGCACGGTCTTCCATATAAAGCTTCGAAGGGCGCCATTCCGATGGTTGCTTGATAGCTGTTGTTGTAGGCAAATTCCACCGAAGGAAGGTGGTCTTCCCATGTCCCTCCGAAGTCAAGGATGCATAGCCTTAAAAGGTCTTCCAAAACTCTGTTCACTCTCTCTGTTTGGCCGTCGGTTTGGGGATGATAGGCTGTGCTCAAGCATAACTGCGTTCCTACTGCTTCTTGCAGACTCCGCCAAAACTCACTGGTGAAGATGGGGTCTCGGTCGCTAACAATGCTAGATGGTATTCCATGGAGTCGTACGATTTCCTTGAGGTAAAGTGATGCTAGGGATGAGGCAGTTCTTTTACTTTTGACAGGTAAAAAGTGGGCGCTTTTAGTAAGCATATCCACTATTACCCAAATGCTAGTGTTGCCTCTCCTAGACCTAGGCAGCCCATCGATGAAGTCCATTGAGATGCTATCCCACTTCCACTGCGGGACCTCCAGAGGATGTAGTAGTCCGCCAGGCTTTTTCTGTTCCGCCTTAACCTGTTGGCACACCATACACTTAGAAACGAACTCTGCCACGTCCTTTTTCATGCCGTTCCAGAAGAAAGTCATTTTTATGTCTTTGTACATTTTATCTCCGCCTGGGTGTATCGTCATCTTAGAGTGATGTGCCTCCTCGAGAACCTTCTTCACTAAATCTTTTGCTTGTGGGACGCATAGTCTTCCGTCTCGCCTTAGCAACCCCTTATCGTCGATGGAGTATCTGTTGAGGTGACTTGAAGTCTCACCCCTAATTAGCCTATCAATTATTTCCACAAGCTGAGGGTCTTCGCGTTGTGCTGTCCCTACTGAATCCACTAAAGCTGGGCGCACTTCGAGAGATGCTAACAAGCCTGGTACGAAATCGGAGGAAGGCCTAAAGTCGAAGCTGGCTATAAACTCTAGGCTTTGTCTTTCAACAAACAACGGGCTTAGGGTCAATTTCTTTCGGCTCAACGCGTCTGCTACTACGTTGCCTTTGCCCGGAGTGTAGGAGATTTCGAAATCGTACGAGGCAAGAAACTCCATCCATCTTTGTTGCCTCAAGTCAAGATCCTTCTGCGAGAAAAGATATTTCAACGATTTATGGTTAGTGTAAAGTTCGAACTTCTCACCTAGGAGATAGTGTCGCCAAGACTTGAGTGCAAAGACGATGGCGGCTAACTCAAGATATTGGGTTGGGTAGTTCTTTTCGTGCACTTTCAACTGCCTCCCGCCATAAGCTACTACCCTTCCTTCTTGCATTAAGACGGCGCCTAGCCCTGTCCCACATGCATCCGTATAAACAGTGAACATCTTGCTCCCATCTGGCAGCGTCAAAACTGGGGCTGTTGTGAGAGCCCTTTTCAGTCGTTGGAAAGCAGACTCGCAATCCAAGTCCCAATTGAACACTAGATTCTTCTTGGTCAACTTCGTGAGCGGAGCTGAGATTTTTGCAAAATCCCTTATAAACTTTCGATAGAAACCTGCTAGTCCTAGAAAGCTTCGGACCTCAGTTGCATTCCTTGGTGTCTTCCAATCCTGTACCGCCACTACCTTAGCAGGGTCCACTGCTAACCCTTGTTTGGATACTATGTGCCCAAGGAACCTCACCTCTTCTCTCCAAAAGTGGCATTTGGAGAATTTGGCTTTTAGTTGATGGACTCGCAAAGTTTCCATGATTGCCCTTAAGTGCTGAGCATGTTCCTCTTCATTCTTTGAGAAGATAAGGATATCATCTACGAAGACTACTACGAATTTGTTGAGGAAATCTCTAAATACCCTACTCATCAGGTCCACGAAGTACGCAGGTGCATTTGTCAAGCCGAAAGGCATGACAAGCCATTCAAAGAAGCCGTCTGGGGTTCTGAACGCCGTTTTATCGATGCTATCTTCAGCCACCCTTAGCTGATGAAAACCGGTTGCTAAATCGAGTTGGGAGAAAACAGACGCTCCTACAAGCTGGTCAAATAAATCGTCAATTCTAGGGAGCGGGTGCCTATTCTTTTTCATTAGCTTGTTGAGCTCCCTATAGTCAACACATAGACGGAGTGAACCATCCGCCTTTGTAGCGAACATTACCGGAGCGCCCCATTCTGAAATGCTTCTCCTAATGAACCCCTTTTCTAGAAGCTCTTTAATCTGTTTACTGAGCTCTTTCCTTGCTCGTGGAGCCATGTGTCTAACAGGCAACGCAACGGGCTTTGCATTATCTACAAGATATATGCGGAAGTCTATTTCCCGCTTCGGAGGCAAGCCCTTCACCTCTTCGAAGACATCCGGATATTCCCGGACCACTCTAACTGATTGCAAATTTTCAACAGAGGCATCTAGCGATTCAAGATAACTAAGCATAACCGCATACGAGGGATTACAAGAAATTTCCAAAGTATTACCGAGTCGGGTTAGGAGCCTAACAACCCTTTTCTCACAATCAAGGATGGCCCCATTACTAGATAGCCAATCCATACCCAAAATCAAACCATAACCCGAAAAGCCCAAAACAAAGGCACTACATTGAAATTCTACACTTAGAATAGAAATTTTCAATCCCACACAGATCATAGACAAATGAGCTGGGCCCCCAATTGGGTTTGAAACAATTAAGGGGTCCTCTACCATACTAGTTTTTAGGTGCAGAGATTCTACTAAAGCAGACGAGATAAAGGAGTGTGATGCGCCAGAATCAAATAAAGTGCGAACGGGGTGATCATAAAGGTAAACTACACTTTCTACAGAAGTATTTATACCTCGTTATTGCAGAGGTGGCGCTTCCAGCACATGAACCTGTGCCCCTGGGGTGGATCCAGCCCTCTGCCCCTGTCCTCGTTTCTTTGGGCAGTCCTTAGCCCTATGGCCTGTCTCACCGCAAGAAAAGCACCCACCATTCTCCTTGGCCTTCTTTTTCCGGCAGTCCTTAACTAAGTGCCCCACTTTGCCACAGAAATTGCACTTCCTCTTCTCTTTGTTGCCTTTCCCGCCCTTCTTAAAGTCTGTCTTCTTAGGCTGCAGACCCTCTTTCTTCCCTTGAGAGCTTTCTGCCTTTGTCTCCTTCTTTCCCTTATCCTCTTCATTCAGCAATGCCATTTGCACCAATCTTTCATACGTGGCTCCCATGGGTATATGGGTCATGGCCAAACTGTGTAATGGCTCATTCAACCCCTTAACGAAATGGAGAGCCTTCTTGTGCGGGGTGTTGACTAGGTCAAGCCCAAACCTAGCCAGCTCATCGAACTGATTCACATATTCTCTGACTGTCTTGTCCCCTTGCTTAAGAAATAAGAATTTTTCCAACTGCAAACTTCTTTCCGCATCTGAGAGAAATTTAGTCTCAAACCTTGCCCTAAAGTCCTCCCATGTCTCCACTGGTCTTTCAGCATTAGTGACTTCCCACCAGTAGGAAGCCTCGCCCTTCAATAGCCACACTGCCAATTGTACTTTTTGTCTATCTTCTACCTCAAAGATGATGAATAAGTCCTCAGTTTCTTTCAGCCAATTCCTAGCTTCCACGAAGGACTTAGTTCCATGGAAATCCCTTCCTCCCATAGCTTTAAAATCTTTACATATCTTAGCAAAAGTGTTTCCCCGAGGAGGAGGTGGAGGAAAAGGTGCCGCTGCAGCTGGATGATTTCCTGCAGCTGGGGGAGGAGGAACGGTAGGACCTGGCTGAGTGGCTCTTGCTTCTAAGAACCGTCTAAACCAACCATGTATTGGCACCCCTTCTGGCAAGTTAAGGTCTTCAGACATGCTGAAACAAAAGGATAGATTCAAAACGAAGGATAAGAGATAGTACCTATGGCTTTGGGGAGTGGACTTTGCCTTTTAGAATAAAATAATATTTTTCTTTTAAAAATGCTTCTTTAAATTTCCTTTTTTTTTTAAAATAATTTTTCAAAACTTTTTATCTTATCTGGTAAACCTATGCTCTGATACCAAGTGAAACACCCCACCTCCGTTAGGGTCACTCTCAAAGGGAATGCCATGTGTCACTCTAGAAGCTCTTTAATCTGTTTACTGAGCTCTTTCCTTTCTCGTGGAGCCATGTGTCTAACAGGCAACGCAACGGGCTTTGCATTATCTACAAGATATATGCGGAAGTCTATTTCCCGCTTCGGATGCAAGCCCTTCACCTCTTCGAAGACATCCGGATATTCCCGGACCACTCTAACTGATTGCAAATTTTCAACAGAGGCATCTAGCGATTCAAGATAACTAAGCATAACCGCATACGAGGGATTACAAGAAATTTCCAAAGTATTACCGAGCCGGGTTAGGAGCCTAACAACCCTTTTCTCACAATCAAGGATGGCCCCATTACTGGATAGCCAATCCATACCCAAAATCAAACCATAACCCGAAAAGCCCAAAACAAAGGCACTACATTGAAATTCTACACTTAGAATAGAAATTTTCAATCCCACACAGATCATAGACAAATGAGCTGGGCCCCCAATTGGGTTTGAAACAATTAAGGGGTCCTCTACCATACTAGTTTTTAGGTGCAGAGATTCTACTAAAGCAGACGAGATAAAGGAGTGTGATGCGCCAGAATCAAATAAAGTGCGAACGGGGTGATCATAAAGGTAAACTACACTTTCTACAGAAGTATTTATACCTCGCTGTTGCAGAGGTGGCGCTTCCAGCACATGAACTTGTGCCCCTGGGGTGGATCCAGCCCTCTGCCCCTGTCCTCGTTTCTTTGGGCAGTCCTTAGCCCTATGGCCTGTCTCACCGCAAGAAAAGCACCCACCATTCTCCTTGGCCTTCTTTTTCCGGCAGTCCTTAACTAAGTGCCCCACTTTGCCACAGAAATTGCACTTCCTCTTCTCTTTGTTGCCTTTCCCGCCCTTCTTAAAGTCTGTCTTCTTAGGCTGCAGACCCTCTTTCTTCCCTTGAGAGCTTTCTGCCTTTGTCTCCTTCTTTCCCTTATCCTCTTCATTCAGCAATGCCATTTGCACCAATCTCTCATACGTGGCTCCCATGGGTATATGGGTCATGGCCAAACTGTGTAATGGCTCATTCAACCCCTTAACGAAACGGAGAGCCTTCTTGTGCGGGGTGTTGACTAGGTCAAGCCCAAACCTAGCCAGCTCATCGAACTGATTCACATACTCTTTGACTGTCTTGTCCCCTTGCTTAAGAAATAAGAATTTTTCCAACTGCAAACTTCTTTCCGCATCTGAGAGAAATTTAGTCTCAAACCTTGCCCTAAATTCCTCCCATGTCTCCACTGGTCTTTCAGCATTAGTGACTTCCCACCAGTAGGAAGCCTCGCCCTTCAATAGCCACACTGCCAATTGTACTTTTTGTCTATCTTCTACCTCAAAGATGATGAATAGGTCCTCAGTTTCTTTCAGCCAATTCCTAGCTGCCACGAAGGACTCAGTTCCATGGAAATCCCTTCCTCCCATAGCTTTAAAATCTTTACATATCTTAGCAAAAGTGTTTCCCCGAGGAGGAGGTGGAGGAAAAGGTGTCGCTGCAGCTGGATGATTTCCTGCAGCTGGGGGAGGAGGAACGGTAGGACCTGGCTGAGTGGCTCTTGCTTCTAAGAACCGTCTAAACCAACCAGGTATTGGCACCCCTTCTGGCAAGTTAAGGTCTTCAGACATGCTGAAACAAAAAGGATAGATTCAAAACGAAGGATAAGAGATAGTACCTATGGCTTTGGGGAGTGGACTTTGCCTTTTAGAATAAAATAATATTTTTCTTTTAAAAATGCTTCTTTAAATTTCCTTTTTTTTTTGAAAATAATTTTTCAAAACTTTTTATCTTATCTGGTAAACCTATGCTCTGATACCAAGTGAAACACCCCACCTCCGTTAGGGTCACTCTCAAAGGGAATGCCCTAATTTTGGTGGAGGTTTATAAGTATAAGTCACAGATATACAAGACAGATATAAGAACACATATTTGTAAACAGCGGAAAATCAACAAACTTTTATTTCATAAAGCAAATACGTGCTACAACAACATCACCATAATTGTCTTACATCTTTTCCAAAACATAACATAATACTTTCATAATCTGTCTTGATTACACTATTTAAAGAAGCATAAATAAAACATAGATAAACTGCAAAGGCCCCATAGTGGTTGTCCAAAGCCATAGTTCAAGACGAAAAGGACCAAGCAATACATTTCTCTTCTTCAAGCTGTATGTTAAGGCTGGTCAAGATGCTGTGTTCCCTCCCTGTGGACCTAGGGGGGGGGAACGGAAGAAAAGAAGATGAAAGAAAAGTAGAGTCAGACATAAAGCCTGAGTAAGTCTAGTGCTATTCTGTCTATGAATAAAGAACTGGGTATGATAAGTATAAACAAGAAGTGGAAAAGCACTATAACTTGGTTAAGTTGTCTAGGGTCGAATATACTATCGTACCCCATGTTAATCTCTGAACCCATATAAACTAGTTTCCAACCGGCACCCCATAATCAGGGTGAAGTGATCCATTTTATAATGATCGGCTCCTACTCACATAGTTACATGTGTCTTACGGCCCCCGATGTTGTAGTTACCTATGCTGGTCCCACCATGGGGTGTATCAAGTCCCGTGGTGGCGGCCCGACACAACCTTAGAATGCACAGGTATGCTACTGGTGCCCAGTGCTTTATTTTTCTGCGCCGGAGTGTGTGCACGCCCGCACCCCGTTAGAACCTACACTGCTACACCACCGCCGTCGATTTGACCTCTTACAATCAGCCCAGTAATCGTGCCCCACCCTGCCTAGTTTCAGGGTATCCTGATACACCTTCTAGGGTTACTGCTGAAAAGGGTCCCCCGTTACTAGGTTTTCTATCTCTAGCCAACATGCTAAGTTGGTTAAGTGTTTTCTAACCTAACCCCCACCAGTCCGTTTAGTTTAGCATGTTCCATTTTGATTAAGTCTTTAGTTCACTTAATCCTAACAATCCTGACTCAGCCTAAATTGTCTTATTAAGGCCCTGACCTCTCACATTAGACAGGTATTGTTGTGGCTGCCTGTTGCCGGTTGGTTCCGGGCAGTCTTACGCCACAACTCAGTCTAACCTCGGGTCCTTATTGGGCTCCATGTTTAACCTCCCACATTGGATAGGTATTGTTGTGACTACTGGACAGCCGGGCGGTTCCGGGCAGGTTTACATCACAACTCAATCCAATCTCGGGTTAAACACATCGTATGTTCTACATTTACATATTTTGTCTTTCTTCTTTATTTTCTTATATGTAAATATTTGCGGCCCATTATTAAGTTAATGGTGTAAAGGTTACACCAATCATGGGCCCAACCCATACTTGAATTTGGGCCCTTCTATTTTATATTTTCATTCATTAGTAATTTTAACCCAACATTATTTTCCCCCGCTTTACACGTCCGTTTATTATATATATATGTTGGGCTTAGCCTTTTAAAGCCCAACTTAGCCATGCGAAAAGGGGAGGCTTAAAGCGTGATTACATACACAAAGAGGGGAATGTGAGCGCATGAACTTGCAATATGACGTTGGAAATACAAAATAGAGACTGGTGTACTTGCATAGTAGTGACATATGCTTTGGTCATAAAGCATAGGTGACATGAATCAAAGCATGTGAACTTGTAGTTGGGATAAGAATCTAAATTGGGTATCATTATTGACACATAGTCATAACTGCAACATGAACCTATATTTTTATTTAGGCATAATGTCAAACATAAGCATGGCATAATGTCAAACATAAGCATGGCATAATGTCAAACATAAGCATGGCATAAGTATAGTTAAATTTGTTCACATAACCATGGCATAAATATTTCTAACATGAAATCATGATTTTTACTTTAGTCATGCAAACTTGCAAAAAGGGATTTTGAATCTAACCTACATATGACATCATATAATATAGACTTAACATGGATTTCAATTGTGCCAAATATCAATCATTGCCTAGTCCTATTCATAAGTTTGCAAATAGGTTTTCTAGTACAAAAGCATGGCTTAATACATGATGCCAAATTTTCAACATAATTTCATATGGATTATGATAATCCAAACTTATTCCAATTACTTCACAGAACGATTTATGCACAAAAATATACATCATGATGGCATAGTAGCAAAACCCCAAACTTGCATGAATTTCAATTAATCAACTACATACATGTAGCTTCAACATGGATTACATAATTTGCGAATATTCCAAACGTATACTTGCATAGAACTACCGCATGTAGTTCTTTATAATGAATAACATAATTCCCAAATCGATAAGAATCATAGTAACGCACAAATTATGAATTATTTATTACCACAACCAAGTATACAAACCAACACAGTTATTTGTTCATACCAAAGTAATACTCTACTTACAATGGTGTGGCGAATTCGCTAATTTAGGGATTTGAAGATGCGGTTTGATTTGATTGAGTTGCTTTTATGCCTTAGAATTAGCCTCCTAATCCTCTCTCCAATTGGTGGCTACCCCTAGTCGTTCCTCAGCAACATGGCGGCTTTGTTCTTATTTTTGAATGAATAGATTAGGGTTAGTCTAGGGTTGTTTTTATAGAGGTAATAAACAAATTAGGGCCATTGATGTTGCTTGGATTGATCGTAGCCTTTCATCCTAAGGAGAGACCAATTAGAGCTTGCCACCTAGCCCTAATGACAAAGCAGACCACAGAAAATCGACCAACATAGAATAGGCCAGCCAGGTTGGACTGGGTTCGACCTGGCTCTGGACCAGGTCGACATGCCTGTCGACAGCCCTGTCGACAGCCCTGTCGACAGCCCTGTCGACCTGGCTAGACCAGGTCGACAACCCAGTCGACCTGGGTGCGTCAGGCGGGTGTTTTTCCGCCCTGGCCCATTGGGCCCCATTTTTATTTTTAAACTTGATTTTTCTGAGTTATTTTATTCTGTTTGAATTTTAAACTTCCGAAGGCCATATCTTCTTCATACGGACTCCGTTTTTCGAAAACTCGGACTCTATTTCGCGTATTTTTCCGAGACGAACACAATGGCGTATCCCGTTTCCCTTAGATCTTTGATTTCAAATTAATTATACTTTAATTTGTTAATTTCACAGTTATAGAATTCGCGGGGTGTTACATTGACCGTCATACTTCCTTGCTTAAGAGATAAGAACTTTTCCAATTGTAAACTTCGTTCAGCTTGCGAGAGGAATTTTGTCTCAAACCTTGTTCTGAAATCCATCCATGTCTCAACTGGTCTCTCGGCGTTAGTGACTTCCCACCAGTAGGAAGCTTCGTCTTTGAGCAGCCATACTGCCAACTGTACCTTCTGCCTATCGTCCACCTCGAAGATAACGAATAGATCCTCAGTTTCTTTGAGCCAATTCCTTGCTTCTACGAATGATTCAGTTCCTTTGAAATCTTTCCCACCCATGGCCCTAAAATCTCTACAAATCTTTGAGAAAGCAATTGCATGAGGAGGGGGTGGAGGAGGGGGATCATTTGCTGGACCTGCAGCGGCGGTCCTAGCCTCAAGATATTGACGAAACCAACCGGGTACATGAACACCCTCTGGTATCTCAGATGCTTCAGACATGCTGGAACGAAAAAGGAAAGGTTCAATACAAAAAGGACTGAAAGAAAGATATATGGCTCTTGGGGATCATGTTTTTCAAAATAAGCTTTATTTTTGAAAATACTTCCTTCCAAAACCTTTTTGAAAATAGTTTTCAAAAACTTTACCCAATCTGGTAACCTTCAGCTCTGATACCAAGTGTAACACCCCACCTCCGTTAAGGTCACTCACAAAGGGAATGCCTTAACTTTGGTGGAGCATTTTAGTAAACAGAACAGAAACTTACAAGACAGATAAAACAGTACTTGAAAATTTTTAACTTTATTACAGCGGAAACAGAATTTAATATGGTTACATCCTTTCAAATTTCAGAATTCAAGTACAAAATATCAGTCTTGTACAAAAGCCTTCAAATTGCACGGTTTAAAATCATAATCCCCATGGAATGGAAGCTATACAGAGCCAAGCCATACTTTAAGCACTTCAAGCAAAGAGAAATCCGGATCAAGCTAAAGTATTCCCTCCTTGGACAACCTGGGGGGGGGGAAACGAAAGAAAGGAGGCGAAACAACAAGGGTCAGACAAAAAGTCTGGCAAGTGCAGTGACTTTTAGCATATGAACAGATAATAATAATGTGATATGAACATAAAACTGGATGTGAGATAACTGTAACAGGTGTAGCAGATATAACAGAAAAACAGAATGACATAAACTATTGTTTTACACTTCTCTGCACTAATACTAGTATAGCAGAATTAGGTGTCACCCTAATGTCTAAATTGAAGCAGGAACGGGTACAGAATACTTTAACAGAAACAGAATGCTAATAATGGGCCTTTACTACCCGATCAGAAACAGACAGAAGCAAAAACAGATTAATCCCTATGGAAACAGAATGTAGAATTAGATGTACACTAGTAATGGGCCTTTACCACCCGAACAGATGGTACCACGCAGAAACAGACAGGTGTTACCACCCAACAGAAACAGACGGTACCAATAGAAACAGACAGAACTAAGTGTACCCTAAAACCCTACCCCAAGCGATCGGCTCCCTAATACGTAAATATCCTGTGTCGGCCCCACAGTAGGGTGTATCACTCCCTAAAGTGACAACCAATTGGCACAGACCTATTTACAGATGTCACGGCGTCTTACATCCTCAGAGGCAGACCAGGATCCATGCACGCACATGACCCGGTTGGAACGCACCATCAACACCCCTCGCCATTATCAGAATGAACGACTTATAATTAGTTCAGTAAGCGTGCCCAGACCCTACCTACTGTTGGGTCAAAGTTTTGATACCAGAAAGGGTTACTGACTAATATGGGTCCCAAACAACAGATGACACAAGTAATTCCCCTCCTAACCTTGTGTCCCCAGACTAACAGATTTCAGATTTATTTGTTTACAAGTTCAGACATACAGAATTCAGATTTACTAGTTCACAAATTAAGTTAACAAGTTTTCAGACTAACGGATCAGATGTACAGATTTTTCAGATTTGTCTAACCTTGTATTGGACGGGTTTACTACACCTATTAATCCCGTTGGTTTATCCCTATTTTCCCCAATACGTTTTAGACGTCATTCTTATCTTAGATTTGCATTAATTAATTATTAATGCCCAGACCTCTCACATTAGGTCGCTAGCTTGTGGCCGCTGGATGGGCCGGGCGGTTCCGGGCAGACTTCTGCCACAAGCCAGACCTAACCTCGGGTCTTAAGCAGGTTATGACTAACTTCTCACATTAGAACCTATTGTTTGCGGCCACTGGATGTGCCGGGCGGTTCCGGGCAGAATTACGCCGCAAACTCATTCTAACCTCGAGTTAGCCATGTTTATCTTTGCGGCCAATTAATTAATAATTTACCGTTTATGCGCACGCCCAATATATATATATATATATATATATATATATATATATATATATATATATGCCAATTCAGATTATATCAATAACAGGATGATTATATCAACACAGCATGTAACACCCCGCGAATTCTATAACTGTGAAATTAACAAATTAAAGTATAATTAATTTGAAATCAAAGAACTAAGGGAAACGGGATACGCCATTGCGTTCGTCTCGGAAAAATACGCGAAACAGAGTCCGAGTTTTCGAAAAACGGAGTCCGTATGAAGAAGATATGACCTTCGGAAGTTTCTGAATTAAGTTTAAAATTCAAACAGAATAAAATAGCTCAGAAAATCAAGTTTAAATTCCAAAAATCGGGCCCAATGGGGCAGGGCGGAAAAACACCCGCCTAACGCACCCAGGTCGACTGGGCTGTCGACCTGGTCTAGCCAGGTCGACAGTGCTGTCGACAGGGCTGTCGACCTGGTCCAGAGCCAGGTCGAACCCAGCCCAACCTGGCTGGCCTATTCTATGTTGGTCGATTTTCTGTAGTCTGCTTTGTCATTAGGGCTAGGTGGCAGGCTCTAATTGGTCTCTCCTAGGGATGAATGGCTACGATCAATCCAAGCAACATCAATGGTCCTAATCAGTTCATAACCCCTATAAAAATGACCCTAGACTCAACCCTAATCTATTCATTCAAAAATAAGAACAAAGCCGTCATGTTGCTGAGGAACGACTAAGAGTAGCCGCCAATTGGAGAGAGGATTAGGAGGCAAATTCTAAAGCATAAAGCAACCTAAACAAATCAAATCAACAAGGAATCGCATCTCCAAATCCCTAAATTGGAGAATTCGCCACACCATTGTAAGTAGAGTATTATTTTGGTATGAACAAATAACTGTGTTGGTTTGTATACTTGATTGTGGTGATAAATAATTCATAATTTGTGCGTTACTATGATTCTTATCGATTTGGAATATTGTATACGTTTGGATATTCTCGAATTATGTTATTCAGTTATGAAAAACTACATGCGGTAGTTTTATGCAAGTATACGTTTGGAATATTCGCAAATTATGTAATCCTTGTTGAAGCTACATGTATGTAGTTGTTTAATTGAAACTTATGCAAGTTTGGGGTTTTGCTACTATGCCATCATGATGTATATTTTTGTACATAAATCATTTTGTACGTAATTTGGAACAAGTTTGGTTGTTATAGTTCATATGAAACTACGTTGAAATTTTGGCACCATGATTTATGTAGTAAGACATGCTTTTGTACTAGAAAACCTATTTGCAAACTTATAAATATGACTAGGCTATGATTGATATTTGGCATAATTGAAATCCTTGTTAAGCCTATATTGTTTACAAGAATTATATGATGACATATGTGGTACATAGCTAGGTTAGATTCAAAATCCCTTTTTGCAAGTTTACATGACTAAAGTAAAAATCATGATTTCATGTTAGAAATATTTATGCCATGGTTATGTGAACAAATTTAACTATACTTTTGTATTAATCACAAAAGTAGGCACCTTTGTAAACATGTAGTAGTTTTATGAACATGATTTGCTTATGTTTGACATTATGCCTGAATAAAAATATAGGTTTATGTTGTAGTTAAGCCTATGTGTCGATAGTGATATTCTTAACTTAACTACAAGTTTACATGGTTTGATTCATGCCACTTATGCTTTATGACCAAAGTATATGTCACTACTATGCAAGTACACCAGTTTCTATTTTGTATTTCCAACGTCATATTGAAAGTTCATGCGCTCACATTCCCCTTTTCGTGTATGTAATCACACTTTAAGCCTCCCCTTTTCGCATGGCTAAGTTGGGCTTTAAAAGGCTAAGCCCAACATACATATAATAAACGGACATGTTAAACGGGGGAAAATAACGTTGGGTTAAAATTACTAATGAATGAAAATATAAAATAGAAGGGCCCAAATTCAAGTATGGGTTGGGCCCATGATTGGTGTAACCTTTACACCATTAACTTAATAATGGGCCGCAAATATTTACATATAAGAAAATAAAGAAGAAAGACAAAATATGTAAATGTAGAACATACGATGTGTTTAACCCGAGGTTGGATTGAGTTGTGATGTAAACCTGCCCGGAACCGCCCGGCTGTCCAGTAGTCACAACAATACCTATCCAATGTGGGAGGTTAAACATGGAGCCCAATAAGGACCCGAGGTTAGACTGAGTTGTGGCATAAGACTGCCCGGAACCAACCGGCAATAGGCAGCCACAACATTACCTGTCTAATGTGAGAGGTCAAGGCTTTAATAAGACAATTAAGGCTGAGTCAGGATTGTTAGGATTAAGTGGACTAAAAACTTAATCAAAATGAAACATGCTAAACTAAACGGACTGGTGGGGGTTAGGTTAGGAAACACTTAACCAACTTAGCATGTTGGCTAGAGATAGAAAACCTAGTAACGGGGGACCCTTTTCAGCAGTAACCCTAGAAGGTGTATCAGGATACCCTGAAACTAGGTAGGGTGGGGCACGATTACTGGGCTGATTGTAAGAGGTCAAATCGACGGAGGTGGTGTAGCAGTGTAGGTTCTAATGGGGTGCGGGCGTGCACACACTCCGGCGCAGAAAAATAAAGCACTGGGCACCAGTAGCATACCTGTGCATTCTAAGGTTGTGTCGGGCCGCCGCCATGGGACTTGATACACCCCATGGTGGGACCAACATAGGTAACTACAACATCGGGGGCCGTAAGACACATGTAACTATGCGAGTAGGAGCCGATCATCATAGAACGGATCACATCACCCTGATTATGGGGTGCCAGTTAGAAACTAGTTTATATGGGTTCAGAGATTAACATGGGGTACGATAGTATATTCGACCCTAGATGACTTAACTAAGTTTATAGTGCTTTCCCACTTCTTGTTTATACTTATCATACCCAGTTCTTTATTCATAGACAGAATAGTACTAGACTTACTCAGGCTTTATGTCTGACTCTACTTTTCTTTCGTCTTCTTTTCTTCCGTTTCCCCCCCAGGTCCACAGGGAGGGAACACTGCAGCTTGACCAGCCTTAACATCCAGCTTGAAGAAGAGAAATGTATTGCTTGGACCTTTTCGTTTGAAACTATGGCTTTGGACAAACTCTATGGGGGCTTTTGCAGTATATCTATGTTTTATTTATGCTTCTTTAAATAATGTAATCAAGACAGATTATGAAAGTGTTATGTTTTTGGAAAAGATGTAAGACAATTATGGTGATGTGTTGTAGCACGTATTTGCTTTTATGAAATAAAATTTGTTGTTTTTCCGCTGTTACAAATATGTGTTCTTATATCTGTCTTGTATATCTGTGACTTATACTTATAAACCTCCACCAAAATTAGGGCATTCCCTTTGAGAGTGACCCTAACGGAGGTGGGGTGTTTCACTTGGTATCAGAGCATAGGTTTACCAGATAAGATAAAAAGTTTTGAAAAATTATTTTCAAAAAGGAAATTTAAAGAAGCATTTTTAAAAGAAAAATATTATTTTATTTTAAAAAGGCAAAGTCCACTCCCCAAAGCCATAGGTACTATCTCTTATCCTTTGTTTTGAATCTATCCTTTTTGTTTCAACATGTCCGAAGATCTTAACTTGCCGGAAGGGGTGCCAATACCTGGTTGGTTTAGACGGTTCTTAGAAGCAAGAGCCACTCAGCCAGGTCCTACCGTTCCTCCTCCCCCAGCTGCCGGAAATCATCCAGCTGCAGCAGCACCTTTTCCTCCACCTCCTCCACGGGGAAACACGTTTGCTAAGATATGTAAAGATTTTAAAGCTATGGGAGGAAAAGATTTCCATGGAACTGAGTCCTTCGTGGCAGCTAGAAATTGGCTGAAAGAAACTGAGGACCTATTCATCATCTTTGAGGTAGAGGATAGTCAAAAAGTACAATTGGCAGTGTGGCTATTGAAGGGCGAGGCTTCCTACTGGTGGGAAGTCACTAATGCTGAAAGACCAGTGGAGACATGGGAGGACTTTAGGGCAAGGTTTGAGACTAAATTTCTCTCAGATGCGGAAAGAAGTTTGCAGTTGGAAAAATTCTTATTCCTTAAACAAGGGGACAAGACAGTCAGAGAATATGTGAATCAGTTCGACGAGCTGGCTAGGTTTGGGCTTGACCTAGTCAACACCCCGCACAAGAAGGCTCTCCGTTTCGTCAAAGGGTTGAATGAGCCATTACACAGTTTGGCCATGACCCATATACCCATGGGAGCCACGTATGAAAGATTGGTGCAAATGGCATTGCTGAATGAAGAGGATAAGGGCAAGAAGGAGACAAAGGCAGAAAGCTCTCAAGGGAAGAAAGAGGGTTTGCAGCCTAAGAAGACAGACTTTAAGAAGGGCGGGAAAGGCAACAAAGAGAAGAGGAAGTGCAATTTCTGTGGCAAAGTGGGGCACTTAGTTAAGGACTGCCGGAAAAAGAAGGCCAAGGAGAATGGTGGGTGCTTTTCTTGCGGTGAGACAGGCCACAGGGCTAAGGACTGCCCAAAGAAACGAGGACAGGGGCAGAGGGCTGGATCCACCCCAGGGGCACAGGTTCATGTGCTGGAAGCGCCACCTCTGCAACAGCGAGGTATAAATACTTCTGTAGAAAGTGTAGTTTATCTTTATGATCACCCCGTTCGCACTTTATTTGATTCTGGCGCATCACACTCCTTTATCTCGTCTGCTCTAGTAGAATCTCTGCACCTAAAAATTAGTATGGCAGAGGACCCCTTAATTGTTTCAAACCCAATTGGGGGCCCAGCTCATTTGTCTATGATCTGTTTGGGATTGAAAATTTCTATTCTAAGTGTAGAATTTCAATGTAGTGCCTTTGTTTTGGGCTTTTCGGGTTATGGTTTGATTTTGGGTATGGATTGGCTATCCAGTAGTGGGGCCATCCTTGATTGTGAGAAAAGGGTTGTTAGGCTCCTAACCCAGCTCGGTAATACTTTGGAAATTTCTTGTAATCCCTCGTATGCGGTTATGCTTAGTTATCTTGAATCGCTAGATGCCTCTGTTTAAAATTTGCAATCAGTTAGAGTGGTCCGGGAATATCCGGATGTCTTCGAAGAGGTGAAGGGCTTGCCTCCGAAGCGGGAAATAGACTTCCGCATATATCTTGTAGATAATGCAAAGCCCGTTGCGTTGCCCGTTAGACACATGGCTCCACGAGAAAGGAAAGAGCTCAGTAAACAGATTAAAGAGCTTCTAGAAAAGGGGTTCATTAGGAGGAGCATTTCAGAATGGGGCGCTCCAGTGGTGTTCGCTACAAAGGCGGATGGTTCACTCCGTCTATGTGTTGACTATAGGGAGCTCAACAAGCTAACGAAAAAGAATAGGCACCCTCTCCCTAGAATTGACGATTTGTTTGACCAGCTTGTAGGAGCATCTGTTTTCTCCCAACTCGATTTAGCAACCGGTTTTCATCAGCTAAGGGTGGCTGAAGATAGCATCGATAAAACGGCGTTCAGAACCCCAGACGGCTTCTTTGAATGGCTTGTCATGCCTTTCGGCTTGACAAATGCGCCTGCTTACTTCGTGGACCTGATGAGTAGGGTATTTAGAGATTTCCTCAACAAATTCGTAGTGGTCTTCGTAGACGATATCCTTATCTTCTCAAAAAGTGAAGAGGAACATGCTCAGCACTTAAGGGCAATCATGGAAACTTTGCGAGTCCATCAACTAAAAGCCAAATTCTCCAAATGCCACTTTTGGAGAGAAGAGGTGAGGTTCCTTGGGCACATAGTATCCAAACAAGGGTTAGCAGTGGACCCTGCTAAGGTAGTGGCGGTACAGGATTGGAAGACACCAAGGAATGCAACTGAGGTCCGAAGCTTTCTAGGACTAGCGGGTTTCTATCGAAAATTCATAAGGGATTTTGCGAAAATCTCAGCTCCGCTTACGAAATTGACTAAGAAGAATCTAGTGTTCAATTGGGACTTGGATTGCGAGTTTGCTTTCCAACGACTGAAAAGGGCTCTCACAACAGCCCCAGTTTTGACGCTGCCAGATGGGAACAAGATGTTCACTGTTTATACGGATGCATGTGGGACAGGGCTAGGCGCCGTCTTAATGCAAGAAGGAAGGGTAGTAGCTTATGGCGGGAGGCAGTTGAAGGTGCACGAAAAGAACTACCCAACCCACGATCTTGAGTTAGCCGCCATCGTCTTTGCACTCAAGTCTTGGCGACACTATCTCCTAGGTGAGAAGTTCGAACTTTACACTGACCATAAATCGTTGAAATATCTTTTCTCGCAGAAGGATCTTAACTTGAGGCAACAAAGATGGATGGAGTTCCTTGCCTCGTACGATTTCGAAATCTCCTACACTCCGGGCAAAGGTAACGTAGTAGCAGACGCGTTGAGCCGAAAGAAATTGACCCTAAGCCCGTTGTTTGTTGAAAGACAAAGCCTAGAGTTTATAGCCAGCTTCGACTTTAGGCCTTCCTCCGATTTTGTACCAGGCTTGCTAGCATCTCTCGAAGTGCGTCCAACTTTAGTGGATTCAGTAGGGACAACACAACGCGAAGACCCTCAGCTTGTGGAAACAATTGATAGGCTAATTTGGGGTGAGACTTCAAGTCACCTCAACAGATACTCCATCGACGATAAGGGGTTGCTAAGGCGAGACGGAAGACTATGCGTCCCACAGACAAAAGATTTAGTAAAGAAGGTTCTCGAGGAAGCACATCACTCCAAGATGACGATACATCCAGGCGGAGATAAAATGTACAAAGATATAAAAAGGACTTTCTTCTGGAACGGCATGAAAAAGGACGTGGCAGAGTTTGTTTCTAAGTGTATGGTGTGCCAACAGGTTAAGGCGGAACAGAAAAAGCCTGGCGGACTGCTACATCCTCTGGAGGTCCCGCAGTGGAAGTGGGATAGCATCTCAATGGACTTCATCGATGGGCTGCCTAGGTCTAGGAGAGGCAACACTAGCATTTGGGTAATAGTGGATAGGCTTACAAAAAGCGCCCACTTTTTACCTGTCAAAAGTAAAAGAACCGCCTCATCCCTAGCATCACTTTACCTCAAGGAAATCGTTCGACTCCATGGAATACCATCTAGCATTGTTAGTGACCGAGACCCCATCTTCACCAGTGAGTTTTGGCGGAGTCTGCAAGAAGCAGTAGGAACGCAGTTATGCTTGAGCACAGCCTATCATCCCCAAACCGACGGCCAAACAGAGAGAGTGAACAGAGTTTTGGAAGACCTTTTAAGGCTATGCGTCCTTGACTTCGGAGGGACATGGGAAGACCACCTTCCTTTGGTGGAATTTGCCTACAACAACAGCTATCAAGCTACCATCAGAATGGCGCCCTTCGAAGCTTTATATGGAAGACCGTGCCGATCGCCCACTTGTTGGTGGGAGTCTACTGATAAGCTCATACTTGGACCAGATATGATCCGAGAGACTTCAGAGAAAGTAGACTTAATACGAAGAAGGATGAAGACGGCCCAAGACAGACAAAAGTCCTATGCCGACAAGAGAAGGACCGACCTTGAATTTGAGGTTGGAGACAGAGCTTTTCTCAAGGTATCACCACTAAGAAACGTTGTTCGTTTTGGAACCACAGGAAAACTGGCACCTAGGTTCGTAGGACCATTCCCTATCATCGAGAAAATTGGGAAAATGGCCTACAGATTAGAGCTACCCGAGAAGTTGGCCGGAGTCCACAACGTTTTTCATGTTTCACATCTCCGAAAATGTCTACATGAGTCTGCTGAAGTGGTAGAGCCAAATATCCTCGAAGAGGCCGAAGTGGAATGCGAAGCAACCATAAGAAAAGTTCCAACCCGCATATTAGGAACGGAAGTGAAGAAACTACACAACCGTGAAGTCAAGCTCTTCAAAGTTCAGTGGAGCGACGCCGAGGGAGACGCGACTTGGGAAACTGAAGCTAGAATACGCACTGCCTACCCTTTTCTGTTCGAGGGTACATCCTTGATCTTTCCTTTTCCTTAAGTTGCGCTTTTATCTATCTTATCTTTTAGGTAGAAACCCTTTGGATGGAAACATGTAATTGAAACATGTTATGGATGATGGTTGCAAGTGGTTGCAAGTGATTGCTAGTGGTTGCTCATGGTTGCATATACACACACAATCTAGGTTTTAGATCGGCTCAGTCACTTCATATTGCATATGCATATATGTTTGCATTCGTATGTGGTTGAACTTTAATGTGTTGTCATGTGGATGCTGCATTTGTATTGAATGATTGTGCACTCATGTAGAATCAAGAATAGGAAAATTTGCATACATAATGGATTCGTGGCACTTACATAATTCGCATTAAGGAGGTCAACTGAATCAGTAGACCGCCTGATTTTGCATTAGATAAGTACATGTACACACACACTTCGCATATGATCATGAAGCATTAGAAGTCTTTTAAGGACAATGGATGCTCGTGTTTGTTGGATGAGTAGATGGATGATTGAATGTTAGGATATACATTCCTCCTAACTTGAAGATTTCGGGGACGAAATCCTTTTAAGTGGAGGAGAATGTAACACCCCGCGAATTCTATAACTGTGAAATTAACAAATTAAAGTATAATTAATTTGAAATCAAAGAACTAAGGGAAACGGGATACGCCATTGCGTTCGTCTCGGAAAAATACGCGAAATAGAGTCCGAGTTTTCGAAAAACGGAGTCCGTATGAAGAAGATATGACCTTCGGAAGTTTCTGAATTAAGTTTAAAATTCAAACAGAATAAAATAGCTCAGAAAATCAAGTTTAAATTCCAAAAATCGGGCCCAATGGGCCAGGGCGGAAAAACACCCGCCTAACGCACCCAGGTCGACTGGGCTGTCGACCTGGTCTAGCCAGGTCGACAGGGCTGTCGACAGGGCTGTCGACAGGGTTGTCGACCTAGTCCAGAGCCAGGTCGAACCCAGCCCAACCTGGCTGGCCTATTCTATGTTGGTCGATTTTCTGTAGTCTGCTTTGTCAATAGGGCTAGGTGGCAGGCTCTAATTGGTCTCTCCTAGGGATGAATGGCTACGATCAATCCAAGCAACATCAATGGTCCTAATCAGTTCATAACCCCTATAAAAATGACCCTAGACTCAACCCTAATCTATTCATTCAAAAATAAGAACAAAGCCGTCATGTTGCTGAGGAACGACTAAGAGTAGCCGCCAATTGGAGAGAGGATTAGGAGGCAAATTCTAAAGCATAAAGCAACCTAAACAAATCAAATCAACAAGGAATCGCATCTCCAAATCCCTAAATTGGAGAATTCGCCACACCATTGTAAGTAGAGTATTATTTTGGTATGAACAAATAACTGTGTTGGTTTGTATACTTGATTGTGGTGATAAATAATTCATAATTTGTGCGTTACTATGATTCTTATCGATTTGGAATATTGTATACGTTTGGATATTCTCGAATTATGTTATTCAGTTATGAAAAACTACATGCGGTAGTTTTATGCAAGTATACGTTTGGAATATTCGCAAATTATGTAATCCTTGTTGAAGTTACATGTATGTAGTTGTTTAATTGAAACTCATGCAAGTTTGGGGTTTTGCTACTATGCCATCATGATGTATATTTTTGTACATAAATCATTTTGTACGTAATTTGGAACAAGTTTGGTTGTTATAGTTCATATGAAACTACGTTGAAATTTTGGCACCATGATTTATGTAGTAAGACATGCTTTTGTACTAGAAAACCTATTTGCAAACTTATAAATATGACTAGGCTATGATTGATATTTGGCATAATTGAAATCCATGTTAAGCCTATATTGTTTACAAGAATTATATGATGACATATGTGGTACATAGCTAGGTTAGATTCAAAATCCCTTTTTGCAAGTTTACATGACTAAAGTAAAAAATCATGATTTCATGTTAGAAATATTTATGCCATGGTTATGTGAACAAATTTAACTATACTTTTGTATTAATCACAAAAGTAGGCACCTTTGTAAACATGTAGTAGTTTTATGAACATGATTTGCTTATGTTTGACATTATGCCTGAATAAAAATATAGGTTTATGTTGTAGTTAAGCCTATGTGTCGATAGTGATATTCTTAACTTAACTACAAGTTTACATGGTTTGATTCATGTCACTTATGCTTTATGACCAAAGTATATGTCACTACTATGCAAGTACACCAGTTTCTATTTTGTATTTCCAACGTCATATTGCAAGTTCATGCGCTCACATTCCCCTTTTCGTGTATGTAATCACGCTTTAAGCCTCCCCTTTTCGCATGGCTAAGTTGGGCTTTAAAAGGCTAAGCCCAATATATATATAATAAACGGACGTGTTAAACGGGGGAAAATAACGTTGGGTTAAAATTACTAATGAATGAAAATATAAAATAGAAGGGCCCAAATTCAAGTATGGGTTGGGCCCATGATTGGTGTAACCTTTACACCATTAACTTAATAATGGGCCGCAAATATTTACATATAAGAAAATAAAGAAGAAAGACAAAATATGCAAATGTAGAACATACGATGTGTTTAACCCGAGGTTGGATTGAGTTGTGATGTAAACCTGCCCGGAACCGCCCGGTTGTCCAGTAGTCACAACAATACCTATCCAATGTGGGAGGTTAAACATGGAGCCCAATAAGGACCCGAGGTTAGACTGAGTTGTGGCGTAAGACTGCCCAAAACCAACCGGCAACAGGCAGCCACAACAATACCTGTCTAATGTGAGAGGTCAAGGCTTTAATAAGACAATTAAGGCTGAGTCAGGATTGTTAGGATTAAGTGGACTAAAAACTTAATCAAAATGAAACATGCTAAACTAAACGGACTGGTGGGGGTTAGGTTAGGAAACACTTAACCAACTTAGCATGTTGGCTAGAGATAGAAAACCTAGTAACGGGGGACCCTTTTCAGCAGTAACCCTAGAAGGTGTATCAGGATACCCTGAAACTAGGCAGGGTGGGGCACGATTACTGGGCTGATTGTAAGAGGTCAAATCGACGGCGGTGGTGTAGCAGTGTAGGTTCTAACGGGGTGCGGGCGTGCACACACTCCGGCACAGAAAAATAAAGCACTGGGCACCAGTAGCATACCTGTGCATTCTAAGGTTGTGTCGGGCCGCCGCCATGGGACTTGATACACCCCATGGTGGGACCAGCATAGGTAACTACAACATCGGGGGCCGTAAGACACATGTAACTATGCGAGTAGGAGACGATCATCATAGAACGGATCACATCACCCTGATTATTGGGTGCCAGTTGGAAACTAGTTTATATGGGTTCAGAGATTAACATGGGGTACGATAGTATATTCGACCCTAGATGACTTGACTAAGTTTATAGTGCTTTCCCACTTCTTGTTTATACTTATCATACCCAGTTCTTTATTCATAGACAGAATAGTACTAGACTTACTCAGGCTTTATGTCTGACTCTACTTTTCTTTCGTCTTCTTTTCTTCCGTTTCCCCACCAGGTCCACAGGGAGGGAACACTGCAGCTTGACCAGCCTTAACATCCAGCTTGAAGAAGAGAAATGTATTGCTTGGACCTTTTCGTTTGAAACTATGGCTTTGGACAAACTCTATGGGGGCTTTTGCAGTTTATCTATGTTTTATTTATGCTTCTTTAAATAATGTAATCAAGACAGATTATGAAAGTGTTATGTTTTTGGAAAAGATGTAAGACAATTATGGTGATGTGTTGTAGCACGTATTTGCTTTTATGAAATAAAAGTTGTTGTTTTTCCGCTATTACAAATATGTGTTCTTATATCTGTCTTGTATATCTGTGACTTATACTTATAAACCTCCACCAAAATTAGGGCATTCCCTTTGAGAGTGACCCTAACGGAGGTGGGGTGTTTCACAGCAGATAACAGATTTCAGCAGATAGCAGATTTTTCCAGATTATATGACTTAACGGATTTAATAGATTTAGCAACTTAGCAGATTTTGGCATATAATAGGTTAGGCATCTCAACAGACAAATTTAACATATTTGGCATTTCAATCTAATTAGCAGTCTATGCAATATAACAGAACTAGCAGTTTTAGGCAACTTAGCAAATTAGCAAAATAGGCATTTTCAATGGATTCAGTAAATGACAGATTTAGCAGGTTTAATATTTCTAAAGGTTCTATTTACATGCCTTGCCTAAACATAAATTAGGCCTAAATTCATATGCCTAAATAATTGTCGTGATTCACAATAAGATCATATACTTCCATGTTTGCATACATTTACATAGCGCAGAATATGGACATAATTTACCCTATAACATATGTTCCAATTTTTGTTAAACTAACCTTATACAGCAGATTCACATATAAATTATACCAAATATGATCATTAATTACAATGCATGCCATATATGCAAAATTCCCTATTTAGGTGTAATCACAATAGTAGAGATCCTAATTAATGTAAATCTTTTACACCTACGTTTCCATATCCTTCTTCTTATTAAGTCATGAATCATTATGCAAAATATACCCAACAATCTAAATCTTTAAATCATATCTTCTAAAAAAATCAGATCTTGACTTTTATATGCATTTTGTCCAAAGTCTCAAATCATATGTAATCATACAATGGTTCCTCTTTTCTTCTATCATAGAATATGCATAGATCCAAATCTAGTTTACAACATATGCTCATTTTTTTTTCTAATTAATTACAGATCTAAATTACAACATACACTATGCATAAAACATATCAAAATTATAATTAACGTTTATAGCGGAAAATAACTGTACTTGCCTTGATTGGATTAAAGAAAGAACTTTAGTTGTTACAGAATTGTTGCAGAAGCTTTTATCTCAAATTTGAATTTAGGATGATGTTGATTGACTTCTAGTTTTGATTCTAGCAGAGTAGCGACGCCATTTTTATTTTTAATTAGAAGAAGAGAGCAATGGAGGCAAGAGAATTGTGTTAGAGACTTAGGTTAGGTAGAGTCTAGGGTCATTTTTATAGAGTTTATGAACTGATTAGGACCATCGATGTTGCTTGGATTGATCGTAGCCATTCATTCGAAAGAGAGACCAATTAGAGCCTTCCACCTAGCCCTAATGACAAAGCATGCTTCTGAAAATCGACCAACATAGACTAGGCCAGCCAGGGTGGACTGGGTTCGACCTGGGTCTGGACCAGGTCGACAGCCCTGTCGACAGCCTAGACCAGGTCGACAGCCCAGTCGACCTGGGTGCCTTAGGCGGGAATTTTCCCGCCCTGGCCAATTGGGCCCGATTTTTAATTTTAAACTTGTTTTTCTGAGCTGTTCGAATTTTAAACTTAATTCAGAAACTTCCGGAGGCTATATCTTCTTCATACGGACTCCGTTTTTCGAAAACTCGGACTCTATTTCGCGTATTTTTCCGAGACGAACGAAATGGCGTATCCCGTTTCCCTTAGTTCTTAGATTTCAAATTAATTATACTTTAATTTGTTAATTTCACAGCTATAGAATACACGGGGTGTTACATAAATCCTCATGATTCTCTAGCTTAGACAATATCCAGGGCTATTCTAAGTGATTTAGAAAGTTTTGGAAGGCTTCAACGCAATCCAGAGTCGACTTGAAGTTGCGCTTTTCTCGTTTTATCAAATGAAGTAAGGGATGCACTTGTCAATAGCTCTAGAGATAGATCTGCTCAATGCGCGGACCTTCCCTGCTAAGCTCTACACATCCTTGATCTTTCATGACTCACTAATGTTCCAGATCACTGCAATCTTATCAGTATTGATTTCAATTTCATGTGAGCTGACGATAAAGCCGAGGAACTTCCCTGGTGTAACCCCGAAAGAGCACTTCAATGGATTCAGTTTCATCCCATAACGTCTGAGGATACCAAACATCTCAGCCAAATCAGTTGTATGTTTGGATAATTTCTTGATTTCAAAAGCATATCATCTACATAAACTTCCATAGATCTCCCAATTTTATTGTAGAACATACGGTTCACCAAGCGCTGGTATGTCGCTCCGATATTCTTCAATCCGAAAGGCATTACCATGTAGCAATACAATCCGAGGTCAGTGATAAAACTAGTATGCTCTTGATCTGGTACTTGCATAGGAATTTAATTGTAACCCGAATATGCATCCATGAAGAGAGTAGTTCGTGCCCTGCCATTGAATCCACAAGTTGATCGATTCTAGGCATTGAGAAGCTGATTTTGGGACAAACTTTGTTTAACTCTGAAAAGTCAATGCATGTATGCCACTTCCCCTTGGCTTTCATGATAAGGACTGGGTTTGATATCCAGACGGGATATGTAACATCTCTGATGAATCCATTATCTCTCAACTTCTCTACTCCTTCTTTCAAGGCAACCGACCTCTCCGGGACCAGCATACGCCTCTTTTACTTCATAGGAGGATATTTTGAGTTTATGTGTGGTGAATGACTCATAATTGATGGTGAAATACCACACATATCGGCGTGGGTCCAAGCCAATACATCCAGATTCACTTGTAGAATGTTAGTCAATTCCCTCGTCCGAAGGGGGTCTAAGCGAGATTCGATCTTCAAGACCTTGGTCGGGTTGTCGTCATTAATTGGAATATATACATTGTTTCCTATAAGTGTCGCCCTTCTGCATCCTGAATCTTCATTCTCTCTGGGATCTATGTCTTCGGGTAGGTCATCTAGCAACTCCTTTCGTGGTGTTCCCTTTACTTGTTATGCCGATGCCTCCTTTGCTGGAGGTGAGGCATTCATTGAGTCCACGCTATATCCGTTGCACAACATTTTCCCTTTAGCCATATAGCAGACTCTTCCGTTAACTTAGTCACCACGGACCATCCATGCCCCGACTTAGGTTGGGAACTTAAGCAATAGACACCGGGGGCAATGTAGGCTCTGAATTCTGCGAGAGCCGGTCGATCCAGAAAGACGTTATACGGCGAATCAATAATCATGACGACAAATGGGTGGATTCGTACTCTTCTACGGTCTCCTTCCCCAAGCTCCACAAATAAATCCACCATTCCCATCGACGTTGTTGTTGAGCCTTTAAAGCTATGGAAACTTTCCTGATCTTCATTTGCTTCGTTTGCTCGAGAGGTTTGCGGTTCCTTACCTTTCCTTGGAGCCATGGAATCAAAATCTGTTGAAATCAATGAAAAATTTCAAAATAGGTAGAAATGCGGACTATCTCTTCGGACTTGAAGACCCAAATAGTAGAATGACAATCCAGAAAGCTGAGAATTCGACCTTCTCAGTGAAAGCACCAAAATGTTAAACCAAAAAAATGTCACTAACACCCAACTGATAGGAAATTATGAAGAATAACAATCTAGAAACAGGTAAAAAGCAGTTGACATATACAATTTATAGTGGTTCGACGTTAACGAGTCTGCGTCCACTTTATAGTTCTTTGATTGATCGATAGATTACAAGTACAATACAGATAATCACTCAATCTAACAAGTACAATCAATAATCTCTCAGAATTTTGTAGAATTATTCTCAACAATCAAGAATACAATCTGAATGAAAAGGAGAAATATTAATAATGGTTGAGCTTGAGTGCGTAGAGTGCCAAAAAATCCTTCAAAATGGCAAATCTTGATGTATTTATAGGCTGTGAAGGGGAGAAGGTCGGAGTATAATGTGGCACGTTGTAAGAAGATCTCGTTATCTAGATGACTGGAATGGAGACACATTTCGGTAGTGGGTCAAGGCAAGTGGTCTCTGATACGCCTTTATAGGCAGAAGACTCGGTACGTGGTGTAACCACCTCAGCATAGCAGATACAAGGCGAATCGGATATGGGGGTACTCCGATCTGACCAGATATACATTTCTAGTTGCCTTCATGTGTTGAGCGGAGCGAGTACCAGTACCCCGATCCGACCCCCGGTTGGTCTCCTGGAGTCTAGCCATTTGCATGTGTGGGGATCAGGTAACAGCTTCTCTGACCCGACCCGGTCTTGCTCAACATTTGTTGGTGCACAAAGTTTTCCCTTTCGACTCGAGATTCCTTCATCAATTCGATCCTACTCCGTAACCCATAAGTGATTGTCTGGACTTTGTATGGCTTAATCACAAAGTAGACCAACATGTACGGGATAAATATCCCCGACTGTCATGGCTGGCATAGGTTATTCATGTCTGTAGGGAGTCGATTACTGGGTAGTAATTAGAATAGCACGTAATCCTGATATTCTAATAGTTGGTGCATAAACTTGTTCTTGGGATATGAATGAGAAGCTTACTTTATCTACCTTATCCCGTTTATCTCAACTATTTCGTAATTGTATATTTTACTGCATTTCTTGTTCAGTACCATTTATCTGTCTTGATACTTCTTATCATATGCTTATGCTAAAAATCAAAGGAACTCGCCAGACTTTATGTCTAACATTTTTTTTGTTTTTCCTTCTTTCTTTTCCTTCCTCCCAGGTTCTCAGGGTGGTGGATTGCAGTAGTGACCGTGACTCTTTCTTTCAGCTTGAACTTGGATTACTTCTTACCCTATATATTACTTCAGTTTATGTTCTTTGTTATTGTTTTGGCTCATGAGGGATATGATTTTATTGGTTTTGTACTTGTACTCTGGTCGTTTATGTTTCCACGAGACAGATGGTTATGTCTTTTATTTATGGTATTTGAAAATGTAATGTTGGATTTAATTTTATTAATAAAATTTTGAAAGTTTTCCGCTGTATTTTATATCATGTCTTGTGAAATTGGTCTTTTATTATTATTATTGTGCTCTACAGAACTTAATGCTTTCTCATATGAGTGACATTAAGGGACGTGGGGTGTCACAGATATTTATAGTCGAACTTTATCTTCAAAATCTCCCGCTTGCGAAAGAATAAGTAAAATCCCAAATCCAAGCTTTCAAGCATGAAAAATGAATAAAACTTGGCATCCATAACACGTCGATGTAAAGATGATCATGTTGACACGGACATGCTTTCTGAACTTTTATCATTGACCCTCCTTGTTGAAGCTGGAATGCTTTTAAACATTTGTAGATAAAATTGTCATTCCAAAGCAAGCTATAACCAACGTGGTTAGTGTCTGATTTCTTTCTTTCAAGGTACAATACAACTCTTATCTATGGTCCAATGTAGGTCCCACTTCACCAAAAAGATTATTACCCACATGATCAAATATTGTTTTATGCGAATCTTGTCCAAATTTCTTATGTTCCACGTCTTCATCATTTCAAACACCTATGTTTCTTGATCTATTTGTCAATCATCTCAAAGTCGAGATCCACGAGGGAGTCGTTTGGTTTGAATGTTCGATAATACACTTCACTTTCAACTTCTATTAACTTTTTCCTAAAAGTAAAGCTAAAATTATTGAACTAGAAATTAGAATTTCGAAGTTGAAAAGATGGATGAATTGGTTTTGAAAGCAATAATAGAACAATCAGAAGTGGAAAGAAGAAAAAAAATAGGCAAATTAATGTATATATGCTTGTTCACAAGGGAAATATTGTCTACTAATTTTCTCTAGCGGGAAGGAAAAAAATGAGAGAAAAAAAAAAAAAATGTTAAAACGTTAGAATTTTTCCAATATAGCTTCCTCATGTAGTAAATGCCTTGATAAATTAAAAATTAGAAAATTTTCCATCAGCACTTTATGTTATAGCTGGTCACATTGAAAAATCGAAAGTAGAACCATTTAACCAACGATGCAACGAGCAAAACTAAAATTAACATTAAACCTGATTGTAGACCAAATCATGACAGATATTTGAAAATCATGGATGGCCATTGGCCATGTCCCATAATGTTTTCTAAACAAGACAACTTAGGGTTCAAACAGAGTCACATTTCTACCTAAGTTTGTTGCCTCTTGAGCATAAAACCAAACTTCTTTAATTATTTAGATGTTCCCAAAAATAAACGAAGCTTCCAAGCAATTCTATTGCTTTGTTTAATATAATATAATCCAAAATAATGTCTGCTAACAACTCTGTTATATGTCAAGAATGTCAAAAACAGCTTACTATTTATGAGTTTTTACTGGTAGTGAAATGTCAATCAAAGAGCCACCCACGAGGTCAGAATGCAAAAAACTTATATTTTAATATATGCAGCTCATTAGCACATGTATAAATAGCCTCTTCTAATCACCTAAACTTGCATCACCAACAAAAGCATAGCAGAACAGAGTAGAAGCGATTTCAACAACAAAAAATGGATTCATTCCCTGTAATAAATATGGAAGACTTCAGCACAGAGGAGAAGAGTAGAGCAATGAACCTTCTCAATGATGCATGCGAAAATTGGGGTTTCTTTGAGGTACAATTCAATCTTATATATACATATATATTGAAATTATTGTGTTCTTCGACGATTTCGTTAGATATACGTGAAGTTGGATACATGCAATTACTGAATCTTGGTTGATGATCACAGCTTTTGAATCATGGAATATCACATGAGTTCATGAACAAAGTGGAAAGGCTAACAAAAGAACACTACAAGAAATGCATGGAGCAGAGATTCAAAGAGTTTGAGATGCAAGCTCTAAGAAAGGAAGAAGAGCTCGACACAAGCAATATGGACTGGGAGAGCACCTTTCATATTCGCCATGTTCCTGACTCAAACATATACGAAATTCCGGACCTCACTGATGAGTACAGGTGAGTCCCGGTTTCTTGCTCTCCAAATATAGTACCTGAGTATCAAGAAACATAAAATCAAAGATTGTTATGTGACTTCTAAACAAGTTGAATTCTATAAAATTACAGGAAAACGATGAAGGAATTTGCACTGGAGATAGAGAAACTAGCTGAAAAACTGCTAGATTTGCTGTGTGAAAATTTAGGACTGGAGAAAGGGTACCTGAAAAAAGCATTTCAGGGATCTAAAGGGCCAAACTATGGAACTAAAGTTAGTAACTACCCACCATGTCCGAAACCAGAGCTGTTCAAAGGATTACGAGCTCATACAGATGCTGGTGGCATCATATTGCTCTTTCAAGATGATAAGGTTAGTGGCTTACAACTGCTAAAGAATGGTGAATGGATCAATGTACCACCGATGAGGCATTCCATTGTCATCAACCTTGGTGATCAAATAGAGGTTAGCCATTTTTCTTGAACAAAACTTTGCCCATAACTTATTAACATTAGATTATATATGTGTATCCACCAAAAATGCGCACACACTGAATTTATATTACTTCTGAACAAGTAGCATAGTCTAATGTGGTTTGGGTTGGAATACAGGTCATAACAAACGGTAAGTACAAGAGCGTGATGCATCGTGTGGTTGCTCAAACAAATGGCAACAGGATGTCGATAGCTTCATTCTATAATCCAGGGAACGATGCAATAATATACCCAGCTCTGCCTCTATTGAATGGATCAGAGAGCGGAAATGGATCGGTGTACCCAAAATTTAAGTTTGAAGATTACATGAAGCTTTATGTACAGCAGAAGTTCCAAGCAAAAGAACCCAGGTTTGAAGCAATAAAGAACATATAGAATTATATGTGGTGGTTAAGAGTGTCTTTAAGTTAGAACTGCAATGATAGTGGCGATGTGTTGTTATTTTGTGTAAGCTTTATTTATTTAAAATCATTATTAGTTCACGATTAGTGATATTTAATGAGTTTTTGTTAGTTTGTATGTGTTGGTTATGATTGTTGTACTGGATGTAGATCTTTCCAGCCATGTAGTGTTTGGTGTTCAGAACAAGGGGACCAAACCAAATTTGAATTTTATAGTAGTATTAAACAAATTGAGCATATGCAGCAACTGCCTTTTCTATTGCCCATGAAATAATTTTTATATTACATAATCATGCCAATGTGTTGGATGTAGTAGCTTTTTGCCAAATGCTAACCCATGAAATAACAAAAAATCAGAAAAATCCTTCTGTTTATAATACACCAAGCTAACATTTGGCTTTTTTTTTTTTTTTTTTTTTTTCCATCGAATAAGACATACTTTACAAAAAGGGAATATGTATCATCAAAATATATCGTAATCATATACATTTATAGGCGCCCCATATTCAATTCAACCAGATTTTAAACCTCTACCTAGTTTAACTGCAAGGTATTCAACAATGTCACATTTTTATTCTAGCTCTCAATGCTTAATTTTTACTTCTACCACCTTTGTCCTTGCTTAAATCAGTGAAATTATTTTCAAATTGATAATATTAAAAATTCAAAATTTAAAGAATATATTGGGACACTTTGGCTAAAGTCGCTATTAAGTTACAAAATAGCCAAAACATCATTACCAAAAAGATATGAAAATTAGGTGCTTGGAGTTAACTAATAATTGTATAAATACATGCAATTATTCAGCGCAAATATATCAAAAAATCGCGGAAATATCCACAGCTATTCAGACGAAAATTTATGGAAATTTCTGCAATTATGTTCATCAAAAAATTGCGAAAAATTATGCAATTTGTTTACATAATTGTGTAAAGGTATGCAATTATTCACTTAATAATTGCATAATCTAGTGCAATTTTCAATAACTACATTTTAGGAACCTAATTTAGAATCTTTTTTTTTTGAGAAGGAGATATTGTGTATTAAGTTTGGTTTTAAGGACCTGGACCTAATGTTCACAAATTATAACACTGTCAGGATAAAAAATTGAAAATCAGTTTATTTTGAATTTATATAACGAATTATTTTAGACTTAGCTTTCTGAAGTTCGCCTTTAATTAAATTTATTTTTTTACATCAAATTCTTACATTCAACAATTCACAACTAATAATGTCATCATTATTAAACTCTCCGAAAACTTTACAAAAGAAGGTGTTGTTTGGTTTATTTTAAATTTTCAACATTAATTATAAAAAAATGAGAAGAGCGGAGAAACAATGGAATGGATGAAAGGAAGATGGAGATGATGACGGAGAGGTTGGAGGAACGACGATGAATTATATCTCTTTGATTCATTATTTTTACAAACACGAAAAATAAGAAAAAAATTTGTTTTTCTGTATATTAACTTCGTTTTCTAAAACAAACGTTGTTCACGATAGATTTGCGCCATTTACACTTTTGTACCGGCGAAAACATAAAAATGAAAAATGTAAATCGAAGGCACCTAATTTTCTAAAGAAAAAGTATTTTGACATGTATCCAATCAAGATCCGCATTGGATAAATGGTTCGTTTAGTCTTGAATTCCTAATCCATCTACAATCCACATCTATTTGCCCATTTAGTTGATGGATAACATGTATGTACATCTACTCATTTCACTATGCGGCTTAAGATGGATCAAATCCGTCAATAATCCAATATGTTAATACAAAATATACTCAAATAATACGATGCACTATAATATTTGTGAAGTCTATTCAAACACCAAAAATCTCTTGACATACATCAAAAATATATAACAAACAAATATACACCATAATTTACTTTACATAGACCGTTTCTGTGACAAAATTACCTTCAGTCTGTTCTTCATCTTCTCACTTTAAAATTTAAAACTTATTACATGGAACATGAAACACCTAACACAAAATTCAGTTAAAACTGAATAATATAAACTTGAACATTTTGCAATAACTTTGTTACATCTTTTAATTTTTAAAGAAGAATATCAACATAATCATTCGTAATTTTAGAGAATTTTTTAGAGCAATTAGTTGTGAAAGTTGTTCAAATTGATAAATTATATTTCATGATAAAAATTATTAACTTCTTCGCAAAATATGTGTAAATTTGATTATATTATTAAATTAAATTTAGTATTTGTAAGTTATTAAAAAATCAATTGAGAAAAAGGAAAATTCACCGAATGATTGTGTTTGAAAAACTGTGGTGTATGTTATGTGATTTTTGATATATGAATAGTATACGTCATAATTACTAACAACATTGTTAAAAACATTTCATATTAGTGAACGTTAGTAAAATTATGAACAATTCTTACTAAAAGGAAAAATTATATAACCATAACATCAAACAAAACTATGATATGCAGATCGAGATCAGCCCGTCCGATCCATCAGGAGATCTACTAGCAACAGTGGTAAGGCCCTTCTTCCTTAGTTATGTATTAAAAAATTGAATTCAATTTCTAAGGGATATATCATAACTAAATTTGAAAAATTAAACATTGGTTTCAATAATAGGTAAATATTAAGAATCACGTAGTGTAGTTTCCACAACATAGTATTGTAATTTTCTATTTTGGTTTACTTTTTCGTTTCCAAGAAGAATCATAAAATATAGATGTCGCGTTTTTTACACAACATAGAATATATCATGTTGCACCATTTTTAGATCGAAAATGCTACTTCGACAAAATCCTACATTAGAAAAAAGAATTAAGAGTGATAAAAAAATCAAATTACCAAATTGCCTCCGCCTCCCACCCTCCCTTCCCTCACCCCGATGAATACCTTCAAATCTCCACAAATACAATATTCTTATTTTTAACCCAAAAAATGTCGCAGTAGCAAAATCTCATAATAGTTAGCTCATCAACTGAATTATAGTCACATAGTAGCAAAAAAGTGTCCATATTCCCTTGTTATTTCTTCTTCTTATCTTTAAAGCTTTTGGTTCCTCTTCCTCAGTAGTAACAAGAATAGTCATTCTTTCTTTTAGGTGCAAATTCTTATGTCTAAGAGTTGCTTCCATGATCTTCTCGAAATACTCTATTTTCTTATCAAAGTAGTCATCCAAACTATTGATGATTTTCTCATTCTTCCTTAAAATTATATTGATGAAAGACATCTCATATTCGATATGACATCAAATTCTGCTACAAGTTTAGAAAGTGGTATTGTTGAAATGTGGTTGTATTGTTGAAATGTGGTTGTTTACATCAAAAGTGGCACAACCATCAAAAGATTATGATAAAGAGATTAAAAGCAAAGAAAAAGTAAATGAAAATGTGGAAAGAGAGCATGCACATGCAATTTATAGTGGTTCGGTTATCGAATGTACGTCAAGTTTATAATTTCTCTTAAATATCATAGGAAATTGATATTACAATACTTTGAGATAGTAAAATGTCGAGTACAATATGTTCGCAGAAAGTAAAGTACATAAGAGAAGCAAAAAGTCACTTTTATGTTGCTCTAGGAGGTTATTTATAGATGATGTTTGAACCTGACTTGACATGGACACCTGGCGGTCGATCCAAGAGTAATGGAGATACGATGTAGTGGAGCGAGTTAATAACAATTGTCATCTTCTTCTATCTATGCCCTACTCGGCATAGTCGAACCGGATGCTAACCGATCAAAATGGAACCACCCTTCCTTCCACCGAGCAGAGTTTTGATCGATCCAAACTTCCACAATACTCTTTTAGCTGATTTGGGCTTTAGTCGAACCAAATTCACTTAGTAATAGGGTCTCGGTCGATCGAGGTCATGGCCGACCTGGATATTCACAAAAGCTTTGAATTGTTTCCCTATCAGGATCGCCTTAGACATGAATTTCTATGCATTTGATGGCATTATCGAAAGGCATGCCAGCACTTTGCCCTCCAAAGTATATTGCATTGCAGATGGGATATGCTTTGAATCGGTTAAGGTGCATCTTTTTGGGATATCATCTACCTTTTGGAATAGTGATGATGAATTGTTGTGCCCGTTCAAGTAGTCATAACACTTGGATTCTTCCTTTCTGTATAAATAGCTAGTCAAGCCTCATACTGCGTTTGATGGTATTTACCAAGCCAGAGTCCTTGAACGCAATTACCGAGATACACAGATAATTACTAAAACCTCGTATAGTCAAGAGGTTGAATGTATCTGCCATATAGTCAAGTTGTTTCGAGTTGTTGGTTATTACATATGATTGTTCACTTATAGGTCATTGCCATACAACATTGTTTTTCGTGCAAGTCGAGCGCATGGTCAAGTCAAGTCAATTCTTGCATGCGAGTCGGCATGTGGAGTCATCGATCAAGTCATGGAATTGCCAAAGCATTTCCTTCCAGGATCCTTCTTCCTACTCTTCTTCTCTTTTTTAATTTCTAGCTCGATGATTGAACCAGATCCGGATCGGTATGGCCGATCCGGTACTTTCCACATCGTTCAAAAGACGAAAACTCTGTTTATTATTCTTATAAATACCAGGCTCATGTGTTCGTTTTACTGTTTACCTTTTACTACACCAAACCGAGAATTTATTCTTTGTTCGAACTCTATTTCGATCCAAGTTTTCTTCCAATTACTCGTGAGATACACAATTTTTTAATCTTCTAAACTCGAAATTCAAATCAACTTTGGTGGGTTGAGATTGATTTTTTCACGTTTTTTATTTGAATCGACTTTGTATTTGCTTTTTTGCGTTTTAATTAAACTTCATTAGAGTCCTAAATTATTCATCGTTCGTGCTAGAGGCAACGAGGATGGTGCTCTGACGTCATGGCGGTATTACGAGGAGGAGCTGTGCAATTACGATGTGGAGAGATAAAGTTTTTTAGTCGATCTGGCTTGTTAGGAAGAAAGTGGAGGACTCTAGAAGTTTTGAGAGTGATTCGTAGGGCCCACGAAGGCAGTGTTGGAGCTTAGGGGAGTTGGAGCGAGGAAGAAACTACATAGGACCAGATCGACATTTCTACTAGTCGGTTCAGAGCTGAGTAGTTAAAGCACCTAGCGATTCTATAGCGGTGGAAGCGCAAAAAGGTGTAGCGAGAATAAAGTAGTGAAATAGCGAGGATACAACGAAAGTGCAAAAGTAAATAATTATCATTCCCACATTATATATATAAAAGAAACCAACGTCAATTAATCTTATGTAAAAAACCAAATAATATCATGGTTATACACACTGGATTTTATGAATATAATAAACTTTCACAATATATTGATACTTATGCGTTAATGTTATCTCTTTACACCATCTTTATCGATCTTTTCATAAAGAAATTTAGTCAAATCAAGCTCTGTGTATTAATATTGCTAAAGTGGGTGCTAAAAAGCTTTGATGTAGTAGATGCAACAGAAAATAGCGGGGATAAGCGGATTTAATATTTATCAACTTTAAATTGAAATAGTATAGCAATTGAAGAGCATTACGAAATATAATAGGCATTTTACGGGGCTTTAGAGGGGCTTTAACTGCATAAACCAGAGGAAGATCAGGTCGGGGAAGTTGAGCCGGGCTTGTGGAGATGGTAATGGTCGACTCAGAGATGGTTGATCTGGAAATGGTTGAGCCGGATGTGGCCAATCCGAATGTGCTATAATCAAACTTGATAAATCCATGCTTCACCGAACCGACCTACCTTAACTTCCACAGCTAAACAAAAGATTAATTATCTTGCAGGGAACTTGAACTTAGACATACATGCTGTTGGACAGTTAGGATAGAGCATACCAGAATCTTCACATTGGCATATGAACATAGCTTTACGTGCGTATAACTCTGGATTGCTCAACTAACAAAACATTGCTGCTTGCAAGATTACGACTTGGCATTATCCACGATCGTGATACATTAAGACAAGCGAAAACAATGGTCTATCGAGTCGATTTTTGTCGCGTATTTCTAATTATAATGCTTTACGTCTATTGCTATTTTTACGCGAACTCCACTGCATGCACTTTACTAGTTCACACTCAAGGGGTATGGGTTTATCACTTTAACCAACAATATTTCTTGAGTAGCACAACTATAATGTATAAGAGATACTCGATTAGAGGTTCTGAAGTTGTGAAGGGAAAAGCTATCTTGCGAGATTTCGTTATAAACTCTAGTTTTGAAAATAAATCGGACGATGGTTCACATTTCGAGGTCCAGCCCTATGATGAGGAGCCAACTACTGCATTATTTGGAAATGAATCTTTGTCAAAGGGAGAGGGAGATAATGGCGATGGATCTCCTGAAATGTTTCCTATGGCCTTCTATTAGTGTTGGCTTACTGATTCTTAGCCCACCTCGATTAATGAACCGAAGTTAAGGAGATTGTGCGCGAAGCACAGGATTCCCTTTGACCAGATTTGGGTGTTGGCTTAGAGGGAAACTGGCCATAGCCCACCAGAAGGTTACATGACTGTCAGTCAATAAATATGCATAGTGGGATGATTCCACCGTTCAGTCCATTCATTGTTGACTTCTTTCGTCATATGAAATTAGCACCCATGCAACTGCACCCCACGACATACACTTGTCTCTTCACATACTATATAGTATATGGGGAGCATCTACATCGAGTGGCTACCCCAATATCGTATCTTTCTTCTTAACTTCAAGCATTTAAAAATATCCCACCTTACCTTTTATTCGAATCCACATAGGTAACCGAGTTAAATGGACTGGTTCATCAAACTGGGATTGATTGGTTTTATGTTTCATAGTAATAAGCATGCACCAGGTGATGTAAGTGTCAAGTCCTGATTTTCTTACTTCAGTTTCACTTGAGAGTTTCTAATACTTGTACCCCTTTGCGGATGACAGCCCGGCCAATCCCACTGGTAATGTGTATCGTCCTCGTTTGGCTACCTTGAGGAATGTTCGATGGATAGTTGAAGCATTAGTAGATGTAATGTTAATGATTTCTTACATCGATTCCAGTTACTAGATGCAAAACGAACCTTAGACGCATGCGATATTTGAGCTCCATCGATTGTGCCTCCAGTGGTCATACCCATGTCCGGAGGCAAATATTTGTCCAGTCCCGGGCTCGTGCCCAAGTCAAGGGCATTACTAAGGGAGCAGCAGTCCTGGGTCTAGTCGGGAACCCATAGGAGAAGATAAAAGGAAATCCCCTGATAAAACAACCGAGAAAGGGAAGAAGACTCCTTCTCTAAATAAATCAGTTACTGAGAAATATATTTTCTTAGAGAAGGAGGCGACAAAGAGGTCCACATCAAAGCACACTCTGTAACCATAACCTCAATCACCGGTCCAACGGGATTGATCGCCTTCAATAGAGAATCTCTTCAAGGAGTTAGACGATTTGGATCTGCCGTCTAAGCAGTATACCTTTCCATACATAGCTCCTCAGGCATTCTTTCCCATGTTTGATGGAGAAAGCATCATAATCGAGGTTGGGGAAATTACGCCGACCAGCAAAGTGCCCACAATGGGTCTGTCGGGGGGGGGGGGCACTAGGACACACACTACACGTGCACTACACACCACACCACTTATCTATGCAGTTTCCTAGTTCTAATTTTGATCCATCCTGGTATGTAGGTATCATGTCTTCTCGATTGTATGATTATTGCAAGTTCCGAAATATCTTGTCTTGAAGCGGTGTCCTGCCAAAGTATCATTCTGATCAGGAGTAAGAGCACAGAGAGGAACGTTATAAGGAGGAGAGAGAGAATAAGAGGAGATAACAATATGCTTCCAAATATTGTCCTAGCTCTCTTACTCATTCTTCAGTCCACCCTGATACCGAGAACTCAAACAGCCGTAAAGATATTCATGAGGGTGATAAGTCAGTTGTCAAGGCCATGATACCTCTAAAGGATATTTACCATAAGGAGTCACACTCTAAATATCATTCAGAGCCGAGGGACAAAGGAAAGAAGAAGCAGGCTGTTGCTCCTAGCAAGCATGCATTGAAGGCGATATCTGTTTCAAACCCTATCATGCTCGACCCGACTGCCGAGGAGCGGAAAAAATCTTAGACAAACATTTTCCTTATGACCATTTTGGGCTCATCAACTTTGTTCTCCTTTATAACCCATGCCGGAAAATGCCTGGGAAGTTTTTTAAAAAGGAAGTCGATGATATGTCCTAGCAGTACAAGGAGACATGTAAGTATGCACGAAAGGTGTCTGAGATCATCCAAGACCTCGAGGTTGATTTGGCCAATATGCTCCGGCTATGGGATTGCGAAAATAATTCGTTGGCCACAATTAATAAGGAACATGAGGAGGTTAGAACTAAATTGAAGGTTGCAGAAGTGAGGGCCGAAGAATACAAGAAGGCGCATGATGAATTGTTGGATCACTCCCACACCAAGCATGATTCACATAGCCGAAAGACCAAGACCTTCGAAGAGCCATGCAAGTCTGTTACTTAAGAAAACAATGAGTTAAAAATTAAGTGTGACATTCTAGAGGTGGATGAGGGCTCATTGGAAAAATAAAATTCCAAGTTGAAGGCCAAACTGGATGAGGTCAGGGCTAAAAAGGTCGAGGAGATCACCTATGTTGCCTTAGAGTCTGCTTCCAACTCCAATACTGCATTGACATAAAGGGGTTAATTAAGTAGATTGATAAAGAGAATAAGGTGGAAGAGGAGTTTGGGCCTCTGGTTATGAGCTTCTTTGCCAGGGTCCTTCGGTATCGCAACATATCTTGGGTAGACAATTACACTATAAATTTAGCCGATGGCCGAAGTGAGATGGTCGAGGAGGAGAGGCATGCATTGGAAGATGGATTTGTAGATGAGGAAGAACTGATGAAGATGTTCTTAAGGGACAACAAGCGCGAAGTTCTGGCAGAAGGTAGGATACTAAAGAAGGAGGCTGAGGATGCCTCTGGGCTCCAGGCCAAGGGAAAGACTATGGTTGAGGGCGGCTCTGGCTCTTCTACTACAGCCCATGGAACCGAAGATATGGAGGGATACGATCCTGATTTCCCAGCTCCTAAAATCTCGAAACCTCCAACTCCAATTACCAAGATGCCGATACACCTGGACTTACAAGCAGCGACTATGTGGAAGGTATATTCTTGATTTCATTGCAATTTGAAAGAATCCTTACTCTATGTTGATGAACCATGGAGGCGATAGTCGAGATGGTCGTGGTACCAATAGGACTAACAGTCGTTTCTTTCTATGTTGCAAGTACCTAACAAGTTTGGACTTCTCCCGAGTCTCAGTCAAAGGCTTCTGAATAGCCTTAAGTGCCCCTCAGTTGATGATCTAGACAAAGATGAAGATTATTGATGCATTGAAGGGTCTAGACTACTGGGGTTCTCAACCTGAAGGTGAAAAAGAAGCAGTTTTCATAGGAGAGTTCGCAAAAAAGGATGCCTTAAGATTGTTAGAGATGAAAGAATTGTAGGAGAGGGTGCTTCTCCATCTTGAATTCAAATCAATTTAATCATGGCCTAATTCGGTTGATCCTCTATAGATTATTCCTCTTTCTAGGGTTTCACACTAGTTGGCTTAGACTAAGGAGACCAAGCCTCTTGAGAAGGAGAAGAGGTTGAAGAAGAAGCATGATAGGTTCGAGAAGGGATAAAAAAATCTAGCCATGAGAAGCTCCCAAAGCGCTAATTCATCAAGCAGTCTGAGTTGGAAAAAAGAAAGAAATAGAAAACCAACGACAAGCCTCCTAATAATAAGTAGGCTCCTATTTTGTATCATATCCCATTTTGTAGGCCTGATGTATTTTGTGTGAGTGTCGCCCTCGCATTTTTGACTTGTATTTCTATACAAACCTGCAATGTGAATAAGACATATTGTTTTTTTTTGTAAGTTTATTTTGATTTCCATTCAATGTACTTGCAATTTAATTTTTACAAAGTATCAATCAACTCAAAAGCAATGCATATGACTCCAATTAAATTTGAATCACCCATCACATCAAGGGAGTACTCGAATTTAATTTCTAAGCCTGGGTTCATCTCCCCAGCATCTTTAGGGGTTGAGCTAAGTCTGTCGGATGTTTGGTCCTTAAGTCTTTGTACTCACTGTAACACCCCAAATTTTCTGTTAACAGTAAATTAACAAATTAAAGTATAATTAATTTTAAATGAAAGAATTAAGGGAAATGGGTTACGCCATTGCGCTAGTCTCGGAATTCTGCCTAAGATAGAGTCCGAATTTGCATGAATTGGACTCCGTATGAAGGAGTTATGACCTTCGGAAGTTTCAGAATTCAATTTAATATTCAAACAGTTCAAATTCAGTTCGAAATTCGAAAAACAGACCCAAATTGGGATGGGCGGGAAAATTCCCGCCCAGGCACCAGGTCGACCTGGGAGTCGACCTGGGGGTCGACCTGCCCAATCGACCTGGTTTGGCCCTGGCTGGCCTAGTTGGTTTCTGGTCGAATTTCTGAGCTTGGCTGTGTCACTAGGGCTGATTTGTCACTTTCTGATTGGCTTCTCTTGGTGTGTATGGTCTAGATTCAATCTATGATCATCTGATGGCTCAAATCAATCTGAAATTCTATAAATACAACTCATCACTCAACCTAAACTCACACAAATAATATAGAACTAGAGCCGTCATGCTGCTGGGAGGAAACTAACAGTAGCCGTCAATTAGAGAAAGCTTAGAGACGAGCAAAACTAAAGTAAAACAAGAATCAAACAACGTTTGTCTACCCAAAGGAAAGCATTGCAAATTCAGAACTTAGAAATCAGAAAACAAGACCATCGTTTGTTGTAAGTATAGTGATTTTTCCGATGTGAATAAAAATAAGACTTGATTCGATGTAAAATGGAAATGGAATTGTGCTATTGTATAGCAACGATGTTAATTCAAATCTATGTATTGAAATGATTGTGTTGTGAATGACATTGGTATGTTTGTGGTATAGTTGAGTTGATATTGATCCTATTATACATTTTAGAATGAAAACGACATCACATGTAAGTTGAATAGTTCATATTGTAATCTACACCTATATGTTTATGTGATTATATAGGTTGTATGTGTTATGACTAAGCTAAGATCTCATGTATATACTTTATGCTAGAACCTCTATGCCTAAATGATTAAGTTCATATACGTGCTCATATGTTTATACAAAAGTTGCAAAGTTCATGATTGGATCCATGCCAAGATCCATTTTAATACAAGTTTCATGTTATAGTAGTAAACATGATTGGATCTAGTTCACACATGCAATGAAATTATTCATATTTTATGGACATGTCGTATTCTTGTCATATGCTAGTGATGTTCGATGTTATGCCTAGATCTAAACATGTTTAGGCTTATGTTGTCTAAATCATATGCTAATTTACGTGACACCTGTTTAGTTAGATTCCCCTTTTCAATGCAAGTTCACATGACAATTTGAAACCCATGATTTAGTCTATGTTGCAAATTCACATATATGTATGTTGATTTAGTCTACATTGCAAGTTCACACCTATGATGTTCATGTTGACTACTTTACAAGTTCACACCTATGATGTTCATATTGATTATGCCGATAATGCCAAGTTTACACCTATGTCATGTTTATGTTAATGAATTGCTTTATGCCAATTTTGTGTACGCTAAATTAGGCTAAGTTTTTAGCCTAATATTATATGTTAAAAATCATGTGGACGAAAAAATAGGCTAAGATTGTTAGCCTAATATTTAGACGGGGTAACGTTGGGATAAATTGGTAATTATAGGAAACTTGACATAAATTGGTGAAAAATATATGTATTGGCATGTTTGGCACATGCTAGTAATTGGTGGCATTTAAATGGTGTAAAATTATTATACCAAAAATGATGAACTTGGAAAGTGGGCCATAACATTTAATTGTTAACAAATTTACATATAATAAGTAATAGAGACAAATATGTAAATTTGGAAAATACGAGTATGCTTAACATGAGGTTGGATTGAGTTATGATGTAAACCTGCCCGGACTCGCCCGGTTGTCCAGTAGTCACAACAATACCTATCCAATGTGGGTGGTTAAGCATTGAGCCCAATAAGGACCCGAGGTTAGACTGAGTTACCATGTAAACCTGCCTGGAACCAACCGGCACATCCAGTAACCGTAACAATACCTGTCTAATGTGAGTGGTCAGTTCTTTAAAGAGCTAAGGATAGACAAGTCAAGATGGTAGGGTTAAGTTAACTAAAACACTTAACTAATTCAACATGTTAATTAAACTGATGGGTGGGGTTAGGTAAATACAACACTTAGCCACTTAACATGTTTGATTAGAAAACCCTAGTAACGGGGACCCATTTCAGCAGTAACCCAATTAGGTATCATGGTACCCTGAAACTAGGCAGGGTGGGGCACGGTTACTGGGCTGATTGTAAGCGGTCAAAAGTGATGGCGGTGGGTGCAACAGTGTGGGTTCTAACGGAGTGCGGGCATGCACACACTTTGGAGCAGACAAACAGGGCACTGGGGGCTCCAGTAGTATAACCTATGCATGCTAGTATTGTGTCGGGTCGCCACCATGGGACTTGATACACCCCATGGTAGGACCAGCATAGGTATCTACAATCTTTGGGGACCATATAAAGCATATAATTTTGCGAGTAAGGAGCCGATCATTAGAAAGGGGATCACTTCACCCCGATCATGGGGTGCCAGTTGAGGCAATACAAGTAGGCGCAGAGATATAGTGTGGGGTGCGATAGTATATTCGATTCAAACAGCTTTATCTTAGTTTATGATACTTTCCTATTTCCAGTTTATACCTATCATGCCCATTTTCTTATTCTCATATTGAAGAGTCACTAGTCTTACCAGGCTTTATGTCTGACCCTATTTTCTTTCGTCTTCTTTTCTTCTGTTCCCCCCCAGGTCCACAGGGAGGAAACAACCCGGCTTAGTCAGACTCTTTGCAAGCTTCAAGATAGTATATGTACGGTTTGGACTCTCTTTCTTTAGCTATGGCTGTTGGACACATTCTATGGGCATTTATGAAGTTTTAATTATGTTTTATGCTTCTTTATTTATTAACCATGACAGAAATGATGATGTAATGTTTTGGAAGTTATTATGTGACAGTTATGGAAATGTTTTGTATGAACACGTATTTATGAAATAAAAAGTCTGTTTGTTTTCCGCTGCTTATATATATGTGTTTATATCTGTCTTATGTTTTATCTGTGACTTTGACTTACAAACCTCCACCAAAGTTAAGGCATTCCCTTTGTAAGTGACCTTAATGGAGGTGGGGTGTTTCACTTGGTATCGGAGCACAGATTTACCAGACTAAATAAAAGTTTTTGAAACTATTTTCAAAAAGAATTTTAAAGAAGCATTTTTTTTAACGAAAAGAGTTGTTTTTAAAAGGCATAATTCCCCAAAGCCATATGCACTATCTCTCTATCCTTTTGTCTTGAATACTTTCCTTTTTGTTCCAGCATGTCTGGAGATCTTAACCTTCTGGAAGAAGTACCGATACCCGGCTGGTTCCGAAGGTACTTAGAGGCTAGGGCCACTGGTGCGGGCCCAGCAGACATTCCTCCTCCCACAGTGGCAGCGGTTCCTCCTCCTCCTCGTGGAAATACTTTCGCTAAGACGTGTAGAGACTTCAAGGCTATGGGTGGAAAGGACTTTTATGGAATTGAATCATTTGTGGATGCAAGGAACTGGCTGAAGGAGACCGAAGATTTGTTCATCATCTGTGAAGTTGATGACAAGCAAAAGATATAGCTAGCAATCTGGTTGCTTAAAGACGAAGCTTCTTGTTGGTTCGAAGTTACCCATGCTGAGAGGCCAATGGAGACTTGGGAAGATTTCAGGATGAGGTTTGAGATGAAATTCCTCTCCCAGGCTGAAAGAAGCTTGCAAATGGAGAAGTTCCTAACTCTTAAACAAGGAAGTATGACGATCAAGGAGTACCTCAATCAGTTTAATCAGCTAGCCAGATTTGGGCTGGATTTAGTAAACACCCAACACAAGAAGGCCCTTCACTTCGTCAAAGGTCTGAATGAGCCTCTACACAGTCTTGCAATGACCCATATACCCATGGGAGCGATTATGAAAGCTTGGTGGACATGGCGCTGCTACACGAGGAAGATAAAGGCAAGAAAGAGGCAAAGGTGGACGTGCCTCAAGAAAAGAAAGAGGGTTTACAGGCTAAGAAGACAGACTTCAAGAAAGGCGGGAAGAACAACAAATCCCGTGAAAAGAGAAGGTGTAATTTCTGTGGCATTGTTGGACATATAGTGAAAGACTGCAGAAAGAAGAAGGCAAAGATGAATGGTGGTTGTTTCCATTGTGGAGAGACTGGACACTTGGCTAAGGACTGCCCTAAGAAGCGAGGGCAGGGACATAGGACTGGATCCACCTCAGGGGGACAATTTCACGCGCTGGTGGCACCTCCACAGGAACGAGGTAGAAATATTTCTGTAGAAAGCTTAGTTTATCTCTATGATCACCCTGTTCGCACTCTCTTTGATTCTGGTGCATCACACTCTTTTATTTCATCTGCTTTAGTAGAATCTCTGCACCTAGACACTAGTATGGTAGAAGATCCCTTAGTTGTTTCAAATCCAATTGGGGGCTCGGCTTATTTGTCGATGGTTTGCTTGGATTTGAAAATCTCTATTCTAAGTGTTGAATTTAGATGTAGTGCCTTTGTTTTGGGCTTCTCAGGATATGGATTGATCTTAGGCATGGACTGGTTATCCAGTAATGGTGCCATTCTTGATTGTGAGAAAAGAGTGGTTAGACTCTTGACTCGGCTCGGTAACACTCTAGAAATTTCTTGTAATCCCTTGAATGCTGTTATGCTTAGTTATCTAGAGTCGCTTGATGTTTCTGTTGAGAATTTGCAGTCGGTTAGAGTAGTCCGTGAATATCCGGATGTCTTTGAATAGGTAAAGGGCTTACCTCCGAAGACGGAAATAGACTTCCGCATATATCTTGTTGATAATGCAAAGCCCATAGCTTTACCTGTTCGACACATGGCTCCAAAGGAGAGAAAGGAGCTTAGTAAGTAGGTTAAGGTGCTTCTCGAAAAAGGGTTTACAAGACGGAGTATCTTGGAATGGGGTGCTCCAGTGGTGTTCGCCACCAAAGCAGATGGTTCACTACGTCTTTGTGTAGACTATAGGGAGCTGAACAAGCTGACTAAAAAGAATAGACACCCGCTTCCCCGAATTGATGATTTGTTTGATCAGCTTGTAGGTGCATCGGTCTTCTCCTAACTTGATTTGACTACTGGGTTCCATTAGCTAAGGGTAGCTGAAGATAACATTGATAAAACAGCGTTCAGAACCCCAGACGGTTTCTTCGAGTGGCTTGTCATGCCTTTCGGCTTAACAAAAGCACCTGCTTATTTCGTGGACCTAATGAGCAGGGTGTTCAGAGAATTCCTCAACAAGTTTGTTGTTGTCTTCGTAGACGATATTTTGATCTTCTCAAAGAATGAGGAAGAACATGCTCAACATCTGAAGGAAATCATGGCTAAAAGCCAAATTCTCCAAGTGCCACTTTTAGAGAGAAGAGGTGAGGTTTCTTGGACATATAGTGTCCAAAGAGGGGTTAGCTGTGGACCCCGCGAAAGTGGTGGCAGTGCAGGATCGGAAGACACCAAGAAATGCAACCGAGGTCCGAAGCTTTCTTGGGCAAGCCAGTTTTTACCAAAAGTTTATTAGAGATTTCGCAAAAATCTCAACTCCAGTCACAAGGCTAACAAAGAAGAATCTAGCTTGCTTGGGATTTGGACTGTGATATTGCTTTCCAACGCTTAAAACGGCCCCAGTTCTGACTTTGCCCAATGGAACCAAGATGTTCATGGTATATACAGATGCTTGTGGTACGGGGCTAGGCGCTGTTCCGATGCAAGAAGGGAAGGTAATATCTTATGGTGGAAGACAATTGAAAGTTCATGAAAGGAACTACCCAACCCATGATCTTGAGTTGGCCGCCATTGTCTTTGCGCTTAAGTCTTGGCGCCATTATCTCCTAGGTGAGAAGTTTGATTTATATATCACAGAAAAATCTTAACTTGAGGCAGCAAAGGTGGATGGAGTTCCTTGCCTCGTATGATTTTGAGATTTCCTATACTCCTGGCAAAGGCAGCGTAGTAGCAAACGCGTTGAGCAGAAAGAAGCTGACCCTAAGCCCTCTCTTTGTAGAAAGGCAAAGCTTGGAGTATATAGCCAGTTTTGACTTTAGGCCCTCCTCTGATTATATACCTGGTTTATTGTCATCCCTAGAAGTACGGCCCACTCTTTTAGACTCAATAGGGGCCGCAAAACGCGAAGACCCTCGGCTTTTTGATGTGATTGATAATCTAACTAGGGGTGAAACTTCCAGTCACCTCAATAGGTGCTCCATCAATGATAAGGGTTGGCTGAGACGAGATGGAAGACTATGTGTCCCACAAGCAAGGGATTTAGTAAAGATGGTTCTGGAGGAAGCACATCATTCCAAGATGACAATACACCCAGGTGGGGACAAGATGTACAAGGACATAAAGAGAGTTTTCTATTAGAGTGGCATGAAGAAGGACGTGGCAGATTTCATTTCTAAGTGCGTGACATGCCAACAGGTCCAGGCGGAACAAAAGAATCCTGGAGGACTGCTTCATCCTCTAGAAGTCCCGCAATGGAAGTGGGATAGCATTTCAATGGACTTCATTAACGGGTTGCCTAGGTCAAGAAAGGGCAATACTAGCATTTGGGTAATAGTGGACAGGCTCACAAGAAGCGCCCACTTTATACTTATCAAGAGTAGAAGGAATCCCTCATCTCTAGCTTCTCTTTATCTCAAGGAAATAGTTAGACTCCATGGAATACCCTCCATCATAGTGAGTGACCGAGATCCCATCTTTACGAGCGAGTTTTGGCAGAGTCTGCAAGAAACTGTAGGCACACAGTTATGCTTGAGCACGACCTATTACCCCCGAACTGATGGTCAGACGGAAAAGGTGAACAGAGTACTAGAAGATCTTCTAATACTGTGCGTTCTTGACATCGGAGGGACATGGGAGGATCATCTTCCTTTAGTGGAATTCGCCTACAACAACAGCTACCAAGCCACCATCGGCATGGCGCCCTTCGAAGTTCTATATGGAAGACCGTGTCGGTCACCAACTTGTTGGTGGGGGTCTACAGACAAGCTTACACTTGGGCCAGAAATGATTAGAGAGACTTCAAAAAAAGTGGGCCTGATATGAAGGAGAATAAAGACTACCCAAGATAGACAAAAATCCTATGCAGACAAAAGAAGGACCGACCTTGAGTTTGAGGTTGGGGACAGGGTTTTCCTTAAGGTATCTCCTTTAAGGAATGTCGTTCGCTTTGGATCCACATGTAACGACCCTGAATTTTGGGGCCAAGTTAAATTTATTTTAAGTGATTTTAAATGAGTTTTGATATTTAAAATAATCTATTTTAAATAATAAGGATCACAAATTTGGTTCAAATCGAAGTTAGAATGAATAAATTAATTTTAAATATAAAAAGAGCTAGAAATGGCGCGGTAGTTTGAAAAGTCAAACTTGAACTTTGACTAACCATACAGGATGCAAAATTTAACGGATTTTAGTGAAACCAAAAATATTAGAATCTATTTAAAAATATCTTTCCAACGAATCCGAAAAATCAAAATTTCATAGCGGAAATCAAAAGTTATGGCTGATTCAATTTTTAGAAAGGTCGGTGGGTAATTTGCAAAGGACAAAAATGCTACTTTTCACATATGTAGGAATTTGAACTTGAAACCACTTCCATTGGTTTCAGAATGACGTTTCTGCATTGAAAAACAGTAAACACTTATATTTTCGAGTTTCAGAAAATATTTGTTTAAAAATGTATTTTTAATATTAAATATATTCGCCTTGAAAATAGTCATTTTTCAAAAAGTCTCAGAATCGAACGAAATAAATTTTGTTGGGTTCGTATCATCAAAACAAAGCTAAAAATGATTTTTTGGTAATTTTTAGAATTAATATATAATTATAATTGATTTTTCAGCATAAACGGACAATTTTTGACTTTAAAAATTCATTAAAAATTCAAACGGGCTCAGAATTGAACGAAATTAATTTTCATAGGTCCACAGCATCAAAACATAGCTAAGTATATTTTTCGAGAATTTTTGAAGTTAATTTGAGACCTGGGTGAATTTCTGCGTACGTTTGAATTTAAAATAATGATTTATATTTAAAACTGAAAAACGAAGGCCAAGACGATCTCGTGGGCTGATGAGACATATCCAGATGAGTTCGGAACGGGGGCTAAATGGTATGAACGACAGTAAGCAGGCTTGAATCGGGGTTCGGGCCAAAACGGGCTTAAGCGGGCCAATTAAATAATGATTAGTTTAACCTAATATTTTAATATAAAAACACTATTCACGTCCATCTTCTTCCTCTTTGCTGAGCCGCACAAACCCATCATGGCTGAAAATTTCAAACCTTCATAACTCCTTCATTTCTCAACGAAAATTTGCGTGTGAGTACACGTTTCGAAGCTCTCGCCGAGCTCTTCGATCTCAGACAAGTCCCGTCCCTTTCCGTCGCCTGTGCCGCCCGCCCCGAGCCCGAGAAGCTCCGCCGGTCGCAGCCACGCCGGGCCCACCACGCTCGACCGAACTCCACCCTCTTCTGGCCGTGCAAAGATCTCTCCAAGGCGGTCATTCTCCAAAAAACCGCACTCAAAACCGTTCAGTAAATCAAAAGTTATCGCGATTTAAAGTTTTGAACAAATTCTGAAATTGAGGTATGCTTCAGATTTTGTAACGCTTTTAAGCGTGGCAGAAACAGTTGTTAAAAGTCTGTTTGATTTAAAACATCAATAACTTTTTCATATAAACACCGATTCTGAAAATTTCAGATCCGATGGAACCGTGACTTCGAATACCACTTTAATACAGAGCAATTGGGAACAAACTCTAATCTAATTGAGGTGAGAATCCTATTTATTTTATTTAAGTAATTATGTTTTAATTATGGATGTTCGCATTCATAATCATATATGTATGTGAATCTGCTATGATATAAACTGTATGTGAATCTGCTATGACTTAATCTGTATGCGTATGCTATGTCAAAACCCACTGTATGTTGAGATGTTACAACATAAAAATTATAAATTAAAATTGTTCATGTATGTTGTGTGACATGTTGATATGTCAAAATTAATTATATTAAAATCGTTCATGTATGTTGTGTGACATGTTGATATGTCAAAATTAAATATATTAAAATCGTTCATGTATGTTGTGTGACATGTTGATATGTCAAAATTAAATATATTAAAATCGTTCATGTATGTTGTGTGACATGTTGATATGTCAAAATTAAATATATTAAAACCGTTCATGTATGTTGTGTGACATGTTTATATGTTAAAATTTAATATATCAAAATTGTTCATTGTATGTTATATTAACATTTTTATATATTAAAAATAGAAAATGTTGGAAATGTTCATCGTAGGATAAAACTGACATTTTTGTCATTATTAAAATAAGAAAAGCACCGTATGTTGAATGAATATATTTTGTTCATTATCAAAATAAGAAAACATCGTATGTAAGTGAATATATTTTATTCATTATCAAAAGAAGAAAGCATCGTATGTTAATGAACTATATTTTGTTCATTATATAAAATAAAAATAGCATAGCATGTTAATGAACTATATTTTGTCCATTATATAAAATAGAAGATGGCACTATATAAAATAGCATATTTGTCATGTTATCAAATAGAAAAAAATATAATGCATATTATGTATTGCATATTATTTTTGTCAAAATAGAAAAAAAAGCATTGTATGCATAGCATATTATTTTTGTCAAGTATAGAAAATACATTGTATGCATATTATTTTTGTCAAGTTAGAAAAATAGAAAAAAAAAGCATTGTATGCATAGCATATTATTTTTGTCAAGTTAGAAAAATAGAAAATACATTGTATGCATATTATTTTTGTCAAGTTAGAAAAATAGAAAAAAAGCATTGTATGCATAGCATATTATTTTTGTCAAAATAGAAAAAAAAAAGCATTGTATGCATAGCATATTATTTTTGTCAAGTTAGAAAAATAGAAAATACATTGTATGCATATTATTTTTGTCAAGTTAGAAAAATAGAAAAAAATAATGCATTGTATGCATAGCATGCTATTTTTGTCAAGTTAGAAAAATGGAAAATACATTGTATGCAAATAATATTTTGTCAAGTTAGAAAAATAGAAAATACATTGTATGCAAATAATATTTTGTCAAGTTAGAACATTGTATGCATAATATTTTGTCAAGTTAGAACGTTATATAGAAGTGCATTGTATGCATAATATTTTGTCAAGTTAGAAAAATAGAAATACATTGTATGCAAATAATATTTTGTCAAGTTAGAACATTGTATGCATAATATTTTGTCAAGTTAGAACGTTATATAGAAGTGCATTGTATGCATATTATTTTTGTCAAGTTAGAAAAATAAAAAAAAAATAATGCATTGTATGCATAGCATGCTATTTTTGTCAAGTTAGAAAAATAGAAATGCATTGTATGCAAATAATATTTTGTCAAGTTAGAAAAATAGAAATACATTGTATGCATAATAATTTGTCAAGTTAGAGAAATAGAAATGCATTGTATGAATATATTATTTTGTCATGTTAGAGAAATAGAAATGCATTGTATGAATATATTATTTTGTCATGTTAGAAAAATAGAGAAATGCATTGTATGAAACTATCATTTTTGATATATTAAAAATAGAGAATTGCATTGTATGTAAACTATCATTTCTGATATGTTGAAAATATAGAATTTCCTTGTATGTAAAATATGAAAATATACACCGTATGATTCATTAGCATTTTTGTTAATATCAGAAATAAGGAAATGTACTGTAGGATAAATTAACATTATTTTCAATGTTAAATATAAAGAAAATTCCACCGTATGATAGTTACACTATTTTATAATGATAAGATTTAGAGAACTTGACCGTAGGAAGAATATATATTATTTATAATGTATATAAAGAGAGAATTCACCCCGTAGGAAGAATTAACATTATTTCTAATGTAAATAAAAGAAATGAAATGTATGTAAGAATAACATTATTTATAATGTTAAACGAAAGGTAAGGAACTGTATTGAAACATTAAAATTAATTATATTAAAATAATTAAGGCAAGAACTAATCGTTATAAAATAAAATAACGATATGAAATATGTTTTTCTCAAAATATATGAATGCGAGATTATTTGGAAAGACCGGGTTAATCCCATTCCAAATGGTCGTACGATTTCAAGAATTCAAGTATGAAGACGGCGTATGAAAACCGTAAATCTCCCCTCGAATGGACAACGATCAAGACTCTGAATTGGTTTGATCCCAATTCAAGGGTCGGGGTAATTGCCCAAACGTACGTGTTGATTTCACGGGTTTGACCCTAGTTCAGACCTAGAGCATGGGTATAAATGGATAGTGTGTCTGACATCGTACCCCACAAAATATTATGTTGTTGATATTCAGTTAATATATAAACGATTGGTGGTAGAGAATTTATTCTCTACTTAACACCCGTTTATATAGTGACGGAAGATCAATAGTATAGTATGGAGTGACGGTGTGGCATACTAAGATGCAATGATCAGGGTTTCTTGTTGAAAAGCAGAACCTTGTGGTATGAAGAACATGACTTCACGAGCCTCACAAACCGGTAGAGTCTAAAAAGGGGGAAGGGAACGCAGGGAAAGTAGCACGTTTCTTTCTAGTTAGTAGTCATTTTACTTTTGGAGGATGATGAAATGAGGCGCCTCGGATAGGTCCTATAGGACCGGGGAACGTGTGCTTAGGAATTGCCAATCCTCTAAGCTGTATGTGAGGACCGGCCCTGCAGGATCCAAGGGTTAACTGCGGGTAATCCTGAGACGTTAACTAGAGCGTCTCGAATCGGTAAGGAGTCCTCCCTAGCCTGGACTCATGATGGAAACCCAAATTTCCAATACGACCCCGGCGGATTTGATTGTATTACTAGTATTGGAGGCATAATATATGGTACCTATGCTTCCTAGGATTGATACTTATAATTTGAATTGTTTTAAAACATATACACCCTAATAATAGTATTAGTTTCGTATTTGGCGTATTTAGCATGTTTAACCACCATAAGGTAAAACTCTATCCTCTTGGTGTGCGTTGCATTGTGTGATGGGACCTGAGTCTTATGGTGGTTCCATTTTTCAAAAGACATTGCGTTTTGTTACGTTTTACTTATCTGTATTGACACTATAGTTATGCACGGCAATCCATTGGTACAACCCGTTCCGCGTTAGCGGCGTGGTCTTTGAATTTGCCTTATTAGTATAAGTTATTTAAGAATTCTCACACCAGTCCCACGACTGACCCATAGTTTGTTTCACCTTTTTGCAAACTTGGGTGCCCTCTCTTCTACACGGGCAGCCAAGTAGACAGGTTCATTCTTTGCTTGGAGCTTTTCTTTGAAGCTGCTTATTTTCTCTCTCTTGGATTCTGCTTGGGAGAAGAGGTGATGACTTGGAGCTTGAAGACTTTTTGTTTCTATTGGGATCTATTCTTTTCTTTTTAGACATCAAATTTATTTCTTTTCTGCAAACTTGTTGTAATAGCTTAGATTCTGTGACTGTGGATTTTCTGTGATTGATGACATTATATTTTTCCGCTGCTATAATGTTATTACTCTATGAATCTCCTTTGCTATATTGTATCTGTGTTCTGTTTTATTGTATTTATGTTGTATTCCAAAAATGATTTCTCCTTGCTTTCACTCGTGGAAGTTTGGGGTTATCACAGTTGGTATCAGAGCTTTGGTTTACAAAGCGGAGTACAACATATCTATAATAATTCGTTTACATAGAATCACTATATTCTATGGCGAACAGTTCATGAGATACATAATAGCCAGTCACTTTATCGTCATCTTTTCATTCATCCTTCGATCTTTTCTATCTCTTAGAATCACCATTTCAGTTGTTTTGACTCTTTCCTTGATCATACGTTCGAAGAAGACTAAGAGAAGTGGCGATGCTCAAGTGGCCCATGTGTACGAAGGAGCGAAAGGACCAACTTCTTCGGTAGAAAGCCTGATGTTATAGACGGTACCATCTCTGTTAAAAACATTCTCTGTGTTTATTCTTCCTCTTTTCCTCTTCTATTTTTCTTTTTCCTTTTCGGGGACGAAAAGTTTTTAAGTGGGGGAGACTGTAACGACCCTGAATTTTGGGGCCAAGTTAAATTTATTTTAAGTGATTTTAAATGAGTTTTGATATTTAAAATAATCTATTTTAAATAATAAGGATCACAAATTTGGTTCAAATCGAAGTTAGAATGAATAAATTAATTTTAAATATAAAAAGAGCTAGAAATGGCGCGGTAGTTTGAAAAGTCAAACTTGAACTTTGACTAACCATACAGGATGCAAAATTTAACGGATTTTAGTGAAGCCAAAAATATTAGAATCTATTTAAAAATATCTTTCCAACGAATCCGAAAAATCAAAATTTCATAGCGGAAATCAAAAGTTATGGCTGATTCAATTTTTAGAAAGGTCGGTGGGTAATTTGCAAAGGACAAAAATGCTACTTTTCACATATGTAGGAATTTGAACTTGAAACCACTTCCATTGGTTTCAGAATGACGTTTCTGCATTGAAAAACAGTAAACACTTATATGTTTCGAGTTTCAGAAAATATTTGTTTAAAAATGTATTTTTAATATTAAATATATTCGCCTTGAAAATAGTCATTTTTCAAAAAGTCTCAGAATCGAACGAAATAAATTTTTTTGGGTTCGTATCATCAAAACAAAGCTAAAAATGATTTTTTGGTAATTTTTAGAATTAATATATAATTATAATTGATTTTTCAGCATAAACGGACAATTTTTGACTTTAAAAATTCATTAAAAATTCAAACGGGCTCAGAATTGAACGAAATTAATTTTCATAGGTCCACAGCATCAAAACATAGCTAAGTATATTTTTCGAGAATTTTTGAAGTTAATTTGAGACCTGGGTGAATTTCTGCGTACGTTTGAATTTAAAATAATGATTTATATTTAAAACTGAAAAACGAAGGCCAAGACGATCTCGTGGGCTGATGAGACATATCCAGATGAGTTCGGAACGGGGGCTAAATGGTATGAACGACAGTAAGCAGGCTTGAATCGGGGTTCGGGCCAAAACGGGCTTAAGCGGGCCAATTAAATAATGATTAGTTTAACCTAATATTTTAATATAAAAACACTATTCACGTCCATCTTCTTCCTCTTTGCTGAGCCGCACAAACCCATTATGGCTGAAAATTTCAAACCTTCATAACTCCTTCATTTCTCAACGAAAATTTGCGTGTGAGTACACGTTTCGAAGCTCTCGCCGAGCTCTTCGATCTCCGACAAGTCCCGTCCCTTTCCGTCGCCTGTGGCGCCCGCCCCGAGCCCGAGAAGCTCCGCCGGTCGCAGCCACGCCGGGCCCACCACGCTCGACCGAACTCCACCCTCTTCTGGCCGTGCAAAGATCTCTCCAAGGCGGTCATTCTCCAAAAAACCGCACTCAAAACCGTTCAGTAAATCAAAAGTTATCGCGATTTGAAGTTTTGAACAAATTCTGAAATTGAGGTATGCTTCAGATTTTGTAACGCTTTTAAGCGTGGCAGAAACAGTTGTTAAAAGTCTGTTTGATTTAAAACATCAATAACTTTTTCATATAAACACCGATTCTGAAAATTTCAGATCCGATGGAACCGTGACTTCGAATACCACTTTAATACAGAGCAATTGGGAACAAACTCTAATCTAATTGAGGTGAGAATCCTATTTATTTTATTTAAGTAATTATGTTTTAATTATGGATGTTCGCATTCATAATCATATATGTATGTGAATCTGCTATGATATAAACTGTATGTGAATCTGCTATGACTTAATCTGTATGCGTATGCTATGTCAAAACCCACTGTATGTTGAGATGTTACAATATAAAAATTATAAATTAAAATTGTTCATGTATGTTGTGTGACATGTTGATATGTCAAAATTAATTATATTAAAATCGTTCATGTATGTTGTGTGACATGTTGATATGTCAAAATTAAATATATTAAAATCGTTCATGTATGTTGTGTGACATGTTGATATGTCAAAATTAAATATATTAAAATCGTTCATGTATGTTGTGTGACATGTTGATATGTCAAAATTAAATATATTAAAATCGTTCATGTATGTTGTGTGACATGTTTATATGTTAAAATTTAATATATCAAAATTGTTCATTGTATGTTATATTAACATTTTTATATATTAAAAATAGAAAATGTTGGAAATGTTCATCGTAGGATAAAACTGACATTTTTGTCATTATTAAAATAAGAAAAGCACCGTATGTTGAATGAATATATTTTGTTCATTATCAAAATAAGAAAACATCGTATGTAAGTGAATATATTTTATTCATTATCAAAAGAAGAAAGCATCGTATGTTAATGAACTATATTTTGTTCATTATATAAAATAAAAATAGCATAGCATGTTAATGAACTATATTTTGTCCATTATATAAAATAGAAGATGGCACTATATAAAATAGCATATTTGTCATGTTATCAAATAGAAAAAAATATAATGCATATTATGTATTGCATATTATTTTTGTCAAAATAGAAAAAAAAGCATTGTATGCATAGCATATTATTTTTGTCAAGTTAGAAAAATAGAAAATACATTGTATGCATATTATTTTTGTTAAGTTAGAAAAATAGAAAAAAAAAGCATTGTATGCATAGCATATTATTTTTGTCAAGTTAGAAAAATAGAAAATACATTGTATGCATATTATTTTTGTCAAGTTAGAAAAATAGAAAAAAAGCATTGTATGCATAGCATATTATTTTTGTCAAAATAGAAAAAAAAAGCATTGTATGCATAGCATATTATTTTTGTCAAGTTAGAAAAATAGAAAATACGTTGTATGCATATTATTTTTGTCAAGTTAGAAAAATAGAAAAAAATAATGCATTGTATGCATAGCATGCTATTTTTGTCAAGTTAGAAAAATGGAAAATACATTGTATGCAAATAATATTTTGTCAAGTTAGAAAAATAGAAAATACATTGTATGCAAATAATATTTTGTCAAGTTAGAACATTGTATGCATAATATTTTGTCAAGTTAGAACGTTATATAGAAGTGCATTGTATGCATAATATTTTGTCAAGTTAGAAAAATAGAAATACATTGTATGCAAATAATATTTTGTCAAGTTAGAACATTGTATGCATAATATTTTGTCAAGTTAGAACGTTATATAGAAGTGCATTGTATGCATATTATTTTTGTCAAGTTAGAAAAAAAAAAAAAATAATGCATTGTATGCATAGCATGCTATTTTTGTCAAGTTAGAAAAATAGAAATGCATTGTATGCAAATAATATTTTGTCAAGTTAGAAAAATAGAAATACATTGTATGCATAATAATTTGTCAAGTTAGAGAAATAGAAATGCATTGTATGATATATTATTTTGTCATGTTAGAGAAATAGAAATGCATTGTATGAATATATTATTGTCATGTTAGAAAAATAGAGAAATGCATTGTATGAAACTATCATTTTTGATATATTAAAAATAGAGAATTGCATTGTATGTAAACTAACATTTCTGATATGTTGAAAATATAGAATTTCCTTGTATGTAAAATATGAAAATATACACCGTATGATTCATTACCATTTTTGTTAATATCAGAAATAAGGAAATGTACTGTAGGATAAATTAACATTATTTTCAATGTTAAATATAAAGAAAATTCCACCGTATGATAGTTACACTATTTTATAATGATAAGATTTAGAGAACTTGACCATAGGAAGAATATATATTATTTATAATGTATATAAAGAGAGAATTCACCCCGTAGGAAGAATTAACATTATTTCTAATGTAAATAAAAGAAATGAAATGTATGTAAGAATAACATTATTTATAATGTTAAACGAAAGGTAAGGAACTGTATTGAAACATTAAAATTAATTATATTAAAATAATTAAGGCAAGAACTAATCGTTATAAAATAAAATAACGATATGAAATATGTTTTTCTCAAAATATATGAATGCGAGATTATTTGGAAAGACCGGGTTAATCCCATTCCAAATGGTCGTACGATTTCAAGAATTCAAGTATGAAGACGGCGTATGAAGACCGTAAATCTCCCCTCGAATGGACAACGATCAAGACTCTGAATTGGTTTGATCCCAATTCAAGGGTCGGGGTAATTGCCCAAACGTACGTGTTGATTTCACGGGTTTGACCCTAGTTCAGACCTAGAGCATGGGTATAAATGGATAGTGTGTCTGACATCGTACCCCACAAAATATTATGTTGTTGATATTCAGTTAATATATAAACGATTGGTGGTAGAGAATTTATTCTCTACTTAACACCCGTTTATATAGTGACGGAAGATCAATAGTATAGTATGGAGTGACGGTGTGGCATACTAAGATGCAATGATCAGGGTTTCTTGTTGAAAAGCAGAACCTTGTGGTATGAAGAACATGACTTCACGAGCCTCACAAACCGGTAGAGTCTAAAAAGGGGGAAGGGAACGCAGGGAAAGTAGCACGTTTCTTTCTAGTTAGTAGTCATTTTACTTTTGGAGGATGATGAAATGAGGCGCCTCGGATAGGTCCTATAGGACCGGGGAACGTGTGCTTAGGAATTGCCAATCCTCTAAGCTGTATGTGAGGACCGGCCCTGCAGGATCCAAGGGTTAACTGCGGGTAATCCTGAGACGTTAACTAGAGCGTCTCGAATCGGTAAGGAGTCCTCCCTAGCCTGGACTCATGATGGAAACCCAAATTTCCAATACGACCCCGACGGATTTGATTGTATTACTAGTATTGGAGGCATAATATATGGTACCTATGCTTCCTAGGATTGATACTTATAATTTGAATTGTTTTGAAAACATATACACCCTAATAATAGTATTAGTTTCGTATTTGGCGTATTTAGCATGTTTAACCACCATAAGGTAAAACTCTATCCTCTTGGTGTGCGTTGCATTGTGTGATGGGACCTGAGTCTTATGGTGGTTCCATTTTTCAAAAGACATTGCGTTTTGTTACGTTTTACTTATCTGTATTGACACTATAGTTATGCACGGCAATCCATTGGTACAACCCGTTCCGCGTTAGCGGCGTGGTCTTTGAATTTGCCTTATTAGTATAAGTTATTTAAGAATTCTCACACCAGTCCCACGACTGACCCATAGTTTGTTTCACCTTTTTGCAAACTTGGGTGCCCTCTCTTCTACACGGGCAGCCAAGTAGACAGGTTCGTTCTTTGCTTGGAGCTTTTCTTTGAAGCTGCTTATTTTCTCTCTCTTGGATTCTGCTTGGGAGAAGAGGTGATGACTTGGAGCTTGAAGACTTTTTGTTTCTATTGGGATCTATTCTTTTCTTTTTAGACATCAAATTTATTTCTTTTCTGCAAACTTGTTGTAATAGCTTAGATTCTGTGACTGTGGATTTTCTGTGATTGATGACATTATATTTTTCCGCTGCTATAATGTTATTACTCTATGAATCTCCTTTGCTATATTGTATCTGTGTTCTGTTTTATTGTATTTATGTTGTATTCCAAAAATGATTTCTCCTTGCTTTCACTCGTGGAAGTTTGGGGTTATCACACCACAGGAAAGCTAGCACCAAGATTTGTAAGACCATTCCCTATCATCAAGAAGATTGGGAAGATGGCTTATAGAGTAGAGCTGCCCGAAAGGTTGGCTGGAATTCACAATGTCTTTCACGTTTCTCATCTTCGGAAATGTCTACATGAATCTGCGGAAGTGATGGAGCCAAGCATTCTAGAAGAAGCCGAAGTGGAACGCGAAGCAACTGTGAGGAGAGTTCCAACTCAAATCGTAGGAACTGAAATCAAGAAGCTACGCAACCGCGAAGTCAAGCTTGTCAAAGTTCAGTGGAGCGAAAACGAGTAAGACGCGACTTGGGAAACTGAGGACAGAATACACGCGGCTTACCCTTTTCTTTTTGAGGGTACATCTTTGATCTCTCTTTTTCCTTAAGTTGTGCTTGTATCTATCTTTTTAAGTATATCTCCTCGATATTATCCTTTATCCTTAGGTAGAAACGACTTTGGATGTGAACATGTAATTGAAACATGTTATGGTTGATGGCTGCAAGTGGTTGCAAGTGGTTGCTAGTGGTTACTCGTGGATGCATATACACACACAACCTAGGTTTTAGATCAGCTCAGTCACTTCATATTGCATGTGCATATATGTACTCATATTTGTATGTGGTTGAAACTTGATATGTTGTCATATAGATGTCGCATTAGTATGAATGGTTGCGCACTCATGTAGAATTATGAGTAGGAAAAATTTGCATACATAATGGATTCATGAATTACACGATTCGCATTAAGGAGGTCAACTGAATCAGTAGCCCGCCTAATTTTTGCATTAGATAAGGACATATACACACACTATGCATATGATCATGAAGCATTAGAAGTCTTTTAAGGACAATGGACGCCTGTGTTTGTTGGTTGAGTAGATGGACGATTGGATGTTAGGATATACGTTTTTTCAGACTTGAAGATTTCGGGGACGAAATCCTTTAAGGAGTGGAGAATGTAACACCCCGAATTTTCTGTTAACAGTAAGTTAACAAATTAAAGTATAATTAATTTTAAATGAAAGAAGTAAGGGAAATGGATTACGCCATTGCGCTCTTCTCGGAATTCTTCCTAAGATAGAGTCCAAGTTTGCGTGAATCGGACCCCTATGAAGGAGTTATGACCTCCGGAAGTTTCAGAATTCAATTTAATATTCAAACAATTCAAATTCAGTTCGAAATTCGAAAAAGAGACCCAAACTGGGCTGGGCGGGAAAATTTCCCGCCCAGGCACCAGGTCGACCTGGGGGTCGACCTGGGTAACCAGGTCGACCATAGGGTCGACCTGGGGGTCGACCTGGTTTGGCCCTGGCTGGCCTGGTCGGTTTCTGGTCAGATTTCTGAGCTTGGCTATGTCACTAGGGCTGATTTTTCACTTTCTGATTGGCTTCTCTTGGTGTGTATGGTCTGGATTCACTCTTTGATCATCTGACGGCTCAAATCAATCTGAAATTCTATAAATACAACTCAACACTCAACCTAAATTCACACAAATAATATAGAACTAGAGCCGTCATGCTGGTGGGAGGAAACTAAGAGTAGCCATCAGTTAGAGAAAGCTTAGAGATGAGCAAAACTAAATTAAAACAAGAATCAAACAACGTTTGTCGACCCAAAGGAAAGCATTGCAAATTCAGAACTCAGAAATCAGAAAACAAGACCATCGTTTGTTGTAAGTATAGTGATTTTTCCGATGTGAATAAAATTAAGACTTGATTCGATGTAAAATGGAAATGGAATTGTGCTATTGTATAGCGACGATGTTAATTCATGTCTACGTATTGAAACGATTGTGTTGTGAGAAACATTGGGATGTTTGTGGTATAGTTGAGTTGATATTGATCCTATTGTACATTTTAGAATGAAAACGACATCACATGTAAGTTGTATAGTTCATGTTGTAATCTACACCTATATGTTTATGTGATTATATAGGTTGTATGTCTTATGACTAAGCTAAGATCTCATGTATATACTTTATGCTAGAACCTCTATGCCTAAATGATTAAGTTCATATACATGCTCATATGTTTATACAAAAGTTGCAAAGTTCATGATTAGATCCATGCCAAGATCCATTTTAATACAAGTTTCATGTTATAGTAGTAAACATGATTGGATCTAGTTCACACATGCGATGAAATTATCCATATTTTATGGACATGTCATATTCTTATCATATGCTAGTGATGTTCGATGTTATGCATAGATCTAAACATGTTTAGGCTTATGCTGTCTAAATCACATGCTAATTCATGTGACACCTGTTTAGTTAGATTCCCCTTTTCAATGCAAGTTCACATGACAAGTTGAAACCCGTGATTTAGTCTATGTTGCAAATTCACATATATATATATGTTGATTTAGTCTACATTGAAAGTTCACACCTATGATGTTCATGTTGACAACTTTGCAAGTTCACACCCATGATGTTCATATTGACTATGCCGATAATGCCAAGCTTACATCTATGTCATGTTTATGTTAATGAATTGCTTTATGCTAATTTTGTGTACGCTAAATTAGGCTAAGTTTTTAGCCTAATATTATATGTTAAAAATCATGTGGACGAAATATTAGGCTAAGATTGTTAGCCTAATATTTAGACGGGGTAACGTTGGGATAAATTGGTAATTATAGGAAACTTGACATAAATTGGTGAAAAATATATGTATTGGCATGTTTGGCACATGCCAGTAATTAGTGGCATTTAAATGGTGTAAAATTCTTATACCAAAAACGATGAACTTGGAAAGTGGGCCATAACATTTAATTGTTAACAAATTTACATATAATAAGTAATAGAGACAAATATGTAAATTTGGAAAATACGAGTATGCTTAACACAAGGTTGGATTGAGTTGTGATGTAAACCTGCCCAGACTCGCCCGGCTATCCAGTAGTCACAACAATACCTATCCAATGTGGGTGGTTAAGCATTGAGCCCAATAAGGACCCGAGGTCAGATTGAGTTACGGTGTAAACTTGCCCGGAACCGACCGGAAAATCCAGTAATCGTAACAATACCTGTCTAATGTGAGTGGTCGATGCTTTAAAGAGCTAAGGACAGACAAGTCAGGATGGTAGGGTTAAGTTAACTAAAACATTTAACCAATTCAACATGTTAATTAAACTGATGGGTGGGGTTAGGTAAATACAGACACTTAACCACTTAACATGTTTGACTCGAAAACCCTAGTAACGGGGACCCATTTCAGCAGTAACCCAATTAGTTATCATGGTACCCTGAAACTAGGCAGGGTGAGGCACGATTACTGGGCTGATTGTAAGCGGTCAAAAGCGACGGCGGTGGGTGCAATAGTGTGGGTTCTAACGGAGTGTGGGCGTGCACACACTTCGGAGCAGGTAAACAGGGCACTGGGGGCACTAGTAGTATAACCTATGCATGCTAGTATTGTGTCGGTCGCCACCATGGGACTTGATACACCCCATCGTGGGACCAGCATAGGTATCTACAATCTTTGGGACCGTATGACACTTATGATTTTGCGAGTAAGGATTTGATCTTTAGAAAGGGGATCACTTCACCCCGATAATGGGGTGCCAGTTGAGGCAATGCAAGTAGGTGCAGAGATATAGTATGAGGTGTGATAGTATATTCGATTCAAACTGCTTTATCTTAGTTTATGATACTTTCCTATTTCCATTTTATACCTATCATGCCCTTTTTCTTATTCTCATACTGAAGAGTCACTAGACTTACCAGGCTTTATGTCTGACCCTATTTTCTTTCGTCTTCTTTTCTTCGGTTCCCCCCACCCCCCAGGTCCACAGGGAGGAAGCAACCCAGCTTAGTTAGACTCTTTGCAAGCTTCAAGATAGTAGATGTACGGTTTGGACTCTCTTTCCTTGGCTATGGTTGTTGGACGCATTCTATGGGGATTTATGCAGTTTTAACTATGTTTTATGCTTCGTTATTTAATAACCAAGACAGAAATGATGATGTAATATTTTGGAAGTTATTATGTGACAGTTATGGAAATGTTTTGTATGAACACGTATTTATGAAATAAAAAGTCTGTTTGTTTTCCGCTGCTTATATATATATATATGTGTGTTTATATCTGTCTTGTGTTTTATCTGTGACTTTTACTTACAAACCTCCACCAAAGTTAAGGCATTCCCTTTGTGAGTGACCTTAATCGAGATGGGGTTTTTCACTCTCTTTTTTAAAATTCAAGTTAGAGTTATGGGTTAAGTGATCTTAAGTCATGGCACGCCATTCACGCTAACCTAATCGTTTTATACTGCCTTAAGGCCTGAAAGTTAGAGCTGGGTGTGTAAATGGTCATTTGACATTTGGTTGGCCATCACTCCAACACGTTTTTAATTTTTAAAGTGAGGATAGCCTCATCGAGTATCAGAGTCAAGCTCGAACTTTATTAACAGTTATCCAACTAATCGCGGAGTCGAGTAAGCTCATCAAAACATGAGTGAATGAACGTCATTGGGGAATTAGTCGTTCCCTTTGTTCAAGTTTTGGCATAGGCTAATCGAATTACCGCACCTAGCCATATTGTTATACATAGTCTCAGAGCATCGAAGGAGATTTTATTTATAACACAATGACCATCGTTGAGTCACGCCTTATTTCATAGCTTGAAAATGAAATGATATTTACAAAATTATAGGAATAAAAGCTCAAGTAAGATAATACCGTAGATGCTCAACATTCCATTCCCTCGGTAGTTGGTCGCCATCAACGACCATCAACCTGAAATCTCTGTTATCAAGTTTCTATTAGATGCACAGGGCCTTTCCTACTTCAAGGCCATGTGGATAGGGCTAGGAAAGACACGCTTCAGGATGAGGTCGCTAGGTTTAAAGGTTCGAGGTAGAACCTTTTCGTTGTAGTATCAGACGACTCGAAGTCAATGTGCTAAGGCACATAACTCCACCTACTATCTCTTCTCATCAATCATGTCAAGTGATTCCAAGAGAAGTTCCTTATTAGTAAAAGGAACATAGTATGTCGTTCGGTGAGATGGGACTTCAAGCTCCACTAGTATAATCGCTTAAGCGCCATACGATAGGGCAAATGAAGTGTGGTCAGTCGGTGATTTATGGGTCGTCTGATATACCTAAAAGGCTAATGACAACTCATCGACCCATTTGCCTCTAGACTTCTCTAATCACTTCTTTAGAATGGACTTTATAATCTTGCTCACAGCTTCGACCTCTCCATTTAACTGTAGTTGTGCAGTTGCAGGTATCTTTTCTCATGCGATGATGTTGGCAGAAATATTTGAATTTTGAGCTATCGAACTGGGTCCCTTTATTAGCTATGATAGTCTATGGCATTCCATATCGACACATGATGTTTCTAACGATGAAACTGATCACCCAACTTCATCAAGATTGTGGTTAATGGTTCAGCTTCAGGCCACATTGTGAAGTAACCTACTGCCACGATTGCATACTTCGCTCCATGTTTAGGTATTGAAAGGCTACCAATAGCATTTACTCCCCATATATAAAAGGGCCAAGGAATAGCCATCTTGGTGAGCTAAGTTAGCAAAGTTCTCGAAATTTTGGCAAATATCTCGTATTTTTTGCAGCATCGTGAATAGTCAGTCACATCTCATTTAGTGGTAAGGAAAAAAGTAGTCATACCGAAGTATCTTTGTTGCCATAGTTTGTCCCCCAGTATGATCGTCGCGCTCGTCTTCATGTACTTCCTACATAATTCGCTTGGCAGTGTCGTGAGCTACACACTAGAGAAGAGGGACGGAGAAACCCTATCAATACAATGTACCTCCCTGGTTGATGTATCTCAAAGCTTTATGTATGAGAACATGTTTCTCGTTATTCTGCTCAGGTAGGGTTCTCTACAGGAGGAAATTCTTGATAGGAGTCAACCACGAGTCTCTTTCGGGCTCGACATTCAGTGCCCAATCAACTTTCGTCTGTTCTATGGTGGGGGTAGTCAACATCTCTATCAGGACTAACTCCATTTGCATTGGGTTGGTTTGAGCTAGCCAGCTTTAGTAACGAGTCTGCTTTCTCATTCTGTTCCCGTGGGATGTAAGAGATGCTATAATAGTCGAACCAAACTAATAGCTCTTCAACTACCCGAACAAGATAGGCGGCAAGTCGTGCACTCTTTATTTGGAATTCTCTCCTGACCTAAAATACAAAGACCTATAAATCACAAAAAAGTCAATCGCCTTCACTCCTAATTCCTTCACGAGTTTTACCTGGCAATCAGGGCTTCGTACTCGGCCTCATTATTGGTCGCTGCCAAGTGAAGCCTCAATGCATAACAGATTGATCGTTCCTTAGGAGTTAACAAAACAACTCCAACACCAGAATGTCTATCATTTCGAGCTCCGTCCATGAATAGCTTCCACATAGAAGTTGACAGGTCAATTTCTATATCATTGTCCTCAGGAGCAGTAACTTCCCCTATAAAGTCTGCCAATGCCTAGTCCTATATCTCCCTCAAGGGAGTGAATGTAATATAAAACTAACTTTTTCATATTCCTTTTAAGTAACCTTCCAGATGCCTTAGATCGTTGAAAGGACTTGTCGTAGCGGTTGATCAGTGTACACTTTGATGGGATTAACTTAGAAATGGAGTCGTAGATTTTCGAGATATCAAATGGCTATAAGCAAGCTTTTCGATCTTTGAGTAGTTGGCTCTTCCTCCATCAATCTCTTGCTTGCATAATACATCGACTGCTGAACTCGATTCTCTTCACGAGTAAGTGCTGAACTGATGGAATGCGAGGATACCACGAAATAAACAAACAGGTATTCATGATCTTCGACAATAACGAAGGTGTCTCCAAGTGATTTAGCAAGTTATGGAATGCTTTGAAACAATTTGGTTCCTAAGCAAAGTTGCGCTTCCCTTGATTGATTAGGTCGAAGAAAGGAATGCACTTGTCAATTGCCCTTGAAATGAATCTATTTAGGGCTTCCACCTTCCCATTCATGCTTGGCACATCTCTAATTGTCTGAGGCTCTTGAATGTCTCGTATGGCCCTTATCTGGTCTAGGTTGACCTTAATGCCCAAAGAGCTAATGATGAAACCAAAAAACTTTGCTAATGCAGCGCCAAAAGAGCATTTCAAAGGGTTGAGTTTCATCCCATATTGGTGAAAAATATTAAACATTTTTGTTAATTTATCAACACGGTTGGTCGATCATCTCTATTTTATGAGCATGTAATCTATGTAAACTTCCATCAACCTTCCAATCTGATTCTTTGGAACATGCGATTAACCAATCGTTGATATATTGCTTCGACATTCTTTAACCTGAATGGCATAACCACATAACAATATAACCCAAGGTCCATTATAAAGCTAGTGTGTTCCTGCTCCAACACATGCATTGGATTCGATTGTAATCAGAGTATGCATCTATGAAGGAAAGCAACACTTGCCGACCTGTCAAGTCCACAAGCTGGTTAATTCTAGGAAGCAGAAAGTTATTGGGGGCAAGCCTTGTTCAAGTCGGAGAAATCAACGCATGTCCACCACTTCCTATTGGACTTCTTTACAAGGACCAGATTTGATACCCTGGAAGGGTATAGCGGATAAACTTGTTATTCTTTAGCCTTTCTACTTCTTCCTTCATAGATGTCGACCTCTCAGGACCAATCATATGTCTCTTCTGCTTCACTGGGACGTAAATTAGGTAAATGTTGAGAAAATGGCTTATAATGATTCGTGATATCTCATGCATGTCAGCATGGGTCTAAGAAAACACATCAAGGTTTACACAAATAAAGTTAGTCATTTCTCTACTCCGGAGGGGTCTAAGGTGCACTAGTACAAAATATGCCTGTTACTTCGCCTCATTTTCTTCGGTTGTCTTTACAAATGATGCAAATAATATTATTTGCATTGATTTTTATGGAATTGATGCAAATACACCAAAACAAATAATAGTATTTGCATCGGTTTTCCTCATAACCGGTGTAAATAGCTTTATTTGCATTGGCTCCTCAGGAAGTGATGCAAATGCACCGAAGCAAATAGTATTGTTTGCATCGGTTCCTAAGGAACCAATGCAGATGCAGTGAAGTAAATAACATTATTTGCATCAGTTGTCCTTACAACCGATGAAAGTAGTGTCACTTGCATCGGTTTGCTCGACTTATAAGAAACCGATTCAAATGGATTACAACAAATAGTGTAGTTTGCGTCGGTTCTATAAAAATCGAAGCAATTGCTGATTATTTTAATTGAAGCAAATAAGCATATTGATAATCATAAATACTCGTTCATATATGTCATTATTAATAATTTACTATAATTAATGATCTTCAATAAAAAATTATTACAGAATGAGTAATTCATAATTTGATAATTTATTATAGTTAGTTATTATAATTAGCAATTATTTTTTATATTTATTAATTAAAGTAAATATTTAACTAATTAATAATCAGTACTTCATAATTAGTATTTAATAATTAATATTTAATATTTAATTAATGAGTAATATTTAATAATTAATTATTATTATTTATAATAAAATTTAATTACTAATAATTAGTATGTAATATTAATAATTTTTACAGAATGAGTAATTTAATAATAAAAAATTATTATTTAATAACACCATTAATTAGTTAATAGTTGATAATTAATAATTTATTATTAATTTTTTAATAATACTATTAAGTAATTAAGTAGTATTTAAACAAACAATCACTAATTAATAATATATAATTACTAATTATTATAAATTATCAATAACTTTTATTTTTATATAGTAAGCTTCATATTAATAACCAGTGTAATTATAGTTAAACTTTATCAATCACATTAAATAATTAATTAATTAATAACTAATAGTAGAAAAATATGACTAACATTTAATATTCAATATTTAAGGTAAAAGTATAATTGATGTGTACCATTTATTATGTAATGTAGAATAAATTTTAATATATTCATAAAAAATAAAATTAAAATTTTGTAATTTTAATAAAACTAAAATATTAAAAGGTTAAATTTTATATAAATTTGAATTTCATAAAATAATCGAATTCATAAAACTAATGTATGAGTAATGATATAAATTTAGTATTTGATAAATTAATATTACAATCAGAAAACGACAATTTTAACATTATATAATGACTTAACATCACAAAAATTGTTGTTGCTTATGATATAGATTTAACATTACATAAAGAATTATTTTGTTACTAATGATATAGATTTAGCATTACATAAATTGTTGTTACTAACATAAAAATATAAATTATATTTTAAATTGACGTTGCTAATAATATAGATTTAACATGAACAGTGTTAAAACGACCGCAAAATTTGCTGTGAAAATCAACGGATTCGGAAATACAGGTGAAAATTAAGAGCAATTCACGAATGGAAATAGATCTAACAGCTTCTATACCTTCCGCATTTTTTGATTTATTAATTCCCATTGATACAAGATTAGAGTTTAACATTATATAAAGAACTATGTTATGCAACCTTAACGTAGAAATAACACACGCACAAATAACACTACATGAATAAATCGGGATTATAATGGACTCGACCCGATTCAGAAAATTCTATCGCTTTTGCATTGTAACCACCGGCCTCCCTAATCCTTTTACTTCTGGAACCCTAGAAGCAAAGAAAATCATGGCGGCTCATAATATAACTCCTCAAATTCTCTGCCTTCTTAATCCTACGCACAAACATTCCTTCGCAGTTCCAAATTCATAGTATTTTTTTTAACTGAAAAACAACAATTGGAAATCCATTCGAAATCATTTAGAAACTAGGTCGCGGTTGGCTTGCAATGATTCAGGGTTATTTGGGGCGAGGGTAGTTTGTGATTCGATGGAACGAGTCAGAGAAGTGTTGTGGTGGCTTGTGAGAGCTAAAAAAGGATCCTTCGTTGAAGAAGTACGTACATGTCATAGTTTTGATGGATCTCAAAGCAGCGAGGCGGTTGGAGTAAGTAATTGCGGTGGTTTGATGTTCAATGGGTTGCAGTTCAGGTAGGTTTCTTGGTTGTGTTTGAATTGCTGCAGCGTTGAATGTTGAATGGTTTGGCAGAAGAGGAAGCTGCTTTTTGGAGTTGTGATCTGTTGAGTGTCTGCTTAAGGAGAAAACAAATGGCCATGAAGGCAACATTTTTATGTATGAACTTGTTGAACGATCATTAGATGCACCATTCAACGTGAAATTAAAAGAGTATATTGCACAGGTATATTACTAAAACTAGAATTAGTGTTCCCTCTTCTCTGAAGATTCTTTTAATTTAAAAAATGAAATAAAATAAAATAAGGATGAACCTACTAATTACAATTAACTAGTCACATATGTGTATATGCAAGTTTTTTAGGAGTCCCATATATATGCAAGTTTTTCTAGTATTGTATTAAAGCTTACTTCAGGTGTACTAAAAGATAAATTATCTGATATTATATTTGTGTTTTTTGTATGACTAGTGGAATAACAGAGTGTGAACAAAGAAACTATGGCTGCTGAAGCTGATTAATATCAGTGTCAAAGAGAAGGTAGAAATTGTACCCATAATTTATTTTGGTATTCATTTGATCATACTTTGGCATACTTTCCACATTCTGCAGGTATAACATCCTTGATATTTTGTCAAGAGATCACGGTCACTAAATTAATGATTTACTAATTTTGTTTCAATGTCAACTATGTGGTTTATTCAGTACCGGTGAGTGTTGTGTACTGATAGCAATCATGAGAAAGGAAGTGGCTGAGGTTGCAGCTTTTGAGTGGGTGGATGGGTGAACTGAGGGGAAGAAGGCAACCTGAATGTGATAATCGGAGAGTGTAGAGTTAATGGGTGGATGGTGTGTCTGTTGCTACTCTTGGGTTGATGAATCAAGAAAGGGTCCTCATGGAGAGCTGGTGTTAGACCAAAAAGTGGTTCTAACACCCAAATTGACTAAAATTAAAATAAAATGAGATCGAAAATAAAAAAGAGACACAGGATTTATAGTGGTTCGGCGTTGAAAAGCCTACATCCACTTTATAATCTCTTTGCTTGATGATGTAGATGAAAATACAATGGGATATTCACTCAATTTCACTCACTTTTCATATACATTCACTCAACTATCTCAACATACACTTTGAATGATGATTTTGGATTGTTTGGAGTGCTGGAATTCGGTTCTCTTTGATGTTTGAACTCTAAGAGTGCCAAAAGATCCTTTCAAATGACCCTTAGGGGTCTATTTATAGGTGGAAACTTCTCCAAAATTCGGTTCGGATCGATTGCACGTGTCCTCCATTCCATGACTTTCGGGATCGGATGAGTTCTGGTGTTGCCAACACATCAGGTGAGTGGCCATCGTGGGTGTAACTGCTCCGAATATTCAGGAGTTCATGGTGCGGAGTAGCAGGGTGAACTGGGTTCGGATCGGATAGGGTAACAGAATGGGCTTCGGATCGGATAGGCTAACAACATGGGGTTCGGATAGGATCATCTCATCCGATCCGATCCGGCTTGAATCTTGCCTTCCTCACGTTGTCTCGCTTTGCTCCTCTTTGATTACCCCCGATCCGATCCGGTTTGATCTTTTAGCTTTGGGATGTTTCTGTTCTTACCTCTGTAACTCCGATCCGAACTGGATGTGTAACAGAGTGTCTTCTGTTTACTTGATCTTCTGACTTCTTGACTTTGTATAGCCTAGTTTACAAAGTAGGCTAACATTTTGCCCCCTCAAGGGATGCTTCTGTTGAAGACGAAGCGTGCTTTGATATTATCTGTACATCAATCTTCCATTTCGAATCGTTGAGAAGTCACTCCCATTTGTTTGCAAAAAACGCGTTATTTCATAAAGTCGTGTCTTTTATCGCCTATATATACGTCGTAGGATACATGACTTATTTCCTTCTTTTTAAACAACCTTAGGAGCTCTTCTTGGTGTCCAGTAATTCTTCCGGGTAATCATTTTTCTTTATCTTCTTTTGAATTTGACTTGTGTGTTAAGCCAGCATGTAAAACATTATTCGGTTCGGAATCCGACCCGAACAGATTTTACCTCGTCTTGCCTGATATAGAATTAACAAGCTAGAATACTTTCATGGTTTAATTTTTGATCCGAACGGGTCGAGGCCACAGAGGAAAGCCTCGTTGGTCCGAATGGCTTTTCCCTTAATCCATCACCACTGAGCCGATGGGCCTGATATGTTCACAGGAGCTTTGATTCTGGTCCGGACGAAATATTGGGCCCGGAATATGAGGAGCCACTCTAACTTCATATATAAACCCAACAATCCTTCTCTTTCTTTTCCTCGTTTCCTTTATCGCCGGCGCTTAACAAACTCTACATCGAACCCTAGCTCTTGAAACCCCCGGATCCTTCTTGTTAATCTTCAAATAAGCTCGTAAGTAGGTTTAACACTCCAAACATCCTTGTAATAATTGATTTTAATTGAAATTCGCGGTCAAATCAAGTTATTTGGTCATGACCTCTGCTCGGCCTCGACGCCATGGTTCCCCCTCTCGTCGCCATCGTCGCTGGTGATTCTTTCGCCACCTCGAGGCTTCGGGAGATGAGGTTTCGTTTAATCATTGGACTCTGTAGCATATGGGTGATAAGTCTTAACTGGATTTTTTTGATGGTGAATGGATTCGGTGCTGGTTGTACAGGATGGAAAATGGAGAAGAAGAAGGGAAGGAGGAAAGCTAGGATCAGATCGGGGGAAGAAAAAGTCAAAACATTGGGAAAGGAGAGGAGCTCACATAATCGGATCAGATCGGGAAAAAAGGGTATGAGGTAATCAAAGCCTTCCCGACCGGGTCGGGTCGGAGCAAAAGACAAAAAAAAGGGGGAAGAAGGCAGGGTTGTTCAGGTCAATCCGATCCGCTCCGAAAGTCAAACCCCGAACCGATCCGGATATGACTCATTGAATGTGAGGCTCTGCTTTAAACCGACACATGACCTTGCCTATCCGATCTGAACCTGATATACACATCCGAACCGAACCGAAATGGCTCATCCCCACGCACAAGAGTTTATTCAACTAACTTAATCAATGCTGGACATAACTTCCAACTTAATGGACAGTTAGGATAATGCCTTGTGAACAAAACGAACATCGAGAACTGTTCTTAACATCATTACTTTGCCCAGATTTTGTATTACACTCTCAAGTGTTAACTTTACATTTTCTGCATACACCGTACACACTTTAGTTCACACATGTGCACAGGGGGACACGGGCTAATTTACTCTAACTTCTGTTATTACTTCTTCGATAGTTTAGTGATCATGGCCAAAAGACATTCTTCTAGACTGGCAGAAAAGAAAGAGGTCCCAGAGATATCCGACAAAATTACTCTTGATGATATATCATCTTCCTCAGACCCTGAATGGGGCGATGAGGGATTGGATTATGAAGTGGGGGCGCATAGCAGCGGAACATCTTCTGACAGTGAAGTTTCTCTGGGTTATGAAGAGGAAGGAGGGGTTGGAGATACTCGAGCTCCTGACGAATTTGAATCTGCCGTCATATTAGAATCACCTCAAGATTCTGTTGAATCGACAATTGACTATGACAGGCTCCTTCGAATATGTTTGAAGTATGGGATACATAAAAAAGATACTCTGGTGCCGTCTAAAACTGACCGTCCTCATAATCCTCCGGAGGGATTTATGGCTATCACCCGATTAATGTGCATGGTAGGGGCTATCCCTCCATTTTCTCCTTTCGTCGTCGATTTTCTAAGACAAATGAGGATTGCCCCCATGTAGCTGCATCCCAACTCTTATGCTTACTTGGATACCTTATATGTAGCATACCGTGAGATCCTAAGCATAAAGCTCACTTTTGATGACGTTCATTTCTTCTATAACTTCAAGCACCAAACTCGAGAAACTCCTTTCTCTTATTTCGAGTCTGCCCCAAAAAGAAAGATAATTTCAGCGCCCTTCAGTAGCTAGGCCGGCGACTCCAAGCTGGAATGGTTTTATATAAGGCAACAGCCGGGATGTGCTAGGAGATGGACAAAATCGATTAAGGCACTGATTTTCTAAACCTCGACTCTGAATGTCCACGCCGCCGTACTAATCCGTTTTCTTTTTGTTTGCAGTTGACAATCCAAAAAAGATATCGGGCCAAGTATTCTTTGATCGTATGCACCGACTCCTTAACGGTGATCAAAAGTTTTTAACTATCGATGAAGTCCTCAAGGATGAATATCTCCACCACCACAGGCTGCTATCCATACGTGTATATCCCTCCGGTGAATGTAATTCCAGAAATGGGTGAGAGCTCGAAAGGTCCCACCGTGCCACTTCGAACTTCACCTTCTCCAAGTTCGACTCAAGATGATGAGTTGGCTAATTTACCTGAGAAGAACTGAGAGGGGTACATCACTCCTGGGGATGTGGTTTCTCCTAAGAAACCACCATCTCCTGAAGATTAGCCAACAGACACTTCCCATAGAGATGCCCCTACTGTTGATGATCCTATATTTCAGGGCTTGGGAGATCTCCCTCTTCCTGATACTATTTACACTTCTGAGGATTTTGGCACAAACCCTTTAGTTTTTACTTCTTCGGAGGAAGCCACTCCTGTTAAGGCCAAAGAGCCCTCTCGCACTGACTCAGCTTCAGACTCTGGTTTGTCGGAGGGGGGACACCGCTTAGGATGCACTTAACACAATTGCACCCCACTTCACAGCACTTACGTCTTATGAGAATACTAATTCTGAATTCCACTTGCGTTATTGTGCAGGCACAATGTCTCGTGCCTACTATGATATCAAAAAGCTACGTCGCAGCATGACCAGACCCCCTCACGATGTTGAGTATGATCGTCGCGAAGATCGCGGTAGGGAGGACAGAAGGCCCTAAGATTCTTATCATTCGCGGTCCTCGCGCTCTCGCTCTCCCGTCCGGTCAGATCCAGAGCGATATAAGGGCTACCAAGGTCGCCGAGAAGTTGATAGGCCGCAATCAAAAGACTCAACTTCTTCTCAAGAAAAGCGCAGTAGGGAGAGGAGCCCGCCAAGAGATACTGAATGACGAAGCAAGCACAAGGTTCCCGCTAAACGACCTAGAAGGGATGAAGAGGCCATTGAGCCCACCACGCATAGGGATACCGAGCTGACATTCCCTGCACCTCCACCGTTGGATGCTGAAACTGCAGTTAAGCGGGCATATTTGGAGAAGCAATTTCCTGATCACTACTTTGAAAACTTGACTTTTTTACCTGCTCTTGAGCCTATTTCTTCGAGGTGGGCAGATGAGGCCAAAGCAAAAATAGACGCGGTCGAGAAACAATATTCAGAGAAGTTCAAGTATTTGCGCAACCTTTCCAGAATCATCCGAACTTTAATCACGAATACTAACTCGATGCAGAAGACCACAGAGGATGATGTAAGGGCCTTAAAAAATTTAGGAAAAGACCTCGAGGATACACAGGCTCAACTTGCTGTTTCTCAACGGGACGCTGCCAGCTTCAAGCAACAATTTGAAGATTTACAAAAACGCTATCATGACTTGCTCGAGTCCCATACTCAAGAGCGCTCGGAGCTGAAAAAGCAAGCGGAGGATGCCAAGTCAGATGCTGCCAAAATGCAAATCGCTTATGTTGACCTTGAGCGAGAAAAGGCCGAGTTGGCGAAGAAGAATGCCGAACTAGAAAAGAAAAATGCTGACTTGGCTTCCAAGTTGATGGAGGCCGAAAACAGGGCTGCCCTGGCAGAGGGTAATGTTGAAAGCATCATCAAATCGGCCAAAGAATCTTGCAAACAGCTAGTGGAGGCCCAGGAGGAGGTGCAGGGCTTTGGTGAATTACTGATTGAATTTTTTGCACATATAATCCGCTACCGGAACATCTCTTGGATCGATGATTACCCGACTACCTTGGTTCATGTATGGAGCTAAATTGTTGAATGGGAGAAAAAAGAACTCAAGGTAGATTCCATCGATGAGGATAAACTTATGGAAAAGTACTTGAGAGATGATGAGCCGGCAAGTCTAGCCGAGGGGCGTCGCCTAATTGCTACCGCCATGAATGAGGAAAAGTGGAAGGCTAAACAAAAGGACGTTTTGGAGGATGGCTCTTCTTCCACTGCCGCTAAAACTCCTGAAGTAGAGGAATACGACCCCGAAAATCCGGCGATCCCTTAGACATCTCTTTTATCTCCTATTCCTGAATCGGCTTCAGAGACGGCAGCTACTCCGACTGAGAAATCGTCAGAAGGTATTTCTACCTTTTCACCCTAATTCGTCAAAGTTGTTTCAACTTTCCATCGCATAGTTGGACAATCAATGAAGGGCCCTTTATTTTCTCCCGAGTTGATAACTGTTACTTCTCATTCCGCAGGTGCTGAACCAGCCGAGAAGGCAGAAGTGCCCCAAGGAACCACTACCGAAACAAAGTCAACGGAGAAGGATGAAGGAGACAAGGGTAAAGTTGACGCTCCTCATGATGGCGAGATGATAGGCGCCTTAAAAGATGATGGTGATGATGAGGGACACGAGGAGGACCCTGAGGTGGCTATAGTTGGGGAATCAAAAAGCTCCGATGAGATTACTTTAGATGCACTGAAAGCCGAACAAGACAAACACATGCAGCTTAAAGTTGAAGACCTAGACCCCGAAAGCCTTAAGCCCCTCACAGTATTGGATGCTGGATCAAGGTTAGTTGTTAAGCTTTCGACTAGATCTATTACAGAAGAACTTGCTAAAAAGTCTTCCCTTGATTCCAGCGTTTCGCCTTCCGGGAAAAAGTCGACTGATTCCAGCACTTCAGCCTCAGGGAAGAAAAAACCAAGGCACATCTTAACTGATGCTGAAAAAAAGGCGAAGGATGCTCAGAAGGCCGCTAAGAAGTCCAAGTCCACTTCAAAGTCTAAGTGATGAAGTGCTTTACTTTATTTTAGCATTTAACTGGTCCACAATTGTTGTAGCTAGTGTGGCCCTCGCATCTTCTTTTAGCCGGTTTTCCTGTACAAATTCATGCATTTGTGAATAAATACAAATAATTCATTTCTTGCAATGCCTGTTAGTCGTCAGTTCATTATTTATGTAAAATTGCAAATGCATATCCTACTAAAGTTGTATAATGGAGCCATAGTGGGGCGAAATATGTGTATACATATATGCCCCCAGTCAGTCTTGAAAAACTATTCAAGATTAAATTAAAAAGTCTGAATGTCCGCGAATCTCCGATGGGGGTCACATTCCTTGTGTCATTGATGCCTGTTCTTTTCAGGCATTTTTATACTCTCCTGTCTTATATTCAGGTTAGAGTTCTTGCTGAGGCGGTCTCTTGTCTGGGTGCACCTTCACGCCTCAGAGGACGTCGTCTTTCCGTCCTTTTATGTCTTATTGCACAAACAGTCGTTGTGTTTGTTCCTGCATATAAGCCGTCTTCAACTTTTCATATTTTAATTTAACATTTCATATTCCACAGTTATAAAAGAATAACAGTTGAAGATATAAATAATGCAGGAAAGTAAATGGCACACGATATTTTTATAGTGGTTCGGTTAAGTCGTAGCCTGCATCCACTTTATAGTTCTTTGTTCGTATCAACAGAATTTTCTAAGGCAAGTCGTGCCTTTTTACAGAGTTCATAAAAAATGAGAGAAAATACAACATCCCTAATTCAAATATCGCATCAAGTGTTGGGCATTCCAAGCCCTAGGCACTTCTTCGCCATCTACGGTCGTTAACTTGAAGGCTCCTGTTTCAAGTTTCCGTTGGATGACGAATGACCCTTCCCACTTAGGACCAAGGTGAGGAAGGGATGGAAAAACTCACTTTAGCACCAAATCTCCTGGTTCAAAGGTCCTAAAACGAACTTTTTTGTCATAATAGCGTGCCATCTGACGTCGATGTCTCGACGCACGCAAGTTTGCCTCGTCCCTTTTCTCTTCGATTTCATCAAGAGACTCGAGGAGGAGTGCCTGATTCGTCATCGGGTCATAATATGTCACCCTGCGAGAGGGAACTTCAAGCTCTACCTGGATTATTGCTTTTGAGCCAAATGAGAGAGAAAAAGGAGTATGACCGGTAGCTGTCTTAAACGTTGTCCGATATGCCCACAAAGCTATGGGCAATTCATCCACCCATTTTTCTTTTGCACATTCCAATCGTTTCTTGAGGATGGACTTTATGACTTTATTTATTGCTTCTACCTGCCCATTCGACTGTGGATGGGCGACTGCAGTATACCGCTTGTCGATCTTGTATTTCTGGTAGATATTTCTGAATTCGGCACCATCGAACTGGGTTCCATTATCAGTTATAATGGTCCTTGGAATCCCAAATTGGCATATAATATTTCTAACCACGAAACTTATCACCTTTCTCGCTGTGATTTTGGTTAAGGGCTCAGCTTCCACCCACTTCGTAAAATAGTCCACGACGACTATTGCATACTTCGCTCCTCCTTTTGCAATCGATAGAACTCCGATGATGTCAATTCCCCACATGGAAAACGGCCACGGACTCACCATCGACTTAAGTTGGGTCGGTGGTGCTCTCGGGACCTTGGCGAACCTCTGGCATTTGTCGTAGCATCGTGAATAATCAGCTGCATCTTTATTAATTGTGGGCCAGAAATATCCATATCGCAATACCTTTTTTGCTAAGGTCTGACCTCCCATATGATCTCCACACTCACCTTCGTGTACTTATCTTAGTACACGTTTGATGTCGTCGTGTGCTATACATCGTAACAGGGGTATAGAAAATCCTTACCCATAGAGACTATCATCTTGAAGGATGTATCTGGTGGCTTTGCGAACTATAGCCCGCCTCTCACTCTTCTTTGACGGGAGTATCCCATTTCTAAGGAAATTATTGATTGGGGTCATCCACGACTCCCTCCCCGGTTCTGCTTCGAAAGCTAATTCAATTTTCATCGACTCAAAGCTTGGCGATCCTAACGTTTCAATTGGAATCATTTCGGTTTCCTCCGGATTGTTGGAACTAGCCAGCTTTGCTAGCCGGTCTGCCTTCTGGTTTTCAACTCTTGGGATATGCGTTATGTTATACCGTTCCAAGTTGCTCAACAGCTCCTCCACTTTCCCGAGATAGACAATAAGTCGAGGTCCCCAAGCTATAAACTCCTTTCGCACTTGGTAGACGACTATTTTGGAGTCACAAAATATATCCAATGCCTTTATTCCGAATTCCTTAGCAAGTTTCAGCCCGGCAGTCAGGGCTTCATATTCAGAATCATTATTAGTCGCTGAAAATTCTAGTCGCAGAGCATAATATAACGATCGTCCTTCAGGAGTAACTAAGACGACTCCAGCTCCGGACCTTTGGTCGTTCTTGGCTCCGTCTTTGTACAACTTCCATGGATCTAATTTTAATTCTTCCTCGGACTTGACCACCTTGTCATTGATCATCTCCTCCTCCGGAATTGTGAACTCTGCTATAAAGTCAGCCAGAGCTTGCCCCCTGATTGATCTCCGCGGCTGAAAATTTAAATCAAACTGACTTAATTCAATATTCCACTTGATTAACCGCCCCGATGCTTCGGGTCTTTGCAACACCTGTCTCAGAGGCTGATCAGTGTATATGGTTATTGGGTGAGCTTGAAAATAGTGGCGAAGTTTTCGGGAGGTGATCAGGAGGCTGTAAGCAAGCTTCTCAATCCTTGGGTAGTTGCATTCTGCAGCTGCCAATTTCTTACTTACATAATATACCGGCTTTTGCACTTTGTCTTCTTCCCGGACCAAGGCGGTGCTAACAGCGTGAGCCGACACCGCTAGATAAACAAACAGCTCTTCATGATCCACTGGCTTCGACAAAATCGGTGGTCTCTCTAGTAAGTCCAATAGATTTCGAAAGGCCGCAATACAGTCCGGAGTCCATTCGAAATTTTTCTTTCCCCTTTTTATCAAGTCAAAAAATGGGACGCATTTGTCTGTTGCTTTGGAGATAAATCTACTCAACGCAGCTACTTTCCCTGCAAGACTTTGTACATCTTTGATTCTCCTTGGTTCTTCAATGTTCCTTATCACTGCTATTTGACTGGGATCGATTTCAATCCCTCGAGAGCTCACGATGAAACCTATAAACTTTCCAGATGCCACTCCAAATGAGCATTTCAAAGGATTTAACTTCATCCGATACTTTCGCAGGATACCGAACATCTCTGCCAAGTCTTGTGTATGGCTGGAAGACTGTCTTGATTTGACGAGCATATCATCCACATGAACCTCCATAGTCTTCCCTATTTGGTTATAAAACATCATGTTCACCAAGCGTTGGTAGGTAGCTCCAGCGTTTTTCAATTCGAACGGCATGACCACATAGCAATACAACCCCAGATTTGTAATGAAGCTCGTGTGCTCTTGATCGGGAACACGCATGGGAATCTTTTTGTATCTGAAATATGCGTCCATGAAAGAAAGAAGTTCGTGTCCCGCTGTCGAATCTACAAGCTGGTCTATTCTGGGGAGTGGGAAGCTATCTTTCGGGCAAGCTTTGTTCAAGTCTGAAAAATCAATGCATGTCCGCCACTTTCCGTTTGGCTTCTTTACCAAAACAGGATTCGATAACCAGTTGGGATATGTCAAATCTCTAATAAATCCGTTCTCTTTCATCTTCTCCACTTCCTCTTTCAGAGCTGCCGACCTCTCTGGGCCCAGCACAAGTCTCTTTTGCTTTACAGGCGGGTGTTTTGGGTTTATACTCAGTGAATGACTCATGATGGAAGGCGATATCCCACACATGTCGGCGTGGGTCCAGGCAAACACATCCAGGTTTGCCTTCAGGAAGTCAGTCAGTTCTTTAGCTTGGTGCAGATCCAACTGGGATCCAATCTTTGAAACTTTTGCTAGATCAGCTTCGTCAATGGGTATGTCCACTGTCATTTCGTTAGGGGTTGCATTTCTAGCCTCTAGTTCCTCATCTTCTCTGGGATCCAAGTCTTCAGGCATTCCCTTGGGCAACTCCTTCGGGGCTGATCCCTCTAATTGCTACGCCAAACCCTCCTTTGGAGGAGGTGAGGTACCTTTAGTCTCGATGTTGATTCCCTTCATCAGCATCTTTAACTCGGCAATATAGCAAGCTCGTCTGGAGACTTGATCTCCTCGCATTACTCATGTTCCGACTTCAGTTGGGAACCTTAGCCATAAACACCACGGCGCGATACAAGCCCTGAACTCTGCAAGGGCAGGCCTTCCTAAAAAGGCGTTGTAGGGCGAATCTACGTCCAACACTACGAACTGAAGCATTTGTACTCTTCGATGATCCCCTTGCCCCAATGTTACGGGCAATTCTATATACCCCATTGGAGCTATCGATGCCCCATTGAAGCCTCGGATCCAACCTTCACAAGGCTTCAAATCTCCAGACTCAAGTTTCATCTTCTTAAACAAAATATTGACAGAGCTTCCATTGCCCACTGGTACCTTATGAACCAGTGCCGATCCAATGGTAATGGTAATGACCAACGGATCTTCGGTAGGTGACTGGATTCCGGTATCGTCTCTGCTACGGAACACTACGTCATCGAACATTGTCTTCTTCTGTTTCACAGGGGTGATATCTTCCAAATCATCGCACTCATCCACACCTACGTGCTTAACTTCATTAATGTATTGGTCCATTGCTCTGAAACAGTGGATAGCTGGGTGGAGTCCACCTACTATGGTGTTAATAACAATTCCTTTGCCTTTCTGTTGCGCTGTGGGCATGGGAGCAGACTGATTCTGGTTTGGGGTCTGTTCTCCTTGCCCCCTGTCTCTTGGGGCAGCCTTATCTCATCCAATTTTCCTTCAGGCAACAGCTTCTCAACTACATCTCTCAAGTGTCGACATTTATTCGTTGAATGCCCATGAGTTCCATGAAATAAACAAAAATTTCCAGTTGCGATTTCTTTCTCTGTTGAATCTCGTGGCGGCGGTCTTTTGTATTGCAAAACATTGTACGTATCCAAATAAATGTTCTCCAAAGTGTCATTCAGCGGTGAATAATTCTCAAAGGTCTGGAACCGGGGTCTTTTGTCAGAATTACTTCCTCGGTTCCTATTTCTCCTGTTACCATTCGCATTACGGTTGATGTTGCCCCTGTTTCCATTATTATTACTTCCATTCTTGTTTCCCACATTCACTTTGACTTTTCCAGAACTTTCTCCAGACTGCTTTACGGCAACATTACTCTGGACAGCTTCTTTTGAGGTCACTCCAGACTTCCTCTTTCTGTTTTCCCTTGCTTCCTCCCGTCTTAACTGAATGTTGGCCTTCTTATAAAACAACTCTCTTGTGGGAGGCAGCTTTCCAGAAAGGTAATCTCCAAACTTTGAATCAGGATCAACTCCTTCCATTAAGGCCATCAAGATGGTAGGCTCATGCGGGTCGCTGACTTCTGTTACAGCTAAATTGAAACGGTCAATATACGACTTCAAAGACTCACCCGACGCTTGCTTAATTCTCGATAATTCAATAACATTTTTAGACTTTCGGGCGTGAAGTATGAATTGGTTCATAAAACATTCACTCAATTCTTTGAAATTCGATATCGATCGAGGAGGAAGTCGGGTAAACCATAGTAACGCTACGTCTTCTAAGTAAATCGGGAAAGCCTTACACTTCACAACGTCAGGGGCAGTGGCAGCATTCATAAGCCATGCGTATCGCATCAAATGTTGTCTCGGGTCGGTTCTCCCGTTATATCTGTCGATCTGCGGCAGATTAAAATGTCGGGGGAACTGAAAGTTAAGAATATCATCAGTAAAGGGAGTATGGCTTCGCTCAATGCCATAATCTTCATTAGTGTAGTTTCGACTCTCAGACATGATCTGACGTACCATAGCCCATACGTCAGCATTGGTCAAGGGCCGTTGAGGCTCTCTGGCTCTGATGTTCGGGTTTCCTCTGGGCTCCTGATCAGGGGACGCCCTCCTTCTTCTAGCGGCTTCTGCTCTACTTTGCTCCCTGCGCTCCAGGTCGATCTTGGGAAGAAGGGGCTGAAGCATTTGTCCCTAAGTGGGATTGGTGAGGTTAGGGTCTCTAGGCAAAACATGGGATTCCCGCATTGGTAATAGCATAGGCTCTCTCAAGCTTGGATCATTGGGTCCTAGTACGCGAGCAGCTTCCTCGCGGGAACCCAAAGATCCGAAAGTCGTTTGCTCCAAATTCTGAGGTCGTTCGAGCGGCCTTCTTTCACAGGGTTGTTCTTCCTCAGAAGAAGAAGACTGATCCATTGCAGTATGATGAACTAGGGATGGAGTTCTTTGTCTGCGGAGTTCGCCAATTTCCCTACTCATGATTCTCATATTCTCTTGCATCATAAGATTGGTGCGCTCGTGGATTTTCATAGCCTCCCTAGTGCTCTCTAAAGCATGTCAAGAAGGCGCGAAAAATCTCCTTGGGTGACAGGCGCATATGGATTGATCTGGTCATTGGTCCTGGTGGCTGAAATCGGAGCATTCGGAGGGGCTCGAGTAGAGGTTCCAGCATCACCTAGTGTCGGATCGGATCGGAGTAGAGTAACCTAGTCGGATCGGTTCGCGTTGGGGGAGTGCACTTCTTCAATGTCTCCTACTCGGTTCGGATCGGAGCTCTCTCCATGTGGTCGGTTCGGATTTCCTGAACCTGTCTGATCTGCTCCTGTACTCTGCCCATGAGACCTTGTCACGACCGGGTTTTGCTGATCTTCACCAACTTCGTTCCCTCGAATGGTTTGAACTTCCTTGCCTTTTCCTTTGGCTATAGTTCTTCAACAATCAACCAAAAAGTATTCAAAAGCGTCAAAAATTGGGGATTAACTTCTTTGAACTCAACGGTCCAAAAAGTAGAACGATAATCCAGAAAAACAGAGAATTCAAATGTTTCTCAGTGAAAGCACCAAAATGTTAGACCAAAAAGTGGTTCTAACACCCAAATTGAATAAAATTAAAATAAAATGAGATCGAAAATAAAAAAGAGACACAGGATTTATAGTGGTTCGGTGTTGAAAAGGCTACGTCCACTTTATAATCTCTTTGCTTGATGATGTAGATGAAAATACAATGAGATATTCACTCAATTTCACTCACTTTTCATATAAATTCACTCAACTATCTCAACATACACTTTGAATGATGATTTTGGATTGTTTGGAGTGATGGAATTCGGTTCTCTTTGATGTTTGAACTCTAAGAGTGCCAAAAGATCCTTTCAAATGACCCTTGGGGGTCTATTTATAGGTGGGAACTTCTCCAAAATTCGGTTCGGATCGATTGCACGTGTCCTCCATTCCATGACTTTCGGGATCAGATGAGTTCTGGTGTTGCCAGCACATCAGGTGAGTGGTTATCGTGGGTAGAAAGTGGGTGTAACTGCTCCGAATATTCAGGAGTTCATGGTGTGGAGTATCAGGGTGAACTGGGTTCGGATCGGATAGGGTAACAGAATGGGCTTCAGATCGGATAGGCTAACAACATGGGTTTCGGATCGGATCATCTCATCCGATCCGATCTGGCTTGAATCTTACCTTCCTCACTTTGTCTCGCTTTGCTTCTCTTTGATTACCCCCGATCCAATCCGGTTTGATCTTTTAGCTTTGTGATGTTTCTGTTCTTACCTCTGTAACTCCGATCCGAACCAGATGTGTAACAGAGTGTCTTCTGTTTACTTGATCTTCTGACTTCTTGACTTTGTATAGCCTAGTTTACAAAGTAGGCTAACAGCTGGTAATTTCAATTTTCTTTTAAATTTGTTGTTCCTATATTGCACAATCATACATACATACATACATACATATATATATATATATATATATGTATATATATATGTATATATATAGCATAAACATAAAATGTTACTATAATATGCCTACAAAATGGCTATTTAGACTTGATATAGGATCTACAGGATCCACTGAAATGATTGTCTCAGACACGGTTACCTAAAAACTTCAACGTCATTAAATTATTGCGTTTATGATATACACGGAAAAGTAATAAGAAGATGTTTGTCATTGATTTTCCCTCTTCTTTCGCCTATATAATTATAGCATGCTGGTCATTTTCAATTTGACTGATTTTTGACAATGGTTTGAAACTATTGTCTTCCAGATTGAAAAAAAGGATGCAACCAACTTTTCAAGATTGAAAAAAAGAAGGAGCAGTGCAGCTTAATTGTTTAGGACAACTAATGCCTTTTCACTTTATTGTTTAGATCTGCAGAAGCAATGATATTTTGCCTTTTTGCTTTAGGACAACTAATGCTTTTTTTGCTTTATTGTTAAGACTTTTTAGTATAAACTGTAACCGGAAATAGATTGATGAGCTGTAAAACATACATTTTTAGTATCAAATATGTTGTATGTAGTTTATTATTACTGTAACTTTAAGTAATTTTGTTGTTAAAATTCAATCTACTTCTACTATATTTGTTTACTGCCAGAAACATGTTTAACATTATTTCTCTTTTCACTTATTAAATTAAATTGATTTAATTTTTTATAGTGTATTTTATTAGATAATACTCATATGTTTTTTTGTATTGCTATGTTTGCAAATATTTTTTGTTTGATGTCATCTTGTAAATTGAAAACGAATTTTTTTCCATCACATATTAGTTTCCAGGTTCATCTTAATGAAGGTAACATGTTATATATGTTGCAAAATATTATTTTTGAATGCAATTTTACTTCTGATGTCTTAATTCCTTACTATGTTATGAATTTTCCTGAAATATACAATTGTCCAACAATCTGTGTACATGTACTATCAATATAAATTTCTTTAAGAGTGTGAACATATTTTCTATTTCAACAGAGTGTGAGCTGTTATGTAATATTTTTTCACTACTAATGCATTTGTTATGGACCATTTAATTGCATTGTTGGCGAAATCAAAGTTGTAACCTTGTCACTGCAATTTCAGTGTTTCAGTTTAATATCTCAAAAGATGCACCAATATTTTATTGCTCCAATTTCATAGATCTACATTGTAACTATTAATTTGTTCATGTAGGTATCAGTTTTAGTAACCATGAAAAAGCAAATAGTACATGTGGATCTCGGTTGCAGCTCCAAAGGTTGTACACTTTTAGTCTACACCTTTGGTTTTCATTACATGTCTGAACTGTTCAAGTGTTATGTGTGTTGCGTATCTGGAAAAATTTCTAGTATTAGAGTGGTACAATTTCATCATTTTGTACAATATTTCAAGGTACTGATGTTGTATTTGATATTGATGTAGTACTTGATTCAATTTTAATGTAATATTGATGCATTTTCCTTGTGTTTGTTAATTGCATTTATTTATCATTCTTATATGATATTAGATTTCTATTTATCCACCATAATATAATTTTATCTTCGTTGCACAATATCTATTGAGTGCATTTTGATGCCATTTCAATTTTATAGCCTGAAATTGTGTTTCTTTTGCTTTAAATGGAATTTTGCATCGGTTGTTCTACAATAAATTAACAACCGATGCAAGTGAATCTGATTTGCATTACAATGCACTTTAATATGCATCGGTCGTTACCAAACGATTGTTGCAAATAATCCTCATTTGCATCAATTGTTTAACCGATGCATTAAAAACTTTTTTTTTGCGTCATCACCATTTGCATCGGTTGTCCAACTGATGAAACAGGGGTGTAACAACCGGTGCAAATGACCTGTTTTGTAGTAGTGGTGGGGTACGATTTTCAAGACCTTAGAATGTTCTCGTTATCAATCGAGATCTCCGCCGTCGTTTCAATAGTGGTCGCCTTTTAGTATCCTGCATCCTTCTCTTATCTCAGATCAATGTCTTTGAGTTCCCGGTTAAATTGGGTTAGGCGAACTGTCATAGAGTACAGATCCTCCTATCACTTGATTTGGACATTTACTTTCCATATAGAGCCTTCTTCGGTTAACCGATCCTTGCTAAATTCCGAGCATACATAGGTCTTTGGTGCTTGCTCCCGATTTCTGATTAAGATTGGGGTCGAAGTTGTATGAAGAGTCTGGATAGTAGGACGAGAGTGATACTTGGAAAAGTGCAAAGAAATCCAAAGCAATGAGAAAGGGAAAGCTGTAGATAACTCTTATTGCATCTGCGATGCTGCTACATAGCTAGTAAAGGGAAAATCCTAGAAAAAACAGTATATCAATAAATTTGAAGACATCGATCTGAGGAAAGACGAGGACCCAAGATAGCATAGGGCGATCGGATAGCCAAATGAGCGTTTCTCCATGAGCTTGATCCATGTAGGATAAGGTCATAACATGCTATGACTTAGAGGCATAAAGACATAATTGGTTCATGGATTTACTGCTCAAATCTTCGAATATCAGCTATTGATGGGCCCTTTTGGAAAGGCCATCAAGGTTCATTGGAGCCACGAACCCGTATCGAAGAAACCTTAGTCAGAACCCGCATTGGCCTGACTGACCGAATCAAGACAAGCCTGATCCAACATAAAATATCTACCTAAAGACTAGCTTACACTCAGTATTAATCATTCCAAGTCGGCCAAATAGATTGGATTAATTACCACCTGTCGATACCTTTTCAAATCAAGTCGATTCTTGGGAACTCGAGCGCATCTTCATGCTCTATGATTAATTAGGATCGAATGGAACATATCCTTGCCAACTCAAGCACTGAATCACCTATGAATACATTTTTTGGACTTAGAAGAAAGGACTCTTTTATACATTTTGGCGTTTTTCTGATTATATCATCATTGTAACTATTCGACTACAATAGATTATTTGATATAAGAACTATAAAGTGGACGTAGGCTCGTTAATGCCGAACCACTATACATCTTTGTGTGATCGCTCTTTTCTACATTTTTCATTTATTTGTCTTCATTCATATCTCTACAAACTCATTCTTTGGGTGTTATGCAAATTTTTGGTGCCAACACATTGGTGCTTTCACTGAGAAGTGATATTCTCAACATAAAACGAATTTTTTCTCTACTTTTGAATCACCAAGTCCGAGATGAAATCTTACCCTTTTTTCGCAACTGTCGAGTTGTGTCTGGAAAATCGTCAACTCGCAATACCAGGAAACAACCGCAAGCCGCGAGTGCATCTAGTGGATCGACAGCACCTGGAACTACTTCGAATCAACCTGCATTACCCCCTTGGCAGATCCAGCTTCTTTCTCAGCTTTCGCCAACCTTGATGAGTTCATGACCATGTTGAATCAGCTCCGGGAAACTACAGATAACTTAAAGGCTCATGCTCGGGAAAATGCTACAGTGTAATAGGATATGAACCGCATGTCAAGACAATGGGAGGAGTTCTAAAACACCCCACCTCTGTTAAGGTCACTCACAAAGGGAATGCCTTAACTTTGGTGGAGGTTTATAAGTAAAAGCCACAGATAAACTCAAGATAGATATAAATACATATATTTTAAACAGCGGAAAACCAAATAGACTTTTATTTCATCAATACGTGTTCAGACAAAACATTTCCATAATTGTCTCAAAATACTTCCAACATTACAACCTCATTACTGTCTTGATTATTAAAGAAGCATAAAACATAAATAAAGTGACAGAAATCCCCATAGTGATATCCAAAGCCATGATCCGAGCAAAAGAGATCCAAATCATACATCTACGGTCTAGGAGCTTGTAAAGAGTCTGACTGAGCTGAGCTGTTTCCTCCCTATGGACCTGGGGGGAACGAAAGAAAAGAAGACGAAAAGAAAATAGAGTCAGACATAAAGCCTGATTAAATCTAGTAACTCTTCAGTATGTGAATAAGAAAAGGGCATGATAGATATAAACTGAAAACAGGAAAGTGTCACCAGCTAAGGAAGTGTCGTTTAGAATCGAATGTACTATTGCACCCATACTATATCTCTGCACCTACTTGAGCTTATTTTAACTGGCACCCATGCTGAGGGTGAAGTGATCCCCATTTTCTAAAGATCGGCTCCTACTCGCGTTAACATGTGTCATACGGCCCCCAAGAATTGTAGATACCTATGCTGGTCCCACCATGGGGTGTATCAAGACCCATGGTAGCGGCCCCGACACAATTTCTAGAAGGCATAGGTTATACTACTGGTGCCCCCAGTGCCCTGTTTGTCTGCTCCGGAGTGTGTGCATGCCCGCACCCCGTTAGAATCTACACTGTTGCACCCACCGCCGTCGCTTTGACCGCTTACAATCAGCCCAGTAATTGTGCCCCACTCTGCCTAGTTTCAGGGTACCATGATACCTAACTTGGGTTACTGCTGAAATAGGTCCCTCGTTACCAGGATTTTCTAGTCAAACATGTTAAGTGGTTAAGTGTCTGTATTTACCTAACCCCCACCCATCAATTCTTGTTAATATGTTGAATTTGGTTAAGTGTTTATAGTTGACTTAACCCTATCATCTGTCCTTAGCCTCTTAGAGCACCAGACCACTCACATTAGGTAGGTATTACTACGGTTACTTGATGTGCCGGTCAGTTCCGGGCAGGTTTACACCGTAGCTCAGTCTAACCTCAGGTCCTTATTGGGCTCAATGCTTAACCACCCACATTGGATAGGTATTGTTGTGACTACTGGACAGCCGGGCGGGTCCGGGCAGGTTTACATCACAACTCAATCCAACATCGGATTAAGCATATCGTGTTTTCTAAATTTACATATTTTATTACTTCTCAATTATATATGTAAATGTCATATCTTTTATTCTTGGGTATATCAATTCATACTGCTTAAATGTCATTGTTGTTGGCATGTGCCAAGCATGCCAACATATATTTTTTATGTTTTACACCAAACGTTATTACCCCCGTTTGTTCGCAACATTATAACATGTGTTGGGCTTGTCACAATTCAGCCCAACTTTATAAACGTGAGAAAAAGGGGAAATCAGAACATGTAATACATAAAGGTGTGTGGCGCATGAACTTGCAATTTAGCGATTCAACTAACATATAACATGGGTTATGTGAACTTGCATTCAAATCAAAGTATAACTATGTAGGTGACATATGAAATGGCATAGTTTAGGCTAATACAAACTTCTGTTTAAACATGTTTAACTTGGCATAATGTCAACCACAAAACTAGCATGTTGTATATTCACCAAAATGTCCAATTATAACATCTAATCACATAGCCTATTTCAACATGAACTTGCATAGTTTATGAAACCCAAACGATACTTAACATAGATCCAATTATACTTGCAAATTAACATAAGAATGATATCATAGGTTTTGGGTCATGTAGGCATAAAAGGTTTCAAATCTAGAACATGTTTACATAAGCCTTAATTTAGACTTAGTGAATGTATATAGTCCATGCCATAGGCATAAACATAAAGGGATCAAATTCTAGTTTTTGCCACAAACTTGCAAGTGCCATTGTTTTCATATACAATTGTTCAATAGGCTTACATCAATCAATTTAGGCCACAAATATCAATACACAAGTCATAACAGAATCATTACAATACACAGAATTTATATCATACAATAACACAATTCTATTTACATTTACATCGAATCACATCATAGTTTTTATTCATATTCTGAAAGGTCACTATACTTACAAAGAATGCAGAATCATGAATTCTGGATTCTGAATTCTAAAATTGAGATGTGCTCCTTTGGGTAGATTAATGTTGCTTTGATTAATTTGGTTAATCTATAATCTTTCTTCTTAATTTGATTCGTCTCTAGGCTTTTCTCTCTTGACGGCTATGCTCAATTCCTCCCTAGCAGCATGCCAACACCCATCTTATTTTTTTGTGTGACTTTTCAGTTGAGACTTAGAGTGTATTTATAGATTTTTAAATTGTTTTGAGCCGTCAGATGAAGATAGGAGGAATCTAGACCATACAAAGTTCAAAGAGCCAATCAAGAGGTGACACGTCAGCCCTAGTGACACACCGAGCCATAGAAATTCGAGCCATAGCCAGCCAGGTCGGCCAGGCAGGTCGATTGGCAGGTCGACACCCAGGTCGACCTGGGGTGGCCAGGTTGACACCATGGTCGACCTGGTCTCTGGGCGGGTATTTTCCCGCCCAGCCCAGTTTGAACTTGTTTTTCGAATTTCGAATTTTAAACTGAGCTGTTTGAATTTAAATTTTATTCTGAAACTTCCGAAGGTCATAACTCCTTCATACGGAGTCTGAATCGCGCAAACTCGGACTCTATCTCATGCAGAATTCCGAGATGAACATAATGGCGTAACCCATTTCCCTTAATTCTTTCATTTAGAATTAGTTATACTCTAATTTGTGAAGCTTAATGTTTATAGAATTCATGGGGTGTTACATTCTCCCCCCTTAAAAGGATTTCGTCCCCGAAATCTTCAAGTTAGGAAGAATGTATATCCTACCATCCAACAGTTCATCTACTCGACCAACAAACACAGGCATCCACTGTCCTTAAAAGACTTCTAATGCTTCGTGATCATATGCATAGTGTGTGTGCATGTCCTTATCTAATGTAGAAATCAGGCGGTCTACTGATTCAGTTGACCTCCTTAATGCGAATCATGTAAGTGTCATGAATCCATTATGTATGCAAATTTTTCCTACTCATAATTCTATATGAGTGCACAACTATTCATACAAATGCGACGACCATATGACAGCATATCAAGTTTCAACCATATACAAATGAGAATACATATATATATATATGCATATGCAATATGAAGTGACTGAGCCGATCTATAACCTAGGGTGCGTGTGTATATGCATCCACGAGCAACTACTAGCAATCACTAGCAACCATTTGCAGCCATCATCCATAACATGTTTTCAAATACATGTTTGCATCCATTTGTTTTCTACTTAAGGAGTTAGGAAAAGGACCAAGGAGGTATACCTAAAAAGATAGATAAAGCATAACTTAAGGGAAAAGAGAGATCGAAGATGTACCCTCAAAAAGAAGAGGGTAGGCAGCGCGTATTCTGTGCTCAGTTTCCCAAGTCGCGTCTTCCTCAGCATCGCTCCACTGAACTTTAACGAGTTTGACTTCGCGGTTGCATAGCTTTTTCACTTCAGTTCCTAAGATGCGGGTTGGAACTCTCCTCACAGTTGCTTCACGTTCCACTTCGGCCTCTTCTAGAATGTTAGGTTCCACCACTTCCGCAGACTCATGCAAACACTTCCGGAGGTGAGAAACATGAAAGACGTTGTGAACTCCAGCCAGTCTCTCGGGTAGCCCTAATCTATAGGCCATCTTCCCAACCTTCTCGATGATAGGAAACGGTCCTACAAATCTTGGTGCTAGCTTTCCCGTGGCTCCAAAGCGAACGAATTTCCTTAAGGGAGATACCTTAAGGAAAACCCTGTCCCCAAGCTCAAACTCAAGGTCGGTCCTTCTTTTATCGGCGTAGGATTTTTGTCTGTCTTGGGCTGTTTTCATCCTTTTCCGTATCAAGTCCACTTTCTCTGAAGTCTCTTGAATCATGTCTGGCCCAAGTATAAGCTTATCTGTAGACTCCCACCAACAAGTTGGTGATCTGCACGGTCTTCCATACAAGGCTTTGAAGGGTGCCATGCCGTTGGTAGCTTGGTAGCTGTTGTTGTAGGAAAATTCCACTAAAGGAAGGTGATCCTCCCAAGTCCCTCCAAAGTCAAGAACGCAAAGTCTCAAAAGATCCTCTAAAACTCTATTCACCCTTTCCGTCTGGCCATCAGTTTGCGGGTGATAGGCCTTGCTCAAACATAACTGTGTGCCTACAGCTTCTTGCAGACTCCGCCAAAACTCGCTTGTGAAGATAGGGTCTCGGTCACTAACAATGCTAGAGGGTATCCCATGGAGTCAAACTATTTCCTTGAGATAAAGAGATGCTAGAGATGCGGCAGTCCTTCTACCCTTGATAAGTATGAAGTGGGCGCTCTTAGTAAGCCTATCCACTATTAACCAAATGCTAGTATTGCCTCTTCTCGACCTAGGTAGTCCATCAATGAAGTCCATTGAAATTCTATCCCACTTCCACTGTGGGACCTCTAAAGGGTGAAGTAGTCCTCCAGGTTTCTTCTGTTTCGCCTTGACCCGTTGCCAGGTCATGCACTTAGAAATGAAATCTGCCATGTCTTGCTTCATGCCGCTCCAAAAGAAAGTCTTTTTTATATCCTTGTACATCTTATCACCGCCAGGGTGTATAGTCATCTTGGAATGATGCGCTTCCTCGAGAACCTTCTTTGTCAACTCCCTTGCTTGTGGGACGCGTAATCTTCCATCTCGCCTCAGCCAACCCTTATTATCGATGGTGTATCTACTGAGATGACTAGAAGTCTCACCCTTAATAAGTTTATCAATCACATCAACAAGCTGAGGGTCTTCGCGTTGTGCAGTCCCTATTGAGTCTAAGAGAGTAGGGCGTACTTTGAGAGATGCTAACAAGCCCGGTACAAAATCATAGGAGGGCCTAAAGTTAAAACTGGCTATATACTCTGAGCTTTTCCTTTCCACAAAGAGCGGGCTTAAGGTCAGTTTCTTTTGGCTCAACGCATCTACTACTACGTTGCCTTTTCCGGGAGTATAGGAAATTTCAAAGTCATACGAGGCAAGAAACTCCATCCATCTTTGCTACCTCAAGTTAAGATCCTTCTTCGAGAAGAGATATTTCAACGATTTATGGTCAGTGTATAATTCAAACTTCTCACCTAGGAGATAATGGCGCCAAGATTTAAGCGCAAAGACGATGGCGGCTAACTCAAGATCCTGAGTTGGGTAGTTCTTTTCATGAACTTTCAATTATCTTCCGCCATAAGCTACTTCCCTTCCTTCTTGCATTAGAACAGCGCCTAGTCCCGTTCCACATGCATCCGTGTATACTGTGAACATTTTGCTTCCATCTGGCAAAGTTAGAACTGTGGCTATTGTAAGAGCCCTTTTTTAATGTTGGAAAGCAAACTCGCAGTCCAAATCCCAAGTGAACGCCATATTCTTCTTTGTTAGCCTTGTGAGTGGGGCTGAGATTTTCGCGAAATCCCTAATAAACTTTCGGTAAAAACCGGCTAGCCCAAGAAAGCTTCGAACTTCGGTTGCATTTCTAGATGTTTTCCAATCTTGCACTGCCACCACTTTCGCGGGGTCCACAACCAACCCCTCTTTGGACAATATATGCCCCAGAAATCTTACCACCTTTATCCAAAAGTGGCACTTGGAGAATTTGGCTTTTAGCTGATGTGTACGGAGAGTTTCCATGATTTCTTTCAGATGTTGAGCATGCTCTTCCTCATTCTTTGAGAAGATTAAGATATCATCTACAAAGACAAACACAAATTTGTTGAGGAATTCTCTGAACACCCTGCTCATTAGGTCTACGAAATAAGCGGGTGCATTTGTCAAGCCGAAAGGCATGACAAGCCATTCGAAGAAATCGTCTGGGGTTCTGAACGCCGTTTTATCAATGCTATCTTCAGCTACTCTTAGCTGATGGAACCCAGTTGCAGATCAAGTTGGGAGAAGACCATCACACCTATAAGCTGACCAAACAAATCATCGATTCGGGGAAGAGGTGCCTATTTTTCTTGGTCAATTTGTTTAACTCCCTATATTCGACGCAAAGGCGAAGCGAACCGTCCGCTTTGGTTGCGAACACCACTGGAGCACCCCATTCCGAAATGTTCCGTCTAATGAACCCCTTTTAGAGAAGTTCTTTAACATGCTTATTGAGCTCCTTTCTCTCCTTTGGAGCCATGTGTCTGACAGGTAAAGCTACAGGCTTTGCATTATCCACAAGATATATGCGGAAGTCTATTTCCCGCCTCGGAGGTAAGCCTTTCACCTCCTCAAAGACATCCGGATATTCCCGGACTACCCTAACTTATTGCAAATTCTCATCAGAAGCATCAAGCGACTCTAGATAACTGAGCATAACAGCATTCAAGGGATTACAAGAAATTTCTAAGGTGTTACCAAGCCGAGTCAAGAGTCTAACTTCCCTTTTCTCACAATCAAGAATGGTACTATTACTGGACAACCAGTCCATGCCTAAGATCAAACCATATCCCGAGAAGCCCAAAACAAAGGCATTACAACTAAACTCAATGCTGAGAATAGAGATTTTCAAACCCAAACAAACCATCAACAAGTAAGCGGAGCCCCCAATTGGATTTGAAACTACTAAGGGATCTTCTACCATACTAGTGTCTAGATGCAGAGATTCTACTAAGGCAGATGAAATAAAAGAGTGTGATGCGCCAGAGTCAAAAAGTGTGTGAACTGGATGATCATAAAGATAAACTACACTTTCTACAGAATAAAACAAAGCATCTCAGGAGAAGAAGTTAAAGAGGTACCCCCAGAAGGTCATGCTTGCGAGCCTTGCCCTTGCTTCTTAGGGCAGTCCTTAGCCATGTGTCCAGCTTTATCGCAATGGAAGCAAGTAGCACTCATCTTCCTCTTCTTCTTTTTGCAGTCGTTCATCACATGTCCAACAATGCCACAGAAATAACATTTCCTTTTCTCATGTGTCTTGTTATTATTGTTGTGGTCCTTTCTACCTTGACTATTATCCGTCTTCTTGTTTGGCGATTCTTCCGGTTGCTGGTTCACGTAGAGGAGGAGGAGGAGGAGGAGTAAAAGCATCTGTAGCTGGGGAGTAAGGTCCGCAGACATGCTGAAACAGAAAGGAAAGATTCAAAACGAAGGATAGAGAGAGATAGATATGGCACATGGCTTTGGGGGATTTTGTCTTTTTATAAATATAACACTTTTTCTTGAAAAAATCTTCTTTAAACTTTCTTTTGAAAACAATTTCAAATTTTTTTATCTTATCTGGTAAACCTATGCTCTGATACCAAGTGAAACACCCCACCTCAGTTAAGGTCACTCACAAAGGGAATGCCTTAACTTTGGTGGAGGTTTATAAGTAAAAGCCACAGATAAACTCAAGACAGATATAAATACACATATTTTAAACAACGGAAAACCAAACATACTTTTATTTCATCAATACGTGTTCAAAGAAAGCATTTCCACAATTGTCTCAAAATACTTCCAACATTACAACCTCATTACTGTCTTGATTATTAAAGAAGCATAAAACATAAATAAAGTGACAAAAATCCCCATAGTGATATCCAAAGCCATGATCCGAGCAAAAGAGATCCAAATCATACATCTACGGTCTTAGAGCTTGTAAAGAGTCTGACTGAGCTGTGTTGTTTCCTCCCTGTGGACCTAGGGGGAAACGAAAGAAAAGAAGACGAAAAGAAAATAGAGTCAGACATAAAGCCTGCATAAATCTAGTAACTCTTCAGTATGTGAATAAGAAAAGGGCATGATAGATATAAACTGAAAGCAGGAAAGTGTCACCAGCTAAGGAAGTGTCGTTTAGAATTGAATGTACTATCGAACCCATACTATATCTCTGCACCTACTTGAGCTTATTTTAACTGGCACCCCATGCTGAGGGTGAAGTGATCCCCATTTTCTAAAGATCGGCTCCTACTCGCGTTAACATGTGTCATACGGCCCCCAGGAATTGTAGATACCTATGCTGGTCCCACCATGGGGTGTATCAAGACCCATGGTGGCGGCCCCGACACAATTTCTAGAAGGCATAGTTTATACTACTGGTGCCCCTAGTGCCCTGTTTGTCTGCTCCGGAGTGTGTGCACGCCCGGACCCCGTTAGAACCTACACTCTTGCACCCATCGTCGTCGCTTTGACCGCTTACAATCAGCCCAGTAATCATGCCCCACCTTGCCTAGTTTCAGGGTACCATGATACCTAACTTGGGTTACTGCTGAAACAGGTCCCTTGTTACCAGGATTTTCTAGTCAAACATGTTAAGTGGTTAAGTGTCTGTATTTACCTAACCCCTACCCATCAATTCTTGTTAACATGTTGAATTTGGTTAAGTGTTTATAGTTGACTTAACCCTACCATCTGTCCTTAGCCTCTTAGAGCACCAGACCACTCACATTAGACAGGTATTGCTACGGTTACTGGATGTGCCGGTCAGTTCCAGGCAGGTTTACACCGTAGCTCAGTCTAACCTCGGGTCCTTATTGGGCTCAATTCTTAACCAACCACATTGGATAGGTATTGTTGTGACTACTGGACAGCCGGGCGGGTCCGGGCAGGTTTACATCACAACTCAGTCCAACCTCGGGTTAAGCATATCGTGTTTTCTAAATTTACATATTTTATTACTTCTCAATTATATATGTAAATGTCATATCTTTTATTCTTGGGTATATCAATTCATACTGCTTAAATGTCATTGTTTTTGGCATGTGCCAACCATGCCGACATATATTTTTCATGTTTTACACCCAACGTTATTACCCCCGTTTGTTCGCAACATTATAACATGTGTTGGGCTTGTCACAATTCAGCCCAACTTTATAAACGTGAGAAAAAGGGGAAATCAGAACATGTAATACAAAAAGGTATGTGGCACATGAACTTGCAATTTAGCGATTCAACTAACATATAACATGCGTCATGTGAACTTGCATTCAAATCAAAGTATAATTAAGTAGGTGACATATGAAATGGCATAGTTTAGGATAATACAAACTTGTGTTTAAACATGTTTAACTTGGCATAATGTCAACCACAAAACTAGCATGTTGTATATTCACAAAAATATCCAATTATAACATCTAATCACATAGCCTACTTCAACATGAACTTGCATAGTTTATGAAACCCAAATGATACTTAACATAGATCCAATTATACTTGCAAATTAACATAAGAATGATATCATAGGTTTTGGGTCATGTAGGCATAAAAGGTTTCAAATCTAGAACATGTTTACATAATCCTTAATTTAGACTTAGTGAATGTATATAGTCCATGCCATAGACATAAACATAAAGGGATCAAATTCTAGTTTTTGCCACAAACTTGCAAGTTCCATTGTTTTCATATACAATTGTTCAATAGGTTTACATCAATCAATTTAGGCCACAAATATCAATACACAAGTCATAACAGAATCATTACAATACACAGAATTTATATCATACAATAACACTATTTACATTTACATCGAATCACATCACAGTTTTTATTCATATTCTGAAAGGTCACTATACTTACAACGAATGCAGAATCTTGAATTCTGGATTCTGAATTCTGAAATTGAGATGCGCTCCTTTGGGTAGATTAAAATTGCGTTGATTAATTTGGTTAAGCTATAATCTTTCTTCTTAATTTGATTCATCTCTAGGCTTTTCTCTCTTGACGGCTAAGTTCAATTCCTCCCTGGCAGCATGACGACTCCCATCTTATTTTTTTGTGTGAATTTTCAGTTGAGACTTAGGGTGTATTTATAGATTTTTAAATTATTTTGAGCCGTCAGAAGAAGACAAGAGGAATCTAGACCATACAAAGTTCAAAGAGCCAATCAAGAGGTGACATGTCAGCCCTAGTGACACACCGAGCCACAGAAATTCGAGCCAGAGCCAGACCTAGCCAGCCAGGTCGACCAAGCAGGTCAACTGGCAGGTCGACACCCAGGTCGACACTATGGTCGACCTGAGGTGGCCAGGTAACACCGTGGTCGACCTGGTCTCTGGGCGGGAATTTTCCCGCCCAGCCTAGTTTGAACCTGTTTTTCGAATTTCGAATTTCGAATTTTAAACTAAGCTGTTTGAATTTAAATTTTATTCTGAAACTTCCGAAGGTCATAACTCCTTCATACGGAGTCCGATTCGCGCAAACTCGAACTCTATCTCGAGCAGAATTTCGAGACGAACGAAATGGCGTAACCCATTTCCCTTAATTCTTCCACTTAGAATTAATTATACTCTAATTCGTGAAGCTTAATGTTTATAGAATTCACGGGGTATTACAAGTTCAGGAATCATCAAGCTCAGGAGTTCAGGGATCACCAAGTCCCCCCACGGACTAGACCAAAACTCGGAGATATTATCATCATCCAGGGGAAGTAGAGACCTGCGTCAACCTCGACGTCCATTAGAAAGAGCCGAAAATATTCATCAACTGCATCCGGAAGGGCACTCAGACCAACTGGGGGTGGGGTCAAACTCCGGCCGACCTAGCCAAGATAGAAGTCATCGATCCTGTAGCCCTACAAAATCAAGGTTCCTCTCCACTTGCTCATCAAAATATTGCTAAAACAGATTGAGTCTACGTTCGTCCTCCTCGAAATCTTGTGATCGACCGAGATGTTCGGGGAGGAGGAAGGAATACCCGGACGATAAGTCAGGAAACATTTCCTGTGGAAAGAGCAAGGAAATGTCGGTTGGTTGAGGAAGCCTATCGGGCCGTAGTCATCCCTATGAATCTAACTGCTATGGTCCGACAGATCATGAATGACAAAAAGGATATAAGAACAAAGACTGGGGAATCGACCGAAGCCACACGTCGTTCACTGTCTTACAGGCTGAATTCCCTAGGAGGTTCAGTATGGCCTAAATGAACCATTACGATGGAACGACCAACCCACAACAACATTTGATGAGGTGCTTGTGGCATATAGAGGTGGTAGTAGCTCCTGACTCCATCAAATGCAAGGCTTTCCCAATTTTCTTGAGCGAGGTAGCACTTATGTTGTTTACCCGTTTGCCAAGGTCGGTCCCAAGCTTTAAAGAATTGCGCGAGAAATTCCTGAGCTAGTTCCGTCTCCATGCCTCTAAATCAAAGCATGTCATGGCTCTTTCAGCAGTCAAGAAAGGAAGAGGTGAGTCTCTATGGAACTATCTCAACCATTTTAACCGGACTGGCACCGAAGTAAGAAATCCTGATCATGAGACTTTCTTGATGGCCATGGTCGATGGCATTAATAAGCGGACGAAGTTCGGGAACTACCTAATAGGGAAGCTGCCCACGTCGATTGAGATGTTTCATGAAAAGGCTAATGTCCAGCAAACGCAAGTGGACGTAGTTAGATGAGTAGGATGGGTCAAAAGATGAATCTACCAAACCAATCCAGAGAAATGTCGCAGTCAAGCAATTTGTGGATAATTCGGGGAACGTAGAAGTGAACGTCAGAAACCGTGGCAAGCGAAACGGTGATGGACAAAAGGAAGCCAATGGAAATCCTAGGCAAAGAGGGGATTCCAGAAAGAGGCTTCGGTTCTAGGTCTTTGAAACTTATACAACGTTGAATGACACGCTGAAAAATATTTATCTCAGTACATGTAGTACAGTTCAATACAAGAAACCGCCCTTGCGTGAGCCTATCGAGAAGGAGAGGGAAATTGGAAAGTTTTGTTTATTCCATGAGATTTATGGTCATTCGACCAATGAACGTCGTCTCCTTCGATACATCGTCGAGAAACTTATTTGGAAAGGGAAACTCGATGAATATAAAGCAACCCCAAGAGACAAAGGGCAGGGGATTTCGGTACCAAAACAAAATCAGGCAACGCCTAGAGCCACTGCCCAAGAGAAGGAAAAGGTGATAGTGATTAATGCCTTTATTGGAGGACCACACCCTACAAGATATAACATTCGGTCTATGGACCATTTTGTAAATTCTGTAGAGCATCTGGATGTTGCGGAAACAAGTACCCCTAAAGCTATAAGTCCCATCAACCAAAGAAGGACGATGACCGATAACATTATCTTCCGCGATAGGGAGTGAATTGGTATAGAGGCCTCGACCATCGATCCACTAGTAATAACAGCCATTATAGGCCCATCTACCATGAGAATGGTTCAGGTCTACAACAGAAGCTCGGCAAATATATTTTTCAAACAAGCCTATGACCAGATGAAGCTGGAATTGAAAGACTTAGGACTATGGACCGACCAAATACGTGGTTTCAATGGAAAATCCACTGAACCGGTTGGCCAGATCAAGCTATATGTAGAATTAGGAGATGGAGATCGCAGAAGAGTTAGGATTCTTCCATTTGTTGTAATGAACATCAACTCCTAGTATAATGTGTTCCTAGGTCGAACGGCCTTAGCGGAGTTTAGGGCATGTATTGCTCCCTGGTTTTTGATTTTGAAATTCCCAAATGATGGTGGAATCGATATAGTACGAGGAGATCAACTAACAGGACGAGCCTGCTACTTGGCAAAATGGAAAGAGCTACGAAGAAAAAGCAGTAAACAATCTGATGATACCTCTCCATCTATGGAGGGGAAAGAAGCATAGCAATTATATAAAACATCCCGGCCAGGAATGCCCGTCTGTGAAATCGAGGATATCAATCCAAGAGAGGAAGAAGAACCAGGATGTAGGAAAGTATCCCCAAATGAGGCTACCATAGAGATCTCGATCGACAAAGATGACCCCATAAGGGTCTTGAAGATCGGATCTCACCTCAATCCCCTCCGAACCAGGGAATTGACTGAACTTCTCTATGCAAATCTTGACGTGTTTGCACGGACCCATGCTGACATGTGTTGAATTTCACCCTCCATCATAACTCACTCCCTTAGTATTGAACCAAAGTATAACCCTGAAAAGCAGAAGAGGTGAATGATTGGTCCTGAAAGATCTGCGGCCCTGAAGGAAGAAGTTGGAAAGCTACAAGCCAATGGGTTTATTCGAGACTCGACTTATCCCTACTGGATAGCCAAACAAATGCTTGTGAAAAAGGACAATGGGAAATGGTGGACGTGCATCAACTTCTCCGATTTAAATAAAGCCTGCCCCAAGGACAACTTTCCATTACCTAGGATTGATTAGTTGGTCGACTCAACCGTAGGTCATCAACTCCTTTCATTTATGGATGCTTACTCGAGGTATAATCATATTTCCATTTACAACCCAGACCAAGAGCATAATAGTTTTATAATAGATCTCGGATTATACTGTTATGTAGTCATGTCGTTCGGCTTGAAGAATGCTGGGGCCACATATCAACGGTTGGTCAACCGGATGTTTCATGATCAGATAGGAAAGACAATGGAGGTGTACGTGGACGATATGCTGGTAAAGTAGAGACAATCGTCTGAACACGTAAAAGATTTTTCATATAAGTTTGACATTCTCTGAAGATACAGAATGAAATTAAATCCCTTGAAATTGCATCAGGTAAGTTTTTGGGTTTCATAGTTAGCTCTCGAGGAATCGAGATCAATCCCGATTGGATTTTGGCCATTAAGAGAATTCAGAAACCTAGATGAATCAAGCGTGTATAGAGCCTGGCAGGTAAATTTGCAGCAGTGGACCGATTCATTTCCAAGGTGACCGATAAATGCCTACCCTTCTTTGAGTTGATTAAAAGAGGAAAACGGAACTTCACTTGGACACCTGACTGTGTCGAAGCCTTCCAAAACTTACTCTTCCATTTGGAGAAACCCTCATCTTATCTAAACCAATCGACCACGGATACCTGTTTGTGTATTTGGTAGTAGCTTCACACGCAATTAGCTCGGTACTAATCCGTGAAAAGGATCGGGTACAATGACCAGTTTATTATGTGGGTGAGAAATTGATAGGGGTTGAACCCAACTACCCGAGGATTGAGAAGCTCGCTTATAGTCTACTGATTGAATCGCGAAAGCTTCGGCACTACTTTTAGGATCACCTCATTAGAATATTCACCAACCAACCTCTTCACAGGTCCTGCAGCGACCTGAGGCAAGTGAAAGACTGCTTAAATGGAACATTGAATCAAGTCAGTTCGACCAGACATTTGTTCCATGGAAATCCATTCAGGGGCAAGCACTGGCCGATTTCATAGCTGAATTTACAACTCCATAGGATGAAAAATTAGAAGACATCATTGAACCCTAGACATAGAGTCATGATCAAACACCTGGAAATTATATACAAATGGGGCTCGCAATGACCGACGCTCGGGTGCTGGCATAGTATTGTTATATTCTGAGGGACGATCGGTCTATTATGCCCTGAGATTAGACTTTTTGGCAACAAATAATGATTTTGAGTATGAAGCCCTGATTGTTGGGATCAAGCTCGCCAAGGACTTAAGAATAACATCGCTTGAAATTTTTTGTGATTCACAACTTATTTTGTTTCAGATTCGGAAAGAATATCAAACCAAAGGAGCTCGACTTTCCGCCTATCTTAAGTAGGTCTAAAAATTGTTGCATGACTTCGACCGATATAGCATCTGCCACAATTCCAGAGAGCAGAATCAAAAGGCAGATAGGTTGGCAAAACTTGTTAGTTTAGACCACGTGAGTGAAACAAAGCTAGTTCCCGTAAAGACTCTAGGCATTCCAAGCATCGACCAGATGGAAGTCGAACAAGCTGAAGCCGAGCCTGAAAGAGAATCTTAGATGACTCCCATTAAGAATTTCCTCTGCATGGCACTCTTCCAGAAAAAAGAAACGAAAGATGGGCTATCGTACGACATGCCTCTAGGATGTCATCTAATAGGACTAGCTCTATAGAAAGGGTTTCTCTGTGCCTATGTTTTGGTGTATGGAAAATGACGACATCAAATGGATACTGAGAGAAGTGCATGAAGGGAAATATGGTCTACACACCGCTGGACAAACTATGGCCAAGAAAGTGCTATGATATAGGTACTTATAGCCAACTATTAGAAAGGATGCAGCTAATTATTCCACACAATGTGATAAATGTCAAAGGTTTGCGCAGATCCTGCATGCCCCGCCAACCGAGATCACCCAAATGGTCAGCCCTTGGCCATTCGCCTTCTGGGGGATATATATCATTGGAATCATGCCCATTTCGAAAGGAGGTGCAAAGTATGTGATCGTGGCAGTAGATTATTTTACAAAGTGGGAAGAATCCGAGCATGACTATGATCATGATGAAGGTAGTCATTTACTTCATTGAAAGAAATATCATATATCGATATGGGATTCCCTGAACCGTCATAACAAATAACGAAACTCGGTTTGACAGCTCAGAATTTAGCAACCTCTGCGAAAGATATTGCATCGAGAAGAAGTATATCGTGGTTGCACATCCTGAGTCTAATGGACAAGTCAAAGCGGTTAATAAAATCATCAAAACAATACTGAAGAAATGACTAGAATGAGCTAAAGGCAAGTGGGTCGACGAACTCCCTTTAGCTCTCTGGGCAAATTGGACCACCCATAAGACTACCACCGGGCACACCCCTCTTTCCTTGTCTTACGGGTTGGAAGCCGTCATTCCCATAGAACTCGAAGTTCCTTCTCATAAAACCACGTACTGCGATCCACTATCAAACAGACCCCTTCCCTTACAATCATTAGACACGATTGATGAAAAAAGTGAAGAGGCAAACCATCGTGCTGAGGCTCACTGGCAGAGAATCTATTGATATTACAACAAGAAAGTCCGACATAAGATCTTCGATGTTGGAGATCTAGTCTTGAAACGGGTTTTCCCGACTCCTGTATATATAGGCCCTAGGTGGGAAGGGCCCTGCGTCATTTAGCGTAAGCTTGATAATGGAACCTTCAGGCTGTCGACTGTTGAAGGCAAATATTTTTAGAGAGCATGGAATGCGGAGCACTTGCAAGCTTGTCCTTTGTAGAGCTTTTAGTTTTCTTGTTATTTTATTTAATTTAGTACTGTAATAAGAAGTGACGTCTCACTTTCAATAGTTTATGAATAAAAATCTCCTTTCATGATCTGACTTGTTATATAATGACTAAATGTTGTGATTCAACCGACATTAAGTCATATATTGACACCCTGATATACCGACCCATGACAAAATGGGTCGGCCTCGTTGGGAAGACGATAAAAATTCGGAGAAACCGATCCTAAACTTAGACTAATTGATTAACTTTCAGATTCCACTTCGTTGACTAAAAGTGAGGATGACACTAATACAAACAACATGACTGATTGTTTAAAAATGACTAATTCTCTCGACCTGGGAAGGAGTATAAAATTACGGACGAGTGTGAAAGGTTTACCCTGGCAAAAGGCCGATGGATCCTTAAAACTCAAACCCTCAATGACTAGAGCAAGAGTATAAAAGACTAAAGGTGCTCCTACTTAGGGACACCTGACTCCCTGATTGGGATGAATCAATCTTAAGTATGACTAGAGGACTTGATGACCACTCCAACTCCCCATGACATTGACGGAAGAGGGTTAAAAAATAACCCTCGAAGGTTGGAACAAGTTGGGAATGCTGACATTACTCTCATTTCAACATGTTAGTAACAAATGCTTAAAAACATACAGGCTTCGATTAATACTGAAATAACGTGCTAATAAAATATTGTTGCATACAGGTACAACTAAATATCACCCACAGTAGTACAAGACTTGATCACAAAAAAGTGAGGGCCAAATTTGCATGAAGCTTCCGAAGAGCCTAAAGAAAAATTCCAACGAAAAGATTATCAGTTGGATGTGGTACATCTCCATACTCGATCATATCTTCCAACTCCTTCTGCCTAACCATCTTCAATGCATTCTTCAGTGGTCAACCTAGACTTTTGAACCGTTAAGTGTGTTGCCAAAAGAACCAGAATGACTAGGAACTGATGCTGCATCTTGTCTCTTTTTGCTCGGGCTAGTTGAATCTACAAAGGGAGGAACATTGACGGATGAAAGGATGCTCTGAGGAACAACTTTGAGGGGAGGGATATTTAGAGGTTCATCAAGCTGCTCGGGATTTAGAGATAAATATCTCTCTTGTCTCTGTCCTTCATGTCAGCAATGGAAGGATGATTGCCTCCCTTGATTTCACCTACAAACTCAACATCATTGTCCTTCGGTGGCTCTTTGTCATCCATTTTCTCCTTTGGGACGCCATACGTCCCCCAGTGCATTCTCTTTCCAACGCTGTGGTTTTTACCTTGATATTCTTCTTTGTTAATAAAGTACCTGCAATAAGAAAAATATAAGTTATGGTCGAGTAAGTGAACACAAATTTAAGGAGAAGAGAACAAGTTTGCCTCGAGTATCAGATTTGGTCGAGTCTTCCTCCACAACCCTAGATGGGGTTGGGGGGAAGACAAAAGTCAAACCAGCCTCCAAGTTTGCAAAAGAAGGAAGGGGTGTCCTAACGACTAGTGTCAACACCTCCTTTGGGGACTGACTTTCCCTTTGTCGTGCATCGTTTCAGCATCTGCTGCTTCTTTCTCTTTTTTCTTCCCCTCAGCCAACATCGCACATTCGTCCGCACGTAGAAATCGGGCCATTAAAGCCTCTTCGTTCACTAGCTGCCCCCTCGCCACGTCTTTATCTGCCTTCACGAAAACTTTCCATGTATCAGTTAACACCTTCTGATAATCTCTTATCCAAGCAAGGTTCTTATGATGAAGGACCCTTGCAAAGAATATAAGAACCCCCAAACCTTTCTTTTTATTGGTCAGTTCCAAAGCATGTTTGGCTTTAATTGACTAAACATCAATTTCATGTTGAAGACGGAAATTTTTGGCTGACTAGATTGCGACAACGGTGTTTCCTTCTGCCCAATTTTTGTCTAACTCAGGCGAGTTGATGTGGGCCATGAGATTCTGCACTTCTAGGTCCAATCGACCTTTCTCACCCTTCAAATTTTCAACCTCGGCTATCAAAGAATCACATTCTTGGCTCTTTAATTGGAGATGAGCCTTTAGATCCGCAGAGGCTTTCATGCATTTCTCTTTAGCAATCACTACTTGTAATTCACACTCTCCCACTTTTTTCTCGAGAAACCTGAAAGTCCTCTTGTTTGATTCAATTTCCCTCGTTCGACCAACATTCTCTATCGACTTTCTCTTTACTACCCGACATACTTGCTCGACATATGCATACATTGCATCATATTGGGATATGGGATAGTCAACGTTAGTTCGGATCCAATGGAAGAAGCTTGGTGGGAAAGGCTGTAGCACAGGGCAGGCTCAGTTTTAGTAAAAATAAGGTTAGGAAAAGCTTCGTCTAACTCTTTTGTCCGATTGGTAGATACCCTCTCTGGACCTGGAGAAGACAGCCCTTAAGGACGCTTTTCAGGGTCGACCGGGGGCCAGGAACGACTTAGGATAGCCTGAGAGTGTTCGGCTCTGTTACTTTCCCTGGGGATTTTACCATGGGTATGGGAAGAAGATTGATGCTCGTAAGACCCGTGCTCCTTTCCTTTTTTGGATTTATTCCCGTCTTTCTCTTCCCCTTCGTGTATCCTCTTGTGCTTCCCTTGATCTCCTTTCCTTTGTTGTTCTCTCTCTCGACTCATTTTATATTTTTTTCTCTTCTTTCTTTTTCTTCTTGTGGTTGTCATCTCCTTGTTCATCACCTTGTAGGACTTGCCACAAGGACGATTCGATAGGTCCATCATCTGCAGATAGGGAGACGAAAAATCAGGATAAAACTTGTTGTCATTACCACTGTAAAATATAATGAAAATGAATGTACTCCATACTCAATTTACATAAAAGAAAATGGTTTCTATAGCGCTGATACTTTGTAAAAATTTGCTTAGGTCGACCCTGTAATGGAGTTTGACTCATACCTCCAACGTCTATTGGCTCGACCGGTGTAGAAACCTTCCTCAGACTGGCAACGAAGAAATTATCAGGATCCAAATTTTATGAAGAAATGGTGGTGTCGGGCATCTTCAAATCCTTCAAGCTGTGAAAAGGGGATGTCACCTCCTCCTATGGGTCATGAACAGAAGAAGGATCTTTCCTAGCCTTAGATCCATTCGAATGACATTCTCCAAGGTCTCTCGCAACTAACCTCTCTTAAACCTCCTCCCGAACATTCATCGTAGAATTCTTTGGCCTCATTAAATGGTCAGCCTCCCGTAACAATATTTTAGGGGCATACCTTTTTCCCAGTGCGCGATATTTCTTTTTCCCTTTGGATAAGGGATGGACATAAGATTCCCCGACTAAGGGTGCTAACCACGTATCGTCAGATGTTCCATTACGGCTAGGTGTCATTGAAGAAGATCCCTCTTTCCGAGGCCTCATTGTTCTATTCTTATTAAGAAGGCCGTATTGATGTAAATGAGCGTCGGTCAAACATCTCCAAAACTTTCGTTGCTTAAGCGTCAACTTGGATAGTTTGTGGTGGAGCTCTTCAAATATTTTCCCCTCCGCCTTTTTTGGCTTTTCTCCTACAAAATAAACAATTGATATAAAAATTTCATTATAGACAAGACAAGCAGAATGGTAATGTAACAACCCGTTATTTTTAACGATTTAAATTTTGATTTAAACCGATATTTTTATTTTTAAAATATTCTATGGTTTCTCATAACGAAAATTTAGAATTTGAATTACGTACAATGAGATGTAGTAGTAGTGAAAATTTCATCGGAAAATTTGAATATTTGTCGATCGCGCAATTTTCAGTGCAAAATTGCGCATAACAGTTCAAATTTTAGTGATTTTAAAATCTCTTCGAAACCAGTTTGGACGAACACGAAAAATATTCTATTCGTTGTCAGTAATCCAACGGCGAAATTCGTTTTGCAAAAATCGGACGTTTTGACGTTCGTTTTCAGTCCGTATTTTTACGTTAAAAGGGGTCCGTAACGCGTTTTTGAACGGAGCATCCTGACACTGCAAATTTTATACCATTGTGTTTGTCTCGTCGCATTTATTTCCGCAATATATTCATTTGTCAGTTTCGGTGTTCGGTTCGCGCTGAAATTATGAAAAAGCTCGCGCAGTTCATTTTTAAAACAGAGCCATCTGAGTCCGATGTGTCCCTTTTCCGACCTTACATACCTTTATTGCCATTTTTGGTCTGCAAAACCGGTACTTTTATTTTACCAACCAACTCGTTTAATTTTTTGTTTCTTTCCAAGGCATGCAAGGGACATGTAAAGATGTAAACTTCATGCATGCACGTTCATCCTTTTCCAAATTGCCATGCATTTGTTTTCTTTCCGGAAATTTAAATCTTCCTACACGTGATACATGTAAGATCTAAGTAGACTAGGCTTATATTTTCCAACCTAAGAGTGGGTGCAACTAAATCTTTGTTAACATGCACGTAGTATGATCTTGGAAGATGGAAATATATTAATAGCTATGGATAAATGTCCATACATATAATTTGTTTGCCAACTTAACAACAAATACAAAGCAAGCTTGTTGTACGTAAGTCACATATGCAAGGAGTGTGTGGCCATTTCAACATCGCCGTGGGCATTAACATAAATATCTTAGACGCTGAGTATTAACGGTAGGGTGGAACTGGTCCAAAGTAACTTTAAAGTGTTCATACAAAAAAATATAAAAAATCAAGAGAGTGGTTCATTCAAATGAGTGGACCGAGTAACATGCGATCGTGCAACAGTATTTCTCTTTTATTTTCGTTTTAAATCCTCTCCCACTCCTCTTCAGATCCAACTTCCATGTTCTCTTAAAAACAAAATGGAAATGTGTTGCTCTTTTGATCACCGACTTTTGCCACCACCGCCTCACCGACCTCCCGTCGGCCTTGGCCATTGCGAACGCCACTTCGCCCCTCTTCTCGCTTCCAGGTCAGCAATAGGTCAGTAAAAAAAATTAAAAAAGAAAAAGACAAACTTTTGGCTCTGGCACCAATCGGCCTCACGTTTCCACCTGCCATTCGATTCCATTGACGCAGAAAAGAGCTCCGGCCACCCCACCGCTTTCACGCCCACTCGTTCCACCGTTGATGGCCGACCCCATGACCTGACGCGCCGCTGCTGCCTCGTCTGTGTTTCTCCTAGTCAGCTGCTACACTCCGCATAATTCCAACAGCGAACGCCGCACCAACCTCTTGCCAAAAGCTTTGAGAAAGAACGTTTTAAATTTTCAGATGAGATGAGATGAGGCTTGAAATGGAATATAACACCATTGGTGCGTGGTAAGATAGAGAGGAACATGATACTATGTTTGATGCAGACAACTCATCTATCTGTTGGAAATGAATCCTCGCATCAGAAAAAAAAGAGATGGAGAGGTCTAGCGAGTTGCTAAAGAAACCGATGGCATTTGACGGTACGCATTGGAGTGAAAGGGAATAACTTAAACGAAAGGAACAGCTTACTCGTGTTCACGCATGTCCGTTGGTTGTCTCTTCTTCTTCATACCACGGAAAGTGAGTTTATCTCACACCTGACTCACATTTTTTCCATGGATGTTAGATCAATAGTAAACTGTTTTATGAAATATATAGGATTGCTGATAGAATTTGTTTGGTTTGATATATGCACATTTCATATGTGACACGATATTTGACACGTAGTTGCACTGATGATATATATGCTGTGATTGTTATTTGTGATTGTTGATACCCTAGTTTAGGAAAAATCACTAAGGGTTAAAATGATACATACCCGAACAGACATAAGAATAGGGAAAAATCGTTATGCGTTGAAATGATAGACCTGAACGATTTTTATTGAATTTGGGATCGCGGGTTGAAATGATAGACCCGTAGAAATTTTATAAATCGCGGATTGAAATGATAAATATCCGTATCACTTGACCATAGGGTAGAAAACTATATACGGACAGCGTTGGTCATGATTTTCGAAGTTAACTGATTTGAGAAATTTAAATTTTATATTAATTTAAGATTTTATATTCTTTTATTTTATATTTTATAATTATATTTTAAAGATTTTAAACTTAAATTTTATAAATTTTTGAATTATATGTTTTAAAATGATTTTATGAGTAAATATAGATTTATATGTTTATTTAAGATTTTACTTATAATTTTATTTATTTTAAACCACATAATTTATTCATATAAGTATTTTTTATTTTGTTCTATTATAATAAATATTTCTTAAAAATCTATTTTTATATTAATTTAAACTTATATATGTTTATAATCTATTTCTAAGCAATTTTGGAATTTTATAAACTTATATATATACATATCTATTTTCAAGATCAATTTTCTTATATATATTTTTGAACTTTAATAATAAAAGTCTAGATGGATAAGTTAGATTTCGCGATTTAAATTCGAAGTTTAAGGATGTAAATTTATATAATGATATTTGATTTAACAAATGAACGTATATAAGAAATAAACTTGAATTCGAATCGATATAAGTTATACAAGATAAACCTGAATTGTGAAATTGTTTCTGAAATTGAATTTTTAAATTTAAGGAATGAATTTGATTTTAAACAAATGAATACAAATTTGAATAGTTTAAATATTAAAAGAAACGAACTTGAGTGGCGTAAATGGATGTTTAAATTGGATATTATTATTGATATAAATTTTAATCGTATAGTTTGAATTTAGAAATTTGTTAAATCAAATTCATAAGAATTGTTTGAGTCGTATAAATCGTTTGAATTGAATATAAGGCTTTGATTTGAATGAATTTGACTGGTTTGACTTGAGTCATAATATGTTATGTTTTAGTTTAAACTGAGGCATAAGATTTCAATTTTGAATTGTATGACTTAAATTTCAATACATGATTCGATTTCATTAAATTGAAATGTAAGCTTTTGGATTTGAATTGTCTATATTTATCTTGAACTAAGTGGTTGGATTTTTATGAATTGACTTGAGCGATTTCTTATAAAGGTAAAAATCGAAAAATTCGAATTGTTCTGAACTTAGATTTTTGCGAATATAAATCAAACCGAAGCATTCTCGAAGTTAAATATTTTGTTTTGATTTAAACGATAACTGCGACCTTTAAGATAAGTTTTTAATGTAAATTGTTTTGAATTGAAAGTCGTTATGTGAATATTTTGAAATCGATTTGAATTAAAGGGATATAAATGAGTTGTTTTCAAAAATTGAATATATTCGAAGTTAGATATTTAATTTTGATTCAGAATTCGAATATGAGATTTCGTATAAACTATTTTATAAAGTGATTTATAAAATAATGGCCACAGTGTGAAAATGTAAACGATTGGTTGTTAAAGAGACCGGGATCGGCTATTGTCACACTCTCTGCCAATACCGAAAACCACTTTAACAACTGTGTACGCGGTGGAGTTCCAGAATGAAGGGGATGATTTGGCGAACGACTCCATTTTATTTTATTTCATATTAATTACGAGACCCTGACTACCTTGAGTCAGCTTGATGTGACTAAAACAGGAGCTATGCACGGACCAAGTGAGGTCATACCTCTTATTGAGCACACTTCTTCGATATTATTCTATTACTGTTAAGATTCGATTTGGGCCCTTTTGATTATGGGAGTGTGTATCGAGGTGGGCGGTAGTAGCTACTATGCGTTACCACCAGTCCGGCTCTGCAAACGGTGAATCCACCCTGGCATTCCTTGCGTGCCTTGTCACATGCCTTATACGAGCCAACTATGATTTTGTTTTGTACCGTTTTATATGGAGTGCCCTCTGATCAACCTCCAATTTACGGAGGAATTACGGTACTGTATATACTATGGGAATATATAAACGGTGTAAGGGTAATCATGGTAATCCCGCTTACGCTATTTTGATATTTTACTTTACTGATAGACACTATTATAATAGCGTATTATATTATATGATATTAGTTTAACGGATCCTTAGAGGATGGTGATCCCAAACATCCTTTAAGTTACTGATGCATTTCATTGAACATTTCATTTGAGTTGATTTACTTCTATGAGAATGTTAGTCCTGATCCGAGTTGTTTTGTTTTGCATTATTGCTCGGGTTAGATCGAGTATTACAGCTTTCATGGTTCACTCTTGAAGTTTGGAGCTTATTTTGGGTTTTCCTTACCGATATCTACCTGTTGATTAGTTATTCCAGTCATTCAGTTACTTCTACCATTCTGTTTCTGACTGTTATCAATTATTTATTGTATTAGACTTCTGCTACAATATTTATGTAAACTCTGATGTAAAATTTTATTTTGTAGCTTCATGAAATACTATTGTATTGTATATTTTCTGCTGCGAGATATTATATTACTCTGTGATTTGTGATTCTGTGATTTGTTCAATTTACCTCAGAAGCTAATAACAATCTGTCGTTTTGGACGGTTCGAGTTGACATGTTTTGTCGATTCGGCACGGTTCTAATGAAGGGTCGTTACAGTTGGTATCAGAGCTTTGGTTTATCAAAGCTTTAGCCTATGGGGTATAAGCTCATTAGAGATAGGGTAGTGATACCCTAGAATGAGTGGAATCAGTTGCAGAATCCTTCTTGAGAGAGCGTATTTTGAAAGTATAAATAGTTTTTAAATGGTTTTGAAATGTTTTAAATAAGTATTTTTGGATATAAAAAATTTGTTTAATATTAAAAAAATTCCTAAAATTTCCTATCCATTGAATCCATCTTCCTTGTAGATCTTTTTTGACTAGGTTCTTTCATTCGTTTAGCTTTTAACTCGAAATCTATAACTTATCTTTCCCATAGCAATGTAAGAAGTAGAAGGAGAGTATAAGTCTTCTAGTGAGTTCATATTTATTAAAAGTTGATTTGAAATAAGTATTTTGAAAGGTATTATAATATATAGCTTCCTTAGTATAATATTGAAATTTTGATATATATTGTGAAAGATTTTATATAGGTAAACATCTATAAGTTTTGGAAATATTTCGATATACTATAGAATAATATTATGCATATTGTCGTATATTTATTATAGATTGAAGTTGAATTTTAATAAAAAAACAAGTAGGGGAGAAATATATATATATTTCCCTATTTAAAATTTTAATGGTTTGAAATATATTATTTATAATGTATGATTTGAAAATGTGGTATATGTTTTGTTTAAATATAGAAAAGATGTTTTGAGTACTTACTTGACGCTAAAATTGGCCTATCGAATACTTAGTGATTTGGTGTATACGTCTGATCAACGTATATGTTAAATCCTATACGTATTAGATAGATATGGGGTCACACTCTAGTCGCTTGAAAATGATTCTGGTGATGGCTGCAGCATCATCGATATCTATTTTCAGGTTTCGAAAGTGGGATGGATATATATTTCCAATTGAGGCGTCGAGTGGATACTTGAAACTATTTTGAAATGTTTGAAATATTTAATTTTTGACATAAACATGTATTTTCAAATATATATACATATATAAATATGATAATAAATATGAAACATTGATTTAAATATATTAAATTATTTAACTACTGTTTCTCTGTTTCGTTCCTTTTCGAGGACGAAAAGTTTTGAGTAGGGGAGATTGTAACAACTCGTTATTTTTAACGATTTAAATTTTGATTTAAACCGATATTTTTATTTTGAAAATATTCTATGGTTTCTCATAACGAAAATTTAGAATTTGAATTATGTACAATGAGATGTAGCAGTAGTGAAAATTTCATCGGAAAATTTGAATATTTGTCGATCGCGCAATTTTCAGTGCAAAGTTGCGCATAACAGTTCAAATTTTAGTGATTTTAAAATCTCTTCGAAACCAGTTTGGACGAACACGAAAAATATTCTATTCGTTGTCAGTAATCCAACGGCGAAATTCATTTTGCAAAAATCGGACGTTTTGACGTTCGTTTTCAGTCCGTATTTTTACGTTAAAAGGGGTCCGTAACGCGTTTTTGAACGAAGCATCCTGACACTGCAAATTTTATACCATTGTGTTTGTCTCGTCGCATTTATTTCCGCAATATATTCATTTGTCAGTTTCGGTGTTCGGTTCGCGCTGAAATTATGAAAAAGCTCGCGCGGTTCATTTATAAAACAGAGCCATCTGAGTCCGATGTGTCCCTTTTCCGACCTTAAATACCTTTATTGCCATTTTTGGTCTGCAAAACCGGTACTTTTATTTTACCAACCTACTCGTTTAATTTTTTATTTCTTTCCAAGGCATGCAAGGGGCATGTAAAGATGTAAACTTCATGCATGCACATTCATCCTTTTCCAAATTGCCATGCATTTGTTTTCTTTCCGGAAATTTAAATCTTCCTACACGTGATACATGTAAGATCTAAGTAGACTAGGCTTATATTTTCCAACCTAAGAGTGGGTGCAACTAAATCTTTGTTAACATGCACTTAGTATGCTCTTGGAAGATGGAAATATAATAATAGCTATGGATAAATGTCCATACATATAATTTGTTTGCCAACTTAACAACAAATACAAAGCAAGCTTGTTGTACGTAAGTCACATATGCAAGGAGTGTGTGGCCATTTCAACATCGCCGTGGGCATTAACATAAATATCTTAGACGCTGAGTATTAACGGTAGGGTGGAACTGGTCCAAAGTAACTTTAAAGTGTTCATACAAAAAAAAAAAAAAAAAATCAAGAGAGTGGTTCGTTCAAATGAGTGGACCGAGTAACATGCGATCGTGCAACAGTATTTCTCTTTTATTTTCGTTTTAAATCCTCTTCCACTCCTCTTCAGATCCAACTTCCATGTCCTCTTAAAAAAAATGGAAATGTGTTGCTCTTTTGATCACCGACTTTTGCCACCACCGCCTCACCGACCTCCCGTCGGCCTTGGCCATTGCGAATGCCACTTCGCCCCTCTTCTCGCTTCCAGGTCAGCAGTAGGTCAGTAAAAAAAAATTAAAAAAAAAGAAAAAGACAAAATTTTGGCTCTGGCACCAATCGGCCTCACGTTTCCACCTACCATTCGATTCCCTTGACGCAGAAAAGAGCTCCGGCCACCCCCACCGCTTTCACGCCCACTCGTTCCACCGTTGATGGCCGACCCCATGACCTGACGCGTCGCTGCTGCCTCGCCTGTGTTACTCCTAGTCAGCTGCTACACTCCGCATAATTCCAACAGCGAACGCCGCACCAACCTCTTGCCAAAAGCTTTGAGAAAGAACATTTTAAATTTTCTGATGAGATGAGATGAGGCTTGAAATGGAATATAACACCATTGGTGCGTGGTAAGATAGAGAGGAACATGATACTATGTTTGATGCAGACAACTCATCTATCTGTTGGAAATGAATCCTCGCATCAGAAAAAAAAGAGATGGAGAGGTCTAGCGAGTTGCTAAAGAAACCGATGGCATTTGACGGTACGCATTGGAGTGAAAGGTAATAACTTAAACGAAAGGAACAGCTTACTCGTGTTCACGCATGTCCGTTGGTTGTCGCTTCTTCTTCATACCACGGAAAGTGAGTTTATCTCACACCTGAGTCACATTTTTTCCATGGATGTTAGATCAATAGTGAACTGTTTTATGAAATATATAGGATTGCTGATAGAATTTTTTTGATTTGATATATGCACATTTCATATGTGACACGATATTTGACACGTAGTTGCACTGATGATATATATGCTGTGATTGTTATTTGTGATTGTTGATACCCTAGTTTAGGAAAAATAACTAAGAGTTAAAATGATACATACCCGAACAGACATTAGAATAGGGAAAAATCGTTATGCGTTTAAATGATAGACCTGAACGATTTTTATTGAATTTGGGATCGCGGGTTGAAATGATAGACCCATAGAAATTTTATAAATCGCGGATTGAAATGATAAATATCTGTATCACTTGACCATAGGGTAGAAAACTATATACGGACACCGTTGGTCATGATTTTCGAAGTTAACTGATTTGAGAAATTTAAATTTTATATTAATTTAAGATTTTATATTCTTTTATTTTATATTTTATAATTATATTTTAAAGATTTTAAACTTAAATTTTATAAAATTTTGAATTATATGTTTTAAAATGATTTTATGAGTAAATATAGATTTAAATGTTTATTTAAGATTTTACTTATAATTTTATTTATTTTAAACCATATAATTTATTCATATAAGTATATTTTATTTTGTTCTATTATAATAAATATTTCTTAAAAATCTATTTTTATATTAATTTAAACTTATATATGTTTATAATCCATTTCTAAGTAATTTTGGAATTTTATAAACTTATATATATATATATATATCTATTTTCAAGATCAATTTTCTTATATATATTTTGAACTTTAATAATAAAAGTCTAAATGGATAAGTTAGATTTCGCGATTTAAATTCGAAGTTTAAGGATGTAAATTTATATAATGATATTTGATTTAACAAATGAACGTATATAAGAAATGAACTTGAATTCGAATCGATATAAGTTATACAAGATAAACCTGAATTGTGAAATTGTTTCTGAAATTGAATTTTTAAATTTAAGGAATGAATTTGATTTTAAACAAATGAATACAAATTTGAATAGTTTAAATATTAAAAGAAACGAACTTGAGTGGCGTAAATGGATGTTTAAATTGGATATTATTATTGATATAAATTTTAATCGTATAGTTTGAATTTAGAAATTTGTTAAATCAAATTCATAAGAATTGTTTGAGTCGTATAAATCGTTTGAATTGAATATAAGGCTTTGATTTGAATGAATTTGACTGGTTTGACTTGAGTCATAATATGTTATGTTTTAGTTTAAACTGAGGCATAAGATTTCGATTTTGAATTGTATGACTTAAATTTCAATACATGATTCGATTTCATTAAATTTAAATGTAAGCTTTTGGATTTGAATTGTCTATATTTATCTTGAACTAAGTGGTTGGATTTTTATGAATTGACTTGAGCGATTTCTTATAAAGGTAAAAATCGAAAAATTCGAATTGTTCTGAACTTAGATTTTTGCGAATATAAATCAAACCGAAGCATTCTCGAAGTTAAATATTTTGTTTTGATTTAAACGATAACTGCAACCTTTAAGATATATTTTTAATGTAAATTGTTTTGAATTGAAAGTCGTTATGTGAATATTTTGAAATCGATTTGAATTAAAGGGATATAAATGAGTTGTTTTCAAAAATTGAATATATTCGAAGTTAGATATTTAATTTTGATTCAGAATTCGAATATGAGATTTCGTATAAACTATTTTATAAAGTGATTTATAAAATAATGGCCACGGTGTGAAAATGTAAACGATTGGTTGTTAAAGAGACCGGGATCGGCTATTGTCACACTCTCTGCCAATACCGAAAACCACTTTAACAACTGTGTACGCGGTGGAGTTCCAGAATGAAGGGGATGATTTGGCGAACGACTCCATTTTATTTTATTTCATATTAATTACGAGACCCTGACTACCTTGAGTCAGCTTGATGTGACTAAAACAGGAGCTATGCACGGACCAAGTGAGGTCATACCTCTTATTGAGCACACTTCTTCGATATTATTCTATTACTGTTGAGATTCGATTTGGGCCCTTTTGATTATGGGAGTGTGTATCGAGGTGGGCGGTAGTAGCTACTATGCGTTACCACCAGTCCGACTCTGCAAACGGTGAATCCACCATGGCATTCCTTGTGTGCCTTGTCACATGCCTTATACGAGCCAACTACAATTTTGTTTTGTACCGTTTTATATGGAGTGCCCTCTGATCAACCTCCAGTTTACGGAGGAATTACGGTACTGTATATACTATGGGAATATATAAACGGTGTAAGGGTAATCATGGTAATCCCGCTTACGCTATTTTGATATTTTACTTTACTGATAGACACTATTATAATAGCGTATTATATTATATGATATTAGTTTAACAGATCCTTAGAGGATGGTGATCCCAAACATCCTTTAAGTTACTGATGCATTTCATTGAACATTTCATTTGAGTTGATTTACTTCTATGAGAATGTTAGTCCTGATCCGAGTTGTTTTGTTTTGCATTATTGCTCGGGTCAGATCGAGTATTACAGCTTTCGTGGTTCACTCTTGAAGTTTGGAGCTTATTTTGGGTTTTCCTCACCGATATCTACCTGTTGATTAGTTATCCCAGTCATTCAGTTACTTCTATCATTCTGTTTCTGACTGTTATCAATTATTTATTGTATTAGACTTCTGCTACATTATTTATGTAAACTCTGATGTAAAATTTTATTTTGTAGCTTCATGAAATACTATTGTATTGTATATTTTCCGCTGCGAGATATTATATTACTTTGTGATTTGTGATTCTGTGATTTGTTCTATTTACCTCAGAAGCTAATAACAATCTGTCGTTTTGGACGGTTCGAGTTGACATGTTTTGTCGATTCGGCACGGTTCTAATGGCGGGTCGTTACAGGTAAGCTTACTGCATTGAATCCAATGACGAGCACATCCCTCCTCTTATTTAATGTAAAATGTAATGACCCGCATTTTCAGCTGTTGAATAATTAATTTATTTAATTATTTAAAAATCGTTTTGGCGATTTCGATGACCTGAATTAAATAAAAATGATTTTTTAATTAATTTAAATAATAGAATAAAATATATTTATTTCTGAAATAGTCAGAAATAGTGGAATTGACAATATTGTGTAAACTGGGCAGTCAAAAATATATAATTCTGTTTATATTGAATTATATTGACGAATAATCTTATAAAGGCCAGTTGAACGTATAATTATATTATAATTAAAAAAGAGCTCGAAATGGCGCTGCAGTTCGCTATTTGGCGATTTGAACTTCAACTGAATATACAGGGTCCGTTTTAAGTCGAATTTCTATGAAACAAGAACCGTCAGGACCGATTAGATAATAGTTTTCTAATGAAAGAGAAAAATCAGGATTTCGTTATGTAGATTTTGATTTGTGGCCAAATCAAATTTTAGAAAAGTCGCTATGGAATTCCTTTATAATTTATAACGATTTATAAAAGGAATTTCAATATAAATTGAATATCGATATAATATGGATTTGAAATATCGAGCTATAAATCCATATAGGAATACTTAGGAGTTGTTGTATAATCTATGTGAATATGTACGATAATATAAATTTATTTATATTTAATTTAATTTATTTAAATATATTTATATATTTAAATAGATTATTCAGAGCGTTAAAAATAGACAGTTTTGCAAACGAATTCCGTTTTCGACGAAACCAGTTTTGTTGGATCCGCAACATCAAATTATTGCTAGATTTCCAGTTTCGTGATTTTTAGAGGCACTGAGTCGTACGGATTTTTAGAGTGAGAAACAGTCAGTATTTTGACAGTTAAAAATACGCTGTGTGAGCATACGGATTCGGAATTCGACGAAACCAGTTTCATTGGGACCGTAATGTCGAACTGTAGCTGCATGTCCAGTTTCGTGATTTTTGGGTATCGTGTGTGATCACACGAATTTTTAAAAGACGAATAAACGATGGAGAATATACCGAGAATATTCCCTACTTCAAAATATCTAAATCTAAACCCCTATAAATACCCCCTTATCGTTCTAACCTAATTCAACTCTCTTCTTTAGTCAATGAGATATTCCGCCGTTGTTTTTCCTTTTCACAGCAAACATTCGTTCAAAAGAAAAATCAAAACAATTACAGTATATTTCTATAAATTATAAAACATCTGTATTTGCATTCACGGATGAATCCTCTTCGATCTAAGATAGTGTATGGGGAGTGCGATGCCACCATCTTCGGTTCAAAATTTATACCGTGAGACTAGGGTTCCATCCGTTTGGCGATAGAAGCAACAATTCGAGATTTTGATGTTGGATTTGGTTTTGGGGTTGGAAACCGCACCTAGTGGCTTAATTTGGTGGAATTCGGTTTGTGTTTGGGTGGAGCGAGCTACTTTATGTCATCGTTCATCTCGTTCGATGCAAATGATGGAAGAAGATCGAGCTGAACAGAAAGGATATGGAGGAGTCAAGCTTGGAAAGAGGGGTTCAACGCTAGTCTCGGCTTGGGAGTTCGAGGAGTATCGGAGGAGCAGATGGCAGTCAAAGTGCCATTCGAGTTTGCTGTTGGATTACTGGAGATCGCGTTGTGAAGGAGGAAGAAAAAGGGTCCGGGTCTGGGTTTATTTATCTCGATGGGCCTTGGGTTTAAAAGGTTAAGCCCATCAATTTTTAGGGAATTTAATTTATTTTATATATAAAATGTGTATTTATTTGTAATCGCCATAACTTGGTCATACGTAGACGGAATTCAGCGAAACAAGATCCGACAGGATCGTATGGGCGAGAGCTCCACAATGGAACTGACTGGGAGCAAATCGGGACTCGTTACAATTTATGGCGAAATAAATTGTCCGACTTAATCAAATAACGCAAACCGATTATATAACGGTTAACGCGCCAATGTGAGTAAAACTCACCAACTCTGAACAGTTATATTTTTATAACGTATTTTTAGAACTGTTAATCATCTGTTGATTGCTGTGTGTTGGTTGATTGATTGAACTGCTAGTCAGTTAGTGGAAATTATATATATATATATATATATATATATATATATATAAACCGTTAAATCTATATATGTTGATTCTGTTAACAGAATATTTCATATTGAACTGAAAGTGATGTTAATTATATTGTGTAACATCTGTGGATGCAGGGAAACAGGTTGGAGGGACCCAACTGGGTTCCTCAATATATAAATACTGTTTTGTTTTATATATTGTGTTATACGATGTGATATGAAATCTGTTCATTTTATATGTGTGAATGATACTGATCATTGTTGTATGGTATGTTAAATACCATAACATACCAGAATGTTGATAAAGGAATTTTCAAAGTGATATTGAAAACAGAATATTTATAAATTGGAATATTTATAAATAAGAGATATTTATAAATGGAATATTTATAAATAAGGAATATTTATAAATTTGGAATATTTATAAATAGGAGATATTCAAAAAGGAAATAATTTCAGACCATTTTCTTTTTGAATGGAAAGGCCTGTGTGGCGGGTTTGGGGATTTTCCCGATACAAAGGAGGTTATGGCGAATTTTCCCGGGAATTTAAGGAGTTAGAATATTTTTAAGAATAAATTTGAAAAGGAAATATTTGCAAACCATTTGCAAATAGAATAAAATAGAAAAAGGAAATATTTGTAAACCATTTACAAATAAAATTGAAAAGGGAATATTTAGTAAATAAGTAGAGTTAATAAAAAGGAAAACGTTATTAAAAGGACATTTATAAAGTGAAGAACCGTTTCTAAAAAGTGAATCTTTATAAATGAATAAACGTTGTTAAAAGGGGATCTTTTTAAATGGATAAACGTTATAAAAAGGAGAAATCGAATATGGTATTCGAAGTTAGTTAATCGAATATGGTATTCGAAGTTAGTTAATCGAATATGGTATTCGAAGTTAGTTAATCGAATATGGTATTCGAAATTAGTTAATCGAATATGGTATTCGAAGTTAGTTAATCGAATATGGTATTCGAAGTTAGTTAATCGAATATGTTATTCGGAAGGGGTTAGTCGAGTCGTGTTAGTCAAATAGAGTTAACCAGTTAGAGTTAATCAGTTAGGGTTAATCAATTAGAGTTAACCAGTAGAGTTAATCAGTTAGAGTTAACCACTAGAGTTAATCAAGTGTAGTTATTTGAGTTAGAGTTAGTCAAACATAGTTATTCAGGATAAGTGTCATTCAGCACGACTGTTAGCGTAACTCGCAGGGCTGTAAATAGCCTAAGGCGGTCGGATGTTTCCTGAGAAAATCAGGCGTAACCATTGTGATCGCTGCGATCTAAAGTCAAGCGAATGGAGTTAAATCGAATATTAGTTATTCGAAATAAAGTTAAACAGGCATAGTAATTCAAATATAAGTTAATCGAATATTAGTTATTCGATAGGAGTTAAATAAGTCGAGTTAATTAGGTTAAGTTAGTAAAATGAGTTAAGTAAACCGAGTAAATCCAAGTGAGTTGATTTAAAGGAGTTAGTCGAATATTGGTTATTCGAATAGTGTTAAAGGAGTTAGTCGAATATTGGTTATTCGAATAGAGTTTAAGGAGTTAGTCGAATATAGTTTATTCGAATAGAGTTAAAGGAAAGGAATTATAGATTATAGTTTAATCGAAAGGAGTTATCGATTATAGTTTAATCGAAAGGAATTATCGATTATAGTTTAATCGAAAGGAGTTATCGATTAGTTAATCGAAAGGAGATTATCGAATATGGCGTATTCGAAAGAGAGAGATTTCGAATATAAGTTATTCGAAGAGAGATAATCGAATATAGGATATTCGAAGAAGAGTTAATCAAATAGAAATTTACTCGAAGGAGAATTATACGTCGAATTCAATTATATCGAATTCGGGAAAGTAATATTTACTTTTCGGTTTTTAAATCAAGAGTATACACTAATAAATTAGGGTTAGGTTTAATTATTCGAATTAAAGAATAAAGGTTATAATTGAAGTTTGATATTGCGAAAGTAGGGATTATAACGTTATCGTTATAATCAATGTTTTCAATAAAGAAGTGGATTTGTAAATTGAATCCGAGAGTTACGTAAAGAAGTTGTTAAAGGAGTAAAAGATAAACTGTTACTATTTCGAAGTTATAACGTTGTTCAGTTAAGGTCTGAGAGGTAATTATACCCCAACTTGATTGACTCCCTTCTTAACTAAGGAATGGTAAGGTTTGATAGTGAATGATGGTTAAGTGAATTTAATACATAGTTTGAGTTGGCATAGCGATGTTTTATTTAAACATGTGTTTAAATCCAATAAAGGAACTTTGGAACTGTTTTCCAAATAAGAAATCAGAAATGTTTTCTAATATAGAAAACAAGGAAATGGAAATGTTTTCCATTGTTAATAAAGTATATTTTCTAAAATTAGAAAATAAGAAATTTAGAATATAGGGAAACAGGAGATAAGTAAATTAATGAACTAAAGAGATAAATGTTAAATGATGATTGGTTGATATAATTTCCGTCTGGAAATAATATCGTTGTTTGCACACGAGTTTTTCTTTGATAGTTAAATCACAGACTATCAATGTTTTGACCATTTTAACGTTGTTAATATGGAGAGACCGGTTGGATTATTATCCAAAGAACCGCTCTGTATTTGCATAAGCGTTGCGAATCATATATGCTGAATATATTGAAGACGGAGTAAAGTGCAAGGGTTGTTGTATAAATCTTAGATAACAATGGACTATGATGGATGTACTGAATAGTGCCTTCGGTTTCGTTCAGTCCCAGAACGAACGTAAATGGACAAATGTCTGACAAAGTATTTCCAATGATCGAATGGGTTGGTCTGTATAAATATATATGGTTGCAACGGATTTATCCCTTAGCATAACATCCAGGATATTTGTATAAACCAACTAATGATTTACGGATCTGATAATGTGGCATTCAAAGTGATCGTGTTATAAATGAATGGAAAGTAAGCGTAGCTTCTAGCCTCACATCCGGTAAATGACAGAAATCGGGCAGACAACATGGCTAAGTCGGTCGCACCGAAGTAGGGTGTATAATCACCTATCTATAGAATATTCATTTGCTTCTTTTAATCTATCAATGTTGTCCCATATATATACGGGAAACGGTTGCTGATCCCAACCATTGGTGATGTACATTCGATACACTCAAGCGAAATGAGTGGTCGGTCATGTGTGGCTGAGTTGCAAGATGTTCATGTTGAACTCCAGTGTATCGTTCCTAGTGTACACTTATCGGAAGGTGGTTCCGTACCTTGTCATAGTTGGAAATCCATTACCCAATACGTGCTTGCGGTTTTGATTGTATACTATATTTGTAGAACGTGAGATGAAAGCGTTTCTGCTAGATTGTTATCTAATTGTATTTAGACATTATTATAATATCAGAATGATATTGCTTGTCAAAGATGTTGGATTCTCATAAGGGAAAAACCCGTTCCGTTATGCGGCGTGGTCTTATGAGATATCGTTTACTTGTTCAAACTGTTTTAAACTGTTTTACTCATACCAGTCCCATGACTGACCCCGGAGTTTATTTGTTTGCTTTCCCTAAACTCTTGGGTGCCTAATTTTGTACGGGCAGTCAAGTAGTCGGGATTTTACAGATACACTTGGAGAGCTTGGAGCAGGAGGCTTCAGGATTCTATAGCTATTATTATTTCCGCTGTTGTTGTAAGTGCTGTACTCTGATAAGTGCTATTGTATATATAACTGTTTGTATTTCAAAAAGTTATGTTATATTTTATTCGTTCCGCTGTGAGGTTCGTGTTTACTTTGATGATGATGTTCTTCTTCTTCTTCTATTCTATAAGTTCTACCTTATCTATCCTCACCCTCTATCTTCTTTCTATTAGTTTCTTGAATTTCAAGTGCAATTTGGGGTTGGACTTGTGTTATTTAGTCAGCTCAAATTGGACCGGATTTTCGGGTCACTACATAAAACCAGTTATGCTTTACATCCTCCACTTTGCTCTGAATTTTCTCAACAATTTTCCAGTTGCGGAAAGCTTCGAAATAAAGACAGGAGGCGGAGTTCTTCACGTTGTGCTTGAAACTGAAGAAAAAGACTATAGCGTCAAAGGTCGGAGGGTGACCGAGATACCTCATGTACAGATAATGCAACGATAACATGTTGCCATAAGCGATCGGATGTAACTGTATTGGAGCCAAGTTCATTTATCATAGGAGGTCGATAAAAAATAAAGGAAAGGGAGGGATAGCTCCAATGGTACACATAGGACGAGACAACGCCATGTAACCTTCACGGGGATTGTGAGGACGATCATGTTTCCAGGAAGATGGACACTTCCCCAAGGAATGTTGTGCTTAACATATATAATATGCAATTGTTTAAGGGTCATTGTGCTCTCCTTAGTGTCCGAGGGATTTCTCAGGATCGGCGCGCTTGGAAGTGTGTCGAGCATTGCTGGTATAGTTGTTGTTCCGCTTGATTCGACTATTACATGGGGAAGAGGGGACAAATGTGTCGACCCAATTTGGGTGTCAGCGTTCGAATCAGATTTAGAGCTGGTTGAAGAATTGGGAGTGTTATCCACTGTAATTAGGGTGGATAATTCTTTGCCCTCACCAAGTCCCTGTTTTCCAACACCTTGTGTCTTGACCATTGTGAGTGGCCTATTCATGATAAAACCATTAGTCAATGACATGCGAGAATTGATGATAATTAACCGCTAAAAAAATGGAGAGAAAAGAAAATCGACTGGATATCTTATCTAGCTAAAATCAGAAATTGCTTTAGGAGCAATTAATTCTATCCTATAATGCCATTCCCATAGACGACAAATTACAAGATCATTTTGGTCCTTATGTACCAGCCTTTACGAAGATAGCCATCATTACCTGCACTTACCCTTATTCCCATCCTTTCAAACATTACCACGTGTCCAAGCGATTAATAATGCTTTGAAACACAAGACATTTTGAAAAGATGGGATGCATCTTCCTTATACCATTTCAAGATAATAGTTCTTATACCATTGAAATTTGCCATGATGGTATCAAAAACACCACCAACCACTGCATTGCCGCTGACGGTGACTCGGTGCTGGTAATTCCGATCATGGACTATATGGAGTACAAATTATGAAAAAAAGGGAAAAAGAGGATTTGTATATGGAAATTACATTAAATTGCATAGAAAAGATGAGAAGGAGAAATCAATTCATACCTAAAGAAGCAACTGAAGAAGTAATCTAGAACGCATTGGAAGAAGACTCCTCAATTTTTTCCTAAAGAATAGTAAATCAAGTTGTGGTAAAATGTAAGAAAAGGAAAGTGGGTCGTCCTTTTATTATGTGATAGGAAGACTCTTCATATGCAAATGACACAACCCTTGCTTCAGAATCAGCCGATGTGTCAATGCAATAACACGCCAAGTTTAACCGAATAGACATATGGCAGTAGAGCTTCATTATTACCTGATCTGGTGTAGATTTCCAAGGAATTCGATAAGTCAACTTCGGTTTATGAAACTCATGACGGGATAGCTCAAACAGACCTACAGGCGACCTTTTTGTCTATGTGGAAAATTAACTTATTAAATAATCACAAAGCATGCCTTGTTTCCAATGCAACATACTTTGGTAGGAAAAGTGTTGATGGTCCCTTTTGGCAAGGCCATCAAGGTTCATTGGAGCCACAGACCCGTATCGAAGAAACCTTAGTCAGAACCTGTAACACCATGAATTTTCTGTTAACTGTAAATTAACAAATTAAACTATAGTTAATTCTAAATGAAAGAATTATGAAACCGGGTTACGCCATTGCGTTTGTCTCAGAATTCTGCTTAAGATATAGTCCGAATTTGCAGGAATCGGACTCGGTATGAAGGAGTTATGACCTCCGGAAGTTTCAGAATTCAAATTTAAAATTCAAACAGTTCAAAAGAAGTTCAAAATTCGAAAAATAGACCCAAACTGCGCTGGGCGGGAAAATTACCGCCCAGGCACTAGGTCGACCTGGGTGACCAGGTCGACCTGGTTTGGCCCTGGCTGGCCTGGTCGGTTTCTGGTCGAATTTCTGAGCTTGGCTGTGTCACTAATGCTGATTTGTCACATTCTGGTTGGCTCCTCTCGAAGTGAATGGTCTAGATTCATCTATGATCATCTGATGACTCAAATCAATCTGAAATTCTATATAAACAACTTAAGTCTCCAACCTAAATTCACATAAAAAAATTAGAGATGGAGCCGCCATGCTATCGGGAGAAAAATGAGAGGAGCCTCCACATGTAGAAAAGCTTAGAGACAAGCCAAAACTAAAGTAAAACAAGAATCAAACAACGTTTGTCTACCCAAAGGAAAGCATTGCAAATTCAGAACTTAGAAATCAGAAAACAAGACCGTCGTTTGTTGTAAATACAGTGATTTTTCTGATGTGAATAAAAGTTAGGATTTGATTCGATGTAAAATGGAAATGGAATTGTGTTATTGTATAACGACGATGTTGATTCATATCTATGTGTTGTAATGATTGTGGTATTGTGTTGTTTGTGGTATGATTGACTTGATGTTGGATCCACTAGATTGTTTGTGGATTAATTTAGTTGATGTTGGATCTATTCAAATTCATATACAAGTTATTTGGTTCATATCTACACCCCTATGCTTAGGTGATTATGACAAGTTATATGATGTACAACGGAACCCCTATGCCTAAATGATTATGTTCATATAAATGCTCCTATGTTTATACAAAATTTGCAAGTTCCTAATTGGATCCATGCCAAGATCCATTTTAATACAAGTTTCATGTTATAGTAGTAAACATGATTTGGATCTAGTTCACACATGCGATGAAATTATACGTACTTTATGAACATGTTATATTCTTGTCATATGCTAGTGATGTTCGATGTTATGCCTAGATCTAAACATGTTTAGGCTTATGTTGTCTAAATCATATGCTAAATTCATGTGACACCTGTTTAGTTAGATTCCTCTTTTTAATGTAAGTTCACATGACAAGTTGAAACCCATGATTCAGTCTATGTTGCAAATTCACATATATGTATGTTGACTATTTTGCAAGTTCACACCTATGATGTTCATATTGACTATACTTATAATGCCAAGTTCACACCTATGTCATGTTTATGTTAATGAATGCCAATTTTGTGTACGCTTAATTAGGCTAAGTTTTTAGCCTAATATTATATGTTAAAAACCATGCGAACGAAAATTAGGCAAAGGTTGTTAGTGTAATATTTAGATGGGGTAACGTTGGGAAAATTGGTAATTATAGGAAAACTTGATATAAATTGGTGAAAATATATGAAATTGGCATGTTTGTCACATGCCAAAATTGGTGGCACTTGAATGGTATAATATCTTATACCAAAAGTTTTAAACTTGGAAAGTGGGCCATAACATTTAATTGTTAGCAAATTTACATATAACAAGTAATAAAGACAAATATATGAATTTAGAAAATACGAGTATGCTTAACACGAGGTTGGATTGAGTTGTGATGTAAACCTGCCCGGACCCGCCTGGCTGTCCAGTAGTCATAACAATACCTATCCAATGTGGGTGGTTAAGCATTGAGCCCAATAAGGACCCGAGGTTAGACTGAGTTACGGTGTAAATATGCCCGGAACCGAACGGCACATCCAGTAACCGTAACAATACCTATCTAATGTGAGTGGTCGGTGATTTAAAAAGCTAAGGATAGACAAGTCAGGATGGTAGGGTTAAGTTAACTAAAACACTTAATCAATTCAACATGTTAAATTAAACTGATGGGTGGGGGTTAGGTAAATACAGAAACTTTACCACTTAACATGTTTGACTAGAAAACCCTAGCAACGGGGACCCATTTCAGCAGTAATCCAATTAGGTATCATGGTACCCTGAAACTAGGCCGGGTGGGGCACGATTACTGGGCTGATTGTAAGCAGTCAAAAGCGACGGCGGTGGCTGCAATGGTGTGGGTTCTAACGGAGCGCGGGCATGCACACACTTCGAAGCAGACAAACAGGGCACTGGGGGCACCGGTAGTACAACCAATGCATTCTAAGGATTGTGTCGGACCGCCACCATGGGACTTGATACACCCCATGGTGGGACCATCATAGGTATCTACAATCTTTGGGGGCCATAAGACACAAATGATTATGCGAGTAGGAGCCGATCTTTAGAAAGGGGATCACTTCACCCTGATCATGGGGTGCCAGTTGAGACAATGCAAGTAGGTGCAGAGATATAGTGTGGGGTGCGATAGTATTATTCGATTCAAACTGCTTTATCTTAGTTTATGATACTTCCTATTTCCAGTTTATACCTATCATGCCCTTTTTCTTATTCACATACTGAAGAGTCACTAGACTTACCAGGCTTTAAGCGTGACCCTATTTTCTTTCGTCTTCTTTTCTTCTGTTCCCCCCTCCCCCTCCCCTAGGTCCACAGGGAGGAAACAACCCAGCTTAGTCAGATTCTTTGCAAGCTTCAAGATAGTAGATGTACGGTTTGGACTCTCTTTCCTTGGCTATGGCTGTTGGACACACTCTATGGGGATTTATGCAGTTTTAATTATGTTTTTATGCTTCTTCATTTAATAACCAAGACAGAAATGATGATGTAATGTTTTGGAAGTTATTATGTGATAGTTATGGAAATGTTTTGTATGAACACATATTTATGAAATAAAAAGTTTGTTATTTTCCGCTGCTTATATATATATGTGTTTATATCTGTCTTATGTTTTATCTGTGACTTTTACTTACAAACCTCCACCAAAGTTAAGGCATTCCCTTTGTGAGTGACCTTAATGGAGGGTGAGGTGTTTCACTTGGTATCAGAGCACAGATTTACCAGATTAGATAAAGGTTTTTGAAACTATTTTCAAAAAAGAAGTTTAAAGAAGAATATTTTTTCAAGAAAAAGCGTTGTTTTTAAAAGGCATAGTCCCCCAAAGCCATACACACTATCTCTCTATCCTTTGGTCTTGAATCTTTCCTTTTCATTTCAGCATGTCTGGGGACCTTACTCCCCAGCTACAGACGCTTTTACTCTTCCTACTCCTCTACGTGAAACAGCAAGCGGAAGAATCGCAGAATAAGAAGACGGATAATAGTCAAGGAGGAAAGGACCACAACAATAATAACAAGGCATGTAAGAAAATGAAATTTTATTTCTATGGCATTGTTGGGCATATAGTCCAGGATTGTAGAAAGAAGAAGATGAAGATGGGAGCATGCTTTTAGTGTGGTAATACTGGACATATCAGCAAGAACTGCCCTAAGAAGCAAGGGAAAGGCCCGCAAGCAGGACCTTTTGGGGATACCTCTTTAACTTCTTCTCCTAGATGCTTTGTTTTATCTTGCTTATCTTCTCAATCCTATCTTGAGAACCTTAGGTAGGAATATTTCTGTAGAAAGCTTAGTTTATCTCTATGATCGTCCAATTCTCACTCTCATTGATTCTGGTGCATCTCACTCCTTTATTTCATCAGCTTTAGTAGAATCTCTGCACCTAGACACTAGTATGGTAGAAGATCCCTTGGTTGTTTCAAATCCAATTGGGGGCTCGGCATATTTGTCGATGGTTTGCTTGGATTTGAAAATCTCTATTCTAAGTGTTGAATTTAGATGTAGTGCCTTTGCTTTGGGCTTCTCAGGATATGGACTGATCTTAGGCATGGACTGGTTATCCAGTAATGGTGGCATTCTTGATTGTGAGAAAAGAGTGGTTAGACTCTTGACTCGGCTCGGTAACACTCTAGAAATTTCTTGTAATCCCTTGAATGCTGTTATGCTTAGTTATCTAGAGTCGCCTTGAATGCTGTTATGCTTAGTTATCTAGAGTCGCTTGACGCTTCTGTTGAGAATTTGCAGTCGGTTAGAGTGGTTCGGGAGTATCCGAATGTTTTTGAAAGGTGAAAGGCTTACCTCCAAAGCGGGATATAGACTTCCGCATATATCTTGTTGATAATGCAAAGCCCGTAGCTCTGCATGTTAGACACATGGCTCTAAAGGAGAGAAAAGAGCTCAGTAAGCAAGTTAAGGAGCTTCTCGAGGAGGAGTTTATAAGGCGGAGTATCTCGGAATGGGAAGCTCCAGTAGTGTTCGCCACCAAAGCAGATGGTTCATTACGTCTTTGTATGGACTATAGGGAGCTAAACAAGCTGATAAAAAGAATAGACACCTGCTTCTCAGAATAGACGATTTATTTGATCAGCTTATAGGTGCGTCGGTCTTCTCCCAACTTGATCTGGCTACTGGGTTCCATCACCTAAGGGTAGCTGAAGATAGCATTAATAAAACGGCGTTCAGAACCCCAGACGGTTTCTACGAGTGGCTTGTCATGCCTTTTGTCTTGACAAACGCACCCGCTTATTTCGTAGACCTAATGAGTGGGGTGTTCAGAGAATTCCTCAATAAGTTCATGGTGGTCATCAAAGACGATATTTTGATCTTCTCAAAGAATGAGGAAGAACATGCTCAGCATCTGAAGGGGATCATGGAAACTCTTCGAGTTCATCAGCTAAAAGCCAAATTCTCCAAGTGCCACTTTTGGAGAGAAGAAGTAAGATTTCTTGGACATATACTGTCCAAAGAGGGGTTAGCTGTAGACCTCGCGAAAGTAGTGGCAGTGCAAGATTGGAAGACACCAAGAAATGCAACCGAAGTCCGAAGCTTTCTTGGGCTAGCCGGTTTTTACCGAAAGTTCATTAGGGATTTCGCAAAAATCTCAGCTCCACTCACAAGGCTAACAAAGAAGAATCTGGCGTTCACTTAGGATTTGGATTGCGAGTTTTCTTTCCAACGATTAAAAAGTGCTCTCACAACAGCCCCAGTTCTGACTTTGCCGGATGGAAGCAAGATGTTCACAGTATACACAAATGCTTGTGGTACGGGACTAGGCGCTGTTCTGATGCAAGAAGGGAAGGTATTAGTTTACGGTGGAAGACAATTGAAAGTTCATGAAAGGAACTACCCAACCCACGATCTTGAGTTGGCCGCCATCATCTTTGCGCTTAAGTCTTGGCGCCATTATCTCCTAGGTGAGAAGTTCGAATTATATACTGACCATAAATCATTGAAGTATCTTTTCTCGCAGAAAGATCTTAACTTGAGGCAGCAAAGGTGGATGGAGTTCCTTGCCTCATATGATTTTGAGATTTCATATACTCCTGGAAAAGGCAACGTAGTAGCAGACGCGTTGAGCAAAAAGAAGCTGACCCTAAGCCCTCTCTATGTAGAAAGGCAAAGCTTGGAGTATATAGCCAGTTTTGACTTTAGGCCCATGTCTGATTTTGTACCTGGTTTATTGGCATCCTTAGAAGTACGGACCACTCTTTTAGACTCAATAGGGGCCGCACAACGCGAAGACCCTCAGCTTGTTGATGTGATTGATAAACTAATTAGGGGTGAAACTTCCAGTCACCTCAATAGGTACTCCATCGATGATGAGGGTTGGCTGAGACGGGATGGAAGACTATGCATCCCACAAGTAAGGTATTCAGTAAAGATGGCTCTCGAGGAAGCACATCATTCCAAGATGACAATACATCCAAGTGGGGACAAGATGTACAAGGACGTAAAGAGAGTTTTCTATTGGAGCGGCATGAAGAAAGACATGGCAGATTTCGTTTCTAAGTGCGTGACATGCCAATAGGTCAAGGCGGAACACTAGAAGCCTAGAGGACTGCTTTATCCTCTAGAAGTCCCGCAATGGAAGTGGGATAGCATTTCAATGGACTTCATTGATGGGTTGCCTAGGTCAAGAAGAGGTAATACTAGCATTTGGGTAATAGTGGACAGGCTTACTAAAAGTGCCCACTTTATACCTATCAAGAGTAGAAGGAATGCCTCGTCTCTAGCTTCTCTTTATCTCAAGGAAATAGTTCGACTCCATGGAATACCCTCCAGCATAGTGAGTGACAGAGATCCCATATTTATGAGCGAATTTTGGCGGAGTCTGCAAGAAGCTGTAGGCACACACTTATGCTTGACCACGGCTTATTACCCCCAAACTGATGGTCAGACAGAAAGGGTGAATAGAGTATTGGAAGATCTTTTGAGACTATGTGTTCTTGACTTTGGAGGGACTTGGGAGGATCATCTTCCTTTAGTGAAATTCGCCTACAACAACGCTTACCAAGCCACCATCGGTATGGCGCCCTTTGAAGCTCTATATGGAAGACCGTGTCGATCACCGACTTGTTGGTGAGAGTCTACTGACAAGCTTTTACTTGGGCAGACATGATTATAGAGACTTCAGAAAAAGTAGACTTGATACGAAGGAGAATGAAGACTGGCCCAGATAGATAGAAATCCTATGCAGACAAAAGAAGGACCGACCTTGAGTTTGAGGTTGGGGACAAGGTTTTCCTTAAGGTTACCCCTTTAAGGAACGTCATTCGCTTTGGATCCGCATGAAAGCTAGCACCAAGATTTGTAGGACCATTCCCTATCATCGAGAAGATTGGGAAAATGGCTTATACAGTAGAGCTGCCCGAAAGGTTGGCTGGAATTCACAACGTCTTTCACATTTCTCATCTCCGGAAATGTCTACATGAATCTGCAGAAGTGGTGGAGTCAAGCATTCTAGAAGAAGCCGAAGTGGAACGCGAAGCAACTGTGAGGAGAGTTCCAACTCGAATCGTAGGAACTGAAATCAAAAGGCTACGCAACCGCGAAGTCAAGCTCGTTAAAGTTTAGTGGAGCGATGCCGAGGAAGACGCGACTTGGGAAACTGTGGACAGAATACGCGCGGCCTACCCTTTTCTTTTTGAGGGTACATCTTTGATTTCTCTTTTTCCTTAAGTTGTGCTTATATCTATCTTTTTAGGTATATCTCCTCGATATTATCCCTTATCCTTAGGTAGAAACCCCTTTTGGATGTAAACATGTATTTGAAACATGTTATGGTTGATGGCTGCAAGTGGTTGCTAGTGATTGCTCATGGATGCATATACACACACAACCTAGGTTTTAGATCGGCTCAGTCACTTCATATCGCATATGCATATATGTACTCATATTTGTATGTGGTTGAAACTTGATATGTTGTCATATGGATGTCGCATTTGTATGAATGGTTGCGCACTCATGTAGAATTATGAGTAGGAAAATTCTGCATACATAATGGATTCAGGGCACTTACATGATTCACATTAAGGAGGTCAACTGAATCAGTAGACCGCCTAATTTTTGCATTAGATAAGGACATATACACACACTATGCATATGATCGTGAAGCATTAGAAGTCTTTTAAGGACAATGGACGCCTGTGTTTGTTGGTTGAGTAGATGGACGATTGGATGTTAGGACTTACGTTCTCCTCGACTTGAAGATTTTGGGGACGAAATCCTTTAAGGAGGAGAGAATGTAACACGCCGAATTTTCTGTTAACTGTAAATTAACAAATTAAAGTATAATTAATTCTAAATGAAAGAATTAAGAGAAACGGGTTATTCCATTGCGTTCGTCTCGGAATTCTGCTTAAGATAGAGTCCGAGTTTGCGGGAATCGGACTCCGTATTAAGGAGTTATGACCTCCGGAAGTTTCAGAATTCAAATTTAAAATTCAAGCAGTTCAAAAGAACTTCAAAATTCGAAAAACAGACCCAAACTGGGCAGGGTAAGAAAATTCCCGCCCAGGCACCAGGTCAACCTGGGGGTCGACCTGGGTGACCAGGTCGACCATAGGGTCGACCGGGAGGTCGACCTGGGGGTCGACCTGGTTTGGCCCTGGCTGGCCTGGTCAGTTTCTGGTCGAATTTCTGAGCTTAGTTGTGTCACTAGGGCTGATTTATCACATTCTGGTTGGCTCCTCTTGAAGTGAATGGTCTAGATTCATCTATGATCATCTGACGACTCAAATCAATCTGAAATTCTATATGAACAACTTAAGTCTCCAACCTAAATTCACATAAAAAAAATATAGAGACGGAGCCGCCACGCTGTCAGGAGAAAACCGAGAGGAGCCTCCACTTGTAGAAAAGCTTAGAGACGAGCCAAAACTATAGTAAAACAAGAATCAAACAACGTTTGTCTACCCAAAGGAAAGCATTGCAAATTCAGAACTCAGAAATCAGAAAACAAGACCGTCGTTTGTTGTAAGTATAGTGATTTTTCCGATGTGAATAAAAGTTAGGATTTGATTCGATGTGAAATGGAATTGTGTTATTGTATAACAACGATGTTAATTCATATCTATGTGTTGTAATGATTGTGGTATTGTGATGTTTGTGGTATAATTGACTTGATGTTGGATCCATTAGAATGTTTGTGGATTAATTTAGTTGATGTTGGATCCATTCAAATTCACATACAAGTTATTTGGTTCATATCTACACCCCTATGCTTAGGTGATTATGACAAGTTATATGATGTAAAACGGAACCCCTATGTCTAAATGATAATGTTCATATACATGCTCCTATGTTTATACAAAAGTTGCAAGTTCCTAATTGGATCCATGCCAAGATCCATTTTAATACAAGTTTCATGTTATTGTAGTAAACATGATTTGGATCTAGTTCACACATGCTTCTACCTTTTTCATTTATTTGACTTCATTTTTTTCAATGCTATTAGATGATTTTAATTTTTAAGAACAAACACTCGTTAATTATGACTCGTTAATAATCTGGAGTAGGCTAACATGACCTGACCTAGGAAAGGCCCATTGCTGAGCTACATGTTAATGTCGACTTAGACCGGAAAAGCTTACCATTATACTATATCTTATCCACAAAAAAACAACATTCATATTAAAAGAAGCGAGGTGCAAATTTACTATGGAATTACAGTTTTGTTGCTGTTATGATCACATCAAAGAGACAAAAAATGATGCTTCCCTGTGGAAGTTGTGGTAAGGACTGAAAGTTGTCAGGGGAATAACATGCCAGTTTTCGCGTTAAAGACGACTTGTCGACTTGAACAAATCGGTTATAACCCAATTGCTGAGCTAGGTCAGGTCATGATGCAAATACATATGGATTTTAATTTTAAGAACAAACATATTTATAGAAACCCTTAATTTCCTAGGTCAGGTCAGGTCATGATGCAAATACATATGGATTTTAATTTTTAAGAACAAACACTTGTTAATAATCTGGTAAGACAAAAATTAAGGTTTTCTCTGCCCCATCGACATTTGCTTTCTCTTTTATTCCACATGTTTCTTAAATGTGGTCTTTGATATAGTTATAGTCAAAAGATGTTCAAAGCATCAAACTGGCCAAATAATTTGGAATTTTCCTATGTTATGTGTAAAGTAGTGCTTGCAAATTTATATAGCTGAGTGTTTGAGTGATTAGTGTTTTAAATTTTTGGCATGGTGTGTATGCATGTTCATACCTATGACATGCATTTTTCAGTCTAGATATTGTTCCATATACTGTACTCAAACAAGATGCTTGGATACTATGTAATTCACTACATTACCTACAGTTATGTATTGATATCGATAAGTTTTTCCATGCCTGTAGATGTTTGATTTTGTTTGCTTATCTGATGTAATATTTGTCTTACCAGATTCTTGTACAACTATATATCATCTAAACTCCATAAATGACAGTTGTCCTTTTATTTTTTATAAACAGAAAATAGCAAAGAAGAATAAGGCCATTAAAAGGAAAAGTCACACGCAAAACGAACTAGATGAACAGAGTAATAAACGTACGAGAGAAGAGCTGTTAGAAGACCATCAAGTAGAAAACGAGGCTGATATTGAACCAGAAAATATTGCTGTAATGCATGACAACCCACATGCATTAGAAAACAATCAAGCTCAAATCGTATTAGAAAACAATGATGAAGTACAAGACAATCTACAAACAATTGACAACGGAGTTCAGGCAGAAGGAAAATCGACAAGAAAGCCTAGAGGGCCAACCAAAGTCAGAAGAATTCCATTCAACTCTTCGGAGTTGATAGAAGTTGAATTTAATAGTACAGGCGAACCAATAGGACCTGGGTTAGTCAAATTATCCTCTTATTTAGGACCACTTGTACGAGAAATTGTTCCGGTTACACTAAGTGGATGGAAGCAAGTTAGTTCCGAGTTGAAAGATGTTTTATGGGAAAGCATCCAGGTGACACTCTGAATAGTTGTACTCATGATGTTGATCTATCCCAATTAACGACTTTATCATCCGACTTATTATCCACATTAACCAAAAGTGCACTTTTATCATTCAACTTTGATTATACTATACTGTCTTTATTTATAAATATATTTTAGACAATGCATAGTGGATCCTAGTGCTTTATGATAGTAAACCATGTATTATGTTTTAGTTATTGAAGCAGCTTTTTCAACATTTCAGATTGAAGTTTGAATTTCAATCATAAGACAGTTTGCAATATATATGCATTATTTTCACAAATTTTAAGCTAGATGAACTGTATCTATCTCACAGGCATTGTTTTAGTTTTTAACTGCTATATTCATTACTGGACATGTTAAACTTATAATTAATTTCGCCATATTCCTGGAACCTGCTATGTGGTGGAGAAAACATGCAATGATAGGACCTCTTTTGGTGCCAGTATTTGTAAGCAAACTATAACAACTTTTATTATTGTCGCGGGCAAGGTTTAAATTGGATTTAGGTTGGCACAAAACTCTAGTTTTTCAACAAATGGGTGGTATTTGGCGGGCATTAAAATGTAGATTAGTTCGGAAGGTGTTACAAGCCAAGTCCATGGAGGAAAGACTTCAGTTAAAACCATCTAACATTAGATGTATAAATGAATGGAAGAAATTTATCAAGTTGAAAACAAGTTCGGAATTCAAGGTACGAGAAATTTTCTTATATACTTCTAATGTACAAAAAACTAAATTAAATAGAACTGCATTGGAATGTGTATGTGCATGTCAAATGTCAATAATGTATGGTGCTAGTAAAACATACATCCAGCCCGTTATGAATTTGCATGTATTCATCATTCCAAAGGGGAGGGGGGTAGTCTTCAGTTTCTTCTTTGATTATCTGTAATTGAATAAAAATTGCAACTTTTAAGAACTGAAACTATATGACAGTAAATGCAATGCACTCATCATCTGAACATTTTATATCGTTATAAAAATAGCTGGCTTTTGTTATGCGAGACTTATGAATGTACTTTAATTTTATTTATCTGTAATGACTAAGTTGAATACTACCATACCATTCTTATTTTAGGTTGTGAGCGAGAAGAACAAAGCTATTAGACAGCGGCAGTTGCCACACACGTCCAGTCGTAAAGGAATGGCACGACTAGCTGAAGATTTGTTAACAAAATTGTAGTTATATATTTACTGCAATATTTATGAAACTTTTAATTTAATTGCTTTTGTTATTTGGTGATTTTGAATGTAGAAATGCGAAAGTAGTGATTGCTCTGCCGTCTCTAGAAGTGTAGTCTGGATCAAATCTCGCACTAAGAAAAATGTTGAACCGGTGAATATGATTGCTGCAGATGCTATAGTAAGTTCATACTTTTCAAATACATATGATAGACATATAAATACTATGTTTTAATGAGTTCTGAAAAAATATAAGATGTCATATATGTGGTATTTAAATTTGCAAGCTTGTGAGTGTGTTTCCTATTTTAATTTAAATACCATGTTTTAGTACTACATAATGATTTAGTGTTGTGAAGATTGGGAAGCAATAAATGCCCTTTTTCTGAAAATTTTCATTTGGCTGTACCTTCTGAGTTCCCTACAATGAAAGTCGGTCACACTATTGAACAAATATCAACTTTTATCGATCGACAGTGACTACAGCTCAATCTTTTGTCTACTCGTTTCTGTTTCAGAGTGTCACATTTATTTTAATCTTTTTTTTTGGTATTTTTTTAATGGTTGATGATCACTATGAATTTTTAATGTCGGCTAAATATTTTTGATAGAACTGCAATTCAAATGCTGGATATTACGGTGATTGCTAGGGTCACCAAAGCTATTTTGACGGGCAATAATGAGCTCAAAATTAGGTCGCCAAAGCAATTTCCTACAGCACACTAACATTGCTTCATATCACTGTTTCAATCAATGTTTTTGATTGTGCATTATTTGATATCTGCACCTATGATACACAGTCCTGGTTTTCTTTGATACCTGTAATCGGATCTTTATATCGATTGTACAGTTTCCAGTCTATTGAACTTTATTGCTTTTAATATCATGAGCATCTGAACGATAAATTAATTGCTGCACAATACACTATTGATTTGTACTGCAAAAAGATCCGTGAATTTCCTCAAAGTTCTAACAAGTACGATTTGCACTGTGGTATTTAAACGGCAATAATATGAAATTAATCATGTTTTGTAGGAAAAGATTAAACAAATTGAAAGTGTTTCAAAATCGTGCTCGCCAATTAATTATAGAGAAGATGCACTTGCACAAGTGTTAGGGCAAGAAAGACCGGGTCGACTTAGAGCGATGGGAAGAGGAATGAGTCTTAGTAGAGCGGCTTTATCGGAAGTTAAGGATAAGCATACACTGCTACTTGAAAGCAAAGTGTCGGACTTAGAGAAGAGATTTCTACAACTTGAGAAAAGCCAGGTGCAAATTATCACTACATATTGCATTGCTAAAATAATAAAGGCATCAGTTTCTCTGAAATGTTTCTTTCAAGCAAACTATCTCAAATGATTGAACGATCGGTTTTTCATCGTTATACGGTTATACCAGTAAATCCAGGTTACGGTTTCAAAGTTGATTCAGAGAACCGAGCAAACACTATGCTAAAATCACTATGTTTCGTTAAGCAGACCAAGTTACTATTATTTGCTGAGACCATTTGTACTACTGTTTGCCATGCTCGGCCATTAATTAACGTCCGTCTAAAAAAATCTTAAAATCATAGGTTGACAATAAAATTATATATTGCTGAGAGCACCACCATTTGATTATCAAAACTACTCAAACTACTCTCACATTTCTTTTAATTGCTCACTAAGTTTGGATTTTAATATTTAATTGTATTACTGATGTTCAACAGTTCTGTTATCATGTCTTGAAGAGCGGTGGATGAGTGAATAATGGATTGGTATTCTTATTTCGAAATTTTCATTCGCTCTCAAATCCGTCGCTTTCCTCTGATCTATAATCTATTTCCTACCGTTTTAATTCGGTTGTACCAAATTATACACTAGCATCAGAAAAATCTGTATCCTCTAACGTATGTATTTTTTTAACCCTTATGTTATTTCTTATCATGTGGAGCACCAATAAAGAGTCAAAATCCACACTTAGGGGACGATGAAAAACAACAGCCAAAATATTTTTTTATTTTCAGTTGAGACTATGAGCCTAACGGTCTTCACACGCATAACTGGTTACGGGTTACATTTGAATACCTTCGCAAAATAACATATTTTGTTTCACTGGGTTACATTGGAATATCTTCACAAAAGAAGATATTTTGTTTCACCACAACAATTTTTTTCCTGTTTTGGTACACTATACATATGAGTTAGAAAACAGCCCATTCCAGTTCATTGGCAATGCACTCTCAGTTCATATGAATTTTAAGACTTTCATCAAACGACAGTTGACACTGCCAACATATTGAACATACTCACCAAATGAATCATCCTATCTTTCTGATACATATGTTTCACGTATTCTGTAATATGGTTTTTTTTGGGTGTGGTGGGGGATACCATTATATAGAATCGTAGGCACACTTTCAAGAAGGATCTCCTTATATTTACCCTCTTTATGCTCATAAGACACAAATTTATGCTCATAAGACACAGCATTTCATGTTCTATATTTATTTACAAATCTTACCAAATTGAAAGACCTCATTTTTTTTAACCAACTGCACTTCATTTTTAACAGATATCGTCAAACATGGTTAAAAACACATAGGACACAGCTTCATGCTTACGTATTATTTAATCCACACTTTCCTATTAACCACAATTCGTTGTTCAGATTAAACTAAGTCACTTTTTCCTATAATTTCATTCATTGTCTCATATCTACGGTCAAAGTACATATACATTATTTATTAACTTGCTCCACAAACAAGGCATTACAATCTAACCACAATTCATTGTTCATATTAAACTTGAAGTATTACCTTCTTGTATATCTTAAATATTACATTTGTATGTAATTATAACTAACTTTATATTTTCTAAGATTTTGCAGAGTAGACACAGTGGGATAGAAGTAAACAAACCTCAAGTAATTTTTTTAATTGGTTTCGCATCATTCATATTTTAACTTTTTATTCAATTAGTATCATTATTTTCCTATGTTTAAATGTAGTGTAACTTTGACGAAAATATGAAGAAGTGTGATTTATTGGATTGGCGAGGGAATGAAGAGATCATTGCTGAAGGAAGATTCGTGTCAGATGATCTGAACCAGCTTGTCAATGATGTTCCTTTAGGGCCGGATGCAAGGATTATTTTTATTGAAAATCCAATCAAGCTAGATGCTTTTGTATGGAGGCCTACATCTTCTTTCTCACTTATTGGGGAGGCAAAGGATAAAATTGTGGCATGACCGAAGAATAGTGTTGTTCTACATTCAACCGATAACAATGGAGGAGGAGAAGATAAGGTAAATATTTTTATTCACAATGAACATGCAATTTTATTATATACATTTTTTACTAAATAAATATTTTTACATCTAATAGAGTAGAAGTAGCAGCTTTGAATGCAAATGCAAGATTTTTGATTGGGGGGGGGGGGGGGGCAAGCAACTAGTGGCTTTAGGACGATTACATTCGAGCATCTCGGAGGAAATTATTAACGATGTTCCTCTTGGACCAGGAGCTATGATTGTTTGGATAGATGAACCCCTAAATTCAGAAGCTTTTTTGTGGAGGCCATCCCCTGGTTTGTTCCGAATTGGAGATGCTGCTGGTAAGAAGGTTGCATGGCCTGAATCGCAAGTAGTTGTTGAGACAAGTGATACTACAATTACTACTATGACTAAGGATGTCGTGAAAACATTTATGGTACTTGATTCTTATGTTGTCTTTTTATTTTTTCAAGGATTAGCAACTTCATTTTTTTATTTTATTTTTTCAAGTGATGCATTTAGTCCCACTTTTTTTGCAAGTATTTGATCGATATGGATATTGATATCAAGGTTTACTATAGCGATCTTCATTGATAGTAACTATAATATAAACTCACATTTAGTTCACATATTGATAATACCATAGCTACATGACTTCAAAAATATGCAGGTAGATGAATAAAATCATTTTTAGGGTCGCTGTATTTTCTTTTCAGCTCCAGCAAATTTTTTTTTTACTTGCCATCCTTCTCCATGGAGTTCTTTGTATTCTCAGTTGGAGTATAATTTGGTTTATCAGCTCCATATTTGAATAAATGAATCAGCCGTAGGAAAAGTAAAACAAGCTCTGCAAACATTTTTACAAGTGTGTAGACAAATGAATCAGCTGGCCACCATCAAGGGATGGTTTAATTATGCTAAGATTAAAGGAAAATTAAGGACTACTTGATTCCAAACACAACGGCTAATTCTGATAGTTGCAACTTGTACGGTGTAGACCAGTGATACTACAATTACTACTACGACTAAGGATGTCGTGAAAACATTTGCGGTACTTGATTTTTACGTTGTCTTTTTATTTTTTCAAGGATTAGCAACTTCATTTTTTTCTTTTTTCAACTTGCAGATTGCAAATTCAAAAACAAACAATAAATGCATGATAATGAGTTTATCGGGAAATGGGAAAGTAGTAGCTTTAGGACGGGTGGAGTCAACCAATCCAAATGCAAGTGTACATTTCAAACCTCTAGGAAACAATGCAGTTAAAGTTTGGATAGACACCGTAAAAGAGTCGGAAGTAGAGCGATGGAGGCAGACATCCGAATTTCAGTACATGGAAGATGCGCTCTCTTCTACTATAGCTTGGCCTGCTGAGCACGTCATAATGGAATGAATTTTAAGTAAGTCTTTACCGTTTAATTATGTGGTATCATGATTTTTGCCAGTAAGCGCATTTATACCTGATCATGCGTATATCTGAAAATTTCGAGTTTTCATGCATGTCAAAACCACTCATCGTTGTTCCTATTATATGTAAAAACATCTTGATCCTTATCCTTTTGGACTGTTTTATCATACTAATTAAAGTGTGCAAAGCGGAGAGGCCGACCTGTATTCGCTGTAAATTTGCATGTTGTGATCATACTCGCTGTAATTGGCAGTTAGGTTGTAATTGGCAGTTAGGTTGTAATTAAAGTGTGCAAAGCGAAGAGGAAGAACTGTAGTCTGTTACTTAAATATACAATCATGAACTATACCTTACTGATGTGGCGAAACTTTTTCCCTTCGTTCTAAAATGCTACATCCCAATTAATTCTCTCTTTTTTCAAAAATAAATCTCACAAAGAAACTTCCAATTTATCCCCATGAAATAATAACCAACCGTCCGAAACTGATTCCTTGTTATATGTATCATTATATATGGTAAATGTAATTTGAGTTGAAAGAGGCTTTCAGATATTTGACTCTATAATCAGTCAGTTGCATGCATTGGAATTCCTATGGGCTTGGAATCAGATCATTTATATGACGACTGTTGGGAACATCCTCAAATATTTGACTCTATAATCAGTCAGTTGCATGCATTGGAATCAGATCATCCCACAGCGAAAAAATAGGTGGATTTCAAAAAATTAACTTCTGGATTTATCAGATCTATGAAATCTAAAGGTTTAATCCAATATGAAAATTAATTTTGATATAAATTTATATAATATCAAATATACCCAACGATTGTTTATAACAATTAATTTAGAGAACTTAACATTTCGTTTAATTCTCTAAAATCAAGTAATTAATTGAGAGCATGATTTGCTTTATATGAAGAGAGAAATCTTTTATTCTCTCTCTTTAATTAAATTGATTGAAATTTATTCATGATGTATAATGTAGTGAAAATTTGGGATGCCAAATTTATTTCAAAGTGGATCCCTCCCTTTGTTTCATTGCAAAGAAGGTCTTTGTTTTGCTATAGCAACATATTTCCATGTTTTTTCTGCTGCTACTTAAAAAAATCGAAAATTGTAAATGTCAGTAGAATATTACTGGTAAATTTTTTGTAGAAATGTCTGCACTTGTTATGAATAAATGCAAACAGGTATGTAATTATTCACACAGTGCATTGCAGGTAATAAAAAATGAAAAAAAAGGTGTAGAAATGTTTGTACTTATTGTGAATAAGCGCAAATGTATCTCCAATTATTGACATAGTGTATTGCAGGTAATAAAAATGAAAAAAAAGTATAGAAATATTTGCACTTATTGCCAATAAGTGCAGACATACCTGCAACAATCCCTCAGTTTATTGCAGAAATGTCAAAAAATGGTAGACATGTTTGCAATTTTTTTTATAGTACTAGTTATTTCTCCAATTTTACTATAAGTGATCTAATTTTCATTTGTATGCAATGTAAATATTTTTGTGATTATTTTTTCTGCAATAATGTGATGTTTGAGTAATTTTAGGCATTGAACTTTAAATTTTGAATCAATCCGCCAAAATTGCATAAAAGCACGCAATATTTTGTTATAATTGCTGTGATGTCTGCAATTTTTCGAAAATTAGCAGGATTTTGCTGAAACGTGATTTTTTATTTGTTTTTGAAGCATTTTTTACATGAATATGAAGATGGTTATGTATTGAATTAAGTTTTGAAGTCGGATAATTTTTTACGTTGATTTTTGATGTCTTTTTGATGTTTTTCGAAAAAAGGACATAATTTACGAAGTTTTATGATAGTGAGTTTTTATATAATTTGAAATTTAATAGGGAGCTTAGCCAACCTATCCCTAGAATGTAAGTACGTCAAAATGTATTCAAGTGTAAATTATGCAAGAGCAACATATCATATTATGTAAAAATTAATGTGTAAGTATCTGGATGTTGGGATTTCCAGAATAATGGACGTATTTGCTTTTATTTATGCATTAGTTGTCCAAAACATTATCTGAAATTATATGTATGTGTTTGTGTATGTATATATGGTAGATTGTGCTTATATATGTATTGCTTAATGAATCCTTTAAAATTTACTAAATCAGTTCGATCAATTCAAATATTGCTTACGCAAGACTTATTACCCAACATGCAATGATTTGATTTAGTAAAATAACTTGCATATAGATCTTAATCAATAAATCCAAATGTAACCTATTTGTATATCAGTATTGTTACTACCAAAATTAACTTCGAAATAAGCTGATGGTGAAGGGGTAATCGGATGAACACAAGCTCATAGGAATTCTCCAAAAGCAAGAGCCAAACAATAGGAAGAACCAAGAGCAGAAAGGAATGACCCTAGAGCTGCATAAATCGGAACCTTCTTAGGAAAAAGGGCTCAAAATCTACAGAATACTGACATGATCCATCCGGCAGGGGGGTCCTTAGCAAAGGTCATCTAAGTCAGAAACTAAGAAAGTGGGAGGCAAGAGCTCCACTAATTTAAACCCGGAAGGACAGAAGGGTTGTCGGTATTAACCGGCTTAATACTGATACATCAAGAGGGGGAGGCATCAAGAGTATCAAGCCAGAAGTACACAGAGATTATCTCGAACCAGCTTCCGAAACATCTACTGCATAACTACCATAAGGTCATATTGGTAAACAACAGGACAAGTCACTTAGAGCTACCTTCTGAAAGATCAAGCTATACCCAGAGACTCCACCGAAAAGCAAACCGGAACCCTAGAAGGGATACATGCTATCCATAGTAATCTACTTAGTACAGACATCGACAGTTGTTCTGAACCGGCAGCTATCTACACACATCATGAGGGTGAGCTCCTCAAAGTATTAATGAAAAACCGGAAGCCACAACAGAGAGCTCAAATACGTTTCGAAAAGCTATCACATCGACAAGCTCATATCAATCTAGAAGAAGCCTCAACTGACCGGGACCCTCACTCCGAAAGCCATAATCAACACCACAAAGCGGCCGGAAGCTAAAACATCCAAGGCCAAGAAGAAAAGTGACCGATAGAGGCTTCTACAGGACCAACGACAGAAGGGACCCCGATTTCTCTATAAATAAGGCCCCAGGGGTCACATTTTAAGGACGAATTTCTCATTCTTGTTCTTGTACTCTTTTGCTCTAGAGTAAACCCCAATTTTTAGATCAATTTGGGGATTTCGTCTACTCTATTCTTGTATTCTAAATCAAAGATCAATAAAGAGTGAATCAATACTTATGATATTTCTTTATAAGTTTTCCATGCTATCTCTTAGTTATTATTGCCACTATTATTGTTTGCTTCCGACATGTAAATGAACCTTTATTCAAGCCTTTCCGCATGTCAGGTGAAATACCCCTTTTCCACAAGCTTAAACCATTCCTACAAGCTTACACCCTCTCGCAAGTTCAACACAGAATCCCTTTCTACAAACCGTTAAGTCATTTATCAAGGGTTGTGTTTAGGAATCCATCATTCCAAGGTAACTGTTGGTTCTTGAATTGCTTAAGCATGATGCTCACCCCCTCGAGGGAAGAGTAAATATTCTTTCAGATTCTAGACCTTGATACCTAGGAAATGGTGAACTAACTCAAACTTATGAAGGCTAACAACCCATTTTCCCTTTGGTCCACTTCCATACACCTATCTCCGATATTAACGAATAATATCGTTAACATTTTGGCGCAAGGAGGGCCTGAACCTCTGACCCTTTGGTTTATCTTACCACATATTTACTTGTGCTATTCCATCCCGGATTGGACTATGGCTTTGAAGAAGTAAAGTTATGGGTAAAAGGTCCCAACAAGAGTCCTCTGAATCTTGAATGGATAAGTTAGAAACCATTGACCCAAGAGTAATAGAAGAACAAAGGCTAAGAGTGGAAGCCTTGCAGATAATGAGCAGAAAAGGAAAATAGAACAATATACTTCTAATGCTTGGGATAATAGCCTTTCCCACATAGGACAAACCCTAAAACCTCCTCCAAGTGGCTCCACTTCAGAGGATATTAACATTTTTCTCTCACATAAGGAAAACTCTCCACAAGCAAATCCGAGGAATGGTGTTTGAACAAGAAATAATGAATGATTTTGACTAATTTACCAACAAATGGTCTGAAGGGATAACACCTCAACCTCAGTATATTTTGGGAACTAGGAACAAAAATTACAGGAAAAACATCAAAATTGGATTACAAAAGGGTTAGGTCCCAGAGACAAGGAGAGAGGTTTATGCTAGGATTACCCATGGGATACCACTTTACCACTTCGATGGAGAATACTACTTCCTAACCAAACACGACCTCAACTATTAGCTGATCATGAAGAAAAAGCCCAAATACGAAAGGAAGTTAGGAGGACCCTACCGTCATTACCACAAAATGAATGGACATGAAACTAACCACTGTAGAATCCTTGAGGAAATGGTTATCAAATTCATCAACCAAGGCTAATTACAATTGTTTATGAAAAGATTAGGTCAAATTCAATAAAAGTCCTTAAGGAAAGGATTATCAAACACAACCAAGGGCATGGAAAACCCTCCTTTCAAAGCTTAAAGAAACCAAAGACGGGTCAAACCGCGAATGGATCAAATCCCTTGTCATCACAAAAATTGGTCAGGACAAGGCATTCCCCGGAGGGGGATGGTGTGTTAGTCTTTCTCCATGCCCAAATCATAGGGGTTAGGTTAAAGAATCAAAAGAGTAAGCCTCCATTTCACACCAGAAATGGTCATGGCGGTGCATCTAAAATTAGCACGCCCTGGCTCTGCTCGTAGAAGAGTATGCCCTGACTCTGCTATGGACTAAGCATGTCCTACCTTTGCTCGTAGAAGAGCACGTCCTACCTCTTCTTATGTTCCGCGTTACTCACAGAAGGGAACGCCAACCCCTATCATCGCCTACAATGGCCAGGATAGGGCACCCCTTTGGAGGGGGTGGTGTGTAAGCCTCTATCAGTACCTACGATGGTCAGTGTAGAGCATAAAAAGATTAAACCTCAATTTCATGTCTGCAATGGCCCGGTTTAAGTTTCTAAGACCTTATCATCACCTACGATGGTCAGGATATGGCGCCACCTACAGGAAGGTCGGGTAAGTCCTTGGACCCTGCTTGTGGATAAGTTAGCCAAGCGCACCATACGCACAGGCCCCGGGAGTGGCAACAAAGCACGTACATCCTCTTCTTTGACATCAAAAGCTCATATGGGGATGCCAAAACATTAATACCAGAAGTGGATCTCTGGTACTCAATCTCTAATTTCCTGAACAAGGGTTGGTTCAGGTCTTCTATATCAATACCTGAATCTGGGTTGGTTCGGTTCTTCATAAATACCGAAAGAAGATTTCAGGTCTCCTACTTTAATAACCCGAATCTAGGTTGGATCAGATCTTCACAAGTACTGGAAGGGGAATCCCGATCTTATCTCAATACTGAATCCAGGTCAATTCGACTCCCCACAAAGGCCAAAAGTGGGCTCTTGGTCTCCTATCTTAATGCCCAAATCTAGGTTGATTCAAGTGTAAATCACAACCGGTTATGGGGTTCCGGTCTCGACACAATATCTAAATCTGGATCAATCTAGAATCTTAAATTTAAACAAGAAGAAGTAGTTCAACCTTCTTGATAATCCGAACATGGCTCAGATCTACATTTCCTTTATTACTAAGGATAATATCATGATCCTCTCATTTGCTCAGGGAAGTGTCTTTAACCTATAACTTCATCAATTTATCATTCAATATACCAGCTACTTGCACAGTAAGGGGTAATAGCATCACAATAAAAAATAAGTTTGAGAAAGAACTAGGAAAAAGATCCCAAACATTCCTAATAGATTCCTATAAATAGGACTACACCTTTTCTAGGAAATCTCATAGCGGGGATTTTCCCAAAAATACTTGTTACATGAGGAAGTTTTTACTAACACTTGGCACGAACAAGTCTTCTATCATTACAACATCCTATGTTATGATGACATTGTTTCCGACAAAAGAAATACATCATATAAATCACACAATACACATGCATGCCTACTAGAGGTCACGACATAAACCGCTACACAAACACAATCGCTGTTTAAAAGGGATTTACATTACAAACATATGAGAGAAGTCTATCATTCTGAGTCGGGGTTTCGTAAAGTGAATTCCAAGGAAGCATAATTTCCTTAGCTTTCTTTAGTTCATTTTCCAACGTGACAATTTGTTGGTATAGCCTACCTACCTCTGCATTAGAACTATCAGAGGATTTTGCCGCTAGTCTAAATTGCAAATTATAAATAATCTCATCTTTCTCCTTTATCTGTTTTTCCAAATGTGACACCTGTTCCTTGAGATTTGTGACAACTACATTTTAAAGATAATACATCTATTTATATCCCAAAAGGGGAGCACTCCCAAAAATATCTTTGTAGCCAGTAATGTTCAAAGTTTCCTATCTAAACGGCGAAGGAGGGGTCTGGAATTATTCCTCCTAATCATGGATAAGATGAGATATCGTAATACATAAAACATAAACATCAGGTATAGACTAATAACACCATGCATTCCAAGGAAAGATGACCACATGACTTTTATCAATCCATACAAACATGCGCATAACATCCACACTGACATATTAATACAACATCACAAATCACCAAATGTCATAAAATCAACACCATTCACAGATAAGTTATAAATACTTTATACAAAAATGTTTGAAACTCCCTACTAGATTAATTTTGCAGGACAAAATCTTTGAAAATCCTCCACGTTTTCAAACACAGAATCAAAAGCATTACTGTAGCTTACATCTTTGGAGGAGCAGAGAACTGCTGCGACATGAGAAGACTAGTTATTAACAAAATTCAAGAAGAGGGAAAATATTTCGAGAGCGAAAGCCATACCTGTGTAATATTGACATTAGACCAATCAAGAGTCCCTTTATTCTTGGAATCCAGAGAACCATATCCCTTAGAGGGTGGTGCGGCCGAACTCTGGGTAAGTGAAATGCTAATGGAACCAGTAATATTCCCTTTGTCATCGCGTATCTCCCACGCTGCGGAAGAAGAGGTTCCGTCACCCTTTCCAAATCCACCTAGCCAGTCCACGTCTCCTCCTTTCTCCTCTTCAGCAGCGACTTCTTCCTCCTCCTCTTCCTCATAATCTTCGTAAAACTCTTCAATGAATAAAAGGAACGCGGGATTTATCTTATCCATTGAGGGAACCCTATTTTCTTGCCTCACCTGTTCAATCTTCTCTAAAACTCTACCTCGGACAGAGGGTTCAATTGAAGAGAAATCGAATTGTGAAAGCTTCTTATAATTATTAGAAAAAGCAAGGATGAGGGCATCTTCATAATACTCCATAACTATGTCATTAAGATGGACTTTTAGGAAATTAGAAATTATGTCCCCAGCCTCGTAGATTATTCTTTTTGTGGTAGAGAGCTGAGTATTCATCCTATCCATCTCGGCGGCATGATCAATCTCCATCCCTGATTTTTCTTCCTTAAGATCTTCAACTTGCTTCGCCAACACATCTTTGGCCTTTCTCTCCTCCTCCAGTAGGGCCGCTAATACCCTACGTTCATTGCCTCCCTCTGCCTTCTCCCACAATAGGGTATTAACCTTATCTGTCAGTGCCCAGTTCTCCTCCTTAAGGGCATTAACCTTCGCCGCTGAAGAGGAAGCCATCCCTCTGGATGAATACCAAGTTTTCATCACCTAAGGAAAACAAATGGATTAAGCTTTTTGCATAAACAACATAAATACAAAGGCATTAGAAAAGATAAATCAATACCAAAAGTTGGACTCTGATATATTGCCGATGGACATATTCTGAATCCAAGGGCGAAGAAGCCTGTAATAACCCGGAAAATGTGAACCAATTTAAAATTTTTAAAATTGGTTATTGTCAAAGAATTTAAACAATTGAAATAGCATATTTCAATAAAGTAATGAATTGGAGATGGTGAGGCAGTTTGAAAATTTGAATACAAAGTTTGTCTGACTGCACCGGGTGGAAGATATAACAGATTTTAGCGAAACCAAAAATATTTAAATCTGTTTATGAATACCTTTCTAACGAATCTGAAAAATCGAAGTTTCATAACAGGAATCAAAAGTTATGGCCAAATGAATTTTCAGAAAGGTCGCTATATAGAATATATAGCCCTTGAAAATAGATATTTTGCATACGACCTCGGAATTTGATGAAACCACTTTTGTTGGATCCGGGATGTCAAACTATTGCTAGGTTTCAAATTTCATAATTTTTGAAGCTAGTATGTGAGCGGGGCAAAAGAAAATATGATTGGTCAATTTCTGTTAAAATGGGTCGACCTGAAAATGGACATTTTGCATAATATCTCAGAATTTGACGAAACTGGTTTTGTTGGGACCGTATCGTCAAAACAAAGCTAGATTTATTTTTCTGGAATTTTTCGATTCAGTTTGTGGCCCTGGCAAATTGAAATGTACGTTCAAATTGAATATTAATTGTTTTATACTTTAATTTGAAAAATAACTGACTGTAACAATCGAATTGGCCAACGAAACATATCCCATTGTGTTCGGAATGGGGGTATTTAGCTAGGGGCGACAGTCGTTGGGTTGAAATTGGTGTACGTTGGTTAGAAAGGATATTTTAGGAATTTAAATTTTAAATTAATAGAAAATATCTTCACATTTCTCTCTCATCAAAAAAATCTGGTCAACCCTCACGAAAGAACGGTGAAACCCTCTTGAAATTTCAAAGCTTAATCGCCGCCGCCACAGGCGTTTTCGCCACTACCTCCAGTTGGCTTTTCCGATCGCCTTTCTCCCCTCTTTCAATCAACCCAAGCCTCGTCTGAAACCATCCCGTATTGACGTCAAATTCCAGCGAGAAAGTTACCACCTTTGGAGCATCGCCGAGCCACGTAGGAGCCGTCGAGTTTGCTGCCACCACAGCTGCTGGAAAGCCTGTTCGAAGCTCTTCGACGTCGCAACATTCGATCGTGACGAAACAACACGGATTGATCAAAAATTTAAAACCTAGTTTTGAAGGTTTGAAAAGTTATCTGCTTTGAAATTTCTGAATTGAAAATAACACTTTTAAGTGTTGCAAAAATTTGAAAAATTATATCTTTTTAGTGTGTTAACGAAATTCGATGAAACAGGAAACATCGAGACCGCAGGGAGGCTCTCTACCATCAAGCAGAAGTCGCGGATTTTTCTGATCTACATACGATTTTTAGCACTTCAAAAACCAATGTGAGGAATCTAAATTAAATTGTGTGAATGAAATCGTGTTGTATATATTATATAAGCGAAGTGTAAATTATATACACATTGTATACCTCATGTACATGTGTTGTATAAGTTATATTAGCGATGTATAAATTATACAAGCCTTGTATGAAACATATATGCTTTGAATTGTGATGAAATGTAAGTGAATTATAGAAATAATATATATATATATACTCCCCTCGTCCACAGACCATGGACGATATTTATTGCTTGTGATTGGCGTGATATTATATGGTATGACGAATGGTTGGAAATAAATGTTTGTGGTTGATATTGTGGTTGAAAAATACCCTCTTGTGGTTGAAACAAATTAGAATAGGATTGTGGAAATGAAAATAAAACATGCTGCCTGCGTGCGAACTAGATGCATGATCCCCATTGTCAAAAACCGCGAGGTTTTAAGGTAGAGCAAGGAGCCGTAATAGGGACGGTCCCGGTTTTAACTACCCTGCAGTTATGCTGCCGAAATTTTCTGAAATATTCTTGTGTTAGAATAATTTTCATTTGTTGAAATTAATTACAAATGTTGGAACCAATATTCATGTGTTGAATTGAAATTCGTTCGTCGAGTTGAAATTCATGTGTTGAATATTATTCGAATTTTAAACAAATAGATTTAACGATAAAAATCACATTTTTATATATATAAAAACTATAGAGAATATTCATGTGTTGAATTGAAATTCGTTAGTCGAGTTGAAATTCATGTGTTGAATATTATTCGAAATAAAAATCACATTTATATATATATATATAAACTATAGAGAATATTCATGTGTTGAATTGAAATTCGTTCGTCGAGTTGAAATTCATGTGTTGAATATTATTCGAATTTTAAACAAATAGATTTAACGATAAAAATCACATTTATATATATATATATATATAAACTATAGAGAATATTCATGTGTTGAATTGAAATTCGTTCGTCGAGTTGAAATTCATGTGTTGAATATTATTCGAATTTTAAACAAATAGATTTAACGATAACAATCACATTTTTAAATATATATAAACTATAGAGAATATTCATGTGTTGAATTGAAATTCGTTCATCGTGTTGAAATTCATGTGTTGAATATTATTCGAATTTTAAACAAATAGATTTAACGATAAAAATCACATTTATATATATATATATAAAAACTATAGAGAATATTCATGTGTTGAATTGAAATTCATTCGTTAAGTCGAAACTCATGTGTTGAATATTATTCGAATTTTAAACAAATAGATTTAACGATAAAAATCACATTTTTATATATATAAAAACTATAGAGAATATTCATGTGTTGAATTGAAATTCATTCGTTGAGTCGAAATTCATGTGTTGAATATTATTCGAATTTTAAACAAATAGATTTAACGATAAAAATCACATTTTTATATATACACAAACTATGGAGAATATTCATGTGTTGAATTGAAATTCATTCGTTGAATCGAAATTCATGTATTGAATGTTATTCGTATTTTAAAATAAATTGAATAGACAATAAAAACTACATTTTTATTGTGAATATGAAGTGTTAAAAACATTCACGTGTTGAACAAATATTTTTGATGATAAAAATATTTCTTTTATCATGTATACGCTTTGATAAAAATACACACGTGTTGAAATAAATATTAGTTTGCTAGAAATATTATTATTAGTTTTGTTCTGCATATATATACATGTGTTGAACAGGGAAAATGGAATAGCTATAGAGTAAAAAAATTATTTGTGTGCCCGACAAATAGGTAAGCCTTGATGAGTTGGCTGCGCAATTTTATTTTTATATCAACTCCTGTGAATGCCATTGGATGCGGAGTGCTGGTTACTCTGTGTGAAATAATAAACATCGCCATAGGATAGTAACAATTAATTTTGAACTACACTTCATGTCATACTCCTTGACGATAGGCATACTTCATCATATTCCACATAAGCATTTGGAGCTTGTGTGACGAGGTGGAAGATTTACCATACGAGCGAGAGGCTTGTATGGCGATGATTATATACTACAGGTTGAACTGATGACTGATATGGACTATATAAAATATAACGATAAATTGCCAGATTAATAAAAAACCCCACACGGGTCTGGAGTTGACAATAATCACGTCTCTCTAGTCGGCACATGGACTATTTATTCCCACACGGGACGAGGTGACGAGGATTTATCCTCTGGAGTAAATAAAAATACACGCTCCCTCAGACTTGACAGGGTGACGAGAATTTATTCTCTGGAGTTATTATCTATACACGCTCCCCTGTAAACACCAGAATATATCACTATAAATATGTGGATGCTTTATAGGATTTATTGGGTACCTAACACGGCCCAATAAATTTCCAAACCCCTTCCCGTACAAAGGAGGTTATGGCGAAATTTTTCGAAATATAAAGGCGTTAGTGAAATATTTGAAGTGAAAACGATGTTAAAATATTTGAAGTGGAAACGTTATTGAAATTAAAGAAGTGAAAACGTTGTTGAAATTAAAGAAGTGAAAACGATGTTGGAATTAAAGAATGAACTATATTTATACATATATAAATATAAATAGAATTGGAAAGGAATCGAAGCCGTGCAGTTCGTGTTTTGAAATCGTAATTTAAATCGATTAGTACGAGAAATCCGACCATCGGATTTTCCCGAAACCGCAACCGCTGGGTTCGCCTGGGAAATATCTTTCCAACGGCACCAACTTTGTAAAAATCCAACGGTTGGATTGGCTGGAATGTTTAATTCAAATCTGAAGAAAAACAGCGCCAGAATCGTTTATATTTATATATAAATATAAATATAATTAAATTAAATCGAATAACGACGCTGCAGTTCGAATTTTGAAACCGTAACTTAAAACGACTAGTGTGGAAGATCCGACTGTCGGATTTTCACGAAACTGGAACCGTTGGGTTCGCTTTGGGAATATCTTCCTAGTGATATAGACTTTATAGAAATCCAACGGTTAGATTTTCCGATATGTGTAAAACAAATTAGGGGAAAAACAGCGCCAGTGCCACGGCATGACCTAAAATGTTGTTTAATTAAATATGGCATTTTTAAATAAATAACAATGGCGAAAAATCATTATAAAATATTATAAGCAACATGTATTGGAAATAAACCAGTTGGGCTTGATCGGCTTGATATTTGATGGTTGTATGTGTTTGACACGAAAATTATACTAAAGAACTGAAATGTGAATGTCGAATAATATAACCATGTAAAGAATTGATTTTAATTCTAATTACGTGAATTATTTGAAAAGGCCGAGCTAACCCTCATTTCAAATAATTGATCGAACGATTCGAATTGGGAAATACAAAGACGATTCAAGACGACGATCTTCGTATCGGTTGGATGGGCGCTGCTGAGGATCCTGATTGGAGTAGCTACCGTGAAGGAACGAAAGTAGTAGCCGTCTTAACGTATGTGTTGATTGGACGGATATAAAAGGAATTTGACGCCTCTGGTTTCGTTCAGACCCAGAACGGACTTGTAAATGGACTGTGTGTCTGACTTTGGATTCTGTTCTATACCGATTGATCTCTGTTAAATATATATTTGTTTGACGGCAGAGAATTTATTCTTTTGCTTAACGCCCTTCTTTGAGACGTACGAGCTCAGAGGTTATATATCGATAGAAATCAGTCGTATGGAGTGGATTGCCTATGTGGCATGCCAAGATGCTGTGATCAAGGCTTTTGTTGCAAAGCAAAGTCTTGTGTTTGATGATCAAAGCATGGCCTACATAGCCTGGCTTTGTGTATAGCGTGGATTCGCGAGCCTCACACCTCGGTATGAGTTAAAAACGGGATAAGGACTGTAGGGAGAGCACGACGTTTCTTTCTAGCTATGGTGGTGTCAGTGGCCTACCAACCCAGACATTTATATCTACTTTTCACCTATGTGATTGTTGGAATGCGAGGCGCCTCGATTTTAGGTCTATAAGGACCGGGAAACGTGTGTTCGGGAATAATTAATCCTCAAACGTAAGAGAGGACCGGCCCTGAAGCATCCAGGGGTTACCCAGAGTGTGTAGTCCTGAGGCATTTGCTAGAATGTCTCGAAGCAGAGAGGAGCTTGCCCCTTACCTCGACTCATGACGGAAATCCAATTTCCAATACGAAATAACGGATTCGATTGTAGAACTAGTATGGCGACATAATAGGTGGTAGTAATGTCCCCTATGATTGATATTTATGATGTTATTCATTTTTGAAACATATATGCACTAGTAATAATATCAAATGATTTTTCTTTACACGTATTAAGCATATTTGGCTATTATAAGGTAAAACTCTATCCTCCGGTTTGCGTTGCATTGTATGATGGGACTTGAGTCTTATAATGGCTACATTCTTTCTAAAAGCATTGCGTTGTTTTAAAGAATTTACTTTGTTTTAAATGCACCAACAATCACTGGAGTAAACCAGTTCCGCGAAAGTGGCTTGGTACTATGATTTGCTTATTACTGTTGTTTAAACTATTAAATAAATTTCTCATACCAGTCCTTGTTGCTAGCACTGAGTAGGCTGGGTACGCATGATAGGGGATTCTCGCTTCGCGGTATGGTGGCGAACGGGAGACTCTTACCCCTACATGTTGCAGTTTAGAGCGTTGGTTCGCTAGTAGGCGCGAGACTCGAGAGGGTCGCCATAAAACAAGGGATTGGGGGACCAGTGTGAGCCACGGTAGGTTTTACCTGCTGTACTGGAGGATGAAGGGATGGTTGCAAAGCCTACCGGATTTCACGATAACGTCACAGTTGGTATCAGAGCTTTGGTTAACCTTAGTTCCGGAGTCTAACACATTGAACACCTCGTCAGAATAGCATCAGTAGTGTTCTAAGGCGAGTAGATCATTAGAGATAGGGTTAGGGATGTCCTAGAATGAGCTAAGCAGATTAGCAAAACAATTTGATCAGTACATCATTACCTTTCCTTATGTTCCCCTGCTTTATCATATATGAAAGTTATCATTTCTATGAGCTTGACTCTTTTCTTGCTTATACAGTAGTCTAAGACTTTGTGTTGATTACCGAGATCTCAATAAGCAGACACTGAAGAACAAATATCCCTTGCCATGTATAGATGATCTGTTAGATCAATTAAATGGGGCAACAGTATTCTCCATAATGGACCTAGCTACATGTTTCTACCAATTACGTATAGCCGAAGACTGTGTTCCTTTGACAGCCTTCAGGGGTCCCGATTTATTCTATGAATGGTTAGTAATGCCGTTTGGCTTTTGTAACGCTCCAGCATACTTCGTCGATCTTATGAACATAGTGTTCCGCGGTGTTTTGAGTAAATTTGTTCTAGTCTTCATCGATGACATTTTAATCTACTCCAAGTCGGAAGGCGAGCATGCAAAACATTTAGAACAAGTGTTGATAATTCTGAGGAGAAATGTCTTGAAAGCTAAATTTTCTAAGTGTGTCTTCTGGCAGGATGAAGTTAAGTTCCTTGGCCATGTCGTATCAAAGGAAGGGATTGCTGTAGATCCAAGCAAAATTACAGCGATTCAGAACTGGAAACAGCCTACTACCCCCACAGAAGTTCGAAGTTTCCTTGGATTGGCTAGTTACTATCGGAAATTCGTTCAGGATTTTTCAAATATATCTGGTGTATTGACAAAGCTTACAAAGAAGCATGAGAAATTCAAATGGAATCCCGAATGTGAAGAAGCTTTCCAGGAGCTGAAACTGAAATTGACAACGGCTCCAGTATCAGCCATTATAGAAGGCAACCAGGACTTGACTGTATGGACAGATGCTTCTATTAGAGGGCTTGGCGCAGTATTAATGCAAAAGGGCCAAGTGGTCGTGTATGCCAGCCGTCAGCTGAAGCCGCATGAAATAAACTATGCAACTCATGATCTTGAGTTGTTAGCTATCGTGTTTGCCTTGAGAATTTGGAGGCATTATTTATTGGGCGAGAAGTTCGAGCTATTTACCTATCATCAATCATTGAAGTATCTATTCACTCAGAAGGATCTAAACTTGAGACAACAGCGTTGGTTAGAATTCCTTGCAGCATACGATTTTGAGATTCTATACACTCTGGGGAAAGCCAATGTTGTCGCAGATGCGCACAGTAGAAAGAATGAAATCATCGCAAGCTTTATCATCACGTCTTCATTGATTGATAAGATTTCGGACCTTCAGAAAGACGATGAATTTATTCAGAGAATCAGTCAGAGAGTCAAGGGAGGTGAATCACAAGTTTCCGACTCGATGACAAGGGAGTTCTTAGATTAAAGGGAAGAATTTACATCCCAAATCTTCCAGAGCTTCGAAGAGAAATACTTGATGAATGTCACAAGTCCAAACTGAGTATCCATCACGGTGTGAGCAAAATGTATAACGGTATCAAGCGCACATTCTGGTGGAGGGCTTTGAAAAGAGATATTTCATTATATGTTAGCAGATGCTCCACTTGTCAGCTAGTTAAGAGCGATCAGCAGAAATTAGCTGGATTATTACAACCTTTAGAAATTCCAGGATGGGAGTGGGAGCAAATTTCGATGGACTTCATTGATGGCTTGCCTCGAACTAAGAAAGGGAACGACAGTATATGGGTGATCGTAGATCGTTTCACGAAGACTGCCCATTTCATACCTGTCCGATCCAACAGAACAGCTCAAAGTTTAGCACAGATTTACTTCAAAGAAATAGTTAAACTGTATGGAGTGCCGCTCAATATAGTCAGTGATAGAGATCCCCTATTTACTAGCAAATTCTGGCAAGCATTCCAGACAGAGTTGGGAACCAAATTGAATCTAAGCACTGCTTATCACCCTCAGACAGACGGCCAAACTGAGCGGGTGAATAGAATCCTAGAAGATTTACTACGGGCTTGCGTTATTGATTTTGGCGGCTCATGGGAAGATCACTTACATTTAGCCAAATTCTCTTATAACAATAGCTATCAAGCGAGTTTGGGAATGTCTCCATTTGAAGCGTTGTACGGTAGACCGTGCAGATCTCCCGTATGTTGGGTAGAACCTAGCAACAGACTTGTGTTGGGGCCCGATATGATTCGAGAAGCATCTGATAAACTCGATTTCATTAAGAAGCGATTGAAAACCGCACAAAGCCGACAGAAAAGTTATGCTGATGCGAGTAGAAGAGATTTATCATTTGCCGTTGGCGATTATGTTTATTTAAGAGTTTCTCCGATGAGGGGAGTAATCAGATTTGGCAAAACTGGGAAGTTGGCACCGAGATTTATTGGTCCCTTTCCTATACTTGAACGGATTGGAACTCTTGCATATAGGGTTTCATAACCTGATTGGTTGCCTGGAGTGCATGATGTGTTCCACGTGTCTCAACTCAGAAAACATGTGCATGATCCGGATCTTGTTGTAGAAGAAGCAGCACAACAGGACTTGGAAATAACTCCAGAATTAACAGTCAGAAGAGAGCCATTGAAGATCGTTGGCAAAGAAACTAGAGAGCTAAGGAGCAAAAAGATTCATTTAGTTAAAGTGCAGTGGAGTAGTGATCCTAGAGACTGTACTTGGGAGACTGAAGAAAGCATTAAACAAGCCTACCCCAAATGCAGAGTGGACATCTCTGACTAACTCCGGTGCAAGGTACATTTACAATACTTTGCATTTACATTTTATTTCCTACTTTGCTGTTGTTTCCTTTTCGAGGACGAAAAGTTTTAAGTGGGGGATATTGTAATAATCCGGAAAATGTGAACCAATTTAAAATTTTTAAAATTGGTTATTGTCAAAGAATTTAAACAATTGAAATAGCATATTTCAATAAAGTAATGAATTGGAGATGGTGAGGCAGTTTGAAAATTTGAATACAAACTTTGTATGACTGCACCGGGTGGAAGATATAATAGATTTTAGCAAAACCAAAAATATTTAAATCTGTTTATGAATACCTTTCTAACGAATCTGAAAAATCGAAGTTTCATAACAGGAATCAAAAGTTATGGCCAAATGAATTTTCAGAAAGGTCGCTATATATAATATATAGCCCTTGAAAATAGATATTTTGCATACGACCTCGGAATTCGACGAAACCACTTTTGTTGGATCCGGGATGTCAAACTATTACTAGGTTTCAAATTTCATAATTTTTGAAGCTAGTATGCGAGCGGGGAAAAAGAAAATGTGATTGGTCAATTTCTGTTAAAATGGGTCGACCTGAAAATGGACATTTTGCATATGATCTCAAAATTCGACAAAACTGGTTTTGTTGGGACCGTATCGACAAAACAAAGCTAGATTTATTTTTCTGGAATTTTTCGATTCAGTTTGTGGCCCTGGAAAATTTAAATGTACGTTCAAATTGAATATTAAATGTTTTATACTTTAATTTGAAAAATAACTGTCTGTAACAGTCGAATTGGCCAACGAAACATATCCCATTGTGTCCGGAATGGGGGTATTTAGCTAGGGGCGACAGTCGTTAGGTTGAAATTGGTGTACGTTGGTTAGAAAGGAAATTTTAAGAATTTAAAATTTAAATATAATAGAAAATATCTTCACATTTCTCCCTCATCAAAAAAATCTGGTCAACCCTCACGAACGAACGGCGAAACCCGCTCGAAATTTCAAAGCCCGATCGCCGCCGCCACAAGCATTTCGCCACCGCCTCCAGTTGGCTTTTCCGATCGCCTTTCTCCCCTCTTTCAATCAACCCAAGCCTCGTCTGAAACTATCCCGTATTGACGTCGAATTCCAGCGAGAAAGTTACCACCTTTGGAGCGCCACCGAGCCACATGGGAGCCGTCGAGTTCGCTGCCACCACAGGCGCTGGAAAGCCTGTTCGAAGCTCTTCAACGTCGCAGCATCCGATCATGACGAAACAACACAGATTGATCAAAAATTAAAAACTAGTTTTGAAGGTTTGAAAAGTTATCTGCTTTGAAATTTCTGAATTGAAAATAACACTTTTAAGTGTTGTAAAACTTTGAAAAATCATATCTTTTTAGTGTGTTAGCGAAATTCGATGAAATTGGAAACATCGGGACCGCAGGGAGGCTCTCTACCATCTAGCAGAAGCCGCGGATTTTTCTGATCTACATACGTTTTTTAGCACTTCAAAAACCAATGTGAGGAATCTAAATTAAATTATGTGAATGAAATCGTGTTGTATAAATTATATAAGCGAAGTGTAAATTATATACGCATTGTGTACCTCATGTACATGTGTTGTATAAGTTATATTAGCGATGTAAAAATTATACAAGCCTTGTATGAAACATATATGCTTTGAATTGTGATGAAATGCAAGTGAATTATAGAAATTATATATATATACTCCCCTCGTCCACAGATCATGGACGATATTTATTGCTTGTGATTGGCGTGATATTATATGGTATAACGAATGGTTGGAAATAATTGTTTGTGGTTGATATTGTGGTTGAAAAATACCTTTGTGGTTGAAAAATACCCTCTTGTGGTTGAAACAAATTAGAATAGGATTGTGGAAATGAAAATAAAACATGCCGCATGTGTGCGAACTAGATGCATGATCCCCATTGTCAAAAACCGCGAGGTTTTAAGGTAGAGCGAGGAGCCGTACTAGGGACGGTCCCGGTTTTAACTACCCTGCCGTTATGCTGCCAAAATTTTCTGAAATATTCATGTGTTAGAATAATTTTCATTTGTTGAAATTAATTACATATGTTGGAACCAATATTCATGTGTTGAATTGAAATTCGTTCGTCGAGTTGAAATTCATGTGTTGAATATTATTCGAATTTTAAATAAATAAATTTAACGATAAAAATCACATATATATATATATAAACTATAGAGAATATTCATGTGTTGAATTGAAATTCGTTCGTCGAGTTGAAATTCATGTGTTGAATATTATTCGAATTTTAAACAAATAGATTTAACGATAAAAATCACATATATATATATATAAAAACTATAGAGAATATTCATGTGTTGAATTGAAATTCGTTCGTCGAGTTGAAATTCATGTGTTGAATATTATTCGAATTTTAAACAAATAGATTTAACGATAAAAATCACATTTTTATATATATATAAAAACTAAAGAGAATATTCATGTATTGAATTGAAATTCGTTCGTCGAGTTGAAATTCATGTGTTGAATATTATTCGAATTTTAAACAAATAAATTTAACGATAAAAATCCCATTTTTATATATATATATATAAACTATAGAGAATATTCATGTGTTGAATTGAAATTCGTTCGTCGAGTTGAAATTCATATGTTGAATATTATTCGAATTTTAAACAAATAGATTTAACGATAAAAATCACATTTATATATATATAAACTATAGAGAATATTCATGTGTTGAATTGAAATTCATTCGTTGAGTCGAAATTCATGTGTTGAATATTATTCGAATTTTAAACAAATAGATTTAACGATAAAAATCACATTTTTATATATATATAAACTATAGAGAATATTCATGTGTTGAATTGAAATTCATTCGTTGAGTCGAAAGTCATGTGTTGAATATTATTCGAATTTTAAACAAATAGATTTAACGATAAAAATCACATTTATATATATACAAACTATGGAGAATATTCATGTGTTGAATTGAAATTCATTCGTTGAATCGAAATTCATGTGTTGAATGTTATTCGTATTTTAAAATAAATTGAATAGACAATAAAAACTACATTTTTATTGTGAATATGAAGTGTTAAAAACATTCACGTGTTGAACAAATATTTTTGATAATAAAAATATTTGTTTTATCATTTATACGCTTTGATAAAAATACACACGTGTTGAAATAAATATTAGTTTGCTAGAAATATTATTATTTGCTTTGTTCTGCATATATATACATGTGTTGAACAGGGAAAATGGATTAGCTGTAGAGTAAAGAAATTATTTGCGTGCCCGACAAATAGGTAAGCCTTGATGAGTTGGCTGCGCAATTTTATTTTTATATCAACTCCTGTGAATGCCATTGGATGCGGAGTGCTGGTTATTCTGTGTGAAATAATAAACATCGCCATAGGATAGTAACAATTAATTTTGAACTGCACTACATGGCATAATCCTTGACGATAGGCATACTTCATCATATTCCACATAAGCATTTGGAGCTTGTGTGACGAGGTGGAAGATTTACCATACGAGCGAGAGGCTTGTATGGCAATGATTATATACTACAGGTTGAACCGATGACTGATATGGACTATATAAAATATAATGATAAATTGCCAGATTAATAAAAACCCCACACGGGTCTGGAGTTGACAATAATCACGTCTCTCTAGTCGGCACATGGACTATTTATTCCCACACGGGACGAGGTGACGAGGATTTATCCTCTGGAGTAATTAAAAATACACGCTCCCTCAGGCTTGACAGGGTGACGAGAATTTATTCTCTGGAGTTATTATCTATACACGCTCCCCTGTAAACACCAGAATATATCACTATAAATATGTGGATGCTTTATAGGATTTATCGGGTACCTAACACGGCCCAATAAATTTCCAAACCCCTTCCCGTACAAAAGAGGTTATGGCGAAATTTTTCGAAATATAAATGCGTTAGTGAAATATTTGAAGTGAAAACGATGTTAAAATATTTGAAGTGGAAACATTGTTGAAATTAAAGAAGTGAAAACGTTGTTGAAATTAAGTTGGAATTAAAGAATGAACTATATTTATACATATATAAATATAAATAGAATTGGAAAGGAATCGAAGCCGTGCAGTTCGTGTTTTGAAATCGTAATTTAAATCGATTAGTACGAGAAATCCGACCATCGGATTTTCCCGAAACCGCAACCGCTGGGTTCGCCTTGGAAATATCTTTCCAACGACACCAACTTTGTAAAAATCCAACGGTTGGATTGTCTGGAATGTTTAATTCAAATCTGAAGAAAAACAGCACCAGAATCATTTATATTTATATATAAATATAAATATAATTAAATTAAATCGAATAACGACGCTGCAGTTCGAATTTTGAAACCGTAACTTCAAACGACTAGTGTGGAAGATCCGATCGTCGGATTTTCACGAAACTAGAACCGTTGGGTTCGCTTTGGGAATATCTTCCCAGTGTTATAGACTTTGTAGAAATCCAACGGTTAGATTTTCCGATATGTGTAAAACAAATTAGGGGAAAAACAGCGCCAGTGCCACGGCACGACCTGAAACGTCGTTTAATTAAATATGGCCATTTTTAAATAAATAACAATGGCGAAAAATCGTTATAAAATATTATAAGCAACATGGATTGGAAATAAATGAGTTGGGCTTGATCTGCTTGATATTTGATGGTTGCATGTGTTTGACACGAAAATTATAATAAAGAACTAAAATGTGAATGTCGAATAATATAACCATGTAAAGAATTGATTTTAATTCTAATTACGTGAATTATTTGAAAAGGCCGAGCTAACCCTCATTTCAAATAATTGATCGAACGATTCGAATTGGGAAATACAAAGACGATTCAAGACCGACGATCTTCGTATCGGTTGGATGGGCGCTGCTGAGGTTCCTGATTGGAGTAGCTACCGTGAAGGAACGGAAGTAGTAGCCGTCTGAACGTATGTGTTGATTGGACGGATAAACGAGGAATTTGACGCCTCCGGTTTCGTTCAGACCCAGAACGGACTTGTAAATGGACTGTGTGTCTGACATTGGATTTTGTTCTATACTGATTGAACTCTATTAAATATATATCTTTTTGGCGGCGGAGAATTTATTCTTTTGCTTAACGCCCTTCTCTGAGACGTACGAGCTCAAAGGTTATATATCGATAGAAATCAGTCGTATGGAGTGGATTGCCTATGTGGCATGCCAAGATGTTGTGATTAAGGCTTTTGTTGCAAAGCAAAGTCTTGTGTTTGATGATCAAAGCACGACCTACATATCCTGGCTTTGTGTATAGCATGGATTCGCGAGCCTCACACCTCGGTATGAGTTAAAACGGGATAAGGACTGCAGGGAGAGCACGACGTTTCTTTCTAGCTATGGTGGTGTTAGTGACCTACCAGCCCTGACATTTATATCTGCTTTTCACCTATGTGGTTGTTGGAATGCGAGGCGCCTCGATTTTAGGTCTGTAAGGACCGGGAAACATGTGTTTAGGAATAACTAATCCTCAAACGTAAGAGAGGACCGGCCCTGAAGCATCCAGGGGTTACCCAGAGTGTGTAGTCCTGAGGCATTTGCTAGAATGTCTCGAAGCGGAGAGGAGCTTGCCCCTTGCCTCGACTCATGACGGAAATCCAATTTCCAATACGAAATAACGGATTTGATTGTAGAACTAGTATGGCAACATAGTAGATGGTAGTTATGCCGCCTATGATTGATATTTATGATGCTATTCGTTTTTGAAACATATATGCACTAGTAATAATATCAAATGATTTTGTTTTACATGTATTAAGCATATTTGGCTATTATAAGGTAAAAATCTATCCTCCGGTTTGCGTTGCATTGCATGATAGGACTTGAGTCTTATAATGGCTACATTCTTTCTAAAAGCATTGCGTTGTTTTAAAGAATTTACTTTGTTTTAAATGCACCAGCAATCACTGGAGTTAACCCGTTCCGCGAAAGTGGCGTGGTCCTATGATTTGCTTATTACTGTTGTTTAAACTGTTAAATAGATTTCTCATACCAGTCCCCATGACTGACTCCTTGTTTGTTTCACTTTGCAAACGCGGGTGCCCTTATTTTCACATGGCCAGCCTAGTTCACAAGTGACAGGTTGTTTTGGCTCAGCACTGTAGTATGGAGTACATTTTTGGCTCATGGCGAGGCTGACTTCACCGAGATGACTTTGACATTATCCGCCATTATTGTATTTATGTTATGATTCCGCCACGGGCGATGCATACTGTTTTACTTCCAGTACTTATTATCGTATGTATATGTACCGCCTTCGGCGATGTAGACTGATACTCTTATTATGTCTCACTGTATGTATATATTCTGCCTATGGCGATGGTGACTGATCATTTCCTCTTTTATTTACTAAGTTAAATCCTACGTTGTGCTATTCTGATGTTGTTACATGTTGTGATTCCGCTGTCATATCTATGTAAAATTATTCAATTTACTGTTTTTGCTATTATCTGTACTCTGCTATGATGATTGATGTGTTATATTCCAATGATTATCCTTAATACCGTCACACGGATTTTGGGATCGTCACAAGGTCGGTGTAATGTTAGCGACTTTAGGAGTTGAAAGAACAAGATTCACAAGCCTATCGAAGTCTGAGACTGGAAAAGGAGGTACGGGTGAGGTAGTAGGCTGAGAAAAGGAAGGCATCGAGAGGCCATGCATTGCCCCGCCTGGTTCACCAAAGGTATTAGAAAAGATAGGGCTACTTGCGGACTTACCTTTCGTAGAAATGTCAGGAGAGGCATCAACATCAATCACCTGGTCGTCGTTAATAGTACCAGGGTCGAAAGTCGACCTTGTTTTTAGGGTAACAACAATATCTTCTGAAAAGCCAACTGGCTTATCATGCCTGGACTTCTTTACGGTGATTCAATGTTGGGATGAGCAAGCCTCTTTGTAGTTCTAGCACTAGACCGGTTAAAAGCTGCGAGAGCAGATGCATCTTGAGAATTTATAGATCCTAAACAAAGAAAAGTAAATAATAATAATAATAATAATTAGTAAACAAGAGAAAGGATGGAAAATGTTGTCCAATCAAAGGTAAGATCTCATCTAAGTCACCCGGAAATATAGGAGAACCTACGTTGAATGTGCTGGAACTCAACGATAGTCCTTTAGAACCTGAAAATTGGATAGGAGTTTGTCCTAGTATCTTCTGCCCTGGAGGAATCAAGCCATATTGACGTAGCCTGTCAGTGGTCAAAAGAAATGACCGACACATTTGCTCCACCGGTGCTTTGAAGATAGCCTCGACAACCTGGGCTTCCTCTGCCGATAAATTTATATCTTTAGAAGGGGGCTCTGTGATAAAAGGAGGATACAGGTAAACGAAAGCTGCATGTGTAAAACAATTACTTTCCAAAGCAAGAAACCTACCATGATCAACAAACTTTCCTGACATACCAGGAGGGCATTTAATAAGAAAGAACTGATCCTCCCATGGCTTGGTTTTGCTAATACTATCACTAACTAGCCTCCTTATGGGGTTAGCCCTCCATATCGGCGACTCTGAACTTTTAGAAAATCGAATCATATAACGAATGAGCTTGGGGCTTAAAGAAACTTGACCTGATGCAAGTGCTAAAGCTTCTAAGCATAAAAGAGTTGTGTACGTGGGCGAGAGTTGAATAGAAGCAACTCTCAGATCACACAAAATCTTGTGTAAAAAAGGTGGGAAAGGAAGAAAGCCTCCATGCCAGATATAAGTCGTTGAATACACAAAATATCCTTTTGGAGGATTTTGGAGGAAATCTAAAGAAGAAGCTACGATAACATTAATACCTGATATACCAAAACTATCCAATATAGCCTCCACTGAATTTTGGGAAGTGATTAAGGACGGCCTTGAAGCAGATTCTTTCTTAGGTCGTGGAACCTTAGAAATTTTGGTCTTCGCTTTAGCAGGACTTTTACCAGACATGATTCTGCCAGGTGACATCATTCCATAACAATGCAATTAACATACATTCTTCTTGCATGAATGCATGTATAATGCTTATAAATAGATCGATTGTCATTATATCTTGTTAAACATAAAGATTCAATTTGTCAAAATACAAACTGAACCCAGATGTTGAGCATAAAAAGGATTACATGTATTGTACTTTTGTTAGTGGACAACTAAGCTTTTGGTAATAAGGAAAGCAGATGTCCTAATATCGAAATTTCAAGAGCGGGAAATGTGTATCCTAACATCATTAATATTCCAATAGGAATTCCATCAAAACCAGATAATTCAACATTATTACCCCAAAACATAATTAGACTCCAAAACTCAATATGATTAAACGCAAAGGAAAAACAAACGATTGAGATGGATTAGCCCTAATTATGCGGGACTCATTTCATTTCAATGACATAGAATCCTAGTTAAGGAGAAAGTTGCTTTCACCCTGTGTATTTTTTTTTTTTGCAAACCGCATTTCCTAGAATGGTAATCTATGAGATAAGTGGCCTTTCATGTTAGACATTAATTATGGCGAGGGGGTTGTTATTGCTTAAACCCATTTTACATTCAACATAATCTTAGTTGATTCCCCCCCCCCCCCCAATCAATTTCAGTACATAATTAAGATTACAACTTATAGTAAGAATAAAAATACTCACCAAGAATCGAGCTTTGATTTTCAAAGAGAAAATTTGAGTGGATTTTAAGAGAAACAATATTCTTGCTCGAGAATTTAATTTTCAGGTGAAAGGAGAAAACAAATAAGAAGAATTTATACTTAGATTTCAAAGGCGATCTGAATCGTATAGGCACAGAGGAATTCTACAAAAATTGACGGTGAAACAAAGGCAAATGTTACTACAAAAAGTAACTCCGAAATAAGCTGACGGTGAAGGGGTAATTGGATGAAACAAGCACAAAGGAATTCTCCAAAAACAAGAGCCAAACACTAGGAAGAACCAAGAGTAGAAAGGAATGACCCGAGAGCTGCATAAACCCAAACCTTGTTAGGAAAAAGGGGATCAAAAGCTACAAAGTACTGACATGATCCATCCAGTAGGGTACATCCTGCAAGGTCCATCAGATTGGGGTTCCTATAGCAAAGGGTCATCGAAGTCAGAAACTAAGAAAGAGGGATGCAAGAGCTTAACTAATTGAAACCCGAAAGGGCGGAAGGGCTGTCGGTATTAATCCTCTTAACACTCATACATCAGAAGGCGGAGGCATTTAGAGTAACAAGCCAGAAGTACATAGAGATTATCTGGAACCAACTTCCGAAACATCTACTGCATAAACACCGTAAGGTGATATTTGTAAACAACAAGACAAATCACCTGGAGCTACCTTTCGGAAGATCACGCTATACCCAGAGAATCAACCGGAAAGCAAACCAGAACCCTAAAAGGGATATAGGCTATCCATACTATTCTACTTAGTATAGACACAGATAGTTTTTTCGAAACGGCATCTATCTACACACATCATGAGGGCAAGCTCATCAAAGTATTCATGAGAAAACCGAAAGCCTACACCTAGAAGCCACAATTAAGAGCTCAAATACCTTCTGAAAAGTTATTACATAGACAAGCTCACATCAATCTCAAAGAAGCTGCAACTGACCGGGACCCTCACTCCGGAAGCTATAATTAGCACCATAAAGCGGCCGGGAGCTAAAACATTCGAGACCAAGAAGAAAAGCAGCTGACAGAGGCTCCTACAAGCCGAACGGCCCAATGGCAGAAGGGACCCTGATTTCTCTATAAATAAGGCCCTAGGGGTCACATTTTAAGGACGATTTTCTCATTCTTATTCTTGTACTCTTTTGCTCTAGAGTAAACCTCAATTCTTAGATCAATTTGGGGATTTCCTCTATTCTATTCTTGTATTCTAAAACAAAGATCAATAAAGAGTGAATCAGTACTTATGATATTTCTTTATGAGTTTGCCATGCTATCTCTTAGTTATTGTTGCCACTATTACTGTTTGCTTCCTACATGTACATGAACCTTTATTCAATCCTTTCCACAAGTCAGGTGAAATGCCCCTTTTCCATAAGCTTAAACCCTTCCTACAAGTTTAGACCATCTCGCAAGTTCAACATAGAATCCCTTTCTACAAACTGTTAAGTCTTTACCAAGGGTTGTCTTTAGGAATCCATCATCCCAAGGTAACTGTTGGTTCTTGATTCGCTTAAGCGTGATGCTCACCCCATCGAGGGAAGAGTAATCATTCTTTCTGATTCTAGACCTTGATACCTAGGAAACGACGAACTAACTCAAACTTGCGAAGGCTAATAACCCATTTTTCTCTTAGGTCCACTTCCATAGACCTATCTCTGGTGTTGACGAAAAATATCGCTAATAAGTATATGTCAATAATTTAGAATAAAATAAAATAAAATATAGATATTTTATGATAAATTAAAAATTCGCCTAAAGTACCTTTTTATATAATAAAAATATTATTGTGGTTCACATTTATTCATACATAAGTAGAGTGTACACATATATAATTAAATATACGTATATGTGTATTATTAACGTATCCTTACGTTATCAATTCAAGATTTAAATAATAAACATTCCTTAGCCTCCTCCATAATTTTTAGATCCAACCATTAGATTTTTGGCCTCTTTTTTTTATTTTATGACCTTTTGATGGTCCCTAAATATCCCCAAACGCATTTAGAAATTATTTTATTTAAATTTAATTTAGATATTTTATCAATATTACGTACATATATAAATTTTATGTGCACACATCATTAAACACTATTGGATTCAAACAATTTATAAAATAGCTAATTTAATATTAATATTTCATAGATATTAATCAATTGATTAATTTGTAACTCTTATAAATTAATTAAATGGTATGGTTTTTGAAGCATTCGTCGTTACGAATGCACAACCCAAAAGTATAAATTCAGTCATCAAATAATTCAAATATTGATGTTTTCACGTCACTTTATATAACGATCCATATTTTACGTATCGAAGGTTCGTAAAATAATTCTATTTAATTCACACGAAATCATTCTCATATATTGGTATATGGTTAGCTAGGATGTTTTACATAATTATGATTCTTGCCAGATCGTTTTGTGACCATTTTACACCTAAGTACCTTCTTCCGGAGTATCTTTTGATTGGTCCAGAATTAGATGCTCAAACTTATGCCATTAGAAAGATTTGATAGTTGGCTACCTAGTAGAGTGGTTATGTTAACAATTTGGTTAAGGGGTCAGGAAGATACAATAGTTTTAAGTTTTCAGGGATGTTGGGTAGCTTTAGTTAGCAGCTAATAAGCTGATTAAGTTAGCATATTATGGTTAATGACCTGTAATATAAATAGATTGTTTAATTCTTCCTAGCAGCCACAAAAATTAAGATTCTTTAGTTCTTCCTCCCAAAACCTCAAAACACAATCTAACCCACTTCTAGTCCCCTCCAAATATCTAAAAGAGATTGGAACTTCATTTATTAACATATATTTCATCATTTAGAGGCTGGTATGTTTATTGCCTTGTAGTCCAAATGCATATTCATTGTGATCTACATAGATTAACTGAATTGGTAAGTGATTTAGATCTTTCACAATGCTATGATACATTGTATGCTTAGATTGGGCTACTTGATACATGTTAGATCACATCAAATAATGATTATTTATGTTCATTTCAATTATGAACCCTTAGGGATAAAATAACTAGTGGAAATGGATTAAAATGATCAGTTTAAATTCATCAGCATATAGACATACACTAAATCTATGCATGTAAATGATTTTTTTCATGTTTTATATGAATTTGGGTGCTTGAATATGATTTTTGATTCATATGATTGTTGTTTGGATTGTTAAAATCATTGTTTGGGATCTATACTTGATTTTGTATGTTAGAATCATTGAAATTAGGACTTGAAATAAAGATTGAGCACAACCAGATCAAAGACCGTCGTAATCGCACAAAATTAAGGGTTGAGCTCTTAAAGATAGCAGGAAGATACCTAAAATTTTTGAGGTATAATATATGCTAAGTACATGGAATGTTACCGGTCAATGGCCTATGGACTCGTACAGGTCCATGGGAAAGCAATATTTTGCCTTTTAAACTTCCGGCAAGGACTCCAAGGGAAAAAAGAAAGCTATAAATCAGGTTCGACATTAATGGACTAGGAAGGCAATTTGGAGAATTTTTCCAAGTGATGGACTAATGAAAGAAAAAGTAGATAGATAGGACATGGACTGGCATTGAACTGCGAACCGAAAGTGTCATGCTTTGAAGATCTGAAGTACTTAGCCAAAAATTGGCTGAGTATATGGACTGGCACCGATCCATAGCAAATGGATCGGTACTGGTCCATCATATTGATGTTTTATGGCATGAGGTCCATGGTGGGAGACTTAGAGGCTTCAGTGGTCGTACAGGCGGTCTTGGTTTGACTGTTGCTTCTCAAGTTGGAGGATTATGGCATGATCAATTGAATGAATCTTCGATTGGAGACTTAGATGTGGAGTGGTTCAAAAGGAAAGCTATGGTTAGTACATAGTGTGACGTAGTTTTCTAGTAGCGAAGTAGTTCGTAGGTGACGAATTTGTACGATAATTGATTAACTGAGTTAGGATTCAAGATTTAAACAAAGTGAAGTGTCTTTGATGATGGATCTCCAAGGAATGGTTGATAGCTCGGCAAGTTCTAGCGTTGACTCAAGGGAAAGGCATGTTGGACACTTGGGTCCTGAAGGAACACGTGTTGGACATAGGTCAAGCAAACATGACAAAGATGATATACCTTAGCTGACTATGTAAGAGTATCTAAACTACTGGACATTTGGGTCTTGATGGATGACGTACTGAGGAACTGGGTCCTGAAGGTATGAAGGAGTCACACTAGGATTGGGATTTCTATTAGTTCCTAGTTAAGAGAGGACTATCATATGAGTATCCATGTATTCATTAATTTAGAAGACAATAGTTAGGGTTTGGATGATGGTTTTTATGTTTGCTTTGTCGTTATCACCTTCACTTCTTGGGTAGACTATCACCTATAGAGATTAGAGGAGGATATAAGGAATGGGAGCCCGAGAGGCTAGACATATTCACTTACATTATGACTTTACCCATTTCTTCTGTTTTTTGCTTTGAGTAGCATTACTTCTTTAAGTAGCATATATTATCATGTTTTAATGTGCTCACAATTTGATTTCAGAGACAGGTCAGTCATGAGATATAACTTGTACGTTTGCATATTTTCCAATACAGCTTAAGATAGGTATTGCCACTCACACTAGACTGGTCTTTGATCCAAGATTTTATTCTTTCTTGTTATCTTGGGTACTCATCGATGATGCTGATTAGTAGATTAGATAGTAGCTCAGGTTAGAGGCTGAGACAGAGTTGATCTTGGAGGAGCTATAGTGTATACTTACTTGTATATATTTTATTTCCACTGTCGTGAGCATACCCTGGTATATTGTAATAAGGATGACAAGTATTCATATATTATTCGATTCCATGTACATGACACTGATTTTGATGATATCACAGCTGCTTTGTCCTTTGTCATCTCTTGCTATATTACCGTATATATTGCTTATTATACTTTCTCTATGCGCTGTGAGATATATGATATGTCTGGTTTTGAATATCACTCTTCATGTCTAACCTGCATCAGCTTGGCATGTTACAACACACTATTTTACCTTTTTACATGCAAGTGGTATGGGGAAATTGTTACATTTGGTATCAAAACGTTTATTATATGATTTAACCAAAGAATTACAATAGATACGCATAAAAGAAACATATTTGAAAATTATTGAATATATACTATATATAATAGTCCAAACTTGTTGTGCATTTCTCAAGTTAGGTCTGACTATTTTTGTTACTAGTTCAAGATGAATCAGGCCATTAGAAACAGGTCTAGAAATAATTCTACATCAAGGGTAGTTGGTGAAGGTGGATTGAGGATGGGAACTCCCAACTACCAAGCCATGTTTGATGCCATCGTGTCGTCGGTTGCAGAAAGAGTCCGAGTTGTCTCAAAGCAGCAGTAGGTAGAGATGGTGCTCCTATGCCAGCACCACGAATGTACTTTGCCAGGCTATGTATGGATTTCTCTACTTTGAGAGGTAAGCCATTCATTGGATCTGAGTATGCTATTGAGGTCCATGGGTGGTTGGACAACTGTGCTCATACTTTTGAAGACTTGGAGATTGATTGTGCCATAAAGAGTAAACTTGCTTCTCGACAGCTTTAGGGTAGGAACATGAGTTGGTGGAACTCTATTACTCTTATTACCCTAGAGGTTTAGATTTTTTTAGGATGACTTTGAGACATGGGTCGAAAATAAGTTTATTTCTACAATTCAGAAGTCTATCTTATTTAAGAAGTTCGCTGAGCTGAAACAGGGGAATAACACAGTCTTGGAGTATGTCTATGAATTTGAATCTTTCTTTTAAATGTAGATGCCCATTTATCGAAACTCATAATCAAAAGAATGAAAAGTTCATAATGGGATTGGACAAGTACATAGGAGAAAAGGTTATCGATCATATCAAAGATCCATTTAAGAAACTGACTGAGATGACTCTTAGGCATGAGACCATGTTCCCTAAGAAGGTTGTTTCTTATGATGTTTCTTAAGAAACAAAGCCACAACAAAGCATTATAGCTAATAAGAAGAAATGAAATGGGAAAATGAAGCAGCAACAAGGTGAAGGTGGATACAATAAGAAGAAGGATAAGAGTAAGGTAGTTTGCTATAATTACCATGAGAAGGGTCACTATTTCATGGAATGCAAGGCTCCGAAGGTGAAAAAGTTTTATAACTATGACAAGGTGGGTTACCTGAAGAGAGATTGTCCAAAACCTATAAAGGATAAGAAGATGGCGGGCTTATGCTTTAAATTCAGTTCTTACATCTTCTAGTGCACCAACTGCTATAGAAATGGGAAAGAACATGATGGTGCAAGGTATGCTTTTGTCAGAGACATTTCAATTAAAGTTTTATTTGATACAGGAGCTACACATTCTTTTATCGTTACTGATTTAGCATGTAGATTAGATTTGCACCCAGAACTTGTAGATGAATCTGTGGTTGTGACTAACTTGGTAAGAGGTTCTATTAATCTTTGTTTGATCTGTCGTGGTCTAGTTTTATTGAGTCATAGATGCTCCTATGTTTGTGATTTTTTTATCTTGAATTTTGCGGGATTCAGGATTATCTTGTGTATGGATTGACTTCAGAAGTATATCGCTATTATGAATTGTGAAAAGCTTAAGGTGACTATTGGGAACATGGAGAGGCAAGGGGTTGTTCTTAACTATTTACCGAAAGACAGTGTAATGGTTAGCTATTTATATTTTCTTCGGATTCCATATGAAGGGTTTTCGTTTGCACCTATTATGTATGAGTATCCAGATGACTTCAAGGAAGTTGTTAGATTGTTGGGGTATTGTGATATTGAGTTTAGGATTGATATCGTAGAGGGAGCCAAACTAATTATTATGCTATTGATAGGGATGACACCAAGAGAATAGAGGGAGCTAGAGGTGCAGGTTAGATACCTACCGAGGAAATGATTCGTTCGGAGGAGCACATCCGAATGGGGTGCATCTGTTGTGTTCGCGACAAAAGCGGATGTCTCATTGAGACTGTGTGTTGATTATCATGAGCTGAATAAAATGACTAAGAAGAACAAGTATCTATTACCAAGGATTTATGAATTTTTAGTTCAACTACACGAGGCGAAGGTCTTCTCCTACATGGATTTGGCTACATGATTTCACCAGTTGAGAGTGGCAAATGATAGTATGTTGAAAAATGATTTTATGATACCATCGGGTTACTTTGAGTGGTTAATGACGCCGTTTGGATTGACTAATGCGTCGGTATATTTTGTGTATCTTATGAGTAGGGTATTCAGTGACCAATTGAACAAATTTGTACTTTTATTCATGGATGATATTTTTATCTACTCTAAAGAGGAATACAAGACTCACTTAAGTACCGTGCTTAATGTGTTGAGGATACATAGGCTGAAGGCCAAATTTTATATAGGTCACTTATGAAAGGAAGAAGTGAGATTCTTAGGTGACATAGTATCTAGATGGGGTAGTAGTTCATCCTATGAAATGGCAGCGATTCAAGATTGGAATCAACCTAAGAACGCTACAGATATTAGGAGTTTCATTAGTCTAGCTGGATATTATAGAAAATTTATCAAGGACTTCCCCAAGATAGCTGCACTGTTTGACTCAATTGACGAAGACAAATCGCGTTTTTAATTGAGGCGAGTCGGTGTGAGCATGCTCTTATGGTTTTGAAAGAGAGATTGACGAGTGCATCAATACTGGTTAGTACTAGTGGGAATAAAGAGATGACTATGTGCACGAATGCATGTGGTATATGTCTTGGTGCTGTATTGATGCAGAGAGGAAGAGTTTTGTTAGTGATAGTCGAAAAATGAAGCCGCACGAAAGGAATCACCCTACTCATGATTCAGAGTTGGAGGCGATTTCCTTTTCTTTGAAGATATGGAGGCACTACATGTTGGGTGTGAGCTATTTACGGATCATAAATCGGTGATGTACCATTTCTCTCAAAACGATCTTAACCTTCGATAATAGAGATGGTTGGAGTTTCTGAACTCATATGATTTCTATATTTCCTGTAAACTAGGAAAGGTAACGCAATGGTGGATGCATTAAGTAGGATTCATGCTTGGCTTAGAGCTAGGTCTCTAGAGTGGAAACAACTAGAATATTTGACAGGGTTTGATTTCAGGACTCGGTGTGAGTTGGAGCCTAAAATGTTGGCGACATTATCCATCATGCCTACATTTATCGAAAGGATTGGATCTAGTCAAAAGCAGAATGCTAAGCTAGCAGAATCTTAGGTAAGATCAAGATGAAAATCAACTCAAAGGATTTAAAGCGCTATGAGATTGATCGAGACACTACAACAAAGGCTAACTTTCTTAGCATGGACCTACGGCGGTTTTAACTATCCTGCCGTAAATGAGCCACGATTCATGAACAGATTAATTAAGTTTCCCATTCCCACCGCTGTCAATAAGTAGAGCGCGAAACATTTTTCATTTCCCTCCATTTCCTAAATCCATTGAGAAAAACAGCGTCCCTAATTTCTTTGTCCAGATCAAAATTTACCCCCAAATTATCCTCATCCACCTTCGCCACATACTTCGTGTCCATCCCATTATCCTCATCCGTGCTCCATTGTCCTCGTCCATGTTGCGTTGTCCTCGTCCGTGCTAGATCATCTTCGCTCAACAAATCATCAACAGCCCTAGCCTCTGTTGAAAGCTCCATAAGGTAAAAAAACAATTTTTTGAGTTTACATTTTATACATGAAAACGTTGTAGGGGATTTCTAATTGGAACTCAAAATTGAAGTTTCAGCTTTCAATTTCGGGTAATTTGCATGTCGATTCTTGTATTTACTTAGCAACTGTGTATAAATTAATTTTTATGTTAGGTTAGCTACTCCCATTTTTTTGTACATTACTTTATATACATACGAATTTTATCGCAGATTTTTATGTTAAGTTTACATTTTATACATGAAAACAGATTAGTGACCAAATCTTGTAATATGGCGAGTATGTGTATACATAATAAGTAGCTATTTGAATGGATTTAGGATCTGATATAAATATACTTATAAAATGCAAAAGAATCTGAAACTAGAATATGTATGTATAGTAACATATTGGTTGCTATTTTTTGAGTGAATGTGTGATTATGGTTTTCTGTTGGATTTGCTTTGTTTTTGAAAGTAACTTGATTCTTAGGGTGTAGTATGATTTAAATAAGAAAAACATACCTAGGAAATATTTGCTTCATATGTATACTGAATATTTGAAGTGTCATGGTGTGTATGTTCAAGTGCTTGTAATGTTAAAAGTGACCAGCTATGAATTTTGTAATGATTAGGTAATTTAAAGGAGAATTGAATGAGGAAAACTTTGTCTAAAATGTTCATATGTAATTAATATGCCATTCACATATTAGTATGATATAAGTAACTTGTATAAATGAATGTTTCGATTTCCATTGAAATGGATAAATCATAGTACTTGTTATTGTGTTTACCCTATGTAATGCTAAAGGTGAGGGTACTCACATGAATGGTATATGCAAGTTCTTTACTCCTTACCCAGAAAATTAGAATATAGATAGGCTAAGATATGTATATATAAATGATGAAACATGCAGTAAGGAAACCTGCTTAAATATCTACATAAATAAATTGATTTGATCAAAGGGTTTAGCATGCCTAGATGCAAAATTATCATTTAAATCATGTATGTTATGTTGTGTTGATTTTCGCTTGGATCCTATGTTGAAAATTTTGGTGATTGTTGTGACTAAAAGTATTTAAAAGGTAAGAGACATGATGCAGGATGAATTCCTTTACCACCAACTTTGAATTAAGAATAGGAATAAAATGGTAATAAAAATGGAGCTTGTGTATCTACAAGTTGAATGTGATGTCAGGATATATCAACCTAAATAAGCTTGTAATGAGACTAATATGAGTAAGTGATAGGAATTCCTAGTCATAAGCATGTAATTGCATTATATACTCACATGTTAGTAAGCTGAGTTGTAGGGTACGAAACAAGAATTAGTATACCATTGTTATATACATATACTTGTACTAGGGAAGACTGTATATTTCTATCATGCACTGAAATGTGGCTGGAGCCATGCTTTTATTTTACACAAATAAACCTGGATGATAGCATAATCTTAGAAATAGATGCAGGCCATATAAATATAGTGTACAAGTTATGACTTTAGTATTAAAAACACTATAAATATCACAACATTAGTTTGGTTCCATTCTTTGAGTAAACCAAAAAGCTCGGTATTGGAATAATATAAACTTATATGGGCAACTGTGTGGTATAACTCTCCAACTAAATTTAAAAAATGTTATTTCCTAGTGAACCTGGAATGAGGGAATATGGGTGGCAGTTAATTTATTTGGCCTGAATGATGCCATCACGTTAAGTATAGCTTAGTTTTAAAGAACCCTATTTGTTTGTTGTCTTGAAGAAGAAGAAAAAATTGAATTGAGATTTCAGGGCAGTTTAAAAGTAGTAGAAAGAACATTTAAAATTTGTTCAAATACCCCGAATTTTAAATGAAAAAATGATTTAAGTGTACATAATTAGAAAGCTTATGAATGAAAGGTAAAAAATATCTGACGGTTTTACAGGTAAATAAAGGACCAAGCATGTTTATTTTATTGATGTTAGTAATGTTTTATTTTGAGTATACTGTTTGCATTAATTAACTGTTAAATCTTAATCGAACATATGATATGAACTCCTTCAAAAAAAATAGGCATATAAGAACAAGTCATTTAAAAAAATAGCCATTAGACTGGTTCTTCAACCTTGGGAAATTTTGCCTAAATTTTGTTGTTTACCCTTGATCCAAAATGCTAAATAAACCGGGCATTGAGAAAGAATGAGGAGGGGAGATAAAAGAAAGAAATTATAGGTGATCCTGTGGGTAGAAGGAAACTGAATTGCTTTTTTAAGTAAGGAAATTACCACATGAATGAATCAATATAAAATCGTATAAACTGCACATACATTTAGCATTAAGTAACATAATTTCAAAGTTGAATAAAACAGTAATTAAACCAAATGAATCACATAAGAACGTTCAGCTAATGACACCCTTCATGTCAAAGAGTGAAAAATTAATAATGGATTAATTCTTGTACACATTCAACCAAACAGGCCATAAACAAACATATGGCTGATAGTAAAAGTGGATGAAATTTGAATAAATGATTTCTTACCTCAACTAATAACCAATCCACCTTAGAGCAGACAGAAAACATTTCCATCAATAAGCCATGTGCGCTAAAATATATTAAGTTGTCATGCCTTTGTGCCTTATATGCACTGTCTAAAATTGCTTTTTAGACGCTTCTCTATTTTCATGATGAAGTAGGATGACAAATTTAGGGTTTTAACTTTATTTTATAGAGCGAGTGTAGTGGAGTTAGTGAGAAGCAGGTGGGGAGGGGAGATGAAGGATGGAAACACTAAAATTTATGAATGGGGAAATTGGTACAAAGAAAAGAAGAGGAAGAAGAGGGGGTACAATACTTAGTTGTAATCATTCCTATTTGTGTAAAGGAACATGGTTAGAGGAGCGACTATAGAAAGAAGTTAAGCCGCTGAGTTTGTGACGATGTTATTTTATAGTCAATGCATGTGGTTGATAATGTTATTTTATAGTTATATAACTAGAGTTAATACTACACAAGAAATGTTGGTGGATAGTTATAATTTTATTTTAGGCGCTATGAATGCATTGTTGCAATTTTATAGTCATATAATTTGAATTTTTAGGCGCGTATAGCTGTTGTTGTTACCTATTTGACTCAATGGCACTAAAAATCAATTTGTGGAGTTAATAACTAATTGTTGTTTTGTTTGTTTAGATATTTGCTTGTTTTTATATTATATTCTTGTTGGAAAATGACAGGGTGCATTTACACAGGTAATAGATAATATTCAACTCAATATATAGTTTGATAATTTTAAAAATATAATATTAAAGTAAATATTTTTGTTTTTTATTTTTTGTCATAGAACTAGTATAGAGTACCGGCAAGGAGCGTGGAATTTTGTGCAATCCACGAAGAAAAATTTATCAACTTCATAAAAAAAATTATGTCCATGCGTCGATTGTCGAAATCTTAGTCATCATGTTGACAAGATTATCTTTAAACATTTGGTTATAAAAGGAATGGATCCTAAATACAAGTGCAGCAGGTGGTATAATCATGGTGAACAAATAAATATAGTTGAAGAAACAGAGCTAAATGACATATATGACTTATTCCAAGCCGTTCACTATGAAGATGAAGATTATGTCAATCATGCCCTTTTTGCTGACGACAAAGATAATGATGACGCACAAACACGAGAAGATGATTTGCTAAAAAATTTGGAAGATGCAGAAACCCCATTGTATCCTGATTGTGCAGGTCAAACAAAATTATCTGCTATCTCTGCTTTATATAATCCTAAATATGAGACCGGATTATCCGATACTGGTTTGGATAAGCTATTACATATGCTACATGTGTTATTGCCAAAGGATAATGTACTTCCGAAGACTATATATGAAGTAAAAAAATTTCTTAAAACTTTTGATATGGGTTTTGAGAAGATTCAGGCTTGTAGAAACGATTTTTGTCTTTTTAGAAAATAATATAAAGATTTGAATAATTGTCCAAAGTGTGGTCCTTCAAGATGGAAGATAAATGACAGTACAAAGGAGATTATTCAAGGTGTTCCTGTTAAAGTGTTGAGATATTTTCCTATCATTCCAAGATTTAGGAGAATGTTTAGATCTAAAAAGATGGCAGAAGATCTAAGATGGCATTATTATAATAACAAAAGCAATGATGGAAAAATGCGATATCCTGTGGATTCTGTAACTTGAAACGTAGTAGATGGGAAATGGAAATCATTTTCAGCCGATTCACGTAATCTTAGACTTGGTTTAGCTACGGATGGTTTCAGTCCATTTGTCGGTAAAAGATCTAAATATAGTTGTTGGCCAGTGATGCTTGTGACATAATCTTCCGCTTATGTTATGCATGAAAAATGGAAATATTACGTTAACATTGGTGATTCCTAGTCCAAAGCAGCCGGGAAATGATATTGATATATATATATATATATGGCACCATTGATAGAAGACTTGCATCATTTGTGGAGTAATGGTGTTAATATTTATGATGCATTTAGTAAAACACTTTTTAATTTAAAAGAAATTTTACTATGGACGATAAATGATTTTCTGGCTTATGGGAATCTTGCTGGCTATTGTGTAAAGGGTAAAAAAGCTTGTCCATTATGCGAAGTCGACACTCATAGTCGATGGTTGAATCATAGTCGAAAGCACGCATATATCGGGCATCGAAGATTTTTACCTCCTTTGGACTCATTGAGAAAACAAAAGTCTTGGTTTGATATTACCGTAGAGATAAGCACCAAGACTAGAATTTTGACAGGAAGAAACATTTCTATGATATTGAATGATTTTCATAATGATGTTGGAAAAGATAAGAAAGAAGTAAGAAAAGGAAATAAGAAAAAGAAAAAGAAAAAGAGAGTACATAAGAAGGGGAAAAAGAGAATGAGCAAAAAAGGAAGCGTGTCTACAACAAAGAAGATGAATATGATGAGGATGATAACCCCTTAAAAAGGAATTATCAAGGTGGAAAAAAAGGTCAATTTTCTTTGATTTACCATATTGGGAGGTTAGTAATTATTATTTTTACAATTGGTTTAATAGTAAAAGAAATTTAATATTAAATTGTTGTACTATTCATATTTACAGGAACTTCCGTTGCGACATAATTTAGATGTATTGCATATCGAGAAAAATGTTGGAGAAAACTTGTTGAGCACAATACTGGATGATGACAAATCAAAAGATGGAACTAACTCTGGATTGGGGAATTCGACATAGTCTTTTTGCGCAACCTCATGGGAAAAAACATATCTTCCACCGGCTCCGTATACATTGTCAAGTTCAGGAAAAAAATTTTTTTGCAAAATATTATATGATTTCAAGGGACCCGATGGTTTTTGCTCAAATTTCAAAAGATGCATATCATTGGAGAATTGCAAAGTTACTGGCTTTAAGTATCATGATTATCATGTTTTGATGCAATAAATATTGTCGGTTGCCATAAAAGGATTGTTGCCAAAGAAGCCTAGAAAACAATACTCTGTTTGTGTTCATTTTTCAATAAAATATGTCAACGTGTTCTTGATAAAGAAAATTTGCAACAATTGGATGATGAAATCGTTACAATTTTATGCGATCTTGAAAGATATTCTCCACCTTCCTTTTTTGATGTAATGATACATTTAACAATTCACCTTGGAATAGAAGCTCGATTGTGTGGATCAGTACATTTTCGTTGGATGTACCCTTTTGAAAGATATATGAAGACAGTTAAAGATTATATAAGGAACTATGCACGAGTTGAAGGATGTATTGCAGAGTCCTATCTTGCAGAAGAATCTATGAGATTTTTTGGTGATTTTGTAAAGAAATCATCATAAATAGAGGAGAAACAAGGTTGAAATGAAGATTATGAAAATCACACAATACTTGAAGGGCGTCCAATTTCAAAGCTTGAGACAGTTACATTGTCATCTAAAGAGGAAGAAATTGCTCATTTGGCTGTCCTAATGAATATGACCATTGTAGAACCTTTTTTAAAGTAAGTGAATATTGATTTCTATTTTATTTTATTTTGACGTGTATTCCTGTATATATAATATCATCATTTATTTTATGCTAGTTTGCATATGGAGGAGTTGGAAAATTCGAACCAACATATGAAAAAAATGCGACTTTCCTTCAGAATAGTCATACAAAAAACTTCACTGATTGGATTAAGAAAAAGGTTATTTTAAAATCTCTTTAATTGGCTTCATAATATTATTTTTGAAATTTTTGGTAAATACATTTATATTTTTCCAGATACGTATTGAGTCGAAGGATCATGATACGATGTTAAAATGGATTGCCTTTAGTCCGAGTAGTAATGCCTTATCATGCAAAGGATATATTATAAACGGACAACGTTTTCATACATTAGATGTTAAGAGAGAAACTCAAAATTGTGGTGTGACTTATGATGCGACTACTATATGTAGAGCAAGTGCAAAAGATACCTCTCAACTGGTTGATGTGGTCACATACTACGGGATTTTAACCGACATAATTTTATTAGATTATCATGTCTTTTATTCACGTTTTTTAATGCAATTGGGAAATCATAGGAAACGGAGTGAAAGTTGAAGATTAGTTTACTCTTGTCAATTTACATCAAAGTCAAGCTTCATTTTTAAGAGATCCGTATATCCTTTCATCTCAAGCAAAACAAATTAATTATTTAAGATAAAATGATTCGTCTAATTGGTATGTTGTATGGAAGGCACCACCTCGGGGTTTCCATGAATTAGAGACAACGATGAGGATGTTGATTCCATGGATGATGCGAGCTATGTTAGAGAGGATTGTGAAGGCATACTTGAGTAGTTTCGTATTTTGTTATTTAAAGAAACCGGCATAAATAACGAAGACAAGGTTTGTGTTTCTTTTATGTAGAACATTTTCTGAATCACATCTAAATCACTATGTTTGTACACAAACTCGGTTTATATTTGCATCACTTTAGATTATTTAAAAGTAGCACATGAATTGTTGATGGGATATGAAAATTTAAGTACATGGTTTTTACTCATCTTATCATTTAGATTATCTAACTAACTTAAATTGAACATATTGTTTGGCCATTAGTTCTATAGGTGTGTCCACATGTGTCCAAACAGCCACAAAACACATACAACAACGACTATTCATATATCATCTTAGTTGATAAAAATCAAATTTTATTTCTTGCTATGGAACTCATCATAGCTTAATAAAGTCATATACTATCTTGTCAATTGCTTTAGTGTTGGAACTGTACGCATAATCATGCAACCAGGGAATTCTTTTATGTGCAAGATTTGGAAATTTTTCATTTTTTAGGGCTGTAACACAGGTATATAGTTGAGTAAAGCAGAATTTTTGGGATCAAGTTAATTGATTAGTAAAAAAAATCCACTGGTTATTAAGTATTGAAGCTTTGAACTATAATGATTTACCTAATATTAATGTGGACAAAGCTTTCAGTCCTTTGACAAGAAGGTAAGTTATAGTTTTTATGTATTTGGTCTTTTGTATGAAAATTGGTACGGTTTGTGTACAAATAATTTATGAATGTTATATTTTGCGAGATGTGTATGCAAAGCTGATCTGGAACGTGGATCTACTACCATATCTACGCACCATTTTACATAGTAGCTAGCTATAATTAGCTTGTAGCTCTTATATTAATTATTACAAAATTAGCGTAATGATCTAATATTTTGTTTTAATTGCAGAAAATGGGTAAAAGCATTAAAAGAAAGAAGACAACGATCCATAACAATGACCAAAATAAAGATAATTCAGAAAATAATGATGCTCAAGTCCAAGAAAACCAACAAGTAGTCAACAACAATACAATGCAACAAGAAGAAAATATTGAAGTTTTTCAAGAAAGTGAGAGAAATGATATTACCAATGCAAATCCAATTATGAAAAAAAACTAGAGGACAAACTAAAGTCAAAAGGCTTCCTATAGATGTTTTTAGTCGAGTTGAAGTTGAGTTCAATGGGCAACGTGAACCAATAGGAGATGGATCAGTCAAGTTATCTTCTTATTTAGGTCCACTTGTACGCAAGCATGTCCCTGTTACGCAATATAATTGGAAGCATTAACTGTTAATCCATTCAGCTACAGCAGAAATTTACTGCAGGGCCATATTATTTCGGGCCTCCTAGCATCTCTCATTATTTTATAAAGTGTTTTCCACTATATGAAACAAATTTGAAACCAAAAACAGTTAGCAATGATTACCTTCTTACAGTGTGCATATAGATAGGTTTTCCACAGTACACGAATGCAAGTCCAAAGACAATATTGTCCATTTTTCTTGTCTATTGTTTGTACTATTGTCTTAAATGAAATTTTTGAGTCTATATTCTTGGTGAATTGAAAGCTTTTCTTAGCCAAAAAAAAAGAATTTAGAAGTGATTGCTTTATTCTGCATATTTCAACCAGCAAAAATATTTGTTTTTGGAGTTCTGGACCTAAATGGATTTGATGTACTCAGAATACCCTTCTACTTTTAAGTGTAGAAAGAACACTTTTTCAACTCAACTTTCTTTCTTTCATTCTAAAACGATTTCAGTTTCTCCATAAAATTTTAGATCGTAAAATTATAAATTATCTCGCGGTTGCATAAAATTTTATTTACTTATATTGATGAAAAAATAATATTTATTATTTGATTAATAAGTTCTATCTACTAACCCTCATTAGTTAATATTTTTTGTTATTATTTATTTTGAAATATAATATCATGTGAAGTTTTATTGCAAAATTTAAATTATTTCTAGGATATAGTTGAATTGAGATGGAACTGGTGCTGGCTTTAATTGACTAGTTCTTAGTTGAATCATTTTGCTTTTATCTGTAGCTGAATGGATTAACAGTTAAATCATTTTTTTATCTAAGTGGATTAACAGTTAAATCATTTTTTACCTGTAGTTGAATCATTTTTTTAACAGTTAACCCACTCACCACACATACACATACACTCCGATACACTGTTGCACTATATGCAGGGTTGTGCATTCTACTTTTTTTGTTCACAATCATCACAGACCATGTTGACTTCTTTGGACTTTGAGTTCACAGTCATCAAAGTCCATGCTGACTTAATTGCTATTTAGAATATGGGCAAATTTATAACTTCACTCTTTTTACATAACTTTTTTAATTTGCCAGCGAGAATTAAATTAGAAGAAGAATGGCAAAAAGTGCCTATATTTCAACAAATGGGATGTATTTTTCGATCTTCAAAAAGCATATTAGTTCACAAAATAGTTAATGCAAAAAACGAAGAGAAGAGACTTCAACTGAAACCGGATAGCATCAAAACCATGACAGAGTGGAAGAAGTTTATTAAGCTGAAAACAAATCCAAAATTTAAGGTGATCCACTTTCAATTAAGTTTTAGCTATTAATGAAATGCAAATATTCACAGTTACAAAATATTGGCTTACACTTGTCAATGAATTAATTCTCTGTATAATCTTTTATGTGTTTTTGAATATTTCGTATGATAAGTGATAAATTCATAGCCCTCCAACAAAATTAGATGCCACATACAAGCAGCCGTAGAGGGATGGCTCGATTGACTGAAGATTTGGTAACAAGATTTACTTAATTTACCATAATATTTATTAAGCAAGTAGCTAATATGATTTGTATTTTTAATGATCGTTTGAATGTAGAAAGAGGAGAGTAATGGTTCTCCCGTAGATAGGGTCGATGTGTGGGTTAAATTTCACATTAGAAAAGATGGCAAACCGGTGAACGCCGTTGTTGCTGATAAAATTGTAAGCACTTTTTTTATAATAATGTGATAGTTTGATGTTAGTATATAATATCAAGGTTAATCTCTATAGGAAAAAATTAAAAGCGTTGTCGATGGATCACATCGGGCTCAACAACCAGTTACAAAGGCGATGCGCTATCTCAAGTGCTCGGACCCGATAGACCCGGACGATTAAGATGAATGGGAAGAGGCATGACCGCCACTAAGGAAACTTGGTTACATGCTAGTGATAAGCAGACAATCCAAATGCAAAACCAAATTTCAGAATTAAAGGCCATGGTTCAAGCGTTAATGAAATATCAGGTAAATGCACCAATTCCTCTTTCATTTCTTGATTTGGCTATTATTTGGAGTTCATATTCTGCATTGCTACCAAGAACACTAGCATACCATGTTTTTTTATATTTGCATTGCTTTCAAGAACACTAGCATACCATTTTTTATATTATTGATTCAGATATATGAGAGGCATTTTTGATATTTTGACCTTTTACTCACTCTATTTAAATGTTCAGTTGCAAGTGTAGGCATATGAACTTCGACAGGCTAGACTTTTATGAGTTATATTACAGGCCTTACTGCTGAGTGACATGGTTGCTTGACTGAAATGTACTTAATGGTGGTCAAACGTTAATGTCAAATATTTGGTAGTTGTGATTTTAGGTAAAAACCCAATGTTTCGACTTATATGATATCAAGCCTTAGTTTACGAAAAAATCATCTCCTCAAATGTCTAGATGGGTTAATATGTTTGAAAACTAAAGTGATGCGTGTTCCACGGAAGAATATTTAAGTTGGTGGTCTCAAAATTCAAAGTGGCACATGGCTAGCTGTGATGTTTATGTACATGGTATGTGCATAAATAATTCAATATCCTTTCAAAATTTAAAGGATAAGAATTTGCAAAAGCATGTGATAGAGTCCCTATGTGCTAAACCCACTAAATTTTTTCAAACAAACAAGTATGAAATAGAATCTTCTTTCATGTTAGGTTGTCCGCCTTTAGGCGTTCTTATTGGATCAATCTAACCCTACATAATATAATGTATGTTGCGTTATCTATCAATACGTGTTAAATTACACTTGGCATCCCCTTATAAAAGAGTATAAAGTTCAACTTTTTTTTTGGTAAATTAAACTGCCATTTATAGAGATCCACCAAAGATAAACTATAAACGGTGACCATGATTAAAAAATTATTATTTGTTTTAATATAGTTATCAACTATCTTCAGATTTGATATTGGGTATTGATGTAATTAATATAAAAGGTTACTAATGTTGTAGCAATATTATTGTTTTGACAGAGTAAAAAAAGTTGCGAAGAAGCAAGCACACATCAAAAGGTAAAAATAAATTAAAGGGAAATTTTATTTGTATAAACTATTCCTATTAGTTAATCCACCCTAAATTATAGGATTTCTACCTACTATTATAGTGGTTATAATTATTTAAAATTGATTAGTTAATCCACAATATTTATTTCTTCTTTTACACTGTTTGGAACGTCTTGATTTGGTGTCTCAACATTTGCATCCAATTGTTCTTTACTCTATTGCACTAACAGAACAAGTTATGTCCAAAAACAAAAATAACAAATAGAAATGGAAGCAATATTTGCATCCATTCCTGCCTCATTTGAGCTGTCAGCTTGCCTATTACTTCTTCTGGAGCATTGGTGACAGACTCTAGCACCTATGAAACCTCTCACTGTTCGCACTAATCTTATAATCCTGAACCTGTGCAACATCTTGATTTGGTGTCTCAACATCAAGGCCAACCACATTCTGTAACTCACTGCCTGAATTTAGTAAGTATACCGTAGAAATTTCAATTAGAATGATTGTGTAAAAATAGAGCATGCATCATATTATATAGCCTAAAATGATTTTAATTATAAAATTAATTTATGTAATTTAATAACATAGTACATAACATTATATAGAATTCAGCATATACAGCAGTATGAATTCCATAACCACTATATTTTGCTTCTGGTCAGTCGCAGGGCAATCGGAACAAAATGCATGACACATGTGATTTATTGGACTGGTGCGAGACAGATGAAATTGTTGCAGAAGGAAGAGGTCTATCGACTGATCCAAAGGAGCTTGTTCAGTTAAGCCCTTTAAGGTCAGATGCCATGAAAATTATTGTTGACATTTCGAGGAGACCAGATGTTTTTTTATGGAGGCCCTCATTTTCTTTGACATGCACTGGAGAAGTTGAAGACAAGATAGTAGCATGGCCAGCTAGCAGAGTTGTTTTGCACAACATAAACCATACCGAGAAAGGAGACAATGGGGTAAAATTTAAATTATTTAGCAACAAATATTTATCCTGAATACATAAAAAAAATTCCTCGTTAATAAAATATTTTTTCTTACAGTAAAACTAGCAACACAAATCATAAATGCAAGTTGTATGATTGGCGTGGGACCGAAGAAATAGTTGCCGAAGGACGAATGCACACGAGTAATCCAACATAAATTGTGAACAATCTTCCTCTTGGACCGTCTGCAATGGCAGTTTGGATAGGAAATCCAAAAAGTGAGCACGCTTATTTATGGCGACCGACCAACGGTTTGGCACAAGTTGGGGAAGCTATTGGTATGAAAGTGGCATGGACCGAATCGAGGGTAGTTGTTGAGGAGGTTGTTGGATCTAGATTAACCCTAAAGGGGGGTGAATAGGGTTTATTAAATTTTAGAGAGATATTAAAAAAATATCAAATCACAGAATGCAACAATAACAAAAATGCAGAAAGTAAATGACACACAAACATACCCAGCTTCGGCAAAATCCGTCTTACTGCTGCATTTTCTAAGGTTTCTACTAGGTAATAGAACAGATCCTGCTTACAAGACCATGTAAACTCATGAACCCTCACTCCTATTCTAATCCTACGCTCAAAACACAAGACTGACCTATATCCCCTAGGTCAGATTTTCCCCGAATTACAAATCCGTAATCCGTAAACCCTAGTTTTACAAACGAAACTAGAAAACCCCTGGTTTTACAGGCGAAACTAGTAAACCACTAGTTTTACGAACAAAATTAGAAAACCAATTTGACGATTACAAATTAAAAAACAATACAAAAAATTGAACCCTAAAAGCCCTAGAAATAAAACCCAAGGGCTATCCCCTTTTGAAAATATGGCCGGCCCATCTTCAATTGTCAAGCCAGATTTCTTTTGCTCTGAGAAAAAAAAATTGGTGGCTAACGATAGGGTTTATTTCAGAAATCAAAATCGAATCGCAATTACTTCAAATTGGTGGTTTGGATAATCTTTGAAGCTTCGAATCTATGGATGGCTTTGTCACTTCGATTTGGGATTGTTGCGATCGAAGCACTCGTGAAAAAATTGTGAGTTGTCTGTATTGTCTCTTCGAATTTCTTTTGAGTTGTTTGTGCTTTCGATTCCTAAATGCCTGTGATGAATGGTGGATGTTTATAGGATTATTGAATCCTAAAATCTCTGATTTCCATATACTGGCTCGACTGATTTGCTGTTGGTTTCCCTTTTTGATTGACCTTGAATTTCTCGACTTTGAATGAAATTTGGAAGATATTCAATATGGTTTCTGGTCCCTGATTTTATGTCGACCGTTTCTGGAAAGCAAATTGAAATGCAAATTAATTATTTCCCATAATGACTCATTTCTGAAATTCGTAAATAAAGCTGTATGAAGTCCACGTTCTGAATTGTCCCGATATTTCGCTTCCCTTATGAATCTGGATGGTTTCATTTACATTGTTGAAATGTAACTCTTTTTTTTTTTGAAAATGGGTAAACCGCCTCGTTAAAAACCTGTGCTAGAAACCAGCGTGGTTCCTAGTCAGGGAAAAAGAGTGCGGTGCTTTATTGACAACTCATCAATAAAATGTACAGAGATTTTACAACGGCAAGCAAATCAACAATTTCTATCATGCTGCCAATACCCATTCAATCCAGCCAAAGAAAAAATAAAAGTACAAATACAAGTGTGAGGCCCAAATCTCTAAAGCCCATCTCGGCTTGACACAATGACAGATACACGTGGCTTCGAAAGAACTGGTTACAAAAGTCAAGCTCCTCGTCTTCTTCTTCATAAACAAAAACTTTCCCAATTGGGGAAGCCGATGTCACAACAAGGAAAGGGGGTTAACCTGCGTCCAGCGCATCAATTCCCCACCTTCTCTCCTCTATAGTTCTGCTCCTCTTCTTCGATTTAGTCAGTAAGTAATTTACATCTAGCTCGATAAGTTCCCATCTCCGAAATTTGTTGGTATGCTGATTATTATGTATTCTGTTGTTTCGCTCCATCCAGATATGATAAATCGTGGCTACCACGCAACAATAAGCAGTATGCTGTTTGTAGTCATCGGATCTAAACACATTCTTCAAGAAATCCAACTCGCTCTCCAGCAAAAGATGTCTGTCATCGGTTGGAGGCATTCCACAACGCAATCTGCATTTGGTCCAGAGGTATGCTGAATAAGAGCATTGGAAAAACAGGTGATTATTACATTCATTCTCTTCATTGCACAACACACACATAGGATCAATTTCATAGCCCCAATTAATCATTAAGTCCTTGGTAGTAAGTCGATTAAGACATGCTTTATATGCACAAATAGACATCTTTGGACAGTTAACTTTGTGCCATATAACTCTGCACCAATCTAACTCAGGCTTGTGTTCCCTGGAGATGTCCCACGCTGAGTGGAAAGAAAATCCGTTAGAGATACCATTCCATGTCCAGTAGTCCTCATCCTTATTAGTGTAGGTGTTTAGTTCCCTTATCTGGTTTGAGAGTAGTCTTGTAGCCGTCAGCACATTAGGATTAAAAACCCCATTATCAATGATACTGCTTACATATATATTTTCACCTCCGAACAAGTCCAAACTGTCCCATCCGTGAAATGTAACTCTTCCCATTTATGATTTTTGCAAATTAAACTCTTGCCAAAAAAAAAAAAATTCTTGCATGTTTTTGAAAGTTGCCAAATTTATGAATACTCATTTTCCAAAAAAAAAATGTTTTTGCCATATATTCCTTTCAAATGAATAGATTATGTATGCTGCATCCATACTTGCCAAACACTTGCCATTTGCACACATGAATATTCTCCATGTTGTTTTGAGCATCCATACTTGTTTATATGTTCCATTCATTTTCACTTGCACTTGTTCATTCCTTTTGAGCTTGAGTAAAAATTGCCTTGACCATTTGTGTCATGTGTGGCTTAACCCATGTACATCAGTGCATTCTATCTGCTTGTTCCCTTGACATATCTGAACTATTTTGCTTTACCATTTTTTGCACAATATTGTCTTGTGTGCCTTGAGTATGCACATGTATACATGAGCTTGACCATGCCGCCTCACCATTGGATCAACGTGAATGTTCAGTTATCAACTATACCATGTACATGAACTTGTTTCACTTGCACCATGTTGTTGCATATCCAATTACAATTGTTGCTTCCCAATAACTTGTATACATTTGTTTGTGTAAACACATGTGCTTGATAACTTGCGCCTTCACCAATGTAGAATTGTTGCATGTAACATGCCTTTGTATTTTTGAAACTGGCTCGACATGTTCTATTTGTAGCATGCTTATGAATATAAAATTACTTGTGTACACATAGTAATGCACACATGTTTCCACCTACTCCTGAAATTGGCTGATTTGTTGCACCGTACACCATGTTGTCTCACCATTGTTGTTGTTGCAATATATTTGTTGAGAGTCTTCACTTGACCTGCACATTGAACTGACTTAATTTTGTTCCTCGACCCTGTTTGTCCTGGCATATGAACTTGCTTCGAGTTTGTTTGCCATTCATGTGACTACCATGAGTTAGACCATGCTGCTCTGTTTTTGAAATTGAACTGTCTCCTGTTATTATTTGAGCTCGATCATGGTGTAGCATGCTTCATGTTGCCTTTCCTTCCTGTATATATTCATTGCTGGTTGTATATGTTGATCCCATGCTATTTGTACGTTGTATGAGCTGCATTATCATGCTTCTTGACCATGTTGAACCTTTGAGTCCACTGGCTTGACCATCTTCTTGCATTATCACTGTTATGCTTGTGAACTTGTCCATCTTGTAGTAGACATGATTCATGAACATGTACATGCTGCTGCTTTGATTATTTATGTATAACCTGCTACCATATCTTCATGTTTGAATATGTTGACATGTATTAAGCTCGCCCATTTTGTGTTTGAGAAAATATCCGTGTATTTATGCAAACTTAATTGCTAGGCCATTGATGTTGAGTTGCCACGATCGTATTGATTATTGTTGCACTGAGTCGAGATGGTCCACGTGGCTACTCCTTAGTTGCATATTGATTGGCGAGGCAGTGCATATGTGTATATTTATACACGTGTGTATATGCAGCCATCAGACTGATTTTCCTATCCCTGCATTGTAATATGTATATACACACTGTCTGCCTTGTGGTATTTACAGTGTATCACTGTGAATATCACAAGTTGTCTAGACACAGTTGGATGAAAATATAAATCAGATCAAGTCAGAAAAATGATGAGAAAAACACACCAGAAAACTGAGGCAAATAATTTTTTTTAAATAAAAATTATATCTGCTAGAATATGAAATTACTTCTGTTCCAGATACTGTGTGTGTGTTTCTGTATATGACAGGTGTAGATAACTGGATTGACTGATGGATGCTGTGAAGACAGAAGATTGAGTGTAGTGTGTAGTGTTAATTAATGTGTCTATATATTGAAACGTAAACTGGGTGAGTATTTGTATAATCGAGTGTCCGTAGTGAGGAGCTTCATATGAAAGTGAATGTGAAATGAAATGTATTTCAATGAATTACAGTGTGTTGTACAAATAGTGGAGTTGTAAATCAGGACTGTTTTAAATATTGAAATAAATTATTATATTTAAATAAATCACTCTTTGAATATTTAAATTCGTGTACAATAGTATTCTGTTTAAATATAAATATTATATTCTTGTATGTGATGTATATATGAAACAGTACATTACAAACACATTTATAATAATATATATTTGGTTGTTATCATCTAACAAAAATCATATAATTGTGTATACAACACCGTTATATACAACAATCTCCCCCTTTTGATGATGACAAACAAATATTAAGATTTTGAATATAGTAAATTTGTTTGACAGTGAAAAATCTGAACTCCCCTTATTTGAATACTCCCCCTACAACAAAAACTCTCCCTTTAACTGTGAATGAGTGAAAAAATGAAAATTGAATAAATTTTCAAAATTAAAAATATTTATAAAATACTCATAAATCAAAATCTCAACCCATTCTCCCCCTTTTGTTATCATCAAAAGGATGCAGAATTTAAAATATAGATGAAAAATGACTAAAAATATAATTTCAGCTTAAGAGGAAGAACGGTCATCATAAATCTCAATCAGTCAAACAAAAATCATAATATTCTGAAAACTAATGGCATATTTCACATTGTAGAGAATGATGGATTTATAATGAAATGTATAAAAATGGAGAGAGTTTTAAAACAAATGATTTTCAAAAGAATTTTATAAAATGAGCACAAAAGACAGTGATGGATTTGGACTATAATTATAAATTCAACTTAAGTGACAAAATAAAATAATCTCAAATCCAAATAGCTATCAATCAACAAATCATAATATATCATAAAATGTTAACACATTCCACAACTTAGAAAATAGATTGATAGGTTAGTTTTTACACACCAAGGAGAATTTCAAAAAAAATTATTTATTCAAATTATTTTCCTTTGATTTAAGTGCACACTGACCACGCATAACTAGATCATGGATTTTTAAATGAGATCAGTTGCAACTTAAACATAAGTAATCTCATAACCATGCACAACTAGAGCTTGGATTTTAAAACGAGGTTAGAGAAACACTTATGAATATTATATTTTTATTATTTTCAGTTTTAAAATGAAAAAAATCCTCAGTATATCAACCAATATGGACGATAGAAATGTGATAGGTACAGAAATGGTTTGTGAAATAAATTTATAAATTAATCATATTATTAAATATGATCAACTGTACCGAGATCAATGGAAATTTTCAATTATCACTAATTCTGAATAATAATACAGTCCCGTTTCTATCACAAAAAAATTCACTGTTTATTTCAGATGATTTTTAAAAATTATTAACTCTCGACATTAATATAAAAAACATGATAGATGGCAGAATAATGGTAGATAAAGAAGATGGTCATGAAATAATTGCCAATTCAAAGATATTATAATAATTATTCAACCATCATGAAAATCTAAATAAAATCTCCTCTCATTGTGAAATATACTGCAGTCACAATTCATCACAATTTCAAAATCTAATAATAATTTTGATGAATTATGAATACAGTTCAATTTGGTTATTGATTTCAATTTCTGAATGAATAATCTATAAATAATTTAAAATTGAAAATCAATTACAAGAGGGATATGAAGATCTATACAAGACATGGGGGATTAAGAAATATATACATGATGAGAATAAACAAATCAGCATTTCTAAACTGATATCACTTAATGTCTCTATTAATGAGGATTTTAAAAATGACACTGGAGACGAACAAGGATATCTCAGACAACAGAATTTTAATCTCATAGCCCAAGCAGACATCACTAACAAAACAAGCAAATTAATTTCATCTATCAGAGCAGTAGTCAGAAAAATTAAAAACAATATTTGAGCAGCACAAAAATCATTTTTAAAGCAGACTTATGAAGGTGATGTTTCAAAGATATTTCAGGCGGTCAAAGAATGGTTCATGATCCAAGATTAAATATATGGTTTATTCTAAATCATTTGAAGGGATATGAAAAGCTCAAGATTCGATGAATCAGTCACACCAGATTATAAATTTCAGTTCCAAGATTCGTGTGAGGTTCAATAAATCAATAATTTCAAATGATTTTAAACAAACAAATATTTAAATCAAATAACCATGAAATGACAGTAAGTTTCAAGACCTGTATTTCAAAAGATTTTTTCACAATTTTCTCTTAAAAGCATAAGAGAAATCTCAGATCATTTACATCAAGTTTGAGAGATATTCATAATCCAAAAATTAAAAATAATTTATTTGAAATCACTTGAATCAATATCAAGTTTTGAGATGCAATGAATCAGTCACACAAGATTGATAATTTCAAATTTACGAGGTGTGTGAGATTCAAAATATCAAGAATTTTAGATGATTTCATACAAACAAATTTCAACCATAATGATGATGAATAAAATAAATTTCAAGATGTATCACTGTGATTCAAGATAATTCAAAATATCCAAGCCAATCTAAAAAATAATGAAAATATCACAACTGATAAATATTGGTGTGTTGTAATGAGTGTATTATTTCAAGCTTTTCTAAAATGAATTAGTGAAAACTAAAATGAACTAGTGAAAACTAAAAAACAGCAGTGGTGTGTGAAATTCCATTAAACTTTCAGATCTTCAAAAATTTAGAATTCAAATTAACAGTGTTCAAGATATGACAAGAATACATCAATACTGTTATGAATTCAGAAATTAGAAAATAAACTTCAAAACAATTGCAAAAATTTACAAGTTTAAATTCAAGATCTGGAAATGATTAAAACATTAGAGTTTTATACAAATGAAGTGAATTTCTAGGAAATATGAATTCTACAATTGGATGTTTAATGAAGCCCAAAAATAAACAAAAAAGTATGGCAGTGACAAATCAAAAACAAAAAAATAGAAGAAGAGGTAGAAAGAGAAATAAACAGAAAAAAAATATTTACAAAGATTAGTCTAGAGATCATACCTGAATTATAGAAGATGATGTGGATCTCCAATTCAACAAACTTGGCTAAGGAACCGTGAAATATACGATGATATAAAGCAGTTTGAAATCAGTATCTCTTTCGAAAAGCAGTTCCTTAGTCCCCTCTGGTACCTAACAATTTAGAGGATCGAGTGGTCTAACAAAGTTTGTTAAACCACTCTGAAATGTGTTCACGACTTTAGGTACCCAAACCTTTTTGTATAACAACACATTCGAATCTATCTTTGTACCCTTTGGAACCCAAATCTGTTTGAATTTAATGAAGTTTGTTTTATTTCTCTTTGGGATCCAGGATCGTTTAGATGGATTATTATAAAACAAATTCACATCACGTTTATAATTCAAAAATCCTTTGAGATTATCAGAGTTCAAATTTTCAGATCGAGTCTTTTCAAAGCAGTTTGAAGGATTTTTCAAATCATTTGAATTTCATTTTCCAAAAACATCATTTTTCCCAAAACCGAGACCATGCTTAATTTTAGAAGAAAATTGGTTTTTCAACAACATATTCAAAGATTTTTCACCGTTAGAAAATTTAGCCAATGTTATTTCAATTTGTTGAATTTTAAATTTAAGATAACTATTTTCTTTCATTAGATCCGAACAATGGTTTTCAGTGATCTTACTCTTTTCAAAATCGGTTTCAAAACCAGATTTTCATCATTAAGCAATTTAATTTTGGTTTGGGACTCAGCAATTTCAAGTTCAAAATGTTTTCGTCTTTCAGATTCAAATTTCTTGAAATTTTCAATCTTAATTTCTAGCTCATTTAGAATAGACTTAGTTTTCAACAAGCTTTGTTTTTTCGAAAATGTATTTGGAATTTTCAGTCGTCTTAAAATTTTTAAATTCCTTTTGCAAACAATTGTTTGTGCTTTCAATCTCTATTTTGTTCTCTTTTAAAATCAGAATTTCATCCTCAAGTTTTTGAATATTTTTATTTTGACGGACAAGATCATTTTTCAAATTTAAACAAATTTTGCAATTAGAATTTGAAGACTTCTTAACGTTTTTAAGCTTTGATTCCAAAAGATTATTTTTGCAAATCTACTCAAGTTTTTCAGATTTTAGAATTTTATTTTTAGACTTTAGGTTCTCAACGGATTCAGTTAAACCATTTAAGCGAGAAATTAAATCTTTACAAGAAAGATCTCCGGTTGAGTCTCCATCTGGATTTCCATCTGTACAACCTGTTAAGCACAAATCTGAAATTGAGTTGACCTTCTGGGGTTTTGAGTTGTTGTCTTCTTTTCCATATAGCGTGTTGAGAGCTGTCCAGATTTCCTGTGCGGTCAAACAATCGGGGATAAGGCTATATTGGACACCATCAATATAAGAATATAAAGTATGAATAGCACGTGAATTAAACCCAATATCATTTCTACTAACCATATCAAATCCGTTAATAACAGTATCCCAACATTTAGTATCAACAGATTTTAAATATAACTCCATTCCTAATTTCCAATTTAAAAAATCTGTACCATTAAAAATAGATGGAATACGACTGGACTTACTCTCAAAGGACTGACAACTAGGATGACCCACTACTCTAGAGTTAAAGAAAACCAAGCTCTGATACCACTTGTTGGATCTTGATTAACCCTAGAGGGGGTGAATAGGGTTTATTAAATTTTAGAGAGATATTAAAAAAATATCAAATCACAGAATGCAGCAGAAATGAAAATACAAAAAGTAAATGACACACAGATATACCCAACTGCAAAATCCTGCCTAGTGCTGCATTCCTAAGGTTTCTACTAGGTAATAGAACAGATCCCGCTTACAAGACCATGTAAACTCGCAAACCCCTCGCTCCTATTCTAATCTTACGCTCAAAACACTAGACTGACCTATATCCCTTTGGTCAGATTTTTCCCGAATCACAAATCCGTAATCCGTAAACCCTAGTTTTACAGACGAAACTAAAAAACCCCTAGTGTTACAGACGAAACTATTAAACCACTAGTTTTACGGACAAAACTAGAAAACCAATTCGATGATTACAAATTAAAAAATATTGAACTCTAAAAGCCCTAGAAATATAAATCAAGGGATATCCCCTTTTGAAAATATGGCCGGCCCATCTTCAATTATCAAGCCCGATTTTTTTGCTCTAAGAAATAAAAAATGGTGGCTGGCGATCTAGGGTTTTTTCAGAAATCCAAATCGAATCGCAATTACTACAAATTGATGCTTTGGATAATCTTTGAAGCTTCGAATCTATGGATGGATTTGTCACTTCGATTTGGGATTGTTGTGATCGAAACACTTGTGAAAAAATTGTGAGTTGTCTGTATTGTCTCTTCGAATTTCTTAAGTTGTTTGTGCTTTTGATACCTAAATGCCTGTGATGAATGGTGGATGTTTGTAGGATTGTAGAATCCTAAAATCTCTGATATCCACATATTAGCTCGTCTGATTTGTTGTTACTTTCCCTTTTTGATTGACCTTGAATTTCTCAACTTTAAATGAAATTTGGAAGAAATTCAATATGGTTTCTGGTCCTTGATTTTATGTCGATCGTTTCTGGAAAGCAAATTGAAATGAAAATTGATTGTTTCCCAAAATGACTCATTTCTGAAATTCGAAAATAAAACTGTATAAAGTCCATGTTATGAATTGTCCAATGATTTTGCTTTCCTTATGAATCTGGATGGTTTCATTTACATTGTTGAAATGATAGCCTTCCCATATATGATTTTATGCAAATTAAACTCTTGCCAAAAAGAATTCTTGCATGTTTTTGAAAGTTGCCAAATTTATGAATACTCATTTTCCAAAAAAAATGTTTTTTCCATATATTCCTTTCAAATGAATTGATTATGTATGCTGCATCCATGCTTGCCAAACACTTGCCATCTGCACACTTGAATATTCTCCATGCTGTTTTGAGCATCCATACTTGTTTATATGTTCCATTCATTTGCACTTGAACTTGTTCATTCCTTTTGAGCTTGAGTAAAAACTGCCTTGACCATTTGTGTCATGTGTGGTTTAACCCATGTACATCAGTGCATTCTATCTGCTTGTTCCCTTGGTATATCTGAATTGTTTTGCTTTTCCATTGTTTGCACAATACTATCTTGTGTGCCTTGAGTATGCACATGTATACATGAGCTCGACCATGCCGTCTCATTATTGGATCAACGTGAATGTTCAGTAATCAACTATACCATGTACATGAGCTTGTTTCACTTTCACCATGATGTTGCATGTCCAATTACAATTGTTGCTTCCCATTAACTTGTATACATTTGTTTATGTAAACACTTGTGCCTGATAACTTGCGCTTCACCAATGTAGAACTGCTGCATGTAACATGCCTTTGTATTTTTGAAATTGGCTCGACATGTTCTATTTGTAGCATGCTTATGAATATAAAATTACTTGTGTACACACAGTAATGCACACATGTTTCCACCTGCTCCTGAAATTGGCTGAGTTGTTGCACCATACACCATGTTGTCTCACCATTGTTGTTGTTGAAATATATTAGTTGAGAGTCTTCACTTGACCAGCACATTGAATTGACTTGATTTTGTTCCTCGACCCTATTTGTCTTGGCATATGAACTTGCGTCGAGTTTGTTTGCCATTCGTGTGACTACCATGAATTATACCATGCTGCTCTGTATTTGAAATTGAACTGTCCCCTATTATTGGTTGATCTCGATCATGGTGTAGCATGCTTCATGTTGCCTTTCCTTCCTGTATATATTCATTGCTGGTTGTATATGTTGATCCCATGCTATTTGTACATTGTATGAGCTGCATCATCATGCTTCTTGACCATTTGAACCTTTGAGTCCACTGGCTCGACCATCTTCTTGCATTGTCACTGCTATGCTTGTGAACTTTTCCATCTTGTAGTAGACACGATTCATGAACATGTACATGCTGCTGCTTTGATTATTCTTGTATAACCTACTGCCATATCTTCATGTTTGAAATGCTGACATGTATTAAGCTCTCCCATTTTGTAGTTGAGAAAATATCCATGTATTTATGCAAACAAGTATGCATAAGTGCTCGGCCATTGATGTTGAGTTGCCATGATCGCATTGATTATTGTTGCACTAAGTCGAGATGGTCCACGGGGCTACTCCTCAGTTTCATATTGATTGGCGAGGCAGTGCACACGTGTTTATTTATACACGTGTGTATATGCAGCCATCAGACTAGTTTTCCTGTCCCTGCATTGTAATATGTATATACACACTGTCTGCCTTGTGGTATTTACATTGTATCGCTGTGAATATCACAAGCTGTCTAGACACAGTTGGATGAAAATATAAATCAGATGGAGTCAGAAAAATGATGAGAAAAATGCACCAGAAAACTAAGGCAAATAATTTTTTAAATAAAAATTATATCTGCTAGAATATGAAATTATTTCTATTCCAAATACTGTGTGTATTTCTTTATATGATAGGTGTGGATGACTGGATTAACTGAAGGATGCTGTGAAGATAGAAAATTGAGTGTAGTGTGTAGTGTTAATTAATGTGTCCGTAAACTGAGTGAGTAATTGTATAATCGAGTGTCTGTAGTGAGGAACTTTATATGAAATTGAATGTGAAATGAAATGTATTTCAGTGAATTACAGTGTGTTGTACAAATAGTGGAGTTGTAAATCTGTATTGTTTTAAATATTGAAATAAAATATTATATTTAAATAAAATACTCTTTGAATATTTAAATTCGTGAACAATAGTATTCTGTTTAAATATAGATATTATATTCCTTTATGTGATGTATATATGAAATTGTACAGTACAAACACATCTATAATAATATATATTTGGTTGTTATCATCAAACAAAAATCATATAATTGTGTATACAACACCGTTATGTACAATAGAGGTTAATATTGTGTCATCTTCTACTCATACGATTAATACCGCTACTGTTGGAAAGGTTAACTTACTTATAGTTAATTAATTCTTTTGACTTACTAGTATTTGATCATATGATAAAATTATTATTTCTTAATTGATAGAGTGTAAATTTAATAGTAAATAACAAGTGCAAGCTGATTGATTTGGATCAAAGGGGAGAAATTGTAGCTGAAGGACGTGTCGCTTCAATCGATCCAAGCACATTGGTTCATTTTGTTCCTTTAGGGATAAATGCATTTAAAGTTTGGGTTGATGAAGTAAATGCTCCAAACGCACGTCTATGGAGACCAGCATCCAATTTACAAAACATTAAAGATGCCATCGGCATTGCAATTGCTTGGCCTACTAAGAAAGTTATACCAGATGCAAGTTCCGGTAAGTGCAACCTAACATTAATATTTTGATAAGAAAAACATTTGCTCATATTTATCCATCAAGTCTTAAAGGTAATAACAGGATTTATTTGTCAGTATGGTGAATGCTTGTATCTGGGTTTGTTAGTTGGTGATGTGCAGTGGTGTGTTTGACAGTATGGTGAATGTGGAGGTGGATGAACTTGGCTATTTTGGATGGTGTATGGTGTGCACTGGTGTAAGTTGGTAGAATGGTGGTGCTGGGAGACGAGTATGTGGTTAATAGCAAGGGCGGCTTTTTTTCTCCTAGAAAAAACCAATGTCCACCTCAATTAGAGGAATGTTGACTCCAATCACACAGTATGAGGAATGTATTACTTGTTATTGGATTTATTTGTCACCAAAGTATTAATAGTGGGTGGAACAACATTCAAGAAATGCGGTCTAAGAGATGGAAAAATGCTAACTAGAATTTATGGGTTTTTCTTTGTGTGGGTTCACCTGTAACTACATGGAATTAGCACGATGAAATATGATATCGATGTTTTAAATCATAGTCAAGAAGCCAGCCATAATCAACACCACATACACGACATGAATCCATGATTATATCTCTACTCGTGATGGAATATGATATTGTGTTCGAGTTAAGATAACAAAATTTTTACTAGAAAAAAGTTAATTCGGTCCGTATTCGGTCCAATTTTGTTTAGGATAGAAACCAAATACATTTCCATTTGGATTGGTCTGACTGATTTATATCTCTACTCATGGGTTTCTACAGCATTCATCATGGCTACGCCGAGTATATATAGATCATAGATGTTTACTTATGTATAAGTGCGTGCAAATAGAGAGAACAAAGCATCATATATTAATGGTGATTGATTATTTGATTTTATGCTCATATCATACTGAATAGTATGCGACAGCGTGGTTATGTTATGATGTCCTCACCTAGAGTTTGATGAACCTGCTGCGCTTTTTTTTTTAAAGTCCTTGTAACTTCAGTTCAGTAGAACATGAAGACAATCACAAACGGGGACAAAGCAAGAAGACAACCAATTGAAATAAATTTTATTGCTCTGGCTTACTGAACAAATAGTTTTGTCAAGCAACTTTGATCTAATGGGAAAAAAGGAAAAAGGAAAAAAAAATTAGGCAAACTGAAGAAATAGTAGCTATGAGCCAGAACATGGTTTACTTGATATATGCAATAATGCACGTTTACTACTTTAATCTGCTCACTATTAGGAAATTTCCTTTTTTTAAATTACTATGCAACAACAGTATGTTAAGCTATAGAATGAATGGGGAGATTAACTATACTGCACTTGTGGGAATTTGATTGAATTTAAATAGCAACAAAACTGATTCAAGCATGATGTATTACCAACAGCATCATTTATAGGAGCATGGTTTCCTTTACTATTAGATCAACAACAAAAATGTTTAACATAAGCTGTCAGAGCTAGCAGAACATATAAATACTTGAGAAAAACACGATGTCATGTTGTTATTTAGTCCACATTCAAAAATTTATGGGATCCCTGCACTTTTTATTTCATAAATAGTATTCTTACACCACTTATTTTCAATATTGTTGGCCCAAATCTATATATACAGCCTGAATGCCTATTTCTTGCAGATTGTTAACTGGCTTTTTGGTCCGGTTCCCAAGAGAGCATCAGACACGCTCAACTCAACGTACCTCGTGAAGCTGAGGCCGAAAAGGGGATGCTTAGGAGTGAAGGAAACAGGATCAAGAAGGGACTACAGCGCTTGTAACCTCACGGCATCCAGAAGACATCCACAAACCAAGGCCTCGGACCCCGAAGGAGTCACGAGCCTCAATCACCCGGTTCCGGGATCCTCGCGTCCCTTGGGAGGACTTCTAGCTAGGCCGGATGCAGAATCCACACCTAGCCGGGCGCTAAATATCGCACCCGTGTCTAGGTTTGAAATTTTGAACCCAAGCCTGGGTTCGAAATTTCGAACCTAGTGTATGTGAAATTTCGAACCCAGCAGGTGCGAAATATCGCACCCATGGCTGGGTTCGAGATTCCGAACCCAGCGCGAGTGAGATTTCTCACATATGCCTGGGTTCGAAATTTCGAACCCAGTGGGTGCGAAATCTCGCACCCATGGCTGGGTTCGAGATTCCGAACCCAGCGGGAGCGAGATTTCTTGCTCGTGCCTGGGTTCGAAATTCTGAGGCGCGTAGGTGGTGGGTTCGAAATTCTGCTAGTGGTCCCCTATTTCTACCTACTCCTACCTAATCCTACCTACCCCCACTCCTATAAATAGCCCATGGCCTCACACTTCAAAAGGGTTGGTTTTTCTTCAGTTGAGACCTTCGTAGAGCTTCATGAGCCTCATTAATGGAATCTCCTATTTTAGGAAGAAGGAGAATTAAATATTCTTTTTCCAAATACCTAGAACATGGCAATTATAAAAGTGAATGTAATGAGCATGGCTCTACCTTGTAATTCTTAAGTAATTAATAAAAGTTCAACATCCTTCCAAAGTGGATGTAGGCCTAATCCACGGCCGAAACACTATAAATTCTCGTGTCATTTACCACTTTCTCTTACTTAGTCTTGCGACCAAATTAACTATTCCTGGTAATAGGAATCTTTGGTGTTTACGACATTTTTTGTCGTCAACATTTGGTGCTTTAATTGAGAGCCTGAATTCAAGATTTCCGTCTTTCTTCCACATTATCATCTCAACCTTGACGAGCTTAAGGTTCCTTGCTCAACCTGTTGTCGAGTCCGCTTACGATGGTAAAGAAGTCAAAGAACTCAATGGTCGGCTCTTCAGCCGCAGCCGAGGCCGGTACCTCCCAACAACCTCAACCGATAGATGTCCCGACCACTAATGAAACCGTCCCTTCTATTGTGGACCCCGAAACGCCCGTTACACAAGCTCAAATTTGCGCGCTTAATGAAAGATACGAGAACACCGCGGTCGAGCTCAACCAAGCATTAAGGGACAACATCGGCCTTATGCGGCAACTTCAAGAAAGTCAACGCATCGTCGCCCGACTTCAATTAACTCGGAACAATGCTCGACCCCGACCAACTGTATCGAAAACTTCCTCTTCCAAGTCAAGGGGCCCACACCAAACGAGGAGGCTCACCCTCATCAACAATGTCGCCTCTTATATAATGCCCTAGATAACGGTAATGGTCATGCCAATGGTAACGGCAATTGCGACCGAACTACAGTCACATACAGCGAGGGGGTACAGTACCGAGACCGCTCTCGCTTGATTATCAATGACGGACCCGATCCTACAAACCAACCTCTTCCTCGACACAACCCAATGGTCGCTGATCAGGGTGAAGGGCCCGCTATTCCAACGACCAGCGCTCCTATGGAACAGGATCCGCAACACCCTGCTCCACCTCAACGTCCGCGCATAGACCCAATCATAGATGTCGAGGACATGGAGGAAGATGACCCAGACATCAATCATAGAAGACGACCTCGCAACAAGACTACGGAACCACGTCAAAATCCATGGATCCCGATAGAGGATCCACACCCGACCTATCTCCCCAACATGATACGAAGGGCCATGAGGGAAATGCGAGGGGGTTCACACGGCGCACGGGAAGCTCACATTAGGCGTAACACCTTCACAAGAAGAGTAAACGAAGCCGAGTGGCCAAGGCATTTTAGCAAGCCACAAATACCACTCTATGATGGTACCAAAGATTCTTGTGCCTTCTTGAATCGATAGGAATGGAAAATGGACTCAAGTCGGGGTAATAACCCAGCCAAGTGCAAATGCTTCCCGGTCTTTCTATCCGGTACCGCTTTACTTTGGTTCTCTCGCCTCCCACTAGACTCCATTGACAACTTCGGACAATTAGCAACAGAGCTAGTCAAGCATTTCAGGGTGCATATCCCAACTCCGAAGAATGCCCTCACTTTGTCCAACCTATACTAGGGCCCCGCTGAATCATTCAAAAGCTACCTTTCCCGGTTTAATGTAGCTCTTGTCGAGGTCGAAGATCCAGATTCTCGCACCGTACTCTTTCAGCTAGCAAAGTGTGTCTGCCCTACTTCAGAGTTTGGGGCCTGGATCGATCAAAAGCAGCCAAAGAGCCTCGATGCCTTCTATGAGAAGGCAGATCAATACTTGTGCCAAGAAGAAGCAAGGCATAACCGGCTTTTCGCCATAAGTCGTCCCAATGATCCCCAAGCTGATACCGCCAACAACCACTTCAGAAGTTGGCGAGGCAGGGAGCCCTTCGACCAAAATAGGGGGCAGGTCCCCAAAGGCAAAAGCCAAGCAATGGCAGGCCGGATGGAAGGAACAATGGGAAAGCCCCAGCGGAAGTGAGAAAGCCCGACCCTCGCCAAGCTTTCAAGACCTACGCCCCATTGAACGAAGACATAGAGACAATCTACTTGGAAACGTGTAACACCTTCCTATAAAAGAAGCTGCGCGTCAGAGAATCAACTGACCACGAGAAGAACACTGAGAGTTACTATCGATACCATGACGTGTACGGGCACAACACCACTATTGCCGCCAACTTAGGGATGCAATCGAGAAACTTATTCGTGAGAAACAGCTCGAGCAATATGTCCCAGAGCCCTTTCCCCCTGAAGCGAACTCACAGCCTCCATCGCTAGCTCCACAAGCAACTGCCAAGGGGGCTCCAAGACCGTCTAACCCAAGGCGAGGAATCATGATCAACACCATATGTGGTGGACCTTACCCCACACATAATAGCTTTCAAAAAATGGAGGAATATGTGAGTTCCATAAAGTATGCTACTTACGAAGCCTGCTCCACTCTCCCTGAGTCCATCACATCCAAGCTACAAAAGACCATGCAGGACGACATCGTCTTCCGAGAAAGAAAATCGATAGGGGTGGAAATCCCAACCACCGATCCATTAGTCATCACTGCCCAGATCGGTGCTGCTTCCGTTCGAAAGGTTTTAATCGACTCAGGAAGCTCGATCAACATCATCTTCAAGGCCTCTTACAACCAGATGAAATTGGAAACAAATGACTTGAAGCCATATCACACCGTAATTCACGACTTCAATTGGGCCTCTATTTTCCCCGTAGGGATGATCGACCTACCTGTAGAACTGGGTGAGGGTGACCGAAGCCGAGTCCGAATTTTCACTTTCATTGTCATAGACATTGACCCCCCCCCCCCCCCCACAACGCTTTCCTAGGGTGCCCCTTTCTCACCGAATTCTGAGTTTACATGGCGCCATGGTCTCTCCTAATGAAAATCCCGATGGAGAATGGGATCAGAACCGTTAAGGGCGACCAAGTAAGCGCCAGGGAATGTTACGCAATAGAATGGAAGAACGCATGCAATAAGAACAAGGGAAAAACTGTGCCCGCGCCTTCTTGCGTGAAAAACGTCTCAGCATAGCAATTAGCGGCGTCTGGGCCCTGGCTCATGCACCACTCCCGTCTTTCCGATGACGTCGACCCACGAAAGGACGAAGAGCCCGAGTATGAGTGGGCTACTCCGGTCGAATCCATAGTGGACGTTCTCGTCAACCTCGACGACCCAACAAGGGTGTTGAAGGTAGGGTCATAACTCCATCTAGCAATTAAAGAAGATCTCATATGCTTCTTGAAAGCCAATTTAGACGTCTTTGCATGGACTCACTGCGACATGAAGGGCATTGACCCCGCAATTGCTTGCCATTCCCTTTGCTTAGATCCCAGAATGCCTCTAGTCAAACAGAAGCGCCACTTCTTAGGCCCCGAGAGGTCCAAAGAACTCGAAGAAGAGGTTGCTCAACAATAACTTCATTTGCGGAGCTGACTATCCCGAATGGGTTTCCAATCCAGTTCTAGTTAAAAAGGCCAACGGTAAATTGCAAACATGCATTGACTTCTCCGATCTAAACAAGGCATGTCCCAAGGACAGCTTTCCACTCTTGAAGATCGATCGATTAGTCGACTTAACCGCCGGATACCAGCTACTATCCTTCATGGATGCCTACTAAGGCTACAACCAGATCCCGATGAGCCTCCGCGACCAAGATCATACTTCTTTCATAACCGACCTCGGGCTCTACTGCTACCATGTTATGCCCTTCGACCTTAAAAATGTCGCGCCACTTATCAACGAATGGTTAACCAACACTTTAAAAATCAGATTGGAAAGTCCATGGAGGTGTATGTGGACGATATGCTGGTAAAATCTAAAGTATCAAGCAATCACGCCCATGACCTCTCCGAAATGTTCGATGTCCTCCGCCGGTACGACATGAAACTCAACCCCCTAAAATGCTCCTTCGGGGTCGCTTCGGGAAAATCTTGGGTTTCATTGTTAATTCTCGGGGCATCAAAGCCAATCCAGAAAAAATCCAAGCTATTCGGGACATCCGAGTCCCCAAGAACATCAGGGATGTCCAAAGTCTAAACGGGAAGGTCGCTGCTTTAAGTCAATTCATCTCTAAGGCCACCGACAAATGCATCCCCTTCTTCGATTTACTCCGAAAAGGGAAACGCAACTTCGAGTGGACCCCCGAATGCGTCTCCGCATTCAAGGAACTTTTGGATCACTTAGAGCGACCACCTACCCTTTCTAAGCCTAAAGACCATGAGGACTTGTATATTTACATGGCTGTTTCTACGCAAGAAATCAGCTCGACACTAGTACGCCTCGAAGATCGAACTCAACGGCCCGTCTACTATATCAGCAAGCGATTGACGGGGGCAGAGAAGAATTGCCCAAAGCTAGAAAAAGTGGCATTCTTCTTATTTATTTCCTCTATAAAGCTCCGACCGTACTTCCAGTCGCATCCTATAAAAGTTTTCACTGACCAGCCACTGCGTCCGATCCTACAGCGACCCAAGGCGTCAGGGTGATTACTAAAGTGCAGCATAGAGTTAAGCCAGTTCGATATAACCTTCATCCCCCGACGAGCCATCCTCGACCAATCACTCTCGTGGAGTCCACAGCCCCTGAGGAGGATCCCACTGAGAACGCTTGGACCCCCAACACCTAGTGGAAATTGTTCGTGGACAGCTCTTCTAACAGAAAGTGCTCCGGGGTCATAGTCGTGCTCATCACCTCTGAAGAACGCTCGATGTATTAAGCGTTGAGGATAAATTTCCCTACTACTAACAACGACGTGGATACGAGGCCTTAATCTCCGGGCTTAGAATCACGATCGAACTCAAGCTGGAAACCGTCCACATCTTCTCTGATTCACAGCTTATCGTCCGACAAGTATTGGGAGAGTACCAAGCGAAAGAGGGGCGGCTTGTCCAGTACCTGGCCCAGGTTCATGGGCCACTTGTCTATGTCAAGCATTTCACCATCACCCATATCCCACGCGAGCAAAATGAAAAAGAAGATTTCCTCGCCAAAATGGCAAGCTCCGAAGATCCGCAACTTAATGGGTTCTCCCCAGTTGAAGTCCTCAACTCTCCAAGCATCAAGTAAGAGCAAGACGAGACGATCATGAGCACCAAACCTGAGCCCAAGTCCTAGTTGACACCGATTAGAAATTACCTGCAACAAGGGGTCTTACCAAAGTGCTACAAGGAAAGGCGCGTGCTCACTCGCTAGTCAACCTGTTACCTTCTTATGGATGGGGTACTCTACCGCAGAGGGTTTCCCGTTCCCCTGCTTCGGTGCGTAGCCCACGGCGACTCCCTCCAAGTGCTAAGCAGTGTGCATGAAGGTGAATGTGGCGATCACACTAGGGGGCAGACCCTGGCCAGAAAGATTCTCAGACATGGTTATTACTAGCCCACGCTTGATCAAGATGCTGCGGACTACGCTCGCAAGTGCGATAAGTGTCAGCGCTTCTCCAAGATTCCAAGAGCCCCGCCCACCGAATTGTCTCAAATGGTCAGCCCATGGCCATTCTTCATGTAGGGAATCGACATCATCGGAACTCTTCCAATGGCCAGAGGCTGGGCACGATACGCCGTCATCGCAGTGGACTATTTCACCAAGTGGGCAGAAGGTAAAGCTCTCGCCATCATTACCACGAAGAAGATGACAACTTTGTTGTCCGCAACATCATTACCCACTATGGAGTGCCTGAAGCTATCATCTTCGACAGCGACAATCAATTCGAGAGCACTGACTTTAAAGCCTTCTGCCAGCACCATGGCATCGATAAAAGATTCTCAGCAGTGGCTCATCCCCAAGCCAATGGGCAAGTCGAGGCGGTTAACAAGATCATCAAGAAGCCTCTGGAAAAGGTCGGGGGCATGTGGGTAGATGAACTTCCTCTAGCTCTATGGGCTTACCGCACCGCCCACAAGACAGCAACCGGTCATACTCTTTTCTCCCTCGCATACGGATCTGAAGCCGTCATTCCCATTGAGCTCAATCTTCAGTCCCATCGAGTCACATACTTCGATCAAAAGACAAACCAAGATTTACTTCTGGGATCACTCGACCTGCTGGAAGAAAAAGGAACGAGGCCGATATCAGAGCCGCCGCCCAACGACAGCAAGTAGCTCGATGCTTCAATTCCATGGTCCGCCACAAGGACCTCAATATCGGCTACCTCATTCTAAAGCGGATTTTTCCCCTGCCAACAGGCCTCGCGCCTAGCTAGGAAGACCTATATTCCATACATCGAAAGCTCAGCGATGGAACTTTCAGACTTGCCACCGTCGATGGTGCTGAACTCTCGAGGGCATGGAACAACAAACATCTCCGCTGCTACTTTACATAACTCACAAACAATGTTCTATTTTTTTCCAAAAATTCAAGGCATTGTAAAGGCTATTATTGCCAAAGTTATTAGTAGAAATGATGTTCAGTTTCCTATCTCCTTGTTGTTTACTTCTCACATAACGCGTCTTGTTAATTCCAACAACCAGCTCGATTCACGCCTAGACTGCCGCATCGACACCCCGAGCACGAGAGCCGGCACAGCCATTTCAATTTCTAGGCAACATCGAGTCTGAGACACTTGGCTACGCCCGACACCCCGAGCATGGGAGCCGGCAACGCTACTCGAATCGCCGGCCCACGGCGCGACCGATTCTAAACAACCTCTAACTCAAACCTCGAACCAGTGCCGAGATCGAGGATAAATCATACCGCGTCCTAGTCCAGGCGGCTTGGCGTCACTCAGCGACCGAGTAAGATCGATGCAAATCTCTCTTCGTCGGTTGTGGGTGCCGGTTGAATCTTGGCGCAGCACCAAGACCGACCTTAAATCGTTTCTTCCCCTAAGCTCTCAAGGCTTGGGGGCAGATCGTGGCCATGATCGGACCTTACGAGCTGATGATCGGGGATGAAAACTACACCGGTGAATAAACGACATCTGGCGGCTCGCCTGAACCCGATGAACGACAGTAGAGCCACCCACCTGGCGGACTGCACAACGTGGCGCCCTATGCCTTCGCTATACTTGGGTTTAACCTCGGGCCACCCAAAACAGCAGGCGCACAGCCTGGTTTCGCAAATTACGGGTTCCCTGAGCTAAGGGGAACTTACTGAAACTAGCCCTCTACCTCACCTCTCTGGAATAATTTACCCAGAGACGGCCCCTAATCGCTTTTGTGACAAGTGTAACGATAAGTAAGTTTATGCAAGTACAGAACGCTGGAAAACATAAAAAGAACATCCGAACACTTGACATAAATAACAATCTTTACTAATTCAGATTTCCTGTTCACACTTACACACACACACTAAACAAACTACGTGTATAATATTTTTACTTTCTAATGACAGGGTATACGTGAGAACCACACCGTGTCTTGAAAAACCAAAAGCGAGGGTCGTACTCGCGTAAACTATCAACCTACACTACCAAAACAACGGTAACTCCTTCTAAGTTTGTTGATGCTAATCATATTTCTTCCTCTTGTTCTTATGTTTGTTCTTTTTTGCAGATTCGTCGCTTGATGTCTCTTCCCTCGGACCAGCACCAGACCTCTTCCTGCTCGACCCACTCCTGCTTAACCGACCCTTCAGAGGGCGATTGATTCATGAGTGACAGAAAGGCGGCGACCCCAAGAACCATCACGGCTCGAGTGTACATGAGAACCACAACGTGTCTTGGAAAACCAAAAGTGAGGGTCGTACTCGCGTAAACTATCGGCCTACACTACCAAAATAATGGTAACTCCTACTAAGGTTGCTGACGCTAATCATGTTTCTTCCTCTTGTTCTATTTTGCAGAATCGACGCTTGACGTCTCTTCCCTCGCACTAGCACCAGACCTCTTCCTGCTCGACCCACTCCTGCTTGACCAACCCTTCGGAGGAGTGATTGATTCATGAGTGGCAGAAACACTATGCCATAGATGGCCTACGGCAACCCAGAGAAATGACGCAGTAGGTGCCAAAAATTGTTGCTATAGGTCTGTGGCAACACTTTTTTGGGGTTGTCTTTTTCCACGTTGCCTTAGTGTCAAAGGCAACATCTTTGCTATCCTAAGGTAACATCGCTACAGGTGTTGCTACAAGTACCACTAGAACAAAAAAATACCCTTTCACAACTGCCAAAAACAGTTGTAATATGTCTAGTACAGCTGATAATCATAATAAAGTTAACCTTTTTTACAACTGTTTCTAGTAGTTGTTAAAAATTACTTTACAACTACTAAAAGTAATTACACCTCACCTGCTATTAATCAAAGATTTCATAATATTATAATATATATTATTATAACACAGTATTTTATTTAAATAAATATTTTATTTCAACATTTCAAATGGTACAATTTTTTTGACTCCACTACTATACATTCACTCGTATATTACACAATCATTCATATTTACATACATTCCTCGCTACATTGTCACTCGATTCATTCATATAGAGACTCACACATACAATCATAAGCAAGAAAAAATACACGAAAACGATTATATAAACTACTACCTTTGAGGGGCCGGACAATGTGGCATATGCTTCTCCTATCATTTTGAACAAAGCAGTCTGCATCTGCATGGACTTCAGCTACGACTTCTCCACATAATGCACATACATATATTCAAAGTAGTGTACGTGTGCATGTTATGGTTGGAAAGAGGAGGGATATTACTTACAATATCCATAAGATCGTGAATTTCAGATTCTTTCAAGGTAGAACCATTTCTTCTAAGACCAGCCTTTAACTCTTCGAATGTGATAACACCACTATTATCTGTGTCCATGGCCTTAAACATTTCCTTCAGTCCAGTTATCTCCTCCTCCGAAAGGCTTTCAGCTATCACCTGATACACATTGCGCATTATACACGATCACATTGAAAGCTCATATTTCGCAAAAAGAACCAAAGATGCACATACTCGTAGGGCCATTTTCTTAAGTTTATTCATTGCGGAAAACTGCTTGAGACGAGAAAGAACTGCAGGATCTAATGCCAGATCAGGAGCAACTCCATGTTCGCATATCCAAGGATGATCTATTCATTTAAGGATATCACCATAAATTAGCTTATAGACATGATTATATATTTACATATATATGAATGGATAACTTACAAAGAACTTCATGAGCAGTCAAGTGTTCAGAAGGTCGAGAGCATAACATTCTCTTAATAAGGTCCTTTGCGCTATCAGATATCACAGGCCGTGGATCAGATTCGAAATCAATCACACCTTTTAGAACTGCATCAAATATTCCTTGCTGTGTCTTTATCAAAATCCCACAAAATTTCCATTGTCAGAAAATTTTGAACAGTCGTATTGAACTTAAAGTAAGTTTGCCAACTCACTGAAACTAGTCAAAACATTTTAAAAGTATATTACACATTAATGGATCTTTTTGATAGAAAGAACTATAAGTTGCTTAGAAGTCAAAATGTGGAAACGTCCATTTCTTAGCTTAGGGACGATTTTCACAAGTCATTTTTACGAAGTAAACAACTATAATGCCTTTGTCGTTGGATACATGCATTGGAACTCTATTTAAATACATATCGTCTTATGTAATTTAAACTAAAATAGCTCTTGATAAGTCACACGAAGAAGGCATGCCACTCAACAAAATATATAGTATGACTCCGGCAGTCCAAACATCGGCTTCTGGCAAAAATGTAGTGAATGAGGACCAATGTATAGGAATAATTGTCATACCGAATTAAGAAGGAGAATTATGGAAATGATCCCAATGAACAATGTATAGGAATTGGATCACTTGTTCACTTGTTCCTGTTATCTATGACTGTATTGCGAATGCATATGTAGAAGAAAATGAGCCAACAGCATCGTTCACTTGTTCCTGTTATCTATGACTGTATTGTGAATGCCACCATTGTATAGCTGTCATGATAAAACTACTAGCTGTCACAATTGTATAGCTGAAAGTGCATTATGCAAAACAAAGCTCATTTTTGCTCACTAACCTACAAAATATGCAGAATTAAGGACCAGTGAAGATGCTGCAATGAAGTACAGTTATTTATCACCATCACTAGTTGCTGCGAAGGACCAACATGCACACCATTCTCAACAATATTCATATTATCTGCTGTAATGGAAGGTACAGTAGATTCAAGTGCATTAGAATTAGCACAAGTTAGTATGACCAGTATATCATTATCAAGTGAATCAATTACTTTGGACAAGTCCAATCCCCGAATTTCATTTCTTGATTGTTAAAATCTACTCTATATGGATTCAACAGTAGCTACAATGCCTGCAATCATACCATTTAAGAACAGTATATTAACACCATAAGAACTATAAGAATCTGAAAGTGTGTCACGATTAGTACTAATTTTATTGTGATGTGCTTGCAATAGCTGATAACCTTTGCACCTTGAACACTTCCTATGCATAAATACAAAATTGTAAAGTCCATCCATATACATCAACTTTATATATGCCTTGCTTTACTATAATATACCCCAGCTCCTTGTTCATTTAAATTATCTTTTCATAAATACGAAACTGTAAAGTCCATAACATACCCCTACACCCATTCCTATTGTGGCAAGTTGGGAAAAGAAACAATAGCGCTAGACGTGTTAAAAAAATTATGATTTTTTAAATGAATCATCTATTAGGAATAAAACTACCTTGCAGCTTCTAAAATATGTCATCTTTTAGTCGAGAATCCATCTGTCAAACTCTAGGCATGATTTCATTTAGTAAATCTTATTAAAACCCAAAATCGAATGAAATACCTCAACTTTGTTAAGCCAAGCAGTAGCAGTTTCGACCTGACCTTCTTTCCAACCAATAATAATCGATTCCTGTCTCCTGAATCTTCCATCGATTTTAGATAATTCTTCAGCCTCCCATGCCAATATTTTTGAACATACATAACAACAAGGAAGAGGGTGCCAAGTGAAATCACGTCACCCAAACCAGTTTCGTTCCCAAAATCGCGAGTTCCCCTTTCAATCCTTGCGATGGAATCGGGATTTCCATTTTCTATTTATTTTTTAAACAGCGAATTGATTTTAGGTTGGAAGGAAAAAAGTAGAAAGGGGAAATATTTCATTGATTTGAGAAGAGGAAAAAAATGAATGTGATAGCTTGAATTGTTCCAGTGGGCGATAGCTTGAATTATTCCAGCGGGAAAATGAAAATTTGGGGGCAAACTAGCTGAGAGGATAAAGGAAAATCAAATTGAAGTGGATCAGTGAGGTGTACCGTTGGATTCTATTCACGTGGATTGACAATTTTATTAATTTTTTAATTTAGAATATATCTACAGCTATTGCAACATAGTTTAATATTTATGCTAACACCTTGAAACGTGTGTTGCAATAGACAAAAAACAGCATAACAATGGCAAAACTGTAGCTAGCAACACCATGCATTTTCATTGCGATATGTCATTTATGGCATAGTGAAAGGAGACGAGCCCCAGCACCATCACCGCTGGAGATCTCCATGACGTCAGTGGTAACAACAAGTGGCGCAGGCATAGGGGCACTCCCGGCAACAGGACCAACCATGGTCTTGCTCCTCTTTGGGATCTCTTTTCCCTCCCGCTCAGTTTCTCCTTGGCTTCTGTAGCGGCATGTCACTCAGCAAGTTTCCGAGATTTGTGCGGTATGATGTCAGCAGCCTTGGTTTTCTCGAGGATCTCCACGTCCCTCATCGTAGACACATTGGCACCCACCGAACCTCTGGCCAGGGCACTTTGTCCGTCGACCACCTCCCCTTCCTCGTTGAGAATGTCCACCATGCTAGGAGTTACTCTTATGTCAGAAAAGGTGTCAAGTTTGTCGCCTCCCTCTCCAGCCTGTGTCCCTATGAGGTCCGGTCCAGTTTCAGTAACTTGGGGGATCACAACGACATGGTCCTTTGTCGTTATAGACTCAGGAGGAACTGCATAGCAAATACGCAACCTCTTTAGTCCATAAATTCGGTAATAACTTCATTCTCTGGGATGCAAGGTAAAAGGAGTTTACCTATGGTCAAGGGTGGCGTAGGAATGATAGGTAGGGTGCTTGAGGCAATAAGTAAGGTGAGACTGGTATCCCCCAGTGCCAGGAAGTCGGGATTGTACTCGGTTGCAGTTTGGGTCGAAGCCTCATGACCACTCACTATAGCAGATCCGGGGTCCAAGGGCTGATAGGAGCTCCCCCCTACAAATGTTTCTATCACCACCACGCTATCGTTCAACACGAACTTCCCCTTCTCCTTAGCGAGCCTCGCCGACCTCTCATTCTCAGCATCCTCTTGCAATAGCCTCCTTCCTTCCTCCATCTTCTCACTTTCACCACTGTCCAGAAGAACATTTGCAAGCTGACACTCATCTAAAGTGCTCACGTCCACTTGACGTAAGAGGGCCTCGTAAGGGATTAATCTATCCCAAGTTCTAGCAAGCTCACAGGGATTGTCTTCGACCCACGAAATCCCTTGGAATCTTAAAGCCTTGACATACATATTATGGATACTCTCCTCGAAGTAAGACCCAACGCGAAACTCCGCATCGTTCATCTATCCCCTAAATAGCTCTGTCTCCCTTAAATATTATGCCTTTATATCCTCAGATTCACTCAGCACATACCTGTTGTTGGCTTCGGCATCCTCCTTCGCCTTTCCATCGCCTCGAGTTGTCACTTCAACTCAGTGACTTCGGCATTCTCAGCCCGCAACCTCTCATTTTTCTCCGCCAAAGCGGCGTTGTTATTTTAGAGTTCGATGACCCTCGAATTGTCTTTTTCCAAAACATCACACGCTCGATTTAGATCGTCTTTGTCCTTTTTTAGAGTCGTGGTCTCGATAGTTAGATCAACCACGATGGCTTTATAATTCGAGATGTTATGCCCCGACTCCCTCTTCAGTGTATCGTAAGCCTGCGTCATCTCAGCTGCAACAACAAAGCTAACGTTAAAGGGTCTGAAAATACATGAAAGAGAACTTACGATGCGGGGAACGGGTGTACCTTCTTCTTATTCAAAGCTTCGATGGTGTCCTTCTTGGTAGCAAGCTACAGGTTCTTCTTTCTGATCAGCTCAGAAAGTTAGAGGGAATATTTGGTAAACTCGTTGGTTTAGTGATATGAAGCTTTCACATGCATCCACACCTCCTCATACTCTCTGTCAGGAGCTGGGAGGAGGTCGGAGACAAATCTCAACTCATCAAAATAATGTCGGGGGAAATGGTGTTTCAGGAATGCCCTACGCTCCTCTATCGATAGCCCTCAAAACTGAGGTTCTGTCAAGTATGGCACCTCTATATCAGTCTCTCTCCAACCTCGACTGACCAAAATGTGTTTCCTATTCCCTAACAACATGAGCGGGGGCCGGAGGAGCGATAGATGAGAGAGTTGTCGAAGGCAAAGATTGAGACCTACCTATGTTGAGTCGAGTATCTCTTACAGATACGTGAATAGGAGGAGGAGGTGTCGGAGGTCGCATAGATCGATCCCGGTCTCGATGACCGCTGCTTTGTTCTAACCGGGGTGGAGCGCCGTACAAGCTAGCAGATCTTCGTAATCTCTCGAAAGAAGAACTCTGGGGAGGGTGGTGATCCCCGTGCCCATAACTTCGTCTGCCACGTCCTCCTACCGTGACACCTGCCAATGGAACAAGCCGAAGTTAGTCAAGTAATTCACGTAGGCGAACATCTATGTTATGCAAGGTTATGGATGTATGCCCTAAGTGTTCTCTCAACATATCAGATTGTGGTCCGATCGAGGGAGTTAACCCCTCAGCAGCACAGGAAAGTTCTTCCAGGGTCGTCGTATTCGACCATGGGGTCACTACTAAAGCAAGTCCCTTTAAGCCATCAAACTGGCCCGTGGGCTCAAGCGAGGCAGTGTCCCCTGAGTGAGTCACAGGAGATTGCGATCTAGCAAACACTCCTTCCCCCTCTCCTGTCGGAGGCGGGACGGGAGTTCTCGGCAACCCTTCATCTTTGGCAACCTCCTCTTGACCACGTACCTCGCCTTCATGCACATCTCCTTGAGGCGGAGCAATCCTTTGCAATTCTCTTCCCGATGAGGGCATTTTCCTCATCCGCCGAATAGGGGTAGAGCCTGCCACAACTCTCTCCTTTGGCACACTAATAGTAACTGCGGGCCTGATCATAGCCTGGTTGTCCGGCAGCAACCCAGCGCAGCGGAGGCGATCCTAACTTGTCACGGTACTGGTACCACGGAGATTCTCTGGTATCGCTCGCAAAGCATTAAGGCATTGCCGATATTCATCCACCGTAGGCGCCTTTGGATTTCCTATCATATTCCATTTAAAACCATGAATAAAAGAAGGAATCCTAAAATTACGGCAAGGAATGGAGTTAGAGAAACACTTACTACCCTCAATCCACCTTTTGGAAAATCTGGGAGGGCAGCTAATGAAGAACCACTCACGCTTAAACATAGACAACCTGGGCCACATCCCGACAAAGAATTTTGTAGCAGCTATCGCTTCCAGAGACCATTGAGAGGGAGTGGACACACTCGTTTTCCTTAATTGGAAGAAGTATCGAATATCTTCCCCAGTGGGCTCCTTGTTCAAAAACTCGCAGAAGAGAACATAAGTACCCAGGAGAGAAGCGTAAGTATTAGGGTGTAGCTGTGATGGCGCGAGACGAAAATAGAACAGCATATCCCGAATGAAGTCGTTAGCCGGGGGCACTGTAACACCCCACGTCCATTAATGTCACTCACAAAGGGAATGCATTAACTTTCATGGAGTATTATTGGTGTATAGAACGGAATATAACAAGACAAATACATATATTGGTACTTAAAAATTTTAAAACAACTTTTATTGCAGCGGAGAAATAGTTTGGTTACAACAACATCAAAAACCAACAATAAAACCAAGTACACTTAATATCCATCTTGACAAATTGTTTTCTGAGTACATAAAGTAAAAAGCATAACCCCAACATAAGTAGCCATAAAAGAGATATGCTGAAATTTACTTTCAGCAATCCAAGCACTTCCAAAAGAGAGAGAAAGAGATCCAAATCAAGCTCCACTAGCACTAGTCCCACCTTGGGAACCTTGGGGGGGAGGAAGAAAAGAGCCGAAAACAAAGGGGGTCAGACATAAAGTCTGGCGAGTCCAATAAATTTAACAATATAATTATTAAAGTAATTAGGATAAGGCATAAACTGGTAAAATAAGGAATGACTGCAAAACATATGGGCATGACCAAACCAACAGGAGGAATAAGATAACATTAATTGCGCCTCCAACACTATAGGATAATTAGTATACTACACAAATACTAGTCACCCTAAAAGTTGATCCTGCCTACTGAACAAAATAATAATAATGGTAGTTTTGTGTACCCCTAGCTGTCTTCATAGGTGGCGCCTGCTCATATCCCCACTAGTTGTACCCACTATCTTCCCCATTCTAATTACAACATTTATTCATAATATGGTAGTTGGACTCCAAGTTGTCTTCATAGGTGTCGCTTGCTCCTATCACCACTAGTCGTACCCACTACCTTCCCCATTCGATCGGCTCCCTAACTCGTAGATACCCGTGTTGGTCCCGCCATGGGGTGTATCACTTCCCAAAGTGGCAACCCGATACCACTAAATATACACGACTTATACCTACACGATGCAATAATGTCTTACCTACCAGCCCGGGGCCACGCACGCATATGACCCCGCTGGACTTGCGTTGCCACCGCTAACTCGTTTTGACCTCTTACAATCAAACCCTGTAAGCGTGTCCCATCCTCGATCCAGATCGAGCTCACTTAGATACTAAATGGGTTACTGGTAGAAAAGGGTCCCCACATTTGACACAAACTTTCCACCTATGCTTGGTCCCCACTACGATTTCCCACTTAACCGCCTCTTATTCATGTCTTCTTACATGTTTCAACTTGGTTAAGTGTTTATAATTATATCCCACATGTCACCCATGTTACCCACTTATCAACATGTGTTATTGGTTAAGCTTATCTTAACCCTATCCGCTTATCAGATCAATATATATATATATATATATATATTATTGGTTAAGTTGGTCTTAAACCTATCCACTTATATATTCTTGGTTAAGTTGGTCTTAACCCTATCCACTTATATATTATTGACTAAGTTGGTCTTAACCCTATCCACTTATCAAATCAATATGTATTATTGGTTAAGTTTGTCTTAACCCTATCCACTTATCAGATTAATATATATATATTATTGGTTAAGATGGTCTTAACCCTACCCACTTATCAAATTAATATATATTATTGGTTAAGCTGGTCTTAACCCTACCTACTTATCAGATTATTGGTTAAGCTGGTCTTAACCCTATCCACTTATATATTATTGGTTAAGCTGGTCTTAACCCTATCTACTTATCAGATTATTGGTTAAGCTGGTCTTAACCCTATCTACTTATATATTATTGGTTAAGCTTGTCTTAACCCTACCTACTTATTAGATTATTGGTTAGGCTGGTCTTAACACTATCCACTTATCATGTTTTATGTATCATATATATATATATATATATATATATATATATATATATATATATATATATCGTATAACATGTTTTACTTAATTTATGATTAAGTACATCTTAGTTCACATATACAATGGTTAAGAGAATAACTCCCTAAGTATCAACCTCGAAGACCGAAATCAACATCAGATTGGTACTCAGAGAATTACTCAACCAAACTTCTGTTTGTCATTCATATTCGTCTTTGATCAGCATTAATTAATTATTAATGCACAGACCTCTCACATTAAGTCGATTGCTTGTGGCCGCTGGATATGCCGGGCGGTTCCGGGTAGTCTTCCACCACAAGCCAGACTTCACCTCATGTCTAAGCATCTTTTAATTATGCCTACGACCTCTCACATTAGACTGCCGTTTGCGGTTGCTGGATGTGCCGGGCGGGTCTGGGCAGTCTTATACCACAAACGAGTCTAACCTCGTGTCTTAGGCATTTATTACGCATTTAATTTATGCCTTTGTCCTCACACATTAGACTACCGTTTGTGGTTGTTGGATTTGCCGGTCGAGTTCGGGCAGTCTTATACCACAAACGAGTCTAACCTCGTGTCTTAGGCATTTATTATTACACGTTATTATTCAACCCCAATTTGAATTAATATCCCTATTTCAGATTGTCAATAACTTTCAATTTTAATCCATGTCCATAATTGCCACATAAATTATGTCCAAAATTTTCAGTTATATAAATTATACCAATTAATTTCTCAAATTAATTATATGCTTTTAAAGCCATTATATGCCAATTCACAATATTAATATTTAATATTTTCCCATTGCCCTCACGTCGTTCGTATGTTTAATATGAAATATGTTAGACCCGCAAATAGTCTAACCCATAAAAAGAAAAGAAACATCACAACTTGCATAACACATAAAGTAGATCTAACTTGCAAATAAGAATAGGCTAGCATGGATCAAAACTTGCATGATTATAATTTATATAATCATAAATTTGCATAGTCCATAACTTGCATATGCAATAAGCATAATTTGCATAAACTACAAACCGGCATGGATCAAATTATATAAGATATGATTTACATAGATCTATACACATAAAGGTGAACTTGCATATATGAACATGGTTTTCGCATAAACTTGCATATGATCTACATACAAACTTGTATTAAACTTGCATATGCAATTTAGACATGTAAACTAAGACTTACATATGATTCGCATACAAACTTACATATAAACTAGCATATGATTCACATCCAAACTTATACATAAACTTGCATATATAATTTAGACATGTAAACTAAGATTTACATATACACTTGCATATGATTTAGACATGGAAATTAATGTCACAAAATGAATCAAATCTAGCATATGTGCTTAGACATATGAACCAACATCATGAATCTATGTACATAGGACAACAACTAGCGTATATTCACAAAATAGACAATATCATATCGGTCAATGATTCAACAGGCATAATCTTATAACCCAAATTATAACTCATTATAATTAATTTATTAATTATTTTGTCAAATAAATAGTACTCACAAAGACGGATTAGAGAAGAGAATAATTCGTTCGTCATTTGTGTTAGAATCCTGACTGGCAATTCCTAAGCTTTAAGAAGAAGATGAACTATTCCAGCAGCATAAGGACGTCTTTAACTTATTTTAATTAGGATCGAGGCAGCATAGCGTTACAATCATTTGGTGTGGAGAGAAAGTGGGGTTTGGGGGTGTTTAAATATGTTAGGAGCCAAAGAATCTGTCCAGAAAACAAGTCCAGGTGCAAAATCCCGAATCTGCATAGGATTTGGAAAATCAGGGGAGGTCGACCCCTAGGTCGACCCCTAGGTCGACCCCTAGGTCGACCCCCAGGTCGACCTGTAAAGGGTAGCTCGACCCCCTGGTCGACCTGGCCTGGGGCGGGAAAAATCCCGGCCAGCCCGCTTCTGTGTTTTCATTTGAAATTTGAATTTTAATTCGAGCTGTTTTAATTTATTTAAATCCCTGAAACTTCTAAAGGCCATAACTTCCTCATACGAAGTCCGATTTACGAAAATTTGGACTCTATTCCAAGCAGAATTCTGAGACGAACGCATGGCATAACCCATTTCCCATAATTCTTCTCCTAAAAATTAAGTGTTCTTAAATTTGTTAATTTTAATATTTAAAATTACGGGGTGTTACATTCTCCCCTCCTTAAAGGATTTCGCCCCCGAAATCTACAAGTTAAGGAGAATGTATATCCTACCATCCAATTATCCATCTACTCAATCATCAAACATAGGCATCCATTGTCCTTAAAAGACTTCTAATGCCGTATGAACATATGAAAAAAGTGTGTGTATATGTTCCTTATCTAATGCAAAATCAGGCGGTCTACTGATTCAGTTGACCTCCTTAATGCGAACCATGATAGTGCCATGCGTCCATTATGTATGCAAAAGAGTCCTAATGATACATATTATTTCTACATGTGTGCACAACCTTTCATCAAAATGCAGCATCCATATTATAATACAACCAATATACATCCATTAATTTAAATATGCACACATATTTATATGCAGTATGAAAGTGATTGAGCTGATCTAGTGCCTAATGTGTGTGTAAATGCATCCACGAGCAACCACTAGCAAACACTTGTACCCACTTACATCCACCAAACATAACATGTCTCAAACACATGTTTACAACCATAGGATTTTTCCTAACTAATGATCGAAGATATAATCGCGAAGACATACTAAACTATAGGACAAGCATAAACAAAGCGGTAGAAAAAGGAGAAGTTAAAAACATACCCTCAAAAAGGAAAGGGTACAGCGTACACATCTTGTCTTCTGTTTCCCAAGTCGCGTCTCCTTGATCATCTCCCCATTGCACTTTGACCAACTTGACCTCTCTGTTGCGTAGCTTTAATACCTCCGACCCAAGGATGCATGTAGGAGCTCGTCTAATCGTGGAATCCCACTCTACTTCCACTTCTCTGAGCATGCTTGGCTCCACTACTTCCGCGATATCTTGTAACACTTCCGCAAATGCGATACGTGAAACATGTTACATCACTAAGCTAGTTGCCTCTTCTCATGTCCCTCCAAAATCTAGGATACATAACCTCAAAGATCTTCAAGGATTCTATTCACCCCTTCCTGTCCGTCCATCCGTCTGTGAACGATAAACGATGCTCGTACTTACCGCCTTTCGCATATCACCTTTTCCTCTTGAATCGAAAACTGCTCCAAGCCCTGTCTCGCAAGCACCGGTATATGTATTGTGAACGGTTTACTCCCATCTAGCAAAGTCAGAACTGGGGTTGATATCTTCGGAAAGCCCTTAACGAACTTCCTATAGTAGCCCATCTACCCTAGAAAACTTCTTACTTCCGTTGCTTTTCTAGGAACCTTCCAATCTTGGATTGCCACCACCTTTGCAGGATCCACTATTATTCCTTCCTTAGAGACCATGTGTCCTAAGAACCTTACCTCGTTCTTCCAAAAATGACATTTGGAGGACTTAGCTTTGAGTAGATGCGCTCGTAGGGTCTCTAAGACTTCCCTAAGATGTAGGGGATGCTCTTCTTCACTTCAAGAGAAAATCAAGATATCATCCACAAAGACTACCACAAACTTGTTTAGAAACTCCCTGTACACCCTACCTATTAAGTCAACGAAGTATGCAGGTGCATTCATCAAACCAAAAGGCATGACGAGCCACTCGAAGAAACCGTCAAGAGTTATAAATGCAGTCTTATTTATGCTGTCATCAGCCACCCTTAGCTGATGAAATCATGTAGCCAAAATCAGCTGCGAGAAAACCGAAGCACCAACAACCTGATCGAATAAATCATCTATCCTCGGCAATGGGTGTCTATTCTTCTTTGCGAGCTTATTCAGCTCTCTATATTACATGCACAGTCTAAGTGAACCATCAGCCTTCGTAGCAAAAACAACTGGAGCGCCCCGTTCCGAAATGCTTCTTCTTATGAGCCCTTTCTCAAGCAACTCTTTCACTTGCTTACTGAGTTCTCTTCTCTCCCTCGGAGCCATGTGGTGCACTGGTAATGCAACTGGCTTTCCATTATCTACTAGGTATACATGAAAGTCTATCTCGCACCTCGGGGGTAAACCACAAACTTCATCGAAGACGTCACCATATTCACGGACCACACGAACAGATTCCAAATCATCGTTGGATGCGTCAAGAGATTCTAGGTAGCTAAGCATCACCGGACCTCTAGGGTCATAAGAAATATCAAGGGTCTTTCCACAATGAGTCAACAATCTAACTACCCTTCTTTCATAGTCTAGGATGGAACCGTATCTAACTAGCCAATCCATGCCTAGAATCAAGCCATAGCCCATTAAGCCAAGAACGAAGGCGTTGCATTCAAACCCAACGCCCAAGATAGACACTCTCAAATCCCGACAAATCATCGAAAGATGAGCCGAACCACCAATAGGATTTGAGACTACTATGGGATCCGTAACTAGGCTGGTATTTTGGTGCAGTATTTTAATTAAAGAAGCAGATACAAACGAGTGTAAAGTGCTAGAATTCAAACATGGTTCGAACAGGATGATCAAAAAGAAAAAATGAAACTTCCAACCAAGATATTTTTACCTCTATCAGGTATGCCATCCGTGAGGGAATGCATCTGCCCTCCAGAAGATCATATACTTTGTCCTTACCTTTGCCTTTTGCTTCTTTGGGCGATCCTAATAAGATGTCATGTTTCTCTGTAACGATAACAACTAGTCTTCTTCTTCTTTCTAACGTCTTTATTCAAGTAGTCAGGTATTTCACAAGTGTGGCCCTTCCTTTTCTCTTGGCCCCTTGTTATCCTTACCGCCTTTCTTTGGATCTACTTTCTTATCGTGTGTCCTATCCATGTCTCTCCTGCACATTCACCATTCGTGACCTCCTACCAAAATGAGGCTTCGTCCTTTATTAACCAAGCAGCAAATTTAACCTTCCTCCCATCGTCTATCTTAAAGGTACCAATAAGTCCCCCACTTCCTTCTAGCTTTGACAAACCTCCCAGTCCCATGAAGCGGTTTTCCGCCCACCGTACGGAAGTTCTTACATATCTTAGAAAAAGCGTCTATACGTGGAGGAAGAAATTCAAAAAGGAAAGAGGAAGAGATTTAAAACGGAGAATCGAATATATGGCTCTTGGGGGTTATGTTTTTCAAAATAAACTTTTATCTTAAAAATACTCTCCTTAAGACATATTTTTGAAAGTATTTATTTATAAAATGATTTAAAAAAAAACAGTTTTTCAAAATCTCTAATCTGTTCTGGTACCCTTCAGCTCTGATACCATGTGTAACACCCTACGTCCATTAATGTCACTCACAAAGGGAATGCATTAACTTTCGTGGAGTATTATTGGTGTATAGAATGGAATATAACAAGACAGATACATATATTGGTACTTGAAAAAATTAAAACAACTTTTATTGCAGCGGAGAAAGAGTTTGGTTACAACAACATCAAAAACCAACAATAAAACCAAGTACACTTAATATCCATCTTGACAAATTGTTTTCTGAGTACATAAAGTAAAAAAGCATAACCCCAACATAAGTAGCCATAAAAGAGATAAGTTGAACTTTACTTTCAACAATCCAAGCACTTCCAAAAGAGAGAGAAAGAGATTCAAATCAAGCTCCACTAGCACTAGTCCCACCCTGAGAACATGGGGGGAAAAGGAAGAAAAGAGGCGAAAACAAAGGGGGTCAGACATAAAGTTTGGCGAGTCCAATAACTATAACATTATAATTATTAAATTAATTAGGATAAGGCATAAACAGGTAAAACAAGGAATGACTGTGAAACATATGGGCATGACCAAACCAACAGGAGGAATAAGATAACGTTAATTGTTCCTCCAACACTATAGGATAATTACTATACTGCACCAATACTGGTCACCCTAAAAGTTGATCCCGCCTACTAAACAAAATAATAATAATGGTAGTTTCGTGTTCCCCTAGTTGTCTTCATGGATTCCGCCTGCTCCTATATCTGCTAGTTGTACCCACTACCTTCCCTGTTCTAATTACAACATTTATTCATAATATGGTAGTTGGACTCGAAGCTGTCTTCATAGGTGCCGCCTGCTCTTATCTTCGCTAGCCGTACCCACTACCTTCCCCATTCGATCGGCTACCTAATTCGTAGATACCCGTGCTGGTCCCACAGTGGGGTGTATCATTCCACAAAGTGGAAACCCGAAACCACTAAAGATGCACGGCTTATACCTACACGATGCAACAACGTCTTACCTACCAGCCCGGGCCCACGCACGCACATGACCCCGTTGGACTTGCGTTGCCACCGCTAACCCGTTTTGACCTCTTACAATCAAACCCAGTAAGCGTGTCCCGTCCTCGATCTAGATCGATCTCACTTAGATACTAAATGGGTTACTGGTTGAAAAGGGTCCCCACACTTGACACAAGCTTTCCACCTATGCTTGGTCCCCACTAGGATTTCCCACTTAACGCCCTCTTATTCATGTCTTCTTACATGTTTCAACTTGGTTAAGTGTTTATAATTATATCCCACATGTTACCCATGTTACCCACTTATCAACATGTGTTATTGGTTAAGCTTGTCTTAACCCTATCCGCTTATCAGATCAATATATATATATATATATATTATTGGTTAAGCTGGCCTTAACCCTATCCACTTATATATTATTGGTTAAGTTGGTCTTAACCCTATCCACTTATATATTATTGGCTAAGTTGGTCTTAACCCTATCCACTTATCAGATTAATATATATTATTGGTTAAGCTGGTCTTAACCCTACCCACTTATCAAATTAATATATATTATTGGTTAAGCTGGTTATAACCCTACCTACTTATCAGATTATTGGTTAAGCTGGTCTTAACCCTATCCACTTATATATTATTGGTTAAGATGGTCTTAACCCTACCCACTTATCAGATTATTGGTTAAGCTGGTCTTAACCCTATCTACTTATATATTATTGGTTAAGCTGGTCTTAACCCTACCTACCTATCAGATTATTGGTTAAGCTAGTCTTAACCATATCCACTTATCATGTTTTATGTATCATATATATATATATATCGTATAACATGTTTTACCTAATTTATGATTAAGTACATCTTAGTTCACAGATACATTGTTAAGAGAATAACTCCCTAAGTATCAACCCCAAAGACCGAAATCAACATCAGATTGGTACTTAGAGAATTACTCAACTCAACCAAACTTCTGTTTGTCATTCATATTCGTCTTTGATCAGCATTAATTAATTATTAATGCACAGACCTCTCACATTAAGTCGATTGCTTGTGGGCGCTGGATATGCCAGGCGGTTCCGGGCAGTCTTCCACCACAAGCCAGACTTCACCTCATGTCTAAGCATCTTTTAATTATGCCTACGACCTCTCATATTAGACTGCCGTTTGCAGTTTCTGGATGTGCCGGGCGGGTATGGGCAGTCTTATACCACAAACGAGTCTAACCTCATGTCTTAGGCATTTATTACGCATTTAATTTATGCCTTTGACCTCTCACATTAGACTACCGTTTGTGGTTGCTGGATTTTCCGGGCAGGTCCGGGCAGTGTTATACCTCAAACGAGTCTAACCTCTTTTCTTAGGCATTTATTATTACACATTATTATTCAACCCCAATTTGAATTAATATCCCTATTTCAGATTGTCAATAACTTCCAATTTTAATCCATGTCCATAATTGTCACATAAATTATGTCCAAAATTTTCAAGCATATAAATTATACCAATTAATGTCTCAAATTAATTATATGCTTTTAAAGCCATTATACGCCAATTCACAATATTAATATTTAATATTTTCCCATTGCCCCCACGTCATTCGTATGTTTAATATTAAATATGTTAGACCCGCAAATAATCTAACCCATAAAAAGAAAAGAAACATCACAACTTGCGTAACACATAAAGTAGATCTAACTTGCAAATAAGAATAGGCTAGCATGGATCAAAACTTGCATGATTATAATTTATATAATCATAAATTTGCATAGTCAATAACTTGCATAGGCAATAAGCATAATTTGCATAAACTACAAACTGGCATGGATCAAATTATATAAGATATGATTTACATAGATCTATACACATAAGGGTGAACTTGCATATATGAACATGGTTTTCGCATAAACTTGCATATGATCTATATACAAACTTGTATTAAACTTGCATATGCAATTTAGACATGTAAACTAATACTTACATATGATTTGCATATAAACTTACATATAAACTAGCATATGATTCACATCCAAACTTATATATAAACTTGCATATATAATTTAGACATGTAAACTAAGATTTACATATACACTTGCATATGATTTAGGCATGTAAATTAATGTCACAAAATGAATCAAATATAGCATATGTGTTTAGACATATGAACAAACATCATGTATCTATGTACATAAGACAACAACTAGCATATATTCATAAAACAGACAATATCATATCGGTCAATGATTCAACAGGCATAATCTTATAACCCAAATTATAACTCATCATAATTAATTTATTAATTATTTTGTGAAAGAAATTGTGCGCACAAAGACGGATTAGAGAAGAGAATAATTCGTTCGTCATTTGTGCTAGAATCCTGACTTGCAATTCCTAAGCTTTAAGAAGAAGATGAACTATTCCAGCAGCATAAGGACGTCTTTAACTTATTTAAATTTGGATCGACGCAGCATAGCGTTACAATGGTTTAGTGTGGAGAGAAATTGGGGTTTGGGGGTGTTTAAATTGCTTAGGAGCCAAAGAATCTGTCCAGAAAACAAGTCCAGGTGCAAAATCCCGGATCTGCCTCGGATATGGAAAATCAGGGGAGATCGACCCCCAGGTCGACCTGTATAGGGGAGGTCGACCCCCTGGTCGACCTGGCCTGGGGCGGGAAAAATCCCGCCCAGCCCGCTTCTGTGTTTTCATTTGAATTTTGAATTTGAATTCAAGCGGTTTTAATTTATTTAAATTCCAGAAACTTCTGAAGGCCATAACTTCCTCATACGAAGTCCGATTCACAACAACTTGGACTCTATTCCAAGCAGAATTCCGAGACGAACGCAATGGCGTAACCCATTTCCCTTAATTCTTCACCTAAAAATTAAGTGTTCTTAAATTTGTTAATTTTAATATTTAAAATTACGGGGTGTTACAGGCACACACCCAGCAAGGCAAGCTTGTCGGTTCCAGGCGGTGAGACCCTCGAGCGGCACATGGGCTCTGTCATCTCTCTCGGGGGCATGGGCATCATTCACTGGTATGTTAAAACATGCTGCCATTTTCCTGACCGTTGTAGCATCCATACACGACTGCACTGAGTCGGTGGGATTCTCTAAAATCACTGCATCAGGTAACATGTCCGGAGCCACCGGGGGTGGGAGCGCGTCCTCGCCCATGGTATCTACATTCTCGGCCTCTTCAGTCACCGGGGAATATTGTCGCTCAAGTTGCTCCCCGTGCTCATACATTTAGGGAGAGCTAGTTGATTGAGAAGGATTTGATCCTTTGGTGGTCTCAAGCTCACTGCCAGACGAGCTACCTCCAGGGGTAGGGTCAGATGTGTGTAAGACAGGCTGGAAAGCCCTGGATTCCATAGTCTTTCCGGTCCTTGATCTGGTTTGCATCTCTAGCTATACTTTAATGCATCAGTATTAGAATGGGCAGTATAGTGACCTGTAACCCTCGTGTTGGTGACAACTAATATGTACGAGAAATGCTATGCCAAAATAAGCTACATAAAGAAAATTCAGAATAATTCGAAGCAGTCCAAGTCCCAGTCTGGTTGTATGCTCTATCCTATGTGAACAATCCTAAGACGCCGCTTGCGTGGTTAACAACTTATGCATCAACAATAAGAATGCAAATTTAGAGACGAGTATTTGGAAGTCAAAATCCATCGGCGTGACAAATTGGAAACCCGACACGTAAAAGGCCATGTCCCGAACCATGTCGGGCTCGAAATTTCGAGCTCTAGGTTCGAAATTTCGAAACCAGAAGGGTTCGAAATTCTGGACCAAACCGGGTTTGTAAATTCGAGCCTCTCCGGATTCGAAATTTTGAACCTAGACAGTGGGCTCGGGAATTCGAACCCACGGGGTTCAAAAATCCGAACCTAGAAGGGTTCAATGCTTCGAACCCCCAAGTTCGAAAATTCGAACCCGTGTGGGTTCGTGACTTCGAACTAGGTGGGTTCGAAAATTCGAACCCACTAAGGTTCGAAAATTCGAACCCATGTGGGGGTCGAGGCATGGAACCTGGCTAGGTTTGAAAGATCGAACCCACGAGGTCTCGATGTCCCCGCCGTGGCCCTTTGACCTCCTCCCCTTCTCAACTCCTCGAGTCAAAGCCTCACCTAGTTCGGTTTGAAATTTTCAGGTCCGAAGTTATTGGGTTCGAAGCTTTCAGCATTGGCAGCCAGTGAAAGAAGAATTAGAAGTAGAAAAGTGAAGGGGGGCCTATTTATAAAACAAAATGCATGTCTCTTCGCATTCTAGTATGGGTTCGAAATTTTTGAACCTATGGGTTCAAAAATTTGAACCTCATAGGTTCGAATTTCTGAACCCCTGGGCTTAAAATTTTGAACCTCATGGGCTCGAAATTTCGAATCCCCAGGGGATCGAATTTTCGAACCCCCGGGTTCGAAATTTTGAACCCCCAGGGGATCAAAATTCTGAACCCCTAGGTTCGAAATTTTGATCCCCTAGGGCTTGAAATTCCGAAACTCCTGGGGTTCCGACCCAAAGAAAAAAATGATGGTGACGATGGTCATACCCACAGCATTGGAAGCGCTGTGACACATTCTCTCGGGTACGTGCTCCGCGCATGTGCATGCCGACTCTCGTACGTCCATGGGGGTTACGCACTATGGACACTTAAAGATTTGAGTGCGGCGCATCCTTCGAACGACGGCTCATCTATGCCACTAGGAAGAACGAACCCCACAGCTAACACTTATGTGTCTATTGAGTTACAGGAAAAATTAATAGCTTCGCCACTACCTCAACCTACACAAAGCACATCATGTCAAAGACTAGCCGTACTTTGGGGGGCAAATGTTAACCGGCTTTTTGGTCTGGTTCCCAGGAGAGCATCAGACACGCTCAACTCAACGTACCTCGTGAAGCTGAGGCCGAAAGGGGACGCTCAGGAGTGCAGGAAACAGGATCAAGAAGGGACTACACCACTTGTAACCTCACGGCATCTAGAAGAAATCCGTAAACCAAGGCCTCGGACCTCGAAGGAGCCACGAGCCTCAATCACCCGTTCCCGGGATCCTCGCGCCCCTTTGGAGGACATTACGCCAAGCATGACGCATAATCCACACCCAGCCGGGTGCGAAATCTCGCACCCATGTCTGGGTTCGAAATTTTGAACCCAGCGGGTGCAAAATCTCACACCCATGGCTGGGTTCGAGATTTTGAACCCAGCGGGAGTGAGATTTCTCTCCCATGCCTGGGTTCGAAATCTCGAACGCAACAGGTGCGAAATCTCGAACCCCAGCGGGTGCGAAATCTCGCACCCATGGCTGGGTTCGAGATTCCGAACCTAGCGGGAGTGAGATTTCTTACTCGTGCCTGGGTTCGAAGTTTCGAACCCAACGGGCTCAAAATTTCGAACTCGTGCTTGGGTTCAAAATTCTGAGGCGCGCAGGTCGTGGGTTCAAAATTATGCTAGTGATCCCCTATTTCTACCTATTCCTACCTACCCCCACTCCTATAAATAGCCCATGGCCTCACACTTCAAAAGGGTTGGATTTTCTTCACTTGAGACCTTCCTAGAGCTTCATGAGCCTCATTAATGGCATCTCCTATTTGAGGAAGAAGGAGAATTAAATATTCTTTTTCCAAAATACCTAGTATATGGCAATTATAAAAGTGAATGTAATAAGCATGGCTCTACCTTGTAATTCTTAAGTAATTAATAGAAGTTCAACATCCTTCCGAAGTGGACGTAGTCCTAATCCACAGCCGAACCACTATAAATTCTTGTGTCATTTACCGCTTTCTCTTACTTAGTCTTGCGACCAAATTAACTATTTCTAGTAATAAGAATCGTTGGTGTTTACGACATTTTTTGCCGTCAACACATAGTATATTTTGTTAACAGTTATATCATTGCAATCGGTTTCTTCAATTACATAACTTTTGGAGTCAACATGCTGGCCTCTAGGTACCTACCTTCTTTGCTCTTTCAAATCATGGATTAAGGCATCAATTAACGTGGAAATAAAAAAAATACCAGGTACACATGCACAAGAACTTTAGTCTTGGTGGTGCATATGTGATGTACTTAATGGATTCTTTTGTAGTAGCCTTGATCGTGTGCTTTATGCTCATTATTAGCCCATAGTCAGTTTTGAGTGATGCACTTTATGGATTATTTTGTTTTTAATTTAGCTCTAAACTAATACCGAATTCATTGTTAATTTGGTGGTGCTTATATACTGCCCTTATCGATTCTGCTACAGCTTATTCAGTTCCATCGGCCTTATAATCTTGTTAAACCCATGACCAGCTTGGTGGTGTTTTTGAGAAATATTGAATGAATTATATCCACTAATCTAATATTGAACTAGTTACCCTTGTTGGACCCATAGCCAGTCTTGGTGGTGTCTCTTTATTACCCTGGTAGTCTTTAAGCTAAACAATTAAACAAATTATAATTAAAGATTATGTTGACTCAGCGATGACTATTCATTAATATGTGCATTATTGCTTTTTACAGAATTGCATGATTCTACCAGAGGAAGAAGTAGCCACTGCTAAATCTTATTGTAAAATGTTGGAGTTTCTCAATGTTCACTCATGCCCGAAAGTGAGTTTATTCCTCCTTTCTATTTTGTATATTCTGTATTTTGCACCATTAGAAGTGAAAATTGTTAACTAGCAGCAAGCAGTGTCTATGAACCTAAGGTAGATAATAAACGTGTCTTGAGAAATTTGCAAGTAACAATAAATAGTTTCTTCCTACTTTCTATGCTACCTTACGGTTTTCCAATCTCTTGTCAAAGAAATTGAATTGTTGTTTGATATCCTGTTGCTTAACGTTTGTTCAGTTAATGCGCCAGATGAACTATGAATACGATTATTGACATATATTTTTGGTTATTATTAGAGGCATTGTGATACTCATCCCAAGCTTGTACATTTTATTTGCTATCATCTGAAACATGTATATTTGTTTTCACTCCCACGTCATTTGCATTTTTCCTGTTTTGATCGTTTTCAGAAACACTTTGTTCCATAAATAGGCAAATTTTCATAGTGTGTAATAACTATAGTCCATCTATTACTTACACTAAAAAGAAGAAGCACCAATTCCTTACGTGTCCCTGTTGTGTTCTCATACTTTAAAATTATGAAGCGTTGTGACTTCACATTCATCATTTTTTTGTACTGTTCAGATTTTTGTATTGTTCCGATTTTTATACTGGTCAGGAAGAGACGATGAAAAAAATAGAGAAATACTGAAAAAAATATCGATGAATCTGAGCTGAACCATTTTCACGATAACTTAGCTTCCAAAACATTACATTTATGTTCTTTAGACATGTATGCGCCACAATTTGTTTTTAGAATACACCTTGGTTTGTTCTGCAGAATATATGTTATGTCCGAACCCCATTTCTGTGCCATCATGCAGTAATTTTACTAGTAATTTATACAGGAACTTTCACTTTTTATAGAAACTTATGTTCCATCTGCAGTACTTTTACCTATTGTTTTTATGTTTTTTTGGGCAAGGAAATTGTTTTTTAAGATTAGCTTAGCTTTTGAATGTACTAACAATATTGAAGATTTTTGCTTTATAGGTACATAGACGAAGACGTCGATTGGAAGCATTGTTGCAATCACGTATGGGTCGAAGTTAATCACATATGTAGTACTATATTTTGGTTGCTACTTCTTGTGTATGTTTGGTATAACACTACTATTTTATGAACTATTACGGACCTATTGTGTATTATTGATGTAAGAATATTGCATGATTTAGTTATAAAATTTTACGTGTTGGTTATGAATCATGTGATCAAAATAAAATATGTTATTAGTATGACACTATTATTTTGAATTGGGGTATCTATATAATATGTAGATTTTAATTTGGTATTAGCATGTAGATTGATTTTGTAACTTTTTATGGCGTTTTTTCAATGACATTGAAAATTTTCATGGCGTTTTTTCTATGGCGTTTCTAAAACCCATAAAAAGTTTTTTAAAAATTTGACATGAAAACACATATAACAATTTATAAATGATGTAAAAAAAATATTACAACACAAAATAAATGTTATAGCTTCTTTTAATAGCATTGAAAACTACTAAGAAAAAGTTATAGAAAATTAGCCTAGACGCCATGAAATGAAGTAACAACATAGATAAAACGCTATTGAACTGTACTTTTCATGGCGTTTACGTAGAGCCATGGTTTGGTACTGATTTTTAACTGCATGTCGATAAACGACATCATAAAAACGCTGTTGATTCTTTTGATGGCGTTTATTAAACGCCATCAAAAGTCTTTTTTGTTGTATTGAAATGGTTGAATTCGCAAAGATGGATGATTGTATGTTACAGATATTGATGGTCTTTGAGAAGAAATCTTGAGAGAATGTAATCATTTTAGATAGTATCCATCCTGGTGGCATCAAGATGTATCGGGACATGAAAACAACTTACAACCGATAAGGTACGAAAAGTGATGTATGTAAGTTCATCTCAAAGTGTATGAACTGTTAGTTAGTAAAAGATGAGCAAAAGAAACCAAGTGGATTTCTTCAACCATTAGAGGTCCCAAAATGGAAATGAGAACAAATATCTATGTACTTTATTATGTACTAGGGCGGGTTATGATAGTATTTGTCTTATAGTGGACCGCTTGACCAAGAGCACGAAATTAATACCTGTTAAGTCTACTAAGATGACATCGATGTTGGGTGAATTGTATATGAAATGGATTGTTTGATTCCACGGTGTGCCAAAAGGAATAGTAAGTTATAAAGATCCTTCTTTTACTTGTGGATTTTAGAAAAATCTACAATAGATGTTGGGCGCCGAGCTATATTTGAGAATGTTTTATTATCCTTTGACAAATGGGCAAACTGGGAGGGTGAATAAAGTTTTGGAAGATCTCCTTAGTGCTTATATCATGGATTTTGGAGGTCCTTGAGACGATGACCTCTATTTGGCAGAGTTCACCTATAACAATAGTTATCAAGCGAGTATCAGCATGGCACCTTATAAAGCATTTGTACGGAAGACCTTGTAATGCACTTTCATGTGGGTGGGAAGCAGGAGAAAAGGTTATACTTGAGCCAGAAATGATTCGAGAGACTTCGAATAAATTAAAGAACATTCGTCAGTGAATGAAGGCAACTCAGGATTGTCAGAAGAGCTATGCATATAAGAGAAGGAGATATTTGGAATTATCGGTTGGTGATATGATATTCTTTAAGGTTTTTTCTCTTGGTAATGTAGTCCATCTCATAAAGAAGGGTAAATTGGCTCCGAGGTTTGTCGGGCCATTTCCAGTCGCCTATAGGATTAGGAATTTGGAATATATAGTGGATCTACCTTCGAAAATGGAAGGTGTGCACAATATGTTTCATGTATGTTGTCTACGGAATTTTGTGTACGACTTGGGTATTATAATGGCACTGAAGGCTTCAATGAACGAGCAGGTGGTATTGATTTGACAGTTGCTTCTCATGTTGGATAATTATGGTGTGATCAAGTGAAATACTCTTCGATTGGAGATTTGGATGTGGAGTGGTCGAAGGGAAAGTTATGGTAAGTACGTGGTGTGACCTAGCTATCAATTTGTAATGTAGTTCGTAGGAGATGAAGTTGTGCGATAATGGATTAGCTGAGTGGGGAATCAAGCTTTGAGCAGAGTGAAATGGCTCTGGTAATGGATCGCCAAGGAATCGTTGGTAGCTCGGAGAGTTCTAGTGTTGGTTCAAGAAAAGGGTATGTTATACACTGGGTTCTAAAGGCACACATGCTAAATAAAGGATCCCGCAAGCACGACAAAGATGACATGCCTTAGTTATGAGAGCACGTAAATTACTGGACAATTGGATCCTAAAGGCAAACGTACTAAACAGTTGGGTCCTAAAGGTACAAAGGAGTCACACTAGGACTGGGATTTCCATTAGTCTCTGGTTACGAGAGGATTGACATCCGAGTATCAATGGGTTCACCCCTTTAGAGGTTGATAGTTAGGGTTTGGATGATAGTCGTTATGTTTGCTTTTTCGTTATCACCTTCACTTGTTGGACGGACTATCATTTATAGAGCTCAGTGGAGGAGATAAGGAATGGGAGAAGTTGAGGCTACACGGATTCTCTTATCTTATGACTTTTCCCACTTCTTCTATTATTTGCTTTGAGTAACATTACTTCTTTGAGTAGGATAAATTATCGTGTTATTATGTGTTGACTCTTTGATTGTAGGGAAGGGTCAGGTATGAGACTTAAGCTTCTATTTACATATTTTCTAGTACAGCTTAATTATGATAGATCTTATCACTAACACCAGATTGTTGTTTAATCCAAAGTTTTATGTCTCTTTTTATTATCTTGGGTACTCATCAACGATGCTGATAAGTAGACTAGATAGCAGTTCAGAATACGAAAATCTGAGCCCTAGATGAGCTTTGAGGAGCTATAGCGTGTACTTGTATATATTTGATTTCCACTGTTATGAACGTAGTCAGAGAGATTGTAATGAGGATGACATATATTCATATATTGTTAGATTTCATGTACATGACTCTATGATTTTGATGGTGTTTCAGTTGTTTTGTGTTATATCATCTCTCACTACATTACTATCTATATTTCTTATTATACTTTATCCATGCACTGTGAGATATACAATATGTCTGGTTTTTTATTATCGCTCTTGATGGCCAACCCATATAAACTTGTCATGTTATAGTGCACTATTTTACCTATTTACTTGTAAGTGATACGGGATGTAACAATCCAAATTTCAGGATTCAATTTTTTTGCAAAATGCTAAAATCCAAGTCCATCGAAACCCTAATTCATTTGTCTGGTGTCCTACAGAAAGGAAATGATAAAATATATCAGTGCTCACAATAAAATGTTTCATAGTGGAACGAATAAAAATATAATAGTAAGTCAATACTTACCATAATAATAACATTTCCTAACATGTGTCTTTAAAAAGTATAATCTCTATCACCTATCTAACCTGCGGGTTTGTTATGAGGAGAGGGTCAAAACAAAAGTTCTGGTGAATGTACAAATTTTACTTTCTATACATAACAATACATATACCTTTCTATCACCGATTTACCTTTATTATGTTATTTGGGTTTATAACACATTACACCTTCAAATTTACGCATAAATCGTACCCATCTACTCCCAAGTCGATTAACCTAATAAATCATATATATGTAGCTATATGCCCATCAAAGTACTCCTCATAGTACACTTCTTGACTGGTCCCACCATTGCACTGCGAAAACTACTAAATCTCCATCGTCATGCCACGAAAGCATACTAGACCATGCTACGAAGGTGTCTAAAGTCTCCATCGCTTCGCTACGAAAGCGTACTATGTCTCCATTGTCGTGCTGTGAAAATGCCATAATCCTAAGTTCCCCTATAGAACCCAGTCGTAGGATTTATATATCTGTAAAGGACAGCTGGACAGCTTCGTAAGCCTACATTAAGATATACATAGATCAGTTTGTCCCTTTAATCAATGGCTATGGCCGCACTCGGCTCCCCTAACTAATGAAAGATCATTCTAAAAGCTAAGTGACTGTACCCCTAACAAACAATCTATTCATCCAATTTGGAGTGTCCCCCATCCAATGCCCAGACATTGAAAGAACATTAGCCTGTTGGTTTAGCTCCAGTCTTTATCATACTCGCTCCGACTGATGATAACAGGTTTTCGATGACTTACATCCTTTTTAGGTCCTGACCTTAAAGCCTGCTCTTAAATCTGAGGCAGTCATCGAATCATCCTAAAAATCATCCCGTCGGTGTTATGGCTGCCCTTAACTATAATGTAGCCAAGGCACACTCTATGGATGGAACCACATAGACCTACCTATGTGGGTACTACTTCGTTAAACCTACCACAGAAGGCCATCTCAGAGTATCCTCACGTCACTTCGAAGTCTCAAACTTCCTTCTAGCCCCGTCGAATAATACGTTGGACGTGCTTCCACCGTGTCTCTAGACACCTGCGATAATCTATCCCCTTAGGCTCTTCATTCCGGATTCTTTCGAACTAGTCCAAGTGCACCTCACCATTTTATTGTTAGATCCTATGTCTAATCTTTCATTAAGTTCTTTATTTACTTGTTAATTAACATAAACATTTTATGTGTTTATTATTAATTAGAACTACTTGTTTATTAGCTTCATTGGCCACTTATTTTCCCTAATCAGCCTTCACTGTCGGAACAGACCATCATTATTATGCTAATTTCATTTCATTGAGCCACTTATTTTCCTTCATCAACCTTTGTTGTTGGAATGAACCGCTGCTTAATCATTTTATTAGCCATTTACTTTCCCTAATCAACCTTCCCTACAGGAACAGACCGCTGCTTATTATTATATGCTTATTAAACTTGACTTCCCAATTATAAGTTATTTAATAATAAGCCCTCTCAACAACCTTTCTTTCCATTTTAATTATAACTTCATGTTATAACATTACCATAACCGCAGTTTGTGGATTCTCTTATTAAATATGATTCTCATAACTTAAGTTCATTTAAAATAAGCCTCTCTTATCTCGTTCCATCTTTCACTTATAACATGTATGTTATAATTTTACTTGTCCATATGACTAATCTACCTCTTATATTTCATTTTCTCTTTCGTACAATTATTATAATAGGTTACATTTCCCATTCATCCCACATTTCTATGGTTTCTTATTATTTTACATAACCCTTACAATTATGACCTTACTTTACTTGCCATCTTTGTAAGTTTACTCATTTACAAGAAGTTGTTCATACACGTAATCTAGTTAGTTGTTGGCAATGTATAAAAATCTATTTCCATAATATAAGTTAACTGAGAACCTTAATTTAAAGACATTCTTTTTTTCTCTTTTTTTTCTAAATTAATTTTAGGCGATTGATTAGTGCTCGATACGGCTAATCCTATATTTCACACTAGCACATATCATTTTCCTTTTTCTTGCAATTATGTTCCCCCTATTCACCATAAATTTAATTATGACATGTATCCCTTTTTCACAACCTACTAATTTAGTCTATTACTAATTTCCCATTTAAATTAGGTATATTATTAATTCCTATACTTAATCTATCCCCTAGTTTCCATATAATTACTATAATTCTAAAAATAGTTGGGATTGCACCCTTTTTTCATTTCCCAGTATCTTACTGTGATTTCCTCCAATTATAAGTTCAAATTATAGACTTGAGAGTTATGTTTGGTGATTCTCACATTCACAACTAAAATTATAGACCCACCATTCTAGTATATTATTTCCAATGGAAAGAGGCAAAGGAAGGGATTATACTGTTAGATCCATTCCCTAAACATTGCAGAAATAGATTTACCGCAACTGAATAATTATAGAATTATTTGTCTCGCTAAATATCACAGGAATCAAACGGTTATAAAACGTTACCAAAAAGGATAATTTAAATCCACTCACCTGATTCCACTCCAATTACTGAATTTTATTCATATTTATCATCTGTGGTATCCTTAATTGAATCTATGACTGTAACCACCATGAATTTCAAATCTACATCTAAAAGAATGAAATAATAATATTATATTCGGATTCACAGAGTTTACCTCATACATATGGGAAATCTAGGCGCCTATAGGCTAAATTTAAAATCTTCATATTCAAATCTTAAACCAGAGACCCGTAGACTAATATTTTCTATTTGATAAGAGTTTGGAGAAGAAATCAAATGGCAGGGCTTCTGCGCTAACTCAAAAAATTATGATTTTGATGGCTATCCCTATACGTTTATTTATAGGTACCCAGAAAAACCACGTATGTTTGATTCACGAATATTAAATCTGAGCTATCAAATAAATAAAACACGTCACGTTTGGCCTGAATGGATCGACCATATTTTTGTTGGGTCGACCAAGTTCGACACAGCCCATGAGTGGGTCCACCCATATAGGGTTTTAAAACCGTGTACCCTATACTAGGCCATTCCTCTACATGATTTCTACTGTGTTAAATGTTGCTTTTAACATTATTGCTTCTTAACTGCTTCCATTTGTTCTTTCTATTTTTCTTACCCATCTATTTTGAAATTCAAAGAGCGTTATCCGTGGAATTTATGCGCACGTATAACTTGAAAATATAAATTATATTTGCATATATTTACATGTAAATATTTTCTGACACTAAAATTCGTATGTTTATTCCTTTTCCGTATAAACACCGTTCGGGACATATTATCTATGTAAATTAATATGAAAATTGCCATGAACACGGTGATGCACGTTTTAAAGCCAAATTCCAATAGTTCCAAAAATGTTAGTCTTTCAATAATAAATATGTGATGGTCACCCTATACCATCAGACATTTCCCCGAAATGTGATATGCTAATGCCCGACTGGCACGGAACGATCGTCCAAAGATTGAAACGATGAATCACCAGGAACTTGTAGTATATCTCACAACGATGGAATAATGTATAATAATAACATAACTTGATATAATACATGTGAGACAGTACAAAAGCTGAAAAACTAAACCATACCCATTAGAGCAGCGGAATCCAAAACATAGCTTCATATCCAATTATTACAACTTTAAAATACTGTCTCTAAAAGGGAATGAAAGAGGTACGCTACTAATACCCAAAGCAGTGACCAGCAACAACACAGGGAGAATACATATAAAGTACGTGGAAGCCTCATACTCGTCTCCGGATAGCTACTCGTGCATAACCACCTAACCTGCCTCTAGTCTACTCATTTAGGAGCATCCAAAGTAATAAGAAGAGACATAAAACTCCGGGTCAGACGAAAGTCTTGTATGAGCGATAGCAAATCTATACCACTACATAAAGCAATAATGGGTATAAATAATCATACCTGACCTGGACTTGCAACCAAAGAGTTAGCACAACAAGATGCACAATACTCTACGATAAACACTAACATAGAGTGTAAAATGGAAGTGTGAGTGTCATGGTGATAGCAAACATCAAACATAGCAGCCATCCTCACTTCTCTCACTCAGTGCGTAAAGCATACGATATTCACCGCTTTGATCACCGAATCCATTTGGGGCCATGACGCAGTCCAACTACGTACAACTATTGTTATGACCACACTTCCCTGGCTTATAGTTAATAACCCTACCCTGTCCACATAGCCCTAGCTCTGGGTTATGGGCCAATTAGTACACACAGTCCTGGCTCTGGTTCGTCTACATGTCCTCCCCCCTCTCAATGGTGAACCAAAGTTATAGATATCGATAACTCCTTTGCACACGTCCCACAACAAAGCCCAACTCCAGAAGTTAACTCGTTGGTTCCCATATCGATCCCGAGTAATAACTTCCCATTTGGACTTCCTTTTCATCTCGGGTTTTGTTCGGATTGGAGTTGGTCTTCAGAAGAGTTCACGATTGTCATCATGTGGTAGAAGCTCAAATCCAGTCTGTTTCGGAGTCACCATCACGGCTCGGTTCGTGGTCATCATCAGCTCGTGATCACCGTCGCTCGTGGTCACCATAAGGGTCGTGGTCACCATGGGGTCGTGGTCACCATGGGTTCATGGTCACCCTGGGGTCGTGGTCACCATGGGGTCATGGTCACCCTGGGGTCGTGGTCACCATGGGGTCATGGTCACCCTGGGGTCGTGGTCATGGTCACCCTTTGCTCGTCATCATCATTGGCTCGTCGTCACCATCGGCTCATCGTCACTCTCGTCTCATGGTCGTTCGTGATCCTCCTGGTCGAGGCGGTTCGTGACCCTCCGGGTCAAGGCGGTTCATGACCCTCCTGGTCAAGGCGGTTCGTGACCATGGCCACCATCAAGAACCGAAACCCTGTAGTTTTTCCAGTAAGCTAATTTCGCCAAACGACGACGTTTTAAACTATTCTAACTTTCCTATGCAATCACAAAACATACCAATCAGCAGTAGTAACATGTAGAATAAACCAAAAACATCAAAACAATGATTTCATATGTTAATTTAGATCAAACATCCCCAAAACCCTGATTTTTCCCCTTAACCATATCTAACTATAGGATTAGCAAACTTAATCCAAATTAACCCAAATTCATACCAGCGACATAAAATATGATTTTAGAATTTCCACATATTTTTCTAGAAATTTTAGATGTGTAATTTCGCAAATTATCATTAATCACCCCTAATTAACCATAATTAGTGTATACACATGTAAATCACTCACCTTAGCCAAAAATAAATGTTAGATCTGAAAGTTTTACTGATTTGGCTTGGATCCCAATGTGGTGCACCAGCTCTACATTGAATTTGGTGCTAATTTGGCTTGATTTGTTGTATATATGATCAATTAGTGATTAGAAAGTGATTAGAGAGAGATTTGAAAGATGGAAGCCATGATTGGGGTTAGAGAAATGTTTGTGGCGGCTAGAAAATTGAACGGAGATGATTTTCCAACTCCTTTCAGCCCTCCCATAACCTAATTCGGAAATGGGTTATGGGCCTAGCTGCTAATCACCCTATTAAGCCCAAATGGGATTTTTTTCATCTTCAAATCTTACTTCATCCATATCTCCCAAATGGTTAGTCCATTTGATTAATGTGACCACTCTACGGAATGGAAAACCATCATCTGAATCCAATGGAAATGGTTTCAACTCAAAACTCCTTACCAATCAAAATTTATAGGCAAAACAAGATTCTCCAATGGTAAAATAATCATTTAAAATTCGGCAAAAATCGTGAATGTGGGAAATGACCCCAATAGTCATTTCCCAAAGTAACACGACCATATGACTTCGTATGAAAATAAAATAAATATTCTATGATCCTCCATTACGTAGAATGCGAGTCGTTACACTCTCCCCTCTTAAGAAATTTTCCTCCGAAATTCCTTAACCAAGAAAACATACAATGGTGTCCTGCATGCCTATCAGCCATTTACAAACAATCAAACATACATAATAACACAACAAGCCATCCTAGCATGCGGTTTACTAACAAGGGAATAACTATATCACGATTAAAATCTTACCAGGTAAAGAGCTCTAGATACGACTTCCTTATGTTCTCCTCTTTTTCTTAAGTACAATCATTGTCATTATCACCCCACTGGACCTTAACTAGTTTCACCGTCTTCCTCCGAAGTTGCTTCATATCGTATCTGACAATATGAACCGGTCTGCGGTTTCCAACTACCTCATATTCTACCTCGATATCATCCAATTGATCTAGTGGAATAGTCATATCAGAATCGTGCACGAACTTCCTTAACTAAGAAACATTAAATACGTTATGCACTTTTGGTCAGTCGATCCACAATGACCCAAATACTATCATGACCCGATCTAGTCCTTGGTAAACCATCAATGAAATCCATTGATACTTGTTCCCATTTCCATTCGGGAATTTCCAATAGTTGTAATAGACCACTAGGCTTCTTTTGCTCGGCTTTAACTAACTGGCAATTCACACACATGGATATAAACTTCCCAACGTCTCTCTTCATCCCTTCCCAATAGTATGTCTGCTTCATGTCTCGATACATTTTATTAGCATTGGGATGTATAGTCAGTTTCGAGTGATGACACTCTCTAAGTACTTCATCTCTCAATCCATTATCAATGGGTACGACTAGTCTCCCATTCTTTCGAAGTCATCCTTCTCGATCAAGTCCGTACTTGTTCATTTCATCACCGTCGATAACCATCTCTACCTTGGAGATGATTTCCAACAGGTTAGTATAGTCCCTCTAACTGGAACTGATCCGCCCAATCAAAGTCGGTATGATTGTCAAATTTGCTAACATCTCTGGATCCAAATCGTGCTTAGGTCTGAAATCATATCCCGCGATATACTCTAGTTGCCTCCATTCAAGAAACATAGTCCCCACTACACCATATTAGCAATTTCGCAACCCCCAATGCGGAAGCTTTGCAACGGCTTTGAGCCGTTGCTAATTTGCAATGGCTATGCGCCGTTGCAAAGCTCTCTAGGACTTATTTTCACTACGTTCTAATTTCCGCGACGGCCTAAAACCATTCTAAACTTAATAGACATTCCATACACCCGTTCTCAAACTAGTACGCTGTCATTCTTCCTAGAATTCGCAGCTCAAATAAAAAAACTTAACCCTAATACTCTTCAAAATTTTCAATCCAATTTCGAAATCTAAGATCTAGTTTCAATCCAGTTTCAAGATCCAGTGTCGATCTAGTTTGAAAACCCTAATCGCATAGCCGTTTCTAAAATCAGCATCTCGCCTAATCTCGAAATCTGCAAAAGATCGACTCAAGGTATGCAATAGGATTCGATTTTTATTTGTACTCGTTAGGAATTGTTTAATTTTCACCATAATCTCACGATTATCTATATGTTCAACTTTTCTATTATTTCAATTGAATAGGATGCATGGTATTTTGTAAATTTTCATTTAGACATTGAGCGTCTTTCAGTTATAAACCATAGGGAATAAATATAAAGAAATGTTGTTGAAAGTGAACAAGTTTGCCAATATTATGTAAACATTACTGAATTTAACTAGAAATATAACGATACTAACAAATTTTGATGTATATATATATATATATAAAAAAATTCTTAGGCACGGACCATTGGAAAAAATTGTATGTGTTTGCACCTAATCTTGGCAGTAGACATAGTGATTCTCGGTTATAGTTGAAACTTATATTAACAGTTCAGTTTAATTATGGATTGGTATTGTTATGGTACTAAGTGCAAAATAAATAAATAAATAAAATCAAGTAGTAATAAAAGTTGTTATTTTATATTATGTTGGCCTGATTATTATTAATTTGTGGTACAATGTTTTGAAGTGTTAGGGGCATTACAACAGAATATGTTTACAGATAATACCCGGTTTATTTGCTATCAGGAAAATATAGATATTATTTTATTCACCTATTGGTTAAGTAATTTTTATTTCCTTCTACCCATTGTTTCGGATCAAAAGATACCAATGTTAACAGCATTTTTCCTCTTAGTTTCTCATTTCTTGCTTTCTATACACTTCAATTCCCTTTCTTGTCTGGGATGCTGTATTCTCATCAATCTGAAAGAATTGACATTATCCTCATAATATGTTGTCTGGATTTAGTCCCTTTTTCTTGATATAATTTAATTGATATGGAATAGACGATTGTGAGTATTAATTAATTACCGTTCAGATCTGTAAGGATCTCTTAGACCATTGGAAAATATTATGTTACTTCCAAAATTCTTAAGCACGGACTTGATATTCTGTACAGCGATGTATACTTTTTAGCAAGAGTTTAAATATAGTTATTGTGTGTGCACACTCGTGTATGCATACGTGTAATGTACATATAACTTATAAGGCCTCCAAATTCCACAGTTATCCAATTTGGTCTTAGAGTGAGTCCAAATTTTTTTTGACAATCCATTGTGTAGTTTTTCAAGTCAAAAGGATGTCTTGGAAACATAGAATCATTGCCATCAGACCCAATAAGCATGACCATGTCCATGCATGTCTGTTTATATTATCACATATGCGTAGTTAGAGAATAGTAAAACTGATTAAGTATGAACAAAATATGAGATTATGACCTGCAAAACCCATCCAAAAGTTGTTTCAGTAGTAGGATCAGCATCATCGAACAGTTCCATGCACGAATTGTCAGTTAATCGAACACCTGCATATATCCTTTCAAGAACCGTTGCTCCTTCTGCTGCTCCATCAATTGCGGAGCAGAGCTCATTAACAGGGTACTCATCTTATTGATCAGATGTGTAATATTGATTCGCTAGTAGTCTATTAGTTGATCAGTATTGTCTAATGGCCTTTCATATGAAAATCAAAGATCAATTTGGTTTTATTTCAACGATCCATAAAGGAATTTCACTTGTATGATCTGTGTATTTCTGAAATAACAAGTCCATCTGCATTTGTAATATCATTTTGATTTCCTTTTGTTTTCCTGGAGCCAAGAGTAACATGCCTGTGTGGTACATACATACATGTGGATATAGATATATATGTATGTGTATAGCGTGTATGAAGCATGACATCCTTGTCCAAGTTATTTTGTTTTGGGACATTTTCCCTTAACTTTTACATTTTATATTGGGACATCAGGGATGAACGTGTTAAAGTAATTCTTCCACTATAGTGCCTTCTTATTTATTTATTTATTTCACTTTTTTTATATGTGGCTTTTCTATTTTTGTTTTTCCATAATGTTGTCCTCCTTTCTAACCTTTCAGGATAGTATTATTTTGATCCAATATTTCAAGACTACTATGCGTGTTCTCTCCATTTTTAACAAGGTTTCTTGAATCTGTTCCAATAACATTGCTTGAGTTACCAATACTAGTAGGCGTGTTCACATAATAGCTACTAGTACTTGATTTAGGCTGTTCGTCTGAGGACTGGTAGGAAATTTAACGTGGTGTCTGCTACTTCCTTGTGCTTGACCATTAATAAAACTCGGCAATTCTTTCGTTTACTGTGTATTATTATTCGAGAACTTGACACATTTTTCAGTTTGTAGTACATGGATGTGCATAACACAGATAATGAATAAAGCACTACCTTTTGGCACTGAATCTGGAATGTAAATATGTTTTTGGAGAAGAGTTGTCCCTGTGAACACCTGTCATTTTATCATTTTTAGCTGTAGGCGTCTAATTCTTACCACGTTAACACAATTTAGCACCGAGACTTTTATGATCGCTGATTGGATTTATTAAATCGTAACACTGTTGTATTTGCATTTGAGCTAGCATACATTTTATGAAACTTTAAAATAAATTTATGATGTATACAGTTTGAGCATGACATTACAAGTGAGGCAAACATATAAAACCGAAGGAAGCAATCTACCGTGGCCATTGAAATTGTTAGCATGATAGTAATTAGTAGATAAATGAAGAAGTAAAACTCAACGGCCAATAAATTATTTTGTACGACTGTATTTAACTGTAATTGCCAAAAATGCAACTGATTTTGAATGAGGTACTGCATAGTGGATCTAGTTTAGCTGACACCCAAATTTGCATAGTGGCACTGTGACCGTAACACTTTCTGTCATGTTGTTGTCTTGATTAAATTACACTTTCTGTCATGTTTATTGCATTTCAACAGCACAGTTCATGACGTAAAATTAACGGTTTGAACATATTTTTCTTGGCAGATAGCACGAAGCAAGCAATCTACTTTTCTTGGCAGGTTAAGTGTTTGGGTTCAACTTGGTTAGTTAATATGATATTTTTGCCAAAGATGCTGCTGTGTTCTTTTATGGCAGACGTTTGTGGTATGCATGTGTATATATTAGTGTGTATAGAGTTTATTTGCTGTGTTCTTTTATAGCAGTCGTTTATGGCAGTCATTTGCTTCTGGATGCTTCATTAGTCGTGCTCGTTCTTATCGGGTCTCTGGTCATGTTGTGGAGGCGATTGCAGATTGTAATCGTGCTCTCGCATTGGATCCTTCTTCTATTTGCGCTTTGCGTGTTCGTGCTGACTTGATGGAATTGGTATGTGCATGTTTTTTGTTAGATATAATATTATATATAGGCAGCCTTAGATCTTTTTTTTAGTTATCTGCATATTTGTTGAAATATATAAATTGCTATGCCCTGTTTCAGTAGTGAATAAATATAAGTCTTGGTACTTCTTCATTCAAGAGTATGATTTGGGGCAGCTACATCTAAAAGAAATAGGGTACTGGATATTCTTTGGAGTGTAAAATAGTAAGGAGTGCTTCCCTGAAATTCTGGGAAGATATAAGACTTTTACAGGTTTTCTAAGTCAAGGATGTTAGTCCAGAAACTCTTTATTCTAATGAAAAATTATAACTGGTATTTGACTGAACTGGTATATAGTTTTATCATTGTTTTGGGGTGATACTAAAATGGTTTAAAAAGAATAAAAATGTATTTCAAAAAGGAAGACTATTAGTTGCTAATGTAAGAATGTAACAAAAGAAGCGCTATAATAGGTATGCTTGTGGATTTCTGAAAGAAATAGAAACCTGGATACTTTGAGAAATTTGTTAATCAGTGTTTACTTTGTGTCTAAGTAGTAATATCTTTGATAATATAAGCTTAGAAGGGGTAGTTGAAGTAACTAGAAAAGATATGCACAGTACGTGTGTTTTAAGAAAGTAGAAAAGTGAAAGTGAACCAGCTTTGTTAATTGTAGAAATCATTTTATTTGCACCTGGATAAATTAAACAGTATGAAGTACTAGCTATACTTGCTAGTCTAAGATTGCTAAGGTGACAGGCACTGGGATATTATTTGAAAACAGCACTGATCAGGACATTTAGATCCCGGTGCAATAGGCAATTTGCTTGAGCTAAAGTTTGTGTCTTATCAAATAAACATGCTCAAGTCAATGTATAAATAAGATGGGTCTGAGTGCAACACAGTTTGATGTATATAATATAACCTGCACTAGTTTCAAGGGATACTGTGAGGAAAAGTTATTAGATTGGTGTGAATGAACCAACATAAGTACACGTGCATGTTGGCATATAGTTGCACCAGGAATCCAATACAAAGTCACATAGTAGTGTGCGTGAAGGGGAGAATAAGGTAGAACCTGGGAAATAGTATCGGGTAGCCTGACATACAATCGTAAAATGATTGGATTTAAGCAAAGTAATGAGGCAATAAAACATAAATTTACCCCTTTAAGGTTGAACGACATATTTGAGTAAATATAACTACTTGCTGGTGTAACCAAGAGAGATTAATTAGACTCTGAATACAATTGTTCTCTGCTTTAATCAATACTGAACCCTTATGACATAGAGATGATATCTGTATACATTTAAATGGTAGAGTATCGTAAGTAAGTTATACATTTTTAGATTAATTATAGTGTAAAGCAAAAATAATATCCATATCCTATATTATTTAGTAATCTGGATATTATGGAGTTAATTGCTATTAAGAGAATAAAATTTATAAGGAAGAAAAAAGTTAAGTTATTGTTGTATTTGGCTGTGTGGTGATTAACTATTCTCTAGTTAATCAAAATATCTTTTGCCATTTAAATAACTCTGATTTAAGCAAAAGAAGACTTGTATATCTTCTTATATACAAGTTATATATAAAAAAACTAGTTTGAATAATACTAATATTTCTATATTGGTAGAAGGGATCCTGGATTTGTTTTGGATTGAGGAAGTGACAAGGGATGTAATTAAGTAAAAATTAATTAAAAATAAGGAAAAAAAATTAGGGGTCATTTCATTTGGCATCAGAGCTATATATATATATATATATATATATATATATATATATATATATATATGAATTTGTTCAGGAGGGAAACTGACCGGAGTCGTAAAACCCTCCCACACACATCTTATTTCAAAAGGTTTAATTACTTTAATTTATGTGAGTATTTCGGGTTATTACATAACTGCAGAAATAAAGTCTATCATAAACAAACATTCATAACCAAAGTATATGCAATAACAAAAGTCTGAATCAACTAAAATAATTTTGCTGATAAATTATTGTGGATTTAGCTGAAAGTAATTATTGTTGGGCGGAAGAAAGTAATGTGGATAAGAAACTGAGAATCGTGTATCTCTTGTTAACACGCTTGAATTTGTTATTACTTCTGCTGGTTATTACTTTATTGTTAACACGCTTGAATTTGTTCCCACTGATAGGTAAGGAATTTTGGCAAACAAGTGGAGCTTGCAGGTCAATGCTACAAAGATGGGACTGATAAAGTAAAATAGTTCATCTTTTATTTCATGTTTGTCATGTCATGTATGCATAAGAACTGAATTTCCCATAACTCATCTTTTAAATTGTTATTTCAGGGTGGCTTTTGGAATATAACAGAACGAGACTTTCCATTTGGTGATCTACCCATGTTGTTGATATGTTTTACTACATTCTTTTGCTTGTCTATTAAACTAAGGTGCAGGAAATATTAAACTGTGGTGCATGAACTAATAAACTATGTAGTGTTTGTACTTTATGAAGGTGTGTGGGTTTGTAGTATTTGTACTTTATGATGGTATGTAATTTGTAATATGTAGCATTTGTACTTTATGAAGGTATGTGGTTTGTAGTATGTAGATTGTTTATGTATAATCTATTGAAAATATCGTAATATTATGAACTGTTATGGTATTTTTATCGAATACGCAAAGATTTATGCTAAACATGAAATGTTGGAAGCGGCTAGAGAAAAATATTTTTTTTTGGGAAGTTTCAATTTAGCAACGGATAAAAACCGTTGCTAAATGAATAAGATTTCATTGTAAGATTACATATAGCGACGGAGTTGAGCCGTTGCGAAAAATATATCGCAACGGACATAAGCCGTTGCAAATTATAATTTAGCAACGACTCAAAGCCGTTGCAAAAATCAAATTTAGCAACGGCTTTGAGCCGTTGCAAAATTTTTGCAACCTGGGTGCTAGCAACGGCTTAAAGCTGTTGCGAAACTCATTTGCAACGGCTCAAAGTCGTTGCTAAATGATGATTTTGGTGTAGTGCCCCAAACTGTCATGTCTCCTACTCAATGCATTAGCTACCGCATTGCCCTTCCCAGGTGTGTATGCGATATTGAAATCATATGAAGCCAAGAACTCTAACTATCTCTACTGATGAAGATTTAAATCCTTTTGGGAGAAAAGATATTTTAATGGTTTGTGATCGGTAAACAACTCGAATCTTTCTCCCAAGAGGTAGTGTCTCCACATCTTCAACGTGAACACGATCGCTGCCAATTCCAAATCATGGTAGGATATCTTTTCTCATGTGTTTTCAGCTGCCGACTAGCATAAGCCACAACCCTACCCCCTTGCATCGGTACAACACCTAGTCTAGTACCACAGGCATCCGTGTATACTGTCATCTCTTCGTTGCCTTAGGAATAACTAATACTGGTGCACAAGTTAGCTTTTCCTTTAGACTCTTAAATGCATTCTTGCATTTTTCATTCCATGCAACTGCTTGATTCTTCTTGTTCAATTGAGTTAACAACATTGCTATCTTGGAGAAGTCTTGGATAAACTTACGATAATATCTAGCTAACCCCAAGAAACTACTCATGTCCGTTGCATTCTTAGGCGTAGACCAATCTTGCACCATAGTCACCTTCGTCGGATCCACGACAATACCATTCTCTGAAACAACATGGCCCAAGAACCTCACTTCCCTCCTCCAGAAGTGACACTTAGAAAATTTTACTTTCAATTGGTGTTTCCTCAACGCCTCCATCACTATCCCCAAATGTTCCTTGTGTTCTTCCTCTGTCCTTGAGTAAACCAAGATATCGTCTACGAACATAAGAACAAACTTGTTTAATTGATCCCTGAAAACCCTAATCATAAGATCCAGAAAATATGTCGCTGCATTGGTCAACCCGAATGGCATGACCAACCAATCATAGAATCCAGACGGCGTCCAAAATGTCGTTTTAGGTATACTCTCAGCTGCTACTCGGAGCTGATGAAATCCTATCGCGAGATACAACTAGGAAAACACTTTTGCTCCATTTAATTTATCAAAAAAATCATTTATCCGCGGAAGAGGATACTTATTTTTCCTAGTCACCTTGTTTAACTCGCGATAGTCCACACATAAACGAAGGGAACCATCGGCCTTAGTAGCAAATACAACTGGTGCTCCCCACTCGAAAACACTTCTTCGAATGAATCGCTTCTTCAGAAGATCGCCTACTTGCACTTCAACCTCTCGTAGCTCCCTTGGTCCCATACGGCGAAGTGGCATCACTATAGGTCTGGCGTCTTTCACTAAATCAATTTGAAACTCGATCTCTCGGTGTGGTGGAAGTCCGGTCACTTTATCAAAGATGTCCGGATACTCGCTAGCAATAGGGACATCTGATAACTCATCATGCGGGATGTCGAGAGAATTTAGAAAACTAGCCATCACCTCATCACTAGGTAGGCAAGCCAATACCACCCTCCTCCCATTATCCACTCTAATGGTCACCGAAGAACCCTCACCATCTACCACCACCCCATACCTTTGGAGCCAGTTGACTCCCAAAACAATGCCAAACCCAGTAAAGCCCAAAACATAGCAATCACAAGCAAACATACATCCATGACTCGATAAGACCAAATTACGACAAAACATAAAAAGGCTAGTCGAACCACCGATCGGGTTCGTCACAACTTAAGGTCTATCGACAATCTCGAGTTCCAATTCTAACCTATCTACCAGGTCACAAGATACGAAGGAATGGGAAGCCCCGGTATCAAACAATAATCAAACTGGAACATCATAAATAGAAAGCATACACTAAATAATGACACCCTTTCCCTTCTCCACCGCAGTTGGGGCATTCGATGAAGAAGGAACAACGTTGATAACATATGCTTTCACGGTCTGCTTTTCCTTAGGGGGTTGTGGACATTTATCCTTGAGATGTCCCACTTGGCCACAATTGAAGCACTTCCTCTCCCCAGGCTTAGCTTGACAGTCTCTGGCATTGTGGCCCTTCTTGTCACAACTAAAGCACTCGATATCTTTCTTATTCTTCTTTTTCTGACCATCCTTGGTTTGGTTCTATTTTCTCTTATTCTGAGAAATCTTATTGCATTCACCGCTTGCCTGCAGTTTTGGCTCCTCTGCAGATGTAATAGCGACCTCGGTCTTCATCTTAGGGTAAAGGCTCTCTTATTTCAATGCCTTTCCCATAATGGATTCGAATGTCCCATCGATATGGTTTATAAGTCTTTCCCCCAAGTAATCATCTAGGCCAGTTATGAACTTCTCGTTCTTCTTCTTAGCAGTATCGATGAGAGATAATCCATATTTCAATAAGGTATCGAATTCAGTAATATATTCCGAGACTGCCCTACCATTATGCTTAAGTTCCGAAAAATTTGCTAAACAATTATGATTTCTGAGCAGTTGGAATAAACTTGTCACTGAAGCGAATCTTAAACTGATTCCAAGTAATTTGATTCTCGGGAGTAGCCGCTTTAATGGAATTCCACCAATTCATATCCCATCCTTGAAGCTAGCGCGATGCTAACTTTCTCTTTATTGCATCATCGATCCCTAAATCAACGAAAATGCGCTCATAACTATCAAGCCAACCTTGAACCTCCGTTGACGATTCTGTTCCGTGGAACGACTTCCCACCAAGACTAGTATAATCCTTGTTATGCTTGGCGAAATCGGCTCTTGGCGCCTGCAATACTGCACCACCACCATTAGCAGCATTAGGAACTGCTCCCTGGGCATCCCTAAGCATCTCTCGCATGAAGGCAGTAAAAATCGTACTTATATCAGGGACATTCCCATTATTGGCCCCTAAACCTGCTCCCTCTTCAACTCCCGATGTAGGGTTCTTCATCGTACTCCTCGTATTTCGGCTCATCATTCAATCTGTAAAGAGAAAACAAATAACCATCTCCTTAGTGGTACACGTGAAGTGCGACTTCACCATGGTGTCTTCCCCTAGGTTAAACTACGAAACCTAGGCTCTGATACCAAGTGTGATAGCCGCCCCCGTACCATCATACATTTCCCCAAAATGCGTTGTGCTAATGCCCGACTGGCAAGGGACGATCGTCAAAAGGTTGAAACGATGAATCACAAATAACCTGTGATATATCTCACAACGCATGGAATAAAGTATAATAATAACATAACTTGATATAAAACATGCGAAACAGTACAGAAGCTGAAAAACTAAACCATACCCATCAGAGTAGCGGAATCCAAAACACAGCTTCATATCCAATTATTACAACTTTAAAATATTGTTTCTAAAAGGGAATAAAAGAGGTACACTACTAATGCCCAAAGTAGTGACCAGCAACAACATAGGAAGAATATATATAAAGTACATGGAAGCCTTCTGCTCGTCCGACAGCTACTCATGCATAACGACCTAACCTGCTTCTAGTCTGCTTATTTAGGAGCACCCAAAGTAATAAGAAGAGACATAAAACTCCGGGTCAGATGAAAGTCTGGTGTGAGCAATAGCAAATCTATACCACTACACAAAGCAATAACGGGTATAAATAATCATACCTGACTTGGACCTGCAACCAAAGAGTTAGCACAACAAGATGTACGATACTCTAAGGTAAATACTAACATAGACTGTAAAATAGAAGTGTGAGTCTCATGGTGATAGAAAACATCAAACATAGCAGTCATCCTCACATCTCTCACACAGTGCATAAAGCATACGATATCCGCCGCTTTAATCACCGAATCCATTTGGGGCCATGACGAAGTCCAACTCCGTACAACTATTGCTATGACCGCACTTCCCTGGCCTATAGTCATTAACCCTACCCAGTCCATAGAACTCGGGCTCTAGGTTATGGGACAACCAGTCCACACAGCCCTGGCTCTGGTTCGTCTACATGTCCTCCCTCTCTCAATGGTAAACCAAAGTTATAGATATTGATAACTCCTTTGCACATGTCCTGCAGCAAAGTCCAACTCTAGAAGTTAACTCATTGGTTCCCATATGGATCGTGAGTAATAACTTCCCATTTGGACTTCCTTTGCATCTCAGGTTTTGGTCGGATTGGAGTTGGTCTTAAGAAGAGTTCACGATCATCATCACGTGGTAGAAGCTCAAATCCAGTTTGGTTCGGGGTCACCATCACGGCTCGGTTCGTGGTCATCATCGGCTCGTGATCACCATAGTGGTCGTAGTCACCCTAGGGTCGTGGTCACCATAGGGTCGTGGTCACCCTTGGGTTGTGGTCACCATGGGGTCTTGGTCACCCTAGGGTTATGGTCAACATGGGGTCGTGGTAACCATGGGTTTATGGTCACCCTGGAGTCGTGGTCACCCTTTGCTCGTCGTCATCATTGGCTCATCGTCACCATCGGCTCGTTGTCACCCTCGGCTCATGGCGGTTCGTGACCTACCTGGTCGAGGCGGTTCGCGACCCTCCTGGTTGAGGCGGTTCATGACCCTCCTGGTTCTGGTCAAGGCGGTTCGTGATCCTCCTGGTCAAGGCGATTCGTGACCCTCCTGGTCAAGGCGGTTCGTGATCCTCCTAGTCAAGGCGGTTCATGACCATGGCCACCATCAGGAACCGAAACCCTGTAGTTCTTCCAGCAAGCTAGTTTCGCCAAACGACGGCATTTTCAACCATTCTAACTTTCCTATGCAATCACAAAACATACCAAACAGTAGTAGTAACATGTAGAATCAACCAAAAACATCAAAACAATGATTTCATATGTTAATAAGATAAAACATACCCAAAACCATGATTTTCCCCTGAACCATATCTAACTATAGGATTAGCAAACTTAATCCAAATTAACCCAAATTCATATCAGCGACATAAAATATGAATTTAATATTTTTCACTTATTTTTCCAGAATTTTTAGATGTATAATTTTGCTAATTATCACTAATCACCCCTAATTAGCCATAATTAGTGTATAAACACGTAAATCACTCATCTTAGCCAAATATAGATGTTATATTTGAAACTTTTACTGATTTGACTCAGATCCCAATGTGGTGCAGCAGCTCTACCTTGAATTTGGTGCTAATTTGGCTTGATTTGTTTTAGATTTGATCAATTAGTGATTAGAAAGTAATTATAGTAAGATTTGGAAGATGGAAGCCATGATTAGGGTTAGGGAAATGTTTGTGGCAGCTAGAAAAATGAAAGGAGATGATTCCCCAACTCCTTTCAGCCATTCCATAACTGTAATCCTGAAATGGGTTACGGGCATAGCTGCTAATCATCCTATTAATCTCAATTAGGATGTTTTTCCATCTTCAAATCTTATTTTAGCCATATCTCCCAAAAGGTAAGTCCGTTTGATTAATGTGACCACTCTACGGAATGGGAAACCATCATCTAAATCCAATGGAAGAAGTTTCAGATCAAAACTCCTTACCAATCAAAAGTTATAGGCGAAACAAGATTCGCCAGGGATAAACGGTCATTTAAAATTCGGCAAAAATCGTGAATGTGGGAAATGACCCAATAGTCGTTTTCCAAAGTTACACGACCATATGCCTTCATATGAAAAATAAATATTCTACGATCCTCCGATACGTAGAATACGGGTCGTTACAAAATATTTATGTAATTATTTTAATAATATTTTATTATTAAAATTGTGGGGTGTTACATTCTCTTACCCTTTAGAAAATTTCATCACCGGAATTGTTATGTAATTCCTCATGTAATTTGCAACCATCATGTGTACATCCATTTTTTGCAATCATATGTGCACTTGTGCAAAGTTTAACAAATCATACGAATACATGAATGCCTAAGCGGTAACCCCTACATGAATGAAAATTTTCTTGAAAATCCTTCGAAAACATGATGCACATATCCTAAATATACTGACAATTTCTGTATGAATGCAATATTTTGAAAATCAAAAATACCTTTTCATCCAATTTTTCCTATATTCTTATAGAATAAAAGCGTATTTCATCCAATATTTGCATCCAAACCCTACTAATCAACCTTAAATTTTAGGAAAAATCTAATTTTTCGAATTTGATTTCTTATGTTAGAGAAACGTAGAAAATGTAAAATTCTATATTTTCCATTCCTCTTTTATACACCTTTTTCCCCGCCCTTGGAAATTTTTCTGTGCCAAACTATCAAAATTTCTATATTTCCCAAGTACGGTTTACATAAGAAATTTTCCTTATTATTTTTCCGTTTCTCCGAAAAGTCATTTTTTGAGAAAAAAATATTTTCTTTCTCCATTTTAGCTTACCGCCATTATAGTTTTTGCTACTTTTATATAAACTTTTCTTGTCATCTTTTAAATTATTCCATTTTTTACTTCCATAGCTATCTTATTTACGTTTTAAGACTTTTCTAACAAAGAAAAGGTTGCACGCAGCTATTTTAATAAGATAGTTCATATAGAAGTACAAGACATCGATAAGATACTAATTTCAGGTACGTGCATCGGACTAGCAAAGAACGACTAGATGTCAATACGAAGAACTCTAAGTAAAAAAGTACAAAAATGGTCATCAACCCTCGGAAAGGATGCCTAAGACCCTGTCCTGCATGATCAAAAATATCTCGAATAAAAGCACCTAATCTACCTAGGCACTCCTCTTGTCCCCTAGCACTCTCTAACGCCTCTTATTGGGCCTGGGAAAACTGTTGTTGCATCACAAACAACTCATGTTGGTTATGCATAAGATTATATTGAACGTGAGCTAACTCTTGTTGTCCAAGCAAGATGTAATGATGTCCTCGGGAGAGTTGCTCCGGCCTCTTTGATATAGTCGTTACTTCACCCCTCAAGTCCCATCCATGAAGGTGCATCCTCACCAGACCACGGACCCCACTGAGGTGGTTGGGTATATTGGCTCCATACCTCGATATTCCTGAAATAATTGAGAGGGCTCAACATACTGCAACAGCTATTGTACTGGCTCGGGCTTGTCCTCATTTATGTGCTCTTGCTCACGCTCGACCTCATGCTATAAAGGATGAGCTTCCTATAGTTGTGCTAGCTCAAGGTGCATCTTAGTCAGGGTGGATGAATCAACCATGGGATATGATTCTTCGATAAAGTTCTCATGATTTAATGCCACCTCAAAGTGCCTAAATACCACGGTCCAAAGATGGCCAAAAGGAATCGACGATCGTCTCCAACTAGATGTATTCGCATGTTGTCATAATCTTCCTCAACTAGTTAACCTGAAGGCCTCCAAAAATGGCGTAGGTAGCATGCCTAATGGTAGTAGTAACTCTATCTTAACTGCTAATCTTAGAAATAAGGTTATATTGCAAAATACATATAACCAATTTAGCTAAAGGGCGACAATGCACAATATCCTATGCTTGATGCGGAAGATCCAGAAAAATCTGACCCAAGAAGGCCTCATCCATCATATGTACCTCAACTCTAGGCCTTGAGAAGTAATGCCTAACATGACTCCCAATCGAGTCTCAGTAAATACCATACGTACACCTTTAACCTCAAACTCAAAAGTTGTCACATCTCCAACATCCCCAGTAATTAAATCTGCATCGATGATACAAACTAACCTTGGATATGCGAATGACTCTTTCTTGAGGTGACTCAGAATATGATACAATTTTGCATTCTGGAAAAGTTTCACTGAAGGGGTATACGAAAAATCTGAAAACATCATAGCCCTTCCTAGCAAAATCTGAAATCCTGCTGAATATGCATAAGCTTGCGCCATCTTCCTATTGTTCTAACACCTGGCAATCTCTTGTGGTGTTAATTAAGGAAAAAGGGTGACATTGGAAGCCTTGGAGGCATGGCAAAAAATCTTCAGATTTGTGGAAAACATATATCGATTTGGGTAGAGGTGTTGATAGGCTTCGATTAGGAACTAATCTAGGACGAAAGGATAATTTTTGGAGGGGTGAATGAACTTGGAAGTGACAGAAGGATTGGGTTTTTTGGGATGCTATCTCTTAGCCTGGGGAAAAATAACAAAGCTTGTCTTCGTTATATACCTAATATTTTAATACTGGGTGGGTCGATCCAACCTTTGAGTTGGTCGACATAGGGGTCGACCCATCTGAGAACTGGGTCGACACATGTGTCGACCCACTTTTTTCCTATGTCGACCTTACCAGCATTTTTCTCTTAAATATAGACCATTAAAATTTATTTTCGTGTGTCACGTCTTCTCCTCTCCCCTTGTGACCTCCATGTCTAATCATTGCTGTTAACTAATTCCAAGGTCTAATGAGATGTTATCCAACGTTTTGTTTTTCCATGTTGTGCCCTTGTTTTAAATTTTGCGTCGCATTTCCAACCTTGTAGTATATTTATAAGTCTTTTGTTTTCCCTCCATTCACCTTTATACCTTTGCAGATTTATCACTTTTTTAATCTTGTTCTTCAAAAATCTCGCTCTTGTGCTACCCAAATAAAATATATATATATATATCAACCCAATCCAATTATTTTCCATATCTAATTCCTTATCACTTACACACAATCGCAATCTATGGTTAACTTCTGAATATCTACACATGAATTATCGTTTTATATTAAACCCATTGTACACCTCAAAGAATAGTCAATAAGAACTCAAAATCTTTAAAAAAAAAATCATAATATTAATCCGGCGCATGGACTTACCGTTTCGCACTTTTCATGTGTAGTATACCCCAAAATGGGTTTTTCCTTATGGATTTAGTATATATAAGTGTAGTATATTTATATTTAAAAAAATACTAATATGTTCACTCATACCCTATTTATGAACCCTAAACCTAAGCTCTGATCATACGTAACAACTCAAATTTTACCGAGCCTAAATTTTTCGCAAAATGCTAAAATATAATTCCAATGAAACCCGTGGTTTGTCTGGTATCCTACTGAAGGAAAAGATATAGAATATATCTGAGCTCAACAAAATATCTCACAACAGAATGAATAAAATATAATAACAAGTAAATACTTACCATAATAATGACACTGTCTAACAAGTGTCTCTAAGCTGCATAATCTCTACCACTTGTCTAACCTATAAGTTTGTTATGAGAAGGAGGGTTAGAACAAAAGTTCTAGTGAATGAATAAATTATAATTTCTATAAATAACACTACATATACCATTTTACCATTAGTTTACCTTTATTAAGTTTTTGGATTTATTACACATTACACCTTCATATTTATGCATAAATCGTACTCATCTACTCCTAAGTAGGTTAACATAATAAATCATACATATGTAGCTATATGCCTAGAATATCAAGGTACTCCAAATAGTACAGTTTTCGAGTAGTCTCCATCGCTATATTGCGAAAACATTCTAGATCTCCATTGTCCCACTACGAAAGCGTAATGACCACGCAACGAAGGCATAATAAGTCTTTATAGCTATGCTATAAAAGCATACTATGACGCGCTATGAAAGCGTACTAAGCCTCCATCGCCGCGCTATGAAAGAACCCTAATCCTAGGTTCCTTTCTACATAACTCAATTTAGAATATTTCTGTATCTGTAACAGACAGCTTCATTAGGCCTACATTACAAATATCCTTAGGTTGGTTTGTCTCTTTTCTCGGGCCATGGCCCCGCTTGTGCCACCAACTAATGAAAGACTATTCAAAGAGCTAAGTGATTGTTCCCTTAACGAATAGTCTAAGCATTTAACTTGGTGTTGTACCTCATCCAATCTCCCGATATTAGAAGATTATTGGCCTTTTGGTTTAGCTCCAGTCTTTCACGTACTCACTCTGACCGACGATGTTAGGTATTCGATGACTTGTTGTCCTTGTTGGATCTTGACCACAAAGCTTTCTCCAGGAGACAAGGCATCCGTCGAATCATCCTAAAAATCATACAATCAGTCTTTTGGCTGCCCTGAACTATAATGCAGGCAAGGCATACTCCATGGATGGAACTGTACATACTTGCCTTTATGGTTAGAGCTTCGTTAGGCCTACCACGAAGGGTCATCTCAAAGAATTCTCATGTCCCATCGAAGTCTTGAACTTCCTTCCAGTCCCTTCGAATAATATGTTGGGCGTGCTCCCACCATGTCTTTATGCACCTGCGATGATCTACCCCTTTAAACTCTTCATTCTGGATTCTTTCGGACTGGTCCAAGCGCATCTCACCATTTTATTATTAGACCTTTTGTATTATCTTTCCTTATGTATTTTATTTACTTTTCTTATCGCTGATTAATATAAACCTTTTACATGTTTAGTTCGAACTAGGACTATTTGTTTATTTGCTTCGTTAACCACTTATTTTCCCTTATAAACCTTTACTGCTGGAACGGACCACCACCATTACATTAATATCATTTCGTTGTTCACTTGTTTTCCCTAAACGGCCTTCGCTATCAAACCGGATCACAACTCTTTCATTTTATTGACCACTTATTATCCTTAATCAACCTTCTCTACCGAAGCAGATCATTGCTTATTATTATATTCCCGTTAAACTTAACTTCCCAATTGTAGGTTTTGTTAAAGATATTATTCATCAACAACGAAATTAGGTCTAATTATGTGACTTAAAGAAACCAAAGGATTATTTAGTTCTTACAATCTTGAGTTAGTTCACCGTTTCCTAGATATCAAGGCCTTAAGCCCGAAGATTAGTTACTGAAATGTCATGTGACTTAGAGTAGGATCTTTTTATATGGAATATGCGGAAGTAGATATGATATACTAGTTTGTCTAATATAATAGTTATGGAAATAAATATTAAACAATCAAAGATATCACAGATAAGTAAATGCAGTAAGTAAAGTAACACTAGGAATTTTATACTAGTTCAGACTTCCCGTCCTACGTCCAGTCCCAAACCCCTAATGGAATTCTACTATTAACGTCCTCTCTTTACCCGGAGGAACAGGTTCACAATAATCCAAGCCCCAATAAGGACTTTATGCCAGAGCACCAACACAGGACTTTAACAAACAACAAGAGTTTGACTTCTGATTGTGTTCTTGAATAACACTGAATAGCAAACGATTGAGTAAACCCTTCCTATAATCTTATCCTCAAGCATATAACGTGTGTGTGAAGATTGAAGGAAGTATATTACTTATTGAATCAAGAGATTTGAAATAAATTCAAAGATTCAATAAGTAATTTTAATATTTGTGAGCCCTTTTAGAATGCAAGATTGCTTAGAAACAAAGATCAAGAAATAGAATAGAATCAGTAAGAATTGATCATTTGATAAGCAAATTTGTGATGTATTATAGTGGTTGAAGAGTAGCCAATGTTCATGAAGAGTTTTATCGAAAAGAAGCAACCATTTCCTTTTGGAAATCAAAAGAAAAAAATTCATGAAAGAAAGTGACCATTTGGAAATATGGCTGTTATTGTTGAGTCAGTCGATTGGTATAAAATCACCAGTCAACTGGTAGAAAATGTAAATCGTATATGTATTTGAAAAATGGCAGAAAATAACCGTTACTGGGTTTTTGCCTTGTTACCAGTCGATTGTTATGAAATGGACCAGTCGACTGGTCCAGGGCAAAATGCCCAGTAAAGGCTGTTTTAAGCCATTCTCATATATATGCGTCAATTTGTGTTTTGTGTGATTGTGTTGTAATAAATGAGGATATATTTTAACATAAATCCAATACACTAAACACACACACACACACACACACACACACACATACACATATATATATATATATATGAACTAACTCTTCAATCGATCTTTATATCTTCGTTGTCGTGAATCAAAAACTCATTAATCAACATTCTCCCACTTTTTTTGATTGATGACAACCTCTTGCACTTGTATAGAATTATTTATTTTCTCCCCTTGAATGCATGCTTGCATATATTTGTCTCCCCCTGAATAAAAAGCTTCTCTGCAACATTTTGTTAGTGCATATAAAAGTACTTACCATTTGCTTTCCTGCTACAAAATGTTAGTGTATAATGCATATATATTCCATAATTTTTCTCCCCCTTTGTCATCGACTAAAAAAATTATGTACCATGGTAAACAGTAGTAATCAATCATAGAACATAAATAATTAAATCACCTTCAGGAGATACTGGATCATGTGCATTTTAGATAAAATGAATTTTGTTTCCACAGATATTTAGAGAAACCGAAAATAGCCTTCTTTTTATTGTAGTGTACCTGCAAAAAATATGATATATATACTTCGATTCCCACTTCCTTCGTAATGGTCCAAGGGTTAGATGGAAGGTAACCATACCCAAGAGGGTTTAGTTGAACCTTTAAAAATGAAATTTTTATTATTAACTACTAAATTAAAATAATCATCAATATAATTTTTCTCTGTTTTTCCAATTTACAGGAAATCAAATACTTAATAACTTCTATTGGTATTCGCTTTTGTACTTTTAGATTTATTATAAATATCACTAGTCATAGAAGTATTCGAAATTCTATAATAATTGGTTCTTGATGTGCATTAATACCAACAATGATATTTTTATTGTACATATAAGCATATCTAGTACTATTTCTATGATTAATTTTATTATATCCTAAACCACTTTTATCATGTAAAGGTCGAGATTTAGATAAAATCATATTTAAATCATTTTGACCTTTTTTAAATTTCGTGAACTTACTTGTACATTTATCAAATTTGATTCCAAAGTCGTGATTGACTTTTTCAAAAGAAATTTTGTTAATTTTAAATCATCGATTTCCTTATTTAATTTAGAATTCTTCCTTTTTAAAGAACTATTCTCTATTTTGAGACTAAAAATTTGAGATTATGAATTATCTAAAGAAGATTGTAATTTTCCAAAATTTTCTTTTGAGTTAGAAATTTTATTTTGAAAAATATTTTTATTAAACTTTAGAATCTCGTATTCTTTAGATAATTCCAAATTCTTTTCAGTTAAAGCTTCATTTTCTTTTTCAAGAGATGAAATTAAAGAGCTAGAATTATTTAAAGAATTTTCTAATGATTTATTTCAAATTTCCTTTAAAAAATCATTGTTTTTACCTTCTAGTCGCTCATTTTCTTTTTGAAGGAAATCTTTTTTAAAAATATGATCTTCTTAGGTATTTTCAAAACATTTGTCTTGTTTTACTAAAAAAATTGTTTCATCTTTCAATTTGGATTTTTCCTGATCACAATCTTTAGACTTGGATAAAATAATTGCATTAAGTTTACCCAAACTTTCAAATTCTTTTAATAATTTTTCATGGTGTAACAAAAGATTTTTATATAATGAATCTACACATACTGGTTTTGATCTGACTTTAGCCATGAAGCATTTGCTTTCTTTCTCTCTTGATTATGCTTTGTTGCCCTTCCATTTTCTAATCCCTTGACAAGATTTCTTTATCACCATTTAATCTAGGATATTGTTACGATCTCTAGAATGCCAAGCTCTAATACCAAATGAAAAGTCGCGTGACTTAGAGTAGGATCTTTTTATATAGAATATGCGAAAGTAGATGTGATATACTAACTTATCTAAGTAAATGCAGTAAGTAAAATGCAGTAAGTAAAATGACACCAGGAATTTTATACTGGTTTGTTCTTCCCATCCTACGTCCAGTCCCAAACTTCTTTTGGAATTCTACTATCAACGCCCTCTCTTCACCCAGAGGAACAAGTTAACAACAATCTGATCCCCAACAAGGATTTCCCGCCTGAGCATCGACATAGGACTTTAACCAACAATAAGAGTTTGACTTCTGGTTGTGTTCTTGAATAACAATGAATAGCCAATGATTGAGTGCACCCTTCCTATAATCTTGTCCTAAAGTACATAATGTGTATGTGAAGATTGAAGGAATTACATTGCTTATTGAATCAAGAGATTTGAAATAAATTCAAAGATTCAATAAGTAATTTGGATATCAGAGAGCCTTTTTAGAATGCAAGAGTGCTTAGAAATATAGATCAAGAAATAGAATAGAAACAGTGAGAATTAATCATTTGATAAACAAATTTTTGATGTATTTATAATGGTTAAAGAGTAGTTAATGTTCATGAAGAGTTATTGAAAATAAGCAGCCATTTCCTTTGGAAATCAAAAGAAATTTTTTCATGAAAGAAAGTGACCCTTCAGAAATATGGCTGTTGTTGTCGGGCTAGCCGACTGGTATAAAAATCACCAGTCAACTAGTAGAAAATATAAATCGTATATATATTTATATTTGAAAAATGGCAGAAAATAGTTGTTATTGGGTTTTTACCCTATTACCGGTCGATCAGTATGAAATGGACCAGTCGACTGGTCCAGGGCAAAATGCCCAGTAATGGTTGTTTTAAGCCATTCTCATATATATATGCATCAATTTTTGTTTTGTGTGATTTTGTTATAATAAATGAGAATATATTTTAACATAAATCTAATATGCTAAACACACACACACATACACACACAGACATAGACACACACACACACACACACATATATATATATATATATATATGTGTGTGTGTGTGTGTGTGTGTGAGTGAACTAACTCTTCAATCGATCTTCATTTCTTTGTTGTCGTGAATTAAAGACTCATGAACCAACAGTTACTCTTCCTTCAAGAGGTGAGTATCACGCTTACGAGTCTTAAGGACCAACGGTTACCTTAGGATAAGGGTTCCCTAAGAGCAATGCAAGATAGAAAGAAAAATGGCTTATGGAACGGTATTTTGGTAATTAGGCTTATGCATGAGGCTTAGCCATAGGGAAGTAATGAGGAAATAAGTGGTAAAAGCAGTAAAGAAATGCATGGAATGATCACAAGTGTTGATTCTCTCTTTATTGATCACTTTGTTGAGTATATAGAAGTTTTAAGTAAAATCCCAAATCGATTTACGAATTAGGGTTTACTCTCTAAGAAAATGAATACAAAATTTGAGAATGAGAAAGTTCCCCCAAAATGAGACCCTGGGGTCTTATTTACAGACAAATTAGCCCCCTTTTGGTAATGGTCAACGACAACCCGCTTTCGGATTCGACAATAACATGTGATGTCGGTGTCAGCCACGTTAGTGGCTTTCGGTGTCAGCTTCGACATTTCAGTTTCCTTTACTAGGTGTTGTTATTGGTTTCTCCTTGCTTATGAAATTGGTGCCACCTTCTTATAGTGTACTGATACCAAGCAAATTGGTATAGATAGCCTCTTCTAGTTGCTTTTGGTTTCAGTGGTAAACCTAGACTCCGATTGCAAATCCCAAACTTTGCCTTGCTTTCATGACTTTTGAGTACTGCCATTACTTTAGCATCCTTTTTTTTTGTTGGTATCGACACTAACATGTTAATGTGGATAACCTCTCTTCCCATGGGTTTTGACTTGCTTTACTATTTTCTGAATGTTACTGTCGTACTTCCATCCTTCGTGTCGGCTTTGCGACATCACGGTTTTGGAACTCCTTTCGGTGAATTGAATACTGCTTCTTGGTGTCGATACCAAGTGTTTTGGTATCGATAGTTCTTCACTCTAACCTCACTTGATCTCGTGCTTCCTCTTTTTATGGTTCTGTATCCTGGCATCGGATCATATGTCTTCGATCTTCTCCCATGTTTGCTTTAGGAGGTGAGGCTAGGCTAACTTTTTTTGCTGTCACCTTACCACTTTCTTCCATGAATCAGTACCAAGCTTGCACTACTTGTGTTGGTACCAATAGCATTTGAACCAAACTTTCCTCTTCTTACTTTCAGTATTGGTTGCCTTGATGTTTTGGTGTCGATAACGAGCTTCCGAGACCAACCTCTAGCACTGATTGTGCTCCAATACGCCTTCACCTTCAACTGGTTTCGATGTTGAAACTCGGTATTAATATTTTTCCCTCCCTAATAAAGGGATATTTGCGACTTTTCAAGTCAAAATTGGTATCCATATTGTAATTTGATTTCTTGCTTTTTGGTATTCCGGTATTGATCTGGCTCGTTGATTTGTTCTTGTTTGTGCGGTAGAGATTTAAGAAGTTCTTGTGGTATAAAGACTCTTTCTTCTTCCTTTTCACTTCTTTGCTTGCAAGAAACATAGCTCAAACGAGATTACTTTTCTTCAAGATTTCTACAAGTTCTTTTAGAATTTCAAACCCAATTTTCTCTGTAATTACTTTGTTTGATCAAAATTAGAGTTCAAACATTATTTCTATGGTTTGATTAAGAAATCGCTTTAGTTTTTTCTAGATTTCGATTAACTAAATAAGATTTAACGATAGGAGTAGCTTAAACAGTCATTGATGGCAGATGGTAGGGATTATTACTCATATCCCCCTATCATGTTATTCGGGGTTTAAAACACAAAACTGACATGCAGAAGATTTAACTTTTATTGTAAAGTTGATGTTCCTCTCTCGGTACTAACGAATTCAATATCAATCCATTACCGATTCATCTTAGTTTCGGTTTTACTGACACCGCCACTTATGTTTCACTTTGTCTTCGATTTAGTTGGTATCAAGACAGAGAAAAAGAGTTATCGAAAGTCATGTTTTCCCTTTGTTTTGATCAGTAAAACCTGAGGTTACGACATTGAAATGCTTTGATTTTGACTTTATCGGGACCTGATTTCAAACTTTTCTCATCATCAGTTAAGCTTTCGGCATAGATACCTAAGCATTTGGTTTTGGCTAAACTAACACTAAGGGCTTTAGTTATCTCAACTTTGACTCCCTCGGTATCAAAACCTTTTGTCAATTTGGTTTCGGTGTCAGGGTAGTTAGTATGATGGACATCAACTGCTTAGTTGTTTTTGGACATATGTTAATTCCAATACTATTTGTGAATTTTCCTAAGAATTTGATCATATTGATTTATGTTCTATTTCATCATCTATGATTTTGCCAAATTTCCAGCGTTAACAAGCTTTTATTAGGATTGCAAATTTATGAATGGCTCATGTCGGTTTATATAAAAATAAAGTGCTAATACGTGTTATGGAATAATATCACCTAGCAGCATCATGTTCGATAAAGAAGGTGCTGGCAAATCAAAGTTCGGTGATCCTGTCACCCCTTAGGCAAAGAGGGTGTTTGCTCCACAACTATCTCTCATTAACTCCTAAGATGAAGTGAACACCATCTCGAGAACTTTGGAATGTCTGGAATTGATGTCATTCCTAACCATCCACAAGCCGCCAGAAGGATACTTCGCATATATTGCCATTAACATTTGGCAAGAGTGGTTCTTTCCTTTCTCGGCTTTTATCTCCAGACTTTTGCAAGATCTAGGAATTTCTTATATTCAACATTCTCTAAACAACTACACTCTCCTCTTGTGTCTTGAGATCCTTGCACTTGAATCGGGCCAAGCTTCTCTCAGTTCCAAACTTATTCATCACTTTCTACGTCCATCTTGCGTGAAAATCCTATAATTTGATCAATGATAGCACTAACAAGTCTAAACCCTGGGAAAATCAATTCTTTTATATCAGGTGCCCTCCCGGCATTTCAGGCAATTTTGCAGATCTTGGTGAGCTTTCTATCCTTATAGAATGACTTATGCCATTTTCGTGCTTTGTTTGATTTTGTTTCTTTTCAGATCGTGCTTCCAAGAAAATAAGTTTGAAGGACGGAGAAACTCGGGATGTTGAAGTTATTTTCAACGTCTGAAAGATTGGTTCGCTAATCAGTTTTTCTAACTCTAAACAATCTTCGCCAATATTGCCTTCTTCCTTCCGGGCAAAAGATTTTGGGGCAACTGCCTATCCATTTTCCTTGTGCTAAGTACTTATCTCCAAGTTCCGATACGTTCAATGCATCGATTCCCCTATTTTCGAGCACTTCAGGTAGGGTTAATTTTCTTTTCTAAAGCAATTTATAACTTTTACGATTTAGCTTTCTTATTCTTGCGTTTCTAACATAATTATTTTTGGTCAGGTCCCCAGGATTTCAAAGAAATATCTGCTTTTGATGCTCTAGCTCAGTCTGATTCTATTGCTAGGACAAGGCTAATTGGATCCATTACTAAGACATCAACTAAAAGACAGAAGGGTGATACCTCTATCCCTTCTACCAAAGATGTCATTGATATAATTACTGAGAAGAGGACTTGTGGCCCTATAGTTTCTACCACTGAAGCTGCTGTTGATATCAACTCTTCCCTCATTGCGACTCCTGGAAGCAAATTTGTGGACTGTCTCTTGGTGTCAAATATTCCAAATGCATCAGACATGGGTGAACATGATCTAATCTCACCTAAATCTCCTCAGCATTACAGTCCCCTGGGGTTACCCTTGCTAACCTCGAGTTTTATGAACTTATAAGGGATGCTCTGTAACGACCCAAGGATTTTCGACCCTGAAAATCAACATAAACACCATGTCGATTATTCAAGAATCAGAAATACCAGATCATTAATCGAAAGAAGTTAGAGGGTGAGAAATAGAAAGAAAGAATGTTAGAATAGAAGAAGAAGAAGATCACCACGGAACAAAATCAGAGTAACATGAATCTCATAGCGGAAGAGTAAAATATATTATATAATATAACGACTTTGGAATTACAAACTGGTAACTGTATATACATACCATTATCACATAACATCGCAGCGGAAAAAAAATCTATATATATCTAACTCTGAAGCCTCCTGCTTCGAGCAGCTTCGAGCTGCTCCGAGCTCCTCCAAGTACATCTGAAAAATCCCGACTACTTGACTGCCTGTACAAATTTGGGCACCCAAGAGTTTAAGGAAAAACAAAACAAAATAAACTCTGGATCAGTCATGTGATTGGTGTGAGTAACTCTAATCATTTTGGTTTAACTTTTAAAAAGTCCTTTCCAAAGAAATAATAGTGGTAAGACCGATCCACACATAAACACGGATGGTTTTTACCTTACGATAATCCAAAACATTTTTTTTTCTAAAACAATACCTTTCTGATATTATAGTAATGTCTAAATCAAGTAAATAACAATCTAGCAGAACGCTTTCATCTCACGCTCTACATATATAATATAAAATCAAAACCGCGGGATCTTATTGGATAATGAATTTCCAACTATGACAAGGTATGGATCCACCTTCCAATCAGTAAACTCTAGAAGCGACACATTGGAGTTCAACAAGAACATCTTTTAACTCGACCATACATGACCGGCTATTCATTTCGCTTGACTGTTACGAATATATTATCACCATACGATTGGTATACCAACATAACTATTCTTAGGAGATACAAAAGTGAAAGAAGTAACAAATATGAATATTCTGTAGATGGTGACAATATACCCTAATTGGGCATGACCCACTTAGCCATGCTGCCAACCCGATTTTTACTATTTCCCGATTGATGAGGCTTGAGGTCATAATGTATTATTATACATATCACATCTAAATTTACTTTGAATGCCACATCATCATACCTGCCAAATCAAAAATTGATTTCCCTAAAAATACCATGGTTATACAGCTAAGAGAAACGAATTCCTTCGCCACCAAATGTAAATACGTTTAAAGAGATCAACTTATGTGATCTATTAGATATACTATGTCAGACATTCGTACATACATATTGTTCGAGGACTGGATAAACCGAAGGCACTATTTTGTAAATCCATCTTAAGCAATTTCTACCTAGGATTTCTAGAACAGCCCTTGCATAAACTTTGTCTTCAATTGTATTTGATATTTTTGATTCAAAACAATAATGTCCATACGGAGTGGATTTCAGATAATAAATCTGATTCCGGTCTCTATGTATTGACAACAGAAATGGTCAAAAACTTTGATAGTCAATTATTTAACTATCAAAGGAAAACACATGTACAAAAATTGGTCGTATTTCCAAAATGGAAATCTTATTGATCAATCATCATTCCATTTCCGAATTACTTTTTTAAAACCCATTCTACTTCTCATGATTTTCTTAGAAAACTTTTCCATATATTCATGACTTTTGTTTCCCTTATTTCGAAAATATATGCTATTAACACTGGAAAACATTTCCATGTCTATCTCATGCATAATTCCTTTTCTATATCCATTAGTCCCTAACCGTAAACTAGTAAGAGCACAGCTCCCTAAGTATTAACCCCGAAGGTCGAAACCAACATCGGATCAATACTCAGAAGGTCATTCAACTTAACTAATTTCCAGTCAGTTTCTAATTTCATAAATTCCATTTCTCAACTTCATGTCAACCAAATTATTTCAATTCTGCAAAACGTTTTCTTTTAAACTATCATTCATTCTAAAACGCGAATATTATTCCTTTACAGAAAACTGGACTCGTTCTGTTAAATAAGCCTTGACTTAAATAGTCAATACTAATCACAAGTTAAAAAATTAATCAACTGAGATATTTTCTAAATTCATATTCATATTCCACTTTATAAACCCCCCTTTTCACGTCAATTGCTCTTTAATCATATATCAAGTTTATAATCTCATCTTGATTACATATTCGATTAATAAATTTATTGGTTATAAACCAATATTAATTATCTTGTAAATTTCCAAATTATATAATATATAATTTATATAACATTTCAACATCATCGAATTTTAATTACTAATCCTTATAGTTTTATTCACTCCACATTCACATTTCAAATCTTGAAATAAATTCAACGATACTCATCTTTGAATTTACATTCTTGGATCCCTCCAACATGTTTTCCTGCATCCACAGATGTTAATCAACAGATATAATATCAATTCCATATAAATAGAATCAATAATTAATCAACGACTTTGTATATCTATAACTATCAACCAATTTATTTGTAAATCATCCAAACAACCATCACACACAGCATTCAATCATGTTTATCAATATTAAATAATGTTTATAAAATTATAGAACTGGACAGAGTTAGTGAGTTTACTCACACTGGTCATTAATCGTTGAATAACGATTAACAGTTGATGATTAAATCAGGCATTTTATTTTGCCATACATTCTCATGAGCTCCGAATCATTCCAAACTTCACGGGCTTGTAATATTCGCTGATGCGATTCCAATGGCACTTGTTTCATCAAATTCTGATAATGTATGGTTAAGATATTAATTTTACAAGGTATAACTCAATTTAAATATCATTAACTATTAATTTTATAATTAGTGAACTTAATACCGTGTTAAGTTTTAAATCACATAATTGCATTAAGTTTTAAACTCTTTTGTACTAATTAATGCTTGAACTAAACACTTTTTTGCACACATGTGGAAGAATACTCAAAAACATACGAAACGAACCGGCTTGTAGAATCTCTTGCAACTTGACCAGCGATGAAGTATACATATCATTAATGCATTTTCTTTACGCCCCTTTAACCTGAATGTGCTTAGCTTTGTTGTTTTTTTTCAATTAAATATGGGCTTCATGACTTTAGCCCAATCACCTACTATACCCGCTACCCTCCACTCTTTCTTCCTTCTATTTTTAACAAACAAGCACCTGTATCTTTATTTCTCCATTTCCAAATTTATTCCCACCATTACCAGTAACCGCATCCACCATTTTGTTTTACAGTGAACCACTCACCACTACGTCTCACTTCCATATGCCCTGCACGTTCCCCAAAAACTTGTCTGCACCATTTCGATACCCCACGCGGATCATTCTCCTTCACTACTAAACTCCCTTCCACATTTTTTTCAACCCCATTGTCATGCCCCGTGTACACTACCTTCACCATAACATTCTACACCAACTCTTCCTCCTCCATGCTTGCAGCCACCCCATTTAACACCCGACTCCAGGTAATAAAAGACACACCGCATCATTCCACTGTGCTTCCCCTTCAGCTCTCATATTTACACTTCTTGCACCCTTCATTTCCCCACTCTAGATCTCCTCTAACCCTCAGCACCAATCCACTGTCCACCATACTGAACTCCGACAGTATCACCTCGAAACTCCACTAATCGAAAACTGATGTTACAATCTTCTTCTTCATCATTTGCGTTCAGGCCTTGCTCACCAGTGCCTTGCTCGAACCGACTCCTTACCTTTCGATGTACGCGGATATATATGTATATATATATGTTTGGATTTATTTTGTTGCGTATAAATATTGGATTTTTTTAAGTTTTTATAGTGGAAGAATGGAGTACGATTTGTTTAGTGGTGAGGAAATTTGGTTTTGTTTGTTGTGTTTAGCCGTGAGAAAAAGAAATGAAAGTTAAATTATAACAACCTATTTATACATGCGTAGAAACTTAACTGCGACGGAAACTTAAGTATTAAGACATAGGGAAATCATAGAGTAGACAGGTTGAGTTTTCACTTCAAGATGCTGTGCATGTACGTTTTCCACGCGTAGGAGAAAACTTAACTACGAAGGAATTCATTTTATTATAAATATATATATATATATATATTAGATTTAGGGTATCGTACAACTCAAAATTTTATCATTTAGGGACACTATCGACAAAAAAATACTTTTGTGATGGACAATGTGCCATGATCCCAAAAATATAATAATGTAGACAAGTTGGCTTATTCTGTGAAACCCAAAATGCTGATATAGGGTGTAAAACACTTCAAATAAAAAGTTACTTATTTTCCAAAATAAAAATTACAGTAAAATTCTAAAAATTAAATTATAACCACGTCTCAAATATCTTGTCCAAATTTGAAACCAATATTTAATTATAATTAAATATATCGTTATGTTTATAAACGATTTCGTAGCGACTATTTGAAAATTTGATTTGGACGTAACTCACCATCTATAAGATGAAATCTCGATTTTTCACTTCCATTAGAAAAATATAGTTCAATAGATTCCAATATTTCTTGTTCGAAGAAATCCGACTTATAACGGACAATGTATACTCAGTTGAAGTTCAAAACTCCATATTACGAACTACCGCGACGTTACAAACTCGATTATAATTTATATTATAACTAATACGTTCAACTGTCATTTAAATAATATATTCGTTATTATAACTCGTATTTATTAAATATCATATATTATCATAATTACACAATATTGCAAATCCAACCATTTCTGACTATTTCAAATATACTTATATTATGTTATTATTTATATTAATTAAATAATCAAGTTTATTTAAATACAAACCTTTTAAATTATCACCAGTATATTAAAATAATTAAATAAGTTAATTATTAAATTGTTATAAATTCTGGGATGTTACATTCCTTCCCTCTTAAAAAATTTCGTCCCCGAAATTACTAAGATGGAAAAAATGCTGCAAACCTTATTAACTAGAGAAAAAATCATTTAATTTCAGTTTAAACTGAACAATTTAATTTCAACTAAAATATTAATTTATTCCTATTAACGAAATATTTCAAAAATCTCGAAAATTTTCTAACACCTAAAATCTCCAAAAGAATTCGCCATCATCTCCTTTACATGGCTCAATCGGCCTAACTACTACTCGCCTCTCTATGCCTTCTCCAATCCAAATTAAAATCAAACAACCAAGCAGCCGACCAAACTAGCTCATAAAAATCTCAAACCCAATATAATATAAACTTGTACCTTATTGTCGGACATTCAACTTCAGCACATACCAAGGTATTCCCAACTGATCTCCACTCCATTCATTCTCAAACTAGACCATTTTCTTATAGCCAAGCCAAATTTCATTCAAACTCCAATTCCAATTTCAATTTCATATTATTACTCAATAATCCAATTCCATTCGGGATCATCTCTAACCCAATCCAACTTTATTTAACTTAGTTAAAATTAAATTCTAATTTATTTATTCACCTCTGCCCTTTTAATTTATTTAACTTCACAAGTTAAATTCAATTTCAGAACTCAAATTCCTGGATTTTATTTCAAATCAGTTTGAAATCATATATATTTACATATAATAGTAGCAATTCAAAACATTTTAATTCTTTGATAACTCGTTTCCCCAAAACAATTCAAAACAAAATCTTTGGTAGTAATCTATCACTTAGAAACTCGAAAATGAACACTGATGATGTGGCCAGCATCAACAGGGTTATTTCCCAGCGATCGAAGTGAGTTCAATACTATATCTTTTTCAAAACTCATTCTTAATCATTTCGTTTATGAAATTATTTCAAAATATCATTTAGAATGCTAATAAAATAATTTAAAAACCCCCAGGATTTTAAAATTCCATATACTTAATCCAAATCCATTTAAAAACACCTTTCCAAATTCCAGAAATTTTAATTTCAAATTCTATTTTAAATTTTGATTTAATTCATCTGAATTTATACGTTACATTTATATTAATTCTGATTGGTTATTTATAACCATTTCAATTTATAATCTTATTCGATTATAAAAATAACCAACACATCCAATATATTATAATAACTCTAATATATATAATATTATTTGGGTAAAATTATTCCATTTACCTCTTGTCAAAACGTACTATGTCGGTTTATTGTATTCGAGTGTTTAGAAACCCCTATTGATCTTGTGGTGCCCCACTATCAATTAGAATTCATTAGCCACTCAACCCAATAAATCTTCACAATATAAAATTGGTTTTATACAATCTACAAATACGTTCACTCGTAGAAATACACTCAGACTCAATCTTGGATATTACTAATCCCATATCTACTGAGTTACGCCAAAGAGTCAAGGAAATCACTTAACCTTCAGCTTTGATACCACTATAACGACCTAAGGATTTTCGACCCTGAAAATCAACATAAACACCATGTCGACTATTCAAGAATCGGAAATACAAGATCATTAATAGAAAGAAGTTAGAGGGTGAGAAATAGAAAGAAAGAATGTTAGAATAGAAGAAGAAAAAGAAGATCACCATAGAACAGAATCAGAGTAACATGAATGTCACAATGGAACGAATAAAATATATTACATAACAACTTTGGAAATACAAACTGGTAACTGTATATAAATACCATTATCACTTAACATCACTGTAATAACCCGGAAAATGTGAACCAATTTAAAAATTTTAAAGTTGGTTATTGTCAAAGAATTTGAATAATTGAAATAGCATATTTCAATAAAATAATGAATTGGGAATAATGAGGCAGTTTGAAAATTTGAATACAAACTTTGTCTGACTGTACTGGGTGGAAAATATAACAGATTTTAGCGAAACCAAAAATATTTAAATCTGTTTATGAATACCTTTCTAACGAATCTGAAAAATCGAGGTTTCATAACAGGGATCAAAAGTTATGGCCAAATGAATTTTCAGAAAGGTCGCTATATAGAATATATAGCCCTTGAAAATAGATATTTTGCATACGACCTCGGAATTTGACGAAACAACTTTTGTTGGATCCGGGATGTCAAACTATTGTTAGGTTTCAAATTTCATAATTTTTGAAGCTAGTATGTGAGCGGGGCAAAGGAAAATGTGATTTGATCAATTTCTGTTAAAATGGGTCGACCTAAAAATGGACATTTTGCATATGATCTCAGAATTCGATGAAACTGGTTTTGTTGGGATCGTATCGTCAAAACAAAGCTAGATTTATTTTTCTGGAATTTTTTGATTTAGTTTGTGGCCCTGGCAAATTGAAATGTACGTTCAAATTGAATATTAAATATTTTCTACTTTAATTTGAAAAATAACTGACTGTAACAGTCGAATTGGCCAACGAAACATATCCCATTGTGTCCAGAATGGGGGTATTTAGCTAGAGGCGACAGTCGTTGGGTTGAAATTGGTGTACGTTGGCTAGAAAGGATATTATAGGAATTTAAAATTAAATATAATAGAAAATATCTTCATTTTCTCTCTCATTTGAAAAGTCGGTCAAACCTCTCTGAAACGAACGACGCAACAGCTCGAAACTTCTAAGCCTCATCGCTGCCGCCACAGGCGATTTCGCCACCGCCTCCAGTTGGCTTTTCCGATCGCCTTCCTCCCCTCTTTCAATCAAACCAAGCCTCGTTTGAAACCATCCCGTATTGACGTCGAATTCCAGCGAGAAAGTTACCACCTTTGGAGCGCCGCCGATCATCACTGGAGCCGCCGAGTTCGCTACCACCACAGGCGTTGGGAAGCCTGTTCGAAGCTCTTCGACGTCGCAGCATCTGATCGAGACGAAACAACACGGATTGATCGAAAATTAAAAACCTAGTTTCGAAGGTTTGAAAAGTCATCTGCTTTGAGATTTCTGAATTGAAAATAACACATTTTAGTGTTGCAAAACTTTGAAAAATCATATCTTTTTAGTGTGTTAACGAAATTCGATGAAACAGGAAACATCGGACCGCAGGGAGGCTCTCTACCATCTAGCAGAAGCCGCGGATTTTTCTGATCTTCATACGATTTTTAGCACTTCAAAAACCAATGTGAGGAATCTAAATTAAATTGTGTGAATGGAATCGTGTTGTATAAATTATATAAGCGAAGTGTAAATTATATACGCATTGTATACCTCATGTACATGTGTTGTATAAGTTATATTAGCGATGTATAAATTATACAAGCGTTGTAAACATACATGCTTTGAATTATGATGAAATGCAAGTGAATTATAGAAATAATATATATATACTCCCCTCGTCCACTGACCATGGACGATATTTATTGCTTGTGATTGGCGTGATATTATATGGTATGACGAATGGTTGGAAATAATTGTTTGTGGTTGATATTGTGGTTGAAATATACCTTTATGGTAGAAAAATACCCTCTTGTGGTTGAAACAAATTAGAATAGGATTGTGGAAATGAAAATAAAACACGCCGCCTGCGTGCGAACTAGATGCATGATCCCCATTGTCAAAAACCGCGAGGTTTTAAGGTAGACCGAGGAGCCGTACTAGGGACGGTCCAGGTTTTAACTACCCTGCCGTTATGCTGCCGAATTTTTCTGAAATATTCATGTGTTAGAATAATTTTCATTTGTTGAAATTAATTACATATGTTGAAACCAATATTCATGTGTTGAATTGAAATTCATTTGTTGAATCGAAATTCATGTGTTGAATATTATTCAAATTTTAAACAAATAGATTTAACAATAAAAATCACATTTATATATATATATACAAACTGTAGAGAATATTCATGTGTTGAATTGAAATTCGTTCGTCGAGTTGAAATTCATGTGTTGAATATTATTCGAATTTTAAACAAATAGATTTAACGATAAAAATCACATTTTTATATATATATACAAACTATGGAGAATATTCATGTGTTGAATTAAAATTCATTCGTTGAATCGAAATTCATGTGTTGAATGTTATCGTATTTTAAAATAAATTGAATAGACAATAAAAACTACATTTTTATTGTGAATATGAAGTGTTAAAAACATTCACGTGTTGAATAAATATTTTTGATGTTAAAAATATTTCTTTTATCATGTATACGCGTTGATAAAAATACACACGTGTTGAAATAAATATTAGTTCGTTAGAAATATTATTATTAGCTTTGTTCTGCATATATATACATGTGTTGAACAGGGAAAATGGATTAGCTGTAGAGTAAAGAAATTATTTGCGTGCCCGACAAATAGGTAAGCCTTGATGAGTTGGCTACGCAATTTTATTTTTATATCAACTCCTGTGAATGCCATTGGATGCGGAGTGCTGGTTATTCTGTGTGAAATAATAAACATCGCCATAGGATAGTAACAATTAATTTTGAACTACACTACATGGCATACTCCTTGACGATAGGCATACTTCATCATATTCCACATAAGCATTTGGAGCTTGTGTGACGAGGTGGAAGATTTACCATACGAGCGAGAGGCTTGTATGGCGATGATTATATACTATAGGTTGAACTGATGACTAATATGGACTATATAAAATATAACGATAAATTGCCAGATTAATAAAAAAACCACACGGGTCTGGAGTTGACAATAATCACGTCTCTCTAGTCATTAGATACGGCACATGGACTATTTATTCTCACACGGGACGAGGTGATGAGGATTTATCCTCTGGAGTAATTAAAAATACACGCTCCCTAATGCTTGACAGGGTGACGAGAATTTATTCTCTGGAGTTATTATCTGTACACGTTCCCCTGTAAACACCAGAATATATCACTATAAATATGTGGATGCTTTATAGGATTTATTGGGTACCTAACACGGCCCAATAAATTTCCAAACCCCTTCCCGTACAAAGGAGGTTATGGCGAAATTTTTCGAAATATTAAGGCGTTAGTGAAATATTTGAAGTGAAAACGATGTTGAAATTAATGAATGAACTATATTTCAAATAAAAGAATGAACTATATTTATATATATAAATATAAATAGAATTGAAAGGAATCGAAGCCGTGCAGTTCGTGTTTTGGAATCGTAATTTGAATCCATTAGTACGAGAAATCCGACCATCGGATTTTCCCGAAACCGCAACCGCTAGGTTCGCCTTGGAAATATCTTTCCAACGGCACCAACTTGGTAAAAATCCAATGGTTGGATAGTCTGGAATGTTTAAAACAAATTAGAGAAAAACAGCGCCAGAATCATTTATATTTATATATAAATATAATTAAATAAAATCGAATAACGACGCTGCAGTTCAAATTTTGAAACCGTAACTTCAAACAACTAGTGTGGAAGATCCGACCGTCGGATTTTCATGAAACTGGAACCATTAGGTTCGCTTTGGGAATATCTTCCTAGTGGTATAGACTTTGTAGAAATCCAACGGTTAGATTTTCCGATATGTGTAAAACAAATTAGGGGAAAAACAGCGCCAGTGCCACGGCACGACCTGAAACGTCGTTTAATTAAATATGGCCATTTTTAAATAAATAAAAATGGCGAAAAATCGTTATAAAATATTTTAAGCAACATAGATTGGAAATAAACCAATTTGGCTTGATCAGTTTGATATTTTATGGTTGTATGTGTTTGACACGAAAATAACACTAAAGAACTGAAATATGAATGTCGAATAATATAACCATGGAAAGAATTGATTTGAATTCTAATTACGTGAATTATTTGAAAAGGCCGAGCTAACCCTCATTTCAAATAATTGATCGAACGATTCGAATTGGAAAATACAAAGATGATTCAAGACCGACGATCTTCGTATCGGTTGGATGGGCGCTGCTGAGGTTCCTGATTGGAGTAGCTACCGTGAAGGAACGGAAGTAGTAGCCGTCTGAACGTATGTGTTGATTGGACGGATATACGAGGAATTGACGCCTCCGGTTTCGTTCAGACCCAGAACAGACTTGTAAATGGACTGTGTGTCTGACATTGGATTTTTTTTATATACTGATTGATCTCTGTTAAATATATATCTGTTTCGCGGCGGAGAATTTATTCTTTTGCTTAACGCCCTTCTCTAAGACGTACGAGCTCAGAGGTTATATATCGATAGAAATCAGTCGTATAGAGTGGATTGCCTATGTGGCATGCCAAGATATTGTGATCAAGGCTTCTGTTGCAAAGCAAAGTCTTGTGTTTGATGATCAAAGCACGGACTACGTGGCCTGGCTTTGTGTATAGCGTGGATTCGCGAGCCTCACACCTCGGTATGAGTTAAAAACGCGATAAGGACTGCGGGGAGAGCACGACATTTCTTTCTAGCTATGGTGGTGTCGGTGACCTACCAGCCCTGACATTTATATCTACTTTTCACCTATGTGGTTGTTGGAATGTGAGGCGCCTCGATTTTAGGTCTGTAAGGACCGGGAAACGTGTGTTCAGGAATACTAATCCACTAATGTAAGTGTGGACCGGCCCTGAAGATCCAGGGGTTACCCAGAGTGTGTAGTCCTGAGGCATTTGCTAGAATGTCTCGAAGCGGAGAGGAGCTTGCCCCTTGCCTCGGCTCATGACGAAAATTCAATTTCCAATACGAAATAACGGATTCGATTGTAGAACTAGTATGGCGACATAGTAGATGGTAGCTATGCCGCCTATGATTGATATTTATGATGCTATTCGTTTTTGAAACATATATGCACTAGTAATAATATCAAATGATTTTGCTTTACACATATTAAGCATATTTGGCCATTATAAGGTAAAACTCTATCCTCCGGCTTGCGTTGCATTGTATGATGGGACTTGAGTCTTATAATGGCTACATTCTTTTTAAAAGCATTGCGTTGTTTTAAAGGATTTACTTTGTTTTAAATGCACCAGCAATCACTGGAGTAAACCCGTTTCGCGAAAGTGGCGTGGTCCTATGATTTGCTTATTTCTGTTGTTTAAACTATTAAGTAGATTTCTCATACCAGTCCCCATGACTGACTCGTTGTTTGTTTCACTTTGCAAACGCGGGTGCCCTTATTTTCACATGGGCAGCCTAGTTCACAGGTGACAGGTTGTTTTGGCTCAGCACTGTAGTATGGAGTGCATTTTTGGCTCATGGCGAGGCTGACTTCACCGAGATGACTTTGACATTTTCCGCCATTATTGTACATATATTATGATTCCACCACAGGCGATGCAGACTGTTTTACTTCCAGTACTTATTATCGTATGTATATGTACCGCCTTCGGCGATGTAGACTGATACCCATATTATATCTCACTGCATGTATATATTCCGCTTCTGGCGATGGTGACTGATCATTTCCCTTTTATTTACTAAGTTATATCCTATGTTGTGTTATTCTGATGTTGTTACATGTTGTGATTCCGCTGTCATATCCATGTAAAATTATTCTATTTATTGTTTTTGCTATTATCTGTTCTCTGCTATGATGATTGATGTGTTATATTCCAATGATTATCCTTAATACCGTCACATGGATTTTGGGATCGTCACAATCACAGCGGAAAAAAACTCTATATATATCTAACTCTGAAGCCTCCTACTCCGAGCTCCTCCAAGTATATCTGAAAAATCCCAACTACTTGACTGCCTGTACAAATTTGGGCACCCAAGAGTTTAGGGAAAAACAAAACAAAATAAACTCTGGATCAGTCATGTGAATGATGTGAGTAACTCTAATCATTTTGGTTTAACTTTTCAAAAATCCTTTCCAAAGAAATGATAATCGTAAGACCGATCCCCACATAAACACGCATGGTTTTTACCTTACGATGATCCAAAACATTTTTTTCTAAAACAATACCTTTCTGATATTATAATAATGTCTAAATCAAGTAAATAACAGTCTAGCAGAACACTTTCATCTCACGCTCGACATATATAATATACAATCAAAACTGCGGGCTCTTATTGGGTAATGCATTTCCAACTATGACAAGGTATGGAGCCACCTTCCGATCAGTAAACTCTAGAAGCGATACACTAGAGTTCAACAAGAACATCTTTTAACTCGGCCGTACATGACTGGCCATTCATTTCGCTTGAATGTTCCGAATATATTATCACCTTACGGTTGGTATACCAACATAACCGTTCCTGGGAGATACAGAAGTGAAAAAAGTAACAAATATGAATATTCTCTAGATGGTGACAATATATCCTAATTGGGAGTGACCCACTTAGCCATGCTGCCAACCAGTTTTTCATTATTTCTCGGTTGATGTGGCTTGAGGTCATAACGTATTATTATACATATCACATCTATATTTACTTTGAACGCCACATCGCCATACCCGCTAAACCACAAATTGATTTCTCCAAAAATACCATGCATATTCAGCCGAGAGAAAATAATTCCTTCGCCACCAAATATAAATACGTTTGAAGAGATCAACTTATGCGATCTATTAGATATACTATGTCAGACATTCATACATACACGTTGTCCGGGGACTGGACAAACTGAAGGCACTATTTTGTGAATCCATCTTAGGCAATTTTTACCTAGAATTTCTAGAACATCCCTTGCATAAACATTGTCTTCAATTGTCTTCGATATTTTTGATTCGAAACGATAATGCCCATACGGAGTGGTTTTCAAATAATAAATCTGATTCCGGTCTCTATGTATTAACAACGGAAATGGTCAAAAACTTTGATAGTCGGTTATTTACCTATCAAAGCAAAACATGTGTACAAACAACGGTCAAATTTCCAAAATTGAAATCTTATTGATCAACCATCATTTCATTTCCGATTTATTTTTTAAAGCCCATTTTACTTCTCACGATTTTCTTAGAAAACGTTTCCATATATTCACGACTCTTTACTTCCCTTATTTCGAAAATATATGTTATCAACACTGGAAAACATTTCCATATCTTATTCATGCATCATTCCTTTTCTATATCCATTAGTCCCTAACCGTAAACTAGTATGAGCACAGCTCCCTAAGTATTAACCCCGAAGGCCGAAACCAACATCGGATCAATACTCAGAAGGCCATTCAACTTAACTAATTTCTAGTCAGTTTCTAATTTTATAAATTCCATTTCTCAACTTCATATCGACCAAATTATTTCAATTTTGCAAAACGTTTGCTTTTAAACCATCACACATTCTAAAACGTGAATATTATTCCTTTATAGAAAACTTGACTCATTTTGTTAAATAAGTCTTGACTTAAATAGTCAATACTAATCACAAATTAAAAATTTAATCTACTGGTTTATTTTCTAAATTCATATTCATATTCCACTTTATAAACCCCCCCTTTTCACGTCAATTGCTCTTTAATTATATATCAAGTTTATAATCTCATCTTGATTACATATTCGATTAATAAATTTATTGGTTATAAACCAATATTAATTATCTTGTAAATTTCCAAATTATATAATATATAATTTCTAAAAATTTATATAACATTTCAACATCGTCGAATTTTAATTACTAATCCTTATAGTTTTATTCACTCCACATTCACATTTCAAATCTTGAAATAAATTCAACGATACTCATCTTTGAATTTACATTCTTGGATTGTTAAATTTATAATTATTTAGCAATAATTATTTTTATTCCATTTCTAAATATCGTTTATAAATCAAACTTCTTGTTTTAATATAATTAAAACAAGCTATTATATTCTAGCCAATCGAAATTAAATCTCTATTTTTAAAAATAGAAATTTCCTTTTTAAAACCCAAATTTCTTTTCCAATATATTCGAATATATTTTACGGTATTTTGATACCAATTAATTCAGGTCAATTTTGTTCAAACATCCCAATCATACAATAATCAACCACAGATTATTTGTCACATCATATAATGTAATATATGAAAATCAACAATAAAATTGTTGGGGAGTCCAGCTGGATCCCTCCAACCTATTTCCCTGCATCTACAGATGTTAATCAACAGATATAATATCAATTCTATATAGATAGAATCAATAATTAATCAATGACTTTGTATATATCTATAACTATCAACCAATTTATTTGTAAATCATCCAAACAACCATCACACACAGCATTCAATCATTTTTATCAATATTAAATAACGTTATAAAATTATAGATCTGGACAGAGTTAGTGAGTTAATCACATTGGTTGTTAATCGTTGAATAACGATTAACAGTCGATGATTCGAATCAGGCGTTTTATTTTGCCATACATTCTCACGAGCTCCAAATCATTCCAAACTTCACGGGAATATAATATTCGCTGATACAGTTCTGATGGCACTTGTTTCATTGGATTCTGATAACGTATGGTTAAGATATTAAATTTACAAGGTATAAATCAATTTAAATATCATTAACCATTAATTTTATAATTAGTAACTTAATGCCGTGTTAAGTTTTAAATCACAAGATTACTGTTAAGTTTTAAACTCTTTTGTACTAATTAATGCTTAAACTAAACACTTGTTTGCACACATGTGGAAGAATACTCAAAAACATATGAAACACACCGACTTGTAGAATCTCTTGTAACTTGACCAGCGATGAAGTATACATATCATTAATGCATTTCCTGTACGCCCCTCTAACCTAAATGAGCTTAGCTTTGTTTTTTTTTCAATTAAATCTGGGCTTCATGACTTTGGCCCAATCACCTACTATACCCACTACCCTCCACTCTTTCTTCCTTCTATTTTTAAAAACCAAGCTCCTATATCTTTATTTCTCCATTTCCAAATTTATTCCCACCGTTACCAGTAACCGCATCCACCATTTGTTTTATAGAGAACCACGCACCACTACATCTCGCTTCTATATGCCCTGCACGCTCATCATTCTCCTTCACCACTAAACTCCCTTCCACATTTTCTTTAACCCCATTGCCATGCCCCCAGTACACTACATTCACCATAACATTCTACACTAACTCTCACTCCTCCATGCTCGTAGCCACCCCATTTAGCATGTAGGCTCGAGGTAACAAAAGACTCACTGCATCATTCCACTGTGCTTCCCCTTCAACTCTCATATTTACACTTCACACACCCTTCAATTCTCCACTCTAGCTCTCCTCCAACCCTCAACACCAATCCACTGTCCACCATACTGAACTCCGACAGTATCACCTTAAAACTCCACTAATCCAAAACTGACGTTACAATCTGCTTCATCGTCATTCACATACAGGCATTGCTCACCGGTTCCTTGCTTGAACTGACTCCTTGCCTTCTGATGTGCGCGGATATATATGTTTGGATTTATTTTGTTGAGTAGAAATATTGGATTTGTTTTATGTTTTTGTAGCGGAAGAATGGAGTACGTTTGTTTAGTGGTGAGGAAATTTGGTTTTTTGTGTTGTGTTTAGCCATGAGAAAAAGAAATGAAAGGTAAATTATAACAGCCTATTTATACACGCTTAGAAACTTAACTGCGAAGGAAACTCAAGTATTAATACATAGGAAAATCATAGAGTGGACAAGTTGAGTTTTCACTTCAAGATGTTGTGCATGTACACATTTTCCAAGCGTAGGAGAAAACTTAACTATGAAGGAATTCATTTTATTATAAATGTATACATATATTAGATTTAGGGTACCGTACAATACAAAATTTTACCATTTAGGGACCACTATCGACAAATACCGTAACGATGGACAATGTGCCAAGATGCCAAAAATATAATAATATAGACAAGTTGGCTTATTCTGTGAAACCCCAAAATGCTGATATAGGATGTAAAACACTTCAAATAAAAAGTTGCTTATTTTCCAAAATAAAAATTATAGTAAAATTCTAAAAATTAAATTATAACTACGTCTCAAATATCTTGTCCAAATTTGAAACCAATAATTAATTATAATTAAATATATCGTTATGTTTATAAATGATTCGATAGCGACTATTTGAAAATTTGATTTAGACATAACTCACCATCTATAAGATGAAATATAGATTTTTCAATTCTATTAGAAAAAATATAGTTTAATAGATTCCAACGTTTCTTGTTTCGATGAAATCCGACTTATAACGGATTTTGTATACTCAGTTGAAGTTCAAAACTCCATCTTACGAACTACCGTGATGTAACGATCTCAATTATAATTTATGTTTAATTAACACGTTCAACTGTCATTTACATAATATATTCATTATTATAACTCAAATATAACTTTATTAATTATCATATATTATCAGAATTACACAATATTGCAAATCCAACCATTTCTTACTATTTGAGATATAATTATATTATCTCATTATTTAAATTAAATAATAATCAAGATTATTTAAATACAAACCTTTTAAATTATCACCAGTATATTAAAATAATTAAATAAATTAATTATTAAATCGCTATAAATTCCGGTATGTTACATGCTCTCTCTTTTGCCGATGTTGCCAATATTTCACTACCCTCCGCATCTTCAGACTTGGAGAATTTTTACCAACATCTCGTCAAACAACAGCTTTCGTATTGTCATATCTTTCTTAGTCTTTCTTTTACATTTTTAATCTTATATAAAGGCTAACTTGGCTTTCCTCCTCTTTTTTTTAGGTGACTAAAAGATGGAACTTTCTCCAAGGTACAACTTCTTTCTTCCACTGAAATCACCTAACTTAGGGAGGAGAATGCTTTCTTAAAAACTAAAGTTAACACCCAAACCAAGGCGAAGGAAGAAAGTGACAGGGAATACGAGAGATTAAAGGCTTCTCTTGAGAAGGCTAAGTCGGACCTTGAAAAAAAATCTTTTATCTGACATAGTTTCAGCTTTCGAGAGTAAGCAGGCGAAGATGGTGGCCGACCAAGCTGACAAATAGAAGAAGAGAGATGACAAGCTTTTTAATGTGAAGCGAATCATGAGGCTAAAAATAGGATTTCTAAATTCTTGACAACACATCACCTAAAAGTTGCGTTGGAATTTTATGAGGATGCACTTTTCCTTCTATTTCCCGATAATTTTCAAAAGTTTCCCTGGATCGAATTTCTTCTATTGCTCCTTATATCCGTAGCAGCGTCATAGAAGGGATTGAGTTATCCAAACAACGAGCTGAAGTCCCAAAGAAAGACAAGGAAGATCTCAAGGATCTCTTGTACATTGAAGTTTTGTCTGATGATTCTGATGGGGAAGAGGAATATATAGTTGTTGGCGATAATGACAAAGACAAAGACGATGATGATAATGATGATGACTTTGACCTTGGTGACGGAAGCCATCGTGATGGCTCTGATAAAGACGATGACGACTCGCTTCCTGCTGCTGGCGGCTCTCATGACTCGATGGGAAAAAATCTTGAACCTTTGGGTACTCCCATTGTTCAAAACCAGAAGGAGACCATAACCAACGAGGGAGGCACTTCTGAATCCAAAGAAAAGGAGTAACCTATCCAATCTGACATCCCTATTTCTTAGGTATGGCTTTCACTTTTTAAGTGCTTTCTTCCTTCTTGAGTTTATGGTAATTAGTTTCCTGTAATATCATAGCCAAGGAAAAGTCTTTCTTCACACTACAAAGCAGAGTTAGATAGGAAGCAAAAGGAAATTACTTTGCCTCGTTTAGAGTATAAAAGATTATTGAAAGATTACAATACTTTATCACAAAAGTACCATGACCATAACAAAAGTGCTTCTAAGCTCATGACACATAAAGAACGTGAAGCTGCGCCAAGACTATAAGCAGCACGAATTCGAAGGGAGCGGACTCTCGAGGAGAATAAAGGGCTAATGGCTTTATCTGGATGTTAATTGAGGATATGGATATTTTAGTGGATTTATAATACAAAGTTTATAATCGATTTGTGACAAAGGACTTCTCCTTCTTAGGAGAGCATAGTGGCGGTTTACTTCGGTGTCTTCAAAGTCGTTGCTTGGATGAGTTTGGAACTGACCTCCACCTCGGGTGTGCTGGAACCTACCATGTGTTCTTTCGTTTCCTAGGGACCTATCCCCTGAAAAGCTTCAATATAAAAAAAATACATCTGTCACTGAATTGTTTGAAAGGTCAAATTTGTATATACAGGAGGAATATTTGTAAAACTTGATGTTATGAATGTGCGTTCTAATGGCAACTTTTATCATTCATAATTGTTGATTTTTTTCTCATATAGTGACAGAACTCTATTCTTCACAAAGGCGTAGTTTCAAATGATTCTTGTCATTCATTATCTAAATGAGGAAGCGGAATTTCAATGAAATCATCACGTAAACTTGGAAGGGATCATCTTCTTGAAGATCTCAGGCGTATTTATATGAAATACCCTCGGTTTAACTTTCTGGGCATTGGTTGAGAGATAATTTTAAAAAAACTTAGGATTAGACATGATTAATTGATATGTAATATAAACAATAGATGTACCATTAAGTAAGCTTGCATTTTGTAACCTCTGGCATGTGTTATGGGGAAACAATTCAAAACTTGTTTGGATAAAGTTCGTGTGGTAAACCTTTCTTTAAAAATATAATGTTATCAGTGTCATTCTTTGGAAGTAAGACTTTAGGCATAATTGTATTTTATTTTGTAAATAGGGAGATCAACCTGAAATTTCCCAAACCAGGGATGAGTAATTAACAGTTGTAGAGCGGAGGGATATTCTGAGAGAGGAGCCTATCGCGACCCAAGAAAGAACGACTTTACTTCAGAACTAGTCTATCAAGCATTTGAATGAGCGGATACCTACTTCAAAAAGCAAATTAGAGGAAAGAAGATAGAATTATTCTCGGGTTAAAGAAATATATAAAGACAAGACCATCTGTTAATTTTGAAAATGAGTTGAGTGGACTATACTTGCGGATAGTTAATCTGGAAATTGAATTAGATAATGCAAATGCAAGGTGTAAAGCTTGGGAATTTTACTTTAGGCATATTCTAGTCATAACTGTGCCCCGTCTTTCTATGGCTACGATAGGGACCAAAGCTTCTGCTTTTGAAAAATATTTTCACTTGAAGAACCCCCATCGTGGGTTCTTTTAAACAGTCATTTTCGAGTGGTATAGAAAGGTGACTGCTGAGATGAAGAGTTATCATGATACAAAGTTCTATGAGGACACGTTTCAACATATTAATTATTACATCCCCCGGATTAAGCAATCACAGAAGGAGAGACACGATTTATAGAAGAAAGTGATTGAATTAGAGAAAGAGAACAAAACTATAAATCTATGTGTAGATCTTTTAATAGGGCTCTGAAACTTTAGATTAAACCCTTAGACAAAAAAATAGATTAAACCCTTAGACAACCCCGATGAGGTTAGTAAAAAGAGACGAAAGCTTAACGAGCTTTTGGGTATTGCGATTCGACAGGCAATTAACCCTCCTTTACCCGACGATGAGGAGGTGCATGATTCTTAGTGTATTTATAATATTGATGTCTAACTCTTTGTACTATGATGACTGATGAAATAAATTTGTAAATTGTGTATGTATCATCTGATGTGTGGTCTTTGTTTGCACATCACATGGCTAATAGCAATTTTATGGTACAAGATTAAGGAATCTCCCCGTGAGATGTAGAAGATCACGATCTTCATCTAAAGACTTTAAGATAACAGACTTGCGTTACCATTCTAAGTATTGATAGCATATCCCTTTTTCCAAGAATAAGAATTAGAGGCTTGTGATCCAGATTAGGGTATTAGATCGGAAGCTCAGAACCACTTTTCTAGAAGTGTAAACAGAATCACAGAAACCCATACTCGGGAATTTTACAAGAGAAGACAAGAAACCCATACTTAGCGCTAATAGTTAGAAGCTTCAAAACCCATGTTTGGGTATTAATGATAGAAGTCCAGAGATCCACTTTTGTAGTAATTAGAAGTCCCGAACCGTAACCTACATTCAGGTATTTAATAAAAGACCAGATATCCACATTTGGCAATTTACAGATGTACCGAACTATAACCAAGATTTAGGTATTTGATAGAAGACCAGATATCTACATCTGGCAATTTATAGATGTCCTGAACCATAACCCAGATTCAGGTATTTGATAGAACACCAGATATCTCAATCTGGCAATTTATAGAAGTCCCGAACCATAACATAGATTTGCATATTTGATAGAAGACCAGATATCCACTTCTGGAAATTTTTAGAAGTCCTGAACCATAGCCCAGATTCAACTATTTGATAGAAGACAAGATATCCACATCTAGCAATAATATTTTTGTCACCCCTTGGGGTCTGATTTGCAAAGCAGATGATGTACGTGCTTTATTATCCACTCTCTGGCTTGTATTATCAAAGCAGAGGATGTATGTGTTTCGTTAGCCACTCTCTGAGCTTGTGTATTTGTGCACTTGGCTACCTTATTCTCAAGTAGTGCCCAAGGACTTACTCGACCTCCCTCCAAGAGGCGCCTATCCTGACAATCGTAGGCGATGATAAGGGCTTAGATGCTTTATCCTGGCTATCGTAAGCATAAATAAAGGATTGCTCTTTTGATGCTCTACCCTGGTCATCGTAGGCTGTGATAGAGGCTTACATTCTACCTCTCTCCAAGAGGGTCCCTTAAACTGGCCATCGTAGACACGGATAAGGGTTTTCTATGCTTTAACCTAGCACTGTCTGATTTGGACATGGATAAAGGCTTACACTCACCGCCCTCCAAGGGGTGCCTTACTTTGGCTATCGTAGGCAGGTGTAAGGGTTTTAGCTATTCTGTCATGGGAGCAAATGTTCACAGTTTTGATGCTTTAATCAGGCCCTTTATGATTTAGGCATGGAGAAAGGCTTACACACCACACCCCTCCGAGGAGTTCCTTACCCTGGCCAACTTGGCGGTGACAAGGATTTTCTACCATCGTAGGTAGCTTCACCCATTTTGGGTGGTTCCAAAGTTTTAGCTAGATCGTAGCCCAAACCATGTAGACAATCTTTCTTCAAAGAATCCTTTTTGTAATTGATTAATTCTTCTTTACATGTTTATATAGTTGGCCTTAATTGAAAAACTAAATGATCATCCCTTCAAGGACTCGACAATGATTGGTTTCATGCCTATTCATTATATGGTAATAGCAATAAGTCCCTCCTAATTTGACCTCATTCTTGGGTTTCTTCCTTCGTGATGGCCAGAAATTAATCTCATGTTTGGTTAGGAAATAGATATTCTCAATTGATGTAATGAGTTTGAATTCTTTCGACAACCTTGATTAGAAGACTTCTTTTTGGCATCGAAGCTTAACTCTTTTGTTACTTAATTTCCTTGGTTCCTCTTATCCTCAAGTTTTTGTTTTGTTATATTGTGAGACTGAGGTGCAACCCTCTTAGTCCATCCTGATGTAACGTGATTGAACTTCTCTTATACTATTTGTTCAAATATAGTTCCCTTAGCTTGTGCACAAATGGATTCTTTCAAATAAGTGAATAGGTTTTATTCCTTCTACTTCCTTATCATCATTTCTAATTTGTAGGGCATCCAATCTAAGCGTTTTCTTTCCCATAATTCTTGGATCACGGATGCTTATCGTAGCCATTGGGATCCAAAAGATACTTGATGTAACTATTTACTCATATTCTTGCTTCTTCAAAGCTTAGACCAATTCGGCACAGATAATCACAGCTAGGGATGTGGTAGGTTATTCAAAGGATCGGAGGTTCAAGCTTTGGTTCTAGCACCAAAATGTTAACATTATTTTTCGTCAGCACTAGAATTAGGTCTATGGATGTGGACCTAAGGGAACCAAAGGATTATTTAGTTCCTACAAGCTTGAGTTAGTTCACCATTTCCTATATATCAAGGTCTTAAGCCTGAAGATTAGTTACTCATCCTTCAAGAGGTGAGTATCACGCTTACGAGACTTAAGGACCAACAGTTACCTTGAGATAAGAGTTCCCTAAGCGCAATGCAACATTGAAAGCCAAACGGCCTGTGGAAGAGTACTTTGGTAATTAGGCTTATGCTTGAGGATTAGCATAGGTAAGTAATAAGGAAATAAGTGGTAAAAGCAATAAAGAATTGCATGGAATTGATCACAAGTGTTGATTCTCTTTTTGTTGATCACTTTGTTGGGTACAAAGAAGTTTCTAGGGTTTACTCTCTTAGAAAATTAATACAAGATTTGAGAATGGGAAAAGTCCCCCAAAATGAGACCCTTGAGGTCTTATTTATATAAAAGTTGGGGCCCCTTTTGGTATTGGCCAGCAGCAACCCGCTTTTAGATTCGGCAATGACATATGATGTCGGTGTCGGCTGCATCAGTGGCTTTCGGTGCCGACTTCTAGGTTATAGTTTCCTTTCCTGTACAGAGTGTTGTTATTGATTTCTCCTTTCTTGTGAAATTGTACTGCCTCCTCGTAGTTTATCGATACCACGCAAATTGGTATAGATAGCCTCTTCTAGTTTCTTTCGATTTCGGTTGTAAACCTAGATTCCGATAGAAAATCCCAAACTTTGCCTTGCTTTCGTGACTTCTGAGTACTGTCTTTACTTTAGCATCCTTTGTGGTGTCGGTATCGACACTAAGCATGTTAGTATGGATAACCTCTCTTCCCATAGGTTTTGACTTGCTTTACTATCTTCTGAATGTTACTTTCGTACTTCCATCCTTGGTGTCGGCTTCACAACAGCATGGATTCAGAAATCCTTTCGGTGAGTTAAATGTTTCTTCTTGGTATCGATAGTTCTTCACTCTAACGTCACTTGATCTCATGCTTCCTCTTTTTATGGTTCTGTATCCTGGCATTGGATTCTCCCATGTTTGCTTTAGGAGATGAGCCAGGATGACTGCTTTCGGTGTTACCTTGCCACTTTCTTCCTTGTATTGGTACAAAGTCTAAATTGCTTGAGTTGGTACTGATACCATGTGAACCATACTTTCCTCTTCTTGCTTTCGATATCAATTGCCTTAATGCTTTGGTGTTGATAACAAGATTCCGAGACCTACCTCTGGTACAAACTGTGCTCCGATATCCCTTTACCTTCAACTGGTTTTGATGTCGAAACTCGGTATTAACAAGTTTATTAATCACAAGCCCTCTCAATATCCTTTTTCCATGTTAATTATAACCTCATGTTACAACATTACCATAACCATAGTTTGTGCATTCTCTTATTAAACTTAATTCTCATAACTTAAGTTCATTTATAATAAGCATCTCTTATCTCATTCCATTTTTCACTTATAACATGTACGTAATAATTTTACTTGTCTGCATGATAAATTATCTCTTAAATTTTATTACGATTTGATATAATTATTATAGTAGGTTATATTTTTCGTTCATCCCAGATTTTTATGGTTTCTTATTATTTTAGATAATCCTTACAGTTATGACCTTACCTTACTTGCCATCTTTGTAAGTTTACTCATTTACAAGAAGTTGTTCACACACCTAATCTAGTTAGTTCCTGGAAATATACAAAAATCTATTTTCATAGCATAAGTTAACCGAGACTAGTATTTGCAAGACATTCTCTTTTTCTCTTTCTTCTTTTCTAAATTATTTTTAGGCTATTGATTAGTGCTTAGTATAGCTAATCCCTTATTTCTCACTAACCCATACCATTTCCCTTTTCGTTGCAATTACGCTCTTCGTATTCACCATGAATATAATTTATGGAAATGTATCTGTTTTCCACAACCAACTAATTTAGTCTATTACTAATTTACCATTACATTATGTATATTATTAATTCCTATACTTAATTTATTTTCCAGTTTCCATAATTACTGTAATTCTGAAAATAGTTGGGATTACACCCTTTTTTTCATTTCCCAATATTTTACTGTGATTTCCTCCAATTATAAATTCAAATCATTGCTTTGACATTTAAGTTTGGGAATTCTCACATTCACTACTCAAATTATATATTTACCATTCTAGTATATTATTTCCAAAAGAAAGATGAAAAGGAAGGGATTATACTATTGGAACCATTTCCCAAACATTACAAAAATTGGTTTAGTGCAACTAGATAATTTTAGAATTATATATCTCGCTAAATATCATAGGAATCAAACGATTATTTGTTGTTACCAAAAAGGAAAATTTAAATCCATTCACCTAATTACACTCCAATTCCTGAATCTGATTCAGATTTATTATCGGAGGTCTTCCTAATTGAATCTATTACTTAAATTATCACGGATTTGCATATCTGAGTCTAAGAGAATAAAAGGAATAATATTATATTCAGAATCATGGAATTAACCTCATATGGATGGGGAATCTAGGCACCTATAGCCAAAATCTACAATCTTGATCTTCAAATATTGGATCACAAACCCTAAGACTAACATTTTCTATTTTAGAAGAGTTTGGAGAAGAAATGAAACAACACGACTTCCATGCTTGCTAAAAAAAATATGAGTTCGACAACTATCCCGGTATGTTTAGTTATCGGTGCCCAGATGATTTACGAAGATAAAATTTGATCCATCAAAAAATTTAAAGCACGTCATATTTGGTTCGAAAGGATCGACCCATACTTCTACTGGGTCGACCTGTGGATCGACACATCCCTTAAGTGGGTTGATTCATCTTAGGTTTGCGTCAATCCATACTGGGATTTAAAAATGTATACTAGGACAATCCCCTACGTGATTTTTGTTAGGTTAAATGTTGCTTTTAACGCTATTATTTCTTAACCATTTTCATTTATTCTTGCTTTTGTTACACATCTATTTTGAAATTAAAACAACATTATCCTTGGAATTTATGTGCATGTATAATTTGAAAATATAAATTATATTTGCACATATTTACATATAAATATTTCCCGACACTAAAATTCATACGTTTATAACTTTTTTGTACGAACTCCTTTCGGGACATATTATATATGTAAATTAATCAAAAAATTGCCACAAACATAATGGTGCATGTTTCAAAGCCAAATTTCGACAATTCCAAAAATTTATGTCTTTCAATAATAAATATTTCTGTAATTATTTCAATAATATTTTATTATTAAAAATGGTAGATGTTATATGGTGTGATAGGGTATTATATAGGGAGATTGTCACACCTAATGGTGTGATAGTATACTGAATTTATCGCGAACACATCTTTTATGTAAAATCGAATTTTACTTATTATCTGATAGTAACGATTAATTTTACCAAATCTCTTTGCTAAAACTATATCAGCTTGGATTTAGGGGATTTGATAATGACCAAAATTCCAATATTGTCCATATTCAAATTTATTGTCCAAAACACAAATTCTTTGGTTTAATATAATATTAATTGTTAACCAAAACATTTTGGTTAGATATTTTGACTTTGAGTTAACAATAGTTGACCGTGAAACTAACATAATATAACCGAAAAGACGAATTCTCTCTTGAATAACATTCCACTTTCAATGTTCCCACTCGATCTAACTATAGTCATTGTGTAATGATTTAACTATAATCAAAGCGAATCTTCCACTTTGATGATCAATGGTATTCTCAAGTCAGGAAAATTATGTAGAGCATTCACAACGATATTTTCTATTACCTTAGTTTTATTAACCAATAGAAAACTTTTAGCAAGTCATTCCAGAATTATTCAATAATTATCAGTACGTGACCACTTCGTACTCCCGGCAAATATATAAATTATCAGTACATTCGGTCTCGATACATCTTAACTTGAAATATATAAATGATATATTTACTTTCATTGTGATAAATTACTCGTGATTACAATACTTTGTAACTATTACCACAAAATATAAAGTTCATGGATTTATATATTTTAATTAAATTAACCAATTAATATAACATATTATATCAAGTATATAATATAAAGAAAACACTCTTTATTTCGAACAAGACTGGTTCTCGAGTTAGATATATGTAACAAACTACATAATTACACCTATGACATACCTCTAACTCTATCAAGATGGCATCTAGATTCCCTTGTCCTATGAGGAACCACCAATCCTGACCCACTCCATCGACACCTTTTCGGACCACATTCTCTCCTTGTTAGTTCTATTATATTCATCTTAGCCCATCTTATTTGTGCACCACTAGCTTGCACTTCACCAACGTCAACATCTTTCAAATCTTCTTTAGCATTAGACAAATTCATTGCCTTAGCAAAACCAACAAAAAAACTCTATACCGACATGATGGAACCTCTTGGTACATACATGCTTTGATGTCATTAGATTTTCTTCTTTCATGACTCTTTTCCCTATTGCCCTAATCCCTCTCTGCATTGTTTGTAATCTCTTCAATTCCACTAAATTTAAGACATGTTTTCCTTTTTGGAATCAGAAGATGAAAATTCCCTTCTACTCTACCTTCATCTTAGTGATCCAACCCTTTTCTAGGTTAACGTCGTCAACTTCTCATACATACTTCTTGGTACTTCCATCTGAGTTGTTATCGAAGCATCTTTATGTTCATATCCAACATCATCCTCTCCGTTTCTGCTCTTACCACATCCTCAGTCGGTCGAGATGATGATCCTCATAGAGTAATTAAATGTTTAGTTGTTTCGTCTTCAACATGGTTATCCCTTCAAGTCTTAAGTAATAACATTGGATTTGGTCTTCTCTGGAGTTATATCTTCTAAATCTAATAGTAGATTCTTCTCAAGTCCAAGTAACCATAGACCTTCAAAGAATAAGCCCTATATCTAGATTTCAGTCTCTTTAAATCCAATGTGAAAGAAAATATCTATTCCTTAACTTAACGCTCTCTGTGGAAACACCAAAAATGTTGTATCAAAAATTGGCAAGACGTCTAGCTTGAGTAAAAAAGAAATGAATTTAGTAGAAAACAAAATAGTAATTAGAAAGATGATATCTCTAGAGCGGCTAGAATTCAATTCAAGTGTCTATGTCCACTAACTTTTATTTACTGTATTTGCACAAGTAAAATAGAATTAAAAACTAAATTTTATTTACTGTATTTGCACAAGTAAAATCAAATTAAAAAGTTTAAAAATCAAGAAGTCTATCATTATTTGAGTTTAACATGACTTATAACAGAGAAGTAGACTAAGATTAGAAGTCTATAAGGAAGTCCTTATTTCATTGTGCTGGAGAATGGAGTTTTGATGACAACAACCATATTTCAATATTAATTGGTTACAAAATATGTACTACATCTCTATCTAGAATATATATATATGCACATATACGCAAGAGTTGTATAAAGGAATTAATACTGAAGACTATACAGTTTTAGAGATATAAGAGATTCAGAATTCAGAGAAGATTCAAGACTCATGAGTAATCAAGAAATCAAGAGTTCAAGATAAATACAGTAATATAATCTAGTTTATATGTAAGACTTTAAATAGCACTCCAGGTTCAAGTTCAAATTCTGTTTTCCAAATTATGATTTTTCAAATTTCAAATTCTATTTTTCAGAATTCAAATTCAAATTTTAATTAGTTTTTCTGTCTTACCTTTGATTTTAAACTTAAGTTTCAAAGCTTATTAGTTTATATTTATTTATATAGTTATATGCTTTTATAATTTTATATTTATATAGTTTTAAGCTTTTTAATTTTATAAATATGTTTATATAATTTATATTTATGATTTCATATGATTTTCTACTTTATAATAATCATTTATATCATTATGTTTAAATTCAAGAATTTCTAGAATTATATATATAGTAAAACATTTGAAAAATATTCAAAATTCAAATTTTTAAAACATATATGTTGACATACATAGGAGCATATGCCGACATACAGCTGTCACATTTTTAGTTTTGAAAGGAAGTGTCTTTACACTATTTGTAACGTTCCAGAAGCGTTGCAACCGTTCAAATCTTATAAATAGGGGTTGATTTCGAATTTTTTAACCATTCTTCCTCTCCATCTTCACCCCTTTTCATTCCTCCATTATTATTTCATATTTTTATGATTTATACACTTCTACTCTGCCGATTTATATTCTAAATACATAAAACTTTTTCTCTTCTCATTCTCTACTCATTACTCTCTGAATTGAAGTGTTGTTGAAGAGTTATAGGGTTGTTGTAATCATTTGGGATTATTTGGGAAATGGTGTGTTCCTTGTAGCTCGAAAATCAAGGAAAGGAAACAATGTTACCTTGTAGCCATGAAATCAAGGGTGCTGGAATCGGTGTTAACCTTGTAGCTGTGAAATCAAAGGGATTGTACTTAGATATTGTTCTAGTAATAAAGCTCTGCACAATCCAGCGTTGCATGGGATAGGACATAGAAGTAATCCGAACCATTATAAAATCCGGTGTGTTCTTTCCTTTTCTACATTTTACTTTTGTTTATTTATGTGTTTGTGCTTGACTCGGTGTCTGTGATCATCGCTGTGGTGTGTAATTCATATAGTAGATCATAAAAATTTTAGATTTTCTTAAATTCCTTGAAAACACTATTCACCCCCCTTTAGTGTTAGTTTTTCCTTAAGATTCGCATTCCGCGTTCCCTAACAATTGGGATCAGAGCAAGGTTTTTCAAAAAGTTCATAATTTGATTTTTGAAATTAAACGGCAACCAACACTAGTAATAATAGTTCTTTTGTAGAGGGTCAGTCCACTGTTAGACCGCCAATATTTAATGGTAGTAATTATTCATATTGGGCATATAGAATGAAAATATATTTACAGTCAGTAGGATTAGACACATGGAATATCACACAGACTGAATATGTAGAACCCACAACTAATTTTGTATAATGGACTAATGAACAAAAGTCTGCTACACAAAGCAATTCTAAAGCCATGAATATGTTGTTCTGTTCATTAGATAGGTATGAATTTAATAGGGTGTCAGTTTGTAAATTTGCTTAAGAAATTTGGAGAACTTTGCAAGTTACTCATGAAGGAACTAGTAAAGTTAAACAAAAAAGGATATCAATGTTAATTAATTAGTTTAAGTTATTTAAAATGAACGAGAATGAATCAGTCTCTAATATGTATTACAGATTCAAGAGATAGTCCATTCATTAATAGCTGTAACAGCCCGGAATTTCAGTACAAATTTAAAAATTTTATTTAAGCTATTTTAATGAATTTTGGTTATTTAAAATGATTTATTTTAAATAATAACGAGTAAAATTTATTTTAATCGAAGTTAGAACTTAAAAATTTATATTAATTATATCATGAGCCTGAAATGGCGAGGTAGTTTGAAACTTCAATTTTAAACTTAGAATAAATATATAAAACTCATTATAAGTTAGAATTGGACGAAACAAGAAACACTAGGATCGTATTGACAATATCTTTCAATGAATATAAGAAATTGAGATTTCACTTTATAAATTGTAAGTTATGAAAAAATTAAAATTTCAGAAAAACGCTATGGAATTTATATATATAATATATGTGGCCCAAAAAGCTACTTTTTGCATACGAATGAATTTGGACTCGCAACCACTTCCATTGAGTTCAAAATGACGTTTCTGAATTCGAAAAGTATAAACACTGATATATTTCAAGATTCGGAATTTATTTATATAAATATATATATTTAATATAATATATATATGCCTTAAAAAGGGAAATTTTTCAAACGACCTCCGAATTCAATTCTACTTTTTTTTTGGATTCGTATCATCAAATAATGGTAAGATTCCAAATTTCATGATTTTTAGAATCAGTATGTAATTGTAATTGATTTTACAGTGTAAGAACAGTAAATATTCTAACTTTAAAAATTCACTATTTGTGCATACGGACTCGGAATTTGACGAGACCAATTTCGTTGGATCCGTAATGTCAAAGAATGGTTGCATGTCAATTTTCATTGAAAATGGAATCCGTAGGTGACCACATGGATTTTTAAACTATGAAAATAGACCGAAATTGAGAGAAATGAAATACATAAAGGGTTAAAAGGAACGTAATTAAATAAATTAAACATACAAGGGGGTTAAAAGAAAATTCTCTTCCACTATAAAATATCCTAAACACCTCCTAACTTTAACACAAACCCGGTTCTTCTCCTTCTTCCCTTCAATGGCAGTAGCCTTTCTTCCTCCTTTCCTAATTCATTATTTCCTTCTTCCCTTTTTCTTTCAAAACCCAATTAATGGCCTCCTCCTCCCATTTCACCGCTGCCTCTCCTCCCTCCTCCAGCCGCTGATCAGCCCTCCTCCTCCTCTTCTCGTTCTTTCTCTCTTTTCCTCCTCATCCTCTTCTCCTTCCTTCTCTCTTTCTTTTTCCCTCCTTGAAAACCCTAGAACTAAAAGCCACCACCGCCGTCGCCATGGTCCCCACCACCACCACACCCGCGTCTTCCCCACCTCCAGTCAGGTGTAATGACCCGGATTTTGAGCGACTTTGGTTATCGACATAAACTCGATGTCGATAACCAAAACATCGAAAAATCCTGCTAATTAGTGAAAGAAATTAGAGGGTGAGGAAAGATAAGATAGAAAATTAGAATAGAAGAAGAAGAAGAACACAATATCAGAGTAACACGAATCTCACAGCGGAACGAATAAATATATTTCATAACATAACTTTGAAATACAAATCTGTACTTGCATATACATATCATTATCAAAGTACAGCACTTACAACACAGCGGAATAATAATAGCTATATGATCCTGAAGCCTCCTGCTCCAAGCTCTTCCAGTATATCTGTAAAATCCCGACTACTTGACTGCCCGTACAAATTTAGGCACCCAAGAGTTTAGGGAAAACAACACAAAATAAACTCCGGGTCAGTCATGGGACTGGTATGAGTAAAACAGTTTAAAAACAGTTCGAACAAGTAAACGATATCTCATAAGACCACGCCGCATAACAGAACGGGTTTTTCCCTTATGAGAATCCAAAATATCTTTATATCAAAAACCTTTTGATATTATAATAATGTCTATCAACCACAGTATATATATAATCATCTAGCAGAAACGCTTTCATCTCACGTTCTACGTATATAGTATACAATCAAAACCGCAAGCACGTATTGGGTAATGGATTTCCAACTATGACAAGGTATGGAACCACCTTTCGCTCGTGTACCTCTAGAGAGGAATACACTGGGTTCAACAAGAACATCTTGCAACCCGGCCACACATGACCGACCACTCATTTCGCTTGAGTGTATCGAATGTATATCACCAACAGTTGGGATCAGCAACCGTTTCCCGAATGGGACAGCATCAACAATAGATTTTTAGAAGTAAATGAAACTCTAGATCAGGTGATTATACACCCTACTTCGGTGCGACCAACTTAGCCATGCTGCCTGCCCGATTTCTTTCATTTACCGGTTGATGAGGCTAGAAGCTACGCTTTATCATCACACCAGATTCACTTTGAATGCCACATCATCAAATCCATCCAATCACCGATTGACGTCCTCAACCATACATTATGTGTTAGCTAAGAGAAGTTTCCTTCTCCGCTTCCACTCTTGGTACAGTTGGAGAAATCAATATACGTGATCGTCTGGAAATACTCTGTCAGACATTCGTCCATACAAGTCATCCAGGAATAGGATGAACCGAAGGCACTATTCTGTGAACAGGATATCCCTTGCATAACTCCGTCTTACATTTCCTTTGGCATATATGATTCGCAACGCTTATACCAATACAGAGTGGTTCTTTGGATAATAATCCAACCGGTCTCTCCATATTAACAACGTTAAAATGGTCAAAACTTCGATAGTCTATGATTTAACTATCGAATAAAACAAGTGTGCAAACAAAGATATTATTTCCAAATGGAAATTATATCGATCAAACATCATTTAACATTCATCCCCTTAGTTCATTTTTCATCTCCTGTTTCCCTATATTCAACATTTCTTATTTCCTAAATCTGGAAAATATACGTTATTAACAAGGGAAAACATTTCCATTTCTTGTTTTCTTTATTAGAAAACATTTCTGGTTTCTTATTTGGAAAACATTTCCAAAGCTTATTCATTGGACTTAGACAGATGTTTAAACAAACCATCGCGATGCCAACTCAAACCATTTCCTTTACTGCCGAACCTTAACTATTTCTTAGTTAAAACGAAGCCAATCAAGTTGGGGTAGAACTACCTCTAAGACCTTAACTGAACAACATTTCTAACTTTGAAATAGGCAAAGTTCACTTTATATTCCTTTTACTAACTTCCTTACTTAACCCTCCTTTGAATAACTATAATCGATTGACTCTTTTCACTTAACTCTATTCGATTAACCCTTATCAATTAACTCTATTTGACTAACGCTATTGATTTACTCATTTTACTTAACTCCTTTCGAATAAACTATATTCGATAACTCCTTTTACTTTAACTCTAATCGATTAACTCCTTTTTACTTTCTTCTCTAATCGATTAACTAACGTCGATTAGCTCCTTTACTTTAACTCTAATCGATTAAACTAACATCGATTAGCTCTTTTTACTTTAACTCTAATCGATTAAACTAACATCGATTAGCTCTTTTTACTTTAACTCTAATCGATTAACTAACATCGATTAACTCCTTTTTACTTTATTCTCTAATCGATTAACTAACATCGATTAACTAACATCGATTTACTAACATCGATTTACTAACATCGATTAACTCCTTTTACTTTCTTCGAATAAACTATATTCGATTAACTCTTTTTCTTTAACTCTAATCGATTAAACTAACATCAATTAGCTCCTTTTACTTTCTTCGAATAAACTATATTCGATTAACTCTTTTTCATTAACTCTAATCGATTAAACTAACATCGATTAGCTCCTTTTACTTTCTTCGAATAAACTATATTCGATTAACTCTTTTTCTTTAACTCTAATCGATTAAACTAACATCGATTAGCTCCTTTTACTTTCTTCGAATAAACTATATTCGATTAACTCTTTTTCTTTAACTCTAATCGATTAAACTAACATCGATTAGCTCCTTTTACTTTCTTTGAATAAACTATATTCGATTAACTCTTTTTCTTTAACTCTAATCGATTAAACTAACATCGATTAGCTCCTTTTACTTTCTTCGAGTAAACTATATTCGATTAACTCTTTTTCTTTAACTCTAATCGATTAAACTAACATCGATTAGCTCCTTTTACTTTCTTCGAATAAACTATATTCGATTAACTCTTTTTCTTTAACTCTAATCGATTAAACTATTCATTTATAAAGATTTACTTTTAGTAACAGTTCTTCACTTTACAAATGATTTCCCTTTTATAAAAATCTATTCGTTTTAAAAACATTTTTCCCTTTTATTTATTTTCGAAATATTTCCTTTTATAAAATATGTTGATTTTATAAAATCCCTTTATTTCAATATACATTGAAATAAATCCTTTTTACATCCCAGGGTCTTTTATGATATTTAAAATATCGAATAAAAATGATCAACATCATTCCAACACCCAAAATCCATAACAAATTACATAACACCTCATATATCACAATATATGAAAACAGTAAAATAAACGTTGAGGAATCCAGTTGGATTCCTCCAACCTGTTTCCCTGCATCACAGATGTTAAACAATATAGATAACATCACTTTCAGTTCCATATGATATATTCTGTTAAACAGAATCAAATATAGAAATTCAACTAACTGACTAGCAGTTCAATCAAACCGTCAACACACAGTCAATCAGCCAATATCTAACAGTTCTAAAAATACAACATGAAATTATAAACTGTTCAGAATTAGTGAGATTTACTCACTTTGGTGCGTTAACCGTTAAATAATCAGTTTGCATTCTTTGATTGAGTCAGACAATTTATTTCACCATAAATTGTAACGAGCTCGGATTCACTCCCAATCAGCTCCATTGTGTTGCTCCCGTCCATACGATCCCAACGCAACTTACGGTTCATCAATCTGATTACGTATGACCGAGATATTGCTTTTCAAAGTTTGTACTCTATTAAATATGAATTAAACTTTAACAAATTCAAATGGGCCTCACCCTAATTCTTCATCGGCCCATTAATACCCACAGCCCATGCCCTTAAACAAAAACCCATTCGTTTGCCTTCTCCCCCAAAACACTTCCGCATTCTCCCTGTACAAACATGGCTGACTCCTTCCTCCACTTATCTCCTCCTTCTTTCACTTTTAAATCGAACTAAAAACACCATACTTTATCTCGTTCGATCCTCTTCTCGACTGCACCCACGGATTCGAACTCGAACCCCAATTCGTCGCCGTGACCCCAGTTTTTCCTCGACTGTCGCACTTCACCAGTGGCTATCGAAGATCCTCCAACCACCCTCATCGGCTGCGCCTACACCCGACAAACCCTCCTCCGCCACTCGCTTGGCCTACAACGACCCCTAACTCCGATATGGTTCAACCCTAATGCGCCTGTACAATTTTGAGCAACACGAAAATGTGTCGCACACCATACTGGTTATACCAGATTGAAGAGAATTTCTTTGTGAATGCAAATATATATGTAATATATTTTATAGGAATTTGGTTGGATTTCTCTTGATTTTTCTTCTTTGAAATTTCTTGCTGTGTTCGTTCAAATGGGAATTATATAGGCTGTTGTGGTAGGTAAACTTTGTGGTTGAGGAGAGAGGTTGCGTGGCCTTCAATTTGGCCAGGAACAAATGTTGGATATTTAATTTTTACTTTATATATTTTATTTCCTCGATTAAATACTCGTCTGCGGTCCTTAAAAATCCCTGCGACCACATACGATACCCAAAAATCACCGAACTGGACATGTAGCTAGCGTTCGACATTACGGTCCCAACGAAATTGGTTTCGTCGAATTCCGACTTCTTCACACAGCGTATTTTTAACTGTCAGAATATCGACTGTTCTTCACTCTAAAAATCCGTACGGCCACACAGTGACTCTAAAAATCACGAAACTTGATATCTAGCAACTATTTGATATTGCGGATCCAACAAAACTGGTTTCGTCGAATTCCGACTCCGTTTGCAAAAGTGGCTATTTTTAACGCTCTAAATGACCCATTTAAATATATAAATATATTTAAATATAATTAAAATTAAATATTATCGTCTATATTCACAGTGGCATACCACACAGCTCTAGAATATTCCTGTATGTATTTACAACTCGATATTTACTTCTGGGTCAACCCGATATTTGATTTATATTGAAATCCCTTTTATAACGTAAATAAAGCGTTGCAAATTATAAAGGAATTCCACAGCGACTTTTCTAAAAATTTGATTTGGACATATCTCAAAATCTACACGACGAAATCCTGATTTTTCTCTTCCACTAGAAAGATATATTCCACCAGCTCCACACATTTCTTGTTTCACAGAAATCCGACTTAAAACGAATCCTGTACATTCAGTTGAAGTTCGAATCGCCAAATAGCGAACTGCCGCGCATTTCGAGCTCGTTTATAATTATATTATAAACTATACGTTCAACTGTCGACGATTGAATATATTCGTTGTTCAAATTCAATTCCAAGCTGAATTAAATATCACAGATGATCCGGTTCACACCATATCGTCATTTCGACCATTCAGAATTAAATATCTTATTCAATTTATTATTTTAATTAAATATTCATCATAATTAAATTACACGACCATTTAATTCTCTAAATCACTATTTTATATAATAAAATAAATTAATCATAATAACTCTGCCAATGCGGGTCATTACATCATGCCTGCCGCCGCCTCAGCACTACCCATCTCCGGCCGTGGGCCCCGCTTCATCAAAAATCCCCTTTTTCACCAAATTCCCGATTTGCAAATAACCCCATGTCCTTGATTCCTCAATAACTTTCAAACCGTGCATTACTGGCCAAAACTCTTCAAGACCAAAGTTGTAGTTCACAATTTTCTCTTCGATTTGAGTATATGGAAGTCGAATTTTGGAGTTCTGAGCTGCTCGGAAAATGCGATTTACGACAGCAGACCTGCTGCGAAGATTCACGATTTCCGGTGAATCCGAGCACTTTTGGAAGAAAGTCCACTAGGCGAAAATTATCCGAAATGGCGTGTTTGTGCTAGAAAAATAGTTTGGTGAAGATTGGAGTTCATTTGTAGAAGTTAGAGCCAAAACAGTGAAACTGAGTGCGAAAAGTGACAAAATGGCGAGCGCGACGAAAATCAAAGATTGACGGAGTGGAAAAGAAGGTGAGAATTCTTTTCTCACTCATTCTTTTGTACAGTTAATTATTTTTATAACTGAATATAAATTAATCGTCGGTGATTGAAATATTTGTTATATCTATTTCATGGATGAACTGTTGTGTTGTTATGTATGTTAAGATATGATTGAAATTTGGAATATTTAACATGTTAAAAAGAAATGTTAATATATTTATGATAATTTAAATGTGATTACACCTCCATTCACAAGTTACCCGACTTGTTCATGTTGATTGGGACGATAAATTTCACACATCATCCAAGTGCACAAATAATAATTTATTATTTAGTTATTTATTGGTTGAAACCCCATACGGGTCTTGGGATGATATTCTGATGACACATCTCCCTTGTGATTAGTTGTATGTCAGTCGATTGACTGACAGGCTGTTGTAAGAATTATTTATTTATTTATTTAATGCTTATACGGTTGTAGAATGCACTCTGGTTGTTATTTGGATGTTTAATGATTATATATCATGATTATAGAATACATGCGATGTATGAAATCCATATAACTGAAATTATATGGTAATTGATTGGGTCTAATTCCAATTCAGAAATAAACGACTGTTTTAAAATAAAAAGTTATTCTTTTATTGACATTTAGGAACATGTAAATTGACATATTTTGATGAACGATAAAAGTTATTTTATTGACATTTAGGAACATGTAAATTGACATATTTTGATGAACGATAAAAGTTATTCTTTTATTGACATTTAGGAACATGTAAATTGACATAATTTGATGAACGATAAAAGTTATTCTTTTATTGACATTTACGAACATGTAAATTGACCTATTTTGATGAACGATAAAAATTATTCTTTTATTGACATTTAGGAACATGTAAATTGACATATTTTGATGAACAAAGTTATTCTTTTATTGACATTTAGGAACATGTAAATTGACATATTTTGATGAACGATAAAAGTTATTCTTTTATTTACATTTAGGAACATGTAAATTGACATATTTTGATGAACGATGAAAATTTTGTCTTTTATTATCATGTAGAAATACACAAATTGGCATTAATTTGTTGACGCTAAAAACTAGTCATTTATTATCATGTAGAAATATATAAATTGACATTAATTTGTTGACGCTAAAAACTAGTCTTTTATTATCATGTAGAAATATATAAATTGACATTAATTTGTTGATGCTAAAAACTAATCTTTTATTATCATGTAGAAATATATAAATTGACATTAATTTATTGACGCTAAAAACTAGTCTTTTATTACCATGTAGAAATATATAAATTGACATTAATTTGTTGACGCTAAAAACTAGTCTTTTATCATCATGTAGAAATATATAAATTGACATTAATTTGTTGACGCTAAAAACTAGTCTTTTATCATCATGTAGAAATATATGAATTGACAATAATTTGTTGACGCTAAAAACTAGTCTTTTATTATCATGTAGAAATATATAAATTGACATTAATTTGTTGATGCTAAAAACCAGTCTTTTATTATCATGTAGAAATATATAATTTGACATAGTTTTGCTGACGCTAATAATTAGTTTTTATTATCATATAGAAACATGAAATGTGACGTCATAGATTTGTTGATGCTAAAAATCATGAAAATGATTTACAATAAAAGTTATTCTTTTTATTTAATATAGGAACATTTGTTGAAACATTAGAAATGATAATTTTTAATGTATATTTGATTCATTATTAAAATTTACACAATCATTAAAAACGTTGCATTTTACAAGTTAATTTAGATGAAAAGAATAAATCTTTTAATTAAGATTTAAATGAGATTTTCCAATTAATAAACATAATTAAAATGAACTGGAAGTTGATTTTGGGTGGATTGTGAACAATGTTTTTAATGACATTCGTTATTTAACCTGATTAACAGTGAAAATATAATTTAGAATTTATAAATCTTTTATGGAAATTTTCCAAACTAAGGTTTTCCAATTTAATAAAAGAAATTGGAATTTAAGGGAATTCGATTTAATAATCGAGATGAGCTTCTGTAAAAGAAGACCGTTACTATATATGGAATTTAAAAGGCTTTGCCGCTATTCCATTTATATTATTAGTCTGATACGGAAATTTATATCGATTATATATTGATCTGTATTCCATGAAGATTCCATTTTTATAAATTGACATTAATTTGTTGATGCTAAAAACTAATCTTTTATTATCATGTAGAAATATATAAATTGATATTAATTTGTTGACGCTAATAACTAGTCTTTTATTATCATGTAGAAATATATAAATTGACATTAATTTGTTGACGCTAAAAACTAGTCTTTTATTTATCATGTTAAATATATAATTTGACATAGATTTGTTGATGCTAATAATTAGTTTTTATTATCATGTAGAAACATGAAATGTGACATAGATTTGTTGATGTTAAAAATCATGAAAATGATTTACAATAAAAGTTATTCTTTTTATTGAATGTAGGAATATTTGTTGAAACATTTGAAATGATAATTTTTAATGTATACTTGATTCATTATTAAAATTTACACGTTCATTAAAAACGTTGCATTTTACAAGTTAATTTAGATGAAAAGAATAAATCTTTTAATTAAGATTTAAATGAGATTTTCCAATTAATAAACATAATTAAAATGGAATTTTAGTACAAATTTAAAAATTTTATTTAAGTTATTTTAATGAATTTTGGTTATTTAAAATGATTTATTTTAAATAATAATGACTAAAAATTTATTTTAATCGAAGTTAGAACTTAAAATTTTATATTAATTATATTATGAGCCTGAAATGGCGTGGTAGTTTGAAATTTCGATTTTAAACTTCGAATAAATATATAAAATTCATTATAAGTCAGAATTGGACGAAACAAGAAACGCTAGGATCGTATTGACAATATCTTTCAATGAATATAAGAAATTGAGATTTCACCTTATAAATTGTAAGTTATGACAAGAGTAAAATTTCAAAAAACGCTGTGGAATTTATATATATAATATATATATATATATATATATGGCCCAAAAAGCTACTTTTTGCATACGAATGAATTTGGACTCGAAACCACTTCCATTGAGTTCAAAATAACATTTTTGAATTCGAAAAGTATAAACACTGATATATTTTGAGATTCGGAATTTATTTATATAAATATTATTTTTAATGTAATATATATACACCTTAAAAAGGGAAATTTTGCAAACGACCTCCGAATTCAATTCTACTTTTTTTTGGATTCGTATCATCAAATAATGGTAAGATTCCATATTTCATGATTTTTAGAATCAGCATGTGATCGTAATTGATTTTACAGTGTAAGAACAGTAAATATTCTGACTTTAAAAATTCACAATTTGTGCATACGGACTCGGAATTCGACGAAACCAGTTTCGTTGTATCCGTTATGTCAAAGAATGGTTGCATGTCAATTTTCATTGAAAATGGAATCCGTATATGTGACCACACAGATTTTTAAACTATGAAAATAGACCAAAATTGAGAGATATTAAATACATAAGGGGTTAAAAGGAATATAATTAAATAAATTAAACATACAAGGGAGTTAAAAGAAAATTCTCTTCTACTATAAAATATCCTAAACTCCTCCCTAACCCTAACACAAACCTAATTCTTCTCCTTCTTCTCTTCAATGGCAGCAGCCTTCTTCCTCCTTTTCTAATTCATTATTTCCTTCTTCCTCTTTTCTTTCAAAACCCAATTAATGGCCTCCTCCTCCCATTTCATCGTTGCCCCCGCCTCTCCTCCCTTCTCCAACCGCCGATCAGCCCTCCTCCTCTTCTCCTTCCTTCTCTCTTTTCCTCCTCCTCCTCTTCTCCTCTCTTTCTTTTTCCCTCTTTGAAAACCCTAGAACTAAAAGCGACCACCACCATGGGCCCCACCGCTGCACCACCATCACCCCCATGCCTTCCCCACCTCCAGTCAGGCTTGCCGCCGCCTCAGCACCACCCATCTCCGGCTGTGGGCTTCGCTTCATCAAAAATCCCCTTTTTCACAAAATTCCTGATTTGCAAATAACCCCCTGCACTTCATTCCTCAATAACTTTCAAACCGTGCATTTCTAGTCAAAACTCCTCAAGACAAAAGTTGTAGTTCACAATTTTCTCTTCGATTTGAGTATATGGAAGCTGAATTTTGGAGTTCAGAGCTACTCGGAAAATGCGATTTACGACAACAGACCTGCTGCGAAGATTCACGATTTTCGGCGAATCTGAGCACTTTTGGAAGAAAGTCCACTATGCAAAAGCTGTCCGAAATGGCGTGTTTGTGCTAGTAAAAGAGTTTGGTGAAGAATGGAGTTCATTTGCAGAAGTTAGAGCCAAAACAGTGAAACCGAGTGCGAAAAACGACAAAATGGCGAGCGTGGCGAAAATCAAAGATTGACGGATTGGAAAAGAAGGTGAGAACTCTTTTCTCACTCAATCTTTTGTACAGTTTATTATTTTTATAACTGAATATAAATTAATCGTCAGTGATTGAAATATTTGTTATATCTATTTCATGGATGAATTGTTGTGTTGTTATGTATGTTATGATATGATTGAAATTGGGAATATTTAACATGTTAAAATGAAACGTTAATATATTTATGACAATTTAAATGTGATTACACTTCCATTCACAAGTTACCCGGCTTGTTCATGTTGATTGGGACGATAAATTTCACACATCGCCTAAGTGCACAAATAATAATTTATTATTTAGTTATTTGTTGGTTGAAACCCCATACAGGTCTTGGGATGATATTCTGATCACACTTCTCCCTTGTGATTAGTTGTATGTCAGTCGATTGACTGACAGGCTGTTGTAAGCATTATTTATTTATTTAATGCTTATACAGTTGTAGAATGCACTCTAGTTGTTATTTGGATGTTTAATGATTATATAGAATACATGCGATGTATGAAATCCATATAACTAAAATTATATGGTAATTGATTGGGTCTAATTCCAATTCAGAAATAAACGACTGTTTTAAAATAAAAAGTTATTCTTTTATTGACAATTAGGAACATGTAAATTGACATATTTTGATGAATGATAAAAGTTATTCTTTTACAGACATTTAGGAACATGTAAATTGACATATTCTGATGAACGATAAAAGTTATTCTTTTATTGACATTTAGGAACATGTAAATTGACATATTCTGATGAACGATAAAAGTTATTCTTTTATTTACATTTAGGAACATGTAAATTGACATATTTTGGTGAACGATAAAAGTTATTCTTTTATTTACATTTAGGAACATGTAAATTGACATTAATTTGTTGACGCTAAAAACTAGTCTTTTATTATCATGTAGAAACATATAAACTGACATTAATTTGTTGATGCTAAAAACTAGTCTTTTATTACCATGTAGAAATATATAAATTGACATTAATTTGTTGACGCTAAAAACTGGTCTTTTATTATCATGTAGAAATATGTAAATTGACATTAATTTGTTGACGCTAAAAACTAGTATTTTATTATCATGTAGAAATATATAAATTGACATTAATTTATTGACGCTAAAAACTAGTCGAAATATATAAATTGACATTAATTTGTTGACGCTAAAAACTAGTCTTTTATTATCATGTAGAAATATATAAATTGACATTAATTTGTTGACGCTAAAAACTAGTCTTTTATTATCATGTAGAAATATATAAATTGACATTAATTTGTTGATGCTAAAAACTAGTCTTTTATTATCATGTTAAATATATAATTTGACATAGATTTGTTAAATTTGACATAGATTTGTTGAAGCTAATAATTAGTTTTTATTATCATATAGAAACATGAAATATGACATAGATTTGTTGATGCTAAAAATCATGAAAATGATTTACAATAAAAGTTATTCTTTTTATTGAATGTAGGAACATTTGTTGAAACATTAGAAATGATAATTTTTAATGTATACTTGATTCATTATTAAAATTTACACGTTCATTAAAAACGTTGCATTTTACAAGTTAATTTAGATGAAAAGAATAAATCTTTTAATTAAGATTTAAATGAGATTTTCCAATTAATAAACATAATTAAAATGAAGAGGAAGTTGATTTTGGGTGGATTATGAACAATGTTTTTAACGACATTCGTTCTTTAACCTGATTAACAGTGAAAATATAATTTATAATTTATAAATATTTTATGGAAATTTTCCGAAGTAAGGTTTTCCAATTTAATATAAGAAATTGGAATTTAAGGGAATCTGATTTAATAATAATTAAGATGAGCTTCTGTAAAAGAAGACCACTACTATATATGGAATTTAAAAGGCTTTGCCGCTGTTCCATTTATATTATTATTCTGATATTAAAATTTATATCGATTATATATTGATCTGTATTCCGTGAAGATTTCATTTTTATGGAAAATGATTTGGGTTTACTGTGAACTGTGTTTTAAAGGACATTGGTTCTTTAACCCAGGTAAAAACAGCATTTATTTCCTGAAAAGTTGAATAATCATTAAGTAATAATTTTTGAGATTAAAACTGAACTAGAGTTCTAAATGAATCTTTAATTAGATTAAAGAATAAATTTAAAAGAATTTTTCTTTGATAAAATTAATGGGGAACTTTCCCTAACAATGTGAATATTTTATTAAAAGAACATTCTGAATTGGAATGAGGCGTATGATGTGGTTTCACAGCACTTGATTATAATATACGCGAGTTATTCGGAAAGACCGGGTTTAACCCATTCTGAATAATTAATACGACGACTAAAGTCGAAGATGAAGACGGTGGTTGAAGACCGGAGATCTTCACATCGTTTGGATGGTTACTGATGTCTTGATTGGGTCATACACCCAAGACAAGGTAATTAGTGGTGATCGTCTATGTAACACCCCACCTCCGTTAAGGTCACTCACAAAGGGAATGCCTTAAATTTGATGGAACGTTTTAGTAGACAGAACAGAAATTTACAAGACAGATAAAACAGTACTTGAAAAATAAATTTATAACTTTATTATAACATAAACCGAAGCAAGTTTGGTTACATCCTTTCAAATCACAATATCAGAATTCAAGTACAAAAATATCAGTCTTGTTTAAAAAATCGTCAGAGTACAAAACTTTAAAATCATAATCACCACAGAACAGAAGTTATACAGAGCCAAGCCATACTTTAAGCACTTCAAGCAGAAGGAATCCGGATCAAGCTAAAGTATTCCCTCCTTGGATAACCTGGGGGGAAACGGAAGAAAAAGGGGCGAAAACAAGCAAGGTCAGACATAAAGTCTGGCAAGTCCAGTGATTTTCAGTTATGAACAGATAATAATAACATGACATGAAAATAAAACTGGATGAGAGATAACAGTAACAGGCGTAGCGGATATTACAGAAGAACAGAATGACATAAGCTATTTCTTTACACTTCTCTGCACTAATACTAGTATAACAGAATTAGGTGTCACCCTAATGTCTAAACTGAAACAGAAACGGGTACAGAATAATTTCCACAGAAGAGAGTGCTAGTAATGGGCCTTTACCACTCGAACAAAAACAGACAGAAGCATAAACAAATTAATCCCTATGGAAACAGAATGTAGAATTAGGTGTACACTAGTAATGGGCCTTTACCACCCCAACAGATGGTACCACGCAGAAACAGACAGGTGTTACCACCCAACAGAAACAGACGGTACCAACAGAAATAGACAGAACTAAGTGTACCCTAAAACCCTACCCCAAGCAATCGGCTCCCTAATACATAAATACCCTGTGTCAGCCCCACAGTAGGGTGTATCACTCCCTAAAGTGACAACCAATTGGCACGGACCTATTTACAGATGTCATGGCGTCTTACATCCTCAGAGGCAGACCGGGATCCATGCACGCACATGACCCGGTTGGAACGCACCATCAACACCCCTCGCCATTATCAGAATGAACCGCTTATAATTAGTTCAGTAAGCGTGCCCGGACCCTACCTACTGTTGGGTCAAAGTTTTGATACCAGAAAGGGTTACTGACTAATATGGGTCCCAAACAACAGATGACACAAGTAAATTCCCTCCTAACCTTGTGTCCCCAGACTAACAGATTTCAGATTAACTTGTTTACAAGTTCAGACATACAGAGATCAGATTTACTAGTTCACAGATCAGAAAATCAAATCAACAAGTTTTCAGACTAACGGATCAGATGTACAGATTTAACAGAATTTCAGATTTGTCTAACTTTGTATTGGGCCTACAGATTCATGAACGGGTTTATTATATATATTAGTCCAGTTGGTTTAACCCTATCCACCCAACACGTTTTGGACATCATTTTTACCTCAGATTTGCATTAATTAATTATTAATGCACAGACCTCTCACATTAGGTTGGTAGCTTGTGGCCGCTGGATGGGCCGGACGGTTCCGGGCAGACTTCTGCCACAAGCCAGACCTAACCTCGTGTCTAAGCATATTATGACTAACTTCTCACATTAGAACCTATTGTTTGCGGCCACTGGATGTGCCGGGCGGTTCCGGGCTGGATTACGCCGCAAACTCATTCTAACCTCGAGTTAGCCATGTTCATCTTTGCGGCCAATTAATTAATAATTTACCATTTATGCCAACGCCTAATATACATGTCAATTATTCATAACTATAGCCAATTCAGATTATGTCAATAACGGACTAATTATATCAACTCAACAGATATAGCAGAAAACAGATTTTGCAGATTAGGAGACTTAACGGATTTAGCAGATTAAGCAAACTAGCAGATTTAGCAGATAACAGATTAGGAATCTCAACAGATTTAGCAGTTTAGGCATCTCAACAAATTTAGTTTAGCAGATTGGGCATTTTCAATAGACTTAGCATATGACATATTTAGCAGATTTAATATTTCTAAAGGTTCTATTTACATGCCTTGCTTAATCATAAATTAGGCTTAAATAATTATCATGATTCACAATATGATCATATACCCCATGTTTGCATAAATTTACATAACACAGAATATGGACATAATTTACCATATAACATATGTTCCCATTTTGGTTAAACTAGCATTGTACAGCAGATTCATCTATAAATTATGCCAAATATTACAATGCATGCCATATATCCAAAAATCCCTATTTAGGTGTATTCACACTTAATAGTCCTCAAATCTTATTATAGATTTTAATTTCTACACCTAAGTCACATATCTTCCCCTTCTTAAAATGTGCCACAATCTCGGTTTTAATCATGTATCATATTCTTAAAATCATATATTGAATTATGTCCCCAAATCACAGATTATCATACATAGCTTGCTCAGATCCAGATCTAGTTTACAACATGTAATATGTATCTAAACTAACTACATGCCTATGGTCAAATTTATGCCCCAATTCCTAAGTCATATGTCCAATGTAAATTTTATGCCTCAACTTCTCAAGTCGTATGTTCAATATTCTTTATGCCACAAAACTCAAGTCATAGGTTCAATTATATGCCTTAGATTTATGTCCTAAGTTCCAAGTTCAACCTATGTTCTTTCCACAAATCAGTCACATATTGGTCATGCCCATTTCATGCATTATTCATTTTATTGTCCCAAATATTTTAGCGTATGTTAATCTCTTATGAGATTGGCTCAGGCTCGTGGTAGCCTGGCTATAGAACAGAAAGCAGAAAGAAATGCAGAATAAGGTAGATCTAAACAGAACAGAACAGACATAATCTCAGATTCAGATTTACAATTCATGTCACAATCAGAATTAACATTTATATCGGAAAATAACTGTACTTGCCTTGATTGGATTCTAAAAGAAAGATAGTTGTAGCGACGTTAGTTGATCTTCTTTAACCGTTGTTGAAGTTTCAAGCTTGAATTGAGTTGCTTAGGTTGATGTTGATTAGCTTCTAGTTTTGATTCCAGCAGAGTAGCGACGCCATTTTTATTTTTATTTAGAACAGAGGCAGAGTATAAGCAGAATAGAATTGTGTGTAGAGAAGGCTAGGTTTGGGGCTGTTTAAATAGGTTTAGGCAGACGAATCTAGGCAGAAAACGAGACCAGATACATAAGAATGCACCCAGGCCCAAAACCAGGTTCGGGGACCAGGTCGACCCCCAGGTCGACCGCCCAGTCGACCTGGTCGGGGGGGTTGACTGCCCAGTCGACTCCCCAGTCGACCTGGGTACTGGGCGGGAAATTTCCCGCCCAGTCTGTTCTGGGATTTGAATTCGAATTCGAGCTGTTTTGAACTCTGAAAATTCCTGAAACTTTGGAGAGCCATAACTTGGTCATACGGACTCCGATTCTCGCAAACTCAGACTCGTTCTCAAGCAGAATTCCGAGACGAACGCAATGGCGCAACCCGTTTCCCTTGATTCTTATTTTAAAAATTAATTATTCTCTGATTTATTACTTATACGTTCATAGAAAGTATGTGGTGTTACATTCTCCCCTCCTTAAAGGATTTCGTCCCCGAAATCCTCAAGTTAAGAAGAATGTGTCCTACCATCCAACATCCATCTACTCAATCATAAATCATTGGCGTCCATTGTCCTTAGAAACATCTAATGTTGTATGAACATATGCAAAAGTGTGTGTATATGTTCTTTATCTAATGCAAAGATCAGGCGGTCCACTGATTCAGTTGACCTCCTTAACGCGAATTATGCCAGTGCCATGAGTCCAACATGTATGCAATTTTCCTACTCGATACATATCATTTCTATATGAGTGCACAACCATTCAGTTATATGCAACATCCATGTGCTGAGTCAATCATTTTGCATCCACAAAAATTTAAAATGCTTACACATCCATATGAAGTATGAGAGTGTTTTCGAGCCGATCTAGTGCCTAGTGTGTATATGCATCCACGAGCAACCACTTGCATCCACTTGCAACCATCAAACATAACATGTCTCAAACACATGTTTACACCCATTAGTTTCTACCTAAAGTTCGAAGATTCGATCGATAGGATACAGTCGAATGATGGAAGCGATTACAGATAAAACAAAAACTTGGTTCCCATTAGACATGGGTCCTAAGTATCGGCCCCGAAGACCGAAACCAACATCAAATTGACACCCAGAGGATTACCCTCTTTAGATAATGTCAAAACTGGAAATCTTAACCTTATCGGAAGTATTCAGATATTTACAGATTACTGGTACAGATCAGGTTACTGAACTAAGCATGATAAAGCCCAGAATGTATGCATCCTACTTGACGCCTAACACGAATATCTCTCAAACCCCAATCACAAACAGATGAGTCATAACCCTTATGGATTTGGGTCTACAGCGGAATCAGAAACAATACTAGTATTAAAGTGTAGAGTATCGATTACAGAATCAAAATGAGTTTTAACTCAACAATCAGATAAGAAAATTAAACCTTCTACTTAAATTTTCTTATTTCTACCCTATCTACCAGTCCCTTGAGCATTCGCCTGTCCTCCAGAAGTGGGTTTTGCCCTCTGCCCTTGCCCTCGTTTCTTCGGGCAGTCCCTAGTGAAGTGTCCCATCTCACCACAGTTGAAGCAAGTGCCCTTCCTTTTTCTACAATCCTTGTTCAGATGAGTCGAGCTTCCACAAGTAAAGCACTTTTTCCCTTTCTTATCTTCAGACTTCTCATCCTTCTTTTGTGTTTCCTTTTTGGGCCCTGCTTTCTTATTCTGTGGTTCTTCCTTCTTTGTCTCTTTCTGGCCCTTGTCTTCCTCGTGCAGTAGTGCCATGTCCACCAATTTCTCGTAAGTCGCTCCCATGGGTACATGAGTCATGGCTAGGCTGTGCAGTGGCTCGTTCAATCCTTTAACAAAGCGGAGAGCCTTTTTATGCTGAGTGTTGACTAAATCCAATCCGAACCTAGCCAGTTGGTTGAACTGGTTGACGTATTCCTTGACCGTCATACTTCCTTGCTTAAGAGATAATAACTTTTCCAGTTGTAGACTTCGTTCAGCTTGCGAGAGGAATTTTGTCTCAAACCTTGTTCTGAAATCCATCCATGTCTCAACCGGCCTCTCGGCGTTAGTGACTTCCCACCAATAGGAAGCTTCGTCTTTGAGCAGCCATACCGCCAACTGTACCTTCTGCCTATCGTCCACCTCGAAGATAACGAATAGATCCTCAGTTTCTTTGAACTAGTTCCTCGCTTCTACGAATGATTCAGTTCCCTTGAAATCCTTCCCACCTGTGGCTCTAAAATCTCTACAGATCTTTGAGAAAGCAATTGCACGAGGAGGGGGAGGAGGAGGGGGATCATTTGCTGGACCTGCGGCGGCGGTCCTAGCCTCAAGATATTGACGAAACCAACCGGGTACATGAACAGCCTCTGGTATCTCAAATGCTTCAGACATGCTGAAACGAAAAAGGAAAGATTCAATTACAAAAAGGACTGAAGGTAAGATATATGGCTCTTGGGGATTATGTTTTTCAAAAATAGGCTTTACTTTCGAAAATACTTCCTTTTAAAACCTTTTTGAAAATAGTTTTCAAAAACTTTACCTAATCTGGTAACTTTCAGCTCTGATACCAAGTGTAACACCCCACCTCCGTTAAGGTCACTCACAAAGGGAATGCCTTAACTTTGATGGAGCGTTTTAGTAGGCAGAACAGAAATTTACAAGACAGATAAAATAGTACTTGAAAAATAAATTTATAACTTTATTATAACAGAAACCGAAGCAAGTTTGGTTACATCCTTTCAAATCACAATATCAGAATTCAAGTACAAAAATACCAGTCTTGTTTAGGAAATCATCAGAGTACAAAACTTTAAAATCATAATCCCCACAGAACAGAAGCTATACAGAGCCAAGCCATACTTTAAGCACTTCAAGCAGAAGAAATCCGGATCAAGCTAAAGTATTCCCTCCTTGGATAACCTTGGGGGAAACGGAAGAAAAAGGGGCGAAAACAAGCAAGGTCAGACATAAAGTCTGGCAAGTCCAGTGATTTTCAGTTATGAACAGATAATAATAACATAACATGAAAATAAAACTGGGTGAGAGATAACAGTAACAGGTGTAGCGGATATTACAGAAGAACAGAATGACATAAGCTATTTCTTTACACTTCTCTGCACTAATACTAGTATAACAGAATTAGGTGTCACCCTAATGTCTAAACTGAAACAGAAACGGGTACAGAATAATTTCCACAGAAGAGAGTGCTAGTAATGGGCCTTTACCACCCGAACAGAAATAGACAGAAGAAGAAACAGATTAATCCCTATGGAAACAGAATGTAGAATTAGGTGTACACTAGTAATGGGCCTTTACCACCCCAACAGATGGTACCACGCAGAAACAGACAGGTGTTACCACCCAACAGAAAAAGACGGTACCAACAGAAACAGACAGAACTAAGTGTACCCTAAAACCCTACCCCAAGCGATCGGCTCCCTAATACATAAATACCCTGTGTCGGCCCCACAGTAGGGTGTATCACTCCCTAAAGTGACAACCAATTAGCACAGACCTATTTACAGATGTCACGGCGTCTTACATCCTCAGAGGCAGACCGGGATCCATGCACGCACACGACACGGTTGGAACGCACCATCAACACCCCTCACCATTATCAGAATGAACCGCTTATAATTAGTTCAGTAAGCGTGCCCGGACCCTACCTACTGTTGGGTCAAAGTTTTGATACCAGAAAGGGTTACTGACTAATATGGGTCCCAAACAACAGATGACACAAGTAAATTCCCTCCTAACCTTGTGTCCCCAGACTAACAGATTTCAGATTAACTTGTTTACAAGTTCAGACATACAGAGATCAAATTTACTAGTTCACAGATCAGAAAATCAAATCAACAAGTTTTCAGACTAACGGATCAGATGTACAGATTTAACAGAATTTCAGATTTGTCTAACTTTGTATTGGGCCTACAGATTCATGAACGGATTTATTATATATATTAGTCCAGTTGGTTTAACCCTATCCACCCAACACGTTTTGGACATCATTTTTATCTCAGATTTGCATTAATTAATTATTAATGCACAGACCTCTCACATTAGGTCGGTAGCTTGTGGTCGCTGGATGGGCCGGGCGGTTCCGGGCAGACTTCTGCCACAAGCCAGACCTAACCTCGTGTCTAAGCATATTATGACTAACTTCTCACATTAGAACCTATTGTTTGCGGCCACTGGATGTGTCGGGCGGTTCCGGGCAGGATTACGCCGCAAACTCATTCTAACCTCGAGTCAGCCATGTTCATCTTTGCGGCCAATTAATTAATAATTTACCATTTATGCCCACGCCTAATATACATGTCAATTATTCATAACTATAGCCAATTCAGATTATGTCAATAACGGACTAATTATATCAACTCAACAGATATAGCAGATAACAGATTTTGCAGATTAGGCGACTTAACGGATTTAGCATATTAAGCAAACTAGCAGATTTAGCAAATAACAGATTAGGCATCTCAACAGATTTAGCATTTTAGGCATCTCAACAGATTTAGCAGTTTAGGCATCTCAACAGATTTAGTTTAGCAAATTGGGCATTTTCAATAGACTTAGCATATGACAGATTTAGCAGATTTAATATTTCTAAAGGTTCTATTTATATGCCTTGCTTAATCATAAATTAGGCCTAAATAATTATCATGATTCACAATATGATCATATACCCCATGTTTGCATAAATTTACATAACACATAATATGGACATAATTTACCATATAACATATGTTCCCATTTTGGTTAAACTAGCATTGTACAGCAGATTCATCTATAAATTATGCTAAATATTACAATGCATGCCATATATCCAAAAATCCCTATTTAGGTGTATTCACACTTAATAGTCCTCAAATCTTATTATAGATTTTAATTTCTACACCAAAGTCACATATCTTCCCCTTCTTAAAATGTGCCACAATCTAGGTTTTAATCATGTATCATATTCTTAAAATCAGATATTGAATTATGTCCCCAAATCACAGATTATCATACATAGCTTGCTCAGATCCAGATCTAGTTTACAACATGTAATATGTATCTAAACTAACTACATGCCTATGGTCAAATTTATGCCCCAATTCCTAAGTCATATGTCCAATGTAAATTTTATGCCTCAACTTCTCAAGTCGTATGTTCAATATTTTTTATGCCACCAAACTCAAGTCATAGGTTCAATTATATGCCTTAGATTTATGTCCTAAGTTCCAAGTTCAACCTATGTTCTTTCCTCAAATCAGTCACATATTGGTCATGCCCATTTCATGCATTATTCATTTTATTATCCCAAATATTTTAGCGTATGTTAATCTCTTATAAGATTGGCTCAGGCTCGTGGTAGCCTGGCTATAGAACAGAAAGCAGAAAGAAATACAGAATAAGGTAGATCTAAACAGAACAGAACAGACATAATCTCAGATTCAGATTTACAATTCATGTCACAATCAGAATTAACGTTTATATCGGAAAATAACTGTACTTGCCTTGATTGGATTCTAAAAGAAAGATAGTTGTAGCGACGTTTGTTGATTTTCTTTAACCGTTGTTGAAGTTTCAAGCTTGAATTGAGTTGCTTAGGTTGATGTTGATTAGCTTCTAGTTTTGATTCCAGCAGTGTAGCGATGCCATTTTTATTTTTATTTAGAACAGAGGCAGAGTAGAAGCAGAATAGAATTGTGTGTAGAGAAGGCTAGGTTTGGGGTTGTTTAAATAGGTTTAGGCAGGCGAATCTAGGTAGAAAACGAGACCAGATACATAAGAATGCACCCAGGCCCAAAACCAGGTTCGGGGACCAGGTCGACCCCCAGGTCGACTGCCCAGTCGACTCCCCAGTCGACCTGGGTACTGGGCGGGAAATTTCCAGCCCAGTTGTTCTGGGTTTTGAATTCGAAATTTGAATTCGAATTCGAGCTGTTTTGAACTCTGAAAATTCCTGAAACTTTGGAGAGCCATAACTTGGTCATACGGACTCCGATTCTCGCAAACTCGGACTCGTTTTCAAGCAGAATTCCGAGACGAACGCAATGGCGCAACCCGTTTCCCTTGATTCTTATTTTAAAAATTAATTATTCTCTGATTTATTACTTATACATTCACAGAAAGTACGGGGTGTTACAATCTAAATGTACTTGTAGATCGACCTGATATATGAGGGCCTCTCTCCTGTATTGGACATATGGGACGAGGAATAAGGTGCCTCCGGTTCGTTCAGACCCAGAACGGACTTGTAAATGGATGGTATGTCTGACGTTGTATTCCTTTATACTGTATTCGTTGATCTCTGCTATATATATATATATATATATATATATATATATATATATGTATATGTTTGGCGGCGAAGAATTTATTCTCTTGCTTAACACCCTTGTCTGAGACTAGAGGTTATATATTGGCAGAAATCAATGGTATGGTACGGATTGACAATGTGGCATGTTGAGATGCATGGATCAAGGCTTTTGTTGAAAAGCAAAGCCTTGTGGATGATGATCAAAGCATAGCTTTAATTAGCATAGCTTTGTGTATAGCGTAACTTCGCGAGCCTTACACCCGATATGAGTCAAAAGCGGAATAAGGGAACGTAGGGAGTGCACACGTTTCTTTCTAGCTAGAAATGGTGACAGGGTTTTGCAAGCCCTGACATTTTTACTTACATGGATGATATATTACGAGGCCTCAGTTATATTGGTCGATAGTGGCCAATTTATAGGTTCAATAGGACCGGGAAGCTTGTGTCCAAGAATTGCCAATCCACTAAAGTATTTGTGGACCGACCCTGCAGGATCCAAGGGTTGCCCGTAGGTGTGATCCTGAGACATTTGCTAGAGTGTCTCGAATCGATGAGGAGACCATCCCTAGCCTCGACTCATGATGGAAACCCAACTTCCAATACATGACATTTCGGTTTTAGTTGTAGAACTAGTATGGTGACATAGTAGGATGGGGTACTATGTTGTCTATGATTGACACATTTATATTTGAAGTTGATTTTGACACTATACACTTATAGTAATATCAATAATATTTTTTTTTATGCGTATCAAGCATGTTTGGATACTATAACGTAAAACTCTATCCTTCGGCTTGTGTTGCATTGTGTGATGGGACCTGAGTCTTATAATAGCTTCATTTCCAAAAAGCATTGCATTGTTTTATTTTAAACTAAGATTCATGTGGAGTAAACCCGGTCCGTGTTATACGGCGTGGTCCCGTGATTTACCCAACTTTAAAATCAAGTTAATAACTGTTTTAGTTATCATACCAGTCCCATGACTGACCTGGAGTTTATTGTTTCAACCTAAACTCTGGGTTCCCTTATTTTCCACATGGGCAGCTAGTAGTTTTGGTTTTGCAGATATTTCTTTTCTAGGATCCAGGATTTACAGCTGAAGCTATATTCGGAAAGCTCTGTATCCGTGTATTTCTTTCAGTTGTGTTATGTATTATTGTTCCGCTGCTTTGTAATTTAAATCTCAGATATTGTATTTCCAATGTGTAATATTTATTCATACTCTGTTATATTCTTGTACTCTGATGTAATTGTTGTAATAAGCAATGAAATATTTTATTGTTTGTGTTCTGATTTGTCGTGTTCTCAATTCAATCCGGGCTTTCATTTACAGGGAAGTTTGGGTCGTTTCAATAGCACTTGGAAAAACTTATTCTGAGGAAGACCAAATCAGAATAATATTGAGTTCATTAACTTCAAAATGGGATCAGAAAACATTGGCGATCGAAGAAGCCCATAATGTCAGTGAAATGAAGATTGAGGAGTTAATCGAAAATATGATGTCTTTCGAAGTCCAACTACAAAAAAGAAAAGAAAATAGACCAACTAAAAAGAAATATATTGCATTCAAAGCAACAACAAATGGTTTAGACTCGAGCAGTGAAGACGATAAAGAAACAACCTCAATAACAAGACAGTTCATAAAATTTCTAAACTATAGAAAAAGAAATAATTTTCAAAGTAATAACCAAGGAAGTTCAGGAAGAAATGGTAATCGATGTTATAACTACAATAAAATAGGCCATATGAAGACAATGTGTCCATATCCAGCTAAATCAATTCAACAAATGGACAATAGCAATTCATCAAAGAAAAGAAAGAGAGCATACGCAACAACTTTAGATGATTTAGATTCATCGTCAAGTGATGAAGAGACAGAAACTGGAAATTCAAACATGTGCTTCACAGCAATTCAGAATTAAGAAAATATCGAAGAAATGGATCTAAAAACCGGGTATGCCTTAAATTTTTTTTTTTTTTTGGGTTGAATGGATGCTTTGATTGCTTGCTTTGTTTTGAATTTGAAACTTAAACTTTAAAATTCAAACTTGAAATTTAAAAATCAAATTTAAATTTTGAATTTTGAAATTCAAAATAATAATAATAAAATAAATTTTGGATGTTTGTTAGGATTAGTATTATTTTAGGAAATAGTTAAACTTGAAACATAAATCGATAGTCTAAACCAAAAGTCACAAAAACCATATGTCCTTTGAAATTGAGCATGTATGTCGACATATATATGTCCATATATCGACATATCAGCCTGTAAATTGAAATCCAAATTTTGAATTTCAAATGTTTAAACTTTCAAACTTCCCTCCAACTTTTCACCAACTCCCTAGGTCTGAAAAGGTGTCATTAATTTCTGAAAAGTTGTGCCAATTCAGTTCATATCTATTCAATCTCTATTTATATATATCTATCCTCTCTACCTCTCATTCAAAATTCAAACTACATTCTTCGTATCTATACTCTTCGAAACAAAAATTCCAATGGCTTCCTCAAGCACATCTTAGAAATTGAAATTAACCAAAACCGTCAAAGGATATCTCCACAATGATAAAGAGGCAATCAAAACCTATGTTGACTAAGTAGCAAATGCAAAAGTCAATACAGGTGTTTTCGCAATCTTTGGAGACTTTCCATCCTATGATCTTATTTCTCTTTTCAATCACAATGAAGTATTGATTTTGATTGATGCTCGGATAATGATGAATTGTTACCTGAAGCTTGTCAAAATGTTCTATGCAAATCTTAATCGTAGCTTTTACAAATAAATGAAGATCAAATTTTGAGTAGTGTAAAAGGCACACTAATTGTTCTAGATTGCGAAATCTTGGATAATAACTTGAACTGTAGAAGCATGGTCTCAGATTATTCAGATTTCAAAATTGGTGAAATCAATTTAGAAACTTATCACCACATATTTGAAAGCGATGCTTACATGGAATTCAAAAATCGCTTTTTCCGCCCAAAAACAAGAATCATAAACCTCCTCCTTCAACACACCATCACTCCTCGTTCCGGAAATTTTAATAACCCAAACTCACAAGGTCCAAAAAGCACTCTTTGCTATTATTGGTTGATAAAACATCAATTGGGCCAACATGATCTTATAAGAATTTAAGCCCATAGAAACATCAACAAGAAAAAACACTCTTTATTATGGAGTTTATCTCATTCGTATTTTCAAGTATTCCGGAGTTGATCTTCATGGAGAAGAATTTGTATCAAGAAAGGTGTTTGACTCCACAAACATACACCTTATGCAAATTCCGCTCACTTTTACACCTTATGAGACATTCGAAGACAAACAAGCTCGAATGCAACAAGAACAAGAGCCTACGGAAATCGAAGAAGAAGAAGAAACTTCTTTGGAAAGTGTTGAGTGTCCAATCAATACTAGAACCCTTTCCAAAGAGATGATTGTTCAAAATCAAGTGAAAATCGTCAAAGATCAAAAGAAGCTCAAAAGGAGTTTTACCAAAATGACTAAGTTCATGAGCAAGATAGGAAGAAAACTTGGAATTTCATCTTCCTCCTCTTCATCCACTGACATCTAGTGTATCTAGCTTAAGTTATTCTTAGTATTTACTTGTATTTTATTTTTGAATCTCGAATTTATGGTATCATTATTAGTTGGGTGTATTTGCTTTTTAAGAAGTAATGAATGGAGTTTTTATTTATGTCAAATCATCTTTAAGTTAATATGAAAACTTTAGAACTATAGATAATATAATATAATAACAAAAGATTAAAAACTTTAAAATTTTAAAAAAAAAAATAACAAAGTATGTCAACATACATAATTGATTATGTCGACATATAACTACAATGGCATTTTAAAATTGTCCAAAATTTAAAGTTAAATAACTAACTCACGTCCATTCAAATCCAACGAATTCTGGGCCTTATTTAAGCCTACTTCTCCCAGAAAAATTCATTATATCAATCTTCCTTCTTCTCTATTCAATTCTTATCAAAACTATGGAAAATCCAATTCATAACTTGAGTGAAAATCTTGAAGAGACATTGAATTCCTTCAAGAACATTCTTTCCATAGTACTACGAACCCAACATCATCTTGAATTAAGCCAAATAAAGATGTTTGAACAACAAGAAAAGCACTTTGATGCCATTCATGGCTAATATCTTCTCTTTTAAGAGATGATGATAACAATATCGCTAAGGCACTACCAATAAAAGAAGATGAAGATTGGTAAGTCATCATGTGACACCCCGTATTTTTACGCTTTAGAAATAAGAAATTTACGTACGTAGATGATGATACGCAAGCGTATAAACTAATGAACTATGAAAATAAAAGATATTCTGTTTATACTTTTAGAATTAAGTTAAACGGAAGTTACCATTGTGTTTGTCTCGAAAAAATACGCGAAATAGAGTCCGAGTTTGCGAGAATAGGAGCCCGTATGACCCAGTTAAGGCCCATATCGATTTTCAGGAAATTTCAAGTAGGAAACAAATCAAAAACTGAGTAGTTTGGTCCAGGCGGGGTAGGCGGGAATTTTCCCGCCAAAGCCCATGTCGACTGGGGAGTCGACAGGGCTGTCGACCCCCCCAGACCCAAGTCGACAGGGCTGTCGACTTGGGAGTCGACTGGGCCCCTTCTGTGTGCCACGACCTAGTGCACCTGGTCATCTGTTTTGGTCTAGTCTGGTGGCCTGAGACGGGTTTTAAAGGTTCAGATTGATCCTAGGGTTAATCCTAAGGTCCTAATCACTCCTAATCTCTATAAATAAGCCCCTAACCTACCTCTAAACCCTCATTATTCACTCATGTAACTAAACTATGGCCAAATTTCTACTCTCATGGCCTCCACTCAACTATCCTAGCCTCCACTTCATTTCTATGAGAGGTTTCATGATCATGAGAGTATTAAAGAGTCCCTATGTTAGTATGAGAGCTCCTCAAGTTGATTTCAAGGCAAAAGCTTTGGTCTTTGTTCATAAAGATGGCGTTTTTGTTGATTTGGAGCATCCATCTTTGGGTTTTTGGATGATGGCATGCATAGGATTCATCACAAGCTTTAGTTTAATCGATTTAGGCCTTCATAGCAATGTAAGCCTATTTCTACTCTTGTATTTTAACTATGAAGTTAATATGTTATGTTTCAAGTTTGAGTTTGGGGTTAATCATGATATGTGCTTTGATCTTATGATTTTATGCATAAGATTACTCTATGCATGTTAGTAAAGTCATTACCTTGGCTTTATGCATAGAAAGATATGATCTTTGGTTGGAAATGTTGCATAATGCAACTTTGAAACTCTCATAACCCTTGCATTAACATGCATATAATGTTATATGCATGTTACTAGCCCTTATCTCATGCTATCTATGGCCATGTTCCACCTATTTTCCAAGTTTGATGTTATGCATGCATATGAACCTTATGCAAGTTGAAACCATGTTATGCATGCATATGAACACTATGCAAGTTAAAATGATGTTATGCATGCTTATGAATATTTTGCAAGTTGATAACATGATATGCAAGGTTATGATCTCATCTTTGTCTCATGCCACCATGTTTAACTTGTAGCTCCAACCCCTCTATGTCATGATTATGCCAAGTTCCCTCTTTCTATCATCTATGCGCTATTGCGATATGTAAGCGATGGGATTGCGTTTGGGATTGGGTAAACTTAAAAGACATAAAAACATAAGCTTGGGAATTTACCTATTAAGTTAGGTCTACCCATTGGGAATTTACCTATTAAGTTAGGTCTACCCAATTGCTTGAAAACTTGTAATGTGATGGACATGACACTTAGAAAACATGAGAATGGCCAACTCGAGGTTGGGTTGAGCTTGTAGCATAAACCTACCCGGAACCGACCGGCTCAACTAGTGGCTACAAGCAATAGGACCCAATGTGAGTAGTTGGTCATGTTGCACGTAAGACCCGAGGTTAGACTAAGTTGTGGTGTAAAGCTACCCGGACCCGCCCGGCTTAACTAGTAACCACAACAAAGTCTAATGTGAGAGGTTGGGGTGCATTAATTAAATTAATGCCACATGATAAGGTTAAGTAAAGTTGACTAATGACACTTAACCGATATGACACAAATGGGTAGGTTAAGTGGGACCGGGCTTGACTTCTTAATAACACTTAACCATGCAAGATGATTAGAGGATGGGGTTAAGCCATCCTATACTTAACCAATCCGACACGATAGTTTAATGGGATTAAGATAATCTATGCTTAATCAATCTAGCAAGATAATCCGATAGGATTAAGGTAAACTAGTACTTGACCAATTTGACTTAATAGGGATTAAGTCATGAGCCTCTGGGTACGCTTAACCAACTTGTAGGGCTAAGTCCTGAACTTAAATACTTAGCCAATCTTGACGTGATTCGTGGCAGGTTAAGCCATGGACTTGAATGATAACACTTAACCCAATAGACAAACCCTAGTTAGAGGAACTAGAAACCGTAGTTAATCAAGGATAACGGGAAAGGAGGTTAAGTGGTAAACCTTAGTTAAGGGTAACTAAGTAATAATTCTTAGCTAAGGACATAGGACTAATTCACAAAGAGATGAGTAACCTGATACGGTAGGTCATCGCTTAGTATACGAGGAGGAGCAAATTATCTGACTTGGATAAAAGCTCCAGCGAACCGGGGGCCGAAGCGGAAGCTTCGGGGGACGTGAGGATACTCTTGGTATCCCTCTGTGAGGTTGCAGATGATCCGCCTGGGCTCACAAGAGGTTAAGGTCTGCGGTAGAAGAGCCAAGAGTATGCCTTGGTTTCTATGCGAGCGACCTAAAGACTAGGATGGATTAGCGTGGAGTCGACGATTCTTGGTTTTTGCCCTGGATAGCACATCGCCGACTACCTACCATCTTTAGTCAATCGTGTACGTGCGGAAAGGCAGGGAACCCCCAACAGACCATGTGCTTGCTATCGAGTCATGGGTGAGGTTGGCCCGTAGGAAAGTGGGCTATAGTGGGGCCGGGGAGTGGTTCTTATACATGATTTTTCTTGGATTGCCTTTCAGTAGTTGAGGGAGGGGTCACGTGGGACCATAGCCACGGGTACAAAAACAGACCTTGATATCTGCATCGGCAGACGACTTAAAGCTCCCGACCGAGTTCCGTGTTTCTTGATTTGCCCTGGCACGGAACTCGGATGGCACATTGGGGAACATGTGCATCTAGACATGGAAAACGATTCACGATACATACGTGGGATCAAGGGAGCGGTTGACGGGTGGCGTAATCCCTAGTGGTCCTAGGTGGCCAAAACCCAAACCGAGACACGGAAACGATCATTAGGTAGCATAATCCCTAGCGGTCCTAGGTGGCATAAATCCTAAGTGGACGCGCGATAGTTCATGGTAAGGAAACACAACTAGATCAAGGGTTGCAGTCCAAAACAACTTCAAGGATAAAATGTTTACATGGGAAAGCCCGTACGGCCTACGGCAAAGGACTGAACTTATATATGGAAAGAAACATACGAGTTGGGAAAACCTACATATGCTATAGATTAGACTGACATAGGCCATTACATGACGTTGGCAAGGGATATTCATGGTTAACACATGACGCGGGTTGGGACACTAGTACGAGAGGTGTAGAGCAGATGTACAGGATAGATACCATGGGACGTTATACATGATAGATATCTTGGGATATTATACTTGATAGAAACCTGACGATGTGATACCTTGTTTTATCTTAACATCGTAATTTATCATGACACCTTAGTTCGCCTGAGTTCAGTAGTTCATCCTGTTATTTTGATTTAGCTTATCTATCTTGTTATCATGCTTATGTTCATCTCAGCTTCTCATGTCAGTTAACTTTACTAGTTTTTATACTAATAGTAGATAGGGCTTACTCAGTCTTTTTGACTGACCCGTTTTGTTTCGCCTCTTTTCTTCCGTTCCCCCCCCCCCCCAGGTTACAGGGAGGAAATACTGCTGTTTAGTTTGGACTTCTTCTGCTTGAAGGTCATCATGGATAGCTTGGACTGTTCTTGGCTATGGCTACTTTACTGTCTTTATTTGGGGAATAATTTATGAAAAAGTATTTATGCTTCTTTACTATTACAAGACAGGTTTTGATGTACTCTGATGTAAAAGGCTTTAGACCCTATTTATAAATGTTTATGAAAGTTCGATTTTACTTCCGCTATTTTATATGTTCTGTCTTGTGATATTTCTGTGCATGTTTACCAATAATGCCCCTCTAAAGCTAGTGCATTCCTTTGTGAGTGACCCTAGCGGAGGCGGGGTGTTACACATCAAGAAGGATCCAATCTTTGGAGAAGACGGATGGGTAGAAGTCCCAAGAAACATTTGATTGTTTGGAATGATTTGGTTGATTTGATTTGTTTGAATTTGTTTGAACTTATGTATTGATTGGTTTGAATTACTTGAATTGAAACATGTATATATTAAAACATATGTAAATATTACTTGGATTGGTTTTCTTGTTTGTATATATGACTTAAAACATATGTAATTATGACATTTGGATTGATTTGTTTACATACTTAGTATAATATAGGCATAAATTTAGGGGAAGTTCTATATACTTTAGTATAAAACCAATTATAGGGTATGTATAGATAGATATACGATTTAGGGGGAGTATTTTTAGAATTTCTTTATGATCAAAGGCAGAGAAATTGTAAAATATAGACTTAGTTTAAGTAGAATATATAGGATACATATTGATAGCATCAACAGGTATGAATACTTTATAAACTAAGGTTGTCATCATTAAATATGGGGAGATTGTTGGAGAATGGAATTTTGATGACAACAACCTTATTTCAATATTAATTGATTATAAAAAATACTACCATCTCTATCTAGAATATATATATACACATATATGCAGGAGTTGTATACATGAATTAATACTGAAGATACCGACATGCTTTCGGAACTTGCATATTCACTCTCCTTACCCAAGTCTCAAAGCTTTTAAGGTTTATCAATAAAAGTGCCTCTCCAAAATAGGTTAATACGAACATGATGTCTATTTTCCTTTAAGGTACAATATAACTCTATTTATAGTTCATTGTAAGTCTCACTTCGCCAAAAACCTCATTACTGTATAATCATTCATATCGCTACCGACATGATTTCCTTTGTAAATCTTGTCCAAACTTCATGTGATTTTCCTCTTCATCATTTCAAGCACCTCCTAAGTTTTTTGGTTTATTTCTTCATCATCTCAAAATCATGTTCCATAAGTATGTAATTTGTTTAATTGTTGGATAACACACATATACTTCATTTTAAACTTCTGTTTTTTCTTTATTATTATTGTTATATGCACATACCAAAAACAGAAAAACAATCATCTTTCTCCAAGTGCCGACAAAATCACTCCAAAGAGCGAAGGTGGCACACACAAAAAAATGGCCCAAAATACAATATAAAAAGGAAAATAGGAGGCAAACCACTACCACCAAACAAACCAAGCCACAATAGCATAAAGAAGATCGCAAACAAGAAGAGACTCGTCCATGGTACGAGGTAAAAGCAGACAGATCACATCTCGAAATGACCCCGACGGGAAGAAAACAACGCCTACTACAAAAGCAAATCACATGCTGAGTGCAAGGAAGGCTAGCCCAAACGGACAATCAGAGCTAACCTAAACCCCTACTACAAGTAATCACCAACCATCCACAAAACCTTGTCAAGCACAATAAAAATATAGACAAAGCACACTATATAGAAAATTATCAAGGCGAGGTAAGTGTCAGAAAAGGAAAGAAAACAAAAAGAAAATCCAAGGAAACCACCACAAGAAAAGTCAACCTATTTCCAGATGTGGTCTTGAGTCTAAAGTGACAGGAAGAGCATGAGCAAGCGAAATCAATACAGGGTTCAGGAAGCCTCTGAAAGGCCTTCCTCTAAATGTTAACTAGAGGTCAGTGAATCCTTACGAATGACGGGACTTTCCAACATCGATGTTTCATCGAAACCCGCCCTGATCGAAGTATATCAATGCTGCCAACTGAAAAGGCGCAAGACAACTCCAGAAAAGGATCGAACGAAGAACCTTGCCATGCCCTTTGGCCCAATAGAACCTGTAACAACCCGAATTTTTTTAACATGTTATAACATTAATCAAGGCAGAATTAAATTTTAAAATCTAAATCAAGGGAAACGGGCTGTGCCATTGCGTTCGTCTCGGAAAAATACGCGAAATAGAGTCTGAGTTTTCGAAAATCGGAGTCCGTATGACCCAGTTATGGCCCGTCGAAGTTTTCAGAAAATCCAGAGTTTAAAAACAGTTCGAAAATCAAATCTGGAGCCAAACAGACCGGGCGGGAAAATTTCCCGCCCAGCCCCAAGTCGACTTAGGAGTCGAATTGCCCCAGTTGGTGTCGACTGCCCAGTCGACACCCCTGTCGACCTGGGTGGTCGGGCCAGTTTGGCCTTGTGCACCTGTTTTGGCTCCTAGGTCTTGTTTTGTTGGCTTGTGACGTGATTTGATGGCTCAGATCTGAATTAGGGTTAATCCTATGGCCTAAACTAGTCTCTACACCTATAAAAACACCCTAATACCTAGCCTAAATCATCACAAATCAACCTAACAACTAAATTCTGCCAAAATGCTCCCTAATCATGGCCTCCATCTTCATCTTGAGAGCTTCTAAGGCAAAAAGGAGCAAGCTTTCTTCTTTCTATCAAAGGAGCTACTTATTCTCAAGGCTATTTGCGTTGCTACATCATTCCTAGAGCTTCTACAACATCTCTATCTTGTTCTATTGTATTCTAGTTCTCATACCCACGCTTTGTAAGCCCCATCCGTACCGCTAGGTTCGATCATGGCCTTATAGAATCGAAGCTCGAACTTTGCTCTTCAATTTGGTTTAGAAATCATGAATTAATTTATGAAGATTTGTGAGAGTTTAGAGGATTAATAAGAGATGGTTCTGGCCATTGAAACAGTAGGTGGCGGCTACAACATTTAGGGGATTAGGGTTTTGCAAAAAGAATGTGTTTTTATAATATTTAATGTTAATTTTACAAATAAACCCATAACTTCTTTTAGAATAGTAAAGCAGGCAAGGATGGAAAAATATGTTGCATAATATGTGATTAGTTTATTATATTAGGAAAAACTTTTGACATGGCGGCAAACTCATAACTCTACATTTACATGTACTTTTAATAGCGGAGTGATTGATTAGTATTAATGTTTTATGGCTAATAAATTTTTTCCTTTTCCTTTCACATTGATAATCTAGAAAAAGATTGTACTAATTGACATGAGTTCATCCTATAATTATTTCTTTCTGTTTTTAGGTGTCATAATCTTTACTTGGAAAGATGTTTCTAACAAAAGTCGGTTCGTGCTATTTCAGCGTCATTAATTTTTATTTTATAGTGCAACTTAGGTAATGTACTATTTTCAGATTTTTTTTTATAGTATCATGGATTAAATGGATTTAAGAAAGGGAAACCGTTTTAAAAAAAAACTACATTAAATGGAGAGAGCAATGTGACTATATATAGGATTCAATTTAATGTAGATTAATTATCCTTTCCAATCAATTTGTTTATTTATGTAAAAATGATGCTAGGATCATTACAATAGTCTTTACCATATTACACTGGGTTTTAAGGATTAAATTACCCTACCAAGAATTTATTTTGGCAAAATTAGATGCTTACATTAAGAAATTAAATTTACATTAAGAATTTATGGTAGCCACAATTTCTATGACAATTTTTTTCTTCTAAAGAGTTCCAATTGAGATTCCAACATTAAATTTAAGAAATAGATTACAGTTACTAGGAAGATAATCAAAAGTTGTGTTCTAATTATACTAATTCGAAATTAAAGATTTTAAGTGTAACATCAAGACAGTTTCTATATCGTTTACAGCTATTATTCAATGACTATAAAATATTGTTTTCATAATAAAGTTATCCTCAACTCTAAAAGGGAACAAGAAAAAAACTTTTTTTTTCGTAAAAATAACCAATTTTATACTCCATATTCCTCAAAATAGCTTAAACTAAAAATAAGAATTGGTTCTGAAATTCCGGGTTGTTACAGTAGGCCTAACAAAACTGACCTTTAAAGATATCTAAAGCTCCCGACCGAGTTCCTTGCATTGGATGCATCCCTATTACGAGATTCGGGTTATAGTAGGCAATACGTTCGGGTGAGCGTCTAAAAACATGCACTGAGTGGTGTATTATAGACGATAGGGCATTACTCTGTGTTGAGACGTGATTCGACTAAGGAGTTCATATATAAAGATCTGTACACTCACGATGGTTGTTCTGTGCGATTACATGACATAACAATATAGATTTTCGTATGTAGTTTGACGTAGGAAGGAGGTTGTGCATACTTCCGTTGAATGACAGTGGAGACTGTACGAGGAGGGTACTATGGGAAGTACCTTGAGATGTTGGGTATAGCTACATATATGTTATATTAGGTTTTATTCTAATAAGGAGTAGATGGGTGTGACGTATGTGTAGGGCCTAGAGTGTTACATACCTGAATAATCTAATAATAAAGAAATGTAGTCGAACATTATATGTATGGTTATTTCAGAATGTATAATTTATCCTCTCACCAGAACTCGTGTTCTGACCCCTTCCTCGTAGCATACTCGCAGGATAGATCTATGGCAAAAATTTGGTAGCCTTTGGACATTTGTTAGACAGGGTCGATATTTCGGTAAGGCTATATTTGATTACTATATTTTAATCATTCCGTTATGAGATGTTTTATCAAACTTTGATATATTCATTATTTCTGTCTTTTCTGCATGATACTAGACAAGCCAATTCAAGCTTTGATAGATTGAGAATTTTGATAAAAAATCGATTTATCGAAATTCGGGTTGTTATATCAATCTTAATGACCAAGTTAGAGCCATGTGCTTTCTTGTCGATTCTAGATATCGATTCCTAAGCGAGAAGCACATCATTGGTGATAAGCCTACATTTGATAATCCCATCTTGAGAATCATAATGATACGATCAAGGAAAGGAGCAAGTCATTTTGCCATAATCATAGAAATGACTGTAACACCCCGAATTTTAGTTAACACTGATATTCACTAATTACAGAATTAATAATCTCAGATGTGAGAATCAGGGGAAACGGGTTACGTCATTGTGTTCGTCTGGGAAAAATACGCGAAATAGAGTCCGAAATTTTGTAAATCGGAGTCCGTATGACCCAGTTAAGGCCCAAAGAAGTTTTCGGGAAATTTGAATTTCGAAACATGCAGAAATGGGGGCCAGGCGGGAAAACTCCCGCCCAGCCAAGTCGACTTGGCTGTCGACAGGGCTGTCGACTTGCCTGTCGACATGCCTGTCGACTTGGCAGTCGACAGGGCTGTCGACTTGCCCTGTCGGCTGATTCTGGCCTGGGTGCACCAGTTTGAGTTTTGGGCTGTGTTTTGGAGGGCTGGACGAAATCTGATGGCTCTAAATAGAATTAGGGTTAATCTAAGGGTTAGAAACACATCCTAATCCTATAAATAAGACCCTAAGCTAGCCCTAAATGATCATAATCCTATCCTCTAACTAAACTATGCCAAAATTTTCTATGATCATAGCCTCCACTCAAAAGCCTAGCCTCCATCCTCTTTCTAATACTATTTCTATGAAGGCTTTCATGTTCATACAAGCATCTTTGAGTTGTATGAGTGATCATTAGCTTGCATTCATCATCAAGTTGCAAGCTTTATGTTCAAGGCTAGAGTTTTTGGGTGATTTTTGGCAAGGGTTTGCTTATTGGAGTTTAGTGGTGAGTTTCTATAGCCTTAATAATCAATTGTTAAATTGATTATGATAGTATATGATAAGATATGGCTATGTTTGTGGATCAATGTGTTTATGCAAGTTTAGTATAGTGTATGTTGTGTGTTTTGCAAGTTTTATGCTATATGCAAGTTTAATGCTATGTTTTATGATGCTCATTATGCAAAACACTATGTTGAACATTGATTCATATGTAACATGTTATGCAAGCTATATGTGAGATTATATGCAAGTTTATATGTAACATGTTATATGCAAGTTATGTGCATGATTATATGCAAGTTTATATGTAACATGTTATGCAAGTTATGTGTTTGGTTATATGCAAGTTATGTGCATGATTATATGCAAGTTTATATGTAACATGTTATGCAAGTTATGTGTTTGGTTATATGCAAGTTATGATGCAAGTTCATATGCAAGTTATGATGCAAGTTCATATGCAAGTTATGATGCAAGTTCATATGCAAGTTTGTCTCTTTTTATGATATGCATAATATATGCAAGTTTGCCTCTATGTATGACATAAGCACATGTGCAAGTTCATCCCTTTTAGACCTATGACATGTATGCAAGTTGACACCTTTATGATAGGTCTATGACATGAACATTTAAGCAAGTTACCATCTTTATGACACATGTGATTCATGCAAGTTTGGGTTGGTTATTTATGCAAGTTGGGTTTATGGTCATATATGCAAGTTGACACCTTTTAAGCCCATGATAATGCTAATGATATGCTAAGTTGAACCAATTGTGTGTATGATGAATCTTCTCTTTTGAAGTATGTCATGTTAACGTATTTACGTGGGGACGATGGGGTAGAAATTAATGAACACATAAAATTGTGTGAAGTGGGTATGATTAAACATACCATAAAGTGGATGGACATAATTGGGAATTTACCTATTAAGTTAGGTCTACCCATATTATGGAATTGGGAATTTACCTATTGAGTTAGGTCTACCCATATTCTTAAATATTTGTAATTAATTAGGGATAATTAATACAAATTATGGGGGTGATTAATTAGGTGTAATTAATCTACTAAGACACGAGGTTGGACCCTTTTGTAGCATAAGACTGCCCGGAACCGACCGGCAAATCCAGCGGCTACAAATGATTGGCCCAATGTGAGAGGTCTTAGTCATAAACTAAATACGTGACAAGTGTAAAGACACGAGGTTAGACTCTGTTATGGTGTAAGGCTGCCCGGAACCAACCGGCATATCCAGCTGCCATAAAAGACAGTCTAATGTGAGAGGTCTTTATAAAGGTTACGATCTTAATTAATTAAGAAACACTTAACCAAATTAGCATGTAGTGAGGCATGAGGGGTTAAGTGGGTGCCTTGGGTGGCATGTAGTAACTAGTGGGGGTGCCTTGGGTGGCATAAGGAAACTAGTGGGTTGCCTTGGGTGGCAATAGAAAATACGATTAGAATACTTAACCAAAGTGGAACATGTAATTAAACATGATTAAAGGGTTAAGTAAGTGCCTTGGGTGGCATGTGGGAATCAAGTAAGTGCCTTGGGTGGCATGTGGAAATCTAGTGTGGGCCTTATGTGACAATTGAAATATAATTAAATGACAAGCTTAAGTAGTAGCTTGTGGGGGGCCTTAAGTGGCAATTGAAATATAATTAAATGACAAGCTTAAGTAGTAGCTTGTGGGGGCCTTAAGTGGCAATTGAAATATGATTAAATGACAAGCTTAAGTAGTCGCTTGTGGGGGCCTTGAGTGGCAATTGAAATATGATTAGATGACTTAACCAAACCTTAACATGTAAGTGGGCATGATTATAAAAGGGGTTAAGTGGGATGCACTAGATAAAATGACAAGCTTAAGTAGTAGCTTGTGGGGGCCCATTTCAACCAATATCCCAAATGTATCTTTGTGGGCTCGACCCAAGTCTAGGACGGGACACGCATATTGGGCTTGACTATAAGAGGCCAAAACGGGGTAGCGGTGGCAACGCGAGTCCAACGGGTTTCATATGCGTGTGTGGACCCGGGCTGGTAGGTAAGACGTTGTTGCATCGTGTAGGTATAAGCCGTGCACCATTGATTATCGGGTTGCCACTTTGGGGAGTGATACACCCCACTGTGGGGACAGCACGGGTATCTACGGTAGGGAGCCGATCGCTTGGGGGTAGTGGGTACACCTAGTGGAGATAGGGGCAGACGGCACCTATGTAGTCAGCTAGGGGTACAAGAAACTACTGGGTAAAATTACTAAGTACACTTAGTGGGATCAACCTTTAAGTAGGAATTACCCTTGGTGGGTAGAACTGGTGTGGTGCATTGTAGGAATTACCCTTGGGTGGGTAGATCTGGGGTGGTGCAATATTGTAATTATCCTTGGGTGGATAGGCGCGTCTTTACCGTTATCTTAGTACATCCTGTGTTTAGTTGGCTACTTAGTGTAGTCATTATCCCCAGAGGTACCGTACCTTGTTTATATCATACCTTAATTACTTTAATGATTGTATTGTTAAGGTTATAGGACTCACTCAGACTTATGTTTGACCCCGTTGTTTCTTTATCTTTTTCCCAACCCTCAGGTTTTCAGAGTGGGCCTAGCACTGGTGGGCTTTGATCAGACTGCTTTATCTATATTTTGGAGCTTGGACCGTGGATGTAAAGCTCAGTTTATCTTTTCTATTATGGCTATTAGGTTATGTAGTGGGATTATGTACTTTTGTTTTTATCAGGATGGATATTATGTACTTGACTCTTATTTATGGTTTTGGTGTAACCAAACATGTTTTACTTTCCGCTGGAATGAAATGATGTTTTAAATTCTCAAGTATTACTTATATTTGTCTTGTTGTAATTTTTCTGTTCTATATTCACTTAAAATACTCCACCGATGTTATGGCATTCCCATAGTGAGTGACCGTAGCGGGTGTGGGGTGTTACACGTGGTATCAGAGCTTAAGGTTACCAGAACAGATAATTTTTTTAGAAAAACTATTTTCTAAGAATATTTTTGAAAGGAGTATTTTCAAAAACATGTCTTTTAAGAGAAAAGTTTTTGAAAGAAAAGCATAATCCCCGATAGCCATATCTTTATCTTTCGAATTCTCCGTTTTGAATCTCTTCCTCTCTCGTCTTGAGTTTCCCCTCCGCGTATAGATGATCTTTCTAAGATAGATAAGAATGGGAAAACCACTTCAAGGGACCTAGACATTAGTCGGACTAGAAGTTGGTTCAAGAAGGAGGAGGACTGGTAGGTACCTATTGGATAGACGATGGGAGGAAGGCTCAAATAGTTGTTTGGTTAATGAAGGACGAAACCACATTTTGATGGGAGGTTACGAGTGGAGAATGGGAAGAAGAGAGCTAGTAGTTATCCTTTTGGAGGAATAGGACACCTTATTAGGATTGTCCAAGGAGGCAAGGGCAAGGTACGGAATCTTCTGGAGGGTAGTTGTATTCCCTCACGGCTAGTGTACCAGATGGGGATAGGACCGTCTAGGTAGGAATTTGGATTTCTTTATTATCCGGTTCGAACTTTATTTGATTCTGACGCATCGAGTTCGTTTATCTCATCATTGTTAGTTGAGTCACTGCACTTAGACACCAGTTTAGTAGATGATCCCTTAGTTGTTTCAAACCCAATTGGGGCTCCATGATGTGTTTGGGTTTGAAAGTTTCTATACTTAGCGTTGAGTTTAGATGTGATGCTTCTTGGGCTTCACGGGCTATGGGTTAGTTTTGGGCATGGACTGGTTATCCAGTAATGGTGCCGTTCTCGTTTGTGGAAGGAGAGTTGTTAGGCTTACGACCCGCTTGGGTAACACTCTCGAGATCTCTTGTAATCCCATGGAATCTGTTATGCTAAGTTATCTAGAATCGCTTGACACGTCGGTCTAGAGTTTGCGATCTGTTAGAGAGGTCCGGGAATACTCGGATGTGTTTGAGGAGGTGAAGGGCTTACCTCCGGAGCGGGAGATTGACTTCCGAATATATCTGGTAGACAATGCCAAACCAGTATCTTGGCCAGTGTGCCACATGGCTCCTCGTGAGAGGAGGGAACTCCATAAGCAAGTAGGCGATTTGCTTGAGAAGGGGTTCATAAGACGAAGTATATCGGAGTGGGGTGCTCCAGTAGTTTTTGCCACGAAGGTGGATGGGTCCCTCAGACTTTGTGTAGGCTAAAGAAAACTAAATAAACTCACAAAGAAGAATAGACACCCATTGCCGAGGATTGATGATCTCTTTGATCAGTTAGTTGGCGCCTCAGTATTTTCGCAGTCGGACTTAGCCACGGGGTTTCGTCAGTTGAGAGTGGCTGAGGATAGTATAGAGAAGACTGCCTTTAGGACTCCGGATGGGTTTTTATGAGTGGCTGGTGATGCCATTTGGTTTGACGAACGCCCCCGCATACTTTATTGATTTGATGAGAAGGGTGTTCAGGGAGTACCTAAATAAGTTCGTGATAGTCTTTGTAAATGACATCTTGGTCTTTCCTAGGAGCGAAATAAGTTTTCGTATGTGCTCAATAGGTTGAGCAAAGCCAGTTATGGGATAAACGGTGGTTTTGGAGCGAGACTGGCGAGGACATCCAGAGTTGGACAAGGGCTTAATTATTTAGCCGTTTTTACTAGTATCATCTCACGTAGGTCGTCTGAATTCGAAGGAGGTATCCCTTGGGTGTTTGTCTGATATTGGTTTAGGCCTTTGGGGCTTGCATTTGGGGGATGTCGAGTTCGACTAGGGTGGTCTGCGTGAGAGATGGATAGTTGTGACGATTTTGCATGGGAGAATATCCTGATTTTCTCTAGAAGTGGAGAAAAGCATGCCCTACATCTTAGGGAAGGGTTGGAGACTCTTTGAGCGTATTGTCTTAAGACAACAAAGGTGGATGGAATTCTTAGCATCCTATGAGTTTGAGATAGCGTATACCCCTGGCAAGGGTAACGTGGTGGCAGACGCCTTAAGCAAAAAAAGGCTGTCCTTGAGTCCATTGTTCGTGGAACGACAGAGCTTAGAGTTTATTTCTATGTTTGACTTTAGACCTTCCGTTGACTTTGTACCCGGTTTGCTAGCCTCCTTGGAGGTTAGGCCTACTCTTTTGGGACGGATTGGCGAGGCACAGCGAGATGACCCACAGTTGGTTGAGTTAGTAGAGAAACTCATAAGGGGGGGAGTCGTCCAGCCATTTGAGTAGGTACACCCTAGATGGTAAGGGGTGGTTGTGTAGAGACAGTAGACTTTGTGTACCGCAAGATGAGGGTTTGAGGAAGGCTATACTTGATGATGCACATCGGCCGAAGATGACCATTCATCCCGATGGGGACAAGATGTACCAAGATAGGAAGCGAGTTTTCTTTTGGGCCGGTATGAAGAAAGACGCGGCCGAGTATGTCGCTAGATGCTTGGGGTGCCAACAAGTAAAAGCGGAGCAAAAGAAACCCGGTTGGTTGCTTCACCCATTGGAGGTTCCGCTATGGAAGTGGGATAGTATCTCGATGGATTACCGAGATCGAGGAAGGGTAATACGGGAATTTGGGTTGTGGTAGACAGACTTACTAAGAGCGCCCATTTTATACCCGTGGAGAGCAAGAGGACTGCTCCATGGCTAGCTTCAGTATATCTTCGAGAGATAGTTCGATTGCATGGCGTACCTTCCAAGCATAGTGAGTGATCGAGATCCTATCTTCACTAGAGAGTTTTGGAAGAGTTTGCAAGAGGCGGTAGGGACTCAGTTGTGTTTGAGTACCGCATATCATCCTCAGACGGACGGCCAGACCGAGAGGGTGAATCGTATTTTAGAAGACCTTTTGAGGCTATGTATCTTAGATTTTGAAGGTACATGAGAAGAGCATCTTCCATTGGTGGAGTTGCCCAACAGACTCAGTGGTGTACATGATGTATTCCATGTGTCACATTTGAGGAAGTGCCTACATGAGACCGCAGCGGTGGTAGAGCCGAGCTTGCTTAGAGAAGTAGAGATAGAGCGTGATGCGACTATTCGACGAGCTCCTACACGCATCCTTGGGTCAGAGATTAAGAGGTCGAAAAACAGGGAGGTTCAACTAGTCAAAGTGCAATGGGGAGAAGATGAGAGCAACGCTACTTGGGAGACGGAAGCGAAAATGCGTTCATTATACCCATTCCTTTTTAAGGGTATGTCTTTTAACTTCTCCTTTATCGTTTGTTTAGTACTTATCTTATCTTTAGTATGTCCTCTTGTTAGTGCCTTTGACCTTTAGATAGGGTAAACCTATGGTTGAAACATGTGTTTGAGACATGTTATGATTGATGGATGCATGTGGATGCAAGTGTTTGCTAGTAGTTGCTCGTGGATGCATATACACACACTCTAGACACTAGATCGGCTCAATCACTTCATATTGCATATTGCATATAATTGTGTGTAGGTAGCTATATTTATGGATGTATAATGATTGTGTTATCATATGGATGATGCATTTTGGTGAATGATTGTGCACTCATGTAGATATTGTATGTGTCGATAGGGTTCTCTCGCATACATAATGGATGCATGGCACTATCATGGTTTGCATATGTTCATACATTAGATAGGGAACATATACACACACTTTTTGCATATGCTCATACATCAGTAGAAATTGTTTTAAGGACAATGGATGCCCGTGTTTGATGGATTGAGTAGATGGTTGTTTGGATGGTAGGATATGCATTCTCCTTAACTTGAAGATTTCGGGGACGAAATCCTTTAAGGAGGGGAGAATGTAACACCCCGAATTTCAGTTAACACTGATATTCACTAATTACACAATTAATAATCTCAGATGTGAGAATCAGGGGAAATGGGTTACGTCATTGTGTTCGTCTCGGAAAAATACGCGAAATAGAGTCCGAAATTTTGTAAATCGGAGTCCGTATGACCCGGTTAAGGCCCAAAGAAGTTTTCGGGAAATTTGAATTTCGAAACATGCAGAAATGGGGGCCAGGCGGGAAAACTCCCGCCCAGCCAAGTCGACTTGGCTGTCGACATGCCTGTCGACTTGGCAGTCGACAGGGCTGTCGACTTGCCCTGTCGGCTGATTCTGGCCTGGGTGCACCAGTTTGAGTTTTGGGCTGTGTTTTGGAGGGCTGGACGAAATCTGATGGCTCTAAATAGAATTAGGGTTAATCTAAGGGTTAGAAACACATCCTAATCCTATAAATAAGACCCTAAGCTAGCCCTAAATGATCATAATCCTATCCTCTAACTAAACTATGCCAAAATTTTCTATGATCATGGCCTCCACTCAAAAGCCTAGCCTCCATCCTCATTCTAATACTATTTCTATGAAGGCTTTCATGTTCATACAAGCATCTTTGAGTTGTATGAGTGATCATTAGCTTGCATTCATCATCAAGTTGCAAGCTTTATGTTCAAGGCTAGAGTTTTTGAGTGATTTTTGGCAAGGGTTTGCTTATTGGAGTTTAGTGGTGAGTTTCTATAGCTTTAATAATCAATTGTTAAATTGATTATGATAGGATATGATAATATATGGCTATGTTTGTGGATCAATGTGTTTATGCAAGTTTAGTATAGTGTATGTTGTGTGTTTTGCAAGTTTTATGCTATATGCAAGTTTAATGCTATGTTTTATGATGCTCATTATGCAAAACACTATGTTGAACATTGATTCATATGTAACATGTTATGCAAGCTATATGTGAGATTATATGCAAGTTTATATGTAACATGTTATATGCAAGTTATGTGCATGATTATATGCAAGTTTATATGTAACATGTTATGCAAGTTATGTGTTTGGTTATATGCAAGTTATGTGCATGATTATATGCAAGTTTATATGTAACATGTTATGCAAGTTATGTGTTTGGTTATATGCAAGTTATGATGCAAGTTCATATGCAAGTTATGATGCAAGTTCATATGCAAGTTTGTCTCTTTTTATGATATGCATAATATATGCAAGTTTGCCTCTATGTATGACATAAGCACATGTGCAAGTTCATCCCTTTTAGACCTATGACATGTATGCAAGTTGACACCTTTATGATAGGTCTATGACATGAACATTTAAGCAAGTTACCATCTTTATGACACATGTGATTCATGCAAGTTTGGGTTGGTTATTTATGCAAGTTGGGTTTATGGTCATATATGCAAGTTGACACCTTTTAAGCCCATGATAATGCTAATGATATGCTAAGTTGAACCCATTGTGTGTATGATGAATCTTCTCTTTTGAAGTATGTCATGTTAACGTATTTACGTGGGGACGATGGGGTAGAAATTAATGAACACATAAAATTGTGTGATGTGGGTATGATTAAACATACCATAAAGTGGATGGACATAATTGGGAATTTACCTATTAAGTTAGGTCTACCCATATTATGGAATTGGGAATTTACCTATTGAGTTAGGTCTACCCATATTCTTAAATATTTGTAATTAATTAGGGATAATTAATACAAATTATGGGGGTGATTAATTAGGTGTAATCAATCTACTAAGACACGAGGTTGGACCATTTTGTAGCATAAGACTGCCCGGAACCGACCGGCAAATCCAGCGGCTACAAATGATTGGCCCAATGTGAGAGGTCTTAGTCATAAACTAAATACGTGACAAGTGTAAAGACACGAGGTTAGACTCTGTTATGGTGTAAGGCTGCCCGGAACCAACCGGCATATCCAGTTGCCATAAAAGACAGTCTAATGTGAGAGGTCTTTATAAAGGTTACGATCTTAATTAATTAAGAAACACTTAACCAAATTAGCATGTAGTGAGGCATGAGGGGTTAAGTGGGTGCCTTGGGTGGCATGTAGTAACTAGTGGGGTGCCTTGGGTGGCATAAGGAAACTAGTGGGTTGCCTTGGGTGGCAATAGAAAATATGATTAGAATACTTAACCAAAGTGGAACATGTAATTAAACATGATTAAAGGGTTAAGTAAGTGCCTTGGGTGGCATGTGGGAATCAAGTAAGTGCCTTGGGTGGCATGTGGAAATCTAGTGGGGGCCTTAAGTGGCAACTGTAATATAATTAAATGACAAGCTTAAGTAGTAGCTTGTGGGGGGCCTTAAGTGGCAATTGAAATATAATTAAATGACAAGCTTAAGTAGTAGCTTGTGGGGGCCTTAAGTGGCAATTGAAATATGATTAAATGACAAGCTTAAGTAGTAGCTTGTGGGGGCCTTGAGTGGCAATTGAAATATGATTAGATGACTTAACCAAACCTTAACATGTAAGTGGGCATGATTATAAAAGGGGTTAAGTGGGATGCACTAGATAAAATGACAAGCTTAAGTAGTAGCTTGTGGAGGCCCATTTCAACCAATATCCCAAACGTATCTTTGTGGGCTCGACCCAAGTCGAGGACGGGACACGCATATTGGGCTTGACTATAAGAGGCCAAAACGGGGTAGCGGTGGCAACGCGAGTCCAACGGGTTTCATATGCGTGTGTGGACTCGGGCTGGTAGGTAAGACGTTGTTGCATCGTGTAGGTATAAGCTGTGCACCATTGATTATCGGGTTGCCACTTTGGGGAGTGATACACCCCACTGTGGGGACAGCACGGGTATCTACGGTAGGGAGCCGATCGCTTGGGGGTAGTGGGTACACCTAGTGGAGATAGGGGCAGACGACACCTATGTAGTCAGCTAGGGGTTCAAGAAACTACTGGGTAAAATTACTAAGTACACTTAGTGGGATCAACCTTTAAGTAGGAATTACCCTTGGTGGGTAGAACTGGTGTGGTGCAGTGTAGGAATTACCCTTAGGTGGGTAGATCTGGGGTGGTGCAATATTGTAATTATCCTTAGGTGGATAGGCGCGTCTTTACCGTTATCTTAGTACATCCTGTGTTTAGTTGGCTACTTAGTGTAGTCATTATCCCCAAAGGTACCGTACCTTGTTTATATCATACACTAATTACTTTAATGATTGTATTGTTAAGGTTATAGGACTCACTCAGACTTATGTCTGACCCCGTTGTTCCTTTATCTTTTTCCGAACCCTCAGGTTTTCAGAGTGGGCCTAGCACTGGTGGGCTTTGATCAGACTGCTTTATCTATCTTTTGGAGCTTGGACCGTGGATGTAAATCTCAGTTTATCTTTTCTATTATGGCTATTAGGTTATGTAGTGGGATTATGTACTTTTGTTTTTATCAGGATGGATATTATGTACTTGACTCTTATTTATGGTTTTGGTGTAACCAAACATGTTTTACTTTCCGCTGGAATGAAATGATGTTTTAAATTCTCAAGTATTACTTATATCTGTCTTGTTGTAATTTTTCTGTTCTATATTCACTTAAAATACTCCACCGATGTTATGGCATTCCCATAGTGAGTGACCGTAGCGGGTGTGGGGTGTTACAATGACCTTATTAGAGAAATTGCAGAGGCTAATCGAACGAAATTCCGAGCAGGATCACGGGTTTTCAAGGTTAATAGTGGTCCAACTCTTGAGGAGAGAGCACCTAAAAAAAGAAATACATAATGGCAAATGAGAAGTCATGACTATTGACTTGACACACAAATTTGTAGAAAGCATCATTAAATCCATCTGGCTCACCGCGCTATCCTTACTGAGTGCAAAAACTATGGACTGGATTTCCTCAACAGAGGGAAGGCGTGAAAGAGTGGACTCGTCAGAAGGAAAAAATAGTCGAGGAATATGAAGAAGAACACCTAAATCAAAAGAGTTACCAGAGGGACACTGCAAGAGAGAACGAAAGCGAGAAATGAGGGTCTCTTTTACATCAGTGGGGAGGAGGCCACCGAGGAATAAGGACTCAAAATTTGAGAAATCGAAAGAAGCTTATTCTTTTTCTGATCGAGGAATGGAAAAATTCAAGTTGGAGTCACCATAGATAACCCACGTGATTTTGGCTTTTTGGCTAAGAAAGTCAGTCTCAATCCCCCACCTCGGAGTTGAAGGTGAATTGGGCCCGAGCCTAATCCACTTTATTAGAGGAAGAAGGGTCTTCATCGAAAAGAGCCTCCGCAAGAGTGAGAGCCTCTTCCGTTGAGTAGATCCAATCAGAGATATTCTTAGAGACGTGGATGTTCTAGGATTTACGGCAAGATTTGAGGCGTTTAGATTTTTGAAAAAAGAAGGCCATCAGATTTCCTGAAACCAAAATAGCCCAGGAAACCATCACCGTAGTAGACAAGAGTGAGTGATGGGACATGGACATCGTTTGTAAATAAAACGATGTGGGAGCCGAAGTGGAGTGAGGAGAGCACATCAAAATCATGGAGGCATGATCGGAGTTAGTGTGATGCATACGGTCGACGTAGAAAGCGAAAGGGAGCGCAAATCAACCGTCGTTGCGAACACCCCTGTCAAGCCTAAAGAGGATTCTGGTCGAACCTTCTTGGTTATTACACCAAGTGAAAGTCGACCCCACGAACGACACCTTAGATAAACCTAAGTAAAGAATAAAGGCACTGAAATCTTCAATTGCCAAGCGACCAATAAAAGAGCCACCAAGCTTCTCCGCCTGACAGGCGATGACGTTGAAATCCCTTTCTAGGATGCATGCATCAAACCCATGAACTGAAAGTGCAAGGATGTCCTACCATAAGCCTTGACGCTCGAACCGGTCATAACTCATGTAAACCACATATCAAAGGAAGTTGAAAGGAAGAAAATGAACAGAGCAAGCCACCAAAAGGAGCTGAGGAGAATCAGAAACAAGATGAACAAAAACCACCTTATCCAGAAGAATCCAAATATCGTTGAAGCCGTGCATACCTCCAAAATTTAGAGGAATAACAAGATTGGAAAGCACCTCTGAGGCCATAAATGGTTCTTCAATAACCACAATCCGAATATAATATATTAAGAATGCGCTTGAGAAAGCGAGATAGACGCCTTGTTCCCAACTCCATGAATATTCCAAAACAAAACATTTGCCATGGAAGAAAACAGAGAGATTAACAAAAAGAAGGATACTCAGATAAGATAAAGGCGATGACAAGTGGATCTGAATATATGCTCTTTAGCAGACAGAGAAAGGGAATGGATGGTTCAAGGAGTAGAAAGATTAGGATAAATTTTTCTACTCTTCGAAGAGGAAGGAGAAGGACAGGAAGGAAGCAAAGGTGTAGAGGGAACTGCTGCAGACGCAACCGAAACTTTCCGATCGTGGGGTACGAAGGGAGGACCTCAAGAATGGGTATGCTAGATAAGCTGGACACAAAACTCGGCGTTCTCAGCTAACCAATCAAGATGAGCATTGAGGAGCCTACTCTCTACAACAGAAAGAAAAACACATGAGCGAGCCCTGGGGGAGGTAAATGTCAAGACGCCAAGTGAGGGCATCACAAATGACTTTTCGGACTCCGTCACCACAGTATCGTCATCAGATTGATGACTAGGTGAAAAAACAGACAATCTGGACTCAAGCGGGGAAACAATAGACGTCACGACAACCGGTAAAAACCGAGGGACCCGAGGGCAGACAAAAAAGACAAATAATCGAGAAAGGCAAACAAGAGGAATACCATCGAGGAAAAGCCTACCGGAACGGAAAGGCCGACAACGCAAGAAGCGGCCCACCACCAGTGACTCAACCCATAAACACGAGAAATAGACCCCCTCCCCCAAAAAAAAAAAAAAAAATCCACAAAAAAAAAACACAACACTAGCCACTAGGAAAAATCCAAGATGTTGGGAAACAATCAAGAGAGAATACCGGAAGCACAACCGAAAGGCACATAAAACCAAGAAACCATACCAAACTCGATAAAATAAGATAGACGGAGCCAAACCCCGCCAAAAACAACCAAGCACCCAATATCAACCACAAGTCCGCCACCATAGCCACCGAAAAATAAGCCAACTGAAACCACTAAAGGCCCACAAAGGGGAAAAAACAAGAGGATTACGTAAGAACAAGATGAACAGAATCCCCAGCAAAAGGAAGAAAAAAGGCTAAGGCCATGTCTAGCAAAAAAAATAGACTCAACCCCACAAAAAAGCCATTGAAGGGCTTTAAGTGGATATTGACATCTTGTTACTTAGATCCTATTACCAAAAAAAGCCATGGAAGGGCTTTAAGTGGATATCGACATCCTAAAACCAAGATTGGGAGAACAAAAACAGAAGGGCAGGCAGGAATCAAAGTTACCACCAAAAAACGGATATGCAAGCCAAAGCATGCACAAAGCACACACCAATCATAGAAACATAAGGAGCAGTAGACCAAATCCACAAGCGCGGACCCATAGCGAGGAGAATGGCCCAATCTCTGAGGACCCGCCCACATACCCACCAACAATACCAAAACCACGCAAATCAGAATGAGAAAATGGCGGAAGGGAATGCGATCCAACAAAACATAAAGAGGAAACACCCAACAATCAACATAAAAATAAAAACCAGCAGCAGACCGAAAACTCACGCCTCCATAGGTTACCACGCCTATCACCTCGATGTCGGGCTACAACCGAGTGCCAGCAACACTGGTTGACATGCTAGTCGCCTTCGTGAGAAGCTGCAACCAAGAGTCAGCAACAAGCATCACAAGACGCGGACACTCGTCGCGAAGTCAATAGATGACGGAACTCAGAGCCCCATGACCAAACTCGCCTGCTTCGAGACAGGACTGAAGGTGGCAAATGCACAACCAAGGGTGCAATGTCCTCCAATGCCTCAAGACAAACAAGTGGGGGCAAACGAGTTAAAAGTGCAAAGAGGTGGTACTGCTCACACAGGAGCCACACCAAAGCGAGTAAAACCCACCGTACGAGGCGCAGATGCTCGCATAGCATATCGAAGTCGCGACTGGCGAGGGGGATCAAGGGAGCAATGGCCATCAACAGGCTTAGGCTGAGAAACCAAGATTGGACAAAAGGGGGCCAATTCTTGCTGCCAAGAAGATAACAAGAAATGGTCCGTAGAAGGAAACAGATTGCCGAAACCGGAGATTCCTTACCTTAGACCACACTATGGCGGGAGGCAAAGATATCCCAAATCCAAGCATCATTAAATTTCCAACTCCTGTGAAATGACTGATCCCCAATCTCAAGGCTAAAATCGGTAGACGTAAAAATCTTACAGAGCTCAATAAGCATGAAATCCCCAACCATTAAGTAGCAATGATGAAGAAGAGGCCACAAATCATCCAACACATCAACGCGAAACAAAACCGGAAAACACCCAGATTTAGCCTCAAAAACCCTAGTACCGGTTTTGGATGTCACCGCCTCACACACCACCATAACATCCATATGAGGCCCACAAAAAGAGCCAACTGCCAAAAACCTTATAAATAAGTTAAAAGGAACCATACAAGGCAGCACAGATCCCATGAGAGGAGATCCACAACCACATAGAGCAGACAACAGGGAAAATGCAACGGAAGATTTAATGGATAAAGGCCAAAGTGGAGAGAAATCAGACAAGTGTAGAAATCACTATAGAGAAGGAAAATAGATCACCATAGAAATGACCCTTTTTTTTTTTTTTTTTTTTTTTTGAGTTGTGATTTTAAACTTCTATTAACTTTCTCCCAAAATGTAAAATTGAAATTACTGAATTAGAAATAAGGATTTTGAAGTTGAAAAGATAGATGAAAATGATTTTGAAAGCAATAGAGCTATGTGAAAGCGAAGAAAAGAAGGGGAAAAAAACAAAATAATGCAAGGGCAAATTAATAGATGGCAAATTCTATTTATACACCAAAAATGACTTAACATACACCATTATTTTTCTATATAATTCTATTACTAAATTACCCTTTTCTCATAGTTGCTTTTTAAAACTTTTGCATATAAATAGTCAAATTATTCTTAAAAGTATTGAAACTCTAGACAAACTAAATATGTTAATAGATTATTTAATTATGAAATCTAAATTTCAATTAAGAAAACATTCAAAAATAATGGTCTAATTTAGAAGTGTTGATTTATTTTGTAAAATTACAATAATTTTGTTGAAATTAATTATTTTTCAAAAAGTTAATAAAAGCTACAATATTAGTACAAGAAATAAATTTCATTTTGTTAAATTTAACCCAATTTGATGCAAAGAATTTTTAATTTTAGGTAATAGTGTTTTAAGTTTGAAAGAGGAAAGAAAAAGAAAATGGGAAGATGGATAATTTAGTAAAAGGAATGGTGTATGTAAAGTAATATATGGTGTATAATAGTTTGTTATAATTTTTGTTATATGTTTAGCAATTTTTGGTGTATAAATAGAATTAGCCTTAATGGATATGCGGTTACTCCTAAGGGAAATACATGCATTCTGTTCATTTTGACGGGGATAAAAGAGGGATGAAGAGAAAGAAAGAAAGGGGGGGGAGGGGGAGGGGGGGGGGGGGTGGAAGGGTGGGGGGCGCTGTTGGAACAAAGAAAGACATAACGTTCCAACAGCACTTCACGCTAACCGTGATATTTAACATTAAACCTGTGAAAAACAACTTTACTATTTACAAGTTTCACTGGTAGTGAAATATCAATTAATTCAAAGAGCCACCCACGAGGTATAGAAAGCAAAAAACTGACATTTTAATACATGCTGCTCATCGGCACACATAGCCTCTTCTAATCAGCCAAAACTTGCGTCACCAACAACGACAAAGCAACACAGAATATAAGCAATTCCAACAAAGATGGATTCGCTTCCTGTAATGAACATGGGAGACTTCTGCACGGAGAAGAGCAGAGCAATGAGTCTTCTCAATGCATGCGAAAATTGGAGTTTCTTTGAGGTACAGTGCAGTTACATATATATATATATATATATATATATATATATATATATATATACATATATATATATATATACATATATATATATATATATACATATATATATATATACACACACACACAGACAAGTGTTCGGTTGCACCTCAAAAATAGAGCATCCCATATACCCTCTGATATCAGCCCCGCAAGAGATTTAGTGAAATGAAAGAGAAATGAAGTTAGTAGGAAATGAGTGGTGGAAAAGTGGAAGGCTAAAGGGATGCTCATTATTTGGGGTGCCATTGAACCTACCTCTCTCTCTCTCTCTCTCTCTATATATATATATATATATATATATATATATATATATATATATATATATATATATATATATAGAGAGAGAGAGAGAGAGAGAGAGAGACAAACACCATTGGATCATCCCATGAATAGGGGTGCAAATCGATCGGACCGGACCGGACGGAGGTGTGTTCGGTTTCTGTCCTAAAAAAAACGGACCGAACACGGACCGGACCAAATTTTTTCTCGAATAAATTTCGTTGTCCTAATTCATGTCCTAAATAAAATCGATCGGACACGGACATGTGTTTTTCGGACACGGACACGATCGAACTCGGTCGGACATGGCTATTTATGTCACATTTTGTACATTTTACTAGATTTTCTCTCAACTATACGCCAAATTACATGTAATTCGGACGAACCAGAACCGAACATGATTTTTTCTCGTATAAATTTTGTTGTTCTAACTCGTGTCCTAAATGAAAATCGGACGGACGTATTTCGGTTACGGACACGAACGGACGTCGGACATTCAGACAAAATTTACAGCCCTACCCATGAATTACACCTCTTCATATAAAGACAAAAAGATCCAACAGCTGAGGCTCCGTGTCTCTCTCTTTGTGTCTAATTTGTGTTCAAATAGCCGTTCCCTTACTCTGAACACCAAACGCTAGATGCCTGCCAAGATCAGAAGATCTGCGTCTAGTACAAAAATCATAACCAACGCATACAACAAACATAAACTCATTCAGTGTCACTAATCATGAACTAATAATGATTTTAAAACAAATAAAGCTTATCCAAAACGACAAAATAACTCCACATCATGTTCATGATGATTATTGCAATTCTAGCTTAAAGACACTCTTAACCACAACTTATAATTCTATATGTTCTTTATTGCTTCAAACCTGGGCTCTTTTGCGTGGAACTTTTGCTGTACATAAAGCTTCGTGTAACCTTCAAACTTAAATTTTGGGTACAACCATCCAATTTTACACTCTGATCCACTCAACAGAGGCAGAGCTGGGTATATTATTTTGCATCATTTACTGGATTATAGAATGAAGCTACCAACATCCTGTTACCATTTGTTTGGGCAACCACTCGATGCATCACGCTCTGGCATTTGCCGTCTGTCATGACCTGTGTTCGAACCCAAGCCACATTAGACTATGGTATCTGTCCAGAAGTACTATAAATAGCCTGTGCATTTTTAGTGGCATATAGAATTATACGAGGTGGCTAAGAGTGTCTATAAGCTAGAATTGCAATAATCATGACGATGTGATGTAATTTTTCGTTTTTTATAAGCTTTATTTGTTTTAAAACCATTATTAGTTCATGATTAGTGTCACTGAATGAGTTTATGTTAGTTGTATGCGTTGGTTATGATTTTTGTACGGGACGTAGATCATGTCAGGCATCTGGCGTTTGGAATTCAGAGCAAGGGGACAAAACCAAATCTTAATTTTTATAATAGTATAAAGGAAATTGAGCATATGCAACAACTGCCTTTTCTATTGCCCATGAAACAACTTTTATATTATATAATCATGCCAATGTGTTGGATATTGTAGTTTTGCCAAATGCTAATCCATGAAATAACAAACAAATTTTTAAAATAAAATACAAATCTTCTGTTTAAAATATGTCAACCTAACTTTTTAGCAATATTTTTTCTCATTGGATAAGGCATACTTTACATAAAGAAAATAAGGGGATATATACCACCAAAATACACTGTAACCATATGTGTGTAGTCCGTCACATCCATCCAAGGTTTTAAATCTCGGATATCAGTCGTGTTTCGTCTCGAGGATTTTATAGAATTGATTTCTTATCGGGGGAGATCTCAGATGAGATAAGTCTAACACGAGAGTTTGTCTCAGATTTCCATCTCGGGTCTGAAAGTTCATATCAGAACAATCTCGAGGTACATGATATGTTAAAAATTGATATTTTTACAAAATGATTTTTATGAATCCTATTAAAAATATAGTAAATTAAACTTGAATTTCAAAGTAACTTTATTATTCTTTATTTAGCGATAGATCATTCATACTTTAAATCGTAATATGCTTAAAACAGAAATATTTTTGGACATAAAACATTAAAAGGATCCAAAACATAAAAAAAATTCAGTATAAATAGACCATAAAATACATAATTTCATAGGTAACATGTATGTAAAAAAGACAATACGAAAATCATAAGCATTGTAGAATATATATGAAAATACAATATGGTCATTTAACATGCAAAATGTAAAATAACAAAAGATTATCATGGCTAGATTTGGGTTTTTTAATTATTGTTCTAGTTCAGGCAAATATTTAAATTTTAACCAAAAAAACTAAGATCTCAAGCGATATTCCAGTATTTCGTCTCGGTCGATATATCATTCGATATTGAAATATCTCAAGCGATATATTCAAAAGGAGATTTAGAGTGATATTTGTTTCGTTTCGGAAGGAGCCCAAAATGAGATATCAGAGGAGATCTCCGACGATATTTGCGAGATTTGAAAGAGTGCATACATCCAATAAAGAAGGAACTCATCTTTAATTTCCTACTGTAGCCGCATCTATAAGCACCCAATATTCAATTCAACCAGATTTTAAACCTCAAAAAATTTTAACTGCTAAGTGTTACATGGTCACGTTGTTTATTCTAATTCTCAATGTTTAATTATTATTCCTACCATTTCTGTCCTTGCGTATATCCATGAAATTATTTTCAAATTGATAATATTAAAATTTTGAACTTTGAAAAATATAAAATTGTCAAGATGAAAATGTCTGAAAATCAATTCATTTTGAAATTTTAAATTTATAAAACCATTTATTATAGACATTGGTAAAAGAATATACCATAATTATTAACAACATTGGTAAAAGAATTTCATTTTAGTGAACTTTAGTAAAATTATGAACAATTCTTACTGAAACGAGACATAACATATCACATCAAACAATATGATATGCAGATCGAGGTCAGCCCATCCGGTCAATCAAGCGATCTGCTAGTGATAGTGGTAAGTCCCCTTTCCCCTGACTTCGTAATAAAAAAATTGGAATCAACAAGGCATATATCATAGCTAAACTGGAATCAATCAAGAGATCTTACTAGTAATAGTGGTAAGTCCCCTCTCCCTTGATTATGTAATAAAAAATTGGAATTAATTTCCAAGGCATATCTCATAGCTAATTTTGAAAAATACAATATTAGTTTTAACCATAAAAGTTAAGAATCACAGTGTTGTTTCTGTACCTAAATATTGGGATTTTTTGTTTTGATTTTCTTCTTCATTTCCCGGGAAGAAATATAAATTATAATGTCGCCTTTTTCTACACAACGTAGCAAATATCAAGTTGCGCGTTTGGTAGATCAAAAATGGTACTTAGACAAACTCGTACATCAAACACAAAATTTTTAAAAAGGCCACAAAGCAAATTACCCCCTCCTTTTCGAATTCCTCCAAACCTCACCAAATGGTATTCCTATTTTATTGTATTTGTGTGTGTGTGTGTTTTTTTTTTTTTGGGGGGGGGGGGGGGGGGGGGGGGGGGCATCACAGTAGCAAAATCCCATAGTAGCTAGGTCATCTATAATATGGAGTACAATTTCATTTCCAGTCTCAAATGCTGTTGGTGATCTATCTGACTCTCATCGGAAAAAGTGGTTTAAGTAAGCTATTTAACTTGATGTTTGTTGATACGTGGACCGTAATGTGCATGCTACAAAAATGCACACTAGCACATAAATGTGTATGTGTAGACAACCCCCCCCCCCCCCCCCAACACACACACAGAGTTTTGATTTTCTTCTTCATTTATCGGGAAGAAATATAAATTATAATGACGCCTTTTCTACACAACGTAGCAAATATCAAGTAGTGCCTTTGGTAGATCAAAAATGGTACTTAGACAAACTCGTACATCAGACACAAATTTTTTCAAAAAGGCCACAAAGCAAATTACCCCCTCCTTTTCGAATTCCTCCAAACCTCACCAAATGGTATTCCTATTTTATTTTATTTGTGTGTGTGTATTTGGGGGGGGGGGGGGGGGGGGGTGGTCACAGTAGCAAAATCCCATAGTAGCTAGGTCATCTATCATATGGAGTACAACTTCATTTCCAGTCTCAAATGCTGTTGGTGATCTATCTGATTCTCATAGGAAAAAGTGGTTTAAGTACGCTATTTAACTTGATGTTTGTTGATACGTGGACCATAATGTGCATACTACAAAAATGCACACTAGCACATAAATGTGTATGTGTAGACAACCCCCCACCCCCCTTCCCCACACACACACAAACCAAAAAAGACAACAAAAAGCCAAACACATTAAGTCGTCATTTGCAACTATGTCTAGAAAAAAATTATACCAAAAGAAATCTTATAGACCATCAAACCTTAACCTCTGTTCGCCTTATGATAGAAGTAAAGCTCTATAGAACATGATCAAAGAAACATGAAATACACAATGAATTACCAATCACAAAGGATAGCAACTACGGTAATAAAAAATATTCATTTGACAGAAATGAGGCGACTAAAGATTATAGGTCTATATGTAGTATGATTGAATTAGCATAAAATATTATCACGTCCCTGTGTAATGTCGCTACTTAATGGTAGATTTAGAAAAATAAAATCGGATATGTATCGGCAAAATCTGTTAGAACACATGCAGGTGACGCAATAAGTCACACTTGTTAGCTCTTATTTATATCTTTGATCTGATGTAGATCCACCGTTTCAACTTTCAATTCCATTGTGTTCACGAATTGTGTTTAAATTAATGTCTCAGCCTACCGCTACAATCAAAACAGAGTGCTACGAATATTGTTTTGTTAAGTTAATAGTTTATATTTTATGCATTTAATGCATATTAACCAAGGTTCGAGAACTCGGTTTCGGTCGTTTGAAATTTTGTCAATTTCGGATAATTTCAGTTTTGTTTTGGTTTCGGTTCAGATTTCGGTTTTCACTAGTTTATTAATAACAAGGACGATCTTCAGTGATTTTGTGTTTGTTGATTAGGATAATAAATAGATAAATATGGTTATCTTAAAGTCAAGACTCATTTAACACACTAAAATATAATCATTAGTTGAGGGTATAATAGAAAAATAAACAAAATCGGTAAGAAGCTTTCGATTTTATTTTACAGCCGTGCATTTTTTTTCCATTCAAACATCCCCTAGCCCACCACCAAGCCCAGCCCAACATCCCTCAGCCCTAAATACAGCCATGCATTTTTTTTCCATTCAAACATCCCTTAGCCCAGCCCAACTTCCCTCAGCCCTAAATTATGTTTCGTCCCATATCCCTCCTCACTTATCATCGACATCGAGTAAAAAAAATAAGCCGACGCTCTGAAGACAGAAAACATTCGATCGCTCAAAAAGCTAAAATTAAGACGATTGATCGATCGAGCAATAAATTCAAAAAAAGGTTCAATAAAAGTGAAATAAAATCTAAAAGAGTAACAAAAAGTAAAAAGATTCAGTAAACGTGAATAAAGTCCAAAACAAAAAAACAAAAAAAAAAAAAAACCTAAGGATCCATGTACCAGAACCTTAGGGTTTTTTTTTTTTACTTTATTTCATGTTTACTGAACCTTTTTACTTTTTATTACTCTTTTAGATTTTATTGAACCTTTTTACTTATTATTATTATTATTTTAAAAAAAACCTTTATCGGACGACTTTTTATTTGTTTGGTTATTTTAAACCGTTTATATATATTATCATCATTATTAATTCTATTTTATTTTAATTTTGGGTTTCATATCTAACCAACCCCAACTTGTTTGGGATATATGGCTTTGTTGTTGTTGTTGTTGATCGATCGAGCACGAAAACAATGAAGAAGCAAAATTACTAAATTACTGTAAGCCGATGTCTGAAGGGGATATTTATGCTTCAATTTTTTCATCGCTTTGATTTTTATGATTCGATTTGTTCATCGCTTTGATTTTTTTGCCCTAGATTTTTTCGCAGTTTTCTTAACCCTAGTCCGAAACCGATTTTCTTTGTCGGTTTCGGACCGTTCATCAGTGATACCGGTCCGGCACCCCCAAGATTTCGGGGTACCGGCCGAAACCTTGAACCATGATATTAACTACTTAAAACTATTTATTATCATTTTAACTATTGATTTTGAATACTTCTATAATTAATGATATTAAAAAAATATCATGTTAAACCTAGAATTACAGTTTACATTTCTTAAATTATCGATCGTTGGCGGATAGGATAATTATCCGATATCCGTCCGTATCCATGGATACGGATATCCGAAAATGGTTTCGGATACGGATACGGATATGGCACTATCCGTATCCGAAACTATCCGTTGACAGCCCTAATTTATTTTAATACTCTAATCAACAAAAAAAATATAATTACAGAAGTTATATCAGTACTAACATTTCCCAATAGAAATTCGTACAAATTATATGAAAATTTTCACAGTTTGAATCCCCTTTTTGGCATTCATTTTTTAATAACTGGAGCGGTACTTTTCATTAGAACAAAGCATTCATTTTTAGTGCCTCAGGTGCTGGAAACCAAAACCTATAAAACCGATATTTAGAGATCTTACCACTTGAGCTAGTGGTTCCTAACGACATTCTTGTATAAGTAACTATTTTTTTTTTCTGAAGAGAATGAAACAAAACAAAGAAAATAAATAAAACAACGTGGATTGATGAACAATAAAAAAGGAAGTCTTGAGAAAAAGAAAAACACGAATAAATTGACAAATATCTACAAAAGGACTTCCATATCAACAATCATTAAATCAAGGTGTAAATGTAATAAAAAAATTATCTTTTGAGAAGTTATGAAAACATTTTGATAAGTTGAAAAAACACAAAGAAATCAATTCAACAAAAATGTCCCGTTAAGAGATATGATCTCAAATAGAACGATGTCAGAAGCCTATATGTTTGGTTCGATAATGATGAATAAGATTGTTTAATTAATCGATCATGCTTTTAATATCAGGTTTTAAAGGCGCGCTTATTAAGTCATCATATAGCATTTGCATCATCGACAATATTTATAGGCACATTCTTTTACAACAATATATCATGCTTCGGTGGCAGACAAAGTAACACTATTTTTTTTCGACTCATGCAACTTACGAGTGTCCCAAAAAGGAACGTGTTTGTTGTTTTCTACGAAGCAGGGGTGCGGCACCAACATGCCAAACTGCCGTATCGGGGTGCACGGGTCCGCACGGGTGCGCGGTGGTGCGGCTGACTTGTTCCAAAATCGCCTGATGTCGATCGGCCGTCACCAGGAACAGATCTTTGTGTTTTAGGGTTTCGTGTTTTATGGTGGCATATGCGAGGCGGTGGCATCGTTAGAGAGGCGGTGGTGTCGCTGGAGAGGCAGGTGGCGTCGCTGCAGAGGTAGGCGGCGGAAGACCGTGTTTTAGGGTTGATAAGGAATTGTGATATGCGGCTGTAACATTATCTTTTATATTTTGAGTACTCGTGTGCTACACACATGTAATAAAATGGGCCGAACTTATTCAGCTACAGTCATGTATGTATATTACATTATGTACTAGGACGAGCTGAGGCTTAACTGTTACATTCAGTAAAAATAATATTCCAATCTGTACAATTCTTATCTTCTTCTAAAACTCTTTTATTCTTCAATTCTGCATCTCTCTCGATTTTTTATAGGTTTCGCGATTTTAGCTGAGTCCACTTTTCTGTTTTATGTACAGCAAACTTAGTTTAACAGCATTATATAAAATGATTAAACATTCAACATCATACAATGAACTCCAGTTATATTTAATGTTGCAACATGACCGGTATGTTTTAATTGATCTTTTGGATTATATATACTTTTCATATTTTAATATTTGCCGTATCCCTCCGCACCCGAATCCTCGTATTTTTTAATTTGCCGAATTCTCGTATCCCCGTACCGTGCACCCATGCTTCCTAGGTTGTTCTATTATTTTATTTTGGGGGGCCCGGGGGGGGGGTGTGGGCAGTTTACAATACAACCTGCGGAATCACTGAAAAAAATCAAAATTATCATGATAAAATCCTCACGATGGTCTTGTGTATTCAAATGGCATATAATAATGTGGCATTATATAAGATTAGTTTTGATTAGCTCAAAAATATGCTTATATACATATATAAAATAGTATACAGATAATAGATGTGGTAAGATAAAGAAATAAAAAACATGCACACAAACAATCATACCTCGAGCTAATGCCTTCTGGTCAATTGCAACTCCATTCTCGTCCTTGTCAAATCTGATTGATGGATTCATAAGCATCCTAAAGTGCCTTCCATTCTCGATTCCAGAAAAATTCAACAATTCTTTTACATATTTTGTTTGGTACTTGAAGATCTCACAGGATTAAATTGTGACATCAAAATAAATTCAAACAACCAAGAAGCTATCATGTTCACATTTTGAAATCAAAGTATTATCAAAGTCCTTTTTTTTTCTCTCTCTCTTACAATTTTATTGAAAATCAGTTTGTTGTGTTTATATTTAGTTATAACACTGCTAACTTAATTTACAAACCTAATAATTTTTGGCATAAAATATGCATTCAGATGAGATGTTGACTTGATACTTATGAGTCCACGGATCCTAGTAAACAACATACAGCAGCAGCTGCTGGAAAAAGTAAAGGAGGTGATTAAACCAATTATGAGATCACAGGTTTAGCACCTTCTGTGAAATGCTATATGCATTGAGAGAAATGTATTGAAAGTAAATCTGTATATTTAAAAAGCTGTATTATTACAATTTAAATATATTATTTGGCCTACTGATGTGTTATATGCTTAAACCACGCAACCAGCATGAAATCCATGCTGGTATGTTATACTCTTGATCTTCAAATTAGAACTTCCGCACATTTTCTTGATTTTTTATCAATTAAATCAAATTCAAATCTTTGAATAGGCTGAATTGGATTGATCATGTATTAAATGGGTCAAAAAGAATGGACCCCAAATGGGTTGGGTCAAAATCGACTCAACCCAGAATGGTCTGGGTCGAAATCAACCAACCTAACCCATTTTGACGGGTCTAGATGTCGGAGTAAGAATAGATGCACCATAGATATAATAAACCGGTGATAAGCTAATAAAAATCACATTAAGATCAACATAGGAAGATATAACATGGGACCACTAATAAAATATCCTCGCAGCAGTAAGAAATGTCATAAATTATACTATTTTAAAATATGTGGTTATAGACGCAGGCGGAGCAGGATTACTTGTCGGTCCACTCCACCTTTTAATTTGACAATTCATTTGTGTTCAATTTCTTGATGCTATCCAAGCGCTAGTGGGTGCTCAACAAAGATAATATTCAGTGACTATTACCTACTGGATTATTGTTGGATAATTCACATGTTAACCATATTATTATACTTCAACATATACTTACATACCTGAATACTTATACTACGACAGCCTAGAATCCTACATATAGCTTACAATTAGTATTTTTTTTTTAGTTAATAACTGTTAATTCTAACAACATTGATGACTATTATCAAGAAAAAACAAGTTATTGGACCATCCTTGGCAATCCATGCCAAACGGTATAGATTTCAAATCGAAATAAAAATCAAAAGATAACATTCTGAAAATATCAAGTACGAATACATGGGTGAACCATAATGATGATACGCCAAAAAGCACAGTTAGCACAAAATTTTCCACAGGAAGTGTACTGTAAAAGTATCATAAAACACACCTGATCATCACAAAAAAGCCGACTCTTCAACAACGAAAGAATGTTTTTGCACTGAAATCAACATAAATTAAGCTCCTTCTGGATGAGCATCATCAAGAAAGGCATGGGTTACAACCAGTAGACAATCATCACTCCACGTCAGTTCACAGTAAATAGTAATTCCTAGCAAGCATAGAATATGGAGATTCACCACACCATTAACTTTATGAAATGTGTTTGTCTTCGCCGTTAACTTTTACTTCTGTGCTACCATTATCTAGACTAGCAATCTTCTTCTCACCACCCTCTCCACCACTTGCATTAGATGCATGATTGTTCAAAACAACTGAAATGTCTGCTTCTGAGGCCCCAGCTAGCTTGAAACGCTCAACAGCCATATCCAGATTCTTCTTCCAATTACCAATATTTAACTTAAACTCGACTTGGGATCTCTCAAAAAGCATGTTTCCCCAAAATAAATGTATCTGAGACCTCGTCACAGCAGCTTGCTCAGCTGCTTCCTCTGCTGACAATTCTCCTTTGCTTTCATCACGTGTTGTCTGTTTCTTCGAAATTTCATCCTTTTTGCTTGGATTCAAAGTCTCTTTTACCCTCTTCTCTTCGGCTTTTTCCCACATCTCAGTAGCAACTTTCATCTTTTCTGCAGCACTGTCGAATAGCTTAATAGTTTCTGAGGAATCCCATGATGTCAAGTCGGTTTTATTGGCTAAAGCAAATGACCAGTGCAATTTTGCCATCTCAAAATGTTGCTGTCCAAGTGCAAGTAACCCTTCATAGAAATCTGTCTTGATACGAAGTGCTTCTTCGTATTTTTCTCCAGCTAAAGCATACCTCTCCCTAACCCAATCATAAGCAACACGTAGCTGAGCTGCGATTACTTCTTTAGGAGATGACTCGTCCAAAGGTATCTTCTTTCTTGCAGCACACATATGCACGTTGCCCCAGTTAAAGAACGCCAGTGCAGCTACTTCTTGAAACTTAGCTGCAGCTGCCTCAAACAAATTCTGAGCTTCTTCACTAGTTATACTTTCTTCTAATGCCTTGGTGCATAGCTCCATTCCAACTTCATGCAGATCCAAATGAGCATCTGGGTCTACACCAACTTGTTGCCTAAACAGCTGGGCAAATTCATACAGCCAATCATCAATCTCAACTTCTTTGCACTCAGCATGATCGCAATCTTTCTTCTTTACACTAGTTTCCTCTTCTTTTCCAACCTCCTTGGGCACTTCGTCCATTGCTTCTACTTCTTGGGCTGAAGACATACTCTCTTTCAATGAGGTACCGTTACTCTGCTCCTCCAAAACCTTCTCTTCGACTTCGATTTCTTCTTGTTCTTCTGTTTCTTCTATTTCTTCTTCAATCAAAACAGGTTCTTGCACAGTATCAACTTCCACCACATGCAATCTCAAAACACCAAGGTCATTCTCCTCTTTTCTTCCCTTATCAACGCTCAACTCAGCTAGCCTGAGTTCCTTGCTATTCGTAATTGTAACCAAATCCCCATCCTCATCCTTATACTTAATCAAAACTGCCTTAGCACAAGCAAACCTCTTACCTACAATTTCCCTTAACTGCTTAAAGGTACACTTCTCTGGCATCTCACTGAGCCTAATATCATGACCATACACAAGCTTTAACTTCCTCGATCTTTTTGTTTCACTGGCAACAGCCTCGGCCTTTGATGCATCTTTAGCCTTCTCTGGTTTCAACGGCAAAGCAGACATCTTTTCCACCTGCTCTTCAGGTTTCTCAACCTTGCTGCCATTAATTTTCAATCCCGATTTTGGAGGAGGAGGTGAGGTAGCCTTCTTTTGGACAGGCGGTGCCCGTGCAGGCAAGCACGCGCCAAGCCCACCAACTGGTGCACCACGCACGGCAGATGCACCAAGTGCAGCAGGAGAAGGCCTGCTCTGCTGAGTATTAGAGATAAAGATCAAGTCTTTTACCTTCTTCTCAAGCTCCAACGCATCCTTGTTGCCAGCATCAGCTTCCAATAATGATCTAACATCGTTCAGTGCCAAATCATACTTCTGCAGCGCCTCATAAGCACGTGCTCGCCTCAAAAGGGCACGAGGGAAAGAAGGCTGGGATTTCAACGCGAGGGAGCACTCAGCAACAACGGCTTGATGATCGATTGGTCGTAGAAGCATGAGGCACGCGGCGCGATTGGAATGGAAAACCGCACGCTCTGGGTGGTCGGGTGGGAGGATGCTGAGGGCATTTTGGTAACTCTGGAGAGCAGAGGCGTAGTCTTTCGATTGAAATAAGCGGTTGCCTTCGTCTTTGAGGTCGTGGGCCTGTTTTAGGAGCGAGAGGAGGCGATCGGGGTTTGAAGGGTTCGGGACTCCATTAGGGGGGTTTTGGTTACAATTCACGGTAGGGGTAGCTTTTGGATTTGCTTTTTTCTTGCGGGCGCTGGATTTGCCCATTTTTTAGGAACTTTCCTGCTGACTATGGGAATGGAGGCTGAGTGATGAATTAGGGCTTTAAGCAACCGAAGAAGATGATGCGGAACTGGATTAGAGAATGGTTTATCAAGTGACAAGAGCACACTGTAAAAGGGCAAAAATAAATGTTTGGCTAAATCTTTTTGGACCCCACTTTTTACGTCAAACTCCACTTTTTTCTTTTTCCACCCCAAAAGATAACAGAACTACACTTTATTTTATTTTTCAAAAACAAATACTTTTACGTTAGCGATGGAAAGTAATAATAGTGAGATCTAAAAACGATAAAGTTGTAATCTACATTTAATTCTTTCGCACTTTTTGCCATCTACAAAAATTGTTATTTTTCAACTCAATTTAAAAATAAGTGAATGACTTATTATATCAAAAATCCTAAAATCAAATAGCCTTAAGAGAAAAGGACATAGAAAATGAAAAGAGCAAATTTGAATTTAACACCACTTTCTTTAAAAAATATTATATTTTCTCGGAATCATTTGTCTTTTCAAAATATATTAATATCGTTGTAATTTTTAACTAATGAAGTGTATAATAGAATAGAAAAGTGAATAAGATAACCTGAATAATATACAATGGTAAAAATTGTCATTTTATTTTTTAAAGTTTTCAATGGCGTGAGAAAGACAATAACCGGGGTGTCAATAGAATTAGCCTAAATGTTTTCCTGTGTAAAAAGTAGAATAGGAAGAAAATAATTTGTTGAATGTTAGTAAAATCATGGGTTTAAACTTAGTTCCCCCTTCATATATCTTGTCATCCAATCGATTGCTTCACTTAGAAGTGGAAATAGTCTGCATCGCCATACAAAAGCCGTTCGCAACGAACTATAAAAACGGTACAAAAAAAGACTGAATCTTCTCTTTAAAGCAAATACCCCCAAAACAGACCAACTTGCAACGATAAGGTTCGGTTGTGGGTTGAACTGTTAATCCAACCATATTAAACTGAATAGAACCGACTACTTACATGGCAATCTTATGATAAAAATATAACTAATTCCGATCTATTTTTTAATTTAAAGATATAAATTCTATTTTCAAGATATGTTGTTACATTAATAATAATTGTTGTTACCAAGAAAAAAAATTATAGTTCTAGTATAATAATTTTCATATCCTTATTTTTGGATAAATGCTAATTATAATCTTATTTGAGTTATATTATTTAACATTTAAGCATCAATTAACGTTGATGTTTGGTTAATATATTCAAATAATCTCACTTGTCATTAAATGTAAAATTGAAGTATTCATACAGTTAGAAACTATTATTTCTATTCAAGATAATAATCTGTGTTTTAACATTTAAGTGACACAACATCACAGGGTCGTATTTCGTATTTATTACGAGTTAAAACCGGATCGAATCAAAATTGGACCGTATTATATCAAAACCAAACCGAAACTGAATCATTTAAATGATTGGTATAATAGTTTATATTTAATCAACCGCTTGATGCGGTATGAAAGCGGTTTGGACTCCAAATCGCGCCAGATCAACTCACACTCACCCCCAACTTCATTGTAACAACCCGGAAATTCTGAACCAATTTAAAATTTTTATTTTAGCAATTTTAACGGATTTAGAATATTTTAAATAATTTATTTTAAATAATAACGATGAAAAATTTATTTAAATCGAAATTAGAATGAATATATTTATTTTAATTATAAAAGGAGTTAGAAATAGCGCGGTATCTTGAAAATTTGAATTTGAACTTTTATTGAATGTACAGGATTCAAAATAAATCGGATTTTGGTGAAACCAAAAATATTTAAATCTGCTTGATAATATCTTTCCAGTGAATCTGAAAAATTGAAATTTCATAACGGAAATCAAAAGTTATGCCCAGTTTAAAATTCGGAATAGTCGCTATGGAATTTATATATATATTTTAATATAAAATATAGCCATTTTGCAAACGACCTCCGTTTTCAACGAAACCACTTTGGTTGGATCCGGAATGTCAAATTATTACTAGATTCCAATTTTCATAATTTTTGGAACTAATATGTGAGCATTGCAAAAGAAAACGTGTTTTGTTAGTTTAAGTCAAATTGGATCGACCAGAAAATAGTCATTTTTCAAACGATCTCCAAATTGAATGAAATTAGTTTTGTTATGACCGTATCGTCAAAAATTTCGTAATTTTTGGAGTCAGTATGTGGCCCCGGTAAATTAAAATGTACGTTTAAATTCAATATATATTGATTTCTATTTTGTTTTTGATAAAAATTGATCAAAACGATAGAATTGGCTAACGAAACATATTCCATTGGTCCAGAATGGGGGTATTTAGTTAGAGGCGATGCTCGTTGGGTTTGATTTGGAGCCCGGAACGATACATGAGTTATATTGAAATTAAATGGAACTAAATAATTAGAATAAAAATTACAGTATAAATACCCCTAGAATACCAAAACCCTAATCCCCATTTGTAGCCGCCACAAACGAAAGTAATGGCCGACGTGCTCCGAAATTCATCCCTCAATATTTATTTATCCACTTCAAATTCAAACCCAACTCCAACGCGAAAAAATTAAGAGGACCTCTTGCTCTCCAATCTTGTGCGGCTATGATCGTATTTAGTATGGTGGTTTGGGGGAAATTGTATCTTAAAGGACCAGCGTTCGAGATGGTTTATTGACCTAGGGAGGGCGTCGTGTTATGTGTGGTTAGAGCGGCGGCGAGCTGGCGTGTAGGCGGTGGTGGGGAGGACCTCCGATCATTTAGGGTAGCGGCAGCGGCGTCGATTTCAAAACGATAATGATGGGTTCGAACCTGGAACAAAACATTAACAGTGAAGATAGAAAGGTTGTTTTTATACTTAAGCAATTTATAGTTGTTTTAAATTTTCATATTTATATATAAATAAAATTACTTTAAAATTTCAGATTTTTTATATGAAAAACATGGTAATAAACATCGCATTGATTTGTAAATAAACATCGCATTGTCTTAAAATAAAAATAACATTGTTTTTGAAAATAAAATAACATTGTATTTGAAAATAAAATTAACAATGGATTTGAAAATAAAGTTAGCTTTGATTTTAAAATTAAATTAGCATTACCTTTAAAATATAAAATGTCATTGTTTTGAAAATATTAAATGTCATTGTTTTGAAAATATTAAATGTCATTGTTTTGAAAATATAAAATGTCATTGTTTTTTTTATTATAAAAAATCATTATTTTGAAAATAAAAAGAACACTGTTTTAAAAATAAATAGAACATTAGTTATAAAAATATGATTTTATTTATGTATAGCATTTTAAAAATATATATATATAATTTTTATTTATATAGAACATTGTTTTGAAATTAAAAAAGATTAATGTTTTGAATATAAAAATCGCATTGTTTTGAATTTAAAAATCGTACTGTTTTGAATATAAAAATCGCATTCTTTTGAAATAAAAACGAACATTGTTTTGTAAGTAAAAAAGAACATTGTTTTTAAAATAAAAAGAACCTTGTATTTGAAATAGAAAAGAGCATTCTTTTTTAAAACAAAAATTAACATTGTTTTGTAAATAGAAATACCATTGATTTGTAAATAAAATTAGAATTGTTTTAAATAATAAAATTGGAATTGTTTTGATCATAAAATTAACATTGTTTTAAAAATATAAAACATTGAAATAAAATATGATTTTATATATATAAAGCATTGTTGAATGAAATATGCTTTTTATAAAATAGCATTGTAAATAAAAATGGAATTTTTATATATAAGTAGCATAGATTAAAAATGGAATTTTTAAATATAAACATTGTTTTAAATTATGCTTGTAGAATATAAACATTGTTTTAAATATGATTTGTAGAACATAAACATTATGATAAAATGTGTTATTTTTATATAACATTATAAAAATATGATTTATAGGTATAGATAAAATTATGATTTTTAATATATACACCGCGTGAAACAGATTGCGATGGAACTGTCTTGAAAGCAGAACGGAATCAAAATCGCCAGTTAAAGACGGACGGAGTGAAAACGAAGGTGAGAACTCCTCACTAAAAATTCTGCACAGTTATTTATTTATTTTCATAATTGGAATATATATAGAATTGCCAGTTTAGATTTTTTTTTCAGTATATCATTATAAACTGTATACAATGCTTGTTAGATCACTTCCCTCATCCACAAACCATGGATGATTTAAATTGACTGTATTGTGTGTTGTTTGTGTTGTTGAAATGTTTAGCACATTAAAAATGTTAATATTAAAGTGATAGCGAAATTTAATTATAAATATTTATTTATAATTTAAATAGTGAAAATTGGTTAAATTTATTAACTAATGATTTATTTAAATAAATTGTTGTTGTTTGAAAACCCCACACGGGTATTGGGATGATACTTTGTAACAACCCGCAAATTTTCTGCCCCGAAAATCGACATAAATACATTTATCGTGTCTCATGCCGACCTTCTAAACACCGAAAACACCGGAACGTTTATAGAAAGAAATTAGAGGGTGAGATAAGAGAGAAAGAAATATTATAATAGAAGAAGAAGAAGAACCAACACAACACAGAATCAGAGTCTCACATCGCCGTGGAACAAAATGTAATATATAAATAAATCTTTACTGGGAGATTATAAAAATGCTTCCAATATCAGAGTACATTGATACATCTGGACAGTTATAATAACCTGTCCTCATATACATTCACACAGTGGAATAAATACTATATGTCATACGTCTGAACAACTTCAGCTTGTCTCTGGACTTCGCAGCAACCAATAGCCTGGAACTATACAACCCGGTCTAACCCGAGCATTACAAACACCGGGTCAGTCTAGTGAACCAGAGTGAGATAAACACACTAAGTTTAAGGGGAATCATCCAACTTGATTTTATAGTTTAATATCTTTTCGAAGGAAAAGGATAATCGTAAGACCAAATCCACACATAAATACGAAGGGTTTTTACCTTTCGACAACTCAAAACATTTTTGAAATCAATATCTTTTCTAATATTATAATAGTTTATAAATACAAATAAATATCAATCTAGCAGGACGCTTGCATCTCACGCTCTACATATATAGCATACAAGCAAAACTGCGGGCTCTTATTGGGGATTGGATTTCGGGTATGACAAGGTATGGAACCACCTGCCGATAGTGTATCTCTAGAGGCGAATACACTGGGTTTAACAAGAACGTCTTGCAACCCAGCCCACACATGATCGACTACTCATTTCTCTTGAGTGTATCGTATGTATATCACCAACGGTTGGGATCAGCAACCGTTTACCGAGAAGGGACGGCATCGAAATAGATTAAAGAAGCAAAAGGAATTTCTCTAGATAGGTGATTATACACCCTAATGGGTGCGACCCACATAGCCATGCTGCCTGCTCGATTTTTTTCGTTTCCTGGTTAATGAGGCTTGAGGTCAGAATTTTACTTCAGAACATCTGGCCACCATTCACTTTGAATGCCACATCATCAGATCCGCCAGATATCACTAATTGACGTCCACAAAAATACTCTGCGGTTTAGCTAAGAGAAGGTGTACAGCCTCCTCTGCCATTAACAGAAATACATTTGAAGAAATCAACGTACGTGACCCTTTGGAAATACTCTGTCAGACATCCGTCCATACAAGTTGTCCTGAGACTGGACAAACCGAAGGCACCCTCCTACCATATCCTAGGAATCACCATATAGATCAGTAGCGAGTAGTCATTGCAATTCATTGATTTCACTTACGATAGAATCACAAGTCATAATACCTCCGGCCGTTAAACAAGAGAAATTCAACAAGTAGTTCTTCCGCTCATGAAGATCAATGGTCTTCAATTGCTCCATCTTGATCAGCATCTGATATCTTCCACAATAACGTATTTGTTGGTCAGAATGGTTTTCGAATACAATTCGATCCCGGTCTTTCCGTACCCACAATCGTAAAGGTCAAATTTGATAGTCGATTATTTAACTATCAAATGAAACAACAATTCAATCCTAAAATAAAAATAGTTTTATCAATTCAGTATTTAGCATCACTTGGCTTCTTTTATTTAAATAATTAAACAATAGTTAACTTAAACATTCCAATATTAGGAAAACAAAATTCACTTATTATTTTAGTATGCTAGCATTCGCAAAACCATTTCTTTTTAATATTTAAAAATATATATTATAATAATACCCAATATTCCATTTGACTAACATTTGCATAACTTTTAATATAGCATTATACATTATCTATAACTGAGAAATCAGTTTAACGATGTTGCACAAACTCTTTTGGTTCATCCATTACTTATTCTTATATAATAAACTCATTCAACTTATCTCTTTTCTTTACTCTTCGAAAATATCGCCAATTTCTTTTTAGTGCCGTTACTTTGGAAATCCCATCCCATATTCTCAAATCCTTGTCATTTCGGTTACTTTGGAAATCCTATTATACCTTCCCTTATTTTTTTATTCCCGTTACTTTGGAAATCTCACATATATTTACTCGAGTCCTTTTTAATTCCCTTTTCTTTGGAAATCCCTTTTTTATATAATCTCAAATCATTCAACTAACGCTCTTACCATTACCAACTAATATCATCCTTGGATAATCGCGAAGTCGTTCAAGTTGGGGTATTATAATTACCTCTCAGACCTTGATCAACAACGTTCTAATCTTAAGATAAATACGAGTTGTAATTCAAAAACTCATATTCATTCTAATATCAAAATACATTTCATTTAACTAATTTATTAACATATAGCTTTATACTTCTTCTTATCTTTTAGAAGTCTCTTTAAAATATAACCAATATTACTTAATTCGTCGATTAATAATTGTATACTCAACATCACTCTTTAACTTTCAACTCATTTAAATAACTTTTTTTCTAAACTGGATTATTATTACAAATCCTATCACCAAATTCTTTTACCAAACTCAATTACATTCCCTTTTTACCAATCTCGTTTCCTTTATGGAAATCTTATTTTAATTCCGTTGATTTAACTTAATTCCCTTATTAAGTATTACCAATTCCAGATCGACATTTTTAATCTCACATTCCTTTTATAAACCTTGTTTATAAAATCCTGGTTTAATATAAACCCTTTTACCTTGATTTCTTATTTCAAATGTTAATTCAACATTCATTTAACCCATTTTATTTGCTAAAAAAAATCCCTTTTATACTTTTGTTATAAGACCCGGGTTTTAATATAAACCCGTCCCTTTTCACACTTCGACTATATTTCGTTTCAACTACGACTACTTTCTAAATGAAATTCAATCAAAAGGTAATCTCCTAAATTATTATTAATTAAAATAACAATTTAGTTCAACCACTTACTATAGTAGTAGTAGTTAACTTCTTAATTAACTATAATAAATAGTAAAAACCTTTTTAAATCTTATTAAAATTGAAACAAATATTCTTTAAGCTACCACATTAGGTTAATCAATAACAAACTGATTTAATATCAATCCCAATTTAAAATGGTCAACTTAGCCGACTCAAAATACGATTATCTCGTTAACTATTCCCAATTAATTCACACTTTAAATTAAATAAAAATATAATTAATTTAAATAAATTCCATTTAATTTTCCTTGACAAAAACAATTGTCCAACCCTTGACCGTTAGGTTAATATTTGTTCTTTTGCTTATAAATCTTATTAACATAAAAATTTTCTTTATTAAATCAATTAATTATAAACTTAATTAACAATTAATAAATATTTATTTCCTTTGCAAACTTTTATTCAAAATAATAGATTTAAAAATCTATTTTCAGTTATAAAATAAATTTTATAACTCCATTCCATCGATTTACCTGACGGTAAATCGATATTTATAAAACAATTAATTTATAGGCCATATACTGTTAATTACTCAACCAATAGTACCCGTTGGTTTAAACAAAACAAATATTTAATTTCAGGCCAACAATCAATAACCAAATCAATCATCTGATCAAACAGTTCATATAATGATAATATAAACAATATCTAATATATTTGAGGAATCCGATTGGATCCCTCCAACCTATTCTTCCCTGCGTCAAATATGTTATCTCAATATAATAATTCAATTAAAATAAATAATGGTCTCACAACAGTCAATACCGACAATTTAATATCAACCAATTTATTTAGCACAACAAAACAATTCATTAATTTAAACACGTTTATTTTATAAACGTGACCAATAAGGTGGATTACCTTAATTTGGACCAGTCGTTACAATAACGATTTGGTTTATCACTAAAATTAAACAACGTTAAATTTCAGAAATTAAATCAATATATGAATGTATAACTAACAAACAATCAACAGTCAACCACTAGCAACCACAGTACACAAAATAAAAACCCAACTCATATAAAATATAAGTGGGAAGAACTGAGTGAGTTTAACTCACCTTGATTTCCATTTGTTGGGATAACAACTGGTTTCAGTTAAATCAAACGATGTTTAATTTAAAGAGAAATTCCAATAGCCTCCATTCCTGTCTAGATCAGTTTCAAAATATTGCATTCTCTGCTACAGTCCCATCGCCTCTTGGTTTGTTCAATTCTGGTCACATATATGAGAGTTACATAATTATAACCATTCTTGAATAATAATTAGTCCTTAATCATACATTTAATTATGTTGAAATTACTTTCTTATTCACGAATGAATCTGCCGACTCCTTCCTTTACTCCCTTTGTTCGTTCATCGGGTTCTCTTACTCCACTATCGACACCTTTTGATAATATATGCTAACCTGATTATTATAGATTATACACAAAATTAATTAAATTAAAATCCTTAAATAGAGCTAATCAAATACTTAATTACTTTATTGATCAAATTATCAGATCGCTTCGTTTCTTCCTTCATGGCATCTGTTACTTTACTATTTTCACAATGCCCTATTCGAAATTGATATCAGTATAATAATAAACCATGTTTAATTCCCTTATAGTAATACTAAGCAAGCTATAATTACTTCTTCTTTTTAATTTACGGTTATCAGCTCAACCCTGTTCCTTCTCACTGCTTTCATTCTGAAAACCGCCGACCCTTTTCACTGCATTGTTCCTGGACGACATCAGCGTGATTAAACAAAGCCAAACTAACTTTATTTTTATTTTAAACTTATTGACGTTACCATTTAAATTAAATAGGCTTATTACCTTGGCTCGGCCCATACCATCACCGAACACACATAATAATATCGGATCCCTCCTTCCCACAACTATCGGATTGTAACAACCTGGAAAATCAGAACCAATTTAAAATTTGTATTTTTGTAATTTTAATGAATTTTGAATATTTTAAATGATTTGTCTTAAATAATAATGACGAGAAATTTATTTTGGATAGAATTAGAACGTATATATTTATATAAATCGTCGTTAGAACATAAATATTTATTTTAATTATAAATGGAATTGAAAATGGCGCGGTAGTTTGAAAATTCGATTTCAAATTTCAAATGAATGTACAGGATTCAAAATAAACCGGATTTTAGTGAAACCAAAAAATTTGAATCTATTTGAAAATATCTTTCCAACAAATCCGAAAAACCAAAATTTCATAGCGGGAATAAAAAGTTATTACTAGTTGAAATTTCAGAATAGTCGCTATGGAAAATATAGCCCTTAAAAAAAGCCATTTTGCAAACGACCTCCATTTTCGAGAAACCACTTTTGTTGGATCCGTGATGTCAAATTATTGCTAGATTCCAATTTACATAATTTTTGAAATCAATACGTGAGCGTGGCGCATTTAAACGCATTTGACCAGTTTTAATGGAATTTAATCGACTAGAAAACGGTCATTTTTCAAACGGTCTCATAATTCGACGAAATTAGTTTTGTTAGGACCGTATCGTCAATACGAAGCTAGAAACAATTTTTCGGGAATTTTCAGAATCAGTATGTGGCCCCGGTAAATTAAAATGTGTGTATGAATTTAAAATATAATGATTTATATTTTAAATTTAGCGAAAACTGAACGAAACGGTTGAATTGGTGTACCGGGCATATTCCATTGTGTTCGGAATTGGGGTAATTAGCTAGGGACGACAGTCGTTGGGCCTCGTTTGGAGTTCGAATTTAAGGTCAACCTTTTTCGGAGAATAAAATAAAAGAATAAAAATTATATATATTTACCTTTCCCCACCTCCCCCTCTTTTGCTCTTTATCGGGTCAAACCTGAATAGAATAAAAAAAACATGGTAGATCGATTTTCTCCAATCGATCGAAGAGATGGCAGCCGCGAAGTCGCACTTGCCTACCGTGCCACCGTCGTTAGTCGACGCCCGCCTCCATCCCCTCACCATCTCAGTCGAGCGTACCTGAACTCCTCCACCTCCATCGCGAGATCCACGAATGCGAGCCCTAATCCCAGTCGACCACCGCCTCGCGCAAACTCGACCCCCACCTCGAGACCCCCCCCTCAGTAGATGACAGTGATTTCCCCTTCCCCATTCTGAAGTCGCGCGAGCCTAACATGGGCCCACCACGTTTCCGCTGGGCCCAGTATGGCCACCGAGACACTCAATCGAATGTAAGTTTTTGATTTTTATATTAGAAAAAGCTTTGATTTTTGTATTAGAGAAAGCTTAGATTTTTAAAAGAGAAAGCTTAGATTTTTAACAGATGAAAGTTTAGATTTATAACATAAAAGATTAGATTATTATTTAGCTAAAGACATGAGATTCTTATCCTTATTAAGATTTGTTTTTTTATATAAAATAAGATTTGATTTTTCTTAACCTAGAAAAGAATATATTTTATTATAGAAAAGTTTAGATTTTTAAACAAGAAAGGTTTGAATTTTTAAACAAGGAAAGACTTGATTTTTATAGTTAGAAAGAGAAGATTTTTATAAACAAACATTTGATTTTTATATTTGAAAAGATATGATTTTTATAATTGAAGTAGAGATATAAAAATTAGATTTTTATATATGTGTATAGCGTCATAAAAATACGATTTTTATATGAAAGGAGATGGTTTAAAAATAAGATTTTATGTATATAAAAATAGGATTTTTATTTATATTTTTAGCAAATAAAAATATGATTTTTATTATACGCGAAGAGTAAAAATATGATTTTTATATAAAAAATATCATATTAAAAATATGATTTTTTTTTCACTATGAACAGCGTGAAAAGGGTTACGATGGAATGGGTGGAAAGCAAATCCAAATCTGAATGATTCAGAATAGAATGGAGGAGTGGATCCCAAATGTGAGAACTCCTCACTATAATTTTCTATACAGTTATTTATTTTATAACTGCATATACGAACTGTTCCCCGTCGTCCACAGACCATGGACGACTTGTGTGATTGTTTAGTTTGGTTGATTGGATTGTTTGGTTGAATTTTGTTTGGGAAATAAAATGGAATTGATTAGACTGGCATGTATATGGCGCAGGCCATTATTAGACTGGGGATAAGGCTAGGCCTTATCCCGTTTCTAGTATCGCGCCGTTATGCCGCCGAAATTTTCTAAAATATGTTAGAAAAATAAAAATATCAGTTTTATTGTGTAAATGGACTGAATAAATATTTTATCATTAAAAATATAATTTTTAACGTGTATATGAATAAAATAAATATTCATTTACAAATCAGACGATTTGTTTATGTACACCCATTTGACCGATATGGATTAGAACGATAAATTTTATACGTTGCCCAATTGCACAAATAAAATTCATTATTTGTCGATTGAAACCCCACACAGGTGCTGGGGTGATATTTGACGTACACTAATCCCAACTGTTTAGTTGTATGTCAATCGATTGGTTGACGAACTATTATAATCGTTAAATAGTTTTATTTGATGTTTATGCAGTATAGAATGCACTTTAGATGATGGTTGACCATGTTTGATTGTTGTTATGTACATGTGTGTATGAAATCGATATAAATCACATTATATGGTAATTGACTGTGTCTGATTCTAGTTTAGAAAGAATAAATATTTTAAAAATAACAATTATTTTAAAATAACGGATATTTCCAAATAATATTTAAAAAAGAATCAAAATATGATTTTGATGTCCGATTTGGGATGGACACGAAAATATTTAAATATATAAAGCCGTGTTGATTAGATTAACGCCATTTTGACGTGAACGATCTTTATATCAATTTTATTCGTTTTATAATGAATATCAAAAAGGATTTGATTTCAAAATCTAATATTTTGAAAATATTATCATTTATATATTAATGATATGGAATATTCAATTTTGATTTGAAGTTGAAATCGTTTTGAAAACGAATTTAAAAAGATTTAATAAAATATGTTTTAAATGGAAATCGATGAAATATATATTATATATATTATATATACAATATAATGGCCTGAATAGAACACGTCACACTGTGGTAGTTCGCGAATTTCGACCATTGACTTCGAATGGACATTACGGGAGGTCCAACAGTCGAATTCTACTGGAACCGAAACCATTGGGTTCATATCGAAAAGAGCTATCTAATGAATATTAGTGATTTGAAATCTAATGGTTGGATTTGGAATTATGTCCAAATCAAATTTGGAAAAGGTCGCAGTAAGTGCAGTTCGATGGCCATTTATGGAAATCGACTGTACGAACCTTGATAAAATTATTAAAAATATCGGTAATTAGTGTAAAATCATAAGAAATGATTTGGAAAGAATTGGGATGAAAAATTCCATATTTGAAAAGATAAAAATGTATTTTTATCGAAATGAATTAGTCATGAACTAGAATTATGAAATCCAATATTTTTAAATAAATAAATTATTGAAATGGTTTTAAAAATATCCGGAATTTCCAATATAAGAATTGGAATGGATTTGAATTGAAATTATCTTCGGAATATTTCGATATTGGATTCCGTGGTTATACGGACATTGTGGAGGAATTTGTAAGATATATATATATATATATCGTTATTCCAATACGGTATTTGCTGATTCTAGAATTTGATATTGAATATAAACCGCTATATTTTCTATTCAGAGCCTTGTATTTAATATTAAATGTGATTTTAGGTTTGTCATGAATGGTGTCTTCATTAACACTGTTCTTGAACCCAGTTGAGAAAAGATTAATCTTTTTATTTAGATTTAATGAAGTATACCAATTAATTGATATTTAGTTGGAATGGAATTGAAATTGCTCTTTGGGTTTATCGTGAACGGTGTTTTATATAACACTTGTTCTTTAACCCGATTAACAATGGAATAAGATTTTGGGTTGTCGTGAATGGTATCTTTAATAATATTGTTTTTAGACCCAATGGAGTTAAGAAAATCAGAAACTAACTGGAGATTAGTTAAGTTGAATGGTTTCCTGGGTATTGATCTGATGTTGGTTTCGGCCTTCGGGGTTAATACTTAGGGAATTATTCACTTACTAATTTACAGTTAAAGGCTGATGGAATGGAATGTGATTTTGGGTTTATCGTGAACCATATTTTAAAGGACATTGGTTCTTTAACCTAGTTAAAGACAGGAATAAGATTTTGGGCTGTTGTGAATGGTATCTTTAATAATATTGTTCTTAGATCCTATGGAGTTAAGAAAATCGGAAACTAACCGGAGATTAGTTAAGTTGAATGGTTTCCTGGGTATTGATCTGATGTTGGTTTAAGCCTTCAGGGTTAATACTTAGGGAATTGTTCACTTGCTAATTTACGGTTAAAGGCTGACGGAATGGAATGTGATTTTGGGTTTATAGTGAACCGTGTTTTAAATGACATTGGTTCTTTAACCCAGTTAAAGACAGGATATGATTTCCCAAGTTAAACAATCATTAATATTGATTTTTGGGAAGATTAATACCAATTGGAGTTTTAATGCATCTTTAATTAGATTGAAATGATATCCAAAGGAAGATTAAAAAATAAATTTAAAGAATTTATCTTTGATAAAATTAATGGGAACCTTTCCCAAAGTATAAGAATATTTGAATAAAGGAATATTATGGATTGGAATGAGGCGTATGTTGTGTTTTTATAGCACTTGTTTATTATATACGCGAGTTATTCGGAAGGACTGGGTTTATCCCATTCTGAATAACTTATTTGAAGATGTGTCGAGGATGAAGATGGTGGTTGAAGACCGGAGATCTTCACATCGTTTGGATGATTACTGATGTCTTAATTGGGTTGTACACCCAAGACAAGGTAATGAGTGGTGATCGTCCAGACGTACTTGGAGATCGACCGGATATGCGAGGGCCTCTCCCCTGTATTGGACATACGGGGGAGGAATAAGGTGCCTCCGGTTTCATTCAGACCCAGAACGAACTTGTAAATGGATGTGTGTCTGACATTGGATTTCATTCTGTGCGATTGATAGACATCGGTTGCATTGCGTGAATCCCCTATGTGGCATGCTGAGATGAAAATGATCAAGGCTTCCGTTGAAAAGTAGAGTCTTGTGGTTGATGATCAAAGCACAGCTTTAAAATAGCGTAGCTTTGTGTAGCGTTAATTCGCGAGCCTCACACCCGGTGTGAACCAGAAACGGGAGAGGACATCAGGGAGGGCATGCGTTTCCTTCTAGCTAGCAGCGGTGTTAGCATTTTACCAGCCCTGACATTTTACTTATGTGGATGATGGATTGCGAGGCGCCTCGATTATATCGGTCATTCCGGGGCTAATGGTTTGGTCGGGATATGACCAGTTTACGCCCCATAGGGCGGGGAAACGCAGTGTTCAGGCATTTTAATCCACTCCGTGTGGACCGGCCCTGACGATCCAAGGTGCAGTTGCGGCTGTTCCTGAGACACGGGATAAAGCGTCTCGAAACTGTAAGGACGATCCCTTGCCTTGGTTCACAGATGGAAATTCAACTTCCAATATGTGACATTTGCGGTTTTGATTGTAGAGCTTAGTATTGGCGACATGATATATGGTACCCATGCTGTTTAGGATTGATACATTTATATTTGAAGTTGTTTTATACACTATGCACTTATAATAGTATTAAATGATTTGTTTTAACGTACCAAGCATGTTTGGCTATTATAAGGGAAAACCCTATCCTCCGGCTTGCATTGCATTGTGTGATGGGACCTGGGTCTTATAATAGCCTCATTTTTCCAAAAGGCATTGCGCTGTTTTATTATATGCACTGGTATTCTTGGAAGGAAACCCGTTCCGTGTTATATGGCATGGTCCTTTGATATATCTGATTTAAAGTAAAGTTTTAAATAACTGTTTTAGTTCTCACACCAGTCACATGACTGACCTGGAGTTTATTGTTTTAACCTAAACTCTGGGTGCCCCTATTTCCACACGGGTAGCTTGTATTTTTGGTTTTGCAGATTTATATTCACAGGATCCTGATTTACAGCTGAAGCGATATTCAGAAAGCTCTGTATCCGTGTATTACTTTTCAGTTGTGATTTGTATTATTTTCCGTTGCATTGTAATTTGTAAATCTCTAATATTTTTCTAATGTATAATATTTATTCATACACTATATATTCTTGTACTCTAATGTAAATTGTTGTAATAAGCAATGAAATGTTCTTCTGTTTATGTTCTGATTCGTCTTGTCCTCAAGCAATCCGTTCTTTCCTTCACGGGGAAGTTCAGGTTGTTTCATGGATCCCTCCTTTCCACTTAAATCCGTTTCCTCAAAATTATTCTTTCATGGCCGAAGTCCAGATCTATTCCTCTCCTATATTTCTTCAGCAAAAATCCAAAATGAGTACACTGCATTCACCCCTACGTCACCCATCTTAGGTCATCCCCTCGCGTTCCAGCTTCTGTCGCCCCCACCCAAACCCCAGATCCCCGACCCCCGACCCCCTTCAGCCACGGTTGCGCTACCACAAAAATCCCCACGATCGACCCTACCTCCTTCAGACCGACGTAGCTTCCTTCTGCATCCCCTACAAACTCCAGAAGTTCCAAATCCAAAGCCTCTCTCGTGGGAAAAATCTGAACCCTAATTCTTTGGTTTGAACTAATCTACTTTAAAAATGGTACCGAGATGATGGGGTGCATTTACACTCAATAAGTATTTTTTTTGGATTTTAATTTCTGTATTTTTTTTTTCTGATTTTTAAGTGGATTCTTGTGATCTGGAATAATGAAGTGTGGTGCATGGATGTATATTTATACTAGGAGATGATCTAGTAGGATCAATGTCAAATCTGACTTCGAAATCATAGGGTCAGATTTAGCTGTTACTAGTTCCTTAGGTAGGTGTTTGTTCTTTCATTTCAGCTTCCAACCGAGTTGTATTGTATTGGAAATGAAAGTTTGGTGATTGCGTGATGTTGTATCAGGATTTTGTGTTGTACTTACATGTATTGTTGTCCGCTTAGATATATACATTGATCGAACTATTCATGTGTAGATTAGGTGAAGCTATGTATTGTTTGTTCACGTCATCTGTGTATATGTAGTAATTGAATTGTTTATTTCATTTCAGGATTTGAATTGTGCCATGTATATGTAACAACCCGCAAATTCTGAACGAATTTAAAATTTTATTTTGGCTATTTCAGTAAATTTTGAATAGTTAAAATAATTTATTTTAAATAATAACGATTAAAAATTTATTTTAATCGAAGTTAAAGCAAATGTATTCATTTGGATTTCTAAAGGAATTAGAAATAGTACGGTAATTTAAAAAGTCAAACCTGTACTTTGACCGAATGTACCGGATTCAAAATTCAACGGATTTTAGTGAGACCAAAAATATCTAAATCTGTTTGAAATTATCTTTCCAACGAATCCGGAAAATCAAAATTTTATAGCGGGATTCAAAAGATATGGCCAGTTGAATATTCAGAATGTCGCTATAGTATAATTTATAGCTCGTATAAAAGACCATTTTTCAAACGACCTCCTTTTTCGACGAAACCACTTTTGTTGGAACCGAAATGCCAAATTATTGCTAGATTTCAATTTTCGTAATTTTTCGAATTAATATGTGAGCGTGGCAAACGAAAATGTGTTTTGTCAATATTAGTCAAATTTAATTGACTTGAAAATAGCCATTTTTCCAACGGTCTCGGAATTCGACGAAATTAATTTTGTTAGGACCGTATCGTCGAAACAAAGCCAGAAATAATTTTTCTGGATTTTTCTGAGTTCGTATGTGGCCCCGGTGAATTTAAATGTAAGCTGGAATTAATTAAATAAATGATTTAAATAATAAATTAAAGATTTCAGGCCATAGACATTCGTTTGGGATGACGAGGTGTAGCCCATTAGATCTAGAATGGGGGCTATTGGGTAGGTCTAATCTAGTTGAGATGGAATTGAAGTTGTTCAAAAGTTATGGATTTATTTGCAAAATTCACATTAAAATATTATAAAAATGCATTATTTTCACTAAACCCTAAAACCTAATTCTAATGCCCGACCACCAGCTTACAACCAATGGCCGAAACCCTTCCATTTTCTTCCCTTAATCGCACCTTGTTCCTTTCCAATTAGAGCTTGAATCAAATGCAAACTTTGTCGAGATTTCAGAGGGCTTTCTTTCTACACGGTAGTGATTGGATTTTGAGGAGTGGATGGCTCGGTTGGAGCGCTCAAATTATACCGACTTTGGAGGTAAATTCGCGGCTAGAGGGATGACCGAGTGCTGAGCCACTCACGGTGGTGGTAGAGCTCGCCGAGGCGCACGTCGTGGTGGTGGAGGATGGCGGTCCGATGGTGGCATGGGTGGTGCGTTCTGGAGCAAGGTCGTTGATGTTGGGTTCGGCTGTTTACGTGATTTACAGAAAGGAAGAGGAGATTGGTTTAAGGTCTAACTAATTATTTAAAAAATAAATTAGTTAAGTTATTTAAATAATGTAATTAACGTTCAAACCTTTGTAACTTTTGCAAATCAAAACAGATTTCGAAGAGACTGAAAGCGATAGAACCGTGATGAAAAGATCTACCTTATGATATTGACCAGAACTGATTCAGAGCAGAACAAATTTTGGATGAATTTCATATCTGAACCTTTTAGAATTAAAACCATCGGTGAGATTTCTTGTTTTAAAATTAAAAATTAGAATGAATTGTTATATGTTGAAAAATATTTATTTATTCGCTGTTAAAGATTCATCTTGTTGTGGAACGTATTTTGAATTGGCTGATGATTATGGGTGTGATTTGTTTGTGGTAATTTCATATAATGATATAAAAGTTTTTTTATATAAAACATCATGTAAGAATAAGAATGCTTTTGTTATAAACCATTATGTAAATAACCTTGTCATATAGATTAGATATCATATTTGGTAAATTAACCTATCATGTATAGAGATCATATTATGTAAATTAACCTGTACTATATGTTAGAGATCATATTGGGTATATAAATCATGGCATTTATGTTTAATCAGAATGGACAAACATAGTTATTGAAATAAAAATATAGATTTTGTCAAAACATAGTTATTGAAAAAATAATAGATTTTGTCAAAACATGTTAGTGAAACAAAATTATCCTTTGTTTATTAGATTGTTGCATTTTTTTGTCATTTAAAAAAAAAGAATAAATTGAAAATATACATTTTTATCACTAAATTAGAAGTAGACAAAATTAATCATTTTTGTCTAATTTAAAAAGGACGAAACTAAACATTCATATTCATCATTAAATTAGAAGTAGACAAATTATTCATTTTTGTCTAATTTAAGAGAATGTAAACCAAACATTCATTTTTGTCATTTAAAAGAATGAAACTAGAAAACTACATTTTTGAGTAATATTGTTTCCATTGAAAAGGAATAGAATTAAAAGATTACATTTTTATATAATATGTTTTCAATAAAAAAGTTGTTCTTTTATTTGCATTCTTTGATGCAAATATACATTGAAATTAAAAAGTTTTTCTTTTATTTGCATTCCTTAATGCAAATATACATTGAAATAAAAGAGTTGTTCTTTTATTTGCATTCTTTGATGCAAATAAACATTGAAATAAAAGAGTTGTTCCTTTATTTGCATTCTTTGATGCAAATATACATTGAAATAAAAGGTTATACTTTTATTTGCATTCTTTGATGCAAATAAAAAGTTTTTGTTTTTATTTTTTTCACATTCTTTGATGCAAATATAACATAGTTTAAAAAAGGCATATTTTTATTTGTATTTTAGGTACAAATAAAAACATGATTTAGAAAGTTACATTCGTAATTGTATTTTAGATACAAATAAAAGCATGATTTAAAGAGTTGCATTTTTGTTTGTAATTTTAGATGCAAACAAACCATTAAGATAAAGATACACTTTTTAATTGCAGTTTTAGATGCAAACAAAACATTAGAATTAAAGTTACATTTTTATTTGCAGTTTTAGATGCAAATAGAACATCGTATAAAAAGTTACATTTTTATTTACAAATTAGATGCGAATAAAAGAGTAGATTAGAAGTTATATTTTTATTTACATTCTAGAGGTAAATAAAACAATAGATTAAAGAATTACATTTTTATTTACATTTTAGTTAAAATAAAAAGAATAGAATTGGAAGTTACATTTTTATTGTCATTTTAAAGACAATGAAAAGAGTAGAATACAATGTCACATTTTATGGTCATTTTATATGAAACAAGAAGAATAGATTTTAGTGTTATATTTTTTGTCATTTTATATGCATTAAAAAGAATTAGATATTAAAATGGAATAGGTGAACAATAAAAATGTATACATATTTGTTTCGTATGTAGGAATCATTAAAATTTCTCATTGTTGAAATGTTACACTTCCATTTACAAGTCATCCGACTTGTTTATGTGATTGGGACGATAATTTTTTCACACTTCGCTCAAGTGCACAAAGAATCTATTATTGTTTGTTGGTTGAAACCCTACATGGGTGTTGGGACGATATTTGATATACACTAGCCCCAATATTTAATTAATTGTCAATCGATGATTGACAGTATGTGTTGAGCATTACTTATTTATTTACTTTAATGCTCGCACAGTTATAAATCTCACTTTGGATGTGAATGTATTGTTTGATGATTGTTTATCATTATCGTTGGATATATGTAATGTATGAAATCCATATAACTGAATTTATATGGTAATTGATTGAGTCACACTCCGATTCAGAATATTTTTAATAAAGTAATATTTTTTAAATGAAGAACTTCTTTATATAAAGAATATTTTGAAGCAAAGAATCTTGTAAATAAAGAATATTTTATAATTATGAATATTTTAAAATAATATTCAGTGTAAAATAAAACTATGATTTTATGTCCTTTTTAGACGAATATAAAAATATAGAATTGAAAAGACGGATTAACTAGCTAACGTTATTTCAACCCGAACGGGTTTATCAATCGATTTATTTCATTTCAAAATGAATACAAAAGGAAGTGGTTTATAAATCTAACATTTTGAAATATAAATATTTTAATATGATAAAAATACAGAATATTCAATTTTGCTTTAAAATTGAAATGAAGACAAAATCATTTTAAAAAGGAATATATAAATATTTTATAAAATACGTTTATAGAAATCGATGATATATATATATATATATATATATATATATATATATATATATATATATATATATATAATGGCCTGAATAGAACGCGCCGCACAACGACCGTTCGCAAATTTCAACTATTAACTTCAAATTGATGTAACAGGAGATCCGACCGTCGGATTCTCCTAAAACTGGAACCGTTGGGTTCATATCGAAAAGAGCTTTCCGATGAATATAAGAGTTTTGAAATCTAACGGTTAGATTTGGTGTTATGTCCAAATCAAATTTAGAAAAGGTTGTTATAAGTGCAGTTCGATGACCATTTATGGAAATCGACTGCAAAGGCCTTAATAAAATTATTTAAAATATAGAAAAATTATGTAAAATCATAATAAATGATTTCAAAAGATTTTAAGATGAAAACTCCAGTTTTGTAAAGGTAAAATATATTTTTGTCAAAACAAACTAGTTATTAACTAAAAAGATAATCCAATGTTTTACAATAAATAAATTGGATTTTGGGTTATCGCGAATGGTGTCTTAAATAACACTACTCTTAAAACCCCATGTAAAAAAGAATAAATCTTTTAATTAAGATTAATAGAGTTTTCAAATTATATTTAGTAATTGGAATAAAATGAAATGTGAATTGGGTTTTTCGTGAACTGTGTTTTAAAACGACATTTGTTCTTTAACCCAATTAACAGTGAAAATACAATTTGAAATTTATAAATCTTTTACTAAGATTTAATTGGAATTTTTTCCAAAATAAAGTTTTCCAATTTATTTCATTAAATTGGAATTGAATGGAATTTGGTTCGGTGATATCGAGATGAGCTCCTGTAAATGAAGGCCGATACTATATATGGAATTCAAAAGGCTTTGCCGTTATTCCATTTATATTATTAGTCTGATACAGGACCTTATATCAACTATACACCATTATGATTTCCGTGTAGATTCCATTTTGATGGAAGAATATTTGTGCTTATCATGAACAACGTTTTTAAAAGACATTAGTTCTTTAACCCAATTAAAGATAAGATTAATCTCTTAAACTTGAATAATCCATAGTTAATGATCTAGAGATTAAAAAGGATAAGTTTAAAGAATTTTATCTTTGATGAAATTAATGGGGACTCCTCCCTAATATTGTGAATACTTTATTAAAAGAACATTCTGAATTGGAATGAGGCGTTGGATGTGTTTTTATAGCACTTAATTTTAATTTACGTGAGTTATTCGGAAAGACCGGGTTTAACCCATTCTGAATAATGAATACGACGACTAACAGTCGAAGAAATTGAAGACGGTGCGAGACCGACGATCTTCAAGTCCAATGGATAAGTTGCTACTAATGCCTATGATTGGAGTAACTACCTTGAAGGGGCTACAGTGGTAACCGTCTGGACGTACATGTTGATTGTTCGGATATGCGAGGAATAAGGTTCCTCCGATTTCGTTCCAACCCAGAACGGACTTGTAAATGGATGGTATGTCTGACGTTGTATTCCTTTACATTGTATCTGTTGATTTCTGTTAATATATATCTGTTTAGTTGCGGAGAATTCATTCTCTTGCTTAATACCTTTCTCTGAGACGTATGAGCTCAGAGGTTATATATTGGCAGAAATCAATGGTAGGGATTGATAATGTGGCATACTAAGATGCATGGATCAAGGCTTTTGTTGAAAAGCATAGCCTTGTGGATGATGATCAAAGCTTAGCCTATTTACGCATAGCTTTGTGTATTACGTTACCTCGCGAGCCTCACACCCCGATAGAGTCAAAAAGGGACAACGGAACGCAGGGAGTGCACACGTTTCTTTCTAGCTAGAAGTGGTGTTTGGGTTTTTACATGGCCCGACATTTTTACTTATGTAGTTGACGGATTGAGGCGCCTCGGATTATTTTTATTGGTCGCAATGACCAATTTATAGGTCCAATAGGATCGGGAAGCGTGTGTTCAGGAATTTCCAATCCACTAAAGTATTTGTGGATCGGCCCTGCTGTATCCAAGGGTTCGCCAGCGTCTGAATCCTGGGACATTGCTAGAGTGTCTCGAATCGGTTAGGAGATCGTCCCTAGCCTTGACTCATGATGGAATCCAACTTCCAAAACGACATCCTGCGGTTTTGATTGTATAACTAGTATGGCGGCATAGTAGGATGGGGTACTATGCCGTCTATGATTGATACATTATGACTGAAATGTTTTTTTTTGAAACATATATACACTAATAATAATATCAAATCCGTTTTATCGTATCAAGCATTTTTGACCAGTATAAGGTAAAACTCTATCCACCGGTTTGCGTTGCATTGTGTGATGGGACTTGAGTCTTATAATGGTTTCATTTTTCTAAAAAGCATTGCATTGTTTAACGATTTACTTTATTTATGCACTGGCAATCAAATGAGTATACCCATTCCGCATTAGCGGCATGGCCCTGTGATTAGCCTTATTATTAGATAAGTAAGATTTCTCATACCAGTCCCATCACTGACCTGTAGTTTGTTTCACGCGCAAACTCGGGTGCCCTCTTTTCCACACGGGCAGTCGATTAGCTTATTTTGCAGATATATTAAGTAGGATTCTGGATCGAAGCTTAAAGCTGCGTCCAGAGTGTTGATAGACTTCCACTGTATCAATTTAGTTATTTCCGCTGCTTTGTATCAATTATTGTAAATAATCTTCTGCTGTATTATTATTTATCAATGTACTCTGGTATATTATGTACTCTGATGTTATATTATCATGATGTAATAAAAGTCTGTTCTTATCTGTTCTAATGTATTGTACTCCCAAAGTTAAAGTATTTGGAGATTTCCAATTTTTGGTTCGGACCTGTGCGGTTTATGGTCGATTCAAAGGGTGGGGATTTTCGGGTCTTTACAGTATATGTAGTAGAACAGCTTGTATATGAGATTTTTTGAATATATATGAAGATATATTATCTGTTTTGATTCTGTAAATTGATAGTATAAATTATATATTTTGACTGTTTTCAATTGTCTGTAAATCGATGATATACATGTGCATTTTTATGTTGTTCAAATTGTCTGAATTCATAAATGACTTGCGTTTTATAATCAAAAGTTAGGGCTGCATTTAACTATTCATGTTATTGTTTTTCTTTGGCTGTGTATAGCTGTTTCTATAGCTGTCCCATTTACTGTTTCATAACTTCTGAATTTTCTGTTTCAATGAGAAATTTGAGTTATACAATTTCCAGATAATTGAAAAAGCAAGACATGCTTACTGTACTTGAATTTGAATTGAATTTGTTTGATACATACGCATTTACTTTAGATTGTAGGGGAGTTGTTTCCTTTCATGTCCATAGCTGTTGACTTTGAATGTTATAAGTTTGAAAGAAGGTTAGTTGGACATCCTACCTTCATTCAGTGGTAGCAGGTGAATTGTTTTTACTGTTTTCGTTTACTGTTCAATGAAGAAAAAGCTGCTGCTACTGTTTTCTACTGAAAGGAACAAGACATGTTTGTGGTACTTGATTCAATTTGAATTATTTTTGCCCATTTTCGTTGATATAGACTAGAATATATGGATATGTTCTTTTTATTAAGTGTATGTTTTACACAAGCTTTAGGTTTGGTAATTCTTAAATCTTATACAATGTCAATACAATATAAATCCATTCGATAAGCTAAATTTAATGAGTTGTATTTATTAAAACAACAGTTAAATTCCAATCAGTACAAAACTTTAAAATTCTAGGTTCAAATGATATTTTATAATAGAGAAATTCCTTTTATATTTATAAATAAATCTGATATAAAATCCATTATATTTCCAATAATATATAAAACAGATTTAAATATTTCAATTTAAACAACCGAAAAATCTGGGATGTTACGTTCTTTCCCCCTTAAAAAAAATTCGTCCCCGAAATTGTAAGGTAAGAAGAATGCTCTGAACCCAAATGTTTTAAAATAATTAATTTTGAATTATCAACAAAACTAATTTAAACCCTTTAAAATTCTCGAAAATTTTGCCAACACCTCCTCTGCATGGTTCGATAAGAACAACTACAAACGCCATTCTAAGCTCAAATTCTCCCAAAAGAAAACCAAAGCAAAATGGCCACCCAACTCAGGGGTAAAATTAATCACTCCAATCAATATATTAAGGGTTACCTATTTGCCGGGCAAATCAATTCCAATTCTGCAGCAATCCACTAACTGCTCTTCGGCTGTACTTCCAGTTTGTATGATCAAATCATCACCACAATCTTTTGAAATCTGCACTAAACTCTACTCACAACGCATATGAAAATTCAGGGTTAAGATAATTTAATTCCTTCCATAACCGATTTTATTTCCACTTTATTATATTGGGGTTTAGTTTAGATCCATCCAACTCCTTATCGACTCATTGGATTTTATTAAACCAACATAGATTTAATAAATCAAACAGTTCACAATCAGACCAACTTATATTATATTTACTTGTCTGCATTCCCTTTGGTTTTATTAATATCAATCAATAATATTCGATTGACTTCCGTTATTATCCATTCGATTTTCACATCCCAGTTTTTTCATTCATTTGATTACATTTCTTAAATTAATTCTACTTTACCAGGTCAAGTTTCAATTTAAATTCAATTTGAATTTCATTCAAATCAAACAAACAAATTTCTCAATAATAAAATTATCTCCTTTCTATACAAAAATATATTTCGGGCAAAATTATTTCATTTACCCTTTTTACAAAAACAATATTGTGTTCCTTACAAATTCAAAGCTTCTCAACACTTGAACAGATCAACCAACACAATACAAAACATTTGTATATAAAATCTACAGATACGCTCTCATATATATACACATACACTCAAACTCAATCTAGGGTATTACTAACCCCATCTCTATCGAGTTACGCCACAGAGCCAAGGTTATTACTAAACCAATAGCTCTGATACCACTGTAATGACCCATAAATTTTCAGCCCCGAAAATCGACATAAATGCCTTTATCGTGTCTCATGATGACCTTCTAAGCACCGAAAACACCAGAACGTTTATAGAAAGAAATTAGAGGGTGAGATAAGAGAGAAAGAAATATTAGAATAGAAGAAGCAGAAGAACCAACACAACACAGAATCAGAGTCTCACATTGTCGCGGAACAAAATATAATATAGAAATAAATCCTTACTGAGAGATTATAAAAATACTTACAATATCAGAGTACATTGATACATCTGGACAGTTATAATAACCTATCCTCATATACATTCATACAGCGGAATAAACACTATATGTCATACGTCTGAACAACTTCAGCTTGCCTCTGGACTTCGCAGCACCCAATAACCTGGACCTGTACAACCCAGTCTAACCCGAGCATTACAAACACCGGGTCAGTCTGGTGAACCAGAATGAGATAAACACATTAAGTTTAAGGGGAATCATTCAATTTGATTTTACTGTTTAATATATTTTCGAAGTAAAAGGATAATCGTAAGACCAAATCCACAAATAAATACGAACGATTTTTACCTTACGATAACCCAAAACATTTATGACTTTTTTGATATTATAATAGTGTCTAAATACAAATAAATATCAATCTAGCAGAACGCTTGCATCTGACGCTCTACATATATAGTATACAACCAAAACTACGGGCTCTTATTGGGGATTGGATTCCGGCTATGACAAGGTATGGAACCACCTTCCGGTAGTGTATCTCTAGAGGCGAATACACTGGGTTTAACAAGAACGTCTTGCAATCTGACCCACACATGACCGACCACTCCTTTCTCTTGAGTGTATCGAATGTATATCACAAACGGTTGGGATCAACAGTCGTTTCCCAAGAAGGGACAACTTCGAAATAGATTAAAGAAGAAAAAGGAATTTCTTTAGATAGGTGATTATACACCCTAATGGGTGTGACCCACATAGCCATGTTGCCTGCCCGATTTTTGTTATTTCCCGGTTGATGAGGCTTGAGGTCAGTATTTTCCTTCAGAACATCTGGCCACCATTCACTTTGAATGCCACATCGTCAGATCCACTAGATATCACTAATTGACGTCCATAAAAATACTCTATGGTTTAGCTAAGAGAAGGTGTATGGCCTCCTCCACCATTAACAGAAATACGTTTGAAGAAATCAACATACGTGACCCCTTTGGAAATACTCAGTCAGACATCCGTCCATACAAGTTGTCCTAGGACTGGACAAACCGAAGGCACCCTCCTACCACATCCTAGGAATCACCCTATAGATCAGTAGCGAGTAGTCCTTGCAATTCATTTATTTAACTTACGATAGAATCACAAGTCATAATATCTCCGACCGCTAAACCAGAGAAATTCAACAAGTAGTTCTTCAGCTCATGAAGATCAATGGTCTCCAATTGTTCCATCTTGATCAACATCTGATATCTTCCACAATAACGTATTTGTTGGTCGGAATGGTTTTCGAATATAATTCGATCCCGGTCTTTCCATACCCACAATAGTAAAGGTCATATTTGATAGTCGGTTATTTAACTAACAAATAAAACAACCATTCAATCATAAAATAAAAATAGATTTACTGGTTCAGTATTTAGCATCACTTGGCTTCTTTTATTTAAATGATTAAACAATGGTTAACTTAAACATTCCAATATTGGGTAAACAACATTCACTTATTATTCTAGTATGCTAGCATTCGCAGAACCATTTCATTTTAATATTTTTAAAAAAATATTATAATAATACCCAATATTCCATTTGACTAACATTTGCATAACTTTTAATATAACATTATACGTTATCTATAACTAAAAAATCAGTTTAACAATGTTGCGCAAACTCTTTTGGTTCATCCATTACCTATTCTTAAATAATAAACTCATTCAACTTATCTCTTTACTTTACTCTTCGAAAATATCACTAATCTCTTTTTAATTTTGTTACTTTGTAAATCCAATCCCATATTCTTAAATCCTTATCATTTCGTTTACTTTGGAAAAACTATTATACCTTCCCTTATCTTTTTATTCCTGTTACTTTGGAAATATCACATATATTAACTCGAGCCCTTTTTGTTTCCCTTTTCTTTGGAAATCCCTTTTTTATATAATTTCAAATCATTCAACTAATGCTCTTACCATTACCAACTAATATCATCCTTGGATAATCCCGAAGTCGATCAAGTTGGGGTATTATAATTACCTCTCGGACCTTGATCAACAACATTTTATCTTAAGATAAATACAAATTGTAAGTCAAAAACTCATATTCATTCTAATATCAAAATAAATTTCATTTAACTAGTTTATTAACATATAGCTTTATACTTCTTCTCATCTTTTGGAAGTCTCTTTAAAATATAACCAATATTACTTAATTCATCGATTAATAATTGTTTACTAAACATCACTCTTTAACTTTCAACTCATTTAAATAACTTTGTTTTCTAAACTAGGATATTATTACAAATCCTATCACCAACTTCTTTTAACAAACTCAATTACAATCCCTTTTTACCAATCTCCTTTCCTTTCTAGAAATCTTATTTTAATTCCATTGATTTAACTTAATTCCCTTTTTAAGTATTACCAATTCCAGATCGATATTTTTAACCTCACATTCCTTTTATAAACCTTGTTTATAAAATCCTGGTTTAATATAAACCCTTTTACCTCAATTTCTTAATTCAAATGTTAATTCAACATTTATTTAACCCATTTTATTTGCTTAAAAAAATTCCTTTTATACTTTTGTTATAAGACTCAGGTTTTAATATATACCCGTCCCTTTTCACACTTCGACTATATTTCATTTCAACTTTGGCTACTTTCCAAATGAAATTCAATCAAAAGGTAATCTCCTAAATTATTATTAATTAAAATAATAATTTAGTTCAACCACTTACTACGGTAGTAGTAGTTAATTTCTTAATCAACTAGAATAAATAGTAAAACCATTTTTAAATCTTATTAAAATTAAAACAAGTATTCTTTAAGCTACTACGTTAGGTTAATCAATAACAAACTGATTTAATATCAATCCCAATTTAAATTGGTCAACTTCGCCAACTCAAAATACGATTATCTCGTTAACTGTTCAATTAACACTTTAAATTGATTAAAAATATAATTAACTTAAGTAAATGCCATTTGATTTTCCTCAACAAAAACAAGTGTCCAACTCTTGACCGTTAGGTTAATTTCTGTTCTTTTGCTTATAAATCTTCTTAACATTAGAATTTTCTTTATTAAATCAATTAATTATAAACTTAATTAATAAATAATAAATATTTATTTCCTTTACAAACTTTTATTCAAAATAATATATTTAAAAATCTATTTTCAGTTATAAAATAAATTTTATAACTCCATTCCGTCAATTTACCTGACAGTAAATCGATATTTATAAAATGATTAATTTATAGGCCATATACTACCAATTACTCAACCAATAGTACCCGTTGGTTTAAACACAAAAAAAATATATAATTTCAGGCCAACAATCATTAACCAAATCAATCATCTAATCAAACAGTTCATATAATGATAATATAAACAATATCTGATATATTTGAGGAATCCGATTGGATCCCTCCAACTTGTTCTTCCCTGCATCAAATATGTTATCTCAATATAATAATTCAATTAAAATAAATAATGGTCTCACAAAAGTCAATACTGACAATTTAATATCAACCAATTTATTTAACACAACAAAACAATTCAAACAATTTAAACACTTTTATTTTATAAATGTGACCAATAAGGTGGATTACCTTAATTTAGACCAGTCATTAGAATTACGATTTGGTTTATCACTGAAATTAAACAACGTTTAATTTCATAAATTAAATCAATATATGAATGTATAAATAACAAACAATCAACAGTCAACCATTAACGACCATAGTACACAAAATAAAAACCCAACTCAATTAAAATATAAGTGGGAAGAACTGAGTGAGTTTAACTCACCTTGATTTCCATTTGTCGAGATAACAACTGGTTTCAGTTAAATCAAACGATGTTTAATTTAAAGAGAAATTCCAGTAGCCTCCATTCCTGTCCAGATCGGTTTCAAAATATTGTATTCTCTGCTACAGTCCCATCGCCTCTTGGCTTGTTCAATTCTTGTCACACATGTGAGAGTTACATAATTAAAACCATTCATGAATAATAATTAGTCCTTAATCATATATTTAATTATGTTTTAATTACTTTCTCATTCACGAATGAATCTGCCGACTCCTTCCTTTACTCCCTTTGTTCATTCACCGGGTTGTCTTGCTCCACTATCGACAACTTTTGATAATATATGCTAACCTGATAATTATAGGTTATACACAAAATTAATTAAAATCCTTAAATAGAGCTAATCAAATACTTAATTACTTTATTGATCAAATTATCAGATCACCCCGTTTCTTCCCTCATGGCGTCTGCTACTTTGCTCTTTTCACAATGCCCTATTCAAAATTGATATCAGTATAATAATAAACCATATCTAATTCCCTTATATTAATATTAAGTAAGCTATAATTACTTTTATTTTTAATTTACGGTTATCAGCTCAACCCTGTTCCTCCTCACTGCTTTCATTCTAAAAACCGCCGACCCTATTCACTGCATTGTTCCTGGACGATACCAGCGTGATTAAACAAGGCAAAACTAACTTTATTTTTATTTTAAACTTATTGACATTACCATTTATTTTAAATGGGCTTATTACCTTGGCTCGGCCTATACCATCACCGAACTCACATAATAATATCGGCTCGCTCCTTTCCACAACTATGGATCCCTCCTTTCCACTCAAATCCGTTTCCTCAAAATTATCCTTTCATGGCCAAAGTACAGATCTATTCCTCTCCCATATTTCTTCTGCAAAAATCCAAAATGAGTACATCACATTCTCCCATAAATCACCCATCTTAGGTCATCCCCTCGCGTTCCAGCTTCTGTCGCTCTACCAAACCCTAGATCCCCGACCCCCTTCAGCCACGGTTGCACTACCACAAAAATCCCCACAATAGACCCTACATCCTTCAGACCGACGTAGCTTCGTTCCGCATCCCCTACGAACTCTAAAAGTTCCAAATCAAATGTCTCTCTTGTAGGAAAAAGCTAAATCCTTATTCTTTGGTTCGAACTAATCTACTTCAAAAATGATACTGAGATGATGGGGTGCATTTACACTAAGATAAGTATTTTTTGTGGACTTTAATTTCTGTATTTATTTTTGTTTTGATTTTTAAGTGAATTCGAATTGTTTTCTTCTTCACTGCTTGTGTTCTGGAATAACGAAGTGTGGTGCGTGGATGTATATTTATACTAGGAGATGATCCAGATAGGATCAATGTCAATATCTGACTTCAGAATCATAGGGTTAGATTTAGCTGTTACTAGTTCCTTGGGTGGGTGATTGTTCTTTCATTTCAGCTGCCAAACAAGCTGTATTGTATTGGAAATGGAAGTCTGGTGATTGTGTGATGTTGTATTAGGATTTTGTGTTGTATTTTCATGTACTGTTGTCTACTTTGATATATACATTGATCGAACTGTTCATGTGTAGATTAGGTGAAGCTATGTATTGTCTGTTCATGTCGTCTGTGTATATGTAGTCATTGAATTGTTCATTTCATTTCAGGATTTGAATTGTGCCATGTATATGTAGCAGAACATCTTATATATGAGATTTTCTGAATACATATAAAGATATATTATCTATTTCGATTCTGTAAATTGATAGTATAAATTATATATTCTGAATGTTTTCAATTATCTGTAAATCGATGATATACATGTATATTTTTATGTTGTTCGAATTGTCTGTATTCATAAAAGACTTGAGTTTTATAATCAAAAGGTATGGCTGCGTTTAGCTATTCATGTTACTGTTTTTCTTTGGCTGTGTATAGTTGTTTCTATAGCCGTCCCATTTACTGTTTCATAACTTCTGAATTTTCATTTTCAATGAGAAACTTGAGCTATACAATTTCCAGATAATTGAAAGAGCAAGACATGCTTACTGTACTTGAATTTGAATTGAATTTGTTTGATACATACGCATTTATTTTAGATTGTAGGGGAGCTGTTTCCTTTAATCTCCATAGCTGTTGACTTTGAATGATATAAGTCTGAAAGAAGGGTAGCTGGATGTCTTATCTTCATTCAATCGTAGCACGTGAATTGTTTTTAATGTTTTCGTTTACTGTTCAATGAAGAAAAAACTGCTGCTATTTTTTCTACTAAAAGGAACAAGATGTGTTTGTGGTACTTGATTCGATTTGAATTATTTTTGTCCATTTGCGTTGGTACAGAATAGAATATATGGATATGTTCTTTGTATTGAAAATATAAAGTGTATGTTTTACACAAGCTTTAGGTTTGATAATTCTCAAATCTTATACAATGTCAGTACAATATAAATCCATTCGATAAGCTAAATTTAATGAGTTGTATTTATTAAAACAACAGTTAAATTCCAATCAGTACAAAACTTTAAAATTCTAGGTTCAAATGATGTTTTATTATAGAGAAATTCCTTTTATATTTATAAATAAATCTGATATAAAATCCATTATATTTCCAATAATATATAAAACAGATTTAAATATTTCAATTTAAATAACCGAAAAATCTGGGATGTTACATACTTGACATACACCAGTCCCAATATTTAGTATTATGTCAATCGATGATTGACAGGCCGTGATGAGCGTTATTTATTTTAATGCTCACACAGTTGTAAATTTCACTTTAGATGTGAATGGACTGTTTAATGATTATTTATCATTATTGTTGAATACATGCGGTGTGTGAAATCCATATAACCAAAATTATATGGTAATTGGAGACTCAGAAATAATGTTTTATACTAAATAATGTTGAATAAAATATCATTTTAGAATGAAATATCAATTTAGAATAAATACCATTTTAGAAAGAAAGATCATTTTAGATTACAAAATAACATTTTTTAATGGTAAAGACATCTTAGATTACAAAATAACATTTTTAATGATAAAGACATTTTAGGTTATAAAAAACATTTTAATGATAAGGACATTTTAGATTATAAAAGACATTTTTAATGATAAAGACATTTTTAATGAAAAGAAATATTTTTATATAAAAGAATCATTTTTATATAAAAGAATCATTTTAATGAAAAGAATCATTTTTATATAAAGGAATCATTTTTATATAAAAGAATCGTTTTTAATGATAAAGAACATTTTTAGTGATAAAAACATTTTTTTATAAAAGAACATTTTATGTAAAAGAATATCTTAAAATAAAGAATATTTTAAAATACGAATATTTTAAAATAATATTCAGTGAAGAATAAAATCATGATTTCGATGTCCGTCTTTAGATGGACACAAAAATATAAAACTACGAAGTCGGGTTAAGTGTTGAAAGGCCATTTTAAACCGAACGGGTTTATCGTTCAATTTTATTCATTTTAAAATGAATATCGAAAGAGGGGATTTCAAAATTCAGTATTTTGAAAATATTATCATTTTAATATGATAAAAATACAGAATATTCAATTTTGATTTAAAATTGAAAATGAAGTTGGAATCATTTTAAAATGAAATTATAAATATTTTATAATATGTTTTAAATGGAAATCGACAAAATATATATAATATATATTATATAAATTTAATGGCCTGAACAGCGACCGTTAGCGAATTTTGACCATTAACTTCAAATTGGTGTAACGGGAGATCCGATCGCCGAATTCTCCTAAAACTGGAACCATTGGGTTCGTACTGAAAAGAGCTTTCCAATGAACATAAGAAGTTTGAAATCTAACAGCTGGATTTGGAATTATGTCCAAATCAAATTTTAAAAAGGTCGCTATGGATGCAGTTCGGTGGCCGTTATTGGAAACCGACTGTACGGGCGATAATAAGATTTTTAAAAATATGGAAAAATTATGTAAAATCATAATAAATGATTTGGAAAGATTTTGGGTGGAAAAAATTCCATAATTTAAAAGATAAAAATACGTTTTTATCGAAATGAACTATGTTTTAAATGACATTTGTTCTTTAATCCCAATTAACAGTGAAAATATAATATGGAATTTATAAATCTTTTATTAAGATTTAAATGGAATTTATAAATATTTTATTGAGATTTATATGGAGGTTATAAATCTTTTATTAAGATTTAAATGGAAATTTTCCAAAGTAAAGTTTTCCAGTTTAATATATTAAATTGCAATTGAATGGAATTCGATTTGGTAATAATCGAGATGAGCTTCTGTGAATGAAGACTATTGATATATATATGGAATTTAAAAGGCCATGCCATTATTCCATTTATATTATTAGTCTGATACAGAAATTTATATCGATTATATATATTGATCTGATTTCTGTGAAGATTCCATATTTAATGGAAGATGATTTTGGGTTTATCGTGAACTGCGTTTTTAACGACATTGGTTCTTTAACCCAGTTAAAGTTAAGATTAATTTATTAAAATTGAAAAATCATTAAGTAATGATTTTTGGAGATTAAAACCAAATTGGTGTTTTAATGTATCTTGTTAATTTCAAGAAGATTAAAGTATAAATTTAAAAGAATTTATCTTTGATAAAATTAACGGGAACCTTTCCCTAATAATGTGAATATTTTATTAAAAGAATATTCTGAATTGGAATGAGGCGTATGATGTGATTTTATAGCTCTTGATTATAAAATATGCGAATTATTCAGGAAGACCGGGTTTAACCTATTCTGAATAATTACTACGACGACCAAGAGTCGAAGATGAAGATGGTGGTTGAAAACCGGAGATCTTCACATCGTTTGGGTGATTACTGATGTCTTGATTGGGTCGTACACCCAAGATAAGGTAATAAGTGGTGATCGTCCAAATGTACTTGAAGATCAACGGATACGCGAGGGCCTCTCTTTTGTATTGGACATATGGGACGAGGAATAAGGTGCCACTAATTTTGTTCAGGCCCAGAACGGACTTGTAAATGGATGGTATGTCTGACGTTGTATTCCTTTATGCTGTACTCGTTGATCTCTGCTGAATATATATCTGTTTGGTGGCAGAGAATTTATTCTCTTTCTTAACACCTTTCTCTGAGACGTACGAGTTTAGAGGTTATATATTGGCAGAAATCAATGGTATGGTATGGACTGACAATGTGGCATGCTAAGATGCAGTTGATCACGGCTTTTTTTGAAAAGAAGAGCCTTGTGGTTGATGATCAAAGCACAGCTTATTTAGGCATAGCTTTGTGTATAGCGTTACTTTGCGAGCCTCACACCCGGTATGAACCAGAAACGGGAGAAGGACCCCAAGGAAATGGACATATGTTAGTTTCTAGCTAGGAGTAACGTCATGGTATGGAGCCCAGACTGTTTACTCATGTGGATGTTGCTTATTACTTAATGGATAGAGAGGCGCCTCAGATATATATATATATATTAATAGATATTTTAGTCGACATTGCTGACCATATTATTTTATGCCCCATAGGGCAGGCTAACATATAGTTTATGGTATAACTAATCATCGATGGATGACTGGCCCTGGCGCTTCCTAGGTGCAGTTGCGGCTGTATCCTGAGACATGGGCTAGATTGTCTCGAATTTGGTAAGGACTATCTCTTACCTTGTTTCATAGATGGAAATCCAACTTCCAATACGACATCATGCGGGTTTGATTGTAGAACTAGTATGGCAACATGATATATGGTACCCATGTCGTTTCTGATTGATACATTTATATTTGAAGTTGTTTTTGACACTATACACTTATAGTAATAATAATAAAAGATGAAATTTCGCGTATCAAGCATGTTTGGCTATTATAAGGGAAAACTCTATCCTACGGCTTGTGTTGCATTGTGTGATGGGACCTAAGTCTTATAGCTTAATTTTTCCAAAAAGCATTGTGTTGTTTTATTTTAAACTAAGATTCATGTGGAGTAAACCCGTTCCGTATTATACGGCGTAGTCCCGTGATTTACCTAACTTTAAAATCAAGCTAATAACTGTTTTAGTTTTCACACCAGTCACATGACTAACCTAGAGTTTACTATTTTAACCTAAACTCTGGGTGCCATATTTCCACACGGGCAGATAGTGGTTTTGGTTTTGCAGATACTATATTCACAGGATCCTAGTTTACAGCTGAAGCGACATTTAGAAAGCTCTGTATCCGTGTTTTTATTTCAATCGTATTTTGTATTATTTTTCCACTACTAATTAAATGTAATTTAAATCTCTGATATTGTATTTCTATTGTATATTATTTATTCATACTTTGGAATATTATTGTACTTTGATGTTGTTGTTGTAATAGCAACGAAATGTTCAACTGTTTGTGCTCTGATTTGTCGTGTTCTCAATTCAATCCGTACTTTCCTTTGCAGGGAAGTTTGGGTCGTTTTATTTGGTATCAGAGCTTTGATTTACAGAGCTAGAGAACAAGACACATTAGAACCAAACGAAAGAATTCATCAGAGATTGAATTAGTAATATCCAATAAGAATGACTCATTAGAGATAGGATCAGCAGTATCCTAGAACGAGTGTGGAGAGTGTTATTTTCAAAATCAAACTAGTTTTATAACTTTAAATCAATTATTCGTATTTGAATTTTATATTTTAAATTGAATTTGGACAATCCAGTATAGGGAGAATTTGAGTATATGCCTGATGAGATGTTTATTTGAAGCCTCAGATGCTGGATAGATACAAAATCACACTAAATTCGCCCGAAGATGATCCTGATGATCGCTGCAGCATGATCAGTATTTATGTTCGAGTTTCGAAAGTGGGATATCTATATATTTCCAATTGACTAGTGTGAGAACCAAAATTTAGGGTTATTGTTGTGATTTAGCATCAAAAATATGATTTTTTTGTATATATATATATATAGAAGTATATGTTTGAAAAGCTAATCAACTAATTGATTGCTGGTTGTGTTGTTTGATTATTAGTTTAACTAATAAAATCATTGAAACCAATAAGAAAATGAATGATAAATTTAGCCAAATCAAATCCAAACATTGAACTGATTTGAAAATTAATTGAAATTGCATATATATATATATATACATATGTATATAATGAACAGGTCATAGCATCGAAGCCAAGAAGAGGAATAAAATTGTATGCCCGACAAATAGGTACATGTTTACTATATTCATTGGGTTTTGATGATTTTATAAGCCGATTGGCTAGCCGCTTGGATTTTTCTTTTTCTTTTGGATTGGTGAGGGCCCTGTGAGGCAAGTTGCAGTTTTAAACATCAACCCGTACAAAGGAGGTTATGGCGAAAATTTTCGAAAATTTAGAGTGTTAGCCAATTTTTTGAGAAATTAGAAAATTCTTAAAGTCTAAAAATGAAACGACCCGCAAATCCGTACCCTTTGAGTCGACTAATAACACCACATGTCCAACTCAAATTGCACAGAAATACGAATCATTATTAGAAAGAAGTTAGAGGGTGAGAAATAGAAAGAAAGAAATATTAGAATAGAAGAAAACGAAGATCACAACTCACAGCGGAACGAATAAAATATATTAAATAACATAACTTTTGAAATGCAAATTAGTAACTGTATATATACGTACCATTATCAGAGCACAACAATTATTCCTGGAACAGTTATCAACACCTGTTTCCAGATACAACATAGTACACAGCGGAAATATGATAGTCTATAACAACTGGTGAAGCCTTCAACTCCTCCAGGTGAATCTGTAAAATCCCAACTACTTGACTGCCCGTACAAATTTGGGCACCCAAGAGTTTAGGGAAAACAACAAAATAAACTCTGGGTCAGTCATGGGACTGGTGTGAGTAAACTCCAACCATTGGTTTAACTTTCAAAAATCCTTTCAAAGAAATGATAATCGTAAGACCGATCCACACATAAACACGGACGGTTTTTACCTTACGATAATCCAAAACACTTTGGAAATCATATATTATCTGATATTATAATAATGTCTAATCACAAGTAATTAAAATCTAGTAGAACGCTTGCATCTCACGCTCTACATATATAATATACAATCAAACTCGCAGGCACTTATTGGAGATTGGATTCCAACTTGACAAGGTATGGGACCACCTTCCGAACGTGTATCTCTAGAGGCAAATACACTGGGTTCAACAAGAACGTCTTGCAACCCGGCCCACACATGACCGACCACTCATTTCGCTTGAGTGTATCGAATGTATACCACCGACGGTTGGGATCAGCAACCGCCTCCCGATAAGGGACAGCATCGATAGATTTAAGAACAAAAGGAATTTCTCTAGATAGATGGTCATACATCCTAATGGGTGCGACCCACATAGCCATGCTGCCTGCCCGATTTTTGTCCAATTCCGGGTTGATGAGGCTTGAGGTTTGAATTATCTTCCAGAACATCTAGCCATCATTCACTTGGAATGCCACATCGTCAGATCCATCGGAAATCACTAATTGATTCCCACAAAAATACTCAGATTGTTAGGCTAAAGAAGTTTCCCTTCTATGCCACCAACTTCGTACGTTTGAAGGAATCAACGTACGTAACCTCCTTTGGAAATACTCTGTCAGACACTCGTCCATACAAGTTGTCCTGGGTCTGGACAAACCGAAAGCACTATCCTGTAAACAGGATAGCCCTTGCATAGCTCCGTCTTCAATTTTCTTCAGCATAAGTTGCTTCATAACGCTTATGCCAATACGGAGTGGTTTTCAGATATCAAATCTGATCCCGGTCTCTCCATATTGACAACGGAGGTATAAAATAAAATAAAACTTTGATAGTCGGTGATTTAATTATCAAAGAAACATCCATACAATCAACGGTTCTATTTCCAAATGGAAATTCTATCAATCAAGCATCAAACAACACTGGGCCCTTTTTATATTAGTTCTTTATTACATTATCATTTCCAATTCCCATTTTCCCCCTTTCGTGTTCTTTCAAAGCTCTATTTTCTCTCTCGATCATTGAAAAACATTTCCAATATTATAATTCCTTTATCGAGAAAATATCCTTTACCCCAGTTAGAAAACCTTTCTAAATCCTTTGAATTAACTGATGTTATAAACATCGTTATTATAACTCAAATCATAAATCATTCGTTAACTAACGATATCACTAACCAACCCTTGCTATCGAGCCTTAACCATTTCTCCGTCAATAATGCAGCTAGTCAAGTTGGGGTATAATTACCTCTCAGACCTTAACTGAACGACATTCTTAACTTTGAAATAGTCAGAGCTCACAACTTTAAACCAAACATTGCTTACGCGACTCTCGGATTTGATCTACGAACACACCTTCTTTATAAAAATATTGATTATAACGGTAGCGTTATAATTGTTGTCTTCAAATGTTTGGTTTATAAAACATTGCTTTCAACAACAGCGTTAAAACCGCTGTCTTAGCATTATAGAACACTTATCATAACCATAGCATTAAAATTGCTATTAAAACAGTTATTATAATGGCAGCGTTAAAATTGCTATTTAAATTTTACCAAGACATTTATTATAACAGCAGCGTCTAAAATTGCTGTATAGATTTACAACATTTATTATAACAACAGCGCTAAAATCGCTGTTTAGTTTTATAAAAGCATTTCTTACAAAGACAGCGTTATAATTGCTGTTTAAAATTATAAAAGCATTTCTTATGAAACAGCGTTATGATTGCTGTTTTGAATAAAATACCGTGTGCGACGCACACGCTTCCGTTGTTCATTTAAAAACTCTGTTTATTTTAAACAATTCAAGTTCTCCTTTAAACATATTTATAAACTATACATTCTTCTAACCACTTAATTCGATTTCTATAAATCCCCTTTTTATATACATTTTATTTGCAAACTATTTCCTTGTTTAAACTATTTAATCTTTTATTTTAAGCATTTGAAAATCTTTCTTTAAACTTTCCTCTGTAATTTGCTAAATTCGGATCCATTTCCAAATATTGGTTTCAAAACTGATACTCACTTTCAAATATACATTCATATTTGAACTCACCTTTTTATTTATCCAATGGTTAATGATCCACTTAATTTATATCTTTATTTATAACATTTTTCTTGGTTTACCCAATGGAATAGGTTTCCATTTGCAACTCAATGAAAAATAAATTATTTCTAATTTGGAAATAAACTCTCCTTTTAAATTCTAATTTCCCTTTTCACATTCGATGATATTTTACGGTATCTAAAATACCAGGTTCCTAAGGCCAGGGTAAACCAAACACACAAATTCAACCATGGATAATGTAGCATAACATATATCACCATCAAATAAAACAGTAAATAAAATGTTGAGGGATCCAGTTGGATCCCTCCAACCTGTTTCCCTGCATCCACAGATGTTAATAACACCAATAATATTATTTCACATTAAAATGAAATATCAGAACTAATGATCAATTAATGGTGTAATCCTATCAACCAATTCAACCAAATTTACCAACTATTCAACCAATCAACCAATCAACCATTGCACATTATAAAAATATTTAAAACTCGTTTATATATATAAAAATATAAACGAGTTGGAGTTAGTGAGTTTACTCACCTTGTTTTGCAGCTGATCATTCTGCTTTTATTTCCATTAAAATCAAACAGCGTTTGATTTTATTACGAAATTCCAACAGCTTTGCTCTTAATGAAATCAGTCTCACAACGAAGCTCTCGTCGTTCCAATGCGACTAGTTTGGTCTGATTCTCGATTTTTGCCAAACCCACAAAGTCGACTTTGCCCTTCCGCTCATCAACACAAGCCACAGATCCTCCCTGAGCATGTAACGCTCATTCATACTCAGCAAAGAATGCCCCAACCACCACTGTAGCCCTTGGCAATTCACTTACAACAAAGAAAATCCATTACCATTTTCCTTTTCTTCTTTTACTTGCGCCTTTCACTTCCAGTATTAGATTAAAGTATACCCAAACCTTCCTTCATCTATATTTTCTTTACTAATCTTTATCACCATGCTTAGTACTTCCTTTGATTACGGTCTTCTCCCTGGTATCAAAGCAAATATCATGACAACTCACAGGGTCTCGAACCCACGTAGACTGATGATCAACCCTTAAACCCTGTTTTACTTTGCTAATCAGCCTCCTACAGTTTTTACCTCGTCTACTTCTTCCCAACCCGTCTTCTCTTCATTTTATCCCCCTTCACTACACAACAAATCAAAAACCAACTTACCCTCCTTTACCAAAACAAACGAACAGCCTTCATACCCCTTAACTCCCGTTCTTCCTCCTGAATAACCCAACTCGTCCCCATAACACATTTTCAAGGCCGCCAGCTCCAAAACAAAAGAACCCACAAAACGTAAGAACCACCAAATACACTACCCCATCGTTTGGTTCGTTACAGGAAAATGGGACTCCTCCCTCTGTTTCAACTGAAACCAAATCCGACTCTTCAATATTCAGGCCTCCGACCCATCAACCCAGATCCACACCCGAACCACCCTGACTCTAACGCCTCTGGTCCCCGGCCAACGATGGTACAAAACTCATCAGACTCTCCCCAACGATGCCGAACATCGCATGACCGCCCACGCCTCACCGAGCCCTCGACCACCACCGTACTCCGATAGCCGAAACCCCTCGGCAGACCCCAGTAGCTTCTTCCAATATGATTCAAGCCGCCTCCAGACACCGGACCTCAACCGGTTCCACCAAATCGTAACCCTCCTCTCAACGAACAAGTTTCGGTTAGACTTTATCATGAAACAACGGAAGCCAGAGGGGATTTGTTTGATTTTCATTTGGGATTTTATTGAGTTGCTCCAGAGAAAAATAGAAAGGGGACGGCTTTGGTTTATATAGGGATTTGAGTACCGTGATACTCACGGTATTGGAGACAACGTGCTATGCACGGTTTGAATTCCTTGGCCATCACGAATACATAATAACTTGGTAGGCACGGGTATAAGCTTGGATGGCACGGTGTAAGAAGTTTACTGAGTAAGGCGTATATTATTATTACTATATTTTATATATCTTGTTTTTGTACTTGGCAGTCACGGTTTTTAAAGTGTGAACATGTCGGTGAAGGCGTCGTTTATTTCTTTGTTTCGAATCTATCGTTGATGAACCAACGAATGTTTTATATATATTATGTTTTCAAGTTATAAAGTGTATAGTACGTGGTTTAAGTGTGTATTTGAATATGAACGAAAAATCATATGAATGAACAGTCTGTTTACTGATAAAAAAGCTAATCTCGGTATAAAAAAGTATTCTGAACTCAATGGGACAAGTTTCGTCGAATTCCGACATCGTTTGAAAATTTTTCCTTTATAAAACCAGAAATCAACACGCGTTTAAAATTTTCACGATCACCCGATAAATCAAAACAACTTGAAACTGCGAACACCGACAATAACTTTTCGATACGAACCCAACGGCACTAGTTTCGTCGCATTCTGAGACTGTTGCCCCGGTAGACTGTTTTTGGCGCGTACCGCACTGCCCTTCTGAACACCAAATTTGCCGATCTCTAAAAATAACAAACTATATACCTACCTTGACTATATCCGACGCTACGAATTCACCGGAACTGGTTTCGTGGCCTGATTCGATCGTCTGTTCAAGTTACACTCTAATATCCCTTTATTCAGTTGAATAAATTTAATTGCACTGAACGAGCGTTTACGGCTACCGTGGTTACATACGACATCGGTTTTCCACGCCACTCACCACCGTACAATAATTTAACGATACGGTCCTAATGAAACTGATTTCGTCGAAATCTGAGTCTGTTTGCAAAACGGCTATTTTAAAGGCCTATATTTAAATAGCGATTTCCATAGCGACTATTTGAAAATTTGATTTGACCATAACTAACAAATTATAACACGAAATCTGAAATTTTCTCTTCTATATGAAAATTATAATAAATACGGTTCCAACGTGTCTTGTTTCACAGAAATCCGACTTATATCGGATCCTGTATCCCCAGTTGAAGTTCAAAACTCTATATTACGAACTGCCGCGCGATTTCGAGCTCGTTTTATAATCATATTATAAATTAACGTTCAAACTTCGTTTTTAATCAATAAATTCCTATATGTAATTCAATTAAAATTTTTAAAACAAATTTAAATATTCAAAATTCAACGGCCAAAAATCCGGGTCGTTACATTCCTTCCCCCTTAAAATAATTTCGTCCTCGAAATTGCTAAGGTAGGAAAAGATGCTACGTACCCTGTTAACTAGGTCCAATAATCCTTTTTGTTCACTTCTTAACTTCAGTTTACTGGACCATTTTATTTCAATTAAAATATTAATTTATTCTTACTAACGAAAATTTTCAGAAATTCTAAAAATTTTCTAACACTTTAAATTCTGAAAAATTTCGGCAGTATTCCCTCTGTACGGCTAAATTGGTACAACCACAACTCGCCTTTCTAGGCCTTCTCCAATCCAAAAGAAAATCGAAAAGCCAAGTGGCTTGCCCCCATAGGCTCATAAAATCATCAAACCAAACAATATTGTAAACATGTACCTTTTTGTCGGGCATAATTCTATCTCTTGCATTTGCTTCTATTCAAAATCTGCTCAGCATACATATATCCATTCCCAGTTGGTTTCAAATCAATCCAACCTTTGATCTTTAACTTCTGATTGGATCACTTCTATTCACTAATCCAAACTGAGTTCTATTTTCCAAAGTCAACCCTCTTATTCTGCTTGGGCTCAAAAATAACTTAACTCCAATTAACGTCATACAATATAAGTATTCAACTTGTTTAGTATAAGTCGAATCTATTTTAATATTTCGAATTTCAACATCTCTATACTTAATTTCATTCGGGATTATTTCTAATTCATTCCAGTTTTATTTAACTTAAGTTAAATCTCAATTCATTTGATACATTTGACCATTTTCAATCTATTCAACTTATACAAGTTAAATTTTAAATCTTTAGAATTCAAATTCCCGGGTTTTATTTCAAATTAGTTCGAAATCATATATATTTGTACACATATATTTATAATCGACTCAATTCAAAACATTTGAATTTCTAAAACAACTTGTCCTTTGCAAACAAATTTTTCATTCCCAAATTACTATGGTAGCAATTCGTCACTCAGAAACTCGAAAATGAATACCGATAATGCTGCAGTCCATTATCAGAATTATTTTCTCGCCACTGAAGTGGTTTCAGTGCTTAATCCCTTTAAAAATCCATTTAAAAACATTTTATCCAAAACACTTTAAAGTAATGTTATATTACTTTATAATACCTCACAAAAGATTTTTCTAAACACCCGGAATTTAAATTCCACAAATTTTGGTTTGAATCCAATTCCAATATAGCTTATTTGTATATCTCATTCATATACAAATTCAATTTGGTTATATATATAACCACTTCAATATTTATAATTCCATTTAATTGTAATAACAATCAACACATTCGATAATTTCAGAAAATTATCTCTTTTGCATCAAAATATCCTTTGGGCAAAATTATTTCACTTACCCATCATTAAAACAATACTGTGTCAAATTGTTCTGTTCGAGAGTTTAGAAACACCTATCGATACAGTTGTACATCCTGTATCAACCAGAATTCATAAACCACTCAACAAACCAGTCAACACAATATAAAACAATTTTATATCAAATCTACAAATACGCGCTCATACAAATACACTCAAACTCAATCTAGGGTGTTACTAACCCCATCTCTATTGAGTCACGCCACAGAGCCAAGGTAATCATTTAATCTTCAGCTCTGATACCAAATGAAACGACCCGCAAATCCGTACCCTTTGAGTCGACTAATAACACCACATGTCCAACTCAAATTGCACAGAAATACGAATCATTATTAGAAAGAAGTTAGAGGGTGAGAAATAGAAAGAAAGAAATATTAGAATAGAAGAAAATGAAGATCACAACTCACAGCGGAACGAATAAAATATATTAAATAACATAACTTTTGAAATGCAAATCAGTAACTGTATATATACGTACCATTATCAGAGAACAACAATTATTCCTGGAACAGTTATCAACACCTGTTTCCAGATACAACATAGTACACAGCGGAAATATGATAGTCTATAACTACTGGTGAAGCCTTCAACTCCTCCAAGTGAATCTGTAAAATCCCAACTACTTGACTGCCCGTACAAATTTGGGCACCCAAGAGTTTAGGGAAAACAACAAAATAAACTCTGGGTCAGTCATGGGACTGGTGTGAGTAAACTCCAACCATTGGTTTAACTTTCAAAAATCCTTTCAAAGAAATGATAATCGTAAGACCGATCCACACATAAACACGGACGGTTTTTACCTTACGATAACCCAAAACACTTTGGAAATCATATATTATCTGATATTATAATAATGTCTAATCACAAGTAATTAAAATCTAGTAGAACGCTTGCATCTCACACTCTACATATATAATATACAATCAAACTCGCAGGCACTTATTGGAGATTGGATTCCAACTTGACAAGGTATGGGACCACCTTCCGAACGTGTATCTCTAGAGGCAAATACACTGGGTTCAACAAGAACGTCTTGCAACCCGGCCCACACATGACCGACCACTCATTTCACTTGAGTGTATCGAATGTATACCACCGACGGTTGGGATCAGCAACCGCCTCCCGATAAGGGACAGCATCGATAGATTTAAGAACAAAAGGAATTTCTCTAGATAGATGGTCATACATCCTAATGGGTGCGACCCACATAGCCATGCTGCCTGCCCGATTTTTGTCCAATTCCGGGTTGATGAGGCTTGAGGTTTGAATTATCTTCCAGAACATCTGGCCATCATTCACTTGGAATGCCACATCGTCAGATCCATCGGAAACCACTAATTTATTCCCACAAAAAAACTCAGATTGTTAGGCTAAAGAAGTTTCCCTTCTATGCCACCAACTTCGTACGTTTGAAGGAATCAACGTACGTAACCTCCTTTGGAAATACTCTGTCAGACACTCGTCCATACAAGTTGTCCTGGGTCTGGACAAACCGAAAGCACTATCCTGTAAACAGGATAGCCCTTGCATAGCTCCGTCTTCAATTTTCTTCAGCATAAGTTGCTTCATAACGCTTATGCCAATACGGAGTGGTTTTCAGATATCAAATCTGATCCCGGTCTCTCCATATTGACAACGGAGGTATAAAATAAAATAAAACTTTGATAGTCGGTGATTTAATTATCAAAGAAACATCCATACACTGAAACGACCCGTAACTTCCCCGTAAAGGAAAGCGTCGGATAGTTCGAGAACAAACCACAACAGAACACATATCAAAGAACACTTCATTGTATATTACAACAATGCATCAGATTACAAGAATATACAGAGTATAAATGAATATTACACAGAAATATCAGAGATTTAAATTACATTTAAATACATCGCAGCGGAAAATAATACAATACACAACTAGAAGAGATATGCGGATACAAAGCTTTCCGGATATCGTTCCAGCTGTAAACCAGGATCCTGTGAATATAAATCTGCAAAACCGAAACTACTAGCTGCCAGTGTCAAAATAGGGGCACCCAGAGTTTAGGTTAAAACAATAAACTCCAGGTCAGTCATGTGACTGGTGTGAGAACTAAAACAGTTATTAATCTTTATTTCAAATCATTAGGTAAATCAAGGGACCACGCCATATAACACGGAACGGGTTTCCTCCCAAGAATACCAGTGCATAAAACAAACAGCGCAATGCTAAATAAAGAAAAATGAAGCTGTTATAAGACCCAGGTCCTATCACACAATGCAACGCAAGCCGGGGGATAGGGTTTTTACCTTATAACAGCCAAAGAATGCTTGATACGTTTAAAACAAATCATTTGATACTATAATAAGTGCATAGTGTATAAAACAACTTCAAATCATAAGTATCAATCATAGGCGGCATGAGTGCCCCATCCCACTATGTCGCCATACTAGGCTCTACAAATAAAACCGCAAATGTCACGTATTTGGAAATTGGATTTCCGTCTATGAACCGAGGCAAAAGATAGTCCTCAACCGATTCGAGACGCTCTAGCCCGCCCCTCAGGATCAGAGCTCGAGTGACCCTTGGATCCTCAGGGCCAGTCCACCGATGTGGATTAAACTTAAACCCTGAACATGCATTTCCCCACCCTATGGGGTGTAAGTCTGGTCCGTCTGCCGACCAGAATGCATCGGCCGAAACCGATATAACCGAGGCGCCTCGCAACAGCAACAACCACATAAGTCAAACTCGTCAGGGCGTGTAAAACCACTGACGCCACTTCTAGCTAGAAAGAAACGCATGCCCTCCCTGACGTCCTCTCCCGTTTTTGGTTCACAACCGGGGTGCGAGGCTCACGAATTCACGTTACACAAAGCTGTGCCACACAGGCTGTGCTTTGATCATCACCACAAGACTTTGCTTTTCAACAGAAGCCTCGATCAATTGCCACTTAGGCATGCCACACAGGCAATTCACTCCATGCGTTTGATATCCATCAATATATAACCCCTGAGCTCGTACGTCTCAGAGAAGGGCGTTAAGCAAGAGAATAAATCCTCCGCCGCCAAACAGATATATATTTAATAGAGATCAATCGCACGGACTAAAATCCAATGTCAGACACACAGTCCATTTACAAGTCCGTTCTGGGTCTGAACGAAACCGGAGGCACCTAGTACCCCGCATATCCATCGATCTCCAAGCACGTCTGGACGATCACTAACTGTTTCCATCTTCTTGGGTGTACAGCCCAATCAAGATCATCAGTAATTACCCAAACGACGTGAAGACTTCCGGTCTTCGACCACCGTCTTCATCTTCGACACCACGTCGAATCAGTTATTCAGAATGGGATAAACCCGGTCTTTCTGAATAACTCGCGTATATATTATAAAAGTGTTACACAAACACAACATACGCCTCATTCCAATTCAGAATATTCTTTTATTCAAATATTCCTATACTTTGGGAAAAGTTCCCATTAATTTTATCCAAGATAAATTCTTTAAATTTATTCTTTAATCTCCTTTGAATATCAATTCAAACTAGTCGGGATTAGCGAACCACACCGAAGTAATCATTTATTTTATTTCCCAATCCCAACCTATTCATCCCATGAAGTAAAACTAGTAATACTTCATATCTAACACCACAGTGTTATCGGTAAATTCAATTACCATTTCACGTTCAAATCTAATTAAAGATTTAACCATCGCCTGGAGCAAAACTGGTGATACTCCATTTTCGATCATCTCAATCTAATTAAAGATTCATTAAAATTCCACTTAGTTTTAATCTTTAACTGGGTTAAAGAATCAGTGTCATTTAAAACACGGTTCACGATAAACCCAAAATCACATTCCATTAATTATCGGGTTAAAGAACAAGTGTTATTTAAAACACTGTTCACGATAAACCCAAAAATCAATACCAATTCAATTCCAATTAAATATCGTTTAATTGGTACACTTCATTAAATCTAAATAAAAAGATTTAATCTTTTCACAACTAGGTTCAAGAACAGTGTTAGTGAAGACACCATTCGCGACAAACCCAAATCACATTTGATATTCAATGCAAGGCTCTGAATAGAAAATATATCGGCTTATATTCAATATCAAATTCTACGACTAACAAATGTCGTATTGGAAATAACGATATAAATATATCTTTCAAATTTCCATAACAACATCTGTATAATCACGAATTCCAACATCGAAATATTCCGAAGACAATTTCGATTCAAATCCACTCCAATGCAATCATTGGAAATTTTGGTTATTTTCAAAACCCTTTTCAAATTCAATTTATTTATTTAAAAATAAATAGAATTATAATTCTAGTTCAAAACTAGTTCATTTCGATAAAAATCTATTTTTATCTTTTCAAATATGGAGTTTTTCATCCCAAATCTTCACAAATCATTTCTTATGATTTTACACAAATTATTACTATTTTTAATAATTTTATCAAGGCCCGTACAGTCGATTTCCATCAATGGCCATCGAACTGCACTTATAGCGACCTTTTTCAAATTTGATTTGGACATAATTCCAAATCCAACCGTTAGATTTCTAATTTCTAATATTCGTTAGAAAGCTCTTTTCGATACGAACCCAACGGTTCTAGTTTTAGGAGAATCCGACGGTCGGATCTCCCGTAATGTCCGTTTGAAATAAATGGTCGAAATTCACGAACTGCCGCGGCGCGGCGCATTCTATTCAGGCCATTATATTATATATATAATATATATAATATATACTTCGTCGATTTCTATTTGAAACGAATTATATAAATAGTTTTGAATTCGTTTCAAAAACATTTTCAACTTCCTTTTCAATTCAAATCACAATTGAATTCTTCTTTATAGATTCGTTTTAAAATTCATTTCTATTCAATTCAAATTTCAATTCAATTCAAATTTCAATTCAATTCATTTCTAAATCGTTTTCAATTCAATTCATTTCGAAATCGTTTTCAATTCACTTCATTTCGAAATCGTTTTCAATTCACTTCATTTCGAAATCGTTTTCAATTTAATTCATTTCGAAATCGTTTTCGATTCACTTCATTTCGAAATCGTTTTCAATTCACTTCATTTCGAAATCGTTTTCAATTCAATTCATTTCGAAATCGTTTTCAATTCAATTCATTTCGAAATCATTTTCAATTCAATTCATTTCGAAATCGTTTTCAATTCAATTCATTTCGAAATCGTTTTCAATTCACTTTGAAATCGTTTTCAATTCACTTTGAATTCGTTTTCAATTCAATTCATTTCGAAATCATTTTCAATTCACTTCATTTCGAAATCGTTTTCAATTCAATTCATTTTGAAATCGTTTTCAATTCACTTTGAAATCGTCGATTTCGAAATCACTTTTCAATATTCATTTTAAAATGAATAAAGTCGATATAAATATCGTTCACGTCAAAATGGCGTCAATCTAATCAACACGGCTTCATAAATTTCTATTTTCAAATTTTCTTTATTTTTCAAATTGGAATGAGGCCCAATCATTTACCATATAAAATTAATTATATGGATTTCCATACAACACATGTATATAATAGCATTGAAAAATAATCAACCATCAACCAAAGTGCACTACACTGTATAAGCATCAAATATAGATATTCAACGCTTATAACAGCCTGTCAATCAATCGATCGACATATTTAATCAATCAGGATGAGTGAAATTCATATTTCATCCCAACACCCGTGTGGGGTTTCAAACAATCAAACACAGATTTTAGTTGTGCAGTTGGGCGATGTGTAAAATTTATCGTCCCAATCAATGTCATTCAAATAAGTGTACATAAACAAACCGTCTGGTTTGTAAATGAATATTTATTTATTCATTCACATTCACGTTAAAAATTATATTTTTAACGATAAAACATTTTATTCCAACATATGAATTTCTATTCAATTCATTTATTCAATAAAAATGATATTTTTATTTTTCTAACATATTTTAGAAAATTTCGGCGGCATAACGGCACGATACTAGAAACGGGATAAGGTCTAGCCTTGTCCCCGGTCTAATAATGGCCACCGCCATACTCATTTCAATCAAATCACTTTCGTTATGCAAACCACAAAATTTGGAGTAAGAGTCTAACCTAGCCTTACTCCTTCGCCTTATAACGGCGCACGTCTAATCCTAACCAATTTATCGATTCGATTTTTCACACCACAAACCACATTCAAACCAATATCGCAATCAATCACCAAACAACCAAACAAACAAGTCCATGGTCTGTGGACGATTGTGTCGGGTGCTACTAAACACCGTCTGCATCCTAGTATACATATATAACTAGAAAAATTAAATTGAGAGGTGAGAAATTCTCACATATAGCTATCCTAGCTCCACGGCTCTTCATTTGCAGAAGTCTTCGTCGTTTCGCCTTTTTGTCACCTTCGTTGCTGCTTTCACTACATACGTAAAAATCACATTTTTACTTCGCTATTCAATATATAAAAATCGAATTTTTACCTCGATGTTCAATATATAAAAATTCTATTTTTCTTTCGAAGTTCAATATATAAAAATTCTATTTTTCTTTCGAAGTTCAATATATAAAAATCATATTTTTCTTTCGAAGTTCAATATATAAAAATTCTATTTTTCTTTCGAAGTTCAATATATAAAAATCATATTTTTACTACTATGTTATATAGATAAAAATTATATTTTTATCACGCTATTTTCCACCTAAAGATTTTGCCTTTTCTAAAATAAAGATTTCGCCTTTATAAACACATAGACTTCGCCTTTTCAAATTTAAAGATTTCATCTTTATAAAAATCTTATTTTTATTTTCAAAAATAATTCTATTTTCTATTTTCCAAAAATAACGTTATTTATATTTTCAAAAATAAAGTTAGTTATATTTTCAAAAACTTAATGCTATTTTTATATACATTTATATTTTTAAAACCTAATGCTATTTTTAATAGAAACATAAGTTTAAACAATTAAATAAACAAGAAGAAAGGAAAAAAAAGAAAAAAAAACTCACTGTATCATTTTCGTTCTGCTCAGAACCCTCGCTCCACCTAGGGTTTTTGTCGCTGCCACCGCCGGAGGGGACTGGACCTCCATCGTCGACCAAAGGAAGGTGAAGGAAGAGAGGGTTGCTAGGTCTGAGGCAGGGCTGGGGTGCGCAGGGGGGGGGGGGGGGGGGTCCGGCGGCTACTGACGTCGGCGCAGGTGGTGGCTTCCCTCAAGCTGCGGTGGTGAACGGATCTGGAGGCTGTGGGGTTTTCGCTCGAATCGAGAGGAGGGAGGAGTCGTCGTTGAGGTGGAGGTGGGAAGAAAGGCGGGGGCGGGTTTGCCTGAGGCGCGGAGGCGGGGCCACAGCCCGGAGGAGGCGTCGATCACCAGACCCGATCGAAGGGGAGGGAAGAAAGAAAATTTGGAATGTGGGAATAAATGAGACCGGGGGGGGGGGGGGGGTTATTGTAAAAGGAATTTTTATTTTTAATTAATTATTTAATTTTAATTTATTCTCCAGGTGTTGACTTTTTATTCGGACTCCAATCGAGACCCAACGACTGTCGTCCCTAGCGTAATACCCCCATTCTGAACACAATGGGATATGTATCGCAAGCTGATTTGATCGTTTCGATTAGTTTCTGTTGAATTTACATTTAAATCACTATATTGAATTTTAAACGTACATTTCAAATTACCGGGGCCACATAACAACTCTATAAATCCCAGAAAAATATTTTCTAGCTTCGTATTGACGATACGGTCCTAACAAAACTAGTTTCGTCGAATTCTGAGACCGTTAGAAAAATGGCCAATTTCCAGTCGATTAAATTCAACTGAAACTGGTCAAACGCGTTTTCCTTTGCCACGCTCACATATTGATTCGAAAAATTATGAAATTTGGAATCTAACAATAATTCGACATCACGGACCCAACAAAAGTGGTTTCGTCGAAATCCGAGGTCATTTGCAAAATGTCCATTTTTAAGGGCCTGAATTCCATAGCGACTATTCAGAATTTTCAACTGGACATATCTTTTGATTCCCGCTACGAACTTTTGATTTTTCGGATTCGTTGGAAAGATATTCACTATTAGATTCCATTATTTTTGGTTTCACTAAAATCCGGATTGTTTTGCACCCGGTACATTCAATTGAAGTTTGAAATCGAATTATCGAACTACCGCGCCATTTTCAATTCTATTTATAATTATATATAAATATTTATATTCTAACGACGACGCGTATAATATATACGTTCTAATTATATTCAAAATAAATTTCTCGTCGATATTATTTAAAATAATTCATTTTAAATATTCAAAATTCGCCAAAATTGCCAAAATAAAAATTTTAAACTGGCCCAGATTTTCGGGTTATTACAATCTCCCCCACTTAAAACTTTTCGTCCCCGAAAAGGAACAAAGTCGAAAGTGGTTTGATCAATCAACTCTACATTCGATCTGGCTTCCATTCTCCAACTCTTTAGTTTCTGAGAATTTTCAAAATTTCAAAAATTTGGCTAACACCCTAAATTTTTGAAAAATTTCGCCATAACCTCCCCTGCACCGGGAGCATCGGGGAATTTCAAATAGCTTCCCCGGTCCTTCAGATCTCAAAAAGAAAAAGAAAAAGCCAAGCGGCTAGCCAATAGGCTCATAAAATCATCATCACCCAAACAAAACAGTAAATTATGTAGTAAACATGTACCTATTTGTCGGGCAAACAAATTTTATTCTTCGGCTCTAGCCTCCTTGCTATGACCTGTTCAATGATATATATGTACATGCAAGCAAATGCGACCAATTTTCAATACAATTCAATATTCGATTCAATTAGGCTAAATGGCTAAAAATTAGCAAACAAATAAACAAACAACACAAACATCAATCAATTAATGGATTAGAGTTTTCAAATTGATTACTTTGATACATAGTCAAAAATCAGATTTTTGATGCCAAATCACAACAATAGGCCCTATCTAATTTTGGTTCTCACACCAGTCAATAGGAGGTATATAGATATTACACGTTCGTCACTCGAATATCAATTCTAATGATGGAGCTCCATCATCAAAATCATCTCCGGGCGATTAGAGTGTAATTCTATATCTATCCAACATATCAAAACTTCGAATACACGCTAGCTAGGCGCATACGCAAAATCTTTATATTTTGGATTGTCCTAATCAATATAAAAAGATAATCAAATACAAATAATTGATTTAAATTTGCAAAATAGACTTGTTTTCATTAGAAAAATATACTCTTCACACTCGTTCTAGGATACTACTGATCCCATCTCTAACGAGTCATTCTCATTGGATATTACTAATCCAATATCTGATGAATTCTTTCGTACGGTTCTAATGTGTCTTGTTCTCTAGCTTTGCAAACCAAAGCTCTGATACCAACTGAAACGACCCGTAACTTCCCCGTAAAGGAAAGCGTCGGATAGTTCGAGAACAAACCACAACAGAACACATATCAAAGAACACTTCATTGTATATTAAAACAATGCATCAGATTACAAGAATATACAGAGTATAAATGAATATTACACAGAAATATCAGAGATTTAAATTACATTTAAATACATCGCAGCGGAAAATAATACAATACACAACTAGAAGAGATATGCGGATACAAAGCTTTCCGGATATCGTTCCAGCTGTAAACCAGGATCCTGTGAATATAAATCTGCAAAACCGAAACTACTAGCTGCCCGTGTCAAAATAGGGGCACCCAAAGTTTAGGTTAAAACAATAAACTCCAGGTCAGTCATGTGACTGGTGTGAGAACTAAAACAGTTATTAATCTTTATTTCAAATCATTAGGTAAATCAAGGGACCACGCCGTATAACACGGAACGGGTTTCCTCCCAAGAATACCAGTGCATAAAACAAACAGCGCAATGCTAAATAAAGAAAAATGAAGCTGTTATAAGACCCAGGTCCTATCACACAATGCAACACAAGCCAGGGGATAGGGTTTTTACCTTATAACAGCCAAAGAATGCTTGATACGTTTAAAACAAATCATTTGATACTATAATAAGTGCATAGTGTATAAAACAACTTCAAATCATAAGTATCAATCATAGGCGGCATGAGTGCCCCATCCCACTATGTCGCCATACTAGGCTCTACAAATAAAACCGCAAATGTCACGTATTTGGAAATTGGATTTCCGTCTATGAACCGAGGCAAAAGATAGTCCTCAACCGATTCGAGACGCTCTAGCCCGCCCCTTAGGATCTGCAGAGCTCGAGTGACCCTTGGATCCTCAGGGCCAGTCCACCGATGTGGATTAAACTTAAACCCTGAACATGCGTTTCCCCACCCTATGGGGTGTAAGTCTGGTCCGTCTGCCGACCAGAATGCATCGGCCGAAACCGATATAACCGAGGCGCCTCGCAACAGCAACAACCACATAAGTCAAACTCGTCAGGGCGTGTAAAACCACTGACGCCACTTCTAGCTAGAAAGAAACGCATGCCCTCCCTGACGTCCTCTCCCGTTTTTGGTTCACAACCGGGGTGCGAGGCTCGCGAATTCACGTTACACAAAGCTGTGCCACACAGGCTGTGCTTTGATCGTCACCACAAGACTTTGCTTTTCAACAGAAGCCTCGATCAATTGCCACTTAGGCATGCCACACAGGCAATTCACTCCATGCGTTTGATATCCATCAATATATAACCCCTGAGCTCGTACGTCTCAGAGAAGGGCGTTAAGCAAGAGAATAAATCCTCCGCCGCCAAACAGATATATATTTAATAGAGATCAATCGCACGGACTAAAATCCAATGTCAGACACACAGTCCATTTACAAGTCCGTTCTGGGTCTGAACGAAACCGGAGGCACCTAGTACCCCGCATATCCATCGATCTCCAAGCACGTCTGGACGATCACTAACTGTTTCCATCTACTTGGGTGTACAGCCCAATCAAGATCATCAGTAATTACCCAAACGACGTGAAGACTTCCGGTTTTCGACCATCGTCTTCATCTTCGACACCACGTCGAATCAGTTATTCAGAATGGGATAAACCCGGTCTTTCTGAATAACTCGCGTATATATTATAAAAGTGTTACACAAACACAACATACGCCTCATTCCAATTCAGAATATTCTTTTATTCAAATATTCCTATACTTTGGGAAAAGTTCCCATTAATTTTATCCAAGATAAATTCTTTAAATTTATTCTTTAATCTCCTTTGAATATCAATTCAAACTAGTCGGGATTAGCGAACCACACCGAAGTAATCATTTATTTTATTTCCCAATCCCAACCTATTCATCCCATGAAGTAAAACTGGTAATACTTCATATCTAACACCACAGTGTTATCGGTAAATTCAATTACCATTTCACGTTCAAATCTAATTAAAGATTTAACCATCGCCTGGAGCAAAACTGGTGATACTCCATTTTCGATCATCTCAATCTAATTAAAGATTCATTAAAACTCCACTTAGTTTTAATCTTTAACTGGGTTAAAGAATCAGTGTCATTTAAAACACGGTTCACGATAAACCCAAAATCACATTCCATTAATTATCGGGTTAAAGAACAAGTGTTATTTAAAACACTGTTCACGATAAACCCAAAAATCAATACCAATTCAATTCCAATTAAATATCGTTTAATTGGTACACTTCATTAAATCTAAATAAAAAGATTTAATCTTTTCACAACTAGGTTCAAGAACAGTGTTAGTGAAGACACCATTCGCGACAAACCCAAATCACATTTGATATTCAATACAAGGCTCTGAATAGAAAATATATCGGCTTATATTCAATATCAAATTCTACGACTAACAAATGTCGTATTGGAAATAACGATATAAATATATCTTTCAAATTTCCATAACAACATCTGTATAATCACGAATTCCAACATCGAAATATTCCGAAGACAATTTCGATTCAAATCCACTCCAATGCAATCATTGGAAATTTTGGTTATTTTCAAAACCCTTTTCAAATTCAATTTATTTATTTAAAAATAAATAGAATTATAATTCTAGTTCAAAACTAGTTCATTTCGATAAAAATCTATTTTTATCTTTTCAAATATGGAGTTTTTCATCCCAAATCTTCACAAATCATTTCTTATGATTTTACACAAATTATTACTATTTTTAATAATTTTATCAAGGCCCGTACAGTCGATTTCCATCAATGGCCATCGAACTGCACTTATAGCGACCTTTTTCAAATTTGATTTGGACATAATTCCAAATCCAACCATTAGATTTCTAATTTCTAATATTCGTTAGAAAGCTCTTTTCGATACGAACCCAATGGTTCCGGTTTTAGGAGAATCCGACGGTCGGATCTCCCGTAATGTCCGTTTGAAATAAATGGTCGAAATTCACGAACTGCCGCGGCGCGGCGCGTTCTATTCTGGCCATTATATTATATATATAATATATACTTCGTCGATTTCTATTTGAAACGAATTATATAAATAGTTTTGAATTCGTTTCAAAAACATTTTCAACTTCCTTTTCAATTCAAATCACAATTGAATTCTTCTTTATAGATTCGTTTTAAAATTCATTTCTATTCAATTCAAATTTCAATTCAATTCAAATTTCAATTCAATTCATTTCGAAATCGTTTTCAATTCAATTCATTTCGAAATCGTTTTCAATTCACTTCATTTCGAAATCGTTTTCAATTCACTTCATTTCGAAATCGTTTTCAATTCAATTCATTTCGAAATCGTTTTCGATTCACTTCATTTCGAAATCGTTTTCAATTCACTTCATTTCGAAATCGTTTTCAATTCAATTCATTTCGAAATCGTTTTCAATTCAATTCATTTCGAAATCGTTTTCAATTCAATTCATTTCGAAATCGTTTTCAATTCAATTCATTTCGAAATCGTTTTCAATTCACTTTGAAATCGTTTTCAATTCACTTTGAATTCGTTTTCAATTCAGTTCATTTCGAAATCGTTTTCAATTCACTTCATTTCGAAATCGTTTTCAATTCAATTCATTTCGAAATCGTTTTCAATTCACTTTGAAATCGTCGATTTCGAAATCACTTTTCAATATTCATTTTAAAATGAATAAAGTCGATATAAATATCGTTCACGTCAAAATGGCGTCAATCTAATCAACACGGCTTCATAAATTTCTATTTTAAAATTTTCTTTATTTTTCAAATTGGAATGAGGCCCAATCAATTACCATATAAAATTAATTATATGGATTTCCATACAACACATGTATATAATAGCATTGAAAAATAATCAACCATCAACCAAAGTGCACTACACTGTATAAGCATCAAATATAGATATTCAACGCTTATAACAGCCTGTCAATCAATCGATCGACATATTTAATCAATCAGGATGAGTGAAATTCATATTTCATCCCAACACCCGTGTGGGGTTTCAAACAATCAAACAAAGATTTTAGTTGTGCAGTTGGGCGATGTGTAAAATTTATCGTCCCAATCAATGTCATTCAAATAAGTGTACATAAACAAACCGTCTGGTTTGTAAATGAATATTTATTTATTCACATTCACATTAAAAATTATATTTTTAACGATAAAACATTTTATTCCAACATATGAATTTCTATTCAATTCATTTATTCAATAAAAATGATATTTTTATTTTTCTAACATATTTTAGAAAATTTCGGCGGCATAACGGCACGATACTAGAAACGGGATAAGGTCTAGCCTTGTCCCCGGTCTAATAATGGCCACCGCCATACTCATTTCAATCAAATCACTTTCGTTATGCAAACCACAAAATTTGGAGTAAGAGTCTAACCTAGCCTTACTCCTTCGCCTTATAACGGCGCACGTCTAATCCTAACCAATTTATCGATTCGATTTTTCACACCACAAACCACATTCAAACCAATATCGCAATCAATCACCAAACAGCCAAACAAACAAGTCCATGGTCTGTGGACGATTGTGTCGGGTGCTACTAAACACCGTCTGCATCCTAGTATACATATATAACTAGAAAAATTAAATTGAGAGGTGAGAAATTCTCACATATAGCTATCCTAGCTCCACGGCTCTTCATTTGCAGAAGTCTTCGTCGTTTCGCCTTTTTGTCACCTTCGTTGATGCTTTCACTACATACGTAAAAATCACATTTTTACTTCGCTATTCAATATATAAAAATCGAATTTTTACCTCGATGTTCAATATATAAAAATTCTATTTTTCTTTCGAAGTTCAATATATAAAAATTCTATTTTTCTTTCGAAGTTCAATATATAAAAATTCTATTTTTCTTTCGAAGTTCAATATATAAAAATTCTATTTTTCTTTCGAAGTTCAATATATAAAAATCATATTTTTCTTTCGAAGTTCAATATATAAAAATTCTATTTTTCTTTCGAAGTTCAATATATAAAAATCATATTTTTACTACTATGTTATATAGATAAAAATTATATTTTTATCACGCTATTTTCCACCTAAAGATTTTGCCTTTTCTAAAATAAAGATTTCGCCTTTATAAACACATAGACTTCGCCTTTTCAAATTTAAAGATTTCATCTTTATAAAAATCTTATTTTTATTTTCAAAAATAATTCTATTTTCTATTTTCCAAAAATAACGTTATTTATATTTTCAAAAATAAAGTTAGTTATATTTTCAAAAACTTAATGCTATTTTTATATACATTTATATTTTTAAAACCTAATGCTATTTTTAATAGAAACATAAGTTTAAACAATTAAATAAACAAGAAGAAAGGAAAAAAAAAGAAAGGAAAAAAAAAAAAGAAAAAAAAACTCACTGTATCATTTTCGTTCTGCTCAGAACCCTCGCTCCACCTAGGGTTTTTGTCGCTGCCACCGCCGGAGGGGACTGGACCTCCATCGTCGACCAAAGGAAGGTGAAGGAAGAGAGGGTTGCTAGGTCTGAGGCAGGGCTGGGGTGCGCAGGGGGGGGGGGGGGTCCGGCGGCTACTGACGTCGGCGCAGGTGGTGGCTTCCCTCAAGCTGCGGCGGTGAACGGATCTGGAGGCTGTGGGGTTTTCGCTCGAATCGAGAGGAGGGAGGAGTCGTCGTTGAGGTGGAGGTGGGAAGAAAGGAGGGGGCGGGTTTGCCTGAGGCGCGGAGGCGGGGCCACAGCCCGGAGGAGGCGTCGATCACCAGACCCGATCGAAGGGGAGGGAAGAAAGAAAATTTGGAATGTGGGAATAAATGAGACCGGGGGGGGGGGGGGTTATTGTAAAAGGAATTTTTATTTTTAATTAATTATTTAATTTTAATTTATTCTCCAGGTGTTGACTTTTTATTCGGACTCCAATCGAGACCCAACGACTGTCGTCCCTAGCGTAATACCCCCATTCTGAACACAATGGGATATGTATCGCAAGCTGATTTGATCGTTTCGATTAGTTTCCGTTGAATTTACATTTAAATCACTATATTGAATTTTAAACGTACATTTCAAATTACCGGGGCCACATAACAACTCTATAAATCCCAGAAAAATATTTTCTAGCTTCGTATTGACGATACGGTCCTAACAAAACTAGTTTCGTCGAATTCTGAGACCGTTAGAAAAATGGCCAATTTCCAGTCGATTAAATTCAACTGAAACTGGTCAAACGCGTTTTCCTTTGCCACGCTCACATATTGATTCGAAAAATTATGAAATTTGGAATCTAACAATAATTTGACATCACGGACCCAACAAAAGTGGTTTCGTCGAAATCCGAGGTCATTTGCAAAATGTCCATTTTTAAGGGCCTGAATTCCATAGCGACTATTCAGAATTTTCAACTGGACATATCTTTTGATTCCCGCTACGAACTTTTGATTTTTCAGATTCGTTGGAAAGATATTCACTATTAGATTCCATTATTTTTGGTTTCACTAAAATCCGGATTGTTTTGCACCCGGTACATTCAATTGAAGTTTGAAATCGAATTATCGAACTACCGCGCCATTTTCAATTCTATTTATAATTATATATAAATATTTATATTCTAACGACGACGCATATAATATATACGTTCTAATTATATTCAAAATAAATTTCTCGTCGATATTATTTAAAATAATTCATTTTAAATATTCAAAATTCGCCAAAATTGCCAAAATAAAAATTTTAAACTGGCCCAGATTTTCGGGTTATTACATACAATCAACGGTTCTATTTCCAAATGGAAATTCTATCAATCAAGCATCAAACAACACTGGGCCCTTTTTATATTAGTTCTTTATTACATTATCATTTCCAATTCCCATTTTCCCCCTTTCGTGTTCTTTCAAAGCTCTATTTTCTCTCTCGATCATTGGAAAACATTTCCAATATTATAATTCCTTTATCGAGAAAATATCCTTTACCCCAGTTAGAAAACCTTTCTAAATCCTTTGAATTAACTGATGTTATAAACATCGTTATTATAACTCAAATCATAAATCATTCGTTAACTAACGATATCACTAACCAACCCTTGCTATCGAGCCTTAACCATTTCTCCGTCAATAATGCAGCTAGTCAAGTTGGGGTATAATTACCTCTCAGACCTTAACTGAACGACATTCTTAACTTTGAAATAGTCAGAGCTCACAACTTTAAACCAAACAATGCTTACGCGACTCTCGGATTTGATCTACAAACACACCTTCTTTATAAAAATATTGATTATAACGGTAGCATTATAATTGTTGTCTTCAAATGTTTGGTTTACAAAACATTGCTTTCAACAACAGCGTTAAAACCGCTGTCTTAGCATTATAGAACACTTATCATAACCATAGCATTAAAATTGCTATTAAAACAGTTATTATAACGGCAGCGTTAAAATTGCTATTTAGATTTTACCAAGACATTTATTATAACAGCAGCGTCTAAAATTGCTGTATAGATTTACAACATCTATTATAACAACAGCACTAAAATCGCTGTTTAGTTTTATAAAAGCATTTCTTACAAAGACAGCGTTATAATTGCTGTTTAAAATTATAAAAGCATTTCTTATGACAACAGCGTTATGATTGCTGTTTTGAATAAAATACCGTGTGCGACGCACACGCTTCCGTTGTTCATTTAAAAACTCTGTTTATTTTAAACAATTCAAGTTCTCCTTTAAACATATTTATAAACTATACATTCTTCTAACCACTTAATTCGATTTCTATAAATCCCCTTTTTATATACATTTTATTTGCAAACTATTTCCTTGTTTAAACTATTTATTCTTTTATTTTAAGCATTTGAAAATCTTTCTTTAAACTTTCCTCTGTAATTTGCTAAATTCGGATCCATTTCCAAATATTGGTTTCAAAACCGATACTCACTTTCAAATATACATTCATATTTGAACTCACCTTTTTATTTATCCAATGGTTAATGATCCACTTAATTTATATCTTTATTTATAACATTTTTCTTGGTTTACCCAATGGAATAGGTTTCCATTTGCAACTCAATGAAAAAGAAATTATTTCTAATTTGGAAATAAACTCTGCTTTTAAATTCTAATTTCCCTTTTCACATTCGATGATATTTTACGGTATCTAAAATACCAGGTTCCTAAGGCCAGGGTAAACCAAACACACAAATTCAACCATGGATAATGTAGCATAACATATATCACCATCAAATAAAACAGTAAATAAAATGTTGAGGGATCCAGTTGGATCCCTCCAACCTGTTTCCCTGCATCCACAGATGTTAATAACACCAATAATATTATTTCACATTAAAATGAAATATCAGAACTAATGATCAATTAATGGTGTAATCATATCAACCAATTCAACCAAATTTACCAACTATTCAACCAATCAACCAATCAACCATTGCACATTATAAAAATATTTAAAACTCGTTTATATATATAAAAATATAAACGAGTTGGAGTTAGTGAGTTTACTCACCTTGTTTTGCAGCTGATCATTCTGCTTTTATTTCCATTAAAATCAAACAGCGTTTGATTTTATTACGAAATTCCAACAGCTTTGCTCTTAATGAAATCAGTCTCACAACGAAGCTCTCGTCGTTCCAATGCGACTAGTTTGGTCTGATTCTCGATTTTTGCCAAACCCACAAAGTCGACTTTGCCCTTCCGCTCATCAACACAAGCCACAGATCCTCCCTGAGCATGTCACGCTCATTCATACTCAGCAAAGAATGCCCCAACCACCACTGTAGCCCTTGGCAATTCACTTACAGCAAAGAAAATCCATTACCATTTTCCTTTTCTTCTTTTACTTGCGCCTTTCACTTCCAGTATTAGATTAAAGTATACCCAAACCTTCCTTCATCTATATTTTCTTTACTAATCTTTATCACCATGCTTAGTACTTCCTTTGATTACGGTCTTCTCCCTGGTATCAAAGCAAATATCATGACAACTCACAGGGTCTCGAACCCACGTAGACTGATGATCAACCCTTAAACCCTGTTTTACTTTGCTAATCAGCCTCCTACAGTTTTTACCTCGTCTACTTCTTCCCAACCCGTCTTCTCTTCATCTTATCCCCCTTCACTACACAACAAATCAAAAACCAACTTACCCTCCTTTACCAAAACAAACGAACAGCCTTCATACCCCTTAACTCCCGTTCTTCCTCCTGAATAACCCAACTCGTCCCCATAACACATTTTCGAGGCCGCCAGCTCCAAAACAAAAGAACCCACAAAACGTAAGAACCACCAAATACACTACCCCATCGTTTGGTTCGTTACAGGAAAATGGGACTCCTCCCTCTGTTTCAACTGAAACCAAATCCGACTCTTCAATATTCGGGCCTCCGACCCATCAACCCAGATCCACACCCGAACCACCCTGACTCTAACGCCTCTGGTCCCCGGCCAACGATGGTACAAAACTCATCAGACTCTCCCCAACGATGCCGAACATCGCATGACCGCCCACGCCTCACCGAGCCCTCGACCAGCACCGTACTCCGATAGCCGAAACCCCTCGGCAGACCCCAGTAGCTTCTTCCAATATGATTCAAGCCGCCTCCAGACACCGGACCTCAACCGGTTCCACCAAATCGTAACCCTCCTCTCAACGAACAAGTTTCGGTTAGACTTCATCATGAAACAACGTAAGCCAGAGGGGATTTGTTTGATTTTCATTTGGGATTTTATTGAGTTGCTCCAGAGAAAAATAGAAAGGGGACGGCTTTGGTTTATATAGGGATTTGAGTACCGTGATACTCACGGTATTGGAGACAACGTGCTATGCACGGTTTGAATTCCTTGGCCATCACGAATACAGAATAACTTGGTAGGCACGGGTATAAGCTTGGATGGCACGGTGTAAGAAGTTTACTGAGTAAGGCGTATATTATTATTACTATATTTTATATTTCTTGTTTTTGTACTTGGCAGTCACGGTTTTTAAAGTGTGAACATGTCGGTGAAGGCGTCGTTTATTTCTTTGTTTCGAATCTATCGTTGATGAACCAACGAATGTTTTATATATATTATGTTTTCAAGTTATAAAGTGTATAGTACGTGGTTTAAGTGTGTATTTGAATATGAACGAAAAATCATATGAATGAACAGTCTGTTTACTGATAAAAAAGCTAATCTCGGTATAAAAAAGTATTCTGAACTCAATGGGACAAGTTTCGTCGAATTCCGACATCGTTTGAAAATTTTTCCTTTATAAAACCAGAAATCAACACGCGTTTAAAATTTTCACGATCACCCGATAAATCAAAACAACTTGAAACTGCGAACACCGACAATAACTTTTCGATACGAACCCAACGGCACTAGTTTCGTCGCATTCTGAGACTGTTGCCCCGGTAGACTGTTTTTGGCGCGTACCGCACTGCTGTGAAGACCCGTAACTTCCCCGTAAAGGAAAGCGTCGGATAGTTCGAGAACAAACCACAACAGAACGCATACAGAAGAACATTTCACTGTATATTACAACAATGCATCAGATTACAAGAATATACAGAGTATAAACAAATGAATATTACACAGAAATATCAGAGATTTAAATTACATTTAAATACATAGCAGCGGAAAATAATAAAATACACAACTAGAATGAGATATACGGATACAAAGCTTTCCGGATATCGTTCCAGCTGTAAACCAGGATCCTGTGAATATAAATCTGCAAAACCAAAACTACTAGCTGCCCGTGTCAAAATAAGGGCACCCAGAGTTTAGGTTAAAACAATAAACTCCAGGTCAGTCATGTGACTGGTGTGAGAACTAAAACAGTTATTAATTCTTTATTTTAAAATTAGGTAAATCAAGGGACCACGCCGTATAACACGGAACGGGTTTCCTCCCAAGAATACCAGTGCATAAACAACAGCGCAATGCTAAATAAAGAAAAATGAAGCTGTTATAAGACCCAGGTCCTATCACACAATGCAATCGCAAACCGGGGGATAGGGTTTTCCCTTATAACAGCTAAAGAATGCTTGATACGTTTAAAACAAATCATTTGATACTATTATAAGTGCATAGAGTATAAAACAACTTCAAATCATAAGTATCAATCATAGGCGGCATGAATGCCCCATACCACTATGTCGCCATATATAGGTTTACAAATAAAACCGCAAATGGCACGTATTTGGAAATTGGATTTCCGTCTATGAACCGAGGCAAAAGATAGTCCTCAACCGATTCGAGACGCTCTAGCCCGCCCCTCAGGCACAGCCGCAACCGTACCTTGGATCGTCAGGGCCGGTCCAAACGAAGTGGATTATAATGCCTGAACAATACGTTTCTCCGCCCTTTGGGGCGTAGGTGAGCCAACTAAATGACTCCATCGGTTCGAGAACGACCGATCAATCCGAGGCGCCTCGCAACAGCAACAACCACATAAGTCAAACTCGTCAGGGCATGTAAAACCACTGACGCCACTTCTAGCTAGAAAGAAAACGCATGTCCCCCCTGAGGTCCGTCTCCCGTTTTTGGTTCATACCGGGTGTGAAACACGCGAATCAACGTTACACAAAGCTATGCCACAAGGCCGTGCTTTGATCATCAACCACAAGACTTTGCTTTTCAACAGAAGCCTTGATCATTTGCATCTTAGCATGCCACACAGGCAAACCATCCTATGCAACCGATATCAGTCACACAGAATGAAATCCGATGTCAGACACACAGTCCATTTACAAGTCCGTTCTGGGTCTGAACGAAACCGGAGGCACCTAGTACCCCGCATATCCATCGATCTCCAAGTACGTCTGGACGATCACTAACTGTTTCCATCTTCTTGGGTGTACAGCCCAATCAAGATCATCAGTTATCACCCAAACGACGTGAAGACCTCCGGTCTTCGACCATCGTCTTCATCTTCGACTTATCGTCGTATCAGTTATTCAGAATGGGATAAACCCGGCCTTTCCGAATAACTCGCGTATATTTTAAATAAGTGTTACACAAACACAACATACGCCTCATTCCAATTCATCAGTCACTAACCATAAATTAATCAAGAGAATAATTCCCCAAATATTAACCCTGAAGGCCGAAACCAACATCAGATCAATATCCAGAAAACCATTCTGCTTGGCTAACCGACAGTTAGTTTCTAAATTTTACGTTCAAATCTAATTAAAGATTTAACTATCGCCTGGAGCAAAACTGGTGATACTCCATTCTCGATCTTTTCAATCTAATTAAAGATTCATTAAAACTCCACTTAGTTTTAATCATTATCTGGGTTAAAGAATCAGTGTCATTTAAAACACGATTCACGATAAACCCAAAATCACATTCCATTAATTATCGGGTTAAAGAACAAGTGTTATTTAAAACACTGTTCACGATAAACCCAAAAATCAATACCAATTCAATTCCAATTAAATATCATTTAATTGGTACACTTCATTAAATCTAAATAAAAAGATTTAATCTTTTCTCAACTGGGTTCAAGAACAGTGTTAGTGAAGACACCATTCACGACAAACCCAAATCACATTCGATATTCAATTCCAATTAAATATTATTTAATTGGTACACTTCATTAAATCTAAATAAAAAGATTTAATCTTTTCTCAACTGGGTTCAAGAATAGTGTTAGTGAAGACACCATTCACGACAAACCCAAATCACATTCGATATTCAATACAAGGCTCTGAATAGAAAATATATCGGCTTATATTCAATATCGAATTCTACGACTAACAAATGTCGTATTGGAAATAACGATATCAATATATATCTTTCAAATTTCCCTAACAACACCTGTATAATCACGAATTCCAACATCGAAATATTCCGAAGACAATTTCGATTCAAATCCATTCCAATGCAATCATTGGAAATTTTGGTTATTTTTAAAACCCTTTTCGAATTCAATTTATTTATTTAAAAATAAATAGAATTATAATTCTAGTTCAAAACTAGTTCATTTCGATAAAAATCTATTTTTATCTTTTCAAATATGGAGTTTTTCATCCCAATTCTTTCTAAATCATTTCTTATGATTTTACACAAATTATTACTATTTTTAATAATTTTATCAAGGCCCGTACAGTCGATTTCCATCAACGGCCATCGAACTGCACTTACAGCGACCTTTTTCGAATTTGATTTGGACGTATCTCCAAATCCAACCGTTAGATTTCAAATTTCTAACATTCATTAGAAAGCTCTTTTCGATACGAACCCAACGGTTCCGGTTTTAGGAGAATCCGACGGTCGGATCTCCCGTAATGTCCGTTCGAAATAAATGGTCGAAATTCGCGAACTGCCGCGACGCGGCGCGTTCTATTCAGGCCATTATATTATATATATAATATATATAATATATATTTCGTCGATTTCTATTTAAAACGAATTATATTAATAGTTTTAAATTCGTTTCAAAAGCAATTTCAACTTCCATTTCAATTCAAATCAAAATTGAATTCTTCTTTATAAATTTGTTTCAAAATTCATTTCTATTCAATTCAAATTTCAATTCAATTTGAATTCATTTTCAATTCATTTCAAAATCGTTTTCAATTCAATTCATTTCGAAATCGTTTTCAATTCAATTCATTTCGAAATCGTTTTCAATTCAATTCATTTCGAAATCGTTTTCAATTCAATTCATTTCGAAATCGTTTTCAATTCAATTCATTTCGAAATCGTTTTCAATTCATTTCTATTCGAAATCGTTTTCAATTCATTTCTATTCGAAATCGTTTTCAATTCATTTCTATTCGAAATTGTTTTCAATTCATTTCTATTCGAAATCGAATAAATCGATATAAATATCGTTTACGTCAAAATGGCGTCAATCTAACCAACACGGCTTCACAAATTTCTATTTTCAAATATTCTATTTCAAATATTTCTTCTTCAAAATCGTTGTTATTATCAAAATATTTCGTTCAACACATGACCAATCTCAATGAATGAAACTGTCAACACATGAACTTTATTTTATATTGATAAAGATGTAAATTTTAATATTAAAATATTTCGCTCAACACATGACCAATCTCAATAGATGAGTACTGTCAACACATGAACTTTTATTTTTTTATATTCTTTATTTTTCAAATTGGAATGAGGCCCAATCAATTTCCATATAAAGTTCATTATATGGATTTTCATACAACACATGAATATCATAGCATTGAAAAATAATCAACCATCAACCAAAGTGCACTACACTGTATAAGCATCAAATATAGAGATCTAACGCTTATAACAGCCTGTCAATCAATCGATCGACATATTTAATCAATCAGGATGAGTGAACTGCATATTTCATCCTAACACCCGTGTAGGGTTTCAAACAATCAAACAAATATTTTATTTGTGCAGTTGGGCGATGTGTAAAATTTATCGTCCCAATCAATGTCATTCAAATAGGTGTACATAAACAAACCGTCTGGTTTGTAAATGAATATTCTATTTTATTCACTTTCACGTTAAAAATTATATTTTTAACGATAAAACATTTTATTCCAACATATGAATTTCTATTCAGTTCATTCTTTAAATAAAATGATATTTTTATTTTTCTAACATATTTTAGAAAATTTCGGCGGCATAACGGCACGATACTAGAAACGGGACAAGGCCTAGCCTTATCCCCGGTTTAGTGAAGGCCCACGCCATTCACACATCAATCAAATCAATTTCATCTCACCAAACAATTCAATTCAAACAAATAATTCAACTAATCTATGCAACCAAACAAACAAGTCCATGGTCTGTGGACGATTGTGTCGGGTGCTACTAAGCACCGTCTGCATCCTAGTATATATATAATTAGAAAAGAAATTGAAAGGTGAGAAATTCTCACATATAGCTATCCTAGCTCCACGGCTCTTCATTGATATAAATCTTCTTCGCTATCGCATCTTCGTCATCTTCATTGCCCGTAGCCACTACATATGTAAAAATCGAGTTTTTACTTCAAAGTTCCATATATAAAAATCGAATTTTTACTTCAAAGTTCAATATATAAAAATCGAATTTTTACTTCAAAGTTCAATATATAAAAATCGAATTTTTACTTCAAAGTTCAATATATAAAAATCGAATTTTTACTTCAAAGTTCAATATATAAAAATCGAATTTTTAGTTCAAAGTTCCATATATAAAAATCGAATTTTTACTTCAAAGTTCAATATATAAAAATCGAATTTTTAGTTCAAAGTTCAATATATAAAAATCATATTTTTATTTCGAAGTTCAATATATAAAAATCTGATTTTTATCACTTTAACTTCATGTTAAAAATATTGCCTTTTCATATATAAAATTCCTATCTTAGCTTTTAAAATAAATTTTCAGTTTTTAAATGAACAACTTTTCAGTTTTAACATTATATATAAATCAGTTTTAACATTATATATAAATCAGTTTTACTTTATATAAAAAAAAAATCAGTTTTACTTTATATAAAAAAAATCAGTTAAACATTATAAAAAAAAAATCAGTTTTACTTTATATAAAAAAACAGTTAAACATTATATAAAAAAATCAGTTTTACTTTATATAAAAAAACAGTTAAACATTATATAAAAAAATCAGTTTTACTTTATATAAAAAAACAGCTAAACATTATATAAAAAAATCAGTTTTACTTTATATAAAAAAAACAGTTTATAATTTATATAAAAAAAAACAGTTTTACTTTTTTATATATAAAAAAAAACAGTAAAATAGATAAGTAGAAAACTTACAGGGGGGATTCGTCGACGGCTCGGAGGGGATGCGGGGTGGGGCGCGCCTCCTGGCGGCGGTCGATCTCTGGTGGGTCACGGTGGGCTCGATTGACGAGGTCGAAGTCTGGGGGGGGGGGGGGGTTCGGTTGTCGCAGGCGAAGGGGGGGAAGGGGAGGAGGAGGTCGTCGAGGGGTTGTTCGGTGGTGGGAGGAGTTCGTCGGCGGCGTGGTGTGGTTCAGGCGGCGCTCGACGAGATTAGGTTTCCCCCCCCCCTTTTTTTTTTCCTTTTTCTGATAACCGAATAATGAACCTAAGGGGGGGGCCAATCAGAAGAAAAAGGGGGGGATTCTATATTTTTTTTTTATTTAATTATTAAATTTTTGCAAAAGGGTTGACTTTTACATACGACCTCGAAACGAGGCCCAACAAAACTGGTTTCGTCGAATTCAGAGACCGTTAGAAAAATGGCCAATTTCAAGTCGATTAAAATCAACTGAAACTGGTCAAACGCGTTTTCCTTTGCCACGCTCACATATTAATTCTAAAAATTATGAAATTTGGAATCTAGCAATAATTCGACATCACGGACCCAACAAAAGTGGTTTCGTCGAAATCCGAGGTCATTTGCAAAATGTCCATTTTTAAGGGCCTGAATTCCATAGCGACTATTCAGAATTTTCAACTGGACATATCTTTTGATTCTCGCGACGAAATTTCAATTGGTCGGATTCGTTGGAAAGATATTCACTATTAGATTCCATTATTTTTGGTTTCACTAAAATCCGGATTGTTTTGCACCCGGTACATTCAATTGAAGTTTGAAATCGAATTATCGAACTACCGCGCCATTTTCAATTCTATTTATAATTATATATAAATATTTATATTCTAACGACGACGCGTATAATATATACGTTCGATTTATATTCTAAATAAATTTCTCGTCGATATTATTTAAAATAATTCATTTTAAATAATCAAAATTCACTAAAATTGCCAAAATAAAATTTTTAAACTGGCCCAGATTTTCCGGGTTGTTACAATCTCCCCCACTTAAAACTTTTCGTCCCCGAAAAGGAACAAAGTCGAAAGTGGTTTGACTAATCAACTCTACGCTCGATCTGGCTTCCATTCTCCAACTCTTTAGTTTCTGAGAATTTTCAAAATTTCAAAAATTTGGCTAACACCCTAAATTTTTGAAAAATTTCGCCATAACCTCCCCTGCACCGGGAGCATCGGGGAATTTCAAATGGCTTCCCCGGTCCTTCAGATCTCAAAAAGAAAAAGAAAAAGCCAAGCGGCTAGCCAATAGGCTCACAAAATCATCATCACCCAAACAAAACAGGAAATTATGTAGTAAACATGTACCTATTTGTCGGGCAAACAAATTTTATTCTCTGGCTCTAGCCTCCTTGCTATGACCTGTTCAATGATATATATGTATATGCAAGCAAATGCGACCAAATTTCAATATAGTTCAATATTTGATTCAATTAGGCATAAATGGTTCAAAATTAGCAAACAAATAAACAATCAACACAAACATCAATCAATTAGTGAATTAGAGTTTCAAATTCATAATTTTGATACATATACAAAAATCATGTTTTTGATGCCAAATCACAAAAATAGGCCCTATCTAATTTTTGGTTCTCACACCAGTCAATAGGAAATATATAGAAATCTCACTTTCGTCACTCGAATATAAACACTGATGATGAGGCCTCATCATCTGAATCATCTCCGGGCGACTAGAGTGTGATTCTATATCTATCCAGTATATTAAAATTTCGAATACACGCGGATCAGACGTATACGCAAAATCTATATATACTGGATTGTCCATATCAATACAAATAGATAATCAAATACGAATAATTGATTTAAATTTTCAAAACAAAAATTGTTTTCATTTTCAAAAATATACTCTTCACACTCGTTCTAGGATACTACTGATCCTATCTCTAACGAGTCATTCCCATTGGATATTACTAATCCAATATCTGATGAATTCTTTCGTATGGTTCTAATGTGTCTTGTTCTCTGAGCTTTGTAAACCAAAGCTCTGATACCAAATGTGAAGACCCGTAACTTCCCCGTAAAGGAAAGCGTCGGATAGTTCGAGAACAAACCACAACAGAACGCATACAGAAGAACATTTCACTGTATATTACAACAATGCATCAGATTACAAGAATATACAGAGTATAAACAAATGAATATTACACAGAAATATCAGAGATTTAAATTACATTTAAATACATAGCAGCGGAAAATAATACAATACACAACTAGAATGAGATATACGGATACAAAGCTTTCCGGATATCGTTCCAGCTGTAAACCAGGATCCTGTGAATATAAATCTGCAAAACCAAAACTACTAGCTGCCCGTGTCAAAATAAGGGCACCCAGAGTTTAGGTTAAAACAATAAACTCCAGGTCAGTCATGTGACTGGTGTGAGAACTAAAACAGTTATTAATTCTTTATTTTAAAATTAGGTAAATCAAGGGACCACGCCGTATAACACGGAACGGGTTTCCTCCCAAGAATACCAGTGCATAAACAACAGCGCAATGCTAAATAAAGAAAAATGAAGCTGTTATAAGACCCAGGTCCTATCACACAATGCAATCGCAAGCCGGGGGATAGGGTTTTCCCTTATAACAGCTAAAGAATGCTTGATACGTTTAAAACAAATCATTTGATACTATTATAAGTGCATAGAGTATAAAACAACTTCAAATCATAAGTATCAATCATAGGCGGCATGAATGCCCCATACCACTATGTCGCCATATATAGGTTTACAAATAAAACCGCAAATGGCACGTATTTGGAAATTGGATTTCCGTCTATGAACCGAGGCAAAAGATAGTCCTCAACCGATTCGAGACGCTCTAGCCCGCCCCTCAGGCACAGCCGCAACCGTACCTTGGATCGTCAGGGCCGGTCCACACGAAGTGGATTATAATGCCTGAACAATACGTTTCTCCGCCCTTTGGGGCGTAGGTGAGCCAACTAAATGACTCCATCGGTTCGAGAACGACCGATCAATCCGAGGCGCCTCGCAACAGCAACAACCACATAAGTCAAACTCGTCAGGGCGTGTGAAACCACTGACGCCACTTCTAGCTAGAAAGAAAATGCATGTCCCCCCTGAGGTCCGTCTCCCGTTTTTGGTTCATACCGGGTGTGAAACACGCGAATCAACGTTACACAAAGCTATGCCACAAGGCCGTGCTTTGATCATCAACCACAAGACTTTGCTTTTCAACAGAAGCCTTGATCATTTGCATCTTAGCATGCCACACAGGCAAACCATCCTATGCAACCGATATCAGTCACACAGAATGAAATCCGATGTCAGACACACAGTCCATTTACAAGTCCGTTCTGGGTCTGAACAAAACCGGAGGCACCTAGTACCCCGCATATCCATCGATCTCCAAGTACGTCTGGACGATCACTAACTGTTTCCATCTTCTTGGGTGTACAGCCCAATCAAGATCATCAGTTATCACCCAAACGACGTGAAGACCTCCGGTCTTCGACCATCGTCTTCATCTTCGACTTATCGTCGTATCAGTTATTCAGAATGGGATAAACCCGGCCTTTCCGAATAACTCGCGTATATTTTAAATAAGTGTTACACAAACACAACATACGCCTCATTCCAATTCATCAGTCACTAACCATAAATTAATCAAGAGAATAATTCCCCAAATATTAACCCCGAAGGCCGAAACCAACATCAGATCAATATCCAGAAAACCATTCTGCTTGGCTAACCGACAGTTAGTTTCTAAATTTTACGTTCAAATCTAATTAAAGATTTAACTATCGCCTGGAGCAAAACTGGTGATACTCCATTCTCGATCTTTTCAATCTAATTAAAGATTCATTAAAACTCCACTTAGTTTTAATCATTATCTGGGTTAAAGAATCAGTGTCATTTAAAACACGATTCACGATAAACCCAAAATCACATTCCATTAATTATCGGGTTAAAGAACAAGTGTTATTTAAAACACTGTTCACGATAAACCCAAAAATCAATACCAATTCAATTCCAATTAAATATCATTTAATTGGTACACTTCATTAAATCTAAATAAAAAGATTTAATCTTTTCTCAACTGGGTTCAAGAACAGTGTTAGTGAAGACACCATTCACGACAAACCCAAATCACATTCGATATTCAATTCCAATTAAATATTATTTAATTGGTACACTTCATTAAATCTAAATAAAAAGATTTAATCTTTTCTCAACTGGGTTCAAGAATAGTGTTAGTGAAGACACCATTCACGACAAACCCAAATCACATTCGATATTCAATACAAGGCTCTGAATAGAAAATATATCGGCTTATATTCAATATCGAATTCTACGACTAACAAATGTCGTATTGGAAATAACGATATCAATATATATCTTTCAAATTTCCCTAACAACACCTGTATAATCACGAATTCCAACATCGAAATATTCCGAAGACAATTTCGATTCAAATCCATTCCAATGCAATCATTGGAAATTTTGGTTATTTTTAAAACCCTTTTCGAATTCAATTTATTTATTTAAAAATAAATAGAATTATAATTCTAGTTCAAAACTAGTTCATTTCGATAAAAATCTATTTTTATCTTTTCAAATATGGAGTTTTTCATCCCAATTCTTTCTAAATCATTTCTTATGATTTTACACAAATTATTACTATTTTTAATAATTTTATCAAGGCCCGTACAGTCGATTTCCATCAACGGCCATCGAACTGCACTTACAGCGACCTTTTTCGAATTTGATTTGGACGTATCTCCAAATCCAACCGTTAGATTTCAAATTTCTAACATTCATTAGAAAGCTCTTTTCGATACGAACCCAACGGTTCCGGTTTTAGGAGAATCCGACGGTCGGATCTCCCGTAATGTCCGTTCGAAATAAATGGTCGAAATTCGCGAACTGCCGCGACGCGGCGCGTTCTATTCAGGCCATTATATTATATATATAATATATATAATATATATTTCGTCGATTTCTATTTAAAACGAATTATATTAATAGTTTTAAATTCGTTTCAAAAGCAATTTCAACTTCCATTTCAATTCAAATCAAAATTGAATTCTTCTTTATAAATTTGTTTCAAAATTCATTTCTATTCAATTCAAATTTCAATTCAATTTGAATTCATTTTCAATTCATTTCAAAATCGTTTTCAATTCAATTCATTTCGAAATCGTTTTCAATTCAATTCATTTCGAAATCGTTTTCAATTCAATTCATTTCGAAATCGTTTTCAATTCAATTCATTTCGAAATCGTTTTCAATTCAATTCATTTCGAAATCGTTTTCAATTCATTTCTATTCGAAATCGTTTTCAATTCATTTCTATTCGAAATCGTTTTCAATTCATTTCTATTCGAAATCGTTTTCAATTCATTTCTATTCGAAATCGAATAAATCGATATAAATATCGTTTACGTCAAAATGGCGTCAATCTAACCAACACGGCTTCACAAATTTCTATTTTTAAATATTCTATTTCAAATATTTCTTCTTCAAAATCGTTGTTATTATCAAAATATTTCGTTCAACACATGACCAATCTCAATGAATGAAACTGTCAACACATGAACTTTATTTTATATTGATAAAGATGTAAATTTTAATATTAAAATATTTCGCTCAAAACATGACCAATCTCAATAGATGAGTACTGTCAACACATGAACTTTTATTTTTTTATATTCTTTATTTTTCAAATTGGAATGAGGCCCAATCAATTTCCATATAAAGTTCATTATATGGATTTTCATACAACACATGAATATCATAGCATTGAAAAATAATCAACCATCAACCAAAGTGCACTACACTGTATAAGCATCAAATATAGAGATCTAACGCTTATAACAGCCTGTCAATCAATCGATCGACATATTTAATCAATCAGGATGAGTGAACTGCATATTTCATCCTAACACCCGTGTAGGGTTTCAAACAATCAAACAAATATTTTATTTGTGCAGTTGGGCGATGTGTAAAATTTATCGTCCCAATCAATGTCATTCAAATAGGTGTACATAAACAAACCGTCTGGTTTGTAAATGAATATTCTATTTTATTCACTTTCACGTTAAAAATTATATTTTTAACGATAAAACATTTTATTCCAACATATGAATTTCTATTCAGTTCATTCTTTAAATAAAATGATATTTTTATTTTTCTAACATATTTTAGAAAATTTCGGCGGCATAACGGCACGATACTAGAAACGGGACAAGGCCTATCCCCGGTCTAGTGAAGGCCCACGCCATTCACACATCAATCAAATCAATTTCATCTCACCAAACAATTCAATTCAAACAAATAATTCAACTAATCTATGCAACCAAACAAACAAGTCCATGGTCTGTGGACGATTGTGTCGGGTGCTACTAAGCACCGTCTGCATCCTAGTATATATATAATTAGAAAAGAAATTGAAAGGTGAGAAATTCTCACATATAGCTATCCTAGCTCCACGGCTCTTCATTGATATAAATCTTCTTCGCTATCGCATCTTCGTCATCTTCATTGCCCGTAGCCACTACATATGTAAAAATCGAGTTTTTACTTCAAAGTTCCATATATAAAAATCGAATTTTTACTTCAAAGTTCAATATATAAAAATCGAATTTTTACTTCAAAGTTCAATATATAAAAATCGAATTTTTACTTCAAAGTTCAATATATAAAAATCGAATTTTTACTTCAAAGTTCAATATATAAAAATCGAATTTTTAGTTCAAAGTTCCATATATAAAAATCGAATTTTTACTTCAAAGTTCAATATATAAAAATCGAATTTTTAGTTCAAAGTTCAATATATAAAAATCATATTTTTATTTCGAAGTTCAATATATAAAAATCTGATTTTTATCACTTTAACTTCATGTTAAAAATATTGCCTTTTCATATATAAAATTCCTATCTTAGCTTTTAAAATAAATTTTCAGTTTTTAAATGAACAACTTTTCAGTTTTAACATTATATATAAATCAGTTTTAACATTATATATAAATCAGTTTTACTTTATATAAAAAAAAAATCAGTTTTACTTTATATAAAAAAAATCAGTTAAACATTATATAAAAAAAATCAGTTTTACTTTATATAAAAAAACAGTTAAACATTATATAAAAAAATCAGTTTTACTTTATATAAAAAAACAGTTAAACATTATATAAAAAAATCAGTTTTACTTTATATAAAAAAACAGTTAAACATTATATAAAAAAAATCAGTTTTACTTTATATAAAAAAAACAGTTTATAATTTATATAAAAAAAAACAGTTTTACTTTTTTATATAAAAAAAAAACAGTAAAATAGATAAGTAGAAAACTTACAGGGGGGATTCGTCGACGGCTCGGAGGGGATGCGGGGTGGGGCGCGCCTCCTGGCGGCGGTCGATCTCTGGTGGGTCACGGTGGGCTCGATTGACGAGGTCGAAGTCTGGGGGGGGGGGGGGGGTTCGGTTGTCGCAGGCGAAGGGGGGGAAGGGGAGGAGGAGGTCGTCGAGGGGTTGTTCGGTGGTGGGAGGAGTTCGTCGGCGGCGTGGTGTGGTTCAGGCGGCGCTCGACGAGATTAGGTTCCCCCCCTTTTTTTTTCCTTTTTCTGATAACCGAATAATGAACCTAAGGGGGGGGGGGGCAATCAGAAGAAAAAGGGGGGGATTCTATATTTTTTTTATTATTTAATTATTAAATTTTTGCAAAAGGGTTGACTTTTACATACGACCTCGAAACGAGGCCCAACAAAACTGGTTTCGTCGAATTCAGAGACCGTTAGAAAAATGGCCAATTTCAAGTCGATTAAAATCAACTGAAACTGGTCAAACGCGTTTTCCTTTGCCACGCTCACATATTAATTCTAAAAATTATGAAATTTGGAATCTAGCAATAATTCGACATCACGGACCCAACAAAAGTGGTTTCGTCGAAATCCGAGGTCATTTGCAAAATGTCCATTTTTAAGGGCCTGAATTCCATAGCGACTATTCAGAATTTTCAACTGGACATATCTTTTGATTCTCGCGACGAAATTTCAATTGGTCGGATTCGTTGGAAAGATATTCACTATTAGATTCCATTATTTTTGGTTTCACTAAAATCCGGATTGTTTTGCACCCGGTACATTCAATTGAAGTTTGAAATTGAATTATCGAACTACCGCGCCATTTTCAATTCTATTTATAATTATATATAAATATTTATATTCTAACGACGACGCGTATAATATATACGTTCGATTTATATTCTAAATAAATTTCTCGTCGATATTATTTAAAATAATTCATTTTAAATAATCAAAATTCACTAAAATTTCCAAAATAAAAATTTTAAACTGGCCCAGATTTTCCGGGTTGTTACAACTGCCCTTCTGAACACCAAATTTGCCGATCTCTAAAAATAACAAACTATATACCTACCTTGACTATATCTGACGCTACGAATTCACCGGAACTGGTTTCGTAACCTGATTCGATCGTCTGTTCAAGTTACACTCTAATATCCCTTTATTCAGTTGAATAAATTTAATTGCACTGAACGAGCGTTTACTGCTACCGTGGTTACATACGACATCGGTTTTCCACGCCACTCACCACCGTACAATAATTTAACGATACGGTCCTAATGAAACTGATTTCGTCGAAATCTGAGTCTGTTTGCAAAACGGCTATTTTAAAGGCCTATATTTAAATAGCGATTTCCATAGCGACTATTTGAAAATTTGATTTGACCATAACTAACAAATTATAACACGAAATCTGAATTTTTCTCTTCTATATGAAAATTATAATAAATACGGTTCCAACGTGTCTTGTTTCACAGAAATCCGACTTATATCGGATCCTGTATCCCCAGTTGAAGTTCAAAACTCTATATTACGAACTGCCGCGCGATTTCGAGCTCGTTTTATAATCATATTATAAATTAACGTTCAAACTTCGTTTTTAATCAATAAATTCCTATATGTAATTCAATTAAAATTTTTAAAACAAATTTAAATATTCAAAATTCAACGGCCAAAAATCCGGGTCGTTACAAAAAAGTTGAAGAATGAAAGTTGAGTTGGTTAGTTAAACAACTTTTAGCTCCGTTCCTTTTCGGGGACAGAAAGATTTTAAGTGGGGGAGATTGTAACAACCCGGAAATTCTGAACCCCTTAAAATTTTTTATTTTAGCAATTTTAATGGACTTTAAATATTTAAAATAATTTATTTTAAATAATAACGATAATTTTTTTTATTTAAATCGAAGTTAGAACGAATATATTTATTTTAATTATAAAAGGAGTTAGAAATAGCGCGGTAGTTTGAAAATTTGAATTTGAAATTTTACTGAATGTACAGGATTCAAAATAAATTGGATTTTGGTGAAACCAAAAATATTTAAATCTGTTTGATAATATCTTCCCAACAAGTCTAAAAAATTGAAATTTCATAACAGGAATCAAAAGTTATGTCAGTTTAAAATTCAGAATAGTCGTTATGGAATATATATATATATATATTAATATAATATATAGCCATTTTGCAAATGACCTCCGTTTTCGACGAAACCACTCTGGTTGGATCCGGAATGTCAAATTATTGCTAGATTCCAATTTTCATAATTTTTGGAATTAATACGTGAGCGTGGCAATAGAAAACATGTTTTGTTAGTTTAAGTCAAATTGGATCGACCAGAAAATGGTCATTTTTCAAACGGTCTCCAAATTCGACGAAATTAGTTTTGTTAGGATCGTATCGTCAAAACAAAGCTAGATATAATTTTTCCGTAATTTTTGGAGTCAGTATGTGGCCTGAGTAAATTAAAATGTACGTTTAAATTCAATATATATTGATTTCTATTTTGTTTTTGATAAAAATTGATCAAAACGATAGAACTGGCTTACAAACATATTCCATTATGTCTGGAATGAGGGTATTTAGCTAGGGGCGACACTCGTTGGGTTTGATTTGGAGCCCGGAACGATACAGGAGTTATATTGAAATTAAATGGAATTAAATAATTAAAATAAAAAAAAACATTACATTATAAATACGCCTAGAATACTAAAACCCTAATCCCCATTCGTAGCTGCCACAAATGAAAGCAATGGCTGACGAGCTCCGAAATTCATCCCTCAATATTCCTTTATACAATTCAAATTCAAACCCAACTCCAAAGCGAAAGCTCAAGAGGACCTCCGGCTCTCCAATCCTGTACGGCTATGATCGTATTTAGTATGGTGGTTTGGGGAAATTGGATCTTAAAGGACCAGTGTTCAAGATGGTTTACTGACCTTGGGAGGGCGTCGAGTTATGTTGGTTGGAGCGGTGGCGAGCTGCCGTGTAGGCGGTGGTGGGGAGGGGGGGGGGACCTCCGATCATCTAGGGTAGCGACGACGACGTCGATTTCAAATCGACAATGATGGGTTCGAACCTGGAATAAAACATTAATAGTGAAGATAGAAAGGTTGTTTTTATACTTAAGCAATTTATAATTGTTTTAAAATTTCAGATTTATATATAAATAAAATTATTTAAAATTTCAGATTATTTATATGAAAAACATGGCAATAAACATCGCATTGATTTGTAAATAAACATCGCATTGTCTTAAAATAAAAATAACATTGTTTTTGAAAATAAAATACATTGTATTTGAAAATAAATTTTACATTGGATTTGATAATAAAGTTAGCATTGATTTTAAAATAAAATTAGCATTACCTTTAAAATATAAAATGTCATTGTTTTGAAAATATTAAATGTCATTGTTTTGAAAATATAAAATGTCATTGTTTTGAAAATATAAAATGTCATTGTTTTTTTAATTATAAAAAGCCATTGTTTTGAAAATAAAAAGAACACTGTTTTGAAAATTAATATAACATTTGTTATGAAAATATGATTTTTATTTATGTATATCATTTAAATATATATATAATTTTTATTTATTTAGAGCATTATTTTGAAATTAAAAAAGAATAATGTTTTGAATATGAAAATCACATTGTTTTGAATATAAAAATCGTATTGTTTTGAATATAAAAATCGCATTGTTTTGAAATAAAAAAAACATTGTTTTATAAGTAAAACGAACATGTTTTTAAAATAAAAAGAACCTTGTTTTTGAAATAGAAAAGAGCATTCTTTTTTATAACAAAAATTAAAATTAGTTTGTAAATAGAAAAACCATTGTTTTGTAAATAAAATTAGAATTGTTTTAAATAATAAATTTGGAATTGTTTTGATCATAAAATTAGCACTGTTTTAAAAATATAAAACATTGAAATAAAATATGATTTTTTTATATATAAAGCATTGTTGAACGAAATATGATTTTTATAAAATAGCGTTGTAAATAAAAATGGAATTTTTATATATAAGTAGCATAGAATAAAAATTGAATTTTTAAATATAAACATTGTTTTAAATTATGTTTGTAGAATATAAACATTGTTTTAAATATGATTTGTAGAATATAAACACCGTGATAAAAATGTGTTATTTTTATATAACATTATAAAAATATGATTTATAGGTATATACAAAATTATGATTTTTAATATATACACCGCGTGAAACATATTGCGTTGGAACTGTCTGGAAAGCAGAACGGAATCAAAATCGCCAGTTAAAGACGGACGGAGTGAAAACGAAGGTGAGAACTCCTCACTAAAAATTCTGCACAGTTATTTATTTATTTTCGTAATCGGAAAATATATAGAATTGCCAATTTAGATTTTTATCAGTATATCATTATAAACTGTATACAGTGTTTGTTAGATCACTCCCTCGTCCACAAACCATGGACGATTTAAATTGACTGTATTGTGTGTTGTTTGTGTTGTTGAAATGTTTAATACATTAATATGTTAATATTAATGTGATAGTGAAATGTAATTATAAATATTCATTTATAATTTGAATAGTGAAAGTGGGTTAAATTTATTAACCAATGATTTATTTAAATAATCTGTTGTTGTTTGAAAACCCCATACGGGTACTGGGATGATACTTGACATACACTAGTACTAATATTTAGTTTTATGTCAATCGATGGATTGACAGGCTGTGATGAGCGTTATTTATTTTAACGCTCACACAGTTGTAAATTTCACTTTGGATGTGAATGGACTGTTTAATGATTATTTATTATTATTGTTGAATACATGCGGTGTGTGAAATCCATATAACCAAAACTATATGGTAATTGATTGAGTCACATTCCGATTCAGAAATAATGTTTTATAATAAATAATGTTGAATAAAATATCATTTTAGAATGAAATATCATTTAGAATAAAATATCATTTTAGAATGAAAGATCATTTTAGATTACAAAATAACATTTTTTTAGTGATAAAGACATCTTAGATTACAAAATAACATTTTTAATGATAAAGACATTTTAGATTATAAATAACATTTTAATGACAAAGACATTTTAGATTATAAAAGACATTTTTAATGATAAAGACATTTTAGATTATAAAAGACATTATTAATGAAAAGAAACATTTTTATATAAAAGAATCATTTTTATATAAAGGAATCATTTTTAGTGAAAAGAACCATTTTTATATAAAGGAATCATTTTTATATAAAAGAATCATTTTTAATGATAAAGAACATTTTTAATGATAAAAACATTTTTATGTAAAAGAACATTTTATCTAAAAGGATATCTTAAAATAAAGAATATTCTAAAATAACGAATATTTTAAAATAATATTAAGTGAAGATTAAAATCATGATTTCGATGTCCGTCTTTCGATGGACACAAAAATATAAAAATATGAAGCCGGGTTAAGTGTAGAAACGCCATTTTAACCCGAACGGGTTTATCATTCGATTTTATTCATTTTATAATGAATATCGAAAGAGTAGATTTCAAAATATAATATTTTGAAAATATTATCATTTTAGTATGATAAAAATATAGAATATTCAATTTTGATTTATAATTGAAAATGAAGTTGGAATCGTTTTAAAATGAAATTATAAATATTTTATAATACTATTTAAATGGAAATCGATGAAAAATATATAATATATATATTATATATATTTAATGGCCTGAATAGAACGTCGCGCAGCGACCGTTCTCGAATTTCGACCATTAACTTCAAATTGGCGTACCGGGAGATTCGACCATCAGATTCTCCTAAAACCGGAACTGTTGGGTTCATATCGAAAAGAGCTTTCCAATGAACATAATACGTTTAAAATCTAATGGATGGATTTGGAATTATGTCCAAATCAAATTTGAAAAATGTCGCTATGGATGCAGTTCGATGGCCGTTATTGTAAACCGACTGTACGGGCAATAATAAGATTATTAAAAATATGGAAAAATTATGTAAAATCATAATAAATGGTTTGAAAAGATTTTGGATGAAAAAAATTCCATAATTAAAAAGATTAAAATATGTTTTTTTATCGAAATGAACTATATTTTAAACGACATTTGTTCTTTGATCCCAATTAACAGTGAAAATATAATATGGAATTTATAAATCTTTTATTAGGATTTATATGGAGGTTATAAATCTTTTATTGAGATTTATATGGAGGTTATAAATCTTTTATTAAGATTTAAACGGAAATTTTCCAAAGTAAAGTTTTTCAATTTAATATTTTAAATTAGAATTGAATGGAATTCGATTTGGTAATAATCGAGATGAGCTAGTGTGAATGAAGACTGTTACTATATATGGAATTTAAAAGGCCTCACCATTATTCCATTTATATTATTAGTCTGATACAGAAATTTATATCGAATATATATATATATTGATATGATTTCTGTGAAGATTCCATATTGAATGGAAGACGATTTTGGGTTTATCATGAACTGTGTTTTTAATGACATTGGTTCTTTAACCTAGTTAAAGTTAAGATTAATTTCTTAAATTTGAAAAATCATTAAGTAATGATTTTTGGAGATTAAAACCAAATTGGTGTTTTAATGTATCTTGTTAATTTCAAGAAGATTAAAGTATAAATTTAAAAGAATTTATCTTTGATAAAATTAATGGGAACCTTTCCCTAATAATGTGAATATTTTATTAAAAGAATATTCTGAATTGGAATAAGGCGTATGATGTGATTTTATAGCACTTGATTATAAAATATGCGAATTATTCGGGAAGACCGGGTTTAACCCATTTTGAATAATTACTACGACGAACAAGAGTCGAAGATGAAGACAGTGGTTGAAGACCGGAGTTCTTTACATCATTCGGGCGATTACTGATGTCTTGATTGGGCCGTATACCCAAGGCAAGGTAATAAGTGGTGATCGTCCAAATGTACTTGGAGATCGACAGATATGCGAGGGCCTCTCAACGGTATTGGACATATGGGACGATGAATAAGGTGCCTCCGGTTTCGTTCAGACCCAAAACGGACTTATAAATGGATGGTATGTCTGACGTTGTATTCCTTTATGCTGTATTCGTTGATCTCTGTTAGATATATATCTGTTTGGTGGCGGAGAATTTATTCTCTTGATTAACACCCTTCTCAGAGACGTACGAGCTTAGAGGTTACATATTGGTATAAATCAATGGTATGGTATGGACTGACAATGTGGCATGCTAAGATGCAGTTGGTCAAGGCTTTTGTTGAAAAACAGAGCCTTGTGGTTGATGATCAAAGCACAACTTATTTAGGCATAGCTTTGTGTATTGCATTACTTCGCGAGCCTCACACTCCGTTGTGAACCAGAAGCAGGAGAAGGACCCCAGGGAAATGGACATATGTTAGTTTCTAGCTAGGAGTAACATCATGGTATGGAGCCTAGACTGTTTACTCATGTGGATGTTGCTTGTTACTTAATGGATAGAGAGGCGCCTCAGATATATATATTGATAGATATTCTGGTCGACATTACTGACTAGATTATTTTATGCCCCATAGGGCGGGCCAACATATAGTTTATGGTATAACAAATCATCGACGGATGACCGGCCCTGGCGCTTCCTAGGTGCAGTTGCGGCTGTATCCTAAGACATGGACTAGATTGTCTTGAATTCGGTAAGGACTATCTCTTGCCTTGTTTCATAGATGGAAATCCAACTTTCAATACGACATCATGCGGGTTTGATTGTATAACTAGTATGGCGACATGATATATGGTACCCATGCCTAGGGCTGGCAATGGGTACCCGAAAAATCCGATATTCGTCCGTATCCGTATCCGAAAAGCGGATAATTATCCGATATCCGAAAAAAGGGATGCGAATACGGATACATAGATATCTGCATCCGAAAATTATCCGTCCGAATATTTTTAACATTATCCTCAAAATTATATGTATTTTAGTATAATGAATCAGATTTATTTATTGCTTTACTAAGTCGAAGATTTATATCATATGCACTAAATGCATGTTAATTACTCAAATCTATTTAATTTTATCATATATGCTTATTTTTAACACATTACTGATCAAAGAAATTGAAAAACAATTATGTTAAACTATAAATTTTCATTTATATTTCATGATTTATCGATCGTTGGCGGATAGGATAATTATCCAATATCCGTCCGTATCCACGGATACGGATATCCAATATCCGAAAATGATTTCGGGTACGGATACAGATATAGCACTATCCGTATCCGAAAGTATCCGTTGACAGCCCTACCCATGCCGTCTATGATTGATACATTTATATTGGAAGTTGTTTTTGACAATATACACTTATAGTAATAATAATAAAAGATGAAATTCGCGTATCAAGCATATTTGGCCATTATAAGGGAAAACTCTATCCTCCGGCTTGCGTTGCATTGTGTGCTGGGACCCGAGTTATATAATAGCTTCATTTTTCCAAAAAGCATTGCGTTGTTTTATTTTAAACTAAGATTCATGTGGAGTAAACCCATTCTGTGTTATACGGCGTGGTCCCGTGATTTACCTAACTTTAAAATCAAGCTAATAACTGTTTTAGTTCTCACACCAGTCACATGATTGACCTAGAGTTTATAGTTCTAACCTAGACTCTAGGTGCCCATATTTTCCACATGGGCATCTAGTGGTTTTGGTTTTGCAGATATTATATTCACAGGATCCTGGTTTACAACTGAAGCGATATTCGGAAAGCCCTGTATTCGTGTATTTTTTTCAGTTGTATTTTGTACTATTTTTCCGCTGCTAATTAAATGTAATTTAAATCTCTGATATTGTATTTCTATTGTATATTATTTATTCATACTCAGGAATATTCTTGTACACTGATGTTATTGTTGTAATAGCAACGAAATGTTCTTCTGTTTGTGCTCTGATTTGTCGTGTTCTCAATCCAATCCGTACTTTCCTTTGCAGGGAAGTTTGGGTCGTTTCATTCACTCATCGCTCACATCATCTATCTATGATCCTTTTTTTAAAACATTACTCGACCTTTCCTCATTACACCATAACAGCAATTCAGCAACACCCTATTGCGGAAAATTCGCAACGGCTTTGAGCCATTGAGAAATAGCAACGGCTAATGTACGTTGCATAACAGACTAATACGGTTAGCAACTATTTTTTTATTTTAGAACGGACTTAACTTGTTCTAAAATTAACTACACCCTCCCACACAACTTTTACCACACCCCCATTCCTACTTTCCCTTTTTTTATTCACGGAGAAAAAACAAACGCGCAAAAATCCTAGATCTTAAAATCTTGAGCCCCTAATCTAATCCTAGTAGGCCTCTCCTGATCGTAGCCGTCTTCTCCTAATCAACTCGTACTCAGCATGAATCGGCTATCATCTCGCATCATCAGATAATCAACAATCTATTTTTGGCAATTTATGAATGTCCATCGTGTTTCACTTCTAATTATCATTTACTATTTTTGATTTGCAATCATGATTCATCTGCGTTAACTTACAGACCCATTTGTTATTTGATTTGTTTTGCACTAATTCATCGATATACCCTAATTTTTTAGATCTCGTGTTCTCTATTCTCTATAAATATAATAATCTTTCATTCTGTTTCATGCTTTAGAATAGAGTTAAGTAATTTTACTAATAGCCTCAACATTTGTAAATTGTATTATTGCTTTCAGTTGGGTTTATTTTTCATTGTATAAAATTGAAGGACTGTGTTTTATTTGACAGCTGATTTTTTTTTTCATTGAGTGAAACTGGAAGTTATGGCTTTGTGTTGTATTATTGTGTTCTACAATCATTGTTATGCATCTCGTATAGTTCACTTTTGTATGCCTCTTTACTGCTTGTTTTTTGCTACCTTATCATCACCTTTTATACATCGTTGATGCATCTAAGTTGTTTGCAAAATTCACTGACTGAACTTCAGTTTTGAATCTTAACCAGCAAGCAGTGGTTTTTATATTTTGCATATGTTGGGAAAAGATGTACTCATACTAGGCAGTATATGATAACTTGGGCACAAACATAAATAAGAAAATGCAAATATATTGTCGTTATTATCGCTTGATGAAGATATCATTATACATATGATATACTCTCAGTTTTGATTAAAGGTTGCAAATGTAAGTGCAACAGTCTTGTCATTATACAAGGCTTGATATACTCCCAGTTTTGAACTTTGACTATTGGTTCATTCGAACACATGAGCAGTTGATGCCCACGGAAATTCAATGTAACCGGTAATGCCTTTGAATGAAAATATTGATGGTTGTATTCTAGAGATTCTTCCTATATACCGTAGAAGTACTTGCTTGATTCCCCTAGTTTGCTATGACAATACAATTAATGACCATTTCTAACTTGATATTGGTATTATTTGGTATCACTTTTCTTTTATTTACATTTCTTTTCAGTAAGTTGTTTATTTTAAGATTACTTATTTATTTTCCTTTGTGATTTTTAATTTGTTTCTTTGCTGTAGGATTGTTGATTTAGGAATTCAGCGTTGTAATTGAATAGAACTATGGAAATTGCCAGGCTTTTTCAATGCTAAAATATGTATGAAGATTTGCACTTTCGTACGCTGCACCCACATCAGGGTTGTGCATTTGCTTCTTTAGTTTTTCCTGATAGCATGTGTACTTATATATATGTTGTCTTTTATTAGTCATGACTAGTAGGAAGCCTATGCCGATGGAACGGGAGTCTATGTTATATATAATTTATCAAAATGATGCAAATTTTGATCATTGCACCGTATATTGTAAAAACTATGTAAAGAAAATATATTTTTGTTTGTATAGTGTTTTTGAGATATAACTAATTAAGTGATAAAAAACTAATTAAGTGATCTATTGATACATAAATGTCGGACATGCACATTTTAAAGTAATTACGTTAAGTGTACCCTTGATTAGAATAACTATTTCAAATATAAGTTATGCTTATATGTTTTGTCCTGCGTTGAAGGTAAAATTTCACATCTGAAGGTCGAGTAAAAAAATTTAATATATGTGCTATATATAAATGTAAATTTTAAGTTCGTATTAGTTTTAGTGCATGATTTTTGCCTAAATGTAAAAAAGTTTAGTTAATGAGGGTGTATGCTATAAATGTAAATTTTAAGCATAAAGATCATACAAAAAATGAGATGAATATATTATAGGCTGTAGCGATATAACATTGTAGATTGCTTAGGCTTAAGGTTCAAACATCTTAAAAAATAAATAAAAAATTACTCAAGAACAAGTACAATTTCTCCTTGTAAAATCTTTTCACACAAAGTTCAAATTTATGTACAACAAGTTATGATTGCAAATTATTTCCTGTATGTGAAGCATTTAGATCATTGATAATTGCAATAATGATTGACAAACTATAGATCTTGCTATTTTAACTTTCAAGCAAGGATCACGAGCTACCTTTATTCATGATCCCGCTAACATATCAAGATCACTAAGCAAGGAGAAAATAAGGCTGTATGTATATTTGGAACTCTCATGTTTGCAAAAGTCACCTGAGTTGAGGTTGAGTAGTGTGGAGATAGTTAGGATTCCTAAAGGAGAGGTGGATGCTCCAAATGTTCCTTTCGAGTTTCCCCTTCGCCCAATTCAAAGATGTTTTGCAAGTCAAAGAGAAAAGGGATTTCCAATGGTGAGTGAGCTTGTTCATTCTCATTTTTCTCATGTTATAAGTATTAGTATTTCTTGTTTGATACTTTGGTTGAGAAATGCAAATGGAAACTTAGTTTCTTGTGTGCATGGAAGGTTTAGTTATATAACACAATGTACCATATTCAACTGTGTGATTCATTTGAGTTTAAACAAAGGTAAACCAGTAAAAAAAAAGTTTAACTACTTATAATAGACAAAAGTCAGTTATAGTTATGTCATTTCTTCCAAAATTTTCTTCAAGGATGAAGACATTCAATGTTTTTTTGATTAAAAACTTGAAAGCAAGTGCTGCTTGGCATGCATTCATCAATTATTTTGGAGATAACTGGGGATGTAAATGAACATAGACTATGCTTTGTTGTGCCTGACAGTTGGATAAGCCGATATGGCACTGGAATATGCTAGTTATGTTCACGCATTAATCGGGATTCGGTTGCGGTGGCGTTAGCTATCACCTGATTCCCTTTCGTTGTTTACTGGATTTTAGTCTCTTGAAATGAAAATATGCAGCACGACCTTTTATGTTAGGTACAAATGACGACTTTTGATGCAGTAAAGAACCATTGATTAACGAGAACAATATAATAATAATAAAACACTAGTGTTGTTTCTATTTGAGATACTCGACTGTGATAACATGCTTAAGTAACATGTTCATCTTATCGTATATATATTTATATTCTTACCATCATTTATATATTATTATATGTTTGAATTAGGTAGTCTTGATTAAATGTCAACTTTTTCTTCAAGAAAGAAAACAATGTTAATAATGAATGATTTTGCGAGTTCAACGAAGGAAGCGTTGATAAAATTTCCAAGAAAGAAAGCAATGTAAATAATATGCTAAATGCTTGAAACATATGTGAAGTGTGATAGCCCGTAACTTCCCCGGTAAGGAAAGCCCGGATTACCTTGAGAACACGACAAAATAGAACACAAACAGAAGAACATTTCATTGTTTATTACAACAATTCCATCATATTACAAGAATATGAAGAGTATAAATGAATATTACATTCGATAAATATTAGAGATTACAATACATTACATAGCAGCGGAAAATAATACAATACACAACTAGAAGTAATACGCGGATACAAAGCTTTCCGAGTATCGTTCCAGCTGTAAATCAGAATCCTGTGAATATAAATCTGCAAAACCAAAACTACTAGCTGCACGTGTCAAAATTAGGGTACCCAGAGTTTAGGATAAAACAATAAACTCCAGGTCAGTCATGGGACTGGTGTGAGAACTAAAACAGTTATTAATCTTTATTTTTAAAGTTCGGTAAATCAAGGGACCACGCTGTATAACACGGAACGGGTTTCCTCCCAAGAACACCAGTGCATAAAACCAACAGCACAATGCTAAATAAAGAAAAATGAAGCTATTATAAGACCCAGGTCCTATCACACAATGCAACGCAAGTCGGGGGATAGGGTTTTTACCTTATAATAGCCAAAGAATGCTTGATACGCTGAATTTCATGTTTTTAATTCTTAATCAGACTCCAACCGCAAATTAGTAAAAGAACGATTCCCTAAGTATTAACCTCGAAGGCCGAAACCAACATCAGACCAATACCCAGGAAACCACTCATCTTAGCTCGTTTCCAGTTAGTTTCTGATTTTATATACAATCATAAATATCAATCATAGGCGGCATGAATGTCCCATACCACTATGTCGCCATATATAGGTATACAATCAAAACCGCAAAATGTCGTATTGGAAGTTGGGTTATCATTTATGGTATGAATCAAGGCAAAAGATAGTCCTCTACCAATTCGAGACTGTCTAGTCCGAGTCTCAGGATCAGAGCTCGAGTGACCCTTGGATCGTCAGGGCCGGTCCACATGGAGTGGATTAAAATGCCTGAACATGCGTTTCCCCGCCCTATGGGGCGTAAATGAGCCAACGAATGACTCCATCGGCTTCACATAGCCACCGATATATCCGAGGGGCCTCCAATTCCAACAACCACATTAGTCAAACGCGTCAGGGCATGTAAAACCACTAACGCCACTTCTAACTAAAAGGAAACGCATGCCCTCCCTGATGTCCTCTCCCGTTTCTGGTTCATACCGGGTGTGAAACTCGCGAAGTAAACGTTACACAAAGCTATGCCACAAAGGCCTTGCTTTGATCATCAACCACAAGACTTTGCTTTTCAACAGAATCCTTGATCATTTGCCAATTAGGCATGCTAAACAGGTAATTCACTCCATGCGATGGATATCCATTAATATATAACCCCTGAGCTCGTACGTCTCAGAGAAGGGCGTTAAGCAAGAGAATCAATTCTCCGCCCCCAAACAGATATATATTTAATAGAAATCAATCACACAGACTGAAATCCAATGTCAGAAACACAATCCATTTACAAGTTTGTTTGGGGTCTGAACGAAACCGGAGGCACCTAGTACCCCGCAAATCCATCGATCTCCAAGTACGTCTGGACGATCACCAACTGATTCCCTCCTCTTGGGTGTACGGCCCAATCAAGATCATCAGTAATTATCCAAACGACCTAAAGACCTCCGGTCTTCAACCATCATCTTCATCTTCGACTAATCGTCGAATCAGTTATTCAGAATGGGATAAACCCGGTCTTTCCGAATAACTCGCGTATATAATAAATAAGTATTACACAAACACAACATATGCCTCATTCCAATTCATCAGTCACTACCCATAAATTAACCAGAGAATAATTCCCCAAATATTAACCCCGAAGGCCGAAACCAACATCAGATCAATACCCAGGAAACCATTCTGCTTAGCTAACCTACAGTTAGTTTCTAAATTTCACATTCTTAGGGAAAGGTTCCCATTAATTTTATCAAAGATAAACTCTTTTGAATTTATTCTTTAATCTTTCTTTGAATATCACTTCAGACTAGTCGGGATTAGCGAACCACACCGAAGTAATCATTTATTTTAATTTCCCAATCCCAACCTATTCATCCCATGAAGAAAACTGGTAATACTTCATATCTAACACCACGGTGTTATTGGTAAATTCAATTACCATTTCACGTTCAAATCTAATTAAAGATTTAACTATCGCCTGGAGCAAAACTGGTGATACTCCATTCTCGATCTTTTCACTCTAATTAAAGATTCATTAAAACTCCACTTAGTTTTAATCTTTGACTGGGTTAAAGAATCAATGTCATTTAAAACACGGTTCACGATAAACCCCAAAATCACATCACATTTCAATCAGTCCCTAACCGTAAATTAGCAAGTGAGTAATTCCCTAAGTATTAACCCCGAAGGCCGAAACCAACATCAGATCAATACCCCAGAAACCATTCAACTTAACTAATCTCTAGTTAATTTCTGATTTTCTTAACTCCATTGGGTCTAAGAACAGTATTATTAAAGATACCATTCACGACGACCCAAAAACTCATTCCATTGTTAATCGGGTTAAAGAACAAGTGCTATTTAAAACACTATTCACGATAAACCTAAAAATCAATTTCACTTCAATTCCAATTAAATATAAATTAATTGGTTTTACTTCATTAAATCTAAAATATAAAGATTTAATCTTCTCTCAACTGGGTTCAAGAACAGTGTTGATGAAGACACCGTTCACGACAAACCCAAAATCCAATTCGATATTCAATACAAGGCTCTGAATAGAAAATATATCGGCTTATATTCAATATCGAATTTTGAAATCAACAAATATCGTATTGGAAATAACGGTATAAATATATCTTTCAAATTTCCATAACCATATCTGTATAATCACGAAATCCAACATCGAAATATCCCGAAGATAATTTCGATTCAATTCCATTCCAATTCATATATTGGAAATTCTGATTATTCTTAAAACCACTTCAAATCTAGTTCAAAACTAGTTCATTTCGATAAAAACATGTTTTTATCTTTTCAAATAGGGAATTTTTCAGCCCAGTTCTCTCTAAATCATTTATTATGATTTTACACAAGTTATTAATATTTTTAATAATTTTATCAAGGTCCGTACAGTCGATTTCCAATAACGGCCACCGAACTGCACTTACAAAGACCTTTTCTAAATTTGATTTGGATGTATCTCCAAATCCAACCGTTAGATTTCAAACTTCTAATATTCGTTGGAAAGCTCTTTTTTATACGAACCCAACGGTTTTGGTTTTAGGAGAATCCGACGGTGGATCGATAGGGACGACGGGGATTTAGGTTTGCCCTTTTTTTCATAATCGATTTTTTTTATCTTGAATCGTTGACTGAACAATGAAGAGGGGAGAGGGAGAGTATAAAGGTTTTTAAAATTATTTAATTTATTTTATGTAATAACCAGGAAAATACGAGCCAATTTAAAAATTTTGAATTGATTATTTCAATGCAATTTGAACAATTGAAATAGAATATTTCAATAAAATAGTGAATTAGAAATAGTGAGTCGGTTCGAAAATTTGAATTCAAACTTTGACTGACTATGCAGGGTGGAAAATATAACGGATTTTAGCGAAACCAAAAATATTTAAATCTGTTATTCAATACCTTTCTAACGAATCTGAAAAATCGAAGTTTCATAACGGGAATCAAAAGTTATGGCCGAATGAATTTTCAGAAGAGTCGGTATATAGAATATATAGGCCTGGAAAATTGATATTTTGCATACGACCTCGGAATTCGACGAAACCACTTTTGTTGGGTCCGGGATGTCAAACTATTGCTAGGTTTCAAATTTCATAATTTTTGAAGCTAGTATGTGAGCGTGGCAAAAGAAAATGTGTTTGGTCGATTTCTGTTAAACGGGATCGACCAGAAAATGGCCATTTTTCAAACGACCTCAGAATTCGACGAAACTAGTTTTGTTGGGACCGTAGCGTCAAAACATAGCTAGATTTATTTTTCTGGAATTTTTCGAATCAGTTTGTGGCCCTGGCAAATTAAAATGCGTGTTCAGAGTTAAAAATTAAATGTTTTATACTTTAATTTGAAAAATAACTGACTGTAACAGTCGAATTGGCCCACGAAACATATCCCATTGTGTCCGGAATGGGGGTATTTAGCTAGGGGCGACAGTCGTTGGGTTTAAAAAGGAGTTCGTTTAAGAAAACACTATTTAAAATTTTAATATAGTCTCGGCCAATCATATTTTTTCTTTCATAAAAAAGAAAATAAAAAAAAAGAAAACCCCCCCGTTCAACGGCGACTCGTGCTTCCCCGTTCCAGACCAGATCGCCGCCGCCTCCGCCACTTTCAGACGCCGCCACTACCCAAAAACGACAGCCCTTCCCTCCACCTCCAAATCCGACTAAGCCTCGCCGCCCCCCATCGCCTGTGCCGCCCGTATCGAGCCCCCAAAGTCCGACCCTATCGAGCGCCGCCCTGCCTTCCTGCCGCCATCGAACTGAGGGTGGTGACCATCGACGGAGAGCCCTCTCCAAGGCCGACGTGGTGGTGCAGGCCGATCGTCTCAACGATCAACGGATCTCGCGATTTTCGCAAACCTAGTTTTGAAGCTTTCTGAAAGTGCGTTTTTCTTTGGTCTGTACACTTTGAAAAATCATATCTTTTTGGTGTGTTGACGAAATTCGATGAAACAGGAAACATCGAGACCGCAAGGAAGCTCTCTACCCAATAGAAGAAGCTGCGGATTTTTCTGACATCGTATCGATTTTTAGCGCTCAAAAAACCAAGGTGAGAAATCTAAATTAACGTGAAATTGAATGGAAAATGTCGTGTATAATTTATATAAGCGAAAGATAAATTACATACGTGTTGTATACCTCATGTACATGCGTAGTGTAAGCTATATGAGCGAAGTATGAATTTTTACATACATAGAATAATTGATATATGTGTTGAAATGCTAGTGAAATATAACAAATATATATATATATATATATATATATATATATACTCCCCTCGTCCACAAACCATGGACGATATTTATTGTGGTGAATTGGTGTGAAATATTGGATGAAAAATACGAATGGTTGAATAATTGTTTGTGGTTGATATTGTTTGGTTGTGGTTGAAAAATACCCATTGGTGATTGAAATGAATTGAAAGTATTTGTGGAAATAAAAATAAACATGCCGCCTGCGTGCGAATTAGATGCATGAATCCCCATTGTCAAAAACCGCGAGGTTTTAAGGTAGAGCGAGGAGCCGTACTAGGGACGGTGCCAGTTTTAACTACCCTGCCGTTATGCTGCCGAAATTTTGAATAATCTTTGTGTGTTAGAATTATTTTCATATGTTGAAATTATTTTACATGCATTGAAATTAAAGTCATATATTGAAACTATGTCCATGTGTGGAAATATTCATGTGTTGAAAAGTGTTGTGTGAAAATAAAATTCATTCGTGAATGAATGAAGTGTTTAATCAATAAAAATCACATTTTTATATATATATGAAGTATGCAAAATATTCGCCTTATATAAATAGTTTCAACAATCAAAATTTCATCTTTCTAATATGAACAACATAAATAAAATGTCCATGTGTGGAAATGCTCATTTGTTGAGAAGTGTGTGTAGTGGATATATTCATGTGTTGAATAAAAAGATCGAACAACAAAAATTACATTCTTATTTAAACTATGAAGTGTTGAAACGTCTATTTGTTGAATAAATATTATAAATGATAAAAATATCAATTTTTATCATATGTGTGATATGCTAAAGATATGCGGACGTTGAAATAAATATTTGTGATAGAAATATTATTTTTAACATGCATAGGAACTAAATAAAATAGTCATGCGTTGAAATCTATTTTAGTTCGCCAAAATTATCATCTTTTGAAATGTGAAGTGTTAAAAATAGCCACTTGTTCAAATAAACGTGCATGAGTTGAAATATACATTAACTAGCTAATGATATGATTTTAGCCTATGCATGCGATATTAGAATGAATGGTGTTTTTAAACCAAAGCAAGGCAAATATGAAATTGAATGGAAAATGATAAATGTTAGAAATTGTATATATGTACATGCATATCTATTGAACAGGTTAAAGCAAAAGGGGCTAGAGAAGAGAAATAGAATTTTGTGCCCGACAAATAGGTACACATTTACCGCTTTGTTTGGGTGATGATTTTATGAGCCTGTTGGCTAGCCGCTTGGCTTTTTCTTTTTCTTTTTGATATGAGACGCCCGTGTGGCTATTTGGGAATTTTCCCAGACCCTCCCGTACAAAGGAGGTTATGGCGAAATTTTCCAAAAATTTAAGGCGTTAGTGAAATAATTGAAGTGGAAACGATATAGGAATTTTTGAATGAACTATATTTATATAAATATATAAATATAAATAGAATTAAAACGAAACGTGGCCGTGCAGTTCATATTTTGAAACCGTGATTTCAAACGACCAGTGCGGAAGATCCGACCACTGGATTTTCCCGAAACCTCAATCGTTGAGTTCGCCTTGGAAATATCTTCCCAACGGCACCAACTTTGTGAAGATCCGACGGTTGGATTGTCTGGAATGTTTAATTCAAAACTGAAGAAAAACAGCGCCAGAAACGATTATATTTATATATATATATAAATATAATTAAATTAAATCGAATAACGACGCTGCAGTTCATAAATTGAAATCGTAACTTCAAATGGTTGGTGTGGAAAATCCGACCGTCGGATTTTCCCAAAACTGAAACCGTTGGATTCGTTTTGAAATGACCTTCCTAATGATGTAAAATTTGTGAAGATCCAACGGTTAGATTTTCAGATATGTGTAAAACAAAATTAGTGGAAAGCAGCGCCAGTGCATCGACATGACTTGAAACGTCGTTTAATTAAATATGGCTGTTTTAAATTAAATAAAAATGGCGATATGTCGTTATAAAGTGCTATAGACGATATAGAGTGAAAATGAACCAATTTTGTTGTGTTGGCTTGAGATGTGATGGCTGAATGTATTTGACATGAAAATTTTAACTAACTAACTGAAATGTGAATGTTGAATAGTTCAACCATGTGATTAATTGGTTTGAAAATCTAAATATACGTGGATTATTTGAAAAGGCCGAGTTTATCTCATTTCAAATAATCGATCGACGTTGAGAAGTCGAAGAGTTAAAGATGGTTGAAGACCGACGATCTCCACATTGGATGGATGGGCGCTACTGATGCTCGTGATTGGAGTAGCTACCATGAAGGAATTGAAGTAGTAGCCGTCCAAACATATTGTTGATTGTACGGATATGCGAGGAATTGGTGCCTCCAGTTTCGTTCAGACCCAGAACGGACTTGTAAATGGACTGTGTGTCTGACATTGGATTTTGTTCTGTGTTGATTGATCTCTGTTAAATATATATCTGTTTGGCGGCGGAGAATTTATTCTCTTGCTTAACGCCCTTCTCTGAGACGTACGAGCTCAGAGGTTATGTGTTGACAGAAATCAGTCGCATGGAGTGGATTGCCTATGTGGCACGCCTAAGTGGCATATGATCAAGGCTTCTGTTGCAAAGCAAAGTCTTGGGGTTGATGATCAAAGCATGGTCTGTGTGACGTAGCTTTGTGTATAACGTGAACTCGGGAGCCTCACACCTCGGTATGAGTCAAAAACGGGAGACGGACCGCTGGGAGTGCACGACGTTTCTTTCTAGCTATGGTGGTGTCAGTGACCTACCAGCCCTGACATTATATGTACTTTTCACCTGTGTGGTTGTTGGAATGCGAGGCGCCTCGATTATAGGTCTGTAAGGACCGGGAAACGTGTGTTCAGGAATTGCCAATCCTCAAAAGTAAGAGAGGACCGGCCCAGCCGATTCCAAGGATCATAGTGGGGTCCTGGGACATTTGCTAGAGTGTCTCGAACGGAGAGGAGCTTGCCCCTTGCCTCGACTCATGAAGGAATCCAATTTCCAATACGAAATATGCGGATGTGATTGTATTACTAGTATGGCGACATAGTAGATGGTAGCTATGTCGCCTAGGATTAATATTTATGGTTGAATTGCTTTTGAAACATATATGCACTAGTAATAATATCAAACTCTTTTGTTTTATTCGTATGAAGCATTTTTGGTCATTATAAGGTAAAAACTCTATCCTCCGGCTTGCGTTGCATTGTGTGATGGGACCTGAGTCTTATAATGGCTTCATTTTATAAAAAGCATTGCGTTGATTTAATCATTTATTTTATTTCATGCACTAGCACTCATTGGAGTAAACCCGTTCCGCGAAAGTGGCGTGGTCCTTTGATTTGCCTTGTTATTGTTGTTAATAAGTTGAGTAGATTTCTCATACCAGTCCCATGACTGACTCGTAGTTTGTTTCACCTTGCAAACTCGGGTGCCCTCATTTTCACACGGGCAGCCTAGTTACAGGTTTCTGACGCACCTTTTGGCTCATGGCGAGGCTTGACTACACCGTGCTGACTTGGATTTTCTCCGCCATTATTGTATCTATATTATGATTCCGCCACTGGCGATGTAGACTGATATTCCTTTTGTGTACTCTTTATGTATGATTCCGCCTCTGGCGATGGTGACTGATTATGTATCATTATGCACTAAGTTGTATCCTGTACTGTGCTTCTCTGATGTGATGATATCTATATGATTCCGCTGTCATATGTGTGTAAATTATTCTATTTTCTGTTTATGCTATTATCTGTGATCTGCTAATGATGATTGATGTGTTATATTCCAATGATTATCCTTAACACCGTGTCACGGGGTTTTGGGATCGTCACATTTTAATTTTAAAAAGTAACTTTTTCATTCGAACTCGAAACGAGGCCCACCGCCTGTCGTCCATAACCAATTACCCCCATTCCGAACACAATGGGATATGTATCATAAGCTGATTCGATCAGTTTTCGTCAAATTCAACATATAACTCTATATATTGAATCTGAACGCGTATTTCAATTTACCGGGGTCACATACTAACTCGAAAAATTTCCAGAAAAATATTTTCTAGATTCGTATTGACGATACGGTTCTAACAAAACTAGTTTCGTCGAATTCCGAGGCCGTTTGAAAAATGGCCATTTTCCAGTCGATTAAAATCAACTAAAACTGGTCAAACGCGTTTAGCTTTGCCACGCTCACATATTGATTCGAAAAATTATGAAATTTGAAACCTAGCAATAATTTAACATCACAGATCCAATAAAAGTAGCTTCGTTGAAATCCGAGGTCGTTTGCAAAATTCCCATTTCTAAGGGACGAAATTCCATAGCGACTATTCTGATAATTCATTTGGACATAACTTTTGATTCCTGCTATGAAATTTTGATTTTTCAGATTCGTTGGAAAGATATTCTCAAATAGATTCAAATATTTTCAGTTCCGATAAAATCCGGTTTATTTTGCACCCGGTACGTTCAATTGAAGTTTGAAATCGAATTATCGAACTACCGCGCCATTTTCAATTCCTTTTATAATTTAAAATAAATATTTATATTCTAACGATGATCTATATAAATATATACGTTCGAATTCTATTAAAAATAAATTTCTCGTGATTATTATTTAAAATAATTCATTTTAAATATCCAAAATTCGCTAAAATTGCCAAAATAAAATTTTTAAATTGGCTCGCATTCCCGGGTTGTTACATGAAGCAACCATGATATATACAAAAGTTTGCTATCTTTTGGTATTCATCAATATCGCATAAACAAAAACCAAGACATCTAAAAATTATTATTTACTGAATGACTTATTCGTAGTGCGAAATATCATATATTTCCATCTTAGTGAAAGTTATAAATGCATATAGTTAGCGGAACTCAATTTCATCAATTAGGTAAGATGTTGTAGGGACCCAAAATACATCCAAATTGATCCTTCAAAATACTATTATTTTCAGCAATGCCTATAAGATTGTTCAACTACAGGCAGAAGATTTAAAAATAATTATGAGGTACATGGATATAGAGTTTGCACTTTGCAGTTAGCAAAACTTAATTTCAAATTCAATAAGGATAAGATGTTGTAGGGACCATGGACCCAAACACCTTATTCTTATCAAATTCTTTGAACTTCTACTGGTGTATGTGCATCCAGCATCCGATAACCGAAACAAAACAATAGTACATAATCCCAAGGTGCACTTGAGCTTGAGCATTCCGTCAAGAGAACATTTTACAAGACAGAGGAAGGAGGGGGTTCATATGATGCACAATGTTTAGTTTAATATCTGATTAACAAGGTCGATTGACAATATGATTTTGTATAAAAAGCGGTTCATGTAGTTTTTTTTTGGCTGAATTTCAGTAATAAGTTTAAAGGTTACACGTCTAGTGGAGGACCAGTGGCTCAATGACAAGGGTATATACATTTGTTGTCTTTAACTTTTGACAACAAATCTATAAATATATAAGGTAAATATGCACATTCTTCAAAAAGTTTACATGCCTTCTCACCCAGTTTAATTGGATTAAAAACCTATTGTACTTTAGTATATATTTATAAGTTTGCTTGTTATATATGAATTTGCGTTAATTGAGACATTATGTACAACGTTATGGAATTTATTTTCCATTTGTAAAGCTACTCCTTGTCTTCAAATACATGAATGGTACTTGTTGTTTCAATAGGCTATACATGCATGTCTTCAAATACCCAGTTTACACGCCTTCTTACCCAGTTTAATTGGATTAAAAACCTACTATACTTTAGTATATATATTTATAAGTTTGTTTATAATATATGAATTTGCATTAATTGAGATGTTATGTACATCGTTATGGAATTTGTTTTCCATTTATAAAGCCACTCCTTGTCTTCAAATACATGCACGGTACTTATTGTTTTAATAGGTTGTACATGCATGCATTCAAATACCCAGTTTACACGCCTTCTTACCCAGTTTAATTGGATTAAAAACCTACAATACTTTAGTATATATTTATAAGTTTGTTCGTTATATATTAATTTGCATTAATTGAGACATTATGTACAACGTTATGGCGTTTATTTTCCATTGGTATATATTTATAAGGTTGTTCGTTATATATGAATTTGCATTAACTGAGACATTATGTACAACGTTATGGAGTTATATTTCAAATACATGCATGGTATCTATTTCTGGAAAATAAAACAATGAGTTTACAGTTCAAAGAAATTCAAACTCAAAATGCCATAAACAAAACAACACTCACATGTATACCTGATATTTATCAAGTTTGTGGGATGCGTGCAAAAACATTACAAGTTATAAGCATAATTGTTTACTCCACTATCTTAGAAGCACAAGATTGGTTTTAAATTTTGATGCACTTGTTGTTGAAATTATCAAAATAATCGAGAAAATAACAATGGATAATTTGTTTATAATTGTATTACAAAAATATTTCTTTTGCAATTGATAATATCATAACGCAAACTAGTCTTCATTCATTCAATTGTTACACACTTCAGGAGATAATCTGTATTTCCAATATTTGACATAAGTCTTTTTCTTTGCTAAGAAGCACATATATCTTGTTACCTTTTTATCCCATACTTAATATATAGTGTAGGTTATCTGACTAAAAAGTAAGTTATTTTAGTCATTATTTTAGTATCAAGCTACAGAGGAAACCATATATATGCTTAACTGATGTCACTGATATATAGTCTTCAGTCTTTCACTTAATGACTTACTGATTTGATCTGTAAGTGTGTGCTGCATTTTTCTGCTATCAATACTTGTAATGAGCTCATATAATCAAATTATCAATTGATAACTGGTAATCTCTTTTTAGTTATAATATGGAACAGTTCGTTCTGAATTGGTTATCTCATCAATTCTGCAAATTGATCTTCATTTTGATGATTTTGGGAAAATAGTTTCTATTTTCAGTACGTAGCGAGAATAGTTTCTATTTTCAGTACTTATCCATGAACCTTCTTCCTTGTCAAGAAGCAGAATATTTACTCGGCTTATTAACTTTATGTTATTAGCTTGTTACATAGAATAAATCAATTTTAGACAAGAATGTGAACATGCATCAGGCTTTATATTTGCAACCCCTACCCGCTATGCTACACAACATAGATAGGCTATGTTAACTCAAGTGCTAGATCCAATTTTTGCATTCTAGTTTCTCAGATTTTCTTCCTTGGATATGTTAACTCAAGTGCAAGATCTTATTTCTAATGCAAAAAGTAATGATGCAATAACACTATTGTTATTTGTTTTATGTAGGGAGATGATGATAGCGTCATAAACATGCTTACAATTAATATTGTAATATTATTGTGGTGAAATTGAAATGTACTGTAATATTATTTTGGCTATTGTTGTTGAACTTTGAATGCACAGAAATATTATTTTTGTTGCTGCAAACTGTTAGAACTTTAAGTTTGTAATGATATATATTGTTGAATTCTAAAAATTTGTTATTAAGTTTGGTATTATGTTGAATCTATTGGAAATATTTTGTACATTGATATTTCTTCTGTGATATTATGTCAAATCTGCAAAGTTTTGTAATGAATAGGAAGCACCTAAAGAGAAAAGGTAATTTCTTTTTTTGAAATAATATCAATTAGCAACGTTTAAAAACCGTTGCTAAATAAAATATAGCAACGGACTTTAGCCGTTGCAAAATGAAATTTTGCAACGGATTTGCTCCTTTACAAAATATATGTTTTGAAACGACCATGAGCCATTGTGAAATTTTTGCCACTCAAGATTTCGCAACTGCTTAGAGTCGTTGCAAATTCAGTTTACAATGGCTCTAAGCCATCACGAAATCTCGTTTCTGGTGTAGTCTCCCTATTTTTCTTTCAAAAATATTTTAAAATTTATGTATTCAATTTCTCAATGATCGTTCTATTTTTAACTTAATGCTTCATCGTTAAGACTAAATAAATTTTACAATAAAGTTGTTATTGACTTTAATTATTAATTAAATTTTTTATTTTTTTATTGTAAATTATGTAACCAAATTAAGATTAACATAGTAAATAAAAATTTGTGCATCGAAATATGTGTTACGGTATAACATATTAAAGTGCATTTATTACTCCTTCGATCAAAATATCAAATAACTATTACTTTTTGTTGTCATTTAAACAAAATAACGAAAAAGCAAATGAAACTAATTGTAGTAGAAAACAATACGATATAGTCAAAAATAAATAGTTTTAGTAGTTCATTCCTAAAAAATTAACAGTTTACGAGAACATTTCTTGACATGCATGCTTCATATAGAGTTAAATATATCAACTAATCAGGTTCTTATCTAAAATTGATAAAAGGGAATTTGTTAATGGTCCAACAAAGTTGTTTCCATGCATTGTGGAGTTTTTACTACATGTTTTTTACAACTATAGAGAATTACGAGAAAATAATACAAAAGTAGAAAGCACTTAAGATAAATAAATTTGCAATATCTTAAAGACTTGCTATATCAAAACCATAAATCGTGCGTAGTATTAAAAATCCTTATATATTCCTTATATATTCCAACTACTTTAAAGTTGCAATGCATAGATATTTATCGTAGTTGAAGTGGATACCAGACAGTTGAGATTAAGCTATAGACCTAATAGGCAAAACTTCAAACAGGTTGATCTAGCTGAAGCGATAAACGAACGATAGATGCAAGAAGATGTGTAGTGGAAGAAACTAAACTCAATGATTCAATTCAACTAGGAGCGAGCATTTAATGGTTAAAATAAATTAAACCAACATGTTAGAGAACCCCAAATTATCACAAAATCAATTGGTAATATAAAGGGTGGACTCTTATATTTATACAGAACTTATTTCATAAATTCCCCGATGTGGGATGTGTCACAATACGCCCCCTGCACGTGTAGCATATCCTGAGCCTAGCACGTGGATATTATTGGGTGATGTAGACAAGTGTGGCAGTTATGTGCACATAATTAAACCCGCTCTGATACCATGTTAGAGAACCTCAAATTATCACAAAACTAATCGGCAATATGAAGGGTGGACGTTTAATATTTATACAGAATTTATTTCATAAATTTCCCAATGTGGGACTTGTCTCAACACAACCAAACCGGTTAAGTTTGATTTTTTAAGGTAATTAGTTGGTTTTTATTTTTATTTTTATATTACTCTGGTTTATTGGTTGGGTTTGGTTGTTAATATTTGAAATTAAAATCAACCATTAAACCAAATTTAAAAATTAATTAATTTAAAAGTTAGAAAATATCATTAACAATGCTATTGTTTACAATATTTTCATAATAATATTATTTTTTCTTTAATTTCATATTAACAATTTTAGATAAAGTGTTTGATTTCTGAAATATTTGCATTATATGAACTTAATTATTAGTTTGAATCTTATGTTATATCAACAACTAGAAGATCTATTTCATTTTAAGATAAACCAAACAAATCAAACCAAATATTATTGGTTCGGTTGGTTTTGACTTCAAAAAATATATGTTTGGTTCGGTTCGGTTCGCTTTATGCTTCTTGATTACTTATTTTGGATTCAACATTTTTGATCAGTTTCAAACTGAACCAACCACTTGTTCACCCCTATCTTCACAAGGCATTGGTCTCAAATGTGTAAATTTTGCATTAATTACATATCTAATGTTCATGGTAAGTAATAATATTTGCTCAACCGCCCAACTGCAGCAATCCGAGTAGGTGGATGAGCAATCGTTGTTAACTTGATTGCTTATGTGAAAAATCATGTTGAGTCGGCTGATCGGCTATTAATGATATGAAAGAAACTAGGAATCTTACCAACGGCTATGTTGGGAATATGGTGCACAGTTGGATGTTAGGCGGACGAAAGCACTGATTAGGATCAATTGGTGCAGCTGTATTGAAGTCCAACCAAGAACGGGCCATGCATGAGCCTACTTGCTTTGTGTGTCACTTATTGAGATGGTGTGATGAGAGACTTACTCCACCAGCACCTATCATGACCAAATAGTGCATCACTGGAGCGTGCCGATGTAGGACGATTGTCAATATTATAAAAGAAATAAACACCATAGAACTCACCATATGCAATATGGTGTATCCAATAAAATAAGATAATTATCACAAATATAAATTATGAGTGACAATAACAGCTTAGTAAACCAAATATCAAAGCACATACTCGCAGAGTTACACAACATAATAATAAATCTATACAAAGCGGAGATAAACGCAAATAAATTGTCTCTTGGTAGAAAAAAACACCATTTTCTCTCTACAATATTGCATCATTGGATAAGCAATAGTATATTCATATACAATAAGATTAAATTTCATCCAGCTCGTCGTTTTCCCTGCTACCATGAATCACCTATACCAACTATCCATTCTACTCATTTAAAAGCACTTGCGATAATAAGAAGCAAAATATAAAATCTCATATCCAAAAAAAATCTAGCTTAAGAGGTAGATGATTCTTAAAATATTATACAAGTCAATTTAATAAGGGACAAAAGTAAACAAACCATACCTACCATGTCTTTACAACCAAAGACTTCACACATAATGAACATAATACGATACTCTACAACATCGCAATAGTGTACTATAGCGTAAATAACATAACATGTGTCTCGGTATCCCTATCCACAATACTTGTGTCAAGCGAAATCACTGAAGGAATAAACTACGGGAGAAAGCAAGCAAAGAAAAATAACATCAAACAATCCCAATTATCACTCGGTGTGCATTGAATATATGATAGATCTAATGATCATTCATTTGCTAGAGATTAATGGATAAATCTTGATTTTCTCGATAATCCCCTTTAGCCTAATGCTAATACTAGATACATTCCATTAATTTGAGGTACATATATCTAGTCGACTGACTCGGGATAACCCAAAAAAATACCTATTTGAGTCCTTAAAAATCACCTATACCAACTATCCATTCTACTCATTTAACAGCACTTGTGATAATAAGAAGCAAAATGTAACGACCCGCAAATCCGTACCATCTGAGTTGACTAATAACACCACACGTCCAACCCAAATTTGCGCAGAAATACGAATCATTATTAGAAAGAAGTTAGAGGATGAGAAATAGAAGAAAGAAATATTAGAATAGAAGAAAACGAAGATCACAACTCACAGCTGAACGAATAAAATATATTATATAGCATAACTTTTGAAATACAAATCAGTATCTGTATATATACATACCATGATCAGAGCACAACAATTATTCCTGGAATAGTTATAAACACCTGTTTCCAGATACAAACAAGGTCCACAGCGGAATATATGATAGCTTATAGCTAACCGGTGAAGCCTCTTGCTTCCAGCTCCTTCAAATGAATCTGTGAAATCCCGACTACTTGACTGCCCGTACAAATTTGGGCACCCAAGAGTTTAGGGAAAACAAAACAAAATAAACTCTGGGTCAGTCATGGGACTGGTGTGAGTAAACTCCAACCACTTGTTTAACTTTAAAAATCCTTTCAAAAGAAAAGATAATAGTAAGACCAGCCCACACATAAACACGGACGGTTTTTACCTTACTATAACCCAAAACACTTTGATACGAAAATCTAGTGATATTATAATAATGTCTACATCAAGTAAATAACCAAATAACAGAACGCTTGCATCTCACGCTCCACATACATAGTATAAAATCAAAAACCCCATGGCGCTTATTGGAGATTGGATTTCCAACATGACAAGGTATGGAACCACCTTCCGCTAGTGTATTCTAGAGAGGAATACACTGGGTTCAACAAGAACATCTTGTAACCCGGCCCACCCATGACCGACCACTCATTTCGCTTGAGTGTATCGAATGTATATCACCAACGGTTGGGATCAGCAACCGCCTCCCGACTGGGACAACATCGAATAGAATAAGAAATTAAATGAACCTCTAGATAGGTGATTATACATCCTAATGGGTGCGACCCACATAGCCATGCTGCCTGCCCGATTTTTGTCCTTTCCCGGTTGTTGAGGCCTGAGGCTACGAATACTTACCATACATTGATAGCACAATCACTTTGAATGCCCCATTGTCAGATCCGTTAATCACTAGTTGAGTTTGCACACATATTCTGGATATTATGCTAAGGGATAAATCCGTTGCAACCATATATATTCATACAGACCAACCCATTTGATCATTGGAAATACTCTGTCAGACATTCGTCCATTTACGTTCATTCTGGGATTGAACGAAACCGAAGGCACTATTTCTATTTAATAGAAAGAGTCCTTGCACTTTACTCCGTCTTCAATATATTCAGCATACTTGGTTCGCAACACTTATGCCGATACGGAGTGGCTCTTCGGATAATAATCCAACCGGTCTCTCCATATTGACAACGATGGTCAAAAACTTCGATAGTCTGTGATTTAACTATCGAATAAAAACAAGTGTTCATCCAAACATATCAAAAAAATCACTGGGCTCTTTAATTAATATTTCATTAATTAAATCTCTTCTCCATTTCCTTATCAATATTTGTTAACCAAATATTTTCAATAACCATATTGGCCCTTATGCCATTTGGAAAACGTTTCCAAACATTAACTTCTTTTATTTCCTACTCTTAGAAAATATAATTTATTTGAAATTTGAAACAATTTCAATCACTTATCTCTTTCTCGACTACTTTAACTATCCTCAGGAAATATTTAATTTTATATTTCCAAAATAACATCACTTAGGTTAAAACGAATGCAGTATAAAACATCGTTACGGCAACCCAAAATATTCTATTCAACTAACTATTTTCCAACACTTCTCTTCGAGATTGGATCTTGCTATTTATCAATTAAAAATGAAATCAATCAAGTTGGGGTAAAATTACCTCTCGGACCTTAACTGAAAACATCCTCAACTTCAAAACGGCAAAACCACTTACCTCGAATAAACACACTATACAATCCAATTGTTCATTTTTTTTAAAACATGTATAAAGTTCGCTTTCTATTTCTAATTTATAGATTTCCCTTTTTGTTTACAATATTCGATTTTTTGATTTCGTTTCCTTATCGAATTCTATATATATCGATATATAGATTTCTAATTGTCAAATTTCTTAAAAATATTCTAACTCCTTAAATTTCCGGAAAAATTCGCCATAACCTCCCCTGTATCGGGAGCATCGGGAAATTTCAAATAGCTTCCCCGGTCCTTCTAATCTCAAAAAGAAAAAGAAAAAGCCAAGCGGCTTGCCGATACGACGCATAAAAACCCATATATGAATTAACCATGTACCTTTTTGTTGAGCATTACATTTATAAACTTCATATACCTCATCCCATACCTGTCTAACACCTGTTCACCTGTTCACCTGTTTTCAATTCAATTCAATACTATCTAATCGTTTGAATTCAGTTTCGCCCATTTATTCTTTAATTAGTCATTTTGCCTATTTCACTTCTTTGTTGAACATAACATGTTCAAACAAAATATTTGACTCGTTCATAACCAAATTGAATATCAATTTCAATTCTAGTTCTCTTTTCTATTTCGAATATAAATTTTCAAATCGAATTCACTTATTTAAGGCCCAATATCAATTCAACATCTCATTTACTAATTACTATTCGAATTAGTTAATTCTATTCAATAATCAAAAATCTGATTTCTGTTTCAAAAATCAATTCATTACTCCACCTGAGTTCACATATATTTTATAACTCAAATCTGAAATTTTCTAAATAGAAATTCGGATTTTATTCGCTTAAAATACTTTTATAAAATGAAATAAACCGTTATGTTTTTTTTAAATAGTTCTGGCGCTGTTTTTCTGAAAATTTGATTTTGACATAACTCAAAATCTATACGACGAAATTCAGATTTTTATCTTTCATTAGAAAACTATTATCAAACCGGTACTGACGTTTCTTGTTTCAAAGAGATCCGACTCCAATTGAGTTCTGTATACTCGATTGAAGTTTGAATCGCTATTTTACGAACTGCAGCGCTGCGGCGAGTTCGTTTTAATTATATTTATATATATAAACCTTTAAACTTCTTTAAAATGAATTCAACTCCATTTTAACTCTATTTGAATTTCTTGATTCAAATTCCAATCTCACTTTTATTTGAATTCTATATTCAAATTCCAATTCCTTTTCTATTTGATATTCAAATTCAATACTTGAATTTCTATTTCAATTCCGTATTCAAATTCAATACTTGAATTTCTATTTGAATTCCCTATATTCAAATTCTATGTTTGAATTCATTAGAATTCTCTTATTCAAACTCTATATTTAAATTCCATTTGAACTTCTATATTCCAATTTCTATATTTGAATTCTATTTGAAATTCAAATATTCAAACTCCTTTTTAAATTCTATATTCAAAATTCCATAGTTTAAAACCCATTTGAATTTCATATTCAAATCCCATAGATTAAATCCTATTTGAATTCAATTTGAATCTCTCATATTCAAATTTCATTTTCCATTTCCAACACCATTTGAATTTCTAATATTCAAATTCATTTTCAACACCATTTGAATTTCTATTTTAAATTCAAATATTCAAAACTCCATTCTAATACTATTTGAATTTCAAATACACCCTTTTAATTCTCTTTGAATTCCTCTTATTCAAATTCTTTTTGGATTCTATTTGAATCCTATATTTAAACTCCATTTGAGTTTTAATTAAATTCTTATATTTAAACTCTCTTTATTTAAATCCCATTTGAATTTCTTCACTCAAATCCATTTGAATTCCCTTGAATTCAAATTCCATTTCAAAACCATTTGGATTTCCTATTTTGAAATCCTATTTGAAATTCTATTTCCAATTCTACTTTGAAAATCCTATTTTCAAAGTTTATTTCAAATTCTATTTTGAAATTCTACTTTCAAATCTCTATTTTAATTTCTTTATTCAAATTTTATATCAAAATCTCTATTTGAATTTTCTTTACTTGAATTCCTTTGAATTCAAACTTTATTTTAATTCCTTTGAATTCAAATATTCAAATTTCATTCTAATTTCTCATATTCAAATTCTATTTGTATTATTTAATTTATAAACAACGTTTATAACTTCCCTTAAATTTTCACATTTATAAACTTATAAATAAAGTTTATAAATCCAATTCAAATCCCGTATTTTAATTTATAAACCAAGTTTATAAATTCACTTGTTTTATATATTTAAACAGTTAATATTTTCTATACTTCATTAAAAATTCAAATTCTATTTATAAAAATAGAATTCCATTTCAAATCTCTATTATCCTTTTCCGATATTTTTATAAATCAATATTCGAGCCCCAGTGATATTTAAACACCCCAAAACAATCAGTTATCAATCACGGGATTTTTTTAACACATCATATATGAGAATATATATGAAACCGACAAACAAACAGATAATATATTTTTGAGGAATCCAGTTGGATTCCTCCAACCTGTTTACCTACATCCACAGATGTTAGCATATAAATAATACCCATTCTGCTTCGTGGCAGAATATCGTGGTATAGAAGGTCATCCACTAATCATAGCGTGGGGCGTATAGGGTAATCATCCGCTATGAAACTGCGGGCATCCGCTAATGAGACTGCGGGAATCCAACCAATCAATCAACCCAATATATATATATATATAATAGCCTAAATAACTAATATATATAAAACAACCAGAAAACATTCACACAAGCAACAAACAATTTTTTTAGATGAAATAAAAATAATTCTAAAGGTGAGTGAGATTTACTCACCGGGATCGCAGTTGTCGAATATCCTGTTTATTTCCAAATAACCAGCTACGAACCTTCTCGAATGAATTTGCACCTATGATAATTTTATTTAAATTTACTGATCAACATTTATTTAATTTAACGAATAAATAAATTTCTTATATATATATATATTTCCTTTTTCATTCATCTAATTTATTATTTTATCAAATGATTCGCTAAATAAATTTTTCTTTTCAATTTCCCAATCCTAGATTAACAGTTAATAATATTTCCTTTAACTGTATACCAAACTTTGGTTTTTAACTAATATACAAAATAAAATAAGTAAAACAAATTCAAATAAGGATTCACCTCTTATTACTTTGAATTTTCCAATCCTGAACCCTACCACAAATCAATAGCACTTCCCACCGAACTCATCCGACACTTCCTTCAAGTCTGTTTCCATTATGGCTACTTCCAGTGATCAAAACCCACAGTACTGGACCCACCCACTCGCGACTCCATCTTGAACCCATGAATGCTACAGCAAATCGATCGACGGTCTGGAGCTTCGAATGGCCTTTTACCTTATCGCGCACCATTCCAGACACGTCGCTACATACCTTGCTCCATCATCGAAGCATCACGCCGTTCTAGAGATCACCGAAGTCCTTCCCATTAAGCCAGATCCTCCGCGCCACAATCCGCTCGACCGTAACCCATCGCGACTTCACATCAGTGTCGCCCCTCCGTACTTGAACGCGAAAAGCTTCACACTCCCTCCCACGTCGCTCACGAACCCCAGATCTAAACTCGAGAAATTGAAATCGATCTGGCCCTAATTTGCTTTGATCGATTTTGATTTGAATATGGGAGTTCTACCATTTTAGTTTTAACAGAAGAGAGGATTAAATAGGAGGGTAGGTGCGGTATGTAACCATTGAAGCTTTGGAGTTCGATTTTGCTGAGGACCAAAATGAATTGAAAAGGAAGGAGTGTCGCAATTTATAACCGAAGGAGGAATAGTACACTGGTCGGCTAAGTACATAACAAATCTTTTATTTCCTTTAAATAAAGATTTTCGATTCGATTTGTATTTAATTCGACTAGATTTAAAGAGATTTTCATTTCTTTTCAACAGATTCTGATTTGATCTTCGATTCGATTTTGATCCTATCCATCTAAAATATCTCGGGGTTCACAGTTAAAAATCGTGAACCACTATTTTAGCGTACCGACCGTCGTTATAATGTTATAACGCTATACTGAACTTAACAGAATAATTTCTGAAATTTATTTCGAATGTGGATATATAAAATAACCATATTAAATTGATATAGTATACTTTAAATTCAAAAACAATTAAATTCTCTGATGATAAAATATCTTTATTATCATCTATATTCAAATACAATTAATACTGATCATCTGAATTGTTTTGATTCAATTCTAACTTCGAATTGAATATATTTCGTATTACGATAATTATATCGATAATTCAATATAAAATCGATTTATATTATCAGCTCTGTATTTAAAATAATATTAAATATTCAAAATAAACCAACCAGAAAATCTGGGTCGTTACATTCTTCCCCCCTTAAAATAATTTCGTCCTCGAAATTGCTAAGGTAGGAAAAATGGTACAAATCCATTACTTTTCAAAATCTCACTTATGTTGAAACTCAACTCCTCATATTTCTACAACTTTTAGTTATACCCAAAACTTTTGGTTTCTATTTACGTTACTCATCATATATACTTATATTCATATGATCTAAAATGATTCCCGACCCATATATTCACATTCCATTTATATTTCCTTCATATGCATTCAATCTCATTCAAATTGATTTTAATTCAATTTATTCACTTCGGTCCATTTAACTTACTTAAGTTAAATTTAATTTCAATCCTTCAAATCCCTGGGTTCTTATTTCAAATAATATAAATATATACATATATTTACATCCATTTCAAATTCAAAACATTTGAATTTTCAAACAAATTTCCAACAAAAACTCTCTAAGGTAGCAATCCATCACTTAGAAACTCGAAAATTAACACTGATGATGTTGCAATCATCATCAGAATTATTTTCCAGCCACTGAAGTGAGTTCAGTGCTTTATCCTTTCAAAATCTAGTCAAAAATGATTTTCATTTAAAAACCTTTCAAAACAAAGCTATATTTTTCTAATATACTTTGTAAATATTTCCAAACTTCCCAGGATTTTGAATTCTTAATTCTGGTTTGAATTAAATTTTAATTTATCTCCTTTGTATATTTAATTCATATACAAATTCTATTTTGTTATATATAACCATTCTCAATTTTATCTGATTATAATATAAACATCCAACACATCCATATAGTATAATAATTTCAGAAAATTATTCCTTCTATATCAAAAATAGAATTTTGGGTAAAATTATTTCATTTACCCATTTTAAAACAATACTGTGTCGAATTTCTTTGTTCAAGTGTTTAGAAATTCCTATCGACTTCGTGGCATCCCACGATTCGACCAGAATTCATAAACCACTCAACAGACTAGCCAACACAATATAAAACAATCTTTATATCAATTAACAAATACGCTCTCTCGTATATATATACACTCAACTCATTCTAGGGCACTGCTGATCCTATCTCTAACGAGCACATTCCAACAAGCCTAGGTATTCGCTCAACCTAAGCTCTGATACCACTGTAACGACCCGCAAATCCGTACCATCTGAGTTGACTAATAACACCACACGTCCAACCCAAATTGCACAGAAATACGAATCATTATTAGAAAGAAGTTAGAGGATGAGAAATAGAAGAAAGAAATATTAGAATAGAAGAAAACGAAGATCACAACTCACAACTGAACGAATAAAATATATTATATAACATAACTTTTGAAATACAAACCAGTAACTGTATATACACATACCATGATCAGAGCACAACAGTTATTCCTGGAATAGTTATAAACACCTGTTTCCAGATACAAACAAGGTCCACAGCGGAATATATGATAGCCTATAGCTAACCCGTGAAGCCTCCTGCTTCCAGCTCCTTCAAATGAATCTGTGAAATCCCGACTACTTGACTGCCCGTACAAATTTGGGCACCCAAGAGTTTAGGGAAAACAAAACAAAATAAACTCTAGGTCAGTCATGGGACTGGTGTGAGTAAACTCCAACCACTTGTTTAACTTTAAAAATCCTTTCAAAAGAAAAGATAATAGTAAGACCAGCCCACACATAAACACGGACGGTTTTTACCTTACTATAACCCAAAACACTTTGATACGAAAATCTAGTGATATTATAATAATGTCTACATCAAGTAAATAACCAAATAGCAGAACGCTTGTATCTCACGCTCCACATACATAGTATAAAATCAAAAACCGCATGGCGCTTATTGGAGATTGGATTTCCAACATGACAAGGTATGGAACCACCTTCCGCTAGTGTATTTCTAGAGAGGAATACACTGGGTTCAACAAGAACATCTTGTAACCCGGCCCACCCATGACCGACCACTCATTTCGCTTGAGTGTATCGAATGTATATCACCAACGGTTGGGAGCAGCAACCGCCTCCCGACTGGGACAGCATCGAATAGAATAAGAAATTAAATGAACCTCTAGATAGGTGATTATACATCCTAATGGGTGCGACCCACATAGCCATGCTGCCTGCCCGATTTTTGTCCTTTCCCGGTTGTTGAGGCCTGAGGCTACGAATACTTACCATACATTGATAGCACAATCACTTTGAATGCCACATTGTCAGATCCATTAATCACTAGTTGAGTTTGCGCACATATTCTGGATATTATGCTAAGGGATAAATCCGTTGCAACTATATATATTCATACAGACCAACCCATTTGATCATTGGAAATACTCTGTCAGACATTCGTCCATTTACGTTCGTTCTGGGATTGAACGAAACCGAAGGCACTATTTCTATTTAATAGAAAGAGTCCTTGCACTTTACTCCGTCTTCAATATATTCAGCATACTTGGTTCGCAACGCTTATGCCGATACGGAGTGGCTCTTCGGATAATAATCCAACCGGTCTCTCCATATTGACAACGATGGTCAAAAACTTCGATAGTCTGTGATTTAACTATCGAATAAAAACAAGTGTTCATCCAAACATATCAAACAAATCACTGGGCTCTTTAATTAATATTTCATTAATTAAATCTCTTCTCCATTTCCTTATCAATATTTGTTAACCAAATATTTTCAATAACCATATTGGCCCTTATGCCATTTGGAAAACGTTTCCAAACATTAACTTCTTTTATTTCCTACTCTTAGAAAATATAATTTATTTGAAATTTGAAACAATTTCAATCACTTATCTCTTTCTCGACTACTTTAACTATCCTCAGGAAATATTTAATTTTAAATTTCCAAAATAACATCACTTGGGTTAAAACGAATGCAGTATAAAACATCGTTACGACAACCCAAAATATTCTATTCAACTAACTATTTTCCAACACTTCTCTTCGAGATTGGATCTTGCTATTTATCAATTAAAGATGAAATCAATCAAGTTGGGGTAAAATTACCTCTCGGACCTTAACTGAAAACATCCTCAACTTCAAAACGGCAAAACCACTTACCTCGAATAAACACACTATACAATCCAATTGTTCATTTTTTTAAAACATGTATAAAGTTCGCTTTCTATTTCTAATTTATAGATTTCCCTTTTTGTTTACAATATTCGATTTTTTGATTTCGTTTCCTTATCGAATTCTATATATATCGACATATAGATTTCTAATTGTCAAATTTCTTAAAAATATTCTAACTCCTTAAATTTCCGGAAAAATTCGCCATAATCTCCCCTGTATAGGGAGCATCGGGAAATTTCAAATAGCTTCCCCGGTCCTTCTAATCTCAAAAAGAAAATGAAAAAGCCAAGCGGCTTGCCGATACGGCGCATAAAAACCCATATATGAATTAACCATGTACCTTTTTGTCGAGCATTACATTTATAAACTTCATATACCTCATCCCATACCTGTCTAACACCTGTTCACCTGTTCACCTGTTTTCAATTCAATTCAATACTATCTAATCGTTTGAATTCAGTTTCGCCCATTTATTCTTTAATTAGTCATTTTGCCTATTTCACTTCTTTGTTGAACATAACATGTTCAAACAAAATATTTGACTCGTTCATAACCAAATTGAATATCAATTTCAATTCTAGTTCTCTTTTCTATTTCGAATATAAATTTTCAAATCGAATTCACTTATTTAAGGCCCAATATCAATTCAACATCTCATTTACTAATTACTATTCGAATTAGTTAATTCTATTCAATAATCAAAAATCTGATTTCTGTTTCAAAAATCAATTCATTACTCCACCTGAGTTCACATATATTTTATAACTCAAATCTGAAATTTTCTAAATAGAAATTCGGATTTTATTCGCTTAAAATCCTTTTATAAAATGAAATAAACCGTTATGTTTTTTTTAAATAGTTCTGGCGCTGTTTTTTTGAAAATTTGATTTCTGACATAACTCAAAATCTATACGACGAAATTCAGATTTTTCTCTTTCATTAGAAAACTATTATCAAACCGGTCCTGACGTTTCTTGTTTCAAAGAGATCCGACTCCAATTGAGTTCTGTATACTCGATTGAAGTTTGAATCGCTATTTTACGAACTGCAGCGCTGCGGCGAGTTCGTTTTAATTATATTTATATATATAAACCTTTAAACTTCTTTAAAATGAATTCAACTCCATTTTAACTCTATTTGAATTTCTTGATTCAAATTCCAATCTCACTTTTATTTGAATTCTATATTCAAATTCCAATTCCTTTTCTATTTGATATTCAAATTCAATACTTGAATTTCTATTTCAATTCCATATTCAAATTCAATACTTGAATTTCTATTTGAATTTCCTATATTCAAATTCTATGTTTGAATTCATTAGAATTCTCTTATTCAAACTCTATATTTAAATTCCATTTGAACTTCTATATTCCAATTTCTATATTTGAATTCTATTTGAAATTCAAATATTCAAACTCCTTTTTAAATTCTATATTCAAAATTCCATAGTTTAAAACCAATTTGAATTTCATATTCAAATCCCATAGATTAAATCCTATTTGAATTCAATTTGAATCTCTCATATTCAAATTTCATTTTACATTTCCAACACCATTTGAATTTCTAATATTCAAATTCATTTTCAACACCATTTGAATTTCTATTTTAAATTCAAATATTCAAAACTCCATTCTAATACTATTTGAATTTCAAATACACCCTTTTAATTCTCTTTGAATTCCTCTTATTCAAATTCTTTTTGGATTCTATTTGAATCCTATATTTAAACTCCATTTGAGTTTTAATTAAATTCTTATATTTAAACTCTCTTTATTTAAATCCCATTTGAATTTCTTCACTCAAATCCATTTGAATTCCCTTGAATTCAAATTCCATTTCAAAACCATTTGGATTTCCTATTTTGAAATCCTATTTGAAATCCTATTTCCAATTCTACTTTGAAAATCCTATTTTCAAAGTTTATTTCAAATTCTATTTTGAAATTATACTTTCAAATCTCTATTTGAATTTCTTTATTCAAATTTTATATCAAAATCTCTATTTGAATTTTCTTTACTTGAATTCCTTTGAATTCAAATTTTATTTTAATTCCTTTGAATTCAAATATTCAAATTTCATTCTAATTTTTCATATTCAAATTCTATTTGTATTATTTAATTTATAAACAACGTTTATAACTTCCCTTAAATTTTCACATTTATAAACTTATAAATAAAGTTTATAAATCCAATTCAAATCCCGTATTTTAATTTATAAACCAAGTTTATAAATTCACTTGTTTTATATATTTAAACAATTAATATATTCTATACTTCATTAAAAATTCAAATTCTATTTATAAAAATAGAATTCCATTTCAAATCTCTATTATCCTTTTCCGATATTTTTATAAATCAATATTCGAGCCCCAGTGATATTTAAACACCCCAAAACAATCAGTTATCAATCACGGGATTCTTTTAACACATCATATATGATAATATATATGAAACCGACAAACAAACAGATAATATATTTTTGAGGAATCCGGTTGGATTCCTCCAACCTGTTTACCTGCATCCACAGATGTTAGCACATAAATAATACCCATTCTGCTTCGTGGCAGAATATCGTGGTATAGAAGGTCATCCACTAATCATAGCGTGGGGCGTATAGGGTAATCATCTGCTATGAAACTGCGGGCATCCGCTAATGAGACTGCGGGAATCCAACCAATCAATCAACCCAATATATATATATATATATATAATAGCCTAAATAACTAATATATATAAAACAACCAGAAAACATTCACACAAGCAACAAACAATTTTTTTTAGATGAAATAAAAATAATTCTAAAGGTGAGTGAGATTTACTCACCGGGATCGCAGTTGTCGAATATCCTGTTTATTTCCAAATAACCAACTACGAACCTTCTCGAATGAATTTGCACCTATGATAATTTTATTTAAATTTACTGATCAACATTTATTTAATTTAACGAATAAATAAATTTCTTATATATATATATATATATATATATATATTTCCTTTTTCATTCATCTAATTTATTATTTTATCAAATGATTCGCTAAATAAATTTTTCTTTTCAATTTCCCAATCCTAGATTAACAGTTAATAATATTTCCTTTAACTGTATACCAAACTTTGGATTTTAACTAATATACAAAATTAAATAAGTAAAACAAATTCAAATAAGGATTCACCTCTTATTGCTTTGAATTTTCCAATCCTGAACCCTACCACAAATCAATAGCACTTCCCACCGTGCTCATCCGACACTTCCTTCAAGTCTGTTTCCATTATGGCTACTTCCAGTGATCAAAACCCACAGTACTGGACCCACCCACTCGCGACTCCATCTTGAACCCATGAATGCTACAGCAAATCGATCGACGGTATGGAGCTTCGAATGGCCTTTTACCTTATCGCGCACCATTCCAGACACGTCGCTACATACCTTGCTCCATCATCGAAGCATCACGCCGTTCTAGAGATCACCGAAGTCCTTCCCATTAAGCCAGATCCTCCGCGCCACAATCCGCTCGACCGTAACCCATCGTGACTTCACATCAGTGTCGCCCCTCCGTACTTGAACGCGAAAAGCTTCACACTCCCTCCCACGTCGCTCACGAACCCCAGATCTAAACTCGAGAAATTGAAATCGATCTGGCCCTAATTTGCTTTGACCGATTTTGATTTGAGTATGGGAGTTCTGCCATTTTAGTTTTAACAGAAGAGAGGATTAAATAGGAGGGTAGGTGCGGTATGTAACCATTGAAGCTTTGGAGTTCGATTTTGCTGAGGACCAAAATGAATTGGAAAGGAAGGAGTGTCGCAATTTATAACAGAAGGAGGAATAGTACACTGGTCGGCTAAGTACATAACAAATCTTTTATTTCCTTTAAAAAAAGATTTTCGATTCGATTTTTATTTAATTCGACTAGATTTAAAGAGATTTTCATTTCTTTTCAACAGATTCTGATTTGATCTTCGATTCGATTTTGATCCTATCCATCTAAAATATCTCGGGGTTCACAGTTAAAAATCGTGAACCACTATTTTTGCGTACCGACCGTCGTTATAATGTTATAACGCTATACTGAACTTAACAGAATAATTTCTGAAATTTATTTCGAATGTGGATATATAAAATAACCATATTAAATCGATATAGTATACTTTAAATTCAAAAACAATTAAATTCTCTGATGATAAAATATCTTTATTATCATCTATATTCAAATACAATTAATACTGATCATCTGAATTGTTTTGATTCAATTCTAACTTCGAATTGAATATATTTCGTATTACGATAATTATATCGATAATTCAATATAAAATCGATTTATATTATCAGCTCTGTATTTAAAATAATATTAAATATTCAAAATAAACCAACCAGAAAATCCGGGTCGTTACACAAAATATAAAATCTCATGTCAAAAAACAATCTAGCTTAAGCAGTAGATGAATTTTAAAATATTATACTAGTCAATTTAATAAGGGACAAAAGTAGACAAACCATACCTACTATGTCTTTACAACCAAAGACTTCGCACATAATGAACATAATACGATACTCTACAACATTGCAATAGTGTACTATAACATAAATAACATAACATGTGTCTCGGTATCCCTATCCACAATACCTGTGTCAAGGGACATCACTGAAGGGATAAACTATGGGAGCAAAGAAAACATAATATTCATCAATCAGTCCCAATTATCACTCGATGTGCCTTGAATATATGATAGATCCAATGATCATTCATCTGCTAGAGATTAATGGATAAATCTTGATTTTCATGATAATCCCCTTTAGCCTAATGCTAATACTAGATACATTCCATTAATTTGAGGTACATATATCTAGTCAGTTGACCCGGGATAACCGAAAAAGTACCTATTTGAGTCCTTAAAATACCTCTATTTTCGAGTACGATCAGAAATCACTATGAGTATCAACGATCTCTTAACACACGTGGCTGGTCCCTTTCATTGATATATCTAATTTTCACTTTCCTCAAGGGGCCATTCAAAAATTACTCTTCCCAATGGAACCATTCAATATTTAATCTGTGGATCACCCTTCTTGCAACCCGTACGTGGATAACCATTCTCATGACTCTTTATAACATCAAAACCTAACTTATGTTCATCGTCGAGCTATGTAACAGTCTGTAGTTTTACAACAAAAATCATGTCAAGAAGATAAGTTGTAAGGTTTTTAATTTGATACAGTGCATAAAAACGAGAATAGAGTTCTATAACATTCTATACTTCTGATCTTATAATGGAAGAAATTCAAATATAAATAAAAAATAGGTATTTCATATAAATGATCTTCGAAATATTTGATTTACAAAATACATTTTTCTCAATTATAATAAGGCTTACAATGTAAAATATCACTATAATAGAAAAAAAAGATATTAGAACTCATCATTGAGCTCCTTCTTTCCCATGCTATATCAAATCACTATTAACAGGTCATTCTCTAATGCGAAAAATGAAGAGAAGGGGTGAGTATCAAGGTTTAAATCTCAGATATCAATCACATTTCATCTCGGGGATTTTAGAGACTTGATCTCGTATCGGGGGTGATCTCAGACGAGACGAGTCTAACTCGGAGCTCATCTCTGATTTCTGTCTCGGATTTGAAAGATCATGTCGAATCAATCTCGGGTCATATGATATGACATGTTAAATAAATGATGTTCTTACATAATGATTTTTATTAATGCTATTATATACATAGTTATTTAAACTTGAATTGCAAAATCACATTATTATATTCATACACTAAATTGTAATACGCTTAAAATAAAAATATAACATTATGCAATTAAATTAGTGCTTACAGCATATGATCCATGAACATGAATCATTGATAGACATAAAACATAAAAAAGATCCAAAACATTAAAAAGTTCATCATAAGTAGAGCATAAAATACATAATTCATTGGTAAATTGTATGTAAAAAGAATAAATATGAAAATCACAAGAATTGTAGTACATGTGTAAACATACGATATGGTCATTTAACATGTTAAAAAGTAGGAGATTATCATGGTTAGATTTGAGTTTTTTATTTATTATTCTGGTTCAGCACAAATTTAAATTTTAATCAGAAAAACCAAGATCTTGGACAATATTCCAGTATCTCATTTTCGTTGATATATCGTTCAATATTGCAATATCTTGGGCGTTATATTTGAAAGGAGATTTATAGTGATATTTGTTGTTTCGTTTCGGAAGGAGCACAAAACGAGATCTTGAACAGTATTTTCGAGATTTGAAATAGTGGTGAGTACAGATAAAAGTTTCGTGAATGAGAAGAAGACTAATGAGAAAATTATATGCAACTAACTTCAAATCTATCTGAGTGATATAGTGTGTACAGTGCCTGTGCACCTAAGGTCGTAAGTCTCGGTCAAGGGTCATCTTACTAATTAAATTAAAATCACTATATATCGTACATCACTCAAAAGATCATCAATTTGGGAATCTACTATATACGCTTTAGCTCAGGATTAGGCCTACAAAGAAAGAACCTGAACGTAAACTCGTGCATACACTGGGCCTAACTTTTCGATCCTAAAAGTAAAATACCTCTTACATACCTTTCGGAGTCACCACGCTTATACCTCGGCCATTACTGGGGCCCCACCTAGTTCCTAGCGTTCTACAACCAATTATTATCCTAACAACATCCATTCGTGCTATGTTTGCGCAAGCAAAACATGCATTACCTATAAGCTCTTGTCAAGTTGAACTCTTAGTTATTCCCTTGAGCTGTCTTTGCACTCACTTGATCATAGCTTATCGAGTTGAAAGCAACATAAGTCACCCACTTATATATGCCCTACTCAATGACATTGAAACGTGAATTAAGTTCGCCACAACAATAGAACTCGTGATCAAGTCCACATCAATTAACACTACGCCATAGATGACCTACTGCAACAAAAATCCAAGCTGTTGCTAGCTACAATGTTAACATAGCTATGCTGATTTTTGTCTATTGCAATGCATGCTTCAATGTGGTAACATAGATATAGATCATGTGTTGCAATAGCTACAGATATTTCAGAAAAAAAAATTACACCTCATCGATCCACAACCATTAGTTAAAACAAAATCTGAACCGTTTATCCACTATCTCCTATGCTTCGTCAGTTTCCCGCTAACATTTTCATTCACATGCTTCCTTTTCACTTCGTTCTCCCCCAAATCGCCAATTCTAGATCTGAACTTAGGGTTCTTCGGGGAATAAAAAATGGAGCGGATTGCTTCCAATTTTCATCGAAACTTTTTAAAGGCGAAACAAACTTTTCTGCCAGTCTAAAATCGGAAACAAAGTTTGAAATGATAAGTCTATGCTGAATCCAATTGCGAATTATTTGCTTGACTTCAATTTATAATGGTGCGATCTAAAGTTTGAAATAGATTTCAACATGCTGCTCTTTCAGGTATTATTTGTTGCCAATTTCAATTTGTGTTTAGTTCATACTGTTTGAATGTCGCTACTCACTAATTCCGATCACTGATTTCAGTTTTACTTTAGTTCATATTGTTTGAATGTCGACACTGCTCTCTTTTAGGTATTATCTATTGCCGATTACAGATTTCGATTACAAAAGCACTGTCATTCATTATTTGAATTGAACAATCTATAGTTCATACTGTGTTTTGTTGATCGTATGATTTTTGGATATCACCACTCACTAATTGTTTATTGTGATATAGTAGATGTTGTTCTTTAGGCTAAAAACAGTGAGATACAATGACAGTTTCTCCATTTCTCTCTTATTTTTTCCAGTTTCTATTAAATATACAATGACAACTGCAAGCATATATTGTGTAAGTTGTTTGATTACAAATACTCCCATGAGATTCCCTACATATCCTTTCATACAAGGGCAAACTAGAGAATTTAGACCATCTATTCGAATAAATAAAATGCATTCATCCTTGTTTATTACACAATATGTTCGTTTACTTTCCTTCTTTTGAAAATATTCAGGTTTTTGAGAAGGATGCTTTTGAATACCAATTTTTTCAGAAACTAATATGGATTCCAGTGTTTATGCTTGTTGGAGTTAGCCATCCAGGAGCTGCTGTTGGCAAAGAGTATTGGTTTGGGATGCATGTTCAACACTTCTTCATGGATTACATTTAATAATCTCTTTTTTTACTTGTTTATTGTATATTCATATGGATAAAATGCTGATCTTTTCTCGGTATTATTCATTCATAGACACATGCTCATATGATGATTTATGCATAGTAATTCTTCCTGGTTGATGTGGTTTAGAAATTCTTATTAGAAATGAACATTTCAGAGTAAAATTGATATAATTGCACAAAATACAAACATGTACTAATTTTTAGTTATGACATCTGTAAGCTTAAACATCTGACCTGAAGAAGATTTCTCAGTTGGTATTTAGGCTAGGGGGTTGTTAATGCTTAAACATCTGTAAGCTTAAACACCTATGTTTGAAATGTTAATGCTTCTTTTTTTATTGTAGAGAATGGTGGGTATTCAAACTACGGTAGAGCCGGTCGAGGTGGTAGGGGTGGCCGCGGTAGAGATGGTTCAAACTATGGTTTGCTAACGAATTTTCTATGTTTCATTTTGGACTATTTTCGTCACAATATACATTGAATATTGAACACAAGTCTTTTAATTAAATGTGTTTTTGTTATAATAGTAACTTTGTTTCTTCTTAGGTTTAATTATAGAAAATGGGGGATATTCAAACTGTGGCCGCGGCGATGGAGGTGGGCTAGGGAGAGATGGAGGGAACTATTGTGGTATGAACTCTATTATAATAAATCTTCTTATCTATGCAATTACCAAGCAGTATTGGCAGATGCTTGTTTCTTTATTTTGTTTTTCTCCTTTGGAAGTACAGCTTTCTATGCTAAATAAAGTCTATCATATATTAATATTTGGTACATGAAAGTTTTGCACTACTGCTATTTGTCTACAGATAATTAAACTTGTGTTCTTCCCTCATTGGATAGCTAAACATATGTCCATTGGTTGTATAATTTGTAGAAAATCGACAATGTAAAAGTCATATGGCATGACCATATAGAGCTCCAGCAGCTATGCCATAAATAATCAGTTTGCACTCAAAGGCAACACAGATAGCAGGGGAAGCAGTGGCGAACGTGCGGATAGTTTGCAGTGAAGGCAGTAAAACCATAGTTCTTTGAATTTTCCTGTCTTGAACAGAGATACATAATTATTTTGTTTCCATTTGTCTTCGTAGTTTTATTTAATTATTAGGAAAATTAGCTTCTATCTTCATAGCTATTCTTGTTGTGCATATATGAAAGCAAGAGGCAGAGGGTACTTGCTATATTAAAAGGTAAATATGTCTACGGTTGTCTCTCCTTTTAGTATATTGGTGACAGTTTGACTAATATTGATTGCACTACAACCTTGGTATATGGCTCTTGTATATCCTGGTTAGGCAATGATGCATGTGCAATTTGCATATTCATTCTGCTGCATTTTTTTTTTGCCATCATTTGCCAAGAGGGTTATTAGCTATTGAGGTTTTAACATGGTAGGTCTATTAGTACTTGGAATTGTTGCAATTTTTTTAATGATTTCTTACTGTTCTTAGGAGTACCTATTGATAATTTAGCCTTGCTGAATCAAGAGACTCGGAATTATGTCGGTACAAAGTTGCTTGAGTTAACATTGAAAGTGCTGTTTCTTTTCCGCTTTATGCAGGTAGGTCAATTGCTTAATAAAATCTAGGATTACATTATGTTAATGTTTATTCATCGAAATATAAATCCCCTTTTATGATTGGCTTATAGCTGCATTTTACTTGGTTTTCAGACTGATATAACTATAAATTGCCTAGTTTAACATTGCTGGTGTGACGACCCAAACTTCCCCGTGAAGGAAAGCTCGGATTGCTTTGAGAACAGCACACGTCAGAACCAAAAACAGAAGAACATTTTATTGTTGTTACAACAATTACATCAGAGTACAAGAATATTACAAAGTATGAATAAATATACATTGGAAATACAATATCAGAGTTTAAAATACATTTAAATAGCAGCGGAAAAATAGTACAAAACACAACTGAATACAAAGCCTTCTGAATATCGCTTCAGCTGTAGATAAGGATCCTGTGAATATAATATCTGCAAAACCAAAACTACTAGCTGCCCCTGTGGAAAATATGGGCACCCAGAGTTTAGGTTAAAACGATAAACTCCAGGTCAGTCATGGGACTGGTATGAGAACTCAAAAACAGTTATTAAGTTGATTTTAAAGTTGGGTAAATCAAGGGACCACGCCGTAAAACACGTAACGGGTTTACTCCATTGGATCGCCAGTGCATAAAATAAAGTAAATCGTTAAACGACGCAATGCTTTTTAGAAAAATGAGACCATTATAAGACTCAAGTCCCATCACACAATGCAACGCAAACCGAAGGATAGAGTTTTAACTTATAATGGTCAAAAGATGCTTGATACGATTAAAAAACGGATTTGATATTACTACTAGTGTATATATATGTTTCAAAAAACAATTTCAATCATAACGTATCAATCATAGACGACATAGTACCCCATCCTACTATGTCGCCAAACTAGTTCTACAATCAAAACCGCATGGTGTCATATTGGAAATTTGGTTTCCATCAAGAGTCAAGGCTATGGAGGAGCTCCTTACCGATTCGAGGACACTCTAGCAAATGCCTCAGGATCACACCTATGGGCAACCCTTGGATATCTGCAGGGCCGGTCCCTACCTAACGGTGGTGGATTAGTTATGCCTGAACACACGTTTCTCGGTCCCTTGGGACCTCCATATGGCCACTAACAACCTATAAAACCCGAGGTATCTCATAGTCCATCATCCACATAAGTAAAATGCCAGCCAGTTTAAGCACTGACATCACTCTAGCTAGAAAGAAACGTGTGCACTCCTTGCGTTCCCTTCTCCCGTTTTTGACTCATACCGGGGTGTGAGGCTCGTGAAGTAACGCTATACACAAAGCTACGACTAATCAGACTATGCTTTGATCATCCCACAAGGCCCTGCTTTTCAACAAAAGCCTTGATCATTTGCATCTTGGCATGCCACATTGTCAGACCATACCATATCATTGATCATCTATAAACATATAACCGGGTGTTAAGTGAAGAATAAATTCTCCACCACCAAACAGCTATACGTTAAACAGAGATCAACAACTACAATATAAAGGAATACAATGTCAGACACGCAATCCATTTACAAGTCCGTTCTGGGTCTGAACGAAACCGGAGGCACCTTATTCCTCGCATTTCCGTCGATCTCCAAGTACGTTTGGATGATCACCGCTTTTCCATTGTCTTGGGTGTACGGTCCAATCAAGATAGCAATAACCATCCAAACGATGTGAAGAACTCCGGTCTTTAACCACCGTCTTCGTCTTCGACTCTTGATCGACGTATTAATTATTCAGAATGGGTTAAACCCGGTCTTTCTGAATAATTTGTGTATTTTATAATCAAGTGCTATCAAAACACATCCAACGCCTCATTCCAATTCAGAATATTCTTTTGATAAAATATTCTTATTTTTAGGGAAAGATTTCCATTAATTTTATCAAAGATAAAACCCTTTGAAATTATTCTATTCAATCCAACTAAGTATTTATTTAAAACTCCAATTCGGTTTTAATATCCAAATTTAAGAAATAATTCTTATCTTTAACTGGGATAAAGAACTAGTGTCATTTAAAACACAGTTCATGATAAACCCAAAATCATCTTCCATAAAATATGGAATCTTCACTGAAATTAGATCAACATATAATCGATATAAATTCCTGTATTAGACTAATAATATAAATGGAATAACGACAGGGCTTTTTAAATTCCATATATAGTAACAGTCTTCATCCAAAGAAGTTCATCTCAATTATTAACTAATCGAATTCCATTCAATTCAAATTTAACATATTAATTTGGAAAGCTTACTTTGGAAAATTTTCATTAAATCCAAATAAGAGATTCATAAATTCCAAATTATACTTCATTGTAAATTGGGTTAAAGAACAAATGTCCTCTAAAACACCGTTCCCGATAAACCCAATTCACATTTCATTTTATTCCAATTACTAAATATAATCAGAACTCTAATAATCTTAATTAAAACATTTATCTTTTTCCAAATTTATATTTACTATTTAATTCCAATTAAATATTAATTGGAAAACTTCATTAAATCTTATTTAAAAGATTTATTCTTTTCTAATAGGGGTTTAAGAACAATGTTACTAAAGACACTGTTCACGACAACCCAAAATCCAATTCTTTTTTTTTTCAGTTTAATATATATTAGATTGGAAAAATTCTCTTTAGAAAATTCTATTAAAGTTTATGTTAAAAGATTTCTAAATCACAAATCATATCTTAACATCAAATTCCTTTTAATGCAACACATTCAGTGAACATATAATCTTTGTAGTTAAATCTTTTCTTGAAAACATGATTCATTATAACTGAAAACAAGACCATAATAAAAAAATAATCTTTATTATCTAACCTTTTACTTAAAAAGCATACTATTATGAAATTATCAATCTTATTATCTAATGAAACAAATTAACCATAAAAATGTGTTCTTTCTAATGTAATCAATTTTAAATAGAAATGAAATCTTTTTAATGTAATCTTTTTAATTCAACCTTTATTACACTGAAAAATGTAATATTTTTTATTCAAACTTTATTACATTGAAAATGTAGTATTTAACTTTAATCTTTATTACAATGAAAAATGTAACAATTTCATCTCAATCTTTATTACATCGAGAAATGTAATAATTTCATCTTAATCTTTATTACATTGAGAAATGTTATAATTTCATTTCAATCTTTATTACATTGAGAAATGTAATAATTTCATTTCAATCTTTATTACATTGAAAAAGGTAATAATTTCATTTCAATCTTTATTACATTGAAAAATATAATAATTTCATTTCAATCTTTATTCTAAAATGTTTATAAATTCGTTTATAACACGATTCGAACTTTTATTTCAATTTTAAATCCAAATTGAATATTCTATCTATTATCATATTAAAATAATATTATTTCCAAAATATTAATTTTGGTATTAGCTCTTTAAAATAGATTAAATAGCCCAGTTCATTATCTTATTCATTTATATTTTATACTGGGCCAGACCTCCCATGTTAAGCCTGCTACTTGTGGATGCTGGATATGCCGGTTGGTTCCGGGCAGACTTATCCCACAAGTTGGGCTTATCCTCGTGTCATGGTCCGATTCGTATTTGCGCACTTGGACCTCTCACATTAGGTTCAACATTTGTGGCTGCTGGATATGCCAAGCGGGTCCGGGCAGACTTCCACCACAAATGTAACCAAACCTCGTGTCCAAGTCCAATTATAATTAATTCACTGAAAATATTATTTTAAAATATTCCTTAAATTAAAATATCTTAATTTTGAAATACACTTTATTTTAAAATATACTTTATTAAAAAAATCCATATTAAAAATGATCTTTATTTTACATTGTCATTTCTTTTATAAAATCTTTTGTTTTCAAATATTATAACTTACCATTCAATTATTAATAAAAATTGAACTTTTCATATTATTATAATAATATAATAATAACCTTTTCAAAGCGTTTCATCTTGGAATCAAATCTTCTAATTTCAACACATTGACAATAAAGTGTGATCTCTTTTAAATCTAATTCTTTATTGTGTTTTTAACAATAAAAGTATAATCTCTTCAATTCAGACTTTTGATTGTAACTTTTTGAGAATACAACAATAATCTTTTTAATTTAAAACATCAAAACCATAATTTAGTTCTTTTAACGGAACATTGTATTAAAATATTCTTTTAATCCTAAAATTGGAATGAGACCAAACCATCACCATATAATTTTAATTATATGGATTTCAAACATCGCATTAATTCCATAATAACAATAAAACATTCAACAACAGCCAGAGTGCAATTTAAACTAATCACAAGGGCAATGTGTAGTCAAAATATCAACCCAAGACCCGTGTGGGGTTTCGGCCAACACAAATTCAAATAATATATCATTAATTGTGCTCTTGGACGATGTGTGAAAAATTATCGTCCAATCAACATAAACAAGTCAGGCAACTTGTTAATGGCAGTGTAAACATATTTCTAAATATCATAAATGACATAACATTATTTAACATGTTCACATATTTCAAATTTTCAAACAATTCACACAGTCATCCCAATCAACATTTATCCAACAAACAACAATTCCAACACATATAATTAACTTACTTTTGAATATAAAAATAAATAACTGTTCAAAAATTTAGTGAGAAAAAGTTCTCACCTTTTCCGGGCTTTAATTGACGGTTCAGGCCCAATTTTGGCCCAAAATCCAACATGCTCAAAAGTTGACAAAACTGATGTATACGCGAAGCTCTCGACGCCACGATCGCAGCAAATCCTGTTTCGTGCGATTTCGAGTTCGTATCAAAAAGATATGAATTTTCGAAGTTTGTAATAATTAATTTAAATTATGAAAATTACCCAAAATTTCAACTTGCTCAAAATTGAACGTAGTTAGTGTCATTGCGAAGATCTCGTCGCCACGATCGCAGAGGATCTGAAATCATCAGATTCTGAGTTCGTATGAGAGAGATATACAATTTCAAAGTTTGAATTACAAAGTTACCCCAAATCTCGGTCAAACAGCCCCTCGCCACCTTTGACCGCACTTTTATCCCTCCTCCGACCTCCGATTGACCTGAAACCACTGCCATCATCTTCGTCTTCGAGAGTCGCACCCACGGTCCAAGCCGCCGCCGTCGTTGATGCTCTGATCGCCGAAATTTCGCCAGAAAGCCAAATTCGTCTCGTGGGCCCCACAGGCCGCCACCCTCCACCAAAAAGTCTGAAAAAAATTACAGTAGCTAGATCTCGCGAAGACGAAGAACTTTTGTTCAGGTGCCATCACCTGATTCTTCCCCGATCGACGGAAAAAAAATCATTTTGTTTTCTATTCTCAGTTTTTTGCTGTTTTGCTTCAGTTCGGTTTTTCTCGATTTCTGTGCCCTTCCTTCGACTTTCAGACGAAATGAATGAAGGCAAAGTTGTTAGTTTATGTCTTGGCTACATTTTCTCCAACTGGGCCATCGCCTAATTCTCGACTGTTTATGAGTTATACCCCAAAATCCGAAATTAATTTTCTGTCTTTCAAGCTAGATCCCAGCGAATCCGTGCGACGATAGGTCTTGAATTTTTCATGGTAGATAGAGGATAAGAAGATGAACAAAACCCAGAAAGGGTTTGGTTTAATTCTGTCCTGATTTGAAGATATAAATTGTTGAAGATTCCGGGAGTTTTGTGTTAAGAAATTTTAGTGGAGAAAGGAGCCGCCGTTGAAGAAATGAAGGATTAGGTTTAGGTTTAGAAAAGAGTTATGGGCCGCTAATGATTTATTACATAGGCATAGGTAAATTTTAATTAAGTCCTTGTCTAATTTAACCCCTTTTAATTAATAACCTTTGTGTTATTAATGCCTTCAAATTTTAGTCCGTTTTAATGTATTAAAGACCGTACGAATGCATACATTATCCAAATTTGCTGAAAATTGGAACATAACTATTTCTTGACGATACGAATCCAAAAAAACTGGTTTCGTTAAATACCAAGTCCGTATGAATTATTTATGAATTTTTAAAGTTTGAAAATTGACCGTTTTCACTGAAAAATTAATAACGCCCACATACTGACTCCAAAAATTATAGAAAAATTATCTCTAGCTTTGTTTTGACGATACGGTCCCAACAAAACTAATTTCGTTGAATTTGAAGACCGTTTGAAAATGGCTATTTTTTAGGCGTAAATAAATTATATTAAAAATACTTATATAAATAAATAAATTTCGAATCTCGAAATATATCAGTGTTTTTACTTTTTCAATGCAGAAACATCATTTTGAACTCAATGGAAGTGGTTTCGAGTCCAAATTCGTTCGTATGTAAAAAGTAGCGTTTTGGGTCCTATATATTATATATATAAATTTCATAGCGTTTTCTGAGATTTTGAATTGGACATAACTTTTGATTTCCGCTATGAAATTTCAATTTTTCAGATTCGTTAGAAAGATATGTTTACATAGATTCTAATATTTTTGGTTTTGCTAAAATCTGATTTATTTTGCATCCTGTACAGTCAGTCAAAGTTAAAATTCAAAATTTAAAACTGCCACGCTATTTCCAACTCCTTTTATAATTTAAATAAAATCTATTCGTTTTAACTTCGATTAAAATAAATTTATAGTCGTTATTATATAAAATAAATTATTTCAAATATTAAAAACCAATTAAAATAAAAAAATTAAATTCGGCCCAAAATTCCGGGTCGTTACAGCTGGCCTTTTCATGGAGTATGGAGATGACTAGAGAGCTCTTCTATATTACAAGGTAAGAATATTTCATGTTCAAACTCGAAATATACCTACAATATAAAAGATAAGCATATTTCATGCTTGGATCCTCAGTCCATGTGAAGTTATTCTATTCTGTTTTCTCTGTTCTTGTGTATTCACATTTGCTTTTTATGTTTGTTAACTTGTGCTTGCTGTTGTAATAGCTTGAAGATGGGGGAGAGTAGAAGTTTATAGCGGAAGAAGAAATGTTGATTTGGTAGTATTAGATCATGTTTATTTATTAGAAATTTATTATGTTGTGTTGTTGTGTAATAACTGAAAGTAAAGTAGTCATGATACATGTAGAAAACTTCTCATTTAATAAGTGTATGTACTTTTATTGACATATGTATTGAATTTGGCTATTTTCTGTAATGAAGTTACTAATTTACAAATGGTGTAAACTTGAATTGTTTTTTTAATACGAGTAATTATGTTTATTGTTTGGGAAATAGCAGTTATAATTATAATATTATGAAATTTTTGATCAATAGCAGTTTAGGTAATTACTTTTAACAACTGCTAGAAATAGTTGTAAAAAAGGTTGACTTTATTATGATTGTAGATATAACTAGTGGCACATGCCAGTTATAATAGACATGTTACAACTGTTTTTCGCAGTTGTGAAAATATTTTTTTTGTTGTAGTGGTACCTGTGGCAACACTTGTACCGATATTGCCATAAGGTCGCAAAGGTATTGCCTTTGACTCTAAGGCAACGTGGGAAATTGCAACACCAAGAAAGTGTTGCCATAGATCATTTTTGGCCTATAACAACATTTTTTTAGCACTCACTGCATCACTTCTCTGGAGTTGCAGTATGCAATCTATGGCGCAGTCAACCGGAAAATTTTAAGAACAATAAAGTTCACACGCCTATTGGCTAAAGGCCCCAAACTCTGCTAAAGCCAAATTGACTTGTGATTGTTCACCTTTGCTAATCCAACATCGACTGCCTACAATCCAGTCAATTTTGTTTTTACTTTTTAAATCAAACTAATTCATTTTTATTTAATTATCCACTTTAATTCATTTAGTACCATTTTGATGAGGATAATATGTTTACCCAATTTATTTATATATTCACTGCAACTTCTATGTTATTCTAATTCTCCAATTATCAATGTTTAATCTAGTTATTTAGTATGGTTTAAGAAATAATATTTTACATCTTTCTGTAGGATCTAAATTAACCCTTGGGGGGTGAATAGGGTTTATCGCAAAATTTTGCAAAGTAATTAAATAATTTCAATTACAGATAATAATCAGAGTAAATGCAGAAAATAAATATCACACAGATATACCCAGCTTCGGCAAAACCCTGCCTACTGCTACATTCCGCAAGGTTTCTACTAGGAGTTAAAACAATATCTTCGCTTACAATCCCCTGTAAACTCGCGACACTCGCTCCCAAGTGTTCTTAACCCTATGCTCAAAGCCCTACACTGGTTTCTATCCCCGAAACCAGATTTCCCTGAATTACAAATCCTGTAATTCGTCTCTCTAGTTTTAGAGACAAACTAGAAAACTATAACTCGATTACAAACTGAAGAGAAAATTAAAACAAATAGAAAAAACAACTCAAAAGACCTTTATAAAACCAATTAAAACCCTAGGTTTAAATATTAAAATCCTTGTCCTTTTTAATCTTGGTCGGCCACATTTGTTTGTTTTGCACCCTCTCATACTTGTCTTCACCACTTCACTTTAGCCTGTTCACTTTTGTTACTCTCTGAAATAAAAATGGCGGAGGCTTTGCTCCTAGGGTTTCTTCAAATCCCAAAATTGCGATGGCCTTCTAATGCTTGAAATCTTGTTGTTTTTCTTGATTGATCGCTGGTGCTCGCCTCTTTATGATTTGGAAATTGGATTTCGATCCAATCTTACTCCTTTACTGGTATGAATTTTGATTTCAGTTTCGGTTTTGAATTAGTGCTAGAACTTGGATGGATTTAGCCTGTGATGATTGATGTATTTATAGGATTAAAAATCCTAAAATTTTGCTCTGCTTTGTATGTTTGATTTGGCCATGATATATACGAGAATTTTGGAGCCTGGTTTTACTGGCTTTGATTTGGTCTTGAATGTTTATTGCCGTGAGTTCTAGAATTTGTTTCTTCCTTGATTTTGAATTCCCAAGCCTCTTTCCTATTTTTGATCTGCTCATAAATATTTCCGGACTTTAAATCAAGTTTGAGATCTTCAAACTTTTTTGGAAACAAAACTTGCGTGACGAATTCCTTAGATTTTGATTTTTGTTGACCATTTCAAAAATTTCTCCTTAACAATAACGAACAGATATGTTCTTTGTACTTGATGCATTTAATTTGAACTTATTTTACCGAGAACTAAAAACTGATCCTATGCTTTGTCATTGATCATATTTAATAGTTATAATTTGCTTACTTCGCTTGTGTACTCATGAGCTCCATGCTACTTTGACTGCTGTTCATGCTTGTTGCGTTATCGCCACCTTGCTCATTTCATTTCCGCCACTGCACTGTATTTTTCACCTTGCTAAAATGTAAGCTTGACATGTTGAGATGCTTCCTTGTAGATCATGTTAGTACACTTGATCCTTTACTTGAAACGTACTGTGTTCACCATATATACATTGCTTTGAATTATTTGTGATATTGTTCCCTTTGAATAAATACTTTTTCTTAAAAACTGTCTCCATAAATAAGAACTGTTACTGCACTCGACTAGCCATTGAACATGCGGTTTTTGCTGTTCATCTTGTAACTGACATGCTTGTATTTGTTTGTACCATTTACTTAACTGCTTCTACCATACTTTGATTTAACTTTTCATTTATCTGTATTTGAAAAAAAAACTCTTTTATGTCATCTTGTATTCTTGCATATGTATCTGGTCATGCTAGAGGCTCTTGGCCTTGTTGTAAACACTATGTCATTGCCAATTTATTGGAAAAAAATTGCTTCCTAGGTCGAAATCTCTGATTGATTTATTTGCCAAAAATATTTCCTTCTATGCTCTTGCTGAACTAAAAGTTTTTCCAGCAAGATTTCTGAAATAATTTGAAAAAAAATTAGTCATTTGTTTTGGCCTGCTTTTTTGTATTAATATGCTTGTAACTTGCTCGGCCTGCTGGTTTGTTTTGTACCCTTAATGTGCTTGTAACTTGCACGGCTTGCTGGTTTGTTTTGTATTCTTAATATGCTTGTATAAATTGGCTTGTTATTTTCAATACTGATCCTTTTAAAAGACTGATTTGAAAAAATATTGCACTTTAACTTGTTGTAGAACACTGTATTTGTCAACTGATCATGTTCTTGGTGGACATATCATGCCATCACGCCATGCTAGTAATGTGCACTGTCCATATATACTTGAGTCACTTTAAGCTGCTTGCATGAGCATGCTCTTGCTTCATGTTATAATCTGATTTGTATCTTCGAACCATGATTTTGCTGTCTTGACCATATTTCTTTGTGTTGCTGAGCCACCTCCTGCTTTTATCCTATTTGTACATGTTGTTAGCATTATTTTTGCTCCTCGATCACTTGTAACTTGGCTGCACCATAAACTTGCATTGACACCATACTAATTTGAGTTGCAGTGTTACACATGTAGCTTGAATTCAAACTGCCTTGTAAATTCTTGCATTTGTGTTGATTAGTGTGTGTTTGCTTTCCTTCATCACCATCTTTTGAAATCTATGCTTCTTTGACATTGTTTTGTTTACTGCCATGTCTTGTACTTTGCACACTCGTTTATGCTAAAAACATTTTTGGCTTATCTCTTGTTTGATCATGGCTCGACCATTTTTAATTCATTTGTTTTACTTGTGCCATTATGCCATTTGATCTTTTGTGTGTTGCACTGAGTCGAGATGGTCCACGTGGCTACTCCTCAGTTGCACACTGGATTGGCGAGGCAGTGCACACGTGTATATACACGTGTGTATATGCGGCCATCCAGACGAGTTTTTCTGTCCCTGCATATCATACCAAGTCTATAAAAATGATGAGAAACACACCATAATTCTAAGGCAAATAAAATTTAAAAATAATTTTTTATTTGTTTGTATTGAATTTTATTTTTGTTGCAGTCTACTGTGTGTGCTCTTCTGTATGTGACAAGTATGAATATGACTGGACTGGATTGGAGGGCAGTGAAGACAGAAGATGGAAGACAGAAGAATTGTGTCATTGATTTGTTATTATAACTGAGTGTGAGTGTTAGTGTGTAAAAGTGATTTTATAAGTGATGAATGAACAGTAGTGAGGAGCTGTGAGAGAATTATACTGATGGGGTATTTGGTTTTAAGGACACATTCCTCAAAAAAATTAGATCAAAGGACAACTAAGTTTGATAATTAAATGAAGGACAAAGACCAAGTTGGATTATATCAACATGAAGTTCACTTTAATTTTATAATTATTACTAAATTAATTAAAAAATAAATGATTTACCTTAAAATTGAAAGAAAAAAAAAGTGATTTCAAAATTATTTTAGTTTATTGATGTTATTATAAACATATATAAATATTCAGCTCGGAAAGCTAAGTGAATATAGCTTTATTACTTAAAAATATAACTTTATATTGTATCACTCAAATACAAAATTAAGTCATTTTAAAGCTAATCTCATTTGCACCAGAGAAAAGCTATATCGTAAATAACGAAGCTATATGCATATAGCTTTCCGTCCTGCATTTTTTTATACTCATTTTCTCCTATATTTATGATACCAAAAACATTTCATAATTAATTTTTATTAGTTTTTAATCTTATAATCACAGAAAAGGGTTTTTGTATTAGTTTTTATTATTTGTGAAATGTAATGTGTGTCCTTAGTTTAAAATATTTGGACATTTTTCAATTAAATCATGAAAGTTGTCCTTGATTTACATTACGAAAGTAGCTTGTCCTTAGATCTAATTTTATTTTAAAATGTGTCCTTGAAACAAATATCCACTATACTGATTATATGTAATAAACAGATTTTGTTGAAATAAAATAATATTTTATTGTGTTTAAACAAATTTGTCTACCGTATTCAGTTTAAATACAAGTACAAATTCATGTGAATTGAATAAATAGTGGAGTTACAAATAGTTGTACAGTTTGGATGTTTGAAATATAATATTTAATTTAAATAAAATACTGTATGAATATATGAATGTCTGTACAGTCGTATTCTATTTAAATATAAATATTATATTCCTGTCTGTGATGTATAAATAGAACAGTACAGTAACAAACACATTCAAAATAATATTTATTTGGTTGTTATCATCAAACAAAAATCATATAATTGTGTATACAACTACGTCATATACAAAACTTTCAACTAAAATTAGATACAAATAACTATAATTCCAACTTTCAAATTAAATAGCTTAATTAGGCTTAGGGTCAACAATCTAATCATATTAAGTCAGAACAAAAAATAATTGATTTAACTAATTTGTTAGTTGTATGCTCATTTACCTTTGTCCTCAACTATAGCTTTAGTTTTAGCTTTGCCTCTGACCTCAAATTTTCTTCCCTAAATTTTCCTTACGCTTCTTCTCTAATTACTACATCATTTTTACACTTCTAATTTAAACTTGAATTAAAATAGAATTTGAGTTTAGAAACTAATTTAAGAAAATAGGTTTTAACGTTTTATTTTGGCAGATCTTTGATACAGTGAAGAGAATTATAATTTAAGGTCAACCTAAGCTATCAATTTATAGAGGAATTCCAATACTCTAAGCCTTTATATCTCAGCCCAAAAGTCCCATATCTTACCAAATTACTTTGATCGCAAACAAAATTCACATACACACGAAACGAATCGACACTAACTTGTGACTCAACCCCTTTGTTCGACGCTGGGTCGGCTCTACCGCCCCTAGTCAACCTATGTCCAACATGGGTTACTCTGGCTTATGTTGATTTTTAAATTTTATTTTAGTTTTCTTTATTATTCATACATTTATAATGTTTTTCATTTATCTCAATATTCAGTAAGTTATATATGAAAATTGTATAAAAAATGCTAAGGGCACAAAAGTTCAAGTTCCTAGTCAAATGTGGATGTTTGTGAGAATCTTATTTCCAAATTCAATCTTAATATTTATTTATGTTTTTTCAATTTATTTCCAATATAAAACCAGGGTTTTACATTCTTCTCTCTATAAGAATTTCATCCCCGAAATCTTTAAGGGCAAAAAAGAAGAAGAAGGAAATAACGACCAACAACCAATTTATACTCATCTATCATCCATAGTAACCATAATACTTATTAATTATATTGCAGTTACAAAATTATCTACGTGATATGCTTATGAATCTAAACTAACGCAAAGGACTAGTTGGTTTACCGAGTCAGTCGAGCTCCTTTTTATGCAAATATGCTCATGCCAGGAATCCCAATGCGTGTAAGGTCCTAAAATAACCTGTTAGTTTTGCATGTATGCTCAACCATACATTCAAATATAAAATTATCCACATATAACAACCAAAACGAGAATCAATATGTACCATGTATGAATGTGTGTGCCTAACATTCAAATGTAAAATTATCCATGTGTAACAACCATTCTAATCGCATATCTCTATCTAAAGGGTATACCATCTAAACAAATAAAATATAATTTATGATCCTCTAACTAAATGGCTTGATTGCAGCAATGACACAACATAGACACTACCACAAATATTTGATGATAACTTCCCAATAAGTATGTCGCATTATACCTCATTTTGAGGATTTTCTAATTAGATGTTCCCTATTGTGAACTCGACATCACAAACTTTGTATTGACTCAACTTCATGGACTACCCCATGTTTATTCTATCAGTACTTGCTTTCTGTCTATTCAATGCAATCCTTGTCCTTTAATAACATTTCCTACTAACTCAAATGGTGTCACCTTGCATCACACTAAACAACTTAATCATAAGTATGCTCATAATACTGTAACTCCATAAAATCATCAATGCACAACATATGGTTTAATATCTTCTAATGGTATGCGTAATCACCTCAGCATTTAAATATCAAGTATAATAACTCGAACGTGAACTATACCTCTTCCTTGTACGATACTTCACACTTATCCCTTTGTTATAATTTTATCTCTCTCGAGTTTACCCAAACTAGGAATTTTCTATCAAAGGTATCACAATTTATTTTCCAAACTCAGCTCAAGTCATTTCTCTTTATTCTTAAACTTTTTGTAACACCCCATAAAAATATACCAAAAGGACTTAAGATAACCTAATTTAAGATAAATAATAATAAGTAATAAAAATAAGTAATAAAATAATAGTATATTAATGGATTGAAAAATGGGATTTTACAAAATTTGGAACTCGTCCAAAAAAATAAAGTAGTTTTATTCATGGCGAAATTTTGGGCCAATTTCATATATATTATGTCTAAATCAGAGTCCATATGAAGGATTCACATTTAAAAAGGTTGTACGTTAATATATACATGAACGTTTGACATTTGAATTAAAGGAATAATTATGTGGAATAAAAATAATTAATTAATGGTTGATTAGAATATTCTATTAGATTCAAAATTGTGTGTATATATATATACACAAATTTAATTGGGGATAAGGATATTGTTTAAAAGGTAAGGAATTAATAGAAATAAATAACGTTCAATAAAATAAACCTTTCAAGTAATCAACGTAGGCCACTGGCCACTTTCATAATCAGGGGGCCGATCGCCCCTTAGAAGGGGTGTCGACCGCCGGTCGACCTCCCTCCTAGGGAGTTGTCGACTACCTGGTGTGGCCAGAGCCCAATGAGGGATGGTTTGTATAGTGTTTTGATTGGTTTTATAGATAATGAATATCCTAGATTAAATCTATTTTAATCTAACGGTTACTATTTGTTTACACACCTATAAATACCACTTAACTCACCTCATAATTATCTAAACTCTTTCATTCTCTTTGCCTCCATTCCGCTTGTGAAATCCCGGGAATTAGTTTTTTTTTTCTTATATCCCTAATCTATTTCATTTCTAATTTATTTCTATTTAATTTATATTCCGGAACTTCTATAATTTATATATGAGATTCAAATCTATGTGATTCTCTTATATAGATCGTCAATATAATCGAAGAACGGCGTTTTCGGCATTCAAATCAGTATTATCTCCTATACCCAAATCTCTGTGAGTTGAAACAATAATTGTTTAGGCTAAATTCTACACTTGTAGATTTTATATTGATTTGTATGCTTAGTGAGGTTTGGTTTTATGATAACATCATATTGTAAAAACCCCAAATCTCCTATTTTTGTATATATCGCAAAGTTGTCAATCAATATATGGGTTTGTGAATTGTTTGGTTTATGTATGAAGTTTGGTGATCTTTCTTTCGTTTAATTGGATTTACCACTTTTTATTTAAAAAGTGTTTATGACTTTAAAAAAAATAAGTTTTGGTTTGGTTTTATTATTTGGATAGGTTCAGATTTCCATTCTAAAATGGATAATATGAACGTATTTAGATTTGAAATAACCAAGTGTTAATGTTTTTATGTACAACCTAGAAAAAGGGTAAATTTGATTCAACTAAAGGTTTATATATATGTATATATATTCATATATATATATATATATGTATATAATTAATATCTTGTTCCTATTTCATTACCTAAATTATTCTAACAAGCATAGGATGCAAGTTTGGATAGTTATGTTGTTATTTTTTCCTATTTGCTGCTATTATTAATTATGTGATGAATTTAGTAGTTTGATACGGGAATTAGACTTGTATACCTTTAATGTGAACAGGATTGACAATTTACATTGTTAAAACATCCCTTCATTTGAACGAAAATTAACGTTTATAGTACGTATTAAGTATTATATTTATATAACATAATCAAACATAATGATGCGAAATACATACGTTAGAATAAGGTTAGAAAATTAAAGTGTCCCCCTATGAATTGTTGCTTTTGTGTGTGTATAAATGGCTTATATATATATTAAATAATGACGCACAACCAGGAGGTTTGTCGTAATTTGTGGTAGAAGCCTACCCGGAACCAACTGTCAAATCTAGCAACCACAAGTGAGTTTGGCTAATGTGAAGTTATGGGTGCTATGGTTCATTTAACTAGTACACTAAGACACGAGGTTAAGCCCGCTTGTAGTAGATTTCTGCCTGGAACCTCCCGGCATATCCAACGTCTACAAATAAGCGGTTTAATGTGAGAGGTCTAGTCTATATATATATATATTTACACACCTATTATGCGTGTAAATAGGTAGGCTTACTAAGCCTTGAGAAGGTCTTAAGTGGCTGACTTTCTTCTTATCTAGTTTGGATCTTAAGTGGTTAGGACTAGGACCATTCTGAAGGTTTATTCCTTGGATTTGGATAAAAGTCATGGGACCCTCCCTTATTAGATTTGAAGTGGTCTATGGGTCTTCCTTCTCTGAAAATTGGTTTAGTCGTGGCAATAGCGGAGTAGGGTAGTTTACCAGAATGTCCACTTCCTCTAGGAGCATTGTGATGGCCAACCTAGGGAAAGGTTTGGTATATGTAAGACGTAGCATGCTATTTAATTAACCAATAGTCTAAGAGTAGTCTTAAGCAACATAGGTTTACTACCATAATATCAGTTAAGTAGTAACATGAGGCATCCGCTGGAGGGGTCTTAAATGGCTATATGTGGGCCTACCCTAAACCGGTATTAAGCGGCGAGATACTACTTCTCATATTACTTGTGAGAATACATACATACATATACATACATACATACATACATACATACATATATATACATATATATAAATACGTTGATGTGCTAGGATGGGGTCTTAAGTGGCTAGGGTCCTCTTTAGGGTCAGAAGAGATAATGAGAATCCACCCAAAACAAATATACTAGAATGGTCCTTAAGTGATCAAGAATGTCCACCTCATTGGGTCTTAAGTGATCGCCGATCCACCCTAAATACATTAATGAAGGTCTTAAGCTATTGACTATGATATCCACCTCATTAATTAAAATATTCCTTTATATGTGCATGCTTGTGTGTTTCGTAGACATACTTTGAAATATATAACTTGCCAAATTTAGAGTAGTCTTTAAACACATATTATTTTCAATCACCGGAACTATATGTTCTGACCCCTCTCATTAGCATATCCAACATGTTAGTAGGTGGAGTAGCGGCTTGATGGATGAAACGATGATGGAGCCTGAAGACGGCAGCGAGACTGTTATATTGCTTTTAGCTATTATTGCTATGTTATTGTTGGAAACTAGATAATGAAAAATAATGGTGTACCATTATGAATAAATGTATTTGGCATGTTGTATTTGGATCAATGGATTTTGAATAAATGTAACATTTATTTTATTACTATTTGTTCTCATTCCGCTATGTGAGATTACATAATGTTATTTATTCTGTCCTTCTATGCAAATGTAATTCCTTATAGGAACCGACGACCTATTTAGAGTGGCTCTAAGTTTCGATGGGCCTTTTCCGGGTTGAAATTTAGGCCACTCCTGGTGGCTTTTACATTTGGTATCAGAGCATAGGTTAACTAATTATAGGGAAAATATACGTACGAGAGACATATTTGTATTTTGAAAAGATTTTCAAACTATATATAATATATATTTACCCCATTAAGCATACACAACTATACTAGGCAGCTTTGTCGTTTTCTTTCCTTTTTAGCTTGAATACTATTTAGGAGTATCCGCTGAAGGATTCTTCCTTTCTTTTCAGATAGTAGAATGGTTGATAATCCTTCCGGCTAAGGAAATTAGGCAAGACCACGGTATTTGCTAGAGTGGTTTCAATGGTATCTCTGTATTATGGAGTAAGTCCATGTCACTAATCTAACCCCAGCGGAGCTTGCTGCTCATGTTGCTGAGATAACTTTTGATTTTCCCCGATTCTATAAGAACTTCGCGAACCTTGGTGGAAAACCATTCTTATGGACAAAAGGTTTTATTGGTGCTCAAACTTGTATAACAGACCGCGAAAGGATTCTTGAGGTCACGGGATGGTCAAACGAGGTCAAGAGGAGAGTTGCGGCCTGACACTTAAAGGGAGAAGCCCTTGAATGGTGGAACCTAGTATCTTGAGAGAATGTGAGTCGAGTATTTACATGGGCTGAATTGAGGACCCACTTTGAAGCAAAGTTTCTACCTAATGCCGAGATGACAATCCAATTAGAGAAGTTTATCCATCTCAAACAAGGAAGTCTGAGTCTACAGGAATATGTGGCAAAATTCACCAAGTTATGTAAGTTTGGTAGGGTTTGGTGATACCCCAATGAACAAGGCTTTAAGGTTTGAACTCCTCATTAAAAGACACTTTGTTGCCCCAAGTAACATTCGAAGTGACCTTTGATACATTGGTAGAGATGGCCAACTTGTGCACAATTGAAGGATCTAAAGAGAATAAGAATGGCGAGAAGGGAGAAGGGAATTCTAGTTCTAATTAGAATAATAAGAATGGAGGAAGAACAAGAAGAAAGGGGGTAAGTTTAAGAAAGAAGCTATGACTTGTACAAGGTGCAATCGTAAAAGCCATGAGGCCAAGGACCGTAGGATTGCTTTAGTAAAGAATAAGTTTAAAGGAAAGTGCTATAATTTCCACGAGGAATGACACTTGTTTAGGGATTGCTCAAAGCCTAGAGTTGTTCTAAACAGTCAGAATTATCCATTGGAAGAAGCACCAATACAGAGCCAACCCCCGAAAGATCAAGGTCAACCCGTGCTTGAAGATATAACTTCTATTTTAGAAATTTGCATATACACCATGTTTGACTCTGAAGCGACCCATTCTTTTATTGCTAAGAGATTAGTTGATTTCTTGAAGCTTTCCTTATATATCTCTAGTAATCCGATAGAGGTGGCCACACCTTGTTTGACTCTGAAGCGACCCATTCTTTTATTTCTAAGAGATTAGTTGATTTCTTGAACCTTTCCTTATATATCTCTAGTAATCCGATAGAGCTGGCCAACCCTATTGAAGGATCCAAGTATCTTGTGTTGATCTGTAAAGACCTAGTATTAGATATCAATGATGTCGAGTTCCTCTACGAAGTTTATGAGTTGGATTTTATGGGTTATGACCTTATCCTAGGTATGGATTGGCTATCACTTTGTGGAGCATTCCTAGATTGCAACAAGAGAATTGTCATCTATTAGCCGAGGAGGACGTAGTCACAAAATCCCTTATGATATTAGAAAAAAGGATAGAGCCCTATTGTGTCCCGTGTCTCCTAGTTCGGAAGGACTTTCTTCGGTCCCTATAGTACGAGAGTTCTTAGACGTCTTTGAGGAAGTAACGGGACTTCCACCCCATAGGAGATCTCTTTTCGTCTTGACCTAAAGAAGGATGCTAGACCAGTAGTTTTACCCTTAAGGAATATGGCACCAAAGGAAAGGAGAAAGTTGGATAAACAGATTTCAGAATTGCTACTGAAAGGCTTCATTCGATGAAGTACGTCTAAATGGGGTGCCCATGTTTTATTTTCCACTAAAGCGGACGGATCCCTAAGGTTTTGCGTGGATTATAGAGAGCTAAATAAACCAACCAAGAAAAATAGTTATCCCTTACACATAATTGATGATCTATTTGACCACTCGGCAGAAGCCCGAGTATTTTCCCAATTAGACCTTGCAACTGGATTTCAACAATTGAGAATTTCCGAAGATAGTAACGATAAGACCGCATTTCAGACACCATGTGGACTTTTACAATGGGAGTTATCCCCTTTGGACTAACGAATGCACCCGCCTTCTTTGTTGACCTCATGAGTAGAGTGTTTAGGGACATTCTAAATAAGATTGTGGTAGTTTTTGTAGACAATACCCTTATATTTTCTAAGGATCATGAAAGTCAATTAAGACAGGTCCTAGAGATACTAAGAGAGAACCAGTTGAAAGCTAATTTTTGAAAGTTCATTTCTAGAGGGAAGAAGTTAGATTTTTAGGACATATCATGTCAAGCAAAGGTTTAACAGTAGACCTTGCAAAGATCGAGGCAATTAAGGAATGGAAGGTACCTCGAAACGTTATGGAGGTTAGAGGCTTCCTTGGATTAGCCAGATATTACCGAAAGTTTAACAAGGATTTCACAAAGATATCTACCCCTTTAACTCAACTAATGAAGAAGAACATGGTATTTTCTAGGAATAGTAAGTGAGATGTGGTTTTTAAGAAATTAAAGGAAGTAGTGACAAGTGTGTCGTTTCTTATTATACCTAATGGCTCAAAGATGTTCATGGTTTACACTAATGCCTGTGGAACCGGTTTAGGAGCAGTTCTCATGCAAGAAGGAAGTTTTGTTGCTTATGCTAGTAGACAACTCAAGGACCCCAAGAGAAAATATCTTGTTCATGACCTAGAGTTAGCCGCGGTAGTGTTCGCCTTGAAGATGTGGAGGCACTATCTTTTAGGAGAGAAATTCAGACTCTTCACTAACCATGAATATCTAAAGTATTTATTCTCTCAATGTGACGTGAGTTTAAGACAACAATGATGGATGAAGTACATTGCCGCATTTGATTTCATGATCCCGTATACCCTGGGGAAAGGGAACGTCTAGTAGACGCATTGAGCAGAAGGCATGCATCTTTGAATGCAACTTTGGAATGGAAACAGTTGGAGTTTCTCTCTTACTTTAACTTGAAACCCCTACTGGTAGCTTCTAATAGTTTTCTTGGAGTTATACTTGTTATACACGCCCCAAGTGAAAGGATACAGAGCATACAAGATGTTGGCGAAGAGATAAGAAACTTGAAGGAAAAAACGGGGAAGAAGGAGACCTTTCCTCATTTATTTAGATAATCATTGGGCGACGACGGAAGTTTGCTTAGGGATGGACGACTTTACATCCCTAAAAATGAGGAGTTATGAAAGGAAATTTTTGAGGAGTGCCATAGGTCGAGGATGACCATACATCTAGGTGGATATAATATGTACAAAGATATGAAGATAAATTTCCACTGGGAAGTGATGAAAAGGAAGATAACTGAGTTTGTGGCTACGTATTTGACATGCCAAAGAGTAAAAGCAGAACAAGGAAATCCTGAAGGATTACTGTTGCCTTTAGAAGTTCCCATGTGGAAGTGGGAGCATATTTCCATGGATTTTGTGGATAGACTTCCAAGAAGTAAGAAGGGAAATGAGGCTATTTGGGTTATATTGACTGTTTAACCAAGAATGCTCACATTATACCAGTTTAAAAAAACAGGACTACAACTTCGTTGGCCCAGTTGTATGTTAAAGAGGTAGTCAAATTGCATGGTATCCCATCTAATACAGTGAACAATCGATACCCCTTATTCACAAGTGAGTTTTGGAAAAGTTTACAAATAGGATTGGGGGTAACACTCAACTTAAGTACATCTTATCACCTGCAAACCAATGGATTAACGGAAAGAGTAAACAGGATCCTCAAAGACGTGCTCAGGGCTTGCATTATCGACCTTGGAGGAGTTTTGGAGCAGCACCTACCACTTGTGGAGTTTACGTATAACAATAGTAAATAGGATCCTCAAAGACGTGCTCAGGGCTTGCATTATCGACCTTGGAGGAGTTTTGGAGCAGCACCTGCCACTTGTGAAGTTTACATATAACAATAGTTTTCAAGCGACAATTGGCATGATCCCTTTTGAAGTACTTTATGGAAGGCTATGTAAATTGCCAACTTATTGGTGGGAAATTACTGACAAGGTTCTAATCGGACCAGACTTCATCCATGATTCCATGGAGAAGATTTCTTTGATTAGGAAGAGGATAAAGGCAGCCCAAGACTACCAGAAGTCATATGCTAATAAGAGAAGGAGGTAACTTGAGTTCGATATAGGAGACTACTCGGTTTACTATCTGAGGGTCTGTGACATATTCTGTGGGTAATTGACAAAGCTGCCTAAAGAGGTGTTAGCGACCTTGTCCTTTATGACAAAACTGCTCAGAGAAGGTGTAGGCGACCTTGTCATGATGGCAAAACTTCTTGTGGAGGTGTTAGCGACTTTGCCCTTGTGACAAAATAGCTTAAGGAAGATGTCAGTGACTTTGCCATGATCGACAAAACTGCTCGAAGGAGGTGTAAGCGACCTTGTCCTTGTGATGAAACTGCTCGAGGAAGGTGTAAGCAACCTTGTCCTGACTGTTATATTCTTTTCAGATCCGATCTGAGTTATTTACTAAATTCTAAGTTTTCTTTATGATTTCACCATTTGAGATAATTATATTATTATATATGTATGGTGATTTCATTCTGTGTTTTGAATTCTTAAATGAGTTCCTATGTTTTATGATCTCTGTGTTTTCTGGGATTTGAACTCTTAACCGAGTTCCATGAGTTTTGTGATTCATATGATTTATGTGATTCCACTTATTTATATGATTTCTAAATTTTTCATCTCTACTTTGTTGTGTGAGCTGTGTGTCAACTAAGTATGAACGCATGAATTTATCATTTGGGAAATCTATTAATTTGATTTCATATTATTCCTTTTTGATAGAAAGGAATCATCTCTTCCATGCCTTGAATTTATTTGTGAGTATGAGATTCCTATCCTTATGAAAATGAATTATTATCTTAGTGACAATATACTTTATTCATCTTATTATATTGGTATGTTTAAATTAGGCTGACTCATGTATTTATTGCTTAGGTCAAACCAAGTTGCAGGTCAGGTCATGTAGCATTGGTTAGCTCTTCCACCATGGGTTTTCTTATCAACTTTTGGACTAGTTCACACAGTTTTTGTGTACTACTCTATAAACATCATCGACTTAGCTATAGTTATTCTTTTTGGTAGGGACAAGATGTATATTTGTATACGGTGGTTGTGTCACTACTTTTGTACCACATTATATATTGTACTTGATGTATATGTATATCTATGACGGTGTTTACTGTTCCATGATCTATGATTATTATATATGTTATGCTCTGTTTTGAATAGATCGTATAACCACCATAGTAATGTATTAGGCAAGTATTAAGTATGTCGAGCCACTTGAAGTAAGGAAAAAAAATCATAGCATATTTTCAACGTACTTAAGACTTGTTTAATGTAGAACTACAAGTGGTCATTCCTAAATAGCCCTGTCATCCGTATTAGCCGACGACATTACTCGTTAATGTTCTTTGTTAGTATGGGTCTCGGTTGGGGGCATTACAAATTGGTATCACAGCCGAGTTCAGAACAAAATGTGAGAAATCATAGAACAATTTACATACTATAGTATACTGAAGTATTATATGAGTGATAACATCGTCCCTAACCAAAGTCGACCTCAATTATACCCTTAACATTTTCATGTCCTTTGAGTATAGAAAAGTGGGAATATTTCTAAGAATATTTTAACTTTGTAGCATTCCGTGAGTTAGATTCTATTATCGGTTGTTTACCTTTGTGGAAAATCTTTATATTGTCGAATCCTTTTTGTGTATAATATCTTGGGTTATTCTTGATGGAACTTGACATCATACCAATTGTGACAAAAACATAAAATAAGATGGGAAATAAAATAAAAATTCATTATAATTAATGTAAATTAATATTGGGATAATCAATGTGAATGATTTAAAGTAATCAGAGTTGAGCAACAGAAGAAAATGATTTTTTTTGTGTTGTGCTTATAAAGGTTAATAAGTTAATAAGTTGGATTAAGGGATGATGATCAGTAAATGATTTTTTTGTTAAAAGTTAATCGGGGAGTGATAATAAAATGAATGATTGGTAAATGACACTTACGGATGAGTTGCATTTATTTAAAATAAAGCAAGGGTATTTATGATAATGAATTAAGTGAATGCAACCATGTGTGAACCAAATATCTATGATTATATATTGTGTTGAATTGTCCGTTGAGTATTTTAAGAGTTCTAGTCAGTACGTCTAATCAACGATATTGATAAGAATTTCTTAAACACTTATATGAGGTAATGAAACACATTATTTAGAGTAATAAAATAAATTCTGGGAAAGTGTAATGTAAAATTTTCATATGAAAACATTGTTAAACCTCTATATTAGATGTGAATAATAGAAAAGGTGGCGTGGTAATAGCAATATTATGTCGACTTTACAACCAAGTAATAAGGAAAAATGTAAAAATTTGGTGGTTTAATACTATTCGAAACGAATTTATGAGTTGTTAAGTGAATATTGTGTTTTGAAGAAAAAAACAGTATAAAGTGTTTTGAGTATAAGGAGTTGTAAAATTAAGTAACTAAACATACTAATACTTAAGTCTAAAAGACGGTTGCAGCCATCAAGTTATTAATATTAAATGTCAAATAGCGAGGCTCTTGGATTATATAATCAATATAGCAGTCACTATTTGGGTAATAATTAGCACAAATCTAATGGGAAGTAACATCATTTACAAATCAGAAATTGAGAAAACATGAGCGTGTATTTCAATTATAAGATAATAGCGTGAAGGACAAAAAGAACAAAAAAAATCATGCCAAAAGGGCAAAAGAAAAAAAAAAGCCAAAAGGACAAAGTTTAATGTAGAGTATGAAATGATAGTGGCCCCTGGATTCCTCCCTTTACACTAAAATTGTCCTTGGGGCTAAAATTTTAGTTGATTGTCCTTATGGACAAATTTTTTGTTGACTTTGTCCTTGTTCCTAAAAACCCCAAAACTTTTGTAAACTGTATAGTTAAAATATGAACTCCATTGTTTAAAAAAAAAAGAATTGATAAAGAGTATTGAAATTTTGAGACAGTTGTATATTTGTATACTTAAACTAATTTTTTTGAAAGAAGAAACTTGAGAAGAGTCATCGGAAAAAAAAGTATTATCATATAAAAATTGCTGGGACGTAATTTCTTTAAGGCGGAGAGTCTGTAACAACCCATGTTTTGGTTACCCGAGATAAATAGATTATAACATGTTTTGTAGTTTAAATTTTAAGAAAAATGAAATATGGGTTTGGGAGTCAGACTCGCATAATTATGTAAGATGAATTAATACAGAATTTGTGATTTTAAGATAAATTGCGTGGATTGAAATAAGTTTAAGTTAAATGATGTGATAAAGGAATTTAATTTATTTTGGTCATGTAGGATAAATTTAAAGATGAAGATTACAAAGCTTGAAAAATCTTGTAAAACATGTCTAATGAATTAAGTTGTCAAATGTTGTAATTTTGTAAAATTATAGCTAAAAATATATATTTGGTTGTTCAATTGAATATTGAAAATATAAGATATCGATTAGCAATCAATATTTAAGTGAAAAATCTATTTTAATATGGAGTGTTAGTTGTTCCAAAATAAAAATCATGAATGTTTTGTAAATTTGGGTATCAATATGTATGTTTTAGAATTTGTAAAATAAAAAGGGAGTTCTGTTGTGAAAAAACCATCTTTGAAAACGGCCAAAAAAAATACTGAGTGACATTATAAGATTGGGTTTTCGAGTTTAATTATGAAATTTGGTATTTAATCAAATTAAATGATTAAATAAGAAGTTATGGTGGAAATATATTCAAATTGTGGTTAACTTGGAGAAAACAAATTCAAACAATGTGTTTGGGTTATTAAGTAAATAATAAAGATATTATGAAGCTAAATATGTAATAAATAAAAATAATTGGGAGGAATCGAATTTCAAAATTAATCTTCGAATGCAGATAAATTTAATAAATGGAAACTAATGTCTTTGTAAACATTATAAGGTGCGAATTAGAATAAAATAAGAATTTATAAGTTTTGAATGCAATTTATTAGAACAAATTGCAACATTTAGGCTAAACTAGTGCTAATCCTCTAATTGGACCCTAAATTATACTAAACATTTAAGTATTCGTGTAAGAAGAATCGAGAGAAAAAGTACGGACTTCTCACAAGAAAAAAAACACATTCTTTTCTTCCTCTTCTCAAGGTCCAAAGCTCAAGCAAAAATGAAAATTATGATCTAAACCAAGAGCTAAGATGGGTCATCACATCGAAATCTCGATTATATCTTAGTTTTGTTTCAAATTTGCAAAGATAAGTCATTATGAAGAATTCTCTCCTTGCATGTCGATATGGTGTAAACTATAGGTGCTGAAGGAAGAAAAGATGCCTCCAAGCATCCAATTTAACCCGAATTCTAGTAGTTTTGAGGCTATTTTTTGCTGGAAATTCAAGGTGAGCTTTCCCCTTACAAACTCTAGTTTGATTCAAGTTGAAAATGCTTATTTTGAGTGGTTTAAGTAGGAAATTCGCTGCTGTAAATTGATATTTACAAACACCTGCAAACATGACCTGAGTCCATGTTTGAGACAACATATCTTCTTGTTTACTTACCAAAATCATTTTGAAGTAGTTAAGTTACCTGAAACACACCTTAAACTTGAACCTGCCTTATATTCAGAATGTGTTTGTTATAGTTGCAAGCATGACCCAAGCGCATGTTTGAGACAAGATATCTTCTTCGTTTCTTGATGAAATTCGTTAATTTATTTTTTCATTTGAAACAAAAACTTTTGTACTATAAGCGTATAAATTTTCAGGTCAATTTGAGGTAGGTATGTCACCTAAAACATGCTTGAAAGTTGCACCAGCGAGTGTTTTCGTGCTTGTGTTCTGAACAACTGCAAACATGGTCAAAGTCCATGTTTGGGACAACGTATCTCCTTTTTTTTAAACGAAATACACTGATTCTTTTAGCATTTAAGGGATAAAGTTTTGTTTTATATGTATACCAATTTTCCTGCCATTATGTCACATGAAACATGCCTTAAAGTTAAACCCAAGAAGGGTTTTTAGCCTGGTAAAATGCTCGTATCTCTTTTCTTTTTATCAACATGTTGCAGCTTAATTAGTTTTGTGATTTTTTTGGTGTTTTTGGCCTGGTTTTTATGATATAACTGATTACATATCTTGAACTTTCCATTTCATAACTGATAAAGTCTCAAATTATACATTTGAGATTGTTTTGAAACAGTTTGGATGTAAGATTTTAGTGTAAAGCTTGAGTGCCCTACGTCATTTTGTTCATGTATTAAACCATGTTTCATGAGAATATTTTTCTTTCTTCTACCACGAAGAAGCCTAGATTTTCCGCCAATCTATGTTGAGGTTGTAGTGAATTTTTGATAATTCATTCTTTGATGTCTTCTTTTTTATTATGAGCATACGTGCACATGATATTTTCTAACTATTTTTTTATTTATGATGAGTTTTGTAATGCAACTATTGTTTAAGGAAAATGTTTTATAAAGTGGTTTTCTAGTTGATTTCTTGAAATACTTTCTGAAATTAGTTTTAAACCTCAATTTTCCTAAAATATACATTTTCACATATAACAACACACAAATTTTCCCCTTCAAGAGAACGAGGTTGGAAGTTAAATAATTTAGTAAACCGTGTGGTATGCGACACATAGGTTTATTATTTCGGTTAATTCCATATTTGTTCTTTCGAAGCTATTGTGTTTCTTTTCCTAATGTGGAGTTGACTTGCGGGTTGTAAACCGATAAGTGAGAATGTGCGGTATGGAACGCATGATTACCACTATTCGGGTTACTATCTGAGGGTCTGTAACACGTTCTGTGGATAATTGACAAAGCTTCTTGAAGAGGTGTTAGCGACCTTGTCCTTTATGACAAACTGCTTGGAGAAGGGACCTTGTCCTGATGGCAAAACTGCTTGTGAAGGTGTTAGCGACCTTGTCCTTATGAAGAAACAGTTTGAGGATGGTGTCAACGACCTTGCCATTGCTGACAAAATTGCTTGATGGAGGTGTAGGTGAAAAATTGTAGTTTTTCTTTTTGGTAGGGAGAAGATGTATATTTGTATATCACCACTTTTGTCCTATATATTATACCGGATGTATATGTATATCTGTGATGGTGTTTACTGTTCTATGATTTATGATTGTTATATATGCTATGTTATGTTCTGAATAGATCCTATAGCCACCATAGTAATGTATTAGGCAAGTATTAAGTATGTCGAACCACTTGAGGTAAGGAAAAAAATCATAGCATATTTTCGACATACTAAAGACTTGTTCAATGCAGACTACAAGTGGTCGCTCCTAAATATCCTTATTCTCCGTATTAGCAGACGACATTACTCATTAATGCTCTTTGTTAGTATGGGTCTTGGGGCAGGGCATTACAGGTATCCATAATGTTTTTCATGTATCTCATTAGAAAACCCATCTTTATGAATCTGTTATAGAACTCGAGTTTGATGAAATTACTGACATAAGGAGACTCAAGTTGGAGTCAAAGGAGCCCCATGCCATTGCAAAGATTATAGAGCACATTATAAAAAGAATCTGCAATAAGATCGTATGCCTTGTCCGAGTACATTGGGGGAACGACCCTGCGGAAAGCACTTGTGACACTGAGGACAAGATGAGACAGACTCACCCAGAGATTTTCACGGGTAATTATTCCCTCTAAAATACGTTTATGGATGAATTGTGGTTTCTAGATTGGAAGTTAGGGAAATGAATGCAACACAATTGCACAGTGACACTCATATAGAAAAATATGCATATTATGATGTTTTGCATACATACTGCATCACTTATTCCACAGGCACGCTAGGATTGAGCTCACTTTAGTAAGTCTGTTGTTCAAAAACACTGCTAGTCATGGATGTCTATGGACGAATAAAAACAAATTGGGTGTATAACATGGATGTTTAGATCGAGTTGTATTTTTCGCTCCTTCAAACAGCTTTTCGAACGAAATCTATTTTAAGAGAAGAAGAATGTAATATCCCATAAAAATATACCAAAAAAGACTTAAGATAACCTAATTTAAGATAAATAATAAGTAATAAAAATCAACAATAAAATAATAGTATATTAATGGATTGAAAAATGGAATTTTACAAAATTAGGAATTTGGCCATGAAAATATTGTAGTTGTATTCATGGCAAAATTCTGGTCCAATTTCATATATAATATGTCAAAATCAGAGTCCATATGAAGGATTCACATTTAAAAAGGTTGTACGTTAATATATATATATATATATATATATATATATACATGAACGTTTGAGACTTGAATTAAGGAATAAATATATGGAATAAAAATAACTAATTAATGGTTGATTATAATATTCCGTTACATTCAAAATTATGTGTGTGTGTATATATATATACTCATCTAACTAGGGACAAGGATATTCTTTAAATGGTAAGGAATTAATATAAATAAGTAACGTGTAATAAAGTAAACCATTCAAGCAATCAACACAGGTCGGTGGCCACTTTCGTGACCAGAAGTTGACTGTCCCCTAGAAGGGGTATCGACCGCCGGTCGACTGCCCTTTTAGGGAGGTTGTCGACTGTGACCAGAGCCCAATGAGGGCTGATTTGGATGGTGTTTTGGTTGGTTTTATAGATAATGAATAGCCTAGATTAAATCTATGTTAATCCAATGGTTACTATTTGTTTACACACCTATAAATACCACCTAACTCACATCGCAATTCTGTAAACCATCTCATTCTCTGTGCCTCCATTCTTCTTTTGAAATCCCACGAATTAGGTTTCTTCTTCTATGCCTAATCTATTTCTATTTAGTTTATATTCTGGAATTTTTATAATTAAATAAGAGATTAAAATCTATGTGATTCTCTTATATATATATATATATCTGCAATAGAATCGAACAGTGACGTTTTCAGCATTTAAATCAGTATTATCTCCTTTACCCAAATCTCTGTGAGGGGAAACAATACTTGTCTAGGATAAATTCCTTGCTTCATAGATTTTATATTGATTTGTATGCGTAAGGAGGTTTGGTTTCGCGAAAAATCATATTGTAAAACCCCTAATCTCCTATTTTTGTATATATCACAAAGCTGTCAATCAATATTTGGGTTTATGAATTGTTTGGGTTATGTATAAAGAATATTTTGGTGATCTTACTTTTGTTTAATTATATTTAAACTTTTTATTTAAAAAGGTTTTGTATTATCAAAATATTAGGATTTGGTTCGATTTTATTATTTGGATAGGTTCAGATTTCCATTCTAAAATGGATAATCTGAACGCATTTAGATTTCAAATAACCAAGTTTTAATGCTTTTATGTACAATATAGAAAAACGGTAAATTTTATTTATATAAAGGTTTATGTATATTTGTGTGTGTGTGTATATATATATGTATGTATATAATCAACACCTTGTTCCTATTTCATTAACTAAATTGCTCTAATAAGCCTAGGATACAAGTTTGGTTAGTTATATTGTATTTTTTCAAATTTGCTACTATTATTAATTATGCCATGAATTTAGTAGTTTGATATGGGAATTAGACTTTTATACCTTTGATGTGAACATGATTAACAATTTACATTGTTAAAATGTCCCTTCATTTGAACGGAAATTTGTGTTTATAGTACATATTAAATATTATATTATATAACATAATCAAACGTAATAATGTCGAAATACATACGTTAGAATAAGGTTAGAAATTTAAAATGTCCTCATATGAATTTTTGCTTGTGTGTATATATAATTGGCTTATATATATATGTCACATAAACACGAGGTTAGTTGTCATTTGTGGTAGAAGCTTGCTCGAAGCAACCAACAAATCCAACAACTATAAGTGAGTTTGGTTATTGTGAGAGGTATGGTTGCCATGAGTCATTTAATGCAGTACAGTAAGAGACGAGGTTAAACCCGCTTGTAGAAGAAGTCTGCCCGGAATTTCCTGGCATATCCAGCATCTACAAGTAAGCGGTTTAATGTGAGAGGTCTAGTGTGTATAAATACACCTGTTATGCATAAATAGGTAGGAATAATACATCCTGAAAAGGTCTTAAGTGGCCGACTTTCTTCTTGTCTAGTTGGGTCTTAAGCAGTTAAGACTAGGACCATTTCGAAGGTTTATTCCTTGGATTTGGACCAAAGTCATGGTACCCCTTATTAGATTTGAAGTGGTATATCGGTCCTCCTCTAAAAAGTGGTTTAGTCATAGCGATAATGGAGTAGGGTAGTTTACCGGAATGTCCACTTCCTCTCGGTGCATTGTGAGGGCCAACCTAGGGACATGTTTGGTATACGTGGGACACAACATGTTATTTAATTAACCAACCGTCTAAGGGAAGTATTAAGCGACATAAGGCTACCATCATAACATCAGTTAAGTAGTAACATGAGGTGTCCATCGGAGGGGTCTTAAATGGCTATAGTGGGCCTACCCTAAACCGGTATTAAGTGGCGGGGTACTACTTGTGAGAATATATATATATATATATATATATATATATATAGTACGTTGACATGCTAGGACGAGGTCTTAAGTGGCTAGGGTCCGCCTTAGGGTCATAAGAGATTAGGCCTATTATGGTAACGGTAAATTTGCCATTACCGAATCTTTGCCGATAAATCGGCTATCGATTAGAAAATAAAACAATATACCGATACGTTCGGTACGATAATGGTAATTTTACCAATAGAAGCGATAAATGCATTGGTAATTTTTTCTTTGGACTGTCGGTATTGGTAAATTACCAACCTAGTTTTTCTAACCTGTTGGATCGTACATCTACAGCTCTCTTCTAATTGATTTCCCAGGGTTTGAATTTTAAGACATAAATAACGCACACAACTGCATCCTTGTTTTTTACTTTTTTACTTCTCTTCATTTTTCGATTGCCATGGTCACTCTCTCTCAATTTTCCCTTTCTCTTCACAGCCAATTTTAGTCGCATAAAGAATTAAAGAAAGATATACGAAGAAATCATCTAATCGAAGCAACAAGCAAGTATCGAGCGTTGGTTGGGGCCTGCTCTAATTCGAACTTTAAACTGTAGCGTCCTGGTGATTATGATTTACGCGTTCTTTTTCCTCTTGTAAATATGTAATTTCAAAATAAACGTTAAATACACTCAGGGGGTCAAGAAGCACGATGGTGGGTAGTGTGTATATTTATTTATTTTAGGGTTAACTATTTTGTTTTAATTTCTTTATGGATTGCTGGCATCAATATCATGTCCTAATACTCATTTGTTTCATTAGCGGCTACCAAGTGTTACCCATTGAATTGATTATTTGTAGGTATATATATTGTAAGCATGGCTTCAAGTGGAAGAATTTTCCTATAGTGGGTATTGGATTCAATTTGTGTTGGATAAATTGGTTAAAATTTTGAACTGTTGTGTTGCCCATGTTGGGTACTGCGTTTTGTATACTATATGATCTGCTTTTTCAATTTGCAATTTATTAAATCAAGTCAATCATGAAATACAGCTTAGTTAATATAGCTTAGTCCAAACAGTTTGGACTAGATTCTTTCTGTGCAATATACTTTTGTTGAATTTTTTCCATATAACTTGGAGCAATTGTGTAAGACAGGCTTTGCCACTTGACTGTTTCTTCTTTATTATTGCTGGTCATTTAACAATACATCTTGCTTAATAGTATAAATATTCCATTTTCTTTGTAATGCTGATATTCTTCTCCATTAAAACATGTTTCTATTTGATAGAACATCATAATTATTTATATGTTTTTGTTTCAGCTTAAAATAAGTTTAATAAGGTTGATGGTACCGATGTACATGTTTGTATTTGAAGAAAATTTAGTGTTGTAGAATTATTGTACTAGCACTATATCTCATCTATCATGTTTCAGTTTAATCTTTAAAGCAAGGTTTAATAGTACATTATGTTTCTTGTTTCAGTTTGAACCAAGTTTGACTTAACATTATCTTTATTATGTAACTTAAATGGTTATTTAACTTAAATGGCGTAGTATTTTTTTTCAATTTACAGGAAATGTAATAATTAAATAGGTTTAATTGTTCAAACATAGACTTAGTTTTTAGCAGTATATTTACCAATATTAATCTAAGTTCTCATCATTTTTGTTTTCATATTCTTACACTTTATAGACTTGAATGATAAAGCTCCTTCATCTTCTGATATACCATCTTCCTCAAGTTCACTTCATTGATTGTACAATTGGCTATTTAGGAGACAGCTTACTAGTGATGAAAGCTGGAACATCCATGGTAGCTTCATAAATTATCTATGTATTAGAAGTTAGAACTGAATTTTCTTTATTTGCTAATTTAATGATGTGTTAGCTTGATGTTTCTATCATGTATATGCTTGTTTACTTGAATTATTGAATGTTTGAACTACTTTCAAGTTTGATTTGTCTTTAACATTTGTTGAACATTTGATGTTTCTAACTTGCTGGCACAAGCCATTTTCAGTTATGACTCTTCTGAGTCAATTTTTTTTCGTCTGTTTGAATAGCCGTGTGTAAAATGAATCATTCTTTGTAATATTGTAAGAATTTTGTAACATATGTTGGATTACAATCTTTTGAAATATGCAAATTTGTAAGTTGTAACATACTGTCATATTCTTAAGTAATATTGTAACGACCCAGATTTTTGAACGATTAATTTTAAACATTTAATATTATTTTAAATGTTGATTTGATAATATAGTTGGATTTTTATATCGACTTTATCGATTAATAATATAGTTAGATTTTTCTTCAATCGAAATCATTCCCATCCTCTTCAAATAATAATAAAAAAGGAAATCGAATTGAAAATCTAGATCGAAGGCAACAAATTTTCTAAAGTGTGACATCGACTAGAGCACTCATGATTAGGGGAAAGGGGCACGATTATGTGATTTGAAGATCGTGAGTGTTGTGTGGTTTTAGGTGACAAGAGGGGACGATGAGGAGGGCACTGCTCTTACAATGGGGAGGCGCATAAATTGTCAAAATTCAGTGAGGATATATGGAAATAAAATTCGCAACTTCTGTGCTTGGCTGCATGACTGAAGTTGAAATCCTAAACTGATTGTCGGGGTTTGGATCGAGATCAACATGGAGTGTTTGGAGAGATCGTGATGGATTTCATGATGAAATTGGAAGCGCAATGGCGAGGGAGGCGACTGGGTGGAGTGTTTTCTAGTGTTGAAGGAGCAGCAGCAACATGGTGTTCTGCATTAGGATATTGAAGTGGGTTCGAAAAATTTACTGTGAGGATCGAGTGTACAGTAGTGATGAGGGATCGATAGAAAATTAATGGCTTGTGGAGGACTTCACTGGTGCTTAGTTTGTGATGAACCAGGTGATGATGGAAATGAATCCAGAGGTGTGAACGAGTTCATGTAGGGTGATGGTGGTGTAATTGTCCAGTCGGGTTCGGTTAATGGGATGTGTTCGAATGTGCTTTTTTGGGGAAGGAGTTAAACGTGGGTTAAGGTATAATCTAATAATTAATTTAGTTAACTCACTAAATTATATATAATCAAAATTCTTATATGTGATGTATTAAATTGAAAATCGTGAAGTAAGGTATTTGGAGTCAATCCGAGTTGTTTAATTTAAATCGAATGGAGTTCGATTTAATTTAAATTGGGATATTCGGTAAATAAAAATCAGGGTGAGTAAACTCACTCTTTGGATTCGTTTAAATTTTTATTATAAATGAATTTTTATTTTAAATAATTTTTATATGATGTTTGTTGACTGTTTGGATGCATTGAATAATTGTTGATGAATTATGGCTATTATATGTATTAGTTATATAGGCTTGATGGTTATGGCTATTATACACACACACACACACACACACACATATATATATATATATATATATATATATGATATTTCCTATAGTACCATTAGCGGATGACCCTATACGCCCCACAATATATATAGTAGATGACCTTCTATACCGTGATATCTTGCCTTGAAGCAAGATGAGTATTATTTATGTTGTTTAGCATCTGTGGATGCATGAAAAATAGGTTAGAAGGACCCAACCAGATTCCTCAAATTTATTTATCGTTATATGATGTGTTAGAAGATCTATGATTGACGATTGTGTTTTTTGGATGTTTGAATAGCACTGGCTCTAGGTTTTGGTATTTAAAATACCACAAAAATATATTTGAATAAAAAAGGAAAAGAAATTGAGTTTAGAAAGGAAAATATTATTTTTCCAAAATAGAAATTTGAATGGGTTAGGAAATATTTACTTGTTTTAATAATAAAAGCAGATAGTTAAATTTATAAATGATGTTTATAAATGAAGGGAAAATTATCAATAGATAAGTTTGAAATTTTAAATTCAGCTATGAATTTAAAAAGAGAATCAGGAATCATTTTAAAAAGTAAATGATAAAATTATTTCCGTTTTTCAGATATAAACTAAATTTAGATAAATCCTAGAAATTTATAATTGGAATTTAATATAGAAGTTGAGTTTATAAATAAAATTATAACCAAGTTATGAAATAATCCACGATTTAGAATAATCGAGAATTTTAAATTGAATTTCGAAAACCGACGTATTTTGTATTAAAATATTAAAGAATAGAGTTTATATTTATAAAATAAATGAAGCTTAAATGTTTATATTTAAATATAATTGAAATGAGCTCGCCGCAACACGATACTTCATAATTTGATGTTTCGAACTTCAATTGAGTATATAGAATTCAACTTAAGTCGAAAATCTTTGAAACAAGAATCTTGGGACCTATTAAATTATAGTTTTCTAATGGAGGAGAAAAATATGGATTTCATCTTATAGATTTTGAGTTATGTCAAAATCTAATTTTCAAAAAAAAAAAACAACGCTATAATCGTTTATAAAACATAATGGTTTATTTAAATAAATAAAAGGATTTTAAGCAAATAAAACTTATAACTTCCATTAGAAAAATCCAGACTTGAGTTATAAAATAAATATGAACTCAAGTAGAGTAAATGGATTGATTTTTGAAATAAAAATCATATTTTTAATTATTAAGTAAAATTAACTAAGTAGAAGAATAATTAGATAATTGAGTTTTGGATCGAGTTTAACTTTGGATAAGAATGAATAAGATTTGTGAATTCATATTCAAAATCGAATCTGAAACTTGAATAAACAATGGAATTCGACTGGTTATATGCGAATTAAATATATACATGTAGGTGATATGTTCAAATAAAAAGTGAAATAAGCAAAAGAGCTAACTAAAGAATAAATTAGTGAATTGAGTTAAAAACAATTGGATTGAGTTGGAATGAATTGAGAATGGTTTAATAGATGTTTGAACAGGTTTGGAATGAAGCTAATGAAAGATATAAATTGAATGCCCGACAAAGGAGGTACATATTTAATTTAATATGAGATTTTACGAGCCTATTTGGCAAGTCACTTGGCTTTTTGATTTTCTTTTTAAATGGAAAGGGATTAGAGAGGTGATTTGTGGTTGCACCGATTAAGCCATACAAAGGAGACGCTGGCGAATTTTTCCGGAAATTTAGGGAGATAGAAAAATTCAAGAAAGTTTGATAATTAGAAATTGACCTATCAATTATATATAGAATTAAATAAGAGAATAAACATATAATGAAATTTTATAAGTAAAAGGGGGGATTTATAAAATTATATCTTGAGAGGTTGAAAAAGAAATGTATACACGTTTTAAAGTGAATGATGGTATAAAAGCAGATTGAAATGATTTTGTTGATAAAAAGTTAAGAAATGGAGTTAAGGAAATTAGAAACTGACTAGAGATTAGTTGAATTGAATGGCTTCTTGAGTGTCGATCTGTTTTTGATTGTGGCCTTCGGGGTTAATATTTAGGGATTTGTTCTCTTACTAGTTTATAGTTAGGGACTGATGAATGTGGAAGAATAGTGATTTGTGAATATATGGAAATGTTTTCTGATGTAAAAAAAAGATATTTCTGGAATATAGAAAATAAATAGTTATGATAGATGGAAATGTTTTTGCAAGAATCATGAGAAGGTAAATGGGTTTGGAAAATATCCGGGTAAAGATATTGAAGAGAAATTGAGAAATGATAAATTTAATTAATTAAATATTAATTAAAAGGGGCTTAGTGATTGTTTGAGGTTAATTAACAGTATTCACTTTAGGAATAAATCTTTGGATGAATGTTTTTTGTTTTATAGTTAAATAATTGACTATTCAAGTGTTGTCCAATTTAAATACCATCGTTATCAATACGGAGAGACCAATTAGATTTATTATCTGAAAATCACTCTGTATAGGCATAAATGTTAAGAATCAGAATATGATGAAGGTAATTGTAGATGGAGTAAAAATGCGAGAGTTGTTTTGTTAATCCTTGGTAGAAATTTCCTAAGATGGAATGATGGAATAGTGCCTTCAGTTTGTCCAGTCCTAGGATAACTTGTATTGATGAATGTTTGACAGAGTATGCCTAACAGATCATATATATTGATCTCTTCAAACGTATCTACGTTGGTGGCAGAGGAATTCGTCTATCTTAGCTTTACGTCCGTGATATTTTTGGTGAAATTAATAAATGATTTTGGCGGGTTTGACGATGTGGCATTCAAAGGAAATGAAGATGTGGCATGTTAAAAAGATAAGTGTGGCCTCAAGCCTCACAACCGGGAAATGGTATAAAATTTGGGAGGTCTTATGGCTAAGTGGGTAACTACCAATTAGGGTGTATTTTCACCTAATCTACAGAAAATTCATTTTCTTCTTTATTTTTTCGATGTTGTCCCTTTCGATTAACAGTTGTTGTTCCCAACCATTATGGGTTTTTCATTCGGAACACTCAAGCGAAGTGAGTGGTCGGTCATGTTTAGTTTGGGTTGCAAGATGTTGAACCCGGTGTATTTCTCTCTAGAGATATACTGTCGGAAGGTGGTCCCATACCTTGCTAGTTGGAATCCATTATCCAATAAGAGCCCACAGTTCTAATTGTATACTATGTATGTAGAGCGTGAGATGTAAGCATTCTGCCACATTGCTATTTATTTGATTTAGGAACTATTACAATATCAAAATAGTATGGATTTAAAAGAATATTTTGGATTATCGTAGGGTAAAAACCATCCGTATTTATGTTTGGATCGGTCTTATGATTATCCTCTCTTTTAAAAGGATTTTTAAAAGTTAAACTATGTAGTTGGAGTTTACTCACACCAGTCCCATGACTGACCAAAAGTTTATTTTGTTTTGTTTTATGCTAAATTCTTAGGTGCCCAAATTTGTATGGGCAATCAAGTAATTCAGGTATTTATAGATATACTTGGAGGATCTTGGAGTAGGAGGCTTCGACATTAGATAACTATGTATTATTTATTTCTGCTATGTTGTATTGTACTATGATGATGGTATGTATATACAGTTACAAATTTTGTATTCCAAAAACTATTATATATTATATATTTTATTCCGCTACGATGTGAAATTTTGTGTTGTTATTTATGTTCTTCTTTTATCCTTTTCTTCTTTATTCATAATGATTCATATTTTGTATGATTTGGGTTGGATTCGTGGTGTATTTAGTCAGCTCAGATAGTATGGATTTGCGGGCCATTACAGTTGGTATCAGAGCTTAGGTTGAGCGAACACGTAGGCTGTGGTGGGGGCTTACTTATTAGATATAGGGTCAGAAGTTCCCTAGAATGAGTTTGAGTGTATATATACGTGAGCGCGTATTTGTTAGTTGATATAAAAACTATATTTTATATTGTGTTGTTAGTTTTGGCGAGTGGTTTACGAATTCTAGTCGATGCAGAAAGTACAATTGTATCGATAGGTGTTTCTAAACAACTGAACAAAGAATAAGACATAATATTGTATTAAAGTGGGTATTTATTTTGATATTAAATAATTGTTTGAAACTATTATAATAAATGGACGAGTTGGTTGTTTTTATTATAATTAAATTAGATTATAAAATTGGAATGGTTATATAAAACCAAATATAATTTATATATAAATAAAATATACAAAAAAGATGAGTTAAAATTGGATTCAGAATCAGAATTAAGAATTTAAATCATAGGTGTTTGGAAAAATATTTTTCCTAAATAAATATAAAGTAATATATCATTACTTTGAAGAATTTGACTGAAAATTATTTTTGAATGTATTTTGAAAGTAATAAAGCACTGAACTCACTTCAATAGCTGAAAAATAATTCTGACGATGGTTGTAGCATCATCAGTGTTTATTTTTGAGTTTCTAAGTGAAAAATTGCTACCTTACAGAAGTTTTGGTAGAACTAAAATTGTAGAAGTATGAAATGTTGGGTTTTAATATAAGTTGATTTGGACAAGTTAACGAGTTTGTAGCATTTTTTCTACTTTAGTAATTTCGGGGACAAAATTCTTTTAAAGGGGGAAGAATGTAATGACCCGGATTTTTGAAGATTAATTTTAAACATTTAATATTATTTAAATGTCGAGTTGATACTATAATTGAAGTTTTATATCGAGTTTATCAATTAATAATCGAATATGATTAATTTCGAGTATATCAAGTTACTGTAATATGAAAATAAAATAAAATCATATTCGAAGTTAAAACTAAATCGAAACGATTCAAATGATCAATATGAATCATATTTGAATATAAGTGATAGTAATAATATTTTATTATCGAGAAATGGATTGTTTTGAATTTAAATAATATTTTATCGATTTAATTTGGTATGTGAAAACAGTTAATTTTCAAACGACCTCAGTTTTCGAAGAAACCAATTTTATCGGGTCTGGAATGTCAAACCATAGCAGTGTGTCAATTTTCATCACGATCGGAGCTCATATATGGTAATTTTCACATGAAACTTCGTGTGTAAGTTTCTTATGTATATTATAATAATAAAATTTTCAGATAAGCACAAAATTGAATTAAAAATCAAATCAGAATCCATTTAAATAAAATAAAAATCTCTTTATTTTAAATCATATTAATTTAAATCAAATCAAAATTAGATATTTCGTATTTAAGCCTATCACCTTAATGTACAACGCAGACCTAAATTCCTTGTTACCCAAGTTCTTCTTCATCTATAAATCGCACGCATCTTCCCCTTTCTCTGTTTTATTTCTCCAGACAATATTTCAATGCTGCTCCCCCTATTTCCAAAATCAAATGTGTATATTCTTTCCCTTCTTACCTTTATGTAAATCGTATCTACCTCCCCTTTATTCTTGCCATTTTGTTCCTCTTAGGAAATTTAAGAAAAACACTCCCTCCCTCATTTTTTCAGCAATCGAAATCTTTCCCGTCCTTTTCCAAGGGAATCAAATTGAAAATCTAGATCGCCAACCATGGTAATATTTGAAGCGTGATATCGAATGGGGCACTCGCGACTAGGGGAAAGGGGCCCGATGATGTGATTCGAAGGTCGTGGGTGTTGTGGGGCTTTAGGTGACGATAGGGAACAAGGAGGAGGGCACAATACTTACAATGGGGAGGCACACAAATAGTCAAAATTTGGTAAAGATAAGTGAGAATAAAATTCACAACTTTTATGCTTGGCTACAGGGCTGAAGTCGCAATCTTAAACTGATTGCTGGAGTTTGGATCGAGATCAACAGGGAGTGTTTGGAGAGGTCATAATGGATTTTAGGATGAATTTGGAAGCACAATGGCAAGGGAGACGATTGGGTGGAGTGTTGTCTGGTGTTGAAGAAGCAGCAACAACATGGTGTTCGACAGTAGGATATTGAAGTGGGTTCGAACAATTTACTTTGAGGATCGAGTATACAGTAGCGATAAGGGATCAACAGAAAATTAATGGATTATTGAGGATTTCATTGGTGCTTAGTTCATGATGAACTAGGTGATGATGGAAATGAAATCTGAGGTGTGAACGAGTCCATGAAGGTTGATGGCAGTGAATTGTATACTCGGGTTCGGCTAATGAGAAGTGTCCGAATGTACTTGTTTGGGGAAGGAGATATACGTGGGTTAAGGTATAATTTAATTAATTCACTTAATTTTTTATAATCAAAATTCTTATATGTGATGTATTAAATTTATAGAAGGTTGGAAAATCATGATGAAAGGTATTTGGAGTCAATCCGAGTTGACTGGGATTTAATTTAAATTAATGGTGTTTGATTAAATTTCAATTAGGATATTCGGCAAATAAAAATCAAGGTGATTAAACTCACTCTCTAGATTCGTTTATAATTTTAGTATAAACAAATTTTATTTTAAATAATTTTTATATGTTTTTTGTTGATTGTTTTGATGCATTGAATAATTTTTAATAAATTGCGGCTATATATATATACATATATTACTCATATAGGCTTCGTGGTTGTGGCTATTATATATATGTATATATATATAAATTGGATATTTCCCGCAGTACCATTAGTAGATGACCCTATGTGCCCCACAATACATATATTGGATGACCTTCTATACCGCGATATCCTGCCGCAGGATGGGTATTATTTATGTTGTCTAATATCTATGGATGCGTGAAAAATAGGTTGGAGGGAGCCAATTGGATTCCACAAATTTATTTATCGTTGTTTTCATATATATTATAATATATGATGTTTTAAAAAATCTATGATTGTGTGTTTTGGATGTTTGAATGGCACTGGCTCTAGGTAATGGTATTTAGTGGCCTGAACTTCCCGGCCAGCCTAAACCGAACAAGAAGGCGGACTGCTATGAGAATAAGACAAATTAGAATAATACAATAGAACATTTCATTGTTTATCACAACAATTACATCAAAGTACAGGAATATATCAGAGTATAAATAAATAATATACAGTAAAAAATATCAGAAATTTAAATTACATTTAAATACACAACAGCAGAAAAATAATACATAACACAACTGAAAGAAATACACAGATGCAGAGCTTTCCGAATATAGCTCCAGTTGTAAATCCAGGATTCTATGAATATATTATAAGCAAAACCAAAACTACTAGCTGCCCTGTGGAAAATAGGGGCACCTAGAGCTTAGGTTAAAACAACAAACTCCAGGTCAGTCATGTGACTGGTGTGAGAACTAAAACAATTACTTAAAACTTTACTTTAAAATCAGGTAAATCAAGGGACCACGCCGTATAACACGGAACGAGTTTTCTCCTAAGAATACTAGTGCATAAAACAGTTTATAAACAGCGCAATGCTTTTCAAAAAATGAAGCTATTGCAAGACTCAGGTCCCATCACACAATGCAATGTAAGCCGAAGGATAGAAGTTTTTACCTTATAATAACCAAATATGCTTGGTACGATTAAAACTAATCATTTTGATATTACTATAAGTATATAGTGTCAAAATCAACTTCAAATATAAATGTATCAATCATAGACGACATAGTATCCCATGGTACTATGTCGCCGTACTAATTTTACAACTAAAACTGAGATATCACGTATTGGAAATTGGATTTCCGTCATGAGTCGAGGCAAGGGATGTACTCCTCCCCGGCTTCGAGACACTCTAGCAAATACTTCAGGGTTCCCCGTAGTGAACCCTTGGATCCTCCAAGGCCAGTCCACACTTACGTTAGTGGATTGGCAATTCCAGAGCACACGTTTCCTGATCCTATAGGACCTATCCATTGGCTCCGTAGTAACCGATATTTCCAAGGCTCCTCGCAATCCATCATCCAGATATGTAAAAATAAATAAATGACTGGGATCCGTACCACGAAACCACCCATAGCTAGAAGGAAACGTCATGCACTCCTTGGGTCCCTTATCCTGTTTTTGACTCATACAGAGGTGTGAGGCTCGCGAATTAACGCTATACACAAAGCTATGTTATTTAAAGCCGTGCTTTGATCATCAACCATAAGACTCTGCTTTTCAACAGAAGCCTTAATCCTTTGCATCTCAGCATTCCACACTGACAATTCACGCCATGCGACTGATGTCTATCGATATATAACCTCTGAGCTCGTACGTCTCAAAGAAGGGTGTTAAGCAAGAGAATAAATTCTACTCCACCAAACAAATATATATTTAATATAGATCAATCGACATAGAATATAATCCAATGTTAGACACACATCCATTTACTAGTTCGTTCGAGGTCTGAACGAAACCGGAGGCACCTTATTCCTCATCCCATATGTCCAATACAGGAGAGAGGTCCTTGCATATCCGGTCGATCTCCAAGTACGTCTAGACGATCACCACTTATTACCTTGTCTTGGGTGTACAACCCAATCAAGACATCAATAATCATCCAAACGATGTGAAGACCTCTTGTCTTCAACCACCGTCTTCATCATCGACTTATCGTCGAATCAATTATTCAGAATGGGTATAAACCCGACCTTTCCGAATAATTCACATATCTTATGATCAAGTGCTATAAAAACACAATATACGCCTCATTCCAATTCTGAATATTCTTTTATTCAAATATTCATATCTTTAGGGAAATGTTCCCATTAATTTTATCAAAGATAAATTCTTTAAATTTATTCTTTAATCTTCCGTTGGACATCAATTCAAACCAAATTAAGGTTTATCCAAACTAGTTGGGATTAGCGCACCTTACCGAAGTAATCATTTGTTATATTTCCCAATCCCAACCTATTCATCCCATGGAGAAAAACTGGTAATACTCCATATCTAACACCACAGTGTTTTTGGTAAATTTAAGTACCATTTCACGTTTAAATCTAATTAAAGATTTAACCATCGCCTGGAGTAAAACTGGTGGTACTGCATTCTCGATCATTTCACAAATTTGATAATTTAAATAATCATATTCACATTCCAATCTAATTGAATATTCATTAAAACTCCACTTAGTTTTAATTTTCCCAAAAATCATTGTTAATGATTATTTAACTTTGGGAAATCAAACATGCCACATTGACAATCTACGCTGTACCACTGATTTCTGCCGATATATAACCTCTAAGCTCGTACGTCTTAAAGAAGGGTGTTGAGCAAGAGAATAAACTCTCTACCACCAAACAGATACATATTTAGCATATATCAACAATACAGTTCGAAATACAATGTCAGACATGTAATCCTGTCTTTAATTGGGTTAAAGAACCAATGTCATTTAAAACACATTTCGCGATAAACCCAAAATCACATTCCATTAATTATGGAATCTTCATGGAAAACAGATCAATATATAATCAATATCAATTTCCGTATCCGACTAATAATATAAATGGAATAACGACAAAGCCTTTTAAATTCCATATATATTAACAGTCTTCCTCCACAGAAGCTCACTTCGATTATTACCAAATCGAATTCCATTCATTTCCAATTTATTTTATTAAATTGGAAAACTCTACTTTGGAAAATTCCATTAAATCTTGGGATAAAGTTTTATAAATTCCAAATCTTAACTTCACTATCAATCGGGTTAAAGAACAAGTGTTATTTAAAACACCATTCTTGATAAACCCAAAAATCCAATTTTTAATTCAATTCCAATTAAATATTAACTAATTGGTAAACTTCTCTAAATCTTAAATAAAAGATTTATTCTTTTCTCAACTGGGTTTAAGAACAGGGTTAGTGAAGACATCGTTCACGACAAATCCAAAATCCCATTTGATATTAAATACAAGGCTCTGAATGGAAATTATATCGGCTTATATTCAATATCAAATTCTGAAACCAACAAATATCGTATTGGAAATAACGATATATATATATATATATATTCCAAATTTCCATAATAATATCCGTATAATCACGGAATCCAATATCAAAATATTTCGAAGATTATTTCCATTATAAATCCATTTCAAATCTATTCTAATTTGTTCATTGGAAATTTCTGGTTATATTAAAACCATTCACAAATCCAGTTTATTTTATTTAAAAATTTTTGGATTCCAAATCTAGTTAATAACTAGTTCATTTTGATAAAAATATATTTTTATCTTTACAAACGTGGAAGTTTTCATCCCAATTCTTTCTAAATCATTTATTATGATTTTACACAAATTATTACCATTTTTAATAATTTTATTAAGGCCCTTTCAGTCGATTTCCATAAACGGCCATTGAACTGCGCTTACAACGACCTTTTCCAAATTTGATTTGGATATAATTCCAAATCCAGCTGTTAGATTTCTAATCTCTTATATTCGTTGGAAAGCTCTTTTTGATATGAACCCAACGGTCCTGGCTTTAGGAGAATCCGACGGTCGGATCTCCCGTAATATCAATTCGAAGTCAATGGTTAAAATTCACGAACGGTCGCGGCGCGTTCTATTTAGGCCATTTAATATATATATATATATATATATATATATATAATATTTTGTCAATTTCCATTTTAAACGTATTTTATATATCGTTTAAAAATTCGTTTTAAAACGATTCTAACTTAATTTCAATTGTAAATCCAAATTGAATATTCCTTATCATTATAATATTTAAATGATAATATTTTCAAAATATCAGATTTTGAAATAATTTCCTTTTTGATATTCATTATAAAAATGAATAAAATCGATCTAAATATCGTTCGCGTCAAAATGGTGCAAATCTAATCAACACGGCTTTATATATTTCAATATTTTCGTGTCCATCCAAAATCGGGCATCAAATTCACATTTTAATCCCTTACTGAATATTATTTATAAAATATTCGTTATTTTAAAATATTCCTTCTTTCTGAATTGGGATTAGACATAGCTAATTACCATACAATATTATTTATATGGATTTCATACGCACATGTACACAACAATAATTATACACAATCAACCATCATCTAGAGTGCCCTACACAATTGCATAAGCATTAAATATAAATAATTAATGCTTACAACAGTTTGTCAACCAATCGATTGACATATAACTAAACAATTAGGATTAGTGTACACCAAATATCACTTCAATACCCATGTGGGGTTTCAACTAATAAATACTAAATATTATTTGTGCAGTTGGGCGATGTGTAAAATTATCGTCCCAAACGATATCACAAAAATAGGCGACATAAACAAGTCGTTCGACTTGTAAATGGATGTGTAAACTTATTTTTAACTACCCAATATTTATTTTATTTATCGCAGTTATAAGCTAAAAATAATATTTTCAACTAACTAAATTTTCCTAACACTTTTTAGAAAATTTCGGCAGCATAACGGCACGATACTAGAACCGAAATAAGGTCCATCCTTATCACTCGCCTAATACTGGCTCGCGCCATACACAAACCAATTTCAATCCAATTCACATCCAAATCAAATCCAAAAAATAAATCAATTTTCTCAACCATAATCAAATCACGTAGAACATCCAAATAAACAAATACTCAACTACCCCCAATGCTATTTACGGTGCCATAAGTGGCTATTCGCGGAGTATGAAATCCATGTGTCAATAATATCCATACATCGCTTTCAATTTATGTGATTGTGTGAATTTGAGTGTTGAACTCCATATAATTCAAATAAAAATCCATATTGGAAATTTCTATATATTTACAGTTATAAAATACATTAACTAACTATACAAAAATTTTAGTGAGAAAGAGTTCTCACCTTTGGTTTTCACTCGGTCATTCTTTATTAGATAGTTCGGATTCCGTACTGCTTCCAGTTAGTTCCATCGCAATTTGTTTCACGCGGTATATATATTAAAAATCATATTTTTTTAACTATATATATATATATATATATATTAAAATCATGTTTTTATTTGATGTTCTTATATATAAAAATCATATTTTTATTTGAACCATTTCATAATAAAAATCTCATTTTTAACATCGCTATATATAATTAAAAATAACATTTTCATAACGCTACTATACACACACATTCATATATATATAAATCAAATTGTTATAATGCTATTATATATATAAAAATCAAATTTCTACTCTAAAATGATATATATAAAAATCATATTTTTATATAACTGAAAATCATATTTTTATATTGCTTCTATACATATAAAAATCATATTTTTATGTCGTTGCTCATATAATAAAAATCATATTTTTATATCGCTATTCATATTATAAAAATCATATTTTTAAAATGCTATTCATATAATAAAAATCATATTTTTATAACGCTATTCATATTATAAAAATCATATTTTTATAACGCTATTCATATAATAAAAATCATATTTTTATAACGCTATTATATATATAAAAATCATATTTTTATTTCAAAGTTGTATATATATAAAAAACCCTACTTTTATTTCAATGCTAGTTATATAAAAATCCTATTTTTATTTTTAAAACAATGCCATATTTATTTATAAAAATCTGAAATCTAAACACAATGTCACTCCTATAAAAACTAATTTTAAAATCAATGCTTTTTTTATTTAATTAAACTAATTATTTATAATAAATAAATATAAAAACTTACAGGCAGCAGGTGGTGGCTGAAGGGGCGGCGGGGTGGTTCAGATGGTTAGACGTGGGGCTACGGTGGCTGAGGCGTCAGTTTTGGGTTATGTTGCTTGGGATCCGCGGTTTTAGAGGCAGAGAGAGGAGAGGGAAGAAGGGGTGCGACAGTCCTCCTGGTTGGCAGCGGCGGTGTGTGGCCAAGCGACGGTGCGGTTTGGGGCTGGGCCATGGGAAATGAGGGTGGAGCAGGGTTACTTTTTATTTTTGAGCGTTGACTATTATGAGGAGAGAGAGGGAAGTAGAATTTTTTTTAATTTTGAATCCAAAAAGTTACCTTTTCATTTGAACTTCAAATTGAACTCAACGACAACTGTTCCTAACTAATTACCTCCATTTCAAACACAATGGGATACGTCCAGTAAGACAGTTCGACTGTTTCGATCAGTTTTCATCAAAATTAAAATATAAATTAATATAACGTTCAAAATTGATTTCAACGTACATTTTAATTTACCGAGGCCAAATATTGACTCCAAAAATTCCAGAAAAATAATTCTAGCTATGTTTTGATGATACAGTCCCAACAAGACTAATTTCGTTGAATTTGGAGACCGTTTGAAAAACGGTCATTTTCCAGTCGATTAAATTCAAACTAAACTGACCAAACACGTTTAAATTCACCACGCTCACATATTAATTCCAAAAATTATGAAAATTGGAATCTAGCAATAATTTGACATTCCAGATCCAACAAAAGTGGTTTCGTCGAAAAAGGAGTTCGTTTGCAAAATGGCTATTTTTAAGGTCTATATACTATATTAAAAATATATATAAATTCCATAGCGACTATTTTAAATTTTAAATTAGACATAACTTTTTATTTCCATTATGAAATCTGAATTTTTCACATTCGTTAGAAAGATATAATTAAAAAGATTCAAATATTTTTGGTTTTACTGAAATTCGATTTATTTTGAATTTTGTATATTCAGTTGAAATTTGAAATTGGATTTTCAAACTACCGCGTCAATTCAGGCTCGTTTTATAATTAAAATAAATTTATACGTTCTAACTTCAATATAAATAAATTTTTAGTCGTTATTATTTAGAATAAATTATTTTAAATATTCAAAATCCATTAAATAGCTAAAATAAAAAATTTAAATTGGTTCTGAAAATCCGAATTGTTACATGGTATTTAAAATACTGTAAAAATGTATTCAGATAAAACGGAAAACAAATTGAGTTCTATAAAGGAAAAATTTAGTTTTCTAAAATATAATTTGAAATTCGAATGGGTTAGGAAATATTTACTTGTTTCTAATAATAAAAACAAGTAGTTAAATTTATAAATGATGTTTATAAATGAAGGGAAAATTTATCATTGGATAAGTTTAAAATTTTAAATTCGGTTATGAATTTAAAAAGAGATCCGGGAATCGTTTTAAAAAGTAAACAATAAATTTATTTCCAATTTTTGGAATATAAACTGAAATTAAATAAATTATAAGAATTTATAATTGGAATTTAATATAGAAGTTGAGTTTGTAAATAAAATAATAACTGAATTACGAAATAATCGACAATTTAAGATAATCAGGAATTTTAAATTGAATTTGGAAAACTGACTTATTTATTAAAATATTAAAGAATAGAGTTGAAATTTACAAAATAAAGGAAGCTTAAATGTTTATATTTAAATATTATTAAAACGAGCTAGCCTTAGCGCGGTAGTCCGTAATATGACGTTTCGAACTTCAATTAAGTATATCGAACTCAATTTAAGTCAGAATTCTTTGAAATAAGAATCGCTGGGACCCATTAAATGATAGTTTTCTAACGGAGGAGAAAAAGATGGATTTTTTCTTATATTTTGAGTTATTTCAAAATCAAATTTTCACAAAACCAGCACTGTAATCGTTTATAAACCATAACAGTTTATTTAAATAAATATAGGTATTTTAAGCAAATAAAACTTATGATTTCCATTAGAACAATGCAGACTTGAGTTATAAAATAAATATGAACTCAAGTGGAGTAAATGTTTTGATTTTTGAAACAAAAATCACATTTTTAATTATTAAATAGTATTAACTAAGTAAAAGAATAATGCAATAACCCAGAAAATACGAACAAATTTAAAAATTTTATTTTGGCAATTTTGATGAATTTTGAATATTTAAAATGATTTATTTTAAATAATAATGACGAGAAATTTATTTTGAATAGAATTAGAACGTATATATTTTTTTGAATCGTTGAATATAAATATTTATTTTTAATAATAAAAGGAATTAAAAATGGCGCGGTAGTTTGAAAATTTGATTTCAAATTTCAAATTTCAAATGACTGTATGGGATTCAAAATAAACCGGATTTTAGCGAACCAAAAATATTAGAATCTATTTGGGAATATCTTTCCAACGAATCCGAAAAATTGAAATTTCATAGCGGGGATAAAAAGTTATGTCCAATTGAAAATTCAGAATAGTCGTTGTGGAATTCTGGCCCTTAAAAATTGAAATTTTGCAAACGACCTCCGTTTTCGACGAAAGCACTTTTGTTGGATCTGTAGTGTTAAGTTATTGCTTGATTCCAAAATTCATAATTTTCTGATTCAATATGTGAGCGTGGCAAAAGAAAACGTGTTTTGACAGTTTCATTCAATTTCGATCGACCAAAAAATGGCCATTTTTCAAACGGTCTCCAAATTTGATGAAATTAGTTTTGTTAGGACGATATCATCAATACGAAGCTAGAAAATATTTTTCGGGAATTTTTAGAGTCCGTATGTGGCCCCGGTAAATTGAAATGTACGTTTAAAATTGAATATATAGATATAAATTTAAATTTCGATGGAAACTGATTGAAACTGTCGAATCAGCTTATCGGACATATCCCACTGTGTTCGGAATGGGGTATTACGCTAAGGGCGACAGTCGGTGGGTTTGATTTGGAGGTCGAATAAAAAGTCAACCTTCAAGGAAATTAAATAATATAATTAAATATATATATATATTATCTCCCTCTCTCCACTCAGCAAAACAAACGAGATAGAAAAAAAGAGAAACACGAACGGCGGAAATGGACACCCACCCATCGATGCCCGCCGTCGTACCCAGCAGTGGCCGCCGCCGTCCCTGACGGAGCTCCTACGGCCTCCCCTCCGCGCCTCCTTTTTCCCCCTCTCTCGATTTGAACAACCCAACGCCCTAAACCCCCATCCCCAATCGAAAACAGCCACCACCCGACGCAACAAAGCCCACAGCCGCCATCCCCGAGCCGGCTCCACCACCTGCCACACCCGTGACTCTCCCTGCCGCCTGCAGCTCCGCAACGGCCATCCCCACCTCCCAAAAACCTAGTAAGCTTCTCCTTTTTATTTATTTTTATATATATAGGTTAATTAATTTTAAAAAGGGTATATAAAATTAGTTTTAATTTATAGAAAAACATTTTATAAAGATCTGATTTCTATAAAATAAAGTGGTGATCTTAAACATCATAAAGTTGTGATTTTTAACATCACAAAGTTGTGGTTTTTAGCATCACAAAGTTGTGATTTTTAACATGATAAAGCTTTGATTTTTAAATGAGTAAAGATTGATTTTTTTATTTATTTATGTAAAGCTTTGATTTTTGTTTAGTTAAAGTTATGATTTATATTTATATAAAAGTATAATTTTTATATATAAGTAGCGTATTAAAAATATAATCTTTATATGTATAACATGAGAATAAAGATGTGATTTTTATTATGTATAACGTATAAAAATGTGATCTTTTATATGTGTATAGCGTTACAATATAAAGATATAGCTTTATGTATATAGTTGGATAAATATTTGATTTTTATAAATAGAAAAGATTCGATTTTTATATATTCATTAGCGATATAAAAATATTGTTTTTAGTTAGGTAAAAATATAAATTTCATCGTATATGAAATAATATTTCGAGTAGGATAAAAATAGAATTTTTATATATAGTAGCGTCGGTTAAAATGTGATTTTTATAGGTAAAGTGTAGTGATAAAAATGTGATTTTTAATATCAACTGCGTGAAACAGATGACGATGGAACGAACTGAAATCAAAATGGAATCGGAACCGTCCTTTAAAGAATGACGGAGTGGAAACCAAAGGTGAGAAATCCTCACTATAATTTTTCTATACAGTTATTTATTTTATAACTGCATATATGAACTGTTCCACGTCGTCCACAGACCATGGACGACTTGTGTGGTAGTTTAGTTTGGTTGTTTGGATTGTTTTGTTGAATTTGGTTGTTTGGGTGAAATGGAATTGATTAGACTGGGATCTGTATGGCGCAGGCCATTATTAGACAGGGGATAAGGCTAAGCCTTATCCCGTTTCTAGTATCGTGCTGTTATGCCGCCGAAATTTTCTAAAATATGTTAGAACAATAAAAATATCATTTTTATTGTGTAAACGAACCGAATAAATATTTTATTGTTAAAAATATAATTTTTAACATATATATGAAAGAGAATAAATATTCATTTACAAATCAGACGATTTGTTTATGTACTTGCCGGATATTGATTGGGACGATAAATTTTACACATCGCCGAACTGCACAAATAAAACCTGTGTTTGATTGTTTGAAACCCCACACGGGTATTGGGATGATATTGGACATACACTAATCCCGATATTTAGTTGTATGTCGACCAATTGATTGACAGGCTGTTATAAGCGTTAAATATTTATATTTGATGCTTATGCAGTGTAGAATGCACTCTGGATGATGGATTGCTGTTTTCATTGTTGTTATACACATTTATTGTGTGAAATCCATATAATCAAATTATATAGTAATTGACTGTTTCTGATTCCAGCTCAGAAAGAATGAATATTTTAAAATAATATTCAGAAAAGAAGCAAAACATGATTTTGATGTCCGATTTGGTATGGACACGATTAAATTTAAAAATATAAAGCCGTGTTGATTAGATTAACGCCATTTTGACGGGAACGATATTTATATCGATTTTATTCATTTTTATAATGAATATCGAAAAGGAATTTATTTCAAAATATAATGTTTTGAAAATATTATCAATTATATATCGATGATATAGAATATTCAATTTTGATTTGAAATTGAATATGAAGTTGAAATCGTTTCGAAAACAAATTTAAAACGACTTATAAAATGCGTTTTAAATGGAAATCGATGAAATATATATTATATATATTATGTATGTAATATAATGGCCTGAATAGAACGCGTCACGCTATGGCAGTTCGCGAATTTCAACCATTGACTTCGAACGGACATTACGGGAGATCCGACTGTCGGATTCCCCTAAAGCTGGAACCGTTAGGTTCGTATCGAAAAGAGATTTCTAACGAATACAGGAAATTAGAAATCTAACGGTTGGATTTGGAATTATGTCCAAATCAAATTTGGAAAAGGTCGCTGTAAGTGCAGTTCGATGGCCGTTTGTTGAAATTGACTGTACGGGCCTTGATAAAATTATTAAAATTATCAATAATTTGTTTAAAATCATAATAAATTATTTGGAAAGAATTGGGATGAAAAATTCCATATTTGAAAAGATAAAAATAGATTTTTATCGAAATGAACTAGTTTTGAACTAGAGTTATAATTCAATTATTTTTAAAAATAAATAAATTCGAATTGAAATGGTTTTAAAAATAATCATAATTTCCAATATATAAATTGGGAATGGATTTGAATCGAAATTGTCTTCGGAATATTTCGATGTTGGATTTCGAGATTATACAGATATTATTATGGAAATTTGAAAGATATATTTATATCGTTATTTCCAATATGATATTTGTTGGTCGTAGAATTTGATATTGAATATAAGCCGATATATTTTCTATTTAGAGCTTTGTATTTAATATCAAATGGGATCTGGGTTTGTCATGAATGGTGTCTTCATTAACACTGTTCTTAAACCCGATTGAGAAAAGATTAAATCTTTTTATTTAGATTTAATAAATTATACCAATTAAATAATATTTAATTGGAATTGAATTGGAATTGATTTTTGGGTTTATCGTGAATGGTGTTTTAAATAACACTTGTTCTTTAACCCGATAATTAATGGAATGTGAATGGGATTTGTTGTGAACTGTGTTTTAAAGACATTCGTTCTTTACCCGATTTACAGTGAAATGAGATTTGAAATTTATATCTTTTGTTAAGATTTATAGGAGATTTTCTAAAGTAAAGTTTTCCAATTTAATAAAATAAATTGGAATGGAATGGAATTCGATTTGGTAATGATCGAAGTGAACTTCTGTTGAGGAAGAATGTTAATATATATGGAATTTAAAAGGCTTTGCCATTATTCCATTTATATTATTAGTCGGATATGGAAGTTCATATCGATTATATATATTGATCTGTTTTCCGTGAAGATTCCATTGTTAATGGAATGTGATTTTGGGTTTAACGGGAGGTGTGTTTTAAATGACATTAGTTCTTTAACCCAGTTAAAGATAAGATTTATTTCCTGGATTTGAATAATCATTAAGTAATGATTTTTGGAAATTAAAACTGAATTAGAGTTTTAATAAATCTTTAAATAGATGAAAGGTGAATTTGATAACTAAAATTATCAAATTCAAGAAATGATCGAGAATGGAGTATCACCAATTTTTCTCCAAGCGATAGTTAAATCTTTAATTAGATTTGAACGTGAAATGGTAATTAATTTTACTGATAACACTGTGGTGTTAGATATGAAGTATTACCAGTTTTACTTCATGGGATGAATAGGTTGGGATTGGGAAATTTAAAACAAATGATTACTTTGGTAAGGTTCATTAATCCCAACTAGATTGGATAAACCATAATTTGGTTTGAACTGATATTCAAAAGAAGATTAAAGAATAAATTTAAAGAATTTATCTTTGATAAAATTAATGGGAACCTTTCCCAAAGTATAAGAATATTTGAATAAAAGAATATCTGGATTGGAATTAGGCATATGTTGTATTTTATAGCACTTGTTTATTATATACGCGACTTATTCGGAAAGACTGGGTTTATCCCATTCTGAATAACTGAATCGACGGTAAGTCAACGATGAAGATGGTGGTTGAAGACCTGAGGTCTTCACGTCGTTTGGATAATTACTGATGATCTTGATTGGGCTATACACGCAAGAGGAGGGAATCAGTTGGTGATCTTCCAGACGTACTTGGAGATCGATGGATATGCGAGGAATAAGGTTCCTCCGATTTCGTTCAGGCACAGAATGGACTTGTAAATGGATGTATGTCTGGCATTGGATTTCTTTCTGTGTGATTGATATCGGTTGCATAGCGTGAAATGCCTGTGTGGCACGCTGAGATGCAAATGACCAAGGCTTCTGTTGAAAAGCAGAGTCTTGTGGTTGATGCTCAAAGCACAACCTTTGTAGCGTAGCTTTGTGTAGCGTTAATTCGCAAGCCTCATACCCCAGTGTGAACCAGAAATGGGAGAGGACTGCAGGGAAGGCATGCATTTCCTTCTAGCTAAGAGTGGTGTCAGCTTTTTACACGCCTGGCATTTTACTTATGTGGATGATGAATTACGAGGCGCCTCGGTTATAATGGTCGATCCGGGACCGATGGAGTCATTTGGCTCATTTACGCCCCATAGGGTGGGGAAACACGTTGTTTAGGCATTTTAATCCACTTCGGACCGGCCCTGAAGATCCAAGGGTCGATGCGTTCTGATCCTGAGACATGGGCTAGATTGTCTCGAAGCGGTAAGTACGATCTCTTGCCTTGGTTCATAGATGGAAATCCAACTTCCAATTCGACATTTTGCGGTTTTAATTGTAAACCTATATATGGCGACATAGTGGTATGGGGAAATTATGCCATCTAGGATTGATACTTATGATTGAAATTGTTTTGACACTATACACTTATAGTAATAATAAAACATGAAATTTCATGTACCAATCATTCTTCGTTATTATAAGGTAAAAACTCTATCCTCCGGCTTGCGTTGCATTGTGTGATGGGACCTGAGTCTTATAATAGCTTCATTGTTCTTTATTTATCATTACGCTGTTGTTTTATGCACTGGTATTCTTGGGAGGAAACCTGTTCCGTGTTATACGGCGTGGTCCCTTGATTTACCTAACTTTAAAATAAAGATTAATAACTGTTTTAGTTCTCACACCAGTCACATGACTGACCTGGAGTTTATTATTTTAACCTAAACTCTGGGTGCCCCTATTTTTCGGACGGGCAACTAGTAGTTTTGGTTTTGTAGATTTATATTAACAGGATTCTGGTTTACTGCTGGAATGATATTCGAGAAGGCTCTGTATCTGTATATCTCCTTCAGTTGTGTTTTGTATTGTTTTTCTGCTGCTAAGTAATGTAATTTGTAAATATCTAATATTTAGTAAATGTGTAATATTTATCCATACTCTGTATATTCTTGTATTCTGATGAGATTGTTGTAAGAAGCAATTAAATGTTCTTCTGTTTGTGTTCTGATTCGTCTTGTCCTCGGTACAATCCATAATTTCCCGTAAGGGGAAGTTCGGGTCGTGTCAGTTTGGTATCAGAGCTTTGGTTTACAGAGCTCAGAGAACAAGACACATTAGAACCAAACTAAAGAATTCATCAGAAATTGGATTAGCAATCCAATAAGAATGACTCGTTAGAGATGGGATCAGTAGTGTCCTAGAATGAGTCGGAAGAGTATATTTTTAAAATGAAAACAAATATGGTTTTGAAAATTTAAACCTTATTTAACGTATTTAAATATTTATTTGTATTGAATTTGGACAATCCAATATATAAAGATTTTGCATATACGTCTGATCCACGAGTATTCGAAGTTTTAATATACTAGATAGATATAGAATCACACTCTAGTCGCCCGGGGATGAAACTATTGATGACTATATAGCATCAGTAGTTTGTGTTCGAGTTTCGAAAGTGGGATTTTTATACATTTCCATTAGACTGGTGTGAGAACCAAAATATAGTTAGAATATATTGTTGTGACTTGGCATCAAAAATGGATATATATATATATATAAATTATGAATTTGAAACGTTAATTGACTAATTGATTGATGGCTGTTTTGTTTGATTATTAGTTTAACTAATGAGATTGTTGAAACTAATATGCACATGAAAGGCAATTTTAGGCCAAATGGTACCAAATATTGAACTGTATTGAAAATTGTTTGAAATTGCATGCATGTACGTGTGTATCCATTGAGCAGGTCATTGCAAAGAGGCTAGAGAAGAGGAATAAAATTGTTTTCCCGACAATTAGGTACATGTTTATTGTATTTTTTGGGTTTTGGATGATTCTATGAGCCGATTGACTAGCCGCTTGGCTATTTCCTTTTCTTTTTGGATTGGAGAGGCCTGTATGGCAATTTCGGGATTTTCCCGGTGCTCCCGTGTAGGGGAGGTTATAGCGAATTTTTTTGAAAATTTAGGGTGTTAGCCAAGTTTCTGAGAAATTTGAAAAGTTCTTAGAAACTGAAAAGTTGAAGAATTTAAGCCATAATGAAAATAATGAAAGTTGAGTTGGTTTGTAAAACAACTTTCAGTTTCGTTCCTTTTTGGGGACGAAAAGTTTTAAGTGGGGGAGATTGTAATAGCCTGGAAAATCCGAACCAATTTAAAATTTTCATTTTGGCAATTTTGATGAATTTTGAATATTTAAAATGATTTATTTTAAATAATAACAACGAGAAATTTATTTTGAATAGAATTTGAACGTATATATTTATTTGAATCGTCATTGGAATATAAATATTTATTTTTAGTTATAAAAGAAATTGAAAATGGCGTGGTAGTTCGAAATTCGATTTCAAATTACAAATTTCAAATGACTGTACATGATTCAAAATAAACTAGATTTTAGCGAAACCAAAAATATTAGAATCTATTTGGGAATATCTTTCCAACAAATCCGGAAAATTGAAATTTCATAGCGGGGATAAAAAGTCATGTCCAATTGAAAATTCAGAATAGTCGTTGTGGAAATCTGGCCCTTAAAAATGGAAATTTTGGAAACGACCTCCGTTTTCGACGAAACCACTTTTGTTGGATCCGTAGTGTTAAGTTATTGCTAGATTCCAAAATTTGTAATTTTCTGAATCAATATATGAGCGTGGCAAAAGAAAACATGTTTTGGCAGTTTAGTCAATTTCGATCGACCAGAAAATGGCCATTTTTTAAATGGTCTCCAAATTCGATGAAATTAGTTTTATTAGGACCGTATCGTCAATACGAAGCTAGAAAAAAATTTCGGGAATTTTTAGAGTCCGTATGTGGCCCCAGTAAATTGAAATGTACGTTTAAAATTGAATTTATAGATTTAAATTTAAATTTCGATGGAAACTGATTGAAATGGTCGAATCAGCTTACCGGACATATCCCATAATATTCGGAATAGGGGTATTACGCTAAGGGCGACAATCGGTGGGTTTGATTTGGAGGTCGAATAAAAAGTTAACCTTCAAGGAAATTAAATAATATAATAATATATTTTTATATATATTATCTCCCTCTCTCCACTCAGCAAAACAAACAAGATAGGAAAAAAAAAAGAGAAACACGAACGACAGAAATGGACCCCCTCCCATTGATGCCCACCGTCGTGCCCAGCAGTGGCCGCCGCGGCCCCAGGCGGAGCTCCTCCGGCCTCCCCTCCACGCCTCCTTCTTCCCCCTCTCTCGATTTGAACAACCCAACGCCCTAAACCCCCATCCCCAATCGAAAACAACCACCACTCGACACAACAAAGCCCACAGCCGCCATCTCCGAGCCAACGCCACCACCTGCCACACCCGCGACTCTCCCTGCCGCTTGCAGCTCCACAACGCCATCCCCACCTCCCAAAAACCTAGTAGGCTTCTCCTTTTTATTTATTTTTATATATATAGGGCAATTAGTTTTAAAAAGGGTATATAAAATCAGTTTTAATTTATAGAAAAACATTTTATAAAGATCTTATTTTTATAAAGTAAAGTAGTGATCTTCAATATCATAAAGTTGTGATTTTTAGCATCACAAACTTGTGGTTTTTAACATCACAAAGTTGTGATTTTTAACATGATAAAGCTTTGATTTTTAAATGAGTAAAGATTGATTTTATTTATTTATTTATGTAAAACTTTGATTTTTATTTAGTTAAAGTTATGATTTCTATTTATATAAAAATATAATTTTTATATATAAGTAGCATATTAAAAATATAATCTTTATATGTATAACATGAGAATAAAGATGCGATTTTTATTATGTATAACATATAAAAATGTGATCTTTTATACGTGTATATTGTTAGAATATAAAGATATAGCTTTATGTATACAGTTGGATAAATGTTTGATTTTTATAAATAGACAAGATTTGATTTTTATATATTCATTAGCGATATAAAAATATTGTTTTTAGTTAGGTAAAAATATAAATTTCATCGTATATGAAATAATATTTCGAGTAGGATAAAAATAGAATTTTTATATATAGTAGCGTCGTTAAAAATGTGATTTTTATAGGTAAAGTGTAGTGATAAAAATGTGATTTTTAATATCAACTGCGTGAAACAGATGATGATGGAACAAACTGAAATCAAAATGGAATCGGAACCGTCCTTTAAAGAATGACGGAGTGGAAACCAAAGGTGAGAACTCCTCACTATAATTTTTCTATATAGTTATTTATTTTATAACTGCATATATGAACCATTCCCCGTCATCCACAGACCGTGGAAGACTTGTGTGGTAGTTTAGTTTGGTTGATTGGGTTGTTTGGTTGAATTTGGTTGTTTGGGTGAAATGGAATTGATTAGATTGGGATGAGTGTGGCGCAAGCCATTTTTAGACTGAGGATAAGGCTAGGCCTTATCCCGTTTCTAGTATTGTGTCGTTATGCCACCGAAATTTTCTAAAATATGTTAGAACAATAAAAATATCATTTTTATTGTGTAAATGAACCGAATAAATATTTTATTGTTAAAAATATAATTTTTAACATGTATATGAAAGAGAATAAATATTCATTTACGAATCAGACGATTTGTTTATGTACACTGATTTGACAGATATTGATTGGGATGATAAATTTTACACATCGCCCAACTGCACAAATAAAACCTGTGTTTGATTGTTTGAAACCCCACACGGGTATTGGATGATATTGGACATACACTAATCCCGCAGTTATATGTCGATTGATTGATTGACAGACTGTTATAAGCGTTAAATATTTATATTTGATGCTTATACAGTGTAGAATGCACTCTGGATGATGGATTGCTGTTTTCATTGTTGTTATGCACATTTGTTGTGTGAAATCCATATAATCAAATTATATGGTAATTGACTGTGTCTGATTCCAGCTCAGAAAAAATGAATATTTTAAAATAACGATTATTTTAAAATAATGAATATTTTAAAATAATATTCAGAAAAGAATCAAAATATGATTTTGATGTCCGATTTGGGATGGACACGATTATATTTAAAAATATAAAGCCGTGTTGATTAGATTAACGCCATTTTGACGGGAACGATATTTATATCGATTTTATTCATTTTTATAATGAATATCGAAAGGAATTTATTTCAAAATATAATGTTTTGAAAATATTATCATTTATATATCGATGATATGGAATATTCAATTTTGATTTGAAATTGAATATGAAGTTGAAATTGTTTCGAAAACAAATTTAAAACGATTTATAAAATGCGTTTTAAATGGAAAACGACGAAATATATATTATATATATAATATATTGGCCTGAATAAAACGCGTCGCGCTGCGATAGTTCGCGAATTTCGACCATTGACTTCGAACGGACATTACGGGAGATCCGACCGTAAGATTCTCCTAAACCGAAACCATTGGGTTTGTATCGAAAAGAGCTTTCTAAAGAATACGAGAAATTAGAAATCTAACGTTGGATTTGGAATTATGTCCAAATCAAATATGGAAAAGGTCACTGTAAGTGTAGTTCGATGGCCATTTGTGGAAATCGACTGTACGGGCCTTGATAAAATTATTAAAAATATCAATAATTTGTTTAAAATCATAATAAATGATTTGGAAAGAATTGGGATGAAAAATTCCATATTTGAAAAGATAAAAATAGATTTTTATCGAAATGAACTAGTTTTGAACTAGAATTATAATTCAATTATTTTTAAAAATAAATAAATTGGATTTGAAATGGTTTAAAAAATAACCAGAATTTCCAATTTATAAATTAGGAATGGATTTGAATCGAAATTGTCTTCGGAATATTTCGATGTTGGATTTCATGATTATACAGATATTATTATGGAAATTTGAAAGATATATTTATGTCGTTATTTCCAATATGATATTTGTTGGTCGTAGAATTTGATATTGAATATAAGACGATATATTTTCTATTCAGAGCTTTGTATTTAATATCAAATGGGATCTGGGTTTGTCGTGAATGATGTCTTCATTAACATTGTCCTTAAACCCAATTGAGAAAAGATTAAATCTTTTTATTTAGATTTAATAAAGTATACCAATTAAATAATATTTAATTGGAATTGAATTGGAATTGATTTTTGGGTTTATCGTGAACGGTGTTTTAAATAACACTTGTTCTTTTACCCGATAATTAATGGAATGTGAATGGGGTTTGTTGTGAACTGTTTTTTTAAAGACATTCGTTCTTTACTCGATTTACAGTGAAATGAGATTTGAAATTTATAAATCTTTTGTTTAGATTTATAGGAGATTTTCCAAAGTAAAGTATTCCAATTTAATAAAATAAATGGGAATGGAATTCGATTTAATAATGATCGAAGTGAACTTCTGTTGAGGAAGACTGTTAATATATATGGAATTTAAAAGGCTTTGTTATTATTCCATTTATATTATTAGTCGGATGTGGGAGTTCATATCGATTATATATATTGATCTGTTTTCCATGAAGATTCCATTGTTAATGGAATGTGATTTTGGGTTTATCGTGAGCTGTGTTTTAAATGATATTAGTTCTTTAACCCAGTTAAAAATAGGATTTATTTCCTGGATTTGAATAATCATTAAGTAATGATTTTTGGAAATTAAAACTGAATTAGAGTTTTAATAAATCTTTAAATAGATTTAAAGGTGAATTTGATAACTAAAATTATCAAATTCAAGAAATGATCGAGAATGGAGTATCACCAATTTTGCTCCAAGCGATAGTTAAATCTTTAATTATATTTAAACGTGAAATGGTAATTAATTTTACCGATAACACTGTGGTGTTAGATATGAAGTACTACCAGTTTTACTTCATGGGATGAATAGGTTGAGATTGGGAAATTTAAAACAAATGATTACTTCGGTAAGGTTCGTTAATCCCAACTAGTTTGGATAAACCATAATTTGGTTTGAACTGATATTTAAAAGAAGATTAAATAATAAATTTAAATAATTTATCTTTGATAAAATTAATGGGAATGTTTCCCAAAGTATAAGAATATTTGAATAAAAGAATATTCTTGATTTGGATTAGGCGTATATTGTGTTTTTATAGCACTTATTTATTATATACGCGAGTTATTCGGAAAGACCGAGTTTATCCCATTCTGAATAACTGAATCGACGATAAGTCAACCATGAAGACAGTGGTTGAAGACCTGAGGTCTTCACGTCGTTTGGAGAATTACTGATGATCTTGATTGGGCTGTACACCAAGAGGAGAGTATCAGTTGGTGATCGTCCAGACGTACTTGGAGATCGATGGATATGCAAGGAATAAGGTTCCTCCGGTTTCGTTCAGACCCACAACGGACTTGTAAATGGATGTGTGTCTAACATCGGATTTCATTCTGTGTGATTGATATCGGTTGCATAGCGTGAACTGCCTGTGTGACATGCTGAGATGCAAATGATCAAGGCTTCTATTGAAAAGCAGAGTCTTGTGGTTGGTGATCAAAGAACGACCTTTGTGGTGTAGCTTTGTGTAGCGTTAATTCGCAACCCTCACACCCCAGTGTGAACCAGAATCGGGAGATGGCTGCAGGGAGGGCATGCGTTTCCTTCTAGCTAGGAGTGGTGTCAGCGTTTTACACGCCCTGGCATTTTACTTATGTGGATTGCTAGGCGCCTCGGTTATATCGGTCGATCCGGGACCGATGGATTCATTTGGCTCATTTACGCCCCATAGGGCAGGGAAACGCATTGTTCAGGCATTTTAATCCACTCCACGTGGACCGGACCTGAAGATCCAAGGGTCGATGCGTTCTGATCCTGAGACGTTGTAACGACCCAGAAAATCTGAACCAATTTAAAATTTTTAAATTGGCTAAAATATTGGATTTTAAATATTTAAAATAAATATTTTAAATAATGGCGATGAAAATTGAGTTTGAATCGACATTTGAAAACGAATATAATTAATTATAATTATATATAGAATTGAAAATAGCGTGGTAGTTCGATAATTCGATTTCAAACTTCAATTGAATATACCGGGTGCAGAACAATCCGGATTTTAGTGAAACCAAAAATATTTAAATCTGTTAGTGAATATCTTTCTAACGAATCCGACCAATCGAAATTTGATAGCAGGAATCAAAAGATATGTCCAGTTGAAAATTCTGAATAGTCGCTATGGAATTCAGGCCCTTAAAAATGGACATTTTGCAAACGACCTCGGATTTCGATGAAACCACTTTTGTTAGATCCGCAGTGTCAAGTTATTGCTAGGTTTCAAATTTCATAATTTTTCGAATCAATATGTGAGCGTGGCAAAAGAAAACGCGTTTGACCAGTTTCAGTTGATTTTAATCGACTGGAAATTGGCCATTTTTCCAACGGTCTCAGAATTCGATGAAACTAGTTTTGTTAGGACCATATCGTCAATACGAAGCTAGAAAATATTTTTCTGGAATCTTTCTAGTTAGTATGTGGCCCCGGTAATGTGAAATGTACGTTTAAAATTCAATATAGTGATTTAAATGTAAATTCAAAAGGAAACTGATTGTAACGATCAAATCAGCTTGCGATACATATCCCATTGTGCTCGGAATGGGGGTAAAACGCTATGGACGATAGGCGGTAGGCCTCGTTTCGAGGTCGTATGTAAAAGTCAACCTTTTTGCAAAATTAAATAATTAAATAAAAAAAAAATCTATTTTCCCTCCTATACCTGCCCCCCCCCCTGTAATTCATTACCGATTTCAGTATACAGAATAAAAAAAAAATAAAGAAGAAGAACGGAGGAAGAGCAGCTCGTCGCCTCCATCAAGCTCTGCCCGCCTCCGCCTGTCCCCCATCCCCCTCCATCGATCGAACACCCGAACCCTCCCTGCCAATTCGTGAGCCTCCAGAAGCATCGCGACCCCCAATTCTCGAGCCCCCCCCTGAAGCCGTTCGAAACCCTAGCCACCGCCTGCTCCGCCTCCTGCCGCGAGCCTGGCCGTCATCTCTCCCCCCCCTTCTTCGTAGGAAGGTAAATTGTTTTATCTTATTTTATTTTCATTTTAAAATTCCGATTGAAAAAGATTTTAAAACTGATTTGTTTTAAAAATAAAAACTGATTTGTTTTAAAAATAAAAACTGATTTGTTTTAAAAATAAAAAAAACTGATTTTTGTTTAAAAGGAAAAAAAACTGATTTTTGTTTAAAAGGAAAAAAAACTGATTTTTGTTTAAAAGGAAAAAAAACTGATTTTTGTTTAAATAGAAAAAAAAAACTGATTTTGTTTAAATAGTAAAAATTGATTTGTTTTAAAAATAAAAACTGATTTGTTTTAAAAATAAAAACTGATTTGTTTTAAAAATAAAAAATGATTTGTTTTAAAGGTAAAAACTTTAAATAGGAAAAAGGTTTAATCTATAAAGAGAAAAAGGATTTGAACTTTAAGAAGTAAAAATCAGATTTTTAGATATTGAAAGTCGAAGTAAAAATCAGATTTTTAGATATTGAAAGTCGAAGTAAAAATCAGATTTTTAGATATTGAAAGTCGAAGTAAAAATCATATTTTTATATATTGAAAGTCGAAGTAAAAATTCGATTTTTATATATTGAATAGCATCGTAAAAATTCGATTTTTACATATGTAGAGAATACGGGCGAAAGCGACAAGAAGGCGAAATAGGCGAAGATTTCTATAAAAGAAGAGTCTTGGTATTGGATAGCTATTGGTGAGATTTCTGATTTAAAAATATATATATGTGTTGAAAATGAAAGTGAATTGCTATATATAAATATCTATATATATATACATATATATATATATATATATACGCCCCTCGTCCACAAACCATGGACGATATTTATTGGTTGAAATTGTTGTGATAATTGGTTGATAACGAATGGTTGTTTGGGATTGTTTGTGATTGATATTGGTTGATTGAGGTTGAAAAATACCCATTGTGGTTGAAAAATATTTGGTTGAAACCACATAGGATTAGTTTGTGGAAATGAAATAAATATATACATGCCGCCTGCGTGCGAACTAGATGCATGATCCCCATTGTCAAAAACCGCGAGGTTTTAAGGTAGAGCGAGGAGCCGTACTAGGGACGGTCCCGGTTTAACTACCCTGCCGTTATGCTGCCGAAATTTTGAATAATATTCGTGTGTTTGAATTATTTTCATATGCTTAAACTATATTTATTCATTGAATAGAAAACATTCATGTGTTGAATTGATATTCATTCGTTGATTAGAAATTCATGTGTTGAATGGTATTCATATTTTGAAATAAATTGTTCGATAATAAAAATCACATTTTTTATCTATATATAGAAACTATAGAAAACATTCATGTGTTGAATTGATATTCATTCGTTGATTAGAAATTCATGTGTTGAATGGTATTCATATTTTGAAATAAATTGTTCGATAATAAAAATCACATTTTTTATCTATATATAGAAACTATAGAAAACATTCATGTGTTGAATTGATATTCATTCGTTGATTAGAAATTCATGTGTTGAATGGTATTCATATTTTGAAATAAATTGTTCGATAATAAAAATCACATTTTTTATCTATATATAGAAACTATAGAAAACATTCATGTGTTGAATTGATATTCATTCGTTGATTAGAAATTCATGTGTTGAATGGTATTCATATTTTGAAATAAATTGTTCGATAATAAAAATCACATTTTTTATCTATATATAGAAACTATAGAAAACATTCATGTGTTGAATTGATATTCATTCGTTGATTAGAAATTCATGTGTTGAATGGTATTCATATTTTGAAATAAATTGTTTGATAATAAAAATCACCTTTTATCGACTATATGAACTATATAGAAAAATAGTGTTTTGAAAGGAATTGTTTTACAATAAAAAATCACATTTTTATTGTATGCATAAATCGTTGAAATGTGAAGTGTTAAAAATAGCCACTTGTTCAAAATAAACATATATGAGATGAAATATTCATTAATTAGCTAATGAAATGATTTGCACCTATTTATGTAACATTAGAATGAATGGAGTTTTTTTTTAAACCAAATAGAAATCAAATATGAAGTCGAATAGAAATTGATAAATGATAAGAACTGTATATATATGTACATGCAATATTCATTGAACAGGTTATAGCAAAGGGGCTAGAGAAGAGGAATAAAATTCTGTGCCCGACAAATAGGTACACATTTACTGATTTGTTTGGGTGATGATTTTGAGCCTGTTGGCTAGCCGCTTGGCTTCCTCTTTTTCTTTTTGAGATTAGAAGGACCGGGAACGCTATTTGCGATTTCCCGATGCTCCCGGTGCAGGGGAGGTTATGGCGAAATTTTCCAAAATTTTAAGGTGTTAGAAAAATATTTGAAGTGAAAACGATATGGAAATCATTGAATGAACTATATTTATATAACTATATAAATATAAATAAAATTAAAACGAAACGAAGCCGTGCAGTTCGTATTTCGAAACCGTGATTTCAAACGACTAGTGCGGGGAATCCGACCATTGGATTTTCCCGAAATCTCAACCGTCGGGTTCGCCTTGGAATAATCTTTCCAACGGCACCAACCTTGTAAAAATCCAACGGTTGGATTGTCTGGAATGTTTAATTCAAATCTGAAGAAAAACAGCGCCAGAAGCGATTATATTTATATATATATATATAAATATAATTATATATTTAATCGAATAACGACGCTGCAGTTCGTATTTTGAAATCGAAATTTCAAACGATTGTACCGGGAGATCCGACCGTCGGATTTTCCCGAAACTGGAACCGTTGGATTCGTTTTGAAAAGACCTTTCTAATGATGTAAATTTTGTGAAGATCCAACGGTTAGATTTTCAGATATGTGTAAATCAAATCTGAAGAAAAACAGCGCCACGGCCGCCTTATGGCCCGAAGCGTCGTTTTGAATAAAATGGCTATTTTAAAATAAATAAAAATAGCGATAAATAGTTATAAAATATCATAAGCGATATGGAATGGAAATAAACTGAATTTGCTTGATTTATGTGATGGTTGAATGTGTTTGGTGTGAAAATTACATTAAAGGACAAAATTGGTGTTGTAGAATAATTTAACCATTGAAATAAATTGAATTGAAATTCTAAATATACGTGAATTATTTGGGAAGGCCGAGTTAATTCTCATTTCAAATAATTGACCGACGATTGAAAGTCGAAGATAAAGACGGTGGTCGAAGACCGGAGATCTTCACCTCGTTTGGATGGTAACCGAGGTCCTGATTGGGAGGCATCCCGAAATATGGATAATGAGTGGTGATCGTTCAGACGTGAGTGGTGATCGAAGGGTTTGCGAGGTATTTAGTGCCTCCGGTTTCGTTCAGACCCAGAACGGACTTGTAAATGGACTGTGTGTCCGACATGGGAATTTGTTCTGTATGATTGATAGCCATCAGTTGCACGGTGTGAATTGCCTGTGTGGCATGCTAAGATGCAGTGATCAGGGCTTCTGTTGAAAAGCAAAGTCTTGTGGTGATGATCAAAGCACCGCCTGTGTGGCGTAGCTTTGTGTATAACGTGAATTCGCGAGCCTCACACCCCGGTATGAACCTAAAACGGGAGAAGGACATCAGGGGGGACGTGCGTTTTCTTTCTAGCTAGGGTGGTGTCAGTGACCTACCAGCCCTGACATTTATATACTTTTCACCTATGTGGTTGTTGCTGTTGCGAGGCGCCTCGGTTTGATCGGACGATCCGGGTCCGATGGAGTCATTCGTTGGCTCATTTACACCCCAAAGGGTGGAGAAACGCATTGTTCAGGCATTATAATCCACTTCGTGTGGACCGGCCCTGACGATCCAGGGTATGGTTGCGGCTGTACCTGAGACTCGGGCTAGACAGTCTCGAATTCGGTAAGGACTATCTTTTGCCTTGGTTCATGACGGAATTCCAATTTCCAAATACGTGACTGTGCGGTTTTGATTGTATACCTATATATGGCGACATAGTGGTATGGGGCATTAATGCCATCTATGATTGATAGTTATGATTTGAAATTGTTTTCAAAGCATATGAACACTAGCAATAATATCAAATGCCTTTGTTTTATTCGTATCAAGCATATTTGGCCGTTATAAGGTAAAAACTCTATCCTCCGGTTTGCGTTGCATTGTGTGATGGGAACTGAGTCTTATAACGGCTTCATTTTTTATAAAAAGCTTAGCGATGTTTAAAAGAAAGATTTGTTTTTAAGCACTGGCAATCCAATGGAGTAAACCCGTTCAACGAAAGTGGCGTGGTCCTGTGTTTAGCCAAATTATATGTGTGTTGAGTAGATTTCTCATACCAGTCCCATGACTGACTCGTAGTTTGTTTCACTCTCAAACTCGGGTGCCCCTTTTTTCACACGGGCAGCCTTGTATTCAGGTTTAGCTGGTTCTTTCTGGATAGCTGGAGCTGAAGATGGATTCTATCATTTATTTCTTTTTATGCTGTTCAGCTCCTATTGTACATATTTTGTTTATTTCCACTGTAGACATTTATGTATAGCTGAACTGTATTTGTACTAAGTAAGATCCTGTATACTGTGTAACTCTGATGATTACTTTATCCAGTATATTCTATTGTTCATTACCTGGTGTATTTATTTAATTCTGTTCTGCTATTATATGTTTCTGTGTTATATTCCAAAGATAACCTTGTTTCCGTGAGAACGGGAAATCGGGTCGTCTCATCGTGGTATCAGAGCTTTGGTTAAGCTTAGTTCTGGAATATAACATTCGAACAAACTCGTCAGAAATAGAACCAGTAGTGTTCTAGGACGGGCAACTCCATACAGATAGGATCAGAAATATCCTAGTATGAGTAGCAGAAAGAAATAACACCTCGATAGACACATTTACATACAAGTATTTGTCTCTATATTTTGAAATACCTTTTCTGTGACCTGACACTTGATCTTCCATTTGCAGAAGAACTAGAAAATGAGTGCCAGGAACAGAAGAAATAATCGTATGGCTCGACCAGCTAATGAGCCAGTTGTGCTCCCACAGCCAGAATCCAATATAGAAGTTCTATTCAAGAGATTTCGAAATCTTGGTGGATCGCCATTCTTAGGCAAGGAGCCCATTATGGAAACACAAGCTTGGATTCGTTCTGCAGAGAAAATATTTGAGGGTTTAAAACTGAGAGACGATCAGAAAAGATTACTGGCCTCCTGGGCACTCAAAGAAGAAGCTTTGTTTTGGTGGGATTCAATTGTTAAAGATAATCCAGAAGGTGATATCACCTAGGACATATTCAAAGTGATTTTCCTGGAAAGATTTACTCCTCCCGAAGCAACCGAGAGATTATGTGATGAATTTTCCTATCTAATTCAAGGCGATATGACCATCCCAGAATATCACAAGAAATTCAATGAACTTGCTCACTTTGCTCCCCATCTGATTCAGAATACAAGGAGAAAGAATTTGAGATTTATTCACGGGCTTCAAAGGAAATACCAGAATAAAGTATTGGGGCATGTGAAGCTTCCTTTTTCTGAAATGATATATATGGCCTATCAGTATGAAGATCTCCATAAGAAAGGAATGTTGCGCGACGAAGAAGAAGTCTGTGGTAGTGACAAAGAAGAGTCGGAAACTGATATTCTTGAAGCCAGTAAGAAGCCCAGTGCCAAGAGAAAAAGGGCTGAATCTGGGAAAGAACCAGTAACAACTGCTATTTGCTCTAACTGCAATAAGAAAGGACATTTGTCGATAAATTGTGGGCCCTTAAATAAAAGAATCAAAGCTGGATCTAAGGCCACTAAGAAACAAAAGAACCCCCATGGGAAAAGGAAATGCCATAAGTGTCACCAAGCAGGTCATATTGCACGGGAGTGCCAACTCTTAGAAAAATCTGAAACAGTGCACATAAATGAATTGGCAGCGATTTCCGAGCCCTCAGCTAGTCAAGAAAAGGCTGATGTTTTAGAAGGCACACTCAATGTCAAGAACATCCCAGTTAAAGTACTGTTTGATACTGGCGCGTCACGAAGCTTTATTGCAAAGAGTGCAGTCAAGAAGTTGGATTTGAATTTGAAGAAACTCAAAGAGCCAATGACGGTACGAAATCCAGTGGGAGGTTCCATCAATCTCAGTTGGGTTTGTGCAGTACCCGTCTCTTTTTCTTGCTATAAATTCCCTATTATCTCTGTCGTCATGAACTTTGATGAATTCGATCTTATTTTGGGATTGGATTGGTTAACCAAATATGAAGCAGAGGTTAGATGCGCCGAGAGAGTTGTTAGTGCTAAGATTAAATCCGGGAGTTATATAACCATTCCCTGTGAAGGTCAGAATTCTAGTAGAAAGGACTTCTGGGCAGCTTTGAATGTTTCTCCAGCCCAAATTGAAAATGTTCCTGAAATCACAGAGAATATTCCTGACCTCATCAAAGACATTCCTGTCGTCAAAAACTATGCGGATGTGTTCGAAGAAGTTGTTCGCTTACCTCCGCAGAGAGAAATAGATTTCAAGATTGCTTTAATTCCCAATGCAAGGCCGGTAGTTCACGCTATTCGAAGAATGTCCTTGAAAGAGAAGGAGGAATTAGACAATCAAACACGACAACTAGTATGGAAAGGTCTGATAAGGCCTAGTTTCTCTGATTGGGGTGCAGCAGTGGTGTTTGTCCCAAAATCTGACGGTACTCTACGTCTATGTGTAGATTATCGTGATCTAAACAAACAGACAATAAAGAACAAATATCCATTGCCGCGGATTGATGATTTGTTGGATCGATTAAATGGAGCACAAGTATTTTCACGAATGGACCTAGCTACAGGCTTCCATCAACTTCGAATTGCCGAAGAGTGTGTTCCAATGACAGCGTTCAGAGGCCCCGACTTATTCTACGAGTGGTTAGTAATGCCGTTCGGCTTATGTAACGCTCCAGCTTATTTCGTCGATCTGATGAATAGAGTGTTCAGAGGGGTTTTGAATAAATTCGTTCTGGTTTTTATTGATGATATTCTAATCTTCTCTAAATCAAAGGCCGAACATGAAAAGCATCTGGAACAAGTGTTAGAAATTCTCAGACGGAATGTATTAAAAGCCAAGTTTTCCAAATGTATATTCTGGCAAGATGAAGTGAAATTTCTGGGCCATGTCGTATCGAAAGATGGAATCGCTGTGGATCCAAGCAAAATCATAGCTATTCAGAATTGGAAACAGCCCAGTACTCCCACGGAAGTCCGCAGTTTTCTCGGATTGGCTAGCTATTACCGGAAGTTCGTTAAAGACTTTTCGAAGATATCTGGTCACTTAACGAAGCTTACAAAGAAGCATTCTAAATTCAAATGGACTCAAGAGAGTGAGGAGGCTTTTGGGGAGCTAAAGTTAAGGTTGACAACTGCTCCAGTGTTAACCATCATCGATGGCAACCAAGATTTAAAGGTCTGGACAGATGCTTCTAGAGAAGGCCTTGGCGCAGTGTTAATGCAAAGAGGCCAAGTAATTGCTTATGCTAGCCGTCAACTGAAGCCGCACGAGAAAAACTATGTAACTCATGATCTTGAGTTATTGGCTATCATATTCTCTTTGAAAATCTGGAGACACTATCTTCTGGGCGAGAGATTTGAACTGTTTACAGATCACCAGTCATTAAAGTATCTGTTCACTCAGAAGGATTTAAATCTGAGACAGCAACGTTGGCTGGAGTTTCTTGCAGCATATGACTTTGAAATTATATATACTCCAGGAAAAGCCAATGTCGTGGCCGATGCGCTGAGCAGAAAGAATGTAATGATCGCCAGCTTTATTATCACGATATCCTTGATTGACAAAATATCTATTCTTCAGAAGGAGGATAACTTTATTAAAGATATGATCAAAAGGATTCAGAAAGGCGAACCCTCGTGTTTTCAAATAGATAACGACGAGACCTTGAGGTTAAAAGGAAGGATTTGTGTTCCTGACGTTCCTGGGCTAAAAAGGGAAGTGTTAGACGAGTGTCACAAGTCCAAGCTGAGTATCCATCCTGGTGTGGCCAAAATGTATAACGATCTCAAAAGAACTTTCTGGTGGAAGGCTATGAAAAGAGACGTTTCGATATATGTTAGTCGATGCCCTACTTGCCAGCTAGTCAAGAGTGACCAACAGAAATTGGCTGGATTATTACAACCACTAGAAGTTCCTGGTTGGAAGTGGGAACATATTTCTATGGATTTCATTGATGGTCTGCCCAGGACCAGAAAAGGAAATGACGGTATTTGGGTGATCGTAGATTTCACGAAGACCGCCCATTTTATACCTGTCAGATCAAACAGAACTGCTCAGAGTCTGGCGCAGATATACTTCAGGGAAATAGTTAGACTACATGGAGTGCCGCTCAGTATAGTAAGTGATAGAGATACAATATTCACTAGCAAATTCTGGGAAGCATTTCAAGTCGAGCTGGGAACGAAGTTAAACTTGAGCACCGCTTATCATCCTCAGACAGACGGTCAGACTGAGAGGGTGAATCGCATTTTAGAAGATCTATTGCGGGCATGTGTTATAGATTTCGGTGGATCATGGGAAGACCATCTGCATTTGGCTGAATTCTCTTATAACAACAGCTACCAGGCGAGTCTGACAATGTCGTCGTTCGAAGCATTGTATGGTAGACCGTGCCGATCTCCTGCTTGTTGGGTCGAGCCTGGAAGTAGACTTGTGTTGGGTCCCGATATGATTCGAGAAGCTGCCGACAAAGTCGATTTTATTAAGAAGCGATTACTCGCCGCTCAAAGCCGACAAAAGAGCTATGCCGATAGACGAAGAAGAGATATATCCTTCGAAGTTGGCGACTATGTATATTTGAATGTATCGCCGATGAGAGGAGTTATCAGGTTCGGTAAAAATGGAAAGTTGGCACCCAAATTCATTGGTCCGTTTCCTATTCTGGAACGGATTGGGACTCTCGCATATAAAGTTAAATTGCCAGATTGGTTGCCTGGAGTTCATGATGTATTTCATATATCTCAACTTCGAAAGCACGTTCATGATCCAGACTTGATCGTGGAAGAAGCAGCTCAACAGGACATTGAAATTACTCCAGAATTAGCTGTGAGGCGAGAGCCGCTAAAGATTATCGGCAAAGAAACCAAAGAGCTGAAGAACAAGAAGGTTCACTTAGTCAAAGTGCAATGGAGTGGAGATCCGCGAGATTGTACTTGGGAAACTGAGGAGAGCATTCAGAAAGCTTATCCTAGATGCCGAGTAGATATCTCTGAATGACTCCGGTGCAAGGTACATTTACCCTACTTTGCATTACCGTTTAATTCTCTATTCTGTTGCTATTTTCTTCCTATGGATGTGCACTATTTATTCGATACTCTGAATAATTTATAAAAGAATATATGAGTTGATAAGAATATTTTTAAAAGGTTAGAAACAAATTGGTTGTTGTGTTGTATGATTGTAGATCTATCAAACCACTTTCGACTTTATTCCTTTTTGGGGACGAAAAGTTTTAAGTGGGGGAGATTGTAACGACCCAGAAAATCTGAACCAATTTAAAATTTTTAAATTGGCTAAAATAATGGATTTTAAATATTTAAAATAAATATTTTAAATAATGGCGATGAAAATTGAGTTTGAATCGACATTTGAAAACGAATATAATTAATTATAATTATATATAGAATTGAAAATAGCGTGGTAGTTCGATAATTCGATTTCAAACTTCAATTGAATATACCGGGTGCAGAACAATCCGGATTTTAGTGAAACCAAAAATATTTAAATCTGTTAGTGAATATCTTTCTAACGAATCCGACCAATCGAAATTTGATAGCGGGAATCAAAAGATATGTCCAGTTGAAAATTCTGAATAGTCGCTATGGAATTCAGGCCCTTAAAAATGGACATTTTGCAAACGACCTCGGATTTCAATGAAACCACTTTTGTTAGATCCGCAGTGTCAAGTTATTGCTAGGTTTCAAATTTCATAATTTTTCGAATCAATATGTGAGCGTGGCAAAAGAAAACGCGTTTGACCAGTTTCAGTTGATTTTAATCGACTGGAAATTGGCCATTTTTCCAACGGTCTCAGAATTCGACGAAACTAGTTTTGTTAGGACCATATCGTCAATACGAAGCTAGAAAATATTTTTCTGGAATCTTTCTAGTTAGTATGTGGCCCCGGTAATGTGAAATGTACGTTTAAAATTCAATATAGTGATTTAAATGTAAATTCAAAAGGAAACTGATTGTAACGATCAAATCAGCTTGCGATACATATCCCATTGTGTTCGGAATGGGGGTAAAACGCTATGGACGACAGGCGGTAGGCCTCGTTTCGAGGTCGTATGTAAAAGTCAACCTTTTTGCAAAATTAAATAATTAAATAAAAAAAAAATCTATTTTCCCTCCTATACCTGGCCCCCCCTGTAATTCATTACCGATTTCAGTATACAGAATAAAAAAAAAGAAGAAGAACGGAGGAAGAGCAGCTCGTCGCCTCCACCAAGCTCTGCCCGCCTCCGCCTGTCCCCCATCCCCCTCCATCGATCGAACACCCGAACCCTCCCTGCCAATTCGCGAGCCTCCAGAAGCATCGCGACCCCCAATTCTCGAGCCCCCCTGAAGCCGTTCGAAACCCTAGCCACCGCCTGCTCCGCCTCCTGCCGCGAGCCTGGCCGTCATCTCTCCCCCCTTCTTCGCAGGAAGGTAAATTGTTTTATCTTATTTTATTTTCATTTTAAAATTCCGATTGAAAAAGATTTTAAAACAGATTTTAAAACTGATTTGTTTTAAAAATAAAAACTGATTTGTTTTAAAAATAAAAACTGATTTGTTTTAAAAATAAAAAAAACTGATTTTTGTTTAAAAGGAAAAAAAAACTGATTTTTGTTTAAAAGGAAAAAAAACTGATTTTTGTTTAAAAGGAAAAAAAACTGATTTTTGTTTAAATAGAAAAAAAAACTGATTTTGTTTAAATAGTAAAAACTGATTTGTTTTAAAAATAAAACTGATTTGTTTTAAAAATAAAAAATGATTTGTTTTAAAAATAAAAACTGATTTGTTTTAAAGGTAAAAACTTTAAATAGGAAAAAGGTTTAATCTTTAAAGAGAAAAAGGATTTGAACTTTAAGAAGTAAAAATCAGATTTTTAGATATTGAAAGTCGAAGTAAAAATCAGATTTTTAGATATTGAAAGTCGAAGTAAAAATCAGATTTTTTAGATATTGAAAGTCGAAGTAAAAATCATATTTTTATATATTGAAAGTCGAAGTAAAAATTCGATTTTTATATATTGAATAGCATCGTAAAAATTCGATTTTTACATATGTAGAGAATACGGGCGAAAGCGACAAGAAGGCGAAATAGGCGAAGATTTCTATAAAAGAAGAGTCTTGGTATTGGATAGCTATTGGTGAGATTTCTGATTTAAAAATATATATGTGTTGAAAATGAAAGTGAATTGCTATATATAAATATAAATATAAATATATATATATATATATATATATATATATATATACACGCCCCTCGTCCACAAACCATGGACGATATTTATTGGTTGAAATTGTTGTGATAATTGGTTGATAACGAATGGTTGTTTGGGATTGTTTGTGATTGATATTGGTTGATTGAGGTTGAAAAATACCCATTGTGGTTGAAAAATATTTGGTTGAAACCACATAGGATTAGTTTGTGGAAATGAAATAAATATATACATGCCGCCTGCGTGCGAACTAGATGCATGATCCCCATTGTCAAAAACCGCGAGGTTTTAAGGTAGAGCGAGGAGCCGTACTAGGGACGGTCCCGGTTTAACTACCCTGCCGTTATGCTGCCGAAATTTTGAATAATATTCGTGTGTTTGAATTATTTTCATATGCTTAAACTATATTTATTCATTGAATAGAAAACATTCATGTGTTGAATTGATATTCATTCGTTGATTAGAAATTCATGTGTTGAATGGTATTCATATTTTGAAATAAATTGTTCGATAATAAAAATCACATTTTTTATCTATATATAGAAACTATAGAAAACATTCATGTGTTGAATTGATATTCATTCGTTGATTAGAAATTCATGTGTTGAATGGTATTCATATTTTGAAATAAATTGTTCGATAATAAAAATCACATTTTTTATCTATATATAGAAACTATAGAAAACATTCATGTGTTGAATTGATATTCATTCGTTGATTAGAAATTCATGTGTTGAATGGTATTCATATTTTGAAATAAATTGTTTGATAATAAAAATCACCTTTTATCGACTATATGAACTATATAGAAAAATAGTGTTTTGAAAGGAATTGTTTTACAATAAAAAATCACATTTTTATTGTATGCATAAATCGTTGAAATGTGAAGTGTTAAAAATAGCCACTTGTTCAAAATAAACATATATGAGATGAAATATTCATTAATTAGCTAATGAAATGATTTGCACCTATTTATGTAACATTAGAATGAATGGAGTTTTTTTTTTAAACCAAATAGAAATCAAATATGAAGTCGAATAGAAATTGATAAATGATAAGAACTGTATATATATGTACATGCAATATTCATTGAACAGGTTATAGCAAAGGGGCTAGAGAAGAGGAATAAAATTCTGTGCCCGACAAATAGGTACACATTTACTGATTTGTTTGGGTGATGATTTTGAGCCTGTTGGCTAGCCGCTTGGCTTCCTATTTTTCTTTTTGAGATTAGAAGGACCGGGAACGCTATTTGCGATTTCCCGATGATCCCGGTGCAGGGGAGGTTATGGCGAAATTTTCCAAAATTTTAAGGTGTTAGAAAAATATTTGAAGTGAAAACGATATGGAAATCATTGAATGAACTATATTTATATAACTATATAAATATAAATAAAATTAAAACGAAACGAAGCCGTGCAGTTCGTATTTCGAAACCGTGATTTCAAACGACTAGTGCGGGGAATCCGACCATTGGATTTTCCCGAAATCTCAACCGTCGGGTTCGCCTTGGAATAATCTTTCCAACGGCACCAACCTTGTAAAAATCCAACGGTTGGATTGTCTGGAATGTTTAATTCAAATCTGAAGAAAAACAGTGCCAGAAGCGATTATATTTATATATATATAAATATAATTATATATTTAATCGAATAACAACGCTGTAGTTCGTATTTTGAAATCGAAATTTCAAACGATTGTACCGGGAGATCCGACCGTCGGATTTTCCCGAAAATGGAACCGTTGGATTCGTTTTGAAAAGACCTTTCTAATGATGTAAATTTTGTGAAGATCCAACGGTTAGATTTTCAGATATGTGTAAATCAAATCTAAAGAAAAACAGCGCCACGACCGCCTTATGGCCCGAAGCGTCGTTTTGAATAAAATGGCTATTTTAAAATAAATAAAAATAGCGATAAATAGTTATAAAATATCATAAGCGATATGGAATGGAAATAAACTGAATTTGCTTGATTTATGTGATGGTTGAATGTGTTTGGTGTGAAAATTACATTAAAGGACAAAATTGGTGTTGTAGAATAATTTAACCATTGAAATAAATTGAATTGAAATTATAAATATACGTGAATTATTTGAGAAGGCCGAGTTAATTCTCATTTCAAATAATTGACCGACGATTGAAAGTCGAAGATAAAGAGGTGGTCGAAGACCGGAGATCTTCACCTCGTTTGGATGGTAACCGAGGTCCTGATTGGGAGGCATCCCGAAATATGGATAATGAGTGGTGATCGTTCAGACGTGAGTGGTGATCGAAGGGTTTGCGAGGTATTTAGTGCCTCCGGTTTCGTTCAGACCCAGAACGGACTTGTAAATGGACTGTGTGTCCGACATGGGAATTTGTTCTGTATGATTGATAGCCATCGGTTGCACGGTGTGAATTGCCTGTGTGGCATGCTAAGATGCAGTGATCAGGGCTTCTGTTGAAAAGCAAAGTCTTGTGGTGATGATCAAAGCACCGCCTGTGTGGCGTAGCTTTGTGTATAATGTGAATTCGCGAGCCTCACACCCCGGTATGAACCTAAAACGGGAGAAGGACATCAGGGGGGACGTGCGTTTTCTTTCTAGCTAGGGTGGTGTCAGTGACCTACCAGCCCTGACATTTATATACTTTTCACCTATGTGGTTGTTGCTGTTGCGAGGCGCCTCGGTTTGATCGGACGATCCGGGTCCGATGGAGTCATTCGTTGGCTCATTTACACCCCAAAGGGTGGAGAAACGCATTGTTCAGGCATTATAATCCACTTCGTGTGGACCGGCCCTGACGATCCAGGGTATGGTTGCGGCTGTACCTGAGACTCGGGCTAGACAGTCTCGAATTCGGTAAGGACTATCTTTTGCCTTGGTTCATGATGGAATTCCAATTTCCAAATACGTGACTGTGCGGTTTTGATTGTATACCTATATATGGCGACATAGTGGTATGGGGCATTAATGCCGTCTATGATTGATAGTTATGATTTGAAATTGTTTTCAAAGCATATAAACACTAGCAATAATATCAAATGCCTTTGTTTTATTCGTATCAAGCATATTTGGCCGTTATAAGGTAAAAACTCTATCCTCCGGTTTGCGTTGCATTGTGTGATGGGAACTGAGTCTTATAACGGCTTCATTTTTTATAAAAAGCTTAGCGATGTTTAAAAGAAAGATTTGTTTTTAAGCACTGGCAATCCAATGGAGTAAACCCGTTCCACGAAAGTGGCGTGGTCCTGTGATTAGCCAAATTATATGTGTGTTGAGTAGATTTCTCATACCAGTCCCATGACTGACTCGTAGTTTGTTTCACTCTCAAACTCGGGTGCCCCTTTTTCCACACGGGCAGCCTTGTATTCAGGTTTAGCTGGTTCTTTCTGGATAGCTGGAGCTGAAGATGGATTCTATCATTTATTTCTTTTTATGCTGTTCAGCTCCTATTGTACATATTTTGTTTATTTCCGCTGTAGACATTTATGTATAGCTGAACTGTATTTGTACTAAGTAAGATCCTGTATACTGTGTAACTCTGATGATTACTTTATCCAGTATATTCTATTGTTCATTACCTGGTGTATTTATTTAATTCTGTTCTGCTATTATATGTTTCTGTGTTATATTCCAAAGATAACCTTGTTTCCGTGAGAACGGGAAATCGGGTCGTCTCAGACGTGGGTAGATTGTCTCGAAGCCGTAAGGACGATCCCTTGCCTTGGTTCATAGATGGAAATCCAACTTCCAATACGACATTTTGCGGTTTTAATTGTAAACCTATATATGGCGACATAGTGGTATGGGACACTTATGCCATCTATGATTGCTACTTATGATTGAAATTGTTTTAATACTATACACTTATAGTAATAATAAAACATGAAATTTCACGTACCAAGCATTCTTGCTATTATAAGGTAAAAACTCTGCCCTCCGGCTAGCATTGCATTGTGTGTTTGGACCTGAGTCTTATAATAGCTTCATTGTTCTTTATTTAGCATTGCGCTGTTGTTTTATGCACTGGTATTCTTGGGAGGAAACCCATTCCGTGTTATACGGCGTGGTCCCTTGATTTACCTAACTTTAAAATAAAGATTAATAACTGTTTTAGTTCTTACACCAGTCACATGACTGACCTGTAGTTTATTATTTTAACCTGAACTCTGGGTTCCCCTATTTTCCGCACGGGCAGCTAGTAGTTTTGGTTTTGCAGATTTATATTCACAGGATCCTGGTTTACTGCTGGAATAATATTCGAGAAGGCTCTGTATCCGTATATCTCCTTCAGTTGTGTTTTGTATTGTTTTTCCGCTGCTAAGTAATGTAAATTGTAAATCTCTGATATTTAGTAAATGTGTATTATTTATTTATACTCTGTATATTTTTGTATTCTGATGAGATTGTTGTAAGAAGCAATGAAATGTTAATCTGTTTGTGTTCTGATTCGTCTTGTCCTCGGTACAATCTATGATTTCCCGTAAGGGGAAGTTCGGGTCATGTCAAATAATTAGATAATTAAGTTGTGGATCGAGATTAACTTTGGATAAGTGAATAAGATTTGTGAATTCATATTTGAAATCGAATATGAAACTTGAATAAAAAATGGAATTCAATTGGTTATACGCCAACTATGTATATATATATATATATATAGGTGATATGTTCAAATAAAAACTGAAATAGGCAAAAGAGCTAATTAAAGAATAAATTAGCGAATTGAGTTATAAACGATTAGATTGAAATTGGAATAAATTGAGAATGGTTGAATATATGTTCAGACAGGTCTGGAACGAAGCTAATGGAAGATATAAATTGAATGCCCGACAAAAGAGGTATGTATTTAATTTAATATGAGAGTTTATGAACCTATTTGGCAAGCTGGTTGGCTTTTTGATTTTCTTTTTGAATGGAAAGGGCTCAGAGAGGCGATTTGTAGTTGTACCGATTGAGCTGTACAAAGGAGATGTTTGCGAATTTTTCTGGAAATTTAGGGAGATAGAAAAATTTAAGGAAGTTTGATAACTATATCGACTTATCAATTATATAAAGAATTTAATAAGAGAATAAATGTATAATGAAACTTTATAAGTGAAAAAGGGGAATTTATAAAATTAAGTCTTGAGAGGTTGAAAAGAGAAATGTATTCACGTTTAAAGCGAATGATGGTTTAAAACCAGATTGAAATGATTTAGTTGATAAAAAGCTAAGAAATGGAGTTAAGGAAATTGTAAACTTTTGAATGGCTTCCTGAGTGTCGATCTGATGTTGGTTTTGGCCTTCGGGGTTGATATTTAGGGAGTTATTCTCTTACTAGTTTACGGTTAGGGACAGATAAATGAGGAAGAATAGTGATTTGTGAATATATGGAAATGTTTTCCTATGTAAAGAAGAGGTATTTTCTGGAATATAGAAACTAAATAGTTATGATAGATGGAAATGTTTTTCCAAGAACCGTGAGAGGCTAAACGAGTTTGGAGAAATATCTGGGTAAATATATTGAAGAGAAATCAGGAAATGATAAATTTAATTAATTAAATATTAATTGAAAAGGGGCTTAGTGATTGTTTGATGTTAATTAATAGTATTCCCTTTAGTAATAAAATATTTGGATGAATGTTTGTTTATTCGATAGTTAATTAATTTACTATCGAAGTATTGTCCAATTTAAATACCATCGTTGTCTATAAGGAGAACCAATTGGATTTATTATCCGAAAACCACTCCGTATAGGCATAGCGTTTTGAATCATAATATGTTGAAGATAATTGAGGATGGAGTATAAATGCAAGTGTTTTTTTGTTAATCCTAGATAGAAATTACCTAAGATGGATTGATGGAATAGTGCCTTCAGTTTGTCCAGTCCCAGGACAACTTGTATGAACGAATGTCCGGAAGAGTTTGCCTGACAGATCATATACATTGATCTCTTCAAACATGTCTACATTGGTGACGGAGGAATTCGATTCTCTTATCTTTACGCCCGTGATATTTTTAGGAAAATCAATAAATGATTTTGGCCGGTTTGACGATGTGGCATTCAGAGTAAATGAAGATGTGGCATGTCAAAAAGATAAGTGCGACCTCAAGCCTCACAACTAGGAAATGATATAAAATCGGGTAGTTCGCATGGCTAAGTGGATAGCGTCCAATTAGGGTGTATTGTCACCTGATCTAGAGAAAATTCGTTTGCTTCTGTATTCTTCATATATTGTCCCTTTTGGGTAACGGTTCCTAATCCTAACCGTTGGTGATATTACATTCGGAACACTCAAGCGAAGTGAATGACCCGTCATTTTTAGCCTGGGTTACAAGATGTTCTTGTTGAACCTGGTGTATTCCTCTCTAGAGATACACTGCCAGAAGGTAGTCCCATACCTTGCTAGTTGGAATCTATTATCCAATAAGAGACCGCGGTTTTGATTGTATACCATGTATGTAGAGCGTGAGATGCGAGCGTTCTGCTAGATTGCAATTTATTTGGTTTAGACACTATTATATTATCAGAATATTATGGATTTAATAATACAATGTTTTGGGTTATCATAAGGTAAAAAACCATTGTATAAATTTGTTGATTGTTCTTACGATTGTCCTTTCTTTTAAAAGGATTTTCAAAAGTTAAACCAAGTGGTTGGAGTTTATTCACACCAGTCCCATGACTGACCCAGATTTTATTTTGTTTTGTTTTACCTTAAACTCTTGAGTGCCCAAATTTGTACGAGCAGTCAAGTAGTTTAGGTGTCTATAGATATAATTGGAGGAGCTTGGAGCCTTTAACATTAGACAGCTATGCATTGTTTATTTCCACTATGTTGTATTGTACTCTGATGAGGGTATGTATATACATATACATGTTTTGTATTCCAAAAGCTGTTATGTATTATATATTTTATTCCGTTGAGATGTGAGATTTTGTTTTGTTGTTTATGTTTTCTTCTTTATTCATAATGATTCATACTTCTATGCGATTTGGGTTGGACATGTGGTGTATTTAGCCAACTCAGATAGTACAGATTTGCAGGCCATTACAAATATATTGTTATGCTGGCTGGCTGCGGGCTCACATTTCTGCATGTTAAAAAATATATGCTATTTGTATTGATTTTAGGAAATAATAATTTTATGTTACCGACAATACTGTTACCAATGTATCGGTATATCGACAAAACGGTTACCGACGTTATTGGTAACGGTAATGGTAGACATTTTTGTTTTATGGACCAAAACAGTACGGTAACTGTATTTGTATAATGGTAATGGTAACCATTACCATAACAACCCTATAACAGATCATAAGAATCTTCCCTTAACAAATATACTAGAACAAGCCTTAAGTGACCAAGAATGGCCACCTTATTGGGTCTTAAGTGATCGTTTATCCACTCTAAATGCATTATTGAAGGTCTTAAGCGATTGACTCGGACATCCACCTCATTAATTAAATTATTCCTTTATATGTGTTCTTATGTGTTTCTTAGACATACTTTGAAATATATAACCTGTTAAATCTAGAGTATAGTCTTTAAACACATATTATTTTCAGTCATCGGAACTTAAAGTTCTGGCCTCTCTTCTTAACATATCCAACAGGTTAGTAGTGGAGTAGCGACTTGATAGACGAAACGATGATGAAGCCTAAAGAAGGAAATGAGATTATATCGCCTTTAGCTATTATTGCTTTGTTATTGTTGGAAACTCTTGTTAATAAATAATAATGATGTACTGTTATGAACAAACGTTTTTTTATGCATTTAGTATTTGTATCAGTGGCTTTTGAATAAATGGTACATTTATTTCATTATTATAATTTCTTGCTCCGTTGTGTGAAATTCCATCTCGTTATATTATTCTATCATTCTATGCAAATGTAATTCCTTATAGGAATCGATGACCTGTTTAGAGTGTCACTATATTTCGATGGGCTTTTCTACGTTGAAATTTAAGCCCACTCCGGGAAGGTTGTTACACTATTCCTCAAACTTTCAAAAATCTTGATTCTTATGTAACATATTTATGGTCTACATGTGTAACGTCCCGTATTTTCGGTGCTCAAATATTTAATAACTTTATTATTTTGAATATTGTTTTGGAATTTATAAATAGAATTATAATATGTAATTCGTTTATATAACGAAGTTTGAACATAAATTTTATATATAATTATAAAACGAACTCGAAACGTCAGTAGTTCGTAATTTACGATTTAAACATTAATTAAATATACATAATCCATTTGAAGTCGGAATTTCGAGAAACAAGAATTGTCCGGATCGATTTGATTATAATTTTCTAATAAAAGAGAAAAAAATGGAAATTTCAGCTTATAGATTGTTAGTTATGTCCAATTCAAATTTTTAAATAGTCGCTATGGAATTCATTACATAATGTTTATTAAATTAAATAAAAAATTATATATAATTTGAATATAATTTAGCTCAAAATTTTAAAATGTTGAGTTCAAAATATATATTGGTTTATCTTGAAGCTATATAATATTTCATATAGAGATATATGACAATAATAATTTATTATTTATTTAAATAGAATTATTTTGAATTTAATTGTATTATATTTAAGCCCTAAAATAGTTTTCTTTTCAAACAATCTCCGTTTTCGACGAAACGAGTTTTATTGGAAAACATATAATTTGTTATTGCTAAATTTCCAGTTTGGAGACAATCATAGTTGTTTTATCTGTGTGTGCAATTTAAGGGTGAACCGGTAAATTAAAATAACGCTGTCGTACAAACAGAGTCTGTTTTCAATGAAAGTAATTTCATTGGGATCGGAGCGTTGAGACATATCGGCGTATCCATGGCCAATGCAGTTGGAGTTCATATAATGGCAGTGCATATATTACACGGATACCAACAAGTAACGGTAAACGGTTGAATTAAATACCCTGTATAAATAAAATTACACCTATCCTGTTTCTTTAAATCTAAGCAACCGATCTGAAAGAATATATACAATGCAGCCTACTCAAAAACCTATTGAACAAATGACTGAAACCCAGTTTTCCCACATGCAAAGTCCTTTCATTTTTAATCTTCTGCCGTGTATTTTCAGATTTGGCAGCTACCTTAACTTTTCAACCTATGGCAAGCCTAAGAACCGTGAACAGCAGATGCCAGCCAACTCAAAACTCAAATCACCTGCAAAAGAGAATTGAGTGCACATACTGACCTAGTATTAGTTTTTTGCAAACCTAAACTCACACGCTCATGCTATGAACAACACCAGCCAACTAACGAAATGAAATTCCAACAGCTACCATATTTATCTCTTTTCAAGCCTACATATACAGGTTAAATCAAGAAAAAGGATACACATGCTAGCCTAAAATACTTTGCAGCTATAAGGATTAAACTGCACATGCTTCCCTACATAGCTTACAGACCTAAGAATAGCTATATAAATAAATATTTATGTAAAACGTGGTCACCACGTTTAGTTCACATATAAATATGTGTGTTGTTCCGAGGGAGTCTCCATCCTCAAAACAAATCCTGCCTTCTTTACAAACACTACACAAAAAATGATGTTTTGCAAAATGATTTTGCAACGGCTCTAAGCCGTTGCAAAATCTTGAGTTGCTAACATTTTGCAATGGCTCATAGCCGTTGCGAAACTTGTATTTTGCAATGGACCAAATCCATTGTGGTTTATTAATTTGCAACGGCTGCAGTCCATTGCAAATTTTTAGTTTGCAACGGCTAAAAGCCGTAGCAAATTGATATTAATTCAGAAAAAATTCTCCTCTTCGGTACTTTCTATTTAGTATAAATCTTTGTAAATTCGACATAATACCACAATAAAAAGATCAATAAACTAAATATTTATAATATATTCAACATAAAGATCAAACTTAACAACAAACTTTTAAAGTTCAACAATATATATCATTACAAACTTTAAAGTTCTAACAATTTACAGCAATAAAAATAATATTACCGTGCATTCCAAAATTCAATAGTAGTAACCAAAATAATATTACAGTACATTTGAACTTCACTACAATAATATTACAATATTAATTGTACAAACATATATGATACATTACTGTTGCTTCTGCTTTCTTCTTTAGAGCCTATCTATGATGCAATCATCACCTCCCTTCATAAAAGAAATTGTAACAATGAGATTAAACCGGATTGCAAGAATTAGATAAGAACAATATTATCTAAAAACTGGAATTAAATCACTAGAAAAACTGGAATTGCAACAATTATAATTCTACGTGTCCCTGGTTATATATCTGATTGCCGAATTAATTTTTTTGAATGAACTTAACACATCCAAGGTTCATCGAAGACAATGTACATTACTGACACTAGCACATAATACTACCAGCATCATAAAGGGTTAACAACAAAACAAATAACTGGATCATTTCTCCTTAGATGGAACCATTTCTCCTTAGACTGAACCTTTTAGAAATCACAAAGGGTTTTACACTTTAGAAATCATTATTTGAAATCATAAAGGTTAATAATGAAACAAATAACTAAACCCTTTAGAAATCCACTATTTCTTTTATAATCTCCGTTGTAATTTTGGCACCTCATTCTACAAAAGCTTATATTTGCTTGAACATCACTCTTACTACCAGAAGAGCTATATAAAATATATTTTAATGTCCCATCAACTACACACTATTTATCATCAATGGTAACAACTCTACTCATGAGTTCAAAAGGAGAGCAATTCTTCTGTGCCCAGCACCCTTGTTACGCGTTTGCCCACCAATCAAATCTCTCCATTTCCCTTTTTTTGCATTTAAGTCCCTGGACAATCAAGGGATTTAACTACAAAAGGCAGAAATCAGGGGTTGTGATTGGCGGGGGACATTGGACACATAGAAAACGGGGACAGAAGAATTGGTGCAGTTCAAAAGTGGGAACAATCTTTTATCTCCTTAGACTTTTATCTATGTAAGCGTAGACTGTCAGATAAGACATGTAAAGGCTTAACATAAATGATTCATCGAAGGTAACACGACTTAAAGTGATAATTTTCTTTGTCTTAGGATACCAAATACCATACCCTTCAATACAGTCTGTATGACCAAGCAAAGTATATAGGAAAGCTCTATGATCCAACCTACCATTTTATATGTTACGGACATATATTGGACAACGATAAACATAAAGTAACTAAAATTTACAGATTTACCTTTTATGTTTCCCCTAGAATATTTGCTGAGGACGATATCTGATTAACAATACAAATAGCAGTTGACATCATAAAGGGTTTACAACGAAACAAATAATGGATTTCTGAAGTTACAGTGGATATCATAAAGGGTTCACCGAAGACAATGTACATTACTGACACGAGCACGAAATCATGAAACCAATGTTAAAAATCGTTATTTGTTATGATAAATATGATTATACACTTCTATCGTCAATCTTTGATCAACTAAAAATTGTCATATTTGTTTGCCTATTGTAAATTTGAAATTTCTAAAGATATATTGAAATAAAATTCAATAGCTATTTTAGTATGATTTATAGATCAAACACACAACCTTGTAGCTGGTGCAAATTAAAAATCAATAGGGTTTGTGTAACGACCCAGATTTTTTGACCGTTCAAATCGACAATAAACCACACATGTCGACCCGAACAAATCATAAATACAGGCAGTTATTGGGAAAAGAAGAAAAAGAAGAAAGAAGAGAAAAAAATAACAGAATCTCACAGCGGAAGGACAACATATAATACACAATAGCAGTTTAAAATAGTTGAAATATATATACATTGACTATCAGAGTTATACATATACAAGTTTCATCACATGGCAGTGGAAATACATATATATATATATATATATATATATATATATATATATATATGATAGATATATACCAATCTTCGTCTTCAGTCTCCAAGGTACAGTCATCTTCAGTAACTGCAACGTCTGCTGACCCGAGCATATTTCATAAAAGAAAACACAACAAACACTCGGATCAACACTAAATCATTCTCATATTAGTCAAATTAATATATGAAATAACATCAGTGTCATGGGTGCAGTAACTCAAGAGATGTTACGCGATTTTTCCATCTCTCAAGGATCCGTTAAACTAATACATAGATAGTATAATACGCTATTATGATAGTGTCTACTCAGTAAGTATAAATACTGAAAATAGCGTAAGCGGGATTACATTTTTACCCTTACACCGTTTATAATACCGTATTCTATACAGTACCATAAACCCACCATAAACGATGGCATCAGAGGGCACTCCATAGTTACGATACAAATCAAAATCGTATGGGGCTCGATAAGGATAATATGACAAGGCACTCGAGGCAATGCCCAGGGTAGGATTCTACCAATTGCACTCCCGGACCGGTGGTAATGCATAGCAGCCACTACGGCCCACCTCGGAACACACTCCCAAAGTCATAATTGGGCCCAAATCATCATCATCATCATCATCATAGTGATATAAATAGTATCGAAGAAGTGTGTCCGATCAAAGGTGCTACCTCAATTAGTCACGGTATAGCTCCTGTTTTAGTCATTTCAATTCTGACCAGAAGGCCAAGGCAATTTCATCATCGTTCATCTTCCTCGATTCAATAATCGCCTCCGAGTCATCATACTCATTCTGGATGCGTAATAACGTTCACAGTTGTCAAAGTGGTATCGACACTGACAGAGAGTATGCCTTATGTCGACTCCGGTCTCCCTAACAACCAATGCTTACATCTTTCACATCGGTTGGTTCTTTTATATTTCATAAAGGTTCGTTTTCATATCAAAATATCATATTCTGTTTTGAACCAAATTTATTCAATAGAATAAAATTTCATATCATGATATTCCAATTATTCCCAAAACCAATTATATTTTGACTAGAATACACTTTCATATCATAATATTATACTCATATAATACTTCCAAATCGATTTATATTCAAGTGGAATATATTCCATATCAAATATTTTAATTATCTCAAATCGATTTATGTTAAAATCCATTCATATTCAACTAGAATATATATATATTCCATAACCACACATTTTGAATCTCTTAGGGGATCCATTTATATTCAAGAAGAATATAATATATATATATATATATCCATATAAAAATCGATTTAAATCAGTTCATATTCAAATAGAAGGAATTCTTATCTCAACTCCATTTGAACCAACGATTTAGATTCAAACACTTGCCATTCGAAAAAAATGAAAATTTTAAAGGATATAACTATGAAAATTAATGTTTATAAAGAAAACCTTTATATAAAAGAATATATATAATATCATAGTTAGAATAGGATAAGGTAAATTTTGAACACTATATATATATATGTAAATTGAAAGTTTACTAAATAATTTAAATAACAGAATATAAGAAAAATTTTGTTATAATAAAATAGTTATAGATAGAAGTTAATAAATAATTTCTTGAAGAGAGGATAGTTATTTGAAATCAACGGTGAAAATATATATAAGAAAATTCTTTAACTAAAAATTAACTCTTTCTTCCGAACTTCAATACTCAAATCTAAACTCCAGTCTCAGTGGTATTGCTTAACTCAAGGACTTGTTTCAAAATCCCATTTCAAACCCATTTTCAAATTCAAGGATTTAATATTATACTCGTATTTAGTTTGAAAACAATCCTGAGTATTCTCGATTATCTTAATTCCAATATTAAATTCAATAAGAATTTATTATATTTGAGTCTGCCCAATCCTTAAAAATCCCAAATCGTATAAATTTAAATCTTCAACCTTCAAATTCACTTTGGGAAAATACTTAAATCATTTCAAATAGTCTTTAAGATTTAGATTTCCAAAGGAAGATTAAAGCTTATCGAAATCGATACATTTCCTTTAAATCAAATTTCATCAACAGAATTTCAAATATTGAAAATCATTTAACCAACCGATGTCCATATATAATTTCCTACCCTATGGCCAAGTGATTTTAAATTTAATTTCTCGATATTCAGGGATGGATCTATCATTTCAATCCAAATCAGGGTCACAGAGATTTATCATTTCACTCTGTGTTCTTAATTCATTTTAAATTGATAAATCCCGAGTTGATTCGATGCCCGCAACATCAAGGGTAAATGGGATTAATCGTCATGATGAACATACAATATACATATACTGAATAAAGGAACATTTCAGTACTAATATCAATTCATCGTTCAAATCAAACCAAGGCATTCATCACAACCATTTAATCCACATGGTAAGTATTAGATTATTTCACTGATTAACAAGCGTCGGGGTTTTAACTAGAGCTTAATTAACTAGAATAACTAGTTATCGAATTAAATTCCTCAGATTCACACACCTGCATGTCAGTTTTAAACAACACATCAACAATCAACACAACCATACAACCAAACTTATCTCATAATTAAATTTATAAATATGGGAATAATTCAGTATTTCATGAGCGAAGAATCACTCACCTTTGGTCTTAATTGGATCGAACGTCCAAAAGAATCCCAAAATTTCACAGTCTCTAAACACAGCCAGGTTAGTGCCAAAACATCCGCAATCCCGCCACGATCCCAATGCAACAAACCTTACGTAAAATCGAGTTCACATGCAAAAGTTATAAGCGTTTTAGTGTTCGGAATTTTAAATTTATAAAATTAAATAAAATGAAATGTCCTCCTATCATTTGATGCCATGTCAGCAGCTGGAGCATCTTCTCTCCTGCTCAAACCCGTTCCGCTACAGTACACTTCAACGCGCCAAAACCCATCCGCCTCTTCCACTTTGACCACCAACTACGGCCAACTCCGGCCGAGATAAAACCCAAGACCACCTGAGAACGGAAGCGCCTTGAGTTGCGCATCCAAGGAGGCCAACGCCACCTAGTCCGGTGGACCCCACCTCCTTCGACAGTACGAAACCCGAACCCGACTTCCTGACCTTCGAACCATAAAATCCGCCAACACACTCCACGATTTAACCTCCGACCACCACCTATAGGTTCCTGACGTCGTCCTCTCCAATACCCATATCCCCGTTTTTGCGATTAAGTCCCAAATCAAAAAACCCCAATTTAGCTTTAGGGTTTCGATTTCCAGAACTTTGACCGAGGTTTTCCGGCAACTCTGATCACTGCATGTCGAATCTGAGAGCACCAGTAGGTTTGTACCGTTGAGATCTTCGTTTTAACATATAATAAGCTAGGTTTTGAAGAGATTTGATTTTTTTGAGTTGGATTTTTCTTTTGAAACTAGGGTTTGAAATTGGGTTTCAGCCATTAGAGAAAATATTCGATGGAGGAAAATGTACGTGTAATGAAATGGCTGATGAGGTGTTAAGTGGGTTTTATTTATATATAATTATATGGCCTAAATATGAGAAATACCCAATTATCCATTTACAATGATTTCATTCGCATTTTCTCTCGTACGATCAAACGGTAAGTCGGATTGTAACGCAAATTGAAATCCTACCATAATTCACCGTTCCGGTTCCAATGGCGCCAGTTTCATCGAATACCGAGACAGTTGCCAAAACAATTAAATTTCACAATTAATTAATTATTCAAAATTTCATTTAACTGTTTAATTCAAATTTAAATATTTATAAATCCCATTTAAACCTAATTATCACTTAATTAAAATTTATAAATTGGATTCACACACTTAAGATCCCAAATTCATTATTTACTAATAAAAATTTGAGTTTCAGTATAATTCAAACAACTTAGAATTCCATTGCTTAACCAAATTAAATTTAAATTCCAATTAAAATTAAACACTCAACTTCACTTGGTCATTTTAAATATTGAATTCCAACTATGAATTTCAAATTATAGACTTAATTAATAATCTGTTTAAACTAACCTCACAATTATCATCATTAAAAATCAACAAAATTTGACTTTTATCCAATATTATTCCATTTTATTTATTTTAAATCGAAATTTAAATATTTAGAAAATATGGGATGTTACATTCTCCCCCTCTTAAAAATCTTTTCGTCCTCGAAAAGAGAACGAAATGACATTAAGCACATATCTATTTTAATTCATACTTAAAATAGCCTTTATAAAGTAAGTTATATTTGCAAAACTCTTAAATTTTTCTAACTCCCGAAATCACGGAAAAATTTCGGCAGCAGCTCCTTCGTACGGAGAGGTCCGGAAATTCACAATATATATAAAATTCAAATATACATCTCATTACTCGACAAGGCATCCCAAAAATGGGGAAAACTCCATATATATGTAGCTACAAAACTATATAACTCAAATTCTTACCTCTTTTAGCATTATTTGCAAGTTTATTTACTTTAGCACTTTAGTATTTAACGCAAGCGAGCTCCAAGGGGTAGCGCACACTCCTTACACCTGTTAAACACTCACATAGGCATAAGAATCCAACATATAACAATACATAGCAATGTATACAACTTACACAGCATACATTAACATTTCAACTTTAAAACCATAATGTTAACGACAGGCCAGCGAACAAAATGAGGTTTATCACCCTTTTAATGATGGAATTTGACCAAAAGACAGGCAAAAGTTGTAGCATTTCTTTCAGGCTTTCCGAATTGTCCGGATTCGTCAAATTTCGACAAATCGTTCAAAATTTATGACTATTTTATTGTAGGCCAACACCTCAACCCATACACTGAAAAATGCAGGTCTGAGTTGTTTAACCCAGTTTTTAACCCTTTAAACAGCAAAATTTTACCCAGCAACTTAAAGAAAAGTATTAGTTCAGATCCGGGGCTTTCCGAATTGTACTCTCACATCGAAATCTGACGCTCCGTTAGGGAGTTATGATCAAAACAACATTGGTATTCAGTTCAGATTTTTATTTTCTGCGCATACAACTTGGACTAGTTCTTGGTTTTCAACCTAACAAACTTGAAAATTAGGCAAGGCACTACTAACAGAAATTTTAGTTCAGTTTCTGAGGTTTTCAAAGAGTCCGGAATCGTTAAATTTCGATCATCCATTCAAAAGTTATGGCTGTTTTACTTTAGCCTATTGAAAATTTCAGGTTTTCACATAACATAGATTTATTTTGTTTGGAGTTTCAACATCCGAATCCCAAGACCTTAACAAAGCTTAACCACCAAAATGGATTATCGTTCCACTATTTACATACTTTGTTTTATTCCTTTATGTTTTGTTTAAACGACCAATTCAATTTCTCGAGTTCACTTCCATTATTCAAATTCATTTGGCTTACTTGAATCCACTTAGTTTCAAATTCTTTCGACATTCAAATTTTATAAACTAGACTTTGGTTTCTATTTCTTATACCTTAGTCCATATTTTCAGTTCCCAGTTTACTTCGTTTTCTCGTTCTTTCAGGTTAACTTCGAATCTATAACTATGGGTAAAGGTCGGTTATGGTTTATGTATAAACCATTCTATTTTCCCTCGTTTATTGACTCCTCATTTACTTACCCAATAATCGTTAGTATAGATTAAAATTTTACTTACTCAATCCAACCCTTGATAAATTCTAATTCGAATTATTCAATTTTCCCTTAGTTGATTCCACTTTATCAAATCCATTCACCTTAGGTTAAGTCTTATTCTTATATCTCACTTCAATATCTCGAATTCTCAAATTTGGATTCGTTTAACTCCATTATCTTATTCCGAATGGGCTAAATTTATATTTGCATCACATCTATCTTGTTTTGACACATCTCTTCATTCATTTAGCCATTCCTTATTCACTTATTCCAACTTCTGTTTTAAGTTAAACTTATCCCATTAACTCAATTTATTTAGTTGATTCACAAATCATGAATTGAATAAAGGATTATTCATGACTCGAATTTTGTACTTAATTCCAACCATTATTATTTGATTTTCCAAGTTAGACCTTATTTAACACAATTCCTCTACTCAGTTAAGTTATTTTTCACTTGACAAAATGATTTACCTTCGATATACTGTCCAGATGGGTTTACCCCATTTTAGATTTTTTTTAGGTCATCATTTCATATGCACATAAATTCATCATTTAAATCTCTCCCATTTTATTTATCGATGATTCTCATTTATCGACAACATAAATTCCTTTCCGTTCTTTCTCGACTAACTCAATTTACTTATTAATCACCCCAGTCATGGGTTGTTACTTTTATTAGCCAACCAAATCTTCAATTACTTTTAGTTGACTTTAGTTGGGTTTTATTCCGTAGTTAATTTAAATTTTCTCTAACACTTATATTGACCAACTTATAATTCCTTTAACTTATTATCGCACATGTTTAAGCATGACAACGACCACTTCTCTGCACCTTAAATACTTAAGTCAAATTCATATTCTCAAAAATCAAAATTCTAATGAAACGAGTCACTTTAGTACTTAACCAATATCATGAGTTAAGATGAACTTAAATGCTTGATTCAGGGTTGATAAACTAAATTCTAGAATAACCTATGTGTACTTATAAAATTTTATAGAAACAAGCCATAAATTTTTAAATTCAAATCTTTAATTACGAAACATAGGGATTTTCCAAAATATGCTTAATTTAAACTTCAGCTTTAAATACATATTCTAATACTTTTATATATAATTTCTTTATATCATATGGAATTAAATCCAAAATCCTTTGTCAAAGCCAATTATAATAATTACCGAGGGGTCTCTTCCCCACTTAAACCTTTCAGAATAAACATCGATAATATGTGCACGCATTACCGACGTCGTTTTTAAGGTCCAAGAAGGGATTATACCCACTTTGAAAATCTTTAAAACCATTTCTTTTCGATTATACCTATAAAATGATATTATTTAAACTTTGGCAAAACTATTTCCAAAGACACCCTAGGATCAAGTTTCAAGTTCATTTCTATTTCAATCACAACCTTTTACGCCCAATTATACCTACAGGTATTTCATTTCAAATATTTTCTAAAACCATTAAATTTCCAACACCTATTAATTACCTCTTATTATATTCATTATTTAACCGACCATAATAGGCAATAACTTAAATATTACCAAAAAATACATATATACTTGAACCAATAATATATTTGATATATTCAAAAATATAATCGAGAACCAAATCATGTCGATCATTCTATTCGATTTCTATGGCGTCCCATATATCGACCAGAATCCATAAATATTCAACAGAACAAGTCAACACAATGTAAACCAATTTATATCAAAAATACAAGTACGCTCTCTTATAGCACTCAAACCCATTCTAGGGCATTACTAACTCCACCTCTAATGAGTTTATTCCCAACAGAGCCAAGGTTATAACTAACCATCGCTCTGATACCAAATTGTAGCGACCTAGATTTTTTGACCATTCAAATCAACAATAAACCACACATGTCGAACCGACCAAATCATAAATACAGGCAGTTATTGGGAAAATAAGAAAAAGAAGAAAGAAGAAAAAATAATAACAGTTTCTCACAGTGGAAGGACAACATATAATACACAATAGCAGTTTAAAACAGTTGAAATATATATACATTGACTATCAGAGTTATACATATACAAGTTTCATCACATGGAAGTAGAAATAAAAAAATGCAGCGGAAATACATACATACATATATATATATATATATATATGATAGATATATACCAATCTTTGTCTTCAGTCTCCAAGGTACAGTCATCTTCGGTAAATGCAACGTCTGCTGACCCGAGCATATTGCATAAAAGAAAACACAACAAACACTCGGATCAGCACTAAATCATTCTCATATTAGTCAAATTAATATATGAAATAGCATCAGTGTCATGGGTGCAGTAACTCAAGAGATGTTACGCCATTTTTCCATCTCTCAAGGATCCGTTAAACTAATACATAGATAGTATAATACGCTATTATGATAATGTCTACTGAGTAAAGTATAAATACTAAAAATAGCGTAAGCAGATTACATTTTTACCCTTACACCGTTTATAATACCGTAATCTATACAGTACCGTAAAACCACCGTAAACGATGGCATCAGAGGGCACTCCATAGGTACGATACAAATCAAAATTGTATGGGGCTCGATAAGGATAATATGCCAAGGCACTCGAGGCAATGCCAAGGGTAGGATTCTACCAATTGCACTCCCGGACCGGTGGTAACGCATAGCAGCCACTACCGCCCACCTCGGAACACACTCCCAAAGTCATAATTGGGCCCAAATCATCATCATCATCATAATAATAGAAATAGTATCGAAGAAGTGTGTCCGATCAAAGGTGCTACCTCAATTAGTCACGGTATAGCTCCTGTTTTAGTCATTTCAATTCTGACCCGAAGTTCAGGGCTATTTTGTCATCGTTCATCTTCTTCGATTCAATAATCGCCTCCAAGTCATCATACTCATTCTGGATACGTAATAACGTTCGCAGTTGTCAAAGTGGTATCGACACTGACAGAGAGTATACCTTATGTCGACTCCTGTCTCCTTAAAAACCAATGCTTACATCTTTCACATCGGTTGGTTCTTTTATATTTCATAAAGGTTCATTTTCATATCAAAATATCATATTCTGTTTTGAACCAAATTTATTCAATAGAATAAAATTTCATATCACGATATTTCAATCATTCCCAAAACCGATTATATTCTGACTAGAATACACTTTCATATCATCATATTATACTCATATAATACTTCCAAATCGATTTATATTCAAGTGGAATATATTCCATATCAAATATTTTAATTATCTCAAATCGATTTATGTTAAAATCCATTCATATTCAACTAGAATATATATATATATACATATATTCCATAACCACTCATTTTAAATCTCTTAGGGGATCCATTTATATTCAAGAAGAATATAATATATATATATATTCATATAAAAATCGATTTAAATCAGTTCATATTCAAATAGAAGGAATTCTTATCTCAACTCGATTTGAACCAACGATTTAGATTCAAACACTTTCCATTTGGATGAAATGAAAATTTTAAAGGATATAACTATGAAAATTAATGTTTATAAAGAAAACCTTTATATAAAAGAATATATATAATATCATAGTTAGAATAGGATAAGGTAGATTTTGAACACTATATATATATATATATTGAAAGCTTACTAAATTATTTAAATAATAGAATATAAGAAAAATTTTGTTATAATAAAATAGTTATAGATAGAAGTTAATAAATAATTTCTTGAAGAGAGGATAGTTATTTGAAATCAACGGTGAAAATATATACAAGAAAATTCTTTAACTAAAAATTAACTCTTTCTTCTGAACTTCAATACTCGAATCTAAACTCCAGTCTCAATGGAGTTGCTTAACTCAAAGGACTTGTATCAAAATCCCATTTCAAACCCATTTTCAAATTCAAGGATTCAATATTATACTCGTATTTAGTTTGAAAACAATCCCGAGTATTCTCGATTATCTTAATTCCAATACTAAATTCAATAAGAATTTATTATATTCGAGTCTGCCCAATCGTTGAAAATCTCAAATCGTATAAATTTAAATCTTTAACCTTCAAATTCACTTTGGGAAAATACTCAAATCATTTCAAATAATCTTTAAGATTTAGATTTCCAAAGGAAGAATAAAGCTTATCAAAATCGATACATTTCCTTTAAATCAAATTTCATCAACAGAATTTCAAATATTGAAAATCATTTAACCAACCGATGTCCATATATAATTTGCTACCCTATGGCCAAGTGATTTTAAATTTAATTTCTCAATATTCAGGGATGGATCTATCATTTCAATCCAAATCAGGGTCACAGAGATTTATCATTTCACTCTGTGTTCTTAATTCATTTTAAATCGATAAATCCCGGGTTGATTCGATGCCCGCAACATCAAGGGTAAATGGGATTAATCATCATGATGTACATACATATACTGAATAAAGGAACATTTCAGTACTAATATCAATTCATCGTTCAAATCAAACCAAGGCATTTATCACAACCATTTAATCCAAAGGGTAAGTATTAGATTATTTCACTAATTAACAAGCATCGGGGTTTTAACTAGAGCTTAATTAACTAGAATAATAAGTTATCGACTTAAATTCCTCAGATTCACACACCTGCATGTCAGTTTTTAACAACACATCAACAATCAACACAACCATGCAACCAAACTTATTTCATAATTAATTTAATAAATATGGGAATAATTCAGTATTTCGTGAGCGAAGAATCACTCACCTTTGGTCTTAATTGGATTGGACATCCAAAACAAGCCCAAAATTTCACAGTGTCTAAACACAGCCAGGTTAGTGCCAAACGTCCGCAATCCTGCCACGATCCCAACGCAACAAACCGTGCGTAAAACCGAGTTCACATGCAAAAGTTATAAGCGTTTTAGTGTTTGGATTTTTAAATTTATAAAGTTAAATAAAATAAAATGAAATGTCCACCTATCATTTGATGCCACGTCAGCAGCTGGAGCATCTTCTCTCCCGCTCAAACCCGTTCGCTACAGTACCCTTCAACGCACCAAAACCCATCTGCCTCTTCCACTTTGACCACCAACTACGGCCAACTCCGACCGAGATAAAACCCGAGACCACATGAGAATGGAAGCGCCTTGAGTTGCGCAACCAAGGATGCCAACGCCACCCAGTCCAGTGGACCCCACCTCCTCCGACGGCACGAAACCCGAACCCGACTTCCTGACCTTCGAACCACAAAATCCGGCAACACACTCCACGATTTAACCTCCGACCACCACCTATTGGTTCCTTACATCGTCCTCTCCAATACCCATATCTCCGTTTTTGCGATTATGTCCCAAATCAAAAACCCCCAATTTAGCTTTAGGGTTTCAATTTCCAGAACTTTGACCGAGGTTTTCCACCAACTCTGATCACTGCATGTCGAATCTGAGAGCAGCAGTAGGTTTGTACCGTTGAGATCTTCGTTTTAACATATAATAAGCTAGGTTTTGAAGAGATTTGATTTTTTTTGAGTTGGATTTTTCTTTTGAAACTAGGGTTTGGAATTGGGTTTCAGCCATTAGAGAAAATATTCGATGGAGGAAAATGTACGTGTAATGAAATGGCTGATGAGGTGTTAAGTGGGTTTTATTTATATATAATTATAAGGCCTAAATATGAGAAATACCCAATTATCCATTTACAATGATCTCGTTCTCATTTTCTCTCGTACGATCAAACGGTAAGTCGGATTGTAACGCAAATTGAAATCCTACCATTTCATCGTTCCGGTTCCAATGGCGCCAGTTTCGTCGAATACCGAGACAGTTGCCAAAACAGTTAAATTTCACCATTGATTAATTAATTAAATATTCAAAATTTCATTTAACTATTTAATTCAAATTTAAATATTTATAAATCCCATTTAAACCTAATTATCACTTAGCTAAAATTTATAAATTGGATTCACACACTTAAGATCCCAAATTCATTATTTACTAATAAAAATTTGAGTTTCAGTATAATTCAAACAACTTAGAATTCCACTGCTTAACTAAATTAAATTTAAATTCCAATTAAAATTAAACACTCAACTTCACTTGATCATTTTAAATATTGAATTCCAACTATGAATTTCAAATTATAGACTTAATTAAAAATCTGTTTAAACTAACCTCACAATTATCATCATTAAAAATCAACAAAATTTGATTTTTATCCAATATTATTCCATGTTATTTATTTCATATCGAAATTTAAATATATAGAAAATATGGGATGTTATAGATTGAGAGTTATGGATTTTATAAAATGTGAATGGTGTTATGTTTTTAAAAATACAAAAAAGCAGGAAACTAATTTTCTCATCTAGAGTTAGCTTCATCTTCAATTCCTGTGCAAATGTGCTCAAAATTTGGTTTATAACAATAAATATTATTAAATATGAAACACCCAACATCATTTACAAGTTACAAATTCAATCACTTATTTAAAACAAAAATTTATCAGAACAAAAAATTATTTGCTTACCTTGATTTAATTTTCATGTTTTTACTAAAAAATGTCATAAGCTTTAAAACAACTTTAAGTACTAATAAAGCTTGATAAATCTTGAGATTAGAGATGATATCTCAATAATAAACCAAATAAAGGGTTATTTACAACAACAAGAAAAGGTTATACCAACATTGCATTTGAAAATTCAAATGAAAATTGCAACAGAATTCCATGTTACATGCTCTGATGTTGTCCTGTACTGTGAAAACTGCATCAAGACAGAACATTAACATGCAAAGGATCTGTTTACACCAGAATTTTATTATCTCATGCTAGGGCATTCCAATATGTAAATACTACCAAACGTGTGAATAAAATAAAGTAAGCTAATAGAGAAACCACTCGCATGTCAAAAATGAATGTCAAAGCCAGATATAGAGTCAGGTAAACATGCACAGACCAGTGGCGGAACCAGCTTTCAATTCTAAGTAGGGCCAAAAAAAAATTTGTCCCACATCTCTAAAATTTAGTTAGTTATCCCATATATATATACATACAAGTGCAAAAGCAACTTGAAAAGTTGTAGGCTTGGGTGTTTGGACTGAAATATGCAAGGTTTGGGCCACTTTGAGCTTGTTGGGCCACGAGGTAGGGCGAGATGTGGAAGTTCAGCTAGGGCAAAGTGCTAAAGTTCCATCTTTCTTGCCAGGTTTTTAGATTTTCAGGTGGGGCGGCGGCCCTACCTCGCCTGTATGTGCATCCTCCTCTAGCACAGACTCAATCAAAGCCAATATCTAACGTCGCACGCCTCACCTCAGATGAAAATTCAAATTATCATACCACCACCAGTTTGCCACCACCACCACCACCTCCGGTAGTGAGGCCCATTCTCTTCACGTCTTCTCTACACCTTCATAGACCCATCCAGTGTCATCCTCACTAATTCAACCCATCCTCATTCGAACTCTTTTTTTTTCTTCAGTTTATTGCAGTACCCACTGTCAAAAATTGTTGTTGTCGATACTTACCATTTCAATATACCCTAAGGAGTGGTTCAGGGTATATCTACCCTGGTTTTATTGCAGTAACATGATCGGAAATGGTTAGGATGCTCACTAATTCATCATATTGTCAGGATATTTTCTTAGGTTTATTGTGTGTTAGTTGTCACAAATTACTGCAGGGAACGGTATTTCTTCATTCGTAGGTTAAAAGATACACTATTACGTTTATGTGTTGCCATTTGTTTTGTTTCTTAAAAGCTATAGGTTTTACATTCCATATGATTCTATTTTGAATATTGAAATTTGGTTGAGAATCTTGATACCGAGTACAACCATGACAAAACAACATATTAATTTGCAAAGATAAGGAATAATTAAGTTTATAAAAATCATGTCTTAAACTATTTAGTTTCTTGAGGCGTAGATGCTTATGTAGTATGTTGTGTTAGATTACTTGAATTGCGGTTATAATTGATGAATTCTTCCAACTTTTCAGCTCTGTCCTTTTGTTTGATTTGAGGTTACAATTGTTTGGTGCTTTAATTTGCTTTATTATGACATTTACAGTCGTTGTTTCCTTTCTAGTTTCAGATTTGGGTCGGCATTTTTGGTGCATTGCTTGATAATGTTTTCTTTATGCTACCTAGTGAGTTATTGAAGCTCTTTTATACTTTATTTCATTGTTGTTTTTATTATTGAGTATCGTATCTTATTTTTAGATCAAGTGGAAACAATTATATATAATTTTTGTTTTCATCGTATAATTGAATTATTTTGTTGGTTTCCTAGAGATTACATTTTTATTTCACACATGTAATTAGGAGGAGTGGCCTATGCAATGGCGACTATGTGTCTCAAGTTAGATGCCAATCCAAAATTAACGTTAGATGATAAAGTGGATGCTGATGTATCATTAGATTTGAGTGAGAAATTAATGTGTTAATCATTATCGGAAGAAGCACTCAACCAAGGTGACTATCAAGACATTTTGAGCCAGTTACTATCGAGACATTTTGAACCTCAGCAGAGTGTATTCCTTGCATGACCCTATACTCTTTTACTTCGCAGTTCTGCTGACGTTAGATTATTTTGATGGTTAACTCAGGTCGTGAAGTTAGTAGTAGTTTCTTGATAAAATTAATACTTACCAAACATTCTCTCCCCCTTATTATCTCTCTAAACTTTTGCTAAACACTACCAAACTAATAATTCACATTTGGATCTCCGGACTGTTCAGTTTGGCCTCCACAGGCTCCACTATGTACTAGAAGATTTTCAGATAATTGGTAAAAGAATCTCAAGGAAGAAATTGCAACTTGCTTTATAAGGACAGGTAAGGTCAATCAATACTTGGTAAATTCAATGAAAAGTTCAGAGTGATGTGCATTTTAGAAGCTGCACAAGGGCAGTGAACCTATGCATGAGATACAATTATTTTACTACAGTTATTGAAACCAAAACACATAACAAAATTTACACAACTAGGACAATATTTCAGAAGATGTCATATCAGAAATTTTATTTATTTGTTTAAATGACTATTTTTTAAGTTTTCATTTTTGATATGCATCGTAAAGGTTACTTGCTTCGAAATTTATTTTTGGTAAACTTCCAATAGCTTCATTTTTTGAGAATTTATTTAACAATTTATAGTTAACATGACGAAACCTTTTATATCCAGGCATCATTCTAATTTTCTTTAACATGACTACGTTTTTCTTTAAAAGAAAAAATTAAATAGAAGAAGATGTTTTGCAGTAATTAACCTATCTATTTTTAACCCCAACGGTGTTTAATAAATGTGTTAAACTAAACGCTGAATAGTAGTCAACCTAATTCAAACTGTGGAGGTTGCTTTCTAAAAGCTATTCCTAGTCAATAAATTTACAACTTTTTTGTCAATTAATGTTTTATGTTTACAGAAAAATGGACTCAACAAATTATTTTGTTTTAAACTGTAACACCCCGAATTTTCTGAGAATATTAAAATTAACAAATTCAAGAACACTTAATTTTTAGAAGAAGAATTAAGTGAAATGGGTTGCGCTATTACGTTCGTCTCAAAATTTTGGTCAAGATAGACATTTGGTTTGCATAAAACGGATACCTTAAGAAGAAGTTATTAAGCCTTGAAGTTTGTATGCATATGATATATATATATATATATATATATATATATATATATATATAATTAAATAAATATGCAAAAAAGTTCAAAACAGCGAATTGGGAGATGGAATAACCGAACCGGCCCATTTTTGAGGTCGACCCGAGTCCTGCTGGGTCGACTAGGAGTTGATTCAGGGTATTTGGCTGTCAACCCGTGGGCCGATTCGCTCTAAGGCAGATGTGGCATCTGATTGGTTCTGATGGAATCCTTGCTGAGTCATTAGGGCTGATGCGACTATTCTATCTTGTCTGAATGACTTTGATTTGCTCTAGGTTAATCTGACGGTTCCTATTAAATCAAACTTCTATATAAGCAACCTAATACCTCAACCCTAAATCATATTAAAAATCATACTAAGAGCAGTCATGCTGCCGTTGGATAACCTCGAGTAGCCGCCGTTCAACTTGAAGCAAATTAAAAGAGACAAACCAAAACAAATCAAAATTAAACTAAAACAACGATTGTCTACATCAAAGGCGAGCATTTCAACTTCAGAATACAGATTCCAGAAATCAAGTTTGCCTTTTGTAAGTGTAGTTATCTTTTAGATGTAAATAAATTTAAGACGTGATTTGATATAAAGTGAAAAATAGAATTATACCATGATGTATAATATTGATGATGCTAATTCATGTTTGTTTCTTGTGATGATTTTATCATGAATTGTCTTGGAATGTTTGTGGATTAATGGACTTGGTGTTGGATCTATTAAAGATTGAGAATGAAACTATCAATATCATATGCAAGTTATATGTTTCATGTTAAGATCTACATATATATGTTTATATGATTAATGCAAGTTGTATGTATTATGTTAGATCCAAGTCAAGATCTACATATATATATATATATTCATATGCTTTATGTTAGATCCATATGTCCATATATACGTTCATATGTTCATATGCAAGTTACAAGTTTTATGTTGGATCCATGTTAAGATCTATCTAGGTTCATATGATTAATGCAAGTTATATGTTTTATGATAGATCCAAGTCACGATCTAATTATACATATGTTCGAATGCAAGTTACATGTCAGATCCAAAACTAGATCTATATTTATATGCATGTTTGTAAAGTGGACTTATGCAAGTTCATCTTGTTAGATCTAGCTCAAACTTATATGTTAATGTTAAAATTATACATGCCTTGGGATTGGACATGTCATGATTATGTCATATGCTAGTTTATAATTGAGGTTATGTTCACACATGCCTAGATCTACATATTAACATGTTTTAGGCTTATGATTATCTAAGTCTATATTATATGCAAGTTCATGTGACATGTTAAATTATATGAATAAAGTTTTATGCAAAATTTGCATGTTTGGTTGAATCTATATTATGCATGTTCCCTTCTTTACCTCTTGTTTATAAATTAGGCTAATATGCAGGCCCAATTACTTTATGTGATTAATACTAACGAACAAACGGGGGTAGCGTTGGAATAGTTATTAAATCAAAACATGTTAATAATGTAGGTGGGCCCCAAACCATGTAAATGGTTAAGTCCATGAATGGTATAATTTATACCATTAGTCTTGAACATAATTAAAATATGTGACATGAAGCACTTGTAGAAAATTCACATATATAAATGTAAAAGATGAATATGCCTAACCCGAGGTTAGACTGAGTTGTGGTGCAAACCTGCCCGGAACCGACCGGCACATCCAGTAACTACAACTATACATGTCTAATGTGAGAGGTTAGTGCATCAAGCCCAGAAAGACCTGAGGTTAGACTGAGTTGTGGTGTAAAACTGCCCGGAACTGACCGGCACATCCAGTAACCACAACAATACCTGTCTAATGTGAGTGATTGGTGCTTTAATAAATAAATTAAAGCTCATGAAGAATCAAGCAAGAAATGGTGAGGTTATGTAATTAAGGGAAAACTTAACCAACTTAACATGTTAACAAGACAAGATTGGTGGGGTTAAGTAATTGAGAAAACACTTAACCAACTCAACATGTTAACCAGACAAGATTGATAGAGGTTAAGTCAAACCAAGGACACTTAAACAATTTAGCATGTTGACTAGAAAAACCCTAATAACGGTGACCCATTTCAGCAGTAACCCACATGGATGTATCAAGGTGCCATGAACTAGGCAGGGTGGGGCACGATTACTGGGCTGAATATAAGCGGTCAAAAGGGCGGCGGTTAGGTGCGTCAGTGTAGGTTCCGACGGAGTACGGGCATGCACGGGCTCTGGAGTGGAAAAAGTAGGCATTGGGCACTAGGCGTATACTTTTGCATCTTTGAATCGTGTCAGGGTTGCCATTATAGGACTTGATACACCTTATACTAGAACCAGCACAAGTACTTAAAAATCACGTTGGGCCGCATGACACCGGAAATACATGAATACGAGTAGAAGCCGATTAATACATGAATGGGATCACTTTATCATGAACATACATTGCTAGTTAAACAGCTCTTAGTGGGTGTAGAGAAGTAAAAGTGAGTGTGATAGCAAAATCTAGTTAAATCTTACTTTACCTCGTTTTAGGACTACCTTATCCTCATGATATCATTCTAAGTTCAGTTTATTCATGTCATAGTCTTTTACTTGTTTACATGTTATTAAATAACTAGGCTAACTAGACTTATGTCTGACTCATTTTCCTTTCGCTTCTTTTCTTCCGTTCCCCCCTAGGTCCGCTGGGAGGAAACACTTCTGCTTAGTCCAGGTTAGCCAAAGCTTGAAGACCATAGATGTAAGGCTTGGACTTTCCTCTTTGAGCCATGGCTATGGTCAAGCACTTATTGGGGATTTATGTCATTTTATTTTCAGTATTGCTTCTTTATGTTTTCAAGACAAATGAAAAGTTGTAATAATTTGGAAGGTTGAAATAGTTGTTGAATTGTTGTATTGAACAAGTATTTATGAAATAATATTGATCTTTTTCCGCTATATAAATTTTCTATCTTGTAATTTATTAGTATATTGTACCTTAAAACGCTCCACTGAAGTTAAGGCATTCCCTTTGAGAGTGACCTTAACGGAGGTGGGGTGTTACACTTGGTATCAGAGCTAAAGGTTACCAGATCAGATAATTTTTTTAAAACTATCCTTCAAAAAGAAGTCATAAAGAAGCATTTTCAAGAAAAAGTGTTAATTTAAAAAGGCATAATCCTCAAAGCCATATGTACTATCTTTCTACCCTTTGTTTTGAATCTTTCCTTTTTGTTTCAGCATGTTTTGGGATCTTAACCTTCCAGAGGGTGTACCGATACCTGGCTGGTTCAGGAGATACCTAGAAGCTAGGGCCAATGATGCGGGCCCAGCAGACATTCCTCCTCCCCCAGCTGCTCCTCCCCCTCCTCCTCTAAGAGGAAATGCTTTCTCAAAAGTCTATAGAGACTTTAGATCCGTAGGTGGAAAAGACTTTAAGGGGAGCGAATCATTCGTGGAAGCCAGAAACTGGCTCAAGGAGACTGAGGACTTATTCGTTTTCTTTGAAGTAGATGAGAGGCAGAAAATATAGTTGGTGGTGTGGTTGCTCAAAGACGAGGCCTCCTTCTGGTGCGAAGTCACTAATGTTGATAGACCGATAGGGACTTAGGAGGACTTCAGGGCGAGATTTGAAATGAAGTTCCTCTCACAAGCTGAGCAGAGTCTGCAAATGGAGAAGTTTCTATCACGTAAACATGACAGCTTGTCGGTCAAAGAATACATCAATAAATTCAACCAGCTTGCTCAATTTGGACTGGAGTTAGTAAACACTCCACACAAAAAGGTTATCCGCTTTGCCAAAGGACTGAATGAGCCACTGCAAGGTTTAGCAATGTCCCATATACCTATGGAAGCGACTTACGAGAGACTGGTAGACGTGGCTCTGTTGCAAGAGGAGAACAAAGATGGCAAGAAGGAGGTGAAGAAGGAAGAGCCTCAAAACAAGAAAGGAGATGGATCTCAGAACAAGAAGACGGACCCCAAGAAAGGCGGGAAGGATAATAAATCCCGTAAGAAGATGAAGTGCAATTTCTGTGGGATACCTGGACACTTTGCTAGGGACTGTAGAAAGAAAAAGAGTAAATTGGGCGCTTGTTTTCAGTATGGGGATACTGGACACTTGTCTAAGGACTGCCCAAAAAGGCAGGGGAAGGGACAGAGGACTGGATCATCTTCTGGAGGGCAGGTTCATGCTCTCGTTGCACCTCTGTAGGAACGAGGTAGACATATTTCTGTTGAGAGTTTAGTTTATCTGTTTGATAATCCTGTTCGTACTCTCTTTGATTATGGCGCATCACACTCTTTTATATCTACTGCTTTAGTTGAATCTATGCACCTAGACACCCATATAATAGAGGATCCATTGGTTGTTTCAATCCAATTGGGGGCGCAATTTATTTGTCAATGATTTGTTTGGATTTGGAAATCTCTTTTTTAAGCATTGGGTTTAATGTAATGCTTATGTTTTGGGCTTCACGGGCTATGGGCTGATTCTAGGCATGGACTGGCTATCCATTAATGGTGCCGTCCTCGATTGTGAAAAGAGAGTGGTTAGACTCATGACTCGCCTCGGTAACACTCTCGAAATCTCTTGTAATCCAATGAATTCTGTTATGCTAAGTTATCTAGAATCTCTTGATGCGTCTGTTGAGAATTTGTAGTCTGTTAGAGTGGTTCGTGAATACTCGGATGTGTTTGAAGAGGTAAAGGGATTACCTCCGAAGCAGGAGATAGATTTCCGCATATACCTCGTTGACAATGCAAAACCCGTTGCTTTACCCGTTAGACAAATGGCTCCAAGGGAGAGAAAAGAACTCAGCAAGCAAGTTAAAGAGTTGCTTGAAAAGGGGTTCATAAGACGAAGTATTTCTGAATGGGGTGCTCCAGTAGTGTTCGCGACCAAAGCCGATGGTTCACTCTGCCTATGCGTGGATTATAGGGAGCTGAACAAGCTGACCAAGAAGAATACACATCCACTCCCAAGAATTGACGATCTGTTTGATCAACTCGTAGGTGCATCCGTTTTCTCCCAACTAGATCTGGCTACCGGGTTTCATCAGCTAAGAGTGGCTGAGGATAGCATTGACAAGATCGGATTTAGGACCCCGGATGGTTTCTTCGAGTGGCTTGTCATGCCTTTCGGCTTGACGAACGCACCTGCCTATTTTGTGGACTTGATGAGCGGGGTGTTCCGGGAATTTCTCAATAAGTTTGTGGTGTTCTTCTTGGTCGATATTTTGATCTTCTCGAAGAGTGAGGAAGAGCATGCTCAGCACTTAAGGGAAGTCATGGATACTCTCCGTGCACATCAGTTGAAAGATAAATTCTCCAAATGCCATTTCTGGAGAGAAGAAGTTAGATTCCTTGGACATGTGGTGTGCAAAGAGGGGTTAGCCGTGGACCCCGCAAAAGTGGTTGCTGTGCAAGATTGGAAGAATCCACGAAACGCAACTGAAATCCGAAGCTTTCTCAGGCTAGCAGGATTATACCGGAAGTTCATCAAAGACTTTGCGAAAATCTCAGCTCCACTTACATGGTTGACGAAGAAGAACCTAGTTTTCGCTTGGGATTTGGATTGCGGTATTGCTTTCCAACGCTTGAAAAGGACTCTAACAACAGCCCCAGTTCTGACATTGCCTGATGGGAGGAAGATGTTTACTGTATACACGGATGCATGCAATACAAGATTAGGCGCTGTCTTGATGCAAGAAGGGAAGGTAGTAGCTTATGGTGTAAGGCAGTTGAAAGTACATGAGAAAAACTACCCAACCCACGACCTAGAATTGGCGGCCATCGTTTTCGCTCTTAAGTCTTGGTGCCATTATGTCCTAGGTGAGAAGTTTGAATTGTTTACTGACCATAAATCGTTGAAGTACCTTTTCTCGCAGAAAGATCTCAACTTGAGGCAGCAAAGATGGATGGAGTTTCTTGCCTCATTTGATTTTGAGATTTCCTATACTCCTGGCAAGGGCAATGTGGTATCAGACGCTCTGAGTTGAAAGAAGCTGACCTTAAGCCCTCTCTTCGTAGAAAGGCAAAGCTTGGAGTACATAGCCAACTTTGACTTTAGACCCTCCTCTGAATTTGTACCTGGCTTGTTAGCAACACTGGAAGTGCGACCTACACTTTTTGACTCAATAGGAACCGCACAACGTGAAGACCCTCAGCTAGTAGATGTGATAGATAAGATGATTAGGGGTGAGACTTCGAGTCACCTCAATAGATACTCCATCGATGATAAGGGATGGTTGAGACGGGATGGAAGGCTATGCATCCGACAAGTAAGAGATTTAGTGAAAACGGTTCTAGAAGAAGCACACCATTCAAAGCTGACCATACACTTAGGCGGAGACAAAATGTATAAAGACATCAAAAGAGTTTTCTTTTGGAATGGCATGAAGAGGGACGTAGCTGAATTCATTTCTAAATGCATGATATGCCAGCAGGTCAAGGCGGAGCAGAAGAAGCCTGGTGGTTTGCTTCATCCTCTAGAGGTCCCACAGTGGAAATGGGATAGCATTTCGATGGATTTTATTGATGGGTTGCTTAGGTCAAGAAGGGGCAATACCAGTATTTGGGTAATAGTGGACCGGCTCACAAAAAGCACTCACTTTATACTTGTCAAAAGTAGAAGGACTGCCTCATCTCTAGCATCTCCATATCTTAAAGAGATAGTTTGACTACATGGGATACCTTCCAGCATAGTAAGCTATCGAGACCCTATCTTTACAAGCGAGTTCTGGAAGAGTTTGCAAGAGGATGTAGGCACACAACTATGTTTAAGCACGGCCTACCACCCCCAAACCGATGGAAAAACGGAAAGGGTGAACAAAGTCATAGAAGACCTCTTGAGATTGTGTGTTCTTAACTTTAGAGGGACATGGGAAGATCATCTTCCTCTGGTGGAGTTCGCCTACAACAATAGCAACCAAGCTACAATAGGCATGGCACCCTTTAAAGCCTTATATGGGAGACCGTGTCGATCACCAACCTGTTGGTGGGAATTCACAGATAAGCTTATACTTGGGCCAGACATGATTAGGGAAACCTCATAAAAGGTGGACCTAATAAGAAGTCGAATGAAGACTGTTCAAGATAGACAGAAGTCCTATGCAGATAAAAGAAGGACCGACCTTGAGTTTGAGGTTGGAGACAGAGTGTTCCTTAAAGTATCTCCTTTGAGGAATGTTATTCGCTTTGGATCCAAAGGGAAATTGGCACCTAGATTCATAGGACCATTTCCTATCATTGAAAAAATTGGGACGATGGCCTATAGATTAGAGCTACCTGAAAAGTTGGCTGGAGTTCACAATGTCTTTCATGTTTCTCACCTACGGAAGTGCTTACATGAGTCTGCGGAAGTGGTGGAACCAAAGATACTGGAAGAGGTAGAAGTTGAACGAGAAGCAACAGTGAGAAGAATCCCAACTCGTATCTTGGGAACGAAAGTCAAAAAGCTACGCAACCGTGAAGTCAAGCTTGTTAAAGTATAATGGAGTGACAATGAAGAAGACACGACTTGGGAGACCGAAAGCAAGATAGCGTAGCCTACCCTTATCTTTTTGAGGGTACATCTTTGATCTCTCCTTTATCATAAGTTTATTCATGCTTCGTTATCTTCTCGATCCTATTTCTTGATCCTTAGTAGAAATCAATGGATGTAAACATGTATTTGAAACATGTTATGGTTGATGGTTGCAAAGTGGTTGCAAGTGGTTGCTAGTGATTGCTCGTGGATGCATATGCACATACACATTAGGTTCTAGATCGGCTCAATCACTTTCATATTGCATTTGCATATGAACGCATGAAATTGTGTGTGGATTGAAACTTGATGTGTTATCATACGGACGTTGCATTTGTATGAATGATTATGCACTCAAGTAGAATTATTAATAGGAAAAATTGAATACATAATGGACTCATGCCACTCTCATGATTCGCATTAAGGAGGTCAACTGGATCAGTAGACCGCCCTTTTTTGCACTAGATAAGAGACATATACACACACTCTGCATATGTTCATATGGCATTAGAAGTCTTTTAAGGACAATGGATGCTTGTGGATGATGGATGAGTAGATGGATGATTGGATGTTCATCTTAACTTGAAGATTTCGGGGACGAAATCCTTTAAGGAGGGGAGAATGTAGCACCCCGAATTTTCTGAGAATATTAAAATTAACAAATTCAAGAACACTTAATTTTTATAAGAAGAATTAAGTGAAATGGGTTGCGCTATTACGTTCGTCTCAAAATTTTGGTCAAGATAGACATTTGGTTTGCATAAAACGGATACCTTATGAAGAAGTTATTAAGCCTTGAAGTTTGTATGCATATAAGAAATATATATATATATATATATATAAAAGTTAAATAAAAAAATATGCAAAAAAGTTCAAAATAGCGAACCGGGAGGGGGAATAACCGAACCGGCCCAATTTTGAGGTCGACCCGAGCCACGCTGGGTCGACTAGGGGTTGATTCAAGGTGTTTGGCTGTCAACCCATAGGCCTATTCGCTCTAAGGCAAATGTGGCATCTAATTGGTTCTGATGGAATCCTTGCTAAGTCATTAAGGCTGATGTGGTTATTCTATCTTGTCTGAATGACTCTGATTTGCTCTAGGTTAATCTGACGGTTCCTATTAAATCAAACTTCTATATAAGCAACCTAATACCTCAACCCTAAATCATATTAAAAATCAAACCAAGAGCCATTATGCTGCCGTTTGACAACCTCGAGTAGCCGCCGTTCAACTTGAAGAAAATTAAAAGAGAAAAACCAAATCAAATCAAAATTAAACTAAAACAACGATTGTCTACATCAAAGGCGAGCATTTCAACTTCAGAATATAGATTCCAAAAATCAAGATTGTCTTTTGTAAGTGTAGTTATCTTTTAGATGTAAATAAATTTAAGACGTGATTTGATATAAAGTGAAAAATAGAATTATACAATGTTGTATAATATTGACGATGCTAATTCATGTTTGTTTCTTGTGATGATTTTATCATGAATTGTCTTGGAATGTTTGTGGCTTATTGGACTTGGTGTTGGATCTATTAAAGATTGAGAATAAAACTATCAATATCATATGCAAGTTATATGTTTCATGTTAGGATCTACATATGTATGTTTATATGATTAATGCAAGTTGTATGTATTATGTTAGATCCAAGTCAAGATCTATATATATATATATATTCATATGCTTTATGTTAGATCCATATGCCTATATATATGTTCATATGTTCATATGCAAGTTACAAGTTTTATGTTGGATCCATGTCAAGATCTATCTAGGTTCATATGATTAATGCAAGTTATATGCTTTATGATAGATCCAAGTCACGATCTAATTATACGTATGTTCATATGCAAGTCACATGTTAGATCCAAAACTAGATCTATATTTATATGCATGTTTGTAAAGTGGACTTATGCAAGTTCACCTTGTTAGATCTAGTTCACACCTATATGTTAATGTTAGAATTATACATGCCTTGGGATTGGACATGTCATGATTATGTCGTATGCTAGTTTATAATTGAGATTATGTTCACTAATTCCTAGATCTACATATTAACATGTTTTAGGCTTATGATTATCTAAGTCCAAATTATATGCAAGTTCATGTGACATGTTAAATTATATGAATAAAGTTTTATGCAAAATTTGCATGTTTGGTTGAATTTATATTATGCATGTTCCCTTCTTTACCTCTTGTTTATAAATTGGGCTAATATGCGAGCCCAATGACTTTACGTGATTAATATGAACAAACAAACAGGGGTAACGTTGGGATAGTTCTTAAATCAAAACATGTTAATAATGTAGGTGGGCCCAAAACCATGTGAATGGTTAAGGCCATGAATGGTATAATTTATACCATTAGTCTTGAACATAATTAAAATATGTGACATGAAACACTTGTAGAAAATTCACATATATAAATGTAAAAGATGAATATGCCTAACTCGAGGTTAGACTGAGTTGTGGTGTAAACCTGCTCGGAACCGACCGGCACATCCAGCAACCACAACAATACCTGTCTAATGTGAGAGGTTAGTGCATCAATCCTAGAAAGACCCGAGGTTAGACCGAGTTGTGGTGTAAAACTACCCGGAACCGACCGGCACATCCAGTAACCACAACAATACCTGTCTAATGTGAGTGGTTGGTGCTTTAATTTAAAGCTCATGAACATTCAAGCTAGAAATGGTGAGGTTAAGTAATTAAGGGAACACTTAATCAACTTAGCATGTTAACAAGACAAGATTGTTGGGGTTAAGTAATTGAGGAAACACTTAACCAACTTAACATGTTAACTAGACAAGATTAATAAGGGTTAAGTCAAACCAAGGACACTTAACCAATTTAGCATGTTGACTAGAAAAACCATAATAACGGGGAACCGTTTCAGCTGTAACCCACATGGATGTATCAAGGTACCCTGAACTAGGCAGGGTGGGGCACGATTACTGGGCTGAATATAAGTGGTCAAAAGGGCGGCGGTTAGGTGCGTCAGTGTAGGTTCCGACGGAGTACGGGCGTGCATGGGCTCCAGAGTGGAAAAAGTAGGCACTGGGCACCAGGCGTACACTTGTGCATCTTTGAATCGTGTCAGGGTTGCCATTATAGGACTTGATACACCCTATACTGGAACCAGCACAAGCACTTAAAAATCACATGGGGCCGCATGACACCTGGAATACATGAATGCAAGTAGGAGCTAATCAATACATGAATGGGATCACTTTATCATGAACATACATTGCCATGTAAACAACTCTTAGCGGGTGCAGAGATGTAAAAGTGAGTGCGATAGCCAAATCTAGTTAAATCTTACTTTACCTCATTTTAGGACAACCCTATCCTCGTGGTATCATTCTAAGTTCAGTTTATTCATGTCATAGTCTTTTACTTGTTTACATGTGTTGGCTAGCTTTTTAACCAAGCCACCAAGGTTCACATACAAGAAGGAAATACGATGCTCCATTTCTCTCAGTCTTCAGAAATCTGGTCGTAGTTGCTCAGCCCTTATCGGATCGCTACGCACCCCTCGAATAGCTACCAGCTAGCACGAACCGAACCACCTACATCAGACGGATCCGATCCCTCCTCAGCGACTCGACTCGATCCGACTTCATCACAGAAGGCACAACGAAGTCACTGACCTGTTCAAGCGCGAGCTAGTCTTCAGCGATCCGAAAAGAATGGATCCAACGACACGTGTCCATAACTGTCATATTGACCAATTCCTCCTTATTACTCGGTCCGATCCGATTTTCTCGGGATCTGCACCACGTGTGACCGCGAAACGCCTGACAGAATCAGCTATAAATAGCCCAGAGACTGGCATTTTTCAAGATCTTTTGGCAGTATTGAGCACGGATTCCGCCATTGCTGTCATACCACTATTTCTTATCAGTTTTACTACGAGATTACTGAGAGAAATCATAATTGTAAGAGTGAGCTTGAGAGAAATCATTGATTGTACTAGCATTCAAAGTATAATCGATAACATATAAAGTGGACGTAGGCTTGTTAACGCCGAACCACTATAAATTCAGTGTGTTTTCTGCTTTTTTTTCATTCTCCAGTTATAATTCTCTACGAATCAGAACAATTTGGGTGTTAGGTCCAAATTTTGATCTAACATTTTGGTGCTTTCACTGAGAATTGAATTCTCAGCTTACCGGATTGCTATTCTACTATTTGGATTTGAAAGTCCGAAGAAAACAGTCCCAAAACTTCACTGTTCAGATTTCTGAAGATTCCAGCGACATCTGATATCATGGCTGGGAAGAAGTCTAAGGAAGTGCGAGCTTCGCAAGCGAATGAAGTCATGAATGAAGTGGTTGGCGAAAGTACACACGAGCAGGTCGTCGAGGGGACCGCGGATCGCGAGGACAGGGGGCCGACCCAAACCAATCAGGGTGCCACGATCCGACTTGAGGGAGGTGCTGCGAACCGAGAAGCTGGAGGGGTTGTTACTCGATCCCGTGATAACGCCCCGAATCCTCCGCATACCGTGACCATGAACCAACCCCAGGGGGGCGTACCGAATCACAGGCACCGATCCACCACGATCCGAAGTGATGACCAGATTACGACTCGACCTGGAAAGGATCCTATGGCTCGCTCCTACCGTCCTGGCCCCTCCGCTCGACCTGGCTCAAGCTCCTTGCGCATAAGAGAAAATGATGATGGTCAATATGAACCTTCTGCTCCCGATACCGAGGGAGATCTTTCTCGCTTTTCTGAAATGTGGGAGAGGCTATTTGATGAATTGGCTGCTCAAAGGCAGGAGAGCTCCGTTCTGCGACAGAACTTGACTGCTATGGATAGAAGGCTCAATGATCTCGCAAGGCAAAGGACGCCCCCAGTTCATCCGCTCACCCCAGAGTACTCTTCTTCGTCAGAGGAATCGCCAAGACCTCTGCGGCGACCATATGATAGGCCTGAAAACATAGAGCAACTTTGATTTGGAACTCTGCCGTCACGGGAAGAAGAGGCACTGGGTGCAGGGCCCTCAAACTGCAATGTGAATGATCGTGCCGCAACTCCCAGAGCTCGAGGTGTGGACAACCCTGTTCAGAATAGACTACCTCAGCCCCTTCGCCGTACAAATGCTCATGGTAACAGGGGGCATCGAAGCCCAATCCGAGCCCCAGATTTCGTGGCCGCTCCTGGAAGGGAGATTATAGAATCCCACCGAGCAAGAAGCGCTGACCCCAAGCCTTTGTTGACCAGTGCAAATGTTGCAGCTATGATCCATCAAATTCTGGCAGATAGCCGTGGACAACGGAATGAAGATTGGGGAATTGACCACAGTCACACCCCTTTCACTGATGACATTTAAGATGCGACGTTCCCGAGGCGCTTCAACATGCCGCAGATGAACCGTTATGCGGGTAGATCTGATCCCGTCCAACATCTGATGAGATATTCTTGGTCAATAACCGCTGCCGCAGCTTCTGACGCTGTCAAGTGCAAAGCATTTCCCATATTCCTGGAGGATGTAGCGTTATTATAGTTTACTCGCTTACCAGCAAGATTAATTTCCAGCTTCAGGGAGTTGAGTGAAAGGTTTGTGGAACAATTCTGCATCTATGCACAAAAGACGAAGAGTGTGATTGACTTGTTCCTTGTCAAGCAACGACCAAGCGAGAGTTTGAGGGTGTATCTAGACCGTTTCAACCTAGCCGCTACTGAAGTCAAAGATCCTCATGAGCCAACTGTTGTGGCAGCCCTAATTGATGGGGTAAATAAAGACACCGAATTTGGGAGATACCTGGCCGGCAAGCCACCTCATACTAGAGAATTATTGTACGAAAAAGCTAACGTGCACTTACGTCGGGAGGAAGTATATGCTAACCGAAAGGCAAAAACGGCCGATAAAGAGGAAATCCAGAGCAATGTCGCCATTAAGCAGACAGGAGACAGCTCGGGGAAGGTCGAGGTTAATGTCGGAAAGCGAAACCAGGGTGGTCGTCAGTCAGGAAACAATGGTAATAACAGTAATGGCAACAACCGGAAGAGGAATCGAGGGAACGACTCCCAGAGAAGGACTCGTCCCAGGTCTTTTGAGAGTTATACGCCAATAAACGATACTTTGGAGAATATCTTCATGGATTCGTACAACGTCCTCCAAAATAAAAGGCCTCCTCCCAGAGAGTCGACGGAGAAAGAACATGAAACAGGGAAGTTTTGTCTCTTCCATCAGATTCATGGCCATTCGACAAATGAATGCCATCACCTAAGAGATGTGGTCGAGAGGCTTCTCCGAGCGGGAAAATTGGATGAATACAGAGTGACAACCAGAGACAGGGGGCAAGCCGTACAGGCCCCAAATCAGAACCAGAATCAACCTGCTGTCAGGCCAACTGCCCAGCAAAAGGGAAAGGACCTTGTTATCAATACCATAATCGAAGGGCTTTATCTCACCGGGCACGGTTCCAAGGCATTGGATCAGTATGTCAATGCAGCCAAGCAGCACCTCGGGGTAGGGGAGTGTAGCAATCCTGAGGACAACGTCCCGGTAAAGCAACAAAAGATGGTGTCCGACGACGTCGTTTTCCGCGAACGAGAAAGCGTTGGAGTCCATGCTCTGACCGAGGATCCATTTGTAATCACAGTTCCTATCGGCCTGGCCACTGTTCATAAAGTCTTGGTGGATAACGGGAGTTCTGTCAACATTCTTTTCAAAAAGACATTCAACCAAATGAATCTCGAAATAAAAGACTTGAAGCCCTGTGAGGGATGGATCCGTGGATTCAACGGAGCATCCACCGCTCCAATGGGATATGTAGAGCTACCAGTTACACTTGGGGAAGGAGAACGCCAGAGAGTGAGAATTCTTCCCTTCGTGGTTTTGGGTATTGAATCGCCCTATAATGCCTTCTTGGGCCGACCGGCCTTAGCAAAGTTCAGAGCCTGTATAGCCCCCTGGTGCTTGTTATTGAAGTTTCCTACAGAAGCTGGTGTTGGTATTGTCAGAGGAGATCAGGTTGCCGCACGAGCATGTTATATTGCAGAGCTAAAGCTACTCCGCAACGGAGGAGACATAGAAACCAATTGCGCTTCTCCCCCCCACGAGGGCGGAGACCTCATAGCAATTAAAGAGGATAACCGTAGAAGAGTCGCCCAGAGAGTTGCCCGAGGATATAGATCCCAGAGAGGACAAAGAACCTGGGGGCAGAATGGCGACTCCCAACGAGACAACTGTGGATGTACCGATCGATGATAGTGACCCAGAGAAGGTCCTTAAGATTGGATCCCAGTTAAATCCGAATTTAGCTAAAGAACTGAAAGATTTCTTGAAAGATAATTTGGATGTATTTGCTTGGACCCACGCAGACATGTGCGGGATATCTCCATCAATCATGAGCCATTCATTAAGCATTAACCCTAAGAATCCTCCGGTAAAACAAAAAAGGCGAATGCTGGGCCCAGAGAGGTCCGCTGCCCTGAAAGAAGAAGTTGGAAAGCTAAAGAGTAATGGATTTATCAGAGACTCAATCTACCCAGACTGGATTTCAAATCCAGTTCTGGTAAAGAAGGCCAACGGGAAGTGGCGAACGTGTATCGATTTCTCGGATTTGAATAAAGCCTGCCCAAAAGACAGTTTTCCGTTACCCAGGATCGATCAGTTGGTGGACTCAACGGCGGGTCATGAACTTCTCTCCTTTATGGATGCTTATTCAGGATATAACCAGATTCCAATGCATGTTCCAGATCAAGAACACACTAGCTTCATTACGGATCTGGGATTATACTGCTACGTGGTAATGCCCTTTGGCTTGAAGAACGCAGGCGCTACATATCAACGGTTAGTGAACAGAATGTTCTATAACCAGATTGGGAAAACAATGGAAGCATACGTCGACAACATGTTGGTTAAGTCCAGGCAATCCTCCAATCACACTACGGACTTGGCAGAGATGTTTGGCATTCTTCGAAAGTACGGGATGAAACTCAACCCAACAAAATGTTCATTCGGGGTCGCCTCCGGAAAATTCTTGGGATTCATCGTCAGTTCTCGTGGGATTGAGATTAATCCAGACCAGATCGCAGCAATCAGAGACATTCAGGAGCCTAGGCAGGTTAAGGATGTGCAAAGCCTTGCAGGGAAAGTAGCCGCACTAAGCAGATTCATCTCCAGGGCTTCGGACAAATGCATCCCATTCTTCGAATTGATAAAGCGAGGAAAACGCCACTTCAAATGGATGCCTGACTGCATAGAAGCGTTTCAGAACCTGCTGAGTCATCTGGAGAATCCTCCGATATTATCTAAGCCGGTGGATCACGAGGACTTATTCGTGTACTTGGCAGTGTCATCCCATGCGATCAGCTCAGCATTGGTGAGAGAAGAAGATAAAGTTCAAAGACTAGTGTATTACGTGAGCAAAAAATTGACGGCAGCAGAGCGTAATTATCCAAGGATAGAAAAGTTGGCGTATAGTTTGCTGATTGCCTCTAGAAAGCTTCGACATTATTTTCAGGCTCATCCCATTATCGTATACACTGATCATCCAATCAAGCAAGTTTTACAAAGACCAGAAGCGTCTGGAAGACTACTCAAATGGAACATTCAGTTGAGTCAATTTGATCTGAACTTTCAGCCCCGACGGTCAATACGGGGGCAAGTGATAGCTGACTTCATAGCAGAGTTTACTGTCCCGGAGGAAGATATAGCGAACGAAGAAGTTGACCCCTCAAAGTTACTTCTCGACCCCAGTGCCGGGAGATTGTATATTGATGGCGCTAGGAATAACAAGAGATCCAGCGCTGGAGTAGTGCTTGGAACTCCCGAGAAACAGCTGATATCCTATGCTATCCGGATGTAGTTTCACGCCACTAATAATGACTCCGAATATGAAGCCCTGATAGTCGGGCTAAGGATCGCAAAGGAGTTGGAAATCACAAAGCTAGACTTAATTTGCGACTCCAAGTTAGTTGTGAACCAGGTTACTGGAAAATTCCAAGCCATAAGCCCAAGATTGATTTTATACTTAGAGAAAGTGAATGAGTTGCTGAACGGCTTCGGTCACTACAACATATCTCATATTCCGCGGTCAGAGAATCAACAGGTAGATAAGTTGGCAAAGATGGCTAGTTCCGACGATCCTAAAGAGACCGGGCTAGCCCCAGTTGAAGTACTTCGGTCTCCTAGTATAGATCAGATGGAAATTGATCCGGTACTAGAGACGGAAACCAAAAGGGAGTCATGGATGACCCCTCTAGAGAATTTCTTGATGAATGGAACGCTTCCGACCAAGAAAAACGAGAGGCGTAAAGTAATTCGTAAAGCTTCCCGATACGTTCTGCAAGGCGGAGTCCTTTACAGACAGGGATTTTCGATGCCCCTTCTCTGGTGTATAACTCATGACGACATCAAGCGTGTACTGCAGGAGGTGCATGAGGGTGAATGCAGCGACCACACTGGAGGACAAACATTGGCAAAAAAAGGTGTTGCAGCATGGTTATTTCTGGCCTACCATAAACAAAGATGCGGCGAAGTACGCACGACGGTGTGATGCATGCCAAAGATTTTCAAAGATACCTAGGGCACCTCCTAGTCAGTTAAAAATGATGACGAGCCCATGGCCTTTCGCTATGTGGAGAATTGATATCATCGAAAGTCTCCCCATAGCTAAGGGCGGAGCGAAGTTCACTATTGTAGCTGTAGATTACTTCACTAAGTGGGTCGAGGCTGAGCCACTGACTACAATCACAACCAAACGAGTGATCAATTTCGTCATTAGAAACATCATCTGTCGATTTGGGATTCCAAAGATTGTTATAACTGACAACGGAACTCAGTTCGATAGCGCTGAATTCAGAGACTTCTGCCAGAAATACCACATTGAAAAACGGTACACCTCTGTGGCGCATCCGCAGTCGAACGGACAGGTCGAAGCGGCGAATAAAGTGATTAAGTCCATTCTGAAAAGGAGACTAAAACGGGCCAGAGCCATGTGGGTTGATGAATTACCCTTAGCACTATGGGCCTACAGGACAACGTATAAATCGGCAACAGGCCATACCCCCTTCTCCCTTGCTTTTGGAGCAGAACCAGTCATCCCGGTTGAGATAAAAGTACTTTCTCACCGAGTGACTTATTACGATCCGATGACTAATAACGAATTGCTCCTTGAATCCTTGGATATGATCAAAGAAAAGAGGGACGAAGCAGACCTGCGTGCCTTGAGATGCAAGCAACCGGTCGCCCGATACTACAACAATAAGGTTCGAGCCCGAACCTTTGAACCCGGAGACTTGGTTCTGAAGCGTATCTTTCCTACCCCAACTCATATGGGTGCGAAGTGGGAAGGACCGTACTCCATTCTGTGCAAGCTTGATAATGGAACTTTCAAGCTAGCAACCGTAGATGGAAAGGAAATCCCCAGAGTGTGGAATGCCCAACATTTACGGCCGTATCTAATGTAAAGATGTCAGATCTGTTCTTTTGCTTTATTAAGGACCATGTACAAGGCACGACTTGCCTAGAATAGTCCGATTTCTTAAGCAAAAAATTATAAAGTGGACGTAGGTCATGATTCGACCGAACCACTATAAAAATATTGTGTGTCATTTACCTTTATTCCACTATTATTTATCTACCTTTCCGCTTTTATTGAAATTGCTGTGAACCATACGACGATCACAGGAATATATAATTTTAGGTGCCTTCCATTAGAATGGAGAGCAATCAACAGTCAAAACTCTAAGGGTGCGATAAAGTAAATCATATCATTAACGACACTCTAACTCCCCAGAGCTGAGAGAGAGTATAGCAGACACGAAAGCTGTCCCATGAGTCACGACGGTGTACCATGATCGGAACCGCCTTGACGGAACTCTAACTCTCCAGAGCAGAGAGGGAGTATAAAAGCGTCTCCGATTGAGTGCTGAGAAAGAGCTCCTACCCCGCTGAAGGATCGGGGAGCGATTGAATTGCTGAGCTCGAACTCTAACTCTCCAGAGCAGAGAGAGAGTATAAAAGCGTCACCGATTGAGCGCTGAGAAAGAGCTCCTACCCCGCTGAAGGATCGGGGAGCGACTGAACTGCTGAATTCGAACTCTAACCTCGGCGGCCGTTAGGAGAGTATAAAAGAGTCTATGATTAAGCGCTGAGAAAGGTGCCGGAAACTCAGTACCACAAGGACAATTATCTTACTAAATTTTCTAAGTCCCCCATATTCAGAAATAGGGGGCAACGTGCATACAACACTAATCAATCCTTAATAAGCCCTGGTTAGGCGCTACGTTAACGATTGATTGGGGGCATATACATATACACATGAACCTTGATGCAGCACAGAAATTTTTAAATTTTTCTTTCTGTTGCTTGACTGATTTGTAGTTATAATCAGATGATCTATGACTAAGCATGAAAAGTTTATTAAATGCAGGTACACGATGATGCAAAAGAGATGAACTTTCATTTATAAACTACAAGCCTACAAAGTGAAAAACAACCTAAAACAAAAGTGAGGGCCAGTCTCACAATTACATTTCATGGCCAGTGGGAAGCCTAAAGACAAAATATAGACAAGCGACAATATCCTATTTACGCTTGGACTTCTTCTCCTGTTTCTGATTCTCCAGCTTCGCCTTGTCAGTTTTGGATTGATCACCCTTCTTTCTTTTCCTTTTGTCTATAAGAGGAATGTCCGACTCATCAGAAGACTCCTCCTCCTCCTCCTCCTTCTTTCTCTTTCTTTTATCAGTAAAGGAAGCTGGGAAATCATCAGGGTTCGCAAAACGAAGCTGTTTGGTGATGGATTTGGGCTGGAGTTTCAGAAGCATCCTAGTTTTGGGATCAAACTCCGAGATAGGGGCCACGTTCAAAGGCTCTTGTTCCTCCTTCCTTAAAGCCAGCTGTTTTGCCTCCCTAGCCTCCCTTTTAGCCAAGGTCTCATCGACGTTGCCTTTGACTTATTTAGTGAAAATGACATCCTCCTCATCGTCTACATGGCGCCCGTCCATATCTTTCAAGGCGTCAATGGTTTCGTCATCCTTGGGAGCGCCAACACTGGAAGCGAGGACGACCTTCTCCTTTGTGGCATCTTCGGGTTGTTTTGAATCTTCAGCGCTAGCGGTTGGTGGAATGTCACTCTTCTCCGTCTCCGTCTCTTTCTCAGCATCCTTATCGACTGGTCCGCCACCTGTATTACGAGAAACGAATGTTATTTCAGGAGAGAATGCGGTCAGCTCAGTTGATTGTTCGGCAAGACGACGACAAGTAATGACAGCTTTGACAAATTATGGAGAGAATATAGGGATACCTTCCGCTGATCCTCTATCCATGCCAGCGGCAGATGCTCCGACAACAAGAGGAGTCAGACCCAGAGGAATCAGTGGGTCATCAGGACTGTACTCCTCAATTCCGTAGGCCTTAGGCTCTATAGCTGAGCTTGAGCCTTCGTCAATTTTGTTTTTGCCCTTGGCCAGAGTTCTTTCCGTTTCCATCTCCTCTTGGATTAGGCGCCAACCTTTTGCCAAATCTTCAGGCTCGTTTTCCTTCAGAATGGTCTTCATCAGCTCATCCTCATCAATTTCCTCAACTCCTAACCTCCGCTTCTCTCCTTCGACGATGGCATCCCATAAGTTGGCAAATGTGACATGGTAGTCCGGGATCCATAAAATGTTGCGAGTCTTGAGGACGTGGCCAAGGAAGTCAAATATCATTTCTTCAAATCCTTCGATCTCCTTATTTTGCTTCTCAAGTTTGTCATTAGAAACAATAGCCATTTCAATGGCACTTTCCACGTTCTTTTCAGCAAGAGCCGCGCGCCTCTCCGCATCCGCAACTTGATCATTCAAAATCACCTTCTCTGCTTCGGAGGAAGCTAGACTTTCTTTCAAACTTGCTTTTTCTTTCTCCTAAGCAGCTCTCTCAGCTTCAAAATGGCCCTGTGCCGTCTTCAACTCAATGTTGGCCATTTTAAGATCTTCTACCTCCTTCTTTAAGGCCATTTTCTCTTGACTATTTGAGTCGAGTTCAGAATGAAAGCGTTTCCTAGCATTCTCCAATTCAGTCTTATAATTTTCAGCATCTCCTCGTGCTAAGGCAAGTTGGGATTGAGCGTCTTCCAAGTCCTTCTCCATTTTTGTCCTGGCCCTTTCATTGTTATCTATCTTCACATTGGATCTATGTGCTTCCATCTCAAGCGTTCGGATGACCTCTGAAAGATTAACAACATGTTTCTTCATCACTTCATACTGCCTGGCTACATGGCGAATGTGCCCGATGACTTCAGTATCCCAGTTCCTAGGGACTGGTTCCAATGCTGGAACAAATATCATCCTTTCGAAGGAGACGTTAGGGAATTGTTCTCGCAACTTTTCCAGCTTAGCCTAAGTCTCAGGACCATGGATGTAATCTCGTGACCCGGGGGCAACCAAATCTTGTTGGCTGGAAGCGACAATGTCAATTTTCTCCTTCTCAGAATCCTTGATTGGATCCTTGCTTTTATCCTTGGGCTCGTAGTGTCTTTTTATGACCTGCTGTGAGAGGGTGCACTCTTCGGAGGGGTTAATTCTTAAGGGAGTTGTTTTCCCCCTGTAGGTGGCACTGAATAACTGGGAAGCTTGCCAGAGGTTGGTTTTGGTGGAGACCGGGATTGTAAAGAAGTAGGCTTGTGAGAAAGGCCGCGAGAACGCTCAGGATTTAGATGAAGGCTAGGTGTGCCTTCACGAAGAGAGCGATAAGAATAAGACTGCCTACGAGACATCTTTCCTGCAAAAGAAAAAAGAGCATATTACAACCTTGAATACTGTTGATATAAAAGTGTGGGGTCAGGCAGTGCGTGTGATTTGTGCATCCCATATAATTCCCCCTAACAGACCAGGGCCCGAAGTCAGGCTCATCTGAGTAGTTTCTTGTCCTCCAACTGGAACAGTTGTTTCCTCAGAAACAGGGAAAAATGGCTCCCCTTCAAAGTCCCCCTGTGTGTGTACATCATCAGGCAAAGGAATTTTGCTCAGCTCTTTAAGTAGTTGTTCTTCTGTTAATTCATCGGGAGCAGCAGGTTCAATCGGAAGAGAGGCCCTTGAGGGGAAACCCCCCGGAGAACCTGGGATTTCCATAGACTTATCCCCACGGGCCTCATCTACTCTATATATGTTTAGGTCTTCGTCATCCTGAATGACTATCGGTGAAGGACTCTTACGAAATTTAATTGTTTCTGCTGCCCATGACGTTCCTTCTCCCTCCGTTGAGGGCACATATTTGTTGGGTTTGCCGCCTGCACCAAGTCCAAACCTTATATCTAGAAGGCGAAGCTTGTGAAGGTTCTCGTCAGTAATGCACTTCTTGATCTTTAGACAATCGGATTTGCTTTGTAGAAGAAGAGACAGTCGATTATTGTATACCGAGCCTTCCGTCTTGGGAAAGACGTGATCTGCTTTAAAAAAAAGGGGGCATGTTAATGCTTTGATTTCTTAAACAAGTTATTCAGTCAAAAATTTAAAGTTTACTTAATTTAAGCCATCTTCTTGAACACCCAGCCTGTCTCTTTATATAGAACCAATCGGCATTGGGATCCCCTATGTTGCTATATCCGTCAGACAGAACCTTCCTATTCTCTACCGATTCGAAGAAAGAGAAATTTGGGGTTGTCGAGGAGCGATGCTTGAAAAGATAAAAGAATTTTAAATCTTTAAATGTGAGCTCGGTATGCAGGATTTCTGCGTATGCGATATATAGAGTGTATAGAGCCGCGTAGGCATTAGGATGAAGCTGCATCGGAGCAATACCCAATCGTTTTAAGGTCTCAATGACGATTGGAGGAAACGGAGGAATAGCTCCTACCCAGCACATGAGTCGGCTGACTGTCATATACCCTTCCGGAGCTAAGTGAGGTCTATCTTCGCTGCCGGGTGTCCTCACATCATCCCAGGGGATCCCGTGTCTCAAGCAAATTCTCTTAAGCTTTATGTCATCAAGTTTGGAAGCTAGGGAGTCTGTGAATTTCTCTATTTCTATTGCACCAGGGACTTCGTCGGGAGCTCGGCCATCTACCTCCGACTCTTCATCAAGCGAGGTACTCTCAGACGGATTCGATTCTGTTTCTGCCTCATATTCGGATCTAGAATCTGCACCCTCTGGATTAGATGGAAGAACCCCGGGGTTGAGATGCTCATACACCTCGGGATCCGTCTCTGTGTCAGATCTTCAAGGGGAATGATTATCCGACATTACTGTTTAGGCGAGTAAACATGAGAAGTAAGATTATAATTACCCATCCTCCCTGTGTGTTCAAGTGCCGTTGTGTGCCTGTGCATGCATTAAAGAAAAAACATAAAAGTAAACGAGATCATCAAGATGTCAGTCGTTGTTCGCTGTTAAATTATGCATTTGGTCAGTCCAGAAAGTTTGTCTCAAAGGCTCTAACCTAACTGTCCATTGATGTACTGGAATTAAGTTGCACTGCTTACTATACAAGTTCATTGGATTGTTCATTATCTGGTTCGTGGTACCCCTTCGGATCGCACGTTGGGGTTCAGATCGTGGCATATTCGAGGGTCGTGAGGCAAATATGGATCCGCAGCTGAAACGCTAACTCATGAGAATGTATCGGTTCGGATCGCCGTAAGTTCATAGCGAACCGTACTCCTGCCATCACCGCGATCCGCTCCCTGACCTCGGACACGATCTGGTCCAATATCGGATTCCACACCATGACTTCCCCCCTGAACCTCGCATCACCACGAACCGATGCTCCTATCCGATCCGATTCGTCCTTCTTCTTCTCCCTCGCCTTTTCTTCATCACCCCTCCTTGCTCCGTCACGCGAGCACCTGAACCCATCATCCATCGCGGATGCGGTCTCAAACATCACCAATTTTCCCATTTTCTCTTTTTAATTTCCAGAAAAACAAGTGAGAAATTGCATCAGAATGATTTCGACGAGATTACCTTTCTTAAATTGGGAAGAACAGTCGGGTTTTTTGGAAGAAAAAAAATTAGGGTTTTTCTCGAAAAGACTTGGCGGTGCGTTGCTGAAGGAAGAAGAAGAAGGAGAAAAGTGAAGTTCGGTTCGATTTATATAGAGAAAACGGTGACCGTTGGCCTCCCCTATTTTGTCCCACACGAACCGTGGGCTTCGGTGGATCGTAGGGGCAAGCCCATTGGGCCCAGCAGAGAAGAAAGAGGCCGATCCCTAGATCGACTCGCTACCAAGGATGGGCCACCATACCTAAGGCCCACGCAAAGGCTGGAACGAGACGAGCAACTCGTCTCACTGGACCATGACAAAGAATGCTCCCGCGAACCATGGCGCATTGCTGCGAACCAAACCGACCAAGGATGAAAAGAAGCGAACCTCCAGAAATACTTGTAAAAAAAAAGAGAAAGAAGGGAGAAGAGAAGGAAAATTCAGAAATTTACCTGGTACACACGACAATGAGGTCTCCAAAGATTCCAAGAAAAGAATTGCCCAATGAACGAGAAATGATCGAAGACTGTACCGATATTTATACTCGTCAAATGATACGACCTTTTTGAAGTGACAAGGTTTTTCAGACAGGCACGACTATTTGATTGCTCCGCTTCGCGAGAAGACATCTCTGCAACTTCGAAGCATGTTCCATCCTTGATAAAACATACTTCAAGGTGGCAAAATGTTGGCTAGCTTTTTGACCAAGCCACCAAGGTTCACATACAAGAAGGAAATACGATGCTCCATTTCTCTCAGTCTTCAGAAATCTGGTCGTAGTTGCTCAGCCCTTATCGGATCGCTACGCACCCCTCGAATCGCTACCAGCTAGCACGAACCGAACCACCTACATCAGACCGATCTGATCCCTCCTCAGCGACTCGACCCGATCCAACTTCATCACAGAAGGCGCAGCGAAGTCACTGACATGTTCAAGCGCGAGCTAGTCTTCAACGATCCGAAAAGAATGGATCCAGCGACACGTGTCCATAACTGTCATATTGACCAATTCCTCCTCATTACTCGGTCCGATCCGATTTTCTCGGGATCTGCACCACATGAGACCACGAACCGCCTGATAGAATTAGCTATAAATAGCCCAGAGACTGGCATTTTTAAGGATCTTTTGGCAGTATTGAGCACGGATTTCGCCATTGCTGTCATACCACTATTTCTTATCAGTTTTACTACGAGATTACTGAGAGAAATCATAATTGTAAGAGTGAGCTTGAGAGAAATCATTGATTGTACTAGCATTCAAAGTATAATCGATAACATATAAAGTGGACGTAGGCTTGTTAACGCCGAACCACTATAAATTCTGCGTGTTTTCTGCTTTTTCTTCATTCTCAAGTTATAATTCTCTACGAATCAGAACAATTTGGGTGTTAGGTCCAAATTATGATCTAACAACATGCTAATAAATAACTGGGCTTACCAGACTTATGTCCGAATCATTTTCCTTCCGCTTCTTTTCTTCCGTCCCCCTCCCCCCTCCCCAAGTCCGCAGGGAGGAAACACTTCTGCTTAGTCCAGGTTAGCCAAAGCTTGAAGACCGTAGATATAAGGCTTGGACTTTCCTTTTTGAGCTATGGCTAAGGTCAAGCACTTATTGGGGATTTATGTCATTTTATTTTCAGTATTGCTTCTTTATGTTTTCAAGACAGACGAAAAGTTGTAATAATTTGGAAGGTTGAAACAGTTGTTGAATTGTTGTGTTGAACAAGTATTTATGAAATAATATTGATCGTTTTCCGCTGCATAAATTTTCTATCTTGTAATTTATTATTATCTTGTACCTTAAAATGCTCCACCGAAGTTAAGGCATTCTCTCTGAGAGTGACCTTAACAGAGGTGGGGTGTTACATAAACAGTTCACTCTATGTGATGCTTTGCACTCCTTTGTATTTTTAAGCTACTCAGTGCACTGGGTAATACAAATGAAAAAAGAATTGAATTGAAATAATACATTATCAAACAGAATATGGAAGAGTTGCAAATTATGCTTTGACTGATTCAGAAGCACTTTATAAGAAGAAAATCATTATGAAAAATACCGTAAAATTAAACGTTCGTCTAAAACACTATAAAGAAAAGGAAAAAAAATACTTAATATAGCACGAGGACCGGCAATGATAATGCTAGAGATCAACAAAGTCAGATGGTTGAAGTGTTTACATCACTTTTATTGGCATTATCCATTTCAACTATGTTGGTTTCAACATAATCATGCACCTCATCAGGCTCAGTTGCATCTTCCAACTAATCAACCTTAGTAATTTCATTATCATTATTTTCCATGTTATCATCATTTTCATCAGCACCTTCTAAATTTATTAGCATGAACAGCTTTATCTTCATCAATTTCCTCAATATCGTCGAAGGATCCATCATTCCCTTCCTCAATTTCTCCTTCTTCAGTAGGACAAAGAATGCTAAATTTATTATTCAGTGGAACATCAACTACCTTACATGCTACATCAAACGATGCTTTTCCATTAGGGTCGGTTATTGTGGCTTTTGTCTGTTCTTTTTAGACATCATATTCCTTGTTGCATCCCCAATAACAACATCATTATTCAAATCATTCTTATAGGTATGATTTTTCCTTTTGTGATCAACTCTAATCCATTTGAAATCCATCGTTCTTTTTGGTAGTATAAACTCTTGAGGCAATCGCACTAAATAGATTAATGTATTTGATTACAAAAATATTTCTTTACTGTTATTTTATGTTTTCTCTTAATATGGGGAACTGTTTTACTATTTACGATTCATGTTCACATACCATTTATATTTGAATCTTTTTACAACCATATATGTAAGTATGAGTTGCTTGAAAAGTATTCTCATTATAGTACCTTTTGTATCTGTTTTACCTATAAACTTAATTTTACACTGTTGCTTTTAATAATATTTCAATAATCTGAAACATGCAACATAGATACCACAGTTGTTATTACTTGCGAATAACAATCTTTTTTTAAAGTCGTCGTCTGTTTGGGTACAAGTAATATTTATTTCGTGTGCTTTATATTTGGTCACGATTTACAGAATGACAATTATAAAGTTAATGATTTGTTTTTCATTTGCCTTTGCACATATATACCACTACGTGTTAATTCATCAGAGGTAATGGTTTTCCTTTTCTTATGGTAAAAGGTAAACGCATAGGAATATTCACATAATTAGTAGGGATAGTGATATTTTAATATTTATAATGAAAATAAATGCGATCCTACTTGATAACAAAGCTAAACACACTTGTATACGTATATTTTACAAACAATGTATTCTTGTCGAAAACTATGTTAATTCAGTTGTTCTATTTTCTAATGGCATACAATTTGACCCTTCCAAAATAATCTACTCTCTAGACAAAATAGTGGACAAGCAGCCAGCTCAACACACTGCCACGTCAACCACGTGACCGACAAACTCTCTCACATGCCCAACACTGGACAAAAACAAACAACTCACATATTGCAACCACACTGGGAAATATGACATGACAAATCCATCTAGAAGAGGCAAACTAGGAAAGGAATAGGCCTATATATTAGAAGCATATCGTAGAAAAAGCAATGAATGTTGTGTAGTTTGCCAACAGAATCGAATCAAAAATAAACCGGATCCAGAACTTGAAGACAAGGAAAAATAAATTAGATCTAGAATTATTAAATCAAGGCAATCAGAAAACTAATTAAATCATGTGAAAAAAGAAATGTGTAACACCCCACTCCCGCTATGATCACTCACTAAGGGAATGCCATAGCATCGGTGGAGTATTTTAGTGAATATAGAACAGAAAAATTACAACAAGACAGATATAAATAGTACTTGAAATTTTAAAACATCATCTCATAACAGCGGAAGTAAAACATGTCTGGTTACATCATAAAACCACAATAAAGGTCAAGTACAATATCCATCAAAATAAAGAAGTACATAATCCCACTCTCATACAATAGCCAAACAAAAGAAAAGATAACTGGATAACTGGAGCTTTACATCTATCCAAGCTCCTAAAGACTGGAACAGCAATCCGATCAAGCTCCACTACTGCTAGGATCCACCGTAGGACCTGAGGGTTGGGAAAAAGATAAAAACAACAGGGTCAGACATAAGTCTGAGCGAGTCCTATAACTTTAACAATACAATCGTTAAAGTAACCAGAGAAGACATAAACTGATATACGGTAACATATAGGGATGAATGGCTACCCTAAGCAGTCAACTAAACGAAGATAAAGGATAAAGACGCATCTACCCTCCCTAAGGTAAATTACTAAACTGCACCACACCAGTCGTTCCTAACTTAAAGGTTGATCCCACCCAAGGACTTATAAAATTTACTAATTAGTACCTGCGTACCCCTAGGTGACCAAGTAGGCGCCACGGGGCCCTACAATCCACTAGGTGTACACACTACTTCCCATTCGATCGGCTCCCTAACGTAGATACCCGTGCTGGCCCCACCGTGGGATGTATCATTCCCCAATGTGGCAACCTGATGAAACTAAAGGTGCACGGCTTATATCTACTCGATGCAACAACGGCTTACCTACCAGCCCGGGCCCACTCACGCATATGAAGCCCGTTGGACTTGCGTTGCCACCGCTAACCCGTTTGCCTCTTACAGTCAAGCCCAGTATGCGTGTCCCGTCCTCGACATGGGTCGAGCCCACAAAGATACGTATGGGTTACTGGTTGAAATGGGCCTCCACAAGCTACCCACCTAAGCTTGTCCCTTTTTCTAGTATATCCCACTTAACCCTTTAATCATGTTTTAATTACATGTTCTATTTTGGTTAAGTATTCTAATCGTATTTTCTATTGCCACCCAAGGCAACCACTAGATTTTCTCATGCCACCCGAGGCACCCACTTAACCCCTCATGTCCCTCTACATGCTAATGTGGTTAAGTGTTTCTTAATTAATTAATTAAGAACGTAACCTTTGTAAAGACCTCTCACATTAGACTGTCTTTTATGACCGCTGGTTAAGCCGGTTGGGTCCGGGCAGCCTTATGTCATAACAGAGTCTAACCTCGTGTCTTTACATTAATTACGTATTTAGTTTGTGCCTAAGACCTCTCACATTGGGCTAACATTTGTAGCAACTGGTTAAGCCGGTTGGGTCCGGGCAGTTTTACGCTACAACTGAGTCCAACCTCGTGTCTTAGTCAATTAATTACACCTAATTAATCACCCTCATAATTTTATATTAATTATCCCTAATTAATCAAGTTTTCTTAACATGGGTAGACCTAACTTAATAGGTAAATTCCCATGGGGTAGACCTAACTCAATAGGTAAATTCCCAACACATAGTATGGGTACACCTAACCAAATAGGCAAATTCCCATACTATGTTTATTTATTTTGTGTTATGCATAATTATATTAATTTCACACAATCTTATTAACTTATGCATTTAATTACCCCATCGTTCCCACGTAATTTCGTTCATGATATAACACATATAAAAGGTGTCAACTTGCATATGAATGAACATGTTTCAAAGGTGCCATCTTGCATATTAACAAACACATAACTTGCATATGAACTTGCATAACATGTCACATAACTTGCATATAATATGTCACATAACTTACATATTCATTTTGCATAACAAACTTGCATATTAGCTTATAGACTTGCATAATGTGTCATCATGAACTTGCATATTAATAAACATGTAACTTGCATATTTACATACATGTAACTCGCATATTAACAAACATGTAACTTGCATATAAAGAAACATGTAACTTGCATATTTACATACATGTAACTTGCATATTTACAAACATGTAACTTGCATATTAACAAACATGTAACTTGCATATTTACATACATGTAACTTGCATATTAACAAACATGTAACTTGCATATTAACAAACATGTAACTTGCATAGCATATTACCATGAACTTGCATAACATGCATATGATTACATAGCCCACAACTTGCATATTTAGCATCATGCAAACATAACATACATCATATTAAACTTGCATAAGCTTACATACTCAACATGCATAAACATAAGATTAATGCTAACATCATATCATATGATTCAAAGCTCATTAACCCACATACAAAACCATAAATCTCATCACATCTCATCTAATTAGTTTACCAAAAGATCATCAAAGTGATAGAAACTCACAACTAGCAACTTTGAACACCAAATGAAGAAGATTAAGATGCTAAGAAGGGATTAGAAGTTGATTAGAGAGTGATTAGTATGCAACCCTCTTCATAAAATTAGTGGAGGCCATGAGAGCTAGCATTTTGCCATAGTTTAGTCACTAGGTTTAATTATGAATGAATTAGGGTAGGTTAGGGTCTTATTTATAGATTAGGCAAGTGTTTTAGGCCATAGGATTAACCCTAGATTCAATCCAAGCCATCAAAGCATGTCTTGGGGAAGAAGTCAAGTGTAGGAACCATCTAGGGCCTTTAGATTAAAGATGGACCATGAGAACCATTCAAATGCAAAATCTGCACTTGAGCGAATCGGCCCACGGGTTGACAGCCAAACACCCTGGATTAACCCCTAGTCGACCCAGCGGGCTCGGGTCGACTTCAAAAATCGGCCGGTTCGGTTATTCCCCTCTCCCAATTCGCTGTTTTGAGCATTTTTGCATATTTATTTATTAAATTTTCAATTATATATATATATATATATATCAATATATATATATATATATATATCAAAATATATATATATATATATATCTACACAACCCATTTCACTTAATTAAGTATACTTTAATTTGGGAATTTTCGTGAAACTTCGCGAGGCCATATCTTGGTCATACGGACTCCGATTTTCGAAAACTCGGACTCTATTTCGCGTATTTTTCCGAGACGAACACAATGGCATAGCCCGTTTCCCTTGATTCCCATTTTAGAATTAAATTCTGCCTCGATTTATGTTATTACAGGTTATTGAAAATACGGGTTGTTACATTCTCCCCTCCTTAAAGGATTTCGTCCCCGAAATCTTCAAGTTAGGAAGAACGTATCCTACCATCCAATCATCCATCTACTCAAAGCATCATCCACGAGCAATCATTGTCCTTACAAGATTCTAAATGCTGGATGGATATATGCAAAAGTGTGTGTATATGTACTTACCTAATGCGAAAATCAGGCGGTTACTGATACAGTAAACCTCCTTAATGCAAACCATGATAGTGCCATGCATCCAATATGTATGCGAAACCCTATTGACACATACAAATTTCTACATGCGTGCACAACCATACACAAAAATGCATCATCCATATGATAACACAGCCATGATACATCCTTCAATCTAACTACCACATCCATTTATGCAATATGCAACATGAAGTGACTGAGCCGATCTAGTGCCTAATGTATGTGTATATGCATCCACGAGCAACCACTAGCAAACAATTGCATCCATATGCATCCATCAACCATAACATGTTTCAAACACATGTTTCAACCATAGGTTTTACCCTATCTAAAGGTCATAGGTATTAGCGAGAGGATATACTAAAGATAAGATAAGTACTAGACAAGCAATAAAGGAGAAGTTAAAAGACATACTCTCAAAAAGAAATGGATACAAAGAACGCATCTTTGCTTCCGTCTCCCAAGTAGCATTGCTTTCGTCATCTCCCCATTGCACTTTAACTAGCTGAACTTCTCTGTTCCTCAACTTCCTAGTTTCTGACCCAAGGATGCGAGTAGGAGCTCGTCGAATCGTCGCATCACGCTCTACCTCTACATCTCTAAGCAAGCTCGGCTCTACCACCTCCGCGGTCTCATGTAAGCACTTCCTCAAATGTGATACATGGAATACATCATGAACACCACTAAGTCTGTCGGGCAACTCCACCCTATATGCCATCCGTCCAATCCTTTCCTTAATAGGAAACGGCCCAACAAATCTCGGTGCTAACTTCCCTACGGACCCAAAGCGAACAACATTTCTCAATGGAGATACTTTGACAAAAACCATGTCCCCAACCTCAAACTCAAGATCCGTCCTTCTCCGATCCGCATAAGATTTCTGTCTATCTTGCGCTGCTTTCATCCTTTTTCGAATTAAATCAATCTTCTCTGAAGTCTCTCTAACCATATCCGGCCCAAGCAAGATCTTATCCGTAGATTCCCACCAACATGTAGGAGATCGACAAGGCCTTCCATAAAGAGCTTCGAAAGGAGCCATACCAATACTGGACTGAAAGCTGTTATTATATGCGAACTCCACCAAAGGAAGATGTTCTTCCCATGTACCTCCAAAATCCAAGATACAAAGCCTCAAAAGATCTTCTAAGATACGGTTCACCCTCTCGGTCTGACCGTCCGTCTGAGGATGATATGCGGTGCTCAAACACAACTGAGTCCCTACCGCCTCTTGCAAACTTCTCCAAAACTCACTAGTGAAAATAGGATCTCGATCACTCACAATGCTGGATGGTACGCCATGCAATCTAACAATCTCTCTAACATAGACTGAAGCAAGCCATGGAGCGGTCCTCTTACTCTTTACGGGTATAAAATGGGCACTCTTGGTAAGTCTGTCTACCACAACCCAAATTCCCGTATTGCCCTTCCTCGATCTCGGTAACCCGTCGATGAAATCCATCGAGACACTATCCCACTTCCACTGTGGAACTTCCAATGGGTGTAGCAACCCACCGGGTTTCCTTTGCTCCACTTTAACTTGTTGGCACACTAAGCATCTAGCCACATACTCGGCCACATCTTTCTTCATACCGGCCCAGAAGAAAACTCTCTTCATGTCTTGGTACATTTTGTCTCCACCGGGATGAATAGTCATTCTTGAACGATGTGCATCATCCAAAATAGCCTTCTTCAAACCCTCATCTTGCGGTACACAAAGTCTACCGTCTCTATGCAACCATCCCTTATCATCTATAGTGTATCTACCCAAATGGCTGGACGACTCCCCTCTTATAAGCTTCTCTACCAACACAACCAACTGTGGGTCGTCTCGCTGAGCCTCGCCAATCCGTCTCAAAAGAGTAGGTCTAACCTCCAAGGATGCCAACAAACCAGGTACAAAATCAACAGAAGGTCTGAAGTCAAACAAAGAAAGAAACTCCAAGCTTCGTCGTTCCACGAACAATGGACTCAAAGATAGCCTTTTTCTACTTAAGGCGTCTGCCACCACGTTACCCTTACCAGGGGTATACGCTATCTCGAAATCATAGGATGCTAAGAACTCCATCCACCTTTGCTGTCTTAAGTTTAAATCCTTCTGAGAGAATAAGTACTTCAATGATTTATGGTCGGTGAACAACTCGAATCTCTCACCAAGAAGATAATGGCGCCAAGACTTAAGTGCGAAAACAATCGCGGCCAACTCTAGATCATGGGTAGGGTAATTCTTCTCATGCACTCTCAATTGTCTCCCTCCATAGGCTATTACCCTTCCCTCCTGCATCAAGACTGCGCCTAATCCTGTTCCACAAGCATCGGTATAAACAACAAACGGCTTACTCCCATCTGGAAGCACTAAAACTGGAGCGGTGGTCAAAGCTCTCTTTAACCGTCGGAAAGCATCATCACAATCTACATCCCATGAGAAAACCAGATTCTTCTTCGTCAAGCGGGTTAATGGGGCTGATATCTTCGCGAAGTCTTTGATGAACTTCCTATAATATCCTGCCAACCCCAAGAAACTTCTTACCTCGGTAGCATTTCTAGGAACTTTCCAATCCTGGATAGATACTATCTTTGCGGGATCCACAGCTATCCCTTCCTTAGAGACCACATGCCCTAAGAATCGCACTTCTCTTCTCCAAAAATGGCATTTAGAGAATTTAGCTTTAAGACTATGCGCTCGAAGAGTCTCCAACACTTCCTTGAGATGTAAGGCATGCTCTTCTTCATTCTTGGAAAAGACCAAGATGTCATCCACAAAAACTACTACAAACTTATTCAGATACTCTCTGAACACTCTACTCATGAGATCAACAAAGTATGCGGGGGCGTTTGTCAACCCAAATGGCATCACTAGCCACTCATAAAAACCATCCGGAGTCCGGAAAGCAGTCTTCTCTATACTGTCCTCCGCCACTCTTAACTGATGAAACCCTGTAGCTAAGTCCATCTGCGAAAATACTGACGCGCCAACCAACTGATCAAAGAGATCATCTATCCTCGGTAATGGGTGTCTATTCTTCTTCGTGAGCTTATTAAGTTCCCTATAATCCACACAAAGTCTGAGGGACCCATCCGCCTTCGTGGCAAACACTACTGGAGCTCCCCACTCCGATATACTTCGCCTTATGAACCCCTTCTCAAGCAACTCCCCTACTTGCTTATGAAGTTCTCTTCTCTCACGAGGAGCCATGTGGCGTACTGGCAAAGACACTGGTTTGGCATTATCCACCAAATAAATTCGGAAATCTATCTCCCGCTTCGGAGGCAAACCCTTTACTTCTTCAAACACATCCGGATATTCCCGGACTACTCTGACAGAACACAAACTTTCGACCGAAGCATCGAGCGATTCAAGATAACTTAGCAAAACAGATTCCATGGGATTGCAAGAGATCTCGAGAGTGTTACCCAAGCGGGTCATGAGCCTGACAACTCTCCTTTCGCAATCAAGAACGGCACCATTACTGGATAACCAGTCCATGCCCAAGATCAACCCATAGCCCGTGAAGCCCAATACAAAAGCATCACATCTAAACTCAACGCTAAGTATAGAAATCTTCAAACCCAAACATATCATAGACAGATATATGGAGCCCCCAATTGGGTTTGAGACAACCAAGGGATCATCAACTAGACTGGTGTCTAAGTGCAGTGACTCAACTAACGATGATGAGATAAAAGAATGCGATGCGCCAGAGTCAAACAAAGTACGAACTGGATGATCAAACAGAAAAACCAGACTTTCAACGGAAATAGTTCTACCTCTCTGCTGAATCGGTGGAACTGAGAGAACCTGAACTTGCCCCCCTGACTGAGGTGGTGCTATAAGAGCTTGCACCTGGCCTCCTGAGGTAGACCCCGTCTTCTGCCCCTTCTTTGGGCAGTTTTTCACAAGATGCCCTGCTTCACCACAATGAAAGCAACCGGTCTTCTTCTTTTTGCGACAATCCTTACTGAGGTGTCCTGGTGTTCCACAATTGAAGCACTTCTTCTTCGTCTTCTTTTTGTCACCATTGCCTTTTCCGCCCTTGCCTTGTTGTTGCTGTTGCGGTTTCTTCTGATCCCCCTTTTTCTCTGGTGCCTTAGAATTCTTATCATCCTCATGCATAAGTGCCATGTAGACAAGCTTCTCAAAAGTGGCCCCCATAGGAATGTGAGTCATAGCTATTCCTTGCAATGGTTCGTTCAAGCCTCTAACGAACCTCAAAGCCTTCTTCTCCGGTGTATTCACCAACTCTATGCCAAACCTTGCTAATTGATTGAATTTGTTGACATATTCTTTCACCGTGAGATTCCCTTGCTTCAAATTCAAGAACTTCTCCATAAACAGATTCTCTTCCGCCCTTGAGAGAAACTTAGCCCCAAACCTTTGCTTAAAATCTGCCCAAGAGTCAACAGGGCATTCTCCATTAGTGACCTCCCACCAGAATGAGGCCTCTCCCTTCATTAACCAAGCCGCCAACTTGACTTTCTTTCCCTCTTCCACTTCAAAGATATCTAGCAACTCTTCCACTTCCTTAAGCCAATCTCTAGCCTCTACGAAAGTCTCTGAACCAAGAAAAGGTTTTCCTCCTATAGCCTTGAACTCCTTGCAAACCTTAGCAAAATTATCCACTCTAGGCTGAGGAGGAGGAGCGGTTGTCTCTGGTGTAGTAGCATTGGCCGGACCCGCAGCCGCGGCCCTAGCCTCTTGCAACCTCCTATACCATAGTGGTATAACTAAACCCTCCGGGATGTTAAGATCTTCAGCCATGCTGAAACGAAAGAGGAAAGATTCAAAAAGGAGATTCCGAAAGATAAAGATATGGCTATTGGGGATTATGCTTTTCTTTTTCAAAAACTTTTTCTCTTAGAAGACATGCTTTTAAAAATACTTTCTTCGAAAATACTCTTAGAAAGTAGTTTTTCTCAAAAATTTTATCTGTTCTGGTAACCTTAAGCTCTGATACCACGTGTAACACCCCACTCCCGCTATGATCACTCACTAAGGGAATGCCATAGCATCGGTGGAGTATTTTAGTGAATATAGAACAGAAAAATTACAACAAGACAGATATAAATAGTACTTGAAATTTTAAAACATCATCTCATAACAGCGGAAGTAAAACATGTCTGGTTACATCATAAAACCACAATAAAGGTCAAGTACAATATCCATCAAAATAAAGAAGTACATAATCCCACTCTCATACAATAGCCAAACAAAAGAAAAGATAACTGGATAACTGGAGCTTTACATCTATCCAAGCTCCTAAAGACTGGAACAGCAATCCGATCAAGCTCCACTACTGCTAGGATCCACCGTAGGACCTGAGGGTTGGGAAAAAGATAAAAACAACAGGGTCAGACATAAGTCTGAGCGAGTCCTATAACTTTAACAATACAATCGTTAAAGTAACCAGAGAAGACATAAACTGATATACGGTAACATATAGGGATGAATGGCTACCCTAAGCAGTCAACTAAACGAAGATAAAGGATAAAGACGCATCTACCCTCCCTAAGGTAAATTACTAAACTGCACCACACCAGTCGTTCCTAACTTAAAGGTTGATCCCACCCAAGGACTTATAAAATTTACTAATTAGTACCTGCGTACCCCTAGGTGACCAAGTAGGCGCCACGGGGCCCTACAATCCACTAGGTGTACACACTACTTCCCATTCGATCGGCTCCCTAACGTAGATACCCGTGCTGGCCCCACCGTGGGATGTATCATTCCCCAATGTGGCAACCTGATGAAACTAAAGGTGCACGGCTTATATCTACTCGATGCAACAACGGCTTACCTACCAGCCCGGGCCCACTCACGCATATGAAGCCCGTTGGACTTGCGTTGCCACCGCTAACCCGTTTGCCTCTTACAGTCAAGCCCAGTATGCGTGTCCCGTCCTCGACATGGGTCGAGCCCACAAAGATACGTATGGGTTACTGGTTGAAATGGGCCTCCACAAGCTACCCACCTAAGCTTGTCCCTTTTTCTAGTATATCCCACTTAACCCTTTAATCATGTTTTAATTACATGTTCTATTTTGGTTAAGTATTCTAATCGTATTTTCTATTGCCACCCAAGGCAACCACTAGATTTTCTCATGCCACCCGAGGCACCCACTTAACCCCTCATGTCCCTCTACATGCTAATGTGGTTAAGTGTTTCTTAATTAATTAATTAAGAACGTAACCTTTGTAAAGACCTCTCACATTAGACTGTCTTTTATGACCGCTGGTTAAGCCGGTTGGGTCCGGGCAGCCTTATGTCATAACAGAGTCTAACCTCGTGTCTTTACATTAATTACGTATTTAGTTTGTGCCTAAGACCTCTCACATTGGGCTAACATTTGTAGCAACTGGTTAAGCCGGTTGGGTCCGGGCAGTTTTACGCTACAACTGAGTCCAACCTCGTGTCTTAGTCAATTAATTACACCTAATTAATCACCCTCATAATTTTATATTAATTATCCCTAATTAATCAAGTTTTCTTAACATGGGTAGACCTAACTTAATAGGTAAATTCCCATGGGGTAGACCTAACTCAATAGGTAAATTCCCAACACATAGTATGGGTACACCTAACCAAATAGGCAAATTCCCATACTATGTTTATTTATTTTGTGTTATGCATAATTATATTAATTTCACACAATCTTATTAACTTATGCATTTAATTACCCCATCGTTCCCACGTAATTTCGTTCATGATATAACACATATAAAAGGTGTCAACTTGCATATGAATGAACATGTTTCAAAGGTGCCATCTTGCATATTAACAAACACATAACTTGCATATGAACTTGCATAACATGTCACATAACTTGCATATAATATGTCACATAACTTACATATTCATTTTGCATAACAAACTTGCATATTAGCTTATAGACTTGCATAATGTGTCATCATGAACTTGCATATTAATAAACATGTAACTTGCATATTTACATACATGTAACTCGCATATTAACAAACATGTAACTTGCATATAAAGAAACATGTAACTTGCATATTTACATACATGTAACTTGCATATTAACAAACATGTAACTTGCATATTAACAAACATGTAACTTGCATATTTACATACATGTAACTTGCATATTAACAAACATGTAACTTGCATATTAACAAACATGTAACTTGCATAGCATATTACCATGAACTTGCATAACATGCATATGATTACATAGCCCACAACTTGCATATTTAGCATCATGCAAACATAACATACATCATATTAAACTTGCATAAGCTTACATACTCAACATGCATAAACATAAGATTAATGCTAACATCATATCATATGATTCAAAGCTCATTAACCCACATACAAAACCATAAATCTCATCACATCTCATCTAATTAGTTTACCAAAAGATCATCAAAGTGATAGAAACTCACAACTAGCAACTTTGAACACCAAATGAAGAAGATTAAGATGCTAAGAAGGGATTAGAAGTTGATTAGAGAGTGATTAGTATGCAACCCTCTTCATAAAATTAGTGGAGGCCATGAGAGCTAGCATTTTGCCATAGTTTAGTCACTAGGTTTAATTATGAATGAATTAGGGTAGGTTAGGGTCTTATTTATAGATTAGGCAAGTGTTTTAGGCCATAGGATTAACCCTAGATTCAATCCAAGCCATCAAAGCATGTCTTGGGGAAGAAGTCAAGTGTAGGAACCATCTAGGGCCTTTAGATTAAAGATGGACCATGAGAACCATTCAAATGCAAAATCTGCACTTGAGCGAATCGGCCCACGGGTTGACAGCCAAACACCCTGGATTAACCCCTAGTCGACCCAGCGGGCTCGGGTCGACTTCAAAAATCGGCCGGTTCGGTTATTCCCCTCTCCCAATTCGCTGTTTTGAGCATTTTTGCATATTTATTTATTAATTTTTCAATTATATATATATATATATATCAATATATATATATATATATATCTACACAACCCATTTCACTTAATTAAGTATACTTTAATTTGGGAATTTTCGTGAAACTTCGCGAGGCCATATCTTGGTCATACGGACTCCGATTTTCGAAAACTCGGACTCTATTTCGCGTATTTTTCCGAGACGAACACAATGGCATAGCCCGTTTCCCTTGATTCCCATTTTAGAATTAAATTCTGCCTCGATTTATGTTATTACAGGTTATTGAAAATACGGGTTGTTACAAAATGCGAGATAAAGATCATTCAATCCAAACTGATTCATAACAATGTATTGAACAATTATTGAAATGTTAAACAATAATTAGCAATGAATTAAATCGACTCTTAATGACTCATTCACATGTAAATTATTGATCATAATAGAATCAGAACCACGTGAAGCAGAAAGGTCGATAAAAGAATCATAGGCATCAGTGGTCTTGAATTTAACAAAAAGGTCAGAATTGCATACCTAGAGTCGGTCAACTTAGATTCGAGATCGAGATATAATCAGGCAATCCAATCAAATTAACTGTCGATCTGGAATAAAAGGATCTAGAGGAAAAAGGGATCTGGATCAAGTTTTCGAATTGGGAAATTTTCTTTAATGCAGAATTGGGTGAAAAAATTGAAAACCTATTGGGAACGGGGGGAATGGAAAGGCGTACTTACTTAGAATGGTTTGGAGAACGTTTTCCGAGCTTGCGTAAAGTAGAACGGGTGTTGACCGTTGTATTATATTTTGCGGGACATTGGCCATTGCAATTTAACAGCGGTCACAAGCCGTTGCAAACTGTCCGCACTTGGGGGTTGCAAATTAGCCTGTATGATGTAGTGAAAAGAATGTATATATATCAAACCGCAAGCTTCAAATGGGAAACCGTAATTCCTCCCATAAACACACCCAAACCCAAGTCAACTTCAAAATCATAAAATGGAGAAACGAAGGGCTTGATACAGAGACGTGAAGAAAAGTAGGAAGGAATTGGCATTGCTTTTGTACCAAGCTCGCATTCTGGAATGAAATGCATGAACAAGCTGCGGTTTGGAAAGGTTAGAAGCAGGAGAGGGGATGAAGCAAACGGTTGGGAAGGTAATCACTGTGCACAAGCAAGTTCGATAGACAATGGAGCTAAAGCATATAAAATGGGTTAGTTGCACTGGGTTTGGAAGCTGGGTATGGCGCATGGGTTGGAAACGAGGTGGGGGTGTTTAGGAATGAGTTGCGTGCACTTAGGAAGTCTGCATGAAGAAGGTACTGTAGAGATGGAAGACGGATCTATGGAGGATGGGCATGCATGGAAATAACTGGAATGGGTAGCTAGGTTCCGATGAGTAGCAGGTAACGGACTATGGAGGATGAATAATTAATGTGCCTAAGTACCAATTTATTTATGCCTAATTACATTTGATATTATCCTAATCAAATGATTTATTTAAAACCGAAAGTAAGGTTTGGATAATATAGGATATTACGTGACCTAGACTATTTGTTTACTTGCTTAGTATAAGCTTGGAGACTTTGAAATATCCCTGAAACTTAAACTTCTTAAGTATTGTTTGGGGATTCTAATACAATTTACAAAGCCTAATCATGGCATTAGAATTAACATAAGAATTTTTTAGTTAAATCTTTATTTACTTTACACGTGGCCAGTGGGTAATATTCCAAGAATACAGTAGTCTGCCAGGGAGAATAGGCATTGCTAATCATGTTTTTAATCAATATAAGTAGATATTAAGTTATTAATAAATTTTACTTTACAATGTTTATGCACGTGGCCTTAAAGTATCTACTAGTGCCTAATCCTTTCATTTTTGTGACCCAGTTTCTATCGCACCCGATAACGTAACCTGGGTTTTTTCTTTTCGTGGCCGTATATATATCATTTGTACATTAGAAAACAACCAATGTAAGATTTTAGAAAATAATTATTTTAAAAGATTTAATATTTTTTTAATTTGAATACAAATACTAAAATTGAAATGGCCTAAACTCGCCCATAAGGGAAAGCCCGGATTGAGTTGAGAACACGACAAATCAGAACACAAACAGAAGAATATTTCATTGATGTTATAACAATTTACATCAGAGTACAAGAATATAACAGAATATGAATAAATAATATACATCAAAAAAATATCAGAGATTAAAATACATACATAGCAGCGGAAAAATAATACATAACACAACTGAAAGAAATACACGGATACAAACCTTTCCGAATATAGCTCCAGCTGTAAATCTAGAATCCTGGAAAAGAAATATCTGCAAAAACCAAAACTACTAGCTTTTCATGTGAAAATAGGGGCACTCATAGTTTAGGTTAAAAAAATAAACTCCAGGTCAGTCATGGGCTGGTGTGAGAAATAAAACCGTTATTTAAAACTTTACTTTAAAAAATAAAGTAAATCAAGGGACCATGCCATATAACACGGAAAAACTTTTCTCCCAGGAATACTAATGCATAAAATAGTTTATAAACAGCGCAACGCTTTTCGAAAAATGAAGCTGTTATAAGACTCAGGTCCCATCACACAATGCAACGCAAGCCGGAGGATAGAGTTTTCCCTTATAATAGCCAAACATGCTTCGTACGTTTAAAAAAATCATTTTGATATTACTATAAGTATATAGTGTCAAAATCACTTCACATATAAATGTATGAATCATAGACGATATAGTACCATATCTTACTATGTCACCATACTAGGTTTTACAACTAAAACCGAAATGTCATGAATTGGAAATTGGATTTCCCTCATCAGTCGAGGCAAGGAATGTACTCCTCGCCGACATCGAGACACTCTAGCAAATGCCTCAGGGCTCCCCGCAGTGAGCCCTTGGATCCTCTAAGGTCGGTCCACACTTACGTTAGTGGATTAGTATTCCTGAACACATGTTTCCCGGTCCTATATGACCTATCCATCGGATCCGTAGTAACCGATATATCAGAGGCGCTTTGCTATCCATCATCCACATAGGTAAAAATACAATAAATGTTTGGGCTCCATACCATGACACCATCCATAGCTAGAAAGAAACGCCATGCACTCCTTGGGTCCCTTATCCCATTTTTGAAGTGTAAGGCTCGCGAATTAATGTTATACACAAAGTTATGCTATTTAAAGTCGTGCTTTAATCATCAACCACAAGATTCTATTTTTCAACAGAAGCCTTGATCATTTGCATCTCAGCATGCCCCATTGACAGTTCATGCCATGCAACTGATGTTTATCAATATATAACCTATAAGCCTGTACATTTCTGAGAAGGGTGTTAAGCAAGAGAATAAATTCTCCGTCACCAAACAGATATATATTTAATATAAATCAATCAACATAGAATAAAATCCAATGTCAGACACACATCCATTTACAAGTTCGTTCTAGGTCTGAACGAAACCAGAAGCACCTTATTCCTCATCCCATATGTCCAGAAGAGGAGAGAGGTCCTCGCATATCCAGTCGATCTCCAAGTACGTCTAGACGATCACTACTTATTACCTTGTCTTGGGTGTACAGCTCAATCAAGACATCAGTAATCATCCAGACGATGTGAAAAACTCCGGTCTTCAACTACCGTCTTCATCGTCGATTTATCGTCAAATCAATTATTCAGAATGGGTATAAACCCAGCCTTTCCGAACAATTCACGTATCTTATAATCAAGTGCTATAAAAACACAAAATACACCTTAATCCAATCCAGAATATTCTTTTATTTAAATATTCTTTTCACAATTTAAACCAAGTAAAGGTTTTCCAAACTAGTCGGGATTAGTGCACCTTACCGATGTAATCATTTGTTTTATTTCCTAATCCCAACCTATTCATCCCATGGAGCAAAACTGGTAATACTCCATATCAAACACCATGGTGTTATCAATAAAATTAATTACCATTTCACTTTCAAATCTAATTAAAAATTTAACTATCGCCTGGAGTAAAACTGTTAGTACTCCATCCTCAATCATTTCCAAAATTTGATAATTTAAATTGTCACATTCTCATTTCAACCTAATAAAGATTCATTAAAACTTCATTTAGTTTTAATCTTCCAAAAAAAATTATTAATGATTATCTAACTTTGGGAAATCACACATGCCACATTGTCAGTCTACACCGTACCATTGATTTCTCCTGATATATAACCTCTAAACTCGCATGTCTCATAGAAGGGTGTTAAGCAAGAGAAAAAATTCTCCACCACAAAATAGATATATATTTAGCAGAGATCAATAATACTGTTTGAAATTCAATGTTAGACATGTAATCCTGTTTTTAAATGGGTTAAAGAACCAATGTCATTTAAAACACATTTCACGATAAACCCAAAATCACATTCCATTAATTGTCGAATCTTCACGGAAAATAGATCAATATATAATCGATATCATTTTCCGTATCCGACTAATAATATAAATGGAATAATAACAAAGCCTTTTAAATTACTTATGTATTAACAATCTTCCTCGAAAAAGCTCACTTTGATTATTACCAAATCGAATTCCATTCGATTCCAATTTAATATATTAAATTGGAGAACTTTACTTTGGAAAATTTCCATTAAATCTTAATAAAAAGATTTATAAATTCCAAATCACATTTCACCGTTAATCGGGTTAAAGAACGAATGTCGTTAAAAAACACAGTTCACAATAGTCCCAATTCACATTCCATTTTATTCCAATTACTAATTATAACTGGAAACTCTAATAATCTTAATTAAAAGATTTATTCTTTTCAGACGGGGAGAACAATGTTATTGAAGACACCATTCATGACAAACCCAAAATCCAATTCTTTTATTTAATTCCAATTAAATATTAATTAATTGGAAAACTTCACTAAATCTTAATTAAAAGATTTATTCTTTTCTCGACCGGGTTTAAGAATAGTGTTATTTACGACACCGTTCACGACAAACCCAAAATCCAATTTAATATTAAATACAGGCTCTAAATAGTAATTATATTGGTTTATGTTCAATATCAAATTCTAAAACTAACGGATATCGTATGGGGAATAACGATATATTTCTATCTTTCGAATTCCTCTACAATATCCGTATAGTCACAAAATCCAATATCGAAATCTCCCGAAGATGATTTCTTTTCAAATCCATTCCAATTTATACATTGGAAATTTCTGGTTTTATTAAAACTCTTTATAAATCCAATTTATTTATTTAAAAATTATTGGATTTCAAATCTAGTTAATAACTAGTTCGGTAAAAAAATATTTTTATCTTTACAAACATGGAATTTTTCATCCAAAATCTTTCTAAATCATTTATTATGATTTCACACAAATTATTACTATTTTTAATAATTTTATCAAGGCCCGTACAGTCGGTTTCAATAACGGCCACTAAAGTACATCCATAGCGACCTTTTCCAAATTTGATTTGGACATAATTCCAAATGCAACCATTAGATTTCAAATATCTTATATTCATTGGAAAGCTCTTTTCGATACGAACCCAACGGTTCTGGTTTTAGGCAAATCCGACCGTCGGATCTCCCGTAATGTCAATTCGAAGTCAATGGTCGAAATTCGCGAATGGTCGCGGCGCAACGCGTTCTATTCAAGCCATTAATATATATATATATATATATATATATAATATATTTCATTCAAAACGTATTTTATAAATTCGTTTTAAAAATGATTCCCACTTTTATTTCAATTTTAAATTAAAATTGAATACTCCTTATCATTATAACATTTAAATGATAATATTTTCAAAATATCAGATTTTGAAATAATTTCCTTTTCGATATTCATTATAGAAATGAATATAATCGATAAAAATATCGTTCGCTTAAAATGGGGCAAATCTAATTAACATGGCTTCACATATTTCAATATTTCCATGTCCATCCAAAATCGGATATCAAATTCACATTTTAATCCTTTACTGAATATTGTTTTAAAATATTCGTTACTTTAAAATATTCTTTCTTTCTGAATTGGAATCAGACCCAATCAATTACCATATAATTTTATTTATATGGATTTTATACAACACATGTATACAACAACAATGATAAACAATCAACCGTCATCCAGAATGCATTACACAACTGCATAAGCACTAAATATAAATAATTAACGCTTACAACAGTCTGTCAACCAATCGATTGACATACAACTAAACAATTGGGATTAGTGTATGTCAATTATCATCCCAATACCAATACCCGTTTCAATCAACAAATACTGAATATTATTTGTGCAGCTGGGCGATTGTAAAATTTATCATCCCAATCCATTTCAGTTAAATAGGTGTACATAAACAAATCATCCGATTTGTAAATGAATATTTATTTTCATTTCAGGAGAATTTTTTGTCGTTCACATATACGTTAAAAATTATATTTTTAACGGTAAAACATTTATTTTAACACATGAATATTTTATACAGTTCATATACACATTAAAAATTATATTTTAATAAATAAATATTTATTTCAGAAAATTTCGGCATCGTGACGGCACAATATTAAAATCGAAGTAATGTCTAGCATTACCTCTCTCCTGATACTGGCTCGCGCCATGCACAATAATCAATCCAATCAATACACCACAACACAATTCATTTCAGCACAATACAGTCAATTTTCCACAATACAATCCAAATCAAACAACACGGTTTGTACAATAAATAGTGTTGGGAGCTACTAAGCCCCGACTTCATCCTAGTATATTTTTAACTGTAAAATAATTAGAGTGAGGAGTTCTCACATTAGGATCCACTCCGCCATGCTTTTCTGTCGCTTTGATTTGTTGTTCTGGTTCAAAAATTTGCAAATGAGCTCCAATCTTCACACGGTCTTTTTTTTAGCTTAAACGCGCCATTTTGGACGAATTTCGCATAGTGGCCTTTCTTCCGAAATTGGTCCATTTCGCCAGAAATCGCGAAAAGACATTATTTGGACAGCAGACTTTGGATGCGTTTTCTGAACAACTCTGCAATCCAAAATCTGACTTCCATATACTCAAATCAAAGAGAAAATCATGCTCTTGGCATCGTGGAATTTTGGCCAGATTTGAGAGTTATAGGCTGTGGAAGCTCATGGTGTTATTCGCAAAACCGAAAATTTATAAAAATTGGATTTTTATTCGAGGAGGGGCCCACGGTCAGAGCTAGAGGGGATCAGAGGTGGCGCAGGTGTGCTGGTGGGTCGGAGGTGGTGCAGCGCCTGTCCAATGGCAAGGACGGACCCACAGGAAGCTAGGGTATGGGTTTAGGGGCTTTGGGGTTCGGGTAGGTGGCGATGGAGAGGAAAGAGAGGGGAGGAGGGAGGAAGGTGAGTGGCGGTAGAGGGTGGCGGGCCTGGGGGGAGTGGTAGTGGTGGATCGGAAGGTGGCTGCGTTCGTTTTTTTTATTTCAAAACCGATGGGGTGAGAGATAGTGAGTTAGAGAAAGGGTTGACTTCTTTTTATATTTAATTTAACTTTTTTATTTCAAAAAGTTACTTTTTCATTCGAACCCAACGAATGTCGCCCTTAGCTAAATACCCCCATTCGAAACACAATGGGATATGTCTGGTAAGCCAATTCGACTATTTTGACCAGTTTTCATCAAAATTAAAATATAAATTAATATAACATTCAAAATTGATTTCAACCTACATTTTAATTTACCGGGGCCACATACTAACCCCAAAAATTTCAGAAAAATAAATCTAGTTTTGTTTTGACGATACGGTCCTAACAAAACTAATTTCATCGAATTTGGAGACCGTTTGAAAATGGTCATTTTCCAGTTGATTAAATTTAAACTGAAATTACCAAATGCATTTAAATTTACCACGCTTACATATTAATTCCAAAAATTATGAAAATTGGAATATAACAATAATTTGACATTCGAAATCCAACAAAAGTGGTTTCGTCTGAAATGGAGGTCGTTTGCAAAATGGCTATTTTTTTAGGTCTATATATTATATTAAAATATATATAAATTATATATCTACTATTCTGAATTTTAAACTGGACATAAATTTCAATTTACGTTATGAAATCTCAGTTTCTTACATTCATTAGAAAGATATAGTTAAACAGATTCAAATATTTCTTGTTTTACTGAAATCCTATTTATTTTGAATCTTGTTCATTCATTTGAAATTTGAAATATAATTTTCAAACTACCACGCCATTTCAAGCTCGTTTTATAATTAAAATAAATTTATATATTCTAACTTTGATTTAAATAAATTTTTAGTCTTTATTATTCAAAATAAATCATTTTAACTATTCAAAATCCATTAAAGTAGCCAAAATAAAATAAAAAATTGGTTCTGGAAATCCAGGTTGTTACAAAAATTATAATTATGTCATATAGTAATGGAATCAGGTGAAGCAAGGGACGATGTTATCGTACTGACAAGCACTCGTTATGAAGTTGGTTTAGTCAGAGATGGCAACTACCGGGATTTTCAATTAAATTAAACATCCATTTAATTTAATTGAAGCGAACTGTTTCAGCGGTAAACGAATCAAGGTGAGTTAAACTCACTCAGTTCTCTTCACTTATATGTTATATAAGTCGGGTTTTTTTTGTGTGTGCTACAGTTGCTAATGGTTGACTGTTTGTTGTTTGTTGTTTATATATTCATATATCGTTTGAATTTTTGAAATTAAACGTTGTTTAATCTCAATGAAAAACCAAATCGTAATTCTAACGATTGGTCCGAATTAAGGTAACTTACCTTATTGGTCACGTTTATAAATAAACGTGTTTAATTTAAAGATTTGTTTGAATTGTTACGGTTGTGTGAAATAAATTGGTTGTTATTGAATTATCGTTATTGACTGTTATGAAGACCATTATTTATTTGAATTAAATGATCATATTTTAGATAACATATTTAATGCAGGGAAGAATAGGATGGAGGGATCATTTTATGAACTGTTCTGATTAGATGATTGATTTGGTTATTGAATATTAACCTGAAATTCAATATTTGTATTGTTTAAACCAATGGGCAATATTGGTTGAGTAATTAGCAGTAGATGGCCTAAATTATATATCATTTTTTCTAAAAGCTAATTTACCTTTAAAGAGTAAAGTTATAAATTTTATTTCATAACTAAAGATAAGTTTTGAGATATATTATTTTGAATGAATTTTGTAAAAAGGAAATAAACCAACCACATATATATTTATTGTTTTAACCACCAATCACCATTTCATAAAAAACCCGCCATGTGCGAAGCATGTGCCTCATCTTAATTATGAAATGATTGCTAATTCTTATATTACTAAGATGGATAAACAGCTGAGCAAGGATTAATGTAAATATTAGTAACTGAAATTAGTAGATTTTTTCAGAACAATTTAAATGGGATTATTTTGAAATAGATTACTGTTATTTAATAAGAATCGAAGTAAATGAGATTATTGAAATTATTAATATTGTTTATTAATTTAAATGAAAAGGCAAGTTAAAGTTGATCAACGAGTTAATTATGTTTAAAATTTACCAAGCCAACTATTTAACGGAGATTGATTATTAAATTCAAATAAATTTGGGCAATTAATATAATGTAATAATTTAGCAAATAAAGTTTAACTTAATAAGAATTTCAAAAAGGAAATTGGATATTTATCCCAGTTAATGATAAAGTAAATTAATAATAATTCAAAGGAATCTCTTCTTAAATGAAGTTCATTAAAGCAAGCAAGCGAAGTTAGTAATGAAAAGTAATTGAATTTGTAAGTGAGTTTATGGACGGATTTACCTTTAACCCGAGTTTGGTAAATTAAGATATAAAGGTATTTTAAGCGAGGCGATAAACTTAAAACAAAGGTTTGGATTAAGAAAGGGAAATCGGGATGAAAAGGATTTTATATTAAACCAGAGTTATATAAATGAGTTTATGAAAAGAGATTTCAAAGGAAAGAAGGTTTATAAAACCATATTTTAAATAAAATAGCTAAGTGGGATTTGTTGATATTAGAATGAATATGAGTTGTAAGGATAAAGATGTTAGAAGCGAGTTATTATGAGAAATAATAATATGATGTTATTTGAAGTATTTGATGACATATATCGAGATTTCATTGTAAAGGAAATAAAAAAATTTGAGGATATATATATATATAATGATATTTCCAAAATAGTGAAACGAAAAATATTTCGTAAAGTTTGTTTTTATGAAAGTTAAAATGGATTGATTTCACGATTATAGATAATAAGAAATGTCGTAGCCAAGGATTTGAAATGATAGTTTAATGGAGGATTGGATATGATTATAAGATATTTTTCTAAGTATTAAACAGAAATGATTTGAGAATATTAGTGTATTAATAAAAAAGAAGTGAATATTGTGTTGAAAGATTTAGGAATTTTATTTAACCATTCATTTATTATTTTAATTAAAAAGGCCAAGTGATGTTATGTACTCAACAAGTAGATCTATTTTATTTTTATTTATTTGATAGTTAAAAAACCAACTATCAAATCTGGCCCATACGATTGTTGCTACAGAAAGACCGGGATCGAATCTGTATTCGAAAACCATTCTGACTAATAAATACGAATAAGTGAAAGATGCCGATTGAATTTGGAGCAGTTGAAGACCGTAGATCTTCGTAAATGGAAGAACTGCTAATAGTCTCTGGTATGCAGCCAAAAATATATTGTGGTTCTGTCGTGGTTGATATCTACGGACTTGCAAGGTCTACTCACTACCAATCCATAGATTGATTCCTAGGATGTGACAGGAGGGTGCCCTCGGTTCATCATGTTCCTGGATGATTTGTATGGATGAGTGTCTGATAGGGTATTTCCTTAAGAGTCACGTACGTTGATTTTTAAAAATGTATTTCTGTTAATGGAAGAGAAGGGCACTTCTCTTAGCTTAACGACCAGAGTATTTTTGTGAACGTCAATTAGTGATTTGGAGGTTTTGACGATGTGGCATTCAAAGTGAATGGTGGCCATACATTATAAAGGTAAATTTTAACCTCAGGCCTCACAACCGGGAAATGACAAAAATCGGGCAGGCAACATGGCTATTTGGGTCACTTCCATTAGAGTGTATGATCACTTATCTAGAGAAAATCCTTTTCCTTCTTTAATCTATTTCGATGCTGTCCCTTTTCGGGAGATGGTTGCTGATCCCAACCATTGGTGATATACATTCGATACACTCAAGCGAAATGAGTGGTCGGTCATGTGTGAGTCGGGTTGCAAGATGCTCTTGTTGAGCCCAGTGTATTCCCCTCTTGAGATACACTATCGGTAATGGTTCCATACCTTGTCATAGTCGAAATCCAATCTCCAATAAGCGCCCGCGGTTTTGATTGTATACTATATATGTGCAGCATTTAGACATTATTATAATACCAGAATAATAAATTGTTTTCAAAAATGTTTTGGGTTATGGTAAGGTAAGAACCGTCCATGTTTACATGTGGATTTGGTCTTATGATTATCCTTTTCTTTCGAAAAGATTTTGAACTTAAAAATCAAATTAGATGATTCCCCTTAAAACTTTGCAAATTTTTCTAGCTCTGGTTCACCAGACTGACCCGGTGTTTGTAATGCTTGGGTTAGACCGGGTTGTACAGGTCCAAGTTATCAAATGCTACGAAGTCCAGAGACGAGCTGGATAAGTTCAGACGTATGATATTATATAATATTTTTCCACTGTGTGTTGTATATGAGGACAAGTTATTATAACTGTCCAGATGTGTTGATGTACTCAGATGATTGTAAGTTTTATTTAAAGCCCTCAGTAAAGATTTATTTCTATATTACATTTTGTTCTGCTGCTATGTGAGACTCTGATTCTGTGTTGTGTTGGTTCTTCTTCTTCTATTCTTATATTTCTTTCTCTCTTATCTCACATTCAAATTTCTTTCTATAAACGTTCCAGTGTTTTCAGTGTTTTGAAGGTCGACATGAGATATGGTAAATGTACTTATGTCGATTTTCGGGGACGAAAATCCTTCTGGTCGTTACAACATGAATCTATTCCAAGTCCTATAAACGAAAGTTTAGTCTATCCTCTCATTTGATCTTAACAGTAAAAGACCCTAAATTCATTAATGTTATAATCTATAATCACTACAAATAAAATGGTTCCCACTTAAGGTCCACTTCACTCTCGTGTGGTTTCTATGTACGTAGGTATGCACTATATGTCCGTCCATCCTAAATTTTCTAAAGTACACTACCTTACCTTTATTTGAGGACAATATTTGAGATAATTTTTTAATCCCTTCTTCATATCTTACGCAAAATATTCATGATATTCTTTAGTATAAAAATTAAAGTTCTTGTATTTACCATCTGCTGTAAAATCTTGACAAAAAATACTTTATCTTGGATGTTGTTTGTCATTTGGACTTTCTAAAACCTCCCTCTTTCTTTTCATTAGTGCCATTTTCATATATGTGTTCCATTTTTCTAAATGTTACCTCTTATCATCCCATCTAAAGTTTTTTTTGATCAAGACAAATAAGTATAAAATGGTACTTCGCTCATTTAATCCAGTTAACATAGTAACCCATATTATGGTCTTTACTTGGGGCATTTTAATGCATTGGAATGACACTTTTCTTGAAGGAAAAACGTGAATACTGTAATATTTCTTAGATTATCTAAAAGATAATTTATGCTTTATTTGAAATTAAATGGAAGTATTTCTTCTACTAATTATTGAAATGGACAGTACAAAATACAACTATCCTTCTATTTTACAGCTATTTATGTGGGTATGTTACGTATCATTTCAAACAATTCACCTTTTGCACTAGAATTGATAATAAAAATGTACATTGTCGAGCACACTATACCAATAAACTAAAGTATCATTCAAACCTGATTCTTTTCACACTACGCCACAGACGTCTTAATGCAACAGGAAAAAATTGTTGGCACAACCCAAAAAAATGTTGTTATGGATCTTTGGCAATATTTTTCGGGTGATGCAATTTTCGTCGTTGCTGTAGACCTCAGAGACAACATTTGACTATCTACGATAGAAACATAACAAATATTGTTACAATAGACCCTTATTTAGATCTATAGCAACATTCCAAAAATGTTGCTATAGATATTTATATTATTTGTAAAAAATATATATAATATAACAAAAATAAGAATTAAATGCTAATACACAGAATTAAATATTCAAAAAGTATTTTATTCATATAAATATTTTATTTCAACATTTGAAATAGTACATATCTCTAACTCCGCCATTTACAATTCATCGTTAATAACGTAGTCAATCACATATACAAATATTCCTTACTACATCACTCAACTCACTCCTTACATATTCAGTTTCAATTTATACAGACACTAACACTAACAAATATATGCCGAGCCGAAGGCGAGCCATCAGCGGGACCCAGGCGCAGCGCTGGTAGGTGTCCTGAGCCCACAGTCCCGGTGGCGATTGATCTTGGAAGACCAAGCCTTCTTTGAAATACCATTTAGGAGCGGACCAAGTGTAGAATCAAGGTTTTATGGTGAGCAGATTAGCAATTCAAGTGCAATTGAACAAACCAACAAACAACTCAAACCAGACACATATAGGAGCAGCTCATAACATATATATGCACGGTTTCAAGGTTTACCAAGCATTTCAGGTCAGTGGATCATGGCATAACTAGCAATCATGCAAATGGGATGAGCAGACCAGGCAAAGCAATAGCATGAAGCAACATATCATAAGTGTACATATGCATGTATACATAGGTGTACAAGTCTCTAAATTTTTACATATGTTCGTAAGTGTACATATGCATATATGTGCAATAAAATCGTGAAAATAGAGCTGTCACAACCCACTCACACACATACACACAAAAATACCTCAAAACCACCAGCAAGAATCATTGAGTTGCATGCACTAATCGACTGACTAGCCCCTTTGCTCTCATTGGCATTTCGTCAAACATCTCATGCTATAACCAATAACCCCAATTTACCTATTGAAGAAAATTTCGAAATTGCACAAATTAATATCTAAAATCTTTAATTGCAACAAAATATACTAATTTGACTGTAAGCCCCAACATATTTGGACAATTCTACTCGACATTGAGCAACAATAGGCTACATTTAACAAAACAGCAAACTTAGCATCGAGCAACTTGATCTAGGCAAAAAACAACCACCGGAAGTCACCTGGAATTGTACAAAAATAACTTCATATCTTGAACTGTATTGCTCCTTATCGTTGCCGAAAGTTCTTTGTCGTTGCTTGAGGATTAGTTGTTGAAATCGCGTCATCTGGAGTTGAAAATCAATGAATCTTGATGCTTGGCATTGGATCTGAAGCTAGTAGCTCTTGTGCTATAGAAGATCTGATCTGAATAAAACGAAAAATGAAAATGAGATCCCGAAAATTTGAAGGTAGCAGGTGAATGAAAATTTGGGGAGTAAATGAAAACGAAGCGCACGAATGAAAATGTTAGCGGAAAATAGGGTAATCGTAGTAGATAGTGGTTGGATGGTTGAGATATTGTTTTAACTAATGGTGCGGATCACCACGTAGGACATGAAAAGATATGCTATGACAACGCTGTACAAAATGTTGCATCATGTTACACTTTTTTATCTAGAGCAATACATTTTTATGGATAAGGTAACACTAAAAATGGAACGTTGTAGTAGGACCAAAATAGTATAGCTATCGTCACATTTCGGCTGGCAACCCTTGTAAATTCATTGCATTAGGCCGTTTATGGCGTAGTGTCACGATCAGTTCAAATTTTCTGCTTAGAAATTAACATCAATTACCCTATAATTTATCACGATGTCTAATTTCACGTCTTCACTTGCCTATGTCATTTGAATGTGAAATATTAATCTTATCATTAAATTTCCTTAATTAAGTTTCATATTGATTTAGTGATTCCTTTCATCTTATTTTTTCATCAAATTAGGTGCAATTCCCCAATCTACAATTCTAAGATTCACATCCCATCATCCGTGGAATGCGACTACTATAACAAAAATCTAACGATGTGTGATAAAACCATACTTCTCATTTTTCAACCATATAGTGCAATTAAGGAAATGTCTATTCATTACATAACATCCTAAATACAAATTAACATGGACCCCTTTTGTCTATTTTAATACTTTTAACTGAAAATCTTCTTACATTTGTAGCATTTTTAATATAATTAAACATCTTGAGTCATTCTTTCCTTATTCCAAAATTGGTTTACACTAATCATACTCTTCAACCTTCTAAGTTAGTCTTTGCTTGAAATGATTACAAAGTTCTAATGTTGCCTTTTATATCTTCTCAACCATTTCCAAATTTCATAGCTACTCTTTTCTTAAGGGACAAGTTTGAAAATATTTGTCTAAATAAATATGTAAATCTTCCATTTTTGCTAAAGTGATAATTAGAAAACACTTTATATTTTCTAACATGCACACAAAACTAACAAGTCTTTAAAGTTGAAAGCTAACCTTTAATCTTTATTGTTTTTAAATCAAAACTTTTGGTTTTATCATTTGCACAAATCTACTTAGCTATCTAAAACTTTAAAGTCTTTTATTCATTTTTAGCTATAATTTTTTCCTAATGCCTTACATTCTCTTAAGTTATCAGGATTGATTAAACTTAACTTAACAAATATGTACATAAAATCACACTTTTATAAAACCTTAGTTTGTAAATAAGATTTTTCATAAAATCTTGTATTTTTGAAGTATTACATCAACATTAACGAAACATTTTCATGGACATACTCATTAGTTAATTACAAAGAAATTAGAAGTAGTTCCTTCAAACTTTTCAAAAAAATTCATAAATTTTATTATTAAAACCAAAATATATGTCTGTGTAAATGTGACAATGCACTTAAAAAAGAAAACAAATGCTTAAAATGGCCATTTGAGAGTTACTTTCAATAATTCACCCGCCCTTTTATTCCTAAGCAAACTCCATAAAGTTTGTTCGATTATTTTGTAATAAATCATTAAATATTTGTTTTTCTTTTACATCCCTTATTATTTTATTGTAGTTTTTATTTCAATCGTATCTTAAAGTTCTGCACTAGAGTTCTACTAAATATTTACTAAATTGTAACTAATTTCTACTCAATAATAATAAATTTTTAAATCTTATCAAAAGTGGATACGTTTATGCAATGCTTGTAATTAGAAGAATTAACCTTTCTAAATTCTCTTGAAATAGGTAGTATAAAAAAAAGATTTTTTTCAAGTTTTATACATCTTTTTTTTTTGTATATATGTATTCTTTATTACTCCAATGGTTACACCTTTGTTTTCTTTATACTTAAAAATATTCAATAATCTACTTGCACAATTGCAAGTTCCAACATAATAAACTATTAGAAAACCCAAAAAGTCTAAATAAATTTTATTTCAACTTTATTTCTATCATCAAATAAAAACAAATTCATAATCATTATGCATTACTTCAATTTCGTTTAAGTCGCATTTGTTGGAAAAATATTTTCATTATATTATTACTTAAATTGGAGTAGTTGATAGTAACCTAACTACATCAGCCCACCAGCTCCTAGTTGACACTTCAAAGCGTTTAAGGCTTATATTCCTTTTTCCGAAGGTAGTCAAGTCAAACTTATTTCCGAACAGAGTGCCTAAGCACAATATGGAAATGCTTTAGTCATTCCTTTAAGTAAATATGACCTCTTGCAACTATCACAAGTATGAAATGTTTTTTCTACTTTAACTTGAAAAACTTATTTTCAATAAGTCCTTTTTTACATTCTTATTGTTATGATTTTTGTGCGCATATGCGGAAGCGCAATAAATAGGATCTAAATTTTCCAATTGAACACCAATCTAATCTGATAGCAATTATTCTATAACATCAACAAAATAGTAAATAACTATAGCAGAGAAACAAAGAGATACAATATTTATACTGGTTCCACTATCCTCGAGATAGTGTACGTCTAGTCCAACATAGGGAGATTTTATTCCACATGAGAGAATTACAAGAGATTACAAAATAAGAGTTTACATATCCAAACCTCAATCAGGTTTAATAAGAAGAGACACCATTGGGGATCACTGGTTCCAAGCAAGGATGGGTTTACACTAAAGTCTACCCCTCAATATATAGCCAGTGCAAATCTATGTGAGTCATCAATTAAATTACCAACATATGGTAATAATATAATGGAGGCAAATTACCATAACAACAAATGTGCAAACATAGGAAGTGAATCAATTCGTTTCTTTAGCATAGATGGAAGAAATTAATCCCTTTATTTATTTCTCTACCACCTCATAAAATGCAATCAATGCATTCCTATTATAAAAATATTTACTTTCCATTCTTTGCAAATTTGTTCCAATCAATTTGTGTTTTTGTATCACCAAATTTAACACTCCACCTTGATGATAAATCACATATCTCTAGCACCTCACCTTGAGTCAAATTCTCTTCTCATCATAAAACTCTTCAACAGAACTCCACCTTCAATCAAAATCTCACAACGAGATACACCAAAAAAATGAATATTTACCAACTGGGTTCCAGCAAAGCCACCCCCCATCACACAATTGTTAATGAGCTCAGACTACGTCCCCGCCCGCCAACAAAATGTTGCAAGTATCCAAATTAAAAAAGGGCAAATTCCAAAGTAATCTCAACACCACCAAGACCAAAAAATTATTATCTCAATTAAAACTAACCTCGATTTCAAGGCAACGAGATACACCCAATCGATTTGAAAGGACTACGACCACACCTCGGTTACAAACACAACCCACCGCCTGCAAAAGATGCATCTACCACCTGAGCTGCACCGTGCATCAACCAACGATCTAAAAAAATGCTTGCAATACCACAAGATCTCCATCGTCTTTGTGGATTTCAAAACTCGACATCCGTCTTCTGTTTGACATGATCTCTTCATCTCCGGGATCCCTCGAGCATCATCAACATCTATACCCTTGTCGATACCATGATCCTCCACCTTAGGACCATAAGCAGTGACCATATTAACATCTCCACGTTGCTGTGGACTAGGTTCCTCAACCATCACCTGCCTTCTTCTTCGTCTTCTTCCATCTTCCCTTATCCATATCAGAGGGCTTCTTCAAAATAAACTCCATATCACATCAAAGTTCCCAGATTGGAATGCTCTTCACTCTCGACATAATCTCCTCCACCAAAGTCTCTTTTTCTCCAAAATAGTAATAGCATAATCACCACTGAATCTACCAATATTTGTAGAAATAATTGATGCACAATTTAAAACAAATCGCCTCGCTCTAATACCAATCTGTTATGCAAAAATTGAGCGTATGTGGAAGCGCAATAAATAGGATCTAGATTTGCCAATTGAACACCAATCTAATCTGATAGCAATTATTCTATTACATCAACAAAATAGTAAATAACTATAGCAGAGAAACAAGGAGATACAATATTTATACTGGTTCCACTATCCTCGAGATAGTGTACGTCCAGTCCAACAGAGGGAGATTTTATTCCACATGAGAGAATTACAAGAGATTACAAAATAAGAGTTTACATATCCAAACCTCAATCAGGTTTAACAAGAAGAGACACCATTGGGGATCACTGGCTCCAGGCTAGGATGGGTTTACACTAAAGTCTACCCCTCAATATGTAGCCAGTGCAAATCTATGTGAGTCATCAATTAAATTACCAACATATGGTAATAATATAATGGAGGCAAATTATCATAACAACAAATGTAAAAACATAGGAAGTAAATCATTCCGTTTCTTTAGCATAGATGGAAGAAATTAATCCCTTCATTTATTTCTCTACCACCTCATCAAATGCAATCAATGCATTCCAATTATAAAAATATTTACTTTCCATTCTTTGCAAATTTGTTCCAATCAATTTGTGATTTTGTATCACTAAATTTACACTCCACCTTGATGCAAAATCACATATCTCCAGCACCCCACCTCGAGTCAAATTCTCTTCTCATCACAAAACTCTTCAATAGAACTCCACCTTCAATCAAAATCTCACAACGAGATACACCTCTGCATTTCTAAATGGAGAACTTGATGAAGAGATATATATGTCTCAACCAGAAGGTTTTATAATGCCTGGACAAGAGCATAAAGTATGTAAACTTGTCAAATCACTTTATGGTCTTAAACAGGCACCAAAGCAATGACATGAAAAGTTTGATAAAACTATTACTTCTAATGGCTTTAGGATTTTTGAATCTGACAAATGTGTCCATATCAAGTTTCATTCAGGTAAAGGTGTAATTATATGCCTTTATGTGGATGATATGATTATATTTGGAACGATGCTTCGAGGATTGAAGAAACTAAAAGATATATATCTTCATGCTTTGACATGAAAGATATGGGAGTAGCTGAAATGATTCTTGGAATAAGAATCACGAAAACTAAAGATGGGTTATCAATTACCGAATCTCATTACATTGAGAAAATTTTGAGAAGTTTTAATCTGTTTGATTGTAAACCTTTGTGTACTCCGTTTGATTAAAATGTGCAGTTGTACACCAATACTGGAAGATCAATAGAATAATTGGAATATACTAGAGTTATTGGAAGTTTAATGTATGCAATGACATGTGCACGACCATATATTGCCTATGCTGTTGGCAAAATGAGTAGATATACTAGTAACCCTAGTCATATCCACTGGAATGCAATACATAGAATTTTAAAGCATTTAAAAGGTACCATAAATTATGGTATACATTACAATGGTTATCCGGGTGTAATAGAAGGATACAAAGATGCTAGTTGGAAAACTAGAAGTGAAGATAATAAATCAATTAGTGGATGGATATTCACTATTGGCGAGGGAGCAATATCCTGGGCCTCAAAGAAACAAACATGAATTGCTGATTCAACAGACCATGGCTGCTGGGTTTATAGCACTAGCTTATGGTAGTAAAGAAGCAGAATGGTTAATGAATATCATTAGAAATTCCTCTGTGGCCAAAACCAATGCCACCAATATCTGTGCATTGTGATAGTCAGTCTACATTGTCATAAGCATATAACCAAGTTTATAATGGTAAATCTAGACATTTTGGTCTAAGGTACAGTTTGTTTAGGCAAATGCTCACTGAAGGGGTAATTACCATAGATTTTGTGAGATCTAGCCAGAATTTGGCAGATCCATTTACTAAAGGACTTGCAAGGAACTTAGCGATAAAAACATCACAGGAATGAGTTTAAAGCCTATATAATACAATCGCTAATGAAAGAAACTCAACTCAACATAATAAAGAAATTTGTTATCTTGAGTTCAAAGAGCAAAAGTACTACATATATTTGTGGTTGGAAGCACTATAATATTTAGTCAGAAAAACTAAATATTATCATACATTCCAAGGAAAAGTGCTTGGTACTTATAATGACAAAGAGAGGATGTTCTGCTTAGAACTTAATAGGTTTATAGCAGATATGTTATTGAGATGTGTGTTATAAGGCACTACCTATATGAATGCAACGAAGGTGGTGCCGCCTTCTGCGAGATTTTGGCTTGATCTCTAAGGGCATTTCATGAAAGAAGATACATACCCAAGGCCAATCTTGTAACAACCCGAAAATCTGGGCCAGTTTAAAATTTTTATTTTGGCAATTTTAGCGAATTTTGAATATTTAAAATAAATTATTTTAAATAAAATCGACGTGAAATTTATTTTGAATAGAATTCGAACGTATATATTATACGCGTCGTCGTTAGAATATAAATATTTATATATAATTATAAATAGAATTGAAAATGGCGCGGTAGTTCGATAATTCGATTTCAAACTTCAATTGAATGTACCGGGTGCAAAACAATCCGGATTTTAGTGAAACCAAAAATAATGGAATCTAATAGTGAATATCTTTCCAACGAATCCGAAAAATCAAAATTTCGTAGCGGGAATCAAAAGATATGTCCAGTTGAAAATTCTGAATAGTCGCTGTGGAATTCAGGCCCTTAAAAATGGACATTTTGCAAACGACCTCGGATTTCGACGAAACCAGTTTTGTTGGGTCCGGGTTGTGAAGTTATTGCTAGGTTTCAAATTTCATAATTTTTCGAATCAATATGTGAGCGTGGCAAAGGAAAACGCGTTTGACCAGTTTCAGTTGATTTTAATCGACTGGAAATTGGTCATTTTTCCAACGGTCTCAGAATTCGACGAAACTAGTTTTGTTAGGACCGTATCGTCAATACGAAGCTAGAAAATATTTTTCTAGAATTTTTAGAGTCAGTATGTGGCCCCGGTAATTTGAAATGTACGTTTAAAATTCAATATAGTGATTTAAATGAAAATTCAAAAGGAAACTGATTGTAACGATCAAATCAGCTTGCGATACATATCCCATTGTGTTCGGAATGGGGGTAAAACGCTATGGGCGACAGGCGGTGGGCCTCGTTTAGAGGTCGTATGTAAAAGTCAACCTATTTGCAAAATTAAATAATTAAATAATATTAAAAAAAAAACTATTTTCCCTCCCCTTATCCTTCGTTCTGGCCCCCCACCCCCCCCCCCCCCCCCCCGTTCATTTTGATTTCAACAAAAAAAAAAAAGAGAAAAAAAACCCTAAAGCATCGACGCCACCCCCTGACAACCCACGACCGCCGAACCCCCACCGCCCTCCTCCTCCTTCAATTCGCCAGCCCCCCCCCTCGAGCGAACGCCGCCGACGAAGCTCCCCCCCCCCAGATCGCACGAGCTCCGACGAAGCTTCCCCCCCCCCCCCCCCCCCCGCTGGCGACGCTGAAGCCGCCGACGACCTCTTCCCCCCCCCCTCTTCTTCGCAGAGCAAGGTAAGCATTTTTTTTTTATTTTTTATTTTTAAGTTCTGAAAAAAATCTGATTTCGTTTAAGAGAGAAAAACTGATTTTTTAAAGAATTGAAAACTGTTTTTATAAAAAGTAAAAACTGATTTTATAAAAAGAAAAACTGTTTTTTTTTAAAAAGTAAAAACTGTTTTTATAAAAAGAAAAACTGATTTTTAAAAAAAGTATAAAAACTGAATTTTATAAAAGGATGGAAAACTGATTTGAAAAGAAATTAAAACTGATTTTATAAAGGCGAAAACTTTATTTAGAAAATAACGAAATAAAAATTCGATTTTTATATATTGAACTTCGATAGAAAAATGGAATTTTTATATATTGAACTTCGATAGAAAAATGGAATTTTTATATATTGAACTTCGATAGAAAATTGGAATTTTTATATATTGAACTTCGATAGAAAAATGGAATTTTTATATATTGAACTTCGATAGAAAAATGGAATTTTTATATATTGAACTTCGATAGAAAAATGGAATTTTTATATATTGAACTTCGAAATAAAAATATGATTTTTATATATTGAACTTCGATAGAAAAATGGAATTTTTATATATTGAACTTCGAAATAAAAATATGATTTTTATATATTGAACTTCGATAGAAAAATAGAATTTTTATATATTGAACTTCGAAATAAAAATATGATTTTTATATATTGAACTTCGAAATAAAAATATGATTTTTATATGTAGTGGCTACGGGCAACGAAGATGACGAAAGGGCAAGAACGTTGAAGATTTCCTGCATTGGAAGTGCCGTGGAGCTGGATAGCTATCTGTGAGAATTTCTCACCTTTCAATTTATTTTTCTAGTTATATATATATATATATATACTAGGATGCAGACGGTGCTTAGTAGCACCCGACACAATCGTCCACAGACCATGGACTTGTTTGTTTGGCTGTGTTGTTAGTTAGATTGTTTGAGTTGATTTGAATTGTTTGGTGAAATGAAATTGATATGATTGATGTGTGAATGGCGTGGGCCTTCACTAGACCGGGGATAAGGCTAGGCCTTGTCCCGTTTCTACTATCGTGCCGTTATGCCGCCGAAATTTTCTAAAATATGTTAGAAAAATAAAATATCATTTTATTGAAGAAATAAACTGAATAGAAATTCATGTGTTGAAATAAAATGTTTTATCGTTAAAATATAATTTTTGACGTGAATGTGAATAAATAAATATTCATTTACGAACCGGACGGTTTGTTTATGTACACCTATTTGAAGGACATTGATTGGGTCGATAAATTTTACACATCGCCCAATTGCACAAATAATATCTGTGTTTGATTGTTTGAAACCCCACATGGGTGTTGGGATGAAATTTGAAGTTCACTCATCCTGATTGATTAAATATGTCGATCGATTGATTGACAGGCTGTTATAAGCGTTGAATATCTATATTTGATGCTTATACAGTGTAGTGCACTTTGGTTGATGGTTGATTATTTTCAATGCTATTATATACATGTGTTGTATGAAAATCCATATAATTAATTTTATATGGTAATTGATTGGGCCTCATTCCAGTTTTGAAAAAGAAATATTTGAAAAAGAAATATTTGAAAAAGAAATATTTGAAATAAAATATTTGAAAATAAAGGAATATATGAAGCCGTGTTGATTAGATTGACGCCATTTTGACGTGAACGATATTTATATCGATTTTATTCATTTTAAAATGAATATTGAAAAGTGATTTCGAAATCGACGATTTCGAAATGAATTGAATTGAAAACGATTTCGAAATGAATTGAATTGAAAACGATTTCGAAATGAATTGAATTGAAAACGATTTCGAAATGAATTGAATTGAAAACGATTTCGAAATGAATTGAATTGAAAACGATTTCGAAATGAATTGAATTGAAAACGATTTCGAAATGAATTGAATTGAAAACGATTTCAAAATGAATTGAATTGAAAACGATTTCGAAATGAATTGAAAACGAATTCAAATTGAATTGAAAGCAAATTGAAATGAATTCAAATTGAATTGAAATTTGAATTGAATAGAAATGAATTTTAAAACGAATTTATAGAGAAAAATTCAATTTTGATTTGAATTGAAACGGAAGTTGAAATTGCTTTTGAAACGAATTTAAAACTATTTATATAATTCGTTTTAAATAGAAATCGACGAAATATATTATATATATATTATATATATAATATAATGGCCTGAATAGAACGCGCCGCGCCGCGGCAGTTCGTGAATTTCGACCATTTATTTCAAACGGACATTGCGGGAGATCCGACCGTCGGATTCTCCTAAAACCGGAACCGTTGGGTTCGTATCGAAGAGAGCTTTCTAACGAATATGAGAAATTAGAAATCTAACGGTTGGATTTGGAATTATGTCCAAATCAAATTTGAAAAAGGTCGCTGTAAGTGCAGTTCGATGGCCGTTGTTGGAAATCGACTGTACGGGCCTTGATAAAATTATTAAAAATAGTAATAATTTGTGTAAAATCATAAGAAGTGATTTGAGAAGAATTGGGATGAAAAACCCCATAATTGAAAAGATAAAAATAGATTTTTTATCGAAATGAACTAGTTTTGAACTAGAATTATAATTCTATTTATTTTTAAATAAATAAATTGAATTTGAAATGGTTTTGAAAATAACCAAAATTTCCAATGATTGCATTGGAGTGGATTTGAATCGAAATTGTCTTCGGAATATTTCGATGTTGGAATTCGTGATTATACAGGTGTTGTTATGGAAATTTGAAAGATATATATTTATATCGTTATTTCCAATACGACATTTGTTAGTCGTAGAATTCGATATTGAATATAAGCCGATATATTTTCTATTCAGAGCCTTGTATTGAATATCGAATGTGATTTGGGTTTGTCGTGAATGGTGTCTTCACTAACACTGTTCTTGAACCCAGTTGAGAAAAGATTAAATCTTTTTATTTAGATTTAATGAAGTGTACCAATTAAATAATATTTAATTGGAATTGAATTGATATTGATTTTTGGGTTTATCGTGAACAGTGTTTTAAATAACACTCGTTCTTTAACCCGATAATTAATGAATGTGATTTTGGGTTTATCGTGAACTGTGTTTTAAAAGACACTGATTCTTTAACCCAGTTAACGATTAAAACTAAGTGGAGTTTTAATGAATCTTTAAATAGATTGAAAAGATCGAGAATGGAGTATCACCAGTTTTACTCTAGGCGATAGTTAAATCTTTAATTAGATTTGAACGTGAAATGGTAATTGAATTACCGATAACACTGTGGTGTTAGATATGAAGTACTACCAGTTTTACTTCATGGGATGAATAGGTTGGGATTGGGAAAATAAAATAAATGATTACTTCGGTGTGGTTCGATAATCCCGACTAGTTTGAATTGATATTCAAAGGAGATTAAAGAATAAATTTGAAGAATTTATCTTGGATAAAATTAATAGGAACTTTTCCCAAAATATAGGAATATTTGAATAAAAGAATATTCTGAATTGGAATGAGGCGTATGTTGTGTTTGTGTAACACTTTTATAATATATACGCGAGTTATTCAGAAAGACCGGGTTTATCCCATTCTGAATAACTGATTCGACGTGGTGTCGAAGATGAAGACGATGGTCGAAGACCGGAAGTCTTCACGTCGTTTGGGTGATAACTGATGATCTTGATTGGGCTGTACACCCAAGAAGATGGAAACAGTTAGTGATCGTCCAGACGTACTTGGAGATCGATGGATAGGCGGGGTACTAGGTGCCTCCGGTTTCGTTCAGACCCAGAACGGACTTGTAAATGGACTGTGTGTCTGACATTGGATTTTAGTCCGTGTGATTGATCTCTATTAAATATATATCTGTTTGGCGGCGGAGAATTTATTCTCTTGCTTAACGCCCTTCTCTGAGACGTACGAGCTCAGGGGTTATATATTGATGGATATCAAACGCATGGAGTGAATTGCCTGTGTGGCATGCCTCAGTGGCAATTGATCGAGGCTTCTATTGAAAAGCAAAGTCTTGTGGTGATGATCAAAGCACAGCCTGTGTGGCACAGCTTTGTGTAACGTGAATTCGCGAGCCTCGCACCCCGGTTGTGAACCAAAAACGGGAGAGGACGTCAGGGAGGGCATGCGTTTCTTTCTAGCTAGAAGTGGCATCAGTGGTTTTACACTCCCTGACGAGTTTGACTTATGTGGTTGTTGCTGTTGCGAGGCGCCTCGGTTATATCGGTTTCGGCCGATGCATTCTGGTCGGCTGACCGACCAGACTTACACCCCATAGGGTGGGGAGACGTAGTGTTCAGGCATAATAATCCACATCGGTGGACCGGCCCTGAGGATCTAAAGGCTTGCCTGCGCGCTTGCCTGAGACACGGGCTAGAGCGTCTCGAATCGGTTGAGGACTATCTTTTGCCTCGGTTCATAGATGGAAATCCAATTTCCAAATACGTGACATTTGCGGTTTTATTTGTAAACCTATATATGGCGACATAGTGGCATGGAACGCTCATGCCGCCTATGATTGATACTTATGATTTGAAGTTGTTTTATACACTATGCACTTATAATAGTATCAAATGATTTGTTTTAAACGTATCAAGCATTCTTTAGCTGTTATAAGGGAAAACCCTATCCTCGGCTGCGTTGCATTGTGTGATGGGACCTGGGTCTTATAACAGCTTCATTTTTCCTTATTTAGCATTGCGCTGTTTGTTTTATGCACTGGTATTCTTGGGAGGAAACTCGTTCCGTGTTATACGGCGTGGTCCCTTGATTTACCTAATGATTTAAAATAAAGATTAATAACTGTTTTAGTTCTCACACCAGTCCCATGACTGACCTAGAGTTTATTGTTCTAACCTAAACTCTGGGTGCCCTTATTTTGACACGGGCAGCTAGTAGTTTTGGTTTTGCAGATTTATATTCACAGGATCCTGGTTTACAGCTGGAACGGTATCCGGAAAGCTTTGTATCCGTATATCTCCTTCTAGTTGTGTATTTTATTATTTTCCGCTGCTATGTATTTAATGTAATTTAAATCTCTGATATTTCTGTGTAATATTCTTTTATACTCTGTATATTCTTGTAATCTGATGCATTGTTGTAATATACAATGAAATGTTCTTCTGTATGCGTTCTGTTGTGGTTTGTTCTCGAACTATCCGACGCTTTCCTTTACGGGGAAGTTACGGGTTGTTTCAAATCTACAGGTCAGGAAAACATACTATCTGGAAAATATTAAAATGAGTGTGTGATAATCTCATCCGGTAGATCATATAGGATCGATGGTTCAATGCTTAGTCAGCCACTCCATCCTGATAAACTTTGATGGGTTTTCACTATGTACAGACTCAAATCTGTAAGACATCTATGCTTATGAACAAATTTTACAAGAGGAATTTATTTAGAATTTAGTAGTGGATTGTTAGAGGAAATTTGAAATAAATGAAATGAGGAAAGAACAAAAGGGAAATTTTGATTTGTCCCACATCATGAAACATAACATAGTATGCAACTATATATGTAAAAGCCAGAACATGAAATACATAACATTGACATGAATATGATAATATTTAAATGTCAAAAGACGGGTCTTGGGCCTTGGGTCTCTTGGGGTCTCGTGATTAGATGGGCCTTGGAATGCCAATGGGCTTACTGTGTAACAAACCATTTTTTTTTTGCTCACAGAAATTGCAGTCATTACCCGTTGACTGGTGCTTTTTTGCATCAGTCAACTGATGCAAGATTTTATCATAACCAGTCAAATGGTATTATATAGACCAGTCGACTGGTCAGGCCTGAACGGACATAATTTGTTTAAATTTTTAACAAATGGATACGAATGCTCAAAGAGATGCAATGTTGTACATTTATCGGTCGGTTGGTACAATATAGACCAGTGGACTGGTACGAACAGGTGTGCCTTTTCTAAAAGGAAATGGATGCTACGGTTTGAAGAATCACAATCATTTCTTCAAGCAGAAGCACCCGTATCTCCTCAGCTCTATAAAAACTGGGCTATACTCTAGTTTTGAATCACTCTAATTCTGATCTACATCTTATTCTTTCTACATTCTCTTCCATCTCTTAAACAAATAAAGCAATTGAGTTATCGTTTTGCAGGCTACAATTCAATTATCTTGACACTTCAGTGTTCTAATCTACAATATGAATCGTCGTTTTTGTGCAACCATGTCGATTAAAGATATTCAATATCTGCTCCGTTGTATCTTCAAACAGATTTGTCATTACTCGTGCACATAAGATAAGAAGGAAAATACTGTTTTAGGATAGGGATCAACACATTGTGACGATTTTAGTCCAACATTTCTCACCAAATTAAATATGAAAAGTTCATTCTATCTCCCAACACTTGTTCTCATTCTCGTTATCAATGTTCGAAAAAATAATTTCCAACTTCCTCTTTAATAATGTAGGAATGAATAAAGAAGCTCTAAAAGATTTCAACTACATAAACACACACATATATTTCTATATATTAGTTTTGAAAATATTTTGAAAAACTTTCTTTTTTTGAAAAATTCCCAAGTACGTTCTCTGTACACTTGCTTAGTTCCTAGAGAATCCTAAATCTAATCTCTAATACCAAATGTAACAACCTATATTTTTTAACATAAACCATGTTTGGAATATATAAATTGCTAGGTTTTTAAAACATTACAGAGCATAAATATAACGATAAAATTCTAAGTCACTATACATTTTCAGATCTCATAGTGGAAGGGATTCAAATATAAATGAAGAAATATATGTATCATAGAAAGAGCCTTCGAAAAGCTAGAGTTACAAAATACATTGTTCATCAATCGTGGTTTAAATTGTAGATTTCTAATACAATCAATCACTATAAGAGAAAAACTTAAGACATTAGAACTCCATCACGGAGCTTAGTTTTCCCCATGCTATATCAAATCACTCCTAACATGTCATTATGTGATGTAGGGAAATAAGGAGTAGGGGTAAGTCAGACAAAAGTCTGGTAGATGAAGCACGATCAATATGGAAATTAAACGCAATAGACTTCACATCTACTCTAAATGATACAAAGTGTATGAATAGCGTCTATGCACCATTACATGCCTAGGGTCACAAGTCCAAGCCTAGTCCAACTCAAAAATGGCCCCTGGGCGATAACATGCAGTGATGATCAAATGTAGAAGTGTTGCAAAAAAATTGATGAATGTAGGAATTGAACCCAGCACTTCAAGCTAATCAACAAAACATCATACCACATATGCAATTTACACAATTATGTATTGTTTACTACATGAATTATTTATAAAGAAAACTTTTACGATTGGGCCCTTCACAACAATTGGGCCTTGGGCCGTCGCCCGGTTTGCAGAGGCCCAGGGCCGACCCTGCACAAGTCAAAGGTCATACAATTAATAAAAATAGAATAACTACATATCGCATTATCAAATTGTTTATTGTCCTACTTTATTCACAACTAGGCCTGGATAGGAATAAAATGAAAATACTTTCGCATAGTAGCTCATTGTGTATACCATGTCCGAACCCTTGCTCCTAGCAGTAAAATGCTTATTACATATTCTTTTATGGTCATCGTGTCATATGATTGATGGTTTTCGCTATGAACAAAAACCACAATTAGTTTAACCGTAAGCGCACAAGGTTAGTTGTAATAAATATACGAGTATAGGTCAAATCCACATGAAGTTGTATAATTTCTATTGTCAGTTTAGATCTGGGCGAGCTAGAAGCGATTGAATAATATATGTGATTGGGAAAAAAAACAAGAAATTGCTAAAATTTAAAAGAAAAGAAATTGCAAAAATAAGAGAAATGAATAATTGAGTAATGAAATCTAATAGCAAAATAAAGACAAAATATAGGCAATAGTGATTAACTGGTCGATTAACAGAAGCTTGAAGAAATATGAAAGAGATATATCGGCCACTTCGCTAACCAATAGATTTCACTAAATAAAATAAATAACAAGGGAATATGAAATAGAACAAAATAAAAATAAATCTTGATCTGAATGTATGAATGTTATAGAACTTGTGATCGGATCCATCTCTAGAAACTTTCGTAATCTGATGTCCTCTAGAAGGCGCTTGCTATGAAATGTACTTGCATACAAAAATATGTGGTTCATGGGATTTGAAATTGTGACTTTCTAATAAATGCATGTCCTCAAACTAACTAAGCTACAATAGTCTTTGATTATAAATATGCATTTTCTTCCTATCAACAGATCCTAGAAGTTGAATCATTATTTCTAAGAAAATTCTTCAATAATTTCTCCATAGTCTAAAAATAAAGTACTTGCAATAAAAGCAATTAAAAGATGGAGCAATACTACTTTAAGAATATTAAAAATGCATAAATAAGCAGTGCAAAATTTACATAATTTGATATTCATCAAATGTTGTGTAATGACGGTTGGAACAAAGCCCCCTTCCTTCCACATAGGGCGCACGCATATGAGTTGGCATATACATACTTGTAACGAAAGGGATCCCTAATGTTACGTGCCTACTAACGCATATTTGTACTTCAATCCTCTAATTTATTTCGTGATGTGAGACTTTTTATTCGAACCATCATTCCTACTTTAACAAAATGTGAGGCAATCCTAACATCAAATGCCCATACACTCGAACTTATATTCGTCCTCAAGTAAAACCTAATCAAATTGATTAGCCTTTCATAGGGAAACACAATTGCATTTAATGTATGCAATAATCCTTTAAAACCCTAGGTGTCCTTAGTTGGATGGGTTGTGTCTTGTGAGGATTTTTGATGGATACTACTCACAAAATGCAAATGCAGACATTGTGATCCTAGTGAAGCTATATGAATGTAAAATGATATGGAAATTGAAGAATCATTTTATTTTACCTTGTTAAAACATTGCAGTGTACATATATAATTTCCAAAATCTAGAAATCTTAGTTCATCGTCTAATTAAAAGCTTCAAACAACAGTCAAGTTCTCATCACACTTGACTCTAGCTTAATTGTTATTTTTAGTTGAAAACACAGTGAAACTATGAAAATTATCTCTTCATTTGGTTATCAAAGTTTGAATAGTAGTAGTGTTTCTATTTCTACTTGTATAGAACTTTCAGATCGATAAAACTAATTTGAAAGCCTTGAATTCATTCACTTACCCTATTATTATTATTTTTAGCTGATTCTCAAACCTATGGACCAAGGTATACCATCATTCACTAACTTTCAGGCTTATGTAAGAATGAAATAGTGCTTCAGTAGAATGCAAACAAACTCTAACAATGTCAATATAGGTCGGTGACTCTCAAGTTTTTAATTCATGAAATGAGACCGAGGTATATCACTCATTTACCACCCACTAGGCTTATGTGAGAGTGGGACAGAGCTAAAAGGGTTTGCACACCAATGCCAGATGTACTAGCAATGTTAGATACCCTTGATTTTTATTTTTAATACTATTATTTTCTAAGGGAGAATGAGAAAATAATGGAAAATCCTCTTACGACTTCATTAAAAGATTTGAAAATCATCAACACATGTACTTTAGTCATCCACTTTTAAATGATGAAAATAAATTTCAATAAACTTCTTAGTCGTCATCAATGAATCAACCTATACAATAGTTATATTGTTATTTTGTGCAATCTAAGCTTTTCAATTTATTTTCCATTCAGAGCTAGTGGTTCATATAATTTTCTTCCAAATAACTAGTATAATGCATCTACTGCGTTGTACCAATTAAAATAAATCAAATTCCACCTTTTCTTTTTAAAAAACTCTATGTTCTAAATGCATATGTCTAAAATAAATGTGAACCTGTATGAAAAAAGGGGATGTAATAAAAAAATGTAAAATTATAAAAAATGCAACTTTTTGGAAAAATAAGTTAATGCAATATGATCTTTCCCCACACTTAAATTCAAAAGTGACTTCACTATTTAAAACATTTTGTAAACTTAAAAGAAAATACCTATGAATAGATGCAATGCAAAATTATTTATATTATAGTGTTGTTAAAAATATGCAAAAATGATTTATGTGTGAAATAATAAATATGTTTACAATAAATTCAATGAAAGTAAAAACACCAACTCCTTTTTCGTTCTTTGTTTTAATTTTATTCGTTTCCTCGATCTATGCTTCATCATGTTTCCTAATCGTTTTTTCAACATTTCATCTTTATACCTACATTCATAGCTAATTAAGTTAACATTAAGGTATCTTAAAATTTAAAAAAAAATCCATCCTAGCTTTATTTACTATGTGACTCATGTAATCAACAAGTTTATCAATGTAATCCATAAAAAATGAGTGATCGTGCAAAATTTTGGTTAAGGCAGCAAAGTCAACACGCTTAATGTCTACTAACAATTTTTATGGCTTAGTTTCTTTTTTATAAGAAGTAATTCAATATTATGCTCTATATTTAATGTCTTGTTAGTTGACATTTCAACATTATGTCCAAGTCCTAGACATAGTTTTTGATTATGTGACAACCCCAGCTTTGGGTACATGGGTAAAACATATTAGAATAGTGTCAATAATTTGTCAACTAAGAAAATGAATGAAATTATAGAAAATAACTTGTATAACCACATAAATTGAATAAACTTTGAGATTTGTGTTAGTTTGCGTATTAAAGAAATGTAGGTTATTTTGAGTAACAAAATTTAAGTATGATGAATTAAGATTGTATTCAATTGAATACAATAATAAAGGATTCAGTTTAATGTTAATGTGTGGAATAAATTTAAAAGTGAAGTATTCAAAACTTTATAAATGTGAATTTGTGACAAAAACAAGTATCGAGGGATTTTATTTGCCTAGAAGCAATAATTTTTATAATTACTATAAATGGATAATTTTGATTATAAAAAGAATACTTTTGAATCTAATTGGTTTGAGTTTTTATTGTTCTAAGAGAATGAATTTTGTAAAAATTGAGTTGTCAAAAATGTAAGTATCGAATAAAAGAAATGTAAAAACCATTTCAATAAAAAATTGAATTTCAATGTGCTTAAGATAAAATTTACATTGAAATGGATTAAAAAGATGGTATGCATATTAGTAAAGTTAAACGATGTTATAATGCAAACTAATTGTGTCAAATATTGCACTATGAGTCACAACATTTATTAATTGGTGTTAAAAGGACGATTAAAGGCTTAGTTAAGTTAATTTAAGCAATACTTAGGATAGTTGTAACTATTCTAACTCAATAACTGAATTAAAGAAGAAATAAGCATTTGGAAAGACTTTTGCAGTATGTACCTTTCTCCGAAATCTCATCTTCTTTTTGAAAGAAAACATAGAGAAACTCAAACTTCTTCCTCCAAATTGCTAGTTCCAAGCTTCTTATTACATAAAAAGTAGATATTTATTTTAAATTCTTATCTAGCAGGTAATCTCCCTAACCTGTAAATCCAATTTTATAGTTTCTCAATTGAGGGAAGGAAACTTACTTTAAATTGCTTTTAGATGTGGCAAGTCAGTAATTTAGTTTCTCCAGGTTACTGAAGTATTTCTCAAGCTTAGAATCTCCGTGTTGCAATCTAAACCAGGTTAATTTTTCACAAATCTATTCATGGTGAGTTAATATCACACCTTCTAGTTTAAATTTTGTTTAGATGTTAATAAATTTTGATCTCTATGAAAATTTTGTGTTATTGTAGAAGTTTACAGTACAAATCTTGTCTGGGTTGATCTTTAAGGTCTTGTATATCTCTTAATTCCTATGCAAGTAATGTTTCTAGCTTTTTTGGATTGTACCTTGCATATCTCTCTATTTGCTTATTGAAATCTGGGTTCTAATTCAAACTGAAACTGATCTAAATATTTATCCATTTACAATTCATGTTATATTCAAATTTGCATATAAATCAAGTTTGTTTATTATGATTCTTTGTGTTTGTACAATTTATCACATTTATGCAAATACAAGTGGAAACCCGTGTGATGCACATGAGCATAGACTTTTGAGTGTTTTAGTTTGCATTCATCAGTAAACGGTGAAAACATATTGTAAAATAGCAAGATATATATTGTGAGTGATAAATGTATATGTTATGATTGTACTGTAGAAAATAAATTTTGGAGGAAGAAGTAAATAATGCTGTATAGCGAGTAGATACAGGTTGCACATGGGGTAAAAATTATAAAATTTTATGTATGTCTATAGAGTTGATGAAAAGACATATGTATGAAATAGCGAACAAGCAACCATATTATGTGATATTCTGTATTGGTTGAACACAATGAGGACATAAAATATGAGTATAGATTAGCAAAAAGTACATGCATAGAATTAAGAAGTTACTTCATATGAAATAGACCACAGCTTAATAGAGTGAACAGTAATTACCAACCGTAATGATTGAAGAAAACGAACAATAAGCAAAAAAAAAAAAGCATTCGTAAGATAGAGATAAAAAAGAATTCAATAGTTTAAAAAACTGCATAATTAAAGGTGTTGTATGTAGACACCACAACATGCAGCTAGTTGCATACTACATTTGAACTGATGTGTTCCTGAAACAATATTTCGACAAAAGTAAGAGATTTTGAATATACACAAATATCTAGTAACATAATATGGTATATTTGGAAAATATGTTACAATTAGTTGGTGAAAATGTTTAAAAAATCGCAGATGATGAATGTAATAATTATGTAATGAAATGTAATGCGCGTTTGTTCCAGCATATGTTAAAACATGCAGCGTTTGTTCAAATAAATCACACATCAAATAACTGAAGTTATTCAAAAAAAACATTTACTTGGCGAAAAGAAATGAAATTTGTGACAACTTTCACTTTCTATACTTAAAGATATTTTCTATTATAATAAGAAGAGTCAGGAATTCTTATTCACAAAATCAAGACAACCAAAATGAAGCGAACCAAACTTCCCCGATCTCCGAAGAGAAGAGAAAGAACCAATTACTTTGAGGACAAGACCAATCAGAACACAAACAAAAGAACATTTCATTGTTTATTACGACAATTCCATCAGAATACAAGAATATACAGAGTATGAATAAATATTACACATTTGACAAATATCAGAGATTACAATAAATTAATAGCAATGGAAAAACAATACAAAACACAACTGAAAGTAATACACGGATACAGAGTTTTCCGAGCATCGTTCCAGCTGTAAACCAAGATCATGTGAATATAAATCTGCAAAACCAAAACTACTAGCTGCCCGTGTGGAAAATAGGGGCACCCAGAGTTTAAATTAAAACAATAAACTCTAGGTCAGTTATGCGACTGGTGTGAGAACTAAAACAGTTATTAATCTTTATTTTAAAGTTCGGTAAATCAGGGGACCACGCCGTATAACACGGAACGGGTTTCCTCTCAAGAATACCAGTGCATAAAACAAACAGCGCAATGCTAAATAAAGAAAAATGAAGCTATTATAAGACCCAGGTCCAATCACACAATGCAACGCAAGCCGGAGGATAGGATTTTTACCTTATAATAGCCAAAGATGCTTGGTACGTGAAATTTCATCTTTTATTATTACTATAAGTGAAGAAAACAATTTCAATCATAAGTATCAATCATAGACGGCATAAGTGTCCCATACCACTATGTCGCCATACTAGGCTCTACAAATAAAGCCGAAAGTCACGTATTGTAAATTGGATTCCATCATGAGTCAAGGCAAGTGGCAAGCTCCTCTCTGATTCGAGACACTTTAGCAAATGTCTTAAGACCACACACAGCGATCCCTTGGAACCTCCAAGTCCGGTCCTCTTTTACTTTTGAGGATTGACAATTCCGGAACACACGTTTCCCGGTCCTATAGGAAATATATATAATGGTCTGTATGTCGGCTCACATAGTGCCAGTTGTCGACCATATATTCGAGACGCCTCGCATTCCAACAACCACACAGGTAAAAAGTATATAAATGTCAGGGCTAGTAGGTCACTGACATCACCCATAGCTAGAAGGAAACGCCGTGCACTCCTTGGGTCCTTATCCCGTTTTTGACTCATACCGAGGTGTGAGGCTCGCGAATTCATGCTATACACAAAGCTATGCCACACAGGCCGTGCTTTGATCATCAACCACAAGACTTTGCTTTTCAACAGAAGTCTTGATCATTTGCCACTTAGGCATGCCACACAGGAAATTCACTCCAAGCAACTGATGTCCATCGATATACAACCTCTATGCTCGTACGTCTCAGAGAAGGGCGCTAAGTAAGAGAATAAATTCTCCGCCGCCAAATAGATGTATATTTAATAGAGATCAATCAACATAGAATAAAATCCAATGTCAGACACACAGTCCATGTAACACCCCACCTCCGCTAGGGTCACTCGCAAAGGAATGCACTAGCTTTAGAGGGGTATTATTGGTAAACATGTACAGAAATATTACAAGACAGAACATATATATAAAACAGCGGAAGTAAAACAAATTTTATTACCTCATAAAATAAGGTCTAAAGCCTTTTACATCAGAATACATCAAAACCTGTCTTGCAATAATAAAGAAGCATAAAACTATTTCATAAATTATTCCCCAAGTAAACCAGTAAAGTAGCCATAGCCAAGAAAAGTCCAAGCCATGCGTGATGACCTTCAAACAGAAGAAGTCCAAACTAAGAATAGCATTTCCTCCCTGTAACCTGAGGGGAGGGGGGAAACGGAAGACAAGAGGCGAAACAAAACGGGGTCAGTCATAAAGACTGGTAAGCCCTATCTACTATTAGTATATAAACTAGTAAAGTTAACTGGCATGAGGAACTGAGATGAACATAAGTATGATGACAAGATAGATAAGCTAAACCAAAATAACAGGATGCCCTACTGTACCAAGATACACGAGTGTGTCATGATAAGCTACGGTGTCAAGATAAATCAAGGTATCACATTGTCAGGTTTCTATCAAGTATACTATCCCAAGGTATCTATCCTGTATAACATCCCACGGTATCTATCATGTATATTTCCCCTAGTTCTAACATGTATATTTTCTCTGCACCTTTCGTACTAATATCCCAACCCGCGTCATGTGTTAACTATGAATGTCCCTTGCCCAAAGTCATGTGATGGTCCATGTCAACCTAATATATAGCATATGTAGGTTTTCCTAACTCGTATGTTTCTTTCCATGTATAAGTTCAGTCCTTTGCCGTAGGCCATACGGGCTTTCCCATGTGAACGTTTTATCCTTGAGGTTATTTTGGACTGCTACCCTTGATCTAGTTATGTTTTCTTACCATGAACTATCGCGTGTCCACTTAGGATATATGACACCTAGGACCACTAGGGATTATGCTACCTAATGAACATTTCCGTGTCTCGGTTTGAGTTCAGCCACCTAGGGCCACTAGGGATTATGCCACCCGTCAACCGCGCCCTTTATCCCACGTATGAATCGTGAATAGTTTTCCATGTCTAGATGCACATGTTCCTCAATGTGCCATCCGAGTTCCGTGCCAGGGCAAAACAAGAAATACAGAACTCGGTCGGGAGCTTTAAGTCGTCTGCTGATGCAGATATCAAGGTCTGTTTTTGTACTCGTGGCTATGGTCCCACGTGACCCCTCCCTCAACTACTGAAAGGCAATCCAAGAAAAAACATGTATGAGAACTACACTAAGGCCCATCGATGCCCACTTCCAGATAGCCAACCTCACCCATAACTTGATAGCTAGTATATGGTCTTTTGGGAGTTCCCTGCCTTTCCGTACGTACACGATTGACTAAAGATGGTAGGTAGTCGGCGACCTGCTATCCCGGGGCAAAATCAAGTATCGTCGACTCCACGCTAACCCATCCTAGTCTTTATGTCGCTCGCATAGCAACCAAGGCATACTCTTGGCTCTTCTACCGCAGACCTTAACCCCTGTGAGGCCGGGTTTCATGGACCACACGCCACCTCACAGAGGGATACCAAGAGTACCCTCACGTTCGCCAAAGCTTCCGCTTCGCCACCCAGTTCGCTGGAGCTTTTATCCAAGTCAGATAACTTGCTCCTCCTCGTATACTAAGCGATGACCTAACGTACCAGGTTACTCATCTCTTTATGAACTAGTCCCATGTCCTTAGCTACTACCCTTCCTCCCGCCATAAGCTACTACCCTTCCTTCTTGCATTAAGACGGCGCCTAGCCCTGTCCCACATGCATCCGTATAAACAGTGAACATCTTGCTCCCATCTGGCAGCGTCAAAACTGGGGCTGTTGTGAGAGCCCTTTTCAGTCGTTGGAAAGCAAATTCGCAATCCAAATCCCAATTGAATACTAGATTCTTCTTGGTCAATTTCGTGAGCGGAGCTGAAATTTTCGCAAAATCCCTTATGAATTTTTGATAGAAACCTGCTAATCCTAGAAAGCTTCGGACCTCAGTTGCATTCCTTGGTGTCTTCCAATCTTGTACCGCCACTACCTTAGCAGGGTCCACCGCTAACCCTTTTTTGGATACTATGTGCCCAAGGAACCTCACCTCTTCTCTCCAAAAGTGGCATTTGGAGAACTTGGCTTTTAGTTGATGGACTCGCAAAGTTTCCATGATTGCCCTTAAGTGCTGAGCATGTTCCTCTTCACTCTTTGAGAAGATAAGGATATCATCTACGAAGACCACTACGAATTTGTTGAGGAAATCTCTAAATACCCTACTCATCAGGTCCACGAAGTACGCAGGTGCATTTGTCAAGCCGAAAGGCATGACAAGCCATTCAAAGAAGCCGTCTGGGGTTCTGAAAGCCGTTTTATCGATGCTATCTTCAGCCACCCTTAGCTGATGAAAACCGGTTGCTAAATCGAGTTGGGAGAAAACAGACGCTCCTACAAGCTGGTCAAACAAATCGTCAATTCTAGGGAGAGGGTGCCTATTCTTTTTCGTTAGCTTGTTGAGCTCCCTATAGTCAACACATAGACGGAGTGATCCATCCGCCTTTGTAGCGAACACCACCGGAGCGCCCCATTCTGAAATGCTCCTCCTAATGAACCCCTTTTCTAGAAGCTCTTTAATCTGTTTACTGAGCTCTTTCCTTTCTCGTGGAGCCATATGTCTAACGGGCAACGCAACGGGCTTTGCATTATCTATAAGATATATGCGGAAGTCTATTTCCCGCTTCGGAGGCAAGCCCTTCACCTCTTCAAAGACATCCGGATATTCCCGGACCACTCTAACTGATTTCAAATTTTCAACAGAGGCATCTAGCGATTCAAGATAACTAAGCATAACCGCATACGAGGGATTACAAGAAATTTCCAAAGTATTACCGAGCTGGGTTAGGAGCCTAACAACCCTTTTCTCACAATCAAGGACGGCCCCATTACTGGATAGCCAATCCATACCCAAAATCAAACCATACCCCGAAAAGCCCAAAACAAAGGCACTACATAGAAATTCAACACTTAGGATAGAAATTTTCAAATCCAAACAGATCATAGACAAATGAGCTGGGCCCCCAATTTGGTTTGAAACAATTAAGGGGTCCTCTACCATACTAGTTTTTAGGTGCAGAGATTCTACTAAAGCAGACGAGATAAAGGAGTGTGATGCGCCAGAATCAAACAAAGTGCGAACGGGGTGATCATAAAGATAAACTACACTTTCTACAGAAGTATTTATACCTCGCTGTTGCAATGGTGGCGCTTCTAGCACATGAACCTGTGCCCCTGGGGTGGATCCAGCGCCCTGCCCCTGTCCTCGTTTCCTTGGGCAGTCCTTAGCCCTGTGGCCTGTCTGACCGCATGAAAAGCACCCACCATTCTCCTTGGCCTTCTTTTTCCGGCAGTCCTTTACTAAGTGCCCCACTTTGCCACAGAAATTGCACTTCCTCTTCTCTTTGTTGCCTTTTTCGCCTTTCTTAAAGTCTGTCTTCTTGGGCTGCAAACCCTCTTTCTTCCCTTGAGAGCTTTCTGCCTTTGTCTCCTTCTTGCCCTTATCCTCTTCATTCAACAATGCCATTTGCACCAACCTTTCATACGTGGCTCCCATGGGTATATGGGTCATGGCCAAACTGTGTAATGGCTCATTTAACCCTTTGACGAAACGGAGAGCCTTCTTGTGCGGGGTGTTGACTAGGTCAAGTCCAAACCTAGCCAGCTCATCGAACTGATTCACATACTCTCTGACTATCTTGTCCCCTTGCTTAAGAAATAAGAATTTTTCCAACTGCAAACTTCTTTCTGCATCTGAGAGAAATTTGGTCTCAAACCTTGCCCTAAAGTCCTCCCATGTCTCCACTGGTCTTTCAGCATTAGTGACTTCCCACCAGTAGGAAGCCTCGCCCTTCAATAGCCACACTACCAACTGTACTTTTTGCCTATCCTCTACCTCAAAGATAATGAATAGGTCCTCCGTCTCTTTCAGCCAATTCCTAGCTGCTACGAAGGACTCATTTCCATGGAAATCCCTTCCTCCCATAGCTTTAAAATCTTTACATATCTTAGCGAACGTGTTTCCCCGAGGAGGAGGTGGAGGAAAAGGTGCTGCTGCAGCTGGATGGTTTCCTTCAGCTGGGGGAGGAGGAATGGTAGGACCTGGCTGAGTGGCCCTTGCTTCTAAGAACCGTCTAAACCAACCAGGTATTGGCACCCCTTCAGGCAAGTTAAGTTCTTGGGACATGCTGAAACAAAAAAGGATAGATTCAAAACGAAGGATAAGAGATAGTTCCTATGGCTTTGGGGAGTGGACTTTGCCTTTTAAAAATAAAATAATATTTTTCTTTTAAAAATGCTTCTTTAAATTTCCTTTTTGAAAATAATTTTTTCACAACTTTTTATCTTATCTGGTAAACCTATGCTCTGATACCAAGTGAAACACCCCACCTCCGTTAGGGTCACTCTCAAAGGGAATGCCCTAATTTTGGTGGAGGTTTATAAGTACAAGTCACAGATATACAAGACAGATATAAGAACACATATTTGTAAACAGCGGAAGAACAACAAACTTTATTTCATAAAGTCAAATACGTGTTACAACAACATCCTTTCCAAAAACATAACATAACACTTCATAATCTGTCTTGAGTACATTATTTTTAAAGAAGCATAAATAAAACATAGACAAACTGCCAAAGCCCCATAGTGGATTGTCCAAAGCCATAGTTCAAAACAGGAAAGTCCAAGCAATACATTTCTCTTCTTCAAGCTGGATGTTGAGGTAGGTCAAGCTGCTGTGTTCCCTCCCTGAGGACCTGGGGGGGGGGGGGAAACGGAAGAAAGAAGACGAAAGAAAAATAGAGTCAGACATAAAGCCTGAGTAAGTCTAGTACTACTTTGTCTATGAATAAAGAACTGGGTATGATAAGTAAAACAGGAAGTGGGCAACATTATAAACTTGGTTAAGTTGTTTAGGGTCGAATATACTATCGTACCCCATGTAAATCTCCGAACCCATATAAACTAGTTTCCAATTGGCACCCCATAATCAGGGTGATGTGATCCATTCAATGATGATCGGCTCCTACTCGCATAGTTACATGTGTCTTACGGCCCCCGATGTCTGTAGTTACCTATGCTGGTCCCACCATGGGGTGTATCAAGTCCCATAGTGGCAACCCGACACAACCTTAGAGTGCACAGGTATGCTACTGGTGTCCAGTGCCTTATTTTTCTGCGCCGGAGTGTGTGCACGCCCGCACTCCGTTAGAACCTACACTGCTACACCACCGCCGTCGATTTGACCTCTTACAATCAGCCCAGTAATCGTGCCCCACCCTGCCTAGTTTCAGGGTATCCTGATACACCTTCTAGGGTTACTGCTGAAAAGGGTCCCCCGTTACTAGGTTTTCTATCTCTAGCCAACATGCTAAGTTGGTTAAGTGTTTCCTAACCTAACCCCACCAGTCCGTTTAGTTTAGCATGTTCCATTTTGATTAAGTCTTTAGTTCACTTAATCCTAACAATCCTGACTCAGCCTTAATTGTCTTATTAAGGCCCTGACCTCTCACATTAGACAGGTATTGTTGTGGCTGCCTGTTGCCGGTTGGTTCCGGGCAGTCTTACGCCACAACTCAGTCTAACCTCGGGTCCTTGCTGGGCTCCATGTTTAACCTCCCACATTGGATAGGTATTGTTGTGACTACTGGACAGCCGGGCGGTTCCGGGCAGGTTTACATCACAACTCAATCCAACCTCGGGTTAAACACATCGTCTTTTCTACATTTACATATTTTGTCATTCTTCTTTATTTCTTATATGTAAATATTTGCGGCCCATTATTATGTTAATGGTGTAAAGGTTACACCAACCATCGGCCCAACCCATACTTGACTTTGGGCCCTTCTATTTCGTATTTTCATTCATTAATTAATTTTTAACCCAACGTTATTTTCCCCCGTTTTACACGTCCGTTTATATATATTGGGCTTAGCCTTTTAAAGCCCAATTTAGCCATGCGAAAAGGGGAGGCTTATGGCGTATACACAAAGAGGGGAAAGTGAGCGCATGAACTTGCATATGACGTTGGAAAATACATAATAGAAATTGGTGTACTTGCATAGTGGTGACATGTATTTTGGTCATAAAACATAGGTGACATAAATCAAGGCATGTAAACTTGCATAGGTTTAACTACAACATGAACCTATATTCTTATTTAGGCATAATGTCAAACATAAGCATGGCCTAAATACTTCTAGCATAAACATGGCATATTGTTAAACATAAGCATGGCATAAAATACTTCTTGCATAGGCATGGCATATTGTCAAACATAAGCATGGCATAAAATACTTCTAGCATAGGCATGGCATATGGTCAAACATAAGCATGGCATAAATACTTCTAGCATGAACATAGCATAATTCAACTTAATCATGATTTAAGCCTAATCACATAACGATGGTATAAACATACTTATGCATAAATATTCCTAAACATGGTGTTTGCTTTAAACTTGCAAAAAAAAAGGGATTTTTGAGTCCAACCTAGCCATGTCATCATATAATCCTTTGAAACAAGATAGACTTAATAACGGATTTCAATTATTCCAAATATCATTCCTAGCCATATTCATAAGTTTGCAAAAGCATGACTTAATACATGGATTATGGTGTCAAAATTCCACATGGTTTCATATGAACTATAATAACCAAACTTGTTTCAATTACTTGCAAAATGATTTATGCACAAAAATATACATCATAATGGCATAATAACAAAGCCCCAAACTTGCATAAATTTCACTCAACTACATACATGTAGCTTCAACATAGATTACATAATTTGCGCAATATTCCAAACGTATATTTGCATAGAACTACCGCATGTAGTTCTTTATAATGAATAACATAATTTTGCACAAATATGAATTACTTTCATTGCCACATTTCAAGCATACACATCAACACAGTTGTTTATTAATACCAAAGTAATACTCTACTTACAATGGTTTGATGAATTCTCTAGTTTAGGGATTGAAGACGCAAATTCCTTTGTTGAATTGATTAGCTTTAGGTTGCTTGAATTGCTTTAGGCCTTAGAACTTTCTCCCTAATCCTTTCTTTAGTTGGCGGCTATTCTTTGTCGTTCCTCAGCAACATGGCGGCTATGTTCTTAATTTGAATGAATAGATTAGGGTTTAGTCTAGGGTTGTTTATATAGAGGTTAGGAATTGATTAGGACCCTTGATGTTGCTAGGTTAGATCATAGCCATTCATTAGGAAGAGAGACCAATGAAAACCCGCCACCTAGCCCTAATGACAAAGCAGACCACAGAAATTCGACCACACACCGACCTGGCCAGCCAGGTTGACTGGGCTCGACCAGGTCGATACCCCTGTCGACAGGGCTGTCGACAGCCCTGTCGACATGGGTAGCCCAGGTCGACAGCCCAGTCGACCTGGGTGGCCCAGGCGGGCGTTCTTCTGGCCCAATGGGCCCCACTTCGGAATATTTAATTGTTTAATTCTGTTTGAATTTTAAATTTAATTCAAAACTTCCGAAGGCCATATCTTCTTCATACGGACTCCGTTTTTCGAAAACTCGGACTCTATTTCGCGTATTTTTCCGAGACGAACGTAATGGCGTATCCCGTTTCCCTTGGTTCTTTAATTTCAGATTAATTATACTTTAATTTGTTACTTTCACAGTTATAGAATTTTCGGGGTGTTACATAAGAGTAGGAAGAGGGCTTACAATGCTATGAAGGCACAAATGAATATTTATTATAAAGATTGAGACGAAGCCCTTATGCAAGCACCAAAATATGAAAGCCCCAATTGAAAAACCCTTACGCCAAATCAATAAAAATCCTTGCTTTGAAATAGAAATGTTGCAACTTGACTTGAATGCAAACTAAGAACACTCATACAAGTTTGAAAGCACTTGTATGAACTCATAATCTCTCATAGAATTAGGCTTAGGAATTTTAGCATGAGAGTGGAGGCCATGAGAGGAACAAATTTGACAAAGTTTAGTTATAGGATTGAATAATGGTGATTTAGGCTAGGTTTAGGGGTCTTTTTATAGAGGATTAGGATAGTATTAGCCATAGGATTAACCCTAGATTCAATCCAAGCCATCAAAGCATGTCTTGGGGAAGAAGTCAAGTGTAGGAACCATCTAGGGCCTTTAGATTAAAGCTGAACCATGAGAACCATTCAAATGCAAAATCTGCATTTGAGCGAATCGGCCCACGGGTTGACAGCCAAACACCCTGGATTAACCCCTAGTCGACCCAGCGAGCTCGGGTCGACCTCAAAAATCGTCCGGTTCGGTTATTCCCCTCTCCCAATTCGCTGTTTTGAACATTTTTGCATATTTATTTATTTAATTTTCAATTATATATATATCAATATATATATATATTTCTCTGCGCAACCCATTCCACTTAATTAAGTATACTTTAATTTGTGAATTTTTATGTTCAAATTACGGGGTGTTACAGTCCATTTACAAGTCCGTTCTGGGTCTGAACGAAACCGGAGGCACTTTCCTCGCATATCCATCTATCTCCAAGTACGTCTGGACGATCACCCACTGATTCCCTCCTCTTGGGTGCACAGCCCAATCAAGATCATCAATAATCATCCAAACGATGTGAAGACTTCCAGTCTTCAACCACTGTCTTCACCTTCGACATATCGTCGAATCGGTTATTCAGAATGGGTATAAACCCGGCCTTTTCGAATTACCCGCCTATATAATAAACAAATGTTACACAAACTCAACATACGCCTCATTCCAATTCAGAATATTCTTTTATTCACAAAGTCACATCCTTAGGGAAAGGTTCCCATTAATTTTATCAAAGATAAATTCTTCTAAATTTATTCTTTAATCTTCCTTTGGATATCATTTCAAACCGTGTTAAGGTTTTCCAACTAGTCGAGATAAGCGAACCACACCGAAGTAATTATTTATTTTATTTTCCAATCCCAACCTATTCATTCCCTAGAGCAAAACTGGTAATACTCCATATCTAACACCACTGTGTTATCGGTAATTATTAATTACCATTTCACTTCAAATCTAATTAAAGATTTAACTATCGCTTTGGAGCAAAACTGGTGATACCCCATTTTCGATCACTTTCCAAATATGATAATTTAAATTATCAATTCACATTTCAATCTAATTACAGATTCATTAAAACTCCACTTAGTTTTAATCTTCTCAACAATCAATATCCTGCATTTAACTAGGTTAAAGAACCAATGTCACCTAAAACACGATTCACGATAAACCCAAAACCACTCTCCATTGTTAATAGGTTTAAATAATAGCTGTTATTCAAAACACCCCTCACGATAAGCCCCAAAAACCCATTTCAAATTCAATTCCAATTAAATACTAATTAACTGGACAATTTCACTAAATCTTAGTTAAAAGATTTATCCTTTTCTAAACTGGGTTCAAGAACAGTGTTATTTAAGACATCATTCACGAGAACCCAAAATCCCATTTGATATTAAATACAAGACTCTGAATAGAAAATATACCGGCTTATATTCAATATCAAATTCTGATACCAACAAATATTGTATTGGAAATAACGATATCAAATATATATTTCAAATTTCCACAACCATATCTGTATAATCACGAAATCCAACATCGAAATATTCCGAAGATAATTTCGATTCAAATCCATTCCAATTCACGTATTATAAATTCTTATTATTTTCAAAACCATTTTAAATCCAATTTCTTTATTTTAAAAATAAATGGAGTTACAATTCTAGTTCCAAATTAGTTCATTTTGATGAAAATCTATTTTTATCTTTTAAAATATGGAATTTTTCACCCCAATTCTTTTCAACTCTTATACTATGATTTTACACAAATTATTAATATTTTTAATAATTTTATCAAGGCCCGTGCAGTCGGTTTTCAATAACGGCCACCGAACTGCACTTACAGCGACCTTTTCCAATTTTGTATTGGACATAATTCCAAATCCAACTATTAGATTTCAAATTTCTATTATTTATTTGAAAGCTATTTTCGATACGAACCCAATGGTTCCAGTTTCAGGAGAATCCGACAGTCGGACCTCCCGCAACGCCAATTCGAAGTCAATAGTCGAAATTCACGAACTACCGCGGTGCGGCGCGTTCTATTCAGGCCATTATATATATAATATATATATATATATATATATATATATTATATTTCTTCGATTTCCTTTTAAAACGTATTTTATAAATCGTTTTAAATTCGTTTTCGAAACGATTTCAATTTCATATTCAATTTCGAATCAAAATTGAATATTCTACATCATCGATATACAAATGATAATATTTTCAAAATGTTATATTTTGAAATCACTTCCTTTTCTATATTCATTATAAAAACGAATATAATTGATATAAATATCGTTCATGTCAAAATGGAGCATCTTTAATTAACACCGCTTTATATATTTCAATAACTTCGTTATTCTATTCAACAATTGAATATTTATTCTATTCAACACATGAATCTATATTTTTCTTTCAACACATGAACATTCTCAACACATGAGCATCGTCAACACATGACTGTTTATGTTATTTAATATGTAATAAAAAATTATGATAAAGATGTAAATTTTATTGTTTAAAATATTTTACTCGACACATGAATATTTTCAACACATGAATATATATTTCACACATGAATGTATATTTTATTCTATTCAACACATGAATATTCTTTATTTTCCCAATTGGAATGAGACCCAATTAATCACCATATAATCTTAATTATATGGATTCCATACAACGCATGTATATAATAGCAATGATAAATAATCAACAATCATCCAAAGTGCACCACACAACTGCATAAGCATTAAATATAAATAATTAACGCTCATGCAGTCTGTCAATCAAACGATCGACTTACCACTAAACAATTGGGATTAGTGTACATCAAATATCATCCCAACACCTGTGTTGGGTTTCAATCCACAAACACTGAATATTATTTGTGTAGTTGGGCGACGTGTAATATTTATCGTCCCAATCAATATCCTTCAAATAGTGGCACATAAACAAACCATCTAGTTTGTAAATGAATATTTATTTATTCTCTTTCACGTTAAAAATTATATTTTTAACAATAATTAATTTATTTCAACACATGAATGTTTTATTATCCATTTCACATCAACATCACAAACAAACTTCGCAACACATCAAACAAGCATACAAGTCGTTCATGGTCTGTGGACGACGGGTGTCGGGTGCTGCTAAGCACCGTCTGCATCCTAGTATATATTTTAACTAGAAAACGAGATTTAAACTGAGAATTTCTCACCGACTAGCTAATCCAATACCACGACTCTTCATATGTAGAAATCTTCGTCGTGCTCGCCTTTCATCACTTTCGTTGCCCGTATTCACTACATATATAAAAATCACATTTTTATATTGTTACTATATAGATAAAAATTCTATTTTTACACCGCAACACTATAGATAAAAATTCTATTTTTACACCGCTACTATATAGATAAAAATCCTACTTTTACACGGCTACTGTATAGATAAAAATTATATTTTTACACCACTACTATATAGATAAAAATCATATTTTTACACCGCTACTATATAGATAAAAATCCTATTTTTACATAGCTACTATATAGATAAAAATCCTATTTTTACACCGCTACTATATAGATAAAAATTATATTTTTACACTGCTACTATATAGATAAAAATCCTAATTTTACACCGCTACTATATAAAAATCACACCTTTATTATTTCTACTATTTAAAAATCATGTCTTTCTATTTCTAAAAATTATTCCATCTTCATATGAAAATCAAGCCTTTATATAATCAAAAATTATAACTTTATGTAAATAAAAATTAAATCTTTACCTAAATAAATATCATATCTTTGTCACTTTAACAATCGTATCTTTTCCTATGATAATGTATGTAATAATCTTGTTTTAATAACTCTATATATATTTATTTAAAACTGAATAAAAAATCCAATTATAAAAACACCTCTTTTTCTTGCAAAAGTTTGAAGTCTCTTTGGAGGAGGGTGCTCGAGTCATGCGCGGTGGTCGAGGGGGGGGGGGGGGTGGAAGGACGTGGAGGGCGGCGGATTTGGGGTGAAGGGGGTGAGGTTTCAATCGAGGAAGGGGGAGAGAACGAGGGAGAAAAAGGGAAAACGAAGGTGGAGGCGGCAATGGGGGTGGCTGCGGAGGGTAGTGCGCCGGACGTGGTAGGCCAGGGGGAGGGCTGGTGGCGCCGGGTTTGGGTCGATTTGGAGTCGAGGGGAGGGGTTTAGGGGCCGTGGGTTCATGTGGAGGAGAGGGGGAGGTGAGGGGGTGGCCGCGCCTATGGCACGGTGGCGCGACGGTGGGAGGAGCGGCGGCTGCTCCTTCCCTTTTCTTCCTTTTTTTTATTTTTCATTTGAAAAGTAACGGGGGGGGGGGCTGAGAGGGTATAGGAGATGAAAGGGGGATTTTTATTTTTATATTTATTTAATTATTTAATTTCAAAAAGAACTTTTTATTTCGAATTCGAACTCACTGACTGCCGTCCACAGCTAATTATCCCCATTCCGAACACAATGGGAGATGTATCATAAGCTGATTCGACCGTTTTGATCAGTTTTCGTCAAAATCAAAATATAACTCTATATATTGAATTTGAACGTGCATTTCAATTTACTGGGGCTGCATACGAGCCCTAAAAATTTCCAAAAAATATTTTCTAGCTTCGTATTGACGATACAGTCCTAACGAAACTAATTTTGTCAAATTATGAGACCGTTTAAAAAATGGCCATTTTCCAGTCGATTAAAATCGATTGAAACTGGCCAAACACGTTTTCCTTTGCCACGCTCACATATTGATTCAAAAAATTACGAATTTTGGAATCTAGCAATAATTTACATCGCGGATCTAACAAAAGTGGTTTCGTCGAAAACCGAGGTCGTTTGCAAAATTTCCATTTCCAAGGGTCAAAATTCCATAGCGACTATTCTGAATTTTCAACTGGACATAACTTTTTATCCCCGCTATGAAATTTCAATTTTTTAGATTTGTTGGAAAGATATTCACAAATAGATTCTAATATTTTTGGTTTCACTAAAATTCGGTTTATTTTGAATCCTGTACATTCATTTGAATTTTGAAATCGAATTATCGAACTACCGCGCCATTTTCAATTCCTTTTATATTTAAAATAAAATATTTATATTCTAACGACGATCCAAATAAATATATACGTTCTAATTCTATTCAAAATAAATTTCTCGTCATTTTTATTTAAAATAATTCATTTTAAATATTCAACATTCATCAAAATTGCCAAAATAAAAATTTTAAACTGGCTCAGAATTCCTGGGTTATTACAATCTCCCCCACTTAAAACTTTTCGTCACCGAAAAGGAACGAAGCTGAAAGTTGTTTAACTAATCAACTCAACTTCCATTATTTTCTTTACGGCTTAAGTTCTTCAACTTTTTGGTCTCTAAGAACTTTTCAAATTTCTCAAAAATTTGGCTAATACTCTAAATTTTCAAAAAAAATTGCCATAACCTCCCCTGCACCGGGGACTTCGGGATATTTCAAATAGCCTCCCATCGCCCTCACTAATCCAAAAGAAAAGGAAAAAGCCAAGAGGCTAGCCAATCGGCTCATAAAATCATCAAATCCCCAAGAAATACAATAAACATGTACCTATTTGTCAGGCAAACAATTTTGTTTCTCTGCTCTAGCCTCCTTGCTATGACCTGTTCAATGTAAGTACATGTATATGCATGCAATTGTAATCAATTTTCAATACAATTCAATATTCGATTCAATTTGGCATAATGGTTCAAAATTATCAAGCAAATAAACAAACAACACGACCATCAATCAATTAGTGGATTAACGTTTCAAATTCATAATTTTGATATACATACAGAAAATCATGTTTTTGATGCCAAATCACAAAAATAAACCTATCTAGTTTTGGTTCTCACACCAGTCTAATGGATATATATATATATATATATATATATATATATATAACACGTTCGATACTCGAACATTAATTCTGATGATGATCGATCTATCATCAGAACCATCTCCGAGCGACTAGAGTGTGATTCTATATCTATCCAGTATATTAAAACATCGAATATACGTTCATGATGCGTATATGCAAAACCTTAATATACTCGATTGTCCAAATTCAATACAAATAAAATATTCAAATACGTATACTTGAATTTAACTTTCAAAACAATATTGTTTTCTTTTGAAAAATATACTCTTCACACTCGTTCTAGGATACTACTGATCCTATCTCTAACGAGTAATTCTAATTGGATATTACTAATCCAATATCTGATGGATTCTTTCGTGTGTTTCTATTGTGTCTTGTTCTCGAGCTCTGTAAACCAAAGCTCTAATACTAAAAGTAACGGTAAGGAATTTCGCTCGATTCGAATAGATTGTTAAACCAACCAAGACCGTTCAAAACCCCTAATCGTTTTGAGAACACGACAAATTGGAACGCAAACAGAAGAACATTTCATTGTTTATTACAGCAATTCCTTCAGAATAAAAGAATATATAGAGTATGAATAAATATTACACATTTGATAAATATCAGAGATTACAATAAATTACATAGCAGCGGAAAAACAATACAAAACACAACTGAAAGTAATACACGGATGCAGAGCTTTTCGAGCATCGTTCCAGCTGTAAACCAGGATCCTGTGAATATAAATCTGCAAAACCAAAACTACTAGCTGCCCGTGTGGAAAATAGGGGCACCCAGAGTTTAAATTAAAACAATAAACTCTAGGTCAGTTATGCGACTGGTGTGAGAACTAAAACAGTTATTAATCTTTATTTTAAAGTTCGGTAAATCAGGGGACCACGCCGTATAACACGGAACGAGTTCCTCTCAAGAATACCAGTGCATAAAACAAACAGCGCAATGCTAAATAAAGAAAAATGAAGCTATTATAAGACCCAAGTCCCATCACATAATGCAACGCAAGCCGAAGGATAGGGTTTTTACCTTATAATAGCCGAAGATGCTTGGTACGTGTAATTTCATCTTTTATTATTACTATAAGTGAAGAAAACAATTTCAATCATAAGTATCAATCATAGAAGTCATAAGTGTCCTATACCACTATGTCGCCATACTAGGCTCTACAAATAAAACCGAAAGTCACGTATTGGAAATTGGATTCCATCATGACTCGAGGCAAGGGGCAAGCTCCTCTCCGATTCGAGACACTCTAGCAAATGTCTCAGGACCACACACAGCGGTCCCTTGGAACCTCCAAGGCTGGTCCTCATTTACGTTTCAGGATTGGCAATTCCTGAATACACGTTTCCCAGTTATCGACCATATATTCGAGGCGCCTCGCATTCCGAAAACCACATTGGTAAAAAGTATATAAATGTCAGGGCTGGTAGGTCACTGGCATCACCTATAGCTAGAAATAAATGTCGTGCACTCCTTGGGTTCTTATCTCGTTTTTGACTCATACCGAGGTGTGAGGCTCGCGAATTCATGCTATACACAAAGCTATGCCACACAGGCCGTGCTTTGATCATCAACCACAAGACTTTGCTTTTCAACAGAAGCCTTGATCATTTGCCACTTAGGCATACCACACAGGCAATTCACTCTATGCGACTGATGTCCATTGATATACAACCTCTAAGCTCGTACGTCTCAGAGAAGGGATTTAAGCAAGAGAATAAATTCTCCGTCGCCAAACAGATGTATATCTAATAGAGATCAATCAACACAGAATAAAATCCAATGTCAGACACACAGTCCATTTACAAGTCCGTTCTCGGTCTGAACGAAACCGGAGGCACTTTCCTCGCATATCCATCGATCTCCAAGTATGTCTGGACGATCACCGACTGATTCCCTCCTCTTGGGTGTACAGCCCAATCAAGATCATCAATAATCATCCAAACGATGTGAAGACTTCCGATCTTCAACCACCGTCTTCACCTTCGACATATCGTCGAATCGGTTATTCAGAATGGGTATAAACCCGACATTTCTGAATAACCCACATATATAATAAACAAATGTTACACAAACTCTACATATGCCTTAATCCAATTCAGAATATTCTTTTATTCACAAAGTCACATCCTTAGGGAAAGGTTCCCATTAATTTTATCAAAGATAAATTCTTCTAAATTTATTCTTTAATCTTCCTTTGGATATCATTTCAAACCATGTTAAGGTTTTCCAACTGTCGGGATTAGCGAACCACACCGAAGTAATTATTTATTTTATTTCCCAATCCCAACCTATTCATTCCCTGAAGCAAAACTGGTAATACTCCATATCTAACACCACTGTTTTATCGGTAATTATTAATTACCATTTCACGTTCAAATCTAATTAAAGATTTAACTATCGCTTTGGAGCAAAACTGGTGATACCTCATTTTCGATCACTTTCCAAATATGATAATTTAAATTATCAATTCACATTTCGATCTAATTACAGATTCATTAAAACTCCACTTAGTTTTAATCTTCTCAACAATCAATATCATGCTTTTAACTGGGTTAAAGAACCAATATCACCAAAAACACGGTTCACGATAAACCTAAAATCACTCTCCATTGTTAATCGGGTTAAAGAACAGGTGTTATTCAAACACCATTCACGATAAACCCCAAAAACCCAATTCAAATTCAATTCCAATTAAATACTAATTAACTGGACAATTTCACTAAATCTTAATTAAAAGATTTATCCTTTTCTAAACTGGGTTCAAGAATAGTGTTATTTAAGACACCATTCACGACGAACCCAAAATCTCATTTGATATTAAATACAAGACTCTGAGTAGAAAACATACCGACTTATATTCAATATCAAATTCTGAAACCAACAAATATCATATTGGAAATAACGATATCAAATATATCTTTCAAATTTCCACAACCATATCTGTATAATCACGAAATCCAACTTCAAAATATTCTGAAGATAATTTCGATTCAAATCCATTCCAATTCACATATTGGAAATTCTTATTATTTTCAAAACCATTTTAAATCCAATTTATTTATTTTAAAAATAAACGGAGTTACAATTCTAGTTCAAAACTAGTTCATTTCGATGAAAATCTATTTTTATCTTTCCAAGTATGGAATTTTTCACCCCAATTCATATACTATGATTTTACACAAATTATTAATATTTTTAATAATTTTATCAAGGCTCATACAGTCGGTTTTCAATAACGGCCACCGAACTGCACTTACAGCGACCTTTTCCAATATTGATTTGGATATAATTCCAAACCCAACCGTTAGATTTCAAATTTCTAATATTCCTTGGAAAGCTCTTTTCGATACGAACCCAACGGTTCCGGTTTCAGGAGAGTCCGACGGTCGGATCTCCCGCAACGTCAATTCGAAGTCAATGGTCGAAATTCATGAACTGTCGCGGCACGGCGCACTCTATTCAGGCCATTATATATAATATATATGCATATATATTTTATATATTTCATCGATTTCCTTTTAACACGTATTTTATAAATTGTTTTAAATTCGTTTTCGAAACGATATCAATTTCATATTCAATTTCAATTCAAAGTTGAATATTCCATATCATCGATATACAAATGATAATATTTTCAAAACGTTATAATTTGAAATCACTTCCTTTTCTATATTCGTTATAAAGACAAATATAATCGATATAAATATCATTCGCGTCAAAATGACGCATCTTTAATCAACACAGCTTTATATATTTCAATAACTTCTTTATTCTATTCTACAATTGAATATTTATTCTATTCAACACATGAATCTATATTTTTCTTTCAACACATGAACATTCTCAATACATGAGCATCGTCAACACATGACTATTTATATTATTTAATATATTTTATAAAGTTATAATAAAGATGTAAATTTTATTGTTTAACATATTTTACTCGACACATGAATATTTTCAACACATGAATATATATTTCATTCAACACATGAATGTTTATTTTATTCTATTCAACACATGAATATTCTTTATTTTCCCAATTGGAATGAGGCCCAATCAATCACCATATAATGTTAATTATATGGATTCCATACAACACATGTATATAATAGCAATGATAAATAATCAACCATCGTCCAAAGTGCATCACACAACTGCATAAGCATTAAATATAAATAATTAACGCTCATGCAAACGATCGACTTACCACTAAACAATTGGGATTAGTGTACATGAAATATCATCCCAACACCCGTGTGGGGCTTCAATCCACAAACACTGAATATTATTTGTGCAGTTGGGCGATGTAACGACCCAGAAAATCTGAACTAATTTAAAAATTTTAGATTGGCTAAAATAGTGGATTTTAAATATTTAAAATAAATATTTTAAAGAATAACGATGAAAAGTTAGTTTGAATCGACATTTGAAAACGAATATAATTAATTCTAATTATAAACAAGGCCTGAAATGGCGCGGCAGTTTCAAATTTTCATTCCAAACTTTGACTGACTGTACCGGGTGAAAAACAAAACGAATTTGAGTGAAACCAAAAACATTTAAATATGTTAGTGAATACCTTTCTAACGAATCTGAAAAATCGAAGTTTCATAGCGGAAAGCAAAACTTATGGCCAAATGAATTTTCAGAAAGGTCGCTATGGAATTTATATAGCCCGTGAAAATGGCCATTTTGCAAACGACCTCAGAATTCGACGAAACCACTTTTGTTGGATCCGGGATGTTAAACTATTTCTAGGTTTAAAATTTCATAATTTTTGAAGCTAGTATGTGAGCGTGTCAAAGGAAAATGTGTTTTGGTCAATTATAGTTAAATTGGATCGACCAGAAATGGGCCATTTTGCAAATGATCTCAAAATTCGACGAAACAAGTTTTGTTGGGACCGTATCATCAAAACATCGCTAGATTTATTTTTCCGGAATTTTTTGAATTAGTTTGTGGCCCTGGCAAATTGAAATGTACGTTCAAATTGAATATTGAATGTTATATATTTTAAATTGAAGGAAAACTAACTGAAACATTCGAATTGGCCTACGAAACATATTCCATTGTGTTTGGAATGGGGGTAATTAGCTAGTGGCGACAGTCGTTGGGTTTGATTTTGAGTTCATATAGAGAAAACCATATTTTTGAATTTAATATATATCGACCAATTAGATTTTTCCATTCATTAAATAAATAAATTAATAAAAAAGTCGCGCTCTCTCTCCCATAACCTGCGATCGACGACGGAAGGGGGATCAGAACTTCCTGATCAATTTCCGGCCGCCACACACCTCGTTGACTCCCGACCCTTTGCGAGGTATATAGTGCCTCCGGTTTCGTTCAGACCCAGAACGGACTTGCAAATGGACAGTGTGTCTGACATTGGAATTTATTCTGTGTGATTGATAGCCATTAGTTGCACAGTGTGAATTGCTTGTGTGGCATGCTAAGATGTAGTGATCGGGGCTTCTGTTGAAAAGCAAAGTCTTGTGGTGATGATCAAAGCACCGCCTGTGTGGCGTAGCTTTGTGTATAACGTGAATTCGCGAGCCTCACACCCCGGTATGAACCAGAAACGGGAGAGGACCTCAGGGGGGACATGCGTTTATTCCTAGCTAGAAGTGGCGTCAGTGGTTTTACACGCCCTGACGAGTTTGACTTATGTGGTTGTTACTATTGCGAGGCGCCTCGGATATATCGGTCGATTCGGGACCGATGGAGTCATTCGTTGACTCACTTACGCCCCAAAGGGCGGGGAAATGTAGTGTTCAGACATTTTAATCCACTCTGTGTGGACCGGCCCTGTCGCTCCAAGGGTCGATGCGTTTTGATCCTGAGGCTCGGGCTAGGCAGCCTCGAATTCGGTAAGGACTATCTTTTGCCTTGGTTCATGACGGAAATCCAATTTCCAAATACGTGACTGTGCGGTTTTGATTGTATATACCTATGGCGACATGATATATGGTACCCATGCCATCTATGATTGATAGTTATGATTGAAATTGTTTTCGAAACCTATAAACACTAGTAATAATAGCAAATGTTTTGTTTTATTCGTATCAAGCATATTTTGGCCATTATAAGGTAAAACTCTATCCTCCGGTTTGCGTTGCATTGTGTGATGGGAACTGAGTCTTATAATGGCTTCATTTTTACAAAAAGCATTGCGATGTTTAAAAGAATGATTTGTTTTAAAGCACTGGCAATCCAATGGAGTAAACCCGTTCCACGAAAGTGGCGTAGTCCTGTGATTAGCCATATTTCAAATGTGTTGAGTAGATTTCTCATACCAGTCCCATGACTGACTCGTAGTTTGTTTCACTTTCAAACTCGGGTGCCCCTTTTTCTACACGGACAGCCTTGTATTCCGGTTTTAGCTGGCTTTCTCAGGATAGCTGGAGCTGAAGATGGATTCTATCATTTATCTCTTTTTATGCTATTCAGCTCCTATTTTATATTATGTTTGTTTTTCCGCTGTAGACATATATGTATAGCTGAATTGTATTTGTACTAAGTATGATCCTGTATACTGTGTAACTCTGATGATTACGTTTATCCAGTATATTCTATTGTGCATTTTCTGGTGTATTTATTTATTTCTGTTCTGCTATTATCTGTTTCTATGTTATATTCCAAGGATTACCCTTGCCGCCGTCAGTAAGGGGTTCGGGGTCGTCTCATTTGGTATCAGAGCTTTGGTTAAGCTTAGTTCTGGAATATAACATATTAACGAACTCGTCAAAAATAGACCCAGTAGTGTTCTAGGACGGGTAACTCTATACAGATAGGATCAGTAATATCCTAGTATGAGTAAAGCAGAATGAAATTACACCTCGATAGACACATTTACATTTGAAGTATGTGTTTCTATAGTTTAAAATATCTTTTTTGTTGACCTGACACTTTCTCTGCTAATTGCAGACGCACTAGAAAATGAGTGGCAGGAACAGAACAAATATTCGCATGGCTCGACCAGCTAATGAGCCAGTTGTGCTCCCACAGCCAGAATCAGATATAGAAGTTCTATTCAAGAGATTTCGAAATCTGGGTGCATCGCCATTCTTAGGCAAAGAGTCCATTATGGAAACACAAGCTTGGATCCGTTCTGCAGAGAAAATCTTTGAGGGTTTAAAGCTAAGGGATGATCAGAAAAGATTACTGGCGTCTTGGGCACTCAAAGAAGAAGCTTTGTTTTGGTGGGATTCAGTTATTAAGGATAATCCAGAAGGTGATATCACCTGGGATAGATGCAAAGCGATTTTCCTGGAAAGATTTACTCCTCCTGAAGTGATTGAGCGACTATATGATGAATTTTCTTATTTGACACAAGGAGATATGACCATTCCCGAATATCATAAGAAATTCAATGAACTTTCCCACTTTTCCCCTCATCTAATTGAAAATCCGAAGTGGAAGAATTTGAGATTTATCAACGGTCTTCAAAGAAAATATCAAAACAGTGTAATGAGGAATGTGAAGCTTCCTTTCTTTGAAATGATATACATGGCTTACCAGTACGAGGATCTCGACAAGAAAGGTATGTTACTGTACGAAGAGGAAGTCAGCTCTAGTAATAAAGTTGAGTCTGAAACTGATAATCCTAAGGCCAGTACGATGTCTGAGATCAGCAAGAAGCCCAGTGCCAAGAGAAAAAGGGCTAAATCTGAGAAGGAACCAGTAACGACCGCCGTATGCAATAACTGCCATAAGCAAGGGCATTTGCAAGGAAAATGCAGATCTTTAAAGAAACTAAAGAAGAGTGAACCTAAATCAAAGAACAAGTTTCAAGAGACCAGAGAATGCAGCATTTGTCATCGGTTTGGAGATGTAAAACAGGATTGCCGGCTGTTAAAGGCAACCAAGGAGGCTCAGGTAAATGAAGTAGTCGAATCCTCAGCACCGTCAGATAGTCAGGGAAGGTTTGATGTTTTAGAAGGCACACTTAATGTCAAAAATATTCCAGTTAAAGTACTGTTTGACACAGGCGTGTCACGAAGCTTTATTGCCAAGAATACAGTTAAGAAGCTGGATTTGAAATTGAGAAAGCTTAAAGAACCCATGACTATCCAAAATCCGGTTGGGGGTTCCATCGATCTTAACTGGATTTGTGCAGTGCCTGTCTCTTTTTCCTGTTATAAGTTCTCTACCATCTCCATCGTCATGAACTTTACTGAATACGATCTTATCTTGGGGTTAGACTGGTTGAAAAAATATGAAGCTGAAGTTAAGTGTGCCGAGAGAATTGTTAAAGCAAAGGCCCAATTAGGGAATTATATAACCATTCCCTGTGAAGGCCCGAATTCAAATAGAAAGGACTTCTGTGAAGCTTTGGATGTTTCTCCAGCTCAAATAGAAAATATCCCTGAAGTCACAGAGAATATTCCCGACCTAGTGAAAGATATTCCTGTCGTCAAAAACTATGAGGATGTGTTCGAAGAAGTTGTTCGCTTACCTCCGCAGAGAGAAATAGATTTCAAGATTGCTTTGATTCCGAATGCAAGGCCGGTAATTCACGCTATTCGAAGAATGTCCTTGAAAGAGAAAGAGGAATTAGACAATCAAACAAGGCAGCTTGTATGGAAAGGTCTAATCAGGCCTAGTTTCTCTGATTGGGGAGCGGCAGTGGTGTTTGTCCCAAAATCAGACGGTACTCTGCGACTATGTGTGGATTATCGCGATTTGAACAAGCAGACAATAAAGAATAAATATCCATTGCCGCGAATCGATGACTTATTGGATCGTCTGAATGGGGCATAAGTATTTCCAAGGATGGACCTAGCTACAGGCTTCCATCAACTTCGAATTGCCGAAGAGTGTGTTCCAATGACAGCATTTAGAGGTCCAGACTTATTCTACGAGTGGTTAGTAATGCCGTTCGGCTTATGTAACGCTCCAGCATACTTCGTCGATTTTATGAATAGAGTGTTCAGAGGAGTTTTGAATAAATTTGTTCTGGTTTTTATTGACGATATTCTAATCTTCTCTAAATCAAAGGCCGAACATGAAAAGCATTTGGAACAGGTTCTGGAAATCCTCAGAAAGAATGTATTAAAAGCCAAACTATCCAAATGTATATTCTGGCAAGATGAAGTGAAATTTCTGGGCCACATCGTATCGAAAGAAGGAATTGCTGTGGATCCAAGCAAAATCACAGCTATTCAAAACTGGAAACAGCCTAGTACTCCTACAGAGGTTCGCAGTTTTCTTGGATTGGCTAGTTATTACCGGAAGTTCGTTAAAAACTTTTCGAAGATATCTGGTCACTTAACGAAGCTTACAAAGAAGCACTCTAAATTCAAATGGACTCCAGAAAGTGAAGAGGCTTTTGAAGAGCCAAAGTTAAGATTAACGACAGCTCCAGTGTTAACCATCATCGATGGCAATCAAGATTTGAAAGTCTGGACAGATGCTTCTAGAGAAGGTCTTGGTGCAGTGTTAATGCAAAGAGGTCAAGTGATTGCTTATGCTAGCCGTCAGCTGAAGCCGCATGTGAAAAACTACGTAACTCATGATCTTGAGTTATTGGCTATAGTATTCGCATTGAAAATCTGGAGACACTATCTCTGGGTGAGAGATTTGAACTGTTTACAGATCACCAGTCGTTAAAGTATCTGTTCACCAAGAAAGACTTGAATCTGAGGCAGCAACGTTGGCTGGAGTTTCTTGCAGCATATGACTTTGAGATTATATACACTCCAGGGAAAGCCAATGTCGTGGCCGATGCATTAAGCCGAAAGAATGAGATGATCGCCAGTTTTGTTATCACGACTTCATTGATAGATAAAATATCTGCTCTTCAGAAGGATGATCACTTCATTCAGAAGATTAGAGAGATAATTCAGAAAGGCGAACCCTCGAGTTTTCAAATTGATAATGATGGGATTTTAAGGCTAAAAGGTCGAATCTGTGTTCCTAACATTTCGGAGCTCCGAAAGGAAGTCCTAGATGAGTGCCACAAGTCAAAACTTAGTATCCATCCGGGAGTAAGCAAAATGTATAATGACATCAAACGCACTTTTTGGTGGAGGTTGATGAAGAGGGACATTTCTTTATATGTTAGCCGTTGCCCTACTTGCCAGCTAGTCAAAAGTGACCAGTAGAAACTAGCTGGATTATTGCAACCGCTAGACGTTCCAGGCTGGAAGTGGGAACATATTTCCATGGACTTCATAGATGGTTTGCCCAGAATCAGAAAAGGAAATGACAGTATTTGGGTGATCGTAGATCGCTTCACGAAGACCGCCCATTTCATACATGTCAGATCAAACAGAACTGCTCAGAGTCTGGCGCAGATTTATTTCAAGGAAATTGTTAGACTACACGGAGCGCCGATCAGTATAGTGAGCGATAGAGATCCAATATTCAGTAGCAAATTCTGGGAGGCATTTCAAGTAGAACTAGGAACAAAGTTGAACTTGAGCACCACTTATCATCCTCAGACAGATGGTCAGACTGAGTGGGTGAATCGAATACTAGAAGATCTATTGCGGGCTTGTGTTCTAGATTTTGGGTGATCATTGGAAGACCATCTACATTTGGCAGAATTCTCCTATAACAACAGCTACCAAGCGAGCCTGGCAATGTCACCATTCGAAGCATTGTATGGTAGACCATGCCGATCCCCTGCTTGTTGGGTCGAACTCGGAAATAGACTTGTGTTGGGGCCAGATATGATCCAAGAAGCTGCCGACAAAGTCGACTTTATTAAGAAGCAATTACTCGCCGCTCAAAGCCGACAAAAGAGTTATGTCGATAGTAGAAGAAGAGATATATCATTTGCTGTTGGCAACTATGTATATTTGAAAGTATCGCTGATGAGAGGAGTTATCCGATTCGGTAAAACTGGGAAGTTGGCGCCCAAATTCATTGGTCTGTTTCCTATTCTTGAACGGATCGGAATACTTGCTTATAGAGTTAAATTGCCTGATTGGTTGCCTAAAGTTCATGATGTATTTCATATATCTCAACTTCGAAAGCACGTTCATGATCCAGACTTGATCGTGGGAGAAGCAGCTCAACAGGATATTGAAATTACTCCAGAATTAGCTGTGAGAAAAGAGCCGCTAAAGATCATTGGAAAAGAAACCAAAGAGCTGAGGAACAAGAAAGTTCACTTAGTCAAAGTGCAATAGAGTGGAGATCCGCGAGATTGTATTTGAGAAACTGAGGAGAGCATTCAGAAAGCCTATCCTAGATGCCGAGTGGATATCTCTGATTGACTCCGGTGCAAGGTACATTTACCATACTTTGCATTACCAATTAGTTCTCTACTCTGTTGTTATTTTCTTTCCATGGATGTGCACTTTTAATTCTATAGTCTGAATGATTTTAAAAAATTATAGAAATTGATTAGTGTATTTTTGAAAAAAGTTAAAAACAATTTGATTGTTGTTTGTGTTGTGTGAGAGTAGATTTGATTAATTAAATTATTAAAACGATAGTTAATTCAATCAATAATAGAATGAATGGTAGAATTTATTCGATTAAATCACACATTGAACTGATTAGAAGATAGATAGAAATATATCCTTGTGCATTATATATGTTTGAACAGGTAAATGATAGTTGTTGAGTAAAGATTTTATTTGCGTGCCCGACAAATAGGTAAACCTTAATGAGTTGGATGCGAAATATTATTATATCAACTCCTGTGAATGCCATTGGATGCGGAGTGCTGGTTGTTCTATGTGAAATAATAAACATCGCCATAGGATAGTAACAATTAATTTTGAACTACATTACATGGCATACTTATGGAAGATAGGCATACTTCATCATATACCACATAAGCATTTGGAGCTTGTGTGACGAGGTGGAAGATTTACCATATGAGCGAGAGGCTTGTATGGCGATGAATATATTTTACAGGTTGAACTGATGACTGATATGGACTATTTAAATTGTAATGATAAAATTGCCAAATTAATAAAAAACCCCACACGGGTCTGGAGTTGACAATAATCACGTCTCTCTAGTTATTAGATACGGCACATGGACTATTTATTTCCCACACGGGACGAGGTGACGAGGATTTATCCTCTGGAGCAATTAAAATACGCACTCCCACAGGCTTTGACAGGGTGACGAGAATTTATTCTCTGGAGTTATTATCTATACACGCTCCCCTGTAAACACCAGAATATATCACTATAAATATGTGTATGCTTTATAGGATTAATTGGGTAACTAATACGGCCCAATAAATTTCCAAACCTCTCCCCGTACAAAGGAGGTTATGGCGAAATTTTTCGAAAATTCCGGGTGTTAGCCAAATTTTTGAAGAATTTGACAATTCTCAGAAACTGAAAAGTTGGAGAATGGAAGCCAGATGGAACTTAGAGTTGATTAATCAAACCACTTTTGACTTTGTTCCTTTTCGGGGACGAAAAGTTTTAAGTGGTGGAGATTGTAACGACCCGGAAAATCTGAACCAATTTAAAAATTTTAAATTGGCTAAAATAGTGGATTTTAAATATTTAAAATAAATATTTTAAAGAATAACGATGAAAAGTAAGCTTTAATCGACATTTGAAAACGAATATAATTAATTCTAATTATAAACAAGGCCTGAAATGGCGCGGCAGTTTCAAATTTTCATTCCAAACTTTGACTAACTGTATCGGGTGCAAAACAAAACGGATTTGAGTGAAACCAAAAATATTTAAATTTGTTAGTGAATACCATTCTGATGAATTTGAAAAACAGAAGTTTCATAGCGGAAAACAAAAGTTATGGCCAAATGAATTTTCAGAAAGGTCGCTATGTAATTTATATAGCCCGTGAAAATGGCCATTTTGCAAACGACCTCAGAATTTGACAAAACCACTTTTGTTGGATCAGGGATGTTAAACTATTGCTAGGTTTCAAATTTTATAATTTTTGAAGCTAATATGTGAGTGTGGCAAAAGAAAATGTGTTTTGGTCAATTACAGTTAAATTGGATCGACCAGAAATGGGCCATTTTGCAAACGGTCTCAGAATTCAGCGAAACTAGTTTTGTTGGGACCTTATCGTCAAAACATAGCTAGATTTATTTTTCGGGAATTTTTCGAATTAGTTTGTGGCCCTGGCAAATTGAAATGTACGTTCAAATTGAATATTGAATGTTATATATTTTAAATTGAAGGAAAACTGACTGAAACATTCAAATTAGCCTACGAAACATATTCCGTTGTGTTCGGAATGGGGGTAATTAGCTAGGCGCGACAGTCGTTGGGTTTGATTTCGAGTTCGTATAGAGAAAACCCTATTTTGAATTTAATATATATTGACCAATTAGATTTTTTCCATTCATTAAATAAATAAGTCGCGCCCTCTCTCCCGTAACCAGCGATCGACAACGGAAGGGGGATCAGAACTTACCGATCAATTTCCGGCCGCCACACACCTCGTTGACCCCCGACCCTTTGCGAGGTATATAGTGCCTCCGGTTTCGTTCAGACCCAGAACGGACTTGCAAATGGACAGTGTGTCTGACATTGGAATTTATTCTGTGTGATTGATAGCCATCAGTTGCACGGTGTGAATTGCCTGTGTGGCATGCTAAGATGCAGTGATCGGGGCTTCTGTTGAAAAGCAAAGTCTTGTGGTGATGATCAAAGCACCGCCTGTGTGGCATAGCTTTGTGTATAACGTGAATTCGCGAGCCTCACACCCCGTATGAACCAGAAACGGGAGAGGACCTCAGGGGGGACATGCGTTTCTTCCTAGCTAGAAGTGGCGTCATTGGTTTAAAACGCCCTGACGAGTTTGACTTATGTGGTTGTTACTGTTGCGAGGCGCCTCGGATATATCGGTCGATCCGGGACCGATGGAGTCATTCGTTGACTCACTTACGCCCCAAAGGGCGGGGAAACATAGTGTTCAGGAATTTTAATCTATTCCGTGTGGACCGGCCCTGTCGCTCAAAGGGTCAATGCGTTTTGATCCTGAGGCTCGGTCTAGGCAACCTCGAATTCGGTAAGGACTATCTTTTGCCTTGGTTCATGATGGAAATCCAATTTCCAAATACGTGACTGTGCGGTTTTGATTGTATATACCTATGGCGACATGATATATGGTACCCATGCCATCTTTGATTGATAGTTATGATTGAAATTGTTTTCGAAACCTATAAACACTAGTAATAATAGCAAATGTTTTATTTTATTCGTATCAAGCATATTTTGGCCATTATAAGGTAAAACTCTATCCACCGGTTTGCGTTGCATTGTGTGATGGGAAATGAGTCTTATAATGGCTTCATTTTTATAAAAAGCATTGCGATGTTTAAAATAATGATTTGTTTTAAAGCACCGGCAATCCAATGGAGTAAACCCGTTCCATGAAAGTGGCGTGGTCCTGTGATTAGCCATATTTCAAATGTGTTGAGTAGATTTCTCATACCAGTCCCATGACTGACTCGTAGTTTGTTTCACTTTCAAACTTGGGTGCCCCTTTTTCTGCACGGGCAGCCTTGTATTCAGGTTTTAGCTGGCTTTCTCTGGATAGCTGGAGCTGAAGATGGATTCTATCATTTATCTCTTTTTATGCTATTCAGCTCCTATTGTACATTATGTTTGTTTTTCCACTGTAGTCATATATGTATAGCTGAACTGTATTTGTACTAAGTATGATCCTGTATACTGTTTAACTCTGATGATTACGTTTATCCAGTATATTCTATTGTGCATTATCTGGTGTATTTATTTATTTATGTTCTACTATTATCTGTTTCTGTGTTATATTCCAAGGATTACCCTTGCCACCGTCAGTTCGGGGTCGTCTCAGGCGATGTGTAATATTTATCGTCCCAATCAATATCCTTCAAATAGGTGTACATAAACAAACCGTCCGATTTGTAAATGAATATTTATTTATTCTCTTTCACGTTAAAAATTATATTTTTAACGATAATTAATTTATTTCAACACATGAATGTTTTATTATCCATTTTACATCAACATCACAAACAAACTTCACAACACATCAATAAGCATACAAGTCGTCCATGGTCCGTGGACGACGGGTGTCGGGTGCTGCTAAGCACCGTCTACATCCTAGTATATATTTTAACTAGGAAACGAGATTTAAAGTGAGAAGTTCTCATCGACTAGCTAATCCAATACCATGACTCTTCATATGTAGAAATCTTCGTCGTGCTCACCTTTCATCACTTTCGTTGCCCGTATTCACTACATATATAAAAATCACATTTTTATATTGTTACTATATAGATAAAAATTCTATTTTTACTCCGCTACTATATAGATAAAAATTCTATTTTTACATCGCTACTATATAGATAAAAATCCTACTTTTACACCGCTACTATATAGATAAAAATTATATTTTTACACCGCTACTATATAGATAAAAATCCTACTTTTACACCGCTACTATATAGATAAAAATCCTATTTTTGCAACGCTACTATATAGATAAAAAATATATTTTTACACCGCTACTATATAGATAAAAATTATATTTTTACACCGCTACTATATAGATAAAAATCCTACTTTTACACCGCTACTATATAGATAAAAATCCTACTTTGACACCGCAACTATATAGATAAAAATTATATTTTTACACCGCTACTATATAGATAAAAATCCTACTTTTACACCTCTACTATATAAAAATCACACATTTATTATTTCTACTATATAAAAATCATGTCTTTCTATTTCTAAAAATTATTCCATCTTCATATGAAAATCAAGCCTTTCTATAATCAAAAATTATAACTTTATGTAAATAAAAATTAAATTTTTACCTAAGTAAATATCATATCTTTGTCACTTTAGCAATCTTATCTTTTCCTATGATAATATATGTAACAATCTTGTTTTTATAACTCTATATATATTTATTTAAAACTGAATTAAAAATCCAATTATCAAAACACACCTCTTTTTCTTGCAAAAGTTTGAAGTCTCTTTGGAGGAGGGTGCTCAGTCGCTCGCGGTGGTCAGGGGGGTGGAACGACGTGGAGGGCGGCGGATTTGGGGTGAAGGGGGTGCAGTTTCAATCGAGGAAGGGAGTGAGAACGAGGGGGAAGAGGGGAAGACGAAGGTGGAGGCGGCGGTGGGGGTTGCTACGGAGGATGGTGCATCGGACATGGTGGGCCAGGGGGAGGGCTGGCGGCACCGGGTTTGGGTCGATTTGGAGTTGAGGGGAGGGGTTTGGGGGCCGCGGGTTCGTGTGGAGGAGAGGGGGAGGTGAGGGGGTGGCCGCGCCTGCGGTGTGGTGATGCGACGGTCGGAGGAGCGGCAGCTGCTCCTCCTCCTTTCTTGCTCTTTTTTTATTTTCGATTTGAAAAGTAACGGGGGGGCCTGAGAGGGCATAGGAGATGAAAGGGGATTTTTATTTTTATTTAATTATTTAATTTCAAAAAGCAACTTTTTATTTCGACTTCAAAATCGAACTCACTGACTATTGTCCATAGCTAATTACCCCCATTACGAACACAATGGGATATGTATCGTAGGTTGATTCGACCTTTTTGATCAGTTTTCCTAAAAATCAAAATATAACTCTATATATTGAATTTGAATGCGCATTTCAATTTACTGGGGCCACATACGGGCTCTAAAAATTTCCGAACAATATTTTTTAGCTTCGAATTGATGATACGGTCCTAACGAAACTAATTTCGTCAAATTCTAAGACCATTTGAAAAATGGCCATTTTCCAATCGATTAAAATCAACTAAAACTGGTCAAACGCGTTTTCCTTTGCCACGCTCACATATTGATTCGAAAAATTATGAATTTTGGAATCTAGCAATAATTTGACATCGCGGATACCATAAAAGTGGTTTCATCGAAAACCGAGGTCATTTGCAAAAATTCCATTTTCAAGGGTTAGAATTCCATAGCGACTATTCTGAATTTTCAACTGGACATAACATTTTATCCCCGTTATGAAATTTCAATTTTTCGGATTCGTTAGAAAGATATTCTCAAATAGATTCTAATATTTTTGGTTTCGCTAAAATCCGGTTTATTTGAATCCTGTACGTTCATTTGAATTTTGAAATTGAATTATCGAACTACCGCGCCATTTTCAATTCCTTTTATATTTAAAATAAAATATTTATATTCTAACGGCGATTCAAAAAAATATATATGTTCTAATTCTATTCAAAATAAATTTCCCGTTATTTTTATTTGAAATAATTCATTTTAAATATTCAACATTCATCAAAATTGCCAAAATAAAATTTTTAAATTGGCTCAAAATTTCCGGGTTGTTACACAAATCAAATCACATCCAGGTATTTATGATCCATGTTAGAATGAATTAAAAAAACATACTGATTGTTGAGTTAAGATGCACAACTGTCCATGATCAGCTAATTTTGTTAAAACTTAAAGAATTTTTTTGTCTGTAGCAAAAATGCATTTAATTAAGATAAAAGCAGACCCCATATATTAAATAGCAAGATCTGTGGGTTAATCAAACGATTATATATACAATATAAATGGTAGAGTAGACAAAAACTCAAGTGGTCTTAATAAACTATACAAAAGAGATACTGAAAACTAAGAAAAACGTACAATAAGCAGTATACTAAGAAAAACAAAAAACATAACTTAATTTTATTCCCCTTTTGATCAATCCAGCAACTCCATTACTTCTTTTACCAACCTGTTTGCACCATTTGGAAAATAATCATATATTAATTTGCAGTTGCCAAATAAGAGGTACATAAGCCCAACACTGAAAATTTATAATAACAATGATAAAGGTATATTAACATACCCTTGAACAGATAGGAAAAAAGACCAATAGTTTCAAATATAGATATCAGTATTTACAGTGTGCTTAATAGAGACAACATAATTAACAACATGCAATGACTAAATAATTGATCAGCTTTTTGTGGTACCCTCAGTTATCTAAGCATTACTAACGCATATTTAACCTCCATTCTTTGAAAAAAGATATTGTCGTAGATTTTTTTCCGTCTGCCTTTAAGCTTTGAACACAAAAAATATTTCTATTACATCATGTTACCACTGGATTGCATAATTTTTAAAACAAAAATGCATCAACGGTTATGAGGCAGCACAAATTGCTAAATTGTGTTTATTAGTATAATTATATTCCATGTTAATTATCGCTTTTGAAGTATCTAACTAAGAGCATTTCTTCATATTTACCAAAGTCTATAATTTATTTATATAATTGCTGTTGAGAGCTAAAGCATTTTCATTTTCGTTAACTTGATAAGATTTATGAAGGGATGAGGTTAAAACATAAAGAAAAAAAAAGAACTGACATTTTAGTATTTTTTATAAGATTTGCAACGATAGTATAGTTGAAAAAATGGTACTCGCCACTCTTTTTCAGCAACAAATCGTCCAACAGTGGACTGATAATGTAGACCATAATTTTTCTGCAAGTGCCACTACAGGTTCTGAATGTCAACATTATGCTAAGTAGCAGCCCCACAAAAGATTGGAAACAATATTACTGTTAGACCAAAAATTGGCACTAACACCCAAATGCAGATCACAGAATGCAGAAAAGAAAAATAAAGAGGAGACACACGAGGTTTTTATAGTGGTCCGGTTGTAGATGTAGCCTACGTCCACTTTAAAATCTTATTGTTATACTGACAGATTACAAGAATTAGTTACATGCAAACACACAATCTGTGTGTTTATTGAGATTATAATAGTAGAATTTAGATGTAGAAAGGTAAACAATCCTAGTAAACAGTAATGGAAGAGGCTGTGGAGATGTAGGAGAAAGTCTCAGCCCAAAAAGTCCTTGAAAATGCCTTCAAATGGTGTATTTATAGTTGTAGGAGAGCTTCTAGAAAGACCGGTTCGTGGTAGGGCACGTGGCTGGCGATCCGGGAAAGTAGGAGAAGAAGTAGCCTTGAGAACAGGTCAAAACAGTGTGCGTATCAGCAGGTCTGGAGATCGGTTCGTGGTCATGGGTTGGATCGTGATGTGGATATCACGATCCGGGTATGGTTGTGAGCTGGAATGAAGCGCTGGCGATCGGGTCGTGGTCTCCATGTGTACTATGAGTGGGTCGCGATCTGAGGGTGCACGACGATCCGCGGGGGGGCGATCCGATGAGGGGCGAGCCGATGGTGCTTCACGAATCGAGGTGGGTCCCACGAGCTAGTCCAAGTTCCAGGAATCCGATGTTTTGTCACTTCATGCAAGTGATCGTCAGTCCGTACTTCTACATGCGTTCACGGAAATGGGCATAACTTTCAAACCGTAAGTCCAATTGGGCCAAACCAAAGCTCAAACTGAAGCTAACGCAGAGGGCTACAAGGGCTACAAAGCTTAGCTTCTTAATTTCTGTTTTTGGGCCCAAAAAAGGTCGTCTGATAGGAGTTCCGGGCCTTTCTTTCTTCGTGATGCGACATTGACCAAATCACTGCCTGTCTTCTGATGTTGTTCTCCATATCCGAGCGCGATGCTATCCTGATATTCAGTGTGACAGCTTTTATCAAAAAGTGTGTCAGCATGTTTGCCCCCCAGAACATATCTTGTTGGTTGAAGGAAGATGTGTTCTGAATAATCTGAGAAATCCAAACCCAGAATGCGACGATCACGCCAGATCGTATTAAGGCCAGAAAACCGACGATCACACGGGATCGTATTAAGGCCAGAGAAATCCAAGAAGACCAGGAGTTTGTACCTGCAAGAAGATAAAACAAACAATGCAAGAATATTTCCTAGATGGCCTTACCAGAGTAAACCATCCGAGGAGATGTTAGAGGGGTTCCAAGACGGCCTTACCGGAGTAAGACGACCAAGGAAATGCCATGAAAGTTCCAAGATGGCCTTACTGGAGTAAGACGACCAAGGAAAAGCACATGAGGTTCCAAGACGGCCTTACCGGAGTGAGACGACCAAGGAAAAGCAATGAAGGTCTCAAGACGGCCTTACCGTAGTAAGATGACCATGGAAAAGCAATTAGAATTTGTTTATACTAGACGGATCCAGTTCGGAGCTAGAGCTCATGTTTGTACTGGACGAATCCAGTTAGGAGCCGAAGCTCAGTGCTTATTACTAATTCATGAAAATGCAGCGGTCGTTTGCCGGACACGACTGGAGACCACAAGCCGATTCCTTGCGCGTGGGCTGATGTGACGGCTCTTATTACATGTAGGGAAAACAAAGGAGGGTGAGAAGTCGCCTAAAAACACGAACTATGGACCGGAGTCCAGCAAACTGAAGAGATCCACTGAGTGGGATCAGTTAATGATAAGCCCGCAATTGCTCAATCCAGGATCGTTCCCTCTCCGGGGAGTCGGTGGTGGTAGCGTAGGTGTGGGCGCTGTTGGTTGAATGACATACTCGGGTAGTTCTCCTCGCCTGACCCGATCCTCGATAAGGTCTCGCAAATGTCTGCAGTCATCGGTATTATGACCGTCCATGTCATGAAATATGCAACGTCTTCCGGAATTGCATTGTGCTAGCGTTGGCTCCCTCTTGGGAGGCCTTGGATATGAGGCGGCACCCTCTGTATCCATGTATATATTGCTCAGAGTGTCATTCAGTTCAGTGTATTTGTTGTATCTGGACCCTATCCGGGGTGGAGCATTACGATCATTTGTAGCAGGGGTCTTTCCTTTACCCTTGTCATAGTCTTTTCCAGGATTGGGCGGTTCTCCATCTCCGAGCATGTTGATGTCAAGAGTGCGATTCTCAGAAGTTGCATCTTCTTCCCGTAGGAATCTATCTGCTTCAAGGTAGAATTCGCTGAGGTTTCGTGGTGGATCTCCGTACAAAGAATTTTTGAACTCCGAGTTATCTAGAACGCCGGATACTGCTGTCATCAATACCATCGATGGTTCAGGACAATAAACTGATGTTGCTGCAACGTTGAATCTTTCCAGGAATGAACGCAGAGCTTCTCTCGGCCTCTGCTTTATTGTAGTGAGTGACATGACGTTCTTAGGTCGTGCGACGTGGACATGAAATTGTTCAATAAAGCGTGCGACCAACATGTTCCAACTACTGATCGATTCTGTTTCCAACTTCCAAATCCACATAGCGGCTATGTCAGTCAGAAAGAGGGGAAAACACTTTGCCATGACGTTTTCCGATGCCATGTGAACTTCCATATGCCGTTTGTAGCGCATTAGGTGCTCGGTAGGATATGTCCTACCATTGTAGGACTCCAGTTGTGGAAGTCTGATGTAACACCCCACGTCCTTTAGTGTCACTCACAAAGGGAATGCACTAAGTTCTGTGGAGCATTTAGGGTAAAAGATGCAGATAAATTACAAGACAGATAGAAATTAAACAGCGGAAAATAAAACTTTGCTTTATTGATAAAATAGTTTGTACAAAGTTTTCTTTACAATATCAGAGTGTCATCTGTCTTACAAAATAAAGAAGCATAAAAATACATTTATATTCCCCAATTTAAGCAAGAGCCAGCCATAGCATCTGAAAAGAGAATCCAAGCAAAACTTCGGAAAATCTTCAAGCTGGGAAAGAATGACAGTCCAACTTAACCTAAGCTATACTATTCCCTCCTTTACTACCTAGGGGGGAGGAACGGAAGACAAGAAGACGAAAGAAAAACAGAGCCAGACATAAAGCCTGAGTAAGTTCAGTAACTTCTAGCATGTGAACATGGAAAACAAAACGACATGAATTAACTGAATACAAGATTACACCATGACGATAGGGTCAACAAGATTAGACAAGGTAGTCACAAGATATGCTAAGATAAACTGGATATGCTCTAATACTTTCGCCACTTCGCTATTTCCTTGTTATACTGGTTTCTATATCTCTGCACCGCCTATCTAGTGTCCCATCTAGTAACGATAACGTGATCCCAATCCCTGTATTTTCCATTGCCTTCCGGCATACATTCATTATTTATTACCTAGATCAAATCTAGGGTTTTCTATCAAGTGCTTTCTAGATTTAACTAGAGTTTTACGCTATCTGTTGAACGCTTCTCGAGTTCAGGGTTTATGCCACATAGTCCAACTAGGGATTACGCTACCTGTCGAACGATGCCCCCAAGTCTAGGACACACTACCTAGAGTGGTATATGTTCCTATACTTCCCTACGCATGTATCGCGAATCGTTATCGCTTGTCTAGATGCACATGTCCTGTAATGTGCGGTCCGAGTCTTGTGACAGGGCAAATCAAGGAATACAGAACTCGGTCGGGAGCTTTCAGATATCTGCCGATGCAGATGCTAAGGTCTGTTTTTATTCCAGTGGCTATGGTCCCACTTGACCCCTCCCTCAACTAATGAAAGGCACACTATACGCCGGCCTCCAGTGCCCCACTATCCTATGGCCATCCGCAACCATAACTAGATAGCAAGTATATGGTCTTTTGGAGTTCTCCGCCTTTCCGCTTCACGTATCTCGATTGACTCAAGATGGATGGTAGACGACGAGTTGCTATCACAGGGCTACCGTTTGCTCGCCGAATCACGCCGATCCATCCTAGTCTTTAGGTTGCCATGTATTGCAACCAAGACATACCCCTGGTTCTTCTACGCAGACCTTAATCTCTTTGGGCCTAGGCGGATCATCTGCAGCCTCACAGAGGGATACCAAGAGTACCCTTACGTCCCCTCGAAGCCTCGGGCTTCGTAACCCAATTCGTTGGAGCCTTCTCTCTATTCAGACGGACGTTAGCTCCTTCCCGTGTTAGACTAAGAATTACTACTTAGTTTACTAACTAAGATTTACCACTTACTTTCCAGAATCGTTGTTTTCTAAGGTTTACTACTTAGTTCCCTTTCCCGTCAATTTGGATTGGTTAAGTGTCATTAGTCAATTCAAGCCAACTTAACCCTCTTCATTCATCTTGTTATACTGGTTAAGTGTTATTGGTAATTCATGTTGACTTAACCCCACCACAAACCAAGTTATATTGGTTAAGTATTTCTTATTACTTAACCCTACCCATTCACCCTGTATTGGTTAAGTGTTCCTTTTTCACTTAACCTTGCCCGTCTGTTTTAACTAACCTGTTATTAACGGTTAAGTATTATCCCTTCATGTTTTAGGCTTAACCCTATTCCTTTATCAAAATCTGATGGTTAAGTGTTCAAGTTTACTTAACCCTATGGTCTAGCCCAGCTAACATATCAAATTGGCTAAGTGTATTAAATCTTACTTAACCCCAACCTCTAGTCCATTTAACATGTTAATTTGGATAAGTGTGTTAACTTTACTTAACCCCACCTTCTAGTCTAGTTAACATGTTAATTTGGATAAGTGTTTTCTAAGTTACTTATCCCCTACAAATCTTGTCTTGTTACGATGTTAAGTTTGGTTAAGGGTCCCTATGGACTTAGCCCTCCCATTCTAGCTTAACTGTGCTTAAGTTGGTTAAGTGTTCCTATGGACTTAACCCTCCAATTCTAGCTTAACTGTATGAACCTAACCCCACCTACCAGTCTTGTTATCATGTTAAGTTGGTTAAGTGTCTTAGTTAACTTAACCCTAGCATTCTTGTTCTAGCTTTAACTAAATAAATTAAAGCCATGACCACTCACATTAGACCGATATTGTTGTGATTACTGGATGTGCTGGTTGGTTCCGGGCAGGTTTACATCGCAACTCAGTCTAACCTCGGGTTAGGCCTATTCGTGTTTTCTAGTTCAAAGGGTTTTGATTAATTTTCAAATAAGGTTTTGAAAGTAACCATCCCGTCCGTCGGATCTGTTAGGGATAGCCAGGGAGAGCAGGAAACTTGTATTTTCCAAACTCAAGCCTAGACACTATCCTCTCTGTCACCCTAGAACTTTCTGGTTTATTATTAAAAGAGATGTCGTTAACAAACCTTTAATTTGTCTAAATTAACATTTCCTCATTTAGGACAAATTCTATAAGTAAATTAATCCTAATTTACTTATTTCCCAATTACTCTTTTAATATAAATTGTCAACATTTATTCTTACGGCCCATTTTCCCCCCATATCATGTTTATGCTTTTTGGTATGTAAACCATACCAAATGAAGTGTCACTAACCATGATTTTGCTAATCCTGACAATTACTCCCAATTATGGCCAATTTCAAGTTTATGCCAATATACTTATCGAGCCAAATTAGCTAATCCAATTCTGATTTAACATTCTAATTCATGTCAAACTAGACTTATTACCCTAGTTCACAATTCATGTAAATGCTAGATTTACACATCAATACAAGATTCAAATTACACATCTTATAATTTATGTCAAATTTATCCAATTTGCATTTCTATGAACATGCCATAATACATGTTCCCAATTTATGCCAATTTCCAAGTTAAACTACGTTTTAGTAAATTTCATATTTTGCCCCAAATCGCATTCCCACCGTTCGTATAATCGTGATTCAATCTAGATTATAGATAAATCTAGATTCGCAGAAAATAGGGAATGAACCAAAGATTGCTATGAAAAGGATAGATATAACAACTGGCATAAAATGGTTTTGAATAAGGACGTAGGTTCAAGAACATGGGTAGACCTAACTTAATAGGTAAATTCCCAAGGTCTAAAACCAAGAATAGACAGAGCAGGTTCAAGAACATGGGTAGACCTAACTTAATTAGGTCCAAAGAGATAGGCACAGATTCGAATAGAAAGAAAGAGAATTGGCATATTCTTTTATTCCTTTAATTTCATGTCATGAACAAAGAAAAACGTTCAAATCTAGAAATAACTGACTTACAGAGATTAGATTAGAATAGAAAGGAGGCATTGCTATGATTCGTAGAAGATCATTCGTTGAAGTCGTTTGAACCTCCTTTTGAATCCTAGCTTGGATCTCTTCTTCTTGAAAGTCTTTTGAGAAGCATCTCCTCGTCTTGTTTTATTTTATATCTGTTATTTATTTATTTACATATTTTAGAGGAGGAGAAGAAGCCATGTCTAACTAGAATCTTCGCAGCATAAGGGTAGAAAAAGAATTGTGAATAGAGAAGAAGACCAGGGCTACTTATATAGTGCTAGGCGGACGAACCTGGTCAGAAAACGTGACCAAATACAGCAGAACGAACCAGCTACAGAAAGCTGGAAAAAGCGGGCAGGTCGACACTCATGTCGACTGGGCAGTCGACATGGGGGGGTGGTGTCGACTGCGCAGTCGACACCCCTGTCGACTTGACTTGGGCGGGAATTTTCCCGCCCTGCCCCCTGCGCGTTTGAATTTCGAATTTAACTCTATTTAAACTGTTTTGAACTTAGAATTTTCTGAAAACTTTGACGGGCCATATCTTGGTCATACAGAGTCCAATTTTCGAAAAATCAGACTCTATTTCGCGTATTTTTCCGAGATGAACGCAATGGCACAGCCCGTTTCCCTTGATTTTGATTTTAACTTTTAATTCTTCCTTGATTTGCGAATCTTAGTGTTTCAAAATTACGGGGTGTTACATTCTCCCCCACTTAAAAGGATTTCGTCCCCGAAATCTCCAAGTTAGGAAGAATGTGTCCTACCATCCAATCACCCATCTACTCAACCATTCAGTCACAGGCATCCATTGTCCTTAAAAGATTTCTATTGCCTACATGTGCATATGCATAATGTGTATATGTCTTTATCTAATGCAAAATCAGGCGGTCTACTGATTCAGTTGACCTCCTTAATGCGAATCATGTCAGTGCCATGCGTCCAATTATGTATGCAAGCATCCCTAGTTATGTAAATACTACATGCGTGCACAGCCATTCATCCATATGCAACATCCATATGATAACATATCAAGTTCAACTTACAAACAAATACATATCTGTAAATGCAATATGAAAGCGTCCGATCTTGATCTCGTGCCTAATACGTATGCATATGCATTCACGAGCAACCATTTGCAACCACTTGCAACCATTCAACCATAACATGTTTCAAATACATGTTTACATCCATTGGCTTCTACCTAAGGATCGATGATACGTCCTAGAGGATATACTTTGGAAAGGGAGAAACAATTATGCGTAAAGCCCCTACAAACAAAAGAAATCAAGGATGCACCCAAGGAAAAAGGGTATGATGCCAGTATCTAGCCTTCTTGAGCTTTACTCCACTGTATCTTAACTAATTTAACTTCACGATTGTGAAGTTTCTGACCTCCATCTCCAAAGTAAACAGATTTCAACTATGATACCAAGTGTATGTACTAGGATGATCAGAGATCTCTCCTCCTAGCTTATCCATCATGACATAACTATAAGGGTCAAAAGGTCGCTACATGCTTTTTGGAGTGCCTGCCACAACTATTCATATCTCACGCAAACCACCCTAGTTGAACTCGACATTCCTCAAGTACAAGCCCCAAAGGCCTAAACCAATATCAGACAAGCATCCAAGGAATATCTCCTTCGAATTTAGACGACCTACATGAGGTGATATAAGTAAACTCGATAGCTATTCTCAAATCCTACTAACCAAAAATAAACTGGTCGGACCACCAATTGGATTTGAGACTCTAGTGGGATCTTTCTACTATACAAGTACTATGGTGCAGAGACCCAGCTATGGAAGTGGATATGAACAACTGAGAAGCGCTAGAACCTAAGGAAATAGTACGAACAGAAAACTAGACTCTTCCAACAGAACTTTACTACCTTTTTCCTAGGTACGCTTGATGGTGAAAGTATGTACTTGCCCTTCTGAAAATCTTGTTCCTCATTCTTGCCCTTGTCCCTAATTATATGCCCTATCATACCCTAGCAAAGATACTTCCTCTTGTCTTGGGTTTTATCCATGAATTCCTCATCCTTGGGTTGTGCTCCTTAGCCAAACTCCTCATCCCTTTCTGTGTGTAGTCATGTTGACAATCCCTCGAAAGATGCCTCCATCGTGCGGAAAATCCTACTAAGCTTGGAAGAAAACTAACCGCAGGTGAAACTACTACGGTTATAGATGGAGGTCGGGTACTAGTTCGCTTATCGATGAGGTTAACTCCCAGAAAGCCAGGAGCCCCAGAGACTCAAGAAAGAATGGGACAAGAATTCAAACAGAGAATCAGAAGATAGTGCGCATGGCTTTTGGGGAATATGCCTTTAAAACAAAACTTTTCTTTTGAAAATGCTTCTTTTAAAACTGTTTGAAAATAATAATTTTTTTCAAATCTTTTATCTGATCCGGTAACCTTCAGCTCTGATACCACATGTAACACCCCACATCCTTTAGTGTCACTCACAAAGGGAATGCACTAAGTTCTGTGGAGCATTTAGGGTAAAAGATGCAGATAAATTACAAGACAGACAGAAATTAAACAGCGGAAAATAAAACTTTGCTTTATTGATAAAATAGTTTGTACAAAGTTTTCTTTACAATATCAGAGTGTCATCTGTCTTACAAAATAAAGAGGCATAAAAATACATTTATATTCCCCAATTTAAGCAAGAGCCAGCCATAGCATCTGAAAAGAGAATCCAAGCAAAACTTCGGCAAATCTTCAAGTTGGGAAAGAATGACAGTCCAACTTAACCTGAGCTATACTATTCCCTCCTTTACTACCTGGGGGGGGGGGGGACGAAAGACAAGAAGACGAAAGAAAAACAGAGTCAGACATAAAGCCTGAGTAAGTTCGGTAACTTCTAGCATGTGAACATGGAAAACAAAACGACATGTTTTAACTGAATACAAGATTACACCATGACGATAGGGTCAACAAGATTAGACAAGGTAGTCACAAGATATGCTAAGATAAACCGGATACGCTCTAATACTTTCGCCGCTTCGCTATTTCCTTGTTATACTGGTTTCTATATCTCTACACCGCCTATCTAGTGTCCCATCTAGTAACGATAACGTGATCCCAATCCCTGTATTTTCCATTGCCTTTCGGCATACATTCATTATTTATTACCTAGATCAAATCTAGGGTTTTCTATCAAGTGCTTTCAAGATTTAACTAGAGTTTTACGCTATCTGCTGAACGCTTCTCGAGTTCAGGGTTTATGCCACCTAGTCCAACTAGGGATTACGCTACCTGTCGAACGATGCCCCCAAGTCTAGGACACACTACCTAGAGTGGTATATGTTCCTATACTTCCCCACGCATGTATCGCGAATCGTTATCGCTTGTCTAGATGCACATGTCCTGTAATGTGCGGTCCGAGTCCTGTGACAGGGCAAATCAAGGAATACAGAACTCGGTCGGGAGCTTTCAGATATCTGCCGATGCAGATGCTAAGGTCTGTTTTTATTCCAGTGGCTATGGTCCCACTTGACCCCTCCCTCAACTAATGAAAGGCACACCTTGTAAAATGAGAACTATACGACGGCCCCCGGTGCCCCACTATCTTATGGCCATCCGCAACCATAACTAGATAGCAAGTATATGGTCTTTTGGAGTTCTCCGCCTTTCCGCTTCACGTATCACGATTGACTCAAGATGGATGGTAGACGACGATTTGCTATCACAGGGATACCGTTTGCTCGCCGAATCACGCCGGTACATCCTAGTCTTTAGGTTGCCATGTATTGCAACCAAGGCATACCCCTGGTTCTTCTATGCAGACCTTAACCTCTATGGGCCCATGCAGATCATCTGCAGCCTCACAGAGGGATACCAAGAGTACCCTTACGTCCCCTCGAAGCCTCGGGCTTTGTAACCCAATTCGTTGGAGCCTTCTCTCTATTCAGACGGACATTCGCTCCTTCCCGTGTTAGACTAAGAATTACTACTTAGATTTACTAACTAAGATTTACCACTTAGTTTCCAGAATCGTTGTTTTCTAAGGTTTACTACTTAGTTCCCTTTCCCGTCAATTTGGATTGGTTAAGTGTCATTAGTCAATTCAAGCCAACTTAACCCTCTTCATTCATCCTGTTATACTGGTTAAGTGTTATTGGTAATTCATGTTGACTTAACCCCGTCACAAATCAAGTTATATTGGTTAAGTATTTCTTATTACTTAACCCTACCCATTCACCCTTTATTGGTTAAGTGTTCCTTTTTAACTTAACCTTGCCCGTCTGTTTTAACTAACCTGTTATTAACGGTTAAGTATTATCCCTTCATGTTTTAGGCTTAACCCTATTCCTTTATCAAAATCTGATGGTTAAGTGTTCAAGTTTACTTAACCCTACGGTCTAGCCCAGCTAACATATCAAATTGGCTAAGTGTATTAAATCTTACTTAACCCCAACCTCTAGTCCAGTTTACATGTTAATTTGGATAAGTGTGTTAACTTTACTTAACCCCACCTTCTAGTCTAGTTAACATGTTAATTTGGTTAAGTGTTTTCTTAGTTACTTATCCCCTACAAATCTTGTCTTGTTACGATGTTAAGTTTGGTTAAGTGTCCCTATGGACTTAGCCCTCCCATTCTAGCTTAACTGTGCTTAAGTTGGTTAAGTGTTCCTATGGACTTAACCCTCCCATTCTAGCTTAACTGTATGAACCTAACCCCACCTACCAGTCTTGTTATCATGTTAAGTTGGTTAAGTGTCTTAGTTAACTTAACCCTAGCATTCTTGTTCTAGCTTTAACTAAATAAATTAAAGCCATGACCACTCACATTAGACAGATATTGTTGCGGTTACTGGATGTGCCGGTTGGTTCCGGGCAGGTTTACATCGCAACTCAGTCTAACCTCGGGTTAGGCTTATTCGTGTTTTCTAGTTCAAAGGGTTTTGATTAATTTTCAAATCAGGTTTTGAAAGTAACCATCCCGTCCGTCGGATCAGTTAGGGATAGCCAGGGAGAGCAGGAAACTTGTATTTTCCAAACTCAAGCCTAGACACAATCCTCTCTGTCACCCTAGAACTTTCTGGTTTATTATTAAAAGAGATGTCATTAACAAACCTTTAATTTGTCTAAATTAACATTTCCTCATTTAGGACAAATTTTATAAGTAAATTAATCCTAATTTACTTATTTCCCAATTACTCTTTTAATGTAAATTGTCAACATTTATTCTTACGGCCCATTTTCCCCCCTACATCATGTTTATGCTTTTTGGTATGTAAACCATACCAAATGAAGTGTCACTAACTATGATTTTGCTAATCCTGACAATTACTCCTAATTATGGGCAATTTCAAGTTTATGCCAATATACTTATCGAGCCAAATTAGCTAATCCAATTTTGATTTAACATTCTAATTCATGTCAAACTAGACTTATTACCCTAGTTCACAATTCATGTAAATGCTTGATTTACATGTCAATACAAGATTCAAATTACACATCTTATAATTTATGTAAAATTTATCCAATTTGCATTTCTATGAACATGCCATAATACATGTTCCCAATTTATGCCAATTTCCAAGTTAAACTACGTTTTAGTAAATTTCATATTTTGCCCCAAATCGCATTCCCACCGTTCGTATAATCGTGATTCAATCTAGATTATAGATAAATCTAGATTCGCAGAAAATAGGGAATGAACCAAAGATTGCTATGAAAAGGATAGATATAACAATTGGCATAAAATGGTTTTGAATAACGACGTAGGTTCAAGAACATGGGTAGACCTAACTTAATAGGTAAATTCCCAAGGTCTAAAACCAAGAATAGATAGAGCAGGTTCAAGAACATGGGTAGACCTAACTTAATTAGGTCCAAAGAGATAGGCACAGATTCGAATAGAAAGAAAGAGAATTGGCATATTCTTTTATTCCTTTAATTTCATGTCATGAACAAAGAAAAACGTTCAAATCTAGAAATAACTGACTTACAGAGATTAGATTAGAATAGAAAGGAGGCGTTGCTATGATTCGTAGAAGATCATTCGTTGAAGTCGTTTGAACCTCCTTTTGAATCCTAGCTTGAATCTCTTCTTCTTGAAAGTCTTTTGAGCAGCATCTCCTCGTCTTGTTTTATTTTATATCTATTATTTATTTATTTATATATTTTAGAGGAGGAGAAGAAGCCATGTCTAACTAGAATCTTCGCAGCATAAGGGTAGAAAAAGAATTGTGAATAGAGAAGAAGACCGGGGCTGCTTATATAGTGCTAGGCGGACGAACCTGGTCAGAAAATGTGACCAAATACAGCAGAACGAACCAGCCACAGAAAGCTGGAAAAAGCGGGTAGGTCGACACCCATGTCGACTGGGCAGTCGACATGCGGGGGTGGTGTCGACTGCACAGTCGACACCCCTGTCGACTTGACCTGGGCGGGAATTTTCCCGCCCTGCCCCCTGCGCGTTTGAATTTTGAATTTAACTCTATTTAAACTGTTTTGAACTTAGAATTTTCTGAAAACTTTGACGGGCCATATCTTGGTCATACGGACTCCGATTTTCGAAAACTCAGACTCTATTTCGCGTATTTTTCCGAGATGAACGCAATGGAGCAGCCCGTTTCCCTTGATTTTGATTTTAACTTTTAATTCTTCTTTGATTTGCAAATCTTAGTGTTATAGAATTATGGGGTGTTACATCTGAAATCTGGCGGATTACGAGAATTTCTAATTTCCTGAGTGAATGGGTTGTGATTGACGTCATCCACGTCATTCTGATAGGTGCGGCCTCTCGAGAGGCGTTGAATCAGATCTGCTAGTCGATTTCCTTTAAAAAGTTGTTGCAAACTGCCAAGATCAGAGCTAGTGCCCCCAGCTTTGAATGCAGGAGTAGGAAGCTATTGTAAGCGGGTCGCGGTTCGTGGTCCAAGGGGGGCGACTTGACCTGGTCGTGAGTCACGGAATTCATCTCGTGAGCTAGGTTCGTGAAGCGGGGGGGGGGGCAATCCAATTGGGTCTAGGAGGTAGGTCACGAACTGGTTGTTGTTGAGCAGGCAGGAGCGAGTTGTTGAGATCGGCTCGTGAGCCTGGTAGTGTGCCACGATCTGGGTCGCGGTCCAGTGGTGTATCATGAGACGAGTTCTGCTGTTGAGCAAGGGGGTTGCCCCCAAGTTCGAGTGATGAACGATCTGTCTTAGTGGCTTCATTTCCAGTGTCTTGAGTGTTGCTCGGCCTTCCATCCATCCGAACGAGGAATCCGTCCATCATTTTCTATTGTTTTTGGAGGAGATCATCTTTCCTTGCCATTTGATCTCTCAGTTCAGCGAGAACGACGTCCATCTCTTCTCGGGTCAAGTATGCAGAAGGATCTCCATGAGAGGAAGCTTCATGGCTTTCCTCGTTCCTTGCGTCTTCAGCGTCAGCGTCATCGGCATGAGCGGAAGTTCCAGTCTTCTTCCTTTTGATTGCCATTGATCCAATAGCCAAATTATCCAAGCAAAAGTTGAAGTAGTCGTGTGCCCCCTTCCTGGCTTACCAAAGAAATCTTATGCTTTTAAAATCAAAAAATACGTCTGGACTGGATAGCTATTAAAAAAAAGGATAACAGTTTGAACTTGAAAAAGTATGATTAGAAGAACATGAGCCCTATTAATATTGTCTGCATCAAGGTGAAGAAACGGATGTCCTTTAAAAGTGGTTATCATGGCCTTTGGCATAATCAATTATAAACAATTACTTCCAATAAAAAAACATTTGCCTTTTATATTTTTCCCATTTCAATTTCACTTAGATTGGTAACTAAAGATGCGAAATGTAAGCAAATTAAATGAATTGACTGATTGATCGGCACACAACATATCCAAAGGCAGAAAGAAAACGTTAAAATATTTAGTCAAATTATAATATGCAACTTTGCGCTTGGAAAACTACATCTCCTATCAACATTTTATATTGGATGCCCAAAATATTTTAGTAAAACAGGGAAATGAAAAGCAAGACCAATTTGGTGTATAGCAAATTTGCAAACCTTGCATTTCAAGCTCTGTACATGCTCCTATGATGTTGTTTCATAACAGCTATATGGATCCACCACATTGCTGCCAATTAAAAAAAAGACTTTCCCATTTTTTATTTATATATAGAAATTTCATTACTAATAAAATATCCCTGTTACAAAATAGCTGTTTAGGGTCAAGTTGCAAGTGCTATTATGCAGCTTCCTTTTCCCGTGCCATAAACTATAACTCAATAATTAATGAATTTATATTTATAAGAATAATGATCCTATAATCTCGATATATAAAGCAATCGTCATTAGAAAATTTCCAGCTATATTAAAATATCTATTTCCATTCTGGATGTTGAAATATCTGTAATAAAGCAATCTTTATTTATCAATCCAACAGTTGCAGTTCATTTATTTCCATTTTGAATTAAATTTTATTCATTAAAGGAGTGCTCATTAAACAATTCAATATGAGTCCAAATTAAAATAGATCTTAGTTGTTTATATTTAACTCAATAAAAGCGCTGTAAATGTCATGCATACAGTTAGCATATGGTTTTCTATATTTATTTATGCAGTATTGGACATAATGATGTAAAATGGTAAGGAACATATATAAAATAAGGTATATGATCCTGCTTGACCACTAACAATAAGAGTTAGCCAACATACAGTCTCTAAAAGCATAAGCGGAAAGAATAATTAAAACAATCAGTAAGAACAAAGGTAAACAAAAAGGTTACCAATGATAAATAGAAAAGGTATAGATTACAAAATAGCTTCAAGTGTTTGGGGGTGATATGAATGCGACATGAATGTTAATTAACTTATTATACTTCCTAATCTTGACTTTAGAGGATTATAGGTAAAAAGTAACTTTGATTGTGCATTTCAAGTGAAAAATGCATTATTGAGAAACTTTGAAATTCAAATATAAGTAATTGTAAACAGTGCATCTAACACGTAAACATGCTGAAATTGTAAATACAACATGTATGTGTATAATAAAAAATAATTGCATCACTGCTTCATTTCATTTCCATTCACACAATTAATGCAGCACGAAAGAGATTACCTTTAAAATACGTCGGAGAAATCAGTCATCAGCAAAAATCTTTTGCAGAAGTACCAATAATTCTGCACATATTTGTCAACCACAAATTAAATAGTTAGGAAAAAAAAGACTATAAGTTATGCATTTATGACCGAATTCTATTTAGATAGGAAAGTTGAAAAAAATATACTGATAAAATCAAATAACCACTATGCATATTAGATAACCATAATGTTGCATATTCCAAATACCAAACCTCTGTTGTGCTAGGGGAAGTTAAATTAGTTTAATTTAAATGCAGTGTATTGAATACTATGTACTGATAAATTAGATTATTTTTTTAAATTTACACGTTAACTATGATCATCAAATATTTTGTGTGCAGAAGTGCACTACCTATCCAAAAGTTAAAAAGCTACTGCTAGATATAGTTTCAGGCATTTGTGACATCTGCAGAAATATGCAATTAAAGAAAGAAAAAAGAGTGTGTCTGTGTTTATAACTTATTGCAATATAACTTTGTGGAAAGATCACAGTAACACTGAAGATATCATATGGTTACATGGTTAAATGCATATAAAATCTTTGATAGCTGGGATTGGGAAAAATATACAAATAATATTTTGGATGTAAAATTTAGTGATGTAATGATGTTTGGAAACAAAATATAAAATGCAATTAACATATCTTAAACAGAAGGGAGCTAAATCATCTTCCAATTTGGTAATTTCACTAATCAAGTTACCAGAATGAACTATAAAATATTCATACGTTGCAGCTCCTCCATTGATTATGTCTATTTAGGAATATGGCTACTAATTCAGAACCCATCATCAAGTTACCATAATAAAATATAACTAATTTGATAATTTCTACCATAATCATGGTTTCTTGTAAGTAAATTTAGAAATTGTTTGAATGAGAAAGATTACAAATGGAATCAAACCATTTGAATAATACTTGAACTGAAAGAAGCATTATATAAAAATGGATCCTCGCTATTTTAAACTTGAAATAAGATTTTTACTTGTTCCTATTAACAATAATACATCAGTCATCCGTATGTATAACAATTGAATAATAATCCCATCAAATAGCTTTAATTATAAAAGGGATGATGTGTAATTTTCATAAACACCATGAAATAAAGAATTATTAATAGACAGCAATAACATACCTGTATATTTTGCACCGTTTGTAACCATCAAATTTTAGCATCCATAATTTTAGCATTCATAAATTGATCAAGTTTTCATAGTGCAAGCAAATTATGATCATATATTAAGCAAACAAATTACCGAACAATTCAGAAGTGGAGAAACTACCAACTGAAACCATCTCTCTGAAGATTTTTGCCTTTCAGATCAGTGAGGCAGCAGCCGAGTGGAAAGTCCATGAAAGGATAAATAGAGCAAAAGGCGGTGGTATGGATATGAGTAAGTGGTAGTGGAGATGGAAAGTTAAGTCCAGGCATCATCTTCTTCATCATCGAATGTGCTCTTTTGTCGACTGATCCTAATTATTGTTGAGTGAAACCACTGCTTTGATGGATTACAAAATTGAACACAACCGAGGGAAAAGGAAAAAAAATTGAATTTCAGTTCAGAGTTATATAATTGAAATTTATGATAACTTGAAGATATCAAATTGTATTTCAGTCTGCCAAGCAAAATTGTCAAAAATGAAATGGTTCCTATTGCATATGAAATAAAATTTTCATATCAAAGATGTTGTATATAAGTAGAGAAGTACTTTGGGCATAGGTCCTTGTTAGGACCATCTAATTTGTTATTATTATAGATTTTAGCAAAGTGATTTATATAGACATCAAAATAGAATAACAATTGTTGATTAAAAATTAGTGAAACTATTTACAGACGTTTGAACAAATGAATGAATTAAAAGCCAATACAGTAGTGTATATCAAAATATTCACTTACCACAATACTTATAAGTGACTGTAAATAGCGGCCTTGCTGAATTTTTGGATTATGTGCAGACTGAAGCCAAGAGCAAAAAAAGTTACTCCACTTACTAAGAAATTGATAGTGATAACCAATTTGTCCACTCGCTCATTATACTCAACAATTGCAATAAAAATAATAAAAAGTAAATGGTTAATAAAAGAAAATGGTTCATAGTAAAAAACAATAATAACAAAAAATGCACTGCAAACATACAATTTCTTTAGTAGAAAGTAGTGAACAAAACAAAAGTAAGCACACCTGCTTCTTAGATGGGGTAGTATCTTTGTGTCATATTGACTTGCTCCACTTAGATGTTCCATTTTTTGGTTCTCTAACTCTGCAAAAAGAAAAAAAACATACAATCAACACAAACATGTATGTATAATATAGTTACTAAACCGAATAATCAAATTTTTAAATATGTAAACCATTATAGCATATCAAAAGAGTCAAAAATTTCAAAAACTGAATTTAAAAGTTATTGTTGAAGGGAGCAACTGACTTTCAGCACAAATGAACAATTTTCAATATATCACCTTATGCAAAATCATTGTCAGTTGTACCGTATTAAGAAGTATGGAATAATGTGAAAATGGAAAGTAAGAAAACATTTGAAGTCACATATTCCAGTTACTATGCATTTGTATATGGAAATAATCGAAAGTATAGGGTAGTGAAATTGGAAGCTAAGTTAGCAGAGAATTAATTTAGAATTAACTTGCGTCTGTATGTCTTTACTTATATTTGACTCGCATGAATATGGCGAAGAGGAGTAAATTCAAACCTATAGTTAGACGCCTTCAAAATTAATGCTTTATTTTGTAAAGGAAATCATTAGTTATTAAGAAACAAAGATGAAGTCTGAAAGTACAGGAACTAAAACTAAAGAAATACCAATTTTCATTAACATGAAATTGAAGAAGATACAATACAATGGAGATAAATTCCACCATTCAATGAAGTCTAGTTAGAACAGTACTATACAACAAATTAGGTATATCTTGCATAACGAAATGAGATGGTGAAAATTGTAAGTAGCAAATAATATTCAAGTCCCGAATTAGATTAATGAGAATAATTAAGATGCGGGAGATGTACGTGTAACATGACAAGAGGATCTGTTAAATCTGAGACAGAGTACAACACAATTTAGAATCGAGTAAGGCGAAGGCAAATCACATTGGATTCACGTAATCGAAAAAGCACGAAGATAAAAGATCATACCTTGACAGCGTCCATAGATTAATTAGATCTGAAATCAAGCTTAATGAAAGAAGAGATCGGTGGGAGATGTAATGGAAATGCAGCAACAAAATTCGGAGAAGAAAAGGAGTGGAGCACGAATTTCGAGAAAATGACGTAGTGATTTAAACGTAGAGTTGTTTTATCATAGTTGGACAAATCGTAGCCACTCTTTATCTAACCTTATATTTAATCTCAGACGCTCTTTATCTTGTTATTTGTACAAGGGGGGAATTTTATTATATAGATGTTAAAGTCCATTTTTTTTCATAACTAGTGCCATAGTCAATTTGCAAATTTATCAAGTCTGCATATTTTTAGTTCAATATTCCCTTTTGTTACAGTTTAACATTTTACGTCAATTTGGCCCAGAATTATACAATCTTTTATCTTGAATTAAGTTTCTCAATGCACGCAAAATAAAAAGTATTAATAATTCGCATAAAATTAGACACATACGTCTATGCCTAAAACAATTGTATACTTATGCTAATGTTGCAAATTTAGGCATATTTCTATAAAATCAGACGTAGAAAGGGGAAAGAAAACAGAAAGAATAATCTTACACTATTTTAATTATCAATTAACTAAAAACTGTATGAAAGAAAGACAGTAAAACTAAAAAACAACTTATATAAAAGAATATTCATAGAAAACTATAATTTGCACGAAAAACAAACAAAAAATGTGGGAACTGTAAATAAAACTGTAAATTAACAACTACAACTACTAGTAAGTCTATTTTCTTAAACAGAACAAAATCTGAATAATTATAAACACTCGCCAGAAAGCTTCCCTCGTGGCCTTGGTAGAACCCACCTCCAAAAGAAATTAAATAGAAAATATTCTATTTCTAATCCCAATCCCGTAAAATTTAATTTTGGTTGGCCCTTTCTCTCAAAAAGGAGACTAGCCTAGGCAGGGAAGAGATGTGTTATGAAGAATGAGTAGAGAGGAGGGATTTGATGTTTATTTATTGGTGGCCAAAATATCCTACCCTTTAGATTTAGATTTTAAATCATAACTAACCACGTCTTTGGATCAATCAAGGGTTACCATGTCAGCTCTGGATTTGAAATAGGCTAACCATAATTAAACACGTAAACCAAATCACTATGTAAAAATTTACTTTGTTCGATATGTTTTCGTGCCAGGTACATAAATGTGTCAAGAACGACATGGGTCGACCCACCCAATCATTGGATTGACACATGGGTCAACCAGCTTATGGCCTGAGTCGACCCATGGGTCGATCTGGGCGGTAGCTTGATTGCACAATGTAACGTATTTTTCTAGTTTGGATTTCAAACTTTGAATTATCCAAACACCTTCGATTTTCATCCATTTCTTGCAAATCATATATATATCTGGACCATAAAATCATAACGGACTCGATGGTGTAATTCCCGTTATCAAATTCTGATAATATTACAATTTATTCTTTAATTAATAAATTCATTTGTTAATTATTGTGTATTAAAATTTGGGTTATTATATTTTCCTCTCCTTAAAGGATTTTATTGCCAAAATATCTAAGGGTACGAGTTCAAGATAAATGTTTTCATACAAAAATCTACATCCATCTACTCAAACATCATCTATTTGCATCTGTTGTCCTTACTTTTTCTAATAATTTTCATGTAATTATGCAATAGTGTAGTGTATATGTCTCAAATTAATGCAAAATATTATAGGTCTACTAATTCAGTTGACCTCTATTTTATGCAATCATGTTGGTGATGTGTCCCTAAATGTATGAAAAAATCCTAATGACAAAAGATAGTTCTATATGTGTGCTCCAACCACCATTCATATAAAAAACCATACGATAACATCCATCCATAAAAAATAATATGAAATGCACAACCATCTATATGCATATGAAAGTGTCATATAAGCCAATCCACAATAGTACTCAGTGTGCATGTATGCATCCACTTGAAAACACTTGCATCCACTTTCGAACATCAAATATAAATTATTGTAGTAACATATTTCAATAGTATCTTACCATCCATAGGATAAATCCTAAAATTCAAAGGATATGAAAGATAGAACCTATTCAAAACTAACGATAGAAAAAGGAAGATCAAAGTGTACCATCAAAGAGAAAAGGATAAGAAGCATGCATCTTCTTCTCAGGTTACCAAGTAGCTTCGCTGACATCATCTTTCTATTGGACTAACAAGTCGCACTTCCTTATTCCTCAACTTCTTGTTTCATAGTCCAGAATTCATGTAGGTGCCTGACGGACGGATGCCTCTCTCTTAATTTCTACTTCCTCCAACTGACTAGGCTCCACTACCACGGTTGAATCATGTAAGCATTTTCACTAGTGCAAAACATGAAATACATCATGCACTCCTAAAAGTCTCTCTGGTAGCTGAACTCTATAAGCCATCTGCCCCACTCTCTCTACAATCAGGAACGGTCCTACGAACCACGAAGCCAATTTGACCGTGGAACCAAATCTTACTTCATTCCTCAGAGGTGATACATTTACGAATAATAGGCCTCAAATACTAAACTCTAGATTAGTTCTCCTCTTATTCACATTAGATTTCTACCAATCCGGCCCAAGAAGCAATATGTCAGTCGTCTCCTACCGATATAAGGGAGATCTGCAAGGTTGTCCATATAAAGACTCGAAGGGTTCCATGCCAATGCCCATCTGGAAACTATTATTATATGGAAACTTCACCAAGGCTGAAGTTCCTCCCATGTCCCTCTGAACTCCATTAAGCACGGTCTTAGTAGATCCTCAAAAATCATGTTCACCTTCTTAGTCTGCCAATCAGTCTAAGGATAATAAGCTGTACTCAGTTTGAGCATGTCCCCAAAGCTTCTTGCAGACTCCTCCAAAACACACCTGTGAAAATCGGGTCTCAGTCGGTCATTATGCTGGTAGGAACACCATAGATTCATACTATCCTCTTCACATAAACTAAGGCTAACCACGAAGTTGTCCTCTTTCTCTTGACTGGAATAACGTGAGCGCCCTTAGTTAATCAGTCTAAAATAATCCAAACAATAGTGTTTCCTTTCCTCGATCTAAACAACCCATCAATAAAGTCCATAGATACACTATCTCGCTTTCAAAGAAATATGTCCAATGGTTGGAGCAATCCAACAAGCTTCTTTTTCTTTTCCATTACCCTCTAACATGTCATACACTTAGACCCAAACTCAGCCACATCCTTTTTCAAGCCAATCCAGTTGAAAACTCGCTCCATATCTCAATATATCTTATCACCACCTAGATGGATAGTCATCTAAGAGTGATGTGCCTCAACCAACGCCGCACTCACCAAATTCCCTGTTCAGAGTACACAAAGTCTGGTATCTCAGCACAACCATTCTCTAATATTAAGAGAATATTAGATAAAATGTCTAGAAGTCTCTCTTCTATCGATCTTATCCAAGATATCCACCAGCTAGAGATCCTCTCACTACGTCGACCCTAATCTGCTCTAACAAGGAACACTGTACAGTTAAAAGTGCCAACAATCCAGAGGTTTAATTTGTAGATAGTCTAAAGTAAATTTGGAAATATATTCCAAGCTCCGCCACTCTATGAATAGGGGACTCAACGAAGCTCTCTGCCTGCTCGAGGCATCCGCAACCACATCCCCCTTTTCTGGGTTATAAGCAATCTCGAAGTCATATGATGCCGAGAACTTTATCCATTGCTTCTGCCTTAGATTGAAGTCCCTCTATGAGAACAAGTACTTTTAAGACTTATGGTTCGTGAAAAGATCAAATCTCTTGCCTAGCAGAAAATGCCTCCAAGACTTGAGTGCAAAAACTATCAAAGGTAACTCCAAGTCATGGGTAGGGTAATTACTCTCGTGATTCCTCATCTGTCTGCCCCCGTAGCACACAACCTTGCCCTTCTTCATCAAAACTACACCCAATCCAGTCCCACATGCATTTGTGTACACAAAAAATTTCTTGGAACCATCAAGAAGCGTCACCACCGGTGCACCAGTAAGAGCCATCTTTAATCCCAAGAAAGAATCCTCACAATCAACATCCCATGAGATACTAAGTTCTTCTTGGTTAGGCGGGTAAATGGTGCCGAAATCTACACAAAGTCCTTAATTAACTTTCTATAGTAACACACCAAACCTAGGAAGCTCCTTACTTCTATCACATTCTTGGGGGTCTTACAATCTGGTATCACCACTACCTTGGTGGGATCCATAGCCAATCCATCAGAAGAAACCATAAACCCCAAGAAACTCACTTCCTTCGCTAAAAATGCACTTAGAAAACTTTGCCTTAAGCTGATGTGCTAGAAAGTATGGACAATCTCTCTTAAATGTAAGGCATGCTCATCCTCGCTCCTCGGAATACCAAAATATCATCCACAAGACAACGACAAACTTATTAAGAACAACCCGGAATACTCATCTCACCAGATCCCCAAAATACACTAGTGCATTGCTTAGCCTGTGACACCCTGTAATATATACCTAAATACATAAATATTAATAATAAACAAAAATAAACAATTTAATAATAAGGCTGAAAAATGAGATTTTGCATCTTTAAGAATTTGTCTATGAAAATCTTTTACTTGGATTCATGGTGAAATTTTGAATTGTTTTCATATATAATATGCTAAAAGCGGTTAATGTATAAGGAAGATATAAGCAAATGAATTTGGACAGTAAAATGCAATATATATATAGTTAGATGAGTAATATATATGTGCCCAAAATATATTTAAATACAAGAGGGAGAAATTGTCAAACAGCGGATAAGATTACGAGGATAGAGAATATTATAAGTAAGGAAAGATATAAGAAAATAAAGCAACGTATTAATTAACTAACACCTCAGCGGCACATAAATTCATTGGGCATTTCAGCGACCAGGAGGTCGACCGCCCCTAAGAAGGAGTGTCGACCACCGGTCGACCGCCTGGCGGTTGGGGAGCCCAATGAATCTATGTTTGGTTAGGGTTTCCAAAAGGGATATATAAATATAAGGCCATGATTAAATCTAAGTAATCTAACGGCTCATGCTTACACGGGAAACTATATATAGGCCCTCAAATCCCACAACAAAACCCTAGCCACTTCTTATCTCTACTTCCATGCCATCCTTCTCCCATTGCTAAATTCCAGAAAAGGTTAGGAATTTCTTCTACTTCTCTAACCTTTATTCTTTTCTTCTCTGTACTTTAAATTCATATTGGTTTAAGTATGAATTCTGGAATTTAGATACATATATATAAGATTATGAATGATGTTTCTTACATATATATTAGGAGGATTGGAGCATTCTTGTCATGAAGATTAAACACAGATCTGAAACTACAACAAGAATCTTACTTGTTCTTCCTTAGATTCGTTAGTGGAATATCGTATTCTTAGGCATATTCTATTTTTTAATAAATTAACATTGTTGATAGCTATGCCTAAGAGGATTTAGAAGTCAATAACTTCAATATAAAAAACCCCAAATCCTCTATTTTATATTTGCGTAAGAATTGTCATGTTATTTGGGTTTGTGGATTTTTTATCTTAATATTGGATTGAGGATGAAAGGGATGTTGTTGTTGTTTCTACTTTGTGTAATCCAACCTTATGTAACATTTGATTGTAACCTAAAAGGGTTTAAATTTGGTAATTCCATGATTTGATTATGTTTAGATTCTATTTTGGATCCAAAAATATTCATACATAAAATATATGAAATGTAAACGTTTTGATGTGCATAACACCAAAAAGAGGTGAATTAGTTAAAGTGGAACATATAAAAACAAATGTATGCATTATATGTGTATGTTATACTCTATTCTTTATTAGTTATTGAAATCGCTCCAATAAGCCTAGGATGCAAGTTGAAATTTGTATGTATGTTTATTTTCCATTCACTAATATTTGTTATTGTGTTATTATGCCAACATGCCTAAATTGTTGCGGTAAACATATGGAAAATTAACTTGTATACCTTAATTTAGATAAGTTGACAATTTTTGTATCGTTGGAACGTTTTCTCGTTGATACAAACATTAGCGATAATTATGTGTTATAGTTATTATACTTATACAAACGTAATCAACATAATTAACGTTATATTAGCATAATAAACGTGATTGGGGTAGGACTCGAATTTGAAATGTCCCCATGTATATATATAATTGATCGCTTGTGTGTGCGTATAGAATGGCTTTACATATATTAATAGTGACACATAGACACGAGGTTAGTTTCCATTTATGGCAGAAGCCTGCCCGGAACCGATCGATAAATCCAATAATCACAAGTAGGACTAACTTATATGAGAGGTCTTGTTGCCATGGGCAATTCAAACTTAGTACACTATGACACAAGGTTAAACCTACTTGTAGTAGAAGCCTGCCTGGACCCGCCCGACATATCCAGCATCTACAGGTATATGATTTAATGTGAGAGGTCTAATGTGTGTGTGTGTCTATATATATATATATATATATATATATATATATATATATATAACTATACATATAAGTCTATTATGTGGGTAAATAGGCAGGTTTACTACACCTTGAGAAGGTCTTAACTGGTTGACTCTCTTCCTGTCTAATTTGGGTCTTAAGTGGTTAGGACTAGGATCCCTCCTAAGGTTTATTACATAGAGAGGAACCAAAGTCATGGGACCCACCCTTAGTATATTCGAAGTAAGTCTTTAGTTCCTCCTTCCCAGAAAGTGGTTAGGCATAAGCGGTAACCGAGTAGGGAGTTCACGGGGGATGTCCACTTCCTCTAGAAGCTTGTAAGAGCTAAACTAGGGTTATATAAAAGATGTGTGACCATTGCATGCTCACCAACTGCCTAAGGGAAGTCTTGAGAGACATAAGTGTTCTACATAATATATGTTAAATAGTAACGTTCGAAATACTACTTATCATATTACAATTAAGAGTATAGATTTTTGAACGTTGACGTACTAGAATGGGGTTTTAAGGGGCTGGGTTTTGCCTCGGATTATAAGAGATCATAAGAATCCACATTTAATAGGGCTATAAGTGACCAAGAATGCCCACCTCATTGGGTCTTTACCCTAAAAACACTAATCGGCGATTGACTTTGAAATCCACCTCATTGGTTAGACACTTGGTGTTTTTGTGAATGTTGTCTGCTGCGTAGACATACCTTGACCTATGTGACCTACTAAAAATATAGGGTATGTGCTTTAAGTAAACACCATATTTCAGTCACAAGGAACTTTATGTTTTGACCCCTTTCCTTAACATATCCAACCGGTCAGTAGATGCGGTAAAGTTCATGGATGAAGTCACGATGGGAGCTGGGGATGAAGACGAAGTCGTTATGCTATTAATAGTTGTTATTGCTTTACTTCTTATGGAAACATTTGAGAATGAATTATTTGATGTACCCATGGAGCAGATGTAATCTTGACAGTTGTGTTGGAATTCTATGATTCTTAAATAAAGTGCTACATCTTATTTCAATATTATATTTTCTCTTTCCGCTGTGCGAGATTTTCCATTCGAAGTGTATGTATATGTTTTTTTTGGCAAAGCGTAGTGTATGTATATGTTATCTGTGCAAATGTAATTCCTTACAGGAACCAACGACCAATGACTCTAAGTTTCAATGGGCCTTTTTTAGGTCCGTTCCGGGTGGGTTGTTTCATTTGGTATCAGGGCATAGCTTACCCGATTATAAGGGTATTATACGTATGAGAGGCATATTTGTATTTTGAAAAAGTTTTTTTCGAACTATATATATATATAATATAAATTTACCCCAATAAGCACACACATCTATACTAGGCAGCTTTATCGTTTTCTTCCCTTTTCAGCTTAAATACTGTCTCAGAAGTATCCACTAAAGGATTCTTCCTTTCCTTTTCAGATAGTAGAATGTCTAATAATCCTATCAAGCAGGGTAACTAGCCAAGGCCCTGTTACTTGCCAAAATGGTTCCAACAAAATCTTTGTACTATGGAACAGGTCTCTGCTGCAAATCCTACCCTAGCGGCTCCTTCAGCTCCTGCCACTGAGGTAGTCTTTGAACTTTCTCGCATTTGTAAGAGCTTTGTGAATCTTGGAGGGAAATCATTCACTGGAATGGAAAGTTTTATTAATGCCCAATCTTGGATAATGGATTGTGAAAGAATTTTCAAAGCTACTGTCTGGCCTAATGAAGTGAAAAGGAGAATTGCGTCCTGGCTCTTGAATGACGAGGCCCTTGAATAATGGAACTTATTGTTTGTAGAGAACGAGGGCCGGATATTTACCTGGGCCAGATTCAAAACTCGTTTCAAAGCAAAGTTTTTGCCAAGGGAAGAAATGACTATTCAGTTGGAGAAATTCATCCACCTCAAGCAAGGAAGCTTGAGCTTGCAAGGGTATGTAGCCAAATTTACCGAATTATGTAAGTTTGGGAGAGGTTTGGTGGACCACCCCATGAATAAAACCTTGAGGTTTGTTAAAGGGTTAAACTCCCTGCTGAAGAAACTTTATTAGCCCAAGTAAAATTTGGGGCAACTTAATAAACCCTGGTAGGGACAACTATCATATGCACGACTGAAGGTCCCAAGGAGGGTATAGAAGGTGAGAAAGGAGAAGGTAGTTCCAACAAGAATAAGAAAAAGGAATGGTGGAAAAACAAGAAGAGAAGGGGCAAATTAAAAAAGGAAGCGAAGACTTGTACGAGGTGCAACCGCAAGGACTATGAGGCCAAGGAATGTAGGGCCTCGTTGGCGAAGTAGGAATTCAAAGGAAAGTGTTTCAACTGCCATGGAGAAGGACACATGTTTAAGGACTGCCTAAAGCCCAAAGTTATCAGAAGTGGCCAGAATTATGCAATATGGGCAACACTGATTCAAAGCCAACCCCCAAAGGACCGAGAGAAACCCACACACTTTTGCTTTAGGAAATTTTTTGTACAACTTGTTCGATTCCAGAGCGACTCATTCTTTTTTCTCTAAGAAACTAGCTAATCTTTTGAATCTTCCCATGTCTATCTCTGATAGTACGATAAAGGTGGCCAAACCTATCAGAGGATCTAAGTATCTTGAACTATTTTTCAGAGACCTAGTATTGGAGGTCGACAATGTTTAGTTCCTTTGCAAAGCGTATGCGTTGGATTTTATGGGATATGACCATATCCTAAGTATGGATTGGCTATCATTTTATGGGGTCGTCCTAGATTGCAAGTACAGAATCGTTCGTCTTAGGAGCTGAGGAGGACATAGCCTAAGTATTCCTTGTAATGTTAGGAACAAGGATAAAGCCTTGGTATATTCCATATCTCCAAATTCAGAAGGACCATCTTCGGTCCCTATAGTTTGTGAGTTCATGGATGTTTTTGAGGAAGTCACGGGACGTACACCCTATAGAGAAATCTCTTTTCGCATTGACCTAAAAAAGGACGCTTGACCAGTAGTACTACCCTTGAGGCATATGGCGCCTAAGGAAAGAAGGGAGTTAGATAAGCAGATTTCAGAATTATTACAAAAAGGTTTCATTCGATGAAGTACCTCAGAATAGGGTGCACCCATTGTGTTTTCCACCAAAATAAACAGATCTTTAAGACTTTGTGTGGATTATAGAGAATTTAATAAATTGACCAAGAAAAATAGGTACCCCTAACCTAGAATCAATGACCGTTTTGACCACTTAGGAGGAGCCCGAGTATTTTCCCAACCAGACCTTGCTACTGGGTTTCACCAGTTAAGAATTGCGGAGGACAATAAGGACAAAACTGCAATTAGGATGCTGGATGGATTATTCCAATGGGAAGTTATGCCCTTCGGACTAACGAAAGCACCCGCCTTCTTTGTTGACCTCATGAGTAGAGTGTTTAGGGGAATTCTAAATAAGATTGTCGTAATCTTCCTGGATGATATCCTTATATTTTCAAAAGATCATAAAGAGTATGAAGATCACTTAAGATAAGTTCTAGGGATATTAAGAAAGAACCAATTAAAAAAAAAAAATTTGAAGTGCTATTTCTAGAGGAAAGATGTTAGATTTTTAGGACATATTGTGTCAAGTGAAGGCTTGGCCATAGACCCCGCAAAGATTGAGGCAATCAAGGAATGGAGGATACCCCGAAATGCTACCGAACTAAGAAGCTTCACTAAAGACATTACAAAGATTGCTACTCCTTTAACCCAATTAACAAAGAATAATTTGTTGTTTTCTTAGAGTAATAAATGTGATATAGACTTCAAGAAATTAAAGGAAGTATTAACTAGCGCACTAGTCCTAATTATACCCGATGGTTCAAAATGGTTTACAGATTACATTGATGCATGTGGGACCGGTTTAGGAGCGGTGCTTATGCAAGAAGGAAGAGTAGCTGCTTATTCTAGTAGATAACTCAAGGATCCAGAGAAGAGATACCCAGTTCATGACCTTGAGTTAACCGAAGTAGTGTTCGCCCTTAAAATGTGGAGGTATTATCTTTTAGGGGAAAAATTTGAACTTTTTTCCAACCATAAATCCCTTAAATATTTATTTATTTTCTCAATGTGACCTAAACTTGAGACAACAACGGTGGATGGAATATATTGCCTCAGTTGATTTCATGATTTAGTATACCGCGGGAAAGGAGGAAAGTTGTAGCAGATTCTTTAATTAGGAAACATGCAACCTTGAATGTGGTATTAGAATGGAAACAATTAGAGTTTCTCTCTAATTTTAATTTGCAGCCCTCGTCAACAAATCCTAATGGTTTCCTCGGAGCTATAATAATTAGACCTGCCCTAAAAGAGAGGATTCGAGGTACACAAGACCTTGATGAAGAGTTAATAAGAATAAAGGGTAAAGTGGGAAAGAAAGAGACCTTTTCCCATTTGGTTAGATATTCAATCGACGATGATGGAAGTTTACTTTGGTATGGATGACTTTACGTCCCTAAGGATGAAGGGTTGAGAAAAGAAATCATAGAGGAGTGCCATAGATCAAAAATGACTATACACCCCGGTGGGGATAAAATGCACAAAGATATGAAGAGTAATCTCCATTAGGAAGGAATGAAGAGAGATTTAGCCGAGTTTATGGCTAAATGCTTGACGTGCCAGAAAGTAAAAGTGAAACAAGGGAAACCCGGAGGGTTATTACTACCTTTCGAGATCCCTATGTGGAAGTGAGAACATATTTCCATTGACTTTGTACATGGAATTTCTAGAAGCCAAAGGGTAACGAGGCCATTAGGGTTATGGCAGTCCTTTTAACCAAAAGCACCCATTTTATACCAATTAGGAAAACAAGGACTGCAGCCTCATTAGCCCAACTATATGTCAAAGAAATATCCAGACTACATGGTACCCCATCGAGTATTGTGAGTGATAGAGACCCCTTGTTCACAAGCGAATTTTAGAGAAGACTACATCAACATTGGGAATGGCCCTCAACCTAAGCACAAACTATCATCCGTAGACTGATGCCCATACGGAAAGGGTAAATAAGATTTTGGAAGACTTGCTCAGAGCTTGCATCATCAACTTTGGAGGAGTTTGGGAGCAGGACCTTCTGCTCGTAGAGTTCACTTATAACAATAGTCTTCAAATGACGACTGGTATGACCCCTTTTGAAGCGCTTTATGGGAGGCCATGCAAATCGCCAACTTGTTAGTGGGAAACTACCGACAACTTCTACTTTGACCAGACTTCGTCTGTGATTCCACGGAGAAGATATCCTTGATTAGGCAGAGGATGAAGGCAGCTGAAGACTGTCAGATATTGTATGCCGATAAGCGAAGGAGGAAACTCGAGTTTACTGTTGGAAACTTGGTATTTGTAAAAGTCTCCCCTCTTAAGAAGACTGTTTGGTTTGGGAAGACTGGGAAGTTTGCTCCCAGATTTATTGGGCCTTTTCGTGACATTGAAAAGATTAGATCTTTGGTTTATCGAGTGGATCTCCCAGAGCGTTCATCGGGGATCATAATGTTTTTCATGTATCTCATCTAAAAAAATGCCTTCATGACTACTATCAGACTTGAGCTTGATGAAGTTCGGGACACAGAAAAACTCGAGTTGGAGTCTAGAATGTTGTGTGCCACTGCAAGGATTGTAGAGCACGAAATCAAGAGACTCCACAACAAAATTGTTCGCCTTGTCCAAGTACAATAGGAAAATGATCCTGCGGAAAGCATATGGGAGACTGAGGACAAGATGAAACAGACTCACCTGGGGCTTTTGCAGGTAATTTTTCCTCAAAATAAAGTTTGTGGATGCATTGTGATTGCTAAATTGGACGTTAGGAAATGGGTACAACACCATTACACAATGCACTCATATAGAAATATATACATAATTAGGTTGTTTTGCATACATATTGCATCACTTAATACACCAACATGCTAGGATAGAGCTCACTTTAGTGGATCTGCAGTTCATAACCACCACGAGTCATGGATGTTTATGGATGAATTAAAAATAACAGGGATGTACAACATGGATGTTTCAAGCGAGTTATGCTTTTTTCCCCTTCAAAGAGATTTCGGGACGAAATCCGTTTTAAGGGAAAAAGAATGTAACACCCCGTAAAATATACCTAAATAAATAAATATTAATAATAAATAAAAATAAATAACTTAATAATAAGGCTGGAAAATGAGATTTTGCAGCTTTAAGCATTTGGCTACGAATTTTTTTTATTTGGATTCATGGCAAAATTATAAATAGTTTTCATATATAATATGCTGAAAAAGGTTAATGTATGAGGAAGATATAAGAAAATGAATTAGGTAAAATGAAGAATATATATATATATATATAATTAGATGAGTAATATATATATATGTCCAAAATATACTTAAATAAAAGAGGGAGAATTTGGAATTCAAACAGTCGATAAGATTATGGGGACAGAGAATATTATAAGTAAGGAAAGAGATAAGAAAATAAAGCAACGTATTAATTAATTAGACACCTCAGTGCCGCATAAATTCATCGGGTGTTTCATCAACCAGGAGGTCGACCGCCCTTAGGAGGGGTGTGGACCACACAGTTCTACCACCCAGTGGATGAGGAGCCCAACGAATCTATGTTTGGTTATGGTTTTCTAAAGGGATATATAAATAAATATAAGGCCAGGATTAAATCTGAGTAATATTACGGCTCATGCTTATATGGGAAACTATATATAGGCCCTCAAATCCCACAACAAAACTCTAGCCACTCTCTTATCTCTACCTCCATGCCATCCTTTTGCCATTGCTAAATTCCAGAAAAGGTTAGGAATTTCTTCTATTTATCTAACCTTTATTCTTATCTTCTCTCAACTCTAAATTCATATAGGTTTTGTTATGAATTCTAGAATTTAGATATATTCATATAAGATTCTAAAAGATGTTTCTTACAAGTATATTAGGAGGATTGGAGCACTCTTGTCATGAAGATTAAATACAGAACTAAAACTACAACAAGAATCTTACTTGTTCTTCCTCAGATCTGTGAGTGGAATATCGTGTTCTTAGGCGTATTCTAATTTTTTTAATAGATTAACATGTTGACAGTTGTGCCTAAGAGGACTTGGAAATCGATAACATCAATATAAAAAACCCCAAATCCTCTATTTTATATTTGCGTAAGAATTTCATGTTATTTGGGTTTGTGGATTTTTGATCTTAATATTGGATTGAGGATTAAAGGGGTGTTGTTGTTTCTACTTTGGGTAATCCACACTTATATGTAACATTTGATTGTAACCTAAAAGGGTTTAAATTTGGTTATTCCAAGATTTGATTAGGTTTGGATTCTATTTTGGATCCAAACGTATTCATACTTGAAATATATCAAACGTAAATGTTTTTATGTGCATAACACCAAAAAGGGTGAATTAGATAAAGTGGAACATATAAACAAATATGTATGTATTATATCTATATGTTATACTCTATTCTTGATCCATTATTGAAATCATTCCAATAAGCCTAGGATGCAAGTTGAAATTTGTATGTATTTGTATTTTCCATTCACTAGTATCTATTATCGTGTTGTTATGCTATCATGCCTAAATTGTAGCGATAAACATATGGAAAATTAACTTGTATACCTTGATTTGGACAAGTTGACAATTTTTGTATCGTTAGAACGTTCTCTCGTTCATATGAACATTAGCGGTAATTATGCATTAGAATTATTATACTTATATAAACATAATCAATGTAATTAACATTATGTTAGCGTAATAAATGCGAATAGTATAGGATTCGAATTTGAAATATCCCTATGTATATATAATTGATCGCTTGTGTGTGCATATAGAATGACTTTACATATATTAATAGTGACACACAGACACAAGGTTAATTTCCATTTGTGGTAGAAGCCTACCCGAAACTGACCAACATATCCAACAACCACAAGCAGGCCCAACTAATGTGAAAGGTTTGGGTGCCATGGGCCATTAAAACTTAGTACACTATGACACAAGGTTAAACCTACTTGCAGTAGAAGCCTTTCCTAAACCGCCCGGCATATCCAGCATCTACATATATATAGTTTAATGTGAGAGGTGTAGTGTGTATATATGTATATATATATATATATATATATATAAGTATATTGTGAGGAAAAATAGGCAGGTTTACTACACCTTGAGAAGGTCTTAAGTGGCTGACTCTCTTCCGGTCTAATTTGGGTATTAAGTGGTTAGGACTAGGATCCCTCCTAAGGTTTATTCCTTGGAGAGGAACCAAAGCCATGGGACCCACCCTTAGTGGATATAAAGTAAGTCTTTGGGTCCTCCTTCTCTAAAAGTGGTTAGTCATAAGCGGTAGCGGAGTAGGGTAAATTACGGGGGATGTCCACTTCCTCTAGAATCTTGTAAGGGCTCAACTATGGGCAGAATTGGTATATAAAATATATATGGTCATTGCATGCTAACCAACTGTCTAAGGGAAGTCTTAAGCGACATAGGTGTTCTACCCGTAATATCAGTTAAGTAGTAACATTCGTAATACTACTTCTTGTATTACAGTTGAGAGTATAGACTTAAGAACGTTGATGTACAAGGAGGGGTGTTAAGGGGCAAGGGTCCACCTCAGGGTTATAAGAGATCATAAGAATCCACCTTTAATAGGTCCATAAGTGACTGAGAATGCCCACCTCGTTGGGTCTTTACCCTAAAAACACTAATGAGCGATTGACTTTGAAATCCACCTCATTGGTTAGATACTTGATGTTTGTGTGAATGTTGTGTGTTGCATAGACATACATTGACATTTGTAACCCGCTAAAAATATAGGGTATTGGCTTTAAGTAAACACCATATTTTAGTCACACGGAAGTTTATGTTCTGACCCCTCTCCTTAGCATATCCAACAGGTCAGTAGATGAGGAAAAGTTCATGGACAAAGTCATGATGGGAGTTGAAGACGAAGTCATTTTTCTATTATTATTTGTTATTGTTTTACTTCTTATGGAAACATTTGAGAATATTTTATATACTCATGGAGCAGATGTAATCTTGACAGTTGTGTTGGAATTCTGTGATTTTTAAATATAGTGCTACATCGTATATTAGTATTATATTTTCTCTTTCCGATGTGTGAGATTTTCCATTTGAAGTGTATATATATTATTTATGCAAATGTAATTCCTTACAGGAACCAATGACCTGTTTAGAATGGCTCTAAGTTTCGATAGACCTTTTCTAGGTCGAAATTTAGGCCCATTCCAAGCAGGTTGGTACACAATCCAAATGACAATCCAACCACTGGAACAATCCATCAGGAGTCCTAAAAGCTTTCTTGTCTATACCATCCTTTGCTACACAAAGCTTTTGGAAACCAATGGCAAAATCCTATTGAGAAAATAACGATGTGCCAACCAAGTGGTCAAATAGATCATTAATTCGAGGAAATGGGTAGCAATTCTACTTCATAAGCTTATTCAACTCTTTATAGTCCACGCACATTCGGAGGGAACCGTCAGCCTTGGTAGTAAAGACTACCGGTGCTCTCCACTCGAGGTTACTATGTTTAATTAATCCTTTCTCCAGAAGCTCACCCACTTGCTTGTTAAGGTCTCTTCGTTCCCTTGGAGCTATATGACGAACATGCAACGCTTCTGGCTTCGCATTATCACTAAGATGGATCCGGTAATAAATCTCTTGCTTAGGAGGTAGTCCTCTTACATCCTCAAATACATCTTGATACTCATATACAATGGGTGCATAATAAATGTCATCAATATAAGAATCTATAGAATAAAATAAATCAAAATGACTCACCCTCGTGTGTTGCAAGAAATCTCGAGTGTCCTACCACTATAAGTCATCAAATGAATGTCCCTATCTCGTAGCCAGTGCTTAATATTGAAACTTTTAAACCCCTGCAAATCATAGATAAGTGTGCCAAACCACCTATTGGGTTTGAAACAAATATGGGATCAATGACAAGTGAGATAACTAAGAGCAAACAATCGACCAACGTGCTAGAAATAAATGAACGAGATGCTCCCAAATTGAAAAAAGTATAAATGGGAAAGTCGGATATAGACCTTCTACTGCCACTTTCCTACCTTGTTTTGGACCAATACTAGTCAAAGCTTCTTTTACCACATGAACCTATGTTGTCGATGTACCCGCTCCTAATCCTGCCTTATGTGGACATGCATTACTAAGATGCACAGGCTTCCTAAAATTAAAGAACTTTTCTCTCAATGTCGTTATTCTGCAATCCTTGACAAAATGTCTTATCATCCCACAACCGTAAAACTTGACATTTTTCCTTAATATATCCCTTAGAAGGTGCACCAACTTGCATCTTCTTGCCTTTCTTGTTTTCCTTCCATTTTTTCTTTCGGCTAAAAAGATTAGGTACTTCTCTTTTAACATCTTTTATCTCTTCTTTTCTATCCTCATGCATTAAACTCATCTCTAATAATGCATCCAAATTTGCTTCCATTGGAATATGGGTCACAACCAATCCTTGGAGAACTTGATTCAGCCTTCTAACAAATCTGAAAAACTTTCTCATTAGCTGTATTGACCAAGTCCATCCCAAACCTTGATAACTCATTGAACTGGCTAATGTACTTCTTGACATAAAGATTTCCATGCTTTAGCCTAAGGAGCCTGTGACGGCCTGCCCCGCACCAACCGGCATTTCCTCCGTAGGTGCGCTATACACATGCCCGACTAGCACGGAACAGTCGCCAAAGAAAGGAAAGAAGTGAATGTACTAATCGAAAATGTGTAGAATGTCTCACAGCGCATGGAATAAAATATAATAGTTATATTACTTTGACATAAAACAGGCGAGACAATGCATAAGCTGAAAACTAAACCAACACAGCAGCGGAAATCCAAATACAGCTCATGATCTAACATCATTATTACAACTTTAAAACTGTCTCTAAAGCAAAAGAAAGCTAAAGTAGAAGATGCACTACTAATGCCCAAGCATTGATCTTCAACAACACAGGGAGAATATCTATATATATCATACGTGGAAGCCTCCTGCTCGTCACCTGATCAGCTACTCGTGCATACCACCTAACCTGTCTCTAGTCTGCTCGTGTGAGCACCCAGAGTAATAAGAAGAGACATAAAACTCTGAGTCGGACAAAAATTCTGGTATGAGCGATAAGCAGGTAAACAGAAAAATAACAGGTATACTAAACCATACCTGAACCTGGACCTGCAACCAAAGAGTTAGCACTACATACCGTACAATACTCTAAGGTGCCACTGAACAGATGGTGTAAAGATAACACGGGTGGGGGTGTGCATATCATAATGAAGGCAAACAATCCAACACGGCAACCATCCTTACATCTCTCACTCAATGCGTAAAGCATACGATGTCCACCACTGTCAATCACCAGACCCATCGAAGCAGTGACGGAGTTCGACTTGTACAACTACTGCTAACACGAAGCTTACCTCATGGAGTCATGACCAAACCTTTACAAATCACCCCACTTCATTGTTCTATAGCTCTTTAGTCGTACCAAGGCCACTGTGGCCCTGAATCCGTTCACGTACCCTCTACACATAGTGATCCAAAGTTATAGACATCGACAACTCCTTAGCACACGTCCCGCAGCAAAGCCCAACTCATGAAGTCGACTTGTTGGTTCCCAACTGGATCCTAAGTACAAACTTCCCATTGGACCACCTTTGCATCTCGGGTTTTGGTCTTCATCTCCGGATCTGTTCGGATCTCCTTCTAGCCATCGGCTCGGCCTTCAGCTCGCAGTCATCAACACAGTTCGTGATTAATACTCTTAACTGAATAGGATCGGGTACCTCAAGCTCCTCCATGGTGCATCGGTTCGGGTCGCGAGTGACCACTCGGGTCGGTTCGGAGACGCGATTCGATCCGGATAGGGCACTCCGACTTTAGATCCTTCATGGCCATCTCTTCACGTGCTTCCAGGCGGTTCGGTTCAGAGGAGATGGCTTAGTTCGTGATGTGGCTCTACGACCCCATAGGGCGATTCGATCCAGCCCTCAATCCCCCATCCGACCCGAATTCCTGCAGTTTGTCCAACGAGCTGTTTTACGCCATTCGACGGCATTTTCGACCATTCTTACTATTCTAACAATCACAAAGCATATCATACAGTCATAGCAACATATAGAAGTGACCATAAACACCAAACCAACAACATGACAAGGTTAAACGGAACAAACATAGCCAAAACCTCATATTTTCCCTTAAGCATATTTAGGCAAAACTAATGATATGATTAGCAAAACTTAATCAAATTAACCCAAGTTTCTAACAGAGGCCTAAGACATGATTTAAGAATTTATAAATATTTTTCCAGAATTTATTAGTGTATAAATTCGCTAATCAACACTAATTACCCTTAATTAACCATAATTAGTGAGGAACTATGCAAATCACTCACCTTAGCCACAAATAAAACCTTTAGAACTGAAACTCTACTGTTTGGGCGCGAATACCAATGCAACACAGTAGCTCTGCCTCGATTCTTGTGCTAATCCGCCTTGATTTGATGCTGCTAAGCTTAATCCTTGATTAGAAAGTGATTTGGAGGTGTTTTAGAGGTTGGAGGCCATTGTTAGGGTTTCTAAGAGGTAAGTGGCGGCTAGAAAACTGAAATAGAATGAAAATCTAACTCATTTCAGCCTCCCCATAACCCTAATCCCGAAATGGGTTATGGGCCCATTCACTAATCACCCTATTTGGCCCGATTAAGCAGTTTTTCAATTTCTGAAACTTGTTTCAGCCATATCTCCCAAACGGTGAGTCCGTTTTGCTAATATGGCCACTCTACGGAATTGTAAACCATCATTTGAATCTAATGGAAGTGGTTTCAGGTCAAAACTCCTTTCCAATCAAAAGTTATGGCCAAAACAAGATCAGCTAGGGGCAAAACGATCATTTAAAAACCGGCAAAAATCTTGAACATGGGAAATGACCCCAATAGTCGTCTCCCAAAGTTACATGACCATACGACTTCGTATGTGAAAGAAATAAATATTCTACGATCATTCGATGCGTAGAATGCAGGTCGTTACACTCTTCCCCCCTTAAAAAATTTCGTCCTCAGAATTCCTTAACCCAAAACATACAAAGGATCCCGCATGCCTACCAACCACATACAACAATCAATCATGCAAAACAAACAAAACAAGCCCATCCTAGCATGCGGAAAGACTAAATCGAAGTTAAAATATTACCAGGCGAAGAGTTCTGGATACATCTTCCTAATACTCTCCTCTGTCTCCAAAGTACAGTCATTCTGATTCTTGCCCCACTGAACTTTGACTAGATTCACCACTTTCCTCCGAAGTTGCTTCGTATCGTTCCTAACAATACGCATAGGCTTGCGGTTCCCAACCGCCTCGGGTTCAACTTCGATATCATCCAACTGATCAGGTGAAATAGTCACATCTGGGTCGTGCACGAACTTCCTTAACTGGGAAACATGAAATATGTTGTGAACTCCTGGCATCTTCTCTGGTAATTCAACTTTGTTTGCCAAATTCCCAATTTGCTCAAGAACTGGGAATGGACCAACAAATCATGGTGCTAACTTGCCTCTCCTGCCAAATCGTATCACGCTCTTCAACAGAGAAATCCTGACAAACACCAAGTCGCCAGTGGAGAACTTTAATTCTCTTCTCCTCTTATCAGCATAACTCTTCTGTCTATCTTGGGCAGCCTTCATTCGCTGTTGGATAACTTAATCTTAGCTGAAGTTTCTCTTATCACATCTGGTCCAAGCACAAACTTCTCACCAGTTTCTAACCAACATGACAGTGAGTTGCACGGTCTTCCGTACAAAGCTTCAAATGGAGCCATACCGATACTGGATTGATAGCTATTATTATATGCAAACTCTACTAGATGCAAATGGTCATCCCATGATCCTCCGAAATCCAATACACAGGCTCTCAAGAGGTCTTCTAATATACGATTCACCCTCTCTGTTTGACCATCGGTTTGAGGATGATACGCGGTACTGAGATGTAGTTCTGATCCCAACGCCTCTTGTAAGCTCTTCCAAAATCCACTAGAGAACAATGGATCTCGGTCACTCACAATGCCCTTGGGTATTCCGTGAAATCTCACTACCCACTTTATATACAGTTCCGCTAATTTAGCTGTCGCCCTGTTTGACTTGACGGGTATAAACCTTGCACTCTTAGTCAATCGGTCCACAATCACCCAAATGCTATCATGGTCTGATCTAGTCCTTTGTAACCCATCAATGAAATCCATTGACACATGTTCCTATTTCCATTCTAGAATTTCTAATGGTTGTAGCAAACCACTAGGCTTCTTTTGCTCAGCTTTAACTAGCTGGCAATTCATGCGTTTGGATATAAATTTCCCAACGTCTCTTTTCATCCCTTCCTAGTAGTAGGTCTGCTTCATTTCTCGATACATCTTGTTACCACCGAGGTGTATAGTCAGTTTTGAGTGATGAAATTCTCTAAGCACTTCATCTCTCAATCCATTGACATTGGGTACAACTAGTCTTCAATTCTTTCTAAGCCATCCATCTCGATCAAGCCCATGATTGGTCATCTCTCCGTCGATTCCCATCTCTAACTTTGAGATGATTTCCAATAGGTTAGGATCACTCCTCTGACTGGAACCAATCCGCTCAATCAAAGTGGGTATGACCATCAAACTTGCTAACATTTCTGGATCCAATTCGCACTTTGGTCTGAAATCATACCCAGCGATGTACTCCAGTTGCTTCCATTCTAGAAACATAGCCCCTAAACTGGCATGTCTTCTACTCAGTGCATCAGCTACCGCATTGCCCTTTCCTGGTGTGTATGCGATATCGAATTCATAGGAAGCTCAGAATTCTAACCATCTTTGTTGTTGGAGATTTAGATCCTTTTGAGAGAAAAGATACTTTAACGATTTATGATCGGTAAACAACTCGAATCTTTCTCCCAAGAGATAATGTCTCCACATCTTCAATGCAAACATGATCGCTGCTAATTCCAAATCATAGGTAGGGTATCTTTTCTCATGTGGTTTCAGTTGCAGACTTGCATAAGCTACAACCCTACCTCCTTGCATCAAAACAACACCTAGCCCTATGCCATATGCATCCGTATATACCGTCATCTCTTCATTCCCCTTAGGAATGACTAACACTGGTGCACATGTCAACTTTTCCTTTAGACTCTTGAATGCATTCTCGCACCTTTCATCCCAGACGAAAGCTTGATTCTTCTTGGTCAATTGAGTCAACGATGCTGCTATCCTGGAAAAGTCTTGGATAAGCTTAAGATAATATCTAGCTAATCCCAAGAAACTTCTTATGTCCTTTGCATTCTTGGGCATAGACCAATCTTGTACCGTAGCCACCTTCGCAGGATCCACGGCAATACCATTCTATGAAACAACATGGCCCAAGAATCTCACTTCCCTCCTCCAGAAGTGACACTTAGAAAACTTTGCTTTCAATTGGTGTTTTCTCAACACCTCCATCACCTTTCTTAAATGTTCCTTGTGTTCTTCCTCTGTCCTCGAATAGACCAAAATATCATCCACGAACACAAGGATAAACTTATTCAACTGATCTCTGAATACCCTATTCATAAGATCCACAAAGTACGCTGGGGCATTGGTCAGCCTGAATGGCATGACCAACCACTCATAAAATCCAGACGGCGTCCGAAATGCCGTTTTAGCTATACTGTCAGCTTCCACTCTAAGTTGATGAAAACCTGTCGCGAGATCCAACTGAGAGAATACTCTCGTGCCACTCAACTGATCAAACAAATCATCTATCCACGGTAGAGGGCACTTGTTCTTCCTCGTCACTTTATTCAACTCGCGGTAGTCTACACACAAACGAAGGGAACCATCCGCCTTGGTAGCAAACACAACTGGTGCTCCCCATTCAGAAACACTTCTTCTGATAAATCCCTTCTTCAAAATATCGTTGACTTGCACCTCGAGCTCTCGCTGCTCCCTTGGTGCTATACGACGAAGTTGCATCACTATAGGTTTGGCATCTTTCACTAAATCAATACGGAACTCAAACTCTCGGTGTGGTGGAATCCCGGTCACTTCCTCGAAAACGTCCAGATACTGGCCAACCACGGGCAAACCTGACAACTCACTATGCAGGATGTCAAGGGAATTTAGAAAACTAGTCATTACCCCATCACCGGGTAGACCACCAAACACTACCCTCCGTCCATCATTTTCTCTAGCTGTCACCAAAAAGCCCTCATAGTCTACCACCACCCCGTATCTTTGGAGCCAATCGACTCCCAAAATAATGCCAAACCCAGTAATGCCCAAAACAAAGCAATCACAAACAAAATGCATCCATGACTCAATAAGGCCACATTACGACAAATCATGCTAAGGTTAGTCGAACCACCAATCGGGTTCATCACTACTAAAGGTCTATCGACAATCTCGGGCTCCAATCCCAACCTATCTACCAGGTCACTAGATATGAAAGAACTGGAAGCTCCGGTATCAAACAAAACTCTAACAGGAACATCATAAACAGAAAGCATACCTTGAATAACGACATTCTTTCCCTTCTCTGCCGTAGTTGGGGCATTCGACGAAGAAGGAATAGCATTAAGGGCATATGCTTTCACCATCTGCTTTTCTTTAGGGGGTTGCGGACACTTGTCCTTGTGATGTCCCACTTGGCCACAGTTGAAGCACTTCCTATCCGCTGGCTTGGCCCGACAATTACTAGCATAGTAGCCCTTCTTACCGTAGCTGAAGCACTCAACATCTTTCTTATTCTTTTTCTGGCCATCCTTATTCTAGTTCTGCTTCCTCTTATTCTGAGAGCCACTCTTGCCTCCACCACTTGTTTGCGGATTTGGCTCCTCTGCAGATGCAACCTCAGTCTTCGACTTAGGATAAAGACTCTCTGACCTCAATGCTTTACCCACAATCAATTCAAATGTCTCATCGATGTGGTTAATAAACCTTTCCCCCAAGTACCGATCCAAGCCAGTTATGAACTTCTCGTTCTTCTTCTCGACAGTATCAATAAGAGATAACCCATACTTCGACAAAGTGTCGAATTAGGTAACATACTCCGAGACAGCTCTGCCATTCTGCTCGAGTTCCAAGAATTTCTTAAACAACACTGAGTTCTGAGCAGCTGGAATGAACTTATCGCTAAAGCGAACCTTAAACTGCTCCCAAGTAATCTGATCCTCAGGGGTAGCTACCTTTATGGCATTCCACCAATTCATTGCTCGTCCTTGCAGCTAATGGGATGCTAGCCTTCTCTTCATCGCATCCTCGATATCCAAATCTTCGAAGATACGCTCGCAGCTACCCAACCAATCCTGAACATCCGTAGCCGACTCCGTTCCGTGGAACGGCTTCCCACCAAGACTAGTATAATCCTTGTTCAGCTTGGTGAAATCGGCCCTAGGCGCCTGCACTATTGGACCACCACCATTACCACCATTGGGAGCTGCCCTTTGCATATCCCTAAGCATCTCCCTCGTGAGGTCAGTAAACATCGTCCTCATGTTATCAGCATTCCCATTATTGGCTCCTCTATCGGCACCTCTTTTGTATTGGCTCATCGTTCAATCTGTAAAGAGAAAACGATTAACCATCTCCATAGTGGTGCTAGTGTAGTGCGACTTCTTCCTTAGCTATACTAATAGTATATATATATATATATATATATATATATATATATATATATATATATAGCTTTTGAAAATCAAAATAATCACAAATACGCGCTCTCATATACGTATACCATCTCTCCTTGATGACTTTCCAAGGTTAACTACGCAACCTAGAGCTCTGATACCAAATGTGACGGCCCGCCTCGCACCAGCCGGCGTTTCCTCTGAAAGCGCATTGTACACATGCCTGACTAGCACGGAACGGTCGCCAAAGAAAGGAAAGAAGAGAATGTACTAATCGAAAACCTGTAGAATGTCTCACAACGCATGGAATAAAATATAGTAGTAATATTACTTTGACATAAAACAGGCGAGACAGTGCATAAGCTAAAAACTAAACCAACATAGCAGCGGAAATCCAAATACTGAAACACCCCACCTCCGTTAAGGTCACTCACAAAGGGAATGCCTTAATTCTGGTGGAGGTTTATAAGTAAAAGACACAGACAAAACACAAGACAGATATAAACACATATAAATAAGCATCGGAAGAACCAACAGACTTTTATTATCATAAATACATGTTCATACAGAACATTTCCAACATTGTCTCAAAACAAACTTACAATTATTACAACCATAATACTGTCTGGATTTTAAAAGTTAAAGAAGCATGAAACATAAATAAAACTGCATAATCCCCATAAATGATATCCAAAGCCATGGTCCAAATGAAAGAAATCCAAGCAATACATTCACTCTCTTCAAGCTGGATGAAAAACTGACTAAGCTGCGGTGTTTCCTCCCTGTGGACCTGGGGGGGGGGGGGGGACCGGAAGAAAAGAAGACAAAAGGAAAATGGGTCAGACATAAGTCTGGTAAGTCTAGCTATATTCCAAGAATGTTAATAATTAAAAGATCATGACTTGCATAAAGCGAGAACAGGATGATATCAGGATAATAGACTATCCTAGAACTAGATAAGGTGTCCTAAAATGAACATCCCTTCGCACCCTATTTTATATCTCTATCTCTGCACCTACTAATTCCTATACCAATAGGCACCCCGTGATTGGGATGAAGTGATCCCTTTCCCTTTCTTTAAAAGATCGGCTCCTACTCGTATATTCACATGTGTCCTATGGCCCTATATGGTAGATACCTATGCTGGTCCCACCATGGGGTGTATCAAGTCCCTTGGTAGCGGCCCCGACACAATTCTAGCATGCATAGGGTATACTACTGATGCTCCAATGCCCTGACTTGTCTGCTCCAGAGTGTGTGCACGCCCGCACTCTGTTAGAACCCACACTGTGCACCAACCGCCGTCGCTTTTGACCGCTTACAATCAGCCCAGTAATCGTGCCCCACCCTGCCTAGCTCAGGGTACCATGATACCTAATTGGGTTACTGCTGAAACGGGTCCCCGTTACTAGGTTTTCTAGTCAAACATGTTAAGTGGTTAAGTGTATGAATGAACCTAACCCCCACCCATCCAAATTATTTAACATGTTGAATTTGGTTAAGTATTTATTAAATTGACTTAATCCTATCAATCCTAACTCAGCTCTAATTATCTTATTAGAGCACCAACCTCTCAGATTAGACAGATATTGTTGTGACTGCCTATATGCCGGTTGGATCCGGGCAGTCTTACGCCAAAACTCAGTTTAAACTCGGGTCTTTATTGGGCCCCATGCCTTAACCTCTCACATTGGATAGCTATTGTTGTGACAACTGGACAGCCGGGCGGGTCCGGGCAGTTTTACGTCACAACTCAATCCAACCTCGGGTTAAGCACGTTCGTATTTTCTAATTTACATTTTAATTATGTAAATTATTCAAATTCAAATTACTGTCACATTCATTTCCAATTAATCTCATTAATTAAGGTAATTAATGCCTTTTTATGCCATAAATCACTTATGTGATTAATGACTAATATGTAAATTAGAAAATATTCAAATTACCGTCACATTCATTTCCAATTAATCTCATTAATTTAGGTAATTAATGCCTTTTTATGCCATAAATCACTTATGTGATTAATGACCAATTTATGGCAAGTTTTCCTAAAATTATCGTTTTAACCCAACGTTACCCCGTCCAATATTAGGCTAACCATCTCAGCCTAATTTACGTTCGCATGATTTTTGGTGTAAAGTATTAGGCTAAAAACTTAGCCTAATTTAATATACGCAAATTGGCATAAATTAGCATAAACATGACAAGGGTATAACTTTGGTATTGATGGCATAATCAATATGAACATAATAGGGTGTACTTGCAAAATAACTAACATGAACATTTTAGGGGTGAACCTGCAAAATAACTAACATGAACATTATAATGTCATAGGTACAAACTTGCAAAAATACTAACATAAACATTATAATGTCATAGGTATGAACTTGCACTTATAGGCTAACTCAACATATATGTGTTTTTAACATAGGCCATATTAACAACATACATGAGAATTAGCAATATGAACTAATCCATATACATATGTTAATTTGCAACATAGGCAAATCAACATACGTATATGTGAGTTAGCAACATAGGCTAATCAACATACACATGTGTTAATTAGTAACATAGATTTAAACATACTTGCAAATTAATCCCAACATATGATATGTGTGAACATGGCATAAGTTTTGCATAAACATGAACATATAGATTTGACAATTGGTCGCATAACTTCACTACATAAACTTGCATAATAAACTACACAATTCTCATAAGATGTTACAATCCAAGTCCATGCTTATACAAATAATCTAATCCAATAATCACAAATTTAACATGATAATAGAATCAAGTCACTGGCATAGATTAATATTATAAAACATAATAAACATCATACTTAATAATTCTCAATTCAACATGATAATAGAATCAAATCACAAACGTATATTAATAACATAATGAGTTTCGTACTATTATCATTTCATCGCAACACATGATATTCATATTAATTCGCATTCTAAAAATGTAGCTAAACTTACAATCGTAGACGGTCTTGTTTTCTGAGTTCTGAAATTCTGAATTTGCAAAGCTTTCCTTTGGGAAGACGTTGCTTTGATTCTAATTTGTTGTTGCTTTTTAATCTTTTAGTTTGTATTCGCTATGTTGTTCGTCTCTTTCAAGTGGAGGCTCCCTCTAATTCTCAGTAGACAGCATGGTGGCTCCAATTCTTATTCTTTTTTTGTGAATTTTTAGTTTGAGACCTAGGGTCTTTTTATAGAGTTGCAAGTTAATTTGAGCCGTCGATGAAGCTAGGGTTAACCAGAGCCGTCCGTTGTAAAGAGAACCCAATTATGTTCACCATTTCTTAATGTACATTTACTATTATTTGTCAATCCATATAAATACGTACGCATTAGATACATCTCCCCTTTACACATTTATTATTATTTTTGTATGCACATTAGATACATCTCCCCTTTACACATTTATTTTTGTATTAGCAACTTTAGTGTTAACAGAAATACGGGGTGTTACATTCTCCCCTCCTTAAAGGATTTCATCCCCGAAATCTCCAAGTCTTGGAGAACATATATCCTAACATCCAAATGTCCATCTACTCAATCATCATACACGAGTGTCCATTGTCCTTAAAAGACTTCTAATGCTTCATGATCATATGCATCGTGTGTGTACATGTCCTTATCTAATGCAAAAATCAGGCGGTCTACTGATTCAGTTGACCTCCTTAATGCAAATTATATAAGTGTCATGAATCCATTATGTATGCAAACTTTTTCCTATTCATAATTCTACATGAGTGCACAATCATTCAAACAAATGCGACATCCATATGACGACATATTAAGCTTCAACCATATACAAACATAAACACATATATGCATATGCAATATGAAGTGACTGAGCCGATCTAAAACCCAAGATTGTGTGTGTATATGCATCCACGAGCAACCACTAGCAAACATTTGCAACCACTTGCAACCATCATCCATAACATGTTTCAATTAAATGTTTACATCCAAAGGGGTTTCCACCTAAGGATAAAAGGGTAAGGTCGGTTAGATATACCTAAAAAGATAGATACTAACATGACTTTAAGGAAAAAGAGAGATCAAAAATGTACCCTAAAAAAGAAAAGGATAGGCTGCGCGTATTTTATCCTCAGTTTCCCAAGTCGCGTCTTCCTCGGCGTCGCTCCACTAAACTTTGACGAGTTTGACTTCGCAGTTGCGTAGATTTTTCATTTCAGTTCCTAAGATGCGAGTTGGAACTTTCCTCACAGTTTCTTCGCGTTCTACTTCAGCTTCTTCTAGAATGTTTGGCTCTACCACTTCCGTTGACTCATGTAGATACTTCCGGAGGTGAGAAACATGAAAGACGTTGTGAACTCCGGCCAGTCTCTCGGGTAACTCTAACCTGTAGGCCATCTTCCCAATCTTCTCGATGATAGGAAACGGCCCTACAAATCTTGGTGCTAGCTTCCCTGTGGATCCAAAGCGAACGACGTTCCTTAAAGGAGATACCTTAAGGAAAACCCTGTCCCCAACCTCAAATTCAAGGTCGGTCCTTCTCTTTTCTACGTAGGATTTTTGTCTGTCTTGGGTTGTCTTCATTGTTCTCCGTATTAAGTCTACTTTCTCTGAAGTCTCTCAGATCATATCTGGTCCAAGTATGAGCTTGTCAGTAGACTCCCACCAACAAGTGGGCGATCGGCACAGTCTTCCACATAAAGCTTCGAAGGGCGCCATCCCGATGGTGGCTTGGTTGTTGTTGTTGTTGGCAAATTTCACCAAAGGAAGATGGTCCTCCCAAGTCCCTCCAAAGTCAAGGACGCAAAGTCTCAAAAGGTCTTCCCAAATCCTGTTCACCCTTTCCGTCTGCCCATCAGTTTGGAGGTGATAGGCCGTGCTCAAACATAACTGTGTGCCTACAGCTTCTTGCAGACTCCGCCAAAACTCGCTTGTGAAGATAGGATCTCTGTCGCTAATAATGCTGGAAGGTATTCCATGGAGTCGAACTATCTCCTTAAGATCAAGAGATACTAGAGACGAGGCAGTCCTTCTACTCTTGACAGGTAAAAAGTGGGTGCTTTTAGTAAGCCTATCCACTATTACCCAAATGCTAGTGTTGCCTCTTCTAGACCTAGGCAGCCCATCAATGAAGTCCATTGAAATGCTATCCCACTTCCACTATGGGACCTCTAGAGGATGGAGCAGACCACCAGGCTTCTTCTGCTCCGCCTTGACTTGTTGGCAAATCATGCACTTAGAAACAAAATTTGCCACGTCCTTCTTCATGCCACTCCAAAAGAAAACTCTCTTTAAGTCCTTGTACATTTTTCCCCGCCTGGATGTATTGTCATCTTGGAATGATGTGCCTCCTCAAGAACTTTCTTCACCAACTTCGTTGCCTGTGGGATGCATAGTCTTCCATCCCGTCTTAACCACCCTTTGTCGTCGATGGCGTATCTATCGAGGTGACTAGAAGTCTCACCCCTAACGAGCTTATCAACCACTTCTACGAGCCGAGGGTCTTCTCGTTGTGCGGTCCCTATTGAGTCTAAGAGAGTGGGCCGCACTTCTAGCAATGCTAACAGACTGGGTACAAAATCAGAGGAGGGCCTAAAGTCAAAACTGGCTATAAACTCTAGGCTTCGCTTTTCAACAAATAGCGGGCTCAACGTTAGCTTCTTTCTACTCAAGGCATCTGCGACTACGTTGCCCTTGCCAGGAGTGTAGGAAATCTCGAAATCATACGAGGCAAGAAACTCCATCCACCTTTGTTGCCTTAAGTTAAGGTTCTTCTGCGAGAAGAGATACTTCAAAGATTTATGGTTAGTATACAGTTCAAATTTCTCACCTAGGAGATAGTGGTGCCAAGACTTAAGCGCAAAGACGATGGCGACCAACTCAAGGTCGTGGGTTGGGTAGTTCCTTTCATGAACTTTCAACTGTCTTCCGCCATAAGCTGCTACCCTTCCTTCTTGCATTAGGACAGCGCCTAGTCCTGTCCCGCATGCATCCGTGTATACTATAAACATTTTGCTTCCATCCGGCAAGGTCAGAACTGGGGCTGTTGCAAGAGCCCTTTTTAAGCGTTGGAAAGCAAACTCGTAATCCAAATCCCAAGAGAAAACTAGATTCTTCTTTGTTAAACTTGTAAGAGGAGTTGATATTTTTGCAAAATCTCTGATGAACTTCTGATAAAAGCCTGCAAGCCCGAGGAAGCTTCCAACCTCGGTTGCATTCCTTGGTGCCTTCCAATCTTGCACCGCTACTACTTTTGCGGGGTCTACAGCTAACCCCTCTTTGGACACTATATGCCCAAGAAATCTCACTTCTTCTCTCCAAAAGTGGCACTTGGAGAATTTAGCTTTTAACTGATGTGTTCTAAGAGTCTCCATGATTGCCTTTAGGCGCTGAGCATGCTCTTCCTCATTTTTTGAGAAGATCAAAATATCGTCTATGAAGACCACCACGAATTTATTGAGGAAATCTCTGAACACCCTACTCATTAGGTCCACGAAGTAAGTGGGAGCGTTTGTCAAGCCAAAAGGCATGACAAGCCACTCAAAGAATCCGTCTTGGGTTCTGAAAGCTGTCTTATCGATGCTATCATCAGCTACCCTTAGCTGATGAAATCCGGTCGCCAAATCAAGTTGGGAGAAAACCGACGCTCCTACAAAATGGTCAAACAAATCGTCAATTCTGGAGAGAGGGTGCCTATTCTTTTTAGTCAGCTTGTTTAGCTCCCTATAGTCAACACATAGACGGAGTGAACCATCCGCCTTTGTAGCGAACACCACTGGAGCGCCCCATTCTGAAATGCTCCACCTAATGAACCCCTTTTCTAAAAGCTCTTTAATCTGCTTACTAAGCTCTTTCCTTTCCCTAGGAGCCATGTGCCTAACAGGCAAAGCAACGGGCTTCGCATTGTCAACAAGATATATGCGGAAGTCTATTTCCCGTTTCGGAGGTAAGCCCTTCACCTCATCAAAGACATCCGAATATTCTCGGACCACCTTAACTGACTGCAAATTCTCAACAGAAGCATCAAGCGATTCAAGATAACTAAGCATAACCACATTCGAGGGGTTACAAGTAATTTCCAGGGTGTTATCGAGTTGGGTTAAGAGCCTAACCACTCTTTTCTCACAATCAAGGATGGGCACCATTACTGGATAGCCAGTCCATGCCCAAAATCAATCCATACCCCGAGAAGCCCAAAACAAAGGTACTACATCTAAATTATACACTTAGAATAGAGATTTTCAAATTCATACAGATCATTGACAAATAAGCTGGGCCTCCAATTGGATTGGAGACAACCAAGGGATCCTCTACCATACTGGTTTCTAGGTGTAGAGATTCTACTAAAGTAGATGAAATAAAGGAGTGTGATGCACCAGAATCAAATAAAGTGCGAACTGGGTGATCATAAAGATAAACTACAATTTCTATAGAAGTATTTCTACCTCGTTGTTGCAGAGGAGGTGCCTCCAGTGCATGAATTTGTCCACCCGAAGTGGATGCAGCTTTCTGTGCCTGCCCTCGCCACTTAGGGCAGTCCTTAGCTATGTGTCCTGTTTCTCCACAATGAAAGCAACCATCATTCATCTTTGCCTTCTTCTTCCTGCAGTCTTTCACCACATGTCCAACCACACCACAGAAATTACACTTTCTTGTTTCGCGAGCTTTGTTGTTTTTCCCGCCCTTCTTAAAGTCTGTTTTCTTAGGCTGTAAAGCTTCTTTCTTTCCCTGAGACCCTTCCGCCTTTGTCTCCTTCTTGCCTTTATCCTCCTCATGTAGTAACGCCATCTATAACAGCCTTTCATATGTAGCTCCTATAAGTATATGGGTCATGGTCAGGCTATGAAGCGACTCATTTAGTCCCTTGACAAAGCGGAGAGCCTTCTTGTGTTGGGTGTTGACTAGGTCCAGTCCGAACCTTGCCAGCTGATCAAACTGGTTGACGTACTCTTTGACGGTCATACTTCCTTGCTTAAGGGATAGGAACCTCTCCATTTGAAGACTTCTCTCAGCTTTTGAAAGGAACTTCAGCTCAAATCTAAATCTGAAATCTTCCCACGTTTCTACTGGTCTTTCTACATTGGTGACTTCCCACCAGTAGGAAGCCTCTCCTTTGAGCAACCACACTGCCAGTCTTACCTTCTGCCTGTCTTCTACCTCGAAGATAACGAAAAGATCTTCGGTCTCTTTCAGCCAGTTCCTGGCTGCTACGAAGGACTCGGTTCCATGAAAGTCTTTCCCACCCATAGCTTTAAAATCCCTACAAGTCTTGGCAAAAGCATTTCCTCTCAGAGGAGGAGGGGGGAATTTCAGCAACTGGGGGAGGAGAAGGAGGAGGAATTGTTGCAGCTGGGGGAGGAAGATTCGCTGGGCCCGCCTCATTGGCCCTAGTTTCCAAGTACCTTCTAAACCAAACAGGTTCAGTCACTCCTTCTGGAAGGTTAAATTCTCCCGACATGCTGAAATGAAAAAGGAAAGATTCAAAACGAAGGATAGATAATTCACATGGCTTTGGGGGATTATGCCTTTCTAAAACTATAAAACAATTCTTTTTCTTGAAAAATGCTTCTTTAAATTTTAATTTGAATATAGTTTCAAAAACATTTTATCTGGTATGGTAAACCTATGCTCTGATACCAAGTGAAATGCCCCACCTCCGTTAAGGTCACTCACAAAGGGAATGCCTCAATTTTGGTGGAGGTTTATAAGTAAAAGACACAGATAAAACACAAGACAGATATAAACACATATAAATAAGCAGCGGAAAAACCAACAGACTTTTATTATCATAAATACGTGTTCATACAGAACATTTCCAACATTGTCTCAAAACAAACTTCCAATTATTACAACCATAATACTGTCTGGATTTTAAAAGTTAAAGAAGCATGAAACATAAATAAAGTTGAATAATCCCCATAAATGATATCCAAAGCCATGGTCCAAATGAAAGAAATCCAAGCAATACATTCTTTCTCTTCAAGCTGGATGAAAAACTGACTAAGCTGCGGTGTTTCCTCCCTGTGGACCTGGGGAGGGGGGAACGGAAGAAAAGAAGACAAAAGGAAAATGGGTCAGACATAAGTCTGGTAAGTCTAGCTATATTCCTAGAATGTTAATAATAAAAAGTTCATGACTTGCATAAAGTGAGAACAGGACAATATCAGGATAATAGACTATCCTAGAACTAGATAAGGTGTCCTAAAATGAACATACCTTCGCACCATATTTTATATCTCTATCTCTGCACCTACTAATTCTTATACCAACAGGCACCCCGTGATTGGGGTGAAGTGATCCCTTTCTCTTTCTTTAAAGGATCAGCTCCTACTCGTATATTCACATGTGTCCTACGGCCCTATATGGTAGATACCTATGCTGGTCCCACCATGGGGTGTATCAAGTCCCATGGTGGCGGCCCTGACACAATTCTAGCATGCATAGCGTATACTACTGATGCTCCAGTGCCTTGACTTGTCTGCTCTAGAGTGTGTGCACGCCCGCACTCTTTTAGAACCCACACTGTGCACCAACCGCCGTCGCTTTTGACCGCTTACAATCAGCCCAGTAATCGTGCCCCACCCTGCCTAGTTCAGGGTACCATGATACCTAATTGGGTTACTGCTGAAACGGGTCCCCGTTATTAGGTTTTCTAGTCAAACATGTTAAGTGGTTAAGTGTCTGAATGAACCTAACCCCCACCCATCCAAATTATTTAACATGTTGAATTTGGTTAAGTATTTATTAAATTGACTTAACCCTATCAGTCCTAACTCAGCTCTAATTGTCTTATTAGAGCACCAACCTCTCAGATTAGACAGATATTGTTGTGGCTGCCTGTATGCCGGTTGGGTCCGGGCAGTCTTACGACACAACTCAGTTTAACCTCGGGTCTTTATTGGGCCCTATGCCTTAACCTCTCATATTGGATATCTATTGTTGTGACAACTGGACAGCCGGGAGGGTCCGGCCAGGTTTAAGTCACAACTCAATCCAACCTCGGGTTAAGCGCGTTCGTATTTTCTAATTTACATTTTAATTATGTAAATTATTCAAATTCAAATTACTATCACATTCATTTCCAATTAATCTCATTAATTAAGGTAATTAATGCCTTTTTATGTCATAAATCACTTATGTGATTAATGACTAATATGTAAATTAGAAAATATTCAAATTACTATCACATTCATTTCCAATTAATCTCATTAATTAAGGCAATTAATGCCTTTTTATGCCATAAATAACTTATGACCAATTTATGGCAAGTTTTACTAAAATTGTCATTTTAACCCAACGTTACCCCGTCCAATATTAGGCTAACCATCTCAGCCTAATTTACGTTCGCATGATTTTTGGTGTAAAGTATTAGGCTAAAAACTTAGCCTAATTTAATATACGCAAATTGACATAAATTAGCATAAACATGACAAGGGTATAACTTTGGTATTGATGGCATAATCAATATGAACATAGTAGGGTGTACTAGCAAAATAACTAACATGAACATTTTAGGGGTGAACTTGCAAAATAACTAATAAGAACATTATAATGTCATAGGTACAAACTTGCAAAAAGACTAACATAAACATTATAATGTCATTGGTATGAACTTGCACTTATAGGCTAACTCAACATATATGTGTTTTTAACATAGGCCATATTAACAACATACATGAGAATTAGCGATATGAACTAATCCATATACATATGTTAATTTGCAACATAGGCAAATCAACATACGTATATGTAAGTTAGCAACATAGTATAATCAACATACACATGTGTTAATTAGTTACATAGATTTAAACATACTTGCAAATTAATCCCAACATATGATAAGTGTGAACATGGCATAAGTTTTGCATAAACATGAACATATAGATTTGACAATTGGTCGCATAACTTCACTACATAAACTTGCATAATAAACTACACAATTCTCATAAGATGTTACAATCCAAGTCCATGCTTATACAAATAATCTAATCCAATAATCCCAAATTTAACATGATAATAGAATCAAGTCACTGGCATAGATTAATATTATAAAACATAATAAACATCATACTTAATAATTCTCAATTCAACATGATAATAGAATCAAATCACAAACGTATATTAATAACACAACGAGTATCGTACTATTATCATTTCATCGCAACACATGATATTCATATTAATTCGCATTCTAAAAATGTAGCTAAACTTACAATCGTAGACGATCTTGTTTTCTAAGTTCTGAAATTCTGAATTTGCAAAGCTTTCCTTTGGGAAGACGTTGCTTTGATTCTAATTTGTTGTTGCTTTTTAATCTTTTAGTTTGTATTCGCTATGTTGTTCGTCTCTTTCAAGTGGAGGCTCCCTCTAATTCTCAGTAGACAGCATGGTGGCTCCAATTCTTATTCTTTTTTTGTGAATTTTTAGTTTGAGACCTAGGGTCTTTTTATAGAGTTGCAAGTTAATTTGAGCCGTCGATGAAGCTAGGGTTAACCAGAGCCGTCCGTTGTAAAGAGAACCCAATTATGTTCACCATTTCTTAATGTACATTTACTATTATTTGTCAATCCATATAAATACGTACGCATTAGATACATCTCCCCTTTACACATTTATTATTATTTTTGTATGCACATTAGATACATCTCCCCTTTACACATTTATTTTTATATTAGCAACTATAGTGTTAACAGAAATATGCGGTGTTACAAATACAGCTCCTGATCCAACATCATTATTACAACTTTAAAACTGTCTCTAAAGCAAAAGAAAGCTAAAGTAGAAGATGCACTACTAATGCCCAAGCAGTGATCTTCAACAACACAGGGAGAATATCTATATATATCATACATGGAAGCCTCTTGCTCGTCACCGGATCAGCTACTCGTGCATACCACCTAACCTGTCTCTAGTCTGCTCGTGTGAGCACCCAGAGTAATAAGAAGAGACATACAACTCTGGGTCAGACAAAAAGTCTGGTATGAGCGATAAGCAGCTAAACAGAACAATAACAGGTATACTAAACCATACCTGAACCTGGACCTGCAACCAAAGAGTTAGCACAACATACTGTACAATACTCTAACGTGCCACTGCACAGATGGTGTAAAGATAACAGGGGTGGGGGTGTGCATGTCATAATGAAGGCAAACAATCCAACACGGCAACCATCCTTACATCTCTCATTCAGTGCGTAAAGCATACGATGTCCACCACTATCAATCACCAGACCCATCGAAGCAGTGACGGAGTTCGACTTGTACAACTACTGCTAACACCAAGCTTACCTCATGGAGTCATGACCAAACCTTTACAAATGACCCCACTTCATTGTTCTATATCTCTTTAGTCGTACCTAGGCCACTGTGGCACTGAATCCGTTCACGTACCCTCTACACATAGTGATCCAAAGTTATAGACATCGAAAACTCCTTAGCACACCTCCCGCAGCAAAGCCCAACTCATGAAGTCGACTCGTTGGTTCTCAACTGGATCCTAAGTACAAACTTCCTATTGGACTACCTTTGCATCTCGGGTTTTGGTCTTCATCTCCGGATCGGTTCGGATCTCCTCCTAACCGTCGGTTCGGCTCAGCCTTCAGCTCGCAGTCATCAACGCGGTTCGTGATTAATACTCTTCACTGGATCGGATCAGGTACCTCAAGCTCCTCCATGGTGCATCGGTTCGGGTTGCGAGTGACCACTCGGGTCGGTTTGAAGACGCTATTCGATCCGCATAGGGCGCTCCGACTTTAGATCCTTCGTGGCCATCTCTTCATGTGCTTCCAGGCGGTTCGCTTCGGAGGAGATGGCTTGGTTCGTGATGTGTCTCTATGACCCCATAGGGCGATCCAATCCGGCCCTCAATCCCCCATCCGACCCGAATTCCTGCACTTTGTCCAACGAGCTGTTTTACGCCATTCGATGGCGTTTTTGACCATTCTAACTATTCTAATAATCATAAAGCATATCCTACAGTCATAAAACATATAGAAGTGACCATAAACACCAAACAAACAACATGACAAGGTTAAACGGATCAAACATAGCCAAAACCCCATATTTTCCCTTAAGCATGTTTAGGCAAAACTAATGATATGTTTAGCAAAACTTAATCAAATTAACCCAAGTTACTAATAGAGGCCTAAGACATCATTCAAGAATTTATACATATTTTTCCAGAATTTATTAGTGTATAAATTCGATAATCAACACTAATTACCCTTAATTGACCATAATTAATGAGGAACTATGCAAATCACTCACCATAGCCACAAATAAAACCTTTAGAACTGAAACTCTACTGTTTGGGCGCGAATACCAATGCAACACAGTAGCTCTACCTCGATTCTTGTGCTAATCCGCCTTGATTTGATGTTGCTAAGCTTAACCCTTGATTAGAAAGTGATTTGGAGGTGTTTTAGAGGTTGGAGGCCATTGTTAGGGTTTCTAAGAGGTAAGTGGCGGCTAGAAAACAGAAATAGAATGAAAACCTAACTCATTTCAGCCTCGCCATAACCCTAATCCCAAAATGGGTTTTGAGCCTATTCACTAATCACCCTATTTGGCCCGGTTAAGCAGTTTTTCACCTTCTGAAATTTGTTTCAGCCATATCTCCAAAACGGTGAGTCCGTTTGGCTAATGTTCCAATTTACGGAATTGTAAACCATCATCCGGATCTAATGGAAGTGGTTTCAGGTCAAAACTCCTTTCCAATCAAAAGTTATGGCCAAAACAAGATCAGCTAGGGGCAAAACGATCATTTAAAAATCGGCAAAAATCATGAATATGGGAAATGACCCCAGTTGTCGTCTCCCAAAGTTACATGACCATACGACTTCGTATGTGAAAGAAATAAATATTCTACGATCATTCGATGTGTAGAATGCGGGTCGTTACAGGGCCGCTCTAGCTACATACCTTACTTTGCTTGCAATAGGAATTTCACTTCAAATTTGCATAGGAATCAATTCCTAGTCTCTACCCTCCGCCTCAATAATCTCCCACCAGAATGATGCTTCCTCTTTCAATTTCCAAGCAGCCAACTGAATCATCTGTCGATCTCCAAGCTCTAGTAATAAAAAAATTTGATCTGTATCTCCGATCAAAGTATGAGCTTCCACAAAAATCTTAGTGCCCGATAAAGTCTTGCCACCTAAGTTCATGAAGTCTTTACAATGCCTAAATAAGTCGATAACTATTGGTGGACTAGGAGGAACCACGACAGCTGGTGTAGGACCTTGCGCAAGCCCTTGTCCATCAGCTGGTGTCGTAGCCTCTAAATATTTATGAAACCAACCACGAACTGAGACACCCTTAGGAAGAGTATGGACCCCGGACTTACTGCGTAAAATAGAGAAGATAGAGAATTTTCGATTTCGAAAGCCGAGGGAAGATTATAACTATCTTGGGGTGATATAATTTATTTTCGAAAACATCTTTTGGTTTGAAAAAATGTATTATCTTTCGAAAAGTATTTTAAAAAAACAAAATCTTAGTGATCCTACAACCTTAGGCTCTAATACCAAATGAAACAGTCCATACACCTTAATATCCCTTAAAATAGGATTTTGTCAAATAATAGGAAGAGTTATAGGCATAAAGAAATGAGTTACATCACAAAGACTAAGATCCATAAGAAGTAAATATATAAATCACATTGGAAAACATAAAAATATTGACATTAAATTTTATTCAAAACCAACAGTCTTAAAACACCATATGTCTTATGCAAAGAAAGTAAATCTCATCATCATAGTTCCAACTAAAAAAATCCCTCAAATAGTAATTAGTACAATGAAACCATGGAACAAAAGAAAATAGCAATGAGAATACATCTGGTATGAAGATAAGCCTCTATGAAAGATCTGCTGAACAAACTGTGTTATGCACTTCCACCCTATGAGCCTAGGCGGAAAAAAAGAGAAAGAAGAAATGAGAGTGGGTTTGAAATAAAGTGTGATGAGCTGTATAACTACTAGCACGATTGTTAAGAAGAAGAAGACAAAATAGTGGTTCAGATTGGTTAAGTATCTGTGCACAAATACAATATGAAGATATTAGATATTGGATAAATAAACAATGAAGATGAATTTGAAAATGAAGGTAATGATACAAATGAAATAAATTGTGAGATTAACCAACCAAATATTAGAATTAAACTTCTGAGAGATCATCATGTAGAAAATATATTAGAAATATTGAATCAGTAGTTAGAACTAGAAATTTATTGAATAAAATGAGTAATGTTGCTTTTATATCAACAATTGAACCTATAAATCTGAAGGAAGCATCATCTAATGATTCATATATATTTTCTATGCAAGAAGAACTGAACCAATTTAGTAGAAATGATGTATTAGAACTCGTTCCAAGACCTGAGAATAAAACTACAATAGGGACAAAATGGGTTTATAAAAACAAAATGAATGAACTCAATAAGGTCGCAAGAAATAAAACACGATTAGTCACGCAGGGTTATTATCAAGAATAAGGAATAGATTACAATGAAACCTTTCCCCTCGTAGCAAAATTAGAAGCTATTAGAATTCTACTTACTTTCGCTAATCGCAATAATTCCAAATGGATGTAAAAAGTGCATTTTAAATGGATTTCTTATAGAAGATGTTTACATTAAGCAGCCTCCGTTATTCGAAGATGATAAAAAATCCAAATCATGTTTAAAAATTAAAGAAAACTACATATTCTTTAAAACAAGCTCCTAGAGCCTAGTATCATAAATTAAGATCCTATTTATCATAATCAAATTTTGAAATTTGTAAAGTAGAAAATACTCCTTTTATTAAAAGAAATAAAAATGGCATTCAATTAGTACAAATCTATGTAGATGATATTATTTTTGGATCAACAAATAATAAAATGAATCAGGAACTTTATAAGATTATGATAAAATAATTTGAAATGAGTCATATGGGAGAACTCAATTCCTTTTTACTATTGCAAATAAAACAATTAAATAATGGTAATTTTACTATAAAGAAAAATATGCTAGAGACTTAATTAATAAATATAATATGACTAATACCAAAAGAAAACCCACTCCAATGGCAACTAATGAAGCTTTAAGCAACGATGACTCATCAAAAGATGTAGATCAAAAATTATTTAGGGGTATGATAGGTTCACTACTATATATAACTGCGAGTAGACCTAATGTAATGCATGGTGTTTGTCTTTGCGCAAGATATCAATATCAACCTAAGGAAACTCATTTAAGAGTTGTAAAACGTATTTTATGATATGTTAAACACACACTAGATATTGGATTATTTTATCTAAAGAAATTCATTTAATTTCATATTTTGATAAAGACTATGCCCATTGTAAATCAGACCGAAAAAGTACAATTGGAATTTGTCAATTTTTAGGACATTTCTTGGTTTAGTCAAAAGTAAAATACTATATCCTTGTCAACGACTGAGCAAAATATATCTCTGCTGCCTTGACTTGCTCTCAAGTAATTTATATGAAACAAACTCTAAATGATTTTGGATTAACATTAAAAAAATAACCAATTTATTGTGATAATACTGGTGCAATAAATCTATCTAAAGTCCTACTCATCATGCAAGAATAAAACATATTGACGTAAGACACCATTTTCTCAGAGATAATGTAAGTAAAAAAAAAATCACTAGAATTCATTAAAACTAAAAATCAACCTGTAGATATTTTAAGTAAACCTTTAAATAAAGAAATGTTTTCTCAATTAAGAAGAGAATCATGTATTTATTCATTAACTAAAATATAATAACTATATATAGTATTATATATATATATATATATGTATATTAAAATATGAAGAAAAATCAAAAAAATTTACATAGACATATCGATATGTACTGCCCCTTATGTAGAGATGCAATAATAAAATTTTAAAATCAAAATTCCCTCCAAAATCAATTTTAATACTTTTTTAAACCTTTTATTTTGAAATTTCAACTACTACAAAAGTGGGCATATTTGACATTATTTTTCTGTGGCCGTAGATCTAAAAAGCATTGTCGTAGGCCATTTTTTCAAATACTTAACATCAAGGGGGCGTGGCATCCACGACAGTTGCATTAGGCATCTAAGGCAACACTTTTGCCCATCTACGGCCACAGAAAGAAAGTGTTGCATTATAACCCTATTGCAACAGTATATGCATGTAATGCAACAACATACAGCGTTGCCTTAAGTAGAAGCCAGAGTCTGGCTTCCAAGTCATGGTAGCGGGTTCCACATGGACGTTCTACGTTCGTTGCAAACGTGTCACATGCCATGTCATCTCTCCACGTCAGCGGCACATGTGTCACTTGCCACGTCAGCTATCCACATGGCACCAGGTAAGTTGTGAACCCCACGTGATGTACCATTGTGGAATTAATAATATTATACTTATTGCAACACCATGACACAGTCTAATGCAATACAATAGTACCATTTAATGCGACACCACAATACTGTACTGCAACACTAGAAAACATCAACTGCAATGGTAAAAAAAATCAAATGCAAAACCAGAAAAAAATCAAATGCAACTGTGATACAACCCTGCAATTACAAATTCTGCAGTACATATATTCAATCCAAAACATTGTACCACATTTATACATATATACCAAAATATTCAAACAATAAATCCTCCCAAAACGTTCATAACCACAGCAGACCAACCAATTATATATACCAACTCACAAGTGTCATCACCAACACATACCACAAGCACCATCATCTAAACATACCACAAGTGGCATCACGAACACATACCACAGGTGCCATAATTTAAAAGAACAGAATATATCACAAGTGCTAACACATACCATCCAAATACTTCAATCAGTTGCCAGGGTTACAGGGGTAACAATGTCATCTTCATCACTTACTGTGGTGGCACAAAAGTCTTCGACATCTAAATTGAGATATGGATTGGCTTCACCTAGCTTTTTGAACACCCATGATGTGTTCTCTTTCTCTTTTCTATTCACCTTTTCTTTGAAATCCACCTCAAGCTCTTGCCTTATTTTTTGGGTCAGCTCTTGCACATAACTGTCTGAAGAACCAGGAGTTATTGGAGACTTTTCAGCCATTTTAACTCGCCTTCCTACAAGCCAGTTCCGCATGTGGCTCTTCCCACTAGAAACAAGTGCATCTGCCTCAACAATGTTTCCTGCATCCACCATTGCTTGAACCTTCGCCGACAAAATGAAAACCAGGCAAGCATATATATATATATATATATATATATATATATATATATATATATATAGGCAGCTGGCAGGAATGAATTTATTAGCAGAACTGGTTTTCTTTCAAACTAACTATATGTTCGATTTAATAAGAAGCCCCAACAAACGTACAATGTGCCAATTATATTGACACAAGTATTGCTATTTTAGTATCTAATTATATATGTACTCATGTATTTGGCCTTTAGTTCATCCGCGTTAGGCTTCTAACTTCTACCCAGTTCTCGTTTATATGTTTCCAATTAAACCATGGTAGCGGATAGGGATGATTTTTCTGGGTCCTTCTTTCTTTGTCCAGCATTAGGATTACCAAAAATTAAACATAATTTTTAACATTCAATGTTAATAATTTACAGATCTAGCTGCTGCCTATGAACATTATGACAACGATATATAAAATATAATTCAATGATATTACAAATTAGAATTATCATGTGGCCAATTTAACTCAATCACAAAAAAATAACTTAAGTTCAAAAAAAATGATACTATCTTTTCTTTGGATACTGCATGAGTTTTAGGACTCATGGTATGTATCTCATTTAATGAACTACGATGCACGGAATTAGTATCATCTAGGGCTTGGAAATCCAAAAAAAAAATTAGCACTAAACAAGGATAATGCGAATTACTAAAGAAAAGATTAGCACTAAACAAGATAATGTGAACTACTAAACATTATACAAATGTGAATATCATTAAAGCCGTACCTGAACTGATTCATCCCCCCAGTATTACAAGAGCATTTTAAAATCCTCCAACAGAATTGTACTGGGCCTATTTGCAAGTCTTTCCTCATCAGTTGCATATTTTTTATAATACCTTTCTTTGATGCAAGACTTGTACTACCTCAAAGAAAGCATAACTTTCTCCACCTTTTTCATGTAACACACACAAATTAGTGTCGAATAAGCTCACTTTTGTTGTAGTGTTCCTGTCCCTTCATTCATTCTTCTATGTAATAAACTTCTAAAAACTAAAATTTAATGGCCTTCTCATCCAATACCAATAAAAATAACACTTTCTCATTTCCTTTGTCCTCTCAAGGGCCATTCCAACATATTACGCTTGCACGATTAACCAAAGTGGAAGAATATCTGAAGTACATTCTACAAAAGCTCGCTGAAATCCAACAAATGCAACAATGAAATGACTTGGAAACAAAAGACAAAAGGAAAGATCATTAGGAACCTTTAGAATTCCTAATGGATAACCATTCTAATCCAATCATCATTGAAGATGATTTGTCTAATATCCTTGTTCATAACCCAAAGGATGATGAAGATGTAACAATCCGGAATTTTGACAATAAATTAGTTATTTAATTAGATTCTCAAAAATAGGAATTTATGCAAATGATGGAATTTGACCATGGAACTTCAACTGATGCGTTCGTCCCGGAATTCTAGTCAACCTTCATGTTTGGAGAATCACGAATAGAGTCCATGTGAAAAAGTTACGGATGAAATATGAAAAACTAAATGAAATAAATAAACTAAATAATTAATATATATCTTTCCCTCTTTGACCAGCCCAGTGATGGCTAGGTTTTGAGGGGCAATTTTGTTATATTATAAATAAATGGACAAACGTTTATTTATATAAATCTAACCGTTCATGGCCATTTCTACTCCTATAAATAAAGGGGTAAGGCCTCACTTTTTTCTACACAAATCTATAGGCAGCAACGAAGCTCTGCCATTTCCCTTTCTCTTCCAATTAAATTTCTTAATTAAAAATATAATAATACATACAATTAATCAAACAAAAAACCATATAAAGTTGAAAGGGATTATCAGATCCAATGGAAAAGAGTATGAATTGACGTCTAAAGAGGTTCTTCATCATATTCTCCCCTCTCTTCTTATTTTCCTATGTATATACTTCATCATCTCGCATTTTATGACAATTTAATAATAAAATAAGAATAACTTAATTGAATATTTAGAATTAAGTAAAATGGACTGTACCATTACGTTCGTCTCAGAATTCTGGTTTAGATGGACCCCGAGTTTGCATAAAACGGATAACATGTGAATAAGTTATGGACGGTAGAAGTTTTACAAAGAAAGCAGGAAGCAGGCCAGAACAACTGGCGCACTAGGCAAGTTCGCCAAGGTATTTTTGCACTGGCGCACTTGTGAAGTGCGCCCATGTTAATTTTCGGCATCTGGAACCATAAAGTCGACCCTTTCAAGGGTGTTTCGACCAAGGGGTCAACCTGATGTCGACTCCCCTCAGATCTAGGCAGATTCTTTGACGAATCTGGATTGTTTTCCTATCCAAGTTCAAATGCTAACTTAGCGCTACATGTACGGCAAGATCCTAAACACGTATAAATATGCTAACAGAGCCCAGCCTAAATCTCACATTCTTTGAGACAACGTCTAAGCTCTGCCATTCTTCCTCCCCCTCAAGTCTCTTCAGAAAAATAAGATAATTAGTTTAGGGAAATTTTGAATCAAGATCTTGAGGAAAAGAATGAAAATTAATAAGAAGGTGTTCAAAATCATATGCGAACTAAGGTAAATTCTTAGATCTGGTCTATGCAATTTTCTTCCTCTTTCTTCCTTTTTTCTTTTAGTAATAATTGTGGATCCATGATTATTAAGGTCTAAATCCAGTTAGGGAAACCAGGGAATGCTATATTTGGACCAGGTTCAGGAATTGAAAAGCAATTTAGGTGAGTGGATTTAAGTTATATCATTTTTTATAATAATAAATTATCGTTTAACATTCCCCGTTATTATGCAATGTAATGTGATGAAATGCCAATATGACTTCTTGAATATTAATATGTTAAAATATTAATACGTTGGAAAATTCGTTTGTTGAAACATTTAATATGCTGAAATGTTCATCTATTGAAATGCAAACTTGTTAAAATATGTGTAACGATTACTATTATAATCACATGATTCACTTGTGGCATATTAGGTACTTAAATTATTAACTGTAGAATTGAGAAAATTACATGTTAACTTGTTAGATTTAAATAAATACATGATTAAATGATTACATGTTAGAATAGAATCAATTACACGCTAGAAAGAACATGCGATATAAAATGAGTTTAATATAATGACATGTAAATTATAGATTACGGTGAAAATTTGAAAGAATATATGCCTAAATTTACAGTAAACAGAAAACTGTAATGCACCTACACGAGGTTAAATTTAACTTGTGGTACAAGTCTGCCCGGAACCGCCCGGCAAATCCAGCATCCATAAGTTGTTAATTTAATGTGAGAGGAATAGTGCGAAAATAGAACATGTAATGGTGCTAAGACACGAGGTTAAGTCTAATTTGTAGTAAACGTCTGCTCGGAACCACCCGGCAAATCGAGCATCCACAGGTGGTCAGCTTAATGTGATAGGTCTAATGCATATATATATATATGTATGTATATGTATATGTATATGTATAAAGAATAGAAATAAATGGCATTATTTGTAATTAATGGAAATAAATGGAATTGGATGAAAGTTACAATAGTAAAAGAAGTGAATGAATGGGGAATGACAATAACCTATTATAATTAATTACATTAATGAGAATGTTATATAATAGGTAGACTTGTCCTAGGGACAAGTGGAGATTATAACTTAGGTTATAATAAACTAGTAAGAAAGTGAGATAACTTGTGTAATGAGATAAGTAGTACTTAATTCGAAATTAAGTAATCAGTAAATGGGGAACCCTGAAACCAGTTGTTTGTAGTAAGTAGAGAAAAGGGGGAAGTTTATGAAATGTAAGAAGTTGTACTTAATTATAAATTAAGTAATCTGTGAACTTGGAAATCTGAAATATGTTGATAAGGGCAACATAAGTTATATTTATGAAAAGGGAACTTATAAGCAAACCATAGTTGAGAGAACTAAGTTAATAAGTAATCAATGATAAGTTGTAGTGACAGTATAAGATGGAATTATGATTAAATAAGAAAGAATGAGGCAAACTTATGAAATGAAATAAGTTATATTTAATCATAAATAATGACCGACATGTTAAACAGAAAACATGTGAATTGAGATATACTTAATTACATTTTAAGTAAACATGTTATGGTAACAATTAAATCAAATAGGAATATAAAGGGATTGTGGATTACAGACCTTGGATCACAATCTAGAGAATAACATGTTGTGGGCTTATTAATAGGCTTAAACGGGTTAAATTATAAGACTGAAATTAATCAGCAAGAGGAACTTGGAAACTTGAATAAGAAGTCAATGTGAATAATCAGGTTAAATGGAAACCTGATGAGTAAAGCAAGCGCATAAAAGAATGCTTAGACATAGGGTCTAGTAACATATTAAAATGAGGTGCCTGGACTAGTCCGCACGTTTGAGGGCGAATAACCCAATGGGGTAGATCATCATGGTGTCATGCGGCATGGGGGGGAACGCACGTTCATCTGATTATTCTATCGGCTCCGAAGGACTGCAAGGGGAAGCACGGGGCTTCCTGAGATACGTAAGGTACTCCTGGTAGTCCTCTGTGTGGTGGAATATGTTTAGGCTGTGCTCGTAGAGGTTGGGTTTGCGCGTTACTACCATGTGGGAGTGTAATGGCGCGTTTTGTTAGCTGTCGAATAATTAATTTATTTAATTATTTATATATCGATTTGGCGATATCGATAACTTAAAGTAAAACGTTCGAACTTATAATTTATAATTATAATTAAAACGAACCTGAAACGTCGCGGCAGTTCGCGATTTGGCGATTTGAACTTCAACTGAATGTACATGATTCATTTTAAGCCGGATTTCTGTGAAACAAGAAACGTATGGAGCTGGTGGAGTATATCTTTCTAGTGGAAGAGAAATATCGGGATTTCGTCATGTAGATTTTGATTCACGTCCAAATCAAATGTTGAAATAGTCGCTATAGAATCGTTTATCGGCCATAACGGTTATTTCAAAATAACTAGATATCGGGTGTGAATTCAGACAAGGTTCTTTTGGGAAATAGCGATAATTTAATTTTTAGAATTTTACTGTAATTTTTAATTAATTAAATACGCGACTTTTTATTTGGAGTATTTTGCACCCTAAAAACAATATTTTGAAGTTTCAAAATATGAGTCCACCTACCGTAATATTTCTGGAGTCGGGACACCTCGCTCGTCACGATGGTGTTTTTATTTCTGTCTGTAGCGTTACGTAACTATATAAATTTATAGATTAGATGATGGTTTAAATAATTATCTATAAATAAAATAAGCAAAATATCCTAACTTTACTAGACCTAAACAACACCACGTTGCCATTATTCTCAGCCGGACTGTTTTATTTTCGGCGAACATGGAGACCCATCATCCACGCCGATCAAAGTATGTATATCCTCGTTTTCTCTGGTGCTTAACTCTCCATGCTCAACCCCTTTTCTAACACAGAAAACCGAATGCCCTCATTTTTCGTTCTGAACGAGCCGCTACTTCGTTCATCCATTTTTGTTCTGCTAACCAAACAAACGAACCACCTACTCCCAAAGAAAAACCATTCGATCTCCCTCTCCCCTCATCTGTTCGATCAACTCTTACTAAAAATCCCTTCTACTCGTTGAGCTCGAGCATCTGACTGACGGTGATGGACTCTGGTTCACGATGGAGGCCAGAAAACGGGGCAAGAGCGGTGACGTTCATTGGGTTTCTTGGCGCGAGTCAGTAGGATAGGGGAGCATCTATTTTGGCTTGAAGCAGGGGCACGACTTGGTGCTTATATCACAAGTGAAACGAGAAGAAATAATGCATCTTTTGTTGGGTGCGGTTTGTACAGCAGAAAGGGGAAAATGAGCTACTGTTCACATGAGGTTTTGATACTGCTCGGGTTCAGAAGGAAAACGAGGTGTTAGGTAGAACAAGTTTGCCAAGGAGAAGAGGACCCGTGTGTATTTGAAAGAAGCAGTTAGTAATGGAGTGAACAGCTTTCGAAAGTTGTGCAGAAACAAGGGGATTTATTGATTTCAAATGGGTCGCAACCTGTAGGGTTCCTCACGAGATAAGACCGACGATGGAAAAATCGTAGGAGGATCGAACTGGATATGAAGGGGTTGGGGATGAAGTGCTTTGAACGAGGAGTTTAATGTTGATTTCAGTTTGAATTTCCATCGCAGAAGCAAGGAGATTATGGCAGTTGGAATGTTGGAAATGGCAAAGGATCGGGTTCTGTATCATTGGTAGGAGGAAGGAGAGGTCTGATATTTTGGTGCGGGTTGGGCTTTACTTAAGTGGGCCGGTGATTGATAAGAGGGGTGAGGCCCGATATTTATTTTACTTAAGTTTTTATTTAAATTTAATGAATGTATTAACTTATACAAGCAATATCTCGGTCATACGATATCAGAATCACGAACCGTAAGTTGCGTTGGGATCGTATGGACGAGAGCTTCACAATGAAGCTGACCGGAAGTGGATTGGTGCCCGTCACAATTTATAGCAAAATAAATTGTCCGACTGAGTCGAATAACGCAAACCGTTATTCAATGGTTAACACGCCAAGGTGAGTAAAACTCACCAACTCTGAACAGTTCTATTTTTACAACGTATTCTTAGAACTGTTAAAATTGTCTGTTTGACTGTGTGTTGATTGAACTTCTAGTCAGTTAGTTAAATTTCTATATTGATTCTGTTTAACAGAATATATCATATGGAACTGAAAGTGATGTTATCTATATTGTCTAACATCTGTGATGCAGGGAAACAGGTTGGAGGAATCCGACTGGATTCCTCAACAGTTATTTTATTGTTTTTCATATATTGTGATATATGATGTGTTATGAAATCTGTTATTGATTTCATATGTTTGAATGATACCGATCATTGTTATACGACACGTTAAACACCGTAGGTGATACTAGAATGTAAAAAGGGAATTTTCAATGTTTATATTGAAAATAAATCTTATTTATAAAATCGATAGTATTTTATAAAATGAAAACATTTATTTATTTAGGAAATAAATAAAGGAACATTTATTTAGATTACAAATAAATGGAATAAAGGAATATTTATTTAGGGAATAAATAAAGGAACACTTGTTCGGAAAATAAATAGAATTATACAAGGATAGATTTAAACACGTGCTTCGCACACGGTATAACACGATATGGATTCAAATGAGATATTAAATAGGAAATCTGTTTTAAACAGATAAATTGAAGTAGATTAATTTATAAATAATGTTCTATAAATTAAATAAATTATTTATCGTTGATAAATGGAATATATATAAGTCTAGACTTATATAGAGAAGTAGAAACGTTATTAAAAGGACATTTATAAAGTGAAGAACCGTTACTAAAAGTAAATCTTTATAAATGGATAAACGTTGTAAAAAGGAAATCTTTATCAATGGATAAACGTTGTAAAAAGGAAATCTTTTGAAATGAATAAACGTTAATAAAAGGAGTTAATCGAATTTAGTTATTCGAAATAAGTTATTCGAATTAGATATTTGAATAGAGTTAAACACATTAGAGTGATTCGAATTACTTATTCGAATAGAGTTAAACAAAGTAATTTGTTAGGTTAACCAAAGCAAGTTAGTCGAGTTAACCAAAGTAATTGGTTAAGTTAACCAAAGTAAATTAGTTAAGATAAACTAAGCGGTTAATCGAAGTGAATTAGTTAAGTTAAACTAGTTGGTAAATCAAAGTGAATTAGTTGCGTCAAACTAAGTGAATTAGTCAAGTTAAACTAATTGGTTAATCGAAGTAAATTAGTTGGGTTAATCAAAGTGAATTAGCTGAGTTAAACTAAGTAAATCGGTTAGAGTTAATCAAAGTGAATTAACTAAGTTAAACTAAGTGGATTAGTTCAGTTAATCGAGACAAGTAAATCAAGTTAGGTTAAACCATTTGAGTTAACCAGTTAGGTTAAACCATTTGAGTTAACCAGTTAAAGTTTACCAGTTAAAGATAAATAGTTAAAGTTGACCAGTTAGAGTTGACCAGTTGGAGTTATCCAAGTGGAGTTAATCGAGTAGAGTTGCCGAATATCACTTATTCGAAGTAGAGTTATCGAATATAGAGTATTCGAGGGAAGAGTAATCGAATATAGTTTATTAGAGTGGAGAAATCAAATATTATTCATTTGAGAAGAGTTACCGAATATTATTTATTCGAAGTTAGTTAATCCAAAGGAGTTATTCGAAGTTAGTTAATCCAAAGGAGTTATTCGAAGTTAGTTAATCCAAAGGAGTTATTCGAAGTTAGCTAATCCAAAGGAGTTATTCGAAGTTAGTTAATCCAAAGGAGTTAGTCGAAGAGTTAATCGAATATAGTTATTCGAAAGAAGGTGTTAATCGAATATAGTTATTCGAGTAAAGTTAAAAGAGTTAATCGAATTTAGTTATTCGAAATGAGTTATTCGAATTTGATATTTGAATAGAGTTAAACACATTAGAGTGATTCGAATTACTTATTCAAATAGAGTTAAACACGTAAGAGTTAATTGAATATTAGTTATTCAATTAGAGTTAAATCGAATTTAGTTATTCGAAAGGAGTTAATCAATATGAGTTAAGTTAATCGATTTGAATTAAGTTGAATCGAAATGGAGTAAATCGATTAGAATTAAGTTAATCGAGTTAGAGTAAATCGAATATTGGTTATTCGAAGGTAAGTTATTCGAATTAGTTATTCGAAGGAGTTAATCAAATGAGTTGATCCAAAGGAGTTAGTCGAATATTAGTTATTCGAATAGAGTTAAAGGAGTTATCGATTTTATTTTGATCGAAAGGAGTTATCGATTAGTAAATCGAAAGGAGATTTTCGAATATAGCATATTCGAAAGAAAGAGATCGAATATTGTTTATTCGAAAGAGAGAGATTTCGAATATGAGTTATTCGAAGAGAGATACTCGAATATAGGTTATTCGAAGAAGAGTTAATCAAATAGAGATTACTCGAAAGAGAGTTATACGTCGAATTCGATTATAGCGAATTCGGGAAAGTACTATTTACTTTCCAGGGTTTAAATCAAGATTTAGTTATTGATTTAGAAATTAGGTGTCTGTTAAATTATTCGAGTTAGGAGATAAAGTTATAATTTAGGTTAGATATTGCAGAAGTAGGAATTATAACGTTATAGTTATAATCAAACGTTGTCATATAAGAAGTGGATTCGTAACCTGAATCCGAGAATTTGCGTAAAACAGATGATTGTAAAAAGTGAGTGACGAGCTTCATCTATTTCACAGTAAAGGACGTTGTTTAATTAAGGTCTGAGAGGTAATTATACCCCAACTTGATTGACTTCAGAATTGACAAAGGAATAGTTGTGGTTCGATCTAAAAGGTTGATTAGGAATAAAGTTAAGGAATAAGCGATAAATGGATTAAGCGAAACGATGTTTTATACAACGTTCATTGGAAATCCGTAAATGAGTTTTGGAAACGTTTTTCAAATATAGTCAGATATGTTTTCTAAACATAGAAAATGAAATGTTTTCACGATAAGAATTTAAGAAATAGAGTTAAGCAAATTCAGAAACTGACTGGAGAGGGTAAGTTGAACGGTTTTCTAAGTGACGATCTGATGTTGGTTTCGACCTTCCGGATTGATACTTAGAGAATTGTTCTCATACTAGTTACAGTTAGGGACTGATAGTTGCGAAATAATAGTGATGTGAAAATAAGCTATGGAAATGTTTTCCAATGATTAATAACATATATTTTCTAAATATATGAAATAAGGAAATATGAACATATGATGATTGATCGATCGAATTCCCATTTGGAAATAAGATCGTTGTTTGTACACCGACATGTTTTCATTTGATAGTTAGATCACAGACTATCGAAGTTTTTACCATTTTAACGTTGTTAATATGGAGAGAACGGTTGGATTATTATCCAAAGAACCACTCTGTATCGGCATAAGCGTTGCGAGCAATATATGCCAAAGATAAATTGAAGACGGAGTAAAGTGCAAGGGCTGTTGTATAAGTCTTAGATAACAGTGACTAAGATGGATATATTGAATAGTGCCTTCGGTTTGTCCAGTCCCAGGACAACGTATATGGAAGAAGGTCTGACAGAGTATATCCAATGGATCGCGTAAGTTGATCTGTTCAAACGTATTCACGTTTGGTGGCGGAGGAATTCGTTTCTCTTAGCTGTATACCCGTGTTATTTTTGGATAAGTCAATTTGTGATTTGGCGGGTATGACGATGTGGCATTCAAAGTGAATGGTGATCAGATGTTATGAAGATAGACGTAGCTTCTAGCCTCACACCGTGAAGTAACAAAAGTTGGGCTAGGCAGCATGGCTAGTTGGGTCATCCCCAAGCAGGGTGTATTGTCACCGATCTAGGGAATATTCATATTTATACTTCTTTTTGATTCTGTATCTTCGGATGACGGTTTGATGGCCTATAACCGTGGTGGCAATATATTCGCGACACTCAAGCTAAATGAGTGAGCGGTCATGTGTGGCCGGGTTGCAAGACGTTCTTGTTGAACCTGAGTGTATCACCTCTAGAGTACACTATTCAGAAGGTGATCCCATACCTTGTCCGTTGGAATCCATTCTCCGATAAGAGCCCTGCGGTTTGTGATTTTATACTATGTATGTAGAACGCGAGATGCAAGCGTTTCTGCTAGATTGATACCTATTTGTACTTAGACATTATTATAATATCACAATGATATTTCTTGTCGAAGTTGTTCAGATACTCATAAGGGAAAAACCCGTTCCGTATTCACGGCGTGGTTTACGAGATATCCTATACCTGTTAAACTATTTTACTCATACCAGTCCCATGACTGACCCGGAGTTTACTTTGTTGTTTTCCCTAAACTCTTGGGTGCCTAAATTTGTACGGGCAGTCAAGTAGTCGGGATTTACAGATATACTTGGAGAGCTTGGAGCAGGAGGCTGCAAGATTTTATAGCTATAGTTATTTCCGCTGTGTTGTAAGTGTTGTACTCTGATAAGTGCTATTGTATATATATAACTGTTTACTTCAAAGTTATGTTATATATTATATGTTATTCGTTCCGCTGTGAGATTCGTGTTACTCTGATGAATCTGATGTTCTTCTTCTTCTTCTATTCTATTAGTTCTATCTTTTCTTTCTCACCTTCTAAATTCTTTCACTAACGTTCTCGGAATTTCCGACTCTCGAGGAGTCGGAAATATCCAGCCGTTACAGTTGGTATCAGAGCTTAAGTAAGAATTACTTGGCTCTGTGGCATAACTCGATAGAGATGGGATTAGTAATATCCTAGATTGAGTTTGAGTGTATATATATGAGCGCGTAATTGTTACTCAATATAAAATGGTTTTATATTGTGGAGACTCATTGGTTGAGTGGCTTATGAATTCTGGTCGATCAGTTGATCCACTGTATCGATTAGGGTTACTAAAACACTCGAATACGATGAACCGTCATGGTATGTTTTGAAGGAGGGTAAATGAAATAATTTTTCCCAAAATATATTTGTTTATAGAAGAAATATATATCTTGAAATTATTATAGTATATTGATTGTGTTGGTTGTTATTATAATCGAATAAGATTATAAAAGGGTGAAATGGTTATAAATGACCAATCAGAATTCATATGAATGTAATATATGAAATAGATGAATTAAATATGAATTTAAATCAGATTTGGAATTTAAAATAAGGAAATTTTAAGTTCCTGGGAGATTTTGAAAATGTTTTTCAAATTGAAAATGATATAGTATTGAACTCACTTCGATAGCTGGAAAATAGATTCTGATGATGAATCTAGACATCATCAGTGTTCATTTTCGAGTTCTAAGTGACGGATTACTACCAAAGGTTTTGTTTTTGAATTGTTTTGAGAAAACAAGTTGTTTAAAAATTCAAAGGTTTTGAATTGGCATTATGATTTCAAATTGATTTGAAAGAAACCCAGGAACTTAAGTTCTGGAATTAAAATTTAACTAATGAAGTTAAATAAAATGAGATGGTAAAAATAAATTGAAATTTAACTTGAACCGAGTTAAATAAAATTGAATTGGATTAGAGATAATCTAGAATGGAACCAAATTGATAAGTCAATAATTTGGAATTTGATATTAGAGTTCGAATGAAATTCGATTTGGATTTGAGGATATGAACTGATTAGAGGTCAATTGGAATGGATAACATTGGTATATGTTGAAGTGGTAGCAGATGAAAGGGATAGAGTTAAATGCCCGACAAAAAGGTACAAGTTTATATCATATGTGAGTTTGGATTTTATGAGCCGAATTGGCAAGCCGCTTGGCTGTTTGATTTTCTTTTGGATTGGAGGAGGCCTAGAGAGGCGAGTTGTGGTTTGACGTATTGATAAGTACAAAGGAGGTTATGGCGAAATTTTTCAAAAACTTAAGGTGTTAGAAAATTTTCAGAATTTTTGGAAATTTTAGTTGGTCGGAAATGAATTTATAAATTAATTAAAATTAAATGGGTCTAGTCGAAACTGAAATTTAGAGGTAAACAAAAAAAAAAGGATTTTTAAATCTAGTTAGTAGAGTTAGTAGCATTTTTCTAACCTAGCAATTTCGAGGACGAAATTATTTTAAGGGGGGAAGTCTGTAATGGCGTGTTTTGTTAGCTGTCGAATAATTAATTTATTTAATTATTTATATATTGATTTGGCGATATCGATAACTTAAAGTAAAACGTTCGAACTTATAATTTATAATTATAATTAAAACGAACCTGAAACGTCGCGGCAGTTCGCGATTTGGCGATTTGAACTTCAACTGAATGTACATGATTCATTTTAAGTCGGATTTCTGTGAAACAAGAAACGTATGGAGCTGGTGGAGTATATCTTTCTAGTGGAAGAGAAATATCGGGATTTCGTCATGTAGATTTTGATTCACGTCCAAATCAAATGTTGAAATAGTCGCTATAGAATCGTTTATCGGCCATAACAGTTATTTCAAAATAACTAGATATCGGGTTTGAATTCAGACAAGGTTCTTTTGGGAAATAGCGATAATTTAATTTTTAGAATTTTACTGTAATTTTTAATTAATTAAATACGCGACTTTTTATTTGGAGTATTTTGCACCCTAAAAACAATATTTTGAAGTTTCAAAATATGAGTCCACCTACCGATATTATTATATTTCTGGAGTCGGGACACCTCGCTCGTCACGATGGTGTTTTTATTTCTGTCTGTAGCGTTACGTAACTATATAAATTTATAGATTAGATGATGGTTTAAATAATTATCTATAAATAAAATAAGCAAAATATCCTAACTTTACTAGACTAAACAACACCACGTTGCCATTATTCTCAGCTGGACTCTTTTATTTTCGGCGAACATGGAGACCCATCATCCACGTCGATCAAAGTATGTATATCCTCGTTTTCTCTGGTGCTTAACTCTCCAGGCTCAACCCCTTTTCTAACACAGAAAACCGAATGCCCTCATTTTTCGTTCTGAACGAGCCGCTACTTCGTTCATCCATTTTTGTTCTGCTAACCAAACAAACGAACCACCTACTCCCAAAGAAAAACCATTCGATCTCCCTCTCCCCTCATCTGTTCGATCAACTCTTACTAAAAATCCCTTCTACTCGTTGAGCTCGAGCATCTGACTGACGGTGATGGACTCTGGTTCACGATGGAGGCCAGAAAACGGGGCAAGAGCGGCGACGTTCATTGGGTTTCTTGGCGCGAGTCAGTAGGATAGGGGAGCATCTGTTTTGGCTTGAAGCAGGGGCACGACTTGGTGCTTATATCACAAGTGAAACGAGAAGAAATAATGCATCTTTTGTTGGGTGCGGTTTGTACAGCAGAAAGTGGAAAATGAGCTACTGTTCACATGCGGTTTTGATACTGCTCGGGTTCAGAAGGAAAACGAGGTGTTAGGTAGAACAAGTTTGCCAAGGAGAAGAGGACCCATGTGTATTTGAAAGAAGCAGTTAGTAATGGAGTGAACAGCTTTCGAAAGTTGTGCAGAAACAAGGGGATTTATTGATTTCAAATGGGTCGCAACCTGTAGGGTTCCTCACGAGATAAGACCGACGATGGAAAAATCGCAGGAGGATCGAACTGGATATGAAGGGGTTGGGAATGAAGTGCTTTGAACGAGGAGTTTAATGTTGATTTCAGTTTGAATTTCCATCGCGGAAGCAAGGAGATTATGGCAGTTGGAATGTTGGAAATGGCAAAGGATCGGGTTCTGTATCATTGGTAGGAGGAAGGAGAGGTCTGATATTTTGGTGCGGGTTGGGCTTTACTTAAGTGGGCCGGTGATTGATAAGAGGGGTGAGGCCCGATATTTATTTTACTTAAGTTTTTATTTAAATTTAATGAATGTATTAACTTATACAAGCAATATCTCGGTCATACGATATCAGAATCACGAACCGTAAGTTGCGTTGGGATCGTATGCACGAGAGCTTCACAATGAAGCTGACTGGAAGTGGATTGGTGCCCGTCACAATTTATAGCAAAATAAATTGTCCGACTGAGTCGAATAACGCAAACCGTTATTCAACGGTTAACACGCCAAGGTGAGTAAAACTCACCAACTCTGAACAGTTCTATTTTTACAACGTATTCTTAGAACTGTTAAAATTGTCTGTTTGACTGTGTGTTGATTGAACTGCTAGTCAGTTAGTTAAATTTCTATATTGATTCTGTTTAACAGAATATATCATATGGAACTGAAAGTTATGTTATCTATATTGTCTAACATCTGTGATGCAGGGAAACAGGTTGGAGGAATCCGACTGGATTCCTCAACAGTTATTTTATTGTTTTTCATATATTGTGATATATGATGTGTTATGAAATCTGTTATTGATTTCATATGTTTGAATGATACCGATCATTGTTATACGACACGTTAAACACCGTAGGTGATACTAGAATGTAAAAAGGGAATTTTCAATGTTTATATTGAAAATAAATCTTATTTATAAAATCGATAGGATTTTATAAAATGAAAACATTTATTTATTTAGGAAATAAATAAAGGAACATTTATTTAGATTATAAATAAATGGAATAAAGGAATATTTATTTAGGGTATAAATAAAGGAACACTTGTTCGGAAAATAAATAGAATTATACAAGGATAGATTTAAACACGTGCTTCGCACACGGTATAACACGATATGGATTCAAATGAGATATTAAATAGGAAATCTGTTTTAAACAGATAAATTGAAGTAGATTAATTTATAAATAATGTTTTATAAATTAAATAAATTATTTATCGTTGATAAATGGAATATATATAAGTCTGGACTTATATAGAGAAGTAGAAACGTTATTAAAAGGACATTTATAAAGTGAAGAACCGTTACTAAAAGTAAATCTTTATAAATGGATTAACGTTGTAAAAAGGAAATCTTTATCAATGGATAAACGTTGTAAAAAGGAAATCTTTTGAAATGAATAAACGTTAATAAAAGGAGTTAATCGAATTTAGTTATTCGAAATAAGTTATTCGAATTAGATATTTGAATAGAGTTAAACACATTAGAGTGATTCGAATTTCTTATTCGAATAGAGTTAAACAAAGTAATTTGTTAGGTTAACCAAAGCAAGTTAGTCGAGTTAACCAAAGTAATTGGTTAAGTTAACCAAAGTAAATTAGTTAAGATAAACTAAGCGGTTAATCGAAGTGAATTAGTTAAGTTAAACTAATTGGTAAATCAAAGTGAATTAGTTGCGTCAAACTAAGTGAATTAGTCAAGTTAAACTAATTGGTTAATCGAAGTAAATTAGTTGGGTTAATCAAAGTGAATTAGCTGAGTTAAACTAAGTAAATCGGTTAGAGTTAATCAAAGTGAATTAACTAAGTTAAACTAAGTGGATTAGTTCAGTTAATCGAGACAAGTAAATCAAGTTAGGTTAAACCATTTGAGTTAACCAGTTAGGTTAAACCATTTGAGTTAACCATTTAAAGTTTACCAGTTAAAGATAAACAGTTAGAGTTGACCAGTTGGAGTTATCCAAGTGGAGTTAATCGAGTAGAGTTGCCGAATATCACTTATTCGAAGTAGAGTTATCGAATATAGAGTATTCGAGGGAAGAGTAATCGAATATAGTTTATTAGAGTGGAGAAATCAAATGTTATTCATTTGAGAAGAGTTACCGAATATTATTTATTCGAAGTTAGTTAATCCAAAGGAGTTATTCGAAGTTAGTTAATCCAAAGGAGTTATTCGAAGTTAGTTAATCCAAAGGAGTTATTCGAAGTTAGCTAATCCAAAGGAGTTATTCGAAGTTAGTTAATCCAAAGGAGTTAGTCGAAGAGTTAATCGAATATAGTTATTCGAAAGAAGGTGTTAATCGAATATAGTTATTCGAGTAAAGTTAAAAGAGTTAATCGAATTTAGTTATTCGAAATGAGTTATTCGAATTTGATATTTGAATAGAGTTAAACACATTAGAGTGATTCGAATTACTTATTCAAATAGAGTTAAACACGTAAGAGTTAATTGAATATTAGTTATTCAATTAGAGTTAAATCGAATTTAGTTATTCGAAAGGAGTTAATCAATATGAGTTAAGTTAATCAATTTGAATTAAGTTGAATCGAAATGGAGTAAATCGATTAGAATTAAGTTAATCGAGTTAGAGTAAATCGAATATTGGTTAATCGAAGGTAAGTTATTCGAATTAGTTATTCGAAGGAGTTAATCAAATGAGTTGATCCAAAGGAGTTAGTTGAATATTAGTTATTCGAATAGAGTTAAAGGAGTTATCGATTAGTAAATCGAAAGGAGATTTTCGAATATAGCATATTCGAAAGAAAGAGATCGAATATTGTTTATTCGAAAGAGAGAGATTTCGAATATGAGTTATTCGAAGAGAGATAATCGAATATAGGTTATTCGAAGAAGAGTTAATCAAATAGAGATTACTCGAAAGAGAGTTATACGTCGAATTCGATTATAGCGAATTCGGGAAAGTACTATTTACTTTCCAGGGTTTAAATCAAGATTTAGTTATTGATTTAGAAATTAGGTGTCTGTTAAATTATTCGAGTTAGGAGATAAAGTTATAATTTAGGTTAGATATTGCAGAAGTAGGAATTATAACGTTATAGTTATAATCAAACGTTGTCATATAAGAAGTGGATTCGTAACCTGAATCCGAGAATTTGCGTAAAACAGATGATTGTAAAAAGTGAGTGACGAGCTTCATCTATTTCACAGTAAAGGACGTTGTTTAATTAAGGTCTGAGAGGTAATTATACCCCAACTTGATTGACTTAAGAATTGACAAAGGAATAGTTGTGGTTCGATCTAAAAGGTTGATTAGGAATAAAGTTAAGGAATAAGCGATAAATGGATTAAGCGAAACGATGTTTTATACAACGTTCATTGGAAATCCGTAAATGAGTTTTGGAAACGTTTTCCAAATATAGTCAGATATGTTTTCTAAACATAGAAAATGAAATGTTTTCACGATAAGAATTTAAGAAATAGAGTTAAGCAAATTCAGAAACTGACTGGAGAGGGTAAGTTGAACGGTTTTCTAAGTGACGATCTGATGTTGGTTTCAACCTTCCGGATTGATACTTAGAGAATTGTTCTCATACTAGTTACAGTTAGGGACTGATAATTGCGAAATAATAGTGATGTGAAAATAAGCTATGGAAATGTTTTCCAATGATTAATAACATATATTTTCTAAATATATGAAATAAGGAAATATGAACATATGATGATTGATCGATCGAATTCCCATTTGGAAATAAGATCGTTGTTTGTACACCGACATGTTTTCATTTGATAGTTAGATCACAGACTATCGAAGTTTTTACCATTTTAACGTTGTTAATATGGAGAGACCGTTTGGATTATTATCCAAAGAACCACTCTGTATCGGCATAAGCGTTGCGAGCAATATATGCCAAAGATAAATTGAAGACGGAGTAAAGTGCAAGGGCTGTTGTGTAAGTCTTAGATAACAGTGACTAAGATGGATATACTGAATAGTGCCTTCGGTTTGTCCAGTCCCAGGACAACGTATATGGAAGAAGGTCTGACAGAGTATATCCAATGGATCGCGTAAGTTGATCTGTTCAAACGTATTCACGTTTGGTGGCGGAGGAATTCGTTTCTCTTAGCTGTATACCCGTGTTATTTTTGGATAAGTCAATTTGTGATTTGGCGGGTATGACGATGTGGCATTCAAAGTGAATGGTGATCAGATGTTCTGAAGATAGACGTAGCTTCTAGCCTCACACCGAGAAGTAAAAAAAGTTGGGCTAGGCAACATGGCTAGTTGGGTCATCCCCAAGCAGGGTGTATTGTCACCGATCTAGGGAATATTCATATTTATACTTCTTTTTGATTCTGTATCTTCGGATGACGGTTTGATGGCCTATAACCGTGGTGGCAATATATTCGCGACACTCAAGCTAAATGAGTGAGCGGTCATGTGTGGCCGGGTTGCAAGACGTTCTTGTTGAACCTGAGTGTATCACCTCTAGAGTACACTATTCAGAAGGTGCTCCCATACCTTGTCCGTTGGAATCCATTCTCCGATTAGAGCCCTGCGGTTTGTGATTTTATACTATGTATGTAGAACGCGAGATGCAAGCGTTTATGCTAGATTGATACCTATTTGTACTTAGACATTATTATAATATCACAATGATATTGCTTGTCAAAGTTGTTCAGATACTCATAAGGGAAAAACCCGTTCCGTATTCACGGCGTGGTCTTATGAGATATCCTATACCTGTTTTAAACTATTTTACTCATACCAATCCCATGACTGACCCGGAGTTTACTTTGTTGTTTTCCCTAAACTCTTGGGTGCCTAAATTTGTACGGGCAGTCAAGTAGTCGGGATTTACAGATATACTTGGAGAGCTTGGAGCAGGAGGCTGCAAGATTTTATAGCTATAGTTATTTCCGCTGTGTTGTAAGTGTTGTACTCTGATAAGTGCTATTGTATATATATAACTGTTTACTTCAAAGTTATGTTATATATTATATGTTATTCGTTCCGCTGTGAGATTCGTGTTACTCTGATGATTATGATGTTCTTCTTCTTCTTCTATTCTATTAGTTCTATCTTTTCTTTCTCACCTTCTAAATTCTTTCACTAACGTTCTCGGAATTTCCGACTCTCGAGGAGTCGGAAATTTCCAGCCATTACAGGGAGAACCTTGACTGCAAAAGTAGCTCTACAATCAAAATGATGTGACGAGGTGACACTAGGGTGATTCGGCGTTCAATTCAACGGGAGGCGGGGTCAGGACCAACAAGGATAGTAAATCGTCGGGTACCCGTTATCGCAGCTGGTGAGATGCAAAAAGACTAGAGCTAAACACCAGATACCATTAACCTTTCACTATCAAGGCACGGTGGTTGAGAGGAGACGCCAACTGGATGTTTAGATTGTTTGTTAGGGGAAGGTCGCTTAGCTCTTGTAGTCTTTACTAGCTGAGGGAGGGCCCGAGGTGGGCCCATAGCCACCATGAAAAAAAAACCCAAGGGATATCTGTATTTTGAAGCCCTTAAAAGCAGGCCTGTACAGATATGGAAAAGCTCCCAATCGAGTTCCGTGTTTCATATATGGCCTTGCCATGGAACTCGGTGCACATTAGAGGTTATGTGCGGATAAGGCATCAAATACGATTAACAATACGTATATGTGAAAGTCTAGATACATGCATGTCTGCTCTAGGTGGTGTATCGTAGGCTTGAAGGCATTACTCTATAATGTAATATGATTCAATCGAAGATGGCAGTCCGTATGCTTATGTAACATACTAATGATAGATATATGCGGAATGTAACATTGTTATGTAGAGAACCGTATGTCACACCAGCGTAGGATGAGAGACTGCGTTCATTTCTGTTGCATTACGGTGGATACCATGCGAATGGGGTACCATGGGGTGTACCACAATATTGAGGGGGTAGCTACATATATACTGTATTGGGTTAATCCACAGGGAAGTAAATAGGTACGACGTGTGTGTAAGCCTTGAGTGTTGTTAACCCAAGTAACCTAATAAATAAGAAATTGTGATTGAACGGTATATGTAGGATTATCCAAAGTGTATAGTTTAAATTCAGTCACCAGAACTTGTGTTCTGACCCCCTGCTCATAACACACTCGCGGGTTAGATTTGTAGCAGAGATATGATAGCTTTGGATACTGGATAAGCCAGTATTATTACTACGGTAAGGTTATACTTCGATTACATTATACTTTATCCATTCCACTGTGAGATATTTTCTGAGCTCTGATATATTTTATATCTCTGTTTTCTGCAAGATACCAGAGCAACCAACACAGGTTTCGATGGATTAGAATTTTGAAAAAAAGAATCGGTCTAAAAGAATTCGGGTTGTTACATCCAGTATCAGAGCTTATGTTCAGGATTCCTGTATAAATAGTGAGTGAACGTATTTGTATTTTAAAAAAAATTATATATATAACTAGATCCATAGAGGAACCTACTAAATAGAATGAATATAATGTTGTAAGAAATGGGATGTTTGTTTTATACACTAAAGGAATGGATATGGAAGTCTGAGACCCTTAGATGATTTGGGTGGAAAGTGTACAATGTACTTTGTATGGAAGGAAGACGAATCCCATATAATTAGTATTTTGGGTTAGTGGGTTTGGAAGTAAAACCTTATAAATTGGAAAAGGTTAAAAAGAAAAAATGGATTAGGAATATATATAGTTGAGGGAATTGACCTTGTGGGAGTGTGTAGGAAAGCATAGGAAAATTGGAAACCCGCTTTAAGTCTAACCCCATTTTTAACTTGTAAGAACTTGAAGTTATAAAAGCTTTTGGGAGATGGTTTATGGTGTTTTCAAGTTTAAATCTTAAAAGTTATAGTTTTAAAATATGTAAAGAAGTACATATTGGGTTTTGAAGTAAAATTGGGTATATTTTGTGAATAGTGATTTCTTATCAAAACTTTGTTTAAAATAAAATTCTCTCAGTAAAAGATACATATTATAGAGCATGTATAGCTCGCTAATTTTCTTGTTATATTGTATGAAAGGATTAAAAAGCAAAACTTAGAAAATATTGCATTTGGTTGAAAAATGGAATTTTCAGTAAAGAAAGTTTTAAAGACTCTATTCTTTTGACAATCATTTTTGATAAATTGTTTTAAAAGAGAAAATTTTGTTAGGTGGACAAAATAATTGTAGAAATTAAGAATGGAGTTGATGGTTGCACCTTATAGTAAGAAATTGAACCGACCTTAAAGGTAAGAACAAGTTATAAACCCGATTGCGAAATAGTTGTCCTTATCTACTCCATTTTTGTGATTTGAAAAAAAAATTTACATTATTTTTTTATAAAATGACATAGCAAAAGTAAGTTTTCATAGTAAAAAAAAATTTGACACTTCTAATTTTTGGAAGAAAAGTGAAATGAAAAGGACAAACCATGTTTTAAAAGGTATGGAGTGGGTAAGGATTATGCCTAGGGAAGACGGGAAAAGTTTTGAGGCTTTGAGGAAAATAGCGAGAATTATCTTGGAATAATAGTAAGTTCCCGTAGAATGCGCAAGCATTGAAAAGCCTAGGGTGTTGCTTGAAATAATTGTTGGTACACAGCTAGGACTAGTGGTGACTACTAGATTGTAAAGGACAAATATGTATTTAGATTTTGTTGCTAATTTTCATGTTAGTGGTACAACCCGTTATTGCATTTCTGTTGAGATCATTCTGTTATTTTTCCTGTTGGGTAGTTAGGGTAACACCTAAACCGGTCGTAGATCCTATGATTTGGACATTTCTATCTGAGGAAGGGGAACATAGTCCCAAGATTCTTGGCCCTTAGTAGTAGCTGTGTAGAGTGTCTGTTTTCCTGTTTTAGTTGAAAGACTAGAAGGCTTATTTGAAAACTAAACTTAGATCAGATGATTAAATAGGCTAAGAAAAGAGAAATGGTACAACTAAAAAGGAAACAACAAGTTCAGTAAAGCAACAAACATAACAGTTAAAGAAAAATGGAAAATTATGTGAAAAGATAAATGAGAGTAAAAATTTCCAAGATAAGAAAAAAAGAAAATCAGTAACAAAGAAAATTCTCTTATGTGGGTTGTGCTTGGATAGGAAAATAAGGAATCTTCATAAATAGTTGCATAAAATCCAAGTACGGTTGGAAAAAGGTACATAAAAGGAAAAACGGAAGATGTGATATTTTTCGTTTTCCACCTTTTTGTAAAATAAGAAATTAAATTTAGAAAATTAGTTTTTTATGAAATTCAAAAAATAAAGTTGGTTGGTAGGATTTTGGATGCAAAAATTGGATGAACTACGCTCTTACTCAGTAAGAGTGTGGGAAAATTTGGAAGAAAATGTATTTTTATTTTCAAAATATTGCAATCATGCAGAACTGCCAGTATATTTAGGATGTGAGCACCATGTTTTTAAAGAATTTTTGAAAAATTTGCATACTCATAGAAGGTACCACTTAGGCATACATGTATTATTATGTTGTATTTCACTTTGGACAAGTGCACATTGTTTGCAGAAATTGGATGCACACATGATGGATGTATATTATGCGAGGAGTTAATTGATTTTTACCCATATCAAATTTCGGGGATGAAATTTCCTAAGAATGGAAGAATGTAACACCCCGCATTTGTTAAAATTTGTGTAACGATTACTGTTTAATTACATGATTCACTTATGGCATATTAGGTATTTAAATTGTTAACTGTAGAATTGAGAAAATTACATGTTAACTTGTTAGATTTGAACAAATACATGATTAAATGATTACATGTTAGAATAGAATCAATTACATGCTAGAAAGAACATGTGATATAAAATGGTTTTAATATAATGATATGTAAATTATAGATTATAGTGAAAATTTGAAAGAATAGTATGCCTAAATTTACAGTAAATAGAAAACTATAACATAGCTAGACACGAGGTTAAATTCAACATGTGGTAGAAGTCTTCCCACAACCGCCTAGCAAATCCAGCATCCACAAGTTGTTAATTTAATGTGAGAGGTCTTGTGCGTAAATAGAACATGTAATGGTGCTAAGACATGAGGTTAAGTCCAATTTGTGGTAGAAGTCAGCCCAGAACCACCCCGTAAATCGAGCATCCACAAGTGGTCGGCTTAATGTGAGAGCTCTAGTGCATATATATATATATATATATATATATATATATAAAAGGATAGAAATACATGGCATTAATTGTAATTAATGGAAATGAATGGAATTGGATGAAAGATACAACAGTAAAAGAAGTGAATGAACGGGGAATGATAATAACTTATTATAACTAATTAGATTAATGAGAATATTATATAATAGGTAGACTTGTCCTAGGGACAAGTGGAGATTATAACTTAGGTTATAATAAACTAGTAAGAAAATGAGATAACTTGTGTAATGAGATAAGTGGTACTTAATTGTAAATTAAGTAATCAATAAATGGGGAACCCTGAAACCAGTTGTTTGTAATAAGTAGAGAAAAGGGGGAAGTTTATGAAATGTAAGAAGTTGTACTTAATTATAAATTAAGTAATCTGCAAAACTTGGAAATCTGAAATATGCTGATAAGGGCAACATAAGTTATATTTATGAAAAGGGAACTTATTAGTAAAACTTAGTTAAGAGAACTAAGTTAATAAGTAAACAACGATAAGTTGTAGTAACATTATAAAATGGAATTATGATTAAATAAGAAAGAATGAGGCAAACTTATGAAATGAAATAAGTTATATTTAATCATAAATAATGAATGGCATGTTAAACAAAAAACATGTGAACTGAAATATGCTTAATTACATATTAAGTAGAACATGTTATGGTAACTATGAAATCAAACAAGAATATAAAGGGATTGCGGATTACAAACCTTGGATCACAATCTAGAGAATAACATGTTGTGGGCTTATTAATAGGATTAAATGGGTTAAGTTATAAGGCTAAAATTAATAAGCAAGAGGAACTTTGTAACATGAATAAGAAGTCAATGTGAATGGGAATAACCAAGTTGAATGGAAACCTGATGAGGTAAAGCAAGCGCATAAAAAAATGTTTAGACACAGGGTCTAATAACAATTTAGAATGAGGCGCTTGGACAAGTCCGCACGTTTGAGGGTGAATAACCCAACGGGGTAGATCATTATGGTGTCATGAGGCACGTGGGGAGCGCACATTCATTTGATTATTCTGTCGGGTCCGAAGGACTGGAAGGGGAAGCACACAGCTTCCTGAGACACGTAAGGTGCTCTTGATAGTCCTCTGCGTGGTGCAGATGTTTAGGCTGTGCTCGCAGAGATTGAGTCAGCGCGTTACTACCAGGTGGATGGGCCTTGACTGCAAAAATAGCTTTGCAGTCAGAATGCTATGACGAGGTAACACTAGGGTGATTCGATGATCGCCTCAACGGGAGGCGAGGTCAGGACCAACAAGGATAGTAGACCGATGGGTACCCATCATCGGCCGCTAGTGGGATGCGAAAAGGCTACAGCTAAACCCAAGATACCATTAACCTTTCACTATCGAGGCACGGTGGTTGATGGGAGACACCAACTGGATGTTTAGATTGTTTGTTAGGTGCAAGTCGCTTAGCTCTTATAGTCTTTACTAATTTAAAGAGGGGCCGAGGTGGGGCCATAGCCATCATGAAAAACAGACCCTAGGGATATCTATATTTCGAGGCCCTTAAAGGCGTGACTATACATATATGGAAAAGCTCCTGATCGAGTTCTGTGTTTCTTGTATAGCCCTTCCATGGAACTCGGTGCACATTAGAGGTTATGTGCAGATAAGGCATCGAATACGATTAATGATACATATGTGGGGAAGTCTAGATACATGCATGTTTGCTCTGGGTGGTGTATCGTAGACTTGGGGGCATTACTCTGTGATGGAATCTGATTCGATCGAAGATGGCAGTCCGTACGCTTATGTAACATTGTAATGACAGATATATGCAGAATGTAACATTGTTATGTAGAGATCCTTACATCACTCCAACGCCGGATGAGGGACTGCGTTCATTTCTGTGGCATTACGGTGGAGACCATGCGAGTGGGGTACCATGTGTTGTACCTCAATATTGAGGGGGTAGCTACATATATATTGTATTAGGTTAATCCGCTGGGAAGTAAATGGGTACGACGTGTGTGTAAGCCTTGAGTGTTGTTAACCCAAGTAACCTAATAAATAAGAAAATGTGATTGAACGGTATATGTAGGATTATCCAAAGTGTATAGTTTAAATCTAGTCACCAGAACTTGTGTTCTGGCCCCCTCCTCATAACATACTCACAGGATATGATAGCTTTGGATACTGGTTGGGCAGTATTATTACTACGGTAAGGCTATATTTTGATTATATTATACTTTATCCATTCCGTTGTGAGATATTTTCTGAGCTCTGATATATTTTATATCTCTGTCTTTTCTACAGGATACCAGAGCAAACAACACGGGATTTGATGGATTAGAAATTTGAAAAAAAAAAATCTATCTGTCGAAATTCAGGTTGTTACATCTATAGGTTTGAAAGTATCCCATTTTCAGATTAATTGTAGATTTATAAGAATATGCCTAAAAGGTTATTTAGATTTCAGATCTGGATGCTTTCAGGTGAGTGGAAAATTTACGTACAAAGTTATAAAAGCCTACTTATCTCATTAGAATTAGATCTCAAAATATATGCCTATTATCATTAGATCTGTTCATGATATTATTGAGTTTGAAGTGGAAACTAACAGATTTGTTAATAAATATTGTCAAAATATGGAAACTGTGAATTGTGGTTAGGAATAATATTAATTGTTAGTATACCTAAATTGTGTACACATATTGCCTACAATTATGTTGGAAATTATATTATGGTTGTTGCAAAACACTATAGATTCGAAATCAGTCCCACAAACATTTTTTAGATGTAGTTTTATACTAAATCTCTAGTTTCAGTGTTAAAAAAATAAATTATTTGATTTTGATTAAAAAGAAACAATGTTGAATTATGCGATTTTAATAAAAAAAAGGACACATGCCTATTATGTTCAGTGTTGTTGGGATTTTGGTTTAGTTGTTGTAAATATGCTATTTTCCCCTTTTTGAACAAAAAGACATTATTATGAATTCACAAGAGATATGATAAAAAGTTTGAATAAGGGAAAAGTGGCGCAATGTACGTATAAATATAAATATACATATTTGTGCATATTTTGCATAAACTATTCCAAAATATACATAAACACATATATTTCTTGTGATTTTGAAATATGTCGATTCCATTAATCAGGCATAATTTACAATAATTATAGCTAACGATATTTTTGTAAGATTTGAAACCTTTTGGCAAGATTGAATGCAAAAATGAATGTTTGGTTATTGATTAAACCAAATTATTAAATTAATTATAAAAATAATAAAAGAAGGAACTACATTAACCACGCGAATATAAATATAAATATAAATATATCATCCGTCCGAATTTACGTAAACATCGAAATATACATTGTACTGAATGTTTGAATGTTTGAACGGAACTAATGTGATTGGTTGCTATAAATAACACCACGAATAAGTAAATAACCATTGTAATTAATAATGATTTGGGGAAAGTAAACATAAAAGGGAAATTAAATAAAATGGTAATAATTCCTAAGATATTTTAGGATTAATGTTGTAAACACCAATTATGGTTTACAGAATTTAATTTAAAATGCATCTAGACACAAGGTCAGGCTCAATTTGTGGTAGAAATTTTCCCGGAACCAACCTCCAATTCCAGCATCCATAGGTGGTCAGCTTAATGTGAGGGGTTCAGAGCGTAAATATAACTGGACTAAGGCACGAGGTTAAGTTTAACTTGTGGTAGAAGTCTGCTCAGAACCGACTGGCAAATCCAGCATCCTTAAGTGGTCAACTTAATGTGGAATATCTGGTGCACAAATATATGTATATATAATAGGCAATAAATAAATAAGCTTAGTAATGTCTATTGGGGTACAACAAATAGTTATATTTGGGACTGATAAGATTAGGATATTCATTATGAATTAATGCCTTAGGAAAATTATGGTCGTTCGGCTCATGAAGGCATTAATTATAATCAATGGTAATAAAAAGGAAATTAAGAATTGTATGATATTCTTAGGAAAATATGACCATTATGGTTATAAATGGTAATTAATCTATGAATAGAAGTAAATGAAATAAAAAGGGATAAATGGGAATTGATTGTTGTTTAAATACTAAGTCCAATTAGGGAAATGATCAAATAAATATCCTAGGATAAGGAGGATATAACTTTCCTTATTTATATTAATTTATATAGAACTAATAATTAAAAGTTAGGGTTGGACTTAGTAGGTCAATGATGTGAAAACATCATTAACCATAGGAACCCGTGATGATAAATTGTGTGCGTAGAGTATTTCCGTGAAGAGAAACTAAATGGGAAGGACTTAATAACGTAGCCCACTTTATCCCAATAGGTAAAGGTATTAGTGGCTAATGGGATATGAACTTAATAATCTTCACGTACAACCCGCTTCCTTGGGTCTTAAGAGGCTCTGGTTAAGGATCTCACCTAGGAGTTGGTCTTTCAGTTTAGGGGTCTCAAATGAAGTGTGTGTGTGGGGACTACCCAAACATGGAAACTAAAAAAGTCAGATATGGCTACCTATCATACAGGAAGTAGTAAATGACTAAGGAGATTATCTAATAAGGCCAGCTAGATGATATAGCAAGCGATAAAGTACCATATCTCACCTTACGTGAGGTGTGGGTTAATGAGTGAATGACGAAAGCCTTAACTAGTAGGGCCCTGTAGCTAGTGCCCTCTAGTTTATGTTAACATTGAACAAATTATCGAGGAATAATAAGTGAACAAATTATTTGTCTTTCTTACTCGACTTTAATTTATTTCGATGATGAATTATTCATGGTGTAACACCCCACCTCCGCTAGGGTCACTCACAAAGGGAATGCACTAGTTTTGGTGGAGTATTATCTAGGTAAACATGCACAGAGATATCACAAGGCAGAACATAAATAAAGCAGCGGTATAAATTAAAAACCAACTTTTTATTACTTTCAAGAAAAGAGTCAAAATCTCATATATCCAAGATACAAATTATTCCGTTACATCAAGTTCCAAGTAAAGAAGCATAAAATTAAAACAAAAGTAAATTATTCCCCATAAGTAGCAGAAGCAGCCATAGCATAGCCCAAACCATACATGAGCTGTCAGAAAGCAAGCTAAATCCATGCTAAGAGCTAGTGTTTCCTCCCTGAGAACCTGGGAGGGGGGGACGAAAGAAAAAGAGGCGAAAGATAAAGGGTCAGTCATAAAGACTGGTAAGCCCTAGTGACTTTCAGTATGAAAACTAGTAAAGGTAACATGACATGTGAAAACTGGAATTAAACATAAGGATGATAACAGGACTGGTAGGATAATTAAAATGACAAGATAAGTCAAGTCTAGCATCGCATATTCAAGATTCGCTTCACCAACTGTACTAGTGTTCTAACCCATGTCAAGTATTAATCATGAAATGATCCCTTGGCCCAATATCATGAAGTGACCCATTATGGGGTCCTACGGTACGATCTATTAATCGATCGGCTCCCTACAAGTTCTAGCTCGTCATGTGTCTGTGTCATACGGCCCGAACCTGAAATGTAGTTACCTGTGCTAGGTCCACCATAAGGTGTATCAAGTCCTATTGTGCCAACCACCGACACGAATCAAGCACGTACAGTGTAAATCTACGGGTGCCCAATGCCTGCTTTTTCAATTCCGGACTACGTGCACGACCATAGTCCGCCTGAACCTACAATGGCGCACCTACTCAGCCGTCGTTCTGGCCGCTTACAATCAGCCCAGTAATCGTGCCCCACCCTGCCTAGTCCCAGGGTATCGTGATACATCTAAGTGGGTTACTGCTGAAAAGGACCGCGTAACTAGGTTTTCTAATGGGTTAAGTGTTATCATTCAAATTCGTGACTTAACCGTATCCAAATCATGTATCAAGTTGGTTAAGTGTGTTCAAGCGGTTCATGACTTAACCCTATCAAATCATCGTGTCAAGTTGGTTAAGTATATTCAAGTGATTCATGACTTAACCCTATCATGTGGCATTAATTCATTAATGCACTTCAACCTCTCACATTAGACTAACTGTTGTGGTCACTTGATTTGCTGGGCGGTTCCTGGCAGATTTACACCACAACATAGTCTAACCTCGGGTTTTACGTGCGATATGACCAACTACCCACATTGGATCCTATTGTTTGCAGCCACTGGATTTGTCGGGCGGTTCCGGGCAGATTTACACTGCAAACTCAACCCAACCTCGAGTTGGCCATTTTCAAGTTTATCTAATTGTCATGCCCACGTTCAAGTTTTCATGTCAAAATTCATGTCGAGTTTTCATGTCATGTCGTGTCCAGTTCATGTCCATATCTAGGTTCAAGTTATAATAATGTTCATGTTCAAGTTCAAAGTGAATTCATGTTTTACCTAGTCTACCCTAATCGTATTCCCATCGCACGTAAGCTCGAGTCGATACAAATAAATCCAATTAGGGAATAACATAAAAAGGGACGGGTATAAGGTGGCAAAAGTGATTATTAGCATGGTATGACTTGATAAAAGATTATAACACTACTGGCATATGGAATATTGGCTTCAAACATAAAGATTCCAAATCTAGCAAGAAATGGTACTAGTCAAGATAACAGTTGTCATAAGGTGATAGTATAGTCATGGTAATGATTGACATAAGGTGATAGCATAGTCATGGTAAGGATTAACATAAGGTGATAGTCATAAACTTGTGACTAATAGCAGATTCAACATGATAATATAAGGGGTTTTCTTTTTGATTTACAACATGAATAGGCCACAAATCAATGTCATAACATATCCAAAAGTCAAGATCCAAGATGAACAAGAATGGATGTAAAACAGTCATCATACATAGGTCCAATTTCAATTTACATCATATTCATATTACATTTACAGTTTAAATCTAAAAATAACTGGGGCTTACAGATCGTGGTTCGAGAATTAGAAAAGAGAGTCGATGTTGAATCTTTATATGCTTAGTCAACTCCTAATAGAAATCCCTAAATCAGCAATTCTCTTAACGCAGTCTCAACATAGAAGAAGCAGTCCCTTTTCTCAAACTTTTCAACTAGAATTAGAGCAGCATAAGGTCAGAAAGAATTTTGTGTAGAGAGACTGGTGTTAGGGGCTGTATTTATAGGGTCAGGTCAATGAATGTGGACAGAAACGAGGCCAGATACATCAAAGTGAATCCCGCTTCAAAAGTGGACTCGGCCAACAGGTCGACCCCCAGGTCGACACTATGGTCGACCTGGTCCTGGGCAGGTCGACTACATAGTCGACCCCCAGGTCGACCTGGTCCTAGGCGGGAAATTTCCCGTCCAGTCCATTCTGAGGTTTGAATTTCGAATTTTGAATTTGAATTGAACTGTTTTGAACTTGAAAACTTCGAAAGGTCATAACTTGATCATACGGACTCCGATTTTCGAAAACTCGGACTCGTTTCCAAGCAGAATTTCGAGACGAACGCAATGGCGTAACCCGTTTCCTTTGATTATTATTTTAAAAATGAATTCTGCGTTGATTTAGGGTTATTACACGTTATGAAAACACGGGTTGTTACATTCTCCCCTCCCCCTTAAAGGATTTCGTCCCCGAAATCCCTAAGTTAGGGAGGATGTGTCCTACCATCCATCATCCATCTACTCAAAGCATCATCCACAGGCAATCATTGTCCTTAAAAGATTTCTAGTGTTGTATGAACATATGAAGAAAGTGTGTGTATATGTACTTATCTAATGCAAAAGATCAGGCGGTTACTGATTCAGTAAACCTCCTTAATGCAAAATATGTTAGTGTAATGAATCCAACATGTATGCAAATTCCTAACATAGTTTATAATCTCTACATGAGTGCACAAACATTCATCCATATGCAACATCCAAGTGATAGCATAACAAGTTTCATCCATGTATAAGTATAAGCACTCATGCATATGCAACATGAAAATGTGACTGAGCCGATCTAGTGCCTAATGTGTGTCATGCATCCACTAGCATCCACTTGCAACCATTCGCAAACATCAACAATAACATGTTTCAATCACATGTTTACATCCATATGGTTCTACCTAAGGTTCTCAAGATAAGATTGAGAAGATAACAAGACAAATGTAGATAGTAGAAGCATGGTACGAAAAGGTTTTCAAGTTTATAGGAAAAAGAAATCGAGAATGTACCCACAAAAAGAAATGGGTAAAGCGCGCGTATCTTCTCTTCGGTTTCCCAAGTTGCGTCTTCTTGGGCTTCACTCCACTGCATTTTAACTAGCTTGACTTCTCGATTCCTTAGCTTCTTAATCTCCGTTCCTAAGATACGAATCGGAACTCGCATCAATGTTGCTTCTTTTTCCACTTCTACGTCTTCAAGGATGCTTAGCTCAACCACTTCGGCTGACTCATGCAAGCACTTACGGAGATGCGAGACATGAAATACATTGTGTACTCCATTCAGTTTCTCGGGTAAGTCTACCTTATAGGCCATCCGTCCAATCCTCTCAGTGATAGGGAACGGTCCTACGAACCTTGGTACTAGCTTTCCAAATGCTCCAAAACGAACTACATTGCGTAACGGAGAAACTTTTATAAAGACCATATCTCTGACTTCGAACTCTAGGTCTGTCCTTCTCTGGTCCGCATAAGATTTCTGTCTATCTTGGGTCGTTTTCATCCATCTTCGTATCAACTCAATCTTCTCAGAAGTGTCCCTTATCATGTCGGGCCCAATTATAAGTCTGTCTGTCGTCTCCTACCAACAAGTTGGCGATTTGCACGGTCTTCCATACAGGGCTTCGAACGGTGTCATTCCGATGCTAGCTTGGTAACTATTGTTATATGCAAACTCCACAAGAGGAAGATGGTCTTCCCAAGTGCCACCAAAGTCAAGAATGCATAGCCTCAGGAGATCTTCTAGTACCCTATTTACCCTTTTGGTTTGTCCATCCGTCTGTGGGTGATAGGCCGTGCTTAAATTCAGTCGTGTACCCATTGCTTCTTGCAGACTATTCCAGAACTGGCTAGTGAAAATTGGGTCACGATCACTAACTATACTAGAAGGAACTCCATGCAATCGTACTATCTCTCGAAGGTAAATAGACGCTAGCCCTGATGCGGTCCTCTTGCTTTTCATCGGAATGAAGTGAGCACTTTTCGTGAGTCTATCAACTATGACCCATATGCTAGTATTTCCCTTCCTTGACCTAGGCAGTCCATCCATGAAATCCATCGAGATACTCTCCCATTTCCATTGTGGAACCTCCAAAGGATGTAATAGCCCACCGGGCTTCTTCGACTCGGCCTTTACTTGTTGGCACACCATGCACTTCGAGACGAACTCTGCCATGTCCTTTTTCATTCCAGCCCAAAAGAAAATGCGTTTCATATCCCTGTACATCTTATCCCCTCCGGGATGTATAGTCATCCTCGAGTGGTGCGCTTCTTCGAGAACTTTCCTTACCAGGTCTCCCACTTGTGGGACACATAGTCTTCCGTCGCGCCTTAGCCATCCCTTGTCATCTATGGCATACCTACTGAGGTGACTTGACGTCTCACCCCTAATCAGCTTGTCCATGATTTCGACTATTTGTGGGTCTTCCTTCTGTGAAGTCCCTACTTGATCTAAAAGTGTAGGTCTTAACTCAAGAGATGCAAACGTAGCAGTCAATGACTCAACAAAAGGTGTAAAATCAAAGGTTGCTATAAACTCAAGGCTTTTCCTTTCAACAAACAAGGGGCTTAAAGTCAACCTTTTTCTACTTAGCGCGTCCGCCACCACATTACCCTTGCCAGGCGTATAAGCTATATCGAAGTCATATGATGCCAAGAACTCCATCCATCGATGTTGCCTCAGATTCAAGTCTTTCTATGAGAAGAGGTACTTAAGCGATTTGTGGTCGGTATACAAATCGAACCTCTCCCCTAGAAGATAATGGCGCCAAGCTTTAAGTGCAAAAACAATCGTGGCCAACTCCAAGTCATGCGTGGGGTATTTTTTCTCATGAACTTTAAGTTGTCTGCCCCCGTAGCGTATTACTCTTCCTTCTTGCATTAGGACAGCGCCTAACCCCGTGCCGCACGCATCTGTGTACGCGGTAAACATCTTACCTCCATCGGGTAATGCCAAAACTGGAGCTGTGGTGAGGGCTCTCTTAAGTCTCTGAAAAGCAACGTCACATTCTATGTCCCATGTAAAAGCTAGGTTCTTCTTTGTTAACTTAGTAAGAGGGGTTGAAATCTTAGCGAAGTCCTTAATGAACTTCCTGTAGTAGCCCGCCAAACCGAGAAAGCTCCTCACCTCCGTTGCATTCTTAGGAATTTTCCAGTCATGTACCGCAACTACCTTTGCGGGGTCCACGGCTATGCCTTGCTTAGAAACTATATGTCTAAGGAATCGAACTTCCTTCCTCCAAAAATGGCATTTGGAGAACTTAGCCTTTAACTGGTGTGCCCTAAGTGTTTCCATGACTTCCTTGAGACGTCTAGCATGCTCTTCTTCATCTTTTGAGAAGATCAAAATATCATCCACGAAAACTACCACAAACTTGTTAAGGAACTCCCGAAACACCCTACTCATCAAATCTATAAAGTACGCGGGTGCATTCGTTAATCCAAATGGCGTGACGAGCCATTCGAAGAACCCATCTGGAGTCCTAAACGCAGTTTTGTCAATGCTATCCTCAGCCACTCTAAGCTGATGGAATCCTGTGGCTAGATCGAGTTGAGAGAAAACATATGCTCCCACAAGCTGGTCAAACAGATCGTCGATTCTTGGTAGTGGGTGCCTATTTTTCTTTGTCAGCTTGTTTAACTCACGATAATCTATGCATAGACGAAGCGATCCGTCCGCCTTAATAGCGAATACCACCGGAGCGCCCCATTCAGAAATGCTTCGCCTTATGAAATTTTTCTTAAGCAACTCATTAACTTGTTTACTGAGCTCTCTTCTTTCTCGCGGGGCCATGTGCCTAACGGGCAATGAAACTGGCTTGGCATTATCAACAAGATAAATTCGGAAGTCTATCTCGCGTTTAGGAGGTAACCCCCTCACTTCTTCAAAGACATTTGGATATTCTCGGACCACTCTTACAGATTGCAAATTATCGTCGGGCGAGTCAAGGGATTCAAGATAACACAACATGACCGGACCCTTAGGGTTACAAGAAATTTCAAGGGTATTACCAAGGCGAGTCATGAGCCTCACTACCCTTCGTTCACAATCAAGAATGGCTCCATAATTGGACAGCCAATCCATACCTAGGATCAAACCGTATCCCATGAATCCGAGAACATAAGCATTACACGTGAATTCTACGCTTAAGATAGAGATCCTCAAATCCACACACATTATAGATAAATGGGCGGATCCCCCAATTGGATTTGAAACTATAACGGGATCCTCAACCAGACTAGTACTTAGGTGCAGATTTTCAACAATATCAGAAGAAATAAATGTATGCGATGCGCCAGAGTCAAATAAAGTTCGAATAGGAAAGTCAGAAATGTAAACAAGGCTTTCTACGGAAATATTACTACCTCAGTCAAGAGCTAGAGTGGTGTTGAGAGCATGCAACTGCCCTCCAGAAGGTCCTGCCCGCTGGGTCTGCCCTTGCCCCTGCCCTTGCTTCTTAGGGCAGTCCTTGCTGATGTGTCCAGTATCTCCACAATGAAAGCATTCACCCAACTTCCTCTTCTTCTTTCTACAGTCTTTAGCTAGATGTCCCGTAATACCACAAAAGTTGCACTTCCTCGTCTCACGTGGTTTGTTGTTGCCCTTGTTATTCTTGTTGCCCCCCTTCTTGAAGTCAGCTTTCTTATTCTGAGTCTCATTAGGATTAACCTCCTTCTTGCTATTCTTGTCTTCCTCATGAAGTAGAGCCATATCCACCAAGCTTTCAAAGGTCGCCCCCATGGGTATATGAGTTAGGGCCAAGCTGTGTAGTGGCTCGTTCAATCCTCAAGCAAAGCGTACAACTTTCTTCTGGGCTGTGTTGACCAAATTCAAACCGAACCAAGCAAGCTGATTAAACTTATTCACGTACTCCCTAATAGACATGTCCCCTTGCTTGAGTGTTAAGAACCTTTCCATCTGAAGGTTCTCTTCTGCTGACGATAAGAATTTAAGCCCAAATCTCTCTCTAAAGTCTGCTCAAGTCTCAACTGGCCTGGTAGCGTTGGTGACTTCCCACCAAAATGCAGCTTCCTTAGGGGTGGCAATTAGACCCGACCCGATGGACCTGGACCCGACCCGTCGGGTCTCAGTTCTTGGCGGGTCGGGTTTTGTCGGGTCTAAACTATACATTTCAAAAATCTAGACTCGACCTGACCTGAGCTTCGGGTCGGGTCGGGTCGGGTCGAAGCTCGGGTCGGGTCGGTTCGGGTCTGGTTGAATAATAACATTAAAAATACATATATTTCAATACTTTTTGGTCGGGTCTTTCGGGTCGGGTCTATGCGGGTCGGGTTTGATCGGGTCTTGATGGTACTAATCATCACCTAGACCCGACCCAAGTCCCGTCGGGTTCGGTTCGGGTTCGGGTCTTTTCGGGTTGGTTCGGTTCAGGTTTTCGGTTCTCGGTTCTAATTGCCAGCCCTAAGCTTCCTCTTTCAACAACCATGCTGCCAACTGAACTTTCCTATGGTCCTCCATATCAAAGATAATGAACAAGTCTTCTGTCTCCTTTAGCCAGTTTCGTGCCTCAACAAAGGTTTCAGTTCCAACGAAGTTCTTGCCGCCCATTTCTTTAAAATCTTTGCATATTTTGGAAAAGGCGGTACCAGGAGGAGAAGAAACTGTAGCCACTAGGGAAGGAGGAGGAGGGATGTCTGCCGTGTCCGCGTCGTTGGCCCTGGCTTCTAAGTACCTTCGGAACCATCCAGGTACTGTTATTCCCTCAGGCAGGTTAAGATCGGCCATGCTGAAAAACGAAAAGAAAAAGATTCAAACAAGGAAACAAAGGGAAGTGCAAATGGCTTGTTGGGGAATAGCCTTTTTAAACATAAAACTTTTCTTGAAAAGTGCTTCTTTATAAATGGTTTTGAAAATAGTTTCAAAAGGTTTTTTAAAAACTTTTTGCCCAGCCTAGTAACCTTCTGCTTTGATACCAAATATAACACCCCACCTCCGCTAGGGTTACTCACAAAGGGAATAAACTAGTTTTGGTGGAGTATTATCTAGGTAAACATGCACAGAGATATCACAAGGCAGAACATAAATAAAAAAGCGGTAGAAATTAAAAACCAACTTTTTATTACTTTCAAGAAAAGAGTCAAAACCTCATATATCCAAGATACAAATTATTCCATTACATCAAGTTCCAAGTAAAGAAGCGTAAACTTAAAACAAAAGTAAATTATTCACCATAAGTAGCAGAAGCAGCCATAGCATAGCCCAAGACCAAACCGTAGATGAGCTGTCAGAAAGCAAACTAAATCCAAGCTAAGAGCTAGTGTTTCCTCTCTGAGAACCTTGGGGGGGGGACGAAAGAAAAAGAGGCGAAAGAAAAAGGGTCAGTCATAAATACTGATAAGCCCTAGTGACTTTCAGTATGAAAACTAGTAAAGGTAACATGACATGTGAAAACTGGAATTAAACATAAGGATGATAACATGACTGGTAGGATAATTAAGATGACAAGATAAGTCAAGTCTAGCATCGCATATTCAAGATTCGCTGCACCAACTGTACTAATGTTCTAACCCATGTCAAGTATTAATCATGAAATGATCCCTTGGCCCAATATCATGAAGTGACCCATTACGGGGTCCTACGGTACGATCTACTAATCGATCGGCTCCCTACAAGTTCTAGCTCGTCATATGTCTGTGTCATACGGCCCTATCCTGAAATGTAGTTACCTGTGCTAGGTCCACCATAGGGTGTATCAAGTGCAATGGTGCCAACCACCGACACGAATCAAGCACGCACAGTGTAAATCTACGGGTACGCAATGCCTGCTTTTTCAACTTCGGACTACGTGCACGACCATAGTCCGCCTGAACCTACAATGGCGCACCTACTCAGCCGTCGTTCTGGTCGCTTACAATCAGCCCAGTAATCGTGCCCCACCCTGCCTAGTCCCAGGGTATCGTGATAAATCTAAGTGGGTTACTGCTGAAAAGAACCGCGTAACTAGGGTTTCTAATGGGTTAAGTGTTGTCATTCAAATTCGTGACTTAACCCTATCCAAATCATGTATCAAGTTGGTTAAGTGTGTTCAAGCGGTTCATGACTTAACCTTATCAAATCATCGTGTCAAGTTGGTTAAGTATATTCAAGTGGTTCATGAATTAACCCTATCATGTGGCATTAATTCATTAATGCACTTCAACCTCTCACATTAGACTAACTATTGTGGTCACTGGATTTGTCGGGCGGTTCCGGGAAGATTTACACCACAACATAGTCTAACCTCGGGTTTTACGTGCGATATGACCAACTACCCACATTGGATCCTATTGTTTGCAGCCACTGGATTTGCCGGGCGGTTCCGGGCAGATCTACACTGCAAACTCAACCCAACCTCGAGTTGGCCATTTTCAAGTTTATCTAATTGTCATGCCCACGTTCAAGTTTTCATGCCAAAATTCATGTCGAGTTTTCATGTCATGTCGTGTCCAGTTCATGTCCATATCCAGGTTCAATTTATAATAATGTTCATGTTCAAGTTCAAAGTCAATTCATGTTTTACCTAGTTTACTCAAATCGTATTCCCATCGCACGTAAGCTCGAATCGATACGAATAAATCTAATTAGGGAATAACATAAAAAGGGACGGGTATTAGGTGGAAAAAGTGATTATTAGCATGGTATGACTTGATAAAAGATTATAACATTACTGGCATATGGAATATTGGCTTCAAACATAAAGATTCCAAATCTAGCAAGATAAGGTACTAGTCAAGATAACAGTTGTCATAAGGTGATAGTATAGTCACGGTAATGATTGACATAAGGTAATAGCATAGTCATGGTAAGGATTAACATAAGGTGAAAGTCATAAACTTGTGACTAATAGCAGAATCAACATGATAATATGAGGGGTTTTCATTTTGATTTACAACATGAATAGGCCCCAAATCAACGTCATAACATATCCAAAAGTCAAGATCCAAGATGAACAAGAATGGATGTAAAACAGTCATCATACATAGGTCCAATTTCAATTTACATCATATTATATTACATTTACAGTTTAAATCTAAAAATAACTAGGGCTTATAGATCGTTGTTCGAGAATTAGAAAGAGAGTCGATGTTGAATCTTCATATGCTTAGTCAAGTCCTAATAGAAATCCCCAAATCAGCAATTCTCTTAACGCAGTCTCAACGTAGAAGAAGCAGTCCCTTTTCTCAAACTTTTCAACTAGAATTAGAGCAGCATAAGGTCAGAAAGAATTTTGTTTAGAGAGACTGGTGTTAGGGGCTGTATTTATAGGGTCAGGTCAACGAATGTGGACAGAAACGAGGCCAGATACATCAGAGTGAATCCAGCTTCAAAAGTGGATTCGACCACCAGGTCGACCCCCAGGTCGACACTATGGTTGACCTGGTCCTGGGTAGGTCGACTACATAGTCGACCCCCAGGTCGACCTGGTCCTGGGCGGGAAATTCCCCACCCAGTCCATTCTGAGGTTTGAATTTCAAATTTTGAATTCGAATTGAACTGTTTTGAACTTGAAAACTTCTAAAAACTTCGAAAGGTTATAACTTGGTCATACGACTCCGATTTTCGAAAACTCGGACTCATTTCCAAGCAGAATTTCGAGACGAACGCAATGGCGTAACCCGTTTCCTTTGATTCTTATTTTAAAAATTAATTCTTCCATGATTTTGGGTTATTACACGTTATGAAAACACGAGTTATTACACATGGCCTAATTATAAAAATGGGCTTTAAGCGATTAAGAGTTGAAATATGTTGAGTTTGAGTTTCTAGCTAATTCCGTCTTAGCCTACAGCATGTTGGTGATCTCGTCTTGAAGCGCATGAGGATAACATATGGTGGATTTATAAATACGAAAAGGTTTTCCAGTTTGTAATATAAACTGGAATATAAATAATAATAATAAGATGGGTTTATAAATACGAATCCATTAGTTTAAAATAAAATTATTATTTTTTTGAAAGGTTTTATATTTTTTCTGAAAAGGCTAAGGAAGATCCTTCGTTAAGATTTTTGGGGTATTTGATATCATGAATCGTCTGTTTGTTGTCAGCTAGGTAAGGAGAAAATCAACTTTAGTTTATATTACAGATTTTTAGCTGATTTTTTTTGGAAATTCGTTCGTTTTGTGGTCACGGTATCGTTATTGAGACTATAAATCCTAGGAGTTGGTTTGGAGTTTTGACTATAGTCTTTGATATCGCCATAATGAGGATAATTTTTTTTTTAGATCACATCAAATCTTTAAAAAATGACTCGGGACGATTAATATTTTAATCCCATCTATTAAGGTCAAGGTTCGAACTTTTCTCAAAGCTCATTTGACATTTGATCGTTTAGCGTTATGCAATCATGGTCGACTAATTGATGAGTTTTGTTACAACATGGACCTAGAACTTAACCATAAAAGTTGCGTCCAAACCACGCCCATTAACTTCTTTCTTTTGTCCTTTCTTTCTCATCGAGCAGAACCGTATTATTATCCTCTTTCTCTTTCCTTGTCGTTGCCTCGTCTCCTCCTTTTCCGTGCTAGTTTGCACATTAGATTTTGCCTCACTAGTACTCCAAAATCAAATTACTTCTCTCCAACCATTTCTTAGTCCATAATATATATTTGCGTTATCTGATCTTACACATTCCATTTAAGTCTCATCCTTAGGAGGAGATCATTTGGGTGGATAGGAATGAGAAAGAAGTCCCACCGTTTTAGGGATAAGAAAATTTGTCGTGGCAATTGGACTTGCACCGATCCATAACTTCAAGATCTTAGAATATGATTTGTTGTTTGTGTTGCATCTACCTTTGTTATATCTTGTTAGGATAGATTTTGAAGAATGCGATCGTCGTTTCGGAGATGAAGATTAAACTATCTTTGGATGGTTTCTCTGATGAGAATCTTGATGAGATTTTAGAGGAACCCATCTTTTGCGTGGACAATGAATGGCTTTTGTTTGACCAACTTTGGAGATTTTGCAGCAAATCTCTTTTTCTTGATGTTGGTTTTATGTTCGAAAATCTATGTTCGAACTGCCCATGTAGACGTGTGACCCGGTTAGCTCATTGTTCTATAAATGGAAAGTTATGACTAGATTTATCTCATGGTGCAGAAATTAATCTTTTCTTTGATCGATGGTGTAATCGTCATTTTGTGTCGCATCACAATTTGATTCAGCTTATTGTTCTCGTTCATTGTCTCATGGAGTTACTTTCTATTTGCCTATCCATTTTTGTCCTTAGACAATATTAGGTGGATTTCCGTGAGGAGTTGTTTTGTAGTAGGTTTCCTTTCTCATTAAATCTGTCTTAAGAGATGGTAATGTGGAACCTTCCAACATACCAACAACATTTGTAACACGAGACTGAGCATTTTGCTACCATGATATGGTTAATTAAAGATCATAAAAAATGGTTTGAGCTCCAACCATGGAGAAAGACATCTCGTTATTTATAGCCATTTTTTGGGAGTTTCGGTGTTGTTGTTTTGTCATTGTCTTTGTTTTTCTCCTTTTCCAGCATTGGGTTCTTGCCTAGGTGGCGATTCGTGCTTGTAACTGTTAGTGTTGTTTAAATCGTGTGACTTAGGTTAATGAGATTTCTATGTTTGGGATGTTTATGTCATTCATGCATGCATGTTCGAATAAAATCTCATTTCTTATCTAACCTAACAGTTGTCTTAGAGCTAGAAATAATAGAATTCTGTGTTAGATAAATTTTAGCAAAGGATCGGTTTTGCATTGTTTTCATTACAGTTGTAGAAATAAATAAATCGTCGTTCCTTATTAAGCTTAAATTTATGTTGGCCTTTTTGTGTATGATTCAGTTTTCGTATTTTTGGCGTGACTTGCTTCTTTTTTTGCCAACAGTGACTTGAGTCGTTTAAGTTTCCGCAAAATACATTTTGAATTTTTAGAAAACATTGTTGAAAAAAAATTCATCATTTTTTAATTTTTACCGAATCACTTTCTTTTATTTCGGTTCACGGGAAAACACAAAATTTTGATACATCAATTTGTACATATTTAAACATCTATTTTACATTAGAACGAATGATTTGAATGGTGCAAAACGCACATTACCGAAAATTTTATTTTTCATACGAATCTCATACGGAGAGTGAAAGCGAAACGGTATTGAAAAGAAATTTTCAAAATAAACATAAGAGGTTTTTAAGCAGAATTTTTTTTGTGAAAATAATGATTTTTGGTCACATGATTAGCATAAGGAAGATGTTTGGATAGTTTGTGTGCACGTTTAGTGGTGCAGTAGGACCAACAATACGATAAAAACGATAAGGACAACAAGAAAGAGGCTGTTTTGGCCTTGGAAACATTGTTTTCATACCTTGTCAACGATGCACGCAAGTTATTAATTAACTCGTTTTATGTTTTAGATCTTGTTTTAAGCCTCATTTACAGTCTACAGATGGAAATTTTCAGATTATTTGAGTAACAGAGGTGAAAATTCCACTATTGGGCGGGAAATGGAACATTTTTAAATGGAGGAAATGTTGAAATTCTTCGCTTTGATTTCCTAATTCTGGTTTTGGATAAACTAAATAGGGAACGACTATAATGCTTGACATTTTGGATGGTAGGGTTTGGATGCAAAATTGGTTGCTTCACACTTCTATTCATAGTTGTGTGAGGGTTATGGATGAAAAAGAATTTTCAAAATTTGCATTCATATTACTACACCAAAACTGGGGATTCCCAACAAGTAAAGTTGTTACAAATAATTTCTGTAACACTTTTAAACGTTACGAATGGCCTGTGAGGAACTGTCTAGTCATATTTGTAACACTTATAAGTGTTAGAAGTGTTACAAACGGCTAACACTTATAAATGTTGGAATCAGAAGGTATGGTAACACTTATGTAACGACCCGCATTTTACGCATCGGAGGATCATAGAATACTTATTTTATTTTCATTCGAAGTCGTATGGTCGTGTAACTTTTAGGAACGACTATTGCGGTCATTTCCCATATTCATGATTTTTGCCGATTTGTAAATGACCGTTTTGCCCCTAGCAAATCTTGTTTCGCCTATAACTTTTGATTGGTAAGGAGTTTTGACTTGAAACCACTTCCATTAGATCTGGATGATGGTTTACCTTTCCGTAAAGCGGTCACATTAATCAAACGGACTTACCGCTTGGGAGATATGGTTGAATTAAGGTTTAGAAGGTGAAAAATAGCTTAACCGGGCCAAATAGGGCGATTAGCAGCTAGGCCCATTGGGGGATTTCAGGATTAAGGGTATTTAAGGACTGAAAGGGACTAGAGAAACCCTTCTTTGTCATTTTAACAACCACCACTTTCGTTTCTTCAACCCAAGTAATGGCTTCTACCTTCTAGAAACACCTCTAATCACCTTCTAATCAAGGATTAAGCTAATCAACATCGAATCAAGTTAAAATAGCACCAAGTCAGAGTTGGAGCCGCTGTGTTGCATAGAGATTCGACCCAAATCAGAGATATTTTCAGCTCTAAGATTAATTTATGGCTAAGGTGAGTGATTTGCATTGTTTTGCACTAATTTCGGCCAATTAGGGGGATATTAGTGTTAATTAACGAAATTATGCATGTTAAAAATTTGGAAAAATATTTAGAAATTCCAAAATATTATCTTATGCCTCTGTTAGAAATTTGGGTTAATTTGGACATATTTTGTTAATCCAAATGTTAGATTTGATTAAGCATGATTAAGGGGAAAACATGGGTTTTAGGCATGTTTGATCCATAGATGACATGTTAAGTTGTTGTTTTGGTGCTTATGGTTGATGCTACATGTTGCTATGACTGTTTGGAATGTTTTGTGATTGCCTAAAATTGTTAGATTGGTCGAAAATGCCGTCGTATGGCATAAATAGATCGGTGGAAAAGTTGCAGGAAATAATCCAGAGTCCCGTTCATGGAGCACCTGTCCCTCACAACCCGACCCCTTGGATAGTGCAGCACCCACACACCACGACCCCGACCCGATCATGAACATCCCTCTTCGATTCGCCTTCACGAGCCGAGCACGATGCCACAAGTTGAACCATGGAGAACCAATACGTGAAGCACCCTCCACCACGAGTCGAGCCAATGCATCACAAACCAGTGCAAGAACCACGAACCATGACGGAGCACCACGAGCTGATGCAGGAGGTTACGAACCAGAAGACCATGACCCGAATGTGGCGTCACGAGCCGACCATGAGTCACGAGCAGATCATCATCACGAGCCAAGCATGGTGCCATGAGCAACGAACTGAAGGAGGATCACGAGCCGGTCTTTGAGCATGGACATCGAATGGACTGAATGGAAACTGAAGAGTCATGAACCGGGATAATGACCAAAACCCGAGATGCAAAGGTAGTCCAAATAGGAAGTAGAACACAGGATCCAGTTGGGAACCAACGAGTTAACTTCATGAGTTAGACTTTGTTGGGGGACGTGTGCTAAGGGGTTATCAATATCCATAACTTTAGTTCACTAATGATAGATGGATTAGTGGCTATGGATCAGTGCAATGGAGTCATTGTGACTCCATGGAGCAAAGTGATCGTAGCAAAGGATTGGGTGATTGTGTGGTGGATATCGTATGCTTTACACATTGAGTGAGAGATATGAGGATGACCGCTATGTTTGATGTTTGCTATTAACACGACATGCATACTCCCATGTTACTTTTACACATTATGTTAGTATTACCTTAGAGTACTGTACATCTTGTTGTGCTAACTCTTTGGTTGCAGGTCCAGGTTCAGGTATGATTGGATTATACCTGTTATTGTTTTGTTTTGTTTCTTATCGCTCATACCAGACTTTTGTCTGACCCAGAGTTTTATATCTCTTCTTATTACTCTGGGTGCTCCTAAATGAGCAGACTAGAGACATGTTAGGTGGTATGCACGAGTAGCTGTCCGGAGACGAGCAAGAGGCTTCTACGTATTATTTACATATAACTTCCTGTGTTGTTGCTGGTCACTACTTTGGGCATCAATAGTGTACCTTTCCTTTCTTTCTTTAGAGACAGTATTTTTAAAGTTGTAATAACGGTTTGGATCATAAACTGTATTTTGGATTCCGCAGCTATGATGGTTATGGTTTAGTTTTCAGCTTATGCACTGTCTCGCCTGTTTTATGTCAAAGTTATGTTATTATTATATTTTATTCCATACGCTATGAGAGATACTATATGTCCCTTGTTAGTTCACTCTTATGTTTCTTTTCTTCTGACGACCGTCCCGTGCTGGTTGGACATTGGCACAAGGCGTTTCTTTGGAAATGTCGGGTGGTACGGGGCGGGCCATCACATTTGGTATCATAGCTCTAGGTTGCGTAGTTAATCTAGGGGAAGACATCAGGGAGAGATAGTATACATATACGAGAGCGCGTATTTTTGATATTTTTGTTTTCAAAAGCTATATTTATACACACACACACACACACTATTAGTATATGTAAGGATGAAGTCGCACTTCACTGGCACCACTATGGAAATAGTTAATTGTTTTCTCTTTACAAATTTGACGATGAGCCGATATACAAGGAGTACGGGTTCAAGGGCTTATAATAGGAATGTCCCTGATATGAGGACGATGTTCACTACTTTCATGCGAGAGATGCTCAGGGATGCTCGGGGAGCAGTTCTTATTGCTGCTAACGGTGGTGGTGTAGTAGTGCAGGCGCCTAGGGCCAATTTCACCAAGCTTAATAAGGATTATACTAGTCTTGGCGGGAAGTCGTTTCACGGAACGGAGTCGGCTATGGATGTTCAAGATTGGTTGGATAGTTGTGAGTGCATCTTCGAGGACTTGGGAATCGATGATGCCATCAAGAGAAAGTTAGCATCGCGTCAGCTTTAAGGATGAGCTATGAATTCGTGGAATGCTATTAAAGTAGCTACTCCTGAAGATCAAGTTACTTGGAATCAGTTTATAACTCGTCTCGGCGAAAAGTTCGTTCCATTTGCTCACAAATCTGAATTGTTTAGGAAATTTTTGGAGCTTAAGCAGAATGGTAGGGCAGTCTCGGAATATATTGCTGAGTTCAATACTTTATCGAAGTATGCATTATCTCTTATCTACACTGTCGAGAAGAAGAACGAGAAGTTCATAACCGGCTTAGATGAGTATTTAGGGGAAAGGCTGATAAACCACATCGGCAAGACGTTCGAGTCTATAATAGGGAAAGTATTGAGATCGGAGAGTCTTTACCCTAAGTCAAAGGCCGATATTGCTATTGCATCTATAGAGGAACCAAAGCCGCAAGCAAGCAGTGGAGGTAAGAAGGAATCTCAGAATAAGAGAAAACATGATCAAACCAAGGGTGGACAGGAAAAGAAGGACAAGAAAGACAAAGAGTGCTTTAGTTGTGGCAAGAAGGGCCAATATGCTAGAGATTGTCGGGAAAAGCCTAGGGAAAGGAAGTGCTTCAATTGCGGCCAAGTGGGACATCACAAGGATAACTATCTGCAACCCCATAAAGAGAAGCAGATTGTGAAAGCATATGCTATCAACGTTGTTCCTACTTCGTCGAATGCCCCAACTGCGGCGGAGAAGGCAAAGGGCATCATTATTTGAGGTATGCTTTCTATTTATGATGTTTCTGTTCTAGTTTTGCTGATAGCGAGGCATTCCATTCCTTAATATCTAGTGACCTGGTAGACAAGTTGGGATTGGAACCTGAGATAATCAATAGACTTTTAGTTGTGACGAACCCGATAGGTGGTTCGACTAGTCTTTGCATGATTTGTTGTAATGTTGTCTTATCGAGTTATGGATGTATGTTTGCTTGTGATTGCTTAGTTGTTTTGCTGGTATCATCTCATGTAGATTGTCTGAATTCGTGGGAGATGTTCATTGACTGCTTGTCTGATATTGGTTTAAGCCTTTGGGTCTTGTGCTTAGGGAATGTCGAGTTCAACTAGGATGGTTAGCGTGAGATATAAGTAGTTGTTGTGATTTCCATTGAGTTATATCTTGGCTTACTCGAGGAGTGATGTGCAGCTGTGGCATGATAAGACTGTTCAATGGTATGGACTGCCCCGAGTTGGATTCGATAGGACTAGGAGATGACTCGAGTGGGACTAGAGAAAGTTGCAAAGTAATGAATTGTTTAGGACCCGATGTTGATGTTCTCGTTGGTTCAAGAATGGTAGAACTTCGAAGGGATAAGATGTGCTCGTTGATCGTGGAGATACAACGAAGGTTAGGACGATTCAAGTTGGACTTGAACTCATAAAAGAAAAATGGGTGTTCGTTGATTGTGGAGATGCAACGAAGGCCAGGACGATTCAAGTTGGACTTGAACTCGTAAAGGAAAATTGGTTGTTCGTTGATCTTGGAGATGCAAAGAATAGGGAGATGACTCATGTTGGACTTGAGTTTGTGCTCGAGTTTGTGGGTAATGGATACTCGAGACTGGGTCTGAGTATGTGGGTAGCTCTTTTGATGAGAGTACCAAGAAATCGTCGATACTTAGAGTGTTCTAAGCAGACTCGAAGTAGGGGTATCTGGGGACGCCCATTACCTTGGATCCGTTGGACGTGATCTAGTTATCCTTGGAGGATAAACGTACGTTGGACGTACGGTAGTCCGTATGGAGGCAGGGCTTCCATTAGCCTTGGGATTGGTTGGACCAGTCAAGTAGGCATCGACATATGTATGGAGGCGGGGCTTCTATTAGCCTTGGGATTGGTTGGACCAGTCAAGTAGGTATTGACGTATGTATGGCTTTGGCATGTGATAGATATGACATGTTTGATGGATGCTATGGTTGGTATGTTTGTTCCAATTTTTATTCCCTTGAGTAGACTATCACCTGTAGGATTTTGGTAATAGAGAACGAAGAGATGACGACATACACAGATGCCTGTTCTACCGAACTAGGTGTGGCAGGTGATGCATCGAATAGGAGACATGCCAATTTAGATGATTTGTTTCTTGAATGGAAGAAACTGGAGTATATCGTGGGATATGATCTCAGACGTAAGTATGGATTGGATCCCGAAATGTTAGCAAGTTTGATGGTTAGACCGACTCTAATTGAGCGGATTGATTCCAATCAGAGGAACAATCCTGACCTATTGGAAATCATCTCCAAGGTAGAAATGGATATCGATAGCAAGGAGATGAGCAAGTATGGACTTGATAGAGAAGGATGGCTTTGAAAGAATGGGGGACTGGTTGTACCCAATGTTAATGGATTGAGAGATGAAGTACATGAATTGCCAGTTAGTTAAAACTGAGCAAAAGGAGCCTAGTGGTTGTTACAACCATTGGAAATTCTCAAATGGAAATGGGAACAAGTCTCAATGGATTTCATTGACGTTTTACCAAGGACTAGATTGGATAATAATAGTATTTGGGTGAATCGTGTATTAGAGGATCTCTTGAGGGCTTGTATATTAGATTTTGGTGGGTCATGGGATGACCATTTGCATCTAGTCGAGCTTGCATATGATAACAGTTATCAATCCAGAATTGGTATGGATCTATATGAAGCTTCGTACGGAAGATCATGCAACTCACCGTCATGTTGGTTAGAAACCGGTGAGAAATATGTGCTTCGACCAGAAGTAATAAGAGAAATTTCTGACAAGATCAATGTTATTCGACAGCGAATGAAGGCCGCTCAAGATAGATAAAAGAGTTATGCTGATAGGAGACGGAGAGAATCGAAATTCTCCTTTGGTGACTTGGTATTTTTCAAGATTTCTCCATTAGAAAGCATGATTCGATTTGGTAGGAAAGACAAGTTAGCTCCAAGATTTATTGTTCCATTCCCATTTCTCGAACAAGTTGGGAATTTGGCATATAAAGTTGAGTTGCCTGGCAAGATTGCTGGAGTTCACAACCTATTTCATGTTTCCCAGTTAAGGAAGTTTGTGCATGACCCTAATGTGACTATTTCACTAGACCAATTAGACGATATCGAGGTAGAACCTGAGGTGGTTGGGAACCGCCGACCAATGCATATTGTTGAGTATGATACGAAGCAGCTTCGAAGGAAGACGGTGAAACTAGTCAAAGTCCAGTGGGGTGAGAATGAGAAATATTGTACTAGGGGAACAGAGGAAAACATAAGGAAGTTGTATTCAGAACTCTTTGCTTGGTAAGATTTTAATAGCAATAGTTACTCCCTTGTTAGTAAACCTCATGCTGGGATAGGCTTGTTGTATTGTTATGTATGTTTTATTGTTGCAAATGATTGATAGGCATGAAGGATCCTTTGTATGTTTTGGTTAAGGAATTTCGGGGGCGAAATTTTTTAGGGGGAGAGAATGTAACGACCCGTATTCTACGCATCGGAGGATCTTAGAATATTTATTTCGTTTTCATACCAAGTCGCATGGACGTGTAATTTAGGGAACGACTATTAGGGTCATTTCCTATATTCATTATTTTTGCCAATTTTTAAATGACCATTTTCCCCCTTGCAAATCTTGTTTTGCCTATAACTTCCATTAGATTTGGATGATGGTTTACCTTTCCGTAGAGTGGTCACATTAATCAAATGGACTTACCATTTGGGAGATATAGCTGAATTAAGATTTAGAAGGTGAAAAACAGCTTAACCGTCCAAATAGGGGGATTAGCAGCTAGGCCCATTGGGGGATTTCGGGATTATTGATATTTAAGGACTGAAAGGGACTAGAGAAGCCCTTCTCTGTCATTTTTACAGCAGCCACTTTCATTCCTTGAACCCTAGTAATGGCTTCTACCTTCTAAAAAGACCTCTAATCACCTTCTAATCAAGGATTAAGCTAATCAATATCAAATCAAGTTAAAATAGCATCAAATCAGAGTTGGAGCTGCTGTGTTGCATAGAGATTCGACCCAAATCAGAGATATTTTCAGATCTAAGATTAATTTATGGCTAAGGTGAGTGATTTGCATTGTTTTGCACTAATTTCGGCCAATTTGAGGTGATTAGTCTTAATTAACGAAATTATGCATGTTAAAAATTTGGAAAAATATTTAGAAATTCCGAAATATTATTTTATGCCTCTGTTAGAAATTTGGGTTAATTTGGACATACTTTGATAATCCTAATGTTAGATTTGATTAAGCATGATTAAGGAAAAAACATGGGTTTTGGGTATGTTTGATCCATAGTTGACATGTTAAGTTGTTGTTTTGATGTTTATGGTTGATGCTACATCTTACTCTGACTGTTTGAAATGTTTTATGATTGCCTAGAATTGTTAGATTGGTCGAAAGTGTCGTTATATAGCTTAAACAGCTCACTGTAGAAGTTGCAGGAAATAATGCCGAGTCCCGTTCATGAAGCACCTGTCCCTCACGACCCGACCCCTAGGATCGTGCAGCACCCTCACACCACGAACCCGACCCGATCGTGAACACCCTTCCACGAGTCGCCTTCACGAGCCGAGCACGATGCCACAAGTTGAGCCATGGCGAGCCAATACGTGAAGCACCCTCCACCACGAGTCGAGCCAATGCATCACGAACCGGTGCAAGAACCACGAACCACGACGGAGCACCACGAGCTGATGCAGGAGGTCATGAACCAAAAGACCATGACTCGAATGTGGCGTCATGAGCCGACCATGATTCACGAGCGGAGCATCATCACGAGCCAAGCATGGTGCCACGAGCAGCGAGCTGAAGGAGGATCACGAGCCGGTCTGTGAGCATGGACAACGAATGGACTGAATGGAAACTGAAGAGTCACAAATCGGGATAATGACCAAAGCCCGAGATGCAAAGGTTGTCTAAATAAGAAGTATAACTCAGGATCCAGCTGGGAACCAACGAGTTAACTTCATCAGTTGGACTTTGCTGTGGGACGTATGCTAAGGGGTTATCGATATCCATAACTTTAGTTCACCACTGATAGATGGATCAGTGGCTACGGACCAGTGCAATGGAGTCACTGTGACTTCATGGAGCAAAGTGATCGTAGAAAAGGATTGGATGATCGGGTGGTGGATATCGTATGCTTTACGCATTGAGTGAGAGATGTGAGGATGATTGTTATGTTTGATGTTTGCTATCACCATGACATGCACACCCCCATGTTACTTTTACACTTTATGTTAGTATTACCTTAGAGTACTGTACATCTTGTTGTGCTAAATCTTTGGTTGTAGATCCAGGTTCAGGTATGATTGGATTACACCTGCTATTGTTCTGTTTTGTTTCTTATCGCTTATACCAGACTTTTGTTTGACCTAGAGTTTTATATCTCTTCTTATTACTTTGGGTACTCCTAAACGAGTAGACTAGAGACATGTTAGGTGGTATGCACGAGTAGCTGTCCAGAGACGAGTAGGTGGCTTCTACATATTATTTACATATAACTCCCTGTGTTGTTGCTGGTTACTACTTTGCGCATTAGTAGTGTAACTTTCCTTTCTTTCTTTAGAGACAGTATTTTTAAAGTTGTAATAATGGTTTGGATCATAAGCTGTATTTTGGATTCCGCTGCTATGATGGTTATGGTTTAGTTTTCAGCTAGCTTATCCACTGTCTCATCTGTTTTATGTCAAAGTTATGTTATTATAATATTTTATTCCATGCGTTGTGAGAGATACTACAGGTCCCTTGTTAGTTCACTTTTATGTTTCTTTTCTTTTGACGACCGTCCCGTGCTGCTTGGACATCAGCACAACGCGTTTCTTTGGAAATGTCGGCTGGTACGGGGCAGGCCGTAACAACTTATAAGTGTTACAAACATATTCATTGCTAACACTTATGAATGTTCAAACCAGAAGATATGGTAACATTTATAAATGTTACAAACATATTCATTGCTAACACTTATAAATGTTCAAACCATTAGATATGGTAACACTTACAAGAGTTAAAACATATTCATTGCTAACAATTATAAATGTGGGAACCAAAAGATATGGTAACACTTATAAGTGTTATAAGCATATTCATTGCTAACACTTATAAATGTTTAAACCACAAGATATAATAACTTATAGATGTTAGTATCATAATCCTACTAACACTTATAAATGTTGGCATACATAAATTGCTAACACTTATAAATGAGTATATATAACATGTCTTTATGATTTCCAATCACATATATAATTCAACATATCAATTCAATATAAGATTTGGTACAATTCCATATTTCAAATTCAACAATGTCATATTTGCATAATGCTCAAATATTTGTTACATAGAATATTAGATACTGCGAAAGTGAAACATGGACCATATCATAAAGCCTCTATCCGAAAGTTCACAAAGCTTGCAATGTCCATTTTGAAGACCATCGTAAATTGGTGCTTCCAAATCTAAAACTTCTGTTATCCAAACAACTTTCTCAACATCTTTCATTATCTCTCTAAAATGACGCATGGTTTGCATTCCAGTATAGGATTTTGCTACATTCTTCTTCAAATGTTGTGATAATAGTGTAATGTCCCGTATTTTCGGTAGTCAGATATTTAATATATTTTAAATATTGATTTGGAATTTTAAATGGATTTAGAATACATAATTCGTTTATATAGTGAAGTTTATAATGTTTAATTTATATATTAATATAAATCGAGCTCGAAATGGCGCGGTAGTTCGTAATTTGCGATTTGAACTTCAATTGAATATACAGAATCCGATATAAGTCAGAATTCAGTGAAACAAGAAACATTTGAACCTATAAGATAATAATTTTCTAGTAAAGGAGAAAAATGGAGATTCATTCTATAGATTGTTAGTTTTGTCCAATTCAAATCTTCAAATAGTCGCTATGGAAATCGTTAATAAACGTAACGTTTATTTAAGAAATAAATAGGAATTTCTATATAATATAAGCAAACGCGAGAGTGATTCTTACCGGTTAAAGAAAAGAGTAAGCGAGGAAAAATATTTAACACATACCCGATACACTAAATTGTAGCCTTAATTACTTTTCGGTCTTCACTACAACTTCAGTAATATATATTTACATATTCATATAACAAACATGTATTTCAAAACAAGTTACAAGGTTAAGAAGAGCACTTTATGAGTGTTAAGTATACGCTTTCCTGTATATATATGTAAATAATGTAGGATTTATTAGCATATTAGTTTCTGTTACGTTTCATATGTCTGTATGTAAATGACATCAGTGCGTCTATATCTATATGAATGAGAAAGGTTTGGTACTTCCAGTTAGCAGCCATACTCACGCTACAAATAAATACAAGAATCATATTTTAAAGCGTGCGATTAAGACTAAAAAGCTTGTAAATCTGACTTTCAAAATCTATAAGTAAATGTTAATTGTAGGTCTGGTAAGTATCTTCCATGTACACACTTCCATACAAGTGAATCTTCTATAAGTAAGAGTAGAAAATAATTGCTGAAATACGTTCTTGAGATGATCGGATGAAGTGCTAATTGCTTGATATATAGCTGGTGTCTTTTATAACTTTGTAGTAAAATAATAAAGCTTAGTCCTTAAGAAATGGATTGAAGTACTACCTACACTGCAGACCTACTGCACAACTTAAATATTTCAACCCCTAGCACATTAACTCAGCCAGCTACTCTATTTGCGGAAGTGAATGGACATTGTCCCTATCTTCAATTTTATTTTTCTATAAATAGCAATCGCACCCTTTATTTCTTCCTTTTGAATACCTAAACAAAAGACACGGATCCTCTTCACTATATTTATAAACACGCAAGCAATATAACTGGACGACCGATTCATATTAGCTGCGGTTTCAAACAGACAAGCTGGGTAGCTCGTGTTTATTTTTCAACTCGAAAAGGGGAAAGTCAGGCCATTTTGGTGACGTGGAGTTAGCTTTGAATGGAGGGTGTTACGACATTTGTTGCACTGGGTATTCATTTAGCAGCGGTGTGGGATGGAGGAATGGAAAGAGGAGGCAAGTCAAGTTAATGGCGATGGTTTCCGAGAAGGAGACGGTGGGTTTCTGGAGGTGAGACACTCCGGTTGGCAGGGATTATTGTGACGCTACTCCCTGTAGTAGTCTGAGGCGAGCTCGACAACGTGATGTAGTGGTGAAGAAGTAATCAACGAATTTGAAGTAGTTGGTTTTGAAATTTAAGAGCATGCAGTGGGAAGTTAATTTATGAGGAGGCGGAGGGGTGTCGTGTGAAATGGGGACTGAACCCTTGAAAAAAAAATGAATGGAAGTAGGGAGAAAAAGAAAGGGATCAGGCAGTGTGAATTCAAAGCAGGAGCGGAGCACAGTAGTATGAGGAGGTAATAAAAACGAATGGGCATGTTGTTAATGTGAATAATGGGATCGTGTAGCATTTGTTTCCAAAGCTGGAAGTGGAACCGTATTGCACAGAACAGTGAAGAAGAAAGAGCATTTTCAACGAAGACAGTTTGAAATAGAAGAGTTTTCGCATGAAGTCAGAGAGAGTAGAGGAGTGAAAAGATCTGGATGGTGAGCTTCAACCGTGATGGTCTTGAACGACGAGCAGTGGCGTAAATAAAAATGGGTCTGTTATCCAGAGAGTTGACTACTTAGTATAGGAAGACAGTGTTGAAAACAAAGTCTGAGGACCAAAACGTGAGGGCAACAGTAACACGAAGCAACAACGCATGAACAGAAAGTGAGTACGGCTTCATATTTTTATGTTTCTATCTATTCGAAAGTCCTGCTCCTGACTAGTTTTAATATTAAGCAAAAACAGTTGGAACATGTGAAGCAAATGGAACCATAGGTATGGACTCGGCACATTTTTGGAAAGTAGATCTAAACAAATAAAGAGATTGCATGGAATTTTTGAAATGGCAACTTGGTACTGTTGTTTCATGGGGGTGTAGCAGGTGGAGTTGTGATTGTTGAAGAAACTGGAGCTCTAGTTTTTGGATCCGTATGTGCCTCTTTGTTTGTTTAGATATGTTTCTTCATCAAGCATGGTCCTACCGGTCAACAACTGTATAAGGGCAAATTAAAGAACGTGAAGAAGAAGATTATGGAGTAGTAAACGGTGAAGAATGAAGAAATATGTAAAGAGTACAGGATTTGGGTCAAAGCTGTATGGAACGTTGGGCCTAGTTTATAACGATGGGAAGTCTTGGGTACAAAGCATTGTGACAAACAGTAAAACGCGGTATTGGTTTTTTATTGGCAACAACACGTTTGTTTGGGGAAGTTTGGCAAAGTAACAACTCTTTTGCACAAAGAGGGAGGAGGAAACAACTTTGAACACACTGGTTATTTCAACGTAAATGATTTGTTTATATTAATTCTAAGGTTAAGAAATTATTTAAATTAATTAAATCTTGAATTTTTATAATCGTATAACTCTTTGTCCGGTTATTAGAATCCGACAAAACAAAGTACTAGAATCGCGGTAACGGACACATCCTTATGGAACTCTAGTGGACAGAAACGGAGACAGCTGGAATTACTGTTAAATTAAACACTGTTTAATTTAACTGTAACCGAACCGCTACAGTGATAAAAATCGAAATCAAAGTGAGTTTAACTCACTCAGTCTACCAACTTATATGTATATAAGTCGGGTTTATTGTTTGTGTTGTTTTTGTTAATTGTTTGATGGATGCTATATTTATATGTGATGAACTGAGCTGATTAATTAAACGTTCGTTTAATTTAATCTGAACAAATCGTTATATTTTAACGATTATTTCCAAACGAGGTAACTTACCTTATTGGTTACGTTTATAATAATATAAATGTATTAAATTTAAATATGAGTGCTTGAATTGCTGTTATTGGTTGTTTATTAAATATTATATTTGTTTATTTAATCGGATAATATTATTTGAGATAACGTATTTGGATGCAGGGAAAACATGTTGGAGGGATCCAACTGATTCCTCAAATTTATTGTTTATTTTCACATGACCATTATATGAACTGTATGACCAACCCGATTAAATGATTGATTTGTTTATGGATTGTTGAATCGTAATTCAACATTTGTTATGATATTTACCAATGGGCGATATTGGTTGGGTAATTGGCATCACATGACATATAAATCAATCATTTTATAAATATGGATTTACCGTCAGGTGAATCAACAGAAAGGAAGTTATAAAATTTATTTTATAACTGAGAATAGGTTTTGAAATCTATTATTTTAAATTGAAGTTTATTAATCAAAAAAAATATTTATTATTTATTATTTAAATTTATAAGTAACTGTTAAGTGATTTTATAAAACAACTTCTTATGTTAGTAAGAATTATAAACAGATAAGCAGAAATTTATGTAACGATTAAGTGTGGAATTAATTATACTAAGAAATAATTAAATGAAGTTATTTAAATTAATTATATTTTTAATTAATAAAAGTGGAATTAATTGGAATCGGTTAAAGAAATAATCGTGTTTTGAGCTAACCAAGTTGACGATTTCAACTGGGGTTTGATTATTAAGCCGAATCGGTTTATTCTCGAATAATATATGGAAACAGCTTAACACATATTTGTTAAATCTTAATAAGAGTTTTAAAAGGAAATTTATTATTTATTTTAGTTAAATAAGCAATTAACTAATTTTATAATAGTTAATATTGAAGTAAATTATTATTTTTAATAATAATAATCTAAGTAATTACCTTGTAAATGAAATTCATCGAAGTAAAGAAATTGATGATTGAAATGAAAACAAGTTGGATTACAAAGGAGACTATGAACGGGTTTTATATTAGAACCCGAGTTTTTATGAATTAAGTTATGAAAGGGATTTTAAGCGAACACGATAGCTTAAAATAAACGTTAACCTACTATGTGAATTAAGTGAAAAGAAATGAGGTAAAAAGGGTTTTTATATTGGACCAAAGTCATAAACAAGGTTTACGAAATGAAATGAGAAGTCAAAGCGTTGATTTGAATTGGCGATACTTAATAACGAAATTAATTAAAAGAGATGGAATTTAAACGGTATTTTCAAGTGGAAAATGGTCAAATGAATTAGAAATGAAATAGTATGGGTTGATAATGAGTTAAGATAAGAATTAGAACCTAACGGGAGATTGGTTGAGTTGAGTGATTTTCTGAATATTAATTTGATGTTGATTTCGGTCTTCGGGGTTGATGCTTAGAGAATTATTCGCTTACCAATTTATGGTCAGGGACTAACGAATGTTAGAGTATAAAAGATTAGAGAATATAAAATGGGATTTCCAAAGTAAAGGAAATAAAGATTTGAGAATATAATATGATTTCCAAAGTAAAGGAAATAAAAGGACTTGAGAATATGTAAAATGGGATTTCTGAGGTAACAAAAAACAAAAGGAGATTGTGTGAAAACATGACGATCCTTTCGGAGAGTAAAGAGATAAGTTTGAATGGGTTTATTCTATAAAGAATAAGTATTGGGTATTGTTTCCAAGTAATGAAGCAAAAGGAGTTGCATAACGTCATTTTATGAATAATAAGTCAAAATGATTTCTCATTTATAGAAAATGAATAATGCTATATTAAATGTTTTGCAAATGTTAGTCAAATGGAGTATTGGATATTGTTATATAATATTTTTCTAAATATTAAAATGAATTGGTTTTGCGAATATCAGTATATTACAAAAAGAAGTGAAAGGTTGGTATTTTTCCAAATATTGGAATATTTAAATTAACCATTTGTTCAACTATGTAACACCCCGTATGTTGAATAACTTGTTATAATATAAATCAGGGCAGAATTAAATTTTAAAATCTGAATAAGGGGAAACGGGCTATGCCATTGCGTTCGTCTCGGAAAAATACGCGAAATAGAGTCCGAGATTTCGAAAATCGGAGTCCGTATGACCCAGTTAAGGCCCGAAGAAGTTTCAGAAAATTTAAAATAGATTTGAAATATTAAAAATTCAAATTTCAGAAATGGCGGGAAAATTCCCGCCAGACTCAGGGAGTCGACCTAGGGGTCGACAGGGGTGTCGACCTGCCCACCAGGTCGACTAGGGTGTCGACCCTAGTGTCGACCTGGGGGTCGACCCCCCCCTGGTCGAGCCCAGGTGACCTGGGTGCACCAGTTTGGCTTTTGGGCTGGGTTTTGGCGGCTAGGACGAGATCTGACAGATCTAATCTGATTTAGGGTTAATCTAATGGCCTAAAACACCTAACTACTCTATAAATACACCCTAAGACTACCCTAATTCATACTAAAAATAGATACAATGCCGTCATGCCGTCAAAATGCAACTTGAAGGAGCCTCCATCAAATTAAAGAGGAAGATAGCTTCTCAAATCAACTTCTAATCAACTCTAGCAACTTAATCTTCTTCTTAGGAGTGCTAATCAACAAGTTGTGAGTTTCTATAGCCTTAATAACCAATTGTTGAATGATTATGATAGGATATAATGAGGTTATGGCTACGAATGTGGATCAATGCAAGATTATGTTATCATATGCTATGTGTTTGTGATGTTATGCAAGTTATGTGTTATGTGTTCATGATGTTATGCAAGTCATATACTATATGATCATGATGTTATGCAAGTTATGCAAGTTATATGCTACATGTTCATGATGTTATGCAAGTTATGCAAGTCATATGCTACATGTTCATGATGTTATGCAAGTTATGCAAGTTATATGCTATATGATCATGATGATTATGCAAGTTATGCAAGTATTAGGCTATGTGTTCATGATGCTAGTTATGCAAATTGCTATGATAAACATTGATCCATTATGACACCATGATTATGCAAGTTTGGTGTATGATTATATGCAAGTTCATATATGATTTGTATGCAAGTTTAGTGTATGATTATATGCAAGTTCATATATGACATGTTATGCTAGTATGGTGTTTGATTATATGCAAGTAACATGTGCAATTTTACACCTTTGTATGATATGCATACATATGCAAGTTAACCCCTTTGTATGTCATACATACATATGCAAGTTTACCCCTTTGTATGACATAAGTAACTTATGCAAGTTAATCTTTTTATGACATATGTGATTCATGCAAGTTTGGGTTGATTATTTATGCTAGTTGGGTTGATGCTATATGCATGTTGACACCTATAAAATCCATGTTGATGCTAATGTTATGCAAGTTGAACCCATTGTATTTGTGATGAATCTTCCCTTTTATGTCATGTTAGCGAATTACGTGGGGAACGATGAGGTTAATATACATGTTAATGAAATGGTGTGAAGTTGGTATGATTATGCATACCATAAAGTGGATGGACATAATTGAGTCAATTATGTACATCGTTGAAATTGGAATTAATTAGGGAAAATTAATTCGAAATATGGGGGCGATTAATTAGGTGTAATTAATCGACTAAGACACGAGGTTGGACCATTTTGTAGCATAAGACTGCCCGGAACCGACCGGCAAATCCAGCGGCTACAAATGATTGGCCCAATGTGAGAGGTCTAAGGCACAAACTAAATACGTGACAAGTGTATAGACACGAGGTTAGACTCGGTTATGGCGTAAGGCTGCCCGGACCCAACCGGCAAATCCAGCTGCCATAAAAGATAGTCTAATGTGAGAGGTCTTTACAACGGTTACGTTCATAATCAATTAAGAAACACTTAACCAGATAAGCATGTAGTGGGCATCAGGGGTTAAGTGGGTGCCTTGGGTGGCATGTGGAAATCAAGTAAGTGCCTTGGGTGGCATGTGGAAATCTAGTGGGTTGCCTTGGGTGGCAATAGAAAATACGATTAGAATACTTAACCAAGTGGAAACATGTAATTAAACATGATTAAAGGGTTAAGTGGGATGCACTAGATAAAGAGACAAGCTTAGGTGGGTAGCTTGTGGGGGCCCATTTCAACCAGTAACCCATATGTATCTTATTGGGCTCGACCCATGTCGAGGACGGGACACGCGTACTGGGCTTGACTATAAGAGGCCAAAACGGGTTAGCGGTGGCAACGCAAGTCCAACGGGTTTCATATGCGTGTGTGGACCCGGGCTGGTAGGTAAGACGTTGTTGCATCGTGTAGGTATAAGCCGTGCACCATTGGTTGTATCGGGTTGCCACTTTGGGGAGTGATACACCCCACTGTGGGGCCAGCACGGGTATCTACGGTAGGGAGCCGATCGCTTGGGGAGTAGTGGGTACACCTAGTGGAGATAGGGGCAGACGGCACCTATGTAGTCAGCTAGGGGTACACGAAACTACTGGGTAAATTTTCTAAGTCCTTGGGTGGGATCAACCTTTAAGTAGGAATGACTGGTGTGGTGCAGTTAGTAATTACCCTTGGGTGGGTAGATGCGTCTTTACCATTATCTTAGTTCATCCTATGTCTAGTGGGCTACTTAGTGTAGTCATTTATCCCCAGTCATCTCGTACCAAGTTTATATCATACCCTAATTACTTTAATGATTGTGTTGTTAAAGTTATAGGGCTCACTCAGACTTATGTCTGACCCTGTTGTTTTTATCTTTTTCCCCCTCAAGTCCTCAGGTTGGGCCTAGCACTAGTGGGCTTTGATCAGATTTCTTTATCTATCTTTTGGAGCTTGGACCGTGATGTAAAGCCCAGCTTATCTTTTCTAGTATGGCTATTGTTTATGTAGTGGGATTATGTACTTATGTTTTTATCAGGATGGATATTTAGTACTTGACTCTTTATGGTGTTGTAACTAAACATGTTTACCTTCTGCTGCAATGAAATGATGTTTTAGATTTTCAAGTATTTATATCTGTCTTGTTGTAATTTTTCTGTTCTATATTCACTTAAAATGCTCCACCGAAGTTAAGGCATTCCCTTAGTGAGTGACCTTAGCGGGTGTGGGGTGTTACAAACTATTTAATTAAAGAAGCCAAGTGATGCTGAGTACTAAACCAGTAGATCTATTTTTATTTTATGATTGAATAGTTGTTTTATTTGATAGTTAAATAAGCGACTATCAAACCTGACCTATACGATTATTGGTACGGAAAGACCGGGATCGAATTTATATTCGAAAACCGTTTCGACCAGCAAAACGAAATGTTGAAGACTTCAGATACTAATCGAGACGGAGAAATCAAATACGGTGGATATTTATAAAACGATAGAGTTACTTAAAATCTCAGTTTTAGCGGCTGGAGATATACTATAATCCTATCGTGGTTGAAATCTATGGATCTACAAGGACTTCTCGTTACAGATCAATAGGGTGATAGCTAGGATGTGGTAGGAGAGTGCCTTCAGTTCATCCTGTTCCTGGATGACTTGTATGGATGAGTGTCTGACAGAGTATTTCTTAAGAGTCACGTACATTGACTTTACAAATGTACTTCTGTTAGCTGCAGAATATTTTTGGGGTCGTCAATTAGTGATTTGATGGATCTGACAATGTGGCATTCAAAGTGAATGGTGATGTGATGTTCTAAAGGTAGTGTTGAACCCCAAGCCTCTTCAACTGGGAAATGACAAAAATCGGCAGGTAGCATGGCTAAGTGGGTAGCTCCCAAGTAGGGTGTATAATCACATATTTAGAGAAATTTCATTTCCTTCTTTTAATCTATTTCGATGATGTCCCTTATCGGGAAACGGTGGGTCGCCCCCAACCGTTGGTGATATACATTCGATACGCTCAAGCGAAATGAGTGGTCGGTCATGTATGGCCGGGTTGTAAAATGTTCTTGTTGAACCCATTGTATTCGCCTCTAGAGATACACTATCGGAAGGTGGTTCCATACCTTGTCATAATTGGAAATCCAATCTCCAATAAGAGCCCACGGTTTTTTGATTGTACACTATATATATGGAACGTTAGATGCAAGCGTTCCGCTAGATTGATATTTATTTGTGTTTAGACACTATTATAATATCAGAATAAGCTATGATTTCAAAAAGAAATAGTTTGACTTTAAAATCAAGTTGGATAATGTTTTTAAACTTAGCGAGTTTTTCTCATTCTGGTTCACCAGACTGATCCCACATTTGTTAAATGCTCGGGTTAGACCGGGTTGTACATATTCAGGTCATCGGATGTTGTGAAGTCTGGAGACGAGCTGAAGGTGTTCAGATGTGTGATATCTAGTAATTTTCCCGTTGTGTGTTGTATGTGAGGACAGAGTAAAATAACTGTCCAGATGTATTGATGTACTCCGGCGATTGTAAGTTTTTATTTCACATCTCTCAATAAAGTTTTGTTTCTATTATATTTTATTCCGCTGCGATCTGAGACTCTGATGTTGTTGTGCTCTTCTTCTTCTTCTATTCTAAATTTTCTTTCTTTCTTATCTCACCCCTATATTCTTTCATTAACTATCTGGTGTTTTCGATACTTGAGTTCTAGCAAGTAATATGGTTTTATGTATTATTGTTGGAATTCGGGCGTTGAATTCCCTGGGTCGTTACAGTGGTATCAGAGCTATTGGTTTAGTAACAACCTTGCTATATGGCGTAACTCGATAGAGATAGGGTTAGTAATACCCTAAATTGAGTTGAGTGTATATATATGAGAGTGTATTTGTATTTTTTATATACAAATGTTTTTATTGTGTTGTTTGATTGGTTCAGGTGTTGAGAAGCATTTGAATTCGAAACAGACACAATATTGTTTTGCAAAGAGGGTAAATTGAATAATTTTGCCCAAAATATATTTTTGTATAGAAAAGAAATAATTTATCAAATTATTTAGATACTGATTTGTTTGAAATGGAATTCAAATTGGATTGAGTATTGAAATGGTTTAATATAGATGAAGAGATTTCACATGTGGAATTTATGAATGAGAATTTTAAGTTGGAATTAAAATGAATCAGAATTGAACTTAAAAAATAAGTTAAATAAATTTTGAAGAGGAATTGAAATAAAAATCAGAATTTGGATTTGAAATGGAAATAACTAATTTTGAAAATAAGTTGGGCAATTGAATATGGGGATTGAAACTTAACTTGTTAGGTAAGAATTAATTTAAGAATGGATGTTGTCTTGTAATTTAATAAGATAAAATTGGGAATTAAATTAATAATGATGAAATGGAAATCAATCAGATATTAATCGATTGATAATTATAGTCTGAAAAGCCCAAGTAAATATTAATATTGAATATTAATTAAAGTTAATCAAATTTGAATGATTGGCTTATGTTGAATGGGTATCAATTGTTGATTGTATGTTAGATGGATTAGATATAAATGATTTAATGAAGATTTTTATGAATAGGAAACCAGAGAAATGAATTCCAATAGAATAAATTGGAGTGGAATCACATATGAATTGAAATTGGAGGATTTAATCCTTGTTTGTTTTGGGATTTGTGAAGTATACTTGTTCATGGATGAAAATTATCTAGAATTACATGTATTGGTCACTTACATGATTAACTGAGTTGAGTACAGGTGCCAGAAGGCTTTGAGGTTGATTTTGGTTGAGTATAACATAATAAATTAATCAAGTATGCTCAATAGTGCTCTCATAAGGTATGCTTACGCGCAAGCTTAGTCGAGGCTGCAAACATCAATGGACACAGTGCTCTCAGGCTTGCATACACACAACAACAATGAAGACAAGCGTGAACAAGCAACTAAAATGTTCTAGGCATCAATATATGAAAATCATGTATCGGGGAGTAACTCACCCAAGTGCATGGGTGCAAACAAGTGCGACAACTAGTTCGAATGCTCAAGGAAATTAAGCTAAACAATCAACTCAAAGCTGGTACAGCCGGTAAATGCACCAAGAACAGGCTCTTGCACACCGGACAAGTTATGAACAAGATGAACTATCAAAGACACATCAACTTAAGGCACTTGGTTCACTAGAGAGACTAGAGTCGAGGTTGAGATCAAAAATCCCAAAAATCAAACTGAGCCGGCTCAGTTTTTGCGCAAAAACTGAGCCTCGACTCAGTAAAACTGAGCGGCTTAGTGTGTGCGAAAACTGAGCCTCGACTCAGTTTGCGCCAAAACTGAGCCGGTTTAGTTTTTGCGTGAAAACTCGGTTTTCGTGCAAACTGATCCCCGACTCAGTTCAGCACCGAAAATAGCATTGTTTATGAAAAAGTAAAAAAAAAAAAAAAAAACAAGTGCAAGCCACAGGAAAATATTGGATAATCATTTGATGAGTTCAATGTGGTAACTAATTGATAGTTTAAAGCATAAAAGGCACTTAAATATTTTGCTAACGTACTGAAAAACTGACAGGCAATGCACTATTCTTATAGTGAGTACAAGCATGATTACACAATTATTACTGCATGTTTGCCACTACATTGTTTTAGATGTGTGTTTAATGGTACATGGATTTTTATTTTTGTTTTTATGATATACGAGGAGCCATTTTTTCCATCTTTAAAGTTACTTAAATTCCATACATCATAACAATAATTTTGACATACTAGCTAGGCTAGCAAACTGAGCCTCTACTCAGTTTTCACGCAAAAACTAAATCACTCAGTTTGCGCGAAAACTGAGCATTGAGCGGCTCAATTTTTGCGCAAATTGAGCCGAGGCTCTGTTTTCGCGCAAAAACTGAGCAGCTCAGTTTTTGCGTAAAAACTGAGCCTCGGCTTAGTTTGCACAAAAACTTCATAGTACTTGATAAACAAAAATAAAAATATAGAAAACAAATAAACCACTTCAAACACTCAAAAAAAAATTACATTGGTTTTTGCTGCAGATGCAATAACTTGTCTAGTGTTCTTATTTTTATGTCTAACCTTCCAAACCATTGTCCTTGTAACTTTCACCTTCGGATTTTTCTCAACCTACAATAAGAAATTTTATTAAACTAATTAACTATTTATTGATAATATTCACAAGAAATATTTTTACTATAATTGCTTATCATTTCATCATAAACTTTACGGTATGATTTTCTTCCTAGCGTGTGAGTGATAGTATTTTTAGCTTTGGATTGGGCATTTTTCCTACGCTGCTCTTTTTTCTTATCAGTGTATTCGTTGTCTACAAACCTCTCCCACCATGATTTTTCAATGTCTGCAGGATATTTAGTGATAGCGATATTCTTGGGTATGATTGTTCCTTTGACTCTAAGCAATCTGTTTCACAAAGTAGACTTTACCGTATGAAAATATCTTAGAAACGTTTTTTCTAAAATTGGCCTAGCTAGATCAGGATCGATGTCCATGTCAAATTCATTCTGTTTTAACAAAGAAAATTCAATATGAAGAATAAATCTTGTGCAGAAAGTAAATAATTAAATAAGGTGAATTTGTGATATACCAATAGTTCTTGCCACAAAATATCTTTATAGTAACCATCAACATTTCTCCACTTGCCATAACCAATTGGTATATGACAACGAATTAGCGCTCCGCATCTGGAGCTCCATTTAGCTTCACCATTACCTTTAACACCATCGAAGTCAACTATTATTGAGTATTTTTTATCACTTGGTGGAGGATACTTATTTGCTTCAAGCTCCTCATTTGTACCTCCAGTTGCACTAGCAATGCAATTGTTCGACATTCTGCATTAAAAAGGATTAACATGCATATCGAAACTAATATGCGTTCTTGGTTTGATTTTACAAATGAATATTGAGTATAAACAAAGAAAAATCCAAAAAGGAAAATCATTTAATGCATTTCACCTTAATAAGCAAAACAACACAAATATTCATGTCAAAATAACATCTCTTTCATTTAAATACATTTCAATAATGGTACTAAGTTCTGTTGTTCTCTCAAAACAGACTAAAAATTGTTTAGTATGGTGTAGTCATCTACGTTGTCAGTATACGCTTTGGAGAACGTCAAACAATGGACCAAACAGAATTTTGAGTGTCTTGCACATAGAAAACTTGACATGCTTCCCACTTTGGACCACTAACATATTGCCATAATATTCATGCTTTTTTCTTCTAGTAGCTGCCATGAATGAACAAACTTGAATGCCCAACATAAAAAGAACAAAACCTACAATTTTTATATATATTGAAATAATATAGCCTTTTGTGAAACAAATCAATAAATTCAGTTTGAACGATTACTTCTGCTATTGTGGTAACTTTTCTTTTACCACGAGAAACATCTTCTAAAGATGAGCGATTTGCACTACAAATTAGATATTGTCATGTAAATATATTTGATATTGTATGTCATTGGTATCTATTAAAATATAGAGAAAATTCATACGTATAATATTCATCTCTTTCAGGAATATCAATACTAAAAAGTATCCACCTTTGAATTTGAACACACTGCACCCTAGTTAGCTTAATACGTCTGCCTTCCATGATGGGACATTCATATATATCATCACCATCATATAAAAAATATGCTTGTGCAGAACTGTGATTTCTATCATGTGGGTCCAACATATACCCCATTGCACATCTAACTGATTCTGAAACAAAGTATGCTTCAACAATTGATCCTTCTATGTAGCGCTTATTTCTAGGTATATTTTTGCATTATTTCATTGGTCTAAAAATAACACAAATGAACATATATTTAGAAATTATCATTTGAAATAACATTCATAAAATTAGTAAGAAAAATATATCTCTTTTCACATGGATACATCCACGTATAGTTTGCAAGTCCACATAGCAAAGCTTGGTCAGCTAGATGCACCATAAGATGAATACTTATATCAAAGAAGTCCGTCAAAAAATAAAGCACTAGCACACACAATGCCTCAGAAATCATATCTTTGGCAGCTTGAACGTGATCTCGAACTAAAACATTCAAGCATATCAAGTTAAAACATAAACTCACTTGTAAAATAGCTCGACGTAAATATGGTGCTTCGGATTTGCATGTTGAACCATTATAGGAAGTAAGTATTGCATTAAAATATGACACTCATATGTTTTTTTTTTTTGGGTGCAAAGTAGGTGGTTCAAAAGTAATAAGACTACCAAATCTAATTGCAAGGCACGATGGAAATTTTGTATATTTTAGAACTTGACAACATTTTGTTTTATGAATCTTATCGAATGCAAAGTTAGATGATTGATTTAACTTATCAAACAATAAATTGAGAAGATGCTCTGCGATATTCTTCTTTGTATGCATCACATCAATAGTATGTCATACTTTATGACTACTCCAATAAATTAAATTATAGAAAATTGACTTATTATACCAAGAATATTTTACTATGTCACTACCTTCAACCATTAAGGAAAATTCATTACAAGCTTTAAATATTTTTCATTTCTTATTCTTCGATAATTTTCCAGGAAAATAAATTATACGACCAAGCTTTTCCAAAAGGGATGGTCCTCTTAACCTTGTTGGCGGTTCTTTATCTTCGCTATCCTTATACCATCCATATTTAACGCATCTATATGGATGATCATCCTTCAAAAATCTTCTATACTTTGGGTAAACAACTTTATTATCTATGTACTCTGACTAGATCTCCATAGCACAAACTAGACAAACTTTATAACCATGTGTCACGCAACCAGATAAATTTCCAAATGCTAGTAGTCGTGGATACCCCATAATAATACTGCCTTCATCGTAAATGTTTCTCTCTTGTCCATACCAAAAGAAGATACGCCTTCCATCCAACGTTTCTTCAACTCGTCTACAAGAGGTTCTAAATATACATCAATGTCATAACTTGGTGCTTTCGGTCCAGGAATTAATAAATCTGGCATTTGAAATTGCGATTTCATGCATAATGAAGGAGGTAGATTATAGGGAATCATTTATATGGGCTCAAAACTGTAATTATTAGTGAGGACCCCATTCATCAGTAGCAATACCAATTCAAACATTACGTCCTTCATTTGCAAAGTCCGACCACTTTCATTTGATTGATCTCCATTCAGCCGAGTCAATGGAATGACACATGAAATCCCAAGAAGGATCGACATGCTTATGCCATTCCATTTTAAGAGCTATCCATGGTATAGTGTACAATCCAGTCAACCTTGGAATTATAGGGAAGTGTCTTAAAAATTTCCATGGTTGAGTTGTCATTTTTTTTTTGCCTAACGCATTTGCCTTATCTTTAAATCTTGACGTATTATAATGAGGACATACTACCATGCTAGCGTTCTCTTTCCAAAATAATATGCAATCATTTACGCATGCATGAATTAATTTTACCTTCATTCCCAAATCTTTTAACATTTTTTTCATGTAGGATACATGTCAGTTAATGTGTTCTCTTCCTGAAGACATTTTTTAATTACTTTCAGCAATTCTGTAATGCTACTTCCCGACTAATTAAATTCTTTCTTCAAGTTATGAAGCTCTATCATTACACTCAAAGTTATAAGTCCATCCTTACAAGAAGGATATAATTTCTCATTTTCTTTGCTTTTGTATTCATGGTACATTTTCTTAACATTTGTCTCTTCAAAATTTACTTCACTGCCAACTTGTGTCATATTATGTACTCTAAATGCATCATTAACAAGATTTCCAAGAATGCCCTCAATGGACTCTTCTACTTGCATTTGGTCTGGAATGTGAGACTCTTGAACAGAATCCGATGTATGAGTCATTAGTATAGTAGTACCATTTCTCTCTCCATGAAAGAACCATACATCATATGTCTGAAGCATACCAAAAAATATGAAGTGTTTCTCAACTGTTTCTATTGATTTTTTTTAGAGTTTTTACCTTCTTACAAGGGCACACGCATAACTGAGTATCATGTGGTGAGTGTTGCCTGACAAAGCTGATAAATTTCTAAACACCATGCATATATTCATCCTCATTTCTATGTGGATTTCTAATCCACATTCTTGATGTTTGTTCGGTCATGACAATCAATCAAAAATAATAATTAATACGACATCTAAGTTCTGTAAATTGTTACCTTACCAATTAAAAAAAAGGATTATTTACTTTTATTTATTTTCATTTTAGTGTTAGAAATATTTCCTATATATGAACTCTTTCTTCATTTTTCCATCTTATGTTTAGAAGAAGATTTTTATTTTGTTTTATTTTTAGAGAAATCAGTTTTGCACGGCAAACTGAGTTTGCAACTCAGTTTTGCGCAAAAATGAGTTTCAAACTCACTTTGTCGTGCAATGGATTTGCAAACTCAGTTGTCCGTCGAACTGAGTTTGCAACTTTGCTTTGCACAAACCGAGTTGCAAAATCAGATGCGCAAACTAAGTTTGCAACTCAGTTGTGTGCAAACTGAGTTTGCAACTCAGTTGCGTGCAAAGAGAGTTTGCAATTAAGTTAATTTTGCAACTCAAAACACGTCTTTCAAATGTAATTAAGAGGGGTAAGTCAAAACACATTCAGTTTATATGGGTTTCTAGAGAAATTATTTATCATTTGAATTTGAATAAACACACAAATCAAGGCAGAAAAGCTATAATATACCAAAATTAACAAAATTTGCGGTCCTAATAAAAGAATGGAAAAACAAAAACAAAAACGAAAAAGGTAGTGAATCGATTTTACTCATAATCAAAACGAAGAGATTTATCTATTTATTTATTTGCTTTAGTTTCATTTGGCAGTTCACAAACTAACAATATTCAGTGGATGGCATGTATTGTTACACAGTAAATTTAACTTTTCTTATCATTTATAACTTAATTGACTAATTTTCTATTTGTCTTCTTTTTTTATAGTTTAATTCATGTCAAAGCTCAAAATAACATTTTTCACATTTATCCTTTTTATATTCTAAAGCAAAGTGAAATGGTTTACTAATGGTCTTTCACATTTACTTATATTCTGAATTTTCATTTATGATATTCCTATTCTGAATCTTGAATGATAGCCACCAAAAGTGGAATCACTCCAAATATATTTCCGTTCACAAACCATAATCAAACAAAAACAAAAATAGTAGTTGTGCTGGTTTTGGAAGCTGGGTATGGCGCGTGGGTTGGCAACGAGGTGGGGGGGATGAGGAATGGGTTGCGTGCATTTAGGAAGTCTGCGTGAAGAAGGTATTGTAGAGAGGGAATGTAACACCCCTCATTTTTAATGAAATTAAATATGGAAATATGTATATATATTATATACATAGATATATTTAAGAAAAAAAATAATGACAATAAAATTGCATGTAATAAGTTCATGCAGCGAAATGAAGAAAAAAGACTAATAAAAGAAATTAAATGCAATACATGAAATACGAAGAAATGCATGCGAACAATTAAATAGAAATAAAAAGGAAAATTTGAGAAGCTCTGGGAATTAGGTCACAAAATTTGCGTCATTGCGTTCGTAGCGATTTTCTAGTCAATTTAGACCTATGGTTTGCAGAAAACTGATTTAGGATGAAAAAGCTATCTTTAAATTAAATATTGCAACAAAACATGGAAAAAAGAGGAATGAGAAAAAATAATGGATACCATTGTCCTAAGTCTTGTTAACAAAAGACTAAGTTGCTCAATTGGTTAGAGCATGTGACTTGCATATAAGAGGTACAGAGTTCGATTCCTGCTAGCGCCATATTTTTGTTTTAGGGGAATGGCTAAAAAGTGGCTTAGTGTGAACGCAGTTCAATTAAAAAGAGCTTTAGTGTGAAAAGGGTTAATTGGAGGATTAATTGGAAAAATGGTTAAAAAGAAAAAATAAATATTATATATATATGACGTGTAGGTGTCAAAACCCTGCTGCTGCGCATCATGTTGCACACATGACGCATTTTTGTTGATTAATGATCATTTTTTTTGCAACATGGCAATTTTCTATTGGTCGGATGACGTAGACGATTCATATGGCTCCTGATCTAATCTAATGGCCCTAATTAACTCACTACACCTTTATAAACACACCTAGACCTAAACATAATTTCACTACACTAATTCATGGCGCCTCCATGCTGCCTCAACATAAACTAATCCTTCTTCTTCAACAAATTAACGTAAAGGAATTCTGTAAAAGGGATCGAATCTACAACAACTACAATGCCCAATTCTCTTCCTTAATCCAATCTTTGTGAGTTCATTGATTATTTTTAGATTAAAATAATGCTAAAGCAATTTTGATATGTTATAAATTGGATTTGGGAATTATACTTGATAATAAGATTGAATCTCATCAATTCTATCTTAGCCTGTAACATCAGATTCGTGATTCTTATATACCCATGTTGATATTATCATCAGTTTTATCGTATCTTTATGATCAGTTCATACTTATGCTTATTGTTATTATTATGCATGTTCTTTATCTTATCCCTTCATTATTCCCTTTTTGGTTTTTATAGCTGGGCTACTTCGAGCCTAGGCCAAATCTCATAGAGATGAACGTACGAACGGTAATTTAGGGAACGATGGGAAATTTGGAATAATATACGTTGGGTTGGTTTGGGCATGAAAAATGTTAAATTTGGCATAATATATGTTAATTGTTGGGCATGATATGAAATTGGGAATTCTGGGTAATTGACATAATTAGCCTAAAACTGGCATAAACTACAAATAAATAAATTAGCTAAGATAAGCATGCTGAGACATGAGGTTAGACTCCGTTTGCGGTAGAAGCCTACTCGGAACCAACCAGCCTAACCAGTAACCGCAAGCGGCCAGTCTAATGTGAGAGGTCGTAGGCATAACTAAAAGATGCTTAGACACGGGGTTAAGTCTAGCTTGTGGCAGAAGTCTGCCCGGGAAAGCCCGGCACATCAACCGGCCAAAAGCCATTGACTTAATGTGAGAGTTTTGCACATTAATAACTAATTAATGCTGATCAAAGATGAATATGATACTTAAAACATGTTTGGTGGGTGGGGTTAAGTCAATCTGTGTAAAATGACAACTTAACCAATAATACGTGAACAAAGTGGATAGGGTTAAGGCAAACTTTACCAATAATGCATATTGATTAGATAAATTGATGGGGTTAAGTCGACTGGGTTGATAGACAACACTTAACCAATATAAGTTTGGGTGAGGATAAACCCTGGGGAAAAACCTAGTAGCGGTAGGGACCCATTTCATACAGTAACCCACTTAGTGGTATCGGGAACCCTGAGCTAGGCAGGGTTGGGGCATGCTTACTGGGCTGATTATAAGCAGTCAAATAAGAGCGAGGTGTAGCAGTGCAGGTCCCGACGGGTTCGTTAAGTGTGCACAAGGTATTCCCAGCATTAGAAGATTTAGCTACTGTATATCAGTAGGTATAAAGCTGTGCACCCACGGGTTGCTACTTATGGAGTGATACACCCTAAGCTGGGACCCGCACAAATATCTACAAGTTAGGGAGCCAATCGATTAGGGGTAGTGTGGGGACATCTAGTATCTATTATGGGCAAGTGGACTTTCAAGGATTGTATGGGGCAGATACCTCTTACTAGATGTTACGCCTAAGTGCTACCAATTGCGGGGTTGGGATCATTCCGTTAAGAATTACTAGTAGGTGGTGCAGAGAATTAAATTAAGTAAGAAATCTGGGAAGCGCACTACACATTCCTTTATATTCATCCTGTTATCCAGCTTTACCTTATGTCATGGTTATGCTTTCCATCCTGTTTATTCTTGTCATATTGCTTTACTTATTTTCATGCTAAAAGTAGCTGGACTCGCCAAGCTTTATGTCTGACCTTTTTGTTTTCGCCTCTTTTTCTTCCGTTTCCCCCCTCCGCCCAGGTTCTTAGGGAGGAAACACTGAAGCTTTACTTGGATTTCTTTCTTCTTGAAGCGCTTGGAACTGTTGAGAGTAATTGTCAGCTTTATCTCTTTTTATTATGGCTATTTGGAGTGGGATTATGACTTACTTTCATGTACTCTGATAATAATTTTGTTCGAGATGGATATTTATGTACTTGATTCTAGTATGTGGTTTTGATGTTGTAACCAAACATGTTTTACTTTTCCGCTGAAATGAATAAAGTTTGAATTTTCTTAAGTACCATCTATATATCTATCTTGTGATATTTGTTCTATACTCTTATAATACTCCATGGAAGTTAATGCATTCCCTTAGTGAGTGACATTAATGGACGTGGGGTGTTACACGTGGTATCAGAGCTGAAGGTTACCAGAATAGATAAAATATTTCAAAAACCGTTTTCAAAAGTATTTTTTTAAGAAGTAATTTCAAAAACATGTTTTAAAGAGGGTACTTTCAAGAGAAAGGTTTATTATGAAAAATATAATCCCCAAAAGCCATACATCTTTCTTTCGATTCTCTACTTGAATCTCTTTTTCTTTTCTTTTCACTATAGTTCCGTAGGCATGTTAAAAATATGGCACATGTCGGAGGGCAAAGAAGTGCCCAACCTCCATTTGTAGCCGCAGTAGTTTCACCTGTAGCTAATCCTCTTTCAAGCTTCGTAGGGTTTTCCATGCGATGGAGGCATCTTTCGAGAGACTTGTTAACATGTTACACAAGGATGGTAAAAATGAGAATGAGAGAGTTTAGGCTAAGGAGCACATCCCAAGGATGAGAAACTTGCTGATATTGCTTTAATTCGCAAAGAAGGTAAAGGTGAAAAGAAAGAGGTAAAAGTGGAAGAATCATAGAACAAGAAAGTAGAACCTGAGAAGGGTGGAAAGAATAATAAACCCCGAGGTAAAAGGAAGTGCCATTTTTGTGGTATACCAGGTCATATAGCTAAAGAATGTAGAAAGAAGAAGGCGAAAAAGACTGGTTCCTTCCAATGTGGTGAGGCAGGACATATGATTATGGACTTCCCAAGGAGGCAAGGACAAGGGCAAGTACAGAGGATAGGATCTACTTCTGGAGGGAAGGTTCATGCTCTCATGGCAACTACGCAAGAGAGAGGTAGAAACATTTCTGTTGAAAGTTTGATTTTCCTCTTCGATCATCCTGTATGTACTTTGTTTGATTCTGGCGCTTCACATTCATTTATATCTGCTTCTGTTGTTGAGTCTCTGCACCTAGATACTAGTATAGTAGTGGATCCCGTCGTTGTCTCAAATCCTATTGGGGGTATGACTCATCTTTCTATGTTAAGTCGGGATTTGAGAATATATGTGTATGGCGTTGAGTTCGAATGCAATGCTTATGTACTTGGTTTCACGGGCTATGGGTTGATTTTAGGAATGAATTAGATAGCCAGGTATAGTGTCATTCTCGACTGTGAAAAGATGGTAGTTAGACTGTTGACTAGTTTGGGTAATACTCTCGATTTCTCATGCGACCCTAAGGGTTCTGTTATGTTTAGCTACCTAGAATCTCTTGACACATCTATTGATGATTTGCAATCTGTTCGAGTAGTCCGTGAGTATGCAGATGTCTTTGAGGAGGTTAGGGGCTTACCTCTAAAACACGAGACAGATTTCTGTACATACTTGGTAGACAATGCAAAGCCAGTTGCATTTCCTGTGCGCCACATGGCTCCAAGAGAAAGGAGGGAGCGTAGTAAACAAGTGAAAGAGTTGCTTGAGAAAGGGTTCATAATAAGAAGTATCTCGGAGTGGAGTGCTCATGTGGTTTTTTCCACGAAGGCTGATGGTTCACTTAGATTGTGTGTGGACTATAGGGAGCTGAATAAGCTCACGAAGAAGATCATACACTCATTGCCGAGGATAGATGATTTGTTCGATCAGTTGGTTGGTGCTTCGGTTTTCTCGCAGTTGGACTTAGCTATAGATTTCATCTATTGAGGGTTGCTGAGGATAGTATATATAATACTGGTTTTAGGACTCCCGACGGTTTCTTTGAATGGCTCGTCATGCCTTTTGGTTTGACGAATGCACCCGCATATTTCATAGACTTGATGAGTAGGGTGTTTAGGGAGTTTCTAAACAAGTTCGTGGTAGTCTTTGTGGATGATATCTTGATATTCTCTAGAAGCAAGGAAGAGCATGCCCTACATCTTAGGGAAGTTTTAGAGACCCTTCGAGCACATCAACTCAAAGCTAAGTTCTCCAAATTTCATTTTTGGAGAAAGGAGGTGAGGTTCTTAGGGCACGTGATCTCTAAGGAAGGGATAGCAGTGGATTCCGTGAAGGTGGTGGCAATCCAAGATTGGAAGGTTCCTAAGAATGCAACAGAAGTAAGAAGTTTTCTTGGTTTGGTGGGCAATTATAGAAAGTTCATCAAGGACTTTGCTAAGATATCAACCCCACTTACACTGTTGACGAAAAAGAATTTGACCTTTGCTTGGGATGTTGACTGTGATGATGCTTTCCAGCGTTTGAAGATGGCATTGACGACAACTACAGTTTTAGTTTTGCCTGATGGGAGTAAACTGTTCACAGTGTATACCAATGCTTGCGGGACATGGCTTGGAGCAGTTTTGATGCAAGAGGGAAGGGTGATATGCTATGGTGGAAGGCAGTTGAAAGTCCATGAGAAGAATTACCCTACCCACGACTTAGAGTTAGATACCATAGTTTTTGCGCTTAGATCTTAGCGCCATTAATTGCTTGGTGAGAGGTTTGAGTTGTATACAGACCATAAGTCACTAAAATACTTGTTCTCCGAAAAAGATTTAAACTTAAGGCAATAGAGGTGGATGGAGTTCTTAGCATCCTATGATTTTTAGATTGCATATACCCTGGCAAGGGTAACGTTGTAGCAGATGCCTTGAGTAGAAAGAAGTTGACTTTGAGTCATTTGTTTGTCGAGCAATGGAGTTTAGAGTATACCTCTCGTTAGACCCTCTATTGATTATGTACTGGTTTGTTGGCATCGTTATAGGTACACTACAAGAAAAACAACAAATAGCAGCGGCAGAAAACGCTGCTAATCCGTCGCTGAACAGGCATTAGTTACAGATTTCCTACATAAAGGTATTGTAACGTCCCAGAATTTTTGATGTCTAGAATGTAAATTTAATTAAGATTTAATGTTAAAATGCATATTTATATTTGATTTTTGACATAGAAATTGAATTTAGTCTATTTTAAGCGTAGTTGAATATACATATAAATGCATTCTTCTCGTAAGATTAATTTTTTTTATATGAACGTTCTGTTAATAGAAACGTTATCAAACCTCAAAATATAAAATTTTAATTGAGATACAATTATCGTCCCTTGTCGGCAAATTTGATAAGTGGCATTAGTAAGTTAATTTATTTTGTTTTGAAACTAAATAGAAGTTTGACGATGTTTCATCTTTGCCTAACATTTCATTCAGACGGTTCCAATGTTCAAACCCAACCATATCTGAGAATTTGAATTTTGGTGCTGTAAATTGTTTTTCCCTTGTTGGACTTACATGAGTTGTTGCCACTTGTTTTGTTTTGCCCTGAGAATTTGAAACGTGTCTGTATTCCTTTAGATTTGTCTACACGCGTCCCTGTTCTCTTTTATTTTATCCATCGCCTTTTTCATTTCACCGTGCCCTTCATTTGGTTCCACCGAAAAAAAAATCAAAATCAGAAGTTTCTTTTATTCCCCAAAATCAAACTCAGTTTTACCCAAATCCTCTCCTTAAAACCGATAAAATCTATGGCCTCCACCATCCGTTGTCACCAATTTTCACGCCACCGTGACCTGTAGCTCGTGCTCGTTTCCCTTTTTTTCACTTAAATGCTCCAGCTTCCCACCACCGTCTCGCCTCCGTTGATCTCAGCAAAGTCTCCGCGTTTCCGTCCTCCTCGCTGTCTGCATGCCGCTGTCCTCCTCTGACCGTCGCTCTGCCTTTGCAATAACTGCTGACCACCGGTTCGTTGTATGCTCCGACCAAATCTGCGCCTCTTCCCAGTCAAAGTCCTCGCCTTTCCCTTCGTCACCAACGCATGGCACCTCCAGATCCGAAGTCGTTTCAGCTGCCACCTCTTGCGTTTTCTGCTGTTCAAGGTGAGTATTTTACTCACGATCGATTACTATTTCAAGTAGTTTAATTCCAGTAAAATTAGAAAATATGATAGTTAAGGCTTTGATAATAAACTGTTGCCTTACTTGTGCTGCTGTCAAGCTAAATGTTCACCATATGCCTTGGTCTGAACTTTGCATGATCTATTCTCTTGAGTGATTTTTTTTTCATGACTTTAATTAGCGTTATTGTTCTGATTGTTTTGAAAAAAAAAATCGATGGGTTTCATGCCAAGAATGTGTGTGTGTTCTTGCTAAACAGTGCTCTGAATCCTGAAAAAAATGGAACATGCAGACCATCACGGTTTCACAAATTGACGTATGGATTCAGTCTTTCTATATTAACTTGGGCATCGAACATAAACATGATATTCTGTCATAGGCCAACAAAAAAAAACATTATATGAGAAGTTGGCATTTAACTTACAGGCAAATCCCTTCTGTACTCACTACAATTTAATTTGGTTGTGGTATAGTTGTCATAATTGTGTTATAAGTATAATCATATCATTGTTGATAAAGCAGCTGTTGCTGTTTGGTAATAATTGAAACTAAAAGCACCTATGCTACCGTAAATGTTCATGTATGAATGGTGATCATTGCAACTAAATTTATATGGGGCCTAAGTATATGTTTCAACTTGCCTGGGTATGGTTTTAAATAACAAAACAATTAAATATTTGGATCCATTCTTCTACCATGTTTGTTTGTTTAGCAACCTTCAGTTTTGGCTCAACACTGACCATGCATATATATTACACGCATAAAAATATGGGAGCCGTTGGGTTTGTTTTCATTGATGCTTGAAGTGTGTATATGTATTACTTTTCCATGCATTTCAGTTGTTTTAAAAATTATAGATTTTGTTGGAAGTGCATTGGTTTCAGGCGCTTCCAATTTAATTCGGTGAAAATGAACTTGCATTTATGGAAACCTGTGTTAACAATACTCCCCATTCACCTTATACTATGTCACGGATATCCGTGTTGTGCCATTGAATGAATTCGGATTGCACCTCATGACTGTATAATTTAGTATTATTTTTTTCTTGCTTTTCATGTTGCAATGATGTAGCAATAGTAGCATTCGAGATTTCACTTGGTTCAGGATTATTTAGGATTAACTATCATATTTCAGTTTCTATTGAAATTATTTTACTTGAATAAAGTTAATCCTGATCCGAGTGTTTGTTGTGTTTTTCTTTTATGCAATACGCTCGGCTCAGATACGAGCATTGCAGATTTTAGAAGTTCTCAGCTCGCAACGAACTGGAGAGGACACAGAGACGTGAAGACGCTCGCATGCGCTAAGCTTGGAAAACAGTAACTTGCTTGAAAGAAATTTTATTTGTTCAAAAATTTATGTAAAAATGTATATTATCTTCCGTTGCAAAGTTTTGTAAAACTCTGGTATTATTATAAATCTTATTCCGCTGCAATTATTGTACTCTGTGATTCTGTGTTAATTCTGTTTTAAACCGCATAAGCCAAATAACAACTTGTCGTTTTGAACGATCCGAGTGGTTTAATTACCAACTCAAGGCGGGCAAAAGGCAGGTCGTTACAAGTGGTACCAGAGCTTTGGTTCATACAAAGCTTGGCTTATATGGTTTAAGGTGGAATTGACACTAGAATCAGCGGATTTCGAAGAATAAATATTTTTGAAAGGATTTTCGAAAATAAAGTATTAAAATTTAGGGATTTGGAAATAGAGTATTTTGAAGAAATATTTTCGAAAATAAATCTTCTTTAGACTCTTTGCAGTAAAGGTCTCTCGAAGCCGTTCGCTGAGTGTTCGGAATTATAAGGGAAAATAAAAGAAATTTTTTAAAATTTCAAGATAATTGAAATGAAACTTTTTGAAACTTTATGAAAGATACATATAACAATGTAGTTAATTCAGAAATTTTTGTTTTGGAGGGAAATTAAAGTGTAATGAAATTGGTTGCAAGAATTTTATTTGACGTCAAGGCTGAACTATTGAGTACATGAAGATTTTATGGACATACGCCTAGCTAACATATGTGCTAAATTCTTTTTGTGCTGAATAAATATAGATTCACACTTTAGTCATTTGAGAATGATTCTGTTGATGAGCCGGACATCATCAGTGTTTATTTTCAAGTTTCAGAAGTGAGGAAGATGTATCGTTCCAATTAAGACGTCGAGAAATACTTAAAAATGTAAAACGTATGTTGAGAATAACCCCTTACTTCAAAGTTTGACAATCGAATTTAATCAAATTTTAACAAATGATCTAAGTGGGGGAGAAGGTTTAATTATCCCACTTGAAATTGTTATGGTTGAATTGAACGTAAATTACTTAACAAGTAATCGCTTGCAAGACAGAGAAAATGAGATTTTGAAATAAGAATTACTCAAGTGAGAAATTAGTGGAAAAAAAAAACGAGTATTCCATGGTTGAACTGCAATACTTGTATCTTTGTGTGCATCCGATTTTCCCATCTTGGCTTAGGATAGCTACATCGCTCGAACCGTTTGTTCTTGAGAATCTCATTCATTCCCTTTATCTTGGACTTGGATAAGTATTTTTGATTTGAACCGTCATGCTTTGTGACACTCATTTTGATATCAAACTTCTGTTTATATATCTCGACTTGACTAGATCCATGTATGCATCGGGTATACATACGTATGCTTAATCAGAGTGCGTAGCGGAAGCGTGATGGTATTTTTTTTTTATAAATGTTTCAAGAGTTTTTCTTTCAACAAGAAATGATATTTGATCTAATGAATTTATACAATTTTTTGATGTGAAAATTTAAAGCTTACTTGATTTGAGAAATTATTAAGAAAATCGTATTGATTGAATTTGATTTCCAAGTTATTTTGGATATGGGAAAGTCGTTTATAAGCAAAAGAAGTTTCGATGACTTGAATCTCGATATTTAAAATGTTTGAAACAACAATATTATGATTGAAAGTATGTGCGAATTATTATTACGAAATAATTTATACCTTCGGGATATGAAATGATTTGGTATGAACCATGGAATTGGGTAACCCATGACTAAAGAAAAGGTGTATGATTTGGGACTTGAAGAGTCCTTATGATGGTCTGCTCTAAGGAAAGGAGAGACATCATATCTATAATATTTCTTATGATAGGTCGTCCCTAGTGACCTTGTCATAGGGGGAAAACTTCTTGAGGAAATGGAACATATTTGTTGATATGATTTTTATCATAATATGCTTGAAGTTTTGAAAAGTGATTTTGTTTTGAAATCCCGAAGTGAAGTACGATTCTTTATATAGAGAAATGTATAGTACTTCAATGATTTAAAATGAAAAAGGGATTCTAAGTTCGAAGAAATCGTTTGGGGTTTTCAAATGCTTTTGCAAATTATGATTTCGAAATATAGTACAAATTTCCTTTATCCAGTTTCAATATAATGATTTAAGTTTAAATTTAAGTTTTGATATATAAGTTTACAAATTGAATTATATGAAGTTTTGTACTCCTTTGAACTATTTGATAATTTTCAAGTTTGCCAAAGATGATAAGTATTTTGTTTTGATACCTTTTATTTTACTTAGGTATAAATCTTTACAACTCTCCTTTTTGAGGAAGAAAAGTTTTAAGTGGGGGAGATTGTAACGTCCCAGAATTTTTGATGTCTAGAATGTAAATTTAATTAAGATTTAATGTTAAAATGCATATTTATATTTGATTTTTGACATAGAAATTGAATTTAGTCTATTTTAAGCGTAGTTGAATATACTTATAAATGCATTCTTCTCGTAAGATTAATTTTTTTTATATGAACGTTCTGTTAATAGAAACGTTATTAAAACTCAAAATATAAAATTTTAATTGAGATACAATTATCGTCCCTTGTCGGCAAATTTGATAAGTGGCATTAGTAAGTTAATTTATTTTGTTTTGAAACTAAATAGAATTTTGACGATGTTTCATCTTTGCCTAACATTTCATTCAGACGGTTCCAACGTTCAAACCCAACCATATCTGAGAATTTGAATTTTGGTGCTGTAAATTGTTTTGCCCTTGTTGGACTTACATGAGTTGTTGCCACTTGTTTTGTTTTGCCCTGAGATTTTGAAATGTGTCTGTATTCCTTTATTTGTCTACACGCGTCCCTGTTCTCTTTTATTTTATCCATCGCCTTTTTCATTTCACCGTGCCCTTCATTTGGTTCCACCGAAAAAAAAATCAAAAACAGAAGTTCTTTTATTCCCCAAAATCAAACTCAGTTTTACCCAAATCCTCTCCTTAAAACCGATAAAATCTATGGCCTCCACCATTCGCTGTCACCAATTTTCACGCCACCGTGACCTGTAGCTCGTGCTCGTTTCCCTTTTTTTCACTTAGATGCTCCAGCTTCCCACCACCGTCTCACCTCCGTTGATCTCAGCAAAGTCTCCGTGTTTCCGTCCTCCTCGCTGTCTACATGCCGCTGTCCTCCTCTGACCGTCGCTCTGCCTTTGCAATAACTGCTGACCACCGGTTCGTTGTATGCTCCGACCAAATCTGCGCCTCTTCCCAGTCAAAGTCCTCGCCTTTCCCTTCGTCACCAACGCATGGCGCCTCCAGATCCGAAGTCGTTTCAGTTGCCACCTCTTGCATTTTCTGCTGTTCAAGGTGAGTATTTTACTCACGATCGATTACTGTTTCAAGTAGTTTAATTCCAGTAAAATTAGAAAATATGATAGTTAAGGCTTTGATAATGTACTGTTGCCTTACTTGTGCTGCTGTCAAGCTAAATGTTCACCATATGCCTTGGTCATAACTTTGCATGATCTATTCTCTTGAGTGAATTTTTTTTCATGACTTGAATTTGCGTTATTGTTCTGATTGTTTTGAAAAAAAAATTCGATGGTTTTCATGCCAAGAATGTGTGTCTGTTCTTGCTAAACAATACTCTGATTCCTGAAAAAAATGGAACATGCAGACCATCACGGTTTCACAAATTGACGTATGGATTCAGTCTTATATTAACTTGGGCACCGAACATAAACATGATATTCTGTTATAGGCCAACAAAAAAAAACATTATATGAGGAGTTGGCATTTAACTTACAGGCAAATCACTTCTGTACTCACTACAATTTAATTTGGTTGTGGTATAGTTGTCATAATTGTGTTATAAGTATAATCATATCATTGTTGATAAAGCTGTTGTTGCTGTTTGGTAATAATTGAAACTAAAAGCACTTATGCTACCATAAATGTTCATGTATGAATGGTGATCATTGCAACTAAGTTTATATGGGGCCTAAGTATATATTTCAACTTGCCTGGGTATGGTTTTAAATAACAAAACAATTAAATATTTGGATCCATTCTTCTACCACGTTTGTCTGTTTAGCAACCTTCAGTTTTGGCTCAACACTGACCATGCATATATATTACGCGCATAAAAATATGGGAGCCATTGTGTTTGTTTTCATTGATGCTTGAAGTGTGTATATGTATGACTTTTCCGTGCATTTCAGTTGTTCTAAAAATTATGGATTTTGTTGGAAGTGCATTGGTTTCAGGCGCTTCCAATTTAATTCGGTGAAAATGAACTTGCATTTATGGAAACCTGTGTCAACAATACTCCCCATTCACCTTATACTATGTCACGGATATCCTTGTTGTGCCATTGAATGAATTCGGATTGCACCTCATGACTGTATAATTTAGTATTATTTTTTTCTTGCTTTTCATGTTGCAATGATGTAGCAATAGTAGCATTCGAGATTTCACTTGGTTCAGGATTATTTAGGATTAACTATCATATTTCAGTTTCTATTGAAATTATTTTACTTGAATAAAGTTAATCCTGATCCGAGTGTTTGTTGTGTTTTTCTTTTATGCAATACGCTCGGGTCAGATACGAGCGTTGCAGATTTTAGAAGTTCTCAGCTCGCAACGAACTGGAGAGGACACAGAGACGTGAAGACGCTCGCATGCGCTAAGCTCTGAAAACAGTAACTTGCTTGAAAGAAATTTTATTTGTTCGAAACTTTAGGTTAAAATGTATATTATCTTCCGCTGCAAAGTTTTGTAAAACTCTGGTATTATTATAAATCTTATTCCACTGCAATTATTGTACTCTGTGATTCTGTGTTAATTCTATTTTAAACCGCATAAGCCAAATAACTACTTGTCGATTTGAACGATCCGAGTGGTTTAATTACCGACTTGGAGCGGTCAAAAAAGGCAGGTCGTTACAGGTATGGTCGGCAAAAACCATGACGATATCTATGTTTTATTTTGCGACGGAATTTAGCATGAATTTTCCGACAATTTATTGTCATTTTACTAATTTTATAACAAAAATAAATATTATTTATTAATTTATTTATATACCGACGATTTACCAACAATTTACCGACGGATTATTAATTTAGTATAAAATATTATTTACAAAAGCTGTCGGTAAACCCTTACTAATTACCAAGGGATTAGCGACAAAAAGTTTTGACAAAAAGTCCGACTCTTTTTTTTGTCGGTAAACCCTTACTATTCAGCATTTAACAGGCGGATGGTATAAGCAAATTATACTAAATAAACATAAACAATATGATAAAATTAACAATACGCTATAAGCAAATTATATAACAAATCATTTCAATCTGTGAATTATTTCTTCCAACTATGAAAACAAAGCTACAAAAATTTAATTTGAACAACATTCTTTACTACAAAACAACAACTCAAAGACATAAACTGCAAATCAATTTCAATCTACACCATTATTTGTAGCATTGTTCCACTTCCTCTTCATTTCGAAGCATAATAAACACCATCTTCCTTTCGAAGCGTAGTCAATACCGCCTTCAACACACAATCTTTTTCGTCAAAAGAAAGAACAGGAGATCAGAAGCACCATTCATCCTCCTCCACTTCAACCCACCAAAATAAGCCTTGAAGACTTGAAATTCTTTGGATACATTAAGACCATCTATGGTAGCAAGGCATATGAGCTCCCCTCTAAACTCAAAGAGATGGTGAATCTGAAACTGTTCAACCAAGCATCCTCAAACATTAGATTTTCTTTTTCTTTTTTGGACTCTGAATCAATAAAAAGTAGTTATAGCACCAAAAAATTACATCAAAAAACTTACAGCACCAAGGATATCACACAAACCATATTCCACAAACAATAATAAAACAGGTTTGCCATCACCATGCCAAGGGAAAAAATTATACAGCAAACCCAGCAAAACACTGGAATGAAAACCAGTTGAACACAACACTCATAAATAACACTATTAACTCCCCCGTCGTGTCCCAATCATCGAGGAGAGGGACTGACATCGTAGGCGTTAACAAACCAGAACCAAACCAGCACCACTTGAGTGTTGCCAATAATTCACACCTAACCTTAACATCTTTAATCACATACTTATACTGAAAAACAAGTGAAAATGCCTCAGAAACAAGTTACCAAACTACATGGCGTTTAGAAACACTAGCAAAGGCACATGACCGGTGCAACTTCATAATAGCCAAACAAGATCGACCACAATACAACAACATGCATACCAGAACACCACCACCTCAACAGTAGCCCCAAGATATACTTTAGCCTGTTCACCAAAATACACTGCTCCCCCCAAAAAATCAACGTAGACTACAAAATCACAGACAACCAAAACTCAAGATGAATACCCACACACGTCATACAGTAAGCACCCAAAACCAATGTTAAAACCAAAACTTAACTAACCGAAGTAGCAGTCCCTTACAGTTTCACTCCAAACTATTAGACAGACAACTCAAGATGTATTAAGCGACATCAGGTACTTGCAAAAAACTTCAAACAATGAACTAAAATAAATCTGAAGATTGTTTCCAAAAACTCACAAAGCACCAAGAAAGAGTGCATCACTCACAACAAACTTGCAAGCAAATCACATAAACAGAATTTGGCAAGATTATAACTGTAAGAAAAAGAGAGATCAGAATATCACCTGGAGCTTCATTTTCTTTGGTGGAGGAAGCAGTGGAGAATCAGCTAAGAGGAGTGAAGAGAAGCGGCCATGACAAACGTTTCCTTAAAACATCACGAACTCAACCCCAATAAGTCGATTGTTTCCTAGGTTGTGATCTGCCAGTGCTGATCGAGTTCCACCAGACATCCGTCAAACGTTTGCCTCGCCTCCCATAACGGCTCGCCACCACCTACTTCCGTCGACGTGGCCTAAATTAAAAAAAATCCCAAAACCTAGCTCCATTGTCAAACTGTCCAACCCCTTAAAACATTGATCGCACTCAACGAAGTTGTTATGTAATCGAAGAGTATACCCTTGCCAATCAGAAACGGTTTATTTCCGAATTTTATATTGAATGAATTAATTGATTCTAGCATTTGAAATCGTAGAGAGGCCCACGTTTTCTTTAGAGCAGTGAACGCTTTTGGGAAGAAAAGGAGATTTGGTCTTGGAAATGAAGATAAGACTGGCATGGGGAAGCACGCGGGGTTTGTTTTTTTTCTTCTAAAAAGGTGTTGTGTGTTTGGAGCCAAAATTTCAGATATTGGAGCCAAAATTTCAGATGTTGGAGCCAAAATGGTTTAGAATATAGATTGAAGTTCAATATATTTTAGAGTAGAATATTAAGTGAAAATTTATGTTTAGAAAATTCGGGTTTCGAAACTAAAATTTTAGGGTTGGAGCTGCATATTAGATTTGGAGCCATAATTCCAAGTGGGAGCCAATGTAAAATCTTGCATGTATGTTAGTCAAATGTGTTACATTATTTTACATTTTTCAAATTTTGAAATATTAAAAAAAACCTTGTACTTGTTAATGAAAATAATGACACTATTTTTTTATATTTCATAAATTTCATATATTATTTGTTAAATGTTAAAATTTTGCAACGCAATATATAAAAACTAGTATTGTGTTCGTATTTCAAGCTACTAGTATGTAATAAAATCAATCTTTTTAATTGCTTTTTTGTAATTTCATAATTTATGTAAGGTAAATCTATTCAATTATATTATCTCAAAAAGTTAAGATAAAAATTCAATAACAAGAGTAATAATTTGTAAATTAATTATTATAACATATGTATTACTTATGGTGACAATTAAAACCATACACAAACAAGCAGCCGTTATAAGCATAAGTTACAACTATTGCGCAAAAATATAAAATATAAGTATCAACTATAATTATAAAATATAAGTATCAACTATAATTATCAACTATAACTATTAAATACAATTATTTAAAATTAATTGTTGAATGCTAGATATTATTTCATAAGTATTAAATTTTATTATTAATTATTAAATAATTATTATAAAAAACTGATATTTTCATTATTTAGGATAATAAATATAAAAGAACAATTTAAAATTTAAGATTTAATCTAACATATACTGGCATACTAACTGAAATTTGTGATGAAAACAAAGGACTTAATTAAAAATTTAGTAACTACATCGGTTATGAGCAAAGAATATTTTGCTAATTCTAAATAAGCAATTATTATAAGTTATTTAATATAGAACGTAAATTATTACTTATTATTACTTATAAATCATTAATCGTATTAAAGACTATTAAATAATCATTGATTATCAAAACAAATTTACTAAACATTGAACAACAATGTATTTTATTAATTACTATTACCTCTTATTTATATTATATAGTAACTAATAATTAATCAGTATTAATTTTCAAAAAAATAATAATCAGAATTAATAAAAAAAATCAGCATTAACTATTGAATTTTATTTACTTCTAATAGTTATTATTTATTATTAATTACTAATGTATTATTAACATTAATTATTTAAAATTTAAATTTACTAATTAATTACTAAGTAATAACACAAATTTAAAACATTTTATAAATAATAAATATAAAAGTTCGTTTCAAATCTCTTGGAAAACTGCAGGAAAATAGCTTCAAAATTATGTCGACGGTAATCCGACTCTATTAGCAACGGAATTCAGCATGAAATATTATATGACGGTAAAGAGCTGCAATTTCCATTGATTTAGCGGCAGAATTAGTATTCGAGGTAATAATTTATAATAAGATGACATATAAAATCCAAAATATTTTCTCTTACAAAGCGCACGGAAATCCGCCGCTAATTAGCGACAGAATTTTCCGCTGCTAAAAATCTGCCGCTAATCTCGATTTTTTTTGTAGTGGTACGACCTATGCTTTTGGGATAGATAAGTGCGGCACAATGAGATGACCCACAGTTGATAAGACTAGCCCATCAGAGGGGAGTCTTCGAGCCATCTTAGTAGGTATACTATTGATGGCAAAGGTTGGTTGCGTCGGGATAAGAGACTTTGCGTATCTCGAGATGAGGGTTTGAGGAGGACAATCCTTGAAGAAGCACATCGTTCTAAGATGAACACACATCCCGGTGGAGATAAGATGTATAGGGACATGAAGCGAGTCTTCTTTTGGGTCGGAATGAAGAAGGATGTGGCTGAGTTCATTTCTAGATGCTTAGTGTGCCAGCAAGTCAAGGCTGAGCAAAAGAAGCCTGGTGGTTTGCTTCACCCTTTAGAGGTTCCATAGTGGAAATGGGAAAGTGTTTTCATGGATTTCGTCGAGGGTTGCTGAGGTCAAGAAAGGGTAATATGGGGATTTGGGTAGTAGTAGACAGACTTACCAAGAGCGCCCATTTCATTCCCGTTAAGAGTAAAAGAACAGAAGCATGGTTAGCATCTGTTTATCTCCGAGAGATAGTTCGTCTACATGACATACCTTCTAGTATCGTAAGCAATCGAGATCCCATTTTCACTAGTGAGTTTTGGAAGAGCTTGCAAGAGGCGATAGGAACGCAATTGTGTTTGAGCACCGCTTATCACCCTCATACGGATGACCAAACAGAAAGATGAATCAGATTCTAGAAGATCTTTTGAAGTTATGCATCTTGGACTTTGGAGGGACGTGGGAGGAACATCTTCCATTGGTAGAGTTCGCCTACAACAACAACTATCAGACTAATATTGGAATGGAACCTTTTGAAGCTCTATATAAACGACCTTGTCGATCACTGACTTATTGGTGGGAGTCTATGGATAAAATTTTGCTTGCGCCTGATATGATCAGGGAAACTTTGGAGAAGAGGCGATAAAAGGTATAGAGTTCGAGATATTGGAGCCAAACTTGCGAGAGGAAGTGAAAGTAGAGAAGGAAGCAACGATTGGACGAGTTCCGACTTGCATACTTGGATCGGAGGTTAAGAAATTATGCAACAAAGAAGTGAAGCTAGTAAAAGTACAATGGGGAGAGGACCGCGAGGATGCTACATGGGAGGCTGAAGACAAGATTCGTGCTTCATATCCTTTCCTTTTCGAGAATATGTTCTTAACTTCTTTTTCCAAGCTTCGAATTAATACTTGTATATATCGTTTGAATACCTCCTATTGATCGAGCCTTTAGGTAGGGAACCCATGGATGTAAACATGTGTTTGAGACATGTTATGTTTGATGGATGCAAGTGGATGTAAGTATTTGCTAGTAGTTGCCTGTGGATGCATATACACACACACATTAGGCACTAGATCGGCACAATCACTCTCATACTGCATATGGATGTGTGTGCATTTTTTTTCTTTAACTGATGGAAATGGATGTATTAGCATATGGATGTTGCATTTGGACGAATGAGTTTGCACACATATAGAATTCATCTATTATAATAGGATTATTTGCATACCTGTTAGATTCATGACACTAACATACATTGCGTTAAGGAGGCCAACTGAATCAGTAGACCGCCTGATCTTCGCATTAGTATTGCGACATATACACACACCTCTGCATATATTCACAGGAGCATTAGAAATCTTTTAAGGACAATGGATGCTTGTGGATGATGGATGAGTAGATGGATGATGGATGGTAGGATACACTCTTCTTAACTTGAAGATTTTGGGGACGAAATCCTTTGAGTAGGGGAGAATGTAACACCCCGCATTTTTAATGAAATCAAAAATGTGGAAATATGCATATGTATTATATACATAGATATATTTAAGAGAAAAATTAAATAATGACAATAAAATTGCATGTAATAAGTTCATGCAGTGAAATGAAGGAAAAAGATTAATAAAAGAAATTAAATGCAATACATGAAATGCGAAGAAATGCATGCGAAGAATTAAATAAAAGTAAAAAAGGAAAATTTGAGAAGATTCAGGAAATAGGTCACGAAATTAGCATCACTGCATTTCGTGGTGATTTTCTAGTCAATTTAGACCTATGGTTTGCAGAAAATAGATTTAGGATGAAAAAATATCTTTAAATTAAATATTGCAATAAAACATGAAAAAAACAGAAATGAGAAAAAAATAATGGATACCATTGTCCTAGGTCTTGTTAACAAAAGACTAAGTAGCCCAGTTAGTTAGAGCATGTGACTCTCATACAAGAGGTATAGAGTTCGATCCCCGCCAGCGCCATAATTTTGTTTTAGGGGAATGGCTAAAAAAGTGGCTTAGTGTGAACACACTTTAATTAAAAAGAGGTTTAGTGTGAAAAGGGTTAATTGGAAAAATGGTTAAAAAGAATATATATATATATATATATATATATATATATATATATATATATATATGATGTATGGGTGTCAACACCCTGCTGCAGCGCATCATGTTGCACACATGGCGCATTTTCTGTGATTAATGATCGTTTTTTTCGCAACATGGCTATTTTCTATTGGTTGGATGACATGGACGTTTCCTATGGTTCCTGATCTAAACTAATGGCCCTAATTAGCTCACTATACCTGTATAAACACACCTAGACCTAAACCTAATTTCACTACACTAATTCATGGTGCCTCCATGCTACCTCAACCTAAGCTATTCCTTCTTCTTCAACAAATCAAACTAAAGGAATTCTGTAAAAGGGATTGAATCTACAACAACTACAATGCCTAATTCTCTTCCTTAATCCAATCTTTGTGAGTTCATTGATTATTTTTAGATTAAAATAATGCTAAAGCAATTCTGACATGTTGTAAATTGGATTTGGCAATTATACATGATAATAAGATTGAATCTCATCAATTATATCTTAGCCAATAACATCAGATTCATGATTCTTATATGCCCATGTTGATATTATCATCAGTTTTATCATATCTTTATGATCAGTTCATACTTATACCTATTGTTATTACTATGCCTGTTCTTTATCTTATCCCTTCCTCCTTCCCTTTTTGGTTTTTATAGCTGGGCTACTTCGAGCCTAGGCCAAATCTCATAGAGATGAACATATGAACGGTAATTTAGGGAACGATGGGAAATTTGGCATAATATACGTTGGGTTGGTCTGGGCATGACAAATGTTAAATTTGGAATAATATATGTTAATTGTTAGGCATGATATGAAATTGGGAATTTTGGTTAATTGACATAATTAGCCTAAAATTGGCATAAACAACAAATGAATAAATTGGCTAAGATAAGCATGTTGAGACATGAGGTTAGACTATGTTTGCGGTTGAAGCCTGCCCGGAACCAACCGGCCTAACCAGCAACCGTAAACAGCCAATATAATGTGAGAGGTCGTAGGCATAACTAAAAGATGCTTAGACACGAGGTTAAGTCTGGCTCGTGGCAGAAGTCTGCCCGGAAAAGCCCGGCACATCCAGCAGCCACAAGCCATCGAATTAATGTGAGAGGTCTGGGGATTAATAACTAATTAATGCTGATCAAAGATGAATATGATACCTAAAACATGTTAGGTTGTGAGGTTAAGTTAACCTGTGTAAGATGACAACTTAACCAATAATACGTGAACATAGTGGATAGGGTTATGGCAAGCTTAACCAATAATGCATATTGATTAGATAAGTGGATGGAGTTAAGTCAACTGGGTTGATAGACAACACTTAACCAATATAAGTTTGGGTGAGGATAAATCCTAGGGAAAAACCTAGTAGTGGTAGGGACCCATTTCAGATAGTAACCCACTTAGTGGTATCGGGAACACTGAGCTAGGCAGGGTTAGGGCACTCTTACTGGGCTGATTATAAGCGGTCAAATAAGAGCGAGGGTGTAGCAGTGCAGGTTTCGACGGTTTTGTTAAGCGTGCACAAGGTGTTCCCGGCATTGGAAGATTTAGCCTCTGTACATCAGTAGGTATAAAGCTGTGCACCCACGGGTTGCCACTTAGGGAGTGATACACACTAAGCTGGGACCTGTATAGATATCTACAAGTTAGGGAGCCGATCGATTAAGGGTAGTGTGGAGACATCTAGTATCTATTATGGGCAAGTGGACTTTCAAGGATTGTATTAGGCGGATACGTCTTACTAGATGTTACGCCTGAGTGCTACCAATTGCGGGGTTGGGATCATTTCATTAAGAATTACTAGTAGGTGGTGCAGAGAATTAAATTAATAAAGAAATATGGGAAGTGCACTAGACATTCCTTTATATTCATCTTGTTATCCAGCTTTACCTTATGTCATGGTTATACTTTCCATCCTGTTTATTGTTGTCATATTGCTTTACTTATTTTCATGCTCAAAGTAGCTGGACTCGCCAGGCTTTATGTCTGACACTTTTGTTTTTGCCTCTTTTTCTTCCGTCCCCCTTTCCCTAGGTTTTTAGGGAGGAAACACTGAAGCTTGACTTGGATTTCTTTCTTCTTGAAGCGCTTGGAAGTGTTGAGAGTAATGCTTAGCTTTATCTCTTTTCATTATGGCTATATCGAGTGGGATTATGATTTTACTTTTATGTACTCTGATAATAATTTTGTTCAAGATGGATATTTATCTACTTGATTCTAGTATGTGGTTTTGATGTTGGAACCAAACATATTTTGCTTTTCCGCTGCAATGAATAAAGTTTGAATTTTCTTAAGTACCATCTATATATCTGTCTAGTGATATTCTGTTCTATACTCTTATAATACTCCATGGAATTAATGCGTTCCCTTGATTGAACATTAATGGACGTGGGGTGTTATAGGGAAGATGGATCTATGGCGGATGGGCGTGCGTGGAAATAACTGGAATGGGTAGCTGGGTTCCGATGAGTAGCAGGTAATGGACTATGGAGGATGAATAATTAATGTGCCTAAGCACCAATTTATTTATGCCTAATTACATTTGATTTTAGCCTAATCAAATGATTTATTTAAAACTGAAAGTAAGGTTTGGATAATATAGGATATAACGTGACGTGGACCATTTGTTTACTTGCTTAGTATAAGACAGGAGACTTCAAAATATCCTTAAAATTTAAATTGCCTAAGTATTGTTTGGGGATTCTAATACAATTTACAAAGCCTAATCATGGCATTAGAATTAACATAAGAAATTATTAGTTAAATCTTTATTTACTTTACACATTGCCAGTGGGTAATATTCCAAGAATACAGTAGTCCGCCTGGGAGAATAGGCATTGCTAATCACAATTTTAATCAATATAAGTAGATATTACGTTATTAATAAATATTACTTTATAATGTTTGTGCATGTGGCCTTAAAGTATCAACTAGTGCCTAATCCTTTTATTTTTGTGACTCAATTTCTATCGCACCCAATAACATAACTTGGGGGTTTTCTTTTCATGGATGTATATATATTATTTGTACATTAGAAAACAACCAAAGTAAGATTTTAGCAAATAATTATTTTAAAAGATTTTTTAAAATTTGAATACAAAAATTAAAATTGAAATGACCCAAACTCACCCATAAGGAAAGGCTGGACTGAGTTGAGAACACGACAAATCAGAACACAAACAGAAGAACATTTCATTGTTGTTACAACAATTTACATCAGAGTACAAGAATATAACAGAGTATGAATAAATAATATACATTAGAAGGATATCAGGGATTAGAATACATTACATAGCAGCGGAAAAATAATACATAACACAACTGAAAGAAATACACGGATATAAAGCTTTCTGAATATAGCTCCAGCTGAAATCCAGGATCCTGGAAAAGAAATATCTGCAAAAACAAAAACTACTAGCTGCCCATGTGAAAATAGGGGCACCTAGTGTATAGGTTAAAACAATAAACTCTAGGTCAGTCATGGGACTGGTGTGAGAACTAAAACCGTTATTTAAAACTTTACTTTAAAAAATAAAGTAAATCAAGGGAGCATGCCGTTTAACACGGAACGGGTTTTCTCGCAAGAATAACAGTGCATAAAACATTTTATAAACAACGCAATGTTTTCGAAAAATGAAGCTATTATAAGACTCGGGTCCCAACACAAAATGCAATGCAAGCCGGAGGATAGAGTTTTCCCTTATAATAGCCAAACATGTTTGGTACGTTTTAAAAAAAATCATTTTGATATTACTATAAGTATATAGTGTCAAAATCACTTCACATATAAATGTATCAATCATAGACGGCATAGTACCCCATCCTACTATGTCGCCATACTAGGTTTTACAACTAAATCCAAAATGTCACATACTAGAAATTGGATTTCTTTCATGAGTTGAGGAAAGGGATGTACTCCTCGCCGGCTTCGAGACACTCTAGCTAATGCCACCCTTGGATCCTCCAAGGTCGGTCCACACTTACGTTAATGGATTAGTATTCCTGAACACATGTTTCCCGGTCCTATCGGAACTATCCATCGGCTCCGTAGTAACCGATATATCCGAGGCGCCTCGCTATCCATCATCCACATAGGTAAAAATATAATAAATGTCTGGGCTCCATGCCATGACACGACCCATAGCTAGAAGGAATCGTCATGCACTCCTTGGGTCCCTTATCCCGTTTTTGACTCATACCGAGGTGTGAGCCTCACGAATTAACACTATACACAAAGCTATGCTATTTAAGGCCGTGCTTCGATCAACAACCACATGACTCTGCTCTTCAACAGAAGCCTTGATCATTTGCATCTCAACATGCCACACTGACAATTCACACCATGCAACTGATGTCCATCAATATATAACCTCTATGCTTGTATGTCTAAGAGAAGGGTGTTAAGCAAGAGAATAAATTCTCCGCCACCAAACAAATATATATTTAATAGAAATCAATCAACACAGAATAAAATCCAATGTCAGACACACATCCATTTACTAGTTCATTCTGGGTCTGAACGAAACCAAAGGCACCTTATTCCTCGTCCCATATGTCCAATACAGGAGAGAGGTCCTCGCATATCCAGTCGATCTCCAAGTACGTCTGGACGATCACCACTTATTACCTTGTCTTGGGTGTACAACCCAATCAAGACATCAATAATCATCCAAACGATGTGAAGAACTCCGGTCTTTAACCGCCGTCTTCATTGTCGACTTATCGTCGAATCAATAATTCAGAATCGGTATAAACCCAGCCTTTCTGGATAATTCACGTATCTTATAATCAAAAGCTGTAAAAAGACAACATACGCCTCATTCCAATCCATAATATTCTTTTATTCAAATATTCTTTTCACAGTTTAAACCAAGTTAAGGTTTTCCAAACTAGTCGGGATTAGCGCACCTTATGGAAGTAATCACTTGTTTTATTTCCCAATCCCAACCTATTCATCCCATGGAGCAAAACTGGTAATACTCCATATCTAAAGCCATGGTGTTATCGGTAAAATTAATCACCATTTCACGTTCAAATCTAATTAAAAATTTAACTATCGCTTGGAGTAAAACTGGTGGTACGCCGTTTCTCGATCATTTCTCAAATTTGATAATTTAAATTATCACATTCTCATTTCAATCTAATTAAAGATTCATTAAAATTCCATTTAGTTTTAGTCTTCCAAAAATCGTTATTAATGATTATTTAACTTTGGAAAATCATACATGCCACATTGACAATCTACACCGTACCATTGATTTCTGTCGATATAAAACCTCTAAGCTCGTATGTCTCAGAGAAGGGTGTTAAGTAAGAGAATAAATTCTCCGTCACCAACAGATATATATTTAGCAGAGATCAACAATACAGTTCGAAATACAATGTTAGACTTGTAATCCTGTCTTTAACTGGGTTAAAGAACGAATGTCATTTAACACAGTTTATGATAAACCCAAAATCACGTTCCATTAATTATGGAATCTTCACAGAAAACATATCAATATATAATCGATATCAATTTCCATATCTGACTAATAATATAAATGGAATAACGACAAAGCCTTTTTAGTTCCATATATATATATTAACAGTCTTCCTCCATAGAAGCTCACTTCGATTATTACCAAATCGAATTCCATTCAATTCCAATTTAATAGATTAAATTGGAAAACATTACTTTAGAAAATTTCCATTAAATCTTAATAAAAATATTTATAAATTCCAAATCACATTTCACTGTTAATCGGGTTAAAAAACGAATGTCGTTAAAAACACAGTTCATAGTAAACCCAATTCACATTCCATTTTATTCCAATTACTAATTATAACTAGAAACTGGAATAATCTTAATTAAATGATTTATTCTTTTCACACGGGGTTTAAGAACAATGTTATTGAGGACACCATTAACGGAAAAACCCAAAATCCAATTCTTTTATTCAGTTCCAATTAAATATTAATTAATTGAAAACTACACTAAATCTTATTTAAAAGATTTATTCTTTTCTCAAATGGGTTTAAGAACAATGTTATTTAAGACATCGTTCACAACAAACCCAAAATCCAATTCAATATTAAATACAAGGATCTAAATAGAAATTATATCGGTTTATATTCAATATCAAATTCTGAAACTAACGGATATCGTACGGGGAATAACGATATATATCTATCTTCAAAATTCCTCCACAATATCCGTATAGTCATGGAATCCAATATGGAAATCTCCCGAAGATGATTTCTTTTCAAAGCTCTTCCACTTAATATATTGGAAATTTCTGGTTTTATTAAAACCCTTTATAAATCCAATTTATTTATTTAAAAATTATTGGATTTCAAATCTAGTTAATAACTAGTTCATTTTTATAAAAATATATTTTTATCTTAAAAATGTGGAATTTTCATTCTAAATCTTTCCAAATCATTTACTATGATTTTACACAAATTATTACTATTTTTAATAATTTTATCAAGGCACGTACAGTTGGTTTCCAATAACGCCACCGAACTGCATCCATAGCGACCTTTTCCAAATTTGATTTGGACATAATTCCAAATCCAACCGTTAGATTTCAAATCTCTTATATTCTTTGGAAAGCTCTTTTCGATACGAACCCAACAATTCCGGTTTTAGAAAAATCCAACGGCTGGATCTCCCGTAATGTCAATTCAAAGTCAATGGTCGAAATTCACGAATGGACGCGGCACGTCCTATTCAAGCCATTAATATATATATATATATATATATATATATATAATACAATATATATTTCATTCAAAACGTATTTTATAAATTTGTTTTGAAAACAATTCCCACTTTTATTTCAATTTTAAATCAAAATTGGATACTCCTTATCATTATAATATTTAAATGATAATATTTTCAAAATATCAGATTTTGAAATAATTTCCTTTTCAATATTCATTATAAACATGAGTAAAACAGATAAAAATATCGTTTGCGTTAAAATGGCAAAATCTAATCAACACGGCTTCACATATTTCAATATTTCCATATCCATCCAAAATTGGACATCAAATTCACATTTTAATCCTTTACTGAATAATATTTTAAAATATTCGTTATTTTAAAATATTCTTTCTTTTTGAATTGGAATCAAACCCAATCAATTACCATATAATTTTATTTATATGGATTTTATACAACACATGTATACAACAACAGTGATAAACAATCAATCGTCACCCAGAGCGTATTACACAACTGCGTAAACATTAAATATAAATAATTAACGCTTACAACAGTCTGTCAACCAATCAATTGACATACAACTAAACAATTGGGATTAGTGTATGTCATATATCATTCCAATACCCATATGGGGTTTCGACCAACAAATACTGAATATTATTTGTGCAGTTGGGCGATGTGTAAAATTTATCGTTCCAATCTATGTCAGTTAAATAGGTGTATATAAACAAATCATTTGATTTGTAAATGAATATTTATTTTCATTTCAGGAGAATTTTATGGTATTCACATATACGTTAAAAATTATATTTTAAATGGTAAAACATTTACTTCAACACATGAATATTTTATACGGTTCATATAAACATTAAAATTTATGTTTTTAATGAATAAATTTTTATTTCAGAAAATTTCGGTATTATAACGGCGCGATATTAAAACCGGAGTAATGTCTAGCATTACCCCTCTCTTGATATTGGTTCACGCCATACACAATAATCAATCCAATCAATACACCACACTACAGTCAATTTTCTACAATACAATCCAAATCAAACAACATGGTTTGTACAATAAATAGTATTGGAGGCCACTAAGCCATGTCCGCATCCTAGTATATTTTTAACTGTAAAATAATTAGAGTGAGAAGGAGTTCTAATGTTGGGATCCACTCCGCCGTGCTTTTCTGTCGCTTTGATTTGCTGTTCTGGTTCCCGAATTTGCAAACGAGCTCCAATCTTCACAGGGTCTTATTTTCTAGCATAAACGTGCCATTCCAGATGACTATCGCCTAGTGGCCTTTCTTCCAAAATTGCTCCATTTCGTCAGAAATTGCAAAAAGACAGTATTTGGATAGCAGACTTTGGACGCCTTTTTGAACAACTCCGCAATCCAAAATTTGACTTCCATATAATCAAATCGAAGAGAAAATCGTGCTCTTCGATTTTGGCATTGCGGAGTTTCGGCCAGAAGCGCACTGTTTGAGAGCTATGGACCGTGGAAGCTCAGGGTGTTATTTGCAAAACTGAAAATATATAAAAATTGGATTTTTATTGGAGGAGGGGCCCACGTCGAAGCTAGAGGGGGTCAGAGACGGCGCTGGGGTGCTAGTGGTCAGAGGTGGTGCGGCGGCTGTCAAGTGGCCGCGACAGACTCACAGGCGGCTAGGGTTACAGGTTTAGGGGCTTTAGGTTCGGGTAGGTGGCAATGGAGAGGAGAGAAAGGGGAGGAGGGAGGAAGGGGAGCAATGGTAGAGGGCGGCAAGCTTGGGGGGAGCGGCGGTGGCGGATTGGAGGGAGGTTGCATTCGTTTTTTTCCTTTTATTTCAAAATCGACGGGGTGAGAGAGAGTGAGGTAGAGAGAGGGGTTGACTTCTTTTTATATTTAATTTATTTATTTTATTTCAAAAAGTTACTTTTTCATTCGAACCTCAAATCGAATCCAACGAATGTCGCCCCCAACTAAATACCCCCATTCCGAACACAATGGGATATGTCCGGTAAGCCACTTCGACTGTTTTGATCGGTTCAAAATCAAAATATAAATTAATAAAGCGTTCAAAATTGATTTCAACGTACATTTTAATTTACAGGGGCTACATACTGACTCTAAAAATTCCAGAAAAACAAATCTAGATTGGTTTTGACGATACGGTCCTAACAAAACTAATTTCATCGAATTTGGAGACCGTTTGAGAAATGGCCATTTTCTAGTCGATTAAATTCAAACTAAAATTACTAAATGCGTTTAAATTTACCACGCTCACATATTAGTTCCAAAAATTTTGAAAATTGGAATATAACAATAATTTGATATTCTGGATCCAACAAAAGTAGTTTCGTCGAAAACGGAGGTCGTTTGCAAAATGGTTATTTTTAAGGGTTATATATTATATTGAAATATATATAAATTTTGTAGCAACTATTTTGAAGTTTAAACTGGACATAACTTTCAATTTACATTACGAAATCTCAATTTCTTACATTTATTAGAAATATATAATTAAACAGATTCAAATATTTCTTGTTTTACTTACATCCGATTTATTTTGAATCCTATACATTCATTTGAAGTTTAAAATCGAATTTTCAAACTACCATGCCATTTCAGGCTCATTTTATAATTAAAATAAATTTATACGTTCTAACTTCGATTTAAATAAATTTTTAGTCGTTATTATTTAAAATAAATCATTTTAAATATTCAAAATCCATTAAAATAGCCAAAATAAAAAATTTAAACTGGTTCTGAAAATCCGGGTTGTTACATTCTCCCCCACTTAAAATCTTTTCGTCCTCGAAAAGGAACGGAGCAGAAAGTTGTTTATTTAACCAACTCAACTTTTATTCTTCAACTTTTCTGGTTATAAGAATTTTCTAATTTTTCAAAAATTTGGCTAACACCCTAAATTTTCAAAAAAATTCGCCATAACCTCCTTTGAACGGGGAGACCTTTAAAACCGCAGCTTGCCTCACAGGGCCCTCATCAATCCAAAAAGAAAAGAAAAAGACAAGAGGCCGGCTCATTAAATTATTAAAACCCAAGAAAATAAACCTATTTGTCGGGCATACAATTTCATTCCTCTTCTTAACTTCCATGCTATGACCTATTCACACATATATACATGCATATGTATGCAATTCCAATCAATTTTCAATTCAATTCAATTCAATATTTGATTCAATTTGGCTAAATTTACCTTTTATTTGCATATTGATTTCAATGATTTTTATTTGTTAAACTAATAATCAAACAACACAACCAGCAATCAATTAGTTGATTAGCTTTTCAAATATATCATTTTATACATACTCAAAAATCACATTTCAATGCCAAATCACAAATATAAACCCTAACTAAGGTTTGATTCTCACACCAGTCAATTGGAAATATATAGATATCCCACTTTTAAAACTCGAAAGTAACACTGATGATGGGGCCCCATCATCAGAATCATTCCCCGGCGACTAGAGTGTGATTCTATATCCATCCAGTATATTTGAAACTTCAAATATACGTTCATGACGTTCATACACAAAATCTTCATATACTCAATTATCCCAATTTAATAATAAAAATAAATATTTAGATACGTATAATTAGATTTAATTTTCAAAACTAAATTTGTTTTTAACAACTAATACTCTTCTAACTCATTCTAGGATACTACTGATTCTATCTCTAACGAGTCATTCTCCTTGGATATTACTAATCCAATCTCTGATAAATTCTTTCGTTCGGTTCAAATGTCTTATTCTCGAGCTCTGTAAACCAAAGCTCTGATACCATGTCTAAAACGAACGAAACTCGCCAGTAAGGGAAAGCCCGATTGAGTTGAGAACGCGACAAATCAGAACGCAAACAGAAGAACATTTCATTGCTGTTACAACAATTTACATCAGAGTACAACAATATAACAGAGTATGAATAAATAATATACATCAGATAAATATCAGAGACTAAAATACATTACATAGCAGTGAAAAAATAATATATAACACAACTGAAATAAATACACGGATACAAAGCTTTCCAAATATAGCTCCAGCTGCAAATCCAGGATCTTGGAAAAGAAATATCTGCAAAAACCAAAACTACTAGCTGTCCGTGTGAAAATAGGGGCACCCAGAGTTTAGGTTAAAACAATAAACTCTAGGTCAGTCATGGGACTGGTGTGAGAACTAAAAACCATTATTTAAAATTTTACTTCAAAAAATAAAGTAAATCAAGGGACCACGCCATATAACACGGGACGGGTTTCCTCCCAAGAATACCAGTGAATAAAACAGTTTATAAACAACACAATGCTTTTCGAAAAATGGAGCTGTTATAAGACTAAAGTCCCATCTCACAATGCAATGCAAGCCGGAGGATAGATTTTTTGCTTATAATAGCCAAACATACTTGGTACGTTTAAAACAAATCATTTTGATATTATTATTAGTACATAGTTTCAAAATCACTTCACATATAATGTATCAATCATAGACGGCATAGTACCCCTCCTACTATGTTGCCATACTAGGTTTTACAACTAAAACCGAAATGTCACGTATTGGAAATTTGATTTCCGTCATGAGTCGAGGCAAGGGATGTACACCTCGCCAACTACGAGACACTCTAGCAAATGCATCAGGGTTACCTACAGTGAGCCCTTGGATCCTCCAAGGCCGGTCCATACTTACGTTAGAGGATTATTATTCCTGAACATATGTTTCCCGGTTCTATCGGACCTATCCATTGGCTCCGTAGTAACCAATATATCTAAGGCGCCTCGCTTTCCATCATCCACATAGGTAAAAATATAATAAATGTCCGGGCTCCATACCATGACACCACCCATACCTAGAAGGAAACGTCATGCACTCCTCGGGTCCCTTATCCCGTTTTTGATTCATACCGAGGGGGGAGGCTCGCGAATTAACGCTATACACAAAGATATGCTATTTAAAGCCATGTTTTGATCATCAACGACAAGACTCTACTTTTCAACAAAAGCCTTGATCATTTGCATCTCAGCATACAACACTGACAATTCACGCCATGCAAATGATGTTTATCAATATATAATCTCTAAGCTCGTACATCTCAGAGAAGGGTGTTAAGTAAGAGAATAAATTCTCCTCCACCAAACAGATATATATTTAATAGAAATCAATCAACACAAAATAAAATCCAATGTCAAACACATATCCATTTCCAAGTTCGTTCTAGGTCTGAACGAAACCAGAGGCACCTTATTCCTCGTTCCATATGTCCAATACAGGAGAGAGGTCCTCGCATATCCGGTCGATCTCCAAGTACGTCTGGACAATCACCACTTATTACCTTGTCTTGGGTGTACAACCCAATCAAGATATCAGTAATCATCCAAACGATGTGAAGAACTCCAGTCTTCAACCACCGTCTTCATCGTCGACTTATCGTCGAATCAATTATTCAGAATAGGTATAAACCCGGCCTTTCCGAATAATTCACGTATCTTATAATTAAGTGCTATAAAAACACAACATACGCCTCATTCCAATCCAGAATATTCTTTTCACAATTTAAACAAAGTTAAGGTTTTCCAAACTAGTCGGGATTAGCGCACCTTACCGAAGCAATCATTTGTTTTATTTCCCAATCCCAACCTATTCATCCCATGGAGCAAAACTGGTAATACTCCATATCTAAAACCACGGTGTTATCGGTAAAATTAATTACCATTTCACGTTCAAATCTAATTAAAGATTTAACTATCGCATGGAGTAAAACTGGTGGTACTCCGTTCTCGATCATTTCCCAAATTTGATAATTTAAATTATCACATTCTCATTTCAATCTAATTAAAGATTCATTAAAACTCCATTTAGTTTTAATCTTCCAAAAATCATTATTAATGATTATTTAACTTTGGTAAATCACACATGCCACATTGACAATCCACACCATACCATTAATTTCTGCTGATATATAACCTCTAAGCTCGTATGTCTCATAGAAAGGTGTTAAGAAAGAGAATAAATTCTCTGCCACCAAACAGATATATATTTAGCAGAGATCAACAATAAGTTCGAAATTCAATGTTAGACATGTAATCCTGTCTTTAACTAGGTTAAAGAACCAATGTCATTTAAAACACAGTTCACGATAAACCCAAAATCACATTCCATTAATTATGGATTCTTCACGAAAAACAGATCAATATATAATCGATATCAATTTCCATATCCGACTAATAATATAAACGGAATAACGACAAAGCCTTTTAGATTCCATATATATATTAACAGTCTTCCTCCACAGAAGCTCACTTCAATTATTACCAAATCGCATTCCATACAATTCCAATTTAATATATTAAGTTGGAAAACTTTACTTTGGAAAATTTCCATTAAATCTTAATAAAAAGATTTATAAATTCCAAATCACATTTCACTGTTAATTAGGTTAAAGAATGATGTCATTAAAAAACACAGTTCACAATAAACCCAATTCACATTCCATTTTATTCCAATTACTAATTATAACTGGAAACTCTAATAATCTTAATTAAAAGATTTATTCTTTTCACATGTGGTTTAAGAACAGTGTTACTGAAGACACCATTCATGACAAACCCAAAATCCAATTCTTTTATTCAATTCCAATTAAATATTAACTAATTGGAAAACTTCACTAAATCTTAATTAAAAGATTTATTCTTTTCTCAATTGGGATTAAGAACAGTGTTATTTAAGACACTTTTCATGATAAACCAAAAATCCAATTTAATATAAAATACAAGGCTCTGAATATAAATTATATCGTCTTTATTCAATATCAAATTCTGAAGCTAACGGATATCGTATGTAGAATAATGATATATATCTATCTTCCAAACTCCTCCACAATATCCGTACAGTCGCGAAATCCAATATCGAAATCTCCTGAAGATGATTTCTATTCAAATCCATTCCAATTTATATATTGGAAATTTCTGGTTTTATTAAAACCCTTCATAAATCCAATTTATTTATTTAAAAATTATTGGATTTCAAATCTAGTTAATAACTAGTTCATTTTGATAAAAATATATTTTTATCTTTACAAACATGGAATTTTTCATCCAAGATCTTTCCAAATAATTTATTATGATTTTACACAAATTATTACTATTTTTAATAATTTTATCAAGGCCCGTACAGTTGGTTTCCAATAACGGCCACCGAACTGCATCCATGGCAACCTTTTCCGAATTTGATTTGGACATAGTTCCAAATCCAACCGTTAGATTTCAAATCTCTTATATTCGTTGGAAAGCTCTTTCCGATACAAACCAACGAATCCGGTTTTCAGAGAATTCGATGGTTGGATCTCCCGTAATGTCAATTCGAAGTCAGTGGTCGAAATTCGCAAACGGTCATTGTGCGGCGTATTGTATTCAAGCCAATAGTTTATATATATATGTATACGATATATAATATATATTTCATTCAAAACGTATTTTATAAATTCATTTTCAAAATGATTCCCACTTTTATTTCAATTTTAAATCAGAATTGAATACTCCTTATCATTATAATATTTAATGGTAATATTTTCAAAATATCAGATTTTGAAATAATTTCCTTTTCGATATTCGTTATAAAAATGAATAACGATAAAAATATTGTTTGCGTTAAAATGGCGCAAATCTAATCAACATAGCTTCACATATTTCAATATTTCCATGTCCATCCAAAATCGGACATCAAATTCACATTTTAATCCTTTACTGAATATTATTTTAAAATATTCATTATTCTAAAATATTCTTTCTTTCTGAATTGGAATCAGACCCAATCAATTACCATATAATTTTTATTATTTGGATTATATACAACACATGTATACAACAAAAATGATAAACAATTAACCATCATCCAGAGTGCATTACACAACTGTATAAGCATTAAACATAAATAATTAACGGTTACAACAATTTGTCAACCAATCGATTGACATACAACTAAACAATTGGGATTAGTGTATGTCAAATATCATCCCAATACCAATACCCATGTGGGGTTTCAACCAACAAATACTGAATATTATTTGTGTAGTCGGGTGATGTGTAAAATTTATCATCCCAATCCATGTCAGTTAAATAGGTGTACATAAACAAATTGTTTGATTTGTAAATGAATATTTATTTTCATTTCAGGAGAATTTTATGCCGTTCACATATACGTTAAAAATTATATTTTTAATGGTAAAACATTTATTTCAACAAACGAATATTTTATACAGTTCATATAAATATTAAAAATTATATTTTTATTGAATTAATATTTATTTTAGAAAATTTAGGTATTACAACGGCGCGATATTAAAACCGGAGTAATGTCTAGCATTGCCTCTCTCCTAATACTGGCTCGCGCCATACATAATAACCAATCCAATCAAAACACCACAATACAAATCATTTCACCACAATACAGTCAATTTTCCACAATCCAATCCAAATCAATCAACATGGTTTGTACAATAAATAGTGTCGGGGGCTACTAAGCCCCGTTTGCATCCTAATATATTTTTAACTGTAAATTATTAGAGTGAGAAGGAGTTCTCACGTTAGGATCCACTCCGCCGTGCTTTTCTATCACTTTGGTTTGTTGTTCTGGTTCTAGAATTTGCAAACTAGCTCCAATCTTTACATCGTCTTATTTTCTAGCTTATACGCACCATTCCGGATGACTTTCGCCCAGTGGCATTTTTTCCGAAATTGGTCCATTTTGCCAAAAATTGCGAAAAGACAGTATTTGGACAATAGACTTTGGATGTGTTTTCTAAACAACTCCACAATCCAAAATTTGACTTCGATATATCAAATCAAAGAGAAAATCGTGTTCTTCGATTTTGGCATTGTGGAGTTTTGGCCAGAAGCGCACCGTTAGGGAGTTATAGGCTATGGAAGCCCCGGGTGTTATTTTCAAAACTAAAAATATATAAAAATTGGATTTTTATTGGAGGAGGGGCCCACGATCGGAGCTTGAGGGGGTCAGAGGCGGCGCTGGGGTGCTGGTGGGTCGGAGTTGGTGCGGCGGCTGTCTAGTGGCAGCGGTGGACCCACAAGCGGCCAGTGTTATTGGTTTAGGGGCTTTGGGGTTCGATAGGTGGCAGTGGAGAGGTGAGAGAGGGGATGAGGGAGGAAGGGAAGCGACTGAGGGCGGCGGGCCTGGGAAGGAGCGGCGGTGGCGGATCGGAGGGTGGCTACGTTCATTTTTTTTCTTTTATTTCAAAACCGATGGGGTGAGAGTGAGTGAGGTAGAGAGGGGTTGACTTCCTTTTATATTTAATTTATTTTTTTTATTTCAAAAAGTTACTTTTTCATTCGAATCCCAAATCGAACCCAACGACTATTGCCTCTAGCTAAATACCCCTATTACGAATACAATGGGATACGTCCGGCAAGCCAATTCGACTGTTTTGATCAGTTTTCATCAAAATTAAAATATAAATTAATATAAGGTTCAAAATTGATTTCAACGTACATTTTAATTTACCGAGACCACATACTGACTCCAAATATTCTAGAAAAATAAATTTAGCTATGTTTTGATGATATGTTCCTAACAAAACTAATTTCGTCGAATTTGGAGACCGTTTGAAAAATGGTCATTTTCCAGTCGATTAAATTTAAACTGAAATTACCAAACGTGTTTAAATTTACCACGCTCACATATTAATTCCAAAAATTATGAAAATTGTAATATATCAATAATTTGACATTCCGGGTCCAACAAAAGCATTTTCATTGAAAACGGTGGTCCTTTGCAAAATGGCTATTTTTAAGGGTTATACATTATATTAAAATATATATAAATTATATAGTGCCTATTCTGAATTTTAAACTGGACATAACTTTCAATTTACACTATAAAATCTCAGTTTGTTACATTCATAAGAAAGGTATAATTAGACAGATTCAAATGTTTCTTTTTTTTTTACAGAAGTCTGATTTATTTTGAATCCTGTACATTCATTTGAAATTTAAAATTGAATTTTCAAACTATCACGTCATTTCAGGCTCGTTTTATAATTAAAATAAATTTATACGTTCTAACTTCGATTTAAATAAATTTTTAGTCATTATTATTTAAAATAAATCATTTTAAATATTCAAAATCCATTAAAATAGCCAAATTTTTTTTTTTAATTGGTTCTGAAAATCCGGGCTGTTACAAAAATTATAATTATGTCATATGGTTATGGAATCAGGTGAAGCAAGGGACGATGTTATCGTACTGACAAGCGCTCATTATAAAGTTGGTTTAGTCATAGATGGAAACTACCAGGATTTTTAATTATATTAAACGTCCGTTTAATTTAATTAAAATGAACTATTTTAGTGGTAAACGAATTAAGGTGAGTTAAACTCACTCAGTTCTCTCCACTTATATCTTTTATAAGTCGGGTTTTTTGTGTGCTATGGTTGCTAATGGTTGACTGTTTGTTGTTTATATATTCATATATTGTTTGAATTTCTAAATTTAAACGTTGTTTAATCTCAGTGAAAAACCAAATCATTATTCTATCGATTGGTCCCAATTAAGGTAACTTACCTTATTGGTCACATTTATAAATAAACATGTTTAATTTAAAGAATTGTTTGAATTGTTATGGTTGTGTGAAATAAATTGGTTGATATTGAACTATCGTTATTGATTGTTATGAAGACCATTATTTATTTGAATTAAATGATCATATTTTAGATAACATATTTAATGCAGGGAAGTACAGGTTGGAGGGATCCAACGGGATTCCTCAAATATATTTAATGATATTTATTTTCATGTTATCATTATATGAACTGTTCTGATTAGATGATAGATTTAGTTATTGAATATTGACCTAAAATTCAATATTTGTTTTGTTTAAACCAATGGATAATATTGGTTGAGTAATTGGCAGCAGATGGCCTAAATTATATATCCTTTTTTCTAAAAACTGATTTACCGTTAACGAGTAAAGTTATAAATTTTACTTTATAACTAAAGATAAGTTTTAAGATATATTTTTTTAAATGAATTTTGTAAACAGGAAATAAACCAATCACATATACATTGATTGTTTTAACCACCAATCACCATTTTATACCAAAACCTGCCGTGTGCAAAGCACGTGCCTCATCTTAATTATGAAATGATTTATAAAGCTAATTCTTATACTACTAAGATGGATAAATAGGTGAGCAAGGATTAATGTAATGATTAGTAACTGAGATTAATAGTTTTTCAGAACAATTTAAATGGTATTATTTTGAAATAGATTACTGTTTATTTATTAATAATCGTAGTAAATGAGATTATTCAAATTATTAATATTGTTTATTAATTTAAATGAAAAGACGAGTTAAAGTTGATCAACGTGATAATTATGTTTAAAATTTACCAAGCCAACTGTTTAACGAAGATTGATTATTAAATTAAATAAATTTGGGCAATTAATCTAATGTGATAATTTAGCAAATAAAGTTTAACTTAATAAGAATTTAAAAAAGGAAACTGGATATTTATCCCAGTTAATGATAAAGTAAATTAATAATAATTCAAAGGAATCTCTTCTTAAATGAAGTTCATTTAAGCAAGCAAGTGAAGTTAGTAATGAGATGTAATTGAATTTGTATGTGAGTTTACGGACAGATTTACCTTTAACCTGAGTTCGATAAATTAAGATATAAAGGTATTTTAAGCGAATGCGATAAGCTTTAAATAAAGGATTGGATTAAGAAAGGGAAATCGAGATGAAAAGGATTTTATATTATACCAGAGTTATATAAACAAGTTTATAAAAAGAGATTTCAAACAAAAGAAGGTTTATAAAACCATATTTTAAATAAAATAGTTAAGTGGGATTTGTTGATATTAGAATGAATATGAGTTGTAAGGATAAAAATGCTAGAAGCGAGTTATTATGAGAAATAATAATGCGACGTTATTTGAAGTATTTGAGGATAAATATATCGAGATTTCATTATAAAGGAAATAAAAGAATTTGAGGATTTATACATATATAATGATATTTCCAAAATCATGAAACGAAGAATATTTCGTAAAGGTTGTTTTTACGAATGGTAAACTGGATCGATTTCCCGATTATAGATAATAAGAAATGTCGTAGCAAAGGATTTGAAATGATAGTTAAATGGAGGATTGGATATTATTATAAGATATTTTTCTAAGTATTAAATAGAAATGATTTGAGAATATTAGTGTATTAATAAAAAAAGAAGTGAATACTGTGTTGAAAGACTTAGGAGTTTTATTTAACCGTTCATTTATTATTTTAATTAAAATGGCCAAGTGATGTTGTGTACTTAACCAGTAGATCTATTTTATTTTTATTTATTTGATAGTTAAATAACCGACTATCAAATTTGACCCATACGATTGTTGGTACGGAAAGACCGGGATCGAATCTATATTCGAAAACCATTCCGACCAATAAATACAAATAAGTGGAAGATGTTGATTGAAGTTGGAGCAATTGAAGACCGTAGATCTTCATAAACAAAAGAACTGCTAATAATATCTGGTATGCAGCCAAAGATATATTGTGGTTCTGTCGTGGTTGATATCTACGGACTTGCAAGGACTACTCGCTAACAATCAATAGGGTGGTTCCTAGGATGTGATAGGAGGGTGCCCTCGGTTCATTCTGTTCCTGGATGACTTGTATGGACGAGTGTTTGGTAGAGTATTTCTTAAGAGTCGCGTACGTTGATTTTTATAAACGTATTTCTGTTAGTGGCGGAGAAGGGCACTTCTCTAAGCTTAACGACCAGAGTATTTTTGTGAACGTCAATTAGTGATTTAGCGGATCTGACGATGTGGCATTCAAAGTGAATGGTGGCCAGACGTTCTAAAGGTAAATTCTAACATCAAGTCTCACAATAGGGAAATGACAACAATCGGGCAGGCAACATGGCTATGTGGGTCGCTCCCATTAGAGTGTATAATCACCTATCTAGAGAAAATCATTTTCCTTCTTTAATCTATTTCGATGTTGTCCCTTTTTGGGAGACAGTTGTTGATCCCAACCGTTGGTGATATACATTCGATACACTCAAGAGAAATGAGTGGTCGGTCATGTGTGGGTCGGGTTGCAAGAAGTTCTTGTTGAACCCAGTATATTCCCCTTTAGAGATACACTATCGGTAGATGGTTCCATAACTTGTCATACTCGGAATCCAATCTCCAATAAGCGCCCGCGGTTTTAATTGTATACTATATATGTGGAGCGTGAGATGCAAGCGTTCTGCTAGATTGATATTTATTTGTAATTAGACATTATTATAATATCAGAATAATAAATTATTTTCAAAAAAGTTTTGGGTTATCATAAGGTAAAAATCGTCCGTGTATACGTGTGGATTTGGCCTTACGATTATCCATTTCTTTGAAAATATTTTGAACTTAAAAATCAAGTTGGATGATTCCCCTTAAAACATTGCGAGTTTTTCTCCATTTGGTTTACCAGACTGACCCGGTGTTTGTAATGCTCGAGTTAGACCAGGTTATACAGGTCTAAGTTATCGGATGCTGCAAAGTTCAAAAACGAGCAGAATGAGTTCAGATGTATGATATTATATAATATTTTTCCACTGTGTGTTGTATATGAGGACAGGTTATAATAACTGTCCATATGTGTTGATGTACTTATATGATTGTAAGTTTTATTTAAAGCCCTCAGTAAAGATTTATTTCTATATTATATTTTATTCCGCTGTGATGTGGGACTCTGATTCTATGTTGTGTTGGTTCTTCTTCTTCTATTCTTATATTTCTTTCTCTCTTATCTCACTCTCTAATTTCTTTCTATAAACATTCCAGTGTTTTTGGTGTTTGGAAGGTCGACATGCGATACGATAAATTCCTTTGGGTTGTTACAACATGAATCTATTCCAAGTCCTATAAACGAAAGTTTAGTCTATTCTCTCATTTGATCTTAACAGTAAATGTGACATCCCACATCCGTTAATGTCACGGGAATGCATTAAGTTTCGTGAAGCATTATAGGTAAACAGACACAGAATAATTACAAGATAGATATAAATAAGATAGCAACGGAAATTTAAATTTTTATTTCAAACATAAATCATAATGCCGTGGTCCACAATACCATAAGTCAAAAAAACCATTACAATAAAATAACTTCTGTCTTGCACCATCGGAGTACATGAGTATATAAAAAGCATAATTCCCCAAATAAAAGATTTAAGCCATAGTAGAGACAAGAACTTGTGCCATACTTCAGAAGTAGCTCCTTGCAAGATAATATCTAAGTCCTGACTAAGCCTCAGTGTTTCCTCCCTAAGAAACTGGGAGGGGGGAACGGAAGAAAGAAGGAGAAACAAAAGGGTTAGACATAAAGTCTGGTGAGTCTAGTTACTTTTAGCCAGTAAATAAATAAAAGTAACATGACAGACATATAAAGTAGATAAGAGAGATCACTAGATAAATGACAGGTGTGACAAGGTAGACAGGATAAGGTGTATACACTTCTCTAATGATTACTCTGAACTATTACTAGTATAACCAAAATGAGATGATCCATTTACACTTCACGATGGTAGACTTGGGCATACGTCCAAATATGCCCTAACTACTACCTTAATCGATAGGCTCCCAACTCCGTAGATACTCTGTGCCGGCCCCACGGTAGGATGTATCACGTCTTAAAGTGGCAACCCCTCACTGGTATGCACAGCCCCATAACTACAGGTGTCATGGTCGTCTTATCCCCCTCTGCCCGGCTCATGCACGCACATGGCCCGATCTGTTTGCGCCGCCCACACCGCCCTCTACGTTTGGATCTCTTACAATCAATCAGTAAGCATGTCCCCTCTCCGCCTAGTACGGAGTACTTTTATTTGATACCTACTCCGGGTTACTGACTGAAATGGGTCCCACATAATATGATAGAAGCTCTCCCCTTTGTCTTGTATCCCCAACTAGGATTTCACTGACTATGTATACCATCAGGTGCCTTTAATTACATATCCCTATACCAGTTACGCTTACCCTAAAAGGTGTCTTTAATTACATAACTCTATTATTTCCTCCGGTTATGTATACCACTAGGTGTCTTTAATTACAGAACTTATCGGGTTAAGTTGTGGGCTTATATGTAAATATTACCCACCCCCACCATATTTGCTTAACCCATCCACTATCCAATCAATTTACTTAACCTAAACTTTAGTTCACAATCATAAAATCCCTATGGATTAGATTTGGTTAAGTAGTCCAATTCATTACCATGTCCATTTATGGTTCATAATAGGGTTGACCTCCCACATTAGGCCTACAACGTGTGGATGCTGGATATGCCGATCGGGTCCGGGCAGACTTATTCAACAATTAGGCCTAACCTCGTGTCATAGCCCGATTCAAATTTGCGTACTTAGACCTCCCATGTTATGTTCAACATTAGTGGCTGCTGGATATGCTGGTCGGGTCCGGGCAGACTTCCACCACTAATGCAACCTAACCTCGTGTCATAAATACAATTACAATCCCTGTTTGTAATTACTAGACATTCCATTATTAATTAATTAATCAATTAATTAAACCTTTCCCTTTATAGGTGTTAATGCCCACTCTACCTAATAATTTAATTATATGTCCAAAAATGTTCATATTCAAATTAGCCAATATTAACCCTTTTTCCCCCACTCCCTAACTAGTGCACTCATAAATTGGCGGCAAGCCTGGGCTAGACAATAGCCTAGTCATAAACGATAATAGGTAAAATAATGGGAATATAACCAAAATGATCATTTTAATAAAATGTGGCATAAGCTTAAACTAGCTTGGTGATAAGGTGGACATATAAGCATAATAATGATGAACTTGTGGCAATTACTAGTTTTACATAACTATGATGTCATAGTGAGCATAATGAGGCTTTAATTGACCATTTAGGTGTCCAACTATTTTGATCCAACATAACTATAATGTGGTCACAAAAACATATTTAACATAATTAGGATGACATAGTAACATGTTTGGATCTAAATATGGATTCACATGTCCAATTTACAACATATCTAGATTGACCACAATATGATAGGTGAAAGGTGATTTACATAAAGAATTGGATCTAACCAATATTGTAACTGTCCAAATTAACAGATTTACATTAACCACAATATAGTTGCAATTCATGATCCATAAAGGCGACATAATAGAATAACCACAATTACATTGGATCTAAAGAAATATATATATCATGACATAGTATAAGATTTAACAATAGCACAGATTCATAGTTTATAACATATCTAAATCACAGTCTTTCATGATTTACTTTTAAATACTCAAATCTAAAAGTAACTAGAAACTCACTGCATTAGGATTAGAAAAGAGAAAAAATGGATCTTGAATCTCTAGTTTTTTTTGCAAAACTGATAGTTGTTTGAAGAAAACGGACCCGTCTTAGTTCGCAGACCGGCAGCATTTGGCTCCCATGATCCAATGAATAAATAGGAGAATTGGACACATATATATAACTGTAGAACCCTCTGAAACTGACTGCCACCTCAGCCCTAGGGGTGTCGGCACCCCTATGGGTGGGTCGACCCATTGGTCGACACCCTTTAAGGGGGGGTCGACCCCGGTGTCGACACTCCTCTAGGGGGGTCGACCCCCTAAAGCGGGAAATTTGCTGGCTTGACGAATTTTTGAATTTCGAACTGTTCTGGATAGGGTCTGACTCCTATCTGACTCATACGTGACTCATATGTGTATATATGTTCTTTCTGCGCGTATACAAACTTAAAACCCTCATAACTTCTTCATATGGTGTCCGTTTTACGCAAACCAAATGTCTATCTTGACCAGAATTTGGAGACGGACGCAAAGTCTGTTTTCCTTAATTCTGAATATTAAATAAATTATTATTTAATTTATCCTCTTTTAGTGTCGTTCAAAATTCGGGGTGTTACATTCTCCCCTACTCAAAGGATTTCGCCCTCGAAATCTCTAAGTTGAGAAGAATGCATATCCTACCATCCGTCATCCATCTACTTATCCAACAACCACTGGCATCCATTGTCCTTAAAGACTTCTAATGCTTATATGAATATATGCAAAGGTGTGTGTTTATGTCCAAACACTAGTGCAAAAAATCAGGCGGTCTACTGATTCATTTGACCTCCTTAATGCAATGTATGTTAGTGCCATGAATCCAATATGTATGCAAATAATCCTATTATAACATGTAAGCTCTATATGTTTGCAGTTTGCACACTCATTCGTCCAAGTGCAACATCCATATGCTAACTCATTCATTTCCATCCATAAAAGAAAAGAAAATGCACACATATCCATATGTAGTATGAGAGTGATTGAGCCAATCTAGTGCCCAATGTGTATGTATATGCGTCCACCGGCAATCACTAGTAAACACTTGCATCCATCAAACATAACATGTCTCAAACACATGTTTACATCCATAGGTTCTTATCTAAAGGTCGAAAAATACTACGGATAAGATATGCTCAAATGATAGAAACAAGCACTGATAAAACTTTGGAAAATGGAATTAAGAACATACCCTCGAAAAGGAAAGGGTACGAAGCACGAATCTTGTCTTCGGTCTCCCAAGTCGCATCTTCTGGGTTTTCTCCCCATTTAACCTTAAGCAACTTGATCTCTTTATTGTAGCTTCTTAACTTCCGATCCTAGAATACGGGTAGGAACTCGCCTGACTGTCGCCTCCCGTTCCACTTTGTCGTCTTCCAACACACTCACCTCAACAACCTCCGCGGTCTCATGCAAGCACTTCCGGAGATGAGAAACATGGAAAACATCATGAATGCCGGATAGATTTTCTGGGAGCTTTACACTGTAGGCCATTTGGCCATTCCTCTCGGTTATGGGAAATGGTCCGACAAACCTAGGTTCCATCTTCCCTACTGATCCGAAGCAAACCATATTCCTCAGAGGTGACAGTTTGATAAAAAAACTAAGTCTCCTACTTCAAATTCGATGTCAGTCCTTCTCTTATCTACATAGGATTTCTGCCTATCTTAAGCTGTCTTCATCCACCATCCAATAAGGTCAATCTTTTCGGACATTCCTCTAACCATATCTGGTCAAAGTAATAATCTTTCTGTAGATTTCCACCAACAAGTTGTTGATCTACAGGCTCGTCCGTACAGTGCTTCAAACGGCGCCATGCCGATGCTGGACTGATAGTTGTTGTTATAGGCAAACTCTACTAAAGGAAGGTGCTCTTCCCAAGTCCCTTCGAAGTTTAGGATACGCAGCCTCAAAAGATCTTCAAGAATCCTGTTCACCCTCTCCGTCTGTCTATCGGTCTGAGGATGATAAGCGGTGCTCAAACATAACTGTTACCTAATGCTTTCTGCAAGCTCCTCCAAAATTTTCTAGTAAAGATGGGGTCACGATCGCTCACGATGCTGGAAGGTACTCCATGAAGACGAACTATCTCACGAACATAAATTGCTACCAACCATGTTGTCATCCTCTTACTCTTAACTGGGATAAAGTGAGTGCTCTTAGTGAGTCTGTCTACCACAACCCAAATACTGGTGTTGCCGATCTAGGCAAACCATCTATGAAATCCATAGAGACGCTATCCCATTTCCACTGCGGAACCTCCAACGGATGAAGTAATCCTCCGGGCTTCTTTTGCTCAGCTTTAACTTGCTAGCAAGTTGAGAAACAAATTTGGCCACATCTTTCTTTATCCCAACCCAAAAGAAAACACTTTTCATGCCCCTGTACATCTTATCACCGCCTGGATGAATGGGCATCTTAGAATGGTGGGATTCTTCTAGGACTGCCTTTATCAGGCTTCCAGTTTGAGGAACACAAAGCCTTCCATCTCGTCACCACCACCCATTTTCATCTATGGCATATCTACTAAGGTGAATAGAAGTCTCCACTCTTCTGAGCTTATCCATGATGTCTAGAACTATGGGTCACCTTGTTGCGAAGCTCCTATCTGATCCATAAGAGTTGGTCGTATCTCCAAGGATGCAAACAAATCAGGCAAAATCTCGATGGAGGGCCTAAAATCAAAAGCTAATATGAACTCAAAGTTCTTTCTTTCCACAAACAGAGGACTCAGGGCCACCCTTTGCCTACTTAGTGTGTCTTCCACCACATTACCCTCACCAAGGGTATAAGCAATCTCAAAATCATAAAATGCTGGAAACTCCATCCACCGTTGTTTCCTTAAAATGAGGTCTTTCTGCGAGAATAGTTACTTGAGAGATTTACGATCAGTGTATAACTCGAACGTCTCTCCAAGTAAATAATGACACCACATCTTTAATGCAATACTATGGCAGCTAGCTCTAGATCATGGGTTGGGTAGTTCTTTTCATGAACTCTCAACTATCTACTCCCAAAACACACCACTTTCCCTTCTTGCATTAGAACCACACCAAGCCCTGTACCACAAGCATCAGTGTAAACGGTAAACACCTTACTCCTGTCAGGCAAGGTCAAGACTAGGGCTGTTGTCAGAGCCCTCTTCAGTCATTGGAAAGAAATGTCACAGTCCATATCCCATGAAAATGCTAAGTTCTTCTTCATCAACTTGGTGAGTGGGGATGATATCTTTGCAAAGTCCTTAATGAACTTCCTATATTAACCTGCCAACCCAAGAAAGCTTCTAACCTCGGTCACATTTTTAGGAATCTGCCAATCTTGCACTGTAACCACCTTCGCGGGATCTACAGCTGTCCCTTCTTTGGAGACCACATGCCCTAAAAATCTCACCTCTTTTCTCCAAAAATGGCATTTGGAGAATTTTTCTTTCAGCTGATGGTTACAGAGAGTTTCCAAAAATTCTATCAAATGTTGGGCACGCTCTTCTTTGCTTTTGGAGAAGATCGAAATATCATCAATAAAGACTACAACAAATTTATTTAGGAACTCCCGAAACACCCTATTCATCAGATCGAAAAAATAGGCAGGTGCATTCAGTCCAAAAGGCATAACTAGCCATTCAAAGAAACCATCCGGAGTTCTAAAAGCATTCCTACCTATACTATCCTCAAGCACTCTCAACTGATGAAACCCGTGGCCAAGTCTAACTGGGAAAATACTAAGGAACCAACAAGCTGATTAAATAAATCATCAATCCTCAGAAGCGGGTGCCTATTCTTCTTAGTGAGTTTATTCAGCTCTCTATAGTCAACACACAAACGAAGCGAACTATTCGCCTTAGTCGCGAATACTACTTGGGCACCCCATTCAGATATGCTTCGGTTGATAAACCCATTCTCAAGTAGCTCCCTTGCTTGCTTATTAAGCTCCCTCCTTTCCCTCGGAGCCATGTGGCGCACTAGCAATGCAACTGGCTTTGCATTGTCCAACAAATATATACGAAAGTCAATTTCGCGCCTCGAAGGTAAACCCCGAACCTCATCAAAAACATCGGAAAAATCTCAGACTCATGGAACAGATTGCAGATTGTCGATAGATGCATCAAGAGACTCCAGAAAGTTAAGCATAATAGACCCTTGAGGGTCACAAGAAATCTCGAGGGTCCTCCCATGGTAAGTCAGAAGCCTAACAACCCTCTTCTCACAATCCAGAATGGTACCATAAGTGGTAAGCCAATCCATTTCTAAAATCAACAGATATCCCATAAACCCAAGCACATACTCAAACTCGACGCCTATCACAGATATTTTCAAACCCCGACAAATCATAGATAAATGATCCGAACCACCAATGGGGTTTGAAATAACTATATGATCCACTACCATACTAGTAATTAAGTGCAGAGGTTCAACTATAGAACTTGATATAAATGAATGTGAAGTGTCAGAATCAAATTGTGTTCTAATAGGATGGTTTGGAAGAGAAATTAAACCTTCCACAGAAATTTTTCTACCTCCATCAGGAGCATTGATTGTGAGAGCATGCATCTGCCCTCCCGAAGTCCCTGTCCTTTGGACTTGTCCTTGTGATCCCTGTTTCTTCGGGTACTCTCTAACAAAGTGTCCGACCTCTTCATAGTTGTAGCAAGCGTTCTTCCTTCACTTATAGTCTTTAATCAGGTGAACTTACTTCCCACAATTGTGACATTTTCTTTTATCCTTGCCTTTATCACTCTTCTGTCCATTCTTCTGCTGTTGTTGCAGTTGCTGTTTCTGCTGCCCCTTCTTGGGCCACACCTTCCTATTTTGCGATGTCTCCTCAGCCTTCTTTTCTCCCTTGTCTTCCTCATGCATTAGGGCTATATTGAAAAGCTTTTCAAAAGTGGCCCCTATGGGAATATGGGACATGGCTAACCATGCAAAGGCTCATTCATCCCTTTAGCAAACCGCAAAGCCCTTATTTGCGGAATATCCACGAACTCTAACCCAAACCTTGCTAGCTGGTTGAATTTATTCACATATTCTTTCATCGTCAAGTTTCCTTACTTGAGCGCTAAGAACCTCTCCATATGCATGCTTCTCTCAGCTTGGGAGAGAAATTTCATTTTGAAACTCTGGTTTAAATCTTCCTAAGTTTCCACTGGACATCCAGCTTGGGTGACTTCCCACCAAAATGAGGCTTCATCCTTCAGTAGCCAGGCGGCTAACTGAACCTTCCTTCTATCCTCTACTTCAAAGGTTACAAGTCCTCGGTCTCCTTAAGCCAATTCCGAGCTTCTACGAATATCTCGTTCCCATGGAATGTCTTCCCTCCCATAGCACAGAAGTCTTTGCATATCTTGGTGAAGTTACCTGCTCGTGGAGGGGGAGAAGGAGGAGGAATGACCTGTGCAGTTAGGGGAGGAACATTTCCTTAGCCTTCGGTAGGCGCTGTGGCCTCCAAACACCTACGGAACCATCCGGGTATTGTGACGCCCTCTGGGATATTAGGAATGTTTTGTTCTCCAGACATGCTGAAAAAGGAAAAAGGAAGAAAATTAGATAAAGGACCGAAGGATACTGCCACTACAAGAAAACACTGATCGAGCATCATATATTTAGAAGCGGAAATTTCCATCGCTAATTTGCGATGGATTTCCATGTGATCTGCAAGGGATAGTTTTCTGTTTTTTCATTTTTCTTTTCTTTTATATATTACCGCCGTCTTCTGTCATCCCTCACTAAGCCATTGCAAATTGCGTCAAATTGCCGACAAAAAATTCCTGACGCTATTTTCCGCTATAAATCCAGGCAGAATACCGACGAATATTTATCGAAGCTATTTTGCAGTAGAATTCCAACAGATTCGCAAGAGATGTTTATATCATTTTTCAAAGATATACTTTAGTGTTATTTTTTAATAATTATTAACATGTTCAATAATTAATAATTAATTTGTTTTAATTAATTATTTATAAGTAATAACAAATAATAAATTATGTTCTATAATAAATAACTTATAATCATTGCTTATTTTCAATTAGCAAAATAATCTTTTCTCATAGCCAACGTAATTACTAAATTCTTAATTAAGCCCTCTGGTATCATCACAAATTTCGGTCAGTATGCCAGTATATTTTATGCTAAATCCCAAAATTTAAATTGTTCTTTTATAATTATACCCCTAAATAATAAAAATATCAGTTTATTATAGTAATTATTTAATAATTAATAATAAATTTTAATACTTATGAAATGATATCTAGTATTCAAAATTTAATCTTAAATAGTTGTATTTAATAATTACAATTGATAATTATAGTCGATATTATATTCTATAATTATAGTTGATAATTTTATTTTATATTTCGAAGAAATAAAAAAATTGAATTCATCTTGAATAAATTTGAAATAAACAATAAAGTTTATAAAACCATTTATTGTTTAACATGAAATTACCAAAATTTCTAAACTTTAAAATATTGAAAAAAATCATTTAATAGTTTGATTTAAATTGTACCACTACAGGAAAACAACCAATTTACAACAAAGATATAACGATGATTCGATAAACTGTTGTGGAAATATGGACACTTTTACAGCATTTCGCTTGTGAAAATGTTATAGATGTCTGTCCAAACAAAAGTTTGAAATCAACTGTTGTAAAATAATGTATTTTTAGCCACATTCCAAAAACAGTTGCAATGCTATATTTTCAACAACTATTTATTAGTATCGTGAAAATGCACAATTTTTCACTGACATTTATTTAATGTTACCCTAATGTGCAACACAAGTAACGTTTTCAGACCATTGTAGAACTTCAAATGTTTACAACATTTAGAAGCGATTGCGAGTTCTAGGGTTTAGTAAAACTCTCCTTGCATAATGAAATTGGATTATTTAATATAACAGTTGTGTGTCATTATAAAAATCATTTATATGAAAAATATAATTTATTTAGCTCACAATAAAATTTTAATTTGTTCTAAAATACAATACTAACATAAAAATATCTAAGTGAAATCGTAAACGAATTTGCATCTCCAAAAATATTATTAGTCTTTTTAAAAAAAAGTAAATTGTAAAAAATAGGAGCTTTGAAAGCAACGATGTTTTTTATTTGTTTATGAATATTAAATCGTATTATTTAGATATAAAGTTTTTTTTTAAAACACTACCGAAGAGATAAGTATACGAAAATGGAGATCTTTTTTTATCCTTATTTAATGAATTTTTTAGTTTAAATTAAATTTTAAAATCAAACCGAATTTATCATAGCTTAATTTTTTTATATTGTGTTAATTATTAAAGCAAAAATATTTAAGCTAATCATTGAATCCTAAAAGTTAACAAAATTTTAATTAATTAAACCACTACGTAGTTAACTCTAATTTTGTTCATAGATTTACAAATTTTTGAATAATTTTTTTCATGTCTACCGGTTTGAGTTATATTTCCCTATTATAAAAGTTACATCATATCTACGCCTTGTTCTTTTTTCGAACTTTTGGTAGAAAATCCTTCATAAACTCATTAACCCCTTATCAATCTGCATCATAATGTTATAAGAATCCTGCTCCATTGGATTTTTAATCCAACTCACGATCTTTTTATCAATCTACATCCTAATAATCTAAGAATCCTGCTCCGTTGGATTTTAACCCAACTCACGATCTTTGCCATCTGCTAGCTTTAGAGAAAACTCCACCGACTATTCTTGCGTAGCTATCGCCTCATTTTTTATTAACACTTATTTTCATCGAACCCTAATTCCTGCTCACCCCCGATTCAATTTGATTCCGGAGTCAATTTGATTTTGCAATTCAAGCTAGTATCAGAACCGAAGCCATAATCTAAAAGAGAAGATTTTTTTATCAAGAGTGGCTTAATATTCCTTTTTTCTCGCAAGTATTAATATTAATGTCATAATCCATGTTTTTGATTTGTACTGTTGTTCTGAAATTAGCACTAAAAATTTGTTTTTTCCATCAATCATCGAAGTTATATGATTAGATTAGGCAAAAAAATTATTACAGTTACTTGATTAGATTAGGCAAAAAAATTATTATAGTTATTTGAAATAAAGATTATCATAAAAGGCTCTTTAGACATTTATAAAATTTGAATGCTACTAGCAATGCTTTGACCAAATATATGGTTTGCGCATTTTTTGATGTCATGCTCGGATGGATGGTTATGTTGACATGGCAAATGATTATATGATTAAATGCTTATAAAAATTATTACTGTTTTTTGAAATGCAGATGGATGTATTGACATGGAAAATGATGAAATCTTGTGCATGCTTAAACTCACTCAGATTGGTTTAGTGTTGTAGTTTGGTATGGATGAGTATTCTCAAATCTTTTTAATTTCTTATTTTTACACAATCCATGATCGCTAGAATGAGCTCTTGGAATGCTAATGGATAATGTTATTATATACTAGCACATAGATAATTTCTAGTCTAAGTTGTTTAGAATGATACCAATACTAATTAATTTTTTGACTGCTGTTGGTGAATTTGTGATACAAGCTTGGAATATGGATTTTCTTAGAATTGCGAGCAAAAGTTAGTGCCGATTAAGGGCCACAGTTATATTAATCTCATACCATAAGATGGATCATAAAATAAATTAAGCATACATGCACAAAGCATATCAAAAATTTAATTTGATCATGTATATAACTTCCTAACCTATCACCGTGGCTACTAATTCAATTTCAGTGCAGTTTAGGAACATTATACCTTATTTCATTAAAAAAATTCACTATTTTACCGAAAATTATACCACTATTTGAGTTATGCTTATACGTTTTAAAATTTGTTTGAAAAATATGTTCACTACATGCTAAGTCAAATTTACGGGATACCAATTTAACCAAAAAATAAGTAAACAAAATACATACAGAAAACTATATAAATATAACAGACAACAATTAGGAGAAATAAATTGTATGAGTATATCATTTGCTCACAAAACATAGTAGAGACAAGGTACATAATAGTGCTCCGGATCTGGCTGGAGTATTTGAGACCGATCTCAGAGAATCTCTGCTTTCTCCATGCTGCTTTGCTTGATCAAAGTCGTGGTAAGGAGATTATTGAGAGCGACTCTCTGAAGATATGCTGTCTCTACTTGCCTTACGCTGGGGGTTTGACATAGGAGGATAACAGGATTGTACACAGATATTAACATTCTTTTGCTTTTGATAATGTTCCTGCTTGAAAGATGTTGGGTTCTGTTCAGGGTCATTTGGGTTCATTATTATCTTTCCTTCTATCTTCACTTTTCCAGCAACATTGAAATAGTGGGTGTAGGGTTGATTCCCTTCACTTTTCCATTGTCCAAATTGCAGTACATGAGGTTTCTATATATCATTAAAACATCCATGTTTTGGTTTTGTGACATACATTTAGTTGATTTTTTAAGCACTCAAATTAAATTTTGCTGAGTTTGTAAAACTTATCAGACAAAGCCCAAACAAAGTGATAAATGGTCTTAAAAACCTCTTTTGTAACGTGGTCAGACGGTCAAGAATATGCAAAATTTTATGTGTAAACTGTTTCTTCCAATCAAAACAACAAACGAAAGTATAAAAAACAAAGCATCCAACAATATACAAATTCTTCCAATTTGAACCATAACACGTACATGAAAAGAGAAGCTAGTATTGAAATGTATACATCGAAAAACACGAAAACAGGGTATTACATGTCATTTGGAGATCTGAAGTTCGGTTTAGGAGTTGTAAAAGTAATTTTTGTGAGCGGAAATAGAACTCGGTTTATAGACGGGGTAAGATTTTGTATGCAAATGGATGGAACTCGTATTGTTTATGGGACAGTCGGTTGAAGAGTTTGGCAAAGACAGAGTTCGAGCTATGTTTCTGGTTGCTACTAAAATGGGGTTGACTGTCTGTAGAACTTAGGCTTTAAATGATGGAGCTTACAATGCTTTGCAGGTCTCTCTTGGTGAATTTGTTGAGAGAGTTTTCAAGGTTAGTAGTTGCTATGCTTGGTTAGTTTAATGGATTGTAGTGTTGTGGAAGATATAATCAGTTTACTGCTTTATAAGCAGTTAATGATTCTTTTTATTGCATCTAAAGTATTTTCTTATGAATGCACAGTTTTGAAAGTCTTTTCCAAAATATGGATGATAAATGTATGGTTTGTTGATTGAGTAAAAACTTACAAATTCCTCTTGTATTGGTACATATCGATAAAAAAATATCGCTCATGAAAACTCACAACAGTATTAATATAAACATAAAACTCATCTGATCCATGTATTGTACTTTGCTAATATTTTTTCATACTTCAGTTATTCTGTGTATATAATAAGCTTTTCAAATCGTTTAATATATAGCTCATGAAAATGGTGGACAAAGTAATTAAACCTGCTGATATAAGGGATGGAGGCTAGAGGCGTTATTTTAATAATATGTTTGCATATGGTATTGTGCTTTTATATCTATGTTATATAACATGACGTATGGCCAGAATACCATTAAAATTGAGTTGCATTGTAGCTGATAGTTTAAGAATAGAATGACATTTATTTAATTAATAAATCATATGGTCCCATGGTTTCCTACTGAAAATGTATAGCTATTTATAATTCTTGCACCCTACTAACAAATTGAGCAATAGCTTCAACTAAAGGATTTCTAAGTAAAATTCTCTACTTCTGTGACTGTATGTATAACTAGAGAATTTTTGTTTTACAGGAAGATAGACATCTTTGATGCAAAAAGCGGGAACATGCCACAACAAATGATGGATTTGAAATGCTAGAACTATATTTTGGTTTGTACTTTTTAGTATTGTTTATGAAATATTATGGATGTACTATGTCTTTTTGATGTAAGAATGTTTAGTATGTCTATTATGCAATGTTGAATGTTGATTATCAAATGAGTGATTAATATAATACATTGATTATGAGATGTGTGTTGATATTAACTGTGTTGTATTTAAATTAGGATTGTGTACTGAATGGAACACAAGTTATGTGTGTATATATATTCATATTGAAGCATATATATATATATATATATATATATATATATATATCAGAAGAGGAATAACAACGAATTACCAACAAAAGAACGGAGGGTAAATTTACCCCAATTTAATTTTCATCGCCAACCCTTGGTAATTAGTAAGGATTTACCAATGCTTTTTATAAATAATATTTTATTATAAATTAATTATCCATCGGTAAATAGTCGGTATATAAATTAAAAATAAATTAATAAATAAAATTTTATTTTTACTATTAAATTTGCAAAATGACGGAAAAATGTGGAAAAATTCATGCTAAATTCCATCGCAAAATCTGACACAAATACCGTCATGGTTTTTACTGACCACACCATTATGTAGGAAATCCGTCGCTAAGGCCTGTTTAACGATGGATTAGAAGCGGATTCTACCACAGCTATATGCAATTTTTCTTGTAGTGTGCATACGGCTTTTTAGGGAATGTTTTTCAAAACAGACTTTTCTTTTTGAAAATGCTTTCTTTTAAAACCATTTTGAAAATAATTTTCAAAAACTTTTATCTAATCTGGTAACCTTCATCTCTGATAACAAGTGTGAAACCCCACGTCTGTTAATGTCACTCACTAAGGGAATGCATTAAGTTTCGTGAAGCATTTTAAGTAAGTAGACACTGAATAATTACAAGGCAGATATAAATAAGATAGCAGCGGAAATTTAAATTTTTATTTCAAACATAAATCATAATGTCGTGGTCCACAATACCATAAGTCACAAAAACCATTACAATTAAATAACTTCTGTCTTGCACCATCAGAGTACATAAGTATATAAAAAGCATAATTCCCCAAATAAAAGAGTTAAGCCACAGTAGAGACAAGAAATTGAGCTATACTTCAGAAATAGTTCCTTACAAGATAATATCTAAGTCCAGACTAAGCCTGAGTGTTTCCTCCCTGAGAAACTGGGGAAAGAAGGGGGAAGGGGGGAAACAGAAGAAAGAAGAAGAAACAAAAGGGTCAGACATAAAGTCTGGCGAGTCTAGTTACTTTTAGCCAGTAAATAAATAAAAGTAACATGACAGACATATAAAGTGGATAGGAGAGATCACTACATAAATGGCAAGTGTGACAAGGTAGACAGGAAAAGGTGTATACACTTCTCTAATGATTACTCTGCACTATTACTAGTATAACCAGAATGAGATGATCCCTTTACACTTCAGGGTGGTAGACATGGGCATACGTCCAAATATGCCCTAGCTACTACCCTAATCGATCGGCTCCCTACTCCGTAGATACTCTGTGCAGGCCCCACGGTAGGATGTATCACGTCCTAAAGTGGCAACCCCTCACTTATATGCATAACCCCATATCTACAGGTGTCACGATCATCTTATCCCCCTCTGCCCGGCTCAAGCACACACATGGCCCGGTCGGTTTGCGCCGCCCACACCGCCCTCCATGTTTGGATCTGTTACAATCAGCGAGTAAGCGTGTCCCATCTCCGCCTAGTACGGAGTACTTTTATTTGATACCTACTCCGGGTTACTGACTGAAATGGGTCCCACACAATATGATACAAGCTCTCCCCTTTGTCTTGTATCCCTCACTAGGTTTTCACTGACTATGTATACCATTAGGTGTCTTTAGTTACATAACCCTGTGCCAGTTATGCTTACCCTAAAAGGTGTCTTTAATTACATAGCCCTATGCCAGTTATGCTTACCCTAAAAGGAGTCTTTAGTTACATAACTCTATTATTACCTCCAGTTATGTATACCAATAGGTGTCTTTAATCACATAACCTTACCGGGTTAAGTTGTGGGCCTATATGTAAATATTACCCACCCCCTCCAGATATGCTTAATCCATCCACTACACAATCAATTTACTTAACCCTAATTTTAGTTCAAAATCATACAATCCCTATGGATTAGATTTGGTTAAGTAGTCCAATTAATTACCATTTATGGTTCATAATGGGCTATACCTCACACATTAGGCCTACAGCGTGTGGATGCTGGATATATCGGTCGGGCCCGGGCAGACTTATTACAAAGTTGGGCCTAACCTCGTGTCATAGCCCGGTTCATACTTGCGTACTTAGACCTCCCACATTAGGTTCAACATTAGTGGCTGCTGGATATGTCAGTCGGGTCCGGGCAGACTTCCACCACTAATGCAACCTAACCTCGTGTCATAAGTTCGCACACCGGCAGCATTTAGCACCCGTGATTTCCAGTGAAGAAATAGGAGAATTGGACACATATATATAGCTGCAGAACCCTCTGAAATTGACTGCCACCTCAGCCCTACGAATGTCGACAGCCCTGTGGGTTGGTCGATCAATAAGCCGACACCCCTTAAGAGGGATCGACCCCGGTGTTGACACCCCTCTAGGAGGTCGACACCCTAGAGCGGGGAATTTGCCGCCTTGACGAATTTTTGATTTTTGAACTATTCTGGATAGGGTCTGACTGATATCTGACTCATACGTGACTCATATGTGTATATATGTTCTTTCTGCGCATATACAAACGTAAAACCCACATAACTTCTTTATACGGTGTCCGTTTTACGCAAACCAAATGTATATCTTGACCATAATTTCGAGGCTTCACGCAATGATGCAGTCCATTTTCCTTAATTCTGAATATTAAATAAATTATTATTTAATTTATCCTCTTTTAATGTCGTTAAAAATTCGGGGTGTTACAGTAAAATACCCTAAATTCATTAGTGTTATAATCTATAATCATTCCAAATAAAATGGTTTCCACTTGAAGTCCACTTCACTCTCGTGCGGTTTATATGTACGTAGGTATGCACTATATGTCCATCCATCCTAGATTTTCTAAAGTAAACTACCTTACCTTTATTTGAGAACCATATTTGAGATAAATTTTAATCCCTTCCTTCATGTCTTACCCAAAATATTCACGATATTCTTATGTATAAAAATTAAAGTTCTTGTATTTACCATTTGCTGCAAAATCTTGACAAAAAATACTTTATGTTGGATGTTCTTTGTCATTTGGACTTTCTAAAAACTCTCTCTTTCTTTTCATTGGTGCCATTTTAATAAATGTGTCCCATTTTCCAAAATATTGCCTCTTATTAACCCATCCAAAGTACTTTTTGATCGGGACAAATAAGTATAAAATGGTACTTCGCTCTTTTAATCCAGTTAATATAGTGACCCATATTATGGTCTTTGATTGGGGACTTTTGCATTTTAACACATTAGAATGACACTTTTTCATGAAGGAAAAACATGAATACTGTAATATTTCTTAGATTATCTAAAAGAGAGTTTTTGCTTTATTTGAAATTACATGGAAGTATTTCTTCTACTAATTATTGAAATGGACAGTACAAAATACAACAACTTTCCTTCTATTTTACAGCTAATCATGTGGGTACATTACATATCATTTCAAACAATTCACCTTTTGCACTATAATTGATAATAAAAATTTGCATTGTCGAGCACACCATACCAATAAACTAAAGTGCCATTCAAACCTAATTCCTTTTCACACTACGCCATAAACATCCTAATGCAACAGAAAAAAATTGTTGGCACAGCCCCAAAAAATGTTGTCATAGGTCTTTGGCAATATTTTTCGGGTGATGCAATTTTCACCGTCGCTGTAGACCTCAAAGATAACATTTTGACTATCTACGGTAGAAACATAACAAATATTGTTATAATAGACCTTTATTTAGGTGTATAGCAACATCCTTAGGTGTCTGTAGCAACATTCCAAAAATGTTGCTATAGATATTTATATTAATTTTAAAAAATATATATAATATAACAAAAATAAGAATTAAATGCTACTACACAGAACTAAATATTCAAAAAGTATTTTATTCATATAAATATTTTATTTCAACATTTGAAAAAGTACATATTTCTAGCTCCGTCATTTACAATTCACCGTTAATAACATAGTCAATCACATATACAGATATTCCTTATTACATCACTCAATTCACTCATTACATATGCAGTTTCAATTTATACAGACACTAACACTGTCAAATATATGTCGAGCCGAAGGCGAGCCGTCAGCGGGCCCTGGCGCAGTGTTAGTAGGGTTCCGAAGCCTGACAGCCTCAGTGGCGATTGATCTTGGAAGACGAAGCCTTCTTTGAAATACCATTTAGGAGTAGACCAAATGCAGAATCAAGGTTTCATGGTGAGCGGATCAGCAATTCAAGTGTAATTAAACAAACCAACAAACAATTCGAACCAGCCACATATAGGAGCAACTCATAACATATATATCCACAGTATCAAGGTTAACCAAGCATTTCAGGTCAGTGGATCATGGCATAACCAACAGTCATGCAATTGGGATGAGCAGACCAAGCAAAGCAATAGCACAAAGCAACGCATCATAAGTGTACATATCCATGTATACATAAGTGTACAAGTCTCTAAATTTATACGTATGTTCATAAGTGTACATATGCATATATGTGTAATAAAACAGTGAACATAGAGCTGTCACAACCTACTCACACACATACACACAAAAATACCTCAAAACCACTAGCAAGAACCACTGAGTTGCATGCACTAATCAACTCACTAGCCCTTTTACCCTCATTGGCATTTCGTCAAACATCTCATGCTATGACCAATAACCCCAATTTACCTACTGAAGAAAGTCTCTAAATTGCACAAATTAATATCTAAAATCTTTAGTTGCAAACAAAAACACCAATTTGACTATAAACCCCAACATATTTGGATGATTCTACTCGACATTGAGCAACAACAGGCGCCATTCAACAAAACAACAAATTTAACATCGAGCAGCTTGATCAAGGCAAAAAACAACCATCGGAATTCACTGGAATAGTGCAAAAATAACTTCATATCTGGAGTTGTATTGTCCCTTATCATCACCGAAAATTCTTTGTCGTTGCTTGAGGATTAGTTATTGAAATTGCGTCACCTGGAGTTGAAAACCGATGAACCTTGATGCTTCACATTGGATCTGAAGCTAGTAGCTCTTGTGCTATAGAAAATAAGATCTGAATAAAACAAAAAATGAAAATGAGATCCCGAAAACTTGGGGGTAAAAGAAAATTTGGGAGTAGCGGGTGAACGAAAATTTGGGAGTAAATGAAAATGAAGCGTGTGAATGAAAATGAAGCGTATGAATGAATATATTAGTGGTAATTAGGGTAATCGTAGTAGATAGTGGTTGGACCGTTAAGATATTGTTTTAACTAATGGTGTGGATCACCACATAGGACATGAAAAGGTTTGCTATGACAACACTATACAAAATGTTGCATCATGTTACACTTGTTTATCTAGAGCAACACATTTTTATGGACAAGGTAGCACTAAAAATAGAACATTGCAGTAAGACCAAAATAGTATAGCTATTGTCACATTTTGGCTGGCAACACCTAGCAAATTCGTTGCATTAGGTCGTTTATGGCATAGTATCATGATCAGTTCAAATTTTCTGCTTAGAAATTAATATCAATTACCGTATAATTTATAACGGTGTCTAATTTTACATCTTCGCTTGCCTATGTCATTTGAATGTGAAAATATTAATCTTATCATAAAATTTCCTTAATTTAGTTTCATATTGATTTAGTGATTCCTTTCATCTTACTTTTTACATCAAATTAGGTGCAACTCCCCAATCTATAATTCTAAGATTCACATCCCATCATTCGTGGAGCGCGACTACTATAACAAATATCTAACGATGTGTGACAAAAACATACTTCTCATTTTTCAGCCATATAGTGCAATTAAGGAAATGTATATTCATTACATAACATCATAAATACAAATCAACGTAGAACCCTTTTGTCCCTTTTAATACTATTAATCGAAAAGCTTCTTACATTCGTAGCATTTTTAATATAATCAAACATCTTGAGTCATTCTTTCCTTTTTCCAAAATTGGTTTACACTAATCATACTCTTCAACTTTCTAAGTTAGTCATTTCTTGAAACGATTACAAAGTTCTACTCTTGCCTTTTATATCTTCTCAACCATTTCCAAATTTCCAAATTTCATAGCTACTCTTTTCTTAGGGGACAAGTTTGATCATATTTGTCTAACTAAAATATGTAAATCTTTCATTTTGGCTAAAGTGATAATTAGAAAACATTTTATATTTTCTAACATGCGTACAAAACTAATGAATCTTTAAAGTTGAATGCCAACCTTTAATCTTTATCGTTTTTGAATCAAAACTTTTGGTTTTATCATTTGCACAAATCTAATTAGCTATCTAAAACTTTAATGTCTTTTATTCATTTCTAGCTATAATTTTTTCCTAATGCCTTACATTCTCTTAAGTTATCAGGATTGATTAAACTTAACTTAACAAATATGTACATAATACACACTTTTCTAAAACCTTAATTTGTAAATAAGATTTTTCATAAAAGCTTGTATTTTTGAAGTGTTACATAAACATTAACGAAACATTTTCATGTACATACTCATTAGTTAATTACAAAAGAAATTAGAAGTAGTTCCTTCAAACTTTTCAAAAAAAATTCATAAATTTTATTATTAAAACCAAAATATATGTTTGGGTAAATGTGACAATGCACTTAAAAAAGAAAACAAATGCTTAAAATAGCCATTTGAGAATTACTTTCAATAATTTATCCGTCCTTTAATTCCTAAGCAAACTCCATAATGTTTGTATGATTATTTTGTAATAAGTCATTAAATATTTGTTTTTCTTTTATATCCCTTATTATCTTATTGTAGTTTTTATTTCAATCATATCTTAAAGTTCTGCACTAGAGTTCTACTATACATTTAATAAACTGGAACTAATTTCCACTCAATAACAATAAATTTTTAAATCTTATCAAAAGTGGATACGTTTACGCAATGCTTGTAACTACAAGAATTAAGCTTTCTAAATTCTCTTGAAACAGGTTGTGTAAAAAATAGATTTTTTTTCAAGTTTTGTGCATCTCTTTTTTTGTATATACGTATTCTTTGTTACTCCAATGGTAACACCTTTGTTTGCTTTATACTAAAAAATATTCAATAATCTACTTGCAAGATTGCAAGTTCCAACACAATAAACTATTTAAAAACCAAAAAGGTCTAAATAAATTTTATTTCAACTTTATTTCTATAGTCAAATAATTCATAATCATTATGCATTACTTAAATTTCATTTAAGTCGCATTTTTTAGAAAAATATTTTTATTGTATCATTACTTAAATTGGAGTAGTTGATAGTAACCTAACTACATCAGCACACCAGCTCCTAGTTGACACTTCAAAGTGTTTAAGGCTTATATTCCTTTTTCCATAGGTAGTCAAGTCAAACTTATTTCCGAACAGAGTGCCTAAGCACAATATGGAAATGCTTTAGTCATTCCTTTGAGAAAGTATGACCTCTTGCAACTATCACAAGTATGAAATGGTTTTTCTACTTTAACTGGAAAAATTTATGTTCAACAAGTCCTTTTTTACATTCTATGCTTTTCCCATTCCCATTATATCAGCCTCATTGTGTTAATCTTCTTTAATAACACTTAAATCCATATTTTACTTGGCATTATAAGTTAATATAAGAAACTTCTACAAGAATTTCTTATTAGAGGAAATTTGAAATAAATGAAATGAGGAAAGAACAAAAGGGAAATTTTATTTCTCCCACATCATGAAACATAATATAGTATGTAGCTATATATGTAAAAGTGTGATGTGCTATATGGAAAGAAAGAGGAGGAGAGATAAGGCAAGAACATGACATTGGCATGAACATGATAATATTTAAAGGTCAAAAGACGGGCCTTGGGCCTTGGGGCTATTGGGGTCTTATGATCAGATGGGCCTTAGAATGCCAATGGGCTTACTGTGCAACAAACCATTTTTTCGAATGGTACGCACAGCTGTGTCTTTTTCTTAAAGGAAATGGATGCTACTGTTCGAATAGTCGTAACCATTTCTTCGAACAGGAGCACCCATATCTTCACAGTTCTATAAATGCTCGACTATACTCCAATTTCGAATCACTCTAATTATAATCTACATCTACTTTCTACATTCTCTACCATCTCTTAAATAAATAAAGCAATTTATTTATAGTTCTGCAGGCTATAATTCTGTTAACTTGTAACTGCAGCGATCTAATCTATGATAGTGAATCGTCGTGTTTGTGCAACCACGTCGATTAAAGATATTCAATATCTGCTCCGCTGTATCATCGAATAAATTTTCCATTACTCGTGCACATAAGACAACAGGGAAAATACTGCTTTATAATAGCGATCAACACATTGTGCCTCATAGATTTTAGTTTTCACAGAATCAACAACGATTTTAGTCCAACAATCTAAAACGGTATTTCGACAATGGTTTCTCACAGTCTTAAGGAATTTGCCGCTGATTTCACAAAGCTAGAGAGATTCGCTGGTGTTAATTTTCTTCGATGGTAGAAAAAATGCATTTCTTGCTGGTTGGAATGAAAGTGGTATATGTTCTAACTACACCAAAACCAGCAGAGACTGAAGATTAAACGATTGTGCAAACACGTGAAAGGATCAAATGGGAACAAGATGATTATATTTGCAAGGGGCATATATGCAACGCAATGACGGATAAACTCTTTGATATGTACTACAACAAGCCCATTGCAAAAGACATCTGGGATTCATTGGAAGCAAAGTATCTTATAGAGGACACAACTAGTAAGAAATTTCTAGCTACTAAATTTTTTAATTATAAAATGACTGATGATCATCCAGTTATAGAGCAATTCAATGATATCATGCACATACTTAACCAATTCAGTCAACATAAATTTAATATGGAAGAGGAGATTAAGTTCTTATGATAGCCCGTAACTTCCCCGTGAAGGAAAGAGCGGATTACCTTGAGAACAACACACAAAAGAACGCAGACGGAAAAACATTTCATTGTTATTACAACAATTCCATCAGATACAAGAATATACAGAGTATAAATGAATAAATTACATTCGACAAATATCAGAGATTACAATAAATTACATAGCAGCGGAAAATAATACAAAGCACAACTGAAGGTGATATACGGATACAGAGCTTTCCGGATATCATTCCAGCTGTAAACCAGGATCCTGTGAATATAAATCTGCAAAACCAAAACTACTAGCTGCCTGTGCGGAAAATAGGGGCACCTAGAGTTTAGGTTAAAACAAAAAACTCCAGGTCAGTCATGTGACTGGTGTGAGAACTAAAACAGTTATTTAAAACTTTACTTTAAAAGAGAGTAATTCAAGGGACCACGCCGTATAACACGGAACAGGTTTCCTCCCAATAATGCCAGTGCATAGAATAAACAACGCAATGCTTTTTCGAAAAATGAAGCTATTATAAGACCCAGGTCCCATCACACAATGCAACGCAAGCCGGAGGATAGGGTTTTCCCTTATAATAGCCAAACATGCTTGGTACGTTTAAAACAAATCATTTGATACTATAATAAGTGTATAGTGTCAAAACAATTTCAATCATAAATATAAATCATAGACGGCATGGGTACCATATATCATGTCGCCATACTAGTTCTACAATTAAAACCGAAATACACGTATTGGAAATTGGATTTCCGTCATGAGTTGAGGCAAGGGGCAAGCTCCTCTCCGCGTTCGAGACACTCTAGCAAATGCCTCAGGACTACACACTCTGGGCAATCCTGGATCCTCCAAGGCCGGTCCTCACTTACATTAGAGGATTAGTTATTCCTGAACACACGTTTCCCGGTCCTTACAGACCTATAATCGAGGCGCCTCGCATTCCAACAACCACATAGGTGAAAAGTATATAAATGTCAAGGCTGGTAAGTCACTGACACCACCATAGCTAGAAAGAAACGTCATGCACTCCTTGGGTCCTTATTCCGTTTTTGACTCATACCGAGGTGTGAGGCTCGCGAATCCACGCTATACACAAAGCTACGCCACAAAGGCCGTGCTTTGATCATCAACCATAAGACTTTGCTTTTCAACAGAAGCCTTGATCCATGCAACTCAGCGTGCCACACAGGCAATTCATGCCATGCGATTGATATCTATCGATATATAACCTCTAAGCTCGTACGTCTCAGAGAAAGGCGTTAAGCAAGAGAATAAATTCTCCGCCGCCAAACATATATATATTTAACAGAAATCAATCAACACAGAATAAAATCCAATGTCAGACACACAATCCATTTACAAGTTCGTTCTGGGTCTGAACGAAACCGGAGGCACTTTCCTCGCATATCCATCGATCTCCAAGTACGTCTGGACGACCACCAACTGATGCCCTCATCTTGGGTGTACAGCCCAATCAAGATCATCAGTAATCACCCAAACGATGTGAAGACTTCCGGTCTTCAACCACCGTCTTCATCTTCGACATATCGTCGAATCGGTTATTCAGAATGGGTGTAAACCCGGCCTTTCCGAACAATCCGCGTATATTGAAAACAAATGTTACACAAACACAACATACGCCTCATTCCAATTCATATTCTCAGGGAAAGGTTCCCATTAATTTTATCCAAGATAAATTCTTTACAATTTATCCTTTAATCTTCCTTTGGATGTCATTTCAAACCAAATTATGGTTTTCCAAACTAGTCGGGATTAACGAACCACACCGAAGTAATTATTTATATTATTTCCCAACCCCAACCTATTCATCCCATGAAGCAAAACTGCTAATACTCCATATCTAACACCGGGGTGTTATTGGTAAAATTAATTACCATTTCACGTTCAAATCTAATCAAAGATTTAACTATGGCTTTGGAGCAAAACTGGTGATACTCCCTTCTCGCTCAATTTCTAAATTTGATAATTTAAATTATCAATTCCCCATTTCAATCTAATTGCAGATTCATTAAAACTCCTTTTACTGGGTTAAAGAACTAGTGTTATTTAAAACACAGTTCACGATAAACCCAAATCACATTCTATTTATTATCGGGTTAAAGAACAAGTGTCATTTAAAACACCCTTCACGATAAACCCACAAATCAATTTTATTTACAACCCATTTCAAATCCAATTTATTTATTTGAAAATAAATGGGTTTTAATTTTAGTTCAAAATTAGTTCATTTCAATAAAAATCTATTTTTATCTTTTCAAATATGGAGTTTTGCATCCCAATTTTTCCCAAATCATTTCTTATGATTTTACACAAATTATTACTATTTTTAATAATTTTATCAAGGCCCGTACAGTCGATTTCCATCAACGGCCAACGAACTGCACTTACAGCAACCTTTTCCAAATTTGATTTGGACGTATCTCAAAATCCAACCGTTAGATTTCAAATTTCAAATATTCTTAGAAAGCTCTTTTCGATACGAACCCAATGGTTCCGGTTTTAGGAGAATCCGACGGTCGGATCTCCCGTAATGTCCGTTTGAAGTAAATGGTCGAAATTCACGAACTGCCGCGGCGCGGCGCGTTCTATTCAGGCCATTATATTATATTATATTATATATATATATATAATATATTTCGTCGATTTCTATTTAAAACGAATTATATAAATAGTATTAAATTTGTTTCAAAAGCAATTTCAACCTTTATTTCAAATTCAAATCAAAACAGAATTTTCTATTCTAAATCCTTTTTACTTTCATTTCTATTTGATTCAGATTCAAATCGATTTTAATTTGATTCGAATTTATTTCCTTTTTAATTCAATTCGATTCGAATTCATTTTCTATTTCTTTTCAATTCAATTCAAATTCGTTTTCTATTCAATTCAATTCAATTCAAATTCGTTTTCTATTCAATTCAATTCATTTTCGTTTTCTATTCAATTCAAATCAAATTCGTTATATATTCAATTGAAATCAAATTCGTTATATATTCAATTGAAATCAAATTCGTTATCTATTCAAATCGAATTCATTTTCGTTTTCTATTCAATTCAAATCAAATTCGTTATATATTCAATTGAAATCAAATTCGTTATATATTCAATTGAAATCAAATTCGTTATCTATTCAAATCGAATTCATTTTCTATTCTGTTCAAATTCAATTCAAATCAAATTTAAAAACGAATATAATCGATATAAATATCGTTCGCGTTAAAATGGCGCATCTCTAATCAACATGGCTTTATATATTTCGATAAATTCGTTATTCTATTCAACAAATGAATATTTATTCTATTCAATGTGTGAATCTATATTTTTGTCAACACACGACTAATCTCAACGAATGAGTACTGTCCACGTGTGACTATTTTTGTTATTTACTATATTTTATGAAAATTAAGGTATCTATCGTTTGATATTAAATCAGACTCCAACTGTAAATTAGTAAGAGAACGATTCCCTGAATATTAACCCCGAAGGCCGAAACCAACATCAGATCAATATTCAGGAGACTATTCATCTCGTCTATTTTCAGTTAGTTTTTAATTTCATATATGATAAAGATGTAAATTTTATTGTTAAAATATTTCGTTCAACACATGACTAATCTCAACGGATGAGTACAGTCAACACATGAACCTTTATTTTATATTCTTCATTTTCTAAATTGGAATGAGGCCCAATCAATTACCATATAAAGTTAATTATATGGATTCCATACAACACATGTATATAATAGCAACGATAAATAATCAACCATCATCCAAAGTGCACTACACTGTATAAGCATCAAACATAGATATAACGCTTATAACAGCATGTCAATCAATCAATCGACATATTTAATCAATCAGGATGAGTGAACTTCAAATTTCATCCCAACACCCGTGTGGGGTTTCAAACACATATTTTATTTGTGTAGTTGGGCGATGTGTAAAATTTATCGTCCCAATCAATGTTAGTCAAATCAGTGTACATAAACAAACCGTCCGGTTTGTAAATGAATATTTTATTTATTCACTTCCACTTTAAAAATTATATTTTTAACGATAAATATTTTATTTTAACACATGAATTTTTATTCAGTTCATTTACAAAATAAAAATGATATTTTTTATTTTTCTAATTTATTTTAGAAAATTTCGGCGGCATAACGGCACGATACTAGAAACGGGACAAGGCCTAGCCTCATCCCCGGTCTAGTGAAGGCCCACGCCATTCACACATCAATCAAATCCATTCCATTTCACCAAACAATTCAATTCAAACCAAATAATCTAACCAACTACACAACCAAACAATTTAACAAACAAGTCATCCATGGTCTGTGGATGACGGGTATCGGGTGCTACTAAACACCGTCTGCATCCTAGCATATATATAACTAGAAAAAGGAATTGAAGAGTGAGAAGTTCTCACTGATAGCTATTCCAACTCCACGGCACTTCATTGATAGAAATCTTCATCGTTCTCGCCTTTTATCACTTTCGTCGCCCGTAGCCACTACATATGTAAAAATCGAATTTTTACTTCGTCATTCAATATATAAAAATCGAATTTTTACTGCGCTATTCAATATATAAAAATCGAATTTTTCCTTCGCTATTCAATATATAAAAATCGAATTTTTCCTTCGCTATTCAATATATAAAAATCGAATTTTAACTTTGAAGACTTCGCCTTTTCAAATATAAAGATTTCGCCTTTTCTAATATAAAGATTTCGCCTTTTCTAATTTAAAGATCTCGCCTTTTCAAATATATCATTATAAAATCACGTCTTTATTTTGCTACCCTTATAAAGATGATATTTTTAATATTTCTATCATGTAAAAATTATATTTTTAATTCTCTACACAAACAAAAATCACATTTTTACGCCTTCTATATAGTAAAGATTATATTTTTAATACTTTAAAAATATAAAAATCATATTCTTAACTGAATAAAATCTTTTCCATTTTAAATATCTCTATATTTCTGAAAATAAAAATATTTATTATTTTTTTCCTTAATTTAAAACTGATTTAACTATGTTAAATAAATAAAATAAAAAAAACAGCAAAGGAGAACTCACGTTCAAGGGGAAGGAGGGGGTTTCTACTGGTCTGGAGCTCGTCGGCCTCGGAGCTGCTCGCGGCGGCTGAGAGAATGGCGGAGGTGGCGATTGCGGTCTGGAGGGTGAGGCGCGGTGACGGCAGGGCTTGGGCAGGGGGGTCTGGAAAGGGGGCTTCGATGTCGCGTCGAGGGGGAAGAGGAGGAAGATGAGGAGGGGAGGCGTGCGGTGGTGGTGGCTCTGCCACCGGCGGCGGCGTGGGGGGGCCATCGACGCAGGGTTTTTCTTTTTTTTTTCTTTTTTCTTTTTTTCCTGTGGAAATGATTTTGAACCGGGGGGGGGCAGAGTATAAGGAAAGGAGAGAAAGGGTTTATTTTATTTTATTATTATTTAATTTTCCACAAAAAGCAACTTTTATTTTCGACCTCAAAACGAGGCCCACCGCCTGTCGTCCATAGCTAGTTACCCCCATTCCGAACACAATGGGATATGTATCGTAAGCTGATTTGATCGTTTTGATCAGTTTCCGTTGAATTTACATCTAAATCGCTATATTGAATTTTAAACGTACATTTCAAATTACCGGGGTCACATACTAACTCGAAAAATTCCAGAAAAATATTTTCAAGCTTCGTATTGACAATACGGTCCTAACAAAAGTGGTTTCGTCGAATTCCGAGTTCGTTTGCAAAATTCCCATTTTTAAGGTCCTGAATTCCATAGTGACTATTCAGAATTTTCAACTGGACATATCTTTTGATTCCCGCTATGAAATTTCGATTTTTCGGATTCGTTGGAAAGATATTCTCAAATAGATCCTATGATTTTTGGTTTCACTAAAATCCGGATTGTTTTGCACCCGGTACATTCAATTGAAGTTTGAAATCGAATTATCGAACTACCGCGCCATTTTCAATTCTATTATAATTATATATATAATTATTTATATTCTAACGACGACGCGTATAATATATACGTTCGAATTATATTCAAAATAAATTTCTGGTCGTTTTTATTTAAAATAATCTATTTTAAATGTTCAAAATTCGCTAAAATTGCCAAAATAAAAATTTTAAACTGGTCCAGATTTTCGGGGTTACTACAATCTCCCCCACTTAAAACTTTTCGTCCCCGAAAAGGAACAAAGTCGAAAGTGGTTTGATTAATCAACTCTACGTTCGATCTGCCTTCCATTCTCCAACTTTTCAGTTTCTGAGAATTTTCAAATTTTCAAAAATTTGGCTAACACCCTAAATTTTCGAAAAATTTCGCCATAACCTCCCCTGCACCAGGAGCCATGAGAAAATCCCGAAATTGCCATATAGGCCTTCTGATCTCAAAAAGAAAAAGAAAAAGCTAAGCGGCTAGCCAATAGGCTCATAAAATCATCATCACCCAAACAAAATAGGAAATTATAGTAAACATGTACCTATTTGTCAGGCAAACAAATTTTATTCTTCTGCTCTAGCCTCCTTGCTATGACCTGTTCAATGTAAGTACATATATATGCAAGCAAATATGACCAATTTTCAATACAATTCAATATTTGATTCTATTAGGCATAATGGTTCAAAATTCAATTAGGCAACAATAATCAAACAACACAATCATCAATCAATTAGTGGATTAGAGTTTCAAATTCATGATTTTTGATATATATATACTGAAAATCATGTTTTGGTGCCAATTCACAACAATGTGTTCTAACTATATTATTTTTGGTTCTCACACCAGCCTAATGGAAATATATAGAAGTCACACCTTCGAAACACGAACATGAATACTGATGATGATGCACCATCATCAGAATCATCCCCGGATGTCTAGAATGTGATTCTATATCTACCCAGTATATTAAAACTTCGAATATACGTTTATGACGCGTATATGCAAAATCTTTATATACTCGATTGTCCATATTCAAAATAAATAAATATTCAAATACGTATATAAAACAATTAAAATTTTAAAAACAAAATTGTTTTCATTTGAAAAAAAAATATACTCTTCACAATCGTTCTAGGAAACTACTGATCCTATCTCTAACGAGTCATTCTAATTGGATATTACTAATCCAATATCTGATGAATTCTTTCGTATGGTTCTAATGTGTCTTGTTCTCGAGCTCTGTAAACCAAAGCTCTGATACCAACTATGATAGCCCGTAACTTCCCCGTGAAGGAAAGAGCGGATTACCTTGAGAACAACACACAAAAGAACGCAGACGGAAAAACATTTCATTGTTATTACAACAATTCCATCAGATACAAGAATATACAGAGTATAAATGAATAAATTACATTCGACAAATATCAGAGATTACAATAAATTACATAGCAGCGGAAAATAATACAAAGCACAACTGAAGGTGATATACGGATACAGAGCTTTCTGGATATCATTCCAGCTGTAAACCAGGATCATGTGAATATAAATCTGCAAAACCAAAACTACTAGCTGCCCATGCGGAAAATAGGGGCACCCAGAGTTTAGGTTAAAACAATAAACTCCAGGTCAGTCATGTGACTGGTGTGAGAACTAAAACAGTTATTTAAAACTTTACTTTAAAAGAGAGTAATTCAAGGGACCACGCCGTATAACACGGAACGGGTTTCCTCCCAGGAATACCAGTGCATAGAATAAACAACGCAATGCTTTTTCGAAAAATGAAGCTATTATAAGACCCAGGTCCCATCACACAATGCAATGCCAGCCGGAGGATAGGGTTTTCCCTTATAATAGCCAAACATGCTTGGTACGTTTAAAACAAATCATTTGATACTATAATAAGTGTATAGTGTCAAAACAATTTCAATCATAAATATAAATCATAGACGGCATGGGTACCATATATCATGTCGCCATACTAGTTCTACAATTAAAACCGAAATACACGTATTGGAAATTGGATTTCCGTCATGAGTCGAGGCAAGGGGCAAGCTCCTCTCCACGTTCGAGACACTCTAGCAAATGCCTCAGGACTACACACTCTGGGCAATCCTGGATCCTCCAAGGCCGGTCCTCACTTACGTTAGAGGATTAGTTATTCCTGAACACACGTTTCCCGGTCCTTACAGACTTATAATCGAGGCGCCTCGCATTCCAACAACCACATAGGTGAAAAGTATATAAATGTCAGGGCTGGTAAGTCACTGACACCACCATAGCTAGAAATAAACGTCATGCACTCCTTGGGTCCTTATCCCGTTTTTGACTCATACCGAGGTGTGAGGCTCGCGAATCCACGCTATACACAAAGCTACGCCACAAAGGCCGTGCTTTGATCATCAACCACAAGACTTTGCTTTTCAACAGAAGCCTTGATCCATGCAACTCAGCGTGCCACACAGGCAATTCATGCCATGCGATTGATATCTATCGATATATAACCTCTAAGCTCGTACGTCTCAGAGAAGGGCGTTAAGCAAGAGAATAAATTCTCCGCCGCCAAACATATATATATTTAATAGAAATCAATCAACACAGAATAAAATCCAATGTCAGACACACAATCCATTTACAAGTTCGTTCTGGGTCTGAACGAAACCTGAGGCACTTTCCTCGCATATCCATCGATCTCCAATTACGTCTGGATGACCACCAACTGATTCCCTCATCTTGGGTGTACAGCCCAATCAAGATCATCAGTAATCACCCAAACGATGTGAAGACTTCCGGTCTTCAACCACAGTCTTCATCTTCGACATATCGTCGAATCGGTTATTCAGAATGGGTGTAAACCCGGCCTTTCCGAACAACCCGCATATATTGAAAACAAATGTTACACAAACACAACATACGCCTCATTCCAATTCATATTCTCAGGGAAAGGTTCCCATTAATTTTATCCAAGATAAATTCTTTACAATTTATCCTTTAATCTTCCTTTGGATGTCATTTCAAACCAAATTATGGTTTTCCAAACTAGTCCGGATTAACGAACCACACCGAAGTAATTATTTATATTATTTCCCAACCCCAACCTATTCATCCCATGAAGCAAAACTGCTAATACTCCATATCTAACACCGGGGTGTTATCGGTAAAATTAATTACCATTTCATGTTCAAATCTAATCAAAGATTTAACTATGGCTTTGGAGCAAAACTGGTGATACTCCATTCTCGCTCAATTTCTAAATTTGATAATTTAAATTATCAATTCCCCATTTCAATCTAATTGCAGATTCATTAAAACTCCTTTTACTGGGTTAAAGAACTAGTGTTATTTAAAACACAGTTCATGATAAACCCAAATCACATTCTATTTATTATCGGGTTAAAGAACAAGTGTCATTTAAAACACCCTTCACGTTAAACCCACAAATCAATTTTATTTACAACCCATTTCAAATCCAATTTATTTATTTGAAAATAAACGGGTTTTAATTTTAGTTCAAAATTAGTTCATTTCGATAAAAATCTATTTTTATCTTTTCAAATATGGAGTTTTGCATCCCAATTTTTCCCAAATCATTTCTTATGATTTTACACAAATTATTACTATTTTTAATAATTTTATCAAGGCACGTACAGTCGATTTCCATCAACGGCCATCGAACTGCACTTACAGCGACCTTTTCCAAATTTGATTTGGACGTATCTCCAAATCCAACCGTTAGATTTCAAATTTCTAATATTCTTAGAAAGCTCTTTTCGATACGAACCCAACGGTTCCGGTTTTAGGAGAATCCGACGTTCGGATCTCCCGTAATGTCCGTTTGAAGTAAATGGTCGAAATTCACGAACTGCCGCGGCGCGGCGCGTTCTATTCAGGCCATTATATTATATATATATAATATATAATATATATTTCGTCGATTTCTATTTAAAACGAATTATATAAATAGTATTAAATTCGTTTCAAAAGCAATTTCAACCTTTATTTCAAATTCAAATCAAAACTGAATTTTCTATTCTAAATCCTTTTTACTTTCATTTCTATTTGATTCAGATTCAAATCGATTTTAATTTGATTCGAATTTATTTCCTTTTTAATTCAATTCGATTCGAATTCATTTTCTATTTCTTTTCAATTCAATTCAAATTCGTTTTCTATTCAATTCAATTCAATTCAAATTCGTTTTCTATTCAATTCAATTCATTTTCGTTTTCTATTCAATTCAAATCAAATTCGTTATATATTCAATTGAAATCAAATTCGTTATATATTCAATTGAAATCAAATTCGTTATCTATTCAAATCGAATTCATTTTCGTTTTCTATTCGATTCAAATCAAACTCGTTATATATTCAATTGAAATCAAATTCGTTATATATTCAATTGAAATCAAATTCGTTATCTATTCAAATCGAATTCATTTTCTATTCTGTTCAAATTCAATTCAAATCAATTTTAAAAACGAATATAATCAATATAAATATCGTTCACGTTAAAATGGCGCATCTCTAATCAACATGGCTTTATATATTTCGATAAATTCGTTATTCTATTCAACAAATGAATATTTATTCTATTCAATGTGTGAATTTATATTTTTGTCAACACACGACTAATCTCAACGAATGAGTACTGTCCACGTGTGACTATTTTTGTTATTTACTATATTTTATGAAAATTAAGGTATCTATCGTTTGATATTAAATCAGACTCCAACTGTAAATTAGTAAGAGAACGATTCCCTGAATATTAACCCCGAAGGCCGAAACCAACATCAGATCAATATTCAGGAGACTATTCATCTCGTCTATTTTCCAGTTAGTTTCTAATTTCATATATGATAAAGATGTAAATTTTATTGTTAAAATATTTCGTTCAACACATGACTAATCTCAACGGATGAGTACAGTCAACACATGAACCTTTATTTTATATTCTTCATTTTCTAAATTGGAATGAGGCCCAATCAATTACCATATAAAGTTAATTATATGGATTCCATACAACACATGTATATAATAGCAATGATAAATAATCAACCATCATCCAAAGTGCACTACACTGTATAAGCATCAAACATAGATATCTAACGCTTATAACAGCCTGTCAATCAATCGATCGACATATTTAATCAATCAGGATGAGTGAACTTCAAATTTCATCCCAACACCCGTGTGGGGTTTCAAACATATTTTATTTGTGTAGTTGGGCGATGTGTAAAATTTATCGTCCCAATCAATGTTAGTCAAATCAGTGTACATAAACAAACCGTCCGGTTTGTAAATGAATATTTTATTTATTCACTTCCACTTTAAAAATTATATTTTTAACGATAAATATTTTATTTTAACATATGAATTTTTATTCAGTTCATTTACAAAATAAAAATGATATTTTCTATTTTTCTAATTTATTTTAGAAAATTTCGGTGGCATAACGGCACGATACTAGAAACGGGACAAGGCCTAGCCTTATCCCCGGTCTAGTGAAGGCCCACGCCATTCACACATCAATCAAATTCATTCCATTTCACCAAACAATTCAATTCAAACCAAATAATCTAACCAACTACACAACCAAACAATTTAACAAACAAGCCATCCATGGTCTGTGGATGACGGGTGTCGGGTGCTACTAAACACCGTCTGCATCCTAGCATATATATAACTAGAAAAAGGAATTGAAGAGTGAGAAGTTCTCACTGATAGCTATTCTAACTCCACGACACTTCATTGATAGAAATCTTCATCGTTCTCGCCTTTTATCACTTTCGTCGCCCGTAGCCACTACATATGTAAAAATCGAATTTTTACTTCGTCATTCAATATATAAAAATCGAATTTTTACTTCGTCATTTAATATATAAAAATCGAATTTTTACTCCGCTATTCAATATATAAAAATCGAATTTTTACTTTGCTATTCAATATATAAAAATCGAATTTTTCCTTCGCTATTCAATATATAAAAATCGAATTTTTCCTTCGTTATTCAATATATAAAAATCGAAATTTTCCTTCGCTATTCAATATATAAAAATTGAATTTTTACTTTGAAGACTTCGCCTTTTCAAATATAAAGATTTCGCCTTTTCTAATATAAAGATTTCACCTTTTCTAATTTAAAGATCTCGCCTTTTCAAATATATCATTATAAAATCACGTCTTTATTTTTCTACCCTTATAAAGATGATATTTTTAATATTTCTATCATGTAAAAATTATATTTTTAATTCTCTACACAAACAAAAATCACATTTTTACGCCTTCTATATAGTAAAGATTATATTTTTAATACTTTAAAAATATAAAAATCATATTCTTAACTAAATAAAATCTTTTCCATTTTAAATATCTTTATATTTCTAAAAATAAAAATATTTATTATTTTTTTTCCTTAATTTAAAACTGATTTAACTATGTTAAATAAATAAAATAAAAAAAACAGCAAAGGAGAACTCACGTTCAAGGGGAAGGAGGGAGTTTCTACTGGTCTGGAGCTCGTCGGCCTCGGAGCTGCTCGCGGCGGCTGAGAGAATGGCGGAGGTGGCGATTGCGGTCTGGAGGGTGAGGCGCGGTGACGGCAGGGCTTGGGCAGGGGGGTATGGAAAGGGGGCTTCGATGTCGCGTCGAGGGGGAAGAGGAGGAAGATGAGGAGGGGAGGCATGCGGTGGTGGTGGCTCTGCCACCGACGGCGGCATGGGGGGGGGGGGCATCGACGCAGGGTTTTTCTTTTTTTTTTCTTGTGGAAATGATTTTGAACGAGGGGGGGGGGCAGAGTATAAGGAAAGGAGAGAAAGGGTTTATTTTATTTTATTATTATTTAATTTTCCATAAAAAGCAACTTTTATTTTCGACCTCAAAACGAGGCCCACCGCCTGTCGTCCATAGCTAATTGCCCCCATTCCGAACACAATGGGATATGTATCGTAAGTTGATTTGATCGTTTTGATAAGTTTCCGTTGAATTTACATCTAAATCGCTATATTGAATTTTAAACGTACATTTCAAATTACCGGGGTCACATACTAACTCGAAAAATTCCAGAAAAATATTTTCTAGCTTCGTATTGATGATACGGTCCTAACAAAAGTGGTTTCGTCGAATTCCGAGTTCATTTGCAAAATTCCCATTTTTAAGGGCCTGAATTCCATAGCGACTATTCAGAATTTTCAATTGGACATATCTTTTGATTCCCGCTATGAAATTTCGATTTTTCAGATTCTTTGGAAAGATAATCTAAAATAGATCCTATGATTTTTGGTTTCACTAAAATCCGGATTGTTTTGCACCCAGTACATTCAATTGAAGTTTGAAATCGAATTATCGAACTACCGCGCCATTTTCAATTCTATTATAGTTATATATATAATTATTTATATTCTAACGACGACGCGTATAATATATACGTTCGAATTATATTCAAAATAAATTTCTGGTCGTTTTTATTTAAAATAATCTATTTTAAATGTTCAAAATTCGCTAAAATTGCCAAAATAAAATTTTTAAACTGGTCCAGATTTTCGGGGTTATTACAGTTCTCATCGATAATAGACAAATTACCCCCTTCTTGGAAAGAAAAGGAAACTATTGAAACACAAGAAGGAGGATATAAGTCTAAACGGCCTTGCATAATATTTGCAAGTTGAACAACAACCGACACAGAAAGATGCTCAAGATGAAACAGTTGTTGATACATCAGAAGTCCATATAGTGGAGGAAAAGAAACCAAATAATGCTTCGAATAACTCTTCTAATAAGAAGAGGAAAGGACAGAACAACAATAATTCCTAAAACCAGAAAAGAAAAAATGGTTGCTACTTTTGTGGTAAACCGGGACATTTCAAAAGGGATTGTCGCTTCTGGAAAAAGAAGCAACAATCTGAAAAAGAAAAGTTTGCAGCAGTCATATCAGAAGGTAATATGATTGAACAAGACAATTCTTGGTGGATCGATTCTGGTGCTACTAAGCATATCTGCATAGACAAGAATTAATTCAAGAAACTGGAACTAACCAAAGATGAAGAATACCTATACATGGGAAATTCAACAAAGGTGGAGTTCAAAGGGAAGGGATTGTGGATCTGGAATTCACGTCCAGAAAAGTTCTGACTTTAAATGATGTGTATTATGTACCCGAAATTAGGAAGAATCTTGTTTCATGAAGTCTTCTTAATAAGTTTGGTTTTAAACAAGTCTTTGAGCCAGACAAATATGTGTTGACCCAAGGCGGTGTGTTTGTAGGAAAAGGGTACATGTCTGATGGTATGTTTAAACTGAATGTTGATATTAATAAAAGTATTCTGCTTATATTATTGGCTCATTTTCATTGTGGCATAATAAATTAGGACATGTTAATCATAAACGTATGCTTGATATGATATCATTGAAACTGATTCTCAAACACCAAAATGATATGCTAGATAAGTGTAGGATATCTTCATTAACTAAGATCACTAGAAAACCATTTCCTAATAAAACGGAAAGTGCAACAAAATTGTTATAACTTATTCATAGTGATGTATGTGATATGCATAGCACTCCTACTAGAGCTGGAAAGAAATATTTTGTCACATTTATATGTGACTATTCTAAATATTGTTATGTTTATCTTATGCATGCTAAAAGTGAAGTGTTAAATTCATTTATGAATTATAAAACTGAAGTAGAAAACTAGTGGGATGCTAAAATTAAAACACATAGAACTGATAGCGGAGGCGAGTATCAATTTCCTGAATATTGTGAATCAGTAGGAATTATACGTGAAACATCTATTGCTTATACTCCACAACAAAATGGAGTGGCTGAAAGGAAAAATAGAACCCTTGTCGAAATGGTAAAAGCAATGTTGTGTAATTCTGGACTCAATACTAGTTTCTGGGGAGAAGCTTTACTTACTACATGTTATATTCTGAATAGAATACCTCATAAGAAAAGTAAAATTACTCCTTATGAACTTTGGAAGAAAAGAAAACCAAATCTTAATTATTAACAAATTTGGGGATGTAAAGCGATTGTCCGATTACCTGAACCAAAAATAAGGAAATTGGGATAAAAGGCTATCGAGTGCATATTCTTAGGATATGTTCAATATAGCAAAGGATACAGGTTTCTAGTAATAGAACCTAATAGCTCTATAGAAGTAAATCCAGTAACGGAATCAAGGGATGCAGTGTTTTATGAGAATAGATTTACATCTATTCAAAATAAACCGATTCATGAAACGGTGGAGGTCAATACACTTACTAATGAAATGGTGGAGGTTAATGAACCAACTATTGAATCTGTAGAAAAAACTGATGGAAATATCAATGAAAATGGTGATTCTCTTAGGAGAAGTAATCAAAGAAGGATAGAAAAACTTTTGGACCAGACTTCGTCGTATATTTGGTTGAAGGAACTAGAAATAATGTAGAACATCAATTAATGATATCCACAAAATTAGAATCTGATTCTCTAACATATAATGAAGCAATGAAATAACAAGATTCATCATTTTGGAAAGAAGCTGTAAATGATGAAATGAATTCTACTATGGGAAATAAAACATGGAAACTAGTAGATTTACCTTCTGGTTCTAAATCAATATGATGTAAATGGATATTTAAGAAAAAGTTAAAAGCAGATGGCATAATCGAAAAATTTAAAAGCAAGATTAGTTGCAAAATGATTCACACAGAAAGAAGGAATAAATTATTTTGGTACATATGCCCCAATAGCAAGAATTTCAACTATTAGGACTTTAATTGAATTAACTTCTATATATAATTTTGAAATTCATCAAATGGACATCAAGACTGCATTTCTAAATGGAGAACTTGATGAAGAGATATATATGTCTCAACCAGAAGGTTTTATAATGCCTGGATAAGAGCATAAAGTATGTAAACTTGTCAAATCACTTTATGGTCTTAAACAAGCACCAAAGAAATGGCATGAAAAGTTTGATAAAACTATTATTTCTAATGGATTTAGGATTTTTGAATTTGACAAATGTGTCTATAGCAAGTTTCATTCAGGTAAAAGTGTAGTTATATGCCTTTACGTGGATGATATGCTTATATTTGGAACAATACTTCGAGTATTGAAGAAAATAAAAGATATCTATCTTCATGCTTTGACATGAAAGATATGGGAGTCACTGAAATGATTCTTGGAATAAGAATCATGAAAACTAAAGAAGGGTTATCAATTACCCAGTTTCATTACATTGAGAAATTTTTGAGAAGGTTCAATCTATTTGATTGTAAACCTATGTCTACTCTTTTTTATTCAAATATGCAGTTGTACACTAACGGGAATGCAATTGCATGCACATGACCAGATATTGCCTATGTTGTTGGAAAACTGAGTAAATATACTAGTAACCCTAGTCATATCCACTGGAATGCAATACATAGAATTTTAAAGTATTTAAAAGGTACCATAAATTATGGTATACATTACAATGGTTATATCTAAGTGTGATAGAAGGATACACATATGCTACTTGGAACACTGGAAGTGAAGATAATAAATCAACTAGTGGATGGATATTCACTCTTGGTGGGGGAGCAATATCTTGGGCCTCAAAGAAACAAACATATATTGTTGATTCAGCCATGGCTGCTGAGTTTATAGCACTAACTTCTGGTAGTAAAGAAGCAGAATGGTTAAGGAATTCATTATTAGAAATTCCTATGTGGCCAAAACCTATGCCACCAATATCTATTCATTGTGATAGTCAATCAACATTGTCACAAGCATATAACCAAGTTTATAATGGTAAATCAAGACATATTAGTCTAAGGCACAGTATGGTTAGGCAAATGCTCACTGAAGGGGTAATTACCATAGATTTTGTGAGATCTAGCCAAAATTTGGTAGATCCATTTACTTAAGGACTTGCAAGGAACTTAGTGATAAAAATATCATAGGGAATGGGTTTAAAGCCTATACAATACAATCGCTAATGAAAGAAACTCAACTCAGCATAATAAAGAAATTTATTATCTTGAGTTCAAAGAGCAAAAGTACTTCATTTGTTTGCGGTTGGAAGCACTATAATATTTAGTCAGAAAAACTAAATAGTATCATACATTCAAGGGAAAAGTGATTGGTACTTATAATGACAAAGAGAGGATGTTCTGCTTAGAAATTAGTAGGTTTATAACAGATATGCTGTTGAGGTGTGTGTTATAAGGCACTTCTGATAATCCTAGCTATACGAATGCAACGAAGATCGTGTCGCCTTCTGCGAGATTTTGGCTTGATCTCTATGGGCATTCATGAAAGAAAATGCAGACCAAAGGCCAATCCACGGGTCGGGCAAACATACTATCTGGAAAATATGAAAATGAGTGTGTGACAATCACATCCGATAGATCATATAGGATCGATGGTTCAATGCTTAGTCAACCACTCTATCCTGATATACTCTGATGGGTTTTCACTATGTATTGATTAAAATCTGTAAGACATCTATACTTATGCACAAATTTTCCTGCATATAAATGACAAGAGGAATTTATTTAAAATTTGGTGGAGGATTGTTAGAGGAAATTTGAAATAAATGAAATGAGGAAAGAACAAAAGGGAAATTTTGATTTGTCCCACATCATGTAACATAACATAGTATGCAACTATATATGTAAAAGCAGGATGTGTTATATCGAAAGAAAGAGGAGGAGAGATAAGGCAAGAACATGACATACATGACATTGGCATGAACAGGATAATATTCAAAGGTCAAAAGACAGGCCTTGGTCCTTGGGGCTCTTGGGGTTTCATGATCAGATGGGACTTGGAATACCAATGGGCTTACTATGTAACAAACCATTTTTATTATGCTCACAGAAATTGAAGTCGTTACCCGTCGACTGGTGCTTTTTGCACCAGTCAACTGATGTAGGATTTTATCATAACCATTCGACATGTATTATATAGACCAGTCGACTGGTCAGGACTGAACGAACATAATTTGTTTAAATTTTAAATAAATGGATATGACTGCTTAGAGAGATGCAATGTTTTATATTTACCAGTCAACTGGTACAATATAGACCAGTCGACTGGTACAATATAGACCAGCCGACTGGTACGAAGAGGTGTGCCTTTTTCTGAAAGGAAATGGATGCTACTGTTCGAAGAATCGCAACCTTTTCTTTGAATAGAAGCACCCATATCTCCTCAGTTCTATAAAAACAGGACTGAACTCTAGTTTTGAATAACTTTAGTTCTAATCTACATCTTCTTCTTTCTACATTCTCTGCCATCTCTTAAACAAATAAATCGATTGACTTATAGTTTGCAGGCTAAAATTCTATTATCTTGTCACTGCAGCAATCTAATCTATGATAGTGAATCATCGTGTTTGTGCAACCATGTCGATTAAAGATATTCAATATCTGCTCCGTTGTATCTTCGAACAAATTTTCCATTACTTGTGCACATAAGATAAGAGGGCAAATACTTTTTTTAGGATAATGATCAATACATCGTGCCTCGGAGATTTTAGTTTTCAGAAAATCAACGATGATTTTATTCCAACATTTCTCACCAAATTAAATACGAACGGTTCATTCTATCTCCCAACACATGTTCTCATTCTCATTATCGATGTTCGAAAAATTAATTTCCGACTTCCTCGTTAATAACGTAGGAATAAATAAAGAAGCTCTAAAAGATTTCAACTACATAAACACACACATATATTTCCATATATTATTTTTGAAAAGCCTTTTTTTTCAAAAAATTCCCAAGTACGTTCTCTGTACACTTGCTTAATTCCTAGAGAATCTAATCTCTAATACCAAATGTAACAACCTATATTTTTTAACATATACCATGTTTAGAAAATATAAGTTGCTAGGTTTTTAAAACATTACAGAGCATAAATATAAAGATAAAATTCTAAGTCACTATACATTTCAGATCTCATAGTGAAAGGGATTCAAATATAAATGAAGAAATATACATATCATAGAAAGAGCCTTTGAAAAGCTAGAGTTATAAAATACTGTAACACCCCACCTCCGCCAGTGCCACTCTTGCAAGGGCACTGACTTTGGAGGGGCGTTTAAACAAGGTAAACATGCATGCAGATATCACAAGACAGAACATATAAGTAAAAAAAACAAAGTAAATATAGCAGCGGATAAAAACTAGCATATCAAAACCATAAGTTAAGTTACAACACAGTACTTGATCATTATTTTCCATAAACAAAGTCTAGAAACATAAAACTGGAAACTGGAAAGGAAAACATAAAGTAGCTATCCCCAAGGTAGAAAACCATAGCGAGCTCAAGTCCAAAGCATACATGAGCTATCCAGGAAAAGCAGCTAAGATCCAAGCTAAGTACTGGTATTCCCGCCCTGTAAACCTGGGGAGGGGGGGGGGAACGAAAGAAAAGAGGCGAAAGAAAATGGGTCAGTCAAAAGACTAGTAAGTCCTACCTACTATTGTACAACAACTAATAAAGTTAACTGTATATGTAAACAAGGATGAGTCATAGGATGATAACTGGCATGGAAAAAGTCAACAAGATAGATCAAGTGTGGCACCGCATATACAAGGTTGAGGTTTGCACCAAGTGTACTAGTATCACAAGTCATGTCAAGTGTAAACAAGAAGTGATCCCCAGGCCCAAGTTTGGCCCAACATCATGAATGACCTAAACCAAGGTCCAACTAGCACGGTCTAGTCGATCGGCTCTCCTAAAGCCTAACTCGTCAAGTGTCGGTGTCATACGGCCCAACTACGAAGTGTAGCTAAACTGTGCTAGGTCCACCCTAGGGTGTATCAAGTCCTAGGGTGTCAACCACTGACACAAACCAAGCACGCATAGTTTAAACCTACTGGTGCCCGTGCCTGCTTTTTCAACTCCGGACCATGTGCACGACCATGGCCCGCCTGAACCTACACCGGCGCACCTACACAGCCGTCGTCTTGGTCGCTTACATGTCATCCCAGTAATCGTGCCCCACCCTAGCCTAGTACCTAGGGTATCATGATACAACTAAGAGGGTTACTGGTGCAAAGGACCACGTAACTAGGGTTTCCTTAATGGGTTAAACGTGGTTAACCCAACTCATCCAAGTACCAAGTTGGTTAAGTGTACCCAAGGTTCATGACTTAACCCTATCAACCCATCGTGTTTAATTGGTTAAGTATTCAAGCGGTCCATGACTTAACCCTACCATGTGGCATTAATTAATTTAATGCACCCAACTTCTCACATTAGACCTTGTTGTGGTTACTAGTTAGGCCGGGCAGGTCCGGGTAGGTTTACACCACAACTTAGTCTAACCTCGGGTTTCACGTGCAACATGACCAACTACTCACATTGGGTCCTATTGCTTGTAGCCACTAGTTAAGCCGGTCGGTTCCGGGTAGGTTTATGCTACAAGCTCAACCCAACCTCGAGTTGGCCATCCTCATGTTTTCTAAGTGTCATGTCCATCATGTTTCCAAAACACATTACAAATTTTCAAGCAATTGGGTAGACCTAACTTAATAGGTAAATTCCCAATGGGTAGACCTAACTTAATAGGTAAATTCCCAAGCTTACATTTTTATGTCTTTTAAGTTTACCCAACCCCAAACGCAATCCCCTCGCTTACATATCGCAATAGTGCATAAAGGATAGAAAGAGGGAACTTGGCAAAATCATGACATAAAGGTGTTGGAGCCACAAGTTAAACATGGTGGCATATGAGACAAAGATGTGATCACAAACTTGCATATCATGTTATCAACTTGCAAAATATTCCTAAGCATGCATAACATCATTTTAACTTGCATAGTGTTCATATGCATGCATAACATGGTTTCAACTTGCATAAGGTTCATATGCATGCATAACATCAAACTTGGCAAATAGGCGGAACATGGCCATAGATAGCATGAGATAAGGACTAGTAACATGCATATAACATTATATGCATGTTAATACAAGGTTTATGAGAGTTTCAAAGTTGCATCATGCAACATTTCCAACCAAAGATCACATCTTTCTATGCATAAAGCCAAGGTAATGACTTTACTAACATGCATAGAGTAAGCTTATGCATAAAATCATAAGATCAAAGCACATATCATGATTAACCCCAAACTCAACTTGCAACATAACATATTAACTTCATAGTTAAAATACAAGAGTAGAAATAGGCTTACAATGCTTATGTGGACTCAAATGAGTATAGCAAATGTAAGAAACCCCTTATGCAACAAATTAAAACCCCAAAATGCAAGCAAACTTGATCAAGACTCCTCCTTTATGATGCCAATAGAGAAACAAGACTTTAATGCAAGCTAAAGAGGATCATACAAGCCTAAATACACTTGTATGCATGGAAATCTCTTAGAAATTTGATTTAGGAATTTTATGAAGAGAGTGGAGGCCATGAGAGGATTGATTTTGCCATAGTTTAGTTGTATGAATGAATAATGATGATTTAGGGTAGGTTAGGGTCTTATTTATAGAGTAGGCAAGTGTTTTAGGCCATAGGATTAAACCTAGATTCAATCCAAGCCATCAAAGCATGTCTTGGGGAAGAAGTCAAGTGTAGGAACCATCAAGGGCCTTTAGATTAAAGATGAACCATGAGAACCATCCAAATGCAAAATCTGCATTTGAGCGAATCGGCCCACGGGTTGACAGCCAAACACCCTGGATTAACCCCTAGTCGACCCAGCGGGCTTGGGTCGACCTCAAAAATCAGCCGGTTCGGTTATTCCCCTCTCCCAATTCGCTGTTTTGAACATTTTTGCATATTTATTTATTTAATTTTCAATTATATATATATATATATATCAATATATATATTTCTCTGCGCAACCCATTTCACTTAATTAAGTATACTTTAATTTGGGAATTTTTCGTGAAACTTCGCGAGGCCATATCTTGGTCATACGGACTCCGATTTTCGAAAACTCAGACTCTATTTCGCGTATTTTTCCGAGACGAACGCAATGGAATAGCCCGTTTCCCTTGATTCAGATTTTACAGTTTAATTCTGCCTCCATTTATGTTATAACATGTTATTCAAAAATACGGGTTGTTACATTCTCCCCTCCTTAAAGGATTTCGACCCCGAAATATCCAAGTTAGGAAGAACGTATCCTACCATCCATCATCCATCTACTCAAAACATCATCCACGAGCAATCATTGTCCTAAAAAGGTTCTAAATGCTGTATGATCATATGCAAAGGTGTGTGTATATGTACTTATCTAATGCAAATATCATCAATGCAGATTATGTTAGTGAAATGAATCCATATGTATGCAATTCCTAACATAATGTATAACATCTATATGTGTGCACATCACATACATCCATATGCAACATCCATGTGATAACACAAAAATTTTCATCCATGAATAAGCATAAACACTCATGCATATGTAATATGAGAGTGTGTGAGCCGATCTTAGTGCCTAATGTGTATCATGCATCCACGAGTATCCACTTGCAACCACTTGCAACCATCAAGCATAACATGTTTCAAATACATGTTTCATCCAAAGGGTTTCTACCTAAGGTTCTCATGACAAGGTTAGCACGATAACTAGATAAACATGGATAGCAAAGAGAAAGATATGCTAACAAAGAAAAGAGATTGAGAGTGTACCCTCAAAAAGGAATGGATAAAGCCCACGCATCTTCTCCTCGGTTTCCCAAGTTGCGTCTTCTTCGGCTTCACCCCATTGAACCTTCACCAACTTGACCTCTCGATTCCTTAGCTTCTTGGTCTCCGTCCCCAAGATATGAATCGGAGCTCTCCTCAAAGTAGCTTCTTTCTCCACTTCCACATCTTCCAGAACACTTGGCTCAACAACCTCTGCTGACTCATGTAAACACTTCCGGAGATGCGAGACATGAAAAACATCGTGTACTCCGGCAAGCTTCTCGGGAAATTTCACTCTATAAGCCATCTGCCCGATCCTCTCTATAATAGGGAAGGGTCCAACAAATCTCGGTGCTAACTTCCCAACGGCTCCAAATCGGACCACATTCCGCAAAGGAGAAACCTTCACGAAAACCATATCTCCAACATCAAACTCCAAATCAGATCTTCGCTTATCAGCATAGGATTTCTGTCGGTCTTGGGCCGCTTTCATCCGTCTTCGAATCAACTCGATCTTCTCGGATGCATCTCTGATCATATCAGGCCCAAGTATAAGCTTATCTGTAGTCTCCCACCAACATGTAGGCGACTTGCACGGCCTCCCATATAAAGCTTCAAATGGTGCCATCCCTATGCTTGCTTGATAGCTGTTATTATATGCAAACTCAACAAGAGGAATATGGTCTTCCCAAGTACCACCAAAATCCAGAATACAAAGCCTTAACAGATCCTCGAGTACCCTATTCACCCTTTCGGTTTGACCGTCCGTCTGTGGGTGATAAGCAGTACTTAGATTTAACCTCGTGCCCATGGCTTCTTGCAAGCTATTCCAGAACTGACTTGTAAAAATTGGGTCACGGTCACTGACTATACTAGAAGGGACTCCATGAAGTCTCACAATCTCACGAAGATATACAGACGCTAGCCAAGATGCCGTCCTCTTGCTCTTTATCGGAATGAAATGAGCACTCTTCGTAAGTCTGTCCACAATAACCCAAATGCTCGTATTCCCTTTCCTTGACCTTGGTAGCCCATCAATAAAATCCATGGAAATACTCTCCCACTTCCAAAGTGGAACGTCTAGAGGATGCAATAGCCCACCAGGCTTCTTCGACTCGGCCTTAACTTGCTGGCAAATGATGCATCTAGAAACAAACTCTGCCACATCCTTCTTCATCTCAGGCCAAAAGAAAATACGCTTCATATCTTTATACATCTTATCTCCGCCTGGATGTATAGTCAACTTAGAGCGATGCGCTTCCTCAAGAATTTTTCTTACTAGATCTCCTACCACTGGAACACATAACCTTCCATCTCTCCTCAGCCAACCCTTGTCATCAATAGAATATCGAGCGAGATGACTAGACGTCTCTCCTCGAATCAGCTTATCTATAATCTCAACTATCTAAGGGTCTTCTTTCTGCGAAGCCCCAACTTGATCAAGAAGGGTAGGTCTGAGTTCCAGAGATGCTAATGAACCGGTCATCGACTCAATTGCCAAAGAGAAATCAAAGGTTGCCACATACTCTAAATTCTTCATCTCAACGAATAGAGGACTTAGGGTCAACATCTTTCTGCTTAGTGCATCAGCCACAACATTACCCTTGCCAGGGGTATAAGCTATCTCGAAGTCATATGATGCCAAGAATTCCATCCACCTTTGCTGCCTAAGATTCAGATCTTTCTGCGAGAAGAGATACTTGAGTGATTTGTGATCAGTATACAACTCAAACCTTTCGCCTAAAATATAGTGGCGCCAGGAATTGAGTGCAAAGACAATCGCCGCTAACTCCAAGTCATGAGTGGGGTAGTTCTTCTCATGAACTTTAAGTTGCCTACCCCCATAACATATCACTCTTCTCTCCTGCATCAGAACAGCGCCTAACCCCGTGCCACATGCATCGGTATACACGGTAAACATTTTACCGCCATCGGGTAATGCCAAAACTGGAGCTGTGGTAAGGGCCCTTTTGAGCCTTTGAAAAGCAAGCTCACACTCTAAGTCCCATGCAAAGACTAAGTTCTTCTTCGTCAATCTAGTGAGAGGGGCCGAAATCTTAGCGAAGTCTCTAATGAACTTCCTATAGTAGCCTGCCAGACCGAGAAAGCTTCGCACTTCGGTTGCATTCCTAGGAGTCTTCCAGTCTTGAACTGCAACCACTTTCGCGGGATCCACAGCTATACCCTACTTAGAAATTATATGCCCAAGAAATCGGACTTCCACTTTCCAAAAGTAGCATTTGGAGAACTTGGCTTTCAACTGATGGCCTCTAAGTGTATCCATCACTTCCTTGAGGTGTCTAGCATGTTCTTCCTCGTCTTTTGAAAAGATCAGAATATCATCCATGAAGACAACAGCAAACTTGTTAAGGAACTCCCTGAACACCCTACTCATCAAATCTACGAAGTAGGCGGGTGCATTAGTCAAGCCGAATGGCATAACAAGCCATTCAAAGAATCCGTCTGGAGTCCTAAATGTAGTCTTATCAATGCCGTTTTCGGCCACTCTAAGCTGATGAAATCCGGTGGCTAAATCAAGCTGAGAGAAAACAGAAGCACCAACAAGCTGGTCGAAGAGGTCATCTATCCTCGGTAATGGATGCCTATTCTTCTTGGTCAGCTTGTTCAACTCTCGATAATCAACACATAGACGAAGCGAGCCGTCCGCCTTAGTAGCGAACACTACAGGAGCACCCCATTCAGAAATGCTTCGCCTAATAAAATTCTTCTCAAGTAGCTCCTTGATTTGCTTACTGAGCTCTCTCCTTTCACGTGGGGCCATGTGCCTAACTGGTAAGGAGACTGGCTTAGCATTATCAACCAGATAAATGCGGAAATCTATCTCTCGCTTAGGGGGTAACCCCTTAACTTCTTCAAAGACATCAGGGTATTCTCGAACCACCCTTACAGATTGCAGATCATCGATGGACGAGTCAAGAGATTCAAGATAACATAGCATGACGGGATCTAGCGGGTTGCAAGAAATCTCTAGGGTATTACCCAGGTGAGTCATGAGTCTCACCACCCTATGCTCACAATCGAGAATGGCTCCATAGCGGGACAACCAATCCATGCCCAAGATCAACCCGTATCCCGTGAACCCGAGAACATAAGCATCACACGAGAATTCTACGGTCAAGATAGAAATCCTCAAATCCATACAGATCATAGATAAATGGGCTGAACCCCCAATCGGATTTGAAACACTAACGGGATCCTCAACAAGACTAGTACTTAGGTGCAAACTTCCAACAACATCAGAAGAAATAAAGGTATGCGATGCGCCCGAATCAAACAAAGTGCGAACAGGAAAACCAGAAATATAAAAAAGACTTTCCACAGAAATAGTACCTCGGTCCTGAACTGGAGTGGTGTTGAGAGCATGCACTTGCCCTCCAGATGAACCTGCGCGCTGAGTTTGTCCATACCCCTGCTTCTTAGGGCAATCCTTGCTAAAATGTCCCGTCTCTCCACAATGAAAGCATCCACCCAATTTCATTCTCTTCTTCCTACATTCCTTGGCCACGTGCCCAACAATCCCACAAAAGTGGCACTTTCTTGTGTCCTTTGCCTTGTTCTTGTTTCCCTTGTTGTTCTGATTACTCTGATTCCCTCCCCACTTGGAGTCTGCCTTCTTAGGCTGAGTCTCATTGGGCTTGACTTCTTTCTTCCCATTCTTATCCTCTCCCTGCAGCAATGCCATGTCTACCAGGCTCTCGAAAGTGGCCCCCATGGGTATGTGTGACATGGCTAGACCTTGTAATGGCTCATTTAACCCTCGTGCAAAACGTAGAGCCTTCTTCTCGGGAGTATTGACCATGTCCAAACCGAATCGGGCAAGCTGGTTGAACTTATTCACATATTCTCTCACCGTCATGTCTCCTTGCTTCAAGGCTATGAACTTCTCTAGTTGCAAATTTGCCTCCACAGACGATAAAAACTTAAGCCCAAACCTTGCCCTAAAGTCGGCCCAGGTTTCTACGGGCCTAGTAGCACTGGTGACCTCCCACCAATAAGAAGCTTCCTCCTTTAGTAGCCAAACCGCCAACAGAACCTTTCTACGGTCCTCTATATCAAAGATGGCAAAGAGATCTTCGGTCTCCTTCAACCAATTTCTTGCTTCCACAAAAGTCTCCGTCCCAATAAATTTTTTGCCACCCATTGCCTTGAAGTCCTTGCAAACCTTGGCGAAATCGGCTTGTGGTTGTTGAGGAGGAGGAGGAGGGGGTGGAACCTCAGTGATAGTGGGAGTGGTTGCTGGACCTGCATTGTTGGCCCTAGCTTCCAAGTACCTCCGGAACCATCCGGGAATGGTGACTCCCTCAGGAAGATTGAGATCGGCCATGCTGAAAAAAAGGAAAAGATAGATTTAGAACGAGGAAACGAAGGATAGTGCTTATGGCTCTTGGGGGATAGCCTTTCAAAATAAACTAGACTTTTCTTTGGAAAATACTTAATTGGTTTTGAAAATAGCTTTTAAAAGTAACATTAAAACCCTTTTTGCTCCAATCTTGTAAACCTTATGCTCTGATACCAAATGTAACACCCCACCTCCGCCAGTGCCACTCTTGCAAGGGCACTGACTTTGGAGGGGCGTTTAAACAAGGTAAACATGCATGCAGATATCACAAGACAGAACATATAAGTAAAAAAAACAGAGTAAATATAGCAGCGGATAAAAACTAGCATATCAAAACCATAAGTTAAGTTACAACACAGTACTTGATCATTATTTTCCATAAACAAAGTCTAGAAACATAAAACTGGAAACTGGAAAGGAAAACATAAAGTAGCTATCCCCAAGGTAGAAAACCATAGCGAGCTCAAGTCCAAAGCATACATGAGCTATCCAGGAAAAGCAGCTAAGATCCAAGCTAAGTACTGGTATTCCCGCCCTGTAAACCTGGGGGGGGGGGGAACGAAAGAAAAGAGGCGAAAGAAAATGGGTCAGTCAAAAGACTGGTAAGTCCTACCTACTATTGTACAACAACTAATAAAGTTAACTGTATATGTAAACAAGGATGAGTCATAGGATGATAACTGGCATGGAAAAAGTCAACAAGATAGATCAAGTGTGGCACCGCATATACAAGGTTGAGGTTTGCACCAAGTGTACTAGTATCACAAGTCATGTCAAGTGTAAACAAGAAGTGATCCCCAGGCCCAAGTTTGGCCCAACATCATGAATGACCTAAACCAAGGTCCAACTAGCACGGTCTAGTCGATCGGCTCTCCTAAAGCCTAACTCGTCAAGTGTCGGTGTCATACGGCCCAACTACGAAGTGTAGCTAAACTGTGCTAGGTCCACCCTAGGGTGTATCAAGTCCTAGGGTGTCAACCACTGACACAAACCAAGCACGCACAGTTTAAACCTACTTGTGCACGTGCCTGATTTTTCAACTCCGGACCATGTGCACGACCATGGCCCGCCTGAACCTACACCGGCGCACCTACACAGCCGTCGTCTTGGTCGCTTACATGTCATCCCAGTAATCGTGCCCCACCCTAGCCTAGTCCCTAGGGTATCATGATACAACTAAGAGGGTTACTGGTGCAAAGGACCACGTAACTAGGGTTTCCTTAATGGGTTAAACGTGGTTAACCCAACTCATCCAAGTACCAAGTTGGTTAAGTGTACCCAAGGTTCATGACTTAACCCTATCAACCCATCGTGTTTAATTGGTTAAGTATTCAAGCGGTCCATGACTTAACCCTACCATGTGGCATTAATTAATTTAATGCACCCAACTTCTCACATTAGACCTTGTTGTGGTTACTAGTTAGGTCGGGCGGGTCCGGGTAGGTTTACACCACAACTTAGTCTAACCTCGGGTTTCACGTGCAACATGACCAACTACTCACATTGGGTCCTATTGCTTGTAGCCACTAGTTAAGCCGGTCGGTTCCGGGTAGGTTTATGCTACAAGCTCAACCCAACCTCGAGTTGGCCATCCTCATGTTTTCTAAGTGTCATGTCCATCATGTTTCCAAAACACATTACAAATTTTCAAGCAATTGGGTAGACCTAACTTAATAGGTAAATTCCCAATGGGTAGACCTAACTTAATAGGTAAATTCCCAAGCTTACGTTTTTATGTCTTTTAAGTTTACCCAACCCCAAACGCAATCCCCTCGCTTGCATATCGCAATAGCGCATAAAGGATAGAAAGAGGGAACTTGGCAAAATCATGACATAAAGGTGTTGGAGCCACAAGTTAAACATGGTGGCATATGAGACAAAGATGTGATCACAAACTTGCATATCATGTTATCAACTTGCAAAATATTCCTAAGCATGCATAACATCATTTTAACTTGCATAGTGTTCATATGCATGCATAACATGGTTTCAACTTGCATAAGGTTCATATGCATGCATAACATCAAACTTGGCAAATAGGCGGAACATGGCCATAGATAGCATGAGATAAGGACTAGTAACATGCATATAACATTATATGCATGTTAATACAAGGTTTATGAGAGTTTCAAAGTTGCATCATGCAACATTTCCAACCAAAGATCACATCTTTCTATGCATAAAGCCAAGGTAATGACTTTACTAACATGCATAGAGTAAGCTTATGCATAAAATCATAAGATCAAAGCACATATCATGATTAACCCCAAACTCAACTTGCAACATAACATATTAACTTCATAGTTAAAATACAAGAGTAGAAATAGGCTTACAATGCTTATGTGGACTCAAATGAGTATAGCAAATGTAAGAAACCCCTTATGCAACAAATTAAAACCCCAAAATGCAAGCAAACTTGATCAAGACTCCTCCTTTATGATGCCAATAGAGAAACAAGACTTTAATGCAAGCTAAAGAGGATCATACAAGCCTAAATACACTTGTATGCATGGAAATCTCTTAGAAATTTGATTTAGGAATTTTATGAAGAGAGTGGAGGCCATGAGAGGATTGATTTTGCCATAGTTTAGTTGTATGAATGAATAATGATGATTTAGGGTAGGTTAGGATCTTATTTATAGAGTAGGCAAGTGTTTTAGGCCATAGGATTAAACCTAGATTCAATCCAAGCCATCAAAGCATGTCTTGGGGAAGAAGTCAAGTGTAGGAACCATCTAGGGCCTTTAGATTAAAGATGAACCATGAGAACCATCCAAATGCAAAATCTGCATTTGAGCGAATCGGCCCACGGGTTGACAACCAAACACCCTGGATTAACCCCTAGTCGACCCAGCGAGCTCGGGTCGACCTCAAAAATCAGCCGGTTCGGTTATTCCCCTCTCCCAATTCGCTGTTTTGAACATTTTTGCATATTTATTTATTTAATTTTCAATTATATATATATATATATATATATATCAATATATATATATATTTCTCTGCGCAACCCATTTCACTTAATTAAGTATACTTTAATTTGGGAATTTTTCGTGAAACTTCGCGAGGCCATATCTTGGTCATACGGACTCCGATTTTCGAAAACTCGGACTCTATTTCGCGTATTTTTCCGAGACGAACGCAATGGCATAGTCCGTTTCCCTTGATTCAGATTTTACAGTTTAATTCTGCCTCCATTTATGTTATAACATGTTATTCAAAAATACGGGTTGTTACAAATACGTTGTTCATCAATCATGATTTAAATTGTAGACTTCTAATACAATCGATCACTATAAGAGAAAAACTTAAGACATTTGAACTCCATCATGGAGCTTAGTTTTCCCCGTGCTATATCAAATCATCCTAACATATCATCATGTGATGTAGGGAAATAAGGAGTGGGGGTAAGTCAGACAAAAGTGTAGTAGATGAAGCAAGATCAATAAGGAATTTAAACGCAATAGACTTCACGTCTACTCTAGATGATACAAAGTGTATGAGTAGCGTATATGCACCATTACATGCCTAGGGTCCCAAGTCCAGGCCCGGTCCAACTCAAAAATGGGCCCTGGGACGTAACATGCAGGTGAAGATCAAATGTAGAAGTGTTGCAAAAAAATTGATGAATGTAGGAATCGAACCCAACACTTCAAGCTAATCAACCAAACATTATACCACATATGCAGCTTACACAATTGTGTATTGTTTACTACATGAATTATTTATAAAGAAAACTCTTACGATTGGGCCCTTCTAACAATTGGGCCCTGGGCCGTCGCTCGATTTGCACAGGCCCAGGGCCGACCCTACAAAAGTCAAAGGTCATACAATTAATAAAAATAGAATAATTACAGATCATATTGTCAAATTTGGGGGTTTATTGTCCTAGTTTTATTCACAACAAGGCCTGGATAGGAATAACTCGAACATACTTTCGCATAGTAGCTCATTGTATATACCATGTCCAAACCCTTGCTCCTAGCAATAAAATGCTTGTTACATACCCTTTTATGGTCATCGTGTCATATGATTGATGGTTTTCGCTACGAACAAAAACCAAAATTAGTTTAACCATAAGCGCACAAGGTTAGTTGTAATAAAATATATGAGTATGGGTCAAATCAGCATGAAGTTGTATAATTTCTATTGCCAGTTTAGATCTGGGCGAGCTAAAAGCGATTGAATAATATATGTGATTAGGGGAAAAATAAGAAATTGTTGAATTTAAAAGAAACGAAATTGCAAAAATAAGAGAAATGAATAATTGAGTAATGAAATCAAATAGCAAAACAAAGACAAAATATAGGCAATAGTGAATAACTGATCGATTAACAAAAGCTTAAAGAAATATGAAAGAGATATCTCAGCCACTTAGCTAACTAATATATCTCACTAAATAAAATAAATAACAAGGGAATATGAAAGAGAACAAAATAAAAATAAATCTTGATCTGAATGTATGAATTTTATAGAACTTTTGATCCGATCCATCTCTAGAAACTTCCATAATCTTATGTCCTCTAGAAGGTGCTTGCTATAACAATGTACTTGGATACAAAAATATGTGGTTCATGGGATTTGAACTCGTGACTTTCTAATAAATGCATGTCCTCAAACTAACTAAGCTACAATAGTCTTAGATTATAAATAAGCATTTTCTTCTTATCAACAAATCCTAGAAGTTGTATCATTATTTTTAAGCACATTCTTCAATAATTTCTCCATAGTCTAAAAGTCAAGTACTTTCAATAAAAGCAATTAAAAGACGGAGCAATACTACTTTAAGAGTATCAAAAATGCATAAATAAGCAGTGCAAAATTTACATAATTTGATGTTCATCAAATGTTATGTAACGACGGTTGGAACAAAGCCCCCTTCCTTCTACATAGGGCGCGCGCATATGAGTTGGCACATACATACTTGTCACGAAAGGGATCTCTGACGTTACATGCCTACCAACTTATATTTGTACTTCACTCCTCTAATTTATTTCGTGATGTGAAACTTTTTATTCGAACCTCATTCCTACTTTAGCAACATGTGAGGCAATCCTAACATCAAATGGCCATACACTAGAACTTATATTCGTCCTCAAATAAAACCTAATCAAATTGATTAGCCACACTTTCATAGGGAAATACAATTGCATTTAATGTATGCAATAGGCCTTTAAAGCCCTAGGTGTCCTTAACTAGATGGGTTGTGTCTTATGAGCTTTTTTTTATGGATACTACTCATAAAATCCAAATGCAGATGTTGTCATCTTAGTGAAGCTATATGAATGTAAAATGATATGGAAATTGAAAAATCGGTTTATTTTATCTTTTTAAAACATTGCGATGTACACATATAATTTCCTAAATCTAGAAATCTTAGTTCATCATCTAATTAAAAGCTTCAAACAACAGTCAAGTTCTCATCACACTTGACTTTATCTTACTTGTTATTTTTAGTTGAAAACACAATGAAACTATGAAAGTTATCTCTTCATTTGGTTGTCAAAGTTTGAATAGTAGTATTTCATTCTTTCAAATAACTAGCACAATTGTAACAACCCCTATTTTTAAAGGATAACAAATAATTTATTTAATTATTTAAATGATGGTTTGGTAATTTAAAATGACTAGAATTAAATAATATTGAATATTTAATTAATATAAATAATAGAATAATATATTTAATTCTGAAATAGTCAGAAATAGTGAATTGACAATATTATGTGAATTGGACAATTTAAAAATATATAATTCAGATTATAATTGGATTATATTAACAAATTGATTTATAAATGTCTGTTGAACGTATAATTTATATTATGATTATAATTGAGCTCGAAATGGTGCGGTTGTAACGACCCACCAAATCTTAACCAATTTAATTTTTTTTAAATTGGCTAAAATAATAGATTTTAAATATTTTAAATAACAGCAATGAAAACTGAGTTTGAATCGACAATTGAAAACGAATATAATTAATTCTATTTATAAACAAGGCCTGAAATGGCGCTGCAGTTTCAAAATTTGAATTCAAACTTTGTAGGACTGTACTGGGTGCAAAACAAAACGGATTTGAGTGAAACCAAAAATATTTAAATCTGCTAGTGAATACCTTTCTAACGAATCTGAAAAATCAAAGTTTCATAGCGGAAAGCAAAAGTTATGGCCAAATGAATTTTCAGAAAGGTCGCTATGGAATTTATATAGCCCGTGAAATTGGCCATTTTGCAAACGACCTCGGAATTTGACGAAACCACTTTTGTTGGATCCGGGATGTGAAGTTATTGCTAGGTTTCAAATTTCATAATTTTTGAAGCTAGTATGTGAGCGGGGCAAAGGAAAATGTGATTGGTCAATTTCTGTTAAAATGGGTCGACCTGAAAATGGGCATTTTGCATACGAGCTCAAAATTCGACGAAACTGGTTTTTTTGGGACCGTATCGTCAAAACAAAGCTAGATTTATTTTTCTGGAATTTTTCGATTCAGTTTGTGGACCTGGCAAATTGAAATGTACGTTTAAATTGAATATAAAATGTTTTATACTTTAATTTGAAAAATAACTAACTGTACCAGTCGAATTGGCCAATGAAACATATCCCATTGTGTCTGGAATGGGGGTATTTAGCTAGGGGCGACAGTCGTTGGGTTGAAATTGGTGTACGCTGGCTAGAAAGGATATAATAGGAATTTAAAATTTTAATATAATAGAAAATACCCTTCATTTCTCTCTCATCTGAAAAAGGTCGGTCAACCCCCACGAACGAACGACGCAAATCGCTCGAATCTTCCCAGCTCGATCGCCGCCGCCACAGGCCATTTCGCCACCGCCTCTAGTTGGCAATTCCGACCGCCTTCCTCTCCTCTTCCAATCAAACCAACCCTCGACTGAAACCATCCCCTATCGACGTCGTTCTACCTCGAGGAAGTCCGCACCTTTGGGGCGCCGCCGATCGCCATAGGAGCCGCCGAATTCGCTGCCACCACAGGCGCTGGGAAGCCTGCTCGAAGCTCTTCGACGTCGCAGCATCCGATCGAGATGAAACAGCACGGATTGTTCGAGAATTTAAAACCTAGTTTTGAAGGTTTGCAAAACTTTTGCTTTGAAATTTCTGAATTGAAAATAACACTTTTAATTGTCGCAAAACTTTGAAAAATCATATCTTTTTAGTGTGTTAACGAAATTCAATAAAGCAGGAAACATCGTGACCGTGTGGACGTCTTCTACATTCTAGAAGAGACCGCATATTTTTCTGAGCCTTCTGCTATTTTTGGTGGAGTGGAACCCAATGTGAGAATGGAAAACGACGATGTATAAATTATATAGTCGATGTATGAGTTATATAAGCGTTGTACACCTCATGTATAAGCGTTGTATAAGTTGTACGTTCGATGTATAAGTTGTATATGCGTTGTAAAAATTATATATTTGTTGAAATAGAAGTGAATTGCTATATATATATATATATATATATATATATATATATATATATATATATATACGCCCCTCGTCCACAAACCATGGACGATATTTATTGGTTGTGATTGGTGTGAAAATTGATTGATAGCGAATGGTTGATTGGGATTGTTTGTGGTTGATATTGATTGATTGTGGTTGAAAAATACCCGTTTGTGGTTGAGAAATATTTGGTTGAAACCACATAGGATTAGTTTGTGGAAATGAAATAAATATACATGCCGCCTGCGTGCGAACTAGATGCAAGATCCCCATTGTCAAAAACCGCGAGGTTTTAAGGTAGAGCAAGGAGCCATACTAGGGACGGTCCCGGTTTAACTACCCTGCCGTTATGCTGCCGAAATTTTGAATAATATTCATGTGTTTGAATTATTTTCATTTCTTGAAACTATATTTATTCGTTGAATAGAAAACCTTCATGTGTTGAGTCGATATTCATTCGTTGGATAGAAATTCATGTGTTGAATGGTATTCGTGTTTTAAAATATAAAAGTCACATTTTTATCTATATATATAAACTATAGAAAACCTTCATGTGTTGAATCGATATTCATTCGTTGAATTGAAATTCATGTGTCGAATGGTATTCATGTTTTAAATATAAAAATCACCTTTTTACCTATTTATATAAACTGTAGAAAACCTTCATGTGTTGAATCGATATTCCTTCGTTGAATTGAAATTCATGTGTTGAATGGTATTCATATTTTGAAATAAATTGTTTTATAATAAAAATCACATTTTTATCATCTATATGAACTATATAAAATAATCTCGTTTTGAAATAAATTGTTTTATAATAAAAATCCTATTTTTATTACCTATATGAACTATATAAAATAATAGAGTTTTGAAATGAATTGTTTTACAATAAAAATCACATTTTTATTATATACATGAATTGTTAAAAATAGTGAAATGTTGAAATAGAAGACAGTTAGATAAAAATATCATTTTTATCAAATGTACGAAAATAATATAGTTTTGAAATTGAAGAATCGATAAATATATTTAAATAGAATTGAAATATATCGAATAACGACGCTGCAGTTCGTATTTTGAAACTGTGATTTCAAACGATTAGTACGGGAGATCCGACCATCGGATTTTCCTGAAATCACAACCGTTGGGTTTGCTTTGGAAATATCTTTCCAACGGCACCAACTTTGTAAAAATCCAACGGTTGGATTGTCTGGAATGTTTAATTCAAATCTGAAGAAAAACAGCGCCAGAATCGATTATATTTATATATATATACAAATATATTTATAATATATCGAATAACGACGCTGTAGTTCGTATTTTGAAATCGAAACTTCAAACGATTATACCGGGAGATCCGACCGTCGGAATTTCCCGAAACTGGAACCGTTGGATTCGTTTTGAAAAGATCTTTCTAATGATGTAAATTTTTTAAAGATCCAACGGTTAGATTTTCGGAGATGTGTAAATCAAATCTGAAGAAAAACAGCGCCACGGCCGCGCTATGGCCCGAAGCGTCGTTTTGAATATATTGGCTATTTTAAAATAAATAAAAATAGCGATAGATCGTTGTAAAATATTATAGACGATATGGATGTGAAATTTAGAAATTAACTGAAGGTTGGCTAAGTCGAATGGTTTCCTGGGTGTTGATCTGATGTTGGTTTCGTCCTTCGAGGTTAATATTTGGGAAATCGTTCTCTTACTGATTGACGGTTAGTGACTAATGAATTGAAATGATGCGTGTGTATGTTAGTGTTGCACTTGTTTATTATATATGCGAGTTGCTCAGAAAGACCGGGTTTATCCCATTCTGAATAACTGAATCGACGATAATTAATCGAAGATGAAGACGGTGGTCGAAGACCGGAGATCTTCACCTCGTTTGGATGGTAACCGAGGTCCTGATTGGGAGGCATCCCGAAATATGGATAATGAGTGGTGATCGTCCAGACGTACGTGGTGATCGATGGGTTTGCGAGGTATATAGTGCCTCCGGTTTCGTTTAGACCCAGAACGGACTTGTAAATGGACTGTGTGTCTGACATTAGATTTTATTCTGTGTTGATTGATCTCTATTAAATATACATCTGTTTGGCGGCGGAGAATTTATTCTTTTGCTTAACGCCCTTCTCTGAAACGCACGAGCTCAGAGGTTGTATATCGATGGACATCAGTCGCATGGCATGAATTGCTAGTGTGGCATGCCTAAGTGGCAAATGATCAGGGCTTCTGTTGAAAAGAAAAGTCTTGCGGTGATGATCAAAGCACCGCCTGTGTGGCGTAGCTTTGTGTATAACATAAATTCGCGAGCCTCACACCCCGGTATGAACCAGAAACGGGAGAGGACATCGGGGAGGGCCTGCGTTTCTTCCTAGCTAGAAGTGGCGTCAGTGGTTTTACACACCCTAACGAGTTTGACTTATGTGGTTGTTGCTGTTGCGAGGCGCCTCGGTTAGATCGGACGATCCGGGTCCAATGGAGTCATTCGTTGGCTCGTTTACGCCCCAAAGGGCGAGGAAACGCAGTGTCCAAGAATTTTAATCCACATCGGTGGACCGGCCCTGACGATCCAAGGGTCACTCAAGCTCTGATCCTGAGACTCGGGCTAGGCAGTCTCGAAGTTGGTAAGGACTATCTTTTGCCTTGGTTCATGACGGAAATCCAATTTCCAAATACGTGACTGTGCGGTTTTGATTGTATCTCTATATATGGCGACATAGTGGTATGGGGCATTAATGCCGTCTATGATTGATAGTTATGATTTGAAATTGTTTTTCAAAACATATAACACTAGCAATACTATCAAATGCTTTTGTTTTATTCGTATCAAGCATCTTTTGGTCGTTATAAGGTAAAAACTCTATCCTCCGGTTTGCGTTGCATTGTGTGATGGGAACTGAGTCTTATAATGGCTTCATTTTTATAAAAAAAAACATTGCGTTGTTTAAAAGAAAGATTTGTTTTAAAGCACTGGCAATCCAATGGAGTAACCCGTTCCACGAAAGTGGCGTGGTCCTGTGATTAGCCATATCTTGAATGTGTTGAGTAGATTTCTCATACCAGTCCCATGACTGACTCGTAGTTTGTTTCACTTTCAAACTCGGGTGCCCCTTTTTCTACATGGGCAGCCTTGTATTCAGGTTTAGCTGGTTCTTTCTGGATAGCTGGAGCTGAAGATGGATTCTATTATTTATCTCTTTTTATGCTGTTCAGCTCCTATTGTACATATTATGTTTGTTTTCCGCTGTAGACATTTATGTATAGCTGAACTGTATTTGTATTAAGTATGATCCTGTATACTGTGTAACTCTGATGATTTCGTTTATCCAGTATATTCTATTGTTCATCATCTGGTGTATTTATTTAATTATGTTCTGCTATTATCTGTTTCTGTGTTATATTCCAAAGATTACCCTTGCTACTGTCAGTACGGGGTTTGGGGTCGTCTCAGCGGTAGTTCGTAGTTTGGCGATTCGAACTTTAAACAAATATACAGAATCCGTTTTAAATCGGATTTTTGTGAAACGAGAAACATTTGGAGCTGGTGAAGGATATTTTTCTAATGGAATTCGTTTATAATTTATAACAATTTATTCATATTATAAAAGGATTTTAATATAAAGTGAATATCGATATAATTGGGAACTTTGAAATATCGAGTTATAAATCCCGATGTATTTATTTTGGAGCTGTATGATATTCTATGTGAATACATATACGAATATATTTATTTATAAATATTTAATTTAATTATTTTAAATATATTTATATATTTAAATGATTTTATTTAGAACTTTAAAATTAGTCGTTTTTGCAAATGACCTCCGTTTTCGACGAAACTAATTTTGTTAGATCCGAAATATTAAATTATTGCTACATTTCATTTTTCATAATTTTTGGAGTCAGTATGTGGCCATATGGGATTTTAATGTGAAATACAGTAAATATTTTGACTTTAAAAATATGTTGTGTTAGCAAACGGACTCGAAATTCGACGAAACAAGTTTCGTTGGGTCTGTGATGTCAAACTGTAGTTGCATGTCCATTTTCATCGAGATTGGATGTCGTATGAGATTTTAAGAATTTTAAAAACGCTTAATGGAGTTAACGGCTCAATAGAAATTAATAAAATAATGAATGAAAATATATATAAGTTACCCTATAAATAACCACTCATACTCTATAACCTTAATTTACTTTTGTTGATAGTCAACAAAATGGTGCCGCCAAGTTTTCATTTTCTAAGCTAAAATCCCGAGGAAAACTTCTCTTTCAAAAATCATAAGAAATCATACGGAATTCCTAAAATCAAAATACATGTATATTTGAGATTTCTGTAGCCATCTCTTCAAACTGGGGTGCATTTTAATGGGTTCGAAATACTTTCGGTTCGCTCCTGTATAAGGTGCGTGAGTTCTAAGACCTAGGGTTTGGGATTTGGGGAATTTTGGAGCTTCTGTTGGAGAAAGGAGTCTTGAATTTGGATTTGTAGTTGTGTTTACCACCTGTGTACAAAATCTGGGAGGATCCAGTTATGATTTTTGTCGATGTTGGTTGGCACAGTGCCTTCGAAGTGCTCAGGTCGTGATGCATGGAAAGGCAACGAGAGAGATGAAAATGGTCTGTGTGTGTGGAGAAGTTGACGAGGAAAATAATGTAATTAGTTCGAAGGAAAATGGGCCATGGAAAAGGGTTGCGATTTCACTGATCTGCGTGTGGAAGGTGAGAGTCGCATCTTAGAGGATGCAACCGAGTTCAACAATAAGTATATGGATATGTTGAGGACGAGATGACGAAGAAGTGAATGATTTTAGTTTTCAATTTCATAATGTAATGGAGGAGAATGGAAGCCTTGAAGTGAGCGACATGGGTTGTTGTTTGAGGAAGCCTGTTCGTGAACTAATTCGGGGAAGAAGGATTTCCTGGGGGCGGGCCTTGTATAAGAAGAGTTTGGGCCGAAATGGTAAGGTGAGACCCGGAATTGAAAATAGAATTTAAGTTTAAATTTAATTAAATAGTATATGAACTTGTAAATTACATGACTCGCTCATACGATGACAGAATTGAACAAAACAAGATCCGTTGGGATCGTATGAACGGCGGCTACACAATGGAACTGACTGGGAGTGAATTTGAGCTCGTTACAATTTATAGTGAAATAATTTGTCTATCTAAATCAACTGACAGTTATCATTATTTAACGATGATCTTCCAATGTAAGTAAATCTCACTAACTCTATATAGTTTATATTTTTATAAAAATAATCTAGTATTGATAAATGATGATTAATTGTTGTGTTTAGACTGTTTGGTTGAATTGCTGATTTATTGGTTGAAATTATAGATAACGATATATATATATATATACATATATGTATATCGTTAATCAAATTTGGATTCTGTTTATCAGAATATTTCATATTGAAATGGAGTTGATGTCAGTTACATTGCTTAACATTTTCGGATGCAGGGAAACAGGTGGAAGGGATCCAACTGGATTCCTTAATATTTAAAATATTGTTTATATATATTGTGATATATGATGTGATATATAATATATAATTTTTTGTGAAGACTCTGGTCTCGTATATTGGTATTTTAAACACCATAAGGAAATACTGGAATAAAAGGGAAAATTTTCTAAGTATATATTAAGATAAAATAAATATAAAATCAAAGGAACTATGAAAGGAAATATTTATAAAACGAATAGAATTATAAAAAGAATTGTTTGGATAAAACAATTAGAATTATAAAATGAATATTTATTTAGAAAATAAATAGAATTATAAAAGGAATATTTATTTAGAAAATAAATAGAATTATAAAAGGAAATATTTGGGAAATGAATAGAATTTTATAAAAGGAAAGATTTGGAAAATGAATAGAATTTTATAAAAGGAAATGTGTGGAACATAAATGTTAAATGGAAATCAGTTTTAACAGTTAAATGGAAAAGATTAATTTAAAGTGTATTTTAAATAGAATATGTTTTAACAGATAAACTGAGAAGATTAATTTATAAATAATATTTTATAAATTAAATAAATGGGATATATAAGTCTAGAATTAAATAGAGAAGTAAAATCGGTTTCAACACCGATATTTGAAATCGAATGTGAACTTAGCAGTGTAAAGGGAGTTATAAATAAGATTTTAACGAATAGTCTATAAATAGAAGTATAAATAGGATTTGGAATTTGGATATCTGGTTTTAAATACAAAATCAAACTGTTTTGATTATATAAAGAAATATTATTCACATTCTATGAGAAAAATTAGATAAAAGTAAATATTTTGCAAATAAAATATTATAAAGGAATTTGGGGTTTGAATTAAGGATTTAAATGGAATTACTGAAATTAGAAACTGACTAGAAATCAGTTGAGTTGAATGGATTTCTGGGTACCGATCTGATGCTGGTTTCGGCCTTTGGGGTTTACACTTGGCAAGTTGTTATTTTACTAGTTTACAGTTAGAGACCGATAGAGGTGGCAAGATATTGATGTGTGAATCAAAAATGGAAATGTTTTCCAAAGTTAATAACGTATATTTTTTAATTGTTGAAAATAAGGAATTTATGAATATATGAAAACGATAAATGGGAAATTGGGAAATGAAACGATGATTGATCGGTAAGATTTCCATTCTGGAATACGACCGTTATTTGTACACATGTTTTCCTTTAATAGTTAGATCACCGACTATCAAAGATTTTGACCATTTCCGTTGTCAATACGGAGAGACCGGGATCAGATATATTATCCGAAAACCACTCCGTATGGCATTAGCATTTCGAATCAAATATGATGAAGATAATTAAAGACGGAGTTATGCAAAGGCTATTCAGTAAATCTTAGGTAGAAATTGCCTAAGATGGATTTACAGAATAGTGCCTTCGGGTTGTCCAGCCCCAGGACAACTTGAATGGATGAATGTCTGACAGAGTATATCTGGTAGATCGCGTAAGTTGTCATTTCAAACGCATTTATGTTGGTGGTATAGGAATTCGTTTCTCTTAGCTTATACTCGTGGTATTATTGGGGAAATCAATTTGTGATTTGACGGGTATGACGATGCGGCATTCAAAGTAAATGAAGGAGTGATCAGTTAAAAGATAAGTTATAACCTCAAGCCTCATCAACTGGGAAATGACAGAAATCGGCAGGCAGCATGGCTAAGTGGGTCGCACCCAATTAGGGTATATTGTCACCATCTATAGAATATTCATATTCGTTACTTCTTTCAATTCTGTATCTCCTGGGAACAGTTATGTTGGTATACCAACCGTAAGGTGACAATATATTTGGAACATTCAAGTGAAATGAATGGCCGGTCATGTATGGCCGAGTTACAAGATGTTCTTGTTGAACTCCTGTGTATCGCTTCTAGAGTAGACTGATCAGAAGGTTGGTTCCATACCTTGTCATAGTTGGAATCCATTACCCAATAAGTGCCCGCGGTTTTTTATTATATATTATATATGTGGAACGTGAGATGAAAGCGTTCCACTAGATTGCTATTTATTTGATTTAGACATTATTATAGTATCAGATGAGTATGAATTTTAAAAGAATGTTTTGTGTTATCGTAAGGTAAAAACCATCTGTGTTTATGAAACGACCCGAACTCCCCCGGCCTCCGAAGAGAAAGGAAAGAGCGGATAAAAGGAATTTCGCTCGGTCCGAACCAGTCGCTAAACCGACCCAGACCGTTCGAAACGCCCTATCGTTTGAGAATAAGACCAACCATAACGCAGACGGGAGAACATTTCATTGTATATTACAACAATGCATCAGATTACAAGAATATACAGAGTATACATGAATATACATTACACAGAAATATCAGAGATTTAAATTACATTTAAATACATAGCAGCGAAAAATAATACAATACACAACTAGAGGAGATATACGGATACAAAGCTTTCTGGATATCGTTCCAACTGTAAACCAGGATCCTGTGAATATAAATCTGCAAAACCAAAACTACTAGCTGCCCATGTCAAAATAGGGGCACCCAGAGTTTAGGTTAAAACAATAAACTCTAGATCAGTCATGTGACTGGTGTGAGAACTACAACAGTTGTTAATCTTTATTTTTAAAGCTAGGTAAATCAAGGGACCACGCCGTATAACACGGAACGGGTTTCCTCCCAAGAATACCAGTGCATAAAACAAATAGCGCAATGCTAAATAAAGAAAAATGAACCTGTTATAAGACCCAGGTCCTATCACACAATGCAACGCAAGCCGGGGGATAGGGTTTTCCCTTATAACAGCCAAAGGATGCTTGATAAGTTTAAAACAAATCATTTGATACTATAATAAGTGCATAGTGTATAAAACAACTTCAAATCATAAATATCAATCATAGGCGACATGAGCGTCCCATGCCACTATGTCGCTATATATAGGTTTACAAATAAAACCGCAAAGTCACGTATTTGGAAATTGGATTTCCATCTATGAACCGAGGCAAAAGATAGTCCTCAACCGATTCGAGACGCTCTAGCCCGCCCTTCAGGACCCAGACTCAGGTGGGCCCTTGGATCGTCAGGGTCGGTCCACCGATGTGGATTAAAATGCCTGAACATGCGTTTCCCCACCCTTTGGGGTGTAAATGAGCCAACGAATGGCTCCATCGGACCCGGATCGTCCGATATAACCGAGGCGCCTCGCAACAGCAACAACCACATAGGTGAAAAGTATATAAATGTCAGGGCTGGTAGGTCACTGACACCACCCTAGCTAGAAAGAAACGCATGCCCTCCCTGAGGTCCATCTCCCATTTTTGGTTCACAACCGATGTGCGAGGCTCGCGAATTCATGTTACACAAAGTTGTGCCATATAGGCTGTGCTTTGATCATCATCACAAGACTTTGCTTTTCAACAGAAGTCTTGATCAATTGCCACTTAGGCATGCCACACAGGCAATTCACTCCATGCGTTTGATATCCATCAATATATAACCCCTGAGCTCGTACGTCTCAGAGAAGGGCGTTAAGCAAGAGAATAAATTCTCCGCCGCCAAACAGATATATATTTAATAGAGATCAATCACACAGACTAAAATCCAATGTCAGACACACAGTCCATTTACAAGTCCGTTCTGGGTCTAGACGAAACCGGAGGTACCTAGTACCTCGCATATCCATCGATCTCCAAGTACGTCTGGACGATCACCAACTGTTTCCATCTTCTTGGGTGTACAGCCCAATCAAGATCATCAGTAATCACCCAAACAACGTGAAGACCTCCGGTCTTCGACCACCGTCTTCATCTTCGACTTATCGTCGTATCAGTTATTCAGAATGGGATAAACCCGGTCTTTCCGAATAACTCGCGTATATTTTAAATAAGTGTTACACAAACACAACATACGCCTCATTCCAATTCATCAGTCACTAACCGTAAATTAATCAAGAGAATAATTCCCCAAATATTAACCCCGAAGACCGAAACCAACATCAGATCAATATCCAGAAAACCATTCTGCTTAGCTAACCGACAGTTAGTTTCTAAATTTCACATTCATAGGGAAAAGTTCCCATTAATTTTATCCAAGATAAATTCCTTGAATTTATTCTCTAATCTTCTTTTGAATTTCGATTCAACTAGTCGGGATTAACGAACCTTACTAAAGTAATCATTTGTTTTAATTTCCCAATCCCAACCTATTCATCCCATGAAGTAAAACTGGTTATACTTCATATCTAACACCACGGTGTTATCGGTAAATTCAATTACCATTTCACGTTCAAATCTAATTAAAGATTTAACTATCGCCTGGAGCAAAACTGGTGATACTCCATTCTCGATCATTTCAATCTAATTAAAGATTCATTAAAACTCCACTTAGTTTTAATTTGTGGCTGGGTTATAGAATCAGTGTCATTTTAAAACACGGTTCACGATAAACCCAAAATCACATTCATTAATTATCGGGTTAAAGAACAAGTGTTATTTAAAAACACTGTTCACGATATACCCAAAAATCAATATCAATTCAATTAAATATTATTTAATTGGTACACTTCATTAAATCTAAATAAAAAGATTTAATCTTTTCTCAACTGGGTTCAAGAACAGCATTATCGAAGACACCATTCACGACAAACCCAAATCACATTCATTAATTATCGGGTTAAAGAACAAGTGTTATTTACAAACACTGTTCACGATATACCCAAAAATCAATATCAATTCAATTAAATATTATTTAATTGGTACACTTCATTAAATCTAAATAAAAAGATTTAATCTTTTCTCAACTGGGTTCAAGAACAGCATTAATGAAGACACCATTCACGACAAACCCAAATCACATTTGATATTAAACACAAGGCTCTGAATAAAAAATATACCGGCTTATATTCAATATCTAATTTTACGACTAACAAATATCGTATTGGAAATAACGATATAAATATATATATCTTTCAAATTTCCATAACAACATCTGTATAATCACGAAATCCAACATCGAAATATTCCGAAGACAATTTCGATTCAAATCCATTCCAATGCAATCATTGGAAATTCTGGTTATTTTCAAAACCATTTCAAATTCAATTTATTTATTTAAAAATAAATAGAGTTATAATTCTAGTTCAAAACTAGTTCATTTTGATACAAATCTATTTTTGTCTTTTCACATATGTGATTTTTCATCCCAGTTCTTCACAAATCATTTCTTATGATTTTACACAAATTATTACTATTTTTAATAATTTTATCAAGGCCTGTACAGTCGATTTCCATCAACGGCCATCGAACTGCACTTACAGCGACCTTTTTCAAATTTGATTTGGACATAATTCCAAATCCAACCGTTAGATTTCAAATTTCTAATATTCGTTAGAAAGATCTTTTCGATACGAACCCAACGGTTCCGGTTTTAGGAGAATCCGACGGTCGGATCTCCCGTAATATCCGTTCGAAGTCAATGGTCGAAATTCGCGAACTACCGCGGCGCGGCGCGTTCTATGCAGGCCATTATATTATATATAGAATATATATAATATATACTTCGTCGATTTCAATTCAAAACGTGCTTTATAAATCGTTTTAAATTCATTTTCAAAACGGTTTCAACTTCATATTCAATTTCAAATCAAAATTGAATATTCCAATTTAAATTCATTTTAAATTCATTTCAAATTGATTTCAATTCAAATTGATTTCTAATTCAATTTCAGTTCGTTTTCAATTCAATTCAATTTCAATTCGAATTCATTTCTATTCAACTTCAATTCGAATTCGTTTATATTCAATTTCAATTCGAATTTATTTATATTCAATTTCAATTCGAATTTATTTATATTCAATTCTTTTTTTTCGAATTTATTTATATTCAATTCTTTTCAAAATATCAGATTTTGAAATCACTTTCGATATTCATTATAAAATGAATAAAATTGATATAAATGTCGTTTACGTCAAAATGGCGTCTATCTAATCAATACGGCTTCATATATTCCTATTTTCAAATATTCTATTTCAAATATTCTATTTCAAATATTTCTTTTTCAAATATTTCTATTTTAAAACTGGAATGAGGCCCAATCAATTACCATATAATGTTAATTATATGGATTTTCTACAACACATGTATATATCAACAACGATGAATAATCAACCATCATCCAAAGTGCATTCTACACTGTATAAGCATCAAATATAAATATTCAACGCTTATAACAGCCTGTCAATCAATCGATCGACATACAACTAAAAAATCGGGATTAGTGTACGTCAAATATCATCCCAATACCCGTGTGGGGTTTCAAGCAATCAAACACAGATTTTTATTTGTGCAGTTGGGCGATGTGTAAAATTTATCGTCCCAATCAATGTCCTTCAAATAGGTGTACATAAACAAACCGTCCGGTTTGTAAATGAATATTTATTTATTCACATTCACGTTAAAAATTATATTTTTAAAGATCAAACTATTTTATTCAACCTATGAATATTCTATTCGGTTCATTTATTAAATAAAATGTTATCTTTATTTTTCTAACTTATTTTTAGGAAATTTCGGCGGCATAACGGCACGATACTAGAAACGGGACAAGGCCTAGCCTTATCCCCGGTCTATTGAAGGCCCACGCCATTCACACATCAATCAAATCAATTTCATTTCACCAAACAATTCAAACCAAATAATCTAACCAACTACACAACCAAACAATTTAACAAACAAGCCATCCATGGTCTGTGGATGACGGATGTCGGGTGCTACTAAACACCGTATGCATCCTAGTATATATATATATATATAACTAAAAAAAAGAAATTGAAGAGTGAGAAGTTCTCACCGAAAGCTATCCAATACCACGACTCTTCATTGATAGAAATCTTCATCGTTATCGCATCTTTGTCATCTTCGTTGCCCGAATTCTCTACATATGTAAAAATCGAATTTTTACTACGCTATTCAATATATAAAAATCGAATTTTTACTTCGTTATTCGATCTATAAAAAATGCATTTTTACTACGCTATTCAATATATAAAAATCGAATTTTTACTACGCTATTCAATATATAAAAATCGAATTTTTACCTCACTATACAATATAAAAGATTCGCCTTTTCAAATATAAAGATTTCACCTTTCTATAGAAAAATTATATTTCACTTCATTATAAAAAATCAAATTTTTATCTTGCTATCGTATTTATAAAAATCGAATTTTTATTCTAATGATAACCTTATAAAGATCGCATCTTTATCCAAATGAAGACTTCATAAAAATCTTGTTTTTCCTTGATTAAAAATATCATCTTTTCTAATTAAAAATATCAACTTTATTAGATAAAGATCCCGCCTTTCTACCGATAAAAATTTCGTCTTTCCCTTATAAAAAATCTAGCTTTTTAAATATAAAAATCCTAGCTTTTTTCTTAATTTAAACTAGCTAATTATTCAAAACAAATTAAAGTAAAGACTTACAGCTTTCGTTCGGAGGGGGAATGAGGATCGTTGGAGACGGAGAGAGGCGAGCGCAGGGGCTTGCTGGTCGGAGGTAGGCTCGTCGGAGCAGTTGGCTGTGGCGGCTCATTTTTAGGTGGTGGAGGTTTTCTAGGGTTTGGGGAAAGCGAGGAGAGAGAGGCGTCGAAGGGGAGGGACTCTCAGCGGAGGTGACACGCAGGCGGAGGGGTGGGTGGCACGGTCAACGGTGGTGCGATGGGTGGCTGTACGGGGGAGCGACGTGGGGGTTACGGGTTTTGGGGATTGGAAGGGGGGAAGCTCGCCGATCAAGAAGGAGGGGAGAGAGGGTCTCGGTGGACGGCGTCAGCCCCCACCGGCGATGGCAGCGGCGGTAGGGGGGTCATGATTCGCTCCAGAGTTTTTTTTTCTTTTCTGAAAAACTGTCGGGGGGAGAATGAAAAGGGGAGGAGGGCCCTTTATAAAAATATATTATATTATTTTCTATTTTATTTTAATCTCCATAGTTGACTTTTCTTTTGAAGTCGAAACAAGACCCACCGACTGTCGTCCCTAGCGTTTTACCCCAATCCCGAACACAATAGGATATGTATCGTAGGCTGATTCGCTCGTTACGATCAGTTTCCGTTGAATTTACATTTAAATCGCTATATTGAATTTTAAACGTACATTTCAAATTACCGGGGTCACATACTAACTAGAAAAATTCCAGAAAAATATTTTCTAGCTTCGTATTGACGATACGGTCCTAACAAAACTAGTTTCATCGAATTCTGAAACCGTTAGAAAAATGGCCCTTTTCCAGTCGATTAAAATCAACTGAAACTGGTCAAACGCGTTTTCCTTTGCCACGCTCACATATTGATTCGGAAAATTATGAAAATTGGAATCTAGCAATAACATGACATCCCGGACCCAACAAAACTGGTTTCGTCAAAATCCGAGGTCGTTTGCAAAATCTCCATTTTTAAGGGCCTAAATTCCATAGCGACTATTCAGAATTTTCAACTGGACATATCTTTTGATCCCCGCTATGAAATTTTGATTTTTCGGATTCGTTGGAAAGATATTCTCAATTAGGTTCTATTATTTTTAGTTTCACTAAAATCCGGTTTATTTTGCACCCAGTACATTCAATTGAAGTTTGAAATCGTATTATCGAACTACCACGCCATTTTCAATTCTATTTATAATTATAAATAATTATTTATATTCTAACGACGACGTATATAATATATACGTTCTAATTATATTCAAAATAAATTTCTCGTCGATATTATTTAAAATAATTCATTTTAAATATCCAAAATTCGCTAAAATTGCCAATTTAAAATTTTCAAACTGGCTCGCACTTTCGGGTTGTTACAATCTCCCCTACTTAAAACTTTTCATCCTCGAAAAGGAACAAAGTCGAAAGTGGTTTGATCAATCAACTCTACGTTCGATTTGGCTTCCATTCTTCAACTTTTCAGTTTCTGAGAATTTTCAAATTCTTCAAAAATTTGGCTAACACCCTAAATTTTCGAAAAATTTCGCCATAACCTCCCCTGCAATGGTAGCATCGGGAAATCTCAAATGGCTTCCCCGGTCCTTCTGATCTCAAAAAGAAAAAGAAACAGCCAAGCGGCTAGCCAATCGGCTCATAAAATCATCAATTCCCCAAGAAATACAATAAACATGTACCTATTTGTCGGGCAAACAATTTTATTCTCTGCTCTAGCCTCCTTGCTATGACCTGTTCAATGTAAGTACATGTATATGCAAGCAAATGCGACAAATTTTCAATACAACTCACTTTTTGGTACAATTTGACTAAATGGTTTAAATTTTAATTAATCAACCAATAATCAAACAACACAACCATCAATCAATTATTGAATTATCATTTCAAATTCATAACTTTGATATATAGTCAAAAATCTCATTTTTGGTGCCAATTCACAACAATGTATCCTAGCTATATTTTGGTTCTCACACCAGTCTAATGGAAATATATAAATATCACACCTTCGAAACTCGAACACAACACTGATGATGGGTACCCATCATCAGAATCATTCCCGGGCGACTACAGTGGGATTCTATATCTACCCAGTATATTAAAATTTCGAATATACGTTTGCAAGGCGTATATGCAAAACCTTTATATATTGGATTATCCAAATCAATATAAATAAATAATCAAATTCGAATAATTGATTTAAATTTTCAAAACAAAAATTGTTTTCACTTTTAAAAATATACTCTTCACACTCGTTCTAGGATACTACTGATCCCATCTCTAACGAGTCATTCTAATTGGATATTACTAATCCAATATCTGATGAATTCTTTCGTATTGTTCTAATGTGCCTTGTTCTCTGAGCTTGGTAAACCAAAGCTCTGATACCACGATGAAACGACCCGAACTCCTTCGGCCTCCGAAGAGAAAGGAAAGAGTGGATAAAAGGAATTTTGCTCGGTCCGAACCAGTTGCTAAACCGACACAGACCGTTCGAAACGCCCTATCGTTTGAGAATAAGACCAACCAGAACGCAGACGGGAGAACATTTCATTGTATATTACAACAATGCATCAGATTACAAGAATATACAGAGTATACATGAATATACATTACACGGAAATATCAGATATTTAAATTACATTTAAATACATAGCAGCGGAAAATAATACAATACACAACTAGAGGAGATATACGGATACAAAGCTTTCCGGATATCGTTCCAGCTGTAAACCAGGATCCTGTGAATATAAATCTGCAAAACCAAAACTACTAGCTGCCCGTGTCAAAATAGGGGCACCCAGAGTTTAGGTTAAAACAATAAACTCCAGGTCAGTCATGTGACTGGTGTGAGAACTAAAACAGTTGTTAATCTTTATTTTTAAAGCTAGGTAAATCAAGGGACCACGCCGTAAAACACGGAACGGGTTTCCTCCCAAGAATATCAGTGCATAAAACAAATAGCGCAATGCTAAATAAAGAAAAATGAAGCTGTTATAAGACCCAGGTCCTATCACACAATGCAACGCAAGCCGGGGGATAGGGTTTTCCCTTATAACAGCCAAAGGATGCTTGATACGTTTAAAACAAATCATTTGATACTATAATAAGTGCATAGTGTATAAAACAACTTCAATTCATAAATATCAATCATAGGCGGCATGAGTGTCCCATGCCACTATGTCGCCATATATAGGTTTACAAATAAAACCGCAAAGTCACGTATTTGGAAATTGGATTTCCATCTATGAACCGAGGCAAAAGATAGTCCTCAACCGATTCGAGACGCTCTAGCCCGCCCCTCAGGACCCAGACTCAGGTGGGCCCTTGGATCGTCAGGGCCGGTCCACCGATGTGGATTAAAATGCCTGAACATGCGTTTCCCCACCCTTTGGGGTGTAAATGAGCCAACGAATGGCTCCATCAGACCCGGATCGTCCGATATAACCGAGGCGCCTCGCAACAGCAACAACCACACAGGTGAAAAGTATATAAATGTCAGGGCTGGTAGGTCACTGACACCACCCTAGTTAGAAAGAAACGCATGCCCTCCCTGAGGTCCGTCTCCCGTTTTTGGTTCACAACCGGGGAGCGAGGCTCGCGGATTCATGTTACACAAAGCTGTGCTATATAGGTTGTGCTTTGATCATCACCACAAGACTTTGCTTTTCAACAAAAGTCTTGATCAATTGCCACTTAGGCATGCCACACAGGCAATTCACTCCATGCGTTTGATATCCATCAATATATAACCCTTGAGCTCGTACGTCTCAGAGAAGGGCGTTAAGCAAGAGAATAAATTCTCCACCGCCAAACAGATATATATTTAATAGAGATCAATCACACGGAATAAAATCCAAAGTTAGACACACAGTCCATTTACAAGTCCGTTCTGGGTCTGAACGAAACCGGAGGCACCTAGTACCTCGCATATCCATCGATCTCCAAGTACGTCTGGACGATCACCAACTGTTTCCATCTTCTTGGGTGTACAGCCCAATCAAGATCATCAGTAATCACCCAAACAACGTGAAGACCTCTGGTCTTCGACCACCGTCTTCATCTTCGACTTATCGTCGTATCAGTTATTCAGAATGGGATAAACCCGGTCTTTCCGAATAACTCGCGTATATTTTAAATAAGTGTTACACAAACACAACATACGCCTCATTCCAATTCATCAGTCACTAACCGTAAATTAATCAAGAGAATAATTCCCCAAATATTAACCCCGAAGGCCGAAACCAACATCAGATCAATATCCAGAAAACCATTCTGCTTAGCTAACCAACAGTTAGTTTCTAAATTTCACATTCATAGGGAAAGGTTCCCATTAATTTTATCCAAGATAAATTCCTTGAATTTATTCTCTAATCTTCTTTTGAATTTCGATTCAACTAGTCGGGATTAACGAACCTTACCGAAGTAATCATTTGTTTTAATTTCCCAATCCCAACCTATTCATCCCATGAAGTAAAACTGGTTATACTTCATATCTAACACCACGGTGTTATCGGTAAATTCAATTACCATTTCACGTTCAAATCTAATTAAAGATTTAACTATCGCCTGGAGCAAAACTGGTGATACTCCATTCTCGATCATTTCAATCTAATTAAAGATTCATTAAAACTCCACTTAGTTTTAATTTGTGACTGGGTTAAAGAATCAGTGTCATTTTAAAACACGGTTCACGATAAACCCAAAATCACATTCATTAATTATCGGGTTAAAGAACAAGTGTTATTTAAAAACACTGTTCACGATATACCCAAAAATCAATATCAATTCAATTAAATATTATTTAATTGGTACACTTCATTAAATCTAAATAAAAAGATTTAATCTTTTCTCAACTGGGTTCAAGAACATCGTTAACGAAGACACCATTCACGACAAACCCAAATCACATTCATTAATTATCGGGTTAAAGAACAAGTGTTATTTACAAACACTGTTCACGATATACCCAAAAATCAATATCAATTCAATTAAATATTATTTAATTGGTACACTTCATTAAATCTAAATAAAAAGATTTAATCTTTTCTCAACTGGGTTCAAGAACAGCGTTAATGAAGACACCATTCACGACAAACCCAAATCACATTTGATATTGAACACAAGGCTCTGAATAGAAAATATACCGGCTTATATTCAATATCAAATTCTACGGCTAACAAATATCGTATTGGAAATAACGATATAAATATATATATCTTTCAAATTTCCATAACAACATCTGTTTAATCACGAAATCCAACATCGAAATATTCCGAAGACAATTTCGATTCAAATCCATTCCAATGCAATCATTGGAAATTCTGGTTATTTTCAAAACCATTTCGAATTCAATTTATTTATTTAAAAATAAATAGAGTTATAATTCTAGTTCAAAACTAGTTCATTTCGATAAAAATCTATTTTTGTCTTTTCACATATGGGATTTTTCATCCCAGTTCTTCACAAATCATTTCTTATTATTTTACACAAATTATTACTATTTTTAATAATTTTATCAAGGCCTGTACAGTCGATTTCCATCAACGGCCATCGAACTGCACTTACAGCGACCTTTTTCAAATTTGATTTGGACATAATTCCAAATCCAACCGTTAGATTTCAAATTTCTAATATTCGTTAGAAAGCTCTTTTCGATACGAACCCAACGGTTCCGGTTTTAGGAGAATCCGACGGTCGGATCTCCCGTAATATCCGTTCGAATTCAATGGTCGAAATTCTCGAACTGCCGCGGCGCGGCGCGTTCTATTCAGGCCATTATATTATATATAGAATATATATAATATATACTTCATCGATTTCAATTCAAAACGTGCTTTATAAATCGTTTTAAATTCATTTTCAAAACGGTTGCAACTTCATATTCAATTTCAAATCAAAATTGAATATTCTAATTTAAATTCATTTTAAATTCATTTCAAATTGATTTCTAATTCAATTTCAGTTCGTTTTCAATTCAATTCAATTTCAATTCGAATTCATTTCTATTCAACTTCAATTCGAATTCGTTTATATTCAATTTCAATTCGAATTTATTTATATTCAATTTCAATTCGAATTTATTTATATTCAATTCTTTTTTTTCGAATTTATTTATATTCAATTCTTTTCAAAACATCAGATTTTGAAATCACTTTCGATATTCATTATAAAATGAATAAAATCGATATAAATGTCGTTCACGTCAAAATGGCGTCTATCTAATCAATACGGCTTCATATATTCCTATTTTCAAATATTCTATTTCAAATATTCTATTTCAAATATTTCTTTTTCAAATATTTCTATTTTAAAACTGGAATGAGGCCCAATCAATTACCATATAATGTCAATTATATGGATTTTCTACAACACATGTATATATCAACAACGATGAATAATCAACCATCATCCAAAGTGCATTCTACACTGTATAAGCATCAAATATAAATATTCAACGCTTATAACAGCCTGTCAATCAATCGATCGACATACAACTAAACAATCGGGATTAGTGTACGTCAAATATCATCCCAATACCCGTGTGGGGTTTCAAGCAATCAAACACAGATTTTTATTTGTGCAGTTGGGCGATGTGTAAAATTTATCGTCCCAATCAATGTCCTTCAAATAGGTGTACATAAACAAACCGTCCGGTTTGTAAATGAATATTTATTTATTCACATTCACGTTAAAAATTATATTTTTAACGATCAAACTATTTTATTCAACCTATGAATATTCTATTCGGTTCATTTATTAAATAAAATGTTATCTTTATTTTTCTAACTTATTTTTAGGAAATTTCGGCGGCATAACGACACGATACTAGAAACGGGACAAGGCCTAGCCTTATCCCCAGTCTAGTGAAGGCCCACGCCATTCACACATCAATCAAATCAATTTCATTTCACCAAACAATTCAATTCAAACCAAATAATCTAACCAACTACACAACCAAACAATTTAACAAACAAGCCATCCATGGTCTGTGGATGACGGGTGTCGGGTGCTACTAAACACCGTATGCATCCTAGTATATATATATAACTAAAAAAAAGAAATTGAAGAGTGAGAAGTTCTCACCGAAAGCTATCCAATACCACGACTCTTCATTAATAGAAATCTTCATCGTTATCTCATCTTTGTCATCTTCGTTGCCCGGATTCTCTACATATGTAAAAATCGAATTTTTACTACGCTATTTAATATATAAAAATCGAATTTTTACTTCGTTATTCGATATATAAAAAATGCATTTTTACTACGCTATTCAATATATAAAAATCGAATTTTTACTACGCTATTCAATATATAAAAATCGAATTTTTACTACGCTATTCAATATATAAAAATCGAATTTTTACCTCACTATACAATATAAAAGATTCGCCTTTTCAAATATAAAGATTTCACCTTTCTATAGAAAAATTATATTTCACTTCATTATAAAAAATCCAATTTTTATCTTGCTATCGTATTTATAAAAATCGAATTTTTATTCTAATTATAACCTTATAAAGATCGCATCTTTATCCAAATGAAGACTTCATAAAAATCTTGTTTTTCCTTGATTAAAAATATCATCTTTTCTAATTAAAAATATCAACTTTATTAGATAAAGATCCCGCCTTTCTACCGATAAAAATTTCGTCTTTCCCTTATAAAAAATCTAGCTTTTTAAATATAAAAATCCTAGCTTTTTTCTTAATTTAAACTAGCTAATTATTCAAAACAAATTAAAGTAAAGACTTACAGCTTTCGTTCGGAGGGGGAATGAGGATCGTTGGAGACGGAGAGAGGCGAGCGGAGGGGCTTGCTGGTCGGAGGTAGGCTCGTCGGACCAGTTGGCTATGGCGGCTCATTTTTAGGTGTTGGAGGTTTTCTAGGGTTTGGGGAAAGCGAGGAGAGAGAGGCGTCAAAGGGGAGGGATTCTCGGCGGAGGTGACACGCAGGCGGAAGGGTGGGTGGCATGGTCAACGGTGGTGCGATGGGTGGCTGTACGGGGGAGCGACGTGGGGGTTACGTGTTTTGGGGATTGGAAGGGGGGAAGCTCGCCGATCAAGAAGGAGGGGAGAGAGGGTCTCGGTGGACGGCGTCAGCCCCCAGCGGCGGTAAGGGGGGGGAGTCGCGATTCGCTCCAGAGTTTTTTTTTCTTTTCTGAAAAACTGTCGGGGGGAGAATGAAAAGGGGAGGAGGGCCCTTTATAAAAATATATTATATTATTTTCTATTTTATTTTAATCTCCATAGTTGACTTTTCTTTTGAAGTCGAAACGAGACCCACCGAATGTCGTCCCTAGCGTTTTACCCCAATCCCGAACACAATGGGATATGTATCGTAGGCTGATTCGATCGTTACGATCAGTTTCCGTTGAATTTACATTTAAATCGCTATATTGAATTTTAAACGTACATTTCAAATTACCGGGGTCACATACTAACTAGAAAAATTCCAGAAAAATATTTTCTAGCTTCGTATTGACGATACGGTCCTAACAAAACTAGTTTCGTCGAATTCTGAGACCGTTAGAAAAATGGCCCTTTTCCAGCTGATTAAAATCAACTGAAACTGGTCAAACGCGTTTTCCTTTGCCATGCTCACATATTGATTCGGAAAATTATGAAAATTGGAATCTAGCAATAACTTGACATCCCGGACCCAACAAAACTGGTTTCGTCGAAATCCGAGGTCGTTTGCAAAATCTCCATTTTTAAGGGCCTGAATTCCATAGTGACTATTCAGAATTTTCAACTGGACATATCTTTTGATCCCCGCTATGAAATTTTGATTTTTCGGATTCATTGGAAAGATATTCTCAATTAGGTTCTATTATTTTTGGTTTCACTAAAATTCGGTTTATTTTGCACCCGGTACATTCAATTGAAGTTTCAAATCGAATTATCGAACTACCGCGCCATTTTCAATTCTATTTATAATTATAAATAATTATTTATATTCTAACGACGACGTATATTATATATACGTTCTAATTATATTCAAAATAAATTTCTCGTCGATATTATTTAAAATAATTCATTTTAAATATCCAAAATTCGCTAAAATTGCCAATTTAAAATTTTCAAACTGGCTCGCATTTTCGGGTTGTTACAGTTTATGTGTGGATCGATCTTACGATTATTCTTTCTTTTAAAAGGATATTAAAAGTTAAACAAATGGTTGGAGTTTACTCACACCAGTCACATGACTAACCCAGAGTTTATTTTGTTTTGTTTTCCCTAAACTCTTGGGTGCCCTAATTTTGTACGGGCAATCAAGTAGTCGGGATTTACAGATATAATAGAAGGGGCTTGGAGCAGTAGTCTTCGGAAACATTTTATAGCTATTGTTATTTCTGCTGTGATGTAAGTGTTGTACTCTAATATTCAAATACAGATTTGTGTTTCAAAGTTATGTTGTATACTATATTTTATTTGTTCCGCTGTGAAATTCGTGTTACTCTGATTCTGTTGTTATGTTCTTCGTCTTCTATTCTAATTTTCTATCTTATCTATTCTCACCCTCTAACTTCTTTCTACTGATGTTTCCGTTATTTTCGATTCTTGAATAGTCGACATGGTGTTGTGTGTCAATTACCAAGATCGCAAATCCCCTGAGCCGTTACAATAATGCATCTACTATGTTGTACAAATTAAAATAAACCAAATTCCACCTTTTCTTTCTAAAAAATGCTATGTTCTAAATGCACATGTCTAAAATAAATGTGAATAATAAAAAAATATGTTTAAAATGCAATTTTTTGGGGAAAAGTTAATGCAATATGATCTTTCCCCACACTTAAATTCAAAAGTGACTTCACTATTTAAATTTTTTTATAAACATAGAAGAAAGCACCTATGAATAGATGCAATGCAAAATCATTTATATTATAGTGTTTTTTAAAAATATGCAAAAATGATTTATGTGTGCAAGTAAAACCACCAACTCCTTTTTCGTTCTTTGTTTTAATTTTAGGCATTTCCTCGAGCTATGCTTCATTGTGTTTCCTAATCGTTTTTTCAATATTTCATCTTTATACCTACATTCATAGCTAATTAAATTAACATTAAGGTATCTTAAAAAATTTAAAAACTCCACCATAGCTTTATTTACTATGTGACTCATGTAATCAACAAGTTTATCAGTGTAATCCTTAAAAAATGAGTGATCGTGCACAATTATGGTTAAGGCGGCAAAGTCAACATGTTGAATGTCTACTAACAATTTTTATGGCTTGATTTCTTTTTTATAAGAAGTGATTCTATATTATGCTCTATATTTAATGTCTTTTTAGTTGACATTTCAACATTATGTCCAAGTCCTAGACATAGTTTGGGTTCACATTCACAATTAGTCTGATTATGTGACAACCCGGGCTTCGGGTACTTGGGTAAAACATATTAGAATAATGTCAATAATTTGTTAGCTAAGAAAATGAATGAAATTATAGAAAAAAACTTGTATGACCACATAAGTTGAACAAACTTTGAGATTTGTGTTAGTTTGCGTATTAAAGAAGTGTAGGTTATTTTGAGTAACAAAATTTAAGCATTGTGAATTAAGATTGTATTCAACTGAATACACTAATAAAGGATTAAATTTAATGTTAATGTGTGGAATAAATTTAAAAGTGAAGTAAATATTTTCAAAACTTTATAAATGTGATTTTTTTACAAAAAACAAGTATCGAGGGATTTTATTTTCCTAGAAGCAATAATTTTTATAATTACTATAAATGGATAGTTGCGATTATAAAAAGAATACTTTTGAATCTAATTGAGTTGTGAATGAAGAATAAAAATGTAAATATTGATTAAAAAAATCACTACTTTGTGTTAAAACATTATTAGTATGGTTTGAGTATTTATTGCGGTAAGAGAATGAATTTTGTAAAGATTGAGTTGTCAAAAATGTAAGTATCGAATAACAGAAATGTTAAAATAGTCATTTTAATAAAAATTTGAAATTTAGTGTGCTTAAGATAAAATTTACATTGAAATGGATTAAAAAGATGTTATGCATATTAGTAAAGTTAAACAAAGTTATAATGCAAACTAATTGTGTTAAATAGTGCGCTATGAGTCACAACATGTATTAGTTGGTGTTAAAGGACGATTAAAAGGCTTAGTTAAGTTAATTTAAGCAATACTTGGGATAGTTGGGACTACTCTAACTCAAAAACTAAATTAAAGAACAAATAAGCATTTGGAAAGGCTATTGCAGTGTGTACCTTTCTTCGAAATCTCATCTTCTTTTTGAAAGAAAACATAGAGAAACTCAAAATTCTTCCTCCAAATTGCTAGTTCCAAGCTTCTTATTACAAAAAAGTAGATATTTATTTTATATTCTTGTCTAACAAGTAATCTCCCTAACCTATAAATCCAATTTTATAGTTTCGTAATTAAGGGAAGGAAACTTACTTTAAATTGCTTTCAGGTGTTGCATGACAGTATTTTAGTTTCTCCAGGTTACTGAAGTATTTCTCAAGCTTAGAATCTCCATATTGCAATCTAAACCAGGTTAATTTTTCACAAATCTATTCATGGTGGGTTAATATTACACCTTCTAGTTTAAAATTTGTTTAGATGTTAATACATGTTGATCTCTATGAAAATTTTGTGTTATTGTAGAAGTTTACAGTACAAATCTTGTCTAAGTTGATCTTTAAGGTCTTATATATCTATTAATTCCTATGCGAGTAATGTTTCTAGCTTTTTTTAATTGTATCTTGCATATCTCTCTATTTGCTTATTGAAGTTTGGGTTCTAATTCAACCTGAAACTGATTTAAATATTTATCCATTTACAATTCATGTTATGTTCAAATTTGCAAATAAATCAAGTTTGTTTATTATGATTCTTTGTTTTTGTACAATTTATCACCTTTATGCAAATATGTTAAAGTCTTTTTTTCTTTCATAACTAGTGCCATAGTCAATTTGCAAATTTATCAAGTTTGCATATTTCTAGTTCAATATTCCCTTTTGTTACAGTTTAACATTTTATGTCAATTGGCCCCAAATTATCCAATCTTTTATCTTGAATTAAATTTCTCAATGCGTGCAAAATAAAAAGGATTAATCAGTCACATAAAATTAAACACATACGTCTATGCCTAAATTAGTTGTATACTTATGCTAATGTTGCAAATTTAGGCATATTTTGGACGTAATAACAATAAACTATAATATCAGATGTAGAAAGGGGAAAGAAGATCGAAAGAATAATATTACATTATTTTAATTATCAATTAACTAAAAACTGTATCAAAGAAAGACCGTAAAACTACAAAATAACTTATAGAAAAGAATATTCATAGAAAACTATAATTTACCGGAAAAACAAACAAAAATTGTAAGAACTGTAAATAAATCTGTAAATTAACAACTACCAGTAAGTCTATTTTCTTAAACAGAACAAAATCTGAATAATTACAAACACTCGCTAGAAAGCTTCCCTCCCCACCTCCAAAAGAAAACAAAATAGAAAATATTCTATTTCTAATCCCAATCCCCTAATATTTAATTTTGGTTGGCCCTATCTCTCAAAAAGGAGACTAGCCTAGGAAGGGAAGAGATGTGTTATGAAGAATGAGTGGAGGGAAGGGGTTGGAGGTTTATTTATAGACGGCTAAAATATCCTACCCTTTAGATTTTTATTTTAAATCATAACTAACCACGTCTTTGGATCAATCAAGGGTTGCCACGTCGGCTCTGGATTTGAAATAGGCAAACTATAATTAAACAAGTAAACCAAATAACTATGTAAAAATTAACTCTGTTTGATATGTTTTCGTGCCAAGCACATAAACGTGTCAAGCATGACATGGGTCGACCCATGCAATCCGTCGATTGTCATATGGGTCAACCCGCTTATGGCCTGGGTCGACCCATGGGTCGATCTGGGCGCTAGCTCGATTGCACAATGTAACGTATTTTTTTGGTTTGGATTTCAAACTTTGAATTATCCTAACACCTTTGATTTGCATCCGTTTCTTGCAAACCATATATGTATCTGGACCATAAAATCATAACGGACTCGATGGTGTAATTCTCGTTATCAAATTTTAACAATTTTACAATTTATTCTTTAATTAATTAATTTGTTAGTTAATTATTGTGTATTAAAATTTGGGTTGTTAGATTTTCCTCTACTTAAAGGATTTTATCGTCGAAATCTCAAGTGTACGAGTACAAGATAAATGTTTTCATACAAAAATCTACAACCATCTGCTCAAACATCATCAATTTGCATCCGTTGTCCTTATTTTTTTAATAATTTTTTTGTAATTATGCAATAGTGTAGTGTATATGTCTCTAATTAATGCAAAAGATTAGACTGTCTACTGATTCAGTTGACCGCCATTTTATGCAATCATGCTAGTGTTGTGTATCTAAATGTATGAAAAAATCCTAATGACAAAATATAGTTCTATATGTGTGCTCCTACCACCATTCATATGCAAAAACCATATGATAACATCCATCCATAAAAAATAATATGAAATGCACAACCATCTATATGAATATGCAAGTGTCATATTAGCCAATCCATAATAGTACTCAGTGTGTGTATGAATCCACTGTATCTACTTGAAAAATCTTACATCCACTTGTGAATATAAAGTATAAATTATTGTAGTAACACATTTTAACAGTATCCTACCATCCATCGGTTAAAACCTAAAATTCAAAGGATATGAAAGATAGAACCTATTCAAAACTAACGATGGAAAAAGGAAGATCAAAGTGTACTGTCAAAGGTAAAAGGATGAGAAGCACGCATCTTCTTCTCAGGTTCCCAAGTAGCTTTGCTGACATCATCTCTCTATTGGACTAACAAGTTGCACTTCCTTAATCCTCAACTTCTTTTTTCATAGTCTAGAAGTACGTGCCTGACGGACGGATGCCTCTCTCTTAATTTCTACTTCCTCCAACTGACTAGGCTCCACTGCCACGGCTTAATCATGTAAGCATTTTCACAAGTGCGAAATACGAAATACATCATGCACTCCTAAAAGTCTCTCCGGTAGTTGAACTCTATAAGCCATCTGCCCCACTCTCTCTACAATCTGGAACGGTCCTACGAACCACGAAGCCAACTTGACTGTGGAACCAAATCTTACTTCATTCCTCAGAGGCGATACCTTTATGAATAAAAGGCCTCTAACACTAAACTCTAGACCAGTTCTCCTCTTATTCACATTATATTTCTGCCAATCCGGCCCAAGAAGCAATACGTCAGTCGTCTCCTACCGACATAAGGGAGATCCTAAAAAATCATGTTCACCCTCTCAGTCTGCCAATCAGTCTAAGGGTAATAAGTTGTACTCAATTTGAGCTATGTCCCCAAAGCTTCCTGCAGACTCCTCCAAAACACACCGGTGAAAATCGGGTCTCAGTCGCTCATTATGCTAGTAGGAACACCATAGATTCATACTATCCCCCTCACATAAACTAAGGCTAACCACGAAGCTGTCCTCTTTCTCTTAACTGGAATAAAGTGAGCTCTCTTAGTTAATCAATCTAAAATAACCCTAACACTAGTGTTTCCTTTCGTCGATCTAAAAAACTCATCAATGAAGTCCATAGATACACTCTCTTACTTTTAAAGTGATATGTCCAATGGTTGGAGTAATCCAACAAGCTTATTTTGCTTTGCCTTTAACCTCTAACATGTCATACACTTAGACACAAACTCGGCCACATCCTTTTTCAAGCCAATCTAGTTGAAAAATCACTCCATATCTCAATATATCTTATCACCACCTAGATGGATAGTCATCTAAGAGTGATGTGCCTTGACCAACACCGCACTCATCAAATCTCCTCTCCAGAGTACACAAAGTTTGTCATCTCGAAACTACCATTCTCTAATATCAAGAGAATATAAGGTAAGATGTATAGAAGTCTATCTTCTACCAATCTTATCCAAGATATCCATCAGCTAGAAATCCTCTCACTACATCGACCCTAATCTGCTCTAACGGGGAAGACTGTACCGCTAAATATCCAACAATCTAGAGGTATAATTCGTAGATGGTCTAAAGTCAAATTTGGAAATATATTCCAAGCTCTGCCACTCTACGAATAGGGGACTCAACGACGCTCTCTGCCTGCTCGAGGCATCCGCAACCACATTCCCCTTTCCCGGGGTATAAGAAATCATGAAATCATATGATGCCAAGAACTTTATCCATTGCTTCTGCCTTAGATTGAAGTCCCTCTACGAGAACAAGTACTTTAAAGACTTATGGTTTGTGAAAATATCAAATCTCTTGCCTAGCAGGTAATGCCTCCAAGACTTGAGTACAAAAACTATCACAGGCAACTCCAAGTCATGGGTAGGGTAATTACTCTCATGATTTCTCAGTTGTCTGCTCCTGTAGCACAAAACCATGCCCTTCTACATCAAAACTACACCCAATCTAGGCCCACATGCATCGGTGTACATAGTAAATTTCTTGGAACCATTAAAAAGCGTCGCCACCGGTGCACTAGTAAGAGCCATCTTTAATCACAAGAAAGAATCCTCATAATCAACATCCCATGAGATACCAAGTTCTTCTTGGTTAGGCGGGTAAGTGGTGCAGAAATCTACACAAAGTCCTTAATTAACTTTCTAAAGTAACCCACCAAACCTAGGAAGCTCCTTACTTCTATCGCGTTTTCGGGGGTCTTACAATCTTGTATCGCCTCTACCTTGGTGGGATCCATAGCCAATCCATCAGAAGAAACCATGAACCCCAAGAAACTCACTTCCTTATACTAAAAATGCACTTAGAAAACTTTGCCTTAAGCTGATGTTCTTAGAAAATACAGACAAACTCTCTTAAATGTAAGGCATGCTCATCTTCGCTCCTTGGAATACCAAAATATCATCCACCAACACAACGACAAACTTATTAAGAACATCCCAGAATACTCTGCTCATCAAATCCACAAAATACACCAGTGCATTGCTTAACCTGTAACACCCCGTAATATATATTTAAATACATAAATATTAATAATAAATAAATATTAATAATAAATAAAAATAATTTTTTTAATAATAAGGCTGAAAAATGAGATTTTGCATCTTTAAGAATTTGTCTACGAAAATCTTTTACTTGGATTTGTGGTGAAATTCTGAATTATTTTCATATACAATATTCTAAAAGCAGTTAATGTATGAGGAAGATATAAGCAAATGAATTTGGATAGTAAAACACTATATATATATAACTAGATGAGTAATATATATGCCCAAAATATATTTAAATACAAGAGGGAGAAATTGAAATTCAAGCAGTGGATAAGATTACAGGGACAACGAATATTATTAGTAAGGAAAGAGGTAAGAAAATAAAGCAACGTATTAATTAATTAGACACCTCAACGCAACATAAATTCATTGGGCATTTCAGCAAACGGGAGGTCTACCGCCACTAGAAGGAATGTCGCCCACCGGTCGACTACCCAGGTCGACCTCTTAGCGGTTGAGGAGCCCAATGAATCTATGTTTGGTTAGGGTTTTCTAAAGGGATATATAAATATAAGGCCAGAATTAAATCTAAGTAACCTAATGGCTCATGCTTACACAGGAAACTATATATAGGCCCTAAAATCCCACAACAAAACCCTAGCCACTCTCTTATCTCTACCTCTATGCCATCCTTCTTCCATTGCTAAATTACAGAAAAAGTTTGTAATTTCTTCTACTTCTTTAGCCTTTATTCTTATCTTCTCTTTACTCTAAATTCATATAGGTTTTAGTATGAATTCTGGAATTTAGATACATATATATAAGATTCTAAATGATATTTCTTACATATATATTAGGAGGATTGGAGCACTCTTGTCGTGAAGATTAAACAAAGATATGAAACTACGACAAGAATCTTACTTGTTCTTCCTTAGATCCATTAGTGAAATATCGTGTTCTTAGGCATTTCTATGTTTTTTTAATAGATTAACATGTTAATAGCTATGCCTAAGAGGATTTGGAAATCGATAACATCAATATAAAGACCCCAAATCCTCTATTTTATATTTGCGTAAGAATTGTCATGTTATTTGGGTTTGTGGATTTTTTATCTTAATATTGGATTGAGGATGAAAGGGATGTTGTTGTTGTTTCTACTTTGTGTAATCCACCCTTATGTAACATTTGATTGTAATCTGAAAGGGTTTAAATTTGGTAATTCCATGATTTGATTAGGTTTAGATTCTATTTTGGATCCAAAAATATTCATACCTAAAATATATCAAATGTAAACGTTTTCATGTGCATAACACCAAAAAGAGGTGAATTAGATAAAGTGGAACGTATAAAAACACATATATGTATTATATGTGTATGTTATACTCTATTCTTTATCAGTTATTGAAATCGCTCCAATAAGCCTAGGATGCAAGTTGAAATTTGTATGTATGTGTATTTTCCATTCACTACTATCTGTTATGCATGCCAGCATGCCTAAATTGTAGCAGCAAACATATGGAAAATTAACTTGTATACCTTGATTTAGATAAGTTGACAATTTTTGTATCGTTAGAACATTCTCTCATTGATACAAACATTAGCGGTAATTATGCGTTACAATTATTATACTTATATAAACGTAATCAACGTAGTTAACGTTATATTAACGTAATAAATGTGATTAGGGTCGGATTCGAATTTGAAATGTCCCCTTATATATATAATTGATTGCTTGTGTGTGCGTATAGAATTGCTTAACATATATTAATAGTGACACACAAACACGAGGTTAGTTTCCATTTGTGGCATAAGCCTGCCCGGAACCGACCGACAAATCCAACAATCACAAGTAGGGCTAACTTATGAGAGAGGTGTGGTTGCCATGGCCAATTCAAACTTAGTACACTATGACACGAGGTTAAACCTACTTGTAGTAGAAGCATGCCCAGACCCGCCCGGCATATCCAGCATCTATAGGAATATGGTTTAATGTGAGAGGTCATGTGTGTGTATATATATTTAACTCTCTTGTGTGGGAAAATAGGCAAGTTTACTACACCCTGAAAGGTCTTAAGTGGCTGACACTCTTCCTGTCTAATTTGGGTCTTAAGTGGTTAGGACTAGGATCCCTCCTAAGGTTTTTTCCGTAGAGAGGAACCGAAGTCATGGGGCCACCCTTAGTAGATTCAAAGTAAGTCTTTAGGTCCTCCTCAAAAAGTAGTTAGGCATAAGCGGTAACCGAGTAAGGAGTTCACGGGGGATGTCCACTTCCCCTAGAAGCTTGTAAGAGCTAAACTAGGGACGTAATTGGTATATAAAAGATGTGAGGCCATTGCATGCTCACCAACTGCCTAAGGGAAGTCTTGAGTGACATAGGTGTTCTACCTAATATATGTTAAATTAACGCTCGCAATACTACTTCTCATATTACAATTGAGTGTATAGACTTATGAACATTGACGTACTAGGATAGGGTTTTAAGGGGATAGGTCTTGCCTCGGGCTATAAGAGATCGTAAGAATCCACATTTAATAGGGCCATAAGTGACCAAGAATGCCCACCTCATTGGGTCTTTACCCTAAAAACACTAATGGGCGATTGACTTTGAAATCTACCTCATTGGTTAGACACTTGGTGTTTTTGTGAATATTGTGTGCTGCGTGGACATACCTTGACATATGTAACCTACTAAAATATAGGGTATGTGCTTTAAGTAAACACCATATTTCAGTCACACAGAACTTTATGTTCTGACCCCTTTCCTTAACATATCCAACAGGTCAGTAGATGGGGTAAAGTTCATGGATGAAGTCACGATGGGAGCTAAAGATGAAGACAAAGTCATTATGTTATTATTAGTTGTTATTGCTTTACTTCTTATGGAAACATTTGAGAATGAATTATTTGACGTACCCATGGAACAGATGTAATCTTGACAGTTGTGGTGGAATTCTGTTATTTTTGAATAAAGTGGTACATCTTATTTCAGTATTATATTTTCTCTTTCCGCTGTATGAGATTTTCCATTCTAAGTGTATGTATATGTTTTTTCTGGCAAAGCGAAGTGTATGTATATGTTTTTTCTGGCAAAGCGAAGTGTATGTATATGTTATCTGTGCAAATGTAATTCCTTACAGGAACCAACAACCATTTAGAATTACTCTAAGTTTCGATGGGCATTTTCTAGGTTAAAATTTAGGCTCGTTCTGGGCGGGTTGTTACATTTGGTATCAGAGAGTATGTTACCCGATTATAAGGGAATGGCGTACTTGTAATTTGAAAAAGTTTTTTTTGAACTATATATACAATATATAGTGAATATTAGGCACACATCCCTAAAACGAAACTTAATTAGGCTCACATCCGGTCCTAAACTTATTGTAAATTAGGTCCCTATTTTTCAAAAACATATAAAAAAATATTAAAAAAATATAAAAAAATCACGAAAATTCATAATTAAATAAAACATGTTCACGCCAAAAAAATCAAGTGGAAAATCAATCAACAAACACGTCAAAATCAAAAGATACACAAAACAACGAAAAATGCAGTAAAATGCATAAAAACATGCACATATTTCAAATAGTTGCATACATGTATGCATCTATTTCAATTCCGCATCATACAGCAGCATATATGCATACATGTATGCAAATTTTCCGAAATACATGCATGATTTCATGCATCTATTCGATTTCTGCATGGAAAACACGCATGCTTGCATATGTGCATACGAGTATGCAGTTATGCAGAAAATATGCATTCAAGTATGCACATATTGTCACGCCTTCGGCTTTCAACACATTACTGCATACAAGTATGCAGCTATTTTGAATAACAACATACTTGTTTGCAATTATTCAGCAGGCTTAAGGATCTTTTTTGCATGTGTATTTAAAAAGTTGCATACATGTATGCAACTATCAGTAATAGTTGCATACATGTATGCAACTTTTTTTTTTCAGTATGCGTGGGCTCTTGGGTTTATTTCCAGAATTTAGAATTTTTTTTTATGCATTAGCGCATTTTTTTTTTTGGCCAGAAATTGAAAAAGGCGATGGGGACATGAGGAGCAGGCGAATGGACCAAATTTTTTGGACGGCATGTGATTTTAGGGACCATAAAGGTATGGAAAAGTATGGGTGGACGTAGCTTTAATTTAAAACTTAAATAAGGACGTGAGACAAAAGTACCCTAATATATATTTACCCCCAATAAGCATACGCATCTATACTAGGAAACTTTATCGTTTTCTTCCATTTTCAACTTAAATACTGTCTCAAGAGTATCCACTAAAGGATTCTTCCTTTCCTTTTCAGATAGTAGAATGGTTGATAATCCTACCGAGCAGGGTAACCAGGAAAGGCCCCGATACTTGCCAAAATGGTTCCAACAATATCTTTGTACTGTGGAACAGGTCCCTGTTGCAAATCCTACCCCAGCGGCTGGGTCCTACCCCAGCAGCTCCCGCAGCTCCTACCGCTGAGGTAGTCTTTGACTTTTCTCGCTCTTGTAAGAGCTTCGAGAATTTTGGAGGGAAATCATTCACTGGGAAGGAAATTTTTACTAATGCCCTATCATGGATAATGGATTGTGAAAGAATTTTCGAAGCTATTGTTTGGCCTAATGAAGTGAAAAGGAGAATTGCGGCCTGGCACTTGAAAGATGAGGCCTTTGAATAGTGGAATTTATTATTTGTAGAGAACGAGGGTCGGATATTTACCTGGGTTGGATTTTTCAAAGAAACGTTTTTGCCAAGGGCAGAAATGACTGTCCAGTTGGACAAATTCATCCACCTCAAGCAAGGAAGCTAGAGCTTGCAAGAGTATGTAGCCAAATTTACCGAATTATGTAAGTTTGGGAGAGGTTTAGTGGACACCCCCATTAACAAAGCCTTGAGGTTTGCTAAAGGATTAAACATTCCGCTGAAGGAAACTTTATTAGCCCAAGTAAATTTTGGGGCAACTTTTTAAACCCTAGTAGAGACAACTATCCTATGCCCGGCTGAAGGTCCCAAGGAGGATGTAGAAGGTGAGAAAGGAGAAGGGAGTTCCAACAAGAATAAGAAAAAGGAATGGTGGAAAAACAAGAAGAAAAGGGGAAAATTCAAAAAGGAAGCGAAGACTTGTACGAGGTGCAACTGCAAGGACTATGAGGACAAGGAATGTAGGACCTCGTTGGCAAAGAAGAATTCAAAGGAAAGTGTTTCAACTGCCATGGAGAAGGACACATATCTAAGGACCGCCCAAAGCCCAAAGTTATCAGAAGTGGCCAGAATTTTGCAATATGGGGAACATTAATTCAAAACCAACCACCAAAGGACCGAGGGAAACCCACACTTAAAGGTATAACTTTTGTTTTAGGAAATTTTGTGTATAACTTGTTCGATTCCGGAGCGACTCATTCTTTTATCTCTAAGAGACTAGTTAATCTGCTGAATCTTCCTATGTCTATCTCTGATAGTCTGATAAGGGTGGCCAAACCTATTGGAGGATCTAAGTATCTTTAACTGTTTTTGAAAGACCTAATATTGGTGGTCGACAATGTCTAATTACTTTGCGAAGCGTATGCATTGGATTTTATGGGATATAACCATGTCCTAAGTATGGATTGGCTATCATTTTATGGGGTCGTCCTAGATTGTGAGTAGAGAATCGTTCGTCTTAGGAGCCAAGGAGGACGTAGCCTAAGTATTCCTTGTAATGTTAGGAACAAGGATAAAGCCTTTTAAATTCCTTTTCTCCTAATTCAAAAGGACCATCTTCAGTCCCTATAGTTTGTGAGTTCATGGATGTTCTTGAGGAAGTCACGGGACATCCACCTCACAGAGAAATCTCTTTTCGCATTGACCTAGAAAAGGACGCTAGACCTGTAGTACTACCTTTGAGGCATATGGCACCTAAGGAAAGAAGGGAGTTAGATAAGCAGATTTCAGAATTATTACAAAAAGGTTTCATTTGACGAAGTACCTCAGAATAGGGTGCACCTGTTGTGTTTTCCACCAAAATAGACGGATCTTTAAGACTTTGTGTGGATTGTAGGGAACCTGATAAATTGACCAAGAAAAATAGGTACCCCTAACCTTGAATCGATGACCTTTTTGGCCACTTGGGAGGAGCTCAAGTATTTTCTCAACTAGAACTTGCTATTGGGTTTCACCAGTTAAGAATTGCGAGGACAATAAGGACAAAGCTGCGTTTAGGATGCCGAATGGATTGTTCCAATGGGAAGTTATGTCCTTCGGACTAACGAATGTACCCGCCTTCTTTGTTGACCTCATGAGTAGAGTGTTTAGGGGAATTCTATATAAGATTTTGGTAGTCTTCATGGATGATATCCTTATATTTTCGAAAGATCATAAAGAGCATGAAGATCACTTAAGATAAGTTCTAGGGATATTAAGAAAGAACCAATTGAAAGCAAAATTTTTGAAGTGCCATTTCTAGAGGAAATATGTTAAATTTTTAGGACATATTGTGTCAAGTGAAGGCTTTTCCATAGACCCCGCAAAGATCGAGGAAATCAAGGAATGGAGGATACCTCGAAATGCTACCGAAGTAAGAAGCGCCCTTGGATTGGCCAAATGTTACCGGAAATTCATTAAAGACTTTATAAAGACTACTACTCCTTTAACCCAATTAACAAAGAATAATTTGGTTTTTTCTTGGAATAATAAATGTGATATAGATTTTAAGAAATTAAAGGAAGTATTAACTAGCGCACCGGTCCTAATTATAGCCGATGGTTCAAAATTGTTTACAGTTTACACTAGTGCATGTATCACTGTTTTAGGAGTGGTCCTTATGCAAGAAGGAAGAGTAGCTGCTTATGCTAGTAGACAACTCAAGTATCCAGAGAAGAGATACACAGTTCATGACCTTGTGTTAGCCACAGTAGTGTTCTCCCTTAAAATGTGGAAGCGTTATCTTTTAGGGGAGAAATTTGAACTTTTTTCCAACCATAAATCCCTTAAATATTTATTTTCTCAATGTGACCTAAACTTGAGACAAAAATGGTGGATGGAATATATTACCTCAGTTAATTTCATGATTTAGTATACACCGGGAAAGGGGAATGTTGTGGCAAATGCTTTAAGAAGGAAACATGCAACCTTGAATGTGGTATTAGAATGAAAACAATTGGAGTTTCTCTCTAATTTTAATTTGCAGCCTTCGTTAACTAGTCCTAATGGTTTCCTTGGAGCTATAATAATTAGACCTACCCTAAAAGAGAGGATTCGAGGTACACAAGACCTTGACGAAGAGTTAATAAGAATAAAGGAGAAAGTGGGAAAGAAGGAGACCTTTCCCCTTTCGATTAGATATTCGATCGGCAATGATGGAAGTTTACTTTGGAATGGACGACATTACATTCCTAAGGATGAAGGGTTGAGAAAAGAAATTATAGGGGAGTTCTGTAGGTCAAAAATGGCTATACACCCCAGTGGGGATAAAATGTACAAAGATACGAAGAGTAATCTCCATTAGGAAGGAATGAAGAGAGATGTAGCCAAGTTCGTGGCCAAATGCTTGACGTGCCAGAAAGTAAAAGTGGAACAAGGGAAACTCGGAGGGTTATTACTACCTTAAGAGATCCCTATGTGGAAGTGGGAACTTATTTCCATTGATTTGTGGATGGAATTTCTAGAATCCAAAGTGTAATGACGCCATTTGGGTTATGGTAGTTCATTTAACCAAAAGCGCCCAATTTATACTAGTCAAGAAGACAAGGACTACAACCTCGTTAGCCCAACTATATGTCAAAGAAATATCCAGACTACATGGTATCCCATCGAGTATTGTGAGTGACAGAGACCCCTTGATCACAAGCGAATTTTGGAGAAGCCTACAAGCAGCATTGGGAATGACCCTCAACCTAAGCACAGCCTATCATCCGTAGACTGATGGCCACACGGAAAGGGTAATTCAGATTTTGCAAGACTTGCTCAGAGCTTGCATCATCGACTTTGGAAGAGTTTGGAAGCAGCACCTACCGCTCATAGAGTTGACTTATAACAATAGTCTTCAAACAACGATTAGTATGACCCCTTTTGAAGCGCTTTAAGGGAGGCCATTGACTCGCCAACTTATTGGTGGGAAACTACCGACAAGGTTCTACTTGGACCAGACTTCATCCGTGATTCCACAGAGAAGATATCCTTGATTAGGCAGAGGATGAAGGCAACCCAAGACCGTCAGAAATCATATGCCGATAAGCAAAAGAGGGAACTCGAGTTTAATGTTGGAAACTTGGTATTCGCAAAAGTCTCCCCTCTTAAGAAGACTGTTTGGTTTGGAAAGACTGGGAAGTTGGCTTCTAGATTTATTGGGCCTTTTCGTGACATCGAGAAGATTAGATCTTTGCTTTATCGAGTGGATCTCCTAGAGGATTCATCGGGGATCCTTAATGTTTTTCACGTATCTCATCTAATGAAATGCCTTCATGACTGTTATTAGACTTGAGCTTGATGAAGATGGGGACATAGAAAAACTCGAATTGGAGTCTAGGATTTCGTGTGCCACTGCAAGGATTATAGAGCACGAAATCAAGAGACTCCACAACAAAATTATTTGCCTTGTCCAAGAACATTTGGAAAATGATCCTGCGGAAAGCACATGGGAGATTGAGGACAAGATGAAACAGACTCACCCAGAGCTTTTCGCAGGTGATTTTTCCTCAAAATAACATTTGTGTATGCATTGTGATTGCTAGATTGGATGTCAGGAAATGGGTAAAACACCATTATACAGCGCACTCATATAGAAATATATACATAATTAGGTTGTTTTGCATACATATTGAATCACTTATTACACCTACGTCCTAGGATAGAGCTCACTTTGGTGGATCTGTAGTTCATAATCACCGCGAGTCATGGATGTTTATAGATGAATTAAAAATAATAGGGATGTACAACATGGATGTTTCAAGCGAGTTGTGCTTTTCGCTACTTCAAATAGATTTCGGGACAAATTCGGTTTTAAGGAGGAAGAATGTAACACCCCGTAAAATATACCTAAATACATAAATATTAACAATAAATAAAAATAAACAATTTAATAATAAGGCTAGAAAATGAGATTTTGCAGCTTTAATAATTTGGCTACAGAATTTTTTATTTGGATTTATGGGGAAATTCTAAATAGTTTTCATATATAATATGCTGAAAACGGTTAATGTATGAGGAATAGATTAGCAAATGAATTAGGACAGTAAAACAAAGAATATATATGTATATTTAAATGAGTAATATATATATGTCCAAAATATTCTTAAATAAAAGAGGGAGAATTTGGAATTCAAACAGTCGATAAGATTATGGGGACAAAGAATATTATAAGTAAGGAAAGAGATAAGAAAATAAAGCACCGTATTAATTAATTTGACACCTCAGTGCCACATAAATTCATCAAGCGATTCAGCGACTAGGACGTCGACCGCCCCCTAGGAAGGGTTTCGACCACACAGGTCTACGATCCGGTGGCCGAGGAGCCTAACAAACCTATATTTGGTTAGGGTTTTCTAAAGGGATATATATGAATATAAGGTCAGGATTAGATCTTAGTAATCTTATGGCTCATGCTCATACGAGAAACTATATATAGGCCCTCAAATCCCACAATAAAACCTTAGCCACTCTCTTATCTCTACCTCCATGCCATCCTTTTGCCATTGCTAAATTCCAGAAAAGGTTATGAATTTCTTCTATTTCTCTAACCTTTATTCTTATCGTCTCTCAACTCTAAATTCATATAGGTTTTATTTTGAATTCTATAATTCAGATATATATATATATATATATATATATACACACACACACACATATATATATATATAAGATTCTAAAAGATGTTTCTTACATATATATTAAGAGGATTGGAGCACTCTTGTCATGAAGATTAAACACAGATCTGAAACTACAACAAGAATCTTACTTGTTCTTCCTTAGATCTGTGAGTGGAATATCGTGTTCTTAGGCATATTCTATTTTTTTAATAGATTAACATGTTGATAGTTGTGCCTAAGAGGACTTGGAAATCGATAACATCAATATAAAAACCCCCAAATCCTCTATTTTGTACTTACATAAGAATTTCATGTTATTTGGGTTTGTGGATTTCTGATCTTATTATTGGATTGAGGATGAAAGGGGTGTTGTATCTACTTTAGGTAATCCACCCTTATATGTAATATTTGATTGTAACCTAAAAGGGTTTAAATTTGGATATTCCGTGATTTGATCAGGTTTGGATTCTATTTTGGATCCAAAACATATTCACGCTTGAAATATATCAAACATAAATGTTTTTATGTGCATAACACCAAAAAGGGTGAATTAGATAAAGTGGAACATATAAACAAATATGTATGTATTATATCTATATGTTATAGTCTATTCTGGATCCATTATTGAAATCATTCCAATAAGCCTAGGATGCAAGTTGAAATTTGTATGTATTTGTATTTTCCTATTCACTACTCTCTGTTATCGTGTTATTATGCCATCATGCCTAAATTGCAGCGACAAAGATATGGAAAATTAACTTGTATACCTTGATTTGGACAAGTTAGCAATTTTTGTACCGTTAGAACGTTCTCTCATTCATACGAACATTAGCGATAATTATTCATTACAATTATTATATTTATATAAACATAATCAATGTAATTAACATTATATTAGCGTAATAAATGTGATTAGTATAAGATTCGAATTTGAAATGTCCCCATGTATATATAATTGATCGCTTGTGTGTGCATATAGAATGACTTTACATTTATTAATAGTGACACATAGACACGAGGTTAGTTTCCATTTGTGGTTGAAAACTTCCGGGAACTGACCGACAAATCCAATAACCATAGTAGGCCCAACTAATGTGAGAGGTCTGGGTGCCATGGGCCATTCAAACTTAATACACTATGACACGAGGTTAAACCTACTTATAGTAGAAGCCTTCCCGAAACTGCCTGGCATATCTAGTATCTGCATATATATGGTTTAATGTGAGATGTGTAGTGTGTATATATGTAACTATACATATATAAGCATATTGTGTGGAAAAATAGGAAGGTTTGCTACACCTTGAGAATGTCTTAAGTGGATGACTCTCTTCCTGTCTAATTTGGGTCTTAAGTGGTTAGGACTAGGATCCCACCTAAGGTTTATTCCTTGGAGAGGAACCAAAGTCATAGGACCCACCCTTAGTGGATTTAAAGTAAGTCTTTGGGTCCTCTTTCTCTAAAAGTGGTTAGGAATAAGCGGGAACGGAGTAAGGTAAATACGGGGGATGTCCACTTCCTTTAGAATCTTGTAAGGGCTCAACTATGGGCAGAATTGGTATATAAAATATATGTGGTCATTGCATGCTCACCAACTGTCTAAGGGAAGTCTTAAGCGACATAGGTGTTCTACTGTAGTATCAGTTAAGTAGTAACGTTCGTAACACTACTTCTCGTATTACAATTGAGAGTATAGACTTAAGAACTTTGACGTACTAGGACGGGGACTTAAGGGGCTAGGGTCCACCTCAGGGTTATAAGAGATCATAAGAATCCACCTTTAACAGGTGAATAAGTGACCGAGAATGCCCACCTCGTTGGGTCTTTACCCTAAAAACACTAATGAGCGATTCACTTTAAAATCCACTTCATTGGTTTGATACTTGGTGTTTGTGTGAATGTTGTGTGCTGCATAGACATACATTGACATATGTAACCTGCTAAAAATATAGGTTATTGGCTTTAAGTAAACACCATATTTCAGTCACACGGAACTTTATGTTCTAACCCCTCTCCTTAACATATCCAATAGGTCAGTAGATGGGGAAAATTTCATGGACGAAATTATGATGGGAGCTGAAGACGAAGTCGTTATGCTATTATTGGTTGTTATTTCTTTACTTTTTATGGAAACATTTGAGAATGAATTATTTTATGTACTCATGGAACAGATGTAATCTTGACAGTTGTGTTGGAATTTTGTGATTTTTAAATATAGTGTTACATCTTAATTCAGTATTATATTTTCTCTTTCCGATGTGTGAGATTTTCCACTTGAAGTGTATCTATATATTATCTATGCAAATGAAATTCCTTACAGGAACCAACGACCCGTTTAGAATGGCTCTAAGTTTTGATAGACCTTTTCTGAGTCGAAATTTAGCCCCATTCGAGGCGGGTTGTTACACAATCCAAATGATAATCCAACCACTGGAACAATCCACCAGGAGTCATAAAAGCTTTCTTGTCTATACCATCCTTTGCTACACAAATCTTTTAGAAACCAATGGAAAAATCCTATTGAGAAAATAACGATGTGCCAACCAAGTGGTTAAATAGATCATTAATTCGAGGAACTGGGTAGCGATTCTACTTTGTAAGCTTGTTCAACTCTTTATAGTCTATGCACATTCGGAGAGAACCGTCAGTCTTAGCAGTAAAGACTACTGGTGCTCTCCACTCGAAGTTACTCTGTTTAATTAGTCCTTTCTCCAAAAGCTCACCAACTTGCTTGCTAAGGTCTCTTCATTCCCTTGGAGATATATGACGAACATGTAACGCTTCTGGCTTCACATTATCACCAAGATAGATCCGGAAATAAATCTCTTGCTTAGGAGGTAGTCCTCTTACATCCACAAATGCATCTTGATAATCATATACAGTGGGTGCAGAATAAATGTCATCAGCATAAGAATCTATAGAATAAAATAAATCAACTTAACTCACCCTTATGGTTCGCAATAAATCTCGAGTGTCCTTCCGTTATAAGTCATCAAATGAATGTCCCTATGTCATAGTCAGTGCTTAATATCGAAACTTTTAAACCCCTACAAATCATAGATAAGTGCGCTGAACCACCTATTGGGTTTGAAATAAATATGGGATTAGTGACAAGTGAGATAACTAAGAGCAAACAGTCGACCAACATGCCAGAAGTAAATGAATAAGATGCTCCCAAATCGAAGAAAAGTATAAATGGGAAAGTCGGATATAGACCGTCTACTGCCACTTTCCTACCTCGATTTGGACCACTACTAGTCAAAGCTACTTTTAACGAATGAACCTATGTTGCCGATGTACTCGCTCCTTATCCTGCCTTATGTGGACATGCATTACTAAGACGCACAGGCTTCCTACAATTAAATAACTTTCCTATCAACGTCGTCATTCTGCAATCCTTGACAAAATGTCATATCATCCCACAACCATAAAACTTGACGTTTTTCTTAATATATCCCTTCGAAGGTGCACTAGCTTGCATATTCTTGCCTTTCTTGTTTTCTTCCATTTGTTCTTTCGGCTAAAAAGCTTAGGTACTTCTCTTTTAACATATTTTATCTCTTCTTTTCTATCCTCATGCATTAAACTCATCTCTAATAATGCATCCAATGTTACTTCCATTGGAATATGGGTCATAACCAATCCTTGGGGAGCTTGATTCAGCCTTCTCACAAATCTGACAACTTTCTTATTAGTGTATTGACCAAGTCCATCCCAAACCTTGATAAGTCATTGAATTGGCTGATGTACTCCATGTCATAAAGATTTCCATGCTTTAGCCTAAGGAGCCGCTCTGGCTGCATACCTTCCTTTGCTTGCAATAGGAATTTCACTTCAAATTTGCATAGGAATCCAATCCAAGTCTCTACCCTCAGCCTCAATAATCTCCCACTAGAATGATGCTTCCTCTTTCAATTTCCAAGTGGCTAACTGAATCATCTGTCAATCTCCAAGCTCTAGTAATCAAAAAATTTGCTCTGTATCTCCGATCCAAGTACAGGCTTCCACAAAAGTCTCAGTGTCTGAGAAAGTCTTTCCACCTAAATTCATGAGTCCTTACAATGCCTAAATAAGTCGATAATTATTGTTGGATTAGGAGGAAACACGACAACTGTTGTAGGAACTTGTGCAAGCCCTTGTCCATCAGCTGGTGCCGTAGCCTCTAAATATGTATGGAACCAACCAAGAACTGAGACGCCCTTAGGAAGAGTAGGGACCCAGAACTTACTGCGCAAAATAGAGAAGATAGAGAATTTTAGAATTCGAAAGTCAAGGATTATAACTGTCTTGGGGTGATATAATTTGTTTTCGAAAACATCTTTTGGCTTGAAAAAATGTATTATCTTTCGAAAAGTATTTTAAAAAAACAAAATCTTAGTGATCCTGTATCCTTAGGCTCTAATACCAAATGAAATAGTCCATACCCCTTAATGTCCCTTAAAATAGGTTTTTGTCAAATAATATGAAGAGTTATAGGCATAAAAACATGAATTACATCACAAAAACTAAGATTCATAAGAAGTAAATATATAAATCACAGTGGAAAACATAAAAATATTGACATTAAATTTTATTTAAAACCAACATTCTCAAAACACCATATGTCTTATGCAAAGAAAATAAATCTCAGTCATCATAGTTCCAACTAAAAAAAATCCCTCAAATAGTAATTAGTACAAACAAACCATGGAACAAGAGAAAATAGCAATGAGAATACATCTGGTATGAAGATAAGCCTCCAAGAAAGAACCGCTGAACAAACTACGTTATGCACTTCCACCCTATGAGCCTAGGGGAAAGAAAAGAGAAAGAAAAAATAGGAGTGGGTCAGAAATAAAGTGTAGTGAGCTGTATAATTACTAGCATGATTGTTAAGAAGAAGACAGAATAGTAGTTGAGATTGGTTAAGTATCTGTGCACAATTACTATATGAACATATTAGATATTGGATAAATAAACAATGGAGATGAATTTGAAAATGAAGTTAATGATTCAAATGAAATGAATTGTGAGATCAACTAACCAAATATTGGAATTAAACTTCCGAGAGATCATCATGTAGAAAATATACTAAGAAATATTGAATCAGTAGTTAGAACTAGAAATTAATTGAATAAAATGAGTAATGTTGCTTTTATATCAACAGTTGAACCTATAAATCTAAAGGAAGCATCATCTAATGATTCATGTTTATTTTCTATGCAAGAAGAACTGAACCGATTTAGTAGAAATGATGTATGCGATCTTGTTCCAAGACCTGATGATAAGACAACAATAGGAACGAAATGGGTTTATAAAAACAAAACGAATGAACCTGATAAGGTCATAAGAAATAAAATACAATTAGTCGCACAGAGTTATTGTCAAGAAGAAGGAATAGATTACAATGAAACCTTTCCCCTCATAGCAAAATTAGAAGCTGTTAGAATTCTACTTACTTTCGCTAATTGCAATAATTTCAAATGGATGTAAAAAGTGCATTTTAAATGGATTTGTTAAAGAAGATGTTTACGTTGAACAATCTCCATTTTTCGAAGACGAAGAAAATCCAAATCATGTTTAGAAATTAAAGAAAGCTCCATATGCTTTGAAACAAGCTCCTATAGCCTAGTTAATAAATTAAGATCCTATTTATCATAACCAAATTTTGAAATTGGTAAAGTAGAAAATACTCCTTTTATTAAAAAAAAATAAAAATGACATTCAGTTTGTACAAATATATGCAGATGATATTATTTTTGGATCAACAAATAATGAAATGAATGAGGAATTTTATAAGATTATGATAAAAGAATTAGAAACAAATCATATGGGAGAACTCAATTTCTTTTTACGATTGCAAACAAACAATTAAATAATGGTACTTTTATTATAAAGTAAAATATGCTAGAGACTTAATTAATAAATATAACATGACTAATACCAAAAGAAAACCCAATCCAATGGCAACTAATGAAGCTTTAAGCAAAGATGACTCATCAAAAGATGTAGATCAAAAATTATTCAGGGGTATGATAGGTTCACTACTATATATAACTGCAAGTAGACCTAATGTAATGCATAGTGTTTGTCTTTGCGCAAGATATCAATATCAACCTAAGGAAACTCATTTAAGAGTTGTAAAACGTATTTTATGATATGTTAAACACACACTAGATATCATATTATTTTATCCTAAAAAAATTCATTTAATTTAATTTCATATTGCGATGAACACTATGCCTGTTGTAAACCAGACCAAAAAAGTACAATTGGAACTTGTAACTTTTTAGGACATTCCCTGGTTTCCTGGTTTAGTAAAAAGCAAAATACCATATCCTTGTCAATAACTGAGCATAACATATCTCTGCTTCCTTTACTGTCTCTCAAGTAATTTATATGCAACAAACTCTAAAAGGTTTTGTATTAACATTAAAAAAATCACCAATTTATTGTGATAATACTAGTGTACTAAATCTATCTAAAGTCCTGCTCATCATGCAAGAATAAAACATATTGATGTAAGACACCATTTTCCAAGAGATAATGTAATTAAAAAAATTTCACTATAATTCATTTAAACTAAAAATCAACTTTTAGATATTTTAACTAAACCTTTAAATAAAGAAACGTTTGCTCAATTAAGAAGATAATCAGGTATTTATTCATTAATTGAAATATAATAACTAGATATAGTATTATATGTGTATATATGTATGTATGTATATATATATATATATATATTGAAATATAAAGAAAAATAAAAAAAATTACATAGACATGTCGACATGTACTACCTCTTATGTAGACATGCAATAATAAAATTTTAAAATTAAAATTCCCTCCAAAATCAATTTTAATACATTTTTAAACCTTTTATTTCGAAATTTCCATTACTGCAAAAGTGGACACATTCGACATTATTTTTCTATGGCCGTAGATCAAAAAAGCGTTGTCGTAGGCCATTTTTTCAAATAGGCAACACCAAGGGGGTGTGACATCCGCAGCCATTGCATTAGCTATCTAAGGCAACGCTTTTGCCCATCTACGGCCACGAAAAGAAAGTGTTGCGTTTTAACCCTACTGCAACAGTATATGCATGTAATGCAACAACATACATCGTTTCCTTAAGTAGAACCAGAGCCTGGCTTCCAGGTCATGGTAGTGGGGTTCACATGGACATTCCACGTCAGCTGCCAACATGTCACATGCAACGTCATCTCTCCACGTCAGCTGCACATGTGTCACATGCCACGTCATCTATCCACATGGAACCACGTAAGCTGTGGGACTCATGTGTCGTATCATTGTGAATTAATAATATTACACTTAATGCAACAACATAGCACAGTCTAATGCAACACCACAGCAATCTAATGCAACACAGTAGTACCATCTAATGCGACACCACAATACTGTATTGCAACACCAGAAAACATCAACTGCAATGGTAAAAAAATCAAATGCAAAACTAGAAAAAAAAACAAATGCAGCTGTAATACAACCCTGTAATTACAAATTCTGTAGTACATATATTCAATCCAAAACATTGCACCACATTCATACATATATACCAAAATATTCATACAATAAATCCTCCAAAAACATTCATAACCACAATCAGACCAACCAATTAAATATACTAACTCACAAGTGTCATCACCAACACATACCACAAGTTCCATCATCCAAACATACCTCAAGTGCCATCACGAACACATACCACATGTGTCATAATTCAAAAGAACAGAATATATCACTTGTGCTAACACATACCATCCAACTACTTCAGTCAGTTGTCGAGGTTACAAGGGTAACAATGTCATTTTCATCACTTGTTGTGGTGACACAAAAATCTCCGACATCTAAATTAAGATCTAGATTGGTTTCACCTAGCTTTTTTAACACCCATGACACGTTCTCTTTCACCTTTCTATTCACCTTTTCTTCCAAATCCACCTCAAGCTCTTTCCTTATTTTTTGGGTCAGCTCTTGCACATAACTGTCCAAAGAACCAGGAGTTGTTGGAGATTTTTCATCCATTTTACCTCGCCTTCCTACAAGCCAGTTCTGCATGTGGCTATTTCCACCAGAAACAAGTGCATATGCCTCAGCAATATTTTCCTGCATCCACCATTGCTTGAACCTTCGCCTATAAAATGAAAACCAGGCAAGCATATATATAAATAGGCAGTTGGCAGAAATAATTTATTAACATAACTGGTTTTCTTTCAAACTAACTATGTGTTCAATTTAATAAGCAGCTCCAACAAATGTACAATGTGTCAATTATACTGACACAAGTATTGCTGTTTCAGTATCTAATTATATATGTACTCATGTATTTGGCCTTTAGTTCATCCGTGTTAGTCTTGTAACTTCTACCCGGTTCTCATTTATATGTTTCCAAATAAACAAAGGCAGCGGATGGGGAGGCTTTTCTGGGTGCTTCTTTCTCTGTCAAATATTAGGATTACAGAAAATTAAACACAATTTTTAACATTCAATGGTAAGAATTTATAGATCTAGCTGCTGCCTATGAACATGGTGACAATGATATATAAAATATAATTCAATGATATAACAAATTAGAATCATGTGGCTAATTCAACTCAATCACAAAAAAATAACATAAGTTCAAAAAAACACATACTATCTTTTCTTTGGCCACAGCATGAGTTTTGGGCCCCATGGTATGTGTCTCATTTAATGAATTACGATGCACGGAATTAGTATTAGCTAGGGCCTGGAAATCCCAAAAAAATAGCACTAAACAAGGATAATGCGAACTACTAAAGAAAAGATTAGCACTAAACAAGATAGTGTGAACTACTAAACATCATACAAATGTGAATATCATTAAAGTCGTACCTGAACTACTTCATCCCCCCAGTATTCCAAGAGTATTTTAAAATCCTCCAACAGAATTGTACTAGGCCTATTTGCACGCTTTTCCTCATCGGTTGAATATTTTTTATAATACCTTACTTTGATGCGAGACTTGTACTGCCTCAAAGGAAGCATGGCTTTCGCCACACTTTTCATGCAATGCACACAAATTAATGTCGAAATTCGCACTTTTGTAGTAGTGTTCCTGTCCCTTCATTCATTCTTCTATGTAATAAACTTCTAAAAACTAAAATTTAATGGCATTCTCATCCAATACCAATAAAATCAACACTTTGTAATTTCCTCTGTCCTCTCAGGGCCATTCCAACATACTACGCTTGCACGATTAATCAAAGTGGAAGAATATCTGAATTACATTTTGCAAAAGCTCGTTGAAATTCAACAAATGCAACTAAGAATGACTTGGAAACAAGAGACACAAGGAAAGATCATTAGGAACCTCTAGAAATTCCTAATGGATAACCAATCTAATCCAATTGTCATTGAAGATGATTTGTCTAATATCCTTGTTCATAACACAAAGGATGATGAAGATGTAACAATCCGGAATTTTGACAATAAATTAGTTATTTATTTAAATTCTCAAAAATAGGAATTTTTGCAAATGATGGAATTTGACCACCGATCTTTAAATGATGTGTTCATCCCGGAATTCTGGTCAACTTTCATGTTTAGAGAATCACGAATAGACTCTGTATGAAAAAGTTACGGACGAAATACGAAAAACTAAATGAAATACATAAACAGAATAATTAATATATATCTTTCCCTCTTTAACCAGCCCAGTGATGGCAAGGTTTTGAGGGGCAATTTTGTTATATTATATAATATAAACGGACGAATGTTTATTTAAATAAATCTAACGGTTCATGGCCAATTCTACTCCTATAAATAAAGGGGTAAGGCCTCACTCTTTTCCATACAAATCTATAGGCAGCAGCGAAGCTTTGCCATTTCCCTTTCTCTTCTAATCAAATGTCTTAATCAAAAATATGTTCATATATACTGTTAATCAAACACACACCATATAAAGTTGAAAGGGATTATCAGATCCAATGGAAAAGAGTATGAATTGACGTACAAAGTGGTTCTACATCAGCTTCTCCCCTCTCTTCCTATTTTCTTACATATCTACTATAACATCCACATTTTATGACAATTTAATAATAAAATAAGAATAACTTAATTGAATATTCAGAAGTAAGTAAAATGGGCTGCACTATTATGTTCGTCTCAAAATTCTGGTTCAGATGGACCCCGAGTTTGCATAAAACAGATAACGTGTAAAGAAGTTATGGATAGTAGAAGTTTGATGAAGAAAGCAGGAAGCAGGCCAGAATAACAGGCGCACTTGGCAAGTGCGTCAAGGTATTTTTGCACTAGCGCACTTGTGAAGTGCGCCCGTGTTAATTTCTAACATCTGAACCCATAGATCGACCCCTTCAAGGGGGTGTCGACCCAGGGGTTGACCTGATGTCGACCCCCCTCAGATCTGGGCAGATTCTTTGATGAATCTGGACTGTTTTCTTCACCCAGTTCGAACACTAACTCAACATTGCATGTACGGTAAGATCCTAAACTTCTATAAATAGGCTTGTAGAGCCCAGCCTAAATCTTATATTCTTTGAGACAATGTCTATGCTCTACCATTCTTCCTCCCCCTCAAATCTCTTTAGAAAAATAAGATAATTAGTTTAGGAAAATTTTGAATCAAGATCTGGAGGAAAAGAAAGAAAATTAATAAGAAAGTGTTCAGAATCATATGCGAAGTAAGGTAAATTCTTAGATCTAGTCTATTCAATTTTCTTCCTCTGTCTTCCCTTTTTCTTTAAGTAAGAATTATGGATCCATGGTTGTTACGCTCTAAATCCAGTTAGGGGAAACCATGGAATGCTAGATCTGGACGAGGTTCAGGAACTGGAAAGCAATTTATGTGAGTGGATTTAAGTTACATCATTTTTGATAATGATAAATTATTGTTTAACATTCCCCGTTATTACGTAATTTAAAGTGATGAAATGCTAATATGACATCTTGAAATATTAATATGTTAAAATATAATTATGTTATAAAATTCATATGTTGAGAAGGGAAGATGAATGGTTTTAAAATGGGAATGTTCTAGTTTAATCAGTTTAATGTTTTAATAGAGGCGGCATGTCTTTCTGAGTGCGTGATAGATTCATGGGCTGTCGGCCTGTTTGTAATCTCTCAACTTTGGGCTAAATGCCTAATAAAAGTTTTAACCATTTTAAAAAAAACATTTAATATGTTGAAATGTTCATCTATTGAAACGCAAACTTGTTAAAATATGTGTAACGGTTACTGTTGTAATCACATGATTCACTTGTGGCATATTAGGTACTTAAATTATTAACTGTAGAATTGAGAAAATTACATGTCAACTTGTTAAATTTGAACAAATACATGATTAAATGATTATATGTTAGAATAGAATCAATTACATGCTAGAAAGAACATGCGATATAAAATGTGTTTAATATACTGACATGTAAATTATAGATTACAGTGAAAATTTGAAAGAATAGTATACCTAAATTTACAGTAAATAGAAAACTGTAACGCACCTAGACATGAGGTTAAATTCAACTTGTGGTACAAATCTTCCTAGAATCCCCTGACAAATACAGTGTCCACAAGTTGTTAATTTAATGTGAGAGGTATAGTGCATAAATAGAATATGTAACGGTGCTAAGACACGAGGTTAAGTCCAATTTATGGTAAAAGTCTGCCTAGAACCACCCGGTAAAGTGAGCATCAACAAGTGGTCAGCTTAATGTGAGAGGTCTTGTGCGTAAATATATATATAAAAATATAAAGGATAGAAATAAATGGCATTATTTGTAATTAATGGAAATAATTGGAATTGGATGAAAATTACAATAGTAAAAGAAGTGAATGAACGGGGAATGATAATAACCTATTATACCTAATTACTTTAATGAGAATGTTATATAATAGGTAGACTTGTCCTAGGGACAAGTAGAGATTATAACTTAGGTTATAATAAACTAGTAAGAAAATGAGATAACTTGTGTAATGAGATAAGTGGTACTTAATTGTAAATTAAGTAATTAGTAAATGGCAAACCCTGAAACCAGTTGTTTGTAAGAAGTAGAGAAAAGGGGGAAAGTTTATGAAATGTAAGAAGTTGTACTTTATTATAAATTAAGTAATCTGTAAACTTGGAAATCTGAAATATGCTGATAAGGGCAACATGAGTTATGTTTATGAAAAGGGAACTTGTTAGTAAACCTTAATTAAGAGAACTAAGTTAATACGTAAACAAAGATAAGTTGTAGTGACAGTATAAGATGGAATTATGATTAAATAAGAAAGAATGAGGCAAACTTATGAAATGAAATAAGTTATATTTAATCCTAAATTATGACTGAAATGTTAAACATAAAACATGTAAATTGAGATATACTTAATTACATATTAAGTCGAACATGTTATGGTAACCATGAAATCAAATAAAATATAAAGGGATTGTGGATTACAGACCTTGGATCACAATTTAGAGAATAACATGTTGTGGGACTATTAATAGAATTAAATGGGTTAAATTATAAGACTGAAATTAATAAGCAAGAGGAACTTGGTAACTTGAATAAGAATTCAATGTGAATGGGAATAACCGAGTTAAATGGAAACCTGATGAGGTAAAGTAAGCGCATAAAAGAATGCTTGGACATAGGGTCTAATAACAAATTAAAATGAGGCGCTTGGATCAGTTCGCACATTTGAGGGTGAATATCCCAACATGGCAGATCATCATGGTGTCATGAGGCACGAGGGGGGCACACGTTCATTAGATTATTTTGTCGGCTCCGAAGGACTGGAAGGGAAAGCACGGAGCTCCCTGAGATACGTAAGGTGCCCCTGGTATCCTCTGTGTGGTGGAATAGGTTTAGGTTGTGCTCGTAGAGGTTAGGTTTGCGCGTTACAACCAGGTGGGTGAGCCTAGACTGCAAAAGTAGCTATGCAGTCAGAATGCTGTGGTGAGGTGACACCAGGTTGATTCGGCGTTCGCCTCAATGGGAGGCGTGGTCAGGACCAACAAGGATAGTTGATCATCGGGTACCCATTATCGGAAGCGGGTGGGATGTGAGAAGACTTGAGCTAAACCCAAGATACCATTAACCTTTCACTATCGAGGCACGGTGGTTGAGAGGAGACACTAACTGGATGTTTAGATTGTTTGTTAGGGGCAAGGAGCTTAGCTCTTGTAGTCTTTACTAGTTAAGGGAGGGGCCGAGGTGGGGCCATAGCCACGATGAAAAATAGACCCGAGGGATATCTGTATTTTGAGGTCCTCAAAGGCGGGCCTTTACAGATATGGAAAAGCTCCCGATCGAATTCTGTGTTTCTTGTATGGCCCTGCCGCGAAACTCGGTGCACATTAGAAGTTATGTGCGGATAAGGCATCGAATACGATTAACGATACATACGTGGGAAAGTCTAGATACATGCATATCTACTCTAGGTGGTGTATCGTAGACTTGAGGGCATTACTCTGTAATGGAATCTGAATCAATCAAAGATGGAAGTCCGTACGCTTATGTAACATAGTAATGACAGATATATACGGAATGTAACATTGTTATGTAGAGATTTGTATGTCACACCAGCGTAGGATGGGGGACTGCCTTCATTTCTGTTGCATAGTGGAGACCATGCGAGTGGGGTACCATGGGGTGTACCTCAATATTGAGGGGGTAGCTACATATATACCGTATTAGGTTAATCCACTGTGAAGTAAATGGGTATGACGTGTGTGTAAGCCTTGAGTGTTGTTAACCCAAGTAACCTAATAAAAAAGAAAATGTGATTGAACGGTATATGTAGGATTTTCCAAAGTGTATAGTTTAAATCCAGTCACTAGAACTTGTTTTCTGACCCGCTCCTCATAACATACTTGCAGGTAAGATTTGTAGCAGATATATGATAGCTTTGGATACTGGTTAGACTAGTATTATTACTACGGTAAGGTTATACTTCGATTATATTATATTTTATCCATTCCACTGCGAGATATTTTCTGAGATTGATATATTTTATATCTCTGTTTTCTACAGGATACTAGAGAAACCAACATGGATTTCCATGGATTTGAAATTTGAAAAAAAAATAGGTCTATCGGAATTCGGGTTGTTACATCTGGTATCAGAGGTTATGTTTTGAATTCCTGTATAAATAGTGAGTGAATGTATTTGTATTTAAAAAAAATATAAATATATTATATATATACACACTTAGATCCATAGAGGAACCCACTAAATATAAAGAATATAATATGGTAAGAAATGGGATGTTTGTTTTGTACACTAGAGGAATGAATATGGAAGTCTGAGACCCTTAGGTAATTTGGGTGGAAAGTGTACAATGTACTTTGTATGGAAGGAAGGTGAATCCCATACAATTAGTATTTTGGGTTAGTGGGTTTGGTAGTAAAACCTTATAAATTGGAAAAGGTTAAAAAGGAAAAAAAAATGGATTAGGAATATGTATAGTTGAGAGAATTGACCTTGTGGGAGTGTGTAGGAAAGCCTAGGAAAATTGGAAACCCGCTTTGTGTCTAACCCTATTGTTAACTTTTAAGAAGTTGAAGTTATAAAAGCTTTTGGGAGATGTTTTATGGTGTTTTCAAGTTTTGATCTTAAAAGTTATAGTTTTAAAATATGTAAAGAAGTACATATTGGGTTTTGATGTAAAATGGGGTATATTTTGTAAATAGTGATTTCTTGCGAAAATTTTGTTTAAAATAAAATTCTCTCAATAAAAGGTGCATATTATAGAGCACTTATAGCTCTCTAGTTTTCTTGTTATATTTCATGAAAGGATTAAAATGCAAAACTTAGAAAATATTGCATTTTGTTGAAAAATAGAATTTTCAGTAAAGAAAGTTTTGATGTCTCTTTTCTTTTGACAATCATTTTTGATAAATTGTTTAGAAGAGAAAATTTTGTTGGGTGGACAAAATAAGTGTAGAGATTAAGAATAGAGTAGATTTTTTCACCTTGTAGTTAGAAATTGAACCAACCTTATAGGTAAGAACAAGTTATAAACCCAATTGAGAAAAGTTGTCCTTATCTACTCTAGTTTTGTGATTTGAAAAAAAAATAATTCACATTTTTTTTATAAAATGACATGTTTTATGGTTTGGCAAAAGTAAGTTTTCATAGGAAAATTTTTTTTGGCACTTCTAATTTTTGGAAGAAAAGTGAAATGAAAAGACCAAACCATGTTTTAAAAAGTATGGAGTAGGTAAGGATTAGTGCCTAGGGAAGACGGGAAAAGTTTTGAGGCTATGAAGAAAACAGCGACAATTATTTTGGAATTATAGTAAGTTCCTATAGAATGCACAAGCATTGAAAAGCCTAGGGTGTTGCTTGAAATAATTGTTGGTACACAGCTAGGACTAGTGGTGACTACTAGACTGTAAAGGACAAGTATGTATTTGGATTTTGTTGCTAATTTTCATGTCAGTGGTAGAACCGTTTATTGCATTTCTGTTGGGATCGTTCTGTTATTTTCCCTGTTGGGTAGTTAGGGTAACACCTAATCCGGTTGTAGTCCCATGGTTTGGACTTTTCTTCCTGAGGAGGGAGGACATAGTCCCGAGATTCTTGGCCATTAGTAGTAGCTGTGTAGAGTGTCTGTTTTCCTGTTTTAGTTGAAAGACCAGAAGGCTTATTTGAAAACTTCACTTAGATCAGATGATTAAATAAGCTAAGAAAAGAGAAATGGTACAACTAAAAAGGAAACGGCAAGTTTAGTAAAGCAACAAACATAACATTTAAAGAAAAAAGGAAAATTATGTGAAAAGATGAATAAGTTTAAACATTTCCAAGATAAGACGAAAAAGAAAATCGGTAACAAAGAAAATTTTCTTATGTGGGATTTGGTTGGATAGGAAAATAAGGAATCTTCATAAATATTGCATAAAATCCAAGTACGGCTGGAAAAAGGTACATAAAAGAAAAACGAAAAATGTGAAATTTCCGTTTCCCACCTTTTTGTAACATAAGAAATTTAATTTAGAAAATTAGATTTTTCTGAAATTCAAAAAATAAAGTTGGTTAATAGGATTTTGGATGCAAAAATTAGATGAGCTACGCTCTTACTCAGTAAGAATATGGGAAAATTTGGAGAAAATGTATTTTTATTTTCAAAATATTGCATTCATGTAGAACTATCAGTATATTTAGGATGTGATCATCATGTTTTTAAAGAATTTTTGAAAAATTTGCATACTCATAGAAGGTACCACTTAGGCATACATGTATTATTATGTTGTATTTCACTTTTCACAAGTGCACATTGTTTGTAGAAATTTGATGCACATATGATAGATGTATATTATGTGAGGGGTTAATTGATTTTTACCCTTATCAAATTTCGGGGACGAAATTTCCTATGGGTGGGAGAATGTAACACCCCGCATTTCAAGATAATTTGACAATAAAATAAGAATAACTTAATTGAATATTCAAAATTAAGTAAAATGGATTGTACCATTACATTCATTTCGGAATTCTTGTTCGGATGGACCTAGAGTTTGCATAAAACGGATAATGTATGAAGAAGTTATAAATGGTAGAAGTTTGATGAAGAAAGCAGGAAGCAGGCCAGAACAACTAGCGCACTTAGCAAGTGCATCAAGGTACTTTTGCACTGATGCACTTATGAAGTGCGCCCGTGTTAATTTTCGGCATCCGAACCCATAGGGCCGACCTCTTCAAGAGGGTGTCGACCCAGGGATTGACCCCGATGTCGACCCCTCAGATCTGGGCAGATTCTTTGACGAATCTGGACTGTTTTCTTAACCAAGTTCGAATGTTGACTCAGTGCGGCTTGTACGATAAGATCCAAAATACCTATAAACATGCTAGTAGAGCCCAGCCTAAATCTCACATTCTCTGAGACAACGTCTAAGCTCTGACATTCTTCCTCCTCCTCAAATCTCTTCAGAAAAATTAATTAACTAGTTTAGGAAAATTCTGAATTAAGATCTAGAGGAAAAGAATGAAAATTAATAAGAAGGTGTTCAGAGTCCTATGCGAAGTAAGGTAAATTCTTAGATCTGGTCTATTTAATTTTCTTCCTTTTTCTTCCCTTTTTCTTTTAGTAAGAATTGTGGATCCATGGTTGTTAGGTTCTGAATCCAGTTAGGGGAAACCATGGAATGCAAGATCTGGAGCAGGTTTAGGAATTGGAAAGCAATTTAGTTGGGTGGATTTAAGTTATATCATTTTTGATAATGATATATTATCGTTTAACATTCACCCATTATTATGCAATGTAAAGTGATGAAATGCTAGTACGACATGTTGAAATATTAATATGTTAAATATTAATATGTTGGGAAATTCATACGTTCAAACATTTAATATGCTGAAATGTTCATCTACTGAAATGCAAACTTGTTAAAATATGTGTAACGATTACTATTGTAATTACATGATTCACTTGTGGCATATTAGGTATTTAAATTATTAACTGTAGAATTGAGAAAAATAACATGTTAACTTGTTAGATTTGAACAAATACATGATTAAATGATTATATGTTAGAATAGAATCAATTACATACTAGAAAGAACATGCGATATAAAATGGGTGTAATATAATGACATGTAAATTATAGATTACAGTGAAAATGTGAAAGAATAGTATGCCTAAATTTACAGTAAATAGAAAACTGTAACGCACCTAGACACGAGGTTAAATTCAACATGTGGTAGAAGTATTCCGGCAATCGCCCAGCAAATCCAGAACCACAAGTTGTTAATTTAATGTGAGAGGTCTAGTGTGTAAATAGAACATGTAACGGTGCTATGACACGAGGTTATGTCCAATTTGTGGTAGAAGTCTGCCCGGAACCACCCGACAAATCCAGCACCCACAAGTGGTCGGCTTAATGTGAGAGGTCTTGTGCATAAATATATATAAATACATACACACACACACACACACATATATATATATATGTATGAAGGATAGAAATAAATGACATTAATTGTAATTAATGGAAATGAACGGAATTGGATGAAAGTTACAACAGTAAAAGAAGTGAATGAACGGGGAATGATAATAACCTATTATAATTAATTACGTTAATGAGAATGTTATATAATAGGTAGACTTGTCTTAGGGACAAGTGGAAATTATAACTTAGGTTATAATAAACTAGTAGGAAAATGAGATAACTTGTGTAATGAGATAAGTGGTACTTAATTGTAATTTAAGTAATCAGTAAATGGGGAACTCTGAAACAAGTTGTTTCTAATAAGTAGAGAAAAGGGGGAAAGTTTATGAAATGTAATATGTTGTACTTACTTATAAACTAAGTAATCTGTAAACTTGGAAATCTGAAATATGCTGATAAGGGAAACGTAATGACCCGAAAATCCAGACCAATTTGAGCTGACCAAATAACACAAGTACAACCCCAAATTGCACTGGAAATTCAAGAAATTAATTGAAAGAAGATAGAAGGTGAGGATAGATAAGATAGAAACTTAGAATAGAAGAAGAAGAACATCATCATAGTAACACGAACCTCACAACGGAACGAATAACATATAATATATATAACATAACTTGAAATATACATTTGTGTTTGAATATACATCATTATCAAAGTACATCACTTACAACACAACGGAAATAAACTATAGCTATACGATCCTGAAGCCCCTGCTCCAGCTCTTCAAGTGTATCCGAAAAATCCCGACTACTTGACTGCCCGTACAAATTTAGGCACCCAAGAGTTTAGGGAAACAAACAAATAAACTCTGGGTCAGTCATGGGAGTGGTATGAGTAAAACAGTTCGAACAAGTAAGCGATATCTCATAAGACCACGCCGTGTAACGGAACGGTTTTTTTTCCTTATGACAATCCAAATTATCTTTATATCAAAAACCTTTGGATATTATAATAATGTCTATATACAAATAGATATCAATCTAGCAGAAACGCTTTCATCTCACATTCTACAAATAGTATACAATCGAAACCGCTAGCACGTATTGGGTAATGGATCTCCAACTATGACAAGGTACGGAACCACCTTCCGATCAGTGTACACTAGGAACGATACACTGGAGTTCAACAAGAACATCTTGCAACTCAGCCACACATGACCGACCACTCATTTCGCTTGAGTGTATCGAATATACATCACCAACGGTTGGGATCAGCAACCGTTCCCGTGTGTATATATATATATATATATATATATATATATATATATATATATATATATGGGACAACATTGATAGATTAAAGAAGCAAATGAATATTCTCTAGATAGGTGATTATACACCCTACTTCGATGCGACCGACTTAGCCGTGCTGCCTGCCCGATTTCTGTCATTTACCGGATGTGAGGCTAGAAGCTACGCTTATCTTTTCACATACCACATCTTCATTCACTTAGAATGTCACATCGTCATACCCGCCTAATCACAAATTGATTTCCACAAAAATTTCACGGGTATAAGCTAAGAGAAACGAATTCCTCCGCCACCAACGTAAATACATTTGAAACGATCAACTTACGTGATCTACCAGATATACTCTGTCAGACCTTCGTCCTTACAAGTTGTCCTGGGACTGGACAAACCGAAGGAACTATTCAGTATATCCATCTTAGGCACTATTATCTAAGACTTATACAATAGCCCTTGCACTTTACTCTGTCTTCAATTATCTTTGGCATATATGATTCGCAACGCTTATGCCAATACAGAGTGGTTCTTTGGATAATAATCCAACCGGTCTCTCCATATTAACAACGTTAAAATGGATAAAACTTCGATAGTCGGTGAGTTAACTATCGAAGAAAACACGTGTGCAAACAACGATATCATTTCCAAATGGAAATTCTATCAATCAATCATCAATCATATATATCCATATATATATATTTCCTTATTTTCTATGTTTAGAAAATACACGTTATTAACACTGGAAAACATTTCCATGGCTTAATTATGTATCACTATTCTTCCACATCTATCAGACTCTAACTATAAACTAACAAGAGAATAACTTCCAAAGTATAAACCCCGAAGGCCGAAACCAACATCAGATCGATACTCAGGAAACCATTCAACTTATTAATTTCTAGTCATTCTCTAATTTTGCTTAACTCTATATCTTTAACTCTATATGATTTAACTAGTTCATTTTTAACTCTAATCGATTAACTCTATTTAATTACCTTTAACTGGTTAACTCTAACTGATTAACTCCTTTCAAATAACTATATTCGATTTACTCCTTTGACTCTAACTAATTAATTCTAACTCCTTTTATAATATCGTATTTATTTTCTAAATAGATATTTCCTTTATTCTATTTATTTTCTCAAATAAATATTCCTTTTAATTCTATTTATTCTAATAAATAAATATCTCCTTTTATTTTAATTCCCTAAATAAATAAATCCTTTCTTATCTTTTTGTAAATGTTCTACAAATATTTCTCTTTCTATTTTATTTGTGGTTTACAACTATTCCTCTTTCTATTTGTTTGACAAATATTTTCTTTTATATTTGATTTACAAATAAATCCCCTATATTTGATTTACAAATAAATCCCTTTATATAAATCCTTCTTCCTTTTATATAAACATATATATAAAATCCAGTGATTTTATATAAATGTTTTATTTTCAAATTATACTTTGAAAAATCTCTTTTTATCTTTCTGGTATTTCTTATGGTATTTAACATACCATATAACAACGACGAATATCTTCCAAACACACAAAATCAACAGCAGATTATATATCACACCATATATCCAAATATGTGAATAACAGTAAAATAAATGTTGAGGAATCCAGTTGGATTCCTCCAACCTGTTTCCCTGCATCACAGATGTTAAACAATATAAATAACATCACTTTCAGTTCAATATGAATTATTCTGTTAACAGAACCAATATAGAAATTTAACTAACTGACTAGCAGTTCAATCAAATAATCAACACACAGTAAATCAGACAATTGCTAACAGTTCTAAAAATACAACATGAAATTATAAACTGTTTAGAGTTGGTGAGATTTACTCACATTGGACGATCATCGTCAATAACGATAACCATCGCTTGATTCAGACAGACAATTCATTTTGCTATAAATTGTAACGAGCTCCGATGGACTTCGAGTCAGTTCCATCGTGTAGTGTCCGTCCATACGATCCTGTCGGATCTTATTTCGCTGAATTCCGACAACGTACGAAATAGTTATTGGTTTTACAATTAAATGCACATTTAAATATAAAAAAAAACTTAATTTATTTCCAAATTGGGCCCTCACCCTTTTAAACAACCCGGCCCATCAAGACAAAACACGGACCGCCCACCATCCCTTCTTCCTCAAATCGATATTTGCTCCTCAATTAAACACGACAACACCTTTGACCGATGACCATCGCCACCCCGTCCATCGACCAACCCCGTAACCACCGCCAACCTACTCAGTACCCAACTCCGCAACTTCCTGTCACTATCACCACTACTCCAGTGACCCCGATCAAATTCCGACACTGAGCCATTTCCAGCAACTCGAGAGAAAACTGCGACAACAAACTTTCCCAAATCCACTTCAAAAAATGCATAGATGATGCTCCTCCCCGTCGCAAGTTCGAATATCAACTCGAACTCACACTCGACTCACCACAACCCACCAACCAACGAACCCTAGGTTCGCTGTACTCATTTCCCATTTGGAAACCGATGATCGAATTGCACAGAAATGGTGTGAAACTGAAATCCATCCACTCGTGATCCCTTAAATATATGAATCATGATTTTATCATTTTTGTTTTGCTTGATTTTGATTTTTGAAGTTCCCATTTTTTTTATTTCTGTGAAGAAAGAAGCGGCGGTAGAAGTTTTGACTAGAGAAATGAAAATCCTAGGTTTGGAGAAAGTTGAAGTTATTATATAGGATTTTTATAATATTTATTTATTCGAATATTATATATATATATATATATAACCAACTGCTGTTTTCATTTGTCCTTTAAAATTCCTGTAATCACACCTGACATAATAAAATCATGAAACTGGACATGCAGCTACAGCTCGACATTACAGTCCCAACGAAACTGGTTTCGTCGAACTCCGACTCCGTATGCTCACACAGCGTATTTTTAACTGTCGAAATACTAACTGTTTTTCACTCTAAAAATCCGTACGGCTACACAGTGACTCTAAAAATCACGGAAATTGAAATCTAGCAATAATTTGACATTACGAATCCAACAAAATTGGTTTCATCGAATTCTGAGGTCGTATGAAAAATTGGCTATTTTTAAAGCTTTGAATGACCCATTTAAATATATAAATATATAAAAATATAATTAAATTAAATATTTAAAAATAAATATTATCGTCTATATTCACAGTGGAATACCCTACAACTCTAGAATATTCCTATATGAATTTCTAACTTGATATTCACTTCAGGGTCAACCCGATGTTCGATTTATATTGAAATTCCTTTTTAAAATATAAATAATTCCTTTATAAATTATAAAGGAATTCCACAGCGACTTTTCTAAAATTTGATTCGGACATAAATCAAAGTCTACATGACGAAATCCCGATTTTTGTCTTCCATTAGAAAGATATACTCCACCAGCTCCACACGTTTCTTGTTTCACAGAAATCCAATTTAAACGAACTCTGTATATTCAGTTGAAGTTCAAATCGCCAAATAGCGAACTGCCGCGTCGTTATGCGCTCTATTTTAATTATATTATAATTGTACGTTCAAACTGACGTCGATTGAATATATTCGTCAATATAGTTCAACTCTAAGCTGAATTAAATCTAAGGGACGACCCCGTTCACAGAATATTGTGATTTCCAATATTTTTGATTATTTCTGAATTAAATATATTATCCTATTATTTAAATTAATTAAATATTCCATATTATTTAATTAAACCACTATTTAATTCGCTATATCATTGTTTATATAATTAAATAAATTAATTATAATCCCTCTTACAATGCGGGTCATTACATTCTTCCCCACTTAAAATAATTTCGTCCTCGAAATTGCTAAGTTAGAGGATGACCCTATCTATTGGAATTCCTAAGATTTGTTTACCCCTTATTTATGATTTCAACTGAACCAATTAATATCGACTAAATTATTTATTCATTCCGACTAACTAAAATTTTCAAAAATTCTGATAATTTCTAACACTTTAAATTTTCGGAAAATTTCGCCATAACCTCCTTTGTACAGCCCTATCGGTAAAACCACAACTCGCCTCTCTAGGCCTTCTCCAACCCAAAAGAAAATCAAACAGCCAAGCGGCTTGCCAATTCGGCTCATAAATCTCATGCTTATATCAAATATAAACTTGTACCTTTTTGTCGGGTATATCAACTTTATCACTCCACCTGTCATCAATTCAATATATACCAATGCAATTCCAACTTGATCCCAAATCAATTTATCTTTAACACACCCATTCGCTTATACCTAAGTCGAATTTCATTTCAAACTGAAGCACTATTCTTGATTTCAAATCCATAACTCACCAGCCCAATATAATTCCAGATTATCTCTAATCAAGTCTAATTCTACTTGACACTAATCTATTTCAAATGATTTTCACTTACTGGCTTTTAATTCAATCCTAATTCTATTGGATTTTACAAATTTTACTTTAATTTGTTTAAATTCAAACAACCTTTTCTTCCTGGAAGTTTTTAATCAGTTTACCTCTTTCAAAAATCAAATTTTCCTTTTTCAAATTCAACACAACTTGTTTCCCCAAAACAAAATCCTTGGTAGTAATCCGTCACTTACATACTCGAAAATGAACACCAATGATGTCATGGTCAACATCGGAATCTATTTTCTAGCTACCGAAGTGAGTTCAATACTATAGCACTTTCGAAACCCATATCTAAACAATTCCACCTTGAAATCAATTTCAAATATCCTTTTACAATGTTGTAAACAAATTTAAAATCTCCCAGGATCTTAAAATTCACATATATTAAAACCAGATTCATTTACAAACACCTTTCCCATTTCTGGGATTTTAAATTCTAATTCTGATCTAAATTCAGATTTAATTCATTTCAATTTCATATAATTCACTTGTGTTGATTCTGGTTGGTTATATATGACCATTTCACTTTTTAATCTTACTCGATTATAATTACAACCAATATCTAATATATATTTCCTCTATATCAGAATATACTCTGGGTAAACTTATTTTAATTTACCCTCTTTACAAAACATATCGTGTCGACCAATCGTATTCGAGTGTTTACAAACTCCTACCGATACAGTGGATCAAATCGATCGATCAGAACCAATAAACAACTCAACCAATGAATCCCCACAATATAAAACCATTTTATATCAAGTAACAAATACGTTCACTCGTATATATATACTCAACTCAATCTAGGGTATTGCTAACCCTATCTCTACCGAGTCACGCCACAGAGCCAAGGTAATTCATAACTTAAGCTCTGATAACAACTGTAATGACCCGAAAATCCAGACCAATTTGAGCTGACCAAATAACACAAGTCCAACCCCAAATTGCACTGGAAATTCAAGAAATTAATAGAAAGAAGATAGAAGGTGAGGATAGATAAGATAGAAACATAGAATAGAAGAAGAAGAACATCATCAAAGTAACACGAACCTCACAACGGAACGAATAACATATAAAATATATAACATAACTTGAAATATACATCTGTGTTTGAATATACATCATTATCAAAGTACAACACTTATAACACATCGGAAATAAACTATAGCTATATGATCCTGAAGCCTCCTGCTCCAGCTCTTCAAGTGTATCTGAAAAATCCCGACTACTTGACTGCCCGTACAAATTTAGGCACCCAAGAGTTTAGGGAAACAAACAAATAAACTCCGGGTCAGTCATGGGACTAGTATGAGTAAAACAGTATAAAACAGTTCGAACAAGTAAGCGATATCTCATAAGACCACGCCGTATAACGGAATGGGTTTTTTTCCTTATGAGAATCCAAATTATCTTTATATCAAAAACCTTTGGATATTATAATAATGTCTATGTACAAATAGATATCAATCTAGCAGAAACGCTTTCATCTCACGTTCTACATATAGTATACAATCGAAACCGTAAGCACGTATTGGGTAATGGATCTCCAACTATGACAAGGTACGAAACCACCTTCCGATCAGTGTACTCTAGGAACGATACACTGGAGTTCAAAAAGAACATCTTGCAACTCAGCCACACATGACCGACCACTCATTTCGCTTGAGTGCATCGAATGTACATCACCAACGGTTGGGATCAGCAACCGTTCCCGTATATATATACGAGACAACATTGATAGATTAAAGAGGCAAATGAATATTCTCTAGATAGGTGATTATACACCCTACTTCGGTGCGACCGACTTAGCCATGCTGCCTGCCCGATTTCTGTCATTTACCGGATGTGAGGCTAGAAGCTACGCTTATCTTTTCACATACCACATCTTCATTCACTTAGAATGTCACATCGTCATACCCGCTTAATCACAAATTGATTTCCCCAAAAATACCACAGGTATAAGCTAAGCGAAACGAATTCGTCCGCCACAAATGTAAATACGTTTGAAACGATCAACTTACGTGATCTACCAGATATACTCTGTCAGACCTTCGTCCATACAAGTTGTCCTGGGACTGGACAAACCGAAGGCACTATTCAGTATATCCATCTTAGGCACTGTTATCTAAGACTTATACAATAGCCCTTGCACTTTACTCTGTCTTCAATTATCTTTGGCATATATGATTCGCAACGCTTATGCCAATACAGAGTGGTTCTTTGGATAATAATCCAAACGGTCTCTCCATATTAACAACGTTAAAATGGATAAAACTTCGATAGTCGGTGAGTTAACTATCGAAGAAAACACGGGTGCAAACAACGATATCATTTCCAAATGGAAATTCTATCAATCAATCATCAATCATATATATCCATATATATATATATATATATATATATATTTCCTTATTTTCTATGTTTAGAAAATACACGTTATTAACACTAGAAAACATTTCCATGGCTTAATTATGTATCACTATTCTTCCACATCTATCAGACTCTAACTATAAACTAACAAGAGAATAACTTCCTAAGTATAAACCCCGAAGGCCGAAACCAACATCATATCGATACCCAGGAAACCATTCAACTTATTAATCTCTAGTCATTCTCTAATTTTTCTTAACTCTATATCTTTAACTCTATACGATTTACCCTAGTTCGTTTTTAACTCTAATAGATTAACTCTATTTGATTACCTCTAACTGGTTAACTCTAACTGATTAACTCCTTTCAAATAACTATATTCGATTTACTCCTTTAACTCTAACTAATTAATTCTAACTCCTTTTATAATATCGTATTTATTTTCTAAATAGATATTTCCTTTATTCTATTTATTTTCTCAAATAAATATTCCTTTTAATTCTATTTATTCTAACAAATAAATATCTCCTTTTATTTTTATTCCCTAAATAAGTAAATCCTTTCTTATCTATTTGTAAATGTTCTACAAATATTTCTCTTTCTATTTTATTTGTGGTTTACAACTATTCCTCTTTCTATTTGTTTGACAAATATTTTCTTTTATATTTGATTTACAAATAAATCCCCTATATTTGATTTACAAATAAATCCCTTTATATAAATCCTTTTTCCTTTTATATAAACATATATATAAAATCCAGTGATTTTATATAAATGTTTTATTTTCAAATTATACTTTGAAAAATCTCTTTTTATCTTTCTAGTATTTCTTATGGTATTTAACATACCATATAACAACGATGAATATCGTCCAAACACACAAAATCAACAGCAGATTATATATCACACCATATATCAAAATATGTGAATAACAGTAAAATAAATGTTGAGGAATCTAGTTGGATTCCTCCAACCTATTTCCCTGCATCACAGATGTTAAACAATATAGATAACATCACTTTCAGCTCAATATGAATTATTCTGTTAACAGAACCAATATAGAAATTCAACTAACTGACTAACAGTTCAATCAAACAATCAAAACACAGTAAATCAGACAATTGCTAACAGTTCTAAAAATACAACATGAAATTATAAACTGTTTAGAGTTGGTGAGAATTACTCACATTGGACGATCATCGTCAATAACGATAACCATCGCTTAATTCAGACAGACAATTCATTTTGCTATAAATTGTAACGAGCTCCGATGGACTTCCAGTCGGTTCCATCGTGTAGTGTCCGTCCATACGATCCTGTCGGATCTTGTTTCGCTGAATTCGGACAACGTACGAAATAGTTATTGGTTTTACAATTAAATGCACATTTAAATACAAACAAAAACTTAATTTATTTTCAAATTAGGCTCCCACCTTTTTAAACAACCCGGCCCATCAAGGCAAAAACACAGACCGCCCACCATCCCTTCTTCTTCAAATCGATATCTGCTCCTCAATTAAACACGACAACACCTTTGACTGCTGACCATCGCCACCCCGTCCATCGACCAACCCCGTAACCACCGCCGACCTACTCATTACCCAACTCCGCACCTTCCTGTCACCATCACCACTACTCCAGTGACCCCGATCAAATTCCAACAACGAGCCATTTCCAGCAACTCGAGAGAAAACTGCAACAACAAACTTTCCCAAATCCACTCAAAAAAATGCACAGATGATGCTCCTCCCCGTCGCAAGTTCGAATATCAACTCGAACTCACACTCGATTCACCACAACCCACCAACCAACGAACCCTAGGTTCGTTGTACTCATTTCCCAATCAGAAACCGATGATCGAATTGCACAGAAATGGCGTGAAACTGAAATCCATCCACTCGTGATCCCTTAAATATATGAATCATGATTTTATGATTTTTGTTTTACTTGATTTTGATTTTTGAAGTTCCCATTTTCTTATTTCTGTGAAGAAAGAAGCGGCGGTAGAAGTTTTGACTAGAGAAATGAAAATCCTAGGTTTAGAGAAAGTTGAAGTTATTATATAGGATTTTTATAATATTTACTTATTCGAATATTATATATATATATATATAACCAACTGCTGTTTTCATTTGTCCTTTAAAATTCCTGTAATCACACCTAACATCTAAAAATCATGAAACTGGACATGCAGCTACAGCTCGACATTACGGTCCCAACGAAACTGGTTTCGTCGAATTCCGACTCTGTATGCTCACACAGCGTATTTTTAACTGTCAAAATACTAACTGTTTTTCACTCTAAAAATCCGTACGGCCACACAGTGACTCTAAAAATCACGGAAATTGAAATCTAGCAATAATTTGTCATTACGAATCCAACAAAATTGGTTTCATCGAATTCTGAGGTCGTATGAAAAATTGGCTATTTTTAAAGCTCTGAATGACCGATTTAAATATATAAATATATTTAAATATTATTAAATTAAATATTTAAAAATAAATATTATCGTCTATATTCACAGTGGAATACCCTATTGCTCTAGAATATTCCTATATGAATTTATAACTTGATATTCACTTCTGGGTCAACCCGATGTTCGATTTATACTGAAATTCCTTTTTAAAATATAATTAATTCCTTTATAAATTATAAAGGAATTCCACAGCGACTTTTCTAAAATTTGATTTGGACATAAATCAAAATCTACATGACGAAATCCCGATTTTTCTCTTCCACTAGAAAGATATACTCCACCAGCTCCACACGTTTCTTGTTTCACAGAAATCCGATTTAAAACGAACTCTGTATATTCGGTTGAAGTTCAAATTGCCAAATAGCGAGCTGCCGCGTCGTTACACACTCTATTTTAATTATATTATAATTCTACGTTCAAACTGACGTCGATTGAATATATTCGTCAATATAATTCAACTCTAAGCTGAATTAAATCTAAGGGACGACCCCGTTCACAGAATATTGTGATTTCAAATATTTTTGATTATTTCTGAATTAAATATATTATTCTATTATTTAAATTAATTAAATATTCTATATTATTTAATTAAACCACTATTTAATTCGCTATATCACTGTTTATATAATTAAATAAATTAATTATAATCCCTTTGACAATGCGGGTCATTACAGGAAACATAAGTTATATTATGAAAAGGGAACTTATTAGTAAACCTTAGTTAAGAGAATAAGTTAATAAGTAAACAATGATAAGTTGTAGTGACATTTAATCATAAATAATGGCTGACATGTTAAACAAAAAACATGTGAATTGAGATATGCTTAATTACATATTAAGTAGAATATATTATGGTAACTATGAAATCAAGCAAGAATATAAAGGGATTGGGGATTATAGACCTTGGATCACAATTTAGAGAATAACATGTTGTGGGTTTATTAATAGGCTCAAATGGGTTAAGTTATAAGACTGAAATTAATAAGCAAGAGGAACTTGGTAACTTAAATAAGAACTCAATGTGAATGGGAATAACCAAGTGTAACAACCCCGAATTTTGGGGTAAATTTAAAATTTTATATTAAGTAATTCTAATGAGTTTTTGATATTTAGAACAATTTATTTAAAATAATAAGGATTAAGAATTGATTTAAATCGAAGTTAGAATGAATAATTTAATTGTAATTATAAAAAGAGTTAGAAATAGCGCGGTAGTTTGAAAAGTCAAACTTGAACTTTGACTGATCATACAGGATGCAAAATTTAACGGATTATAGTTAAACCAAAAATATTAAAATCTATTTAAAAATATCTTTCTAACGAATCTGAAAAATTAAAATTTCATAGTGGGAATCAAAAGTTATGCCCAAAATTAAAATTCAGAAAGGTCGCTATGAAATTTATAAAGGTCAAAAATGCCACTTTTTGCATACGAAGGAATTTGAACTCGAAACCACTTCCATTGAGTTCAGAATGACATTTCTGCATTAAAAGACAGTAAACACTTATATATTTCGAGTTTTGAAAATTATTTGTTTAAAAATGTATTTTTAATATTTAATATATACGCCTTGAAAATAGCCATTTTACAAACGACCTCTGTTTTCGACGAAACCACTTTTGTTGGATTCAGAATGTCAAAATATGTCTATATTTAATTTTTCATAATTTTTAGAATTAATTTATGGTCGTGGAAAAAAGATTTCAGTTTGGTCAATTTCGGTCAATTTTAATCGATTTGAAAAATACCATTTTTCAAATGGGCTCAGAAATGAACAAAATTAATTTTCCTAGGTCCGCAGCATCAAAACATAGATAAATATATTTTTCGGGAATTTTTGAAATTAATTTGTGACCCTGGTGAATTTTTCCGTACGATTGAATTAAAAATAAAAGAAAATATTTTAAATTAAAGAAAACTGGGTCAAGACAGTCGTTTGGGCCTGCGGTATACAGCTAGATGAGTTCGGAATGGGGGTTAATGGGTAGGAATGAAAGTCGTTGGGCCTAGTTCTGAGTTTGGGTCAAATCGGGCTTTAATGGGTGATTAGTGAATATAATAATATAAGTAATAAGCAAATTAGGACCCTCAAACCCTAATTTCGAAATGCACAGCCGCTACCCCCTTTTCAATGGCCACCATTCTCCCAATTTCATTCTCTAATTTCTTCCAATCCGCTCAATGAAAATCAACAAACCATATACCAAATCGAAGCTCTCTTCCTCCTCTTTGATTCCATATGGATATGATTGGATTTAATGAAGTATTTTGGCCGGAATCCCCTTCTCAACCCGCGACCAAACAGCCCCCACCGCCCTGTAGGCCCCACTGCGACCTCCACCTCCCTAGGCGCACGTAGCCCTCTCCTCCCTCTTCGATTTGCCACCTTCCGATCGTCTTCAAGCTTCGCCAATTTCAAGTTATTTGGGACCCTAGTTTGGAAGCCTATGGATTCAATGAAAGGCCTTGAACGTGGAAGAGGAAGAAGGAGGAAGGTTGACTTTTTCAACCTTTGATTATTTAATTAATTTAATTCAAAATTTTACCAATCATCATATCTCACTCATACGAACTCGGATTCGAACGATTTCAGGTGCACCACGATCGTGAGACCGAGATCTACGCGATGACACTAACCGGACCTGATTCTGAGCAAGTTGAAATTTGGCCAATTTTTGGATCTGAACGGCTCAGAAATTCAAACGATGTGAGATTTCTATATTTTAAAATACTTAAAATTAAATTATCCCTCGTTATTTAAGTTTCATGTGTGTATGCTTATTTAATCAGATCTGTGGTGATGTTTGGAATTTGTTGATTGTAATGATGTTTGTTGATTTATCTGACGTGATGGATTATTGCGATGAAATAGAATAGTCAAAACAAATTATAACATTAGTTTTGTCCCTATGAGATAGTATTGAAATAAAGATTTTATTTTCAATAGGTTAAAACGAAAAGAGTTGAAACATAAGTATTAATTTTATTGTCATACAATAAAAAAACAAAAAATAGAAGATTTTAAATTATCATTCTATTTGTTATTTTATATTCAATAAAAAAAAGAATAGAATGAGAAGATTGACATGAGACTTGATACCCAATCATACATTGTCATCCTATGTTGTGACATGAATATTTACACCAAAATTATATGTTACATGGAGTATTATTAAAATGTACACCATATGTGATTTCATGGAAAAATGATATTTTTAGCATTATATGTTAATATGAACATAACGATACTTTTAGCGTTATGTGTTAACATGAAAATTAAACATATTTTTAGCATCAAGTTAAGATATGAAATTAAACTTATTTTTAACGTCTTTGTTGAAAGTATGTAAAACAAAGTATTTATTTTGTTAAACAGAAAGGCATGTAAAACTAAACGTTCATTAACATTTTAGTTATAACACGTTAAGATTGGTTACAACAACAATTTAGATATAAAACGTTAAGTTGACAAAATATATCATCTTTATATATTTTGTTGTGTTAAAATTGACGATAAACAAAGTATCTTTTTATTTGTCTTTGTTGAAATATTAGAATTGGTTTAACAATAAAAAGATTGAAACTTGTTTTTGTTAATAAAAAGATTGAAGCTTGTTTTTTTTAATAAAAAGATTGTAACTTTATTAATAAAAAGATTGTAACTTTATAAATAAAAGATTTGAAACTTTGTTTGTAAACATGATGAAAGATTCTAACTTTTGTTTGTGAATGAAAAGATATTAACTTTTGTTTGTAAACGTAAACCATTAACTTTTGTTTGCAAATTAAAAGAATTTATTTTTCTTTGCTGAATAAGAGATTTTACCTTTTGTGGTTAAATAAAGATATTAATTTTTGTTTCTAAATAAAATAAAAGGACAAAAGTCATTTTTGTATATAGTGAAATAAAAGAACATAAAAATTACATTTTTTGTAATTAAGTCAATTTCCATGTGAATTAGATTACAAGTGAAAATTTTACATTTATCATTTAAATTATGGTAAGGGAGAAAATTACATTTTTATGTAATTAAGATTAAAAGTAGGAAAATTTACATTTTTATGTAATCAAGATTTAAAGAAAGGGAATTGCATTTTTATGTATTCAAGATTACAAAGAAAGAGAATCACATTATATGTAATTGAAGAATAAGAATTTACATTAAATAAAATTGCATTTTATATGTAATTAAAGCATAAGTAAAAAAGAGCAATTTGACAATGGAATCAAAATCACCTTTTTATGTAATTTAAAAAGATGGAAATTTTCACTGTAATGATTAATCACATTTTTGTGTTAGAAACGTAAATATTAGAAAATCACATGTTTATGTTGAAAAGGGAATTCATTAAAATATTCAAGTTAGAATGGAATTGTATTAACATAAGAATGAATCATTAAAGTATATAAGGAAGAATGGAACTTTGTTAACATAAGAATTTGCATTTTTAATGTAAATGAAATATGAGTCATAAATAAAAAGGGATTCAATTAGAAAGATTCTATCTTTACTGTCAATATGCTAAGATAAGAAGATTAGATTCAGAATTAGACATTTTGAAAGGTTTATTATTATTAATATAATAATTGAGAAAGTCCCAAGTTTTATTAAGATTTGAATAGGTAAGTTATAGTATTTGAAATCAAGTTATTTTCGAAATATGGAATATTCCAAAATTAAGATATTTTGAAATGAGAAACAGTTTAAAATAATATTTTTAGTAGAACAATTATAATGATTAAGTAAAATTGTACTTGGACACGAGGTTAGGTCACATTTGTGGTGGAAGTGTGCCCGAACCCGACCGGCATATCCAGCAGCCACAAATGTTGGGCCTAATGTGGGAGGTCCAAGTGCGCAAATACAAATTGGGCCAAGACACGAGGTTAAGCCCAACTTGTGGGATAAGTCTGCCCGGAACCGACCGGCCCATCCAGCATTCACAAGTTGCAGGCCTAATGTGAGAGGTCTGGCCCATATTAAAATATAAATGGTTAAATAGAAAATGGACATTATTTAAACCGTCATGAGTTAAATTAGAAAGTTACATTATTTTCACCGCCATGTTTAAAGAAGAGAAAATTACATTTCTATGTAATTAGATTAAAAGAAGAAATTTATATTTTTATGTAATTAAGATGAAGAGAAAGAAAGAAAACTACAACTTTATGTAATTAAAACCAAAGGTAAGAAATTTACATTTTTATGAAATTAAGATTAAAGGTAAAAGTTACATTTTTAATGTAAATTAGATTAAAGGGAATAATTACATTTTTCATGCATGTAGATTAAAAGTGGAAAATTACATTTTTTATGTAATTGGATTTTAATTAAAAAGAAAAAGGATATAAAATTACATTTTTATGTAATTGGATTTTCATAAAAATAAAAATAAGGATATGAAATTTATATCTTAATGAATTAGGTTTTCATTAAAAAGATTAAAGATATGAAAATTATATTTTCACGTAAATAGATTAACACACAAAATTATCGTTTTGTTTATAATATAAAATTATTATTTTTGTTTTGCATTTAAAAGATAATAAAATTATCAATTTTGTTACATTGAAATAAACAAACAAAAATACTCATTCTTGTAGAAGTAAAGGTGAATGAACAAAAAAATATTTATTTGTTGAAATTGAAATGAAACACAAAAATGCTCATTTTGGTTGGAATTGGTATGATAAACAAAATAAACATTCTATGTAATTCGAAAGATGAAACAAGGAAATGTACGTTGTTGTATATAAGATGTGTATGTGTATGAAAATAAATGGTGTGTACATTGTACGTTAATATTGTATATACGAATAGGAATATTTTTCGTTAGCAAAATGTAATGAAATAAAATACATTTCATTACACATTATAAACATTTCGATAGGTTGTGAAATAAAACATTCACTACTTGTTATATTATTACGTTAATGAAATGGAAATTAAATATTTTTGTATATATAAAAATAAAGATAAATCGTTATAAATTACTAATAACGATATGAAATGATTTCCAACTTATATATATACGAGAATTATTTGGAAAGTCCGAGTCTATCTCATTCCAAATAATTTAAGCGACGTTTCAAATTCATGTTTTGAAGACAACGATAGAAGACCAACGATCTCCATATTGAATGGACGACGACTACTGATGCCCGTGATTGGAGTAGCTACCTTGAAGGGGCTACAGTGGTGGCCGTCCGGACGTAATGTTGATTTGTACGGATTTGGCTTTCGCTCAGACCCAGAGCATAAGCTTATAAGTGGAATGTGTGTCTGACGTTGAATTTTGTTTTATGTAAATTGATTTCTATTAATATACAACCATTGGTGGCGGAGAATTTATTCTCTTGCTTAACACCCTTTGAGGTTGTGTATTAATAGTTATCAATCGCATGGCGTGAATTGTCAACGTGGCACGCCAAGATGAAGATGATCAAGGCTTTGTTGAAAAGCAGGCCTTGTGGTTATAACGTTACTTCGCGAGCCACACAACCCGGTTGAGTCTAAAACGGGAGAAGGGAACACAGGGAGATCAACACGTTTCTTTCTAGCTAGAAGTGGCGTCGGTGCTTAAGCTGGCTGATATTTACTTATGTGGATGATGGAATGAGGCGCCTCGGATGATAGGTCCTATAGGAGCAGGAAACGTGTGTTCAGGAATTGCCAATCCACAAACCGCAAGTGTGGACTGGCCCTGCAGCTATCCAAGGGTTCTCTACGGGGGATCCTAAGACATTAGCTAGAGTGTCTCGAATCGGTAAGGAGCTTCTCCCTAGCCTTGACTCATGATGGAAACCCAATTTCCAATACGACCTCATGCGGTTTTGATTGTATTACTAGTATGGAGGCATAGTATATGGTAGCTATGCTTCCTAGGATTGATACATTTACTTTGAAATGTTTTTGAAACATATATACACTAATAATAGTATCAAATTCGTTTTTAACATATCAAGCATTTTTGACCATTATAAGGTAAAACTCTATCCTCCGGTTTGCGTTGCATTGTGTGATGGGACTTGAGTCTTATAATGGTTTCATTTTTTCCAAAAAGCATTGCGTTGTTTAACGATTTACTTTAAGTTATGCACGACAATTCATTAGAGTAAACCCGTTCCGCATTAGCGGCGTGGTCCTTGGATTTGTCTTATTGTTATTAGTGAAATTAGTTAAGAATTCTCACACCTATCCCATGACTGACCCGTTGCTTGTTTCCACCTTTACAAACTTGGGTGCCCTCTTTTCCATACGGGCAGTCGAGTAGTTTGTCTACATGTCCTTATCTCGAGCAGGATTCTGGATTGAAGCTTAAAGCTGTGTCCATAGCATAGTTGTCATCCGCTGTATCTATTTTATTGGTTCCGCTGCAATGTATTATAATATTGTAATTTATCTTCCACTATAATTTTATTCGATGTGCTCTGATATTCTGTACTCTGATGTAACATTATTGTAATGTTTATAAAAGTCTACTGTTGTTGTTCTGATGTGTTGTATTCCCAGAGTTAACGTATTCGGGTTTTGAACGGTCTTGGTCGATCGATCGGGTCGGGCGAAATTCATGCCGTTACACCAAGTTAAATGGAAACCTGATGAGGTAAAGCAAGCGCATAATAGAATATTTAGACTAGGGTCTAATAACATATTAAAATCAGGCGCTTGGACAAGTCCGCACATTTAAGGGTGAATAACCCAACGGGGTAGATCATTATGGTGTCATGAGGCACGAGGGGAGAACACATTCATTTGATTATTCTGTCGGCTCCTAAGGACTGGAAGGCGAAGCACGCAGCTTTCTGAGATACGTAAGGTGCTCCTGGTAGTCCTCTATGTGGTAGCACACGTTTAGGCTGTCCTCGCAGAGGTTGGGTCTGCACGTCACTACCAGGTGTGTGAGCCTTGACTGCAAAGTAGCTCTGCAGTCAGAATGCTGCGACAAGGTGACACTAGGGTGATTCGTCGATCGTCTCAACGGGAGGCGAGGTTAAGACCAACAAGGATAGTGGACCGTCGGGTACCCGTAATCGGCCGCCAGTGGGATGCTAAAAGACTAGAGCTAAACCCAAGATAACATTAACCTTTCACTATCGAGGCACAGTTGCTGAGGGGAGACGCCAACTGGATGTTTAGATTGTTTATTAGGGGCAAGTCTCTTAACTCTTGTAGTCTTTACTAGTTGAGGGAAGGGCCGAGGTGGGGTTATAACTATCATGAAAAACAGACCCGAGGGATATTTGTACTTTGAGGCCCTTAAAGGCAAGCTTGTACATATATGGAAAAGCTCCCGACCGAGTTCCATGTTTCTTGTATAGCCCTTCCACGGAACTCGGTGCATATTCGAGGTTATGTGCGGATAAGGCATCGAATATGATTAATGATAAGTACGTGGGGAAGTCTAGATACATGCATGTCTGCTTTGGGTGGTGTATCATAGACTTGAGGGCATTACTCTGTGATGGAATCTTATTCAATCGAAGATGGCAGTCCGTACGCTTACGTAACATAGTAATGACAGATATATGCAAAATTTAATATTGTTATGTAGAGATCCATATGTCATTCTGGCATAGGATGGGGGACTGCTATCATTTCTGTGGCATTACGGTGGAGACCGTGTGAGTGGGATACCATGGGGTATACCTCAATATTGAGGGGGTAGTACATATTTACTTTATTAGGTTAATCCGCTAGGAATTAAATGGGTACGACGTGTGTGTAAGGCTTGAGTGTTGTTAACCTAAGTAACCTAATAAATTAGAAAATGTGATTGAACGGTATATGTAGGATTATCCAAAGTGTATAGTTTAAATCCAGTCACCAGAACTTGTGTTCTAACCCCCTCTTCATAACATACTCGCAGGTTAGATTTGTTGCAGAGATATGGTAGCTTTGGATACTGGTTAGGCAGTATTATTATTACGGTAAGGCTATACTTCGATTATATTATAATTTATCCATTCCGTTGTGAGATCTTTTCTGAGCTCTAATATATTTTATATCTCTGTCTTTTCTTCAGGATACTAGAGCAACCAACACGGGATTTAATGGATTAGAATTTTGAAAAAAAATCGGTCTGTTAGAATTCGGGGTGTTACATCTACAAATCTGAAAGTATCCCATTTTCAGATTAATTGTAGATTTATAAGAATTTGGGAATTTTACGCCTAAAAGGTTATTTAGATTTCAGATTTGGATGCTTTCAGATGAGTGGGAAATTTACATACAAAGTTATAAAAGCCTACTTATCTCGTTAGAACTAGATCTCAAAATATATGCCTATTATCATTAGATCTATTCATAATATTATTAATTTGAAGTGGAATCTATCAGGTTTATTAATATATATTGTCAAAACTAGGAAATTGTGAATTATGGTTAGGAATAATATTAATTATTAGTTTACCGAAATTGTGTACACATATTGCCTACAGTTATGTTGGAAATTATATTGTGGTTGTTGCAAAACTGTAGATATGAAATCAGACCTATAAACACTTTTTAGATGTAATTTTATTCCAAATCTCTAGTTTCAGTGTTAAAATAAATAAATTATGTGATTTTGACTAAGAAGAAGCAATTTTTAATTATGTGATTTTAATAAAAAAAAAAGACACATGTCTATTTTTGTTCAATGTTGTTGGGGTTACTGTTTAGTTGTTGTAAATATGCTATTTTCCTCTTTTTGAACATAAGACATTATTATAAATTCACAAGGCATATGACAAAAAGTTTGAAAATGGGAAAAGTGGTGCAATATACGTATACATATTTGTGCATATTTTGCATAAACTATTCCAAAATATACATAAACACATATATTTCTTGTGGTTTTGAAATATGTCTATTCCATTGATCAGGCATAATTTACAATAATTATATCTAACGATATTTTTTTAAGATTTGGAACCTTATGGCAGGATTGAATGCAAAAATGAATGTTTGGTTATTGATTGAACCAAATTATAAAATTAATTATAAAAATAATAAAAGAAGGTAACTACATTAACCACGCAAATATAAATATAAATTTATCATCCGTCTGAAATTACGTAAATGACGAAATATACATTGTACTGAATGTTTGGACGAAATTAATGTGATTGCAGCAATTAATGTTATTGGTTACTATAAATAGCACCATAAATAAGTAAATAACCATTGTAAGTAATAATGATTTAGGGAAAGTAAACTTAATAGGGAAATTAAATAAAATGGTTACAATTCCTAAGATATATTAGGATTAATGTTGTAAACACCAATTACGGTTCATGGAATTTAATTTAAAATGCATCTAGACACAAGTTTAGGCTCAACTTGTGGCAGAAGTCTGCCCAAGAACCGACCTCCGAATCCAGCATCCATAGGTGGTCAGCTTAATGTGAGGGGTTTAGAGCGTAAATATAACTGTATTAAGACATGAGGTTAAGTTCAACTTGTGGTAGAAGTCTTCCCAGAACCGACTGGCTAATCCAGCATCCTTAAGTGGTCAACTTAGTGTGGAAGGTCTGGTGCACAAATATATGTATATATAACAGGTAATAAATAAATAAGCTTAGTAATGTCTGTTGGGGTATAAGAAATAGTTATATTTGGGACCGATAAGACAAGGATATCCATTATGAATTAATGCCTTAGGAAAATTATGGTCGTTCGGCTCATAAATGACATTAATTATAATCAGTGGTGATAAAAAGGAAATTAGGAATTTTATGATTTTCTTAGGAAAATATGACCGTTATGGTTATAAATAGTAATTAATCTATGAATAGAAGTAAACGAAATAAAAAGGGGATAAATGGGTATTGATTGTTGTTTAAATACTAAGTCCAATTAGGGAAGTAATCAAATAAATATCCTAGGTAAGGAGGATATAAGTTTCCTTATTTATATTAACTTATATAGAACTTATAATTAGAAGTCAGGGTTGGGCTTAGTAGGTTAATGATGGGAAGGACTTAATAATGTAGCCCACTTTATCCCAATAGGTAAATGTAACACCCCACCTCCGCCAATGCCACTCTCGCAAGCACACTAGCTTTGGAGGGGCGTTAGACAAGGTAAACATGCATGCAGATATCACAAGACAGAACATATAAGTAAAACAGAGTAAGTAAAGCAGCGGATAAAACTAACATTTCAAAACCATAGTCAAGTAACATCAAAGTACTTGGTCATTATTTTCCCTTAAAACAAAGTCTAGCAACATAAACTGAAAACTGAAAAAAAAATCATAAAATAACTATCCCCAAAGTAGAATAAAGCCAAAGCAAGCTCAAGTCCAAACCGTACATGAGCTATCCAGAAAAGCAGCTAAAGATCCAAGCTAGGTGCTAGTGTTCCCACCCGGAAAACCCGGGGGGGGGGGGGAATGGAAGAAAAGAGGCGAAAGAAAACGGGTCAGTCAAAAAGACTGGTAAGTCCTACCTACTATTATTATAAAAACTAATAAAGTTAACTGGACATGTAAAACAGAGATGAAACATAGGATGATAACTGGCATGGTGAAAAGTTAACAAGACAGATCAAGTGTGGCATCGCATATACAAGGTTAAGTTGCACCAAGTGTGTACTAGTATTCCAATCCATGTCAAGTATAAACAAGAAATGATCCCTTAGCCCAACGTTGGCCCAAACTCATGAGATGACCTAAATAAAGGTCCAACTATTCGGTCTAGTCGATCGGCTCCCTATAAGCCTAACTCGTCGTGTATCGGTGTCATACGGCTTAATCATGGAATGTAGTTAACTGTGCAAGGTCCATCCTAGGGTGTATCCATCCCTAAGGTGTAAACCACAGACACAATTCAAGCATGCACAGTCTAAACCTACCGGTGCCCGTGTTCAACTCCGGACTTAATGTGCACGACCATGGTCCGCCTGAACTTAACTGGTGCACTATTCAGCCGTCTCTTTTGGTCTCTTACAATCAGTCAGTAATCGTGCCCCACCCTAGCCTGGTCCAGGGTATCCAGATACTCCCAAGTAGGTTACTGCTGAAAAGGACCACGTAACTAGGATTTTAGATGGGTTAAGTGTGGTTAACCCTATCCTAACCATGTATTGAGTTGGTCAAGTGTATCCAAGCAGTTCATGAATTAACCCTATCAATACATCGTGTTCAACTGGTTAAGTATATTCAAGTAGTCCATGACTTAACCCTACCAATCCATCGTGTTTAATTGGTTAAGTATTCAAGTAGTCCATGACTTAACCCTACCATGTGGCATTAACTAGCTTAATGCACCCCAACCTCTCACATTAGACTTTGTTGTGGTTACTTGTTAAGTCGGGCGGGTCCGGGTAGCTTTACACCACAGCCTAGTCTAACCTCGGGTTTTAAGTGCGATGTGACCAACTACTCACATTGGGTCCTATTGTTTGTTGCCACTAGTTAAGCCGGTCGGTTCCGGGTAGATTTATGCTACAAACTCAACCCAACCTCGAGTTGGCCACTTTCATGTTTTCTACATGTCATGTCCACGCTCATGTTTTCATGCATAATCACATGTCATATTTTCAAGGCATGTTTCATGTCATTAAAGTTTACCCATAACGTAACCCCATCGCACGTAAGCTCGCCTCAACACAAATAGATCAAAAGGGGGAACATAAGAATATGACAAGGTGGGCATAAGATGGCAAAGTCTATCACAAGTTAAACATGGTAATATTTGAGGCCAAAGGGGGTTCAACATACTAGCATATGGCCTCAACATGTATGATAGCATAAAAGGTGACTTGGCCTCAAACATATCAAATAGCATAAGGGTGATTTGGCCACAAGCATGCATAATAGCATAAGGGTGATTTGGCCACAAGCATGCATAATAGCATAAGGGTGCTTTGGCCTCAAGCATGCATAATAGCATAAGGGTGCTTCGGCCTCAAACATGCATAATAGCATAAGGGTGCTTTGGCCTCAAGCATGCATAATAGCAAATATGGTGGTAGCATGGTAATAGTTGACATAGGGTGACAATCCTAACTTGTGCATAGCAAATAGGTTCAATATCATCATATGCATGTTAAGTAACATGAGGGGTTAAGGTTTGTTAACATGCATAAGCCATAATCCGTTTCATAGCATTTTTTTTTTCAAAGGTCAACATGAACGGTACTAGGTTCATGATAGGTCCACAATCATAAATCAAGAGAGGCATGAATAGATCTATGCATACAATGATAGGTTCAAGGAAAATATTGCACTTAGGTCCAATTCAAATCTACACGTGTATTGCATTAAACTTAGCAAATAAGTGATACATGGTCATAGATGGCATAGGATGATAACTAGTGATTCGCATATAACATCATATGCAAGTTAACATAAAGGTCATGAGAGTTTCTATGTTGCATTATGCAACATTTCCAAACAAAGATCATAGCTTTCAATCCACAAAGTCAAGGTGATAGCTTAACAAACATACATAGGATAAATCTATGCATAACATGATAGATTTAAAGCACAAATCATACTTAGGCCCAAACTCAAACTTGCAACATGTCATATTTAACTTCATAGTTAGAATCTAAGAGTAGAATAGGGCTTACAATGCTATAAAGACTTATAAAATAAAATAAGATTGAGACGAAGCCACTAGCAACTCTAAAACTCCCAAATGATAAGCTCCAATGAAAACCCAAGAAGAAGATCCTTGCTTTGATGAAGAAAGATTGAACTTTGGCCTTGAATCAAGCATAGAAACTCTCAAACAAGCTTAGAAACTCTCATATGAATGAAGATGGAGATTATGACAAGAGGGTGGAGGCCATGATTAAACATTTTGGCATAATCTAGTTGTAGGATTGATTTATGATGGTTTAGGCTAGGTATTAGGGTCCTTTTATAGAAGTTTAGGTTAGTTTAGACCATAGGATTAACCCTAATTCAGATCTGGGCCTTTAAAATCCGTCACAAGCCTTAAAACCTGTCTTGAGGAACAAGTCATGTGCACCCAGGCCAAACTGGCCGACCACCCAAGTCGACAGGGGTGTCGACTGGGCAGTCGACACCACCTGGGGTGTGTCGACTCCCAAGTCTACTCCCCAGTCGACTTGGGAGTGGCGGGAAATTTTCCCGCCTGTCCTCCTTGGCTGAATTTGAATTCTAAATTCAAATTTGAACTGTTTTTGAACTTGAAATTTTCTGAAAACTTTGACGGGCCATAACTTGGTCATACGGACTCCGGTTTTCGAAAACTCGGATTCTATTTCGCGTATTTTTCTGAGACGAACGCAATGGCACAGCCCGTTTCTCTTGATTCAGATTTTATCATTTAATTCTGCCTTGATTTATGTTATAACTTGTTATTCAAAATACGGGTTGTTACATTCTCCCCACCTTAAAGGATTTCGTCCCCGAAATCTTCAAGTTAGGAAGAACATATCCTACCATCCATCATCCATCTACTCAAAACATCATCCACGAGCAGTCATTGTCCTTAAAAGATTCTAAATATTGTATGATCATATGCGAAAGGTGTGTGTGTATGTACTTATCTAATGCGAAAATCAGGCGGTTACTGATTCAGTAACCTCCTTAATGCAAAGTATGTTAGTGAAATGAGTCCATATGTATGCAAACTCCTAACATAACTTATAATCTCTATATGAGTGCACATAACATTCATCCATATGCAACATCCACGTGATAGCATAACAAGTTTCAGCCATGAATAAGTATAAGCACTCATGCATATGCAATATGAAAGTGTGTGAGCCGATCTTAGTGCCTAACGTGTATCATGCATCCACGAGTATCCACTTGCAAACACTTACAGCCACTTGCAAACATCAAACATAACATGTTTCAAATACATGTTTCATCCAAAGGGTTTCTACCTAAGGTTCTCATGACAAGGTTAACGAGATAATAAGATAAACATGGATAGCAAAAGAAAGGTATGCTAACAAGGAAAACAGATTGAGAATGTACCCTCAAAAAGAAATGGATAAAGCCCACACATCTTCTCCTCGGTTTCCCAAGTTGCATCATCTTCGGCCTCACTCCACTGAACCTTCACCAACCTGACTTCTCGATTCCTTAGCTTCCTGATTTCCGTTCCCAAGATACGAATCAGAGCTCTCCTCAGGGTTGCCTCTTTCTCTACCTCCACGTCTTCAAGAATGCTAGGTTCAACCACCTCAACGGACTCATGTAGGCACATTCGGAGATGCGAGACATGAAAGACATTATGCACTCCGGCCAGCTTCTCGGGCAATTCCGCCTTATAAGCCATCTTCCCAATTCTCTCTATGATAGGGAAGGGTCCTACGAACCTTGGTGCCAGCTTTCCAACCGCTCCAAAACGAACCACATTACGCAAAGGAGAAACATTCACGAAAACCATATCTCCAACTTCAAATTCCAGATCTGTCCTTCACTTGTCAGCATAGGATTTCTGTCTGTCTTGGGCCGCTTTCATCCGTCTTCTCACCAATTTAACTTTCTCGGATGTGTCCCTTATCCTGTCGGGCCCAAGTATAAGCTTATCCGTCATCTCCCACCAACATGTTGGTGACTTGCACGGCCTCCCATACAAAGCTTCGAATGGTGCCATTCATATGCTTGCCTGATAGCTGTTATTATAAGCAAACTCTATGAGAGGAAGATGATCTTCCCAAGTGCCACCAAAGTCAAGGATGCATAGCCTCAACAGATCTTCTAGTACCCTATTCACCCTTTCGGTCTGGCCATCCGTCTGTGGGTAATAGGCCGTACTTAGATTCAATCGCTTACCCATCGCTTCCTGCAAACTATTCCAGAATTGGCTAGCGAGAATTGGATCACGATCGCTAACTATGCTAGAAGGAACTCCATGCAATCGCACTATCTCTCGAAGATGAACAGATGCTAGCCATGATGTGGTCCTCTTGCTCTTCAACGGAACAAAGTGAGCACTCTACGTAAGTCTATCAACTATGACCCATATCCCATAAAGCCCAAATAGTTTGGTCAACTTAATGGACATCCTCACCCCAACTATATAGGCGAGTCATACTCCTTGTGGGGTTTGCGACAGAACTAAGATAGGGAATAGGACCGAGAGGATATACTTAAAAGATAGCATGCGAGTAAGCTCTACAGAATAATAGGGATCAAGGATATACTCTTAGAAAGAGATGTAATGCGCGTATCTAGTCTTCAATTTTCTAAGCCGCATTTTCTTGATCTTAATCCTATCGTGCCTTGACCGTCTTTTAACTTCACAATTTCGTAGCTCTTAATTCTTATTTCCAAAATATGAGTTAGAACTCATTTCACCGTTGCCTCTCGTTCCACTTCCACTTATTCTTTTCCTAAAATACTTGGCTTCCACATAACTGTGTGCTCATGGTTTCATGCAAGGTTTTCAAATTTTGTTAGTGAATCCTGGACCTCGTTTACATACTATACGGTATCCCACGCAGAAGAACTATCTCTTGAAAACAAGTGCCAATCCACGTTGCCAAATGTACTTACTAGGGTGATTTCTCTAACCCATGCTTAAGTGAAATGGACTATCCGCCTTAGTGGCGAACACTACTCGATTGGATTACAAATTTCCAATAAAGGTGCCAAGGGATTCTAGGTAACTAATCATGACGGAACCCTAAAGGTCACACGAAATTTCGAGGGTATTACCGAGGCAAGTCATGAGCCTCACAACCCTATGTTCAAAATCAAGAATGGCTCCATAATTGGACAACCAATCCATGCCCAAAATCAACCCGTATCCCATAAACCCGAGAACATAAGCATTACACATGAATTCTACGCTCAAGATAGAGATTATCAAATCCATACAAATCACAGGTAGATGGGTGGAACCCCCAATTGGATTTGAAACACTAACAGGACCTCAACTAGACTAGTACTTAGGTGCAAACTTTCAACAAGATCAGAAATAAAACTATGCGATGCGCCAGAATCAAATAAGGTACGAACAAGGAAATCAGAAATGTAAATATGACTTTCTATAGAAACACTACCTCGATCAAAAGCTGGAAGAGCAAGGAGAGCCTGCAACTGCCCTCCAGAGGGTCCTGCTCGCTGAGTTTTCCTTTTCCCTTGTTCTCACTTTTTCGGGCAATCCTTGCTATAGTGTCCAGACTCTCCACAATGAAAGCATTCTCCCAACTTCCTCTTCTTCTTCCTACAATCTTTGGCTATGTGTCCAACGATCCCACAGAACTTGCACTTCCTTGTCTCCCTGGTCTTGTTGTCATTGCGGTTGTTGTTGTTGTCCTTGCCTCCTTTCTCAGAATCTACCTTCTTGCCTTGAGACTCATTCAACTTGACTTCCTTCTTACCACTCTTATCTTCCTCTTGAAGCAGGGCCATATTTACCGAACTCTAGAAGGTCGCCCCTATGGGTATGTGAGACATGGCCAAACCGTGCAATGGCTCATTCAATCCTAGAGCAAAGTGTAGGGCCTTCTTCTGAGCTGTGTTAACCAAGTCTAGACCGAACCGAGCAAGTTGATTAATGTATCCACGTATTCCCTAACTGTCATGTCCCCTTGATTTAGAGATAGGAACCTCTCCATCTGAAGGTTCTCTTCTGTCGATGATAGAAACCTCAGTCCAAACCTTCTCCTAAAGTCATCCCAAGTCTGAATTGGCCTAGTAGTGGTGGTGACTACCCACCAATATGCAGCTTCCCCTTTCAACAGCCATACCGCTAACAGAACTTTCCTACGGTCTTCTATATCAAAGATAGCAAAGAGGTCTTCAGTTTCTTTTAACCAGTTTCTTGCCTCAACAAAAGTCTCCGTCCCAATAAAATTCTTGCCACCCATCGCCTTAAAGTCCTTGCAAATCTTCACGAAATCCGTTTGCGGATGCTGAGGAGGAGGAGGAACCTCAGCTACGGGATGAGGAGGAATGTTAGCCACGGGGGAAGGAGGAGGAATGTTCGCGGGGCCAGCTTCATTCGCCCTTGCCTCCTTGTACCTTCTAAACCAAACAGGTACTGGTACGCCCTCCAAAATGGCAAAATTGTCGGCCATACTGAAACGAAGAAAAAGATAGATTGAGAACGAGGAAACAAAGGATAGTGCTAATGGCTTTTGGGGAATAGCCTTTTAAAATAAACTAGACTTTTCTTGGAAAATACTTAATTGGTTTTGAAAATAGTTTTTCAAAAGGTAAGTTTTAAAAACCTTTTTCTCAGATCTTGTAAACCTTATGCTTTGATACCAAATGTAACACCCCACCTCCGCCAATGCCACTCTTGCAAGCACACTAGCTTTGGAGGGGCGTTAGACAAGGTAAACATGCGTGCAGATATCACAAGACAGAACATATAAGTAAAACAGAGTAAGTAAAGCAGCGGATAAAACTAACATTTCAAAACCATAGTAAAGTTACATCAAAGTACTTGGTCATTATTTTCCCTTAAAACAAAGTCTAGCAACATAAATTGAAAACTGTAAAAAAATCATAAAAAAACTATCCCCAAAGTAGAATAAAGCCATAGCAAGCTCAAGTCCAAACCGTACATGAGCTATCCAGAAAAGCAGCTAAAGATCCAAGCTAGGTGCTAGTGTTCCCACCCTGAAAACCTGGGGAGGGGGGAACGGAAGATAAGAGGCGAAAGAAAACGGGTCAGTCAAAAAGACTGGTAAGTCCTACCTACTATTAGTATAAAAAATAATAAAGTTAACTGGACATGTAAAACAGAGATGAAACATAGGATGATAACTGGCATGGTGAAAAGTTAACAAGACAGATCAAGTGTGGCATCGCATATACAAGGTTAAGTTGCACCAAGTGTGTACTAGTATTCCAATCCATGTCAAGTATAAACAAGAAATGATCCCTTAGCCCAATGTTGGCCCAAACTCATGAGATGAACTAAATCAAGGTCCAACTACTCGGTCTAGTCGATCGGCTCCCTATAAGCCTAACTCGTCGTGTATCGGTGTCATACGGCTAAATCATGGAATGTAGTTAACTGTGAAAGGTCCACCCTAGGGTGTATCCATACCTAAGGTGTAAACCACAGACACAATTCAAGCATGCACAGTCTAAACCTACCAGTGCCTGTGTTCAACTCCGGACTTAATGTGCACAACCATGGTCCGCCTGAACTTAACTAGTGCACTATTCAGCCGTCTCTTTTGGTCTCTTACAATCAGTCAGTAATCGTGCCCCACCCTAGCCTAGTCCATGGTATCCAGATACTCCCAAGTAGGTTACTGCTAAAACGGACCACGTAACTAGGATTTTAAATGGGTTAAGTGTGGTTAACCCTATCCTAACCATGTATTGAGTTGGTCAAGTGTATCCAAGCAGTTCATGACTTAACCCTATCAATACATCGTGTTCAACTGGTTAAGTATATTCAAGTAGTCCATGACTTAACCCTACCAATCCATCGTGTTTAATTGGTTAAGTATTCAAGTAGTCCATGTCTTAACCCTACCATGTGGCATTAACTAGCTTAATGCACCCCAACCTCTCACATTAGACTTTGTTGTGGTTACTAGTTAAGCCGGGCGGGTCCGGGTAGCTTTACACCACAACCTAGTCTAACCTCGGGTTTTAAGTGCGATGTGACCAACTACTCACATTGGGTCCTATTGTTTGTAGCCACTAGTTAAGCCGGTCGGTTCCGGGTAGATTTATGCTACAAACTCAACCCAACCTCGAGTTGGCCACTTTCATGTTTTCTACATGTCATGTCCACGCTCATGTTTTCAAGCATAATCACATGTCATATTTTCAAGGCATGTTTCATGTCATTAAAGTTTGCCTATAACGTAACCCCATCGCACGTAAGCTCGCCTCAACACAAATAGATCAAAAGGGGGAACATAAGAATATGACAAGGTGGGCATAAGATAGCAAAGTCTATCACAAGTTAAACATGGTGATATTTGAGGCCAAAGGGGGTTCAACATACTAGCATATGGCCTCAACATGTATGATAGCATAAAAGGTGACATGGCCTCAAACATATCAAATAGCATAAGGGTGATTTGGCCACAAGCATGCATAATAGCATAAGGGTGATTTGGCCATAAGCATGCATAATAGCATAAGGGTGCTTCGGCCTCAAGCATGCATAATAGCATAAGGGTGCTTTGGCCTCAAGCATGCATAATAGCAAATATGGTGGTAGCATGGTAATAGTTGACATAGGGTGACAATCCTAACTTGTGCATAGCAAATAGGTTCAATATCATCATATGCATGTTAAGGAACGTGAGGGGTTAAGGTTTGTTAACATGCATAAGCCATAATCCTTTCATAGCATTTTTTCCAAAGGTCAACATGAACGGTACTAGGTTCATGATAGGTCCACAATCATAAATCAAGAGAGGCATGAATAGATCTATGCATACAATGATAGGTTCAAGGCAAATATTGCACTTAGGTCTGATTCAAATCTACACATGTATGGCATTAAACTTAGCAAATAGGTGATACATGGTCATAGATGGCATAGGATGATAACTAGTGATTCGCATATAACATCATATGCAAGTTAACATAAAGGTCATGAGAGTTTCTATGTTGAATTATGCAACATTTCCAAACAAAGCTCATAGCTTTCAATCCACAAAGTCAAGGTGATAGCTTAACAAACATACATAGGATAAATCTATGCATAACATGATAGATTTAAAGCACAAATCATACTTAGGCCCAAACTCAAACTTGCAACATGTCATATTTAACTTCATAGTTAGAATCTAAGAGTAGAATAGGGCTTACAATGCTATGAAGACTTATAAAATAAAATAAGATTGAGACGAAGCCACTAGCAACTCTAAAACTCCCAAATGATAAGCTCCAATGAAAACCCAAGAAGAAGATCCTTGCTTTGATGAAGAAAGATTGAACTTTGGCCTTGAATCAAGCTTAGAAACTCTCAAACAAGCTTAGAAACTCTCATATGAATGAAGATGGAGATTATGACAAGAGGGTGGAGGCCATGATTAAACATTTTGGCATAATCTAGTTGTAGGATTGATTTATGATGGTTTAGGCTAGGTATTAGGGTCCTTTTATAGAAGTTTAGGTTAGTTTAGACCATAGGATTAACCCTAATTCAGACCTGGGCCTTTAAAATCCGTCACAAGCCTTAAAACCTGTCTTGAGGAACAAGTCATGTGCACCCAGGCCAAACTGGCCGACCACCCAAGTCGACAGGGGTGTCGACTGGGCAGTCGACACCACCTGGGGTGTGTCGACTCCCAAGTCGACTCCCCAGTCGACTTGGGGGTGGCGGGAAATTTTCCCGCCTATCCTCCTTGGCTGAATTTGAATTCTAAATTCAAATTTGAACTGTTTTTGAACTTGAAATTTTCTGAAAACTTTGACGGGCCATAACTTGGTCATACGGACTCCGATTTTCGAAAATTCGGACTCTATTTCGCATATTTTTCCGAGACGAACGCAATGGCACAGCCCGTTTCCCTTGATTCTGATTTTATCATTTAATTCTGCCTTTATTTATGTTATAACTTGTTATTCAAAATACGGGTTGTTACAGTAAAGGTATTAGTGGCTAATGGGGTACAAACTTAATAATCTCCGCGTATAGTACGCTTCCTTGGGTCTTAAGTGGCTCGGGTTGAAGATCCCACCTAGGAGTTGGTCTTTCAGTTTAGTGATCTCAAATTAAGTGTGTGTGTGGACTACCCAAACCTGGAAACCAAAAACATCAGGTATGGCTACCTATCATACTTGAAGAAGTAAGTGACTAAGGAGATTATCTAATAAGGCCAGCTAGATGGTATAGCGAGTGATAAAGTACCACTCTCACCTTACACGAGGTGTGGGTCAATGCGTGATAGACAGAAGCCTTAACCAGTAGGGCCCTGTAGCTTGTGCCCTCTAGTTTATGTTAACGTTGAACAAATTATCGAGAAATAATAAGTGGTCAATAGGTACGCCTAGGCTCTTAAGCGGTCAGGGAGAATCCACCATATCTATCATTAATAGTGAGGCATTAAATAATAAAGGATGAGAGAATGATATATATATATATATATATAAACTCCGTAATTATGGGTCTACCCTCGATTAAATAACTAGCCATGTTCTGGTATAAAGGTTTCATGAATATATGCATAAACATTCTATGTCGGTATCATACTTTAGTAATAATACTTTAGGAAGTGTAGCAGAGTCGTGCGTAAATAATTGCAAGGTTAAGCTAGAATAACTAACCTTGGTATGCCTGCATCTTGGGTTGAACCAAATGAGATACATCTGTGTATTATAATCTGTGTTGTACATTTCATGTTCACCCGAATCTTGTTGTTCTAACCCCCTCCTCATTACAGTGACCCAGGTTTTCTATAGAAGGTCGGGTTCTTACAGATGTTTAGGTTTGGATTTTGGTTCTCGTTCTCTCTCATGCTCGGTATTGGCTAAGTGTCTTACTTTAAAAAGGTAGCTGCTTTGATTTAATTCTAGTCTATCCTATTTTGTTTCCGTTATGAGTTATATTATCATACTCTGATTATACTCATGCTCATTTATTTGTAGGTACCAGATTTACACGCTTCATGCTTGGATGTGTTCAAGTTTCGATTTGTCTCGAAACTTGAGCACAAAAAGGTGTGATGTGTTACGTTTGATATCAGAGCTTAGGTTAAACGATCGGAGGAATTGGTTAAATGAGGACTCGTAGAGAACGTAATTCGATTTTCTTCTCTATTTTTCTTCGTCGTTCTTGCTCGACTTTAATTTATTTCAACGACGAATTAGTCGTGGCCTAATTATAAAAATGGGCTCTAAGCGACTAAGAGTTAAAATATGTTGAGTTTGAGTTTCTAGCCAATTCTGTCTTAGCCTATAGTACGTTGGTGATCTCGTCTTGAAGGGCATGCAGACAACATATGGTGGATTCCGTGATTCGAGTTTGGAGATTGGGAAAAAAATCTAGGTACAACCGAGATAGTCACGATTTCAGGTGTTTGGTTTCGTGTGGTAGTTCCGATTAAAGACGTTTGCTCGATCCAAAACGGGAAAAGTTCACGTTAGTATGTCGTATCCATTTCGGAAATATAATTTCGAGGTATATACATTTGTTATTTCATTGAATTTTTGAATCTACCTTTATTGAAATATTCATTTGACTTCTTGGCCTTGTATTAGAGGATATTGTATTTTTAAAACTAATTGGGGAAATAAAATAGGCTTTGTATGTTTTGAAATACGGTTTCAAATTTTGGTTTTATAACGATATAGTTTTATAAAGATATGGTTTTAAATTTTTAACCTATTCATGTTTCAGAATTGTTCGGCCAATGTGTGATTTCAATAAATATAACCCGAATAGTAGAAAGAAGGTAATTGGAAATGACAAGGAATATGCCACTGAGCTTGAAAACAACAAATATCCATTTCTTATGATTTTTACTACCCCTCTTCCTATATATATTGAATAATTTATTGAAATTATCACAATTAAATATTTTAAAGTTCCAACATTTTTGAACATGAAAAGGTTTTTCAATTTGTAATATAAACTGGAATATAAATAATAATAATAATAATACGGGTTTATAATTATGAAACGTTAGTTTAAAATAAAACTACTTTTTTTTGAAAGGTTTAATATTTTTTCCCGAAAAGGCTAAGGAAAATCCTTCGTTCATATTTTTGGTTTATTTGATATTATAAATCGTCTGTTCGTTGTCAGCTAAGTAAGGAGAAAATCAATTTCAGTTTATATTATGGATTTTTAACTGATTTTTTTTGGAAATTCGTTCATTTTATGGTCGCAGCATCGTTGTTGAGACTATAAATCCTTGGAGTTGGATTGGAGTTTTGACTGCAGTCTTTGATATCACCATGATGAGGATAATTGTTTTTCGGATCGCATCAAATCTTAAAAAAATGACGTGGGACAATTAATATTTTAATCCGGTCTGATAAGGTCAAGGTTCGAACTTTGCCCAAATCTCATTTGACATTTGATTGTTTAGCGTTATGCAAGAATGGTCGACTAATTGATGAGTTTTGTTGCAAGAATGGTCGTCACAGGTATAGAAATAAATAAATCGTCGTTCCTTATTAAGCTTAAATTTATGTTGGTCTTTTTTGGTATGATTTCAGTTTTCGTATATTTGGCGTGACTGACATCATTTTTAGCCAACATGTGACTTGATTCATTTAAGTTTCCGCAAAATACATTTTTGAAACTTTTCTAAATCGTTGTTGAAAAAAACTTTTTATCATTTTTTATTTTTTACCGAATCACTTTCTTTTATTTCGGTTCGCGGGAAAACGCAAAATTTTGATACATCAATTTGTGCATATTTAAAAGTTTGTTTTACATTAGAACGGATGATTTGAATGGCGCAAAATTCATGTTATCGAAAATTTGTTTTTTCATACGAATCTCATATGGATGGTGAAATGGTATTGAAAAAAAATTCAAAATAAACATAAAAAGTTTTTAAGCGGAATTTTTTTGTGAAAATTTCGATTTTTGGTCACATGATTAGCATAAGGAAGATGTTTGGATAGTTTGTGTGCATGTTTAGCTGTGCAGTAGGACCAACAATACGATAACGACAACAAGAAAGAGGCTGTTTTGGCCTTAGAAACATTGTTTTCATACCTTGTCAATGATGCACGCGAGTTATTAATTAGCTCGTGTTATGTTTTAGATCTTGTTTTAAGCCTCATTTACCGTCTACAGATGGAAATTTTCAGAGTATATGAGTAACTGAGGTGAAAATTCCACCGTTGGGCAGGAAATGGAACATTTGTAAGTGGAGGAAATGTTGAAATTCTTCGCTTTGATTTCCTATTTCCGGTTCAGGAGAAATTATATATTATACCGCGTGACGTTTTGGATGGTGGGGTTTGGATGCAAAATTGGTTGCTTCACACTTCTATTCATAGTTGTGTGAGTGTTATGGATGAAAAATAATTTTCAAAATTTGCATTCATATCACTACATCAAAACAGGGGATTCCCAAGAAGTATAGGTATTACAAATAATTTCTGTAACACTTTTAAATGTTACCAGCGTCCTGTGAGGAATTGTCCAGTCATATTTGTAACACTTATAAGTGCTACAAACAGAGTAATTGCAAACACTTATAAATGTTGAAACCAGAAGGTATGTTAACACTTATAAGTGTTACAAACATATTCATTGCTAGTACTTATGAATGTTCGAACCGTAAGATATGGTAATACTTATAAATGTTACAAACATATTCATTGCTAACACTTATAAATGTTGGAACCATAAGATACGGTAACACTTACAAGAGTTACAAACATATTCATTGCTAACAATTATAAATGTTGGATCCAAAAGATATGGTAACACTTATAAGTGTTATAAGCATATTCATTGCTAACACTTATAAATGTTGAAACCATAAGACATAATAACTTATAAAAATCAACATCACAATCCTACTAACACTTACAAAATGTTGGCATATATAAATTGCTAACACTTATAAATGAGTATATATATAACATGTCTTTATGATTTCCAATCACATATATAATTCAACATATTAATTCAATATAAGATTTGGTACAATTCCATATTTCAAATTCAACAATGTCACATTTGCATAATGCTCAAATATTTGTTACATGCTTCCAATTTCACAATGCCATAATATCAAGTTCAAATTACCAAAAGCAATACAAATTTTTACTAAAGATACATAGAATTTTAGATACTGCTAAAGCGAAACGTGGATCATGTCATAAAGCCTCCATCCGAAAATTCACAAAGCTTGTAATGTCCGTTTTGAGGACCATCGTAAATTGGTGCTTCCCAATCTAAAACTTCTGTTATCCAAACAACTTTCTCAGCACCTTTCACTATCTTCCTAAAATGGCACATTGTTTGTGTTCCAATATAAGATTTTGCTACATTCTTCTTCAAATCTTATGATAATAGCATTACAAGTTGTTTTTCCCTTGTTGATGATCCAACATCATTTGATGGAATAAGTGAATTAGCAATTCCAACATTTGGTGTAGATTTATCCAAATTAGTGGCGGTTTCTGTCACAGGCGTCACAACACCGCCATTAACATTGTTTTGCAATCTTGGTACCATAGTAAGAAAGGATGAAGAAAATGATTTAAGAGCATCGTTGATTTGGATTGACACTTGATTAGCTACTTGACTTACAACTTGATTATATAATTCGATAGACCATTGACGAATATCGTCCTTTTTATTCTTGTCGGCAATTGCTTTTGAAGTTTGCATCATCTTTACTTGCTGTACAGAAGAAGTGGAGCTAATTGCATGATAATAATTTTTCCTTTTATCAGAACCAAAAACTTTAGAGATAGGATCATTGTCAAGATCACACATATTTGCTTTCTCGTTGCCATTACATTACAAATTCTGTTTTTTCTCTCCTCCTCTACAAGTGCCCACAAAATATAAATGCACTCATTTTTACAGAAATAACAAATTGCAAAACTAATAAATAACAAGTGTATTTGCAAAACTGATAAATAACAAGTTATTATTCCAAAACTAATAAATAACAAGTGAATTGCAAAACGGATAAATTCAATATAAGATTTGAGCCTCGGCTCAGTTTTAGCATGCCTCAGTTTACGCAAACTGAGTCGAGGCTCTATTTTCGTGCAAACTGAGCAGCTCAGTTTTACCGAGACGAGGCTCAGTTTGCATGAAAACTGAGCCGAGGCTCGGTTTGTGTAAAAAATTGAGCCTGCTAAGTTTTGGCACAAACTGAGCCGAGGCTGCAAACATCAATGGACATAGTGCTCTCAGGCTTGCATACACACAACAACAGTGAAGACAAACATGAATAAGCAACAAAAATGTTCTAGGCATCCATATATGAAAATCATGTATCAAGGAGCAACTCACCCAAGTGCATGGGTGCAAATAAGTGCGACAACTAGTTCAAATGCTCAAGGAAATTAAGCTAAACAATTAACTCAAAGCTGGTGCAACCGGTAAATGCACCAAGAATAGGCTCTTGTACACAAGACAAGATATGAACAAGATGAACTATCAAAGCCACATCAACTTAAGGCATTCAGTTCACTAGAGTCGAGGCTAAGATCAAAAAGTTAGAAAACAGATTTGAGCCGACTCAGTTTTTACGTGAAAACTGAGCGGCTTAGTGTGCGTGAAAACGGAGCCTCGGATTAGTTTGCGCCAAAACTGAGCCAGCTCAGTTTTTGCATGAAAACCGAGCCTAGGCTCAGTTTTCGCGCAAACTGAGCCCCGGCTCAGTTCATCACCGACAATGCTATTTGTTTAAGAAAAAGTAAAAAAAAAAAAAAAAAAACCAAGTGCCAACCATAGGAATATATTGGTTAATCATTTGATGAGTTCAATGTGATAACTAATTGATAGTTTGAAGCATAAAGGCACTTAAATATTTTGTTAATGTACACAAAAACTGACAGGCATTGCACTATTCTTATAGTGAGTACAAGCATGATTACATAATCATTACTGCATGTTTGCCACTGCATTGTTTAGATGTGTGTTTAATGGTACATGGATTTTTATTTTTATGATATATGAGGAGCAATTTTTTCCATCTTCAAAGTTACTTAATTTCCATACATCATAACAATAATTTTGACATACTAGCTAGGCTAGCAATTTGAGCCTCGGCTCAGTTTTCACGCAAAAACTATGTCACTCAGTTTGCGCAAAAACTAAGCCCTGAGCGGCTCAATTTTCGCACAAAAACTGAGCCTCGGCTTAGTTTGTGCAAAACCTTCATAATACTTAATAAACGAAAATAAAAATATAGAAAACAAATAAACCCTTCAAACAACCAAAAAAAAATTACATTGGTTTTTGCTGCAGATGGAATAACTTGTCCACTGTTCTTATTTTTATGTCTTGCCTTCCAAACCATTGTCCTTGTAACTTTCACCTTCAGATTTTTCTTAGCCTAAATAAGAAATATTATTAAACTAATTAACTATTTATTAATAATATTAACAAGAAATATTTTTACTATAATTGCTTACCATTTCATCATAAACTTTACGGTATGATTTTCTCCCTAGCGTGTGAGTGATAGTATATTTAGCTTTAGCTTGGGCATTTCTCCTACATTGCTCTTTTTTCTTATCAGTGTATTCATTGTCTACAAACCTCTCCCACCATAATTTTTCAATGTCTATAAGATATTTAGTGATAGCGATATTCTTGGGTATGATGGTTCCTTTGACTCTAAGTAGTCTGTTTCACAAAGTAGACTTTACCGTATGAAAATATCTTAGAAACGTTTTTTTTTCTAAAATTGGCTTAGCTAGATCAGGATCGATGTCCATGTTAAATTCATTCTGTTTTAACAAAGAAAATTCAATATGAAGAATAAATCTTGTGCAAAAAATAGATAATTAAATAAGGTGAATTTGTTACATACCAATAGTTCTTGCCACAAAATATCTTTATAGTAACCATCAACATTTCTACACTTGCCATAGCCAATTGGCATATGACAATGAATTAACGCTCCACATTTGGAGCTCCATTTAGCTTCATTATTACCTTTAACACCATCGAAGTCAACTATTATTGAGTATTTTTTATCACTTGGTGGAGGATAGTTATTTGCTTCAAGCACCTCATTTGTACCTCCAGTTGCACTAGCAACGCAATTGTTCGACATTCTGCATTAAAAAGAATTAATAACATATTGAAACTAATATGCATGCTTGGTTTGATTTTACAAATGGATATTGAGTATAAACAAAGAAAAATCCAAAAAGCAAAATCATTTAATGCATTTCACCTAAATAAGCAAAACAGTACAAATATTCATGTCAAAATAACATCTCTTTCATTTAAATACATTTCAATAATGGTACTACGTTCTGTTGTTCTCTCAAAACAGAATGAAAATTGGTTGGTATGGTGCAGTCATCTACGTTGTATGTCATGCACTTTGGAGAACGTCGAACAATGGATCAATCAGAATTTTGAGTGTCTTGCACATAGAAAACTTGACATGCTTCTGTTGCTAGAATAGCTGGCTCGTCATACTCCCCATTCCCGTTTTTGAGCTTTTTCAAGTTCACCATCAACAAATGGGAATCGGTGCAAATCTTACAACCATTTGTCTTATCCGCAATGTTTACCCAATCCCAATAGAATACAACATGATGGAAATCATAATAATCAACCTCTATGATTTCTTTAATGATACCATACCGAGTACTGTCATCATCTGTAGGATTTATATCTTTTTCACTTGCAACAAATGTGGTGATTGCATCCATGCAAACAAAGCTATCTTGGATTGAATGACTGTCATCATAACGTTGAGGAGAAAATATATATCCGTTCACTCAGTACTTAAGATAACTTTTAGCTTCCCACTTTGGACCACTAACATATTGCCATAATGTTGTATTCAGGCATTTTTCTTCTAGTAACTACCATGAATGAACAAACTTGAATGTCCAACGTAAAAAGAACAAAACCTACAATTTATATATATACATATATACATATATATATATATATTGAAATAATATACCCTTTTGAGAAACTAATCAATAAATTCGATTTGAATGATTACTTCTGCCATTGTGGTAACTTTTCTTTTACCATGAGAAACATCTTCTAAAGACGAGCGATATACACTACAAATTAGATATTATCATGTAAATATATTTGATATTTTATGTCATTGGTATCTATTAGAATATAGAGAAAAATTCATACGTATAATATTCATCTCTTTCAGGAATATCGATACTAAAATGTATCCACCTTCGAATTTGAACACGTTGCACCCTAGTTAGCTTAATACGTTTGCCTTCCATGATGGGACATTCATACATATCATCACCATCATATAAAAAAGATGCTTGTGTAGAACTATGATTTCTATCATGTGGGTCTGACATATACCCCATTGCACATTTAACTGATTCTTAAACGAGGTATGCTTCAATAATTGATCCTTCTATATAGCGCTTATTTCTAGGTATATTTTTGCATTCTTTCATTGCTCTAAAAATAGCACACATGAATATATATTTAGAAATTATCATTTTGAAATAACATTCATAAAATTAGTAAGAAAAATATATAACTTTTTACATGGATATATCCATATATAGTTTTCAAGTCCGCATAGCAAAGCTTGGTGAGCTAGATGCGCCATAAGATGACTACTTATATCAAAGAAGTCCGTCGAAAAATAATGCACTAGCACACATAATGGCTCAGAAATCATATCTTTGGCAGCTTGAACATGATCTCGAACTAAAACTTTCAAGCATATCAAGTTAAAATACAATCTCACTTGTAAAATAGCTCGATGTAAATCACGGTGCTTTAGATATGCATGTTGAAGCATTATAGGAAGTAAATTGCATCACAATATGACACTCATATGTTTTTTTAGGTGCAAAGTAGGTCGTTGAATAGTAATAAGACTACCAAATCAAGTTGCAAGGCAAGATGGAAATTTATATCTTTTAGAACTTGACAACATTTTTTTTTATGAATCTTATCGAATGCAAACTTAGATGATTGCTTTAACCTATCAAACAATAAACTGAGAAGATGCTCTGCGATATTCTTCTCTGTATGCATCACATTAATAGTATGTCATACTTTATGACTACTCCAATAAATTAAATTATAGAAAATTGACTTCTTATACCAAGAATATTTTACTATGTCACTACCTTCAGCCATTAAGGAACATCATTACAAGCTTTAAATATTTTTCGTTTCTTATTCTTCGGTAATTTTCCAGGAAAATAACTTATACGATCAAGCTTTTCCAAAAGGGATGGTCCTCTTAACCTTGTTGGTGATTCTTTATCTTCGCTATCCTTATATCATCCACATTTAACGCATCTATATGCATGATCATCCTTAAAAATCTTCTATACTTTGGGTAAACTACCTTGTTACCTATGTATTCTGACTAGATCTCCATATCACAAACTGGACAGGCTTTATAATCATGTGTCACGCAACCAGATAAATTTCCAAATGCTAGTAAGTCGTGGATACCACATAATAATAATTCCTTCATCGTAAATGTTTCTCTCTTGTCCATACCAAAAGAAGATACGCCTTTCATCCAACGTTTCTTCAACTCATCTACAAAAGGTTCTAAATATACATCAATGTCTTGACTTGGTGCTTTCAGTCCAAGAATTAATAAACTTGGCATTTGAAATTGAGATTTCATGCATAATGAAGGAGGTAGAATGTAGGGAATCATTTATACGGGCTAAAAACTGTAATTATTGGAGAGGAACCCATTCGGATTAAATTCATCAGTAGCGATACCAAGCCAAACATTTCGTCCTTTATTTGCAATGTCCGACCACTTACATTTGATTGACCTCTATTCAGGTGAGTAAATGGAATGATGCATGAAATCCCAAGAAGGATTGGCATGCTTATTCCATTGCATTTTACGAGCTATCCATGGTATAGTGTACAATCTAGTAACCTTGGAATTATAGGGAAGTGTCTTAAAACATTCCATGGTTGAGTTGTCATTTTTTTATGCCTAACGCATTTGTCTTATCTTTAAATCTTGATGTATTATAATGAAGACATACTACCATGCTAGCGTTCTCTTTCCAAAATAACAAGCAATCATTTACGCGTGCATGAATAAATTTTACCTTCATTCCCATATCTTTTAACATTTTTTCATGTAGGATACATGTCAGGTAATGTATTCTCTTCCTGAAGACATTTTTTGAATACTTTCAACAATTCTGTAATGCTATTTCCCGACCAGTTAAATTCTTTCTTCAAGTAATGAAGCTGTATCATTACACTCAAAGTTGTAAGTCCATCCTTACAAGAAGGATATAATTTCTCATTTTCTTTGCTTTTGTATTCATTGTACATTTTCTTAACATTTATCTCTTCAAAATTTACTTCACCGCTAACTTGTGGCATATCATGTACTCTAAATGCATCATTAACAAGATTTCCAAGAATTCCCTCAATGGACTTTTCTACTTGTTTTAGGTCTGGAATGTGAGACTCTTGGACATAATCCGATGTATAAGTCATTTGTATAGTAGTACCATTTCTCTCTCCATGAAAGAACCATACATCATATGTCTGAAGCATACCAAAAAATATGAAGTGTTTCTCAACTGTTTCTACTAAAGTTTTTTTTATAGAGTTTTTACCTTCTTACAAGGGCACACACATAACTGAGTATTATGTGGTGAGTGTTGCCTGACGAAGCTGATAAAGTTCTGAACACCGTGCTTATATTCATCCTCATTTCTATGTGGATTTCTAATCCACCTTCTTGATGTTTCTTCGGTCATGACAATCAATCAAAAACATTCAAAAAATAATTAATACAACATCTAAGTTCTGTAAGATTGTTATCTTACCAATTAAAAAAAAGGATTATTTACTTTTCATTTATTTTTGTTTTAGTGTTAGAAATATTTCCTATGTATGAACCCTTTCTTCATCTTTCCATCTTATGTTTTGAAGAAGAATTGTATTTTGTTTTACTTCCAGAGAAATTAGTTTTGCGCGTCGAACTGAGTTTGCAACTCAGTTTTGCACAAACTGAGTTGCAAACTCAGATGCGCAAACTGGGTTTGCAACTCAGTTGTGCGCAAACTAAGTTTGCAATTCAGTTGCGCACAAACTTATTTAGCAATTCAAAACACGTCTTTCAAATGTAATCAAGAGGGATAAGTCAAAACACTTTCAGTTTATATGGGTTCCTAGAGAAATTATTTGTCATTTGAATTTGAATAAACGCACAAATCAAGCCAGAAAAGCTGTAATATACCAAAATTAACAAAATTTGCGGTCCTAAGAAAAGAATGAAAAATCAAAAACATAAAAGGTAGTGAATCGATTTTACTCATAATCAAAATGAAGACATTTATTTATATGCTCTAGTTTCATTTGGCAGTTCACAAATCGACAGTATTCAGTGGATGGCATGTATTATTACACAATAAATTTAATTTTCTTATCATTTATAACTTAATTGACTGTTTTTCTATTTTCTTCTTTTTTATAATTTAATTCATGTCAAAGCTCAAAATAACATCTTTCACATTTATCCTTTTTATATTCTAAGGCAAAGTGAAATGGTCTGCTAATGGTCTTTCACATTTACTTATATTCTAAATTTTCAGTTATGATATTCCTATTTCAAATCTTGAATGATAGCCAACAAAAGTGGAATCACTCCAAATATATTTCCGTTCACAAACCATAATCAAACAAAAACAAAAATAGTAGTTAATTCACGACTAAAATATTGTTATACATCAAAGACTGACCAAAAAACATATATCCTAACATCAGGATAGCTAAGCTCATATATTTCTGAACATGTCCCGCAAAAACATTATCTTTGCCATTTTTTACGGTAAAATGCAGACTTAGAGAATAATGTTTTCAACCTTATAGTTTCAAATAAATAAAAAATTCTTTCTTCTCTACCTTTAAGTAAAAAAAAAGAACGGTTCAAAGTAGAAGGAACATTGTTGTAGGATTCAAAGTTAGGAGATCATAAATTAAAAAAAATTGTAATCAATACTCTTAGACTGAAATTTGATTCTAAATTAAATTTGGATGCATTCAAATTTTAACTAAATAACTACTTTAAAGTTGAAGAATTTTCAATCAAAATGAGATCAAGAGCAAAAAGTGAAATATTTTTTGAATTAAAAAGGTTTTCTAACAAAATGTTTATTCAAATTTGAATCAATCACCATTTTAAATTCACATTTGAATTTAAATCCCCAAATTTATCCAACGATAATTTATTCCATTTCATTTATTAATAACGTTTATAAGTTCACAACTTGTTTTTATTATTCAAAACAAGTTAATATTTCCTAGCCTATTCGAAATTCAAATTCTATTTTGAAAAACTAGATTTTCCTTTCAAACCTCGAAATTCCTTTTTACGATATTTTCATATATCAATATTTAAGGCCAGCGATATTAAACATCCAAAACACCCAATTATCAATCATAGGTTTTCTAACACCTCATATATGTTAATATATATGAAAACAAACAATAATAAATTTTGGGGAATCTAGTTGGATCCTTCCATCCTATTTTTCCTACATCAACAGATGTTAGACAACATAAATAATACCCATCCTGCTTCAAGGTAGGATATCGCGGTATAAAAGGTCATCCACTATATATATTGTGGGGCACATCAGGAAATCATCTGCTGACGGTACTGTGGGCATCCGCTAATGATACTGCGGGAAACATCCAATATATATATATAATATTTACAACTACCAAGCCTAAATATAACTAATATATTCGCACCTAAAACTGAAATATCCAATAAACATACGCACTTGAAACTGAAATCCAGTGAAGGGAGCAGACACAATATGACGAGGTGTAAAAGAATATAAATGAATGAGAACTGTAGTAACAAAAAATGGTACATTAGATCATCTGTTCATGAAGGAATTTTAAACTGTTAAAGTAAACGGTACATGAAATTCTAATCTGCTGGAAGAGATGTAAAAAAGTTGCAATGATTGAGGGTTTAATCGTCTGAAGCAATAACAGTCGAATTTCCAAGGTTGAAGGACGGGGCATTGATAGTTGAAATGGATAGCATTCATACTCTTGCAACTCAATTTGTGCAAAACTTAGTTGCAAACTCAGTTTGCGGGCAACTAAATTGCAAACTCAGTTTGCGCGAAACTGATTTTGCAACTCAACTTTGCACAAAACTTGTAATAACCTGGAAATCCGAGCCAATTTAAAATTTTTATTTTGGCAATTTTAGTGAATTTTGAATATTTAAAATAAATTATTTTAAATAATAACGACGAGAAATTCATTTGGAATAGATTAAAACATATATATTTATATAGCTCGACGTTAGAATATAATTATTTTTTTAAATATAAAAGGAATTGAAAATGGCGCGGTAGTTTGAAAATTTGATTTCAAAGTTCAAATGAATCTACATGATTCAAAATAAACTGGATTTTAGAGAAACCAAAAATATTAGAATCTATTTGAGAATATCTTTCCAACGAATCAGAAAAATTGAAATTTCATAGCGAGAATCAAAAGTTACGTCCTGTTGAAAATTCAGAATAGTCGCTATGGAATTCTGGCCCTTAAAAATGGAAATTTTGCAAATGACCTCTGTTTTTGACGAAATCACTTTTGTTGGATCCGGGATGTCGAATTATTGCTAGATTCCAAAATTCGTAATTTTCTGAATCAATATGTGAGCATGGCGAAGTAAAACGTATTCTAACGGTTTCAGTCAATTTCGATTGACTAGAAAATGAACATTTTTCAAACGGTCTCAGAATTTGACGAAATTAGTTTTTTAGGACCGTATCGTCAATATGAAGCTAGAAATAGTTTTTCTAGAATTTTTAGAGCCAGTATGTGGCTTTGGTAAATTGAAATATACATTTAAAATTGAATATATAGATTTAAATTTTAATTTAAAAGGAAACGATCGAATTGGCTAGCGGGACATATCCCATTTTGTTTGAAATGAGGGTATTTAGCTAGGTGCGACAGTCGTTGGGTTTGATTTGGAGTTTGTGATATTAAACAACTAATGTACAAAATAAAATAATATTAAAATATAATATATAAATCCATCTCCTCTATAACCTAAGTCAAAATAAAAAAAACTCGATCAACCCCAAATGAGAGCCGCCTCCTTCAAAAACCCGTCGCTCCAACCTCGTTCCCCTTTTTCTCGATCGCCGCCTACTTCCAGGCCCGCCGTGCCCCACCAGAGCTGGCGTCGTCCCCCTCCACTTCCCTCTCCTCCTTCCTCCGCCTCCAATACGCTGACCACACCAGCAGACCCCGCTACCTCTCCCAAATAGTCCACCGCGAACCACGAGTGGGCCACCTCCGACGCCGCGAAGCTCTTCGACGAGGAATCATTTGATCGGCGATTGGTGCAGGGTGATGCCGGCGCTTTAGAACCCTAGTTGTAGACATCGGGTTCGATTTCCTGTAGAAGACTGTCGAAGAAGAAGAGATTAATAGTGAAGATGGTTAAGGTAATTAATCTACTTAATTAATTAGTTACCAATTAATTTAGTTAGTTGCAAATGTCAAATTTTGTATGAATAACAGTGTTTTAAAATTCAGTTTTGAAAATATATTTACAAAGTTTGAAATCAGTTTTAAAAGTATAAATACAGTGATTTAAAAATCAGTTTTAAAAATACAATTTTAAAATAGAAAATAGCATGATTTTTAGAAATAAAAATAGAACTGATTTTGAAAAATATAAACTAGAAAGTTGATTTCGAAAATATAAACTAGAAAGTTGATTTCGAAAATATAAACTAGAGTTGTTTTCGAAAAATTTATACTAGAATGTTGTTTTTGAGAATATATATCGCATTGTTCTGAAAATATATATCGCATTGTTTTGAAAATATATATCGCATCATTTTTAAAATAAAATATACATTGTTTTTAAAATAGAAGTAGCGAAGTGAAGATATAATTTTTAGCGAAGTAAAAATATAATTTTTATATATACAGTAGCGATATGAAAAATGCGATTTTTAATATAAACATCATATTAAAAATGTGATTTTTAATATGAACAGCGTAGAGAAGGCTGCGTTGGAATTTTATGCAAATTCAAACAGTTCAGAAGTTCAGAATAGAATGGAGGAGTGGATCCCAAAGGTGAGAACTCCTCACTTTTAATTTGTTTTCTAGTTGAAATATATACTAGGATGCAGACGGTGCTTAGCAGCACCCGACACCCATCGTCCATAGACCATGGATGACTTGTTTGTTTGATTGATGTGTTGTGATAGTTGATTGTGTGATGTGGGATGAAATAAAATATTTTATAGTTAAAAATATAATTTTTAACATTGATGTGAATAAAATAGATATTCATTTACAAATCAGAACGATTTGTTTATGTACACCTATTTGACTGACATAGATTGGGACGATAAATTTTACACATTGCCCAACTGCACAAATAAAATATGTGTTTGATTGATTGAAACTCCACACGGTTGTTGGGATGATATTGACGTACACTAATCCCAATTGTTTAGTAGTATGTCGACCGATTGGTTGACAGACTGTGTAAGCGTTAATTATTTATATTTAATGCTTATGCAGTTGTGTGGTGCACTTTGGATGATGGTTGATTATTTATCATTGCTATTATATACATGTGTTGTATAAAATCCATATAAATAACATTATATGGTAACTGAGTGGGTCCCATTCCAATTTAGAAAATAAAATATATATTCATGTGTTAAATAAAAAGAATATTCTTGTGTTGAATAAAAGAAAATTCATGTGTTGATTAAAAGAATACTCATGTGTTGAATAAAAGAAAATTCATGTGTTGAATAAAAAGAATATTCATGTGTTGAACAAAAGTAAATTCATGTGTTGAATAAAATATATATATTCATGTATTGAATAGAAGAAAATTCATGTGTTGAATAAAAGAAAATCCATGTGTTGAAGAAAATATTCATTTGTTGAATAAATTAACGAAGTTATTGAAATATATAAAGCCGTGTTGGTTAGATATGCGCCATTTTGACGCGAACGATATTTATATCGATTATATTCATTTTCGAAATGAATATAGGAAAGGAAGTAATTTCAAAATATAACGTTTTGAAAATATTATCATTTATATATCGATGATATGGAATATTCAATTTTGATTAGAAATTGAATATGAAGTTGAAATCGTTTTGAAAACGAATTTAAAACGATTTATAAAATACGTTTTGAAAGGAAATCAACGAAATATATATAATATAATATATATATATATATATATATAATGGCCTGAATAGAACGGGTCGCACTGCGGCAGTTCGCAAATTTCGACCATTGACTTTGAATGGATATTACGGGAGATCCGACCGTCGGATTCTCCTAAAACCGGAACTGTTGGGTTCTATCGAAAAGAGTTTTCTAACGAATACAAGAAATTAGAAATCTAACGGTTGGATTTGGAATTATGTCCAAATCAATTTTGGAAAAGGTTGTTGTAAGTGCAGTTCGATGGCCGTTGATGGAAATCGACTGTAGCCTTGATAAATGTAAAATCATAAGAAATGATTTGTGGATAATTGGGATGAAAAATTCCATATTTGAAAAAATAAAAATAGGTTTTTATCGAAATGAACTAGTTTTGAACTAGAATTATAATCCATTTATTTGTAAATAAATAAATTAGATTTAAAATGGTTTTAAAAGTAACTAGAATTTCCAATAATTGAACTGGAATGGATTTGAATCGAAATTGTTTTTGGAATATTTCGATGTTGGATTTCGTGATTGTACAGATATTGTTATGGAAATTTGAAAGATATATTTATATCGTTATTTGCATTACGATTTTTGTTCGTCGTGGTATTTGATATTGAATATAAGCCGATATATTTTCTATTCAGAGCATTGTATTTAATATCAAATGGGATTTGGGTTTGTCGTGAATGGTGTCTTCATTAACACTGTTCTTTAACCCAGTTGAGAAAAAGATTAAATCTTTTTATTTAGATTTAATGAAGTACCAATTAATTAATATTTAATTGGAATTGAATTGAAATTGAATTGAAATTGATTTTGGGTTTATAGTGAACCGTGTTTTAAATGACATTGGTTCTTTAACCCAGTTAAAGACAGGATATGATTTCCCACATTAAATAATCATTGATAGTGATTTTTGGAAAGATTAAAACCAAGTGGAGTTTTAATGAATCTTTAATTAGATTGAAATGATCGAGAATGGAGTATCACTAGTTTTGCTCCAGGCGATAGTTAAATCTTTAATTAGATTTGAACGTGAAATTGTAATTGAATTTACCGATAACACCGTGGTGTTAGATATGAAGTATTACCAGTTTTACTTCATGGGATGAATCGGTTGGGATTGGGAAATTTAAAATAAATGATTACTTCGGTATGGTTCGTTAATCCCGACTAGTTTGGATAAACCATAATTTGGTTTGAATTGATATTCAAAGGAAGATTAAAGAATAAATTTGAGGAATTTATCTTTGATAAAATTAATGGGAACCTTTCCCAAAGTATAAGAATATTTGAATAAAAGAATATTCTGAATTGGAATGAGGCGTATGTTGTGTTTGTGTAACACTTGTTTATTATATACGCGAGTTATTCAGAAAGACTGGGTTTATCCCATTTTGAATAACTGATTCGACGACGTGTCGAGGATGAAGACAGTGGTCGAAGACTGGAGGTCTTCACATAGTTTGGATAATTACAGATGATCTTGATTGGGTTGTATACCCAAGAGGTGGAAATCAGATGGTGATCGTCCAGACGTACTTGGAGATCGATGGATATGTGGGGAATAAGGTTCCTTCGATTTCGTTCAGACCCAGAACGAACTTGTATGGACTGTGTGTCTGACATTGGATTTTGCTCTGTGTTGATTGATCTCTATTAAATATACATCTGCCTGGTGAAGGGGAATTCATTCCATTACTTCACCCTTCTCTGAGACGTATGGGATCAGAGGTTGTATATCGATAGACATCAGTCACATGGTGTGAATTGCCTGTATGGCATACCTAAGTGGCAATTGATCAAGGCTTCTGTTGAAAAGAAAAGTCATGTGGTTGACGATCAAAGCACCGCTTGTGTGGCATAGCTTTGTGTAACATTGATTCGCGAGCCTCACATCCGGTTATGAACCAGAAACGAGAGAGGACATCAATGAGGGCATGCGTTTCCTTCTAGCTAGGTTGGTATCAGTGACCTACCAACCCTGACATTTATATTATTTTCACCTGTGTGGTTGTTGGATTGCGAGGCGTCTCGGATGGATCGGTGACTATGTGGAGCCGATGGAGTCATTTGGCTCATTTATGCCCCAAAGGGCGGGGAAACGTAGTGTTCAGGCATTTTAATCCACATCGGTGGACCGACCCTGACGATCCAAGGGTCACTCGAGCTCTGAACCTAAGGCTCGGGCTGAAGAGTCTCGAATCAGTGAGGACTATCTTTTGCCTCGGTTCATAGATGGAAACCCAACTTCCAATACGTGACTTTGCGGTTTTTGATTGTAGAGCCTAGTATGGTGACATAGTGGTATGGGGCACTTATGCCGTCTATGATTGATACTTATGATTGAAATTGTTTTGACACTATACACTTATAGTAATAATAAAAGATGAAATTTAGCGTATCAAGCATTCTTAGCTATTATAAGGTAAAAAACCTATCCTCCGGCTTGCGTTGCATTGTGTGATGGGACCTAAATCTTATAATAGCTTCATTGTTCTTTATTTAGCATTGCGATGTTGTATTATGCACTGGTATTCTTGGGAGGAAACCCGTTCTGTGTTATACGGCGTGGTCTCTTGATTTACCTAACTTTAAAATAAAGATTAATAACTGTTTTAGTTCTCATTCCAGTCACATGACTGACCTAGAGTTTATTGTTTTAACCTAAACTCTGGGTGCCCCTATTTTCCGCACGGGCAGCTAGTAGTTTTGGTTTTGCATATTTATATTTACAGGAACCTGGCTTATAGCTGGAATGATATCCGGAAAGCTCTATATCCGTATATTCTTTTCAGTTGTGTTTTGTATTATTTTTCGCTGCTATGTAATGTATTGTAATCTCTGATATTTATCAAATGTACATTATTTGTTTATACTCTGTATATTCTTGTATTTTGATGAATTATTGTAATAATCAATGAAATGCTCTTCTGTTTGCGTTCCGATGTGGCTTGTTCTCAACTCAATCCGGGCTTTCCTTACCGGGGAAGTTCCGGTCGTAACAAAACTGAATTGCACAGTTTTGCGCAAACTGAGTTTGCACGGTTTTGTGCAAACTAATTTGCAAACTCAGTTATGTAAAGTGAGTTTATAATTCAGTTGTGCGCAAACTTAGTTTGTAATCTAGTTGCACGCAAACTTAGTTTGCAACTCAAAACACATCTTTTATAGAATAAAAGTAAGCACTATAAATTCTAGCATCCCTCCTACTAGGATCATAATTTGTATGTATAGTTATTTTTTATGTTTTTTTAATGAATTTTCAAATAAAACTAATTTACAATGTTTTTAAACATGAATATTTTATGTATTTTGAGGCTTAACAGTATCTTAGCTAAACTTCTCCAAAAAAAACCAGAACTGCACAACAAATGGTGCTGCAACAGATTTTCTTGAATTTATAATAATTATGGTAAAGTAGCGGTTGATGCTTTCATATAGGTAGCACATTTAAAGAGCATGCTTCAGTATCTAGCAAACTCATCCAAACAACAAAATAAATAAGAGACAAGGATAAAGAAATGAAATATAAAAAATCAAAGAAAACGAATAACAAGAAGAATCATATGATATATCGAACTGACTCATTACACGGTAACACAACTTATATATACAAAGTATTGTATACAGGACAATCGGTATGCTCCTATATGAGTAACAATATGATCAAAAGGCATATAATAAAAGACACAACTAGAAATCCCATAAATAAGTGAAATGATTTATGTTGTATGCCAACAAATTCAAGATGAGCCTAAATAAGCTTCTACATGTTACATTAAAATTTATTTCTATCAGCATTTTGATTTTCTATGATGAGAGCCTGCGAACCATCCGACTCTCATGCGTTGAATGAAGAACCAAAATCCACCAGGACACCAGCCCATGAATGCACTCTATAACCTAACCTGATGCACTATGATCCTAGTTATCATAGTTTAAACAGTAAGGCTCCTAGACACACACACACACACTATGATCCTAGTTATCTATAGTCCAAAAATATAGTTTTATTTTAGAAATCTACAGCAAAATTTCACAAGAAGATTCACCATATCTTTATGAATAAACATAGAATTGTGAAAACATAAACATTTTTACATAAATATGATGTAACAAGTTAACTCGAAACACAACGAAAGTGAAATCGATTTTTTTTTACCTATTATCGTGAGTCCTAGAGGCCGCGATTCCTTGAAACTGTAATTCACACAAAGATGAAGTCGTTTTCCCCTAATTTGCAAAGCCGAAGTCTCAAAAGCCAAAGAACATCCCTATGTAGCCCTAATTTGAAGTCGGTGATTAAGAAACGGGTGGAGAGAGGATTTGAGAGACCAATACCGATTTGAAAAATCCAAAATCCTTAGTATTGATATTGTCGCTGATATTGATATCGATTAGAGAGAAGGATCGCTGATATCAGTTCGAAATCCATTTTTATTTTTATTTGCTTATGAAGTGGACTTCAGAGGAATAAGCGTTGAGGGAGAGAGGATTGAGGTAGCGATTAGGTTATCAGTGAGAACTTACCATTTTGCCCTTAGAATATAAGGGTTGACCAGGCATATCAACACAAATAAGTATTGGCACATTTTTTGTGACACATTTTTACTATAACAGCACATATTAGTGTCAGTACTCTACAACACAAATAAGTGTTGGCAGTTGAAAAAAAATAAAAGTTTCCAAATGGCCATTATGGTGCAGTATAAAACTGCCAGTATATTTAGAATATTTTGCATCATGTTTTCAAAAGTGTTTTAAAAATCTCAGTGCCTACATATAGAGGGCCCAATTTAGAATCATCTTGCATATAAGTTTTATGGTTGAAATGCATTATGTACACCATACACAGATACATATGATTTCAAAATGGATGTACACAAATTGGTTGTGAAGGGTAGGATAACCAGGTGTCAAAATTTCGGCACGAAATTCCTTTTAAGGGGCGAAGTATGTAACAACTCGGAATTTTGTCAATAAATTAGTAATTTAATTAGATTCTGAAAAATAGGAATTTATGAAAATGTTGGAATTTGACCATGAAAGTTTAACTAATGCATTCATCTCGTAATTCTGGTCAACTTTCATTTTGGAGTATCACGAACGGAGTCTGTATGAAAAAGTTACGGGTGAAATACGAAAAACAGACGGAAATAAATAAATAGAATAATTAATATATATCTTTCCCTCTTTGACTAGCCCAGTGACGGCTAGATTTTGATGGGCAATTTTTTATATTATATAACATAAACGGATGGAGGTTTATTTAAATAAATCTAATGGTTCATAGCCAATTCTTCAGCAATAAATAAAGGGGTAAGGCCTCACTCTTTTCCACCCAAATCTATAGGCAAAAGCGAAGCTTTGCCAATTCTCTTTCTCTTCCAATCAAATTTCTTAAATAAAAATATATTCATATACAATTAATCAAACTCAAATCATATAAAGTTGAAAGGGATTATCAGATCCAATGGAAAAGATTACGAATTGACATCTAAACGCTTCTACATCATATTCTCCCCTCTCTTAGTATTTTCTTACATATCAACAGATCTAAAAGTATCCCCTTTTCAGATTAATTGTATATTTATAAGAATTTGGGAATTGTAGGCCTAAAACGTTATTCAGATTTGGATGTTTTCAGGTGAGTGAGAAATTTACATATAAAGTTATAATAACCTATTTATCTCGTTTGAATTAGATCTCAAAATATATGCCTATTATCATCAGATCTGTTCATAATGTTTTTGAATTTGAATTGGCACCTATCAGATCTATTAATAAATATTGTCAGAACTTGGAAATTATGAATTGTGGTTAAAAATAATATTAATTGTAGGTTTACCTAAATTGTGTATACATATTGCTTACACTTATGTTGGAAATTATATTGTGGTTGTTGCAAAACACTGTAGATTTGGAAATCAGTCTCATAAACACTGTTTAGATGTATTTTTATTCCAAATATCTAGTTTCAGTGTTAAAAAGATAAATTATGTGATTTTGATTAAAAAGAAGCACTGTTGAATTATGTGATTTTAACAAAAAAAAAACACATGCCTATTTGTGTTCAATATTGTTGGGATTTTGGTTTAGTTGTTATAAATACATCGTTTTCCTCTTTTTGAACAAAAATACATTATTTTGAATTTATAAGAGATATGAGAAAAAGATTGAAAAGGGGAAAAGTGGTGCAAATGTACGTATGAATAATAATATACATATTTGTGCATAGTTTGCATCAACTATTCTAAAAATATACATAAACACACATATATTTCTTATGGTTTTGAAATATGTCTACTCCATTAATCAAGCATAATTTACAATAATTATAGCTAACGATCTTTTTGTAAGATTTAGAATCATTTGGCAAGTTTGAATGTAAAAAGGAATGTTTGGTTATTAATTAAACCAAATTATTAAATTAATTATAATAATAATAATGAAATAAGATAACTTCGTTAACCACACAATATATATATATATATATATATATATATATCATCCATCCAAATTCACGTAAACGACAAAATATATTGTATTGAATGTTTGAATGTTTGAACGGTATTCAATTATGGAATTATACATGTAAATGTAATCCATATTAAATTAATATATTTGTGGTGACCATTGTAGCAATTAATGTGACTAGTTGTTATAAATAGGACCACAAATAATTAAATAACCATTGTAAGCAATGATGATTTAAGGAAAGTAAATTTAATATGGAAATTAAGTAAAATGGTTACAAATCCTAAGATATATTAGGATTAATGTTGTAAACCCCAATTAGGGAATTCAATTTAAAGTGCATCTAGACATGGGGTTATTCTCAAATTACGGTAGAAGTCTTCCCAGAACCGACCGACAAATCCAGCATCCACAGGTGGTCAGCTTAATGTAAGGGGTCTATAGAATCAATATAAATATACTAAGACACGAGGTTAAGTTTAACTTGTGGTAGAAGTATGCACGAAACCGACCGGCAAATCCAGCATCCACAAGTGATCAACTTAATGTAGGAGGTCTGGTGCAAAAATATATGTATATGTGTGTGTATATATATGTAAAAGGCAATAAATAAATAAATAAGGTTAGTAATGTCTGTTGGGTTACAACAAATAGATATATTCGAGACTGATAAGATAAGGATATCCACTGTGAATTTACGCCTTTGGAAAATTATGATCGTTCAGCTCATAAATGGCATTAATTATAATCAATGGTAATAAAAAAGAAATTAGAAATTTTATGATTTCCTTAGGGAAATATAACCGTTATGGTTATAAATGGAAAAAAATCTATGAATAGAAATAAACAAAATAAAAAAGCGATAAATTTGATTGTTGTTTAAATACTAAGTCCAATTAGGGAAATATTCAAAAAATTCCTACGATAAAGAGTATATGACCTTCCTTATTTGTATTAATTTATATAGAACATATAATTAAAAGTTAGGGTTGGACTTAGTAGGTTAATGATGTGAAACATTATTAACCATAGGAACCCTTGACGATAAATCGTGTGTGTATAGTATTTCCATATAGAGAAACTAAACGGGAAAGACTTAATAACGTAGCCCATTTTATCCCAATAGGGGATGGTATTAAAGGCTAATAGGGATACGAACTTAATAATATTTGTGTACAGTCCGCTTCATTGGGTCTTAAGTGGCTCGGGTTGAGTAGTCCACCTAGGAGTATGTCTTTCAGTTTAAGGGTCTTAAATAGCGCGCATGTGTGAGGCCTACCCAAACTTGGAAACTAAAAATGTCAGATATCGCTACCCATCCTATGGGAAATAGTAAGCGACTAAGAAGATTGTCCAACAAGGTCAGCTAGATGGTATAGCTAGCGATAAAGTATCATCTCTCACCTTACACGGTCTGGGATTATATGTGAATGACGGAAGCCTTAACTAATAGGACTCTGTAGTTAGTGCCCTCTAGTTTATGTCAACATTGAATAAATTATTGAGGAATAATAAGTTACTAATAGGTCCGCCTAGGGACTTAGCGATTAGGGAGAATCCACCATATCTATCATTAATAGTGAGGTAATAAATAATAAAGGATGAACGAATGAATATATATATATATATATATATAGAAACTCCATAATTAGGGGTCTACCCTTGATTAAATAACCAGCCATGTTCTGGTATAAAGGCTTTATGAATATATGCATAAACATTCTATCTCGGTATCATACTTTGGTAATACTTCTTTGGGAAGAGTAGTAGGGTCGTTCGTAAATAATTACAAGGTTAAGCTTGAATCACTAACTTTGGTAGGCATACATCTTGGGTTGAACCAAACAAGATACATCTCTGTATTATAATCTATGTTATACATTTCCTATTCACCAGAATCTTATTGTTCTGACCCCCTCTTCATTACAACCACCCAGGTTCTCTAGAGAAGGTTGGATTCTCATAGATGTTTAAGTTTGGCTTTCGGTTCTTGTTCTCTCTTATGCTCGGTATTGGCAAAGTGGCTTACTTTAAAAAGGTAGTTGCTTGAGTTAATACTAGTCTATCCTATTTTGTTTCCGCTGTGAGTTATCTTATCGTAATCTGATTACGCTCGTGCTCATTTATTTGCAGGTACCAGATTTGTATGCTCCATGCTTGGATGTGTTCGAGTTTTGATTTTTGACTTTTGTCGAAATTTGGGCTTAGAAATGTGTGAGGTGTTACATAAGAAGTCAAAGGAGAAGAAGAAGAAGAGGATGAAGAATAAGAAGAACAAAACGAACGGATGGACTAAATCGATTGAGTCATATGCATTGGTGAGGTGTGTGGTAATATAATTGGAAAAATGGAGAATTTTACCTCCATTATCCAAATTGTCCAATACTTAAATCACCAATTGTCAAAAACACCCATTAGATAGATTACGTGTATTCAAAAATATTCATTGTATAGTTAAAATATTTAGTTGTATAATTACGTACTCATTATTTAGTATCATATGTAAAATAACAATATAATAAAACTTAGTTTAATTATATTATCGTGATTTAATACTGATATCATTAGCATTAATGGTACCATAATTTTAGGGGTATTAGAGTTGCTCCTTATTCTAAGTTAAGCCTTATGTTAGTTTAAGGGGGAATATTGTAGATTGAACTTAGGGTTATAGTTTTTATTGATGACAAAGGGGGAGAATTATAAATTAGGGCCTAGATTAAAAGGTAGTTAGTAGTTTCAGAAGAAGTCATTGGAGATGAGCGGAGTAATTGAAGTATCAGGAAACTAAGAAAGTATATTTTATAAAAAAAAGTTGTCATCATCAAAAAGGAGGGGACTGTTAGGGATTGAGATGATGGTGATGAGGGTTTTGATGATAACAACCTTGTTTTAACTATTATTATTATAAAATATATACTAACACTATTGTATATATATATATATGTATATATATATATATATATATATATATATGAGTGTATATGCAGGAATTGTATATAGGTATCGTTTGTTGAAGACTATAAAGTTTAGAGATTTAAGATTACAAAGAAGAATTAAAATTACAAAGAAGATTTATAATTACAAATAAGAAGAGTTCAAGATTGAAGACTCATGAGTAATAAGAGTTCAAGAAAACGGGATAAATTATACAGTCTAGATTTTTTGTTAAAACCCGCAATAGCATTAAATTTTCTATTTCAAATCTCTTATCATTTTTATCTTATAATTTCCTTATTTTTGTTTTCAAATTGATTTCAAAATTACTTCCTATTTAAAATAATTTCTTAATCTTTGAATTTATTTCTTAGATTTAGGTCCAACTCCTGATGTAAATAAATTAGATTTTCTTATTTATAATATATGTCTAATCCTTGTTTTATCTAGTATATAATTTTACTTTAATTTTAATTTCCTTATATTCAAAGTTATAGTTTTATATATCTTTAGTTTTAAAACATTTCTTGTAAGTTTTAAATAATCATTTTATATATTATAATTATATTTTGAACTTATATTTTTACTCTATTACACTATTTTATTATATGGAACAATAACACGTTTAAACTCCGAAATTACCTTGATTTATTTCTACAACATTTATATTGTCTTCAAAAAATTCAAATTTCAGAAAATTGCCTAAGTCATATCGACATCTCCTACCCCCATGTCGACATGGTGGCCATCACTTTTCAAATTTCCAAAGTTATGTCTATTTGTTTAAATATTTTGATGAATAATCATAATTTTTTACCTACTGTAAATACTATCTAATTTCGGATTTTTTAACAACTTTTAATCATTTTGTTCTTCTCTTTTCTCCTACCCATTATTACACTTAATATCCAAATTTCTGTAATCAAATTCTACAAAAATTCAAAGAGAATTAAGCCAAACTATTTCTTTTTTGATTCTCTATCAATCTCTCTTAAAGATTCAAGTGCTATTTAGAGTTATAGATGTTTATGTAATCAAAGATCGCAAAATCAAAGTTCCATCGATTCTTTCTTCCAAAAGTAATACTGAAAAGGTGTGGTTTGTAGCCAGTTCAAATTAATTGGGTATGATTGTAGCCCATAAATAAATTGGGTGTGATTGTAGCCAGGGAATCAATTGAGTCTCACTGTACTCGAAAACAGGAGGGGTGGACCTTGTGGCTTGTGAAATCAGGATTGTAATTTGGATATTATTTGAAAAAAAATCCGCATTAACCTGGAGTTGTGTGTGACTGGATGTAGGGTAACTCCGAACCAATATAAAATACAACTAAGGAAAAAATATGTGATTACTTATTGTATTGAATTGTCTGTTGAGTGCACTAAGAATCTAGTCGATTCACCAGATCAACGTTATTGATAAGAATCTCTTAAATACTAATATGAGATATTCAAACACGGTATTTAGTAGTAAAAGAATTAATTGAAGGGAAATATTTGGATTGAAGTAGCATTAAGCCATTGAGTGAATTGAGAAAAACAGAAAACAAGGTAAGGCAATATCGACATTGTGTCAATTTTACATCCAAATGATGGAATGAAGCATTATGAACTTAGTGGCTTAATATTATTTTAATAAAAAAAAATAAAATAACGGTTTTAAAATGAAACTGTGTTTTGAGAGATAACAGAATGAATATGAGTGTACTTTTCCATAAAGAAAAGTTTCAAAAGAGTAAATATCTTTAGTATAAGCAATTTTCATGAAATGCACTCATATTTTATGACATATGCAACATCAAGAATAGTAATAAGTGTGGAGTTAATGGCAAAGTCGTTTCGGTTTTGTAATTAAAATTGCAACCATTTGTTCGGCAACTAGTTACAAATAGATGGCGAGGCATTATCATTGTCTATTTGAGAATTGAAAAGTTGAGCTTGTATTTTTAAAATATATGCTAAGAAAATGATAAAATATGATAATTTCATTTATTTTATATATCATTTCTTATATATGTGATGATGTTAAAATTTTGAAAACTATTTATTCAAGCATAAGTAATAATCCTTTAAAAGAGGAGAAACTGCAAAAGAATTATGTAGTAATTGGAACTAAAAATGGGTAAACATAAGGAAAATTGTGGGAACACAATTTCTTTAAAGGAGAATCTATAACAACTTTGTTTTCAGATACCGGGGTAAAATAGATAATAACAATGTTTATAATTTGTTACCTTAGAAAATGAGTGAAATTGGAGAAAATAACTTGCAGGACCATACAAGTCGAATAAACTTTCAGATTTGTGTTATTTTTTGTATTAAAGAAGTTTAGGCTATTTTGAGTAACAAAATTTGAGTATGTTTAATTAAGCTTGTATTGAACTAAATAAAATAAGCAAGGATTAAATTCAATATTAATGTGTTAAATAAATTTAAAAATGAAGTAAACAAAGTTTCAAAACTTGTTAGTTTTTGACAAGAACAAGTATTGAGGGATTTTATTTTTCTAAAAGCAATAATTTTGCAAATTATTAAAAATGGATAATTTTTGTTTTAAAAAGATTATTTTTGAATCTAATTGAGCTGCAAATTAAGAAATAAATATGTAAATATTATTTAAAAATAATTGTTCGGGTGTTAAAATATTGTAAATATGGTTTGAGTATTTATTTTGCTAAGAGAATAAATTTTGTAAAGATTGAACTGTTAAAAATGTAAGTTTTAAATAAAAGAAATGTAAAAAAACAAACATTTTAATAAAAATCTGAATTTTAAATTATTTATGATAAAATTTACTTTTGAATTGTTTCAAAAGTTTTTTTTTGCATATTTGTAAGTTATACAATATTACAATATAAACAAATTGTGTTAAATATTGCATTATGAGCCACGTGTATTAAATGGTGTAAAAGGATGGTTAAAGGTTTGATTAAGTCAAATTAAGTAATATTAGGGATAGTCGGGTCTAATATAACCCAATAACTAAATTAAGGAAGAAAGAAGCATTGGGAAAGGTTTTTACAGTAAAAACCTTTCTTAGAAATCTCATCTTCTTCCTAAAAGAAAATGCAGAGAAAATCTATGACGACCCGAACTTTTGGTAACCTTTGAGTCGACTAAAACAACACAAGTCCTACCCAAAGTGCACTGGAAACTCAGATGCCAATAGATAGATATTAAAGGGTGAGAAAAAGATAAGAAAGATTAGAATAGAAGAAAAGAAGAAGAACCAAACTAACCAACAACACATAGAGTCTTCCGTCATAGCGGAATAAAATATAATATAGAAATAAATCATTATTGGGAGCTTGAAATAATACTTACAATTATCAAAGTATAATGAACATCCAATACGTCTGGAAAGTCATAACAATCTGACCTTATATACAAAACATAATGGAATAACGTCTGAACTTCTCCATCTCGTCTCTTGAAATTTGAAGCATCCTATCTGGAACTTGTAAAACTTGGTCTGACCCAAGCATTGCAAATGCCTCGGATCGGTCTGGTGAACCAGCGTGAGAAAAGCTAACTAAACTATTGGTATGGTCCAACTTATTTTAAAGTTAAAAATCCGTTTTTTGAAAGAAAAGGATAATCGTAAGACCATTCCACACATAAACACGAACGATTTTTTCCTTGTGATAAGCCAAAACATTTTTTGTATCAAAACTATTTTGTAATTACAATAATGTCTAAATCAAATAAATAATCATCTATTAGAATACCTACATCTCATGCTCTACATACATAGTGTATAATCAAAAACTGCAGGGATCTTATTGGGTAATGGATTCCAACTATGGCAAGGTATGGGATCACCTTCCGATAGTGTATCTCTAGAGAGGAATACACTGGGCTCAACAAGAACATCTTGCAACCCAGCAAAACATGACCAGTCACTCATTTCGCTTGAGTGTACCGAATGTATTATCACAAACGGTTGGGCCCAAACGACCATTCCAAAGCTGTGATGACCCCAAACCCCCGTGCCATGGAAGCAAGGATAATTATTGGAATATAACATATAAACAATAAACGCATCACAAAATCACGGACTTACACTAGATAAAGTACATCAAGGTTACACTGGAAATAATATTGACATCAGAGTTACACAGCATAACAGGATCATACTTAGTACATAATACAGTTTCAGCTTAATATAAGTTGTCTGGAGCGGAATTAAACATAATATACTAAATGAAGTCTCAATAGCATAATATAAATGATAAGATCCATCTTCAGCTCCATAGCTATCCAGAATGAGTATTCTAAAACTTGAATACAAGGCTGTGCGTGTGGAAAATAGGGCACCTGAGTTTGCAAAGTGAAACAAACTACGAGTCAGCCATGGGACTAGTATAAGAAATCTTACTTAACCTATTTAATAATTAGGCTAATCACAGGACCACGCCGCTAACGCGGAACGGGTTTACTCCATTGGATTGCCAGCGCATAAATAAAGTAAATCATTTAAACAACGCAATGCTTTAAAAATGAAGGCATTATAAGACTCAAGTCCCATCACACAATGCAATGCAAACCGGAGGATAGAGTTTTACCTTATAATGGCCAAAATATGCTTGACACGTATAAAACAGATTTGATATTATTATTATTAGTGTATATATGTTTCAAAAACATTTCAATCATGATGTATCAATAATAGACGGCATAGCTACCATATACTATGTCGCCATACTAGTTTTACAATCAAAACCGCAAGGTGTCGTATTGGAAGTTGGATTTCCATCATGAACCAAGGAAAGGGATCGTCCTTACTGAATTCGAGATAATCTAGCCCATGTCTCAGGACACAGACTCAGGTGAGCCCTTTGGAGCCATAAGGCCGGTCCACAATTTACGTTAGTGGATTATATATAATTCATGAACAAAACGTTTCCCCGCCCTATGGGGCGTAAATCAAGAGCCACTAAGGACTCAAATCCGAGGTACCTCGCTTTCCATCATCCACATAAGTAAAAATGTATGGGCTCCATACCATGACACCACTCCTAGGTAGAAAGAAACGCATGTTCTTCCTAGATCCTTCTCCCGTTTCTGGTTCATACCGGGGTGTGAGGCTCGCCAAGTAACGCTATACACAAAGCTATGCTAATTAAAGCTGTGCTTTGATCATCAACCATAAGGCTCTGCTTTTCAACAAAAATCCTTGATCATTTGCATCTTGGCATGCCACACTGATAATTCACGCCATGCGACTGATGTCTATTGATATATAACCTCTGAGCTCGTACGTCTCAGAGAAGGGTGTTAAGTAAGAGAATAAGTTCTCTACCACCAAACAGATATATATTTAATAGAAATCAATCAGCACAGAACAAAATCCAATGTCAGACACACATCCATTTACAAGTCCATTCTTGGTCTGAATGAAATCAGAGACATCTTATTCCTCGTCCCATATGTTCAATACAAAAGAGAGGCTCTCGCATATCCGGACAATCAACAAGTACGTTCGGAAAACTACCACTGTAACCCTTTCAACGCAGCAACTCTAATCAAAGGCATCAGTAGTCGTCCATTCGATGTGAAGATCACCAGTCTTCAACCACCCTCTTCAATATCTTCGTCTTCCTATCATCTTATAATTATTTAAAATGAGATTTAACTCGGCCTTTTCCAATAATTCTCGAATATATATAATTCAAATCATTTCTTTTCATTTCGTATCGTTTATAATATTTTATAACGATTTATCGCTATTTTTATTTATATAAAATAACCACTTTTAATTAAATGACGCTTCAGCTCGTTACATGACCCTGGCGCTATTTTTATTAAAATTTGAATTACACATTTATTAAAATCTTACCGTCGGATCTTAGCAAATTTTATATCGTTGGAAAGATCTTTCCAAAGAGAACCCAACGGTTCCAGTTTTGGGAAATCCGACGGTCGAATCTTTCGGTATAATCGTTTAAAGTTACGATTCCAAATCGCGAACTACAACTGGGCGATTCATTTTGTTTTAATTTATATATATATATATATATATATATATATATATGTATATATATATATATATATATAATTCGTTCGACGATATCAAATTATTTATTCTTTAAATAATTTCGTACACTTCATACATATGTTAAAAAGAATATTTTTATCTAACAAAAATATATTTTAACACATTGTTCTTTTTAATGACTCATTCATACATTAAAAATGTAATTTTTAACGTAGAAACATTTTCATCAAACAATGAATATTTTTAATGAATCATTCTTACTTACATTAAAAATGTGACTTTTAATGTTTCAACATTTTTATCAAAAATGAATATTTTAATTGAATCGTTCTTACTTACATTAAAAATGTGATTTTTATTGTTTTAACATTTTTATCAAAAATTGATATTTTTAATGAATCATACTTACTTACATTAAAAATGTGATTTTTAATGTTTCAACATTTTTATCAAAACTGAATATTTTTAATGAATTATTCTTACTTACATTAAAAATGTGATTTTTAATGTTTCAACATCTTTATCAAAAATGAATATTTTTAATGAATCATACTTTACATTAAAAATTCATTTTTTTATGTTTCAACATTTTATCAAAAATGAATATTTTCAATGAATCATTCTTACTTACATTAAAAATGTGATTTTTAAATGTAAAAACATTTTTGTTAAACAATTCTATTTTTAATCTTTCTTCATACAAAATAAAAATGTAATTTTTATTTTTTTAACATGTTTTCATTTTCTACTATGATCATTTTTAATCTTTCTTCATACAAAATAAAAATGTAATTTTTTTAACATGTATTCATTTTCTACTATGATCATTGTTAATGTTTCATTTTTACATTAACAATGTAACTTATAATGTAAAACCATTTTTCAAACAATGAATCTTTTCTAATCTTTCCTTTTTACATTAACAATGTAATTTATAATGTAAAAACGTTTTTCAAATAATGAATCTTTTTTAATCATTCATTTTTACATTAACAATGTAATTACTAATGTAAAAACATTTTTCAAACAATGAATCCAATTTTTTTACATTAGAAATGTAATTTCTTATGTTAACACATTTTTATCAAAGTTGAATTCTTTTTTTATGAATCCTTTAAACATTAAAAATGTAATTTTTAGTGTTAACATATTTTTATCAAAGTTTAATATTTTATTTTTTATTTCTCATATACAATAAAAATGTAAATTTTTATTGTTAATCTTATTTTCATTTCAAATAATGATCATTTTAACTGATTCTATTTATGCAATAAAAATGTAATTTTTATTGTTAACAAATTTTTATTTCAATAATGATCATTTTAACTAATTCTATTTATACAATAAAAATGTGATTTTTATTGTTAACAAATTTTTATTTCAATAATGATCATTTTAACTAATTCTTTTTATGCAATAAAAATGTGATTTTTAATGTTAACAAATTTATAACACATGAATATTTCAGAAAATTTCGGTGTTATAACCGCAGGGTAATTAAAACCAGCACCATCCCTGGTACGGCTCCTCTGCTATCCTAGGCCTCGCAGCGATACAAGGGTTTTATTTTCAAAATACAATTTATTTTCACAACATTATGAATTTTCCACAATCACAACCAATTTTGTTTCAACCACAATCAATCACACACAATAGAAATCAATTTCACACCACAATACAAACAAGTCGTCCATGGTCTGTGGACGATGGTGTTGGGAGCTACTAAACTCCGTCTGCAACGTAGTATAATTTTATTCAATTATTTTTGAAGCATAAATCTCACTTTGCTTTTTATTCCTTCTAAAATTGTAGAAAGCTCCAAAAATTCCCCGATCCCTTTTAGAATGTCGTGTACAATGCCACGAGCCCAACCACTACAACAAAAACGCCCTATAACAACGTTAGTTTTACAACGGACTCATAATGCCCCTTGTAAAAAGGCGGAATAACAACGGTTCACTACCCGACTGTTGTAATAACTGGCCTATGGGAGGATTTTTTGACAGCGAGCCTTTGACGCCCCTTGTAATAAACACTATTACAAGGGTCATTAGCCACCCATTGTAATAGGCTACAGGTTTAGATCACCATTTGCATATTTTACAGCGGGCTCTTCAAGCTCGTTGTCATAGGCCTATTTTACGACGGGCTCAAGCCCCTTGTAATAGACTTATGTAATCTCATTTTGACATCGGGCTGCTTTTGCCCGTTGTAATAGGTTTCAGTTTGACTACTAGGTGCTAATTTTACAACCTATTATACCTAACGATAATTATGTCCGTTGTAACAAATGTATGCTATCAATTTTGATAGTCAATAATTTATTTTACAACGCTTTATTAAATTATTTATTTATTTATTAATATTTAATAATTAACCATTAATGATATTATATTAATCACATGCTAGCAATTGTTAATTATAATACTTTAGTACTTATTACTAATCATTAATAATATTATATTAATCGTAGGTAATTAATCGCTAATTATATTACTTATATTAATCATAGGTAACTAATCATTAATATTATTATTTATTAATTTATTAATATTTAATCATTAATGATATTATATTAATCACATGCTATTAATTGCTAAATATAATATTTTAGTACTTATTACTAATCATTAATAATATTATATTAACAAATGTATGTTGTCATAGTTTAATTATGGTGTTAATTAATTTATACTTATAATTAAGTAATACTTAATAAGTAATAATCATATATATTACTAATTTTAACAGTTTTGTTTGATATCACTATAGTAATTTTATCAGGTAGGATAATATATTTATTAAAGTTTTTACCTAACTATATATTTATTTTTAAAAAAGAAACAGTACTTAATCAATACTATACAATAGTTGAAATTTGGCCTCTTCGCCGCCACTTACAACCACATTACTCATCGCTGAACCTAAATCTGTACAACTAAGCCTCCCTCCATGCCTTTATAGCCCTTCCCACATCGCTATCACCACCTCTGATTGCCTTAGTCCCCTTCCGTCTAACCATTGGTCAGTTTCCAAGCCACTGTAAGCTTCTGTTTCATCACTGGACGGTAACGTACCAACATTTGATGATCAAATGTATTTCAATTCTTAGCTTATGCAGTAGCTATCCATTTCAATTCTTTAAATATTATGACATTAATCTTAATTAATTAACAAATATGATGATCAAATGTATTTTTAAGTGATTGTTATTTGTTTGAAAGGGTACACACTTATTAAAGTCAATACTAAAATAAAGATAATTCTGTGCTCCTTGCCGTCATTCATTTCCTATAACATATTTCCATTACTGTATTTCGATTAACATACCGTATCCCATTAAGCAAAACATAATTTCCTCTCGAAAAACAATCTTCCCACAAAATCGATCATGGTGGCTTAAGCATTTTAATTTTTCCATAGCAATCGCATCACTTCTCCGAATCACAACACAACCGGAAGTCGAATCGCAGTACAGCAGTGAACTACGATCCAGATCTACTTCTCTCGCTTCGAAGTTAGGGCAAACGAAATCGGGATCCAGATCTATTCTCTCGTTACGAATATGTATGGTTTGTACGAGAATTTCATTATGGGAAGAGCAAAAGGTTAGGGTTTTGATTATGTGAGTTAGGTTTTCTATCTGTTGATGATGATACTTGTGCTTTTGATATCGTTTAGCTTGATTTATTTGCATGTGAGTAAATCAAACCAAAACCATTGCATGGAACTATATTACCTTGTCAGCGTTGTACTGCAATAATGTGGCAAATTAGTTGCATGGAAACTAAATTACGAACATGCATTAAATTAAGTAGTTTGAAAAAAATTGTACTCCATGAAACTGAGTGGTGGATGAATTGAGAGAACAATACTGGATTACCTTGTTAGCGTATCTTCGATATAGCATACGAACAATACACAATCAGACCATCCATAAGTCATTTATTTCTTTACAAATTTAATACTTTTTTTTAGACGCACTGTTAAACAAGTACAGGTTATAACTTGTATCGATGTCTTTACAATAGTCGAGATGGTAGTTCTCCTGTCTTTAACAGAAAATATCTCGCCGTGGACGTTAAATATGGCTATTCAAAAAGTCTCAAACCACCCACTATTACACCGTTGCATTGATACAGTAGTAAATGTTGGGATGTCAAACAAGAGAATTAAATAACAGTAGACGGAATTCAGGACCATAAACATTAGTAAATATTAAGATTCATCCGCATGTTTTAGAAAGATGCAAGAGGAAGGTGTTTAGCAGAAAGTATTAAGATTGAGTCGATGTTACCTCGATGCATCGAATAATCACCCAAAACCCATCAAATCACCACACAACCGAGAGAACAATATGTTTACTCAATTCATAATCTTGGAAAATGGAAGAGCCAAGATCTTTAGACTATGAGGCTTTGTCATTTAAGTTGTATGCTTTAGGCCTTCTACCGTGTTGGTGGTGTTGATAATGGCAATTGTGAGCCACTCTTTAGTTAGGGTTTGGATTTTGATCAAATTAAAGAGGAGTTACATAATTTTGAGTGTGCAGATGGATTGGTTAATGCTTGGAGCTGTTGTGGCAAGGTTTTGGGTATATCAGAAGAGTGGCAGAGAGGATGAAGGTAAAACGCATAGGAATCGATATATTAGTTTTCAAAGAGGGAAAAAGTGAGTGAGTTAGGGTGGAGTGAGGATCCAACTCTTTTGGGTTCCAACATGTAGTTTAAAGTCTGCAGTGAGAATGATTCGGAGAAGAAAGGCTATAAGAGTAATTAAAAACTAAGTGTAATTAGTGAAATCTTACTGAAATGATTGAAATTAGTGAAATTTGATATTTAGTATGAATTACCAACTAAAATTATTTTTCAAATAGTTAAACATTTTGTCAACGTAACAACCATATGTATGATTTGTTCTATATATAATTAAATAATCAACTACTTATTTGTATGATAAAAAATTTCAAAAGTTCCAAAAGCATTAGACATGAATAAAAAATAGCTAATTAGACATGAATATATATATATATATAGGCATTTGCAAAGATTTTTAACCTACAATTATAATGTTGTTAATTCCGTGAAGCATCAACGACTCCAAGTGTAAGAGTTGGAGGGATGTCTAAAGCGATATTCCGTCATGAGAAAAACTCATATTTTTTTGGACATAACATCTTTTGATTAGGTTTTAACATCAGAGGATTATCAAGATGGACAAAGCATGGATCCACCTACCAAGATTTTGTCGATTTTGATTATTAGTCTATACTTGTAATTATTTGTATATTGATTAGTGATTCGTTTGTGTCATAGAATGTCCGAAGAATACAGACAAGCTGTTTGGAATTTTGTTTATGAACATGCAGAAAGGAAGGGAAATCCAAAAAAAATTGTTTGCCCCTGTTCAAAATGTAGGAATCTTATCTTCCATCCGTCAAGAGATCTCGTATCACACTTGATTTGTTTTGGATTTGACCCAACATATGATGTATGGATTTTTCACGGAGAAGCACGCCGTTCAGAAAATGAAGGTGATGGGGAGACAAATGCATATAAAATGTACTTAGACACACAAATGTGTAATGAAGAAATAGAAGATCAAGGTAATGTAAGACATGGGGTAGAGATTAAGGAGATGAAAGAAAATTCTGAAATTGCTTTATACCCTGGTTGTGCAAGCCACACAAAGTTATCAGCGACAATACTTCTTTACAGGCACCAGGCTCGAAATGGTGTATCTGATACGGCTTTTACAAAACTCCTTAAACTTCTCAAAGATATGCCACTTATGGAAAAACACGCTTCCTGATTCTACATATGCAACAAAGAAGCTACATAAATCATTTGGTTTAGGCTATAGACAAATACATGCATGTGTAAATGATTGTTTTCTTTCCAGGAAAGAGCTTGCAGATAGTGATTTTTGTCCAAAATGTGGAAAATCTCGTTGGAAAAAAAATAAGACGAAGGAAGATGGAAAGCAAACTAAAGTAGCTGCAAAAATATTGAGATACTTTCCAATAATACCAAGACTGAAAAGAATGTTTATGTCTTTAGAAACATCAGAACAATTAAGATGGCATAGCACTCATAAGAGTGAAGAATGTAAATTACGTCATTCAGTAGATTCTTCTCAGTGGGCTACAATTGATAGTATGTATACTTCATTTGCATCTGATCCACGAAATTTAAGGCTTGGTCTTGCAAGTGATGGCTTTAATCCCTTTGGAGATTGGAATTCTAAATATAGTTGTTGGCCAGTATTTCTTATTGCGTACAACTTCGCTCCGTGGCTTTGTATGCACAAAGATAATATGATGTTATCTTTATTAATTCCTGGACCATGACAACCAAGGAATGATATCGATGTGTATCTACAACCGCTTATCGAAGATTTGAAAAAATTATGGAATAAAAGGGTGAAGGCATATGATGCATACACTTGCAACGAATTTAGATTTCATGCAGTTTTAATGTGGATAATAAATGATTTTCCAGCTTATGGAAATTTAGCAGGTTGCACCGTAAAGGGTAAGAAGGCATGTCTTGTTTGTGGCGTTAATACATGCTCAATATGGTTACATTTAGTAAGAAATGTGCATATTTAGGACATAGGCGATTCCTTGATCCTAATCATGAATATCGTTAAAGAAAAAACTTGTTTGATGGGACATAGAAAATAGACAAATGCCTCCAATACAAACCGGTGTCCAAGTCTTCGATATTGTTAAAGATATTTGTAATGACTGGGGGAAAAATCAAAGGAGGAAGAGAAAGAGAAGGAAAAAAGGAAAAGAAAAAGGGGAGAAGAGAAGAAAAAAAGAAGACAAATGTGGAAGAAGAAGTCTATTTTCCTTGATTTGCCCTATTGGCAAGTAAAGTTTAATTAGAAATTGCTTCTTTTTTATCGATATAATCATTACTTTATTATTAATTAGTTATAATCTATGTTTTATTTTCTTAGGCACTTCCTTTGCGTCGCAATCTAGATATAATGCATGTTGAAAAAAATATTGGTGAAAGTATTTTTGGTACGTTACTTGATATTAAAGGAAAATCAAAAGATGGCATTAATTCACGTAAAGATCTAGAAGCATTGGGTATTAGGAAGAAGTTACATCCTATAGAGATGGGAAGCAAAGCATTACCTCCAGCCGCCCCATGCACCTTGACTGATCAAGAAAAGGAGATCTTTTACAATAGAATGAGGAATTTGAAAGTACCCGATGGGTATAGCTCAAACATTGGGAAATGTTTTGCTAAAGAAAACAAAATTTCAAATCTTAAGTCTCATGATTATCATGTTTTGATGCAACAACTGTTGCCTGTATCAATGAGAGGACTTCTACCTAATGGGATAAGGAATGCATTACTACGACTATGTTCTTTTTACAACGAAATTTGTCAAAGAGTGCTTGATAAAGATAAATTAGAATCCATCGAGAATTAGATCGCATTAACGCTATGCGATCTTGAGAGATTTTTTCCTCCTTCTTTTTTTGACATCATGATTCACTTAACAATACATTTATCAAGGGAAGCTAGAATTTGTGGGCCAGTACAATATCGGCGGATGTATCCATTCGAAAGGTAAATTTTGAAATTAGTACGTATAGTAGTTGATAACATATGTGCTTGTGAAAATATTTTACTTACGCATCTTGATCATAAATACATGAAAATACTAAAGGGGTATGTTAAAAATCAAGCACGGCTTGAAGGATGCATAGTTGAGCGTTATTATGCTGATGAATGCATGAAGTATTGTGCTGGCTATATTAATAGTGCATTAGAAATTAGACAAAGTAAAAATAGAAATGAAGTGGAATGAAGTGATTCCATGCTTGAGGGGTGCCCTATTTCTAAAGGAAATCGTATGGTACTCAGTAAGGAGGTGATTGATGTTGCTCATCGATATGTGTTGTTTAACATCGAGGAAGTAGAGCCTTATATAAAGTAAACACAAGTTTAATTCAATTATTTTATATGAAATAAATTAGATTGACTTGTATGATCACGTATATAGGATGCACAATGAGGAGCTGAAACGTTTGCATCCCTGGCTTCCACGAGATGATTTGGAACTTTCAAAGTCACATTCAGAGACTTTTAGTAATTGGTTTAAAAAAAAGGTTGGCAATGTAATATCTTTTAGGATGGATAAGTTCGGTATAGAAGTATATGTTATTGTAATTAGTCTTTATGTATAACATTATGCTTTTTCAGGTTCAAGATGACAGAAACACATCCGATGTTAGTGAACTAATAAATTGGCTTTCACATGGACCTCATCATCAAGTAATTTCTTATACTGGCTATATAATTAATGGTCGCCGTTTTCATACTAAAGACAATGATAAATCTACACAAAATAGTGGTGTCTCAAATGAGGCAAGTACTGTTTGCATAGATGGATCCATTGAGAAAGTACCATACTATGGTGTTTTGCGTGAGATTTTGTTGTTTAACTACCGCCAGTTTCAAATTGCCTTGTTTAAGTGTGATTGGGCAAATATTGACCGTGGAGTTAAGGTCGAAGATGGATTCACGTTAGTCAATTTGCATCAATTTCAAAATCAATTTGCAAACGACCCTTTCATCTTGGCGATACAAGCCCTACAAGTGTTTTTTGTAGAGAAAGTAGTTCTTCAAATTGGTATGTTGTGCTAAGAGCACCCGCTAGAGGTTCCATGAGTTGGAAAGCTATGATGAGGAGGATGAGTCAAGTAGCAAACCGGTAGATGAGTCACTATTTGATGATAGAGATGTCGATGATGGGGACGAAAGTTATATAAGGAAGGATTGTGACGGTATTTTGGTATGATATAAGCACACTTTATTGATATTTGCATTACACGTATTTATAATTATAAAGAGGGTAATTATACATAGGCTATGCATAGTCATATTAATTAATCATGCATTATTGACCATGAATTTTGATTTTAATTTTGGGGAAAAAGTTAAACTTTCTTTTGCAGGTATTGCGATTGTATGTTAGGATTTTCATATTTTACAATAATGACTAATTAGTATGATGTTCTAATTATTTATATACATTATGATTTTTTTCTAGGTTTCTCCCTTAGCCGAAGATAGTTGAACTTGAAACATCTGTGGGTAAAATGGTGCAAGATCAAGGAGAGGTACTTTACACTTCTATTTTCATAATTTCCTGTTATGTTTTGGCCCTATATGTGCAGTAAGTTAAGACAACTTATGTAAGTATGCATATGTTTCTAATGTCCATGTGTGCGTTATGATTATGAATATAATTACGTAGTTTACTTAAGTATGCATATGTTTTATTTGGTACTTTTAGATGCTTGTTTTTTCAGTCACAAGAACAAACCGTTTATCAAAAATGAAAATTAATTATGTGTAAGTGAGATTCTTTTTAGATGCAACTACGAAAGATAAATGCAGTTATGTATAAACGTAAACATCTCCTGTCTCACGTCACTTCTATGAGTTGCTACCATTCATCACTTTGTTGCCTAAACGATAATATTTACCCAATCAGCATGACCTCCTTATCCATACTTGGTTAGGCATTTAACTGTTGACACTTTGGTCATGTAGAACTAATTTTGTATTGTCTATTTTTGAGACCATGGGTTATTAACGTTACAACTCAATGTCAGATGGATAATGAGCAGTAAACACAATAGCATTTGCCAATATAATTTCCAAACAAGTATATCAGCATATGAAACATAGCCTGTTCATGTTAGATTAAACAACACTTGTGTTCTTATGGAGGGTAAATCAAAGATTTTTTTTTTTAAATGTCATTTTGGTACAACACCATATGAGTTGGCCAAAACATACATAAAAGTGAAGAAACATGCTATAAGGCCCGAAACAAACCGGTTACGAAAATTTACGAATTTGAAATTAGCAGTTGATTTTAGAGGCTATATGTTATGGTTCAACGACTGATATTCATACGGGCGAATTCCCTGGCAGTATTTGTGGACATCATAGTATTTCCAAAAAGTGAATCAAGTTTACAATGTTATAACGAAAAATAACACAAAAATTGTATTTCAAACAACAGAAATTGAATTTCCCTTCTCAAACAAAAACGATGTTCTCAAAATCAGTATTTGATGTGACACAAAATTTTAAATTTTACGATTCCATAATATTGTTGATTTATTAATTTTTAAGACATCTTAAAACAAAAGCAAAATATCACTTCTCTAGCATAAAAAAGAATTCTGTCATAGTAACTTTGTATTCCAACTTACATTAATTTTACAAATATTGAACATCTTTATTTATTATAAAAGCTATTTATATAAATTGGACCCCAAAATGCCATTTAAATATAAACTAAAATTACACTATTTTTAATTACTTTTCATTTAAAATCCTTTATAAAATAATTATGAATCCGTGCATTCCTTTGTCATTTGGTTTCATTCTGATATAAACACGTTGAGATATTGGGTCCTATATGAATAATAATACTAAATCCAAAGGACATTTCATTATAATAAGGTATCTTTAATCTTGTATTATTGCCCTGCTGCAGCTTCTAATCATGTGGTCATCTCTACATGTATTTGCTAGAATGTTTCTTTAAATGATTTCTAAAACTAGGAATATTGCATTAATTTGGCTAAATAGGATCAGCCAAAAAATGAATGCTTCTAAAATAAAATTTAACATATAAAGTAATAAACATAAGCCAATATTTATTAACATTAGTTGTTTGTGGCGCGATAAACATAATATGGACTCCATTTAGTTTGCAAAATAAGCCAGTGTTTATTAACATTAGTTGTTCTGTGCTAAATACATATGTAAATTTTGTGTCGCTTCTATTTCCTTTTTTTCCGACTATCGCTTTTGTTTCCTTTTATTCAACTATCAGACCTTTATCTGATATATGTTTGTCATTTATGTTAAGAACATGCCCGAATTACTATTAAATTTTGGCACTAAAATATTTTTTTAACCCATTGTAGACGTGACGAGGAGCACTTCATCACTTTCATATAGCTAGTTTGCTAATGGTTGGACTATAAATTTTGCCTAATTCTTTGCTAAAAATTACCTTGTGTCCTACTTTAGTATGCTGCACAGTTTAACTTAACTAACTCAATAACCCATCAAACCTATACAAACGTTTCAGAACTGTACTAGAATTTATGTTGACTTTGTATGCTAATTTAAGATATCAAAGGTAGCAATGATATATTTAAAGAGGCAATCTCTAGCTGCAGTTGCAACTTCACATGTAAAAGATAAGATTACTGGTGTTAAAATCAATGAAAAAAGATGTGTTGATGTTTCTTTTCGAATTTTAAACAGTAATGTTAGAAGATCTCCTTGGAAGCGTATTGAAATGCAGCCTCTAGCCGATAATATTCAGTCTCCGAATCCCAATCTGGTTAGAAGATCCCCTCGCAAGCGTAATGAAATGCAGCTCCCACCCGATAATATTCACTCTACAAATCTCAATCTAGTTAGAAGATCCCCTTGGAAGCGTAATGAAATGCAGCCTCCACCCGATAATATTCGCTCTCCAAATCTCAATCCTGGCCCTAATTCAATCGGATCTACAAATATCACCCCCACAAACAAAGGTCCACACAACGTCATGGTTGCCTTGAACAATACAAATTCTAATGATGGTATTCATCAAGAGACGGCAAGAAAAAAAAGAGGGAGGACGATGATGAAAAAAAATTCTTTGACGCCGAATGAGAAGGCCGAAGTTATATTCAACGATCGTGGTCAACCAATAGGCTCCAACTCTAAACACTTATCATCGTATCTTGGTACCTTAGCAAGGGAGATGATACCTTTGACTATTTCTGAGTGGAAAAGGTTGACATAAACTTAAATAAAGATGTATGGACTTGTATTCAGGTATGATTTTGATCTGTGCATTTAGTTTTTGGTTTTTTTCCCTTGGATAACTGTTCTCTTTTTGGCTTTAAACTAAGTATTGAATTTCCATTGTTCTTCGGCATACTCTAACCTGCGTAAACATCAATAACACATATAAGAAATAAATAATGGAAGTTAATCCCTCGGAAAGATTCATCTCTTATTAAAGGTATGTTGGTATTAACAAAATAATTGGGTAGCATAGAGTTAGAGGCGAAATACTAATGAACTCCAAAAGCCAGGCAGAAGCCACACCATAATTCATGATCCTCCCAAAGTTACAGGGATAACTCCGGTCCGACCCATCTTTATAGGTTAGGGAAAACATAGCTCCTTAGTGGAAATTTTCCAACTTCACTTGCATCCCTTTCCATCCATCTTGTTAAGTCCTTTGATCCAACATTCTGTCCTTTTTTAATTAATTTTTTTGACATATTTGACATCCATCTTCCTTTGTTTCATACGTGGCCAATCCCTAGAGTAAGTCATCAACTCTTCGCATCACCATTTGAGCATGGAGTACTGGAGTATTATGAACAATGCATGAAGTCCAAGAGGTGATTGCATGCGCATACATAGGTTGGTCCTCACCTTCAAGCTTAGCTCGGGTCTGAGTTCAATTGCGAAGCCAATTTTAAGTCAAACCTTTTCCAATTCATTCTTTGACCATTTCTAAATGCACCTATAACGTTTCAAGACATTTCAATTTGGTTTGAATTCCCTAAGCGTAGTTAAAGCTGTTTTGTCCCAAAAGCAGGATAGCACCCCATTAACAAAAAGACAAATTATAATGTTAAAGGGACTCCTTTATTTTTAATTCATTTCATTCCAATGGTTTATCCATCATAATTCCTCAAAAATTACATTATGCTTTGCCTGTCAACTAATCTTGTATTAGGTAAGAGCTGAAATATTCTTATTTCTGTTTCCAATATATATAATAGATAATAGTTGTACATATTTGTTTCTTATATCTTTCTTTATCTAGTAAAACTTTGCACAAAAAATTGAAATTTTATAACTCACCCTCTACTAAAAAGGTAATTATAGAACTAAATAAATTACTTTCTTTTGTTTCATTCTTGAGGTTCATTTATTACAACTTCTATATCCTTTTTTATGATGTTCCAAAATAATTTCCAAATTTAATATTTCATTCTACATAAAGTTCTTTCCACGGAAAAGTTTAAAACTTTATATTTGAAGAACAATATATTTGCTTCCTAAATTTATGTCTTCGAAATTAATCTTGTTATCACAATTCATTCCCCAAATAATCAAAATACTAAGCTTCTTATGCTTCAACACTTTCCTAATTTAAAACTCCAACAATTTGTTTACACAAAAAAGTTACAGCCTTTATACTATCAATATCTTTTGTAATTTAAGACATTAACATTTTAAGGTTATTCAAGATATTAATTTTTCTACCGTGGGATATGTAATAAAATAATGCAAGTACCGCATCGTTTTTTTTACCGTAGTTCATCGGAGGTATATCCATATATGTTAAATACTAAAATCAATTTGTATTCCCTGATAAAACGTGGGATATGTAATAAAATAATAAGGTTTCGTGATTAAGAAATCTAACATGTATAGAACCATACAATCCAATGCAGGGACATAAAAGATCCTGGAATCACCTTGCCTATCCGTCCTTGTCAAAATGACATATGTGTTATTTATTTTAATTGTATTCGTCTTAGTTTTGGTTGCTACCATCTCAGCACCGACTCTTACCTTTGCTCTCTCAGTTCAGATTGTCAATGCAGCTCATTTTTTTGTAGTTGCGTGGAATACGTGTTTTTTTACCGTAATGGGCAGTTCCAACCAATTCATAGTTGTTGGCTAAAAATTAATAATTGTTTGTTGTGCAGTCAAGATTTGTGGTGGATGAAGCATACAAGGATATGTTGCTTCAGATGGTGGGAGTACGATGGAGAGAGGCGAAGTCAAAATTAGTTTCCGCTATTAAAGCAGCTTCTATGTGTTCTGATTCTTCCACTAAATTGGCGATGCTAAAACCGGATACTACAGAAGATGTTCAAGAGTGGAACGACTTTGTTAAGGAAAAACTATCAGAGAAATTTGAGGTAATGAAAGTTGTATTTTATTCATTATAAATTAAAAGGTAAATTATAGTTTATGAAGGAATTTCTCCGATGTAGGAAATTAGCAAAAAATACAAAGCATTGAGAGATAAAAATAAAATTCCACATACAATGAGAAGAAAAGGTTATGCGAGATTAGAAGAGGATATGGTAAGAAATTCATGTATGTTTATATCAATAATAACTTTTTTTCCTTTGGTTCTTCCTTCTTACCATTGTTATTTGCAGAAAAATGAATCTGGAATATCAAATATTAGCAGGGATGAGCTATGGTGCAAAGCCCATACCAAAAAAAAATGGAGACCCACCGGACTCCGTTGTGGCCGATTGCATTGTAAGTTTTTTATTTATTATCAAATACTTTGCTGGATCTATTTTTACTCCCATTGCATTCAGCATGCTGCCTGTAAGATTTTCCTTCAGTTGTTGCAACAAAGTACTTTATTCATATTTCCATTTTCTTGGAATAGACGTCTCACTGTTTCTGCTTACTTGCTCTTTTGGCAGTTAAATTTGTTTCATGTAGCAATTTTGGCATATTTACGGACATATAATCTAATGCACTTGTCTTCAATTGTGCATTGAAATCGGAGGACTGAACTTGATTTTTTAACTTTTGAAGATGCATGCATTTTTATGTGATGTGGTCATCTACACAAAATACATCGGTATACTGTTAATTAAACTATGGAACTCTAAACTTAAAATGCTCCAAATTCAATTTTGCAAGTTTGAAAATCATATACTGTAAAGGTAAATTAAAGCACTTAGTTATCTAGTTGCCGCAGTATTGCATAATACAATGTTAACCATTTCTACAGAAGAATATTAAGGAACAATCCTCATACAACTTAAAATTTAATTTGTAGGCTAAGATAAAAAGCACAGCGGTGCTCAGAGCTCAAATGGAACAACATCGATGAGTGGGGATGGAGTGTCACTCTTTTTGGAAATGAACATAAGGGAAGGGTGAGAGGACTTGGTTTTGGTTTAGTACCATCTCAAATTGGTGCTTATGCAAGTAATTCAAAAACGGTGATTGCATTGAAAAATCAAGTAACTCATTTGATCGCTAAAGTAGAAGAGCTGACTAATATCGTTATGACAGTAAGTTTACAGTTAATTAGTTATTTGTTAACAAATATGTAGTACGTGCTTATGAATTACCAAGTCATCTTTTGTACTTTTACAGAGAAAAAATGATACTGTGGCGGATAAGGAGATTCCTCAGGCTCATACACCTCAGGTTAGAATATAAAACTGGATTTTTATTTTTATTTTAAAAACCATATTAGGATATAATATTTAGAAGTATTGGGATTTTTGATAGGATTGTTACTGTTTAGTTATCACCTTTTCTTGGTCTGTTGAAACTGTATATTGAAAAATTCGTGATCTGCTAAGTTGTAGCTCAGATTTGGTTATAATTTGTTGCATTACATAGATAAATCATCAAATAAAAAGCTTAAATGGAAGCGTGTCGAAATTTTTGCTAAACCACTATAAAAGTTTTATAATAAAACTGGTTTGCACTCACCTCCTTCATTTTTATTGTACCACGTTCGGTTAGTTTATTTTAGAAAATACAGGGATGTTCATGTCAATTTTAAAACAGTCGATGCATAATAGAGTATCTCTTCTTCTTTTATTTAAAAATTAGTCAGCTAGTTTTTTGTCTTAATTAATTGGCCTGGAGGGCATCCCACAATGATTGCGTGCAGCTTTTTAAATAATAATGAATATATAGAACTTTTGGACTGCAAAAGTTAAGTTATTGTACGGCCTCTCCCCTCTTCTCTTTATTTGTTTTCTTACTTCCTGTTTCTTTTTGGTAAAATGCTGAATTGATAATAAGATCCATAACATAGTTATATCCTAAAAAATTCCTCCTCTTTACGAATTTCTGAGTTCTCTTAATAATGCTCTTTAGTTATAACAATCAACGTCATTATTATATTAAGATTAATTTTAAATATTAGAATAATTATCAAAAAAATATTGCTGAAATCATAATATTTTCTTCGATCAAGGCCTATCCAAAAATAATTCTTGAACGAGTGTGGAAAGAGCAATCAAATCATCCGGGTTAATTGGTTGCTTAGGAAAATGTTGCATAACTACTTGATCAACTTTAGTTTCACTAATTTGAGAAATAAAATTATTTTTAAACAACAATAAGTAGGTTAGGGCTCTTTCCAGTAGTTTACCTTTGGTAATCAGGATACAGGTTAATGGTTCGAAAGATATTTGTGGGTAACACTAATTATTATACAGCTATTATTTTGAAAAAATAATTCTGTCCATTACAAATTATCTAATTTAATCAAAGCGATGAAAAAAACAATATAATGCAAGTTTGTTTAATAAAATTATTACATGAGTTTGTCTATTGTCTCCTGCGCAATAGCAAAATAGAAACTGAAACCAAAGCCTTATAAGCTTACGCAGTAAAATTTAATAGATCTTTTCATTCAAAACATAACTATGGAACCAAAGTCTGATAAGCAACTTTTGTATTTTATATGTTTTGACGTTGGTATTTTATATTTGATTATGGAACATAGGCACTGTAGATTCTTTGTTCTACTCGTCAACTATTTTCGGTTTCCATTTCTTCTCAATTGTTGTCAAACAATATTCTGTAGTATGACTATGCAATCTTTATACTTCACAGGTTCTTGGTTTATGCTCATACCGTACAGTTATAAAATCAACCAGTTTGTCTTCTCGAACTATTTTAATCACTTCACGATATTTTAAGTCTGCATACACTTCAACAAGAACATGAGCCAATTTTAGACATATTCCTTTCTTAATATTATTATCCAATTTAATAGGAACACCATGCACACTTACCACCTAGTTAATGCATTCATTACTCCAGTATAACAAGTTGATTTGTATTAATCTTGCCCAAATAGGAATAGATGAAAAGTATTCTCATGTAAATTTCAAATTTATCGACCAATACTTTAGAATAATAATGAGAGAATTTTAGGTGCAAGGCCCCCATCTCAATTTGATTCATATCAGCACTTGATGAAAATCGTATCAAGATGAACCCATTCGGCTTGTAAAACAGTTTGAAATCTTAAACTGGTTTGATCACCCTCTATAGAATCGTTTAAAGTAATCAAATATAGGGCGCCTCCCGAAAATATACACGGCAATAATATTTGTGTGCTTTCCTTCGTTACTGCGATAGGAATAAGGACAGCCGGGCCTTCAGCGTCAGGTAGAGGAGTGTAAAACTTCAAATCAGTGCTTTCTGATTAGAGCACAACGCCTGAAACCCTTACTGCTTCAGCCCATGTACGTGATTGAGGACATTGTGTATCTGAAACTGAAACCAAAGTCGTCTGATAAGCTTACACAGCAAGCGTTAACCCCGTTGAACATATACGTCACTAGTATGGGTGAAAAGCCCTATGTTTGGCCAAAACTATATGCCGTAACAGGCACATGGTTGGATACTTGTGAAAAGCAACCTTTCGAACTTAATTACTATAGTTTGCACTTGTATCCTCTGCTGTAAGATTAATTTTTTGTACACATTCCGAATTTAGTGCAATGCTGTAAGGTTACAGCAATGCTGTATAATAAGTTATGAATGGTGTATTTGGTTAACATTTTTTTCTGCATTTGGTTAGCAATGCTATAAGGTTATAGCAATATATTCTTTCTGCGCTTGATTAACATTTTTTTTCAGTCACACCGTGCTAGTAACAGTATGCATGCTCAAGATCGACGAGATCGGGTTACTCTGGACGGTTTGGTGAACAAAAAGTGCAGTCTATTAGGTTGGTAGAAAAACATAGTTGCAGAGGGGGCGATAGCAAGTACCGATCCCGATGCTTTGGTACATTTTAAAAAGCTTGGAGCTAATGCTTGGAAGATATTTGTGAATGTAGCGGTAGAACCAGAAGCTTTTTTGTTTAGGCCAAATTCAGAGATGTCCACTATCAGGTAGGCCGTTGGATCTACCGTCGCGTGGAACAAAGATTACGTTTCCTTGGTCTATTTTTGGTACTTAGAACTTAGAATTTAGAACTATGTAATTTATGTTAGAACTTAGAACTATGTCGATGCAACTTATCTAAATCTTTTGGTATATAAACTTATCTAAATCTTTTGGATCGGATGTAAACTTATCTAACTTTTTGAAATGTGTTGGAATTTTAAGACTATTGCTTTAGTCTTTTATTATATTTTGAAATGTGTTGCATCACAACATTTATTGCATGTTAAAATATATATATTACTATTATGAATCAATATGGTACCAGGAATATATAAATCTATTATTTCGCAACGGGCAAACCCTGTTGTTATATGATATTGTAGATAGTTTACCACGGTTGAAGACTGTTGCAATTTCGCAATGGGCAAAACCTGTTGTTTTATGATATTGTAGACAGTCTACCAAGTAGTAGATTACCACGGTCGTAGACTATTGTAATACAATATATTAGAACGGGCAGAAGCCGCTTGTAATTAATCAGTTATTACAACGGGTTTAGAGCCATTGTCATATAGTCCGTGCACGTGATAGAGGAACGTTATTACAACGGTCTTTTATGACAGTCACTGACCGTTGTAAATTAGAAAGGACCTATTACGACAACGCATATTGGGATGGGCTTTTGCCCGTTGTGAAAAGCATATAACAACGGTTTTTGCCCGTTGTAAAAGGACTGTTTTGCTGTAGTGAACGTCTCATATTTCATCGAATTTCGTTATCGTATGAAAAAATATGATTTTTATAAATAAATCAAACTTTGCAACACTTTTAGGTGTTATAACCATTTAAATAAATTAAACCCTTACTTTTCAGCTTTGATTCAAAACTAGGGTTCAAATTTTCGTCCAATCCGCGAAGTATGAAGCCGATCGGGTTGCGTCACGTTAGAGAGCACGGGGAGGCGCGCCAGTGCCGTAGGTGGGGCCCTGCTCGGTGACGAGATCGTGGCACGACGACGGTCTAAAGGAGCCGACTTCCCAGGCTCGATTCTCGAGCTACACGCTATGATAAATTATGAAATTTATATGTACTTGAAGGTGGAGGAATCCTCTACAAATATCCCAAAAGAATGGTTCGATTTTATTGTGTGGATGGGAAGTTATTAGAGGAGAAATGATGGAGCAGCTTTTCGTCATTCATCGATAGAGAGAGAGAGGCGGCTTCACGATAGAATAGGGTTTTGTTTTTATTTTTTTATTTATATCTTTTTTAATTTATAATTCCTTTAATTTCAAAAAGGCCCATTAACCATTAATAATTCCAAATCAAACCCAACGAATATCGCCCCTAGCCAAATAACCCTATTCCGGATACATTGGACTAGGTCCATCAGCCTATTTGATCGTTTCTGCCCATTTTTCTTTAAATTAAAATATAAAACATTTAATTATTAAATTTGATCGTACATTTTAATTTACCGGGGCCACATACTGACTTCAAAATTTCCTGAAAAATAAATCTAGCTATGTTTTGACAATACAGTCCTAACAAAATTAATTTCATCGAATTTGGAGACCGTTTAAAAAATGACCATTTTCTGGTCAATCCAATTTGGCAAAACACGTTTTGATTTACCATGCTCCCATATTAATTCCAAAAATTATGAAAATTGGAATCTTAAAGTAATTTGACATTCTGGATCCAACCAAAGTGCTTTCGTCGAAAACGGAGGTCGTTTGCAAAATGGCTATTATAAGGGCTATATATTATATTAAATTCCCTAGCGACTATTTCTAATTTTAATCTGGACATAAATTTTTATTCCCGTAATGAAATTTGGATTTTTCCACATTCGTTAGAAAGATACTGTTAAACAGATTTTAATATTTCTGGTTTGACTGAAACCCAATTTATTTTGAATCATGTACATTCATTCAAAATTTGAAATCGAATTTTCAAACACTACGCCGTAGATGACCTATCACAACGAAAATCCATGGTATTGCTAGCTACAATGTTGCCATTGCTATGCTGTTTTTTGTCTATTGCAACGAACGCTTAAACGTGTTAGAATATATATCAGCAATATGATTCAATGGCTACAAATATATTAAAAATAAAAAAATAAAAATAAGAATGATACCTCAGCGATATGCACCTCAATTAAAACACATTCTCAACCGTTAATTCCTACTATCAATCCAAACCTCAGCCCTATTTTCAACTTTTACTCTAATTCACCCGCTACTTTTTTCATTTTGTTCTCCCCAAAATTTCAAATTTCGGATCCCTAATTTTATTTCGTGAATTCTTTCATCAATAAATCGGTCAAAATTCGACGCTCAGGATGATGACAACCTCCGGCAACTCGTCGCGCAACTGGGTTTTCCACTCCGATAGTTTCGCCACTTTCTGCCTCGACGCCGCCGCACGCCGAGCTGGCGATAAAGTCAGTAATCTTACTTTCACTATGCTAGTTTCATAATAGATCCCACTTTGATTTGGTTTTTATTTCAGCTCCAACGATAAATTATTAGTAAACTCCAATTTGACGGAAGGTGGAAGAGGTCATAAAATTTAATTTGATACGAAACGGTGTTTGGGATTGGAAGTCATTTGATAATTTAATTCACTCTAAATTCATTGTTACGCAGATAATGTTAGTTACTTGCCCCAGCTTATTCCATTTGCGATTGCAGGCCAACTAGGATAGCTTTGGTATAGAGAAAGTTTATGGCTGTAGTTTTGTGGGCATCTTTGCTGTTCATTTGAGGTGAATAATTTGGAATTTGCATTCCATTATACAAAAAAAAAAAAACTTCCTATTGTAAAATTTTAAGTTCGCTAAAATGTTGATATTTCTATTGCCTTGAGCCTTCTGAAAAACAAGGCCTGTGTTAGTTGGACAGAGCTCTATTTTACATCAAATCTTTTATGAAAATAAAACTGAATGATAATGTGATTTTTTTAAGTTCAAGTTTATGGTACTCTGAATTATGTTATAGTTGCATGTTAATGAAGATATTGGTGAACGTCTCTGATATTCACTATAATATTCTTTTTGAGCAAAGTTGTAATAGCTATAGTCATGTCTTTTTTAGGAACACCATTGCTCAAGTTGGGCAGAATGTTTGAGCAATCTCTCAGCTTCATTTGAATTGTTGCAATCCTATATTTGTTGTTGCTATCATCAGTTAAATCCTTCTTTAACTTTTCAGTAAGTATATTAATATGTTTTTGCAGCTCATTGGAATCATTTGTGTCTTCACTGTTCTTGTTAACCACATCACTAGAAAGTTGTACAGTCTCACCTTGTTCAGCAATACTACTTACTTGCCAAACATCTTGATTGTAATTTTGCTCTAGAAAGGCATACAAAGGCTTATGCAAATACCATTAGACTAATACCATTGTGGTTTTGGATACTACATACAGTATACAGTAGGATTAGACTAATATCATTGTGGTTTTGGATATTAGTCTAATATCATTAGACTAATATCATTAGTCTGAGGTAAGAGTCTAATATCATTAGACTAATTCAATTGCTACATACAGTACATAGTAGGATTAGAGTAATATCATACAGTATACAGTATACATTAGACTAATATCATTAGACTAGTATACAATATACATTATTAGACTAATATCATTAGACTAATATACTGTATATTGTGGTTTTGGATACTATATATCCTGCTGCATATACTGTATATTGCGGTTTTCTTCTAAAGAGGACAATACTGTATATTGTTACAAATTTTCGTAAAATGATATTAGGCATGTAGCAATCAAATCGTTGGGCGATTTATGAAGGTTATTCTTAACAGGTAGTTTGTGCTCATTCACTTTTTTCTTTTGATAAATATATCGGAGATACAAGGCAACATTGTTGTTCACATCTTTGATTGCAGGGAGCTTATCAGGTATCTATGTGGAATGGGACTAAGGTTTCTGTTAAAGTAATGGACAAAGATAGCTACTCATATTACTAGGAACTTATCAGGTAGCTAAGTGGAAAGTGATCAAGTTTGATATCCTTGTTGCAGTATGCAAGATTTTTTTTATCTTAAACTATATATACAAAAAAAATTACTATCTTTTATTACCTTTATTTTCTGGTTCTCATTTACAAAAAAATTATTGTCCTTGTTGTAGTTGGATGTCCTTGTTGTAGTGGAAAGTGGAAACCAAGTATCTTTTGATGGTTCTCATTTACAGCACCAGATCTTATGGAGATTGCTGTAAAAATGGCGGCGGGCGCTACTTCTTTCAGACATTTGAACTAGAATGTGATTGGTAGTTAGTAAGTTGGTGGAGATAACAACCTAAGGTGACAAACCTTTGATTTTGGGTCTGGAAACTACATTTTCTGTCACTGCAAGCATCCAGTTGTGTATTTCTTCAAGCCAGTAAGTCTTCCTAATTTATGTTTTTTGGTAGTGCTTGATTTTGCATTTGTATTTCAGGGGGTACAAGTACAATAGTTGGAAAAAATTGCAGTATAATAATAAATAATATATATTTAATTTAGGTTAACAAATTATCACAGAACATATATGTGTATGTACTTAATCTATTGATGATTTTGGTTGCAGGTTTGGCGGACTGAATTTCAAACGAGCAACTGGATTTTACCTTGGAGTCGATACAATTATGGGACATACGACATTTTGCATGTTTGGTGCATATAGGTTAGGCTATGTGTATCACTTCTTGGCTATGTGTGAGTCTGTATATGAGTGAATCGAGTGACAGTGTAGTGAGGAATGCATGTAAATATGAATGATTGTGTAATATACGAGTGAATGTACAGTAGTGGAGTCAAAAAATTTGTACCATTTGAAATGTTGAAATAAAATATTTATTCGAATAAAATATTGTGTTATTGTAACAACCCGTGTATTCTATAACGGTGAAATTCACAAATTGAAGTATAACAAATTTCAAATCAAAGAATTAAGGGGAACGGGATACGCCATTGCGTTCGTCTCGGAATTCTGCTTGAGATAGAGTCCGAGTTTGCGTAAAACGGATATCGTATGAAGAAGATATGGACGAACGTAATTTGGCGAAAAACCAGAAAACGGGTCAGAATGCACTGGCGCACTTGGGAAGTGCGCCAGAAAAAAAATGAACTGGCGCACTTGGGAAGTGCGCCAGTACATTTTTAGCCTGGCGCACCTGCCAAGTGCGCCCAGGTCAAAATGACCTGCTGGTCAGGTCTTGGCTGGCCTGGTCTGTGTTTGGTCGATTTTCTGAGCCTTGCCTTGTCACTAGGGCTAGGTGTCAGCTCCTGGTTGGTCTCCCCTTCAAACGAACGGCTATTATTGAACCAAGCTCCATCGACGGTCTAAATCAACTCACAAACTCTATAAAAAGGACCTAAGACTAACCCTAATTCACACAAACTAAAATGGAGATGAGACCGTCATGTGGCTGAGGAGAGACTAAAGATAGCCATCAGAAATAGAGAGACAATTAGGAGATAAATCAAAAGCTTAAAGCAACGTTAATTGAATCAAAGCAACGTTAATTGAATCAAAGCAACGCCTACAACAAAGGATAGCATTTCCAAATTCAGAATTCAGATTCCTGAATTGAAGATTCATCATACGTTGTAAGTAGAGTGCTATTCCGATGTGAAAAATTAATTGCGTTTGATTTGTGTAAAATGTGAAATGGAATTGTAGCGATAAAAGTCTATATTTGTATGTTGTTTTGACTCTAAACGATTTGGGAATGTTATGGTATACGATTGGATATTTGCAAGAATGTGATTTGCGTTGGAAGTTAACAACGAAATGGAATTGTGGCAATAAATCTATATTTGTATGTTATTCTGATTCTAAACGATTTGGAAATGCTATGGTGTACGGTTGGATTCATACAAGTTTATGATTTATGTTGACAACCATATGTTGTGAAATTTTAATTGGGATTCATGCAAGTATATGATTCATTATTATGCTAATATGATGTACATACTTTTATAATCACTTTTAGTGTGTAATTGGAATCGACTAAGTACTATGATTTATATGAATCTATGTTGAAATTGGCAAATCAAACTTTTGTATTAGAAACAAAAGTAAGCACCTTTATGAACATGACTAAAGTATGTTTAGTATTATGCCTAGTTGAAACATGTTTTAGGCCTAAGTTGTTATCAAAACCATATGGTGTTATATGTGACACAATTAAGTTAGATTTACATTCCAATTGCAAGTTTACAACGATTCATGTTTATGTATTGTTTATGCCATAATCATATGAATAGAATGATTCATGTTTAAGTATTGTTTATGCCATAATCATATGAATAGAATGATTCATGTTTAAGTATTGTTTATGCCATAATCATATGAATAAATGATTCATGTTTAAGTATTGTTTATGCCATAATCATATGAATAGAATGATTCATGTTTAAGTATTGTCTATGCCATAACCATATGAACAGAATGATTCATGTTTAAGTATTGTATAACAACCCGTATTTTCAATAAACTATTATAACATAAATCGAGGCAGAATTAAATTCAAAAATCAGAATCAGGGGAAACGGGCTATGCCATTGCGATCGTCTCGGAAAAATACGCGAAATAGAGTCCGAGTTTTCGAAAATCGGAGTCCGTATGACCCAGTTAAGGCCCATTGAAGTTTTCAGAAATTTCTATGCTAAAGACAGATTTAAATTTTAAATTAAAATCAGAGATTTGGGCTAATCAGGGTTAGGCGGGAAAATTCCCGCCAGGGGGCCCATGTCGACAGGCATGTCGACAGGGCACCCTGGGTGTCGACTGCCCTGTCGACAGCCCTGTCGACAGGGGGTGCCCAGGCAGCCCAGCCTGGTGCACCATTTCTAATTGGGGTTGGGTCAAGTGGCTTGGTTCTGGAGAATTCTAAGATCTGACGGGCCAAACCTAATCTAGGGTTAATCCTAGGGCCTAAAACACTCTAATTCTCTATAAATATACCCCTAATCCTACCCTAAAGCCTCATTAATCAATCTTGCAACTAAACTATGCCAAATTGAAACCTCAAATGGCCTCCATCTAAAATCCCTAGCCTCCACCTTCCTCAAAGTTTAATCCTATGATGATATGATGATCATACAACCTTTTCTATGTTGTATGAATGCTTAATAACTTGCATACTTCATTAAGATGCAAGTTTGATTTGCTAAAGTTTGTGTTTTTGGGATTTTGCAAAAGGGTTTTCTTGTTTGAGGCTTTGTTTTGGTTTTTAAAAAGGGCTTCTTCATCTTATTTGGTGGATTTGTGGCTTGTTTATATTTGTAAGCCCTCTTACCTTCACTTTACAAACTTTGAAGTTAATGCTTGGTGAAAGTTGAGATTTATGTGAGTTTAGTTGATTATGCATGCTTATGCGAACTCACTATGTCATGTTTTATATGATTCATAAGTTATGCATGCTTATGCGAACTCACTATGTCATGTTTTATATGATTCATAAGATATGCATGCTTATGCGAGTTTATTATGTCATGTTCTACATGTTTCATGGGTTATGCATGTTTATGCAAGATCATCTTACCATGTTATGCAAGTTTAATGGATTATGCATGTTCACCTTACCATGTTATGCATAATTAATAAGCTATGCATGTTTATGCGGATTCACCATGACATGATTTACAAGTTTAACATGTATGCATGTTTATTATGACATGTGAAGTTCACCATGTATGTTATGCCAAGTTACCTTTTTATACCCTTATACGTTATGACGAATATGTAAGCGAGATAATGACGTTGGGAGGGTTTGGGTAAACTTAAAAATACATGAAACTAAAAGATTGGGAATTTACCTATTAAGTTAGGTCTACCCCTTGGGAATTTACCTATTAAGTTAGGTCTACCCAAGTATATGTTAACTTGTAAATACGTTTTGAAGTGGACATGACATTAGATAACATGATATGGCCAACTCGAGGTTAGACCTAGTTGTGGTGTAAATCTTCCCAGGTAACCACAACGTGGGGTCTAATGTGGGTAGTTGGTCATGTTGCACCATAAGACCCGAGGTTAGACCTAGACGTGGTGTAAATCTTCCCAGGTAACCACGGAAGTCTAATGTGAGAGGTTGGGTGCGTTAAGTAATTAATGCCTCATGATTAGGGTTAAGTCATGGCCCACTAATACTTAACCAATAATGGGGATGCGAGGATTAGATGGGGGTAAGTGGTTACACTTAGCTAATCTAATCCAGGTTTAGTGAGGGGTTAAAACCACACTTAACCCTCTTAGAAACCCTAGCAACGTGGTCTGTTCCAGCAGTAATCCCAGTTTGGTATCACTACAACCCTATAGCTAGGTTAGGGCGGGGCACGATTACTGGACTGATGTAAGCGACCAAAGCGACGGCTGAGTGGTACAGCGGTGCGGGTCCGGCGGGCTACGGACGTGCACGTAGTCCGATGTTGGACAAACTCGAGGCACGGGTACCAGTAGGCTTAGACTGTGCATTATTGCTTAGGTGTCTGGGGTTGACACCCGAGGGCTTGATACACCCAAGGGTGGACCCAGCGCAGTCTGACTACATCCATGTGGGCCGTATGGACACCAACACTCGACGTGTTAGGTTTATAGGGAGCCGATCGACTAGACCGTTGGGCTGGGCCTTATACTAAGGTCACTTCATGTTATTGGGCCAAAGTTTGGGCTAAGGGATCAAGATTTGTTTTGTGGGTTTGCTAGTACACTGTGGTGCAAAGATTAATCTCGTCTATGTGATGTCACCTTTATCTGTTGCCAGAATGTTCCTCTCAGTTTCCATCATACTGTTAACTTTATTAGTTTATAGATTGATCGTAGTAGGGCTTACCAGTCTTTTTGACTGACCTGTTTTCTTTCGCTTCTTTTCTTCCGTTTCCCCCCCCCCCCCCCACAGGTTCTCAGGGAGGGACTACATCTGCTTAGTGGATCTTTGACTTGCTTGTTGGATAGCTCATGTATGGATCTGAGCTAGCTGTGGCTTATCTTTTATTTCTGGGGATTAGTACTGATGTTTACTATGTATTTTGTTATCACGTATCTAGACTGGAGTTGTATTTTGGATCATGACATTTTGATATTATGTACTTGACTATGTGGGTTTTTCTGTGATGATGATGGGTTTTTATCTGCTACCGCTGCTTTACTTATATTTATTTTTATATACTCTGTCTTGCTATATCTCTGTGCATGTTTACCTTCACAATAACGCCCCTCCAAAGCTAGTACATTCTAAGGAGTGATCCTAGTGGAGGTAGGGTGTTACATTTGGTATCAGAGCACAAGGTTAACAAGATTGAACAAAAACTTTTGAAAAAAAAAAAACCCTTTTTGAAAAACTATTTTCAAAAACCTACTAAGTATTTTCCAAAATAAAGTCTAGATTATTTTAAGGCTAATCCCCAAAAAGCCATCAGCGTATCCTTCGTTCCCTTGACCTAATCTTATCTTATCTCTTGTTTCAGTATGGCCGAGAATCTTGACATCCCAGATGGAGTGAACGTACCACTCTGGTATAGGAGACTCCTAGAAGCTAGGGCGGCTGCTGGTCCCGCCAACCCTACTCCCACTCCCCCTCCTGTGGTTGAGAATCCTACCCCTAATATCCCTCCTCCGGTGGTCCCTGCTCCCCCTCCTCCAGCAGCTAATATTCCCCCTCCCGTTGCTAATGTTCCTCCTCCTCCCGTTGCTGAGGCTCCTCTTCCTCCTCCTCCCCCTCAGCATCCTCAGATTGAGTTTACAAAGGTGTGTAAAGACTTCAAAGCAATGGGGGGCAAGAATTTTCTAGGCACAGAATCTTTCGTTGAAGCTAGGAATTGGCTGAAGGACACGGAGGACTTGTTTGCCATTTTTGGAATAGATGACGAAAGGAAGATCTTATTGACCGTATGGCTTCTGAAGGATGAGGCGGCCTATTGGTGGGAGGTCACCAATGGGACGAGGCCCGTTGAGACTTGGGCCGATTTGAGGGCTAGATTTGTGACCAAGTTTCTATCTTCAGCTGAAGCAAATTTACAAATGGAGAAGTTCATTGCACTAAAGCAAGGGGATATGTCGGTCAAGGAGTATGTGAACAAGTTCAATCAGCTGGCCCGCTTTGGTTTGGATCTAGTAAACACCCCGGAGAAGAAGGCTCTTCGATTTGCCAGAGGATTGAATGAGCCGCTACAGGGCTTGGCAATGTCACATATTCCGCATGGAGCCACTTTCGAGAGTTTGGTTAATATGGCTCTGCTTCAGGGAGAGGGAAAGAAGGAAGTCAAGTCAGGCGATACTCAGGCAAAGAAGGCTGATTCTCAAGGCAAAGGCAACCAAGGTCAAAGCAGTCAAGGAAATCAGAATAAGAACAAGAAGGGCAACAACAAAGGCAAGGGGAAGTGCAATTACTGTGGCATAGCTGGGCATTTTGCTAAAGATTGCAGGAAGAAGAAAAGGAAGCTTAATGGTGGATGCTTTTCTTGTGGAGAGGCTGGGCACTTCAGCAAAGACTGCCCAAAGAAGAAAGGACAGGCTGGATCTTCAGGAGGGCAAGTTCATGCTCTCAATGCCGCTTCAGTTCCCGAGAGAGGTAGTGTTTCTGTTGAGAACCTTGTTTATATCTCTGACCTTCCGGTACGTACCTTGTTTGATTCCGGTGCATCACATAGCTTTATTTCATCTGATCTTGTTGATAGTTTGCACCTCAGTACTAGCTTAGTGGATGATCCCGTTTGTGTTTCGAATCCCATTGGGGGTTCTGCTCATCTATCCATGGTATGTGAGGATCTAAGAATCTCTATACTCAGCGTTGAGTTCTTGTGTAGTGCGTATGTTCTAGGTTTCAGGGGATACGGATTGATCTTGGGCATGGATTGGCTGTCTAGATATGGAGCCATTCTGGATTGTGAGCATAGGGTTGTAAGGCTTGTGACTCGCCTGGGCAACACCTTAGAGATTTCATGCAATCCGAAGAATCCCGTCATGTTATGCTATCTAGAATCTCTCGACTCATCAGAGGAGGCCCTTCAGTCTGTAAGGGTGGTCCGAGATTATCCAGATGTGTTTGAAGAAGTTAAGGGGTTGCCCCCTAAACGAGAGATTGACTTTCGCATCTACCTGGTAGATAATGCTAAGCCTGTTTCTTTGCCCGTTCGGCATATGGCTCCGCGTGAGAGACGGGAGTTGAGCAAACAAGTGAAAGAATTGCTTGAGAAGGGCTTCATCAGAAGGAGTATATCCGAATGGGGAGCGCCTGTGGTGTTTGCAACTAAGGCAGATGGCTCTCTCCGACTCTGTGTGGATTATAGAGAGTTGAATAAGCTAACTAAGAAGAACCGACACCCGTTACCAAGAATCGATGATCTCTTTGATCAACTTGTTGGTGCTTCTGTTTTCTCTCAGCTTGACCTTGCTACGGGTTTCCATCAGCTCAGAGTGGCTGAAGACAGTATAGACAAGACTGCATTCAGAACTCCAGACGGATTCTTTGAATGGCTTGTTATGCCGTTCGGTTTGACGAATGCACCCGCATATTTTGTGGATTTGATGAGTAGGGTGTTTCGGGAGTTTTTGAATAAGTTTGTCGTGGTCTTTGTTGATGATATTCTGGTCTTCTCCAAGGATGAGGAAGAGCATGCGAGGCACCTAGTAGAGGTGATGGATACACTCAGAGCACACCAGTTAAAAGCCAAGTTCTCCAAGTGCCACTTTTGGAGAAGAGAAGTCAGGTTTCTTGGGCATATCGTATCCAAGCAAGGCTTAGCGATAGATCCCGCTAAGGTGGTTGCAGTTCAGGATTGGAAGACTCCAAGGAATGCAACCGAGGTGAGAAGCTTTCTGGGTCTTGCGGGTTTCTATCGGAAGTTCATTAAAGACTTCGCAAAGATATCTGCTCCTCTTACTAAGTTGACGAAGAAGAACTTAGTCTTTGCTTGGGATATGGATTGTGAGCTTGCTTTTCAGAGACTCAAAAGAGCCCTTACCTCTGCACCAGTTCTAGCCTTACCCGATGGTGGTAAGATATTTACCGTGTACACTGATGCTTGTGGCACGGGATTGGGTGCTGTTCTGATGCAAGAGGGCAGAGTTATATGCTTTGGTGGAAGGCAACTTAAGGTACATGAGAGGAATTATCCCACTCATGATCTAGAGCTAGCAGCGATTGTATATGCGCTCAAAGCATGGCGTCATTATCTTCTGGGAGAGAGATTCGAGCTATATACCGATCATAAGTCTTTAAAGTATCTCTTTTCGCAGAAAGATCTGAACTTAAGACAGCAGAGATGGATGGAATTTTTGGCTTCTTATGATTTTGAGATATCCTATACCCCTGGCAAGGGGAATGTTGTAGCGGATGCGTTGAGTAGGAAAAGGTTGACACTAAGTCCTCTGTTTGTTGAGATGAAGAATTTAGAGTTCTTAGCGACCTTTGATTTCTCTTTGGCAATGGAGTCGGTGACCGGTTCCTTGGCATCGTTAGAGCTCAGGCCTACCCTCCTAGATCAAGTTGGGGCTTCGCAAAAGGAAGACCCTCAGATAATTGAGATCTTGGATAAGCTGGTTCGAGGGGAGACATCTAGTCACCTTCCTCGATATTCTATAGACGATAGGGGTTGGCTGAGGAGAGAAGGAAGGCTTTGTGTCCCGATGGTAGAAGACTTGGTGAGGAAAGTTCTCGAGGAAGCACATCGCTCCAAGATGACCATACATCCAGGGGGTGATAAGATGTATAAGGACATGAAGCGCGTTTTCTTCTGGCCCGGAATGAAAAAGGATGTGGCGGAGTTTGTCTCGAGATGTGTTATTTGTCAAAGAGTAAAAGCTGAGTCGAAGAAGCCCGGTGGGCTATTACATCCGCTAGAGGTCCCGCTATGGAAGTGGGAGAGCATTTCTATGGACTTTATTGATGGGCTTCCAAGGTCCAGGAAGGGGAATACGAGCATATGGGTCATTGTGGATAGGCTCACGAAGAGTGCTCACTTTATCCCAGTAAAGAGCAAAAGGACAGCATCTGGACTAGCATCAGTATATCTTCGTGAGATAGTGCGACTACATGGGGTCCCTTCCAGCATAGTCAGTGACCGAGACCCCATCTTTACTAGTCAATTCTGGAACAGCTTGCAGGAGGCTATGGGCACGAAGTTGAACCTAAGTACGGCCTATCACCCACAAACAGACGGCCAGACAGAAAGGGTGAATAGGGTACTTGAGGACTTGTTGAGGCTTTGCATTCTAGATTTTGGTGGTGCTTGGGAAGACCATCTCCCTCTTGTCGAGTTTGCATACAACAACAGTTATCAGGCGAGCATAGGGATGGCACCCTTTGAGGCTTTATATGGGAGGCCGTGCAAGTCACCTACATGTTGGTGGGAATCCATGGATAAGCTTATACTTGGACCCGACATGATTAGGGATACATCCGAGAAGGTTGAGTTGATTAGAAGACGGATGAAAGCGGCCCAAGACCGGCAGAAATCCTATGCTGACAGGCGAAGGTCCGAATTGGAGTTTGAGGTTGGGGACAAGGTTTTCGTGAAGGTTTCTCCTTTGCGGAATGTGGTCCGATTTGGAGCTGTAGGGAAGCTAGCACCGAGATTTGTTGGACCCTTCCCCATCATTGAGAGAATTGGGAAGATGGCTTATAGAGTGCAATTGCCCGAGAAGTTGTCCAGAGTGCATAATGTCTTTCATGTCTCGCATCTCCGAAAGTGCCTGCATGAGTCCGCTGAGGTGGTTGAGCCTAGCATGCTTGAAGACGTGGAGGTAGAGAAAGAAGCAACTTTAAGGAAAGCTCCGATTCGTATCTTGGGGACAGAGACCAAGAAGCTAAGGAATCGTGAGGTCAGATTGGTGAAGGTGCAATGGGGTGAAGCCGAAGAGGACGCAACTTGGGAAACCGAGGAGAAGATGCGTGGGCTTTATCCATTCCTTTTTGAGGGTACACTCTCAATCTCTTCCCTTTTGTTAGTATATCTTTCTCCTTGCAATCCATATTTATCTAGTTATCGTGCTAAGCTTGTCATGAGAACCTTAGGTAGAAACCCTTTGGATGAAACATGTGTTTGAAGCATGTTATGGTTGATGATTGCAAGTGGTTGCAAGTGTTTGCAGGTGGTTACTCGTGGATGCATGATACACATTAGGCACTAGATCGGCTCACACACTCCTCATATTGCATGTGCATGGGTGTTTATGCATATTCTTGGATGAAATTTGTATGCAATCACATGGATGTTGCATATGGATGTATGATTGAGCACACATGTAGTTATTATACATTATGTTAGGGATTTGCATACATATGGATACATTTCACTAACATATTTCGCATTGATCATTGCATTAGATAAGTACATATACACACACTTTTGCATATGGTCATACAGCATTTAGAATCCTTTAAGGACAATGGTTGCTCGTGGATGATGTTTTGAGTAGATGGATGTTGGATGGTAGGATATGTTCTTCCTAACTTGAAGATATCGGGGACGAAATCCTTTAAGGAGGGGAGAATATAACAACCCGTATTTTCAATAAACTATTATAACATAAATCGAGGCAGAATTAAATTCAAAAATCAGAATCAGGGGAAACGGGCTATGCCATTGCGATCGTCTCGGAAAAATACGCGAAATAGAGTCCGAGTTTTCGAAAATCGGAGTCCGTATGACCCAGTTAAGGCCCATTGAAGTTTTCAGAAATTTCTATGCTAAAGACAGATTTAAATTTTAAATTAAAATCAGAGATTTGGGCTAATCAGGGTTAGGCGGGAAAATTCCCGCCAGGGGGCCCATGTCGACAGGCATGTCGACAGGGCACCCTGGGTGTCGACTGCCCTGTCGACAGCCCTGTCGACAGGGGGTGCCCAGGCAGCCCAGCCTGGTGCACCATTTCTAATTGGGGTTGGGTCAAGTGGCTTGGTTCTGGAGAATTCTAAGATCTGACGGGCCAAACCTAATCTAGGGTTAATCCTAGGGCCTAAAACACTCTAATTCTCTATAAATATACCCCTAATCCTACCCTAAAGCCTCATTAATCAATCTTGCAACTAAACTATGCCAAATTGAAACCTCAAATGGCCTCCATCTAAAATCCCTAGCCTCCACCTTCCTCAAAGTTTAATCCTATGATGATATGATGATCATACAACCTTTTCTATGTTGTATGAATGCTTAATAACTTGCATACTTCTTTAAGATGCAAGTTTGATTTGCTAAAGTTTGTGTTTTTGGGATTTTGCAAAAGGGTTTTCTTGTTTGAGGCTTTGTTTTGGTTTTTAAAAAGGGCTTCTTCATCTTATTTGGTGGATTTGTGGCTTGTTTATATTTGTAAGCCCTCTTACCTTCACTTTACAAACTTTGAAGTTAATGCTTGGTGAAAGTTGAGATTTATGTGAGTTTAGTTGATTATGCATGCTTATGCGAACTCACTATGTCATGTTTTATATGATTCATAAGTTATGCATGCTTATGCGAACTCACTATGTCATGTTTTATATGATTCATAAGATATGCATGCTTATGCGAGTTTATTATGTCATGTTCTACATGTTTCATGGGTTATGCATGTTTATGCAAGATCATCTTACCATGTTATGCAAGTTTAATGGATTATGCATGTTCACCTTACCATGTTATGCATAATTAATAAGCTATGCATGTTTATGCGGATTCACCATGACATGATTTACAAGTTTAACATGTATGCATGTTTATTATGACATGTGAAGTTCACCATGTATGTTATGCCAAGTTACCTTTTTATACCCTTATACGTTATGACGAATATGTAAGCGAGATAATGACGTTGGGAGGGTTTGGGTAAACTTAAAAATACATGAAACTAAAAGATTGGGAATTTACCTATTAAGTTAGGTCTACCCCTTGGGAATTTACCTATTAAGTTAGGTCTACCCAAGTATATGTTAACTTGTAAATACGTTTTGAAGTGGACATGACATTAGATAACATGATATGGCCAACTCGAGGTTAGACCTAGTTGTGGTGTAAATCTTCCCAGGTAACCACAACGTGGGGTCTAATGTGGGTAGTTGGTCATGTTGCACCATAAGACCCGAGGTTAGACCTAGACGTGGTGTAAATCTTCCCAGGTAACCACGGAAGTCTAATGTGAGAGGTTGGGTGCGTTAAGTAATTAATGCCTCATGATTAGGGTTAAGTCATGGCCCACTAATACTTAACCAATAATGGGGATGCGAGGATTAGATGGGGGTAAGTGGTTACACTTAGCTAATCTAATCCAGGTTTAGTGAGGGGTTAAAACCACACTTAACCCTCTTAGAAACCCTAGCAACGTGGTCTGTTCCAGCAGTAATCCCAGTTTGGTATCACTACAACCCTATAGCTAGGTTAGGGCGGGGCACGATTACTGGACTGATGTAAGCGACCAAAGCGACGGCTGAGTGGTACAGCGGTGCGGGTCCGGCGGGCTACGGACGTGCACGTAGTCCGATGTTGGACAAACTCGAGGCACGGGTACCAGTAGGCTTAGACTGTGCATTATTGCTTAGGTGTCTGGGGTTGACACCCGAGGGCTTGATACACCCAAGGGTGGACCCAGCGCAGTCTGACTACATCCATGTGGGCCGTATGGACACCAACACTCGACGTGTTAGGTTTATAGGGAGCCGATCGACTAGACCGTTGGGCTGGGCCTTATACTAAGGTCACTTCATGTTATTGGGCCAAAGTTTGGGCTAAGGGATCAAGATTTGTTTTGTGGGTTTGCTAGTACACTGTGGTGCAAAGATTAATCTCGTCTATGTGATGTCACCTTTATCTGTTGCCAGAATGTTCCTCTCAGTTTCCATCATACTGTTAACTTTATTAGTTTATAGATTGATCGTAGTAGGGCTTACCAGTCTTTTTGACTGACCTGTTTTCTTTCGCTTCTTTTCTTCCGTTTCCCCCCCCCCCCCCCCACAGGTTCTCAGGGAGGGACTACATCTGCTTAGTGGATCTTTGACTTGCTTGTTGGATAGCTCATGTATGGATCTGAGCTAGCTGTGGCTTATCTTTTATTTCTGGGGATTAGTACTGATGTTTACTATGTATTTTGTTATCACGTATCTAGACTGGAGTTGTATTTTGGATCATGACATTTTGATATTATGTACTTGACTATGTGGGTTTTTCTGTGATGATGATGGGTTTTTATCTGTTACCGCTGCTTTACTTATATTTATTTTTATATACTCTGTCTTGCTATATCTCTGTGCATGTTTACCTTCACAATAACGCCCCTCCAAAGCTAGTACATTCTAAGGAGTGATCCTAGTGGAGGTAGGGTGTTACATATTGTCTATGCCATAACCATATGAATAGAATGATTCATGTTTAAGTATTGTTTATGCCATAATTATATGAGTAGAATGATTCATGTTTAAGTATTGTCTATGCCATAACCATATGAATAGAATGATTCATGTTTAAGTATTGTCTATGCCATAACCATATGAATAGAATGATTCATGTTTAAGTATTGTTTATGCCATAATCATATGAATAAAATGATTCATGTTTAAGTATTGTCTATGCCATAATCATATGAATAGAATGATTCATGTTTAAGTATTGTTTATACCATAATTATATGAATAGAATGATTCATGTTTAAGTATTGTTTATGCCATGATTATATGGATTAAATGATTCATGTTATGCCATGATTATATGATGTTACAATTGCAAGTTCACATGTGCCTACTTTATGTTAATTGAATCGTTCGTTGCAAGTTCATGCGTTCACACTCCCCTTTTTCATGTTACCTTATAAACACCATCTATAAGCCTCCCCTTTTCATTTGGCTAAATTGGGTTTAAGTATTAAACCCAACACACCTTACATTGGAGCGAACGTGTAAAACGGGGGTAATGACGTTTGGGCTAAAATATAGAACATATGTGTTGGCATGTTCGATGCATGCCGACAATCTTGAAAAGCAATTAAGTGGCATAAATAAATTTTAATCAATAAAGATGAATTTGAATAATGGGCCGCAAATATTTACATATAAAAAGAAAAGAGACAAAATATGTAAATGTAGAAAATACGATGTGTTTAACCCGAGGTTGGATTGAGTTGTGATGTAAACCTGCCCGGAACCGCCCGGCTGTCCAGTAGTCACAACAATACCTATCTAATGTGGGTGGTTAAACACGGAGCCCAATAAGGACCCGAGGTTAGACTGAGTTGTGGCGTAAGACTGCCCGGACCCAACCGGCAACACGCAGCCACAACAATACCTGTCTAATGTGAGAGGTCAAGGCTTTAATAAGACAATTAAGGCTGAGTCAGGATTGATAGGATTAAGTAAATTATAGTAATACTTAATCAAAATGGAACATGCTAAACTAAACAGACTGATTGGGGGTTAGGTTTATTAAACACTTAACCAACTTAGCATGTTGGCTAGAAATAGAAAACCTAGTAGCGGGGGACCCTTTTCAGCAGTAACCCTACAAGGTGTATCAGGATACCCTGAACTAGGCACGGTGGGGCACAATTATTGGGCTGACTGTAAGAGGTCAAATCGACGGTGGTGGTGCAGCAGTGTAGGTTCTAACGGGGTGCGGGCGTGCACACACTCCGGCACAGAAAAATAAGGCACTGGGCACCAGTAGCATACCTGTGCATTCTAGAGTTGTGTCGGGCCGCCACCATGGGACTTGATACACCCCATAGTGGGACCAGCATAGGTAACTACAACAATGGGGGTCGTAAGACACATGTAACTATGCGAGTAGGAGCCGATCATCATAAAATGGATCACTTCACCCTGATTATGGGGTGCCTGTTGGGAACTAGTTTATATGGGTATAGAGATTAATATGGGGTACGATAGTATATTCGACCCTAGGCAACTTAACTAAGTTTATGGTGCTTTCCCATTTCCAGTTTATACTTATCATACCTAGTTCTTTATTCATAGACTGAATAGTCCTAGACTTACTCAGGCTTTATGTCTGACTCTACTTTTCTTTCGTCTTCTTTTCTTCCGTTCCCCCCCCCCCCCCAGGTCCACAGGGAGGGAATACCGCAGCTTGACCAGCTTTCACATCCAGCTTGAAGAGAAAGAATGTATTGCTTGGATCTTCTCCGTTTTGGACTATGGCTTTGGACAGCAATTAGGGGACTTTTGCAGTTTATTTATGTTTTCTTCATGCTTCTTTAAATAATGTAATCAAGACAGTTATGATTTTGGAAGTATTGTAAGACAATTATGGCATGGTTTGTGTAACACGTATTTTGATGAAATAAAAGTTGTTGTTTTCCGCTGTTCAAAAATATGTGTTATTATATCTGTCTTGTATATCTGTGACTTTTACTTATAAACCTCCACCAAAATTAGGGCATTCCCTTTGAGAGTGACCCTAACGGAGGTGGGGTGTTTCATTTGGTATCAGAGCATAGGTTTACCAGATAAGATAAAAAGTTTTGAACATTTATTTTCAAAAAGGAAATTTAAAGAAGCATTTTTAAAAGATGAAATATTATTTTATTTTAAAAAGGCAAAGTCCCCCAAAGCCATAGGTACTATCTCTTATCCTTCGTCTTGAATCTATCCTTTTTGTTTCAGCATGTCCGAAGAACATAACTTGCCAGAGGGTGTACCAATACCTGGTTGGTTTAGACGATTCTTAGAAGCAAGGGCCAATCAGCAAGGCCCTACCGTTCCTCCTCCCCCAGCTGTAGGGAATCATCCGGCTGCAGCAGCACCTCTTCCTCCACCCCGTCCGCGGGGAAGCACTTTTGCTAAGATATGTAAAGATTTTAAAGCTATGAGAGGAAAGGATTTTCATGGAACTGAGTCCTTCGTGGCAGCTAGAAATTGGCTGAAAGAAACCGAGGACTTATTCGTCATCTTTGAGGTAGAAGATAGGCAGAAAGTACAACTGGCAGTGTGGCTACTAAAGGGCGAGGCTTCCTACTGGTGGGAAGTCACTAATGCAGAAAGACCAGTGGAAACATGGGAGGACTTTAGGGCAAGGTTTGAGGCTAAATTTCTCTCAGACGCGGAAAGGAGTTTGCAGTTGGAAAAATTCTTATTTCTTAAGCAAGGGAACAAAACAGTCAAAGAGTATGTTAATCAGTTCGATGAGCTAGCTAGGTTCGGGCTGGACCTAGTCAACACCCCGCACAAGAAGGCTCTCCGTTTTGTCAAAGGGTTGAATGAGCCATTATACAGTTTGGCCATGACCCATATACCCATGGGAGCTACATATGAAAGGTTGGTACAAATGGCATTGCTGAACGAAGAGTATAAGGGCAAGAAGGAGACAAAGGCAGAAAGCTCTCAAGGGAAGAAAGAGGGTTTACAGCCCAAGAAGACAGACTTTAAGAAGGGCGGGAAAGACAACAAAGAGAAGAGGAAGTGTAATTTCTGTGGCAAAGTGGGGCACTTAGTAAAAGATTGCCAGAAAAAGAAGGCCAAGATGAATGGTGGGTGGTTTTCTTGCGGTGAGACAGGCCACATGGCTAAGGACAGCCCAAAGAAACGAGGACAGGGGCAGAGGGCTGGATCCACCACAGGGGCACAGGTTCATGTGCTAGAGGCGCCACCTCTGCAACAGCGAGGTATAAATACTTCTGTAGAAAGTGTAGTTTATCTTTATGATCACCCCGTTCGCACTTTATTTGATTTTGGCGCATCACACTCCTTTATCTCGTCTGCTTTAGTAGAATCTCTGCACTTAAAAACTAGTATGGTAGAGGACCCCTTAATTGTTTCAAACCCAATTGGGGGCCCGGCTCATTTGTCTATGATCTGTGTGGGATTGAAAATTTCTATTCTAAGCGTAGAGTTTAAATGTAGTGCCTTTGTTTTGGGCCATTGGTTGATTCTAGCGATGGAGTGGTTATCCAGTAAGGGTGACCATCTCGGTTTCGAAAAGAGGGTAGTTAGACTCTTGACTTGCCTCGGTAATACCCTCGAAGTCGCAGGTAACCTTTAGGGTTCTATCATGATTTGTTTCCTAGAATCTCTTGACACATTTATTGGTAATTTGTAATCCGATCGAGTAGTGTTCGCCACTAAGGCAGAAGGTTCATTTCGCTTATGCATGAGATTGTGGAGAATCACCTTAGTAAGTATATTTGGCAACATGGTTGGCATTTATTTCCAAGAGATAGTTCTTCTACGTGGAATACCTGATAGTAAGTGGACAAGATCTAAGAATCACTAGTGAATTTTGGAAACCATGTGTACGCCGTTATGTTTGAGCCGAGTATACTAGAAGTAGAGTAAGTGAAAGAGGAACGAGAGGCAACAGTGAAATAGGTTCCAACTCATATTTTGGAAACAAGAATTAAGAAGCTACGAAATTGTGAAGTTAAAGACGGACAAAGCATAATGGAGTTAAGCTCAAGGAAATGCGACTTAGAAGATTGAAGACTAGATTCGTGCATCATATCTCTTCTTAAGAGTATATCCTTGATCCCTCTCTTCCTGTAGAGCTTACTTGCATTCTATCTTTTGTGTATATCCTCTCGGTCCCATTCTCAATCCAATTTCTGTTGCAAACCCCATAGGGAGTATGACTCATCTGTTAGTAACACATGATGGGGCTTGAGGGTGTTCGTTGGTTTGACTAAACTTTTTTTGGGTTTTATAGGATACGGGTTGGTCTTAGGAAGGGACTCCCTTGTGACCTAAAAGGAGTCCATCAAGCTTAGTTTCCTAGAATCATATATAGTGGTTGGGTTGAGTAATTCTTTGGGTGTCAGTCTGATGTTGATTTCGGTCTTCGGGGCTGATGCTTAGAGAGTTCTTCTCCTAATCAATATATATGTGGCATAGATTTCCAGTTTTGACATTGCCTAATGGGCACAAAGTTTTTACTTGCTTCTATCATTCGACTATACCTTTAGATAGGAACAATTGGGTGTAAACATGTGTTTGAGACATGTTATGATTGATGGTTGCAAGTGATTGCTAGTGGTTGCTCGTGGTTGCATATACACACACAATCTAGGTTTTAGATCGGCTCAGTCACTTCATACTGCATATGCATATATGTATTTATATTCGTATATGGTTGAAGTTTAATGTGTTGTCATATGGATGTTGCATTTATATGAATGATTGTGCACTCATGTAGAATCATGAATGGGAGAATTTGCATACATAATGGATTCATGGCACTTACATAATTTGCATTAAGGAGGTCAACTGAATCAGTAGACCGCCTGATTTTGCATTAGATAAGTACATGTACACACACACTTCGCATATGATCATGAAGCATTAGAAGTCTTTTAAGGACAATGGATGCTCGTGTTCGATGGATGAGTAGATGGATGTTTGGATGTTAGGATGTACATTCTTCCTGAACTTGAAGATTTCGGGGACGAAATCCTTTTAAGTGGAGGAGAATGTAACACCCCATGTATTCTATGATGGTGAAATTCACAAATTGAAGTATAACTAATTTCAAATCAAAGAATTAAGGGAAACGGGACACGCCATTGCGTTCGTCTCGGAATTCTGCTTGAGATAGAGTCCGAGTTTGCGTAAAACGGATATCGTATGAAGAAGATATGGACGAACGAAATTTGGCGAAAAACCAGAAAACGGGTCAGAATGCACTGGCGCACTTGGGAAGTGCGCTAGAAAAAAATGAACTGGCGCACTTGGGAAGTGCGCCGGTACATTTTTAGCCTGGCGCACCTGCCAAGTGCGCCCAGGTCAAAATGACCTGCTGGTCAAGTCTTGGCTGGCCTGGTCTGTGTTTGGTCGATTTTCTGAGCCTTGCCTTGTCACTAGGGCTAGGTGTCAGCTCCTGGTTGGTCTCCCCTTCAAACGAACGGCTATTATTGAACCAAGCTCCATCGACGGTCTAAATCAACTCACAAACTCTATAAAAAGGACCTAAGACTAACCCTAATACACACAAACTAAAATGGAGATGAGACCGTCATGTTGCTGAGGAGAGACTAAAGATAGCCGTCAGAAATAGAGAGACAATTAGGAGATAAATCAAAAGCTTAAAGCAACGTTAATTGAATCAAAGCAACGCCTACAACAAAGGATAGCATCTCCAAATTCAGAATTCAGATTCCTGAATTGAAGATTCATCATACGTTGTAAGTAGAGTGCTATTCCGATGTGAATAATTAATTGCGTTTGATTTGTGTAAAATGCGAAATGGAATTGTGGCGATAAAAATCTATATTTGTATGTTGTTTTGACTCTAAACGATTTGGGAATGTTATGGTATACGATTGGATATTTGCAAGAATGTGATTTGCGTTGGAAGTTAACAATGAAATGGAATTGTGGTAATAATAATCTATATTTGTATGTTATTTTGATTCTAAACGATTTGGAAATGCTATGGTGTACGGTTGGATTCATACAAGTTTATGATTTATGTTGACAATCATATGTTGTGAAATTTTAATTGGGATTCATGCAAGTATATGATTCATTATTATGCTAATATGATGTAAATACTTTTATAATCACTTTTAGTGTGTAATTGGAATCGACTAAATACTATGATTTATATGAATTTATGTTGAAATTGGCAAATCATACTTTTGTATTAGAAACAAAAGTAAGCACCTTTATGAACATGACTAAACTATGTTTGGTATTATGCCTAGTTGAAACATGTTTTAGGCCTAAGTTGTTATCAAAACCATATGGTGTTATATGTGACACAATTAAGTTAGATTTACATTCCAATTGCAAGTTTACAACGATTCATGTTTATGTATTGTTTATGCCATAATCATATGAATAGAATGATTCATGTTTAAGTATTGTTTATGCCATAATCATATGAATAGAATGATTCATGTTTAAGTATTGTTTATGCCATAATCATATGAATAAATGATTCATGTTTAAGTATTGTTTATGCCATAATCATATGAATAGAATGATTCATGTTTAAGTATTGTCTATGCCATAACCATATGAATAGAATGATTCATGTTTAAGTATTGTCTATGCCATAACCATATGAATAGAATGATTCATCTTTAAGTATTGTTTATGCCATAAACATATGAATAGAATGATTCATGTTTAAGTATTGTCTATGCCATAACCATATGAATAGAATGATTCATGTTTAAGTATTGTCTATGCCATAACCATATGAATAGAATGATTCATGTTTAAGTATTGTTTATGCCATAATCATATGAATAGAATGATTCATGTTTAAGTATTGTCTATGCCATAATCATATGAATAGAATGATTCACATTTAAGTATTGTTTATACCATAATTATATGAATAGAATGATTCATGTTTAAGTATTGTTTATGCCATGATTATATGGATTAAATGATTCATGTTATGCCATGAGTATATGATGTTACAATTGCAAGTTCACATGTGCCTACTTTATGTTAATTGAATCGTTCGTTGCAAGTTCATGCGTTCACACTCCCCTTTTTCATGTTACCTTATAAACACCATGTTATAAGCCTCCCTTTTTCATTTGTCTAAATTGGGTTTAAGTATTAAACCCAACACACCTTACATTGGAGCGAACGTGTAAAACGGGGGTAATGACGTTTGGGCTAAAATATAGAACATATGTGTTGGCATGTTCGACGCATGCCAACAATCTTGAAAAGCAATTAAGTGGCATAAATAAATTTTAATCAATAAATATGAATTTGAATAATGGGCCGCAAATATTTACATATAAAAAGAAAAGAGACAAAATATGTAAATGTAGAAAATACGATGTGTTTAACCCGAGGTTTGATTGAGTTGTGATGTAAACCTGCCCGGAACCGCCCGGCTGTCCAGTAGTCACAACAATACCTATCCAATGTGGGTGGTTAAACACGGAGCCCAATAAGGACCCGAGGTTAGACTGAGTTGTGGCGTAAGACTGCCCGGACCGAACCGGCAACAGGCAGCCACAACAATACCTGTCTAATGTGAGAGGTCAAGGCTTTAATAAGACAATTAAGGCTGAGTCAAGATTGATAGGATTAAGTAAATTATATTAATACTTAATCAAAATGGAACATGCTAAACTAAACAGACTGATTGGGGGTTAGGTTTATTAAACACTTAACCAACTTAGCATGTTGGCTAGAAATAGAAAACATAGTAGCGGGGGACCCTTTTCAGCAGTAACCCTACAAGGTGTATAAGGATACCCTGAACTAGGCAGGGTGGGGCACGATTACTAGGCTGACTGTAAGAGGTCAAATCGACGGCGGTGGTGCAGCAGTGTAGGTTCTAATGGGGTGCGGGCGTGCACACACTCCGGCGCAGAAAAATAAGGCACTGGGCACCAGTAGCATACCTGTGCATTCTAGAGTTGTGTCGGGCCGCCACCATGGGACTTGATACACTCCATGGTGGGACCAGCATAGGTAACTACAACAACGGGGGCCGTAAGACACATGTAACTATGCGAGTAGGAGCCGATCATCATAAAATGGATCACTTCACCCTGATTATGGGGTGCCTGTTGGGAACTAGTTTATATGGGTACAGAGATTAATATGGGGTACGATAGTATATTCGACCCTAGACAACTTAACTAAGTTTATGGTGCTTTCCCATTTCCAGTTTATACTTATCATACCCAGTTCTTTATTCATAGACTGAATAGTCCTAGACTTACTCAGGCTTTATGTCTGACTCTACTTTTCTTTCGTCTTCTTTTCTTCCGTTCCTCCCCCCCCCCCCCCCAGGTCCATAGGGAGGGAATACCACAGCTTGACCAGCTTTCACATCCAGCTTGAAGAGAAAGAATGTATTGCTTGGATCTTTTCCGTTTTGGACTATGGCTTTGGACAGCAATTAGGGGACTTTTGCAGTTTATTTATGTTTTCTTCATGCTTCTTTAAATAATGTAATCAAGATAGTTATGATTTTGGAAGTATTGTAAGACAATTATGGCATGGTTTGTGTAACACGTATTTTGATGAAATAAAAGTTGTTGTTTTCCGCTGTTCAAAAATATGTGTTATTATATCTGTCTTGTATATCTATGACTTATACTTATAAACCTCCACCAAAATTAGGGCATTCCCTTTGAGAGTGACCCTAACGGAGGTGGGGTGTTTCAGTTATAATAATATTTATTATAATATTATGAAATTTTTGATTAATAGAAGTTGAGGTGTAATTACTTTTAACAGCTGTAAAACATATTTTAACAACCGCTAGAAACAGTTGAAAAAAAGGTTGACTTTATTACGATTGCCAGTTGTACTAGACATATTACAACTGTTTTTGGCAGTTGTGAAAGGGTATTTTTTGTTTTAGTGGTAACTGTGGCAACACCTGTACCGATATTGCCATAGGGCCTCAAAGGCATTGCCATTGACTCTAAGGCAACATGGAAAAAGGCAACCCCAAAAAAGTGTTGCCATAGGTCATTTTTTGCCTATAGCAACACTTTTTGGCACCTACTGCGTCACTTCTCTAGGGTTGTCGTAGGCCATCTATGGCGTAGTGAAACTACCACGCCATTTCAGGCTCATTTTATAATTAAAATAAATTTATACTTTCTAACTTCGATTTAAATAAATTTTAAATCGTTATTATTTAAAATAAATCAGTTTAAATATTCAAAATCCATTAAAAATAGCTAAAATAAAATTTTTAAATTGGTTCCGATTTTCCGGGTTGTTACAAAAGCATACAGCAACGATAGAATAAAAAAGATAATGGGTTTTCTCTAGATCACGTGACAATACATCCTCATGGGACCAACCCATATAGCCATGTGGATTACCCGGTTTCTTCCATTTCCTGGTTGATGAGGCTTGTGGTTATAATTACCTTTTTAAGACAGCACACCACCATTCACTTTGAATGCCACATCGTCAGATTCGTCAGAAATCACTAATTGATTCCCATTAAAATACTCTGGGTGTTATGCTAATGTAGTTTCCTCCTTTGCCGCCAAACTTGGCATGTTTGAAGAAATCAACGTACGTGACTCCTTTGGAAATACTCTGTCATACATTCATCCATACAAGTCATCCATGAACGTGATGAACCGAAGACATCCTCCTGCCACATCCACCACACCAAAACAGGTGATTCCCAATGAATATAACTGTCACAAACGATTACGGCAACGCTTAGTAGTGTTGCTATGGAGGCGTTGTAATTTATTTTCAACGCATATAAGCGTTGGTAGATTTACTCTCCTAATACTCATAAGAGTTGGTAGATATTGTTTGCAATGCTTATACATGTTGCAATATTTTGGTTTGCAACGCTTATACATGTTGCAATATTTTGGTTCACAACAAATATAAATGTAGATAGTAGCAGAAATATGTATTAGTAATTCTTATATTCTAATGTTAACAGTCAATTAATATCTAATATGATTATAATTTAGACGATATTTAATATGAATCCAAAACTAATATTATTCTCGATTAAAAAAGTATAACTCAATAAATACAAATAGATAAAATTCATAATCAAATATTGACATAGAATATCATTTAACAGCAGACAGGTACAATACATACTTAAGTTGCTAAATTCAATACATAATTAAGTTTCTAAGTTAAATACATAAATGAAACCCTACAAACACTAAATATGAAATTCTGACCATATAACGAAGTCCCTATTTGAAAAATCACGTAACTTGTACATTCCATTTTGAGGACCATCATAAATTGGTGCATCCGGTTCAAGAACATTTGGTTCAAGATCTTCTATGCACCATTAAAACTACCATCCAATTTCCACTTTTCTTCCATTACCTCTAGAAGTGTCTGCATTCATTTAATATCACATTAAATTTAAAATTTATGTTCCTTGTTAAAAACATGAGTATGCATCATGTTAAAAAACATTAAATTGTAGGTTCAATTTAAAACTAAGCCTAATGGCTCAGTTAAACAGAACCGACTGGATCAGTTTTAACCTAAGCCTACAAGGCTCAGTAAAATAAGCCATCTCAGTTTAAAATTGATCATACATATGGCTCACTAAAACTTAGCCATTAGGCTCAATTAAACTAAACCTAATGGCGCAGTAAAACTGAGCCTAATAAGTCCAGTAAGCTCAGTTAAATTAAGCCTATTAGGCTCAAATTTTCCAACTAAATTATGTCATGTTGTAGATGCCTAAAGATACAATTGTATAAAAGTTCAATTTGGTTGGTGATTTAGTTTTAGCCAAGATTCGTTATAGGTTTGGGACTATCAATACATTAATTTTGTGTATCTCATCAAACCACAGAGTTTTGTTGATGTTTAAGGACTTTGAAAAATTAACAGTCATTGATCCTTGTCTCTATCGTGTATGGAAAGCAATTTGCTCAAGGTTATATTTGTAATAGTCAAGTTCAGTACAATTCAACTATTTCTGAAAACCAAATTGCGGGAAATGGAGATTGCCAAAAAAAGTTATAGAGGATATGGGACATCTAGAACCTTTTGATCTTAAATATGTTGCAATAGGAAATGAAGATTGCGGGAAACCAAATAATCGAGGTTTATTTCTTTGTAATAATCACTTTCAATTTAATTTGTGTGGTTGAATTGTATACTATATGATATGTATAAAAACATCAAAGATTATTATAACACCCCACCTCCGCTAGGGTCACTCACAAAGGGAATGCACTAGCTTTGGTGGAGCATTATCTAGGTAAACATACACAGAAATATTACAAGACAGAACATATAAAACATCGGAAGAAGAACCAAATTTCATTGCTTTAAAATCTAGAAAGGTCTGAAGCCTTTTACATCAAAATGCTATTAAATCCATTACATCGAAATCTGTCTTGCAATAGTAAAGAAGCATAAAACCATAGTCATAAATCATTCCCCAATAAAACAGCAAAGCAAGCTATAGCCAAGAGAAATCCAAATAGTACATGAAAGAGCCTTGGAGCTTGGTAAGATCCGAACTAAGCTGTATTCCCACCCTGCGAACCTGGGGGGGGACAAAAGAAAAAGAGGTGAAACAAACTGGGTCAGTCATAAATACTGAGTAAGTCCTAGTGGCTTTCAGCATAAAAACAGGTGAAGATAATATGGCATGAATAAACTGAAAGTAAACATAAGCATGATGACAAGGTAAGCTACATGCACGATGAATCAAGTATAACATTGCAAGGTTTCTATTAAGTATAATATCGCAAGATTTCTAAGCTTCACCATTCCACTATTTTCTTTGATTTCCTATGTTCTCTGCACCAACTGTACTAGTACCCCAACCCGTATCATCCTTTCCATGTATATGTACAGTCCCTTGCCGTATATCGTATGGGTTTCATCACGTATTTCTATACTACTTCAACGTAGTGACACCATTCTTGAAATCGTTTGGACCGCCACCCTTGTTTTGGCTAGGTTTCCTTATCATGAACTATCATGTGTTCAACTAGGATTTATGCCACCTAGGACCACTAGGGATTATGCTACCTAACGAACAACGCCCTTTTTACACGTAACGATCTATTAATCGATCGGCTCCCTACAAGTCCTAGCTCGTTCATGTGTCTGTGTCATACGGCCCAATCATGAAATGTAGTCACCTGTGCTAAGTCCACCATAGGGTGTATCAAGCCCTATGGTGCCAACCACCGACACGAATCAAGCATGCACAGTGTAAACCCACTGGTGCCCAATGCCTGCTTTTTCAACTCCGGACTACGTGCACGACCATAGTCCGCCTGAACCTACAATGGCGCACCAACTCAGCCGTCGTTCTGGTCGCTTACAATCAGCCCAGTAATCGTGCCCCACCCTGCCTAGTTCCAGGGTACCATGATACATCTAGTGGGTTACTGCTGAAAAGGACCGCGTAACTAGGGTTTCCGTCCAGTAGGTTAAGTGTTGTCATTTAAATTCGAGACTTAACCCCATCAGTCTAGCATGTCAAGTTGGTTAAGTGTTGTCATTCAAGTTCGTGACTTAACCCGCCTACGTGTCATGTCAAATTGGCTAAGTGTTGTCGTTCAAGTTCATGACTTAGCCCTACGAATCATGTGTCAAGTTCATTAAGTATATTCAAGCGGTTCATGACTTAACCCTATCAAATCATCGTGTCAAATTGGTTAAGTATATTCAAGTGGTTCATGACTTAACCCTATCAAATCATCGTGTCAAATTGGTTAAGTATATTCAAGCGGTTCGTGACTTAACCCTATCAGGTCATCGTGTCAAATTGGTTAAGTATATTCCAGTGGTTCATGACTTAATCCTATCAAATCATCGTGTCAAATTGGTTAAGTATATTCAAGCGGTTCATGGCTTAACCCGCCCACGTATCATGCTAAGTTGGTTAAGTATTATCTATATGTTCAAGTTGACTTAACCCTGCCACGTGTCATGCTATATTGGTTAAGTGTCATTAATCTAGCCATATTACTTAACCCACCCATTGGTCTGGTCAACTATTATGTTGGTTAAGCCCACATTTAAAAGTTTTACATGTTCTTAACTCATACCGATTAGGTCCACATTTACATATCAAATTTCCATGTCATCCCACCTAACCCTCTAACCATACCCACGTCTTATTATGGTTAGCATTCCTTAATTCATTCATTATGACGAACGAATCATGACCTCTCACATTAGACCGTGCATTTTGTGGCCACTGGATTTGCCGGGCGGTTCCGGGCAGATTTACACCACAAACTGGGTCTAACCTCGTGTCATAAATCGTTACGCCTACAATTTGTCCTTCGACCTCTCACATTAAACTGACACTTTGTGGCTACTGGATTTGCCGGGCGGTTCCGGGCAGATTTACACCACAAACTGAGTCTAACCTCGTGTCAAAGATTCGTTAATGGTCGTATTCCACCCAAAACCCTAATATCAGTTCATGTGTTTAACATATAGAAATGTTCATGTTCGTGTTCAAGTCAATTATCCAATACACGGCCATTTTCATGTTTCAAATTCCCAAGTTCCAAAATTACATGAAAATTTATATATATATATATATATATATATATATATATATATATATATATATGGATATATATACCCAATTCTAGTCAGATTACATATGTCCAATTCTTGCCTATTTACATGTATGCCAAGTTTATGCTATTTCACCAATATCGAGTTCTAGCCAAAATTGCATGTATCATGCCCAAATAAACCCAAATCATGATTCATGATGTAGTTATCCCAAACTGTAATCTTTTTTATTACAACACACGCCAACTACCCAAGTTCATAATACATATTTATGCCAATTATCAAATTTACAATCGCTTTTATATTCAAATCCCCAATTCTACATATGCCCAATCGTAAGCCTAATCTTTTGATTTAATTTACATAGGCCTGAACTCGTGGTTTAATTTACATGCCAAATTACATACATGTTATATATACCAAATCTCATGTTACATTACATAGATCATATTTGTGTCAAATTCCATGTATATAATATTTATGCAAATTTGTTCATAACAAGATTATACCAAAATTTACAGATCAAGCCCAAACTTGCAAATATAATGAAAATATCCAATTTCGTGTTGCCAATTTACATCATATTCATATAGGCAATAATCCCATAATTCTCCCTTATACATATCGTACACAAATCGCTATTTTAGGCCAAGGTCCGAAATTGACCAAGGTTCATGAAAGAAAATAAATTGGGGGAGATAAAAATTGAATAAAAATGAGATCAGAGGAAAACATCATCATAGGCATAAATATTACAACCTGATGATAACTTCATTATGAATCAAGAAAACTGCTGAATAGATCATAAACTTGTCATGAGCATAAAGATAGACAAGTCCCAAAACACAAGATTAAAGGAGCAACAAAAATAGATCAGAATCGATAAACATACTTAAATCCAAGTCCACTTTATTCCATGGCCACATTATAATTAAATGTTTAAATCTAAAAATAACTAGAACTTACAGAGCATGGCTAGTGAATTAGGAACTGAAATTGTCATAGAACGTTTGTAGTAGTGTTGATTTATTGTTTGAACCATTGTTGAAGCTTTGTTCTTCGAATGTTTGCACTTTAATTTGGGGGCGGCGGCCTTGGTTCAAGAGGGAGTTCAGCAGCATAATAGTGTAAGAATGATTTGATATGAATTAGGTTAGGTCTAAGGGTGTTTTTATAGGTGTAGCAACTAGTTTAGGCCCTTAGATTAACCCTAGAATCAATCCGGACCGTCAAAAAACGTCTCAGGCTTCAAAAATGAGTTCTGGGTCAAACCAGGCCGACCTGTAAGGGGGGAGGTCGACACTATGGTCGACTTGGGGGGTAGGTCGACCCTATGGTCGACCTGGAGGGGTAGGTTAACCCTATGGTCGACCCCCTGGTCCAGTGCTGCCTGAAAACTGCTGAAAACTTGTACAGGCCATAACTTCTTCATCCGGACTCCGATTTTCGAAAACTCGGACTCTATTTTATGTAAAATTTCGAGACGAACGCAATGGCGTAACCCGTTTCCCTGATTCTGACTTTAAAATTTAATTCTGCCTTGATTTCTTGTTTTAGCATGTTATAAAAATACGGGTTGTTACATTCTCCCCTCCTTAAAGGATTTCGTCCCCGAAATCTTCAAGTTAAGAAGAATGTGTCCTACCATCCAATCATCCATCTACTCAATCATCAATCACAGACATCCATTGTCCTGAAGAGATTTCTAATGTTGTATGAACATATGCAGAAAGTGTGTGTATATGTTCCTTATTTAACGCAAGTGATCAGGCCTGATTGATCTTCTTAATGCAGAATATGTTTGGTGCAATGAGTCCAACATGTATGCAAATAGTCCTAGTCACAAAAACACTATATGTGTGCACAAACATCCATCCATATGCATCATCCATATGATAACACATCCAATTTCATCCATAAACAAGCATAAACACTCATGCATATGCAATATGGAAATGTGTCTGAGCCGATCTAGTGCCTAATGTGTTATGCAACCATGAGCAACCACTAGCAGCCACTTGCAACCATCAATCATTACATGTCTCAAACACATGTTTCACCCAATTGTTCCTACCTAAAGATATAGCCGAATGATAGAAGCAAGTAAAAACTTTGTGCCCATTAGGCAATGTCAAAACTGGAAATCTACATCACATATACACTGAATCGGAGAAGAACTCCCTAAGCACCAACCCATATCCTATAAAACCCAAAAAGTTTAGTCAACCCAATGGACACCCTCAAACCCCAACATATATCACAACCAGATGAGTCATACTCCTTATGGGGTTTGCAACAGAAATAAGATTGAGAATAGGACCGAGAGGATATACATAAAAGATAGCATGCAAGTAAGCTTTACAGGAAAAGAGGGATCAAAGATATATTCTTAAAAAGAGATATGATGCGCGTGTCTAGTCTTCAGTCTTCTAAATTGTATATCCTTGAGCTTAACTCCATTGTGCTTTGACCGTCTTTAACTTCACAATTTCGTAGTTCCTTAATTCTTGTTCCCAGAATATGAGTTGGAACTCATTTCGCTGTTGTCCCTCGTTCCACTTTCACTTATTCTTCTTCTAGTATACTCAGCCCAAACATAACTGCGTACTCATGGTTTCATGCAAGCTCTCCAAAATTCACTAGTGAATCTCGGATCTCGTTCACTTACTAGAAGGTATTCCACATAAATGAATTATCTCTTGAAAATAAACAAATGCCAACCATGTTGCCAAGAGTACTTACTAAGGTGATTTTCTATAACTCATGCATAAGCGAAATGAACCATCCGCCATAGTGGCGAATACTACTCGAGCGGATCGATAAATGTATCAAGAGATTCTAGGTAATTAAACATGGCAGAACCCTAAGGGTTACACTAGACTTCGAGGGCATTACCAAGGCAAGTCAAGCGTCTAACTACCCTCTTTTCACACTCGAGAATGGTACCATTTCTGGACAACCACTCCATCCCTAGAATTAACCCATAGCCCAAAAACATAAGCTTTTCTTCTAAACTCAACACTTAGCATAGACATTCTCAAATCCAAACAAGTCATGAATAAATGAGCCGATTCCTAACAGGATTTGAGAATAAAATGGGATCCTCCACTACGCTAGTACTAAGGTGCAGAGACTCAACTATCGAAGCAGAAATAAAAAGGATGTGACGTACCATAATCAAAAAGGGTACAGACAGGATAGGAAGATAAACTAGGCTTTCCTACAGAAACATTTCTACCTTCTTGTTCTGAGCCTCATTCGCCTTAACCACCTTTATCCCCTCATATTTAATGGGTTAATAGGTCTCTCGAGAACTACCTCCATCGCACAACAATCCTTCAAAACTTGAAATAAGGTTCATCGCAGATGGAACTAATGTGACTATAGATGGAGGAAAGAAAGAAAAAGGGATTCAAATAAGGAAACAAAGGATAATGCTAATGGCCTTTGGGGAATCGCCTTTAAGAATAAAACTTTTCTTGAAAAATGCTTCTTTGTAAATGGTTTTGAAAATGATTTCAAAATGTTTTAAAAAGTTTTGCCTGGTCTGGTAACCTTCTGCTCTGATACCAAATGTAACACCCCACCTCCGCTAGGGTCACTCAAAAAGGGAATGCACCAGCTTTGGTGGAGCATTATCTAGGTAAACATACACAGAAATATTACAAGACAGAACATATAAAACAGCGGAAGAAGAACCAAATTTCATTGCTTTGAAATCTAGAAAGGTCTAAAGCCTTTTACATCAAAATGCTATGAAATCCATTACATCGAAATCTGTCTTGCAATAGTAAAGAAGCATAAAACCATAGTCATAAATCATTCCCCAAGTAAAACAGCAAAGCAAGCCATAGCCAAGAGAAATCCAAACAGTACATGAAAGAGCCTTGGAGCTCGGTAAGATCCGAACTAAGCTGTATTCCCACCCTACGAACCTGGGGGGGGGGGGGGGGGTTTGAACGAAAGAAAAAGAGGCGAAACAAACTGGGTCAGTCATAAAGACTGAGTAAGTCCTAGTGGCTTTCAGCATAAAAACAGGTGAAGATAATATGGCATGAATAAACTGAAAGTAAACATAGGCATGATGACAAGGTAAGCTACAGGCACGATGAATCAAGTATAACATTGCAAGGTTTCTATTAAGTATAACATCGCAAGACTTCTAACCTTCACCATTCCACTATTTTCTTTGATTTCCTATACCCTCTGCACCAACTGTACTAGTATCCCAACCCGTATCATCCTTTCCATGTATATGTACAGTCTCTTTCCGTATATCGTACGGGTTTTATCATGTATTTCTATACTACTTCAACGTAGTGCAACCTTTCTTGAAATCGTTTGGACCGCCACCCTTGTTTTGGCTAGGTTTCCTTATCATGAACAATCGCGTGTTCAACTAGGATTTATGCCACCTAGGACCACTAGTGATTATGCTACCTAACGAACAACGCCCTTTTCCACGTAACGATCTATTAATCGATCGGCTCCCTACGAGTCCTAGCTCGTTCATGTGTCTGTATCATATGGACCAATCATGAAATGTAGTCACCGGTGCTAGGTCCACCATTGGGTGTATCAAGCCCTATGGTGCCAACCACCGACACGAATCAAGCACGCACAGTGTAAACCTACTGGTGCCCAATGCCTGCTTTTTCAACTCCGGACTACGTGCACGACGATAGTCCGCCTGAACCTACAATGGCGCACCAACTCAGCCGTCGTTCTGGTCGCTTACAATCAGCCTAGTAATCGTGCCCCACCCTGCCTAGTTCCAGGGTACCATGATACATCTAGTGGGTTACTGCGGAAAAGGACTGCGTAACTAGGGTTTCCGTCCAGTAGGTTAAGTGTTGTCATTTAAATTCGAGACTTAACCCCATCAGTCTAGCATGTCAAGTTGGTTAAGTGTTGTCATTCAAGTTCGTGACTTAACCCGCCTACGTGTCATGTCAAATTGGCTAAGTGTTGTCGTTCAAGTTCATGACTTAGCCCTACGAATCATGTGTCAAGTTCGTTAAGTATATTCAAGCGGTTCATGACTTAACCCTATCAAATCATCGTGTCAAATTGGTTAAGTATATTCAAGTGGCTCATGACTTAACCCTATCAAATCATCGTGTCAAATTGGTTAAGTATATTCAAGTGGTTCGTGACTTAACCCTATCAGGTCATCGTGTCAAATTGGTTAAGTATATTCAAGTGGTTCTTGACTTAACCCTATCAAAACATCGTGTCAAATTGGTTAAGTATATTCAAGCGGTTCGTGGCTTAACCAGCCCACGTATCATGCTAAGTTGGTTAAGTATTATCTATATGTTCAAGTTGACTTAACCCTGCCACGTGTCATGCTATATTGGTTAAGTGTCATTAATCTAGCCATATTACTTAACCCACCCATTGGTCTGATTAACTATTATGTTGGTTAAGCCCACATTTAAAAGTTTTACATGTTCTTAACTCATACCGGTTAGGTCCAAATTTACATGTCAAATTTCCATGTCATCCCACCTAACCCTCTAACCATACCCACGTCTTATTATGGTTAGCATTCCTTAATTCTTTCATTATGACGAACGAATCATGACCTCTCACATTAGACCATGCATTTTGTGGCCACTGGATTTGCCGGGAGGTTCCGGGCAGATTTACACCACAAACTGGGTCTAACCTCGTGTCATAAATCATTACGCCTATAATTTGGCCTTCGACCTCTCACATTAGACTGACACTTTGTGGCTACTGGATTTGTCGGGCGGTTCCGGGCAGATTTACACCATAAACTGAGTCTAACCTCGTGTCAAAGATTCGTTAATGGTCGTATTCCACCCAAAACCCCAATATCAGTTCATGTGTTTAACATATAGAAATTTTCATGTTCGTGTTCAAGTCAATTATCCAATACACGGTCATTTTCATGTTTCAAATTCCCAACTTTACATATTAATAAACATATGCCCAAGTTCCAAAATTACATGCCAATTTATATATATATATATATATTTATATATATATATATATATATATATATCGATATATATATATACCCAATTCTAGTCAGATTACATATGTCCAATTCTTGCCTATTTACATGTATGCCAAGTTTATGCTATTTCACCAATATCGAGTTCTAGCCAAAATTGCATGTATCATGCCCAAATAAACCCAAATCATGATTCATGATGTAGTTATCCCAAACTGTAATCTTTTTTATTACAACACACGCCAACTACCCAAGTTCATAATACATATTTATGCCAATTATCAAATTTACAATCGCTTTTATATTCAAATCCACAATTCTACATATGCCCAATCGTAAGCCTAATCTTTTGATTTAATTTATATAGGCCCGAACTCGTGGTTTAATTTACATGCCAAATTACATGCATGTTATATATACCAAATCTCATGTTACATTACATAGATCATATTTGTGCCAAATTCCATGTATATAATATTTATGCAAATTTGTTCATAACAAGATTATACCAAAATTTACAGATCAAGCGCAAACTTGCAAATACAATGATAATATCCAATTTTGTGTTGCCAATTATTACATCATATTCATATAGGCAATAATCCCATAATTCCCCCTTATACATATCGTACGCAAATCACGATTTTAGGCCAAGGTCCGAAATTGACCAAGGCTCATGAAAGAAAATGAATTGGGGGAGATAGAAATTGAATAAAAATGAGATCAGAGGAAAACATCATCATAGGCATAAATATTACAACTTGATGATAACTTCATTATGAATCAAGAAAACTGCTGAATAGATCATAAACTTGTCATGAGCATAAAGATCGACAAGTCCCAAAACACAAGATTAAAGGAGCAACAGAAATAGATCAAAATTGATAAACATACTTAAATCCAATTCCACTTTATTCCATGGCCACATTATAATTAAATGTTTAAATCTAAAAATAACTAGAACTTACAGAGCATGGCTAGTGAATTGGGAACTGAAATTGTCATAGAACGTTTGTAGTGTTGATTTATTGTTTGAACCATTGTTGACGCTTTGTTCTTCGAATTGATTTGAGTTTGAATGTTTGCACTTTAATTTGGGGGCGGCGGCCATGGTTAAAGAGGGAGTTCAGCAGCATAATAGTGTAAGAATGATTTGATATGAATTAGGTTAGGTCTAAGGGTGTTTTTATAGGTGTAGCAACTAGTTTAGGCCCTTAGATTAACCCTAGAATCAATCCGGACCGTCAAAACACGTCTCAGGCTTCAAAAATGAGTTCTGGGTCAAACCAGGCCGACCTGTAGGCGGGAGGTCGATACTATGGTCGACCTGGGGGGTAGGTCGACCCTATGGTCGTCCGGGGGGGGTAGGTCGACTCTATGGTCGACCCCCTGGTCCAGTGCTGCCTGAAAACTGCTGAAAACTTGTATAGGCCATAACTTCTTCATCCGGACTCCGATTTTTGAAAACTCGGACTCTATTTTATGTAAAATTTCGAGACGAACGCAACGGTGTAACCCGTTTCCCTGATTCTGACTTTAAAATTTAATTCTAACTTGATTTCTTGTTTAAACATGTTATAAAAATACGGGTTGTTACATTCTCCCCTCCTTAAAGGATTTCGTCCCCGAAATCTTCAAGTTAAGAAGAATGTGTCCTACCATCCAATCATCCATCTACTCAATCATCAATCATAGGCATCCATTGTCCTTAAGAGATTTCTAATGTTGTATGAACATATGCAGAAAGTGTGTGTATATGTTCCTTATTTAACGCAAGTGATCAGGCCTGATTGATCTTCTTAATGCAGAATATGTTTAGTGCAATGAGTCCAACATGTATGCAAATAGTCCTAGTCACATAAACACTATATGTGTGCACAAACATCCATCCATATGCATCATCCATATGACAACACATCCAATTTCATCCATAAACAAGCATAAACACTCATGCATATGCAATATGGAAATGTGTCTGAGCCGATCTAGTGCCTAATGTGTGTTATGCAATCTCGAGCAACCACTAGCAGCCACTTGCAACCATCAATCATAACATGTCTCAAACACATATTTCACCCAATTGTTCCTACCTAAAGATATAGCCGAATGATAGAAGCAAGTAAAAACTTTGTGCCCATTAGGCAATGTCAAATCTGGAAATCTACGTCACATATATACTGAATAGGAGAAGAACTCCCTAAGCACCAGCCCATATCCTATAAAACCCAAAAAGTTTAGTCAACCCAATGGACACCCTCAAACCCCAACATATATCACAACCAGATGAGTCATACTCCTTATGGGGTTTGCAACAGAAAGAGAATAGGACCGAGAGGATATACATAAAAGATAGCATGCAAGTAAGCTTTACAGGAAAAGAGGGATCAAAGATATATTCTTAAAAAGAGATATGACACGTGTGTCTAGTCTTCAGTCTTCTAAGTTGTATTTCCTTGAGCTTAACTCCATTGTGCTTTGACCGTCTTTAACTTCACAATTTCGTAGTTCCTTAATTCTTGTTCCCAGAATATGAGTTGGAACTCATTTCACTGTTGTCCCTCGTTCCACTTTCACTTATTCTTCTTCTAGTATACTCGGCCCAAACATAACTGCGTACTCATGGTTTCATGCAAGCTCTCCAAAATTCACTAGTGAATCTTGGATCTCGTTCACTTACTAGAAGGTATTTCACATAAATGAATTATCTCTTGAAAATAAACAAATGCCAACCATGTTGCCAAGTGTACTTACTAAGGTGATTTTCTATAACTCATGCATAAGCGAAATGAACCATCCGCCTTAGTGGCGAACACTACTCGAGCGGATCGATAAATGTATCAAGAGATTCTAGGTTATTAAACATGGCAGAACCCTAAGGGTTACACTAGACTTCGAGGGCATTACCAAGGCAAGTCAAGCGTCTAACTACCCTCTTTTCATACTCGAGAATGGTACCATTTCTGGACAACCACTCCATCCCTAGAATTAACCTATAGCCCAAAAACATAAGCTTTTCTTCTAAACTCAACACTTAGCATAGACATTCTCAAATCCAAACAAGTCATGAATAAATGAGCCGATTCCTAACAGGATTTGAGAATAAAATGGGATCCTCCACTAAGCTAGTACTAAGGTGCAGAGACTCAACTATCGAAGCAGAAATAAAAAGGATGCGATGTACCATAATCAAAAAGGGTACAGACAGGATAGGAAGATAAACTAGGCTTTCCTACAGAAACATTTCTACCTTCTTGTTCTGAGCCTCATTCGCCTTAACCACCTTTATTCCCTCATATTTAACGTGTTAATAGGTCTCTCGAGAACTACCTCCATCGCACAACAATCCTTCAAAGCTTGAAATAAGGTTAGTCGCAGATGGAACTAATGTGACTATAGATGGAGGAAAGAAAGAAAAAGGGATTCAAACAAGGAAACAAAGGATAATGCTAATGGCCTTTGGGGAATCGCCTTTAAGAATAAAACTTTTCTTGAAAAATGCTTCTTTGTAAATGGTTTTGAAAATGATTTCAAAAGGTTTTAAAAACTTTTGTCTAGTCTGGTAACCTTCTGCTCTGATACTAAATGTAACACCCCACCTCCGCTAGGGTCACTCACACAGGGAATGCACTAGCTTCGGTGGAGCATTATCTAGGTAAACATACACAGAAATATTACAAGACAGAACATATAAAACAGCCGAAGAAGAACCAAATTTCATTGCTTTAAAATCTAGAAAGGTCTAAAGCCTTTTACATCAAAATGCTATTAAATCCATTACATCGAAATCTGTCTTGCAATAGTAAAGAAGCATAAAACCATAGTCATAAATCATTCCCCAAGTAAAACAACAAAGCAAGCCATAGCCAAGAGAAATCCAAACGGTACATGAAAGTGCCTTGGAGCTTGGTAAGATCCGAACTAAGTTGTATTCTCACCCTGTGAACCTTGGGGGGGGGGGGGGGGAAAGGAAAGAAAAAGAGCCGAAACAAACTGGGTCAGTCATAAAGACTGAGTAAGTCCTAGTGGCTTTCAGCATAAAAATAGGTGAAGATAATATGGGATGAATAAACTGAAAGTAAACATAAGCATGATGACAAGGTAAGCTACAGGCACGATGATTCAAGTATAACATTGCAAGGTTTCTATTAAGTATAACATCGCAAGATTTCTAAGCTTCACCATTCCACTATTTTCTTTGATTTCCTATACCCTCTGCACCAACCGTACTAGTACCCCAACCCGTATCATCCTTTCCATGTATATGTACAGTCCCTTGCCATATATCGTACGGGTTTCATCACGTATTTCTATACTACTTCAACGTAGTGCAACCATTCTTAAAATCGTTTGGACCGCCACCCTTGTTTTGGCTAGGTTTCCTTATCATGAACTATCGCGTGTTCAACTAGGATTTATGCCACTTAGGACCACTAGGGATTATGCTACCTAACGAACAACGCCCTTTTCCACGTAACGATCTATTAATCAATCGGCTCCCTACAAGTCCCAGCTCGTTCATGTGTATGTGTCATACGGCCCAATCATGAAATGTAGTCACCTGTGCTAGGTCCACCATATGGTGTATCAAGCCCTATGGTGCCAACCACCGACACGAATCAAGCACGCACAGTGTAAACCTACTGGTGTCCACTGCCTGCTTTTTCAACTCCGGACTACGTGCACGACCATAGTCCGCCTGAACCTACAATGGCGCACCAACTCAGCCGTCGTTCTGGTCGCTTACAATCAGCCCAGTAATCGTGCCCCACCCTGCCTAGTTCCAGGGTACCATGATACATCTAGTGGGTTACTGCTGAAAAGGACCGCGTAACTAGGGTTTCCGTCCGGTAGGTTAAGTGTTGTCATTTAAATTCGAGACTTAACCTCATCAGTCTAGCATGTCAAGTTGGTTAAGTGTTGTCATTCAAGTTCATGACTTAACCCGCCTACATGTCATGTCAAATTGGCTAAGTGTTGTCGTTCAAGTTCATGACTTAGCCCTACGAATCATGTGTCAAGTTCATTAAGTATATTCAAGCGGTTCATGACTTAACCCTATCAAATCATCGTGTCAAATTGGTTAAGTATATTCAAGTGGTTCATGACTTAACCCTATCAAATCATCGTGTCAAATTGGTTAAGTATATTCAAGCGGTTCGTGACTTAACCCTATCAGGTCATCGTGTCAAATTGGTTAAGTATATTCCAGTGGTTCATGACTTAACCCTATCAAATCATCGTGTCAAATTGGTTAAGTATATTCAAGCGGTTCATGGCTTAACCCGCCCACGTATCATGCTAAGTTGGTTAAGTATTATCTATATGTTCAAGTTGACTTAACCCTGCCACGTGTCATGCTATATTGGTTAAGTGTCATTAATCTAGCCATATTACTTAACCCACCCATTGGTCTGGTTAACTATTATGTTGGTTAATCCCACATTTAAAAGATTTACATGTTCTTAACTCATACCGATTAGGTCCACATTTACATATCAAATTTCCATGTCATCCCACTTAACCCTCTAACCATACCCACGTCTTATTATAGTTAATATTCCTTAATTCATTCATTATGACGAACGAATCATGACTTCTCACATTAGACCGTGCATTTTGTGGCCACTGGATTTGCCGGGCGGTTCCGGGCAGATTTACACCACAAACTGGGTCTAACCTCGTGTCATAAATCGTTACGCCTACAATTTGGCCTTCGACCTCTCACATTAGACTGACACTTTGTGGCTACTGGATTTTCCGGGCGGTTCCGGGCAGATTTACACCACAAACTGAGTCTAAACTCGTGTCAAAGGTTCATTAATGGTCATATTCCACCCAAAACCCCAATATTAGTTCATGTGTTTAACATATAGAAATGTTCATGTTCGTGTTCAAGTCAATTATCCAATACACGGTCATTTTCATGTTTCAAATTCCCAACTTTACATATTAATAAACATATGCCCAAGTTCCAAAATTACATGCCAATTTATATATATATATATATATATATATATATATGGATATATATATATATACCCAATTCTAGTCAGATTACATATGTCCAATTCTTGCCTATTTACATATATGCCAAGTTTATGCTATTTCACCCATATCGAGTTCTAGCCAAAATTGCATGTATCATGCCCAAATAAACCCAAATCATGATTCATGATGTAGTTATCCCAAACTGTAATATTTTTTATTACAACACACGCCAACTACCCAAGTTCATAATACATATTTATGCCAATTATCAAATTTACAATTGCTTTTATATTCAAATCCCCAATTCTACATATGCCCAATCGTAAGCCTAATCTTTTGATTTAATTTACATAGGCCCGAACTCGTGGTTTAATTTACTTGCCACATTACATACATGTTATATATACCAAATCTCATGTTACATTACATAGATCATATTTGTGCCAAATTCCATGTGTATAATATTTATGCAAATTTGTTCATAATAAGATTATACCAAAATTTACATATCAAGCCCAAACTTGCAAATACAATGATAATATCCAATTTCATGTTGCCAATTATTACATCATATTCATATAGGCAATAATCCCATAATTCCCCCGTATACATATTGTACGCAAATCGCGATTTTAGGCCAAGGTCCGAAATTGACCAAGGTTCATAAAAGAAAATAAATTGAGGGAGATAGAAATTGAATAAAAATGAGATCAAAGGAAAACATCATCATAGGCATAAATATTACAACTTGATGATAACTTCATTATGAATCAAGAAAACTGCTGAATAGATCATAAACTTGTCATGAGCATAAAGATAGACAAGTCCCAAAACACAAGACTAAAGGAGCAATAGAAATAGATCAGAATCGATAAACATACTTAAATCCAATTCCACTTTATTCCATGGCCACATTATAATTAAATGTTTAAATCTAAAAACAACTAGAACTTACAGAGCATCGCTAGTGAATTAGGAACTGAAATTATCATAGAACGTTTGTAGTAGTGTTGAATTATTGTTTGAACCATTGTTGAAGCTTTGTTCTTCGAATTGATTTGAGTTTGAATGTTTGCACTTTAATTTAGGGGCGGCGGCCATGGTTCAAGAGGGAGTTCAGCAGCATAATAGTGTAAGAATGATTTGATATGAATTAGGTTAGGTCTAAGGGTGTTTTTATAGGTGTAGCAACTAGTTTAGGCCCTTAGATTAACCCAAGAATCAATCCGGACCGTCAAAACACGTCTCAGGCTTCAAAAATGAGTTCTGAGTCAAACCAGGCCGACCAGGTCAACCTGTAAGGGGGGGAGGTTGACATTATGGTCGACCTGGGGGGTAGGTCGACCTTATGGTCGACCTGAGGCGGTAGGTCGGCCCTATGGTCGACCCCTAATCCAGTGCTGCCTGAAAACTGCTGAAAACTTGTACAGGCCATAACTTCTTCATCCGGACTCCGATTTTCGAAAACTCGGACTCTATTTTATGTAAAATTTTGAGACGAACGCAATGGCGTAACCCGTTTCCCCTGATTCTGACTTTAAAATTTAATTCTGCCTTGATTTCTTGTTTTAACAAGTTATAAAAGTACGGGTTGTTACAATTATAGTGTGACTAATCATATCACTTAATTATATACCATAAAAAGTAATATAGCCAATCCTCAGAGGTCAAAACGATTGCATTCTTTCGTAGCTTCTTGACATTTAAATTGTTATACTTTTTTCATTTGCAAACTATCTTAGGATAAGATAAATAGACTCAAGACTTCTTCCTTCTTCTTCTTTTCCTTTTTTAATAGAATGGAATGAATTGTGTGTATTGAACTCTCTTAAATCAGCGCATTCCTTGAGGGAGTCACAAAACTTCCTATGCTTTTATGCCACATCAATACAACACTTGTCAATCAATTAATCATGTTCATAATGTTATAATACATTCCACATTGACATACTGTGTGTGAAAGTCGTATATTTATAGTTTAATCTTATAGATTAAAATTTAGTAGGCACTGGATCATGCACTTAATGACCATAAAAAATTATTACAAAGAATTTAAGGCACACTCTCACAGGCACATCCACATCCACGTATATGTGTAGAAAGAGAGACTGGAAGTCAAAGGCCCTGTTTATTATTTTGATATGACCCAGAAAAACTTCCTTGCATCCTAAAGTTGGTTTAATAAGTGAAAAACTGTAAAACCACTTATATTTGGTATGATTTACTACTAAAAGCGGTTTTCATGTCCAATATTTCTTCATGTGAATATAAATTTTGTTCTAGATAGTTTCTTATTTTTATTTTATAAAATGTCGTAGGTTTGTAAATGGCAAGTAGAGTTAGCAAACAGTGTCTCAAACTACTAGATTTCATTGAAAAGCAAAATACGTGAAATTAAATATCGCTTGTTATTTTTTCCTTTTTCTTTCTTCGCCTACCTTAGGAAATTACCTAAAATTCTACTATGCAATGTAAAATGCATACCGGGATATAAAGATGGTATCAAATTGTAATGGATCTTCTCGTGCATTAGATCACACGTAAGAACAAACACATATCAGAATAACATTAGAATTTTTTGGTTTGTGATGTTTATGATAATAATTAATATTTTTTTATTTAAAAGGTCTACAACAGTGCTAATACAATGTTCCGAATGGCTAATCAATTTTACACTACATCAGGTAAGAGTCCAAAGGTATGAGTAATTCACATTTATGTCTACAACAAACATGGAAGTTGAATTAGTTAAAGTCGACAATCTTATGTTTTGTTTGTCCCTAAAAAGGCTTTTGTAAGCGAATTTGTTGTTATAGGAAAAGATGCAGGCACCGGTAGCCTCTTAGTTGTTTTAGGTGAAACTGCATTTCTTATTGGATTGGAAAAGAACAAGTATTTTCTTCGTAGTTATACCAATGCATGTTGTTTTACCTATATCCCTTGATTTTGCCACTTACAGTTTTGCCAATAGCAAGTAGCATGTACTCAAAAGTATAGCTATTTGGCGTGCGTAGGTAGTTACTGTTTTTCACCATCTCAAACAACTAATATTTTCCAGCTCATAACATACTGAATTTTTCAATTACCTCCAACATAACATTGTTCTTTAGTGAATGCATTTTCTCATCAAATTGTGCCTTCATATCTTTATTCTATTTAATCTTTGGCGTAGATGACAACAAAACTTATGTATGCATTACCTCATCGAACAAACTGAATGACTGATGCAGTGATGCTCAATAAAATGAGTCGGCTCAGTTTTAATCTAAGCTTACATGGCTCAGATAAACTGAGCCTAATGGCTCACTAAAACCGATCCTTGCAATACCTGATTCCTATGTCCATACCAAATGTTAACCATAAGGAAATGTTTCTACAATCTCACTGTATTAAAAAATCAATGGTACAGTTACTGCTCTCTTTATATACTCACAGGAGACTTGGATAGGCAATTCAAGTTTGAAAAAATTGATTACCCTAGATTCAAGTAACATTTTCCTGCAATGGACCAAAATGTAAGGAACTTGCATGCACCGTTGACAGAAAGTAAAATCACGAATTTGCCCAAAATTTAGAAATGGCAATAAGTTAGTAACACAACTTTCATCGATATATTGTAGGGAAATCATTTTGCCGCTCTAATTCTGCCAATTGACTGGGCTTTCTTACACACCGCTCTTTGTTTCAGAACTTAGTTATATAACCCACACAAATGGATTGAAACATATATGAGTTATATGTGAGAATTTTTATACATTTCATTATGTGGTCCATATAACGAATATGGAATTATTAATTCAATATTAAATGTCATTAATGTGGTCATTTATGGTGTCCTTTGATTTATAAGATAAGATTGAAATAGAAGGTATATTCCTTTAAATATGGATATTCTCTATTAACGGTCAACCTTGATGAACGATTGAGATTATATCCATAATGGAATTTAGCGCCTCTCTCTACCTATAAATATAACCTAATATTCATCGTTAGGGTTATCGAAAAGACATCACAGATAATAGTACGGCTAAGAGAGAAGACAATTTCCAGATCTATAACTTACATATCTATATCTCATTATCATCTTCTTAATCAACATCTATAAGTATGGTTTATGTATTGTTTATAACTAAGAGTATGGTTAAGATAAGAAATAAAAAATACAATAATGATTAAAAATCAAATTCACTTGATATTTTATATTTACATGTGGTATCGGAGCAAGGTTGAAGACCATATTCTTAGTTCAAATTCATAGTAGAATCATGTTGGTATTATGTTTTTCTGCAATTAATCATTCTTGTATAATGTCATATATTGATTAAGTTTATTCAAATTACATGTTAATAATATCATTATTATTTTCTTAACTGGTTTAGAGATTTATTATTTGATGCATTTTGTTATCATATAAATATTTGTGACTTACTCATTGAAAATACGTTTCTTTTTTATGTGTAGGTTAGCATAAACCAAATAAAAATAATAGTTGATTTGAGTTATTTGGTGTAATATTTTCTATGTCATTTAGATGTAAGTTTATGTGGCACTTAATTTAAGCATTCGAATGTGACTATCTTTATGTAACTATTTATGAAGTCTATTATTGCACTTATTTAGGAAATGTTATGAATATAACCACATATTTAAAGCAAAATTTGTAATAGCTATGATTATAATATATAGGGCTATAGTTATAATTTTTTCACTCTGAAATTTCGTGATTTTTTTGGTGACATATATAACTTAATGAAGTTACAGTGATAACAATTCAGTACGTGAATATTGTAATTCATCAAGATTATTACTTTCAGCAGTACAATATTCATATTATATTGTTTTGATTGTCGCCACAGTGATAACAATTCAATACATGTATATTGTATTTTCTCAAGATCAATACATTCAACAATACAATATTCATATTATATTGTTTTGATTATCACCACAGTTATAACAATTCAATACATGTATATTGTATTTCATTATCTCATGACATTTATATTAATGTTTGTAATCTTCCATAGAAGATTCAAAATAAGTCTTGAATGTTAGACTAAGTAATCTTAATTTTGTTAAATTCTTAGCATAATGTTTTACCCATAGGTAGACTATGCATCATAAGTAAAAATAGCCATCAAGTAAAAATTGCCATTAAGTAGATGCATCACAAGTCACTTATTTATGTTTAGGTCTTAGTCGTGAATCTTATATATATACATATATAATACAAATTTAACTATTGTGAGATCGTTCCAATATTGCAGTTCCTCAAACTACCCAACTTAATTCCTTTGTCAACTCAGTTCCTGAACTAAATAGAAATAGGTACAATGATTGGAAATAACATATTGATTTATACTTGGGTGTACTAAAGATAAACTTGGGTTTGACTATGGATAAACCCGTTGATCCAACGGCTGCGTCCACTGAAGATGAGAAACTTTCCCATGATGCATGGACTAAAGCCAATAAACTATATATGAAGTTCCTACTTCTAACCATTGTATCCAACACTAAGTCTTCCTTTCCTGAAAATTAAACCTTAAATGCTAAGGAATACTTAAAGATAATCACTGGATGCTTTAAGCCTGACGACAAAGTTGTTATTGGGAAACTCATGGCTGAATTAACTACTGCCCATTATGATGGTACCAAGACCATGCAACAACATGTACTTGACATGACTAACTTGGTTACAAAGTTGGGTAAATTAGGCATGAAAGTAGAGGATTCATTCCTTGTCCAATTTATTCTCAACTCCTTGCCTCCATAGTACGGACCTTTCCAGATTCATTATGACACGATTATGGAGACATGGAATGTAAATCAACTGACCAATAAGCTGGTTCAAGAAGAGGCTAGAATTAAGCAGCAAAACAACCATGTTGCTAATGCAAATTACATGCATGGGAATAAGGATGGGAAGAACAAACCTGGAAAGAAAAATTGGAAGGACAATAAGAATTGTTCCTCTAATCAGAGTTGTTCTTCTAGCCACCCTAGTCAACCTACATCAAAGAAGGTTAAGAACAATGACAAGTGCCAATTTTAAGAGTGGACACATTCAGAAGGATTGCATAAATCGCAGAGAATGGTTCAAAAAGAAGGGTAAGCCTCTGGCTTTTGTATGTTTCGAATCAAATTCTATAGAAGCACCTTTTAGCACTTGGTGGATTGACTCTAAATCTAATGTTCATGTTTCAAACTTAATGCAGGGATACCCTACAACCCGAAACATAAGTCCAAATGAAGCCTACCTTTACATGGAAAATTGGATGAAAGCACCAGTAGAAGCCATTGGATATATTTGTTTAACATTAGTTATTGGTTTTCATTTATATTTAGAGGACACTCTTTATGTTTACTGAATTTCTTAATGTAACCTTACATCCTAAAATGGGTTTGAAACTTAGTAGGACAAGTGATAGTTCTTTATTCTTGTGGCATAAAAGACTCTGTCATATATCCGGTAACGGCCCCGAAAAAAATTCGACGCTCGAATTTTCAACAATAATATTACTTGCCAAAAATTCAAGAATCAAATCCTAGAACGTTAATAGAAAGAAGTTAGAGGATGAGATAGGAAAGATAGAACTAATAGAATAGAAGAGAAAGAAGAACATCATCAGAATCTCACAGCGGAACGAGTAAAGTATAACATATCAAATCTCTTTATACAAAAAGAAACTGTATTGTATATATACATACCAATCATCAGAGTACATCATATATCAGACATAGCAGAAATAAACTCTGAATAACTAATGGTGAAGCCTCCTGCTTCCAGCTCCTTAACCCCAATCGAAACCTAACCTGTAAATATGTTCAGTCTGACCCAAGCACATTTGATTTAAACAAAATTCACCAGGTCAGTCTGGAATACTTTCAGTGATAAATTCATAATAAGCACCTGCTTAACTTTAGAAATCCTTTTGAACAAAAGGATAATAGTAAGACCAGCCCACCCATAAACACGGACGGTTTTTACCTTACTATAACCCAAACCAGTTTTGACACATCAAAATTCAGTGATATTATAATAGTGTTTAATATCACAAATAAATAATCATCTAGTAGAATGCTTGCATCTCACGCTCTACATATTTATTTTATAATCGAAAACCACGAGCTCTTATTGTAGATTGGATTCCAACTGACAAGGTATGGGAGCACCTTCCGATCAGTGTACTCTAGAGGGATTATACACTGGGGTTCAACAAGAACGTCTTGCAACCCGGCCACACATGATCGACCACTCATTTAACTTGAGTGTATCGAATATATTGCCACCCTAAGGCTTTTATTGCACGCCTACCATGATTCCCGGGAGATACAAAATTGAAAAGAAGTAACAAATATGAATGTTCTCTAGATTGGTGACAATAAACCCTGCTTGGGTATGGCCCAACTAGCCATGCTGCCTAGCCCAATTTCTGTCTTTTCCCAGTTGATGAGGTTTGAGGTCACGTTTAACTTCCAGAACATCTGGTCACCATTCACTTTGAATGCCACATCGTCAAATCCGTCAAATCACTAATTGACGTCCACAAATATACTCTGGGTGTTAAGCGAGAAAATTTCTCTGCCACCAAACTTGGTTATTTGTAAAAATCAATGTACGTGACTGTTGAAAATACTCTGTCAGACATTCGTCCATACCAATCATCCAGTAACAGGATGAACCGAAGGCACCCTCCTACTGCATCCTTATATAGGACTCACCCCCAAGATCAGTAGCGAGCAGTCCTTGTAATCCGTAAATTCCAATCACGACAGAATCACAGTGTATCTCTTTTATTGGGAGCTACCCAGAGATTATAAGTAGTCCTTCCATTTCATGAAGATCTACGGTCTTCAATTCTCCATCTTCATTTGCCGCCAGTTAGTTTCGTACGTAACGATGGATCGAAGTGGTTTTGGGTTGTCCCCATTCCGGTCTCTTCGAAACAACACGTCAAAAGGTCTGGAAATATATTCATTGATGGTCGGGTTTTTAACTATCAATTTACACAGTACAGTTAAGTATATTGGCAGCTCGGATCCTTTATTTAGATTTATTTATCAAGTCCATTTTATTGATTCTTTGAACTCGTTTCATATTACTATTATTTCAAATCTCATTTGTTTTCGTTAGCTGAAAACAATAACATATCTTTATTTACCAAATCCCATTTCATTTCTTTATAACACTATATATTAGCCAAGTTCTTATATTACCCTTGTTCCTTGCGAAGTCATCTTATATTAGCGATAAATTTCATAATTCCAACTTGATTTAAACAATGTTAAATATACATTGTTTGGTTAAACTTAACCAGCTCTAGTTAATATTTTAAAATCTTGTCAATGACATCGCAATATTTCTCTTGTAGAAATAATAACCAAATTCCAATACTCTTATCGTTTCAAACTAATATCATTCCTTGAAAATAGCGAAGCCGTTCAAGTTGGGATATTTTAATTACCTCTCAGACCTTAACCGACAACGTTCTGATCTCAGAATAGATAAAAGTTTGAAACACTCAACCTATCATTTCCATTTCCAATCAATCCATTTTACCATGTTATTCGTATCTTGGTTTTAATAACAATTTCTTTATTTAGCATATTTATTTTCAAAACACACCTCTTTTACTTTTTATACAAGCAAATAACTACCATAGTCTCTTTGGCTTTAAAACCATGTAATATAACTCATTATCGTTCAGATTTATCTTTAAACCCATTTACTAAGTTCTTACTTTACATTAATGCATTAATCTTCCTCTTTTGGAATCACATTTCAAATTTCCTTTGTCTACTATGTAATTAAATTAACACAAATCTTATTTAAATCTTTTATTACCTATCTTTTATGTTTTGAGAATTTCTTTCAATCTGTCCGCTTGTACTTAATTCAGTTATTAAGAAATATTTATTCACCAACGACGTATTAGTTTTCAGTATAACTTTCCCTATAAATAATTCAATAACATATTTATATTTTGATATTCACTTACCAATCTACTCTTCGATTTACCTAACTTGAATTCAACTCTTCGATTTACTTAACTTGAATTCAAACCTTCTTATGGAATCCATTTGTCATTTCCTATTGAAATCATATCACACTTTAATTTACTTAATTAAATAATTAAGTAAGACAAATCTTATTAAGATCTTTGCATTAGCTTACCCGACTTTTATACTTCTGGTTATAACTTGAATCTTTATAATCAAATCTCTTACGAAATCTCTTTCCGTATCCCTTGCTTATACTTAATTAAATTTATTAAGTATTGATGACTTAAACATGAAACATTAATTTAAATAACTTGTTTTATACCACGATTCGTTTTAAAACCCGTTTACTTCTTAATTCACTTCGATATAAGAAGTAAATTACTTTAATTGTTATTTATTTACAATAATAATTAATTAACTCTATTATCACCGAAGTGAAATAGTTTACTTTATTAAAAATAGATCAGCTAATCACTTATCGGTATTATTAACGATAAATCCTTCATTAATGATTTATCGGTCGATTAGCAACTATACATATATCATTAAATAAAAAGACAATTAACATTATTAAAACAAAATGATTATTCGTTCAACCATTTTCATTAGATTAATCAAAGATTGATTAATCCGATTATTAATTATAATTAAACAGTTGACTTTGTCAAATTAACATCAGTTATTAACTAAACTGATTATGATTATTTCTCTTGTTATATTAATATAATTAATCTAATTATCTTGTTTAACTGTTTTATTTAAACAGTTATCTTCAAAATACCAACCCATAGGTGAAATCCTGGCCAGATCTAGCTAGAACCATGCAGAAATGTGGGAAATTACAGGAAAGCTTGGTTTTGGTTGGATTTTTTCCGATTTTTTCGAAAATAGGACATATCAAGCAGAAACCTTGGTGAAACGTGGCCGCTCATGGGTGAGGGGGAGGAAGGGGAAGGATCGACCAAAGTGGACCAGGAAAAACGCAAGCTGAAACGTTGGTCGATCAACAAAAATTTTTTGTGTGGATTTTTCGGAGAATTTTATTTTTAAATATTTAAAAATATTAATTTTTAAATATTTAAAAAAAAATTATTTTGAATATTTGGTGAAACGTGGCCGCTCAAGAGAAATGGTCATCAGAGACATTCGATATAATGTCCCAGATTTTTGAACATTTATTTCGAATATTTAATTTTGTTTAACTTATAATTTATTTGATTTTTATATTGAATTCATTTAATAAAACAAAGTTTGAATATATATTTATAATTTAATTAAAACGAGCTCGTAACGGCACAGTAGTTCGTAATATTGAGTTTTGAACTTTAACTGAATATACAAGATCTGATATAAGTCGGATTTCAGTGAAACAAGAAATGTTTGAATCTATTGGATGATAATAGTCTAATGAAAGAGAAAAATCGAGATTCTAGCTTATAAATTGTAAGTTATATTCAGATTAAATTTTCAAATAGTCGTTATGGAATCGTTAATAAATTATAATGATTTAATTAATAAATATAAAGGAATTTCTATAAATTTGGATATTGTTTTAACCCGAATTTCCGAATATTGAGTTTTGAAACCTACATTGGTTGAGTCTGAAGCTGTATAATATTTCGTTTGGAAATATATGATAATAATAATAATAATTTATTATTAATTGTTCGGATTTTATCGTTATTATATATGCCTTAAAAATAACCATTTTTCAAACCACCTCCGTTTTCGACGAAACGAATTTTATTGGAGTACGTATAATTAATTATTGCTAGATTTCCAGTTTGGAGCAAAACAGAGTTGTTTTATCGGTAGATGAAATTTAAAGGTAAACAAATAATAATATGAGTTAAAATAGCTTCGTTGTGCAAACGAAGCCGGAATTCAATGAAATTAATTTCGTTAGGATCGCAATGTTAAGATGTAGCGATACGTCCATTTCCATTTCGTTTGGAGTTTGTGTGTCTCGGTGCAATTTTAACGGTCAATGTAATATAGCGGTAACCATGTAAAATCAATTTTACACCATATAACAACTAACCTAAAAAATATAACGGAGCCTAACTAACCTATAATATTTGTCAAACCGACCGTTAGGGGGTTTGCTTACTGTCAGTTGGCCAAAATGAATTTCTCTGAAGCCTAAAAACAAGTTGCGTGTTTCCTTCTTCCTCCATGCTATTTTCTCTCCAGTTTATTTTTTCTTCTAGGTTTTTCTCGCATTCAATTCTAAATTCATATTTCATATCGAAATCCTCTTTCTTCGCCTCTGCTTTCTTTCCTTCTGGAAATCTAATTCAAATTCACTAGAGTAAACTTGAACCCATGTTCACCTTCAACCAGGATAGCTTCCGTGAATTCTGTTCCGCGAGTTCTGCAACATACTCGAAACCCTAGCGAAGATCTGCCACCCGAACCTTATCAAACTCCTCGGATTTTTCTCCTCCGGTCGCATCAATACTCTGTTGCTACACCAATAGGAAAAATATTTAGTCTTCGATCAGAATCCAATACCAGGTAAGCCAAAATATGGGAGTTTTGCCAATGAGTTTAAGAATCAATTACCACAACTTGCTCTACATGTTTAATCTCTTAAGTCATTGAATTTGATAATGGCTTTGATTATTATCTTCATTATAGTTTATAACAATAAACAGGCATTTATTTTGCAAGATGTTTTACCCTAATGTAAGATAATTTCCTTCAATTGGGTCCAATTTTGTCCTCAAAAGGAGTTTTAAGAATTCAGACATTGCGTTATGAAGTGGCTAGTGTTGATTCACAAACCATTCTGTATATCGTTGTTTACAGCTTTGGGGCACTTACATATTTACAATTTTCAGTAAGTTGTATTTAAGTGCTCAAGTAAAGAAGAAAATGTCAAATGGAATCTTTGTATGAAAGCAAAATTGGTTAGTATTTCGTTGATTTGTCTTACGCCAACCTCATTCGAGTCATTGACCTATGTTATGCTAAACATTGCAGATAAGCATTTGACAAGATATTTAATATAGAAAAATGTTTTTGATAAATTTAATGAAAAATCATTATATCCTTGAATTCATTAATACTACTAAGGACCAAGTTTTTCAATATTATAATCAAAATCGTAAGTTCTAACATTCAGTTTTTTAATTAAAACTGAATTCAAATTGTGAATCTCAAGTTAAGAGATTTGCTTTTGTATGTATCTATAAATTTAGCTTAGATATTATTAAATGACATACATTTATGGAGGTTGGTTTGTTTCTTTTTATTATTATTCACAACCCCTTTTTTGTCAGAGTTATATGAATGACCCTGAATGAATTATGGATAGCTGCGGCCAAAATTAATGATTTATCTAACTTGATATCACAGTTTTTATTACAACTAATAGTCGTCTTTGATTCCTTCTTACAGCTAGTAGTGGTGGCAAGTGCATGCATGCGTGGATGGCATAAGGGTCTGAGAGGCAGCGAAATGGGTCTGCAGGTGGTCTCAGCAGGCAAAGTTGGTCGGGGTTCTAAGGTTTCGCACAGGCTCAAGCACATGACTTGCGACTGTGCGGATGTCTTAGGCGGAGCTTAGACGCTGGAGACCAAGTGGCAATGCGAGGTGATAGCACCGGCCGGGACAGTGGACGGAGAGTGGTTCAGGTGGGGTAAATTAAATCATGAAATTTTCTAACATTCCATATAATTCTTAGATAAAAGTGAAGTAAACTAGTTCGACAAGATAATTATGACAAATTTTCTCTAGAATAGTTAAACTATATGGAAAATCATATTACATGTCCGTGGTCTGATTTTCTACACTCATGCGCACAAGGTAGTTAGAAACAATGTTCGAACAACAAAAGCTGAGGTATATATTAGATACGGTACTATCATTTTTACAAATAGTAATTGTTATTCAACAATATAATAGTATTTACATTAAATTTATTATTATCTAAATCTGATATGTTTTATGCAACATTAAATTTTTGATTCTTTTGATTCAATTGCAAACTGCAATGTAAAATGGTTTGTGATAGATATAGATGCATGAAATTTTATTGGTTACTTTCTTTGCAATTATTTTATTAATATAACTTACTTATTTCCAACATTCATGTTATTTTGTCATTCAATTTTAATTTTCAATGCTTTTTAAAATTAGTTAAGATACTGTTACTATGATAATTACTGATTCAATTAAATTATGAAGTTACTTATATATATATCTTTAAATGCTCCGATTTAGTGAAACTATGATATGTTTTTTAATAATAAATATAGTGGACCACCAAAATATGCACGGATAATTTTTTGGAGAAGGATCATGAATGTAGCATGTTTATTTTTAAAGTCTTAATAGCTCCCTATAATACAGTTCAATATGTTTATCAACATGCATTCATTTTCACCCCAATATATCTATTAATATTTGTACATTTTCACCCCCGACAATTTTGTATATTTTTATTTGGGGTTTTTACCCTCAAGGACAAAATGAACCAAACATTGTTCCATAAGGACAAGGGATTAAAATTTTATTCATAAGGACAAATTTTAGTGTAAAGGGAGAAATTCAGAGGTCCACTATAATTCCTCAATTTAAACTAAAATTTGTCCTTATGGATAAAATTTTAGCCTCTTATCCTTATGGAACAATTTTTTGTTTATTTTGTCCTTCACACTATTTTCCTGTTTTTATTTATTAAAATTATGTTGGATTTCATTTTTAGTTTATATTAAGGTAATTACAACATTTTGTAGCGTCTTTAATTTTAATTTTCAGAGCCTTTTAAAATTAGTTAAGATGTTATTACTATGATAATTACCGATTCAATTAAATTATGAAGTTACTTATATATCTTTAAATGCTCCAATTTAGTGAAACTGTGATATGTTTTTTAATAATAAATATAGTGGACCACCAAAATATGCACGGATAATTTTTCGGAGAAGGATCATGAATGTAGCGTGTTTATTATTAAAGTCTTAATAGCTCCCTATATTACAGTTCAATATGTTTATCAGCATGCATTCATTTTCGCCCCAATATATCTATTAACATTCATACATTTTCACCCTCGACAATTTATTTTGTATATTTTTATTTATTAAAATTATGTTGGATTTCATTTTTAGTTTATATTAGGGTAATTACAATATTTTGTAACATCTCGGAATGATTTCAAGGTTGAGTTTTGCTAATAATAGTCAAAATTTTAGTCGTTCAAATATCTGTTCTATTATAGTAAAAGTTGAGCACTTGACCATTTGCACTCTCTTTCCTCATTAATTTCAAGTTATATTTATCTTTGAGTAACTCTCTGTTACTTTTACTGTTAGCGTAATTAATTTTTACCTGCAGTCATGGATCAATGTATTAGTTTATTGTGACTCTTTTTCTTCACTTCCTTTATTTTAGAAAACTAATCACATGTATGATTTTCTTTCAATGTTTTTATCCTCAAACACAATTGAAAAACAAGGATGTCAAATTTAGATGTTAGTCTCGTTACTTCATCTATTTTTTTTTTTGTTTCATTTGTCAGAAAATGTGGGCATGGCCATTTTACTCCTAAATTATCGTGTTTATCCATTTTATAAAGCAAGACTCTTAAAGGTCTGTAAGTATTCACTTAAAATTTTAAAAGATCATCGAAGAAACAAGGTAAGCATTGTCTTTTTTTATAAAGATATTTTGACGTGATTCGGTCATGGTTGAGATTTTACGGATCTGCAAGGACTTTTCTCTACTGATCCTTTGGATGCGGTAGGACGGTTTTTTCGGTTCATCCTGTTCCTGGATGACTTGTATGAAGAATGTCTGACAGAGTATATCTAATAGATTATGGGTTGATTATCTCAAACATATTTACGTTTGGTGGCGGAAGAATTCGTTTCTCTTAACTTTATGCCCGTAATATTTTTGGGGAAATCAATTTATGATTTGGCGGGTTCGACGATGTGGCATTCAAAGTGAATGGTGGTGTGTGGATCTAGAAGATAACATTTCCTCAAGCTTTCATCAACCGAGAAATGATAAAAATCGAACAGACAGCATGTCTAGTTGGGTCGTCCTCAAGAAGGGTGTATTATCACCAATCTAGAGAAATTCCTTAATTGTTCTTCTTTCGCTTCTGTATCTCCACGAATGGATGGTGGGCCCTTAAAACCATCGGCTAATAATACATTCGCTACACTCAAGCTAAATGAGTGGACGGTCATGTATGGCCGGGTTGCAAGATGTTCTTGTTGAACCCTAGTGTATCCCTTTTAGAGTACACTGGTCGAAAGGTGGTCCCATACTTTGTCATAGTTGGATCCAATCTCCAATAAGAACCCGCAGTTTTCGATTTTATACTATGTATGTGGAGCTCGAGATGTAAGTGTTCTTCTATTTGGTTATTTATTTGATATAAACACTATTAGAATATCACCGGATTTTCGTATCGAAAATAGTTTGGGTTATAGTAAGATAAATTTTCCATGTTTATGTGTAGGTTGTTCTTACTATTATCGTTTTCCTTCAAAAGGATTTTCCAAAGTTAAGTAATACGGACGTTATTCAAACTTTGTGATTTTTTCTCAGGTTGGTTCTTCTGACTGATCCGTGGTGTTTGTAATGCTTGGGTCAGACCGAGTTGTACAGGTTTAGGTTATCGGATGCTATGAAGTTCAGAAACGAGCTAGAGGAGTCCAGATGTATGATATATATATGTAATAGTATTCCACTGTGTGTTGCATTGGAAGACATGTTGTTATAACTGTCCAGATTGTTTTGACTGCTTTACTATGATGATTGTAAGTATTTCCAAAGCTCATAATAAAGATTTATTTTTGTACTATATTTTATTCTGCTGTGGTGTAAGATTCTATGTTAGTTGGTTCTTCTCTTCTTCTATTCAAATATTTCTATCTTATCTTTCTCTTACCCTCTATCTTATTTCTCTCAACTATCTGCTTTTTTGTATAACTTGAGTTAACTGTGGTAGTTAAAAGTCAGCTTAAATTGTACGAAAAAGTGGGATGTTACAACTTGGTATCAGAGCTGAAGGTTGAGTGGTAACCTTGGCTCTGTGGTGTAACTCGGTCAAAATAGAGTTAGTAACTGACTAGATTGAGTTTGAATGTATATACGTGAGAGCATATTTGTAGATTTTATATAAAATGTTTTAGATTGTGTTATTTGATCGGTTCAAGTGTTGGGAAATCATATTGAACTAGAAATTGACACAATATTTTTTTAAAAAGAGGGTAAATGAAATAATTCCACCTGAATTATATTTTTATAGAAAAAGGAAATAATTTTCTGTAGTATAGTAATATTGGCTTTTTGATTAGTTTGTTTGAAATTCAAATTAACTTAAGAAATGAAAGTGAATATGGAATTTGGAAATCAAATGGATAATAATGAAAATTAATTGGATATTAATCGATTGATATTAATGTATGTTATACCAAAGTAAATACAGACCAATAAGTATCAGTGTTGAGCATAATTCAAATGATTTGATTATTTGTTATTTAGATGATGGATAATTGAATAAAAACTTCATCAGCAGGTTAATAAATAAGTTGATTGAACTGGAAACTAAAGAAATAGATTTCAGTATAATAATTTGGGAATATAATTAGATATGAAATGAAATTGAATGAATTAACCCTATATCTGTTACTTGTGTTGAAAGTTGAGTTAAGTGCAGATTCCAGAAGGCCATCGGAGTTGACTTGGCTAATAGATATTGAAGTATAGAGTAAAAGAAGATGAAAAGTTGTTTGTGCTTTGCTTCGAAAATTGAAATTGAGTTAGCTGACAAATAGGTCAACCATGATATTATTGAAGTGATCAATTTCTCTACTCCTGAGTTGGGTAGCAACTTGGCTTTTGGTTTTCTTTTAATGAAGTGAGGCCCTGAGTAGCAGTTATTATTGTATCGATCAAGCCGCGCAGAGGAGGAGTTGGCGAAATTTTCAAGAATTTTTAGGAGTTTGAATTTGTTTTGATGATGATTCAAAATAGAATTATATTAAATTAATTGGGTTTGGAGCATTCTTCTTACCTTATAATTTCGGGGATGAAATTCGTTAAAGAGGGAAGAATGTAATGTCCCAGATTCTTGAACATTTATTTCGACTATTTAATTTTTTTAATTATTGGTTTAATGGATTTTTATATTGAAGTTATTTAATAAAACGATGTTTGAGTGTGTGTGTGTGTGTGTGTATATATATAATTTAATTAAAACGAGCTCGTAAAAGTGCAGTAGTTCGTAATATTGAGCTTTGAACTTTAATTGAACATACATGATCTGATATAAGTCGGATTTCAACGAAACAAGAAACGTGAATCTATTAGATGATAATATTCTAATGAAAGAGAAAAATCGAGATTCTAGCTTATACATTGTAAGTTATGTTCAGATTAAATTTTCAAATAGTCGCTATGGAATCGTTAATAAATTATAACGATTTAATTAATAAATATAAAGGAATTTTTATATATTTGAATACTGTTTTAACCCGAATTTTTGAATATTGAGTTTTAAAATCTATATTGGTTGAGTCTGAAGGTGTATAATATTTCATTTGGAAATATATGGTAATAATAATAATTTACTATTATTGGTCTGGATATTATCGTTATTATATAGGCCTTAAAAATAACCATTTTTCAAATAACCTACGTTTTCGATGAAACGAATTTTACTGGAATACATATATTTGGAGCAAAACAGAGTTGTTTTATCGGTAGACGAAATTTAAAGGTGAGCCGATAAATAATTTGAATTAAAATATCATCGTTGTGCAAACGAAGTCAGAATTCAACGAAATTAATTTCATTGGGATCGCAATGTTAAAACGTAGCAATACGTCCATTTCCATTTTGTTTGGAGTTCATGTGTCTCGGTGCGATTTTAATGATCAATGTAATATAACGGTAACCATGTAAAATCAATTTTGCACAATATAACAGCTAACCTAAAAATCTAACAGAACCTAACCAACCTATTATATTTATGAAATATATACAGCTTGTAAATTTACAAATGTACAAACAACTATCTATAGAAAAATGAGAAAAACGTGCAGTCCTATATATTTCACCCTTTCAAAACATAGAGATAGCCTATTTTCCTTCCTCCCCAATATACTCCCCGCTTACACATTTCACTTCGTGCCAACAAGATATTTAACAAAGCCAACCAAATTTTCAGCTTACATACATAGCGCAGACTTACCCGAATTTAAAACACGTCGTCCTACTCCTTAGCCTACAGTATGATTTAATATAGATCCTATCTTCTCTTTTCTTCTCCAATAAATATCCCCCTATATTCTCAACTCTTTTTTGCTTGTAAACCACGTGAACCCCATTGACAAATGAACCCAAGCTCCTCTCTGCCAAAATATAAAACACACGCAACCTACTAAACTGGAAACCAACTCTCCTCTGCCACACATAGAACGCAAGCCATTGTTATTTATAACCAATTCCTCTGTCCATTGTTTTTCAACAAATAACACAAACCGAAAAACTCATATATATATATATATATATATATATATATATATATATATATATATATATATATATATATGTGTGTGTGTATGTATGTGTGTGTGTCGAGCGTTCAATAGCACCCCAAAAATGGAGCGCACCCCTTTGACCTTCCCTGTTTTTCACCTCTTATTTATATTAATTAAAGTCAGTGGAAGATGAGAGAGTTAGTGGAAGGAGTGAGGGAAGAAATGTGTGGTGGAAAAGTGGTAGGCTAAACCTGCCTATATATATATATATATATATATATATATATATATATATATATATATATATATATATATATATATATATATATATGCATAACCGAAATCTCCGTTTCCTTTTTAATTCAAAACTCCATATATACTTAGAGTTAGATGATGATCGAAGGGGACGGTGCAGTTCGAAGCTCGGAGCAATGTAGTCGACGAGAATAATTGCATGGAAATGCTGGTGAGCTCACTACGTGAATAGGTTTAGGTGAACTGCATACGAACGGCAATGCATGGGACTCGTGACTGGTGGCGTAGGCGGACGGGGTTGTAGGGCATGGAGTGGTGAGGTCAGAGCATCGCCTGGTAGTCGGTGGTGACGTGCAGTATGGAGACGCATGGGGGCTGAAGACATGCCGGTGGTGGAAAGTTAGTAATCAAATTTTACAAACGTTGAAGGCGCGGGTTCTCGGAAACATCAAATGGCAGTGGTGGAGTGGTCGTGTTTTGTTGGGTGTTGGGATCTAAAATTGATGGAAACCAGCATGGAGTAGCAGGCATAGGACGTGTGAATATTGGGTTCGAACAACAGAGCAGAAGATGAAGGGAAAGAAGAATTTATTCTGTAGCTTAATTTTCTTGGAAGGAAGGTGGAAAGAAAATACTTGTGAAGGGAGAGCTTGAAAATACATGGGTGAAATTAGTTTCAAAAAGTGGGAGCTTGGTATTAAAGTGTTTCGACCATGGGGTATATTTCTGGAGCAAAGAAAAAGTTTGGAAAGAAAGAAGAAAGGTTGGGAAGAATTGGAAGGGATATTTGCATGGAGAAGGTGAACTGATTTCCCGTGGGCTTTAGGGCCTACAGATTGGAAAAAAAAATGGTGAAAGAGAAAAGAAAAGTTGGATAATGTTTTGGATTGGCAGGAAGAATAAAACGCAGGTTGGTGGGAAGGGAAAAAATACTCAATGTGGCCAATCTATATTTTAGGTAATTATTCACTCTAATTTGTTCAAACTAAATTAGCGTTAATGAATTTTCATGTAAGGTTGATCATCAAATTATAATTTATTACGTTAAATTTATTTAACGTATAACTTGTACATACAGGATTCAACAAAACAAAAGGTGTTAGAACCATATTGAGAAGTGCCAAATCTAGATTCAGTTTGGATAGAGATGGAAGTTACTGAGATTTTTTAATTAAATTAAACACATGTTTAATTTAATTAAAATGAATCGATTAAACGACGGACGGTAATCAATGTGAGTTCAACTCACTTAGTTTATCCCGCTTATTTTTTCTATAAGCCAGGTTTTCATTTTTTGTGTAATGTTTGCTAATGATTGATGGTTTGATGATTGTTTACATGGATACTGATTATTTTTAAATACTCATTGATTAAATTAAACATTTGTTTAATTTAATCAAATAAGATCGTTATTTCAACGATTTTATTCCAAACGAGGTAATTTACCTTGTTGGTTACATTTATAATCATATAAAAGTATTTAACAAATAATTGGATGCTTGAATGGATGTTGTTAATTGATTGTTGACCATTATTAGTTAAACTATATATCTCTGCTTATTGTGCTGAATATATCATCTTGAAATTGAGATAACCCATTGTGATGTAGGGAATGACAGGCTGGAGGCGTCCAACCGAATTCCTCACTATTATTGGTAATATTTATCAATATGATTATATATATTGTTATTGAATGTGGACTTGACTGATATTTCACGGTTTGGTACTTTAGTAGATATTTTCCTCTTTAGTGCCATCGATAAAAAATATAAAAATTTTGAGATCGATATTAAATCGATTTAGAATGTTTACCAAATTTTATTTGTATATGACTTTGAAATATAATTTTTTTTTTGAGACAAGTTATAACGTGGTTTATAAACGTAAGGAATGACCTAAATGGGATTTGTTTAAACTGATTATATTGGTTAATTGGAATTAGCTAATAAATTAACAATGCTTTAAGTTGACTACGTCAAATGTTTCTGACCAGAATCGATTATTCAATAAATTATTAAATCATAATTATTTTAAAGTTGATTATTGTTTGGATAACATTTAAAGGAAGATTTACTATTTTAATAATAGTAAATGGTGATGTAAACAGATTTATTGATTTATTTATTTGTTCATTCAGATTAATGAAATAAAAGTATGTTTTACAGATAAATATTTTGAAAATGTGAATTACATGACAATTTATATAATCGATGTTTTTTCCGTAAAAAGAAGTGTATTTTTCCAAGGGTTACAGAAGTAAATGTTTGTTGGTTTTCAAAGTTGTGAACTCTGGCTATTTCAAAGTAAATAATACTGTTCAGTTAAGGTCTGAGAGGTAATTATACCCCAACTTGATTGACTTCGTTGTTGACTAAGGAATGGTCAGGTTTGATAGTGAGGGTTGGATAAATGAGATAAGTTAATGTGCATTGATGGTTTCAAAGACTGTGTTTTAAGTTTGGATAGTATAATTGAAATGGAAACTATTTCCGAATATTAGGAGATTTAAGATTTTAGAAGTTTAATTAACCGATGATTAATTAAAGAGGCCAAACGATACTGAGTATTGAATCAGTGAATTCATTTTCTTTTTATGGATGAATGGTTATTTTATTTTGATAGCTAACCGACTATCAAAATCGGGTCAATACGCTTGCTGGTTCGAAAAGACCGGAATCGAATTTATATTCGGAAACCATTCCAACCAGCAAACACGAAAACGTCTGTTGAAGATGGAGCAATTGAAGACCGTGGATCTTTATAAGCGGAAGGATTACTTATCGAATATTCTCCGGATGTACAGCCAGAGATATTTTGACGTAATTCGGTCGTGGTTGAACTTTTACGGATTTGTAAGGACTTCTCCCTATTGATCCTTTGGTTGCGGTAGTAGGGTGCCTTCGGTTTATCTTGTCTCTAGATGACTTGTATGGACGATTGTATGATAGAGTATACCTAATAAATTATGGTTTTATTCTCAAACGTATTTCCGTTTAGTGGCAGAGGAATTCGTTTCTCTTAGGTTTATGCCCATAATATTTTTGGGGAAATCAATTTGTGATTTGGCGGATTTAATGATGTGGCACTCAAATTTAATGGTGGTGTGCTAAAGACAACATAGCCTCAAGCCTCATCAATCGGGAAATGACAAAAATCGGGCAGCCAGCATGGCTACTTGGGTTCCCCCAAGCAGGGTGTATTATCATCTGTTAGACCGAAATTTGGGCCTAACACCCAAATGCTATGTGAAAACATCACAATCACAGATTAATACAGAAAAAGCAGTAAAATAAGAGGAGACACACGAGATTTTTATAGTGGTTCGGCTCAATCCAAGCCTACGTCCACTTTATAGTTTCTTAAATCCTAAGAAGCTATTACAATGTTGTTTTTTGCAGTTTATACACGAAATCCTCGTGTTTACAATGAAGAAGAGGAGATTAAAGGGGAGATTATACACGAAATCATCGTGTTGTAATGTGGAATTCGACTTCTAGGTTATGCAATAGCCTTGCGAAGAACCATAGTTGAAGCCATGGAGAGTTAGAGTTCCAAAAGTCTCCAAAAAGATCCCTTCGAATGGCCACTTTGTGGTGTATTTATAGGCGGAGAAAAGCTGCTAGGGAGCTCAGGAGCGGATCGGTTCGGAGGTGCCACGTGGCGGGTACTGAGGTGATCTCGGAAGTAGTGGAGAGGTGGTCTTCAGATCGTGCTAGGACAGGTGGAGTCCGATCCGCAATTGAAGGAGTCGGTTATGCCAAGAGAAGAGGTCAAAGCAGCAGTGTGCGTGGAAACAGGTCCAGTCGGTTCGGATCGGATCTGAACCGAACCGGTCCTTCGAGCTGAGCGCATGTGTGCACTTCTGTGCAGATGTCCAAAGCGGGTTGGGTTTGCCCCTTCTGATCCGGTCCGGACTGATGAGAGTGGGAGTTGTGCCAAGCTAGCTCTTGTGAGAATTTGGTGTGAAGCGGGTCAGGTCTGCCTTATCCCGATCCGAACCGGAGTCTCCGATCCGAGCCAAAATCTAAGTGTTGAGGGAGGATGATGAGTTGGTGAAGGCAGGATGCCTCATTCCGATCCGAACTGACTTACCCGATCCGATCCGAGGATTTATTCAATGCTAAATTCCAGGTCTCCAGTTCTGCACGCGTTCACGGAAACGAGCATAACTTTCAAACCGTAAGTCCGATTGAGCCAAACCAAAGCTCAAACTGAAGCTAATTCAGAGATCTACAAGATTTACAGAGCTAAGCTCTGTAATCACTGTTTTCGGGCCCAAAAAAGGTCATCTGGTAGGAGTTTCGGGCCTTTCTTTGTTTGTGATGCGATTTCAACCAAATCACTTCATGTCTTCTGACGATATTCCCAACACTTGAGCGTATTGTTGAGAAGAGATTCCATGTATGACTGCTTTGACTAGAAAGCGGGTCAACATTTTGCCCCTCAGAACATATCTTGCTGAATGAAGGAAGATGTGTTCTGGATAATCCAAGGCCACGCCGGGCCTGCCAGCTGCAAGTATAATCCATACCTGCGAAGAAAAGAGAGCAGAAAGGTGTGTTAAATCCTGACAAAACTAATTACACTTTCGAGCATAAACCATGCTTGGGCGCTTGTTTGAGCATAAACCATACTCAAGACACGTTCGAATCATCCTGCCAAAACCTGACGAGGGACCTAACCTTCCGGGTATAAGCCATACCAGGAAGTTCAAACTGAGCATAAACCATACTCGAGTTTTATTGAGTTCCTTTGCCAGATCCTGACAAAACAATAAGTCGTTCCAGAGTACCATCCATACTTAAGAATCCTAGTGAGTACAATCCATACTCATGTCGGGATAGAGCTATGCTTGCCAAAACCTGACAAGACAGTCTGTCCCTAGGCATAATCCATGCCTAGGGGTCCGAGATAAGTATAAGACATACTTTAGCTGAGATTGAGAATCCTGCCACAACCTGACAAGATACTTAAATTGCCAAACATAATCCATGCTCGGAAAGTCCTTCCTTATTCAATTCAAAGTACAAAACCAAAGCAAATCCTGATTGGTTTGTTATCGAGTGCAGCGCACGCTTTGGAGCTAAATCCTAACCCCGAACGTGTGTACTCCGATTTAGCCAATCGGAAAACCTAAAGAAAGCAAAGAAACATATCTTAAATCCTAAAGAAAGCAAAGAAGCATATTTCTTCTGTTTTCTTTAGTTGCCGCATTTGCGGCACCACCGACACAACTACCAAAAGGTATATATGCATCAAATGCCTGCATTTACTTTCATCGTAATACCATCGACACTTATTGCATACCATTTGTAAAGTACTAATGTCGTCACATTGCATTCACATTCAACTGATGTTATATGTTTATGTAAAAAGCTCACATTTGACATTACATTCCGTCCGTACGTATTTCCTGAACCTTCACTGAGCCTTTACATCTTTGTTATACGATTCTTATACTCAGCTTTGTACAACCGAGCATATAAAAGCTTATCTTCTGTGTTTGCTACGTTGACCTATATTTATCTCATTTATGATGGACGAATGTGATTTCAGCGGAATTTACGCACATATTTCCACTAAATATATATGTCAAAAAGTATGTGTAATTCATATTTCAGTTTTTTCTAATATTACGACTACACAATCATTTGAATTTCATGTAATAATGTATTATACTTATTCACATTTCTACAATTTAACTGCTGCATTATTATCCTATATTTACTACTAAGTTATTAAAAAAACAACGGTTATTTTTAAGTTTGCTCGGTCCTCCTTCAATTATTCCATTATTTTTAAAATTTGCATTTTTTCCTCCTTATTTTATGCAGTTTTTTTACCACCTAAAAAGATATTTAAACGACTATACCAACTTCTCTTTTCCTCCTCCTATCTTTACCTTCTTTCATTCACTCTTTCTATAATATCTGCTGCCATATTTTTACCTGTACTCTTCTGCTCATACGCTTACACTCTTTCAACTTTGTTCATTACCCCCATGGATAGTGAACAACGAGAACATAGACGTCTTGCTCAGCGAGCTAGACGTGCTAGGATGTCTGACGATGAACATGAACAACATTTGGCTAACCGTAGACAACAACGTCGTTCACAACGACTTCAGTCTACCGCACAACAAGCTGGACCTGTCAATGGTACTATTTCATATGATATTCATAAATTCTGTTGCATTCATCCCGTACGTTGCATTTATATTTCATTTTAACTTATTTTTCACTCTTTTTCAACCAGGTGATAATAATGTTGTTCCGCTTGAAACATTGAGAACATCCCTTAATTGCGCACGAAATTTTGTACCCAACCGTGCCTTTCGCAAGCATGTCCTCCCACAACCAACAATCTGTACCTTCTGCACAGCAAAAAAATTTGCTTTTGAAACTTCAGCTTCCTGCTGTTCAAATGGTATGATTCGTTTGTCTCTACCTTCTGCACCGCCTCAGTTGCTTGCCCTGTTCACTGATCAAACTGAAGTTGGTACGCACTTCCGAACTAATATAAGATCGTACAACAATGTGTTTGCTTTCACATCAATGGGTGCCGAAATTGACCATAATTTGGCTAACGGAATGGATGGAGTTTACTCATATCGTGCTCATGGTTCCATCTACCACCGTATTGGCAGTGTGCTACCTGCTGATGGAACCAGACCACGATATTTACAGCTATACATTTACGACACAGAACATGAAACTGAAAATCGACAACTGGATAATGTAGTTTTACGACCTGAGCTACTTCAAATTATAACTGATGTTTTGAATTCAGTTAACCCATTTGTTTCTGTTCTACGTCGGCTGGGACAACGTCCTGATATGCACCGTTGCAGAATTAAAATTAAAGAGATCACAATTGATCGACATGTTCATGAGATGCCTACTGCATCACAAGTTGCCGCCATAATTGTAGGCGACGAAAGCGATGATTTACAAGCTAGGGACATAATTGTCAGAACACAGTCTGGAAATCTGCAACGGGTTCCTGATACAGCTGGATATTATGATCCACTTCAGTACCCCCTATTGCTTCCCTACGGTCACCATGGTTGGGATTTGAGCTTACACGATAGTGGAGACAATGAAATTAGTTGTACATCTTATTACTCACACCTTATACAGGTATGTTTATGGTAATTCAAAATCATATGTGAACACGTGATGAACTTAAATCTATTTTTAGAAACGTCGATGTAAATGGTTATGTCTCAACATTAAACACTTATTTTACCTTATCTTCACACTATGTTGTGCCCCACTTATATCATGCTACGTTTGTTCACAACTGTTTCACAGTACATACTTATAATTTCATATGCATCTTATTATTACTACTATTTCTTTTTAATCTTCTGGATTCACATTACTTCCCATTTCATACCTTATTACATGTATTGCTTTAATTCTGTTTGATTACCTCACTCTCCACATTTTTTTTTAACCTGACCTTTACACTCCGTAATACATTCGTTTTCTTGCAGATAAGACCTGGAGACACATCACTTCTCCTGCTTGCTGGCCGGCTTTTTCAACAATATGTCGTAGACATGTATGTTAAAATTGAAACGATGAGACTGAGATATGTTCGTACTCATCAAGATAAAATAAGGGCTGATTTGTATCAAGACCTGCAGGATGCACTGATCGCAGGCGAAACGTGTACCGGTAGTTTACATTTTCAAACGCTTCCTTACTTATTTTACACCTGTTTCATACATTCTTATCTTACATCTACTTCTGCAATGTCAATGACAACTAATGTAGGAATAAAAAAAATTCTTCCGTCATCTCATATTGGTAGTCCACGAGATATGCAGCAACGCTATCAAGATGCAATGGCTGTTGTGCAAAGGTACGAAAAACCTGATTTTTTTCTTACGGTGACATGTAATGCTAAATGGCCTGAAATACTGAACGAACTGCTTCCCGGGCAACTACCGCAAGATAGACCTGACATAACAACTAGAATTTTCCGTGCTAAATTAGAACAATTAAAACATGATTTATTTGACATAGGTGTTTTAGGCAGGGTTATCGCACATGTACACGTTGTTGAATTTCAAAAACGGGGACTGCCACACGCACATGTTTTAATAATTGTAGCTGACAACGATAAGATTAGTAATCCCGATGAGTATGACTCCGTTGTTAGAGCTGAAATTCCGTGTAAACAATTAGAACCTGATTTACATGCGGCTGTTCTAAAAAACATGATTCATCATCCGTGCGGACATTTTAACACTAATGCCACATGCATGAAAAATGGTGAATGCAAAAAAGGTTTTCCAAAACCATTTGCTCCTATTACCGTACAAGGCAACGACTCATACCCAATATATAGGAGACGCGATAACATGACACAAAATAACTCAACCAATAACACAATTGACAATCGTTGGGTAGTGCCATATAACCCGTATTTACTACTAAAATATGACTATCATTTAAAGGTTGAAATATGTTCAAGTATTAAATCCGTCAAGTATCTTTACAAGTATGTGTACAAAGGGTCTGACCGTGTTTCCGTGGGTGTTTCAGCCTCAACAGTCGATAACAACGATGAAATATCTAAATTTGCTAACGCTCGCTGGGTTTGTCCACCTGAGTCGTTATGGAGAATCTTTAAGTTCCAGCTTAACAGCATTATACCTTCTGTTATTGGTCTGCAAATCCATTTGCCAAATAGGCAGCAACTGCATTTTTCTTCATCTGAACAATTAACTGATATACTAAACGATGACAGTAGAACAAAAACTATGCTTAATGAATATTTTAGTACAAACGTTAGCGACGAAGAGGCAAGACAGTTCTTTTAACACGAGTTCCCACAAAGATATTGGTGGGACAATAAACATAAGTTATGGATTCGTAGACAAAATAATCGTAGGGTTATAGGTAGAATTTATACCGTTTCACCCACTGACGGTGATCGATATTTCTTGAGATTACTCCTTACACACGTTAGAGGCGCCTTATCTTTTACTGATTTACGTACAGTGCAAGGAACAGAATACCGCACATTCAAAGAAGCTGCTGAACGTAGAGGCTTATTAGAAAATGATGATGATATTTATGACTGTTTACGAGATGCTTCTAACGCATATATGCCAACTGCACTTAGAAGATTATTTGTTACAATTTTAGTTTATTGCGAACCAACTCATGTGCGTAAAATGTGGGATTTTTTGTTCGAATACATGATTGAAGACTATCGACAAACATCTTCAATTACCGACATTACATATTTCACTCATGTTTGTCTCTCTGACCTTAACAGGTTGCTACAGCAGTACAACAAATCAGTTTTTGACTATGATTTTCCAATTTCCTGTTAATTTCGAGTCTGCCAATAATATTTGTACTGCTGTCTTCAATGAAAAATCTGTCCATGTACCACAAGAAGACATCGACTCTATTACTTCCTTAAATTCTGAACAAAGACATGCATTTGATGTTATCATGAACTCTATTCTTGATAACATAAATTCTGTTTTTTTTTCATAGATGGGCCGGGGGGTACAGGGAAAACTTTTTTGTACAAGTCTATTTTAGCTCACTCACGAAGTAGAGGTCTAATTGCACTTGCAGTTACAACATCGGGAATTGCTGCTTTAGCACTGCCCGGTGGTCGTACTGCCCATTCAAGATTTAAAATACCAATACTGCTTGACTCTTCTTCCACCTGTTACATTCCTAAACAATCTGATCTTGCAAAACTTATTTATGAAACCACAATCATTCTATGGGATGAAGCTACAATGGCTCATCGACATGCTTTTGAGGCTGTAGACAAAACAGTTAGAGATATATGTAATTCAGACAAACCATTTGGTGGCAAAATTGTTATTTTAGGTGGTGACTTTTGACAAGTTTTGCCTATTGTCCAAAATGGTACTAGAGCTCAAACTGTTGATGCATGCATTACACAATCATACATTTGGTCACACGTACAGGTTTTCCATTTGACACAAAATATGCGTGCTATACATGATCCTTCATATGCTACCTTTGTTTTACGTATTGGAAACGGAGATGAACCATATGTGCATGATGACATGATAAAACTCCCTGATGATATTATTATATCGTCGAGCAATGCAAATCCTATTTATTCATTAATTGATCATGTTTTCCCAGCAATTAGTGATACAGTATATGACGCTACTTCTATTTTGAACAGAGCCATTTTGGACCCCACAAATGATACTGTTGATGCTATTAACACTACTGTTGTTGACATGTTTCCCGGTACAGAATTTACATACTACTCCTTCGACTCCGTTGAAGAGGACACACATAATTTGTACCAACATGAATTCTTAAATTCTCTTGCCCCAAGTGGATTACCGCCACATAAACTTTCTCTTAAAATTGGTTGTCCAATTATGCTTCTTCGCAATATTGACCCTAAGATAGGATTATGTAATGGAACAAGGTTAATATGCCGTGTTTTCCATAGAAATCTAATTGATGCAGAAATTGCAGTTGGTCATTTCCGTGGTACAAGAGTATTTATTCCCCGAATACCATTAAAACCTTCGGAAAATGTTAGCATGCCTTTCACACTTATTAGAAAACAATTTCCTATTAAACTGGCATTTGCTCTTACGATCAACAAATCGCAAGGACAAACCATCCCGACTGTAGGTATCTACCTACAGCAACATGTTTTCAGCCACGGTCAGCTATATGTAGCCTTATCCAGAGGTATTGCACGACAAACAACAAAAATTTTAGTGCAAAATGGAAACATTCCACGAAAAGATGGCACGCATACGAGAAATGTGGTTTACAAGGATGTTTTACTAACATGTACTTCAATCATGAGTTAGGCATTTTTTAATCATACTATCTTCACGTCACACAAAGTAATAACTATTGTTAACGACATCTATCTATTTGCACTTTTGCATTTACATGTCTGGTAGAGCCAATGTTTGCACTTTTTTACCTGCAGTTAACATCAGTAATGTTTTCCCCACCTTATTCCCCCCATTCACATGCATTAACGTCTATAAACATGTCGCAATAACACCAGAAGAAAAAAAAAACCCAAACCCCCATTTTTAACTCCGCCATCAAATGTTAATTCATTTGATGCCGATCTCAAGCCCGGAAAAGGAGGAGAGGAAATGTATATTTGTCAGACTTTTTTTACTCTATTTGCTATTCGTTTTGATTTTACAAAATTGTCGTCTGTACTATCTCAGGTTATTCATCCCAGCAATTTCCATTGGACAGCAATCAATCTTTCCCAACAGGTGGAATAAGATAACAAAGGCTTTGACAAGTCACTTCCATTCTAATCAATATAATACAATTACGGGTATGCTTACATCAAACATTACGCTCTCTACTCTATAATTTTTAACTCATTTACTCCATCGTTTGGTTCAAATAATTAGCTACTTTTTTTCCCTGCAGTGCTGACCGTACATGAGTTGATATTCATCCAGAGCTCAAATCGTCGATTGGTGGAATGACATAACCAACCTTCTATTTTTTTACTGCCCGTCTACTCAACACAAAACGAATAAAGGTATACTTTAACTTACTCTCTGCTTTGTACATGCTCTCCATTCTCTGATTTATGATTTAGTTCTGAATCATTTACTCTATTCTTGACCTCTAAACAATTTCTCCGTTTCATTCCGCTTATTTTTCTGAGGTTGAATTCTCCAACTTTCAAAAACTATATGCCGTCGACGTCCTATTTGTTCAGTTTTGTATTTGTTAAGATTTTTTTTTTTTTTTATATACTGAGGATTGATGTGAGCTGAACACAAAAGGGGAGGAATGCGATTCATGTCTACCATTTACCTACCGTACACAATCCGATAAAACTGAGGTATTTTTATATCTTAAATTTTTTTAATTTCTGTCTGGAAATGATACAAAAATTTAAGCACGTCATTATCTGACGTTGACGGAAAATTTGTTGGCATGTACAGTAAGCAATATTTAGGTTACCGAATGTACAATTATTTTCACATTTAATACCAAAATGAAACATATGTTAGTTTAATCCTCATATTTATCAATATTAAAGATTTGTTCATTGTTCCAAACTTCGACATAACCAGAAGATCTTAAATACTAACCAAGTTCAAATCTATTATTTAAATATTGTTTTTACGTACTCCGAATTTATAAACTTCATATTTAGGTTGTTTGTTATGTTAAAATTTAGGCATGTCTCTTATCAAACCATTTGTTTACGCCCATATAGTTTCGGTTTGTTTGTCACCCATACCTTCAATTCATGTCATTCTCCTAAATAAAAAATTAAACATAAGTCCTTAGTCCGCACATTCCCACACTGCTACTATTTTTGCACAAAGGTATATAGTTGCACATTAAACTATTTTTCCTTTTTACTCATACAATTCTATTTTTCTATATTTTTAATTTTCTCCCTATTTCATTCAGCGAGCACTTTCATTCCACATCAGTTTGTTATATGTTTGATACTGTACACAAAGAACAGCACGTACGCACGTCAATTTATGTTATACCGCTAATAAGCTATCTGATGAAATGTGCATGCAAAAATCAAAAAAAAAAAAATCATCTTACCACTGATCTTGCACTTTTCCATATGTAGTAAGCTCATTATTTGATTCTTACTGTTAATGTTTAATTTTTAATTTTCTTCATCATTCTCATATTCTTTTGCAGTTATTAGACACCATCAGAACGTGATCACGGGAGTTACGTTGGTTTTGTAACCAGGTACGTTGTTATCTTAGATTATTTAATGATAGAAAAAAATTATTTCAAACAATTATTCACCATCCCATGCAGTTTGTCTTTCTAAGCGTTCATGCTTGACAAAACCAACTATCTATATATATTTCTGTGTTATGATCGACTATACATTATATGTTCAAGTTCAGTCTAAACCACAATTTTGAACAACCGAGATGTTAACCAGTTCTTAAAAAACCTTAAGTCTTGACATATATTTTTATTTTCACTTTTTTACCCATCATTGTCAAATGAACTAAATTTTCAAACGAATTTATTTTTTATACTCCTTTATGTGTTACATCCAACTATGTTAGACCATGACTTACAATGCCAAAAAAGGTTTGGTATCATATCTTTCCACTTTGATAATGTGTTATATTACATGTTTTTTTAGTTGCCAATACTGCCATTTTCCTATCTGATTCATTTTTGTTCGGATTACACATTCAACCAAACTAAAAAACATAATATTTCAATTACTACATTTCTTTATTTATATAGCATACATAACAATCTATTTTTACATTAAAATTATCAAACAAGCAGCCCAAATTATTTGTTCAACAACGTTGTATCTCAGGGGTTCTACTATCTCCAGTGTTAAATATAACGAACATGACCCAACATGGTAATCTTATATGTCACGTTCATAATGAACTCGGTTCTCTTCCTGTTCTTCAATGAAATGCTGATGACAGACTATCTATACCAACGAGTGATTGAAAACATGCATACTTAATTTATTTCAACTTCTGTGCTTAATTACATGCTCTTTTCTCATAAATTAGTTTACATAGTAATATTGGCTTTCCTTTTTCGACGACAAGCACATGAATGCCTATGCCTCCTTTTACTTACTATTTGACAATGCTTTCCCGTTGTCAACTTTACTTTCTCAAACTGCAGTACGGTACACAAAAAACTAACTGTTTCTTTTTACCATGTAAGTACGTCTAAACGGCAACCACTTCTTCACATTCGCCCATTCAATTCTTACCTATATACTGAAAATATGAGTTACAGTCTATCATTGATCTTCATATAACGTGAGTGCTCTACGTGCGATGAGCCATAAATGTTGTATATTTTCATATTCCCCCATACATATTTGCAATTATGTTTACTATATCACATAACATCGCTTCTACACCCTGTTACACTTCATGTATTACATTTTAACCAACACGCTATTAACTCACTTCAATAATACGAAACAGAAACTGCTTGCATGAAATATTATATGTCAACTTTGCTCCTAAATTATATGTTCCTTCCTAACAACGTCAATCATTTTGTTTTCTTGCATCATACTTCCTTTACCAGGCTTCAATGACAAATATGTTCCACTTAAGTTCCACATGTCGTACACTTACTCCAAATTTTTATTGCTAACTGCACCATGTACTGTCTCATTTTTTCATTTATGAGCAGGCTCCTCTATTCCTACTGCACTTGGGTGACCTTTGAAAATATCACCTCCTGCATATACTCTTGAACAGGTACGTGTTTTAAACATTTTCTCAATTATCTCACAACTTTGTGCACATGCTCTTCAAATTTTTACTTGACCCAGTTTACCTGCTTTTTTTCTCCTGCACAACTTAGTCCTCATTTAGGCCATTTTTTCTCCTTCTTTCTCTCCACTACTACTGCTTCAACTACTATTACTAAGCTTATCAGTCGTATCTCCCAACTACTCTGTTTTAACTGCTATATATATGCATTGCTACACTTCCATTCTTCCTCATTCTATTCCTTATTCTGTTCTCCACTGCTATTATACTCTTGAAAATGCCAAAGGTACATCTTCTATACACACACATGTCATAATCATTTTTTTTACTTTCTTCTTCATCATCTTTTAATTTACTTAAATCCTCATATGCTACCTACTGTATTTAATGCTGCAGTCCAGAGTTTCAGCACGAGCTAACGACACCACGACACCAACTCTAGCTGAAAAGAAACAACGCAAGAGCAAACGTCTTACAAGGTAGCATCAACCATCAGCCTCTACCACCACCACTTCTGCGTCTCACGACCAGCAGCAATCTATTTCACCAACTCATCCGGACATTTCTCCACCCATTGACAATTTGGTTGGGATTCCCGGTGTTTCTACTACCACTTTTGCAGCTGACATTCCAGAAATTATCGAGGATGAACATTACTGCTCCGCTGAAATGGTTTGTTAACAACTTCTACTATTTCCCCACCTTTCAGCACATTAATATGTTAACTGCTTTTTACTTCTGCTTTTTTATCCAGCTTGCAGATGTCGAGAGGATTGAGCGAGAGTACATGGCAAGACAATTAAACAAATAGTCGTGCAGCTTCCAAAATGTACCTGCGTTCCCGTTCATCTTTTTGCTCTGATTTAATGCTGTTTTCGTAACTACTACTTATGCTGTTATCTTTTTTTTTTTCCCGGGTTCAGCAGTAATAACACTGCGGTATGTCTTTGTGTGTAATATTTGTCATGTACTGTACTGACGTAACGCCGCAGGTTTCCTGTATTCCTTTGTTCTTTGAATACAATTTTCATCACCACGAACTGTTCTGTGCCTTTTTCATTTCATGCACTGTCCAGATTTTTTGCATACCCATTACTTTCATTACTGCTTAATCTTTACTTCAATACCAGCTTTGGTCAAAAATATCTATGCACACGCCCATCCGGTGTGCATATATATATATATATATATATATATATATATATATATATATATATATATATATATATTGGGGGAGCATAGGATCTCATCCGCTAATATATATTGCGGGAATATATCCAATCACTAACTATATATATAATACATATATATATATACACACACACACTATCATCCAATTTATATCAATCAATTTATCATCTAACAAATAATAAATTAAATTGAACTATTTTAAAAATAGTTCTCACTAATTTAACTGAGTGAGTTTAACTCATCTCGATTTTCATTTGCTGAATATCCAATTAAATTCCATATCGTCACAACTACGAATCTACTCGAGTCGTCTTGAATGAATTCATCTTGCACCTATGGTTATTTGATTTTATTTATCGATTAAGCTATTATTAATTTAACTTAACTAAAATAAATAAACAAATAACTTTATGTATTTTAAATTTCTTAAAAACATGTACTCGCTACCTTGACCAACCACGAAGCCAACTCAATAATCATTGATCCATTGCCACTGCAATTAGCCCAAATATTTCAAACAGTCCCAAAATACTTCCTATCCCACTTCGACAATTCACCAAACACCTCACAGTCAATCCTCCATTCCTTTTCTATTGCCCATACCCACTGCTTTATTGCTGCTGTACCACCCAGATTGACCTCAACATCACTATAGACCCCTGTCCAAGTCACCACGCCCTCTAACAACCATCTTCGTCGGACTATAGACCCCTGTCCAAGTCACCACGCCCTCTAACAACCATCTTCGTCGGACCAACACCCTACACTCCGATCACCACTTCACGCCTCAAACCATCGCAACCCAGAAACATCTACCACAAGCAAAAGTCCCTTTCCATCACACCTGCATCCTTTATCCCTCAACATCTCAGACCGAACCCCTTAACATCCAACTGCCAAACTCAGATCACCCTAGTTCAAACTCCACTTCATTTGCAACCAGCTCCGTTCCTAGCGTCGGCCTTCCTAAAATTGAAGCATCACTTCCAATCACATCCCTCTGCAAACTCCGCTCAAGCCACGATCGAATCCCCATTTGATCTCATCATCGCACTCATTGTCGCAAGCCCTTAAGGCGAGTGACTCCAGAACGTCTTCGAGCTTTAGGAAACCCGATGGTTTCAAACCACAATTTCCGATTTTGGTTTCTTTTTTTATACGGTTATGGTTTTCGATTGATTGGGAAAAGAAAATAGAAGCGAACGACTTGAGTTTCGTTGGTTTTAGAATGGACAGATAACAAAGGGCGATGGCTGAATTTATAGGTGTGAATGGAGAACAGTGGTACCGACCATTAATTTGTGAATTACTTGGGGGTGAAGGTGGAAGACAAAACATACGAGAATTAAAAGAAGAAATAGTTGTAGCTATAGGTAGGTTTGCGTTGGAAAGAGTTTAGGTCGGCCTCAGAATTTAATTGATTTAAACCGATGTGATTTCATTTAATTCAAAATATCTCATGATTTCAACTCTTGTTTTAGCATAGAAACTGGCATTCCTAGAGATATACACTATTCTAAACACACTAGAATAGGTTTCAAAGTCTAATTCGATCATAAGGAGAAGATATCCATTTAAATCAACGATTAAAATTAAATTTGATTTAATTATTCCTAGGCTTTTTCAGATAATACGTTCAGTCGATAAATCCAAACATTACAAACTTCAAGATTCGATAATAATACACTATTACGGATCCAATGAAATTAGTTTCGTTGATTTCTAAGACTGTTTAAAATATCATTATTTTCACGTGTCAATAATATCGATTAAATAATCAATCGATATCAAACACTTACGTTTACCGATAAAAAAAATTCTTATTTCATAAATTAAATAGATAAACTCTGTATTGACCTCCATTTTTAATTCAAATCCACTATTTAAACATTGTAAACGTTCAAAGTTAAATGACCAAAAATATGGGACGTTACATTCCTTCCCCTTTAAAAAATTTCGTCCCTAAATTACTAAGCAGGAAAAAGTGCTACACCTTATTAACTTCCCACAATCCACTTATGCAACTTACACTCACTCTAACATCTTTTAGCTCCAACAACCTTCACTACTCAACCAAGTCATTAGTTTCCTATTTCACTCAAAAATCCTTAACTTTGATTTTCATTTGGACACTAACTTTTTGTTAACAATTTTTTTCAAAACTTTTGAAAAAAAATTAACTCCCTAAACTACTGAATTTTTTCCGGAGTCTCCCTTGTACATAGAGACTTTTGCAATCCGACAAGAGAGATAAAAATGTATACATCAGCCCACACAGCCAAAAAACGATTCATAATTCCTATTTTGGTATTTTTGCCTAGGCGTACCATATATAAGCGTTTATTAAGTGAGTTCGCTTAATATTTATGCAATCTACGCAGCCAAATCCAAGCTATACAACTCCATGTATCTGTACTTACTCAATTTAAACAAATAAGTTTCCGAAACAAGAAGTTTGATTATAGTTCATTTATTCTACATATATTTCATAACCAACATCTTATACATTCATTAAACACATAATTTCATAAGAAATTTAGTTCCCAACATTTGATGATCCATTTTCAATGATTTATATATTATTCCAATCGACTTTGAACAACTTCAAACCATATTTGCATGCACTATATTCATACATCACCAATATATATAATTTATATACATTCATTTGTTTAACTTGGATAACCATACAAATTCGATATCCAACAAACTATACATGTATACCTACTGCTTATTTATTGGTTTTCAGTATTTAATTTATAATTCATACAAGATCTTTATTTAAACCATTTACCATCTACATATATTTCATAACCAAGATCTTTATTTATTGTACACTTTCCTTACTCAAACACGCTCTAACATGTGCATTTACCATGTACATGTAAATTCCATACTTTCATATTCTTTCATTCTTTTCAATATCAATTTATATGTCATTTCCTTCAATTCAAATTGATTCTTATGTTGTTAAATTCATCACATTCATATGCATTCCCAAATGTATCCATATTCATTTTAAATGGATTTTAGTTTAGTTTATTCAACCAAATCTTGTATTATAAATTCATATATAATTTACACATAAATTTCTAGTTACCAAATTTCCTTAAAAAAAAATTAACTCCTTAATTTTCTAGAAAATTTCGCCAGCATCTACTTTGCATGGCTCAATAGGTACATCTACAAGATGTCTCTCTAAGCCTTCTCCAATAAAAAAGAAAATCAACAAGCCAAACGACTAGCCAAATAGGCTCACAAAAATCATCAAACCCAACAATAATGTGAGTATGTACTTTTTTGTCGAGCATCCAATTTAATTTCCTACATTTGCTTCCATTTAACAAACATGTTCAATTATATACACATCCATTTCTAATTGATTATAATCGGTTTAACTTTTTACTTCCAATTCATCCATTAATTTTTTCTCTTGCTCAACTCATGATAGTTTAAAACAACCATGTTCATATATATATATATATATATATATATATATATATATATATATATATATAATTGTTTATAAACAAGTCGATTTTTATTTATAACCTATGTTCCAAGTTAACTTTTCAATTTACAAGTCCATATAAATTTACAGTTGAGTTCAAAGTTCAATTTCAATCAAACTTAATTTGATTCATCCTTCATTCATTTTCTTTCAACTCAAGTTTATTTTCACTATTCAACATGCACATATTCACTTCCATTCCAAGACTTAATTCCATAGCCCAAACTCTACTGAATAATACTCCAAGTCGTATTCAATTATTCCTACTCGACTTTGATTTATTTCAATTTACTTCTAATTTCACTCAACATATTCAAACTATATGTGTCGATCTCCATTTAGATTATCAACATTCAGTTTATTGGTATTTCAACTTGAATTCAAGAATTTTCATTCGATATTGATTTCCAAAGTTTTAATTCACTCATCACTTTCTTAACAAAATTATATTTTATTCATAACTAATTGATTTCCCACGTTAGTTATCATCATTTCATAATTCGAAATCCAATTTTTATTAAAAAAATCCATTAATTCAATCCACTTGAATTCATATTCATTTAATGACTCAATTCTGAATTTTGTTAATGAAAATCCAAATTTTATTCTCTTAAAATCCTTCCATCTGATTTACTAAATTGTTTAAGCTTATAAAAAACCATACCGTGATTTTTCTAAAATTTGATTTTGACATAACTCAAAATATATTCGTTGAAATTCCGGGTTTTCTCTTCCATTAGAAAATTATAATCTAATATATCCAGATGATTCTTGTTTCAAAGAATTCTAACTCATATTGAATCCTATATACTCAATTAAAATTTAAATCGTTAAATTACAAACTATCGCGATGCGACAAGTTCATTTTAATTTAATATGGTTTCAATCCAAATCTATATATCCTACCTTTAAATCAAATTCAAATCCATTCAATTTATTATACTGGATTTTGTTCCTATAGCTTCCAACTTATTCATTTAACTTCATTAATTATTGATGGATTCCTATCCAACCAATCTAACATTCAATTAACAAAAATGCAAACAAACTTAACCAAACCAATTGATTTCATATTCAACATTAATATCTCCTTGTTTGCATTTATTTTGGCTTAACATAATTTAATATCAATCGGTTAATGTCAGATTGACTTCTAGTCCATTGTTATTTCTCATTTCCATTAGTTTTCAATTTATAATTTCAAGTTCTGTTTTATATTTTAAAAATCATTTATTTTGTCTTCTGGTTATATTAAACCATTCCAATTCCATAACCCCATTCAAATTTCATTTAAATCAATCAAACAAGCCAACATAATTTAAGAAAACTATTACTTTTCAATATAAAAGTATAATTTGGTAAAAATTATTTCATTTATCCTCTTTACAAAACGGTATAATTACAATAACGAATCATACGTCCAAACTTCTCCAGCTCGTCTCCTGAAATTCATAGCTTCCTATCGGGAACCTGTTAAACTCAGTCTGACCAGAGCATTGCAAACGCCACGGATCAGTCTGATGAACCAATGTGAGAAAATTCACTAAATTATCTGTATCATCCAATTGATTTTAAAGTTAAAAATATATTTTTTGAAATAAAAGGATAACCATAAGACTAGTCCATACATAAATATGGACGGCTTTTACCTTACGATAACCCAAAATATTTTTTGCATCAAAACTATTCTGATATTACAATAGTGCCTAAATCAAATAAATAACCATATAACAGAACGCTTGCATCTCACGCTCTACATATATAGTGTATAATCAAAAACCACGGGGATCTTATTGATAATGGATTCCAACTATGGAAAGATATGTGACCACCTTCCAATAGTGTATCTCTAGAGAGGAATACACTAGGTTCAACAAGAACATCTTGCAACTCAGCTAAACATAACCGGACACTCATTTCGCTTGAGTGTACTGAATGAATTATCACCAACAGTTGGGCTCAAACCACTGTTTCCAGAACATACAATAGCGAAAAAATAGAGAAGCAAATGGGTTTTTCTAGATCATGTGACAATACACCCTAATGAGAGTGACTGACATAGCCATGCGGTGTACTCGATTTCTGCTATTTCCCGGTTGATGAGGCTTGAGGTTATAATCACGTTTTTAAGATAACACACCACCATTCACTTTGAATGATACATCGTCATATACTTCAAAAATCACTAATTGATTTCCATAAAAATACTCTGGGTGTTAAGCTAAAGAATTTTCCTTCTTTGCGACCAAACTTGGTATGTTTGAAGAAATCAAAGTACATGACCCTTTTAGAAACATTCTGTCAGACATTCGTCCATACAAGTCATATAAGAACAAGATGAACGAAGACACCTTCCTACCACTTCCTTGGAATCACCTGATGGATTAGTATTGAGTAGTTCTAGTAATCCGTATATTTCAACTATGATAGAAACCCAGTCAAAATATCTGTAGGCGCAACTCTAGAGAAATTCAACATATAGTTCATCCACTTGTGAAGATCCACAGTCTTCACTGCTCCATCTTCCATCAGCATCTTCCATGTTCACGCATTTGCTAATTTGTAATGGTTTTCAAATATAGATTTGATCCTGATCTTTCCCTACCAACAATCATATAGGCCAGATTTGATAGTCGGTTATTTAACTATCAAATAAACAACCATTCATCTGTGCAAAAATGAATTCACTGATTAAATATCTAACATTATTGTTCCTCTGTAACTTACCATTCGTTAATTAGAACTTCTCTTTTTAGACTTTCAATCTTAGGAAAGTGTTTCCATTTCTTATTTCCAGTATAATATTCATTCAACCCTTTGCTTCAACCTTTATCAGTTCCTGAACGTAAGTGTATTTTCTAAGTCCTCGAAAGTTTAAGCCAACATGAGATCGACACTTAGAAATTTATTCGACTCAACCGAACATACATCAGGTTCTAACTCATTTCAAATATTTCTTGACTTCTTTAATGACATATTTCAAAATAAATATAATTTGCAAAGTCGTTTCTATTACTAATATTCATTATCTAAAATCGTATATAAAATTCTTTAATATAATCTATATTATTATTCAAATTAGTTCAACTTAAATTCGGTTAGAATTTAAAATTTTAAATCCTTCCTAACTTTCCTTCTAATCAAATTCCCATTTTGCACAGCATTTGGTTTAACCCCTTATTCATCTCAATCATAAACAATATTCCTTAACACAAATCTATACTTGACCTATTTAGTCACTTGATTTCACACTTGCAACATTCCGGTTTCAATTCTATTTATAACTTCTATTTGTAGAGTTATTTCATATAATCTCATTTATAATTTCCTTTGTAATTGGAAAATTCCAAACTATTTAAATTGACGATATCAATTCTAATTCGATCGTATGGAAAAATTAAATTTGATTTAATTATTCCTAGGTTGTTTTTGATCGTACGTTCAACTGATAAATTCAAATTTTATGAAATTCAAGATTCGGTGATAATGCACTATTACGGATCTGATGGAATTGGTTTCATTGAATTATAAGACTGTTTGAAACATCGTTATCACCACCAATCAATAATATCGATTAAATAACTAACTGATTTCAAACACTTATGTTTATCGATAATTTTTTTGATAAAATCTGTATTGACTTCCATTTTCAATTCAAATCCAATATTTAAACATTTTAAACATTCAAAGTTTAAACGACAAAAAATACGAGATGTTACAAAATCAAACTCCTTCCTCCAAATTGCTAGTTCCAAACTTCTTGTTACATCAAAGTAGATATTTATTATCTATTCTTATCTAATAGGTAATCTCCATAACCTGTAAATCAAATTTTATAGTTTCTCAATTCGGGGAAGGAAACTTATTGTAAATTTCTTTTAGGTGTTGCATGTCAGTACTTTAGTTTCTACAGGATACTGAAGTATTAGTTAAGCATAGAATCTTAGTGTTGCAAATAAATCAGGTTAACTTTGTTTGGATGTTGATAAATGTTGATCTCTGTAAAAATTTAACGATAATGTAACCAAAATTGTTGTTACAAAATTTTACAGTATAAAACTTGTCTAGGTTGGTCTTTGAGGTCTCGTATATCTCTTGATTCTTGTTCGAATTATGTTTGCATGTTAAAATTTTAGTACTAATTCAACTAGAAACTAATCTTAATATGGTCAGAGAATTGAAACGAAGAAGAAAATGCGCTATGTAAATATGCGGATCTAATGGCGTACATTCGCTCTTATGGGATGACCCCGAGGTTGACCTATAGCTTCATAAGGTTAACCTTAAGGTGGACCTAAGCAGATGTTTAGGTCAATGTGCACATTTTGAAATTGATGCAGGACCCACCCTTGCTTTTCCTATGTGTTTTATACTTAAATGCATTGTTTGTGGATGATTTTTGATGAACCATTGAAACCATCTGAGATGAATTTCAGTGGATTTAATTCAACTATGAATAAGCCAAAATCTATGTTAATCCAAACCACAGATTGAGAAGTTTTATGTGGATCTTGTGTGAGTTTATTTTGTTAAATTATGATCGATTTCTGCTTTTTCTTACACGTGTTTCTAACCTGGTTTCTAAAGAATTTTTGATTCAAAAACTAAGTTTTAAATAATATTCTATAATTGATTTATAAAAATAAGGATTACTTTATATATAAATAGTCTCTATTGTAAATAAACAAATAGTTTCTAAATGGTTTTTGAATATCATTTTAAAACTTGTTTTCTCATACAATTAATTTCTATATAAAAACAACACATTTTTACGCTCATCTAGAAAATGAGGAAGTTATTTAATCGATGTAGTAAACCACGTGGTATGGAACACATTATTTATTTTTATTGGTTAGATTCAAACTGCTTCAATTGAAGCTATTTATGTGCGGATTTAACTATCTAATAGTAAACTGAGAAGTGAGAAGATATGGTATGGGATGTATCATTGCCACTATTTGGCTTACTGTTGGGAAGTATGTGACACACTTTACGATTGTGTGGGAACCTTCGGGTCATATGACTATAGTACTTGGCCACGACGACCATTTATGCTTGACTTATGAGTCTATCTTATGTAGATCTATGATCTAGCCATGTAGGGATGACTTGTATGGCTTATGAACTAGGTGTATAAACCTTTCAGTAAACCGTGTGGGGTGCTAAAAATGTGTGGATAATACTGGTAAGCTTCAGCCAATACCATGCGGAGCATGTTCATGCATAGCTAAGACTCGCCCTTTATGGATCCAAACTATGTGGTTTTTTTCTTATAGATTTCAAGTATCCTTTGATGTCTAGAATTTGTGATATTTTATGATGTTTCTGCTATCTTCTGAATATTGGGATTTACACATAACCTTTGTGCAATTTGATGCTTAATTAAACGGTGATTACATTTCTTTATGATAAACTCCTAATTGATGTATTGTGCTTATGTGGTTTCCATATTTCACTTCTATTTTACTTTTGAATTCTTTACACCTCCTTAGCTTAGGCTTTAGTCGTTTAGTTGATGGAAGTAGTTATGATGTGTGGTTATTATCGTACATGAGAACGTAGATTATGAATTAGTGAACCTACCTCATGTATCTCATGTTATTATAAGTATATTGTATTCCTCCTTTATTTTGTGGATTATCTCGTATGTAAGATTATCTATCACTTATCATGTTCTAACTGATATGTTTAAGTTAGACTGACCTGTGTATTTTATGTGTTGGAGTCATACTGAGTTGTTACAGGTTTGCTACTTCTCGTATATTCCCGCTTACTTGCTTTTTCCATGGATTATTATATTGTACTTTTGATGTTATCCTGAGACTAGTAGTTGTTTTAGTCATACCCGGTTATATATATTATTAACTGAACTCGCTTATATAGTTCATAAGAACCCATCAGTTACGTGACTCGTATCTGTTGTGCTTAAGGTGTAACAGCCCATGTCCGTTAATGTCATTCACAAAGGGAATGCATTAACTTCCATCAAGCATAATAAGTAAATAGAACATAATATTACAAATAGATACGTAAAGTAGTACTTGAAAAATTTATAACTTTATTACAGCAGAAACAAAAATAAGTTTGGTTACATCCTTCAAAATTACAATACCAAAACCCAAGTACACAAGTATCAGTCTTGTACCAAAATCCTTCAGAATGCATAATTTTAAAACCATAATCCCCAACATAAACTACCATAACAAGGTAGAGTCAAAACCAAGCAATACTGCAAGCACTTCGAGCAGAGAGAATCTGAATCAAGCTCCCATGTTTCCACCTTGAGCACCTGGGGAGGGTGGGGAACGGAAAGAAAAAGAGGCGAAAACAAACGAGGTCAGACATAAAGTCTGGCGAGTCCAGTGACTTTCAGCATATAAACAGATAGTATTATCACGACATGTAAATAAAGCTGGATGAGAGGTTACAACAACAGGAGTAGCAGGTATGCTTAAGTTAAACAGAAGAAACAGAATGATATAGACCAAGATATGCTTCTTACCTATATCTTACTTCTCTGCATTAATACTAAGTATAACAGGATTAGGTGTTACCTTAATGTCTAAACTGAAACGGAAACAGAATAATCTCTACAGAAACAGAATGCTAGTAATGGGCCTTTACCACCCCAACAGAGACAGAAGGTACAGAAACAGAATGCTAATAATGAGCATTTACCACCCCAACTAATGGGCCTTTACCACCCCAACAGGGACAGAAGGTACAGAAACAGAATGCTAATAATGGGCTTTTACCGCCCCAACTAATGGGCCTTTACCACCCCAACTAATGGGGCTTTACCGCCCAACAGAGACAGAAGGTATACCAACAAAAACAGACAAAACTAGGTGTACTCTAAATTCTGCCCCAAGCGATCGGCTCCCTAATACATAAATACCCTGTGTTGGCCCCACAGAAGGGTGTATCATTCCCTAAAGTGGCAAACTATAGACACAGACCTATTTACAGATGTCACGGTGTCTTACATCCTCAGAGCAGACCGGATCCATGCACGCACATGACCCGGTTGGAATGAGCCATCGACACCCCTCGCCATTATCAGAGTGAACCTCTTACAATTAGTTTAGTAAGCGTGCCCGAACCCCTCCTAGTGTTGGGTCATAGTTTTGATACCAGAAAAGGGTTACTGACTAATATGGGTCCCACACAACAGATGACACAAGTAATTACCCCTCCTAACCTTGTGTCCCCAGACTAACAGATTTCAAATTTACTTACTTACAGATTTCAAATGTATAAAGTTCAAATTAACTAGTTCTCAGATCAGTCATATAGGTTAACAAATTTTCAGACTAACGGATCAGATATACAAATTAACAGACTTACAGATGGTCTTACCTAACCTTGTATTAGGCCTATTGATTTACGAAACGGGTTTATTAGATTCATCTTCCCAGTTGATTAAACCTTATCCACTCAACACGTTTTAGGCATTATATTTATCTTAGATTTGCATTAATTAATTACTAATGCACAGACTTCTCACATTAGGTCGGTAGCTTGTAGCCACTGGATGTGCTGGGCAGTTCCGGGCAGACTTCTGCCGCAAGCCAGACCTTCCCTCGTGTCTAAGCATTTTTAGTTATGCCTACGACATCTCACATTAGACTGACAGTTTGCGGTTGCTGGTTAAGCCGGTTGGTTCCGGGCAGGCTTCTACCGCAAACAGAGTCTAACCTCGTGTCTCAGCATTCTTATTTTTACTAAAGTATTCATTCACAGATTATGCCAATATCGGACTAATTATGCCAATTCAACAAATTAAACTTCTTTACAAGTTACAGCAGATTATTCAAACTTCTATTAACTTGTTTTGCTCAATTTTTAGATCGAGCCTACAAATTCTCATACCCCAAATTTACCGTATTTAGTTTCAACAGATTCGGCAGATTAGGCAATTTAACAGATTTAGTCATAAAATTAAGCCTAATTTTACATGCCCAAATTACGGTCATAATTCACAACATAACATATTCCCCAAATTTTAGTTAAATTTACACAGTACAGAATATCTTCCAAAAGCCCCAAATCATGATACACAATACGAATTATGCCAAATTTTAGCCTTTGATTTCAGCGATGCCTAATATCCAAAATCCCTATTTAGGCGTATTCACATTTAATAGTTATCCTATTATAATAGATCTTTGCGCTTAAGTCATATGCACAATAATTCTTCTTCTTCCAAATCACAGACTATCATATATAGTATGCCCAGATCCAGATCTTAAATTACAACATATGTTCTTTTCTCAAATCAGTCACAAATCAATCATGTCTAATTATGAATCATTCACTATTTTTCCCAAATTTAGCATTCGTGCGTCAAACTCTTATGAGATTTTGCTCAGGCTCGTGGTAGCCTGGCTATAGAACAGAAGGAAGGAAGAGATATAGAATAGTTACTATAATATTAATAAGATAGATCTACACAGAAAAACAGATCTGATAAACAAGAATATGCATAATCTCAAATTTAGATTTATAGCCTTGTCAAGATCATAATTAAATTTCATGTCTGAAAATAACTATGCTCACCTTCGTTGGATTCTAAAAGAAAAAGGGTTGTAGTTGTTCTCTTTTAATCCTATTCAGGTTGGAAGAAGAAGAAGCACTAGTTCTAGCTTAGATTTCAGCAGAGAAGAGACACCATTGATTTATTTCAATTGGAATTGAGGCAGCATAGCGTTACAATGGTTTGGTGTGGAGAGAAAAGTGGGGTTTGGGGGTGTTTAAATAGCATAGGGATCAACGAATCTAGTCAGAACGGGCATCCAAATGCAGAAAAACGACCAGTCCTCGTATCTGGAAATAGGGGGATGTCGACCCTTGGTCGACCTATGTGGCCCAGGTCGACCCCCTGGTCGACCTGGGTCCTAGGCGGGAAATTTCCCGCCCAGCGCAGGTGTGTGATTTGAATTTCAAACTTAAATCTGGGCTGTTTTAATTTATTTAAATTCCTGAAACTTCCGAGGGCCATAACTTTGTCATGCGAAGTCTGATTTACGAAAACTTTGACTCTATTCCAAGCAGAATTTCGAGACGAACACAATGGCATAACCCGTTTTCCTTAATTCTTCTTTTAAAAATTAAGTATACTTTGTTTTGTTACTTTTATGTTCACAGAAAATACGGGGTGTTACATTCTTCCCTCCTTAAAGGATTTCGTCCCCGAAATCTTCAAGTTAAGAAGAAAGTGTCCTACCATCCAATCACCCATCTAGTCAACCATCATCCACAAGCATCCATTGTCCTTAGAAAACTTCTAATGTTGTATGAACATATGCAAAAGTGTGTGTATATGTCTCTTATCTAATGCAAGGATCAAGCGGTCTACTGATCCAGTTGACCTCCTCAATGCGAATTATGTTAGTGCCATGAGTCCAATTATGTATGCAAGAAATCCTATTTGATACACATCATTTCTATATGAGTGCATAACCATTCATCCAATTGCAACATCCATGTGATGAGTCAATCATTTTTCATCCACAAAAAATGAAAAATGCGCACACATCCATATGTTGTATGAGAGTGCTTTTGAGCTGATCTAGTGCTTAGTATGTGTATATTCATCCACGAGCAAGCACTAGCAACCAATTGCATCCACTTGCAACCATCAAACATAACATGCCTTAAACACATGTTTACACCCATTAGTTTCTACCTAAAGGTCGAAGACTCGATTGATAGGATACAGCCGAGTGATAGAAGGAAGTACAAGTAAAACAAAAGTTCTGTTCCCATTATACATCGGTTAAGAGAATAAATCTCTAAGTATCAACCCCGAAGACCTAAATCAACATCAGATTGACACTCAGAGAATTACTCCCATTAAACAATATCAAAACTGGAAATCTACTTCACGCTTCGAGTAAAAACCCCTATCCTTTTTAGAAATATTCAGATACTTACAGACTACTGGTATAGATCAGATTATCAAATGATTCTTAGGAAACTAAGCATGATAAAACCCCACCATATCCCACAAAACCCAGAATGTATGCATCATAGTCAACTTAACGCCCAACACAAATACCCTCAAACCCCAACTTATCACAAACAGATGAGTCGTAACCCTTATGGGGTTTGAGACTATAGCAGGATCAGAAACAAGACTAGTATTAAAGTGCAGAGTCTCTATTACAGAATTAAAATGTCAAGATCAAAAAGGTTTTAACTCAATAATCAGATAAGGGAATTTAAACCTTCTACAGAAATTTTCCTATCTCTATCCTATCCACCAGACACGAGAGCATTCACCTGCCCTTCAGAAGTAGGTCTTGTCCTCTGCCCTTGCCCTCGTTTCTTCGGGCAGTCCCTAGTGAAGTGTCCCATGTCACCACTGTTGAAGCAAGTGCCCTTTCTATTTCTGCAATCCTTGTTCAGATGAGTCAAGTTTCTACAAGTAAAGCACTTTTTCTCCTTCTTGTCTTCAGACTTTTCATCCTTCTTTTGTGTTTCCTTTTTGGGCCACGCTTTCTTGTTCTGTGGTCCTACGAGCTTTTCCTCTTTTTTCTCACTTTTGGCTTCCTCTTCGTGCATCAATGCCATGTCAACCAATTTCTCGAAGGTAGCCCCCATATGAATGTGGGTCATAGACAACCTGTGTAGCGGCTCATTCAAACCTTTAACGAATCTCAGGGCCTTCTTTTTAGGTGTGTTCACCAAGTCCAAGCCAAATCTTGCCAATTGATTGAATTTGTTAACGTACTCCTTTACTAATAAATTCCCCTGCTTCAACGCCAAGAACCTCTCCGTGTATAAATTCTCTTTTGCTCGTGAGAGAAATTTCATCTCAAACCTATGGCAGAAATCCATCCATGTCTCCACTGGACGCTCTCCATTCGTGACCTCCAACCAAAACGAGGCTTCGTCCTTCATTAGCCAAGCAACTAATTGGACCTTCCTTCCATCTTCTATCTCGAAGATACCAAACAAATCTTCCACCTCATTAAGCCAATTTAGACCTTCAACAAATGTCTCTGACCCATGAAAAGGTTTCCCGCCCATTGCTCGAAATTCTTTGCATATCTTCGAAAAATTATCAATGCGGGAGGGGGAGGAGGAGGAGCAGATGGGGGAGCAGGAACGTCTGCTGGGCCTGCGGCAGTGGCCCTAGCCTCCAGATACCTTCTGAACCAGGTTGGTATCGGTATGCCCTCGGGTATCTCGGGTACCCCAGACATGCTCAAAACAAAAAGGAAGATATTCAAAACGGAGAATCGAAAGACAGATATATAGCTTTTGGGGATTATGTTTTTCAAAATAAACTTTACTTTTGAAAATACTTCCTTTTTAAAACCTTTTTTAAAACAATTTTCAAATTTTTTTTATCAAATCTGGTAACCTTCAGCTCTAATACCAAGTGTAACACCCCATGTTCGTTAATGTCATTCACAAAGGGAATGCATTACTTCCATGAAGCATTATAAGTAAACAAAACAGAATATTACAAGACAGATATGTAAAGTAGCATTTGAAAATTTTATAACTTTATTATAGCAGAAACAGAAATAAGTTTGGTTACATCCTTCAAAATTACAATACCAAAACCCAATTACACAAGTATCAGTCTCATACCAAAATCCTTCAGAATGCATAATTTTAAAACCATAATCCCCAACATAAACTGCAATAACAAGGTAGAGTCAAAACCAAGCAATACTTCAAGCACTTCAAGAAGAGAGAATCTGAATCAAGCTCCTATGTTTCCACCCTGAGCACCTGGGGGGAAACGGAAAGAAAAGGAGCCAAAAACAAACGAGGTCAGACATAAAGTCCGGCGAGTCCAGTGACTTTCAGCATATAAACAGATAGTAGTATCATGACATGTAAATAAAGTTGGATGATAGGTTACAGCAACAGAAGTAGCAGATATGCTTAAGTTAACCAGAAGAAACAAAATGATATAGACCAAGATATGCTTCTTAGCTATATCTTACTTCTCTGCATTAGTACTAAGTATAACATGATTAGGTGTTACCTTAATGTCTAAACTGAAACAGAAACGGAAACAGAATAATCTCTACAGAAACAGAATGCTAGTAATGGGCCTTTACCACCCCAACAGAGATAGAAGGTACAGAAACGTAATGCTAATAATCGGCCTTTACCACCCCAACTAATGGGCCTTTACCACCCCAACAGAGACAGAAGGTACAGAAACAGAATGCTAATACCACCCTAACTAATGGGCCTTTACCACCCCAACTAAAGGGGATTTACCACCCAACAGAGACAGAAGGTATACCAATAGAAACAGACAGATCTAGGTGTACCCTAAATTCAACCCCAAGCGATGGGCTCCCTAATACATAAATACCCTGTGCCGGCTCCACAGAAGGGTGTATCATTCCCTAAAGTGGCAACCTATAGACACAGACCTATTTACAGATGTCAAGGTGACTTACATCCTCAGAGCAGACCGGATCCATGCACGCACATGACCCGGTTGGAATGCGCCATCGACACCCCTCTCCATTATCAGAGCAAACCTCTTACAATTAGTTCAGTAAGCGTGCCCGGACCCCTCCTAGTGTTGGGTCATAGTTTTGATACCAGAAAAGGGTAACTGACTAATATGGGTCTCACACAACAGATGACACAAGTAATTACCCCTCCTAACCTTGTGTCCCCAGACTAACAGATTTCAGATTTACTTAATTACATATTTCAGATGTACAAAGTTCGGATTAACTAGTTCTCAGATCAGACATATAGGTTAACAAGTTTTCAGACTAACAGATCAGATATACAGATTAACAAACTTACATATGGTTTTACCTAACCATTTACTGGGCCTACTGATTTACGAAACGGGTTTATTAGATTCATCCGCCCAGTTGATTAAACCTTATCCACCCAACACATTTTAGGCATTATATTTATCCTAGATTTGCATTAATTAATTACTAATGCACAGACTTCTCACGTTAGGTCGGTAGCTTGTGGCCGCTGGATGTGTCAGGCAGTTCCGAGCAGACATCCGCCGCAAGCCAGACCTAACCTCGTGTCTAAGCATCTTTTAGTTATGCCTACGACCTCTCACATTAGACTAACAGTTTGTGGTTGCTGGTTAAGATGGTTGGGTCCGGGCAGGCTTCTACCACAAACCGAGTCTAACCTTGTGTCTCAGCATTCTTATTTTTACTAAAGTATTCATTTACAGAATATGCCAATATCAGACTAATTATGCCAATTCAGCAAATTAAACTTCTTTACAAGTTACAACAAATTATTCAAAGTTCTTGTTTTGCTCAATTTTTAGATTGAGCCTACAGATTCTCATACCCCAAATTTACCGTATTTAGTTTCAATAGATTCGGCAGATTAGGCAATTTAACAGATTTAGTCATAAAATTAAGCCTAATTTTACATGCCCAAATTACGGTCATAATTCACAACATAACATATGCCCCAAATTTTAGTTAAATTTACACAGTACAGAATATCTTCCAAAAACCCCAAATCATGATACACAATACGAACTATGCCAAATTTTAGCTTTTGATTTCAGCGTATGCCTAATATCCAAAATCCCTATTTAGGCATATTCACATTTAATAGTTATCCTTTTATAACTTAGATCTTTGCGCCTAAGTCATATGCACAATAATTCTCCTTCTTCCAATTCATAGACTATCATATATAGTATGCCCAGATCTAGATCTTAAATTACAACATATGTTCTTTTCTCAAATCAGTCACAAATCAGTCATGTCTAATTATGCATCATTCACTATTTTTTCCAAATTAGCATTCGTGCGTCAATCTCTTATGAGATTTGGCTCAGGCTTGTGGTAGCCTGGCTATAGAACAGAAGGAAGGAAGAGATATAGAATCGTTACTATAATATGAATGAGGTAGATCTACATAGAAAAATAGATCTGATAAACAAGAATATGCATAATATCAAATTCAGATTTATAGCCATGTCAAGATCATAATTAAATTTCATATCTGAAAATAACTGTACTCACCTTCGTTGGATTCTAATAGAAAAAGAGTTGTAGTTGTTCTATTTTAATCCTATTCAGATTGGAAGAAGAAGAAGCACTAGTTCTAGCTTAGGTTTCAGCAGAGCAGAGACGCCATTGATTTATTTTAATTAAAATTGAGGCAGATAGCGTTACAATGGTTTTGTGTGGAGAGAAAGTAGGGTTTGGGGGTGTTTAAATAGCATAGGGATCAACGAATCTGGTCAGAACGGGCGTCCAAATGCAAAAAAATGAACCAGTCCTCGGATCTGGAAATGGGGGGAGGTCGACCCCCTAGTCGACCTATGTGACCCAGGTCGACCCCCTGGTCAACCTGGGTCCTAGCCAGGAAATTTCCCGCCCAGCGCAGGTGTGTGATTTGAATTTCAAACTTAAATCTAAGTTGTTTTAATTTATTTAAATTCCTGAAACTTCTGAGGGTCATAACTTCATCATGCGAAGTCCGGTTTACGAAAACTTGGACTCTATTCCAAGCAGAAATTCGCGACGAATGCAATGGCATAACCCGTTTCCCTTAATTATTCTTTTAAAACTTAAGTATACTTTGTTTTGTTACTTTTATGTTCACAGAAAATATGGGGTGTTACATAAGGTTCATCTATGTGTGTGTCTGTGTGTTTGTGTGTGTGTGTATAGATATATATGTATATATATATGTGTGTGTGTTTGTTGTTATGTGATTGCGGAATATGATGTCGTTACATTTGTTTTGGTTAAATCCTTAACCACTGTAGTTTTATATTAAACATGAATTCAGTAATTCGGTCCACATAAGGTAAGAAAGAAAAATTAGTACACCCAATCATCGTATTCGATACTCATTTAGTGTAATACTTATGGATGATTGCTTTTAAATAGTTGCAACAACCTGCTATTTCCAACCATTCTAGTCGATAATAAAACCAACTCGAATCGTTCATAATAGCAGATTGTTATTGCTATGGGGTTTAATAGAATCAAATCACAGAATCATAGACACATCATAATACGTCATCTCATAGAGGAAAATAATATAATACATTAGAGTTTAAATTTACATATAGCGGAAATTTAACATAGAGAATTTCGTTAGTACAAAATCAAATGACTTAAATTTATTAAATGGAAAGGAAGTCTTCAGTCGGTCACCAGCTCCAAAAGATGTAATCTCAAGTTGTCAAACTCAGTCTGACCCGAGCATAATGCAAGAAAAAAACAATATACTTGAGTCAGTACTAACATTCTTTTGCTAGTAAACCAATTTCAATTGAAATCCTCAAATAAATGCATCAGTAACTTAATGGATGTTTGGGATTTCCATCCTCTAAGGATCCGTGGAACTAATACATATAATATAATACGCTATTACAGTAATGCCCAATCAGTAAAGTAAATATAATAAAAGTAACGTAAGCGGGATTACATTTTTACCCTTACGCAGTTTACAAACATTGTCGTACACATTGCATATAGAACACCAGTATGTTGGTAGACAGAGAAGCGCCGCGATACAACAACATCAAATCAAAATCATAGGGGGCTCGATCAGGATAAATATGACGAGGCACGCGAGACAATACACAGGGTAGGAATCTACCAATTGCACTCCCGGACTGGTGGTAACGTATAGCTGCAACTACCTCCCACCTCGATCAACACTCCCATAATCAAGATGTACATCAACCAAGTCAATCAAATCGAGGAACTGAGATAATAATAATAACGGGAAGGAGTGCTGTCGATCAGGGTGATCAACCCAATTGGTCACGGTATAGCTCATATTTTAGTCATTTTAATTATAACCTGGAGGTCAAGGCTATCCATCATCGTTCTCTTTCTTCAAATCCAGTAATCATCGCCAAATCCATACTACTTCATTCTGGATTCTCCACCACGTGCATATTTGTTAAAGTGGTATCGGCATTAGCAGAGATTATGACAATACCGACTCCGGTCTCTTCAACAACCCAAACGTTTATTTCACATCATGGTCACTAAATTTGAAATCATATTTCCGAACGTCGTGGATCACTTAACGCCAAGTATCGATATATTTGTAAATTCCTCAAATTGATTTAATTTTCTCGATATCACTTCAAATTCACATTTTTACATTTACAAATCGATTCATTATCAAACTTTACACCGAATTTGGATCTCACATCACAATATACTTTTTTAATCGAATATTTATATTCAATCATTTTGGATTTAAATCATTTGGATTGGAAAAATATATACTTCTATTTGAAGATGGTTAAGTTGAATATAAATTGGTTTAAATAAAATAGTTAAGTTTATAATATAGTTTAAACATAATATATTATTTGATATAAAATAGTAAAATAGAAAATGTCTGATATCAAACAATTTGAAAGAGACATTCAAATTTGCTACAAGATAGTTTAAGTAAAATAGTTGCTTTTGGTTTGGGGAAAAGCGAGGATCGATTTTATTTTTATTTTTTTGAGGATCTGAGAAAAACAAGAAAAGATAAAGGGGAACGAGAGAGACAAAAGTAAGATGAGTGAGTAAAATAAATGATGCATGTAACGTTACATATGTGTTTTGTTGGTATTTATTATTGTTTTTCCTTTATTTCTATATTTTTACAAGTACATTTACATACGTTCAATTCCGATTTCCTTGAATGTTTTAAGCTCATATGATCACATTGACAATCTGATCGACATGAAATTCCAAATCCTACAACAATTTTATATTTCGGATCTGATAAAACTAATTTCGTCGAATTCTGAGATTGTTTATAAAATGACATTTTTTCCATCTATAAAAATATTTCCTATAATATGATTAAAATTCCAATCAAACTCCGAACTATTTATTATCATCTACAAATTTACAAAATAGTTTAAAAATCAATATTAGCTATCCGAAGCCGATTGAGATTATTGAATTAGTTTTAAATAAATATTTAATCGTACATTCAAGTTTTAAGTTAAATTTTCAATCAACTATATTTATTTGAAATTTTGAGTCGTCTCAACAGCCCTATTCTCCGCATTAGCGGACACCATAACCTGTTAATGCCCTTTTTTAATATGGGTCTCTGGATGAGGCATTATACATTTGTAGAATTTTCAGTTTCACACACTAAACTTTCAAGTTTTCCTCTTTTGTAACTTTTCCAAAATTAAAATTTAAATCGTTGGCTAAGAGTTCATTTTCGTACATTTTGAAAATTTTTTGTTTAATAAATTCCTCATCTTCAATAAGATCATTTCACAAATTTATTATCTTCACAATCCATAACCTAAAGTCATTATTTTCATTTTTTTTCATGTTAGTCTAAAGTAGATCAAAATTAAGACTTAATTAGTTTCTTTAGAAGAATTGAAATCCAATTCTATCCGTGAATTTTTCAACAATTTCATTAAGGTTATCATTTTCAATTTTGTAATATTATTTTAAATTTATCGTTGTGACAAGATTTGTATCATCATTTGGATTGTTCATAGATGAGGGAATAATGTTAACATTGCTACCTCTTGATAATGGATAGGAAGATGATGAATTAACAGAGGTTTTCTTTAAAAAGTGTGTGGCTTGTAGACATGATTGTTATTTTTTTTATTTGATCTTAAGGCAGTGATCGAATTCAATGGGTTTATGTCGCTGTCCTTACAAGGATCCACTCTACGAGAATTGTATTCAGGATTTACGCTTGTTTGATTTTTAATTTTGCTCTTCTCATTATCTATTTATAAGTTCTTTAACATGTTCATGAGTTCATCATATTTATTCTATAATTCTCATTGCATTTCCTTAATTTGTCTCTCGAGAGGAATATAGTTTTATGCTTGTTGAGAAGGTTCAGATGCATCTTTAAGATGAGGGGGCCTATAAGGTTGATTAGTATGACTTTAACCCTGAGGAATGAATTGTTGATTTGACATTTGAGGACTTTGAATGTTTTTGCTTATGGAATAAAAATGCGAAGAATTTGCAAAATATATGGATTTAACCACAACAGGTTTGGGTGGGTTTGCGAGTAGAATTTTAGGGGAAAAAATATGGAGCGAAGACATCACCTGTTATTGAGGATACGTAGGAAGTATCCATTCTTCAGCTTGGAAGTCAGAGAGGATGGAAGAGTACTACTACGTTAACTACTCTTTGAATTGTATGAGTTGGGGAATGAATCGATTTCGATTGTTGATATTTATCAGCATGTTCTTTGAAAAAAGCCCAAGTTTTCTCACTTAATTTTTTCATAAGTTCTTTAAGACACATAATTTCAAGTTGTATTCTTTTTGGAAAATTAAGTCCTTTATATAATATCCGATATAAAAATTGTTATAGAATTGCATGATGAGGACAATTTTGTAACAATTGATAAAATCATTCAGAATATTGATAAAAAGATTTCTTTTAATTTTGCGTGAACCGATGGATTGCATTTTTTATTTTAAGAGTTTCATGAAAAGGAAAGAATTCGTTCAAGAAATAAAGGATCATGGAATAGACCCCCTTTTAGCGCTTCCTAGTAGAGTAAATGGGACCACCCTAAGCTTTATGAACTCTTGTGATAACCATAGTAATTTTATGGTGGACATGTATAGTTTAAGATCATTAAGAAATTTGTATGCCTTTTCGAAGCTTGTAAATTTAGTAGCCCATTGGATGAATGAACATTTTAATTCGTAGTTGTTACCTTTATTTGGTGGACAGACTATTATTTGTGGTTGTACAATTCTAACAAATAATATTGTGATTCGTTTCGTTATGCCTAAGGTGAATTGGTATTGAATCATGTTTACTTATTGATCTCAATTGTTCAAAAGAAGTAGTGTTGCGTTTCTAACTGCTTCGGTCTTTTCGATATCGCATTTCCACAAAATCATTTCATCAAAACTTTTCATTTCGATTCCGCTACTCTGCACTTATTCGTTCCTCCTCCAATATGTTTTTACTTTCCCCACGCCTGGATTTGCGCAGTAGCTTTCCACTCGAAATGCTTTTTTTTTTAACTCTAATCTGTTACTCCTCCTATATCGCATCCCTCTTTTGATTTTGATGATCCGTTAGTTAATTATTTTGTGTGAAATCACGAAGCACTTTGAAACCCTACAAAGCCATTCAATTGTTATGCAGACCCTCATGCGAGACTGGAACCAGCTAATGACAGGTTTGTATAATCGGGTGTCGGACTTTTTCATGATCTCAAGCAGGGTATTACAGTGTTTTGTCAAATCAACTTGCTATTTGGCTATTATGGCTGTTGTTGGATATGTAGTGGACGGTCCACTTTAAAAACGATATGTAGTTGATTGGCATTGTGCCAATCACCTATTCTTATATGTAATTATTATTTATTGTAATAATAAAAATTATGAAACACTGTAAAACCCGATCGCTTCGCCAAAATTAATTAGTTTTTTTGATTTTTTTATAAAATTTATTTGCAAAAAAGTAAAATTGTAAATTGTCTTTGATTCAGTTAAAAAACAAAACTTAAACCACTCGCGGTGATTGAATTGCTGACGAATTTGCTCTTGACTGCTCCTATCCAAGGTGACACTTGGTATTATTAGAGTTTAGATGACTGCAGTTTTACAAGCAGTTGAATTGGTATACGCCATTGCAAACATGCTACTTTTCTCGTCGTCCTTTCTTCCTTGGTTAAAATCGTTAAAATCCCTAAAAAGTTAAGGTATCATTTATGGTCAGATTTTCGTGTTTGTTTGTCCTCCTCGCGTTCGACGCACCGGTGTCCTAATGGCTACACTCAAAATTTTGACCGTTTATCTCGATGCTTAGGAAAACACCATTGGAATCCAAGGCATCCAAAGCATTGGACGCCAATGCACCGTTTTATCAAAATAACCCTTTCTCCTTCCTCACCTCCACATCTCCCTTCGCTAGGCTGAAAGCACCAGCAAAAAACAATTTTTTCGCGCTCGTACAATCTTTGAATCAGGTAATTTTTTTTATTTTATTATTATTGTTTTTCATTCTCTACAACATTTTTTTTTGAATTTTTCTAATTTTTTTTTGTTTTACCTTTATTTCGGATATATCGCATGATTTCTCCGCCTCCTCCCAGTCTATTACCCTTTAGAACGATAAAAGGAAATCTATTTTTATAGGTCTCTGCTGCATTCACAGAGGCACGCGCTCATTAGCATATTCCTTTTACTAGGTTCTTGCTTAAGATGTTAACGTGCCAACATGGCTGGACTACACAAACACCAAATGAAGAGCAAGTAGGATAACATAAAGAGGGCTTGGAACGACTTGATTGCCCTTATACAGTTGTTTGAAGGAGAGCAAATCATGGAGAATGTTACATGGAAGGCCTGAATGAATGGTAGAATACTACAACTCGGTTCAACAGAAAATACAAGCGTAAGTCTCTTATCAGATTCCGACAGATGGACATACTTCACGAGGGTGCCATCTCGAAAGGCGTCTGCATTTACCTGTTCATTTGGTCGGTCCATTCATCGTAGAGGATGCGACTTTTTATGGATCTTTCTACAGACGAATGCACCTCTTCTACTGGTAGCTGGTTAGGCTCTTGAATCCTCGTCTTCCATAGGATGTTCATATAAAGAGCGTGTTTAGGAGCACGCGCATTGCTATAGTCAATTGTTAGCTTTGTACTTAGCCTACCAAGTATGGGAACCGAGGATAGTGCTATGGAGCGACACAGGGATGTAAGATATCCTTGAGGAGACCCTTGATGAAGAGGTCCAAGATTTTATCTCGTACTTGATCTCCAATTTTCATAGGCATAACATATAGTGTGTTTAGTGTATTTTTCTTATTAACGTTGTATGTACTATCATGTGATTTTATTATATTGTTATGAAAAAATCTGCATTTTCTACTAGTTTTACCATTATAGAATTTCTATTAGGTCCGTTTGGCACAGATCTCTATTAAGTTTCAAAATTAGGCCACATCCAGTAATAAACTTATTATAAATTGGGTTCCTATTTTTTGAAAATTCATTAAAAAAAATATGTAAATTCATATTTAAATAAAACATAAAAAAAATCAGTTGTAAAAGCCACCAAAAAACACATTAAAAACGAAAAGAACAAAAAAATAACAAAACTGCAGTTAAATGCATAATAGTATGCACATATTTGAATTTCCTTGCATACATCTGTGCATGTATTCCAGTCATGCGTCTGTGTTTGTTTTCATGCATACGTGTATGCAAGTAAAGCATTATTCTTGCATACAAAGGTGCAAAAATTCACATGCATGCAAATTAGGTCACATTTATTTGCATTCATATTGCATTAAAAACAGAAAAGTTGCACGCATGTGTGCAACAATCTGCAGACAAAATTCAGTACATTTTTTTTTGTTATGCAATACTTGCATATATGTGTGCAAGTTATACACATGTATGCAAGTTTTTGTCCAGATTTTCAATGCAAAAAGCTTCTGCAATAGTTTCATTCATATATGCAACTATTGGCAAAAGTTGCATACATGTATGCAACATTTTTTTTGTTTCCGTGGACTTCTGGGAATATTTCCAGAATTTTGAATTTATTTTTACTAGACAATGTTTTTTTTTTTTTTGGCATAAAAACGTAAAATATAGAACTTTAAAAAAGAGGGAACGGGTTTGCATTGAAAAGTAGGGAGGGATGTGAATCTAATTAAGTTTGATTTTAGGGATGTGTGCCTAATTTTCACATTTCTATTATAAACAAATATACAGAACCGCTCAATGCACCACTCAATACTCCCTTACTTTAACCATTCAATATACCACTTAAAATCACAAAAACACATCATCCGCTCACTCAACTTTAACCCCTCAATTAACCGCTCGTTCAACCCATTAATTTCAACCGCTCGTCATTGCCTAGAATGGGCCCTAAAAGCCTATTTCTTCCTTTCTATATTTTTTCAAAATTCTTCTTCTTCTTTATTTCTTCTTTATTTTCATTTTGTTTCTTCTCTTCTAAAAGGTTGTCCTTCGTTATATAAAAATATAAAGAAAAACTTATGCCTCCAACTAAACGAATTCCTCTTCTTCTTTTTATTTATGCGATCCTTTTCTTTTTCTATCCATTTGATCCTTCAAGTTGGCAATGAAAATGGGTGCATAGGGAAAAGAAGCAGTGCCAATTCATTGGTTATGTGGTGGTGAAGTTCTAGTCTGTAGGTTTGGATGCAATGAAGTTGGTGACGGAATTCAATTTTTCCAAATTTTTGTTTTTGATTCATTAGATATTTTTTCCATTCCCAATGGCACTAAAATGTTGATCCTGTTCGAGTTTGAATTTGTTCATTGTAAATCTGGGGATTTGGTGATTGCGGAAGTCGACGAAGATGGAAAGTGAGGCTGATGGGTTTGGCCAAGTGAAATTGTTTTCTAGTGGAGAAAATATAGGGCTTTCAGATGGATGGTCATAACATGAGGCTGTAAAAGTTCCAATGATGGGTTGGTGCATTTACGGATGAAGGTGTGGGTTGCAATATGGATTCAAGGAAGTAACAGACTGAGTGATGATGATTGGAGTGATTGCAAAATATTTGTTTTTTGGATATTGTGATGGTTCTGTTTCTCGTTAGGATTCTGGAGTGTGATGGTTTGGTGCGTATCTAGTTGCAATGCAAGATAAGGTAAAGTTATGTGGAGATGCAAGTGTGAATCGATGATATTGGAGTGGTGAGGTCATGGATGCAATGCGTTGTAGTGGCTGATTGTGTTGATGACGAGCTATTTGAAGTGATGCAGAGTATTAGATGGCGTTGCAGTTGCTTGAAGTAATGCCCAATTATGGGTATTTGATGGGTGTGGTTTTGGTTAGTCAAGCAATTTTATGATGAAGGTGAGGCTGCAATGTAATGAAGACGTTGTAACAACCCGAATTTTAACAACATGTGAAAACAAGAAATCAAGGTATAATTAAAAATGAAATAAAATATATAAAAATATGTTTAGATAGGTAAATAATGGTGATGCATAAGAAGAATTAATTAATATTTGGAAGAGAAGAAAAATTAGTTCGGTAACGGTGTGTGTAACGGAAAAGATAGTAAAATAAGGATAATTAATTTAAGAATCAGGAATTAGGTAAAATGGACTTCACCATTGCATTCCTCTCGAAAAAATACGCGAAATAGAGTCCGAGTTTTCGAAAATCGAAGTCCGTATGACCAAGATATGGCCAAAACAAGTTTCAACAGACTTTCTGGCAGACAGAACCGAGTCGACCCTAGAGTCGACCCTAGAGTCGACCTCCCCAGGCCAGGTCGACCCTAGAGTCGACCCCCCCGTACAGGTCGACCTGGTCGGCCTGGTTTGGCCCAGAACCCATTTTTGAAGCCCGGTATGTGTTTTGATGGTCCGGATTGACTCTGGGGTTGATCTAATGGCCTAAATGAGTTGCCTACAACTATTTAAAGACCCTAAGACCTAGCCTAAATCATACTATTTCATTTTAGCACTCATGCAGCCGCCATTAAACCTAGAACTCTAAATTAAAAATACAAAGAACAAAAATTAAAGAAGACGAAGGATGATTCTTGAAGGCTACAACTAGAAGCTACAACAACTACGACGCTTTAGACAACGGATTTGGGGCTATTTGATTTAAAGTTTTGATTTGGATTGCTTGCTTCATATTGTAAGTTCTATGTCACTTTTTAGGCAAAAACGCTAAAATAACATGGACATGCTATGAATTGAAACCGGATTTAAGAACTATTATTAATCCATGTTTATATTGTTTAATTTTGAATCAAAATTTGGGAATATTGCTTTGTTAATGTTGCAAGTTAAACTTATCATGATGTTGAGGTTGTTATGAATCACTTGGGCTTAATTTTATTGCAAGTTGAACAAATACATGAACATGGAATCATTATGTTCATTGAAATCCTCATGTTGATTAAACCATGCCTATGATGCCAATTAAACCATGTCTATGATATTAATGAAACTATGCCTGTGATGTTAATATACCTATCATGTTAAGGACAAATTGGGAATTGCTAGGTTATGATGAAAAGTTGGAATCATTATGTTTATAATGCTAGATGAGAATCATTATGTTAAAAATGCTAAATTGGAATCCACTATGCCTATTAGAATTACCATGCCTTTAATGTTTCATGTTTGTAATAAAATGATTATTATGCCCGCAAGGATTATTATGCCTATGATGTAAAGTTGAAATCATCATGTTAAACCAAGTTGGAACCATTATTATGCCAAGTTATCATCATGTTAGTATTGAAACCATGTGATATGTTATAGCCTGTTTATTATGCAAGTGATGTTGGAATTGTCACATATGCCTATCACATGTTTGGTGTTATTCCCCTTTATCTCTTGAATTGTTTATGCTTGCGAACGAAGTACGTTTATATACGTTGGGGATACGATTGGATAGAATAGGCAAAACTTGAGTTGATTATAATCATAAACCGTGAAATTTGGCTTAAGTAGAACATGAAATATGGCACGAAAACTCGACTTGAACATGCCATAACTTGACTTGGAACATGCGTTAGTTGGGCACGAAATTGACATATGAACATGCTATGAAAATAGCACGAATCTGATAAGAACATGGGCATGACTTTAGAAAACAAGAAAGTGGCCAACTCGAGGTTGGGTTGAGTTTGTAGTGTAAATCTGCCCGGAACCGCCCGGCAAATCCAGTTGCTACAAACAATAGGATCTAATGTGGGTAGTTGGTCACATCGCGCTTGAAACCCGAGGTTGGGTTGAGTTCGTAGCGTAAACCTGCCCGGAACCGCCCGGCAAATCCAGTGGCTACGAACAATAGGATCCAATGTGAGTGGTTCGGTGCATTAACGAATCAATTAATGCCAATTAGGGTTAAGTCATGAACATGAAAAGACAACTTAACCAACTTGAACACGATTTGTAGGGCTAAGTCATGAACTTGAAACGACAACACTTAGCCAACTTGACATGACACGTAAGCGGGTTAAGTCACGAATTTAAATGACATACTTAACCATCTTGACATGACTAGACTGGAAAAGGATTAAGTCACGAATTACATGACTTAATCGGTTAGGCGGGTTAGGCCACGAATTACATGACCTAATCTGTAGGCGAAACCCTAGACACGACCCTTTTCAGCAGTAACCCTCTAGATGTATCAAGGTACCCTGGGGCTAGGCCGGGTGGGGCACGATTACTGGGCTGATTGTAAGAGGTGAACGACGGCAGTGGGGTACGCCAGTGTAGGTTCGGTAGGCTACGGTCGTGTACGTATTCCGGGGCAGACACTGGGTATCCGTAGATTTATCTGTGCATCTTGAATCGTGTCAGGGGTTGACACCCTAGGGCTGATACACCCGAAGGTGGACCCAGCACAGGTGACTACATTCGTGATTAGCCGTAGGACACGGACACTTGACGCGCTAGAACTTGTAGGGAGCCGATCGACTAGATAATCGCTCCGTAGGACCCCGTACTTGGGTCAGACCCCGTTTCAGGGTCATTTCATGATATTAGGCCGTGGGATTTATTTCGTGATTAACTTGTGATATGGGCTTAGTATACTAGTACAGTCGATGCAACGAATCTCGAACATGTGATGCTTTACTTGACTTGTCTTGACTTATCCTGATCACCTTAGTCTATCTTGTTCACCTTGACACTATTCTTAAGTTTAGTTCCAGTTCATACATGACAGGTTGTTTTAACCGTTGTTACACTGAAAGTCACTAGGACTTACTTAGTCTTTATGACTGACCCTTTTCCTTTCGCCTCTTTTCCTTTCGTCCCCCCCCCCCCCCCCCCCGGGTTCTCAGGGAGGAAACACTAGCTCTTAGCTTGGATATCACTTGCTTTGTCTCAGCATGTACGGTTTGCTATGGCTGCTTCTTTTTACTGCACTTGGGGAATAAGCTATTTTTCTGTTTTTAAGTTATTGCTTCTTTGGCTATTATTACAAGACAGTTGTAATGAAGTTATTTGAAATGTTTGTAAGAGACATGGTTAATTTTGGAATAAAATGAAGTTCTGTTTTGCTCATAAATTCTTCCGCTGTTTACTTAATTTTTTTTATTAATGTTCTGTCTTGTGATAATTCTGTGTTGTTATCTCGATAATACCCCTCCAAAACTAGTGCATTCCATTTGTGAGTGACCCTAGCGGAGGTGGGGTGTTACACTTGGTATCAGAGCAGAAGGTTACCAAGGCTGGGCAAGAGTTTTGAAAACCTTTTGAAAAACCATTTACAAAGAAGCACTTTTCAAGAAAAGTTGGTTTATTTTAAAAGGCTATTCCCCAAAAAGCCATTAGCACAATCTTTGTTTCCTCGTTTGAATCTTTTCCTTTTTCGTTTTCATCTTATCATGGCCGACGATCTTAATCTTCCCGAGGGTGTCAATATACCCACTTGGTTCCGTCGTTTCCTCGAGGCTCGGGCTAATGTGGCTGGCCCAGCCAATCCTCCTCCTCATCCTCCTCAACCTCCGCGAGAAACTGCTTTTTCAAAGATATGCAAGGACTTTAAGGCCATGGGCGGAAAGGATTTCCTAGGAACTGAGACTTTTGTTGAGGCACGGAATTGGTTGAAGGAAACCGAAGACTTGTTTGTTATCTTTGAGGTAGAGGACAATAGGAAAGTACAGTTGGCGGCGTGGCTCATGAAAGAGGAAGCTTCTTATTGGTGGGAAGTCACCAACGCTACTAGGCCCATTGAGACTTGGGCGGACTTTAGAGGGAGATTTGGGCTTAAGTTCTTGTCATCGGCAGAGGAGAGTCTCCAAATGGAACGGTTTCTGGCCCTTAAACAAGGAAATATGACGGTTAAAGAATACATGAACCGTTTCAATCAGCTTGCTCGCTTCGGATTGGAGTTAGTCAACACTCCTCAGAAAAAGGCGCTACGTTTTGCACGAGGCTTGAACGAGCCACTACATGGTTTGGCCATGACTCATGTGCCCATGGGGGCGACCTTTGAAAGCTTGGTGGACATGGCCTTACTGTATGAGGAAGATAAGAAGGGCAAGAAAGAGGTCAAGCCCAACGATTCTCAGAATAAGAAGGTAGACTCCGAGAAAGGAGGCAAGAACGACAACTCACGTGATAAAAGGAAATGCAATTTCTGTGGTACGGAAGGGCACATAGCCAAGGATTGTAGAAAGAGGAAGAGAAACCAAGGTGAATGTTTTCATTGTGGGGGGACTGGACACATCAGCAAGGACTGCCCTAAGAAGCAGACCGGACCTTCCGGGGGTACATCTTTAACTTCTTTTTCTAGATGCTTTGTTTTATCTTGTTATCTCCTCGATCCTATCTTGAGAACCATAGGTAGAATCTTTTTGGATGTAAACATGTAATTGAAACATGTTATGATTGCAAAATGGTTGCAAGTGGTCGCAAGTGGTTGCTCGTGGATGCATGAATACACATTAGGCACTAGATCGGCTCAGTCACAGTTTCATACTTGCATATGCATGAGTGATTATTTTGGAAACTTGGTTGTGCTATCATTTGGTTGTTGCATATGATTGAATGTTTGTGCACTCATGTAGAAATCATGAATTATAATAGGAAAATTTTGCATACATATTGGATTCATTTCACTAAACATATTTTACATTTAGAAAATCAATCAGGCCTGATCATTAGCATTAGATAAGGAACATATACACACACTCTTTGCATGCATTCATAAAACATTAGAAGTCTTTTAAGGACCATGGTTGCTTATGGATGATGTTTTGAGTAGATGGATGATGGATGGTAGGACACATTCTTCTTAACTTGAAGATTTCGGGGACGAAATCCTTTAAGGAGGGGAGAATGTAACAACCCGAATTTTAACAACATGTGAAAACAAGAAATCAAGGTATAATTAAAAATGAAATAAAATATATAAAAATATGTTTAGATAGGTAAATAATGGTGATGCATAAGAATAATTAATTAATATTTGGAAGAGAAGAAAAATTAGTTCGGTAACGGTGTGTGTAACGGAAAAGATAGTAAAATAAGGATAATCAATTTAAGAATCAGGAATTAGGTAAAATGGACTTCACCATTGCATTCCTCTTGAAAAAATACGCGAAATAGAGTCCGAGTTTTCGAAAATCGGAGTCCGTATGACCAAGATATGGCCAAAACAAGTTTCAGCAGACTTTCTGGCAGACAGAACCGAGTCGACCCTAGAGTCGACCCTAGAGTCGACCTCCCCAGGCCAGGTCGAACCTAGAGTCGACCCCCCCGGTACAGGTCGACCTGGTCGGCCTGGTTTGGCCCAAAACCCATTTTTGAAGCCCGGTATGTGTTTTGATGGTCCGGATTGACTCTGGGGTTGATCTAATGGCCTAAATGAGTTGCCTACAACTATTTAAAGACCCTAAGACCTAGCCTAAATCATACTATTTCATTTTAGCACTCATGCAGCCGCCATTAAACCTAGAACTCTAAATTAAAAATACAAAGAACAAAAATTAAAGAAGACGAAGGATGATTCTTGAAGGCTACAACTAGAAGCTACAACAACTACGACGCTTTAGACAACGGATTTGGGGCTATTTGATTTAAAGTTTTGATTTGGATTGCTTGCTTCATATTGTAAGTTCTATGTCACTTTTTAGGCAAAAACGCTAAAATAACATGGACATGCTATGCATTGAAACCGGATTTAAGAACTATTATTAATCCATGTTTATATTGTTTAACTTTGAACCAAATTTGGGAATATTGCTATGTTAATGTTGCAAGTTAAACTTATCATGATGTTGAGGTTGTTATGAATCACTTGGGCTTAATTTTATTGCAAGTTGAACAAATACATGAACATGGAATCATTATGTTCATTGAAATCCTCATGTTGATTAAACCATGCCTATGATGCCAATTAAACCATGTCTATGATATTAATGAAACTATGCCTGTGATGTTAATATACCTATCATGTTAAGGACAAATTGGGAATTGCTAGGTTATGATGAAAAGTTGGAATCATTATGTTTATAATGCTAGATGAGAACCATTATGTTAAAAATGCTAAATTGGAATCCACTATGACTATTAGAATTACCATGCCTTTAATGTTTCATGTTTGTAATAAAATGATTATTATGCCCGCAAGGATTATTATGCCTATGATGTAAAGTTGAAATCATCATGTTAAACCAAGTTGGAACCATTATTATGCCAACTTATCATCATGTTAGTATTGAAACCATGTGATATGTTATAGCCTGTTTATTATGCAAGTGATGTTGGAATTGTCACATATGCCTATCACATGTTTGGTGTTATTCCCCTTTATCTCTTGAATTGTTTATGCTTGCGAACGAAGTACGTTTATATACGTTGGGGATACGATTGGGTAGAATAGGAAAAACTTGAGTTGATTATAATCATAAACCGTGAAATTTGGCATAAGTAGAACATGAAATATGGCACGAAAACTCGACTTGAACATGCCATAACTTGACTTGGAACATGCCTTAGTTAGGCACGAAATTGACATATGAACATGCTATGAAAATAGCACGAATCTGATAAGAACATGGGCATGACTTTAGAAAACAAGAAAGTGGCCAACTCGAGGTTGGGTTGAGTTTGTAGTGTAAATCTGCCCGGAACCGCCCGGCAAATCCAGTTGCTACAAACAATAGGATCCAATGTGGGTAGTTGGTCACATCGCGCTTGAAACCCGAGGTTGGGTTGAGTTCGTAGCGTAAACCTGCCCGGAACCGCCCGGCAAATCCAGTGGCTACGAACAATAGGATCCAATGTGAGTGGTTCGGTGCATTAACGAATCAATTAATGCCAATTAGGGTTAAGTCATGAACATGAAAAGACAACTTAACCAACTTGAACACGATTTGTAGGGCTAAGTCATGAACTTGAAACGACAACACTTAGCCAACTTGACATGACACGTAAGCGGGTTAAGTCACGAATTTAAATGACATACTTAACCATCTTGACATGACTAGACTGGAAAAGGATTAAGTCACGAATTACATGACTTAATCGGTTAGGCGGGTTAGGCCACGAATTACATGACCTAATCTGTAGGCGAAACCCTAGACACGACCCTTTTCAGCAGTAACCCTCTAGATGTATCAAGGTACCCTGGGGCTAGGCCGGGTGGGGCACGATTACTGGGCTGATTGTAAGAGGTGAACGACGGCAGTGGGGTACGCCAGTGTAGGTTCGGTGGGCTACGGTCATGTACGTATTCCGGGGCAGACACTGGGTATCCGTAGATTTATCTGTGCATCTTGAATCGTGTCAGGGGTTGACACCCTAGGGCTGATACACCCGAAGGTGGACCCAGCATAGGTGACTACATTCGTGATTAGCCGTAGGACACGGACACTTGACGCGCTAGAACTTGTAGGGAGCCGATCGACTAGATAATCGCTCCGTAGGACCCCGTACTTGGGTCAGACCCCGTTTCAGGGTCATTTCATGATATTGGGCCGTGGGATTTACTTCGTGATTAACTTGTGATATGGGCTTAGTATACTAGTACAGTCGATGCAACGAATCTCGAACATGTGATGCTTTACTTGACTTGTCTTGACTTATCCTGATCACCTTAGTCTATCTTGTTCACCTTGACACTATTCTTAAGTTTAGTTCCAGTTCATACATGACAGGTTGTTTTAACCGTTTTTACACTGAAAGTCACTAGGACTTACTCAGTCTTTATGACTGACTCTTTTCCTTTCGCCTCTTTTTCTTTCGTCCCCCCCCCCAGGTTCTCAGGGTGGAAACACTAGCTCTTAGCTTGGATATCACTTGCTTTGGCTCAGCATGTACGGTTTGCTATGGCTGCTTCTTTTTACTGCACTTGGGGAATAAGCTATTTTTCTGTTTTTAAGTTATTGCTTCTTTGGCTATTATTACAAGACAGTTGTAATGAAGTTATTTGAAATGTTTGTAAGAGACATGGTTTATTTTGGAATAAAATGAAGTTCTGTTTTGCTCATAAATTCTTCCGCTGTTTACTTAATTTTTTTTTATTAATGTTCTGTCTTGTGATAATTCTGTGATGTTATCTCGATAATACCCCTCCAAAACTAGTGCATTCCCTTTGTGAGTGACCCTAGCGGAGGTGGGGTGTTACAGACGTTGTAGGTGAGAGAGTTGGTTTGTAGTAATGTGGTGGTAGCTGTTGAGAAACCATATTGGTTTTTAATTGTTTATGTGGTAGTCAAAGAAGGAAGACGAGCAGTTGGATGTGGAAAATATAGTGAATATAATAGAAAAGGAGATGGTAAGGTTACATAGGGAGATGATTATGGACTGAGCAGGAGAAGAAGAGCAGGAAGAAAGTTTTTTACATTTTCTGTAACTATGCAAATAAAAATTAGAAATGAAAAAAGGAAAATTCTATTTCAACCTCCAAATATGATGAGTTTCCCCCTTTTTTCATTGGTCAAAAATACCCCTCCTCTCTCCCATTCATTTGCATTACACATTTTCTTCTTTCTCCCAATGTTGTCAAAAGCAAGCTGACCCACAAAACTTAATTTTTGCAATCTTCAACCAAATATGAAATTTTTAGTTTCTAATCAATATGAATGGATTCTAACGAGCAAATAACACTTCTATGCGATAGAGAAGAGGTAAATTTTTTTCCATCCATTTTCGTGCAAAATAAATTTGTAGTTCTCAGAGATGAAAATGTGGGGTTCGGAAAAGAACCACGTACTGGATTTACGTGGAAAGCAATAATTCCACGTATAATGGCTATGTGGTATAAACACTACCCACGTGAAAAGCCTACATGGTTTGGGTTCATACCACGCAAGTTCCCAATGTGGTTTGGTATATTATTGTTTAACACGCTATTTTTTGCCGAGTTCCTATAATGGTTTGTTATTCACCTTTGGCTTGAATTTTATCGTTGATTTCAGGATGTCGATTGCTCGTCTAATGTAGACATAAACAATGAAATGTTGGTGGATTATAACAATGAATTTACAATGTTTGATATAAGATTAATTTTGCTTTATATGATTGTTTTAGTATGATAAGTTTTCCTTTTGATATGCTCTTTTTTTTTCTTTTGAGTTATCCATTTCAGCAACTACTAGTTGATTGGGTTGGCAACACCGGTAAACATCTTGGTTTTGTCATACCTCTTGTTCAATCGTACATTGGTGCATCTACGAAGAAACAAAGGATAGTGTTTAGGCTTAAAGGAGTGAAACTTCCATTGGCGGACAATTGGTGTTTAGTAGTTGTTAATGGAGTGCATAACCATTCGGAACTAAAACATAGTGAAGATCATTCATATGCGGGAAGATTAAGTGCGGTTGAAATTAAATTAGTTCTGGAAATGCATAAGAATATGGTTAAAGCTAAGTAAATTCTACGTAATTTAGAAAGAAACGATCCATTGAATTGTACCACCATCAAAACCATATATAATGTAATTCATGCACAATACGCTATAGAACGAACAGGACGATCTCGAGTTCAATATCTGCTTTCTAAACTAAAGGAGTGTGGATATTTGGAACAACATAGATGAACTTTAGATGGGATCGATATTATAAAAGATATATTATTGGCACATCCCGGTAGTTTGGATTTTTTACGCACATTTCCCCGAGTTGTTATACTTGATTATACTTATAAAACTAATCGATACAAGATGTCGCTACTTAAATCATTGGTGTCACATCTACGGATCATACATTCTGTATTGTCGTAGTGTACTTAGTTGCCGAAGGGGAAGAAAAATATATTTAGGCTTTAGAATGTTTGAAGTCTATTGTGATTGATTGTGATGTGGAAATGCCAAATGAATTCATAAGCAATAGAGAGTTGGCATTAATGAATGCTATTGAAGTTGTTTTTCCTAAATCCGCTCATATGTTATGTAAGTGGCAAATTAAGAACAACATACTTATGTTTATGGGAAAGAAAAAGAATGTCAAAAAATGGATGTAATGGAGAAAAAAAATCTTTCATGGGAGACTGGAATGAACTCGCGTGTTTGAAAAATATTATGACATATAATGAAAATTTACAGTTGCACCATTAAAAATACAACAATCATGGATCTCTATTGAAGTATGCACACGACAGTTGGTTGGATCCATATAAAGATCGTTGTGTCCAAATGTGGACCAACAAATATATGCATTTCAAAAACTATACATCGAACAGGTAACTTTCATTCTAATATTTCGTACATGAAAGTAACTCGTTAAGTGTTAACCGACCTTTTGGTCCGGTTCCCAAAAGTACGCAAGACCTCCATCAATATTCGTTCTCAGCCGACCCGAAGGCGAGCCGTCCAACGGGTCAGGGTGTAGTGTCGGTGGGGGTCTGGGGCCCCACAGTCCCGGCGGCGATCGACCTTGCCAGTTAGGTCAAAACTGTGGGCACCGCCCGATTCATCCGATCCCCGCCAACAAGTGTGTTGCCCAGAATCACCAGATTGACTCAAAGTCAGGATTCAGCCAATAACTTCCGCGAACCTCGCCGCTCCTCCAAACATTGCCAAGCAAAGGCCTCGAAGTCCAAACCATTCCCGATCCGAGGCCTCAAATCCTAAAGGAATCACGAGTCTCGAAGCGCCCGAACCTGCGGTCCACACGCACCTCAAAAAGACTTCGCACCCATGCCTGGGTTCGAAATTTCGAACCCAGCGGGCTTGAAATTTCGAACCCGGCGGGTGCGAAATCTCGCACCCCTGCCAGGGTGGGAAATTTCGCATCCAAACCTGGGTTCGACATTTCGAACCCAGCGGGTCGAAATTTCGCACCCCTGCCTGGGTGCGAAATTTCGCACCCAAACCTGGGTTCGAAATTTCGAACCCAGTGGGCTCGAAATTTCGAACCCATCCCTCGGTTCGAAATTCCGAAGTGCGCGGGTGGTGGGCTCGAATTTCCTGCATATGGTCCCTATTTCTACCTAATCCTACCTACTCCCTCTCCTATAAATAGCCCGTAGCCTCACACTTCAAATGGGTGGGATTTTCTTCACTTGAGACCTTCCAAGAGCTCAATGAACTCCATTAATGACATCTCCTTTTTGAGGAAGAAGGAGAATTAATTATTTTTCCTTAATACCTAGAAAATGGCAATTATAAAAGTGAATGTAATGAGCATGGCTTTACCTTGTAATTCTTGAGTGATTAATAAAAGTTCAACATCCTTCCAAAGTGGACGTAGGCCTAATCCGCGGCCGAACCACTATAAATTCTCGTGTCATTTACCGCTTTCTCTTACTTAGTCTTGGGACCAAATTAACTATTCCTAGTAATAGGAATCTTTGGTGTTTATGACATTTTTTGCCGTCAACATTTGGTGCTTTCACTGAGAAGTCGAACTCAAGATATGTGTCTTTCTTCCATATTATCATCTCGGCTTCGACGAGCTTAAGGTTCCTTGCTCAGCCTGCTGTCGAATCTGCTTATGACGGTAAAGAAGTCAAAGAATGCAATGATTGGCTCTTCAGCCGAGGCCGGTACCTCCTAACCACCTACACCAACGGACGTCCCGACCATTAATGAAACTGTCCCTCTTATTGTGGACCCCGAAGAGCCCGCGACACAAGCTCAAATCCGCACACATAATGAAAGATATGAGAACACGGCGGTCGAGCTTAACCAAGTATTAACGAATAACATCGACCTTATGCGACAACTTCAAGAAAGTCAGCGCATCGTCCCTTGACTTCAACTAACTCGGAACAACGCTCGACCTCGACCAACTATATCGAAAAATTCATCTTCCAAATCAAGGGGCCCGCATCAAAGAAGGAGGTTTAGTCTCATTAACCACGTCACCGTTCGCACCAACGCTCTCGACAATGGCGACAACAATGGCCATGCCAACGGGAATGTGAACGGCAACGGCGACCGAGCTACAGTCACATATAGCGAGGGGCACAGTACCGAGACCGCTCTCGCTTGATTATCAACGACGGACCAGATCCTACAAACCAACCTCTTCCTCGACACAACTCGATGGTCACTAATCAGGGTGATGGGTTCACTATTCCAACGGCCCGCGCTCCTCCAGAACGGGATCCACATCACCCCGCTCCACCTCACCGTCGACACCAAGACCCAATCATAGATGTAGAGGACATGGAGGATGACGATCCGGATATCCATCATAGAAGGCGACCTTGTAATAGGACTCCAGAACCTCGCCAAAACCCATAGGTCCTAATGGAAGATCCCCATCCAACTTACCATCCCAGCATGGTCCGAAGAATAATGAGGGAAATGCGAGGGAACGTGCATGATTCATGGGAAGCGCACATTAGGCGCAACCCCTTCACAGAAAGGGTGAAAGAGGTTGAATGGCCGCAACATTTCAGCATGCCATATATGTCACTCTACGACGGCACCACGGATCCTTATGCCTTCCTAAATCGATAAGAATGGAAAATGGACTCGAGCCGAGGCAACGATCTAGTCAAATGCAAGTGCTTTCTAGTCATCTTATCGAAAACCGCTCTACTTTGGTTTTCTCGCCTCCCACTTGATTCCATTGACTACTTCAGCCAGTTAGCGACACAGTTGGTCAAACAATTCCGGATGCATATTCCAACTCCAAAGAGTGCCCTCACCTTGTCTAACTTATATCAAGGACCCGCTGAGCCCCTAAAAAGCTATCTCTCCCAATTAAATGTCGCCCTCGTCAATGTCGAGGACCCAGATCCTTGCATCGTACTCTTCTAGCTAGCGAAAGGCGTACTTTCCACTTCCGAATTTGGGGCCTAGATTGATCGAAAGCAGCCAAAGAGACTCACCATCTTCCATGAGAAAGCTAGGCAACACTTATGTTAAGAAGAAGCGAGACGTAACTGACTCTCCAGGGCGGTCTTTCCAACAATTCACATGTGAATTCCATAAAAGACAGCGTCAAAGGGAAACATATAGCGAAGCTCTTCGATAAGGACAAGGGGGCAAGACCCTGCAAACAAAGACCGAATAACGGTAGGCATGACGGCTGCAACAATGGCCAGGTTCCTACGGAACCCAAGAAGCCCGGATCTCACTAAACATATGAGATCTACACTCCGCTGAATGAAGACTTAGAAACAATCTACCGGGAAACGTGCAACGCGCTTCAATACAAGAAGTCGTACAACAGGGAATCCACTAATCATGAGAAGAATACCGGTAAGTACTGTCAATACCACGACACGTACGGGCATAATACCAATAATTGCTGTCATTTCAAAGACGTAATCGAAAAGCTTGTCCGCGAGAAGTGCCTTGAGCAATACATCCAAAAAGCATCATGACTCTCACCGGCATTAGGCAAAATTCTGGAAAAATCAAACGCTTACCCCGTTGGCCGCAGTTGACGCTGGTACCTCTCTCTAATCCCGAGCAGCACAGGACCCGCTGGAAACAGATCTCCTTCCACTTGTGGCCCCCGAAGCTCCTGCGACTCAAGCACTGATTCGCATGCTTAATGAGAAATATGAGAATGCAGCTCTCGCACTAGGCGTTGAAGATTAACATCAACCTTATGCGCCAACTTTAAGAAAGTCGACACATTGTCATTCTACTTCAGCTTGCTCAGAACTGCGCCCGCTCGCAGCGCATCGAGAATTTCTCCTTTCAAAGCTAGGGGCCCACGTCGAGGAAGAAGGTTTAGCCTCATTAAAAACATCGTCGTCCGCTCCAACACTCATATGGTGACAGAATTGAGATGAAGATCGAACCATCATCATATACGGCCAAGGAACCCAGTAAAAACCATGTTCGAGTAACCAACCTTCTACTTGGAAGGGCCCAACTGTCACCACTCACAACCAGAATCCCACTCTTCCAGCAGCTCGTCGGGATAAAGTACTTCCAGACTAGGGTGCACACCAGCTCGCCCAACCTCGGCAACCGTACCAAAACCAGACCATCCGTGACATGAAAGAGAGCGAGTCGGATGTGTACAAGAGAAGACGTCGGCAGAATGGAACTCCCGAAATTCGTCAAAACTAATGGGTCCCATTAGAAAATCCCCCTCTGGCATATCTCCCCGATGTGGTCTGAACAATCATAAAAGATATGCGAAGGAACGCCGACAACTCAAGAGAGACCTACTTGAGGCGTAATCCCTTCACCAGGATCGTACACAAAGCTGAGTGGCCCTGGTGCTTCAACAACACATGTGGCATTCTATGGAGGCACGACTGACCCCTAATCTCAGCAATGCCAGAATCACCACCAGAAATGGAACGTGTCAGACGGACTCAAATTGCTACGAGTCCAAACTTGTCACCTGCGCTTCTAGCATCCTACTGGGCCCAAACTCACTTCAACAAACTTCCATATAATCATGAAATCAAAGCTGGAGACTCACAGATTGTCAAATACCTTCCGTCAAGAGGGCGTGCCAGACTCCAAAGTCCTGGGCTAGATCACGACCTCTATAATGCGACAAGATCCCAACCTCCAATTATCGCCGACACGATCCATGGAATCGTGAGGGAACCACGGGGGCATGCCCATGGCATCTACGAAAACAGTACAAGGCGTAACCCATTCACTTTGGCTATCCTTAATACCGAATGGTGCTAGCACTTCGATATGCCAACACTTACTCCATACTTAATGAAGTCGTGATTCTCGAGGCTTCATTAGCCGCTACAAATGGAACATGGATTCATTATGCGTCATCAACGCCATAAAATGCAAGTGTCTCTCTATTCTTACCCTAGATGGCTCTATTGCGGTTCCCTCGACTTCCACCTTGAACTATTTCAAATCTCGACTGGCTCACCAATAGATTGGTCGCGCAGTCCAGGATGCACATCGTGATGTCCAAAGACATCATCTCAGTTTCGAACATCCACCAAGGCACCTGTGAAACTCTCAAAGGCTATCTAGCAAGATCGCACACCACCTTGGTTGAAATCAAGAAACCTACTCCTCGAACTGTACTCGTCTAGCTTACACATGGCATACCACCTGATTCTGAACTTAGAGCAGGGACCGATCAGAAGCAATCAACGATTTAGAAGATCATCTGCATGAATGCCGGCTACTTCCTATGCCGAAATCTAGCTTAAAGGAATCACGCTCCTACCCTCAACATCCTGCCTCGTGACGACATTCAGAGCTCCAACAACTCTAATTTCATTGCTTTGTGCAATCTTTCTCGTGCCGACAACGTCAAAGGTAGTTGCAACAATGGATGGAATCGTCTCCGACTCTATCTTTCACAGCTATACTGCTCTTAGCAACACCCCCGAGAAAATCCATCTTGCAATCTGCAACTTCCAATCATGCAAAAGGCCAAAACCCGAAAGTTCAACGAGCACACCAAGGGACTCTACAGGATATTGTTGGTTCTACAACATCCGTAGACACAACACAAACATGTTTCGCCACTCGCAGAACAACATCAAGGAACTCATCCACAGGGGAACTCCGAGCCACTAAACACTCATTAAAGACTCGCATTGCACGGGATCTTCGAGCCACCCATCGCTCATCAAGAGTTCCCACTACGTTGGAGCTTCGAGCCACTCGAGGCTCATCAAGGATCCCCACTGCATGGGATCTCTTAGCTACTCTGCGCTCATCAAAGATTCCCACTAAATGCAACCTCAGCCGAGAACTAATCCCTCAAGATCGTCCACTCACCTCGTCAGGACTACAACTTTCATGGTGCAGTTGACTTTAGGTTATCATCAGGGATATTAGTTTGCAATTTCTCGCTGCCTATGCCTCCCTCATTGGAAGCGGAACAGAAACTAAAGGTGAACTTTCTCCTATAAAAGACACCTCCTTTTCGTTGTGCCGTGTCCTTTTTTTTCCTCCATACGGTGCTCCCGACCCCCTCCAATCAGCAGGGGGCACGGTGAGAAACATTACCGGAGAAACGTTCGGAAGAAAGCCTGAGAGTTCCTGTCCTCTGTCAGCCCCACGATCATCCTCTATGGCACAGCAATCCCCGAGGTTATCATTGGAGATATCGGCCATCGACTCATTAACATCACCAGCTCATCGGTAAAAAAAAGAGGCGAGGGAGATGAATCAATTTCATGAAGAAGGCATACACATTAACAGATAAAAAACAGGACCTCGAGTGCAATTGCCGACGAAAATGTCTGTTGGTTAAAGGGTCACAACCTTTTCAATAGTCGTTACCGTCACAATTCAAACAAAGTCGTCCATTCACGGATAGATGCCTCATTCCGGCCTATGTATATATAGGCTTGAAAAAAAATGAAAAATGAAATGAAAATGCAAAGCAAGGCCACTTCTCCAAGACACACCTCCTCTTTGTTGTATCATAACCATCCTCCTCCAACTAATACTCCGGCCGCTTGGGGCACGTTTGGAAGCTCGGCCCAGAGCCCGCATAAACGCATATCGGCGGCCTCGCCTTCAAACGAGCCTTACCTCCACCTATAGGCCTCGCTCCTCGGTAGGAAGACCCATACTCAAACAACGGAAGCTCTGCGATGGAACTGTCAAACTCTCAACCATGGACGGAGCCGAACTCCTAAGGGCATGGAACAACGAACATCTCCACCTTTACTTTACATAACTTAGTGTACAATCGATTCACGCCTTCCAACGATGTTTTTCCTTTCCTGCAATTCGACGCATTGTAAAGACCACTAATACCAGAGTTATCCATAGAAATGATGTTCAGTTTCCTACCTCCCTTCCATGTTTACTCCATGCATGACATTCATCACATGTTTGATTAATCCTGACAAATATCTTGCGTACAAATATTCGCGGCGCCCCGAGAGCGGGAATTGGTGACGCCGTCTGAACCTCGATCCAACATCGAGGCTAAACAACATTGGTTACATCCGGCACCCCGAACATGGGAGCCGGCAACGCTACTCGAATCGCTGGCCCGCGGCGTGATCGAGTATAAACAACCACTAACTCAACCTCGGCCCAGTGCCAAGGCCGAGGATAAATCGTTCCGCGTCCTAGTCCAGGCGACTTGGCTCTACTCTGCGACTGACTAAGATCGATGAAAATCTCTCTTCGCCGGTTGTGAGTGCTAGTCGAATCTTGGCGCAGCACCAAGACCGACCTTAAATCGTTTCTCCCCGAAGCCCTAAAGGCTTTGGTGCAACTCATGCAACACCACGTATTTTCTATGAATATTATAATAACAAATTAAATAATACTTAATTTTAAAAGTGGGAATTAAGTAAAATGGGTAGCGCCATTGCGTTCATCTTAGAATTTTGGTTGGAATAGAGTCTGGGTTTGTGTAAATCGGACTCCGTATGAGGAAGTTATGAAGCTTAGAAGATTTCAGTTCAAAGTATAATTAAATTAAATAATAATTAAAAATCAGAAAACAAATTCAAATTTCGAAAATCAGCCAATAAAAGATGAGCGGAAAATTCCCGCCCAAGGGTGTCGACCCCCCTAGGGGGTGTCGACATAGGTGTCGACCCCCTATAGGGGTGTCGACCCCTATCTTCCCAGATCTGGGTGACGAATTCTAAATGATTAAGGCTTATGTGTCGCGCTGTGGTTGGCTGGGTGACGTGTCACTTTGGTTTGGATGGCTCTGATGACTCCTATGCTAATCTAAAGGCCATAGTTTGTCTAACACATCTATAAATACACATCTAAACTTAAATCCTAACCTCATAACCCTATTCTATGGTACCTCCATGTTGTCCATCTCTAAACTAGCCTAGCCTCCTTCTTCTCCAAACTAGAAATCAAATTAGAGAGCTTCAAATTGAAGAAAAGGTTTTTCGCTTCAATCAACAAAGAAATATTAGAATTGCTACAACGTCAACTAGTTCTCTTTTTTCTAATCCTATCGCTGTAAGTTCAGTTATTATTCAGATTTGAACACATAATAGAAATCATGACTGTAATGAATCGATCTAGAACTATGCCTAATTGTGAGATAATCAATTCTGATTCATGCTTGCTCTTTTGTCAAATCTGAAATTACCTATGCTTATGAGACTATTGTGATTGAACCTATCATGTTGTACATCAAATTAGTAATTTTTTTATGTTCAATCCTATCGGATCGGTATACCTATGATGTATTTTCCTTAGTTTGCTCATATTCATTGTTAATGTACAACATACCAATTGGAAACATGATTCTTGTGTTTGGTACACCTTTGCATGACTATTTTCCCTTATGTCAATTCTTGTGTTTCTTCTCTATCCCTTTCCGTTTTGTTTTATGAGCACTTGGAATTTGGAAACCTTGTTGAATCTTGTTGTACGTGCGATTGTAACACGGGGAATTGGGTATAAACTATTGGAGTAATTTTGGACATAACAAGTATATTGGACATAACTTGAATTGACTACAATTGTGGATAATTGGCATACAAAAATCTAGACTTGGACATGAACGGTAAATATGTAAATTGGTTAAAAGATGAACATGCCTAACCTGAGGTTAGATTGAGTTGTGGTGTAAGACTGTCCGGAACCACCCGGCACATCCAGCAACTGCAACAACAAGTCTAATGTGAGAGGTTAGTGCATCAATCTCAAAACCCGAGGTTAGAATGAGTTTGCGGTAGAAGTCTGCTCGGAACCGCCCAGCACATCCAGCAACCGCAAATAACAGTTCTAATGTGAGAGGTTGGTGCATTAATAAATGAATTAATGCCAATGAACAGACATGCTAAGAATGGTAAGGTTAAGTAATATATGAATAAGAGACACTTAACCAGTGCAACATGTTAATTAAACAAATGGGTGGGGTTAGATTAAGTTGAGAATACTTGACCGCTATAACATGTTGATTAGGAAACCCTAGCAACGGGGACCCATTTTAGCAGTAACCCACATAGATGTATCACGATACCCTGAACTTAGCAAGGTGGGGCACGATTACTGGGCTGATTATAAGCGGTCAAAATAGTGGCAGGTGGTGCGTCAGTGTAGGTTCCGACGGAGTACGGGCGTGCACGTACTCCGGATTGGAAAAATCAGGCATTGGGCATCAGTAGTTATACACTGTGCATCTTGAATTGTGTCGGGTTGCCATCATAGGGATTGATACACTCCATGGTTGGACCAACACAGGTATCTACAAACAAGAGAGGCCGAATGACACAAGTAATAAATACATGCGAGTAGAAGCCAATCGATAAAGGATCATTTTATTATGAACACATGAGGCTAGTTGAAACAATTGTTAGTAGGTGCAGAGAAATAGAAATGGGTGCGATAGCATATTCAGTTTATCTTATCTTATCTTGTCTTATGTTATCTTGTTACTATGGTATTGTCTTATATTCGGTTTATTCATGTCATGATCCTTTTTCTTGTTTACTTGCTGAAAATCACTGGGCTTACCAGGCTTTATGTCTAACCCATTTTCTTTCTCCTTCTTTTCTTCCGTCCCCCCCAGGTCCACAGGGAGGGAATACTTCATCTTAGTTCATACCTTTTCCAGCTTGAAGAGAGTAGATGTATTGCTTGGATTCTCTTTTCTTGGGCTATGGCTATGGTTACACTTTTATTGGGGATTATTGCTGCTTTACTACTGTTTTATGCTTCTTCATGTATTTGGAGTTTTGAACCAAGACAGAGGTTTTATTTTAATGATTTGGAAGCTGTGTTTTGAGACAATGGTTGTAATGTTTTGACTGAACCACGCTGCTTATGAAATGATTTCAGTTTTTCCGATGTTTGTATGCCTGTCTTTTAAATTATCTGTATCTTTTACCTATAAGGCTTCACCAAAGTTAATGCATTCCCTTTGTGAGTGACCTTAACGGAGGAGGGGTGTTTCAGCTCATGGCCAAGATCGGACCCTACGGGCTAATGATCAGAGCTTTTCTACGCCGGCGAATAAATGACGCCTGGTGGCTTGCCCCAACCCGATGAACGACGGGAGAGCCACCCACCTAGCGGACAGCAAAACGTGACGCCCTACGCCTTCGCTATACTTGGGATTAACCCCGGGCCACCCAAAACAACAGGTGCACCGCCTGGTTTCGCAAACTACAGGTTTCCTGAGCTGAGGGAAACTTACTGAAACCAGCGCTCTATCACATCCCTCTGGAATTATTGACCCAGAGCGCGGTACGCAATCACACCCCTCTGGAATAATTGACCCAGAGCGCGGTACACAATCGCTTTTTTGTTAAGTGTAATGATAAGTTTGCTTATGCAAGTACGGGACGCCTGAAAACAAAAGAACACTTAACACAAATTGCGATCTTTACTAATTCATATTTCATTTCTACACACACCACGAATAAACAACATGTCTAACATTTCTTCTTTATGATGACAAGGTGTACATGAAAACCACACTATACCTTTAGTGACCAAGAGCGAGGGTCACACTCGCATATACTATTGGTTTACCTAACCCTAAGTATTTATAATTCCTTTAACAAGTACTGATGCTACTCATCCTTCTCTTGTCTTTTCTTCCTTCTATACAGGCTCGGCACTTGACAGGTCATCACCAGCGATGGTCCCCTTCCTTCCAGAATTGCTTCCTCCTCGTCTACTCTTCACAAGAGTAACAGATTCGTAAGACATCGATGCGCGCCTCCTGCCATCATCCTCGCCGCTTGTAATTATCGTAACTTCCCCGAGAGTGATACATGGCAATGGCTTAGGGACAATGTTCAAAGAGAGGACCAATGCAGCCTAGGTTTCTCCCCAAGTCTTCTTAGCGCCCGACTCTGCTCTCTTCTCAGCATCTTCGGCGATCTTCTAATCAGCTAGCTTCCTGTCCTGGAGTCGCATAATTGCATCTGCTTCGAGTTTGCTAAGGGTCCCTTTGCCCTCTTTTGGTGGGCATCATTGATGGTTTTCCTTTTTCCTAGCCTACTCAGAGGCCCTCTCCTTCACCGCCTCAATATCGGCCTACTTCTTCACCACCGCAGCGGCAAATTTTTCCTTGGCATCCTGCCTAGCCTTTGCCCATGCATCTTGTATGACCACTGTTTCAAATTCCGCAAATATTTCCCGAGATCTCCTCGGAGATTTCGTTTTGGGTTCCTTTGGAAATGAAACAGCAAATATCACCCTAAATCTCCTTTCGAATATATCGCTCGAGATATTGCAATATCGGACGATATATCGACCGAGACAAAATACTGGAATATCGTCCGATATCTTAGTTTTTATGGTTAAAATTTAAATTTGTGCCTGAACTAGAACTATAATTAAAAAACTCAAAACTAGCCATATCAATCTTTTGTTATTTTACATTTTGCATGTTAAATGACTATATTATATGTTCGTATACGTTTTACAATGCTTATGATTTTCATATTCATCTTTTTACATACATGCTACTTATGAAATTATGTATTTTATGCTTTATTTATGCTATTTTTTTAATGTTTTGGATCCTTTTAATGTTTCCTGTCTAACAATATTCTTATTTTAAGCATATTACGATTTTGAATATGGATGGTCTTTCGCAAAATAAAGAATAATAAAGTTATTTTGCATTTTAAGTTTAAGTTACTATGTTTTTGATAGCATTCATAAAAATCATTTTAAACGCATCATGTCCCCCGAGATTGTTCCGATATGAACTTTCAGACCCGAGATAAAAATCCCGATTTAGACTCATCTTGTCCGAGATCTCCCACGATACGAGATCGAGTCTATAAAATCCTCGAGACGAAACACGACCGATATCTGAGATTTAAAACCTTGTGTATGACAACCTCGTCGTGTCCCTCTTCCCCTCTGGCTCCTTAGACTTTGCCACCAGCCGGGCTTCCTGGTCTTCCACCATAACTTGCATTGTGGGCAAACTTATGTCAGCTATGACCGTTGCACGAACACTTCGACCAACTAAAACTTCTCCTCCTCCAAAGAGACTCATTTAAATGTGGGATCCCGAGGCTATGGGATCTCCTACTTCTCCAGATTAGTCCACTGTAACTCCAGCCGATACTTGGACGCCTGAGGAAGCACGGGGGCATAGCCTGGTGTCGCCTCCGATACTTGGCCAGCGAAAGAGGCGACTATTGGACTCCTGAAGTTTCATCGCTCGCACCCTCTTCAATTGGCAAGTACCCGAGCTTGGGGGCAGTCCCTCATCTATCCTTTCGCAAGCTTACTCATCGCAGGACACGAGGAAGATCCCTACCAGCTCCTACGCTGGCATTTCCATCACCACAACCTTCGGAACAACCATTCTGAAGAGGAACATACACCTCGCCATGAGGATGATACAGACCCAAAAGCTCGGGTCTAGGAAACTTCTAACCCCTTGCCAATACTAGACAGGCTGGGCATAGAGGCCCGAACCGAAAGACAGGGGAGCTACACATAGTTCCCCGAGGAACAGTGGAATTTAGACAAGTTCTCAGCATGCGAAATAAAAATTCATATCTTGATGCAAGTTCTGGTGTTTCCACGGTTGGTTCATCGGGTTCCCAAAATCTCTACGCCTTGCCAGCAAGCTCATACTTAAACGCAACGTGAAGCTAACTCACAGCCATCGATGCAACAGCTTCCTACCTACAAGCGCATCAGAACATGTGGCGACCCCTAGTTTTAATAACTATGGCAGTGACTACCGATAACCATCAATGCCATTCTCGGGTCTGAAAATGGTTACAATGTAATTGGTTTGGAAGTAACGACTCGACCGTATGCATACATCCTACGTGCATATCTGAGCGGTTGGTCCGAATAAGTTCATTTCTAGAATCATTCCAGACCTGTTGTGTTACATTCAACTTCAATCACAAACCAGACATGGAACATTCAGCAACAATCCAGACTTGCTGGCCCGTCCCTAATGTCGAGCGTAATCTAGCAGATACCCGGGCTTAGGGGCAACCCTCTATCGATTATCGCACCAGCCTGGCAATCATGGGACCCGATCAGATCCCCTTCAGTCCCTGCACTGGTGTCATACTCACAGCATCCCTTGGCACCAACATCTTGAGAACGCTTTTACCTCGCAACGAAGGCAATCTAGAGCCAGAGTCTAGGCCTTGGAGGTTGTTCGGCTTCCCATCAGTTCCTGGACTCCACAAAAAGCAGGCGCTCCGGAACATGATGACAACCTTTAGCTTCAACAACTAGCTCTATGGACATCACCAACCACCAGCGCAACGCTTGAATAAAGATGCAACTGTGCCATGGTTGGGTTATCGATCGGATCCCGAGACTAACAACTCAACTCTATGTCGACAATCCCGATAAGCATTCGAGCCGACAGTCCAGGCGAGCCCGCTCCTCAAGGACCGCGTCGCGAGACCAAAACTCACTGATCACTGTCTTCTTATCGGGCGCCATGCAAATGTTTAATTTTACAAGCCCAAGCTTGGAGCCAAGACAAAGTCTTCAAAGTGCGAAGTTATTTGTCGTGCTCCCACGCACTTGCTAGATTATCACGTCCCTCAAACTGACTTCGACCTCTTGAAAAACCAGGAGGGGTTATTAAGTGTCTGGGATACGAATCTCACTCCCGTATTCACACATACTTGGCGACCTTTATCCGAATTCCTAATTCCATTTCCTAAGATCCGCCGCTCTGCCTTCTTGAGTTCCAAATTCGATAGCCCTCTTACTTTCCATATCTCTCTTCCCTTCTCCTGAAAACCTAATGACATCTCGAACATCCAAAGTACAAAAGAAGTATTTTGGCATACTTCATGCCTTACGGTGATTTTCTGTCCGGAGAAGAGAAGAAAGGAAGAAACCACCATCAGAGGATCAGCATACCCCAATCGAATGTTCCGGGATAGGAATTCGGGATCGTACATCAAGCTACGATCGTATTTCGAAGCTTCAACTACCAAGTTAATCACGACTCAGCAACCATTTGTGTACTCACCAAGTGCTCAATCATCAAAGTGCATGTGCCCAACGTTTGGATTCGGCCTCGCCTCAAAGGAAAATCCATATGAATACAAGCCACGACGTATGACAAGTATTGTCCTAATAATGGCATTCACATATATGAGTTGTCAAAACTTTGATCGATGGGACTAGCTTGGAACGTTGAACGACCATGCGTTCACAAATCCAACTGATTTAGCGGATACTCAAAACTATCAAGCTCCATCCCAACAACGTTTCAACAACCAGTTAGGGCGATCGCGCGCCTAAGCCATGGCAATAACCATGCATACACGCTTTGGAAATCGCAAACGAGCAAACTGACTTGATCCAAATGCATGCCCACAAGCCTCTACGGTTCAAATATACACACTCAACGGTCGGTTCTCAATCCAAAAAGCTCCTTAAAAAGCTAAAATACGCGATTACAAGCCCATGGCATGCCATTCACCTTCATGTTACATATTCCAGCTCAGATCGCGTCACACAAAACTAAGTGCAAACTCGCAATGGCATATGCAATTATGACCAAGTAATGAACCATTTGCTTTACGACGCAATAGAGAGTCGACAACTAACGTTTATTGTCTTTAATCTACAGGAACAAAATGCCTTTGATAGGTTCCAACTCAAGCAAGCCAAAACTCTTAGCAATGTTGAAATCCTAAGCTTATACCATCGTATTGCAACAAGGCATCCCAACCGCTCCAAATCAGTGCACTCTCGGTATACAACTCAAGAAGATGGTCATAACCGATTGCTAAGCACCGCATGGAGATGTTTGCGCCCATATTAGGACTCATCTCACTTTAAAGCACGTCCCATTAACACAAGACATACTTTGAGGGGGAAAATGTTAACTGACCTTTTAGTTCGGTTCCCAAAAGTACGCAAGACCTCCATTAGTATCCGTTCATAGCCGACCCGAAGGCAAGCCGTTCAGCGAGTCAGGGCGCAGCGTCGGTGGGGGTCCAGGGCCCCACAGTCCCAACGACGATTCATCCAATTACTTCCAACAAGTGTGTTGCCCAGAATCACCAGTCGACTCAAAGTCAGGATTCAGCCAACAACTTCCGCGAACCTCGCCGCTCCTCCAAACATTGCCAAACAAAGGCCTCGCAGTTCGAACCGTTCCCGAGCCGAGGCCTAAAATCCTAAAGGAATAACAAGTCTCGAAGCTCCCAAACCTGCAATCCACACGCACCTCGAAAAGACTTCGTACCCATGCCTGGGTTCGAAATTTCGAACCCAGTGGGTGCGAAATCTCGCACCACTGCCTGGGTGCGAAATTTTGCACCCAAACCTGGGTTCGAAATTTTTAACCCAGTGGGTGCGAAATTTCGCACCCAAAGCTAGGTTTGAAATTTCGAACCCAACGGGCTTGAAATTTCGAACCTATGTCGGGTTCGACGTGCGGGTGGTGCGTTCGAATTTCCTGCATGTGGTCCCTATTTCTACGTAATCCTACCTACTCCCACTCCTATAAATAGCCCATGGCCTCACACTTTAAAGGGGTGGGATTTTCTTCACTTAAGACCTTCCTAGAGCTCCATGAACTCTATTAATGGCATCTCCTATTTGAGGAAGAAGGAGAATTAAATATTCTTTTTCCCCAATATCTAGCATATGGAAATTATAAAAGTGAATGTAATGAGCATGGCTCTACCTTGTAATTCTTGAGTGATTAATAAAATTCAACATCCTTTCAAAGTGGACGTAGGCCTAATCCACGGTCGAACCACTATAAATTCTCGTGTCATTTACCACTTTCTCTTACTTAGTCTTGCGACCAAATTAACTATTCCTAGTTATAGGAATCTTTGGTGTTTACGACATTTTTTGTCGTCAACATTAAGTACTAATTTTTAAACTTTGGTTACTAAATGCAGGGCCGAAGCATCACCTCAAAGTGGAAGAAGCACTTAGCTACTTGCCAATGTAACATCGATCGAGCTTGGGTAAAAATGCATTCCTTACTAGAATTATCTTTTGTCGACTAAAGGCCTCATTCGAGAAAAGTTTAAGTATAGTGAAACATGTTTTTCATGTTAGAGAGTTCAAGTTTGGCATTATTTCTAATTTGGCTCTTGATTTACTTCATCTATTACTAGTACGGATGAAATCAGTTTGAGATGATGAATTTCTTTATGGTTGTGTCATTCGAAAAACACACAGACTTCCATGTGCCCATGAATTGGCTCGTCTTGGTCCTTCTACTCCAATACCTTATTACTTAATTGATGTACATTGTGTTGAATCAAGGATTCATGGCATTTTGATTAATGACAAGGAAAAGTTTCATGATCGTCAAAAAGAAGAGAATCAATGGTATTGAAAGTTAGAGGTTGATTATTTAGTGATTTAGTCGTGTTACAATTGCTAAAATCTATCCTCAAATAATCATATACCTCAGTATTATGAATATATATACATACGTAAATATATATGAATGCACAATGAACGTGCACACATGTATATAACGTATATATATTCAAATACCAGTCCACTGGTTATTTTTGACCTGTTGACTGGTCTTCAAACTGAAAGCAACTCTCCATACAGACATCTTCATTCATCAATGGTTGCTTCCTTTTCCTTTCACCAAAAATCGTTTCTATTCAATACTTCTCCTCACCAATGATTGCAACTTTTTATCAACTATAAAAACAACATGAAATCATCAATTCAAAATAACTAATTCTTTCTATCTATTCTATCTATTGCTGATTTCATTTTTGATCATTCAAAGCACTCAAAAGCTCATAATCTTCTTATATCGCTGTTGAATCCAAGAATCTACGTACTATTCTTTTGATTCAAACACGATATCATCTTCCAAATCTTCACGAATTCGAATTCTATTTGAGGATAAAATTATAGGAAGTTTGTACAAGAATTGAAAAAATTCGTGTTATTAAGAACACACATTGTCAAATTACAAGTCCATTCATCTTGTGTGAGGTCCTCCGTGTAGTGAGAGGCAAAGTTGTGAATTCCTCGTGTTGTAAGAGGCATGAAATCCCATTCGGCTGCTTGGGTATTGTGAACCTGTTCCTCCGGGTGAAGCGAGGTAGTTGATTAGTGAAAATCTAGAGAGAGGTCTAGGACTGGACGTAGGACAGTGCTCCGAACTAGTATAAAAATCCCTGGTGTGATTTTCCTTTTACTGCATTTACTTATCTATGATACTGTTTCTGTGAGATCTTACTCTATTTCATATTTATTTGCATAACTATCGTATTAGACAAATAGTTGTGTGTTATTTCATATTACACGGTCCTTGTGTATTATACTTGGCAAGTACGCACACACACTTTCAATTGGTATCAGAGCCCTGTTATCTTATAGCCGTAACACAGTTATTTGATATATTCTAGTAATATGGCAAATAACCCAAGTAGTAGCACCCACACCACTTACACTGAAGGTCAATCGACACAAAGGCATCCTTTCTTCAATGGTCTTAACTATAGCTATTGGGCAACACGTATGGCTTTTTACATGCAATCAACTAGCTATGATTCTTGGGATGCTACTCAGAAAGAAATAGTGAATCCAACAACTGAGTATTCAAAATGGACACCTGCTGAGAAATCAGCAGCAGCAGTAAATGCAAAAGCAATAAATATGTTGTTTTGTGCTTTAGATCAAAACGAATATAACCGTGTTAGTATCTGTACCACTGCCTATCAAATTCGGCAAACGCTGAAAACCACTCATGAAGGTATTAACAAGGTTAAACAAGCAAAAATAGCAGTTTTGAAAAGTCAATTTCAAAATTTTAAAATGAAACCGAATGAAACAATTAATGAGATGTATTCATGGTTCCAAACCATTCATCATGCACTTATTGGATTAGGGCAAAAATAATCTGATTTTGATGTAGTTTCAACAGTCCTACATTCTCTGACTAATGAATGGGAAGGAAAAGTATTAGTAATAGAAGAAGATAATGATATGTCCACCATGAAGCTAGATGAATTGGTAGGAAATCTTATGTCCTATGAAGCTAACTTGCAGGCTAGAAAAGAACAAAAAGAAGAAAACAAAAATGTAGCTTTTCATGCTGAAAAAGATGAAGACATCTCAGATTCCAAAGATGAAGATCTAGCGTTCATTGCAAAAGGATTCAAGAAATTCTAAAAGCAAGGAAAAGCTAGTCGGTACAACAAAAAGAAGTTCAGTTCAAACAAACCATCATCATCAAATATAGAATACTTCAATTGTCACAAAAAGGGACATATGCAAAAGGATTGTCCGGAGAAAAAGAAAAAGTCAGAAAATGAAAAATTCAAATACAAAAAAGATAAGTCAAAGAAACGAGCATTCTCAGTAACATGGGATGACTCAGAGTAATCTTCATCTAATAGTTAAAGTGACTCAGACAATGAACAAGCTAATGTATGTTTCATGGCAACAGAAGATGAGGTACAAATTCCTTCTTCTGAACAAGTTCTTGATATAAATGCTGAACTAATATTTATATTTAAAGATATGAAACGACAATGCAAACAAGCCCAAGCAGATTTAAGTAGAGCGGAGTTTGAACGAGATATGTTAAAAGATGAGAAGAAAATATTAGAAGAGGAACTTAAAAAAGTTCAAGAATCATCATCTAATATTGATTCTCAATTATCTCTTTTGAGTCAAGAAATTGAAACTCAAAAAGAAAAAATGATGCTCTTACTACAGAAAATCATGAGCTCAAGGCAAAAGTCAAAATTCTAGACCTAGAAAAAGCTAGTTTACAAACTAAGTTAGACAACATCACTCAAAATGTTTCTAACTTCAACAAAGGTCGAGAAAATTTGACAAAAATTATTGAAAGTTCACAATCTGCTACGAATAAACAAGGTTTGGGATATAAGAAACAAGGTATCAAGAAACATCTTGGCAATAAAGGAAAAATAAAAAATAAAAAAGTACAAGAAACTGAACCAAAGAAAAATCTTAGTTTATTATATTCCAAACAAAAAATCGGTTGTGAAATTTCAAAAGAAAAATGTCAAGACTATCAAAATATGGGTTCCTAAAACAAATAACAATTTGATTAGGAACAAAGACATTCAGAATTTTTTGAATAATTTGCATCGTAATTCCAATTATTTATATAAAGGGGATACCGGACCCGTATGGGTCTGGACTCCTAAGACCTTACTCTTTGGGCCCTATGAAAAAGTGGGTACCATGAACTAAATTTTATTTTTTGCAGGTCCCACTTAAGAAAAGAGGAAAGTGGATACTAAATAGTGGTTGCTCGAAGCATATGACTGGTGACAAGAGCTTATTGACAAATATCACTTATTCAGATGGTGGCTCCGTCACTTTTGGAGATAATTCAAAAGGCTATATCATCGGCAAAGGCGATGTGAGCAATTGAGGTACATCTAACTTACCTCTTATTACTAATGTCATGCTAGTTAAAAATTTAAAACACAATTTACTTAGTATCAGTCAACTATGCGACAAGGGTTTTACCATTTCCTTTTCGAATAACAAATGTAGTATTTTAGATAAAGATCGTAATTTAGTTTTTGAAGGATATAGAGACAGAAATATTTATATTCTGAATATGAACATCAATCATAATTCATACATGTGTCTTGAAGCAAATGATAATGATCCATGGCTATGGCACAAACGTTTCTGCCATATAAACTTCAGAACTATCGACAAGTTAGCCAAAAATGACCTAGTTAGAGGACTACCCAAAATGAGCTTTACGGTTGAGAATATTTGTGATGCATGTCAATTAGGAAAATTGACTAAATCATCATTTAAATCCAAGAAAATCATATCAACGTTACAACCACTTGAGCTATTACATATGGATTTATTTGTACCAACACAGGTTCAGTCAATAAATCATAATTGATATGTGTTTGTAATTGTTGATGATTACTCTCGTTATACTTGGGTGATTTTCTTCAGAAACAAAAGTGACACTTTCAATCATTTCAAATCCTTCGTCAAGAAAATTCAAAAATCAAAGGGACTTAAGGTTAAAAATATAAGAAGTGATCATGGCGGAGAGTTCGATAATAATGAATTTGAACATTGTTGTACAAAGAAAGGTATATATCATAATTTTTCATTTCCTATAACTCCACAACAAAATGGAGTTGTAGAACGGAAAAATCGGACTTTACAAGAATATGCAGGAACATTATTAAATGGATCCACCTTACCAAAACATTTTTCGGCAGAAGCTGTTGGTACTGCTTGTTATGTTTTGAATCGTGTATCCATTCGACCTCTCACCAAGAATACATCTTATGAGTTATTTAATCAAAGAAAGCCAAATATCTCATACTTCAAAGTTTTCGGTTCTAAATGCTTTATTTTAAATACGAAAGACCATCTTGGAAAATTTGATCCAAAATCCGATGAAGGTGCATTTGTCGGATATTCGGAACGAAGCAAGGCCTATCGTATATTTAATAAGAGAACTAAAACTATTGAAGAATCACTTCATGTCTCTTTCGATGAACTCTCTAAAACGTCTCATAATATATCAGACGACGAAGAAACTATAGTCACTAATAATCCTATCATCACAAATAATGACTCTGACTCAGAAATTGTTGAGGATATTCCTCAGCCTGTTGTGATACTTTCTCCACCAAGATTTCGATCTCCTCCGAGAATTCTAAGAGATCATCCGGTTTAGAATGTTATTGGAGAAGTAACATCACAAATTAGAACAAGGAGTCAACTCAATCAAATGGGTCATGTTGCGTTTCTTTCAAATATCGAACCTAAAAATCCGAAATAAGCTATTATTGATGATTACTGGATCATTGCCATGCAGGAAGAACTAAATCAATTCGAGCGCAATGATGTCTGGGAACTTGTTCCAAGACCAACTGATCAGTCAGTTATGGTACGAAATGGGTCTATAAAAATAAGGCCAACGAACAAGGAAATATTATCAGAAATAAAGCAAGATTAGTAGCACAAGGATACAATTAGGAAGAAGGTATCGATTATGAAGAAACTTTTGCACCCGTTGCTCGACTAGAAGCTATTAGAATCTTATTGTTCTTGGCTTGTCATCATAATTTCAAACTTTATCAAATGGATGTCAAAAGTGCTTTTCTAAATGGGTTTATCAAAGAGAATGTATATGTCGAACAACATCCCTTGTTCGTACATGAGAAACATCCAGATCACATATATAAACTTAAGAAAGCTTTATACGGACTAAAACAAGCACCTCGTGCTTGGTATGAATGTTTACGAAGCTATCTCACTGATTCTGGATTTCAAATTGGTAAAGTCGATCAGACTTTATTCATTAAACATTCTCAAAAAGATATATTAGTTATCCAAATATATGTAGACGATATTATTTTTGGCTCAACAAACGATAAACTCTGCAAAGAGTTTTCAAATATTATGACCAAAAAATTTGAAATGTCTCATATGGGAGAACTATCATATTTTCTTGGTCTTCAAATCAAACAGCTTTCTAATGGTATTGTTATTAATCAAGAAAAATTACTATGGAAATCTTATCAAATACTTCGGTTTAGAAAATACATTTGGTAAACTGACTCCTATGAGTATGACTACACATCTTGAAAAAGATGAACATGGTAAGAATGTTGACCAGAAATTATATTGAAGCATGATTGGTTCTCTTCTTTATCTTAACGCAAATCGTCCTGATATAATGATGAGTGTTTGCTTGTGTGCAAGGTTTCAAGCAATTCCTAAAGAATCACATTTACGAGCTGTAAAACGTATAATACGGTATCTTAATAAAACCAAAGACTTTGGTGTTTCTACCCAGAAGATTGTCCATTCGAATTAGTGTCCTATAGTGATGCTGATTTCGGCGGCTCTCATACGGATAGAAAAAGTACAAGTGGTACGTGCCATTTTATTGGAAAATCACTTGTCTCTTGGTTTAGTAGGAAACAAAATTGCGTTTCACTCTCGACATGTGAAGCTGAGTATATATCAGCGGCTCTTGCTTGTACTCAAGTACTATAAATGCAACAAACACTTCATGATTTTGATATTCATTTATCAAACTCCATCATATACTGTGATAACACAAGTGCGATCAACTCATCGAAAAATCCAGTAAATCATTCCCGAACAAAGCACATTGATATTCGACATCATTTCTTAAGAGATAATATTGAAAAAGGAACAATATGTCTCGAATATGTCCAGACTGAACATCAACTAGCGAACATTTTTACCAAGCCTCTACTAGAATCAAATTTTATTTCTCTGCGTAGAGAGCTTGGATTGATCTCTAGACCTGAACTTGATGTATAAAGTCTAAACGAAAAAATACATTGTCAAGTTCTTTTCGAAACAGTGCTTTCATTTCTATATATCTTAGCTATTAAGTAGCTTTTGCTATTATTAGTAAAAAATAATTACTATTATGAGCTTTAAATTTTTATGGTTTATATGCTCTGAATGTTTTTAACCATTACTCTTTATTTAGAAAATCCTATGTATGTTCTTTCCTTCTCTTTTTTGCATCTACTACCTTTGAGTCCATTTTATTATTCGTAAACGAGTTTAATTATATCCAAAATGGCACACATCTGCAATGAATATGCACAAATATCACATACCTTGGTCACTAGTTCTAAACCGGAGGAATACTACTCTCCGGAGACACCTAAAAGTAGACTAGAATGTTCGCATACCCCCAGATATACACCAAAGTCTAAACGTGCTAAGAAAGCATTATTTTGCTCCCCACGGACTAGAGAAAAGATAAGTGAGATTCACCACTACCAGAAACATCAGATGGATCTCCAGTGTCAACTTCATTACGAACAAAAACTTATGTCCGACCGTTTAACTCTCTTAGAACGCATGGCGTCATTTTTCTGTAGCACGGATAAACACGGCGTTCATGAACCAATGCCACATGCTCCATCTTCATCTAGGAGTCCTAACTCCTAGGATCGTAACTACATGCGAAATGAAGGAGCAAAGGAAACTTGGTCTCCATGGACACCAAGAGTTACCAATATCAAAGAAATTTCTGAAGATAAGTCATCCACCTCCCATTGATCTTATATTGTTTTTACTTAGTTGTTTCATAAGTGTTCTCAATTTCTTGAGATTTTTTTTCCTTTCATGTATTTTATTTAATTTTTCATATTTTTGAAATAAATTCTTTTATACGACGTTCTAGAGCTTCTGAAAAATCTTAGAAAAACAGACCAACAAAGCTCAGAAAAAACAGTCGACCACCAGAAAACAAATAGTCGACTGGCAAAGTATCTAGAAAGTATATTTTTCATATACCGGTCGACCGGTATAAAATTAACGGTCTACCGTTTAAGTCTCTTGGAAAATTTCAACTTTTCCATCGACCAGTCGACCGGTTGAAATTTCACCAGTCGACCGATAATATTTCTGTTTGAAACCAGTCGACCGATAATATTTCTGTTCGAAACCAGTCGACCGGTGAAATCTCCTCAGTCGACCGGTTACGTGATTTTTTTTAAAATCCAAATCAACACGTCGGTTCCATCAACTCACCCATTCACTTCCTTTTTTATTTCTCTCAATCTCTCAAACCCTTATCAAACCAAAATTTCCCAAATTTCTTTCTCCTTCAAAATTAATGGCTCCACCACAAAAGAGATTAAAGAAATCATCTTCTACTCAACTCCAACCTATTGATTCCAATATCAAACAATGGCTAATGGATCCAATAGCAGTGAAAAGATGGAATGCTATGAAAGATTATACGATTCACGAAGGTTATTTCATCAATTTCTTTGATTTTATTCTCTGTGACGTTAAAGAATTAGCAAAACAAGCTTCTATTCAAAATCTCCTAGACTTTGATAAGAACAATGTGGAAATCAATCATATCATGATTAAGTTGTTCTACGCTAATCTTAACTTAGAAAAGTTCAAACCAGAGAATGCTGCTTATTGTCTATGGTCTGTTGTATGTGGTGAGCATGTTTTTATTTCAAAAGAACGAATGGCCATAGTTCTCGGTTCGCCTAACAATGGAAGAAAGTTCTCTACTGATTTTTGTACTGTTCATACTCGAGATAAAGCCAGACATCTTTTTATTGAAGATCATAAAATCAATACAAAAGCAATTAACCTAAGGCCTACTGCTAGAATTTTACATCATGCTATCACACACTCTTTACTGCCGAGAGTTGGTAATTTCGATGCCGTATATAAAGAAAATTTTAAGGCTTTGTATGCGATATATGGAGATATAGAAATTAACTGGATAAGTACGATCTTTGATGAGATTCTGCTTGTGAATGATCATACAAGACCACACTTATTCTACAATGAATATATCATGAGACTTCTACTAGATTGTGGTCTCAAGTCTCCCGAATCTAAAATCTCCAAACCAAAATGTATCGACAAAGAAACGAGAAAGAGAATGAAGCTTCCTGAACCTTGTTTGAATATCATACCCTTCGAACAATATCAACAAAAAGGTCCCCAAGAAAGCACTTCATCAAAGGCCTCCAAACCTAAACCGGAAGAGGTTAAACTCCATCAACCATCCTCGTCGACTAAAGATTCACTTGAACAAATTGCGCGGAATCAATTCCTTCTTGAAGCAAAAGTTAAGCATACTGACAACAAAATCGAACGTCTGGATACAAAGCTTGACAAACGGTTCTCAAAACTTAAGTCTTTCTTTGGTATTCTTTGGGATGCAATTTCATGTGCATCATCATCCTCCTCTACGCAAATACAAGACCCAGGAAAACGTCCAATGCCTCCCACTTTTACATGGTCATCTTCAGAGGAAGGCACAAGTTATGGAGCAACAGTTGGACATGGTCGTGGGGCATCTGAGACTGAGGTGGAAAAAGAAGGAGACAAAGAAGACGAAGGAGACAAGGAAGAAGAAGGAAACAAAGAAATAGATTGGGATACGACTGAATCCGACTCTCCACCTCCGTAGTTCTTTTCATCCACGTCTTATGGTATTATGTTTTATTTTTAGTCAAGTCTTAACTCAGCACTTGTACATAAATATTGCTGTATTTCATTTTGGGTTTGTACGTATTAACTATTAGCTACATGACTAGTTTTGGGGATGTCTGGTGTATTGTATGATACAATTCTTATGCATTTCATGCTTAAGTTATGGTATTTATGTGCTCACAACTCCTTTTTATCAATGACAAAGAGGGAGAAATATGTTACTAACATTATGGAATGCCGATTTTTAATATATGTTTCCGGGGGAGTACATATACAGGGGGAGTTAGAAACACTTTTCAGAGCTAAGTTATCATCAATCAAAAAGGAGGAGAGTGTTGAATCAAGGATTCATGGCATTTTGATTAATGACAAGGAAAAGTTTCATGATCGTCAAAAAGAAGAGAATCAATGGTATTGAAAGTTAGAGGTTGATTATTTAGTGATTTAGTCGTGTTACAATTGTTAAAATCTATCCTCAAATAATCATATATCCCAGTATTATGAATATATATATATATATATGTAAATATATATGAATGCACAATGAACGTGCACACATGTATATAACGTATATATATTCAAATACCAGTCCACTGGTTATTTTTGACCTGTCGACCGGTCTTCGAACTGAAGGCAACTCTTCATACAGACATCTTCATTCATCAATGGTTGCTTCCTTTTCCTTTCACCAAAAATCGTTTCTATTCAATACTTCTCTTCACCAATGATTGCAACTTTTTATCTACTATAAAAACAACATGAAATCATCAATTCAAAATAACTAATTCTTTCTATTTATTCTGTCTATTGCTGATTTCATTCTTGATCATTCAAAGTACTCAAAAGCTCATAATCTTCTTATATCGCTGTTGAATCCTAGAATCTACATACTATTCTTTTGATTCAAACAAGATATAATCTTCCAAATCTTCATGAATTCGAATTCTATCTGAGGATAAGATTATAGGAAGTTTGTACAAGAATTGACAAAATTCGTGTTATTAAGAACACACATTGTCAAATTACAAGTCCACTCATCATGTGTGAAGTCCTCCGTGTTGTGAGAGGCAAAGTTGTGAAGTCCTCGTGTTGTAAGAGGCGTGAAATCTCGTTCGGTTGCTCGGGTATTGTGAACCTGTTCCTCCGCGTGAAGCGAGGTAGTTGATTAGAGAAAATCTAGAGAGAGGTATGGGACTGGACGTAGGACGGTGCTCCGAACCAGTATAAAAATCCCTGGTGTGATTTTCCTTTTACTGCATTTACTTATCTGTGATATTGTTTCTGTGAGATCTTACTCTATTTCATATTTAATTGCATAACTATTGTATTAGACAAATAGTTGTGTGTTATTTCATATTACGTGGTCCTTGTGTATTATACTTGGCAAGTACGCGCACACACTTTCACATTGAACACGACTACATTTAGTTCCATGGGGTAATAGTAATGATGTTGGTGTTGTTGACATAATGGAAACTCTACTGAAGAATGTTAAAAAAATGGACACTCCTCATCAACTTAATATTTACAAAAAGTTGATGGAAGTTGTGCACCTACATATATCTGTGCTTAGTTCACCTATTAATAAGGTGAAAACTAAAGGAAGAGAAAGTCAGAAAGCAACGACTAACTCAACAATGAGAATGCCTTCTTCCTTTGAATTAGTCAATAATTTGCCATCAAATGACCCGTCTAGTCAAATAAGTGTTAAAAAACCGAAGAAGGAAAAACATCAAATCTGAAAGTCATTGCAATATGATCAATGTAGTCCACACATGAAACGCTACATTAACCAAATTCCTCGAGAATTAAACTGTATGTCACCGTTATTATTGATGTTGAGGCGGATGGCAATTGCGGATTTCGTTGTATTACGGAACTAATTGGATTGGGGGAGTTGTACTGGCCACAAGTTCGGCAAGATTTGTATGATGAGTTTCACGAAAATCATGACCTATATGGGCAAATTTTCATAGAAAATGGTCGATGCAATGAAATGCTTGCGTAATTACAACATTTCAAAGATGGATTTGCACCATTGGAAAAATTGAAGACAATGTCATACATGGGTTATCCTGTAGCGTCAAAGTTTAATGTAGTGGTAATTAGCATTAGTGAAAGGCTAACATTGACGATACCACCGTTAAAAGGAAGAGTTTCGCCTCCTAGAAATAGCAGTTGCTTTTGTTAATGACAACCATTTTGTTCAAGTAAGTACTATACTTGTCATATATTTTGTTCCATGCTATATTAGTGTGATGACTGCTCATAATCACTGCATTAAACAAGAAGAATAATGTAACAACATGTATTTTAATAACGTGCTATAACCATAAATCAAGACAGAATTAATTTTTAAAATAAGGATCAAGGGCAACGGGTTACGCCAATATGTTCGTCTCGAAATTCTGCTTGGAAACGAGTCCGAGTTTTCGAAAATCGGAGTCCGTATGACCAAGTTATGACCCTTCAAAGTTTCAGAAAATTCAAGTTCAGAAACAACTCAAATTTAGAATTCAAACCCCAGAACGGATTGGGCGGGAAATTTCTCGCCTAGGACCAGGTCGACCTGGGGGTCAACCATAGTGTAGACCTACCCAGAACCAGGTCGACTATAGAGTCAACCTAGTTGCCGAGCCCATTTTTGAGTCAGAGTTCACTCTGATGTTTCTAGTCTGATTTCTGTCTAAATTCATTAGCCTGACCCTATATAAACATCCCCTAACTCTAGTCTCTCTACACAAATTCTCTCTGGCCTTATGCTGCTAAAACTCTGGTTGAAAAGTTAGAGAAAAGGGATTGCTTCTTCTCTAACAAGGCTACGTGTAGAGTATTGTTGTTTGGGGGATTTTTGTTAGACTCGAGATTCAACATCGCCTCTTTGTTTTCTAATTCTCAAACCACGATCTGTAAGCCCCGGTTACTTTTAGATCTAAACTTTAAACTTAATATGGACATGTTGTAAATTGAAATTGAACCTAAGTATGACAATTATCTTGGATCTATCATTGTATATCTTGGATCTATCATTGTTCATTTTGGATCTAGTATTTTGGATCTACTATTTGTTCACCTTGGATCTATTCATCCTGAATCTTGACTTATGGTAATATGAAACTGATTAAGGGCCTATATATGTTGTAGATCTAAAACCCCTAATGTCCATAATATTCATGCCTGCGATGTTGAATTATTTGTTATTCACAAGTTGGGGTTATTATCTTATGTCAACTATTACCATGACTATCACCCTATTTTGCTAGATTTGATATTTGAGTCCACTACTCCATATGCTAGTATTGTTGTAATCGTTTATCTCAAGTTATACCATGCTTGACTTGTAATCACTTTTGCCACCTTATGCCCGTTCTTTCCATGTTATCCCCTAATTAGATTTGTTTGTATCAATTCGAATTCACATGCGATGGGAATACGATTTGGGTAGTTTAGGCAAACCCGAATTTACCATGAACTTGGAACATGAACATTGTTATAACTTGAATCTGAATATGGACATGAAAACCTACCTTGAAACTTGTCATGAACTTGATATGAGACTTGAACATGGTCATGACTCTAGAACGAACGTGAAAATGGCCAACTCGAGGTTGGGTAGAGTTTGCAGTGTAAATCTGCCTGGAACCACCCGGCGAATCCAGTGACTGCAAACAATAGGATCCAGTGTAGGTAGTTGGTCATGTCGCACCTAAAACCCGAGGTTAGACTATGTTATGGTGTAAATTTGCTCGAAACCACCCGACAAATCCAGTGACCACAACAACTAGTCTAATGTGAGAGGTTGGGGTGCATTAATGAAATTATACTACATGATAGGGTTAGGTCATGAACATGAAAGACAACACTTAACCAAATCGATACATGATTGGATAAGGTTAAGTCACGAATTTGAATGACAACACTTAACCCATTAGAAACCCTAGTTACGCGGTCCTTTTCAGCAGTAACCCACTTAGATGTATCACGATACCCTGGGACTAGGCAGGGTGGGGCACGATTACTGGGTTGATTGTAAGAGACCAGAACGACGGCTGAGATGGTGCGCCATTGTAGGTTCAGGCGGACTATGGTCATGCACATAGTCCGGAGTTGAAAAAGCAGGCATTGGGCACCAGTAGGTTTACACTGTGCGTGCTTGATTCGTGTCGATGGTTGGCACCCTAGGGCTTGATACACCCTATGGTGGACCTAGCACAGGTGACTACATTTCGTGATTGGGCCGTATGACACAGACACATGACGAGCTAGAACTTGTAGGGAGCCGATCGATTAGTAGATCGTACCATAGGACCCCGTAATGGGTCATTTCATGATTTTGGGCCAAGGGATCATTTCATGGTTAATACTTGACATGGGTTAGAATACTAGTACATTTGGTGCAGCGAATCTTGAATATGCGATGCTAGACTTGACTTATCTTGTTATCTTAGTTATCATACCAGTCCTATTATCATACTTATGTTTAATTCCAGTTTTCACATGTCATGTTATTTTTACTAGTTTTTACGTTGAAAGTCACTAGGGCTTACCAGTCTTTATGAATGCCCCTTTTTCTTTCGCTCCTTTTTCTTTCGTTTTTCCCCCAGGTTCTCAGGGAGGAAACACTAGCTCTTAGCTTGGATTTAGCTTGCTTTCTGTCGGCTCACGTACGGTTTGGTCTTGAGCTATGTTATGGCTGCACTTCTGCTATCTTTAGGGAATAATTTACTTTTGTTATCTTAAATTTATGCTTCTTTATTTAGAACTTGATGTAATGGAATAATTTGTACTTTGGATATATGAGGTTTTGGACTCTTTTCTTGAAAGTAATGAAATTTGTTTTTTTTTTATTTCTACCGCTGCTTTATTTATGTTCTGCCTTGTGATATCTCTATGTATGTTTACCTAGATAATACTCTGCCAAAACTAGTGCATTCCCTTTGTGAGTGACCCTAGCGGAGGTGGGGTGTTACATTTGGTATCAGAGTAGAAGGTTACCAGACGGGGCAAAAGTTTAAAAAAAACCTTCTAAAACTATTTCCCAAAACCGTTTATAAAGCAGCATTTTTTTCAATGAAAGTTTTATGTTAAAAATAAGCTATTTCCCAAAAGCCATTAGCACTTTCCTTTGTTTCCTCGTTTGAATCTTTTTCGTTTTTCAGCAAGTCTGATCTTAACCTTCCTGAGGGAGTACCCATACCTGGATGGTTCCGAAGGTACTTGGAAGCTAGGGCCAACGACGCGTGCCCGGCAGACATCCCTCCTCCTCCTCCCCCATTGGCCGCGGTTCCTCCTCCTCCTTTTGGTAACGCCTTTGCCAAAATATGCAAAGACTTTAAAGCAATGGGAGGCAAGAACTTCATTGGAACTGAAACCTTCGTTGAGGCACGAAACTGGCTAAAGGAGACTGAAGACTTGTTTATTATCTTCTATGTGGAGGATCATAGGAAAGTTTAGTTAGCAGCATGGTTTTTGAAAGAGGAAGCTGCATTTTGGTGGGAAATCACCAATGCTGCCAGGCCAGTTGAGACTTGGGCAGACATTAGAGAGAGGTTTGGGCTTAAATTCTTATCGTCAGGAGAAGAGAACCTTTAGATGGAGAGGTTCCTAGCACTTAAGCAAGGGGACATGACCGTTAGGGAGTACGTGAATAAGTTTAATCAACTTGCTAGGTTCGGATTGGACTTGGTTAACACAGCTCAGAAAAAGGCTGTACGCTTTGCTCGAGGATTGAACGAGCCACTACACAGTTTGGCCATAACTCATATACCCATGGGGGCGACCTTTGAAAGCTTGGTGGATATGGCCCTACTTCATGAGGAAGGCAAGAATAGCAAGAAGGAGGTTAAGCCTAATGAGACTCAGAATAAGAAGGTTGACTTCAAGAAGGGAGGCAACAGAAATAACAAGAATAACAATAACAACAATACTAATAAACCACGTGAGACAAGAAAGTGCAACTTTTGTGGTATTACGGGACATCTAGCTAAAGACTGTAGAAGGAAGAAGAGAAAGTTGGGTGAATGCTTTCATTGTGGAGATACGGGACACATCAGCAAAGATTGCCCTAAGAAGCAAGGATAGGCCCAGCGAGAAGGACCTTCTGGAGGGCAGTTGCATGCTCTCAACACCACTCCAGCACTTGACCAAGGTAGTAATATTTCCGTAGAAAGCCTTGTTTACATTTCTGAATTTTCTGTTCAAACCTTATTTGACTCTGGCGCATCGCATAATTTTATTTCTTGTGATGTTGTTAAAAATCTGCACCTAAGTACTAGTCTGGTTGAGGATCCCGTTATAGTTTCAAATCCAATTGGGGGCTCCGCTCATTTATCTATGATGTGTGTGGATTTGAGGATTTCTATCTTAAGCGTAGAATTCACATGTAATGCTTATGTTCTCGGATTTATGGGATACGGTTTGATCCTAGGTATGGATTGGCTGTCTAATTATGGAGCCATTCTTGATTGTGAACGAAGGGTAGTGAGGCTCATGACTCGCCTTGGTAATACCCTTGAAATTTCTTGTAACCCTAAGGGTCCAGTCATGTTGTGTTATCTTGAATCTCTTGACTCATCCATTGACAATTTGCAATCTATAAGAGTAGTCCGAGAATATCTAGATGTCTTTGATGAGGTGAAGGGGTTACCTCCTAAACGCTAGATAGACTTCCGAATTTATTTTGTTGATAATGCCAAGCCAGTTTCATTGCCCGTTAGGCACATGGCCCCGCGAGAAAGAAGAGAGCTCAGTAAACAAGTTAAGGAGTTGCTTGAGAAAAATTTCATAAGATGAAGCATTTCTGAATGGGGTGCTCCGGTGGTATACGCTATTAAGGCGAATGGCTCGCTTCGTCTATGCGTAGATTATCATGAGTTAAACAAGCTAACTAAGAAAAATAGACACCCACTACCAAGAACCGACAATTTATTTGACCAGCTTGTGGGAGCATCTGTTTTCTCTCAACTCGATCTAGCCACAGGATTCCATCAGCTTAGAGTGGCTGAGGATAGCATTGACAAAACTGCGTTTCGGACTCCATATGGATTCTTCGAGTGGCTCGTCATGCCGTTTGGGTTAACGAATGCACCCGCGTACTTTGTAGATTTGATGAGTAGGGTGTTTCAGAGTTCCTTAACAAGTTTGTAGTGGTTTTCGTGGACGATATTTTGATCTTCTCAAAGGATGAAAAAGAGCATGCTAGACATCTCAAGGAAGACATGGGTACGCTTAGAGCACACCAGTTAAAGGCTAAGTTCTCCAAATACCATTTTTGGAGGAAGGAAGTTCGGTTTCTTGGACATGTAGTTTCTAAGCAAGGCATAGTTGTGGACCCCGCAAAGGTAGTTGCGGTGCAAGACTGGAAATTTTTTAAGAATGCAACGGAGGTGAGAAGCTTTCTCGGTTTGGCAGGCTATTATAGGAAGTTCATTAAGGACTGCGCTAAGATTTCAGCCCCTCTTACTAGGTTAACGAAGAAAAACCTAGCGTTTGCATGGGACATAGAATGTGAGATTGCTTTTTAGAGACTCAAGAGAGCCCTCACCACAGCTCCAATTTTGGCATTACCCGACGGAAGTGAGATGTTTACGGTGTACACAGATGCGTGTGGCACAGGATTAGGTGTTGTCCTAATGCAAGAAGGGAAAGTGATATGCTATGGGGGTAGACAACTTAAAGTTCATGAGAAGAACTATCCCACACATGACTTGGAGTTGGCGGCGATCGTTTTTGCACTTAAATCTTGGCGCAATTATCTTCTAGGGGAGAGGTTCAAGCTGTATACCGACCACAAATCGCTTAAGTACCTCTTCTCATAGAAAGATTTGAATCTGATACAACAACGGTGGATGGAATTCTTGGCATCATATGACTTCGATATAGCTTATACCCCTGGCAAGGGTAACATGGTGGCGGATGCGCTAAGTAGGAAAAGGTTGACTTTGAGCCCCTTGTTTGTTGAAAGGAAAAGTCTAGAGTGTATAGCAACCTTTGATTTTACACCTGCTGTTGAGTCATTGACTGTTACGTTAGCATCTCTTGAGTTAAGACCTACACTTCTAGATCAAGTAGGGACTTCACAGAAGGAAGATCCACAGATAGTCGAAATCAAGAACAAGCTGATTAGTGGTGAGACGTCAAGTCACCTCGAAAGGTATGCCATAGATGACAAGGGATGGCTAAGGCGTGATGGAAGGCTATGTGTCCCACAAGTGGGAGACTTAGTAAGGAAAGTCCTCGAGGAGGCACATCACTCGAAGATGACCATACATCAAGGAGGGGATAAGATGTACAGGTATATGAAACACAATTTTTTTTGCCTAGAATGAAAAATGACGTGGCAGAGTTTGTTTCAAAGTGCATGGTGTGCCAACAAGTAAAGGCCGAGTCGAAGAAGCCCGGTGGGCTATTACATCCTTTGGAGGTTCCGCAATGAAATGGGAGAGTATCTCGATGGATTTCGTGGATGGACTGCCTAGGTCAAGGAAGCGTAATACTAGCATATGGGTCATAGTTGATAGACTCATGAAAAGTGCTCACTTCATTCCGATAAAAAGCAAGAGGACCGCATCATGGCTAGCGTTTGTTTACCTTCGAGAGATAGTACGGTTGCACGGGGTTCCTTCTAGTATAGTTAGTGATCGTGACCCAATTTTCACTAGCCAGTTTTGGAATAGTCTACAAGAAGCAATGGGTACACGACTTTAAGCACGGCCTATCACCCACAGACAGATGGACAAACCGAAAGGGTAAATAGGGTACTAGAGGATCTTTTGAGGCTATGCATTCTTGACTTTGGTGGTACTTGGGAATACCAACTTCCTCTCGTCGAGTTTGCATATAATAATAGTTACCAAGCTAGCATCGGAATGGCACCGTTCGGAGCCTTGTATGGAAGACCGTGCAAGTCGCCAACTTGTTGGTGGGAGACGACAGACATGCTTATACTTGGGCCCGACATGATAAGGGACATTTCTGAGAAGATTGAGTTGATACAAAGACGGATGAAAACGGCCCAAGATAGACAGAAATCCTATGCGGACAAGAGAAGGACAGACCTAGAGTTCGAAGTCGGAGATATGGTCTTTATAAAAGTTTCTCCTTTATGCAATGTGGTTCGTTTTGGAGCGGTTGGAAAGCTAGCACCAAGGTTCGTAGGATCGTTCCCTATCACTGAGAGGATTGGGCAGATGGCCTATAAGGTAGACTTACCCGGGAAGCTGACCGGAGTACACAATGTCTTTCACGTCTCGCATCTCCGAAAGTGCTTACATGAGTCGGCCAAAGTGGTTGAGCCAAGCATCCTTGAAGGCGTAGAAGTGGAAAAAGAAGTAACGTTGAGGCGAGTTCCAATTCGTATCTTAGGAACGGAGATCAAGAAGCTAAGGAATCGAGAAGTCAAGCTAGTTAAAGTACACTGGAGTGAAGCCCAAGACGACGCAACTTGGGAAACCGAAGAGAAGATACGCGCGCTATACCCATTTCTTTTTGAGGGTACATTCTCAATCTCTTTTCCTATAAACTTGAAAACCTTTTGTATCATGCTTTTACTACCTATGTTTGCCTGTTATCTTCTCGATCTTATCTTGAGAACCTTAGGTAGAACCATATGGACGTCAACATGTGATTGAAACATGTTATGGTTGATGTTTGCAAATGGTTGCAAGTATTTTCAAGTGATTGCTAGTGGATGCATGACACACATTAGGCACTAGATCGGCTCAGTCACATTTTCATGTTGCATATGCATGAGTGCTTATACTTGTACATGGATGGAACTTATTATGCTATCACTTGGATGTTGCATATGAATGAATGTTATGTGCACTCATATAGAAATTATAAATTATGTTAGGAATTTGCATACATGTTGGACTCATTACACTAACATATTTTGCATCAAGGAGGTTTACTGAATCAGTAACCGCCTGATCTTTTGCATTAGATAAGTACATATACACACACTTACTGCATATGTTCATACAACACTAGAAATCATTTAAGGATAATGGTTGCCTGTGGATGATGTTTTGAGTAGATGGATGATTGGATGGTAGGATATATTCTTTCTAACTTAGAGATTTTGGGGATGAAATCCTTTAATGAGGGGAGAATGTAACAACCCATATTTTAATAACGTGCTATAACCATAAATCAAGATAGAATTAATTTTTAAAATAAGGATCAAGGGCAACGGGTTATGCCATTACATTCGTCTCGAAATTCTTCTTGGAAACGAGTCCGAGTTTTCGAAAATCGGAGTTCGTATGACCAAGTTATGATCCTTCAAAGTTTCAAAAAATTCAAGTTCAAAAACAGCTCAAATTTCGATTTCAAACCCCAGAACGGACTAGGCGGGAAATTTCCCACCTAGGACCAGGTCGACCTAGGGGTCGACCATAGTGTCGACTTGCCCAGGACCATGTTGACCATAGAGTCGACCTGGGTGTCGACCTGGTTGCCGAGCCCATTTTTGAGTCAGAGTTCACTCTGATGTTTCTAGTCCGATTTCTGTCTAAGTTCGTTGGCCTGACCCTATATAAACAACCCCTAACTCTAGTCTCTCTACACAAATTCTCTCTGGCCTTATGCTGCTAAAACTCTAGTTGAAAAGTTAGAGAAAAGGGATTGCTTCTTCTCCAACAAGGCTACGTGTAGAGTATTGTTGTTTGGGGGATTTTTGTTAGACTCGAGATTCAACATCGCCTCTTTGTTTTCTAATTCTCAAACCACGATCTGTAAGCCCCAGTTACTTTTAGATCTAAACTTTAAAATTAATATGGACATGTTGTAAATTGAAATTGAACCTAAGTATGACAATTATCTTAGATCTATCATTGTATATCTTGGATCTATCATTATTCATTTTGGATCTAGTATTTTGGATCTACTGTTTATTCACTATGGATCTATTCATACTGAATCTTGACTTGTGGTAATATGAAATTGATTTGGGGCTATATATGTTGTAGATCTAAAACCCCTAATGTCCATAATATTCATGCCTGCGATGTTGAATTATTTGTTATTCATAAGTTGGGGTTATTATCTTATGTCAAATGTTACCATGACTATCAACCTATTTTGCTAGATTTGATATTTGAGTCCACTACTCCATATGCTAGTATTGTTGTAATCGTTTATCTCAAGTTATACCATGCTTGATTTGTAATCACTTTTGCCACCTTATGAGCGTTCTTTCCATGTTATGCCGTAATTAGATTTGTTTGTATCAATTCGAATTCACATGCGATGGGAATACGATTTGGGTAGTTTAGGCAAACCTGAATTTACCATGAACTTGGAACATGAACATTGTTATAACTTGAATCTGAATATGGACATGAAAAACTACCTTCAAACTTGTCATGAACTTGATATGAGACTTGAACATGGTCATGACTCTAGAACGAACGTGAAAACGACCAACTCGAGGTTGGGTTGAGTTTGCAGTGTAAATCTGCCCGGAACCGCCCGGCGAATCCAGTGACTGCAAACAATAGGATCCAATGTGGGTGGTTGGTCATGCTGCACCTAAAACCGGAGTTTAGACTATGTTGTTGTGTAAATCTGCCCGGAACCGCCCGACAAATCTAGTGACCACAACAACTAGTCTAATGTGAGAGGTTGGGGTGCATTAATGAATTTATGCTACATGATAGGGTTAAGTCATGAACATGAAAGACAACACTTAACCAACTTGATACATGATTCGATAGGGTTAAGTCACGAATTTGAATGACAACACTTAACCCATTAGAAACCCTAGTTATGCGGTCCTTTTCAGCAGTAACCCACTTAGATGTATCACGATACCCTGGGACTAGGCAGGGTGGGGCACGATTACTGGGTTGATTGTAAGCGACCAGAACGACGCCTGAGTTGGTGTGCCATTGTAGGTTCAGGAGGACTATGGTCGTGCATGTAGTCCGGAGTTGAAAAAGTAGGCATTGGGCACCAGTATGTTTACACTGTGTGTGTTTGATTCGTGGCGATGGTTGGCACCCTATGGCTTGATACACCCTATGGTGGACCTAGCACATGTGACTACATTTCGTGATTAGGCCGTATGACACAGACACATGACGAGCTAGAACTTGTAGGGAGCCGATCGATTAGTAGATCGTACTGTAGGACTCCGTATTGGGTCATTTCATGATATTGGGCCAAGGGATCATTTCATGGTTAATACTTGACATGGGTTAGAATACTAGTATAGTTGGTGCAGCGAATCTTGAATATGCGATGCTAGACTTGACTTATCTTGTTATCTTAGTTAACATACCAGTCTTGTTATCATCCTTATGTTTAATTCCAGTTTTCACATGTCATGTTACTTTTACTAGTTTTTATGCTGAAAGTCACTAGGGCTTAACAGTCTTTATGACTGACCCTTTTTCTTTCACCCCTTTTTCTTTCGTTTTCCCCCCAGGTTCTCAGGGAGGAAACGCTAGCTCTTAGCTTGGATTTAGCTTGCTTTCTGTCAGCTCATGTACAGTTTGGTCTTGAGCTATGCTATGGCTGCACTTCTGCTATCTTTGGGGAATAATTTACTTTTGTTATCTTAAGTTTATGCTTCTTTATTTAGAACTTCATGTAATGGAATAATTTGTACTTTGGATATATGAGGTTTTGACTCTTTTCTTGAAAGTAATGAAATTTGTTTTTTTTTATTTCTACCGCTGCTTTATTTATGTTCTGCCTTGTGATATCTCTGTGTATGTTTACCTAGATAATACTCCGCCAAAAGTAGTGCATTCCCTTTGTGAGTGACCCTAGCGGAGGTGGGGTGTTACAAATAATCCGCTGAAAGGTGTGCCAAACAGCTATAGACGATCATCAGAGTAGGTAAACACAAGCGGAACCTGTCGTATACATCACAGCACAAGAATAAAGTATAACAGAACATATACAACCAGCAATAATAGTGGAGCATCATATAAAAACTTTTAAACTTTCATAACATCTAGAAAGATCATCCATACATCAACTGGATATAGCATCAAAGTCTGTAAATGAAGCCACACTACAACACTCATCAAACAGTGAAAACAAAGATACTAGGTAATAGCAAAGTACAACGCCACCTTCCTGCTCATCATAACATAGCAGCATCGTCTCACCTATCACCTGCCACCTAGTATGCCCATCCAAATTCGGATGAACAACCCAAGGTAATAAGAGGGAAACATAAAAAATTAAGCCAGACAACAGTCTTAGTGAGTGATAAAACAACTATCTAACATCATCAATAAAGTATATAAGGATAGGTAGGCTAACAAACAAGTTTACCCAAAACTTCAAAGATGAACCCACATTCGTCTTCACCACACCTGGCAGTGATAGCCTTTACATGCAATCATTTCAACCATACATCCATGGAAACTAGAACAACCATCCATTCATGGCAATTAGAAGTAACCAAGCAATAGAAATCATAGCATCCAAAATATATATCTCACGTAAACCATCCAAATCGAGCTCAACATCCTCAAGCACAATCCCCATAGGCCTGAACCTATATCAGACGAGCACTCAAGAAACATCTCCTTCGATGTCAGATGATCTATGTGAGACAGTACAAACAAACAACCAAACATCCAACATCCACTACTGACTCTGGCTATCACTGCCAATCCTGCTTTGAAACCATCGTTAATCGTATGACGACTCCTGCCATATGCCAAGGGCGAATGGTAATCCCAGCTCCAGCGAAAACTCCATATGCCTTCACGACTCTTATGTTTGTCTTCTCAAATCTCAACAACTAGGCCCTTCATGACTTCCCAAGGTACGATGCCCTTCACGACTGCCCAAGGTACCGCTACTTTGAGTCCGCTAGAACTTACGACAATGATAATCTCTCAACCTTCGCATCTCTAGTCGTCATCACTAGCAACTATTCACAACTCAAGTCCCCCTTGAGTAACCATTATCCACAACTCAACACCCTAGAGTTGTCTTCACATTCGTCGCTTTACACCGATCAACAAACACATCACATCGCTTCGAACTTTCCACCTTGAACTCGTGTCGAAGCTAGAACCATCATCGAGCCAATAAAAATAAACATCATTTGGTCATATACATGACGGATCAATATCAGTCCATCCAATGGATCGCTACTGGACCATTGTTGATGGACTACTGCTACTGGACCACTGCTACTGGACCTATTGATGGACCACTACCACTGGACCACTGTTGATGGACCACTACGACTGGACCACTGTAGATGGACCATTGCTACTGGACCACTATTGATGGGCCACTGCTACTGGACCACTGGTTGATGGACAACTACTACTGGACCACTGTTGATAAACCACTGCCACTTGACCACTGTTGATGGACCACTACCACTGGACTACTGTTGATGGACCACTGCCACTGGACCACTGTTGATGGACCACTACCACTGCCCATGCCTTGCCACGATCCATGCTTTGCCCCGATCCATGCCTTGCCATTTCCATGCCTTGCCACAATCCATGCCTTGCCACGTCCATGCCTTGCCACGATCAATGCCTTGCCACTCCATCACGGGGATCCATCTTTTTCCTGCTTAAATGCAACTAGATCCAACCAATTTTCCCGCCAAAACAACTAGATCTACTTTTGAATTTCAAACCAAATATCGTGCTAAAATTTAATCAATTTCAACATGTTTGCAATCATCAATTCATCCATAATCCAGCAACAATCCACACAGGCCATCAACAATCATCAAAGCAACAACTATCATTGAAATCACTTAGAAAAATTACCGATTTAAGTTGCTAATTAGATATTATGGTGATTTGAGTTAAAACCATAGATACCTCGATTAGATCTATGCAAAAACAACTCGAAATGATGAACAAGTAATCAGACAACTCGTATACTTGATTGAATCTAAGCGAGCGATGCATATCACTCACTAAATCTCCCAAACAACACAAAAACGATGAATCTCGATTCCGGATAGTGAAGAACATTATCCAAATCATCCAGTTTGATGAAATCAATCTTCACTCGACGTAGATCTAACTTCAAATGATGTAGATCTTCGATTCTCTTATGTAGATCTAGAATTTTAATGGTGGAAAGGTATATTTGTTTGAGCAAGGATAAATGACAAGCTCAACTAAATGAGTGAAATAAGAAAAGTAACCCACTCTCCGTGGATCTAACCCCCTTTTTGTAGCCTCCCACCAGCCCGATAACGTAACCACTCTATAGAATGGGAAGCATCATTTTCTTTCCAAAGAGACCGAACTCAGCACCTGATTCGATCCGAGTCAAGAGTTATGCCCTGTACTACTGTACAAGACTGATATGGACAAAATGGTCACAAACAAAATTGGTAAAAATTATGGACATGTCTCACATCCCCATAATTAACATATTAAAATATGGCAATGATCCATCCCTTAGGGGAAAAAAATATTTTACGATCCTCCGATACGTAAAATGCGTGCTTTTACATTCTCTCCCCCTCCCCCCTTTAGGAATTTCGCTTCCAAAATCCCAACAGACACAATCAAGAAAAACAATTCGGCATGCCTATTATCCATGAGCAACCAATTCTACCATCCAAACTAGTGTCCATTAAGCCATGCATCCATAGCCATATCCTAGCATGTGGAATTCTGTCAACCACAGCTCCAACCACAGGAGTACAAGCTATAACGGGGTAAGAGGGACACAACAACTATGGGTCATACTAACGAAGAGTTCTGGATGGATCGACTTCATCTTCTCTTCCATTTTCCCATGTATAGTCATCATCTTGGTTACTCCATTGTACCTTGACTAGCTTAACCGTCTTCCTCCTAAGTTATTTCGTGTTATTCCACACAACGCGAAGCGTCTTACGAGGCCTTGTAGCTATGGACTCGACCTCTAGGTCTTTGTACTGATCTAGAGGTACCACCACATTTGAATCATGCACGTACTTTCGTAGAAATGACACATGGAAAACATTATGCAAGCTCGACATCTTTTCGGGTAGATCCAGTCTATATGCGAGCTTCTCAATCCGCTCGACTATCGTAAATGGCCCAACACACCTTGGAGCTAACCTCCCTTTACTTGTGAACCGAACAACATTCTATAGAGGAGAAATCTTCATGAAAATCATGTCACCTACATCGAATTCCAAATCCTTACGACGCTTACCAGCGCAGCTCTTCTGATGATCTTGGGCTGGCTTCATTCGTTGTGGAACGATCTTGATACAATCCGATGTCTCTCTAATCATCTCTGGTCCAAGTATCAACGTATCTCCATTTTCTAACCAACATGCCAGAAAATTAAACGGTCTACCATACAATGCCTTGTATGGTGCCATCCCAATGCTTGACTGTTGGTTATTATTGTATGCAAACTCAACTAGATGTAAATGGTCTTCCCATGATCCCCCAAAATCCAACACACAAGCTCTTAGGAGATCTTCCAAAACTTTGTTAATACTTTTGGTTTAACCATCAATTTAGTGATGATAAGCCATACTTAAACACAACTCGGTTCCCAAATCTTCTTGCAAACTCTTCCAAAATCCGCTCCTGAAAAACTGATCACAATCACTTACTATGCTCTTTGGGATACCATGGAATCGAACTATCCATTTAACATAAGGCTCAGCTAACTTTGATGCAGTCGTAGTCGATCTGACACGAATAAACCTTGCATTTTCGGTCAAGCGATCCAAGATGACCTAAATTCCTTTGTATCCTCCCCTGGTTCTAGGTAGTCCATCGATATCTGCTCCCACTTCCATGTAGGAACTTCTAATGGCTGAAGTAATCCACTCGGCTTCTTCTGTTCAACTTTCACCAACTGATAGTTCATGCACTTGGAAATGAACTTTCCAACATCTCTTTCCATCCCTTCCCAGTAGTAAGATCGCTTCATGTCCCGATACATCTTATTACCACTAGGATAAATCATCAACATCAAGTGATGACATTCCTAGAACCCTACCTCTCAATCCATTGATATCAGGAACAATCAGTCTCCCTTGCTTTCGAAGCCATCCCTCTCGATCGAATTCGAACTCTTTATTCTCTTGTTCCAGCTTCTGGATAAACTCGACAAGTTTTGTATCTTGCTTTTGGCTTTCACCAATCCTTTCAATAAGAGTAGGTCTTATCGATAAGCTTGCCAACAGTTTAGGTTCCATTCACACCTTGGTCTGAAATCAAATCCTGCCAAAAATTCGAGCCTCTTCCATTCTGAAAACATTGCTCCCAATCCTGTATGTCTTCGACTCAACGCATTTGCAACTGCATTACCTTTACCAGGAGTGTAGGCCATACCGAAATCATACTATGCAAGAAAATCTAACCACCTTCGCTGCCCAAGATTCAAATCCTTGTGGGAGAAAAGAAACTTCAACGATTTTTGATCTGTAATGGTGCAGCTATCTTGGAGAAATCCTTGACAAGCCGACGATAATATCCTGCTAACCCAAGGAAACTCCTAACATATGTCGCATTATTAGGTCTATCCCAGTCCTGGATTGCTGCCACCTTAGCGGAGTCAACAGCTATTCCATTTCCAAAAACAACATGGCCTAAAAACCTCACTTCGCTCTTCTACAAGTGACACTTAAAAAACTTAGCTCTCAGCTGACGCTTTCGCAACATTTCCAAAACAACTCTCAAGTACATCTTATGCTCCTCCTCATTCCGAGAGTAAACCGGAATATCATTTACGGACACAAGCACGAACTTGTTCAACAGATCTCTTAATACCCTATTCATAAGATCCACAAAATACGCTGGCATGTTAGTCAATCCAAATAACATCATCAACCATTTGAAGAAACTGGAGGGTGTCCTAAAAGCAATCTTCGACACACTATCCCTTGCCACCTTCAACTGGTGGAATCCCATTACCAATTCCATTTGAGAAAACATGTTGGCTTCGTGAAGCTGATCGAAAAAGTCATATATCCTCGGCAACGGATAGTCGTTCTTCTTTTTCACATTGTTCATCTCACGAAAGTCCACACACAATCTCAATGAACCATTTGCCTTGGTTGCAAACACAACTGGTGTACCCCATTTGGATACACTTCTCCAAGTGAATCCTTTTCATAAAACTTCATGAACTTGAACCTCTAACTCTCGTTGTTCCTTATGCTCCATCTACCTAAGAGGCATAACGATAGGTCTGGCACCCTCGACCAAATCAATTATGAACTTAATCTCATGATGCGGCGACAACCCTTTGACATCTTCAAAGACATCCTCAAACTCATTAGCGATTTGCACAGATGACAAGTCTTCTTGTGGAATCACAAGTGAATACAAATAGCTCATGAAGACCCTGTCTTCGGTCTTATATCGAATCAACACCTTTTGCCCTTCCGCATCCCCGACTCTCACCTCTAGCTTCTCGCAATTTACTCTTGCCACATACAGATGATCCTAAACCCAGCGAAGTTCAAAACAAAACAATCACACACAAAAGAGAAACCATGATTCGATAATACAAGACCATGACTCGATAATACAAGACCACGACAAAGCATACAAAGGCTAGATGAACCCCCAACTGGATTAGTCACAACAAAGTGTCTATTACATATCTCGGGTTCCAAACCCAAGCAGCACACAAGCTCATTACAGATGAAAGAATGTGATGCTCCAGTATCAAACAACACACGAACTGAAACACCTCTAACCGAAAGAGTACCTTGAATAACGACATCCTTTCCCTTCTCCTCTGCAGTCGGAGCTCTTGAAAATGATGGTACTGCTACCAAAGCATAAGCCTGCTTTCCTTTAGCGGATTCTGGATAATCCTTCTTGAGATGCCCAGACTTGCCATAGTTGTGACACTTCCTCTCAACCTTCGGGTTCTTGCACTCACTAGTAAAATGACATTTCTGTTGGCAGTTAAAGAAAACCACTTTAGTTTTTGGCTTCTTCTTGCCATCTTTTCCTTTCTGTTATTGTTGCTTTCTCTTCTTATTGTTATTACCACCCAACTGTGGTTTATGTGCTTCCTTGGTTGCAGCAGCAACAGTTCCTTCCTTTGGAAACAAGCTTTCATGTCTCATGGCTTTTTCCACTATCTTATCATAAGGATCGTCAAGATGATCCACCAATGGTATACTAATGTAGGTATCCAAACCCATCACAAACTTCTCGTTCTTCTAATAAAAAGAATCAATGTACGAATAAGCGTACTTTAACAAAGCCTCAAAGTCAGAAACATAATCAAGCATCGGTTGATCATTCTGTTTTAGCTCCATAAACATTTTGAATATAACTGACTTCTGAGCATGGAGAAAAACTTTTCTCAAACTTAACTTGGAACTGATCCCAAATTATATCTTCTTTTGAAGTCTCAAGCGTAACAGAATTCCACCACTCCATGGCCCTGCCCTTCAGCTACTTTGACGCAAGTTTTCTCTTAGTTACACATCTATACCCAAGTCACCAAAGACCCTTATGCAAACATCCAACCATCTCTGAACCTCTTCAGTCAGTTCTGTCCCTTTAAACAGCTTTCCTCCAAGAGAAGTGAGGTCTTTGCATAGTTTTGCGAAGTTCGCAGCTCTCGGAACCTACACTTGAACTCCTACATCAACCGCGGCTGCTCCTGGAGTGGGTACCTTTCTCATGACAGCTGCCATCATGGCTTCGAACATGGTTGGGTAGTATGGTGCACCACCATTGCCCCCTCCACGAATAGCCTCCTCCCTAGCACTGTGTCTTAACGATCTGCGACTCATTCTAAATCTGTAATATAGAATGATTAGCTACCTTCTAGAAATACTGCAAATGGAGTTAAAATGCTACTACATACACTAATATACATAATATTCATCCATCAGAAATCAACAAGTATTTCCCTCATACGTTATTACGTCTTCGAACTTTGGCTAAAATCGTTAACTAGAGCTCTAATACCAAATTTGATGACCACCTTACCTCTGCACTAAATAAGAAGAATAATGCACGGAAAGGTGTGCCAAACAGTTATGGACGATCATCAGAGAAGGTAGAAAATAGCGGAATATGTCGTATAACTCACAGGGAAAGAATAATGTATAATAGAACATATACAACAGGCAATAACAGTGGAGCATCATATAACAAACTTTTAAACTTTCATAACATCTTGAAAGATCATCCATACATCAACTAGATATAACATCAAAGTCTGTACATGAAGCCTCACTACAACACTCGTCAAATTAGCAGAAACAAAGATACTAGGTAATAGCAAAGTAATATGCCAGCCTCCTGCTCGTCATCGTACAGTAGCATCGTCTCAACTATCACTTGTCGCCAGCTACCTAGTATGCCCATCCAAATTCGGATGAACAACGCAAGGTAATAAGAGGGAAACATAAAAACTTACGCCAAACAACAGTCTTACTGAGTGATAAAACAGTTATCTAACATCATCAAAAAAATATGTAAGGATAGGTAGACTAACAAACAAGTCTACCCAAAACTCCAAAGAAGAACCCACATCCGTCTTCCTCACACCTGACAGTGATAGCCTTTACATGCAATCATTTCAACCATACATCGATGGAACCAGAACAACCATCCATTTATGGCAATCAGAAGTAACCAGACAATAGAAATCATAGCATCCAAATTATATATCTCATGTAAACCATCATAGTCGAGCTTAACATCCCTCAAGCACAGTCCCCAGCGGCCTAAACCAATAACATACAAGCACCCAAGAAACATCTCCTTCGATGTTAGACGATCTACGTGAGATGGTACAAACAAACAACCAAACATCCAACATCCACTACTGACTCTGAATATCACTGTTAATCCTTCTTTGAAACCATCGTTAATCATATGACGACCTCCTGCCATATGTCAAGGGCTAATGGTAACCCCATTTCTAGCGAAAACTCCATACGCCTTCACAACTCGTATATTTGTCTTCTCAAATCTCAACAACTAGGCCCTTCATGACTTCCCAAGGTACGATGCCCTTCACGACTGCCCAAAGTACCGCTACTTTGAGTCTGCCAGAACTTACGACAATGAAAATCTCTCAGCCTTCGTATCTCTAGTCGTCATCACTGGCGACTATTCACAACTCAAGTCCCCCTAGAGTAACCATTATCAACAACTCAACACCCTAGAGTTGTCTTCACATTCCTCGCTTTACCTCGATCAACGAACACATTACATCGCTTAAAATAATCCACCTTGAACTCGTGTCGAAGCTAGAACCATCGTCGAGCCAATAAAAATAAATATCATTTGGTAATATACACAATGGACCAATATCAGTCCATCCAATGGACTGCTACTAGACCATCGTTGATGGACCACTGCTACTGGACCTGTTGATGGACCACTACCACTGGACCATTGTTGATGGACCACTACGACTGAACCACTGTTGATGGACCACTACTACTGGCAATCAGAAGTAACTAAGCAATAGAAATAATGGCATCCAAATTATATATCTCACGTAAACCATCCTAATTGAACTCAACATTCCTTAAGCACAATCCCCAGTTACCTAAACCAATATCGGACAAGCACCCAAGAAACATCTCATTTGTTGTTATACTATCTACGTGAGACAATACAAACAAACAACCAAACATCCAACATCAATGACTAACTCTGGCTATCACTTCCAATCCTGCTTCGAAACCATCGTTAATCATATGACGACCTCCTACCATATGCCAAGGGCTAATGGTAACCCCAGCTCTAGCGAAAACTCCATATGCCTTTACGACTCGTATATTTTCTTCCCAAATATCTACAGCTAGGTCCTTCACGACTGCCCAAGGTACAAGTCCCTTCTTGACTGCCCAAAGTACCTCTGCTTTGATTCCGCTAGAACCTACTTCAAAGATAATCTTTCAGCCTTTGCATCTTTAGTCGTCATCCCCGATGACTATTCACAACTCAAGTCCCCCTTGAGTAACGATTATCCACAACTCAACACCATAGAGTTGTCTTCACATTCGTCGCTTTACACCGATCAACGAACACATCACATCGCTTTGAACATTCGACCTTGAACTCATGTCGAAGCTAGAAGCATCATCGAGCCAATAAAAATAAATATCATTTGATTATATACTTGATGGATCAATATTGGTCCATCCAATAAACCACTGCCGATGGACCACTGTTGATGGATCACTACCGATGGACCACTGTTGGTGGACCACTCCCACTGGATCAGTGTTGATGGACCACTACTACTGGATCACTATTGATGGAGCACTTATATTGGACAACTGTTGATGGACTGTTGTTGGTGAACCACTGTTGATGGACTGCTATTGCTGGCCACTGTTGATGAAGAACTTCTAGTGGACCACTGTTGATGGACCACTGCTACTGGACAACTGTTGATGGACCACTACCACTGGACCACTGTTGATGGACCACTGCTACTGGACAACTGTTGATGGACCACTACCACTGGACCACTGTTGATGGACCACTGCTACTGGACCACTGTTACTACTACTGGACCACTGTTGATGGACCACTTCGACTGGACCTTTGTTGATGGACCGCTGCTACTGGACCACTGTTGATGGACCGCTGCTACTGGACCACTGTTGATGGACCACTGCCACTAGACCACTGCTACTGGACCACTATTGATGGACCACTACCATTGTACCATTATTGATGGACCACTGCAACTGGACCACTGTTGGTGGACCACTACCACTAAACCACTATCCATGCCTTGCACGATCCATGCTTTGCCATGATCCATGACTCTCCACGTTCCATGCCTTGCCATGTCCATACCTTACCACGATCCATGCCTTGCCATGTCCATGCCTTTCCATGAACCATGCCTTGCCACGTCATCACGGGGGTCCATCATTTTTCCTGCCCAAATGCAACTAGATCTAACCAATTTTCCCGCCAAAACAACTTGATATACTTTCCGAATTTCGAACTAAATCTTGCGCTCAAATCCAATCGATTTCAACATGCTTGCAATCATTAATTCATCCATAATCCGACAACAATCCACAGTCCACACAAGCCATCATCCATCATCAAAACAACAATTATCATTGAAATACCATAGAAAACTTACCAAATTAAGTTGCTAATTAGATCTTATGGTGATTTGAGTTAAAACCATACTTACCTCAATTAGATCTATGAAAAAAGAACAAAGAAATGATGAACAAGTAATCAAACAACTCATATGCTTGATTGAATCCGAGAGAGATACGCATATCACTCACCAAATCTCCAAAATAGCACAAAAACGATGAATCTCGATTTTGGACTGCAAAAAATGTTCTCCTAATCTTCAATTTGATGAATCAATCTTCGCTCGACATAGATCTTGCTTCAAACGATGTAGTTCTTCGATTCTCTTATGTAGATCTAAAATTTTAATGGTGGAAAGGTATATTTGTTTGAGCAAGGATCAATCACAAGCTCAACCAAATGAGAGAATGTAGAAAAGTAACCCTCTCTTCATACCTCTGACCCCATATTTATAGCCTCCCACCAGCCCACTAATGGGCCTATCCAAATCAGCCCATTAAGGCTCTAAAACCTGAACATCAAACTATGAAACACTAAAACATCGATTTCTCCCAAACCGTTGGGCCAAATGTAACACCCCATGTCTATTAATGTCACTCACAAAGGGAATGCATCAATGTCCATGGAGCGTTACTATTGTATAGAACAGATAAATTACAAGAATAAATAAATAAAACAACACGGCGGAAGATAAAACTTATTTCATAGCATCATAACTCAAAACAAGCTTACATAAGTAATTTCCAAAACCATTACAACAAGATCAATAGTCTTTTCCAAAAACTTCAAAGTACATAAAGAAGCAAATACTTAAATAACATAAATGCATAAATCCCCACTGAGCACAAGCAAAGCCATAAAGATGAGAGAGTCCAAAGCGATACATCTACTCTTTTCAAGCAACTGAAACAAATCGGCACTAAGATGTAGTGTTCCCTCCTTGCAAACCTGAAGGGGGGAAGGAAAGAAAAGAGGTGGAAACAAATGGGTCAGACACAAAGTCTGGCGAGTCCAGTAATTTTAACAAATAATAGGTAAGGTAAGTGATCAAGACATAAATAGGCATCATGATATGGCTGTAACTTAGATAAGATAGATAAAAAGGATGGACAAGATGATTTTGTTCCTAAGTACTTAGACAATCCTACACCTTGCCTAAGCGAACAACTCTCCAAGTACTAACCCCGAAGACTGAAGTCAACATCAGACTAGCACCCAAAGGACTATCCAACTCAACCAACATGTATTTCGTTGTACCTCGCTTTTGCTAAGTTACACCACATTACTTAATTACACCGCACATCTACTAGTCTCTTTTTACTAGAGGTTGATCCCTTCCCACTAACTGTACTCACATGACAAACTTGGTAGTTACTTGTACCTAGCTGCTATCGTAGGTGCCGGTTTTCTCCTACCACCGCTAAGGTACCCTTAATCTACCCATTCGATCGGCTCCTTAAACCCCGTAGGCACCCGTGCTAGCCCCACAGTGGGGTGTATCACTCCCCAAAGTGGCAACCCTGATACCAACATGAAATGCGCGGCCATACCTACACGATGCAATAACGTCTTACCTACCAGCCCGGACCCATGCACGCACATGAATCCGTTGGACTTGCGTTGCCACCGCTATTCACGTTTTGACCACTTATATTCAAGCCCAGTAAGCGTGCCCAACCCCGGCCTAGTACCTGGCCCAATTAGATACTCAAATGGGTTACTGGTTGAAACGGGTCGCCATCCGACACAAGCCTCCCACCTATGCTTGGTCCCCACTAGGTTTTTCTCCCACTTAACCATTTTAATTTAAATGTCCATGTCTTACACATGGTACGGTTAAGTCCATACTTACATGTCATAATTTACATGTCATATCTTATTCTGGTTAAGTCCATATTTACATGTCATAATTTACATGTCACCCCACTTAACCCTCTAACCACACCCATGCCTTATTATGGTTATATTTTTTGATTCATTCCTTATGACGAACGGTGCATGACCTCTCACATTAGACCGAACTCTTTGTGGCTGCTGGATTTGTCGGGCGGTTCCGGGCAGTCTTACGCCACAAACCGGGTCTATCCTCGTGTCATTAACCGTTACGCCTACAATTCATTCCGTTGACCTCTCACATTAGACGTCCAATTGTGACCGCTGCATTTGTCGGGCGGTTCCGGGCAGTCTTACATCACAATTGCGCCTAACCTCGTGTCAAATGTTCATTAACATCGTATTTCACCCATACCCAATTTTCATGTCATATATATCCAATTAAGCATACAATCATGTCTACAATATTGCCTATTCCAAATTGTCACTAATTACACATTAATTAGCCTCAATTACAAATTTACAATTTTAGGCAATTTAATCAATTCCATGTAATTCATACCCAAATATGCCAATTTCACATATTATCCAATTATCCAAAATATCCAATAATATCCAATTTTCCAAATTTTCCATATTCCCAATATTTCACATCGTTCCCACGTATTCGCATTCGCGTGTATTTTAATATAGGCTCGAAGGTAGCCTAGATCCACAAATAAAAGGAATAGGGGTAAGAAGAGAGAATCAATTCATAGAAAATTGGAATAAAACATCATCATGAAATAAAGAGGCATATAGACTGGTATAGAGGCATAATAAAAGATTCAACATGAATAAACTGATAAAAGGTATGAACTTTACATAGAAACTTAGGCATATGATCACATGAATCAAAAAGGTGAAGACTTGGTGAGATTTTTATTACAAACATATATATGAATCCTTTTTACAACTTTTTCATGTTACTTTAATCCCACTAAATTTGTGAAAATAACTGTACTCACCTTTCGTTGCTTAAGAAAAGGACGAATGAATTGAAATTGGTGCAGAAACATTGAATTGACGTTGATTAATCTTCTTTAATTATTGTTGAAGCTCTAAACTTTGATTTGCATTGTGTATGAATACTTGAGATTTAATTTAGAGGCGGCGGCTAGGGTTTAAGAGAGAGCTTGACAGCATAATGGTGTCACAGACAATATTTTATGAATTAGGGTTAGGTCTTAAGGTGTATATAGATGTCTAGGATCGATTAGAGCTCTTAGATTAACCTAGAAATCATCAGGACTACTCAGATGCAACATCAGCCCTTAGCGCGAATCGGGCCACGGGTTGATAGCCAAACACCCTCGATCGACCCCTAGTCGACCCAGCGGGGCTTGGGTCGACTCCAAAAATGGTGCGGTTCGGCTATTCCCCCTCCCAATTTGCTGTTTTGAACTTTTTGAATATTTATTTATTTAATTTTTATATATATCTATACATATATTTCTCTCATATGCATACAAACTTCAAGGCTTAATAACATCTTCATAAGGTATCCGTTTCGTGCAAACCAAATGTCTATCTTAACCCAAAATTTCGAGACGAACATAATAGCATAACCCATTGCACTTAATTCTTCTTCTAAAAATTAAGTATACTTTAATTTGTGAATTTTAATGTTATAAAATTACGGGGTGTTACATTCTCCCCTCCTTAAAGGATTTCGTCCCCGAAATCTCCAAGTTAAGAAGAATGTATCCTACTAACCAATCATCCATCTACTCAACCATCATCCACAAGCATCCATTGTCCTTAAAAGATTTCTAATGTTATATGAACATATGCAAAAGTGTGTATATATGTTCCTTATCTAATGCAAAGATCAGGCGGTCCACTAATTCAGTCGACCTACTTAATGCAAATAATGATAGTGCCATGTATCCACCATGTATTCAAAGAACCCTATACATATCATTACTACATGTGTGCACAACCATTCATTTAAATGCAACATCCATATGATACGTCCATTTAATATACATCCATTTAACTAAATACATCCATTTATATGCAATATGCAATATGAAAGTGACTGAGCCGATCTAGTGCCTAAAGTGTGTGTATATGTATCCACGAGCAACCACTAGCAAACACTTGCATCCACATGCATCCATCAATCATAACATGTCTCAAACACATGTTTCAACCATAGGACTACCCTATCTAAAGGTCAAAGACTTAAACGAGAGGATATACTAAAGATTGGACAAGTACAACTAAGCGATAAAGGAGAAATTAAAAGACATACCCTCGAAAAGGAAACGGTATAATGAACGCATCTTCTCTTCTGTCTCCCAAGTAGTGTTTCCTTGATCATCTCCCCATTGCACTTTGACTAGCTTGACCTCTCGGTTCCTCAACTTCTTAATCTCTGACCCATGTAGGATCTCGTCAAATCGTCACATCACGCTCTACCTCCACCTCTCTAAGCAAGCTCGACTCCACCACTTCCGCGGTATCATGCAAGCACTTCCTCAAATGCGAAACATGGAACACGTCGTGTACACCACTAAGTCTTTCGGGCAACTCTACTCTATATGCCATCTATCCAATCCTCTCCTTAATAGGAAATGGCCCTACGAACCTTGGTGCTAACTTCCCAACTGACCCAAAGCGAACAACATTCCTTAATGGAGACACCTTGATAAAGACCATGTCCCCAATATCAAATTCAAGATCTTTCCTCCTCTTGTCCGCACACGATTTCTGCCTATCTTGCTCGTCTTCATCCTCCTTCGAATTAAGTCGATCTTCTTCGAAGTCACTCTAATCATATCGGGCCCAAGCAAGATCTTATCCGTAGATTCCCTCCAACATACGGGTGAACGACAAGGTCGTCCATAAAGAGCCTCAGAAGGTGCCATGACAATGCTAGATTGAAAACTATTATTATACGCGAACTCCACCAAAGGATCCCATGTACCTCCAAAGCCTAAAACACATAGCCTCAAAAGGTCCTCTAGAATACGATTCACCCTCTCGGTCTGGCCGTCGGTCTGAGGATGATATGCGGTGCTCAAACATAACTGAGTCCCTACCGCCTCTTGCAAGCTCTTCCAAAACTCGCTAGTAAAATAGGATCACGATCGCTCACCGTGCTAGAAGGAACACCGTGCAAACAAACTATCTCTCGAATGTATACGGAGGCTAACCATGGAGCAGTCCTCGTACTCTTCATGGGAATGAAATGGACGTTCATAGTAAGTCTGTCTACCACGACCCAAATCCCCGTATTACCCTTCCTCGATCTCGGTAACCCATCAACAAAGTCCATCGAGACACTCTCCCACTTCCATTGTGCGACCTCCAATGGGTGAAGCAACCCACCGGGATTCTTTTGCTCTGCTTTTACTTGTTGGCACACCAAGCATCTAGCGACAAACTCGGCCACATCCTTCTTCATACCGGCCCAAAAGTAAACTCGTCTCATGTCCATGTACATCTTGTCCCCGCCGGGATGAATGGTCATCTTCGAATAATGTGCATCATCAAGAATGGTCTTCCTTAGGTCCTCGTCTCGTGGTACACAAAGTCTACCGCCCCTACGTAACCAACCCTTATCATCTAGGGTATACCTACTGAGATGACTTGATGACTCCCTCCTTATGAGCTTCTCTACTAACTCAGCCAATTGTGGGTCATCTCGCTGTGCCTCATCAATCCGTCCCAAAAGCGTAGGTCTGACCTCTAAGGATGCTAGCAAACCGGGTACAAAGTCAGTGGAAGGTCTAAAGTCAAATGTAGAGATGAACTCTAAGCTTCACTGCTCAACAAACAACGGACTCAAGGGAAACCTTTTCCTACTTAAGGCGTCTGCCACCACGTTACCCTTGCTAGGGGTATATGCTATCTCGAAATCGTAGGACGCTAAGAATTAAATCCACCTTTGCTGCCTTAAGTTCAAGTCCTTCTGAGAGAACAAGTATTTTAGCGATTTGTGGTCTGTGAACAATTCAAATTTCTCGCCAAGAAGATAATGGCGCCAAGACTTAAGCGCGAAAACAATAGAGGCCAAATCTAGGTCATGTGTTGGGTAATTCCTCTCATGCACTCTTAACTGCCTTCCTCTGTAGGCTATTACCCTCCCCTCTTGCATTAAGACTGCGCCTAGTCCTGTCCCACAAGCATCGGTATAAACGGTAAATGGCTTACTCCCATCTGGCAACACTAAGACTGGGGCTGTGGTCAAAGCTCTCTTTAAACGTTGGAACGCATCATCACAATCTACGTCCCACATGAAAACTAGGTTCTTCTTTGTCAAGCGTTCAATGGGGCTGATATCTTTGAAAAGTCCTTGATAAACTTCCTATAGTAGCCTGCCAACCCCAAGAAACTCCTCACCTTGGTAGCATTTTTAGGGACCTTCCAGTCTTGGATGGCCACCACCTTCGCGGGATCCACAGCCATCCCTTCTTTGGAAACCACGTGCCCTAAGAATCGCACTTCCTTCCTCCAAAAGTGACATTTAGAAAATTTAGCTTTAAGGTTATGCGCTCAAAGGGTCTCCAACACTTCCCTAAGATGTAGGGCATGCTCTCCTCGCTCTTAGAAAAGATCAAGATGTCATCCACAAAGACCACCATAAATTTATTAAGGTACTCCCTAAATACCCTACTCATCAAGTCAACAAAGTATGCGGGGGCATTTGTCAAACCGAAGGGCATCATAAGCCACTCATAGAAACCGTCTGGAGTCCTAATGGCAGTCTTGTCTATGCTACCCTCAGCCACTCTCAATTGATGGAAACCAGTGGCTAAGTCCAACTACGAAAACACTGAGGCACCAACTAACTGATCAAAGAGATCGTCAATCCTCAGCAGTGGGTGCCTATTCTTCTTAGTAAGCTTATTAAGTTCTATATAGTCCACATAAAGTCTAAGGGACCCATCCGCCTTCATGGAAAATACTACTGAAGTACCCCACTCCGATATACTACGTCTTATGAACCCCTTCTCAAGCAACTCCCCTACTTGCTTATTGAGTTCCCTCCTCTCACGAGGAGCCATGTGGCGTACTGACAGAGAAACAGGTTTTGCATTGTCTACAAGATAAATACGAAAGTCTATCTCACGTTTTGGGGGTAGACCCCTCACCTCATCGAAGACATCAACATATTCACGGACTATACGAACAGAATGTAAATCATCATTGGATGCGTCAAGTGACTCAAGATAACTAAGCATCACCGATCCTCTAGGGTCACAAGAAATATCAAGGGTCTTTCCACTACAAGTCAACAATTTTACTACCCTTCGTTCACAATCTAGGATGGCACCATGTCTGGCTAGCCAATCCATCCCTAGAATCAACCCATAGCCCATGAAACCAAGCACAAAAGCATTACATTCAAAACCAACACCTAAGATAGACAATCTCAAATCCCTACAAACAATGGATAAATGAGCCGACCCACCAATAGGATTTGAGAGTACAATGGGATCCACACGAGACTAGTATTTAAGTGCAGTGTTTCAACTAATGATGTAGAGATAAACGAAAGTGATGCGCCAGAATCGAATAAAGTATGGACAGGATGATCAAACAAGAAAATCAATCTTTCGACAAAAATTTTTCTACCTCCTTCCTGTCCCAGAGCCATGAGAGTGTGAATCTGCCCTCCCGAAGTAGAACCTTCCCTCTTCCCTTACTTCTTAGGACAATCCTTGACAGCATGACCTGGATCATCACAATGATAACAAGCGAACTTCTTCTTCTTCCTACAGTCTTTCTTCAAATGGCCGGGTATCCCACAGTTGTGACACTTCCTCTTTTCTTTACCACCTTTCTTTTGTGGTTGGGCTTTCTTTGGATCCTCCTTCTTATCTTGCGGCCTAAAATTACTTACACCCTTCTCTTCTTCATGCATGTATGCCATATCAACAAGCTTTTCGTACGTAGCCCCCATTGGAATGTGGGACATAGCCAAACTGTGAAGGGTTCATTAGGCCCTTTGCAAACCTCAAGGCCTTCTTATAAGGCGTATTCACCAACTCTAGTCCAAATCTTGCCAACTTATTAAATTCGGTCACATACTCCTTCACGGTCAAGTTTTTCTGCTTCAATGTCAAGAACCTCTCCATGTACATACTCTCCTCAGCTTGAGAAAGGAATTTCAACTCAAACCTTCCCCTAAAATTTGCCCACGTCTCCACAGCATGCTCTCCATTAGTAACCTCCCACCAAAACGAAGCTTCATCCTTCATCAACCAAGCAGCCAATTGGACCTTCTTACAATCGTCCAAATCGAAAATGCCAAACAGATCCTCCACTTATTTCAACTAATTTCTAGCTTCAACGAAAGTTTCAGACCCATTAAAAGGTTTTCCACCCAACGAACGAAAGTCTTTACATATCTTGGAGAAAGCATCTCCACACGGAGGAATGACTAGAGCTGGGGGAGGAGGAGGAGGAACGTCGGCCGGACCCACAGCAGCGGCCCTAGCCTCGAGATATTGATGAGACCAACCGGGTACATGAACACCCTCTAGTATCTCAGATGTTCCAGACATGCTGAAAAGAAAAAGAAAGAGTTTCAAAACAAGGGAAGCGAAAGAGAGATGAATGGCTTGCGGGGATTATGCTTTTTAATGTAAACTTTCCTTGAAAATAGCTTCTTTAAAACAAGTTTTTGAAAATACTTTCAAGGAAAATAATACTTTTGAAAACACTTTTCAAAACTTTTTATCTGTTCTTGTAACCATAGCTCTGATACCACGTGTAACACACCATGTCTATTAATGTCACTCACAAAAGGAATGCATCAATGTCCATAGAGCGTTATTGTTGTATAGAACAGATAAATTACAAGAATAAATAAATAAAACAACACAACGGAAGATAAAACTTATTTCATAGCATCATAACTCAAAACAATCTTACATAAGTAGTTTCCATAACCATTACAACAGGATCAATAGTCTTTTCCAAAAACTTCAAAGTACATAAAGAAGCAAATACTTAAATAACATAAATGCATAAATCCCTAATGAGCATAAGAAAAGCCATAAAGATGAGAGAGTCCAAAGCGATACATCTACTCTTTTCAAGCAACTGAAAGAAATCGGCACTAAGCTGTAGTATTTCCTCCTTGCAAACCTGAGGGGGGGAAGGAAAGAAAAGAGGTGGAAACAAATGGGTCAGACATAAAGTCTGGCGAGTCCAGTAATTTTAACAAATAATAGGTAAGGTAAATGATCAAGACATAAATAGGCATCGTGATATGGCTGTAACTTAGATAAGGTAGACAAAAATGGATGGACAAGATGATTTCGTTCCTAAGTACTAAGACAATCCTACACCTTGGCTAAGCGAACAACCCTCCAAGTATTAACCCCAAAGACCGAAGTCAACATCAGACTAGCACCCAAAGGACTATCCAACTCAACCAACATGTATTTCGTTGCACCACACTTTTGCTAAGTTACACCATATTAGTTAATTACACCGCACATCTACTAGTCTCTCTTTACTAGAGGTTGATCCCTTCCCACTAATTGTACTCACATGACAAACCTGGTAGTTACTTGTACCTAGCTGCTATCGTAGGTATCGGCTTGCTCCTACCACCGCTAAGGTACCTTAATCTACCTATTTGATCGGCTCCCTAAACCCCGTAGGCACCCGTGCTGACCCCACAGTGGGGTGTATCACTCCCCAAAGTGGCAACCCCGATACCAACATGAAATGCACGGCCATACCTACATGATGCAACAACGTCTTACCTACCAGCCTGGACCCATTCACGCACATGAACCCGTTGGACTTGGGTTGCCACCGTTATTCACGTTTTGACCTCTTATATTCAAGACCAGTAAGCATGCCCCAACCCCGGCCTAGTACCGGGCCCAATTAGATATCAAACGGGTTACTGGTTGAAACGGGTCCCCATCCGACACAAGCCTCCCACCTATGCTTGGTCCCCACTAAGTTTTTCTCCCACTTAACCATTTTAATTTAAATGTCCATGTCTTACACATGGTACGATTAAGTACATACTTACATGTCATAATTTACATGTCCTATCTTATTCCAGCTAAGTCCATATTTACATGTCATAATTTACATGTCACCCCACTTAACCCTCTAACCATACCTATGTCTTATTATGGTTAGTATTCTTTAATTCATTCCTTATGACGAATGGTGCATGACCTCTCACATTAGACCGAACACTTTGTGGCCGCTGGACTTGCCGGGCGGTTCCGGCCAGTCTTACGCCACAAACCAGGTCTAACCTCGTGTCATTAACCGTTACACATACAATTCATTCCTTTGACCTCTCACATTAGACGTCCAATTGTGACCGCTAGATTTGTCGGGCGGTTCCGGGCAGTCTTACGTCACAATTGCGCCTAACCTCGTGTCAAAGGTTCATTAACATCGTATTTCACCCATACCCAATTTTCATGTCATATATATCCAATTAAACATATAATCATGTCTATAATATTTCTTATTCCAAATTGTCACTAATTACACATTAATTAGCCTCAATTACAAATTTACAATTTTAGGCAATTTCATTAATTCCATGTAATTCACACCCAAATATGCCAATTTCACATATTATCCAATTATCCAAAATATCCAATAATATCCAATTTTCCAAATTTCCCATATTCCCAATATTCCACATCGTTCCCACGTATTCGTATTCACGCGTATTATTATTATAGGCTCGAAGGTAGCCTAGACCCACAAATAAAAGGAATACGGGTAAGAATAGAGAATGAATTCATAGAAAATTGGAATAAAACATCATCATGAAATAAAGAGGCATATAGACTGGCATAGATGCATAATAAAAGATTCAACATGAATAAACTGATAAAAGTTATGAACTTTACATAGAAACATAGGCATATGATCACATGAATCAAAAAGGTGAAGACTTGGTGAGATTTTCATTACAAACATATATATGAATCCTTTTTACAACTTTTTCATGTTACTTTAATCCCATTAAATTTGTGAAAATAACTATACTCACCTTTTGTGGCTTAATAAAAGGATTAATGAATTGAAATTGGTGCAGAAACGTTGAATTGACGTTGATTAATCTTCTTTAATTGTTGTTGAAGCTCTAAACTTTGATTTGAATTGTGTATGAACACTTGAGATTTAATTTGGAGGCGGCAACTAGGGTTTAAGTGAGAGCTTGACAGCATAATGGTGTCATAGATAATATTTTATGAATTAGGGTTAGGTCTTAAGGTGTGTATATATAGATGTCTAGGATCGATTAGAGCTCTTAGATTAACCCAGAAATCATCAGGACCACTCAGATGCAACATCAGCCCTTAGCGCGAATCGGGCCACGGATTGACAGCCAAACACCCTGGATCGACCCCTAGTCGACCCTGTGGGGCCCGGGTCGACTCTAAAAATGGTGCGGTTCGGCTATTCCCCCTCCCGATTTGCTGTTTTGAACTTTTTGAATATTTATTTATTTAATTTTTATATATATCTATATATATATTCCTCTCATATGCATACAAACTTCAAGGCTTAATAACATTTTCATAAGGTATCCATTTCGTGCAAACCAAATGTCTATCTTGACCCAAAATTTTGAGACGAACATAATAGCGCAACCCATTTCACTTAATTCTACTTCTAAAAATTAAATATACTTTTATTTGTGAATTTTAATGTTATAAAATTACGGGGTGTTACACCAAATCTTTAATGCAACTACTCTACGGAATGGGAAACTTCATTTTCTTTACAATGAGACCGATCTCAGCATCTGATTCGATCCAGGTCAAAAATTATACCCTGTATTGTTGTACAAGACTGATAGGGGCTAAATGGTCACAAACAAAATTGGTAAAAATGATGGACATGTCTCACATCCCCATAATCAAAATATTAAAATATGGGAATGATCCAACCCTTAGTATATAAAATAAAAATATTTTACGATCTTCCGATACGTAAAATGTTGGCAGTTACAATTAGTCATATATTGTTAATGTGTTATGTAGTTAAAATTGGAAGCTAAGCCTCCAACGCCACCAATAATTTCAAAAAGGGCGACCTACCATCATACGGACGCATCTAGTTGGGAGTATATTTATGGAGATCGGCAGCAAGCACGGGAAGGAAGAACTCAAACTACTAAGTGGAACTGAATGGCAGGCATGAGTTTGTTAGTTTGTTAGTATGGATTTGTTATTTGATATATGCAGTTTGCTAGTTTTTATGTATGGATTTGTCACTTTGTTAATTTGGTATGTTATGAAGTTCGGTACATCGTTTGTTATGAAGTTTGGTATATGTTGTGTTTGTTCTGTTTTTCTTATATGCTATTTTTTTTTCTGACAACCACGTATATTAAGTACATAGTTAAAAAACATGCCACGTAGGATGTTTACGTGATTTGATGTTGAATACCCAATGATGTCTACATGGATTTTCAAAAAATAGTGTGTAAGCTCTCCGACCTAGAACCAAATTCACGTAGGTGACCTACGAGGCAGATTCAAAATGTGAAAAAAAAATACTTGTTGATGTCTGCTAAACTATAGGATTGAAATAAGTGATCAAAAATCCTAATTTAAAAGCATTGAACTGTGATAAAAGTATACACAAACCATACTTTGTGTTGATAAAAGTATACACCAACCATATTTTAGAAGTATTTAATTTTAGATAAACCGTGACATTCTTCATTACAAACCATATCCTAAAAATTGCCTCAACCATGCATTTTCTTTCAAGATTTTAGAATCAATTTGGGAGAACACAAGTACAAATATATCAAACTATAAATTGGCTCAACCACAAATTTTTTTTTTATGGAGATCACGTGTCTATATGTATTGTTTTGGAACTGAATGTTTATGTATTTCTATGTAATTTTTTTTTCACATTTGAATCTTCCTAGTAAGACAGCTACGTTAATTTGGTACCAGGTCGAAGGGTTTATACGCCGTTTAAGCAAATCCACGTATAAATTCTACGTAGTTCAAAATCAGACCTCATTTCTTTCCAACGTAGTGTGTTGTTGAACCACATATATACTTTACGTGGTTGTCAAAAAATTGAAAAAAAAAAAAGCAGATAACAAAACCAGATCAAACACAGCATATACCAAACTTCATAACAAATGATGTACCAAACTTCATAACATACCAAATGACTCATCTACATATCAAATGATTCATCTACATAACATACCAAATGATTCATCTACATAACATACCAAATGGTTCATAACAAATGATGTACTAAACTTCATAACATAACAACAAACTCATGCATATCAAACAAAAGTAAGTCCCAAAATGATTCATCTACAAGCAAACTAATTATGATGGTGAATGAAACGTCCAGTGACAACTCTAGCAAACTCCATTCGAGGGTTAGCCTCATTCAAAAGACCATGCACATCATGAAGATTCTACAAAAAATCATAACGAAATTTAGTGAGGTGTAAAAATAATTGTAACATGAAATATAAATGTACTGAGAACAGTTGGTCATAGGTTGGTTGAAAATGTGGTGCTCCCATCATGACATCGTCAGGTAAATATATAGGATTGTGAACACATAGAACACTATGCTTCCTATACCACTCCATATAATCATCTGTGCAACTCATAACAAGCTGATGTAGTGGAATCGATCTACGATCTTCTGCGATCACATGATGATACCAACTCTCCCATATACTTTCCAAAAAATTATAACACACAAAAGTGTAAGTACTCGAGGTTTTACCTCGACATTCATTTATTGCTACCGGAGGAATAAGAGATATTGGAATGTTTTGTACTCTACCAAACTGTTACAATACTCTATCAAGATGGTATGATTCCACAACATTCAAGCATAGAATGCATCTCCTATACCACGCTATACCATGAAACAGATGATAATGTCGAGCACATATATGTGGATCTAAAACAACATGTTCAACGATACTTAAAATATAGAAACTCAAGACATACAGATCAATAAAAGTAGAATAAGTCATAAAAGGTACCTGCTCAATCTGAATACTATCAAGAAAAATGCGCAGATCAACGAGTGACACACCGGTATCAGTAGATGAATTCCATCGAGATGCACGTGGTAAAATCTTTTAGTACGGCTTTGTAGAAGGTTGAAAGCAAGGAAACTGTTCGAATACACATAACTCAAGCAAGCATGGAAATCCTGCAATCTGTTTAACACTCATTTGTGTCGCTAACCCAAGCTGTCTATATAGGAATGCTAGTGCTGCTGAACCCATGAATAAGTATTGACATAGTCCAAAATTTTTAGTGGTTCCAAAAGAGAAACATGCACATGAGTCTTGCTTTTATCGGCAAATAATGTATTGCCAAGTACAAATAAAAGGCATGCACGAGTAGCACGCCTAACTGCACGATCACTCCACTCATCACTCACTTCTTTAAATCTACCAAACAACATTGACAAGCTTAACTTATATCCAAAACTCTCATTCATTTTCATTCTAGCTTCTGGTGCACTAAGAACAAGATACTTCGAAATAATACCAACTACTTGTTCTGTATCATACGACATGCTCCGTTTAGGTTTACTATCGACAGATAAGTGCAACAAAGAAGCTACATCATAAAGAGTAATGGTTATCTCATCAAATGGTAAATGAAAAGTATTAGTCTCAGGATATCATCGTTCAATAACAGCTGATATCAAATTCTTGTTAACACTCTTGTAACAAGTGAGAACAAGAGGAAATAATCTAGATATGTCGATAAGGGCTTTGAACCTACTAGCATTTACTGGAATACTACATTCCGATACCTTATGTGCAAGGTTGACACAAGTGAGCATTGCTCGTTCCTACACAAATAAAATTTACATTTAGTTCATAAATATATTAGTTACATCAATAACAAACACGCACCTGACCAGTCCATATCATAAAAGCAACATGGGCATCAAAATATCTAATCACATCTTTGCTTTTTGGTCCAACTTTGTCATGTAATTCTTCTTCGGTTTGGGCTTCGACCTTCGAATGATCGTCTGTCTCGTCATCATCATCTGTCTCAGAATGCCCCGTTGTGTCATCTCCCTCTTCCCTTAATGAATCAGAACCATCTCCGTCTCCATGTTCCCCTAAAGAATCTGAACCATCTCTGTCACCATCACTGCCCATGCAACTACCTCAAATTGTGAAGGATCGTCCTCATGCTACTGCTCTTCGGCGTTCACGTCCGCACTTGTACTATCAGTTGCTTTTTCTATTCGTCATCTTCTTTCTGATGCTATCATTCGAGTGCATCCCATTCAGTAAAAATGAAAAAAAAACAAATGTTACGATAAAAAACTACGATGAAGCACAAAGCCATTAATAAAATCTATACTCCCTACATTTTTTTCATTTTGCAGTTACCACGAAGGGTGCCTACGTGGTAAGAAACAAAACCATGGAGAGACTCAACGTGGAAATAATTCATACCTCGTTGATACCCTCCGTGGTCAAATGATCTACCATGTATTATTTTCCTATGGTATTCATTTGGACCTCGTTGTTCATTCCCGTGGCGAGTTGATTTAGAAAAAAAACAGGTCGTGAAACAAATGATTCAGTAACAAATCAATTTTGTTCCCCAATTCACTTAACCAACAACCGAGAATAACATCATGAATCATTATTGTTCCCCAATTCGATTCAACCAAAATCACACTACAAACCGCAATTAAGTTCTGCATTACATTGATGGAAGTTTACCTTGTAACCTTCTTCTTCAACTTTGGAGCTAATGAACGAAAGCTTGGAGCATAAATGTATGGAGGAGATCGATAGTAGGAAGAACATGAGAAATGTTGCAAGAAGCGGAATCCGTTTTCACGTTTAGAGTTAGGTCTAATTCTGAAATGTAAGGGTAGTTTTGGAATGAGGGGGCAGTTCAATCAAAATGAGGGACATCAATTTTTTATAAAAGAGGGAGGAAACTTAGCATATTTGGAGGTTTAAATAGAATTAAACGATACTTGAGTTAGCAAAATAGCATCATCGTCTCCTATAAAATCAGATACCCAGACAAAGGGTTCTTTAATCTTCGATGTAGATAAACGTTCGGCTTTCCTAACGAAACCAAATCCATCTCAACAACATTCTAGGCAAGTATATTCTTCAATCCAAGGTAATTTATGTTCTCCCAATCTACATTCTAGGTCAAAATTTCTAGATCTAGTTACAAAAGGTCAGGCTTTTATCTTTAAAACTAGATCTTTATAGTCGAAAGCTTGTGTAGATAAGTTACAGAAAATATATATCATCTGAATTACATTCAGCTAAAACATTTCGAACCCTCCGTTAAGGATAGTTTTAAATTTGTGTTTATAAACGAAAATATGATCAGCAAAGCTAGAGAAAAATAGATCAACTCCATAGATTTTTTTATATATTTGGTAGTAAACCCTATTACAAGTTCTTAAAGGATTATATTGATAGGCATTAGAACTTGGTAGGGAATCATCAGTTGTTCACAAAGGAAAATGGTTTCTTTTGTTATGGTTTGTGATATTTATCACATGAATAAAGAAGATGGAGAAATTGGAAGTTGCAGAATTTAAGGATCTGCTGCGAATTTTATGGATCTATTGAGATATTTTAGTGAAAGTTTTATTTTAAGCAAGTTTTTAGGAGTATTTATATATGAGATATTTTAGGACCTAATTAGGTATATACCTAGTCTTTCTATTTGCATATATAAGCATCTCATTAGGGAGAGATTTACTTGTAGTTGAAGGAAAGAAGAAAAAAAAAACTTGTTTTTTGGGATTAAGATAAATTCTTAATTATTTTTTTAGGATTTCATTGTAATAATTTGGTGGATTAATAAAAGTTTGTTTGGAGAAATTTTCTTGTTATTGTTATCTTCTTCCCTCTTTCAAAATCTGATTGTATAGTGATCTTGCAAAAACCCTAACAATTAGTATCGGAGTCTTCTACACAAATTTTTTGGAGAGGGTTTGAATATGGATAAAATAATTATTGAAAAGCTTAATGGAAGAAATTGGGGATTATGGAGGGCAAAGATGGAAGATTTTCTTTATCTTAATGATCTTCATCAGCCACTGGAGAATAATGGGAAAAAACCTAGCAATCCATCCGAAGCAAAATAGGAGACTTTGGATAGGAAGGCTGTTGTGTCTATTCGATGTTTTTTTTAGATAATTCATTGTTTCATATTGTTGCTAATGAAACATCTGCTTATGCAATATGGAAGAAATTGGAAGGGGTTTATGCAAAGAACTCAGCAACAAATAAGGCTCTTCTTATGAGAAGATTGGTGAATTTAAAACTTAAGGAAGGTGGATCAATTGGAGAGCATCTTAATGATTTTCAGGAAATTGTGAATCAATTGGTTACCGTGAATTTCAAGGTGGATGATGAAACACAAGCCTTAATGGTGATGAGTTCTTTGCCAAAAAGTTGGGAAACACTTATGGTTGCGTTGAATAACTCAATTCGGATGGTGTTGTTTCTATGGGGTCCGTGGTTAGTAGCTTTCTTAATGAGGAAATGCGGGGACGAGTCATATAGAAGGAAAAGATAAGGAGGCAACGAAAATTGAAACTCCAATTGAAAAAACTTTTATTGCAAGGTGGGTTAGTCAACAAAATACGGAATGGCAATCGAATAGATCAGATATGAGAAAGGAATACATTTGTTTTTACCGTGACAAACCCGGTTATCAACTGAGATTTTGTCACAAGCTTAAAAGGGATAAGAAGAAGATGAAGGCATTGGAAGAAGAGACCGATGAACAAAATAACAACGGTAATGAGGTGAATTTTGGTGAGGAGACTGAAGGAAATGTTTTATGTGTTAATGAAGGCGAAAGCAAAGATTGGATACTTGATTCAAGAGCTTGTTTTCACGTGTGCCATCAAAAGGAAGCATTTATTGATTATGAAGAACAGAGTAGTAAAGTGGAATCCGCCGACGGTAGAGATTTGCATGTTAAAGGCATAGGTTTGGTTTGATTGAAGATGAACGTTGGAAAGGTGGTGAAGCTAACGGGAGTTAGGTACATCCCCTAAATTAAAAAGAATCTTGCTTCAATTGGACAGTTGGAACAAAAAGATTGCAATTTCTCGACTAGAGGTGAAGTTACAAGGGTTTGGAGGGGTAACAAGGTGCTTCTCTGCGCGCAAAATAGGGGAATGATAACATATATAAATTGCTTGAAAAAACGGTGGAGAATGTTATGAGTTCTCAAATTGGATTAGGAAAGGCGAGTTCATTTGAATCAAGGTGGAGCCATCAACGTAAAGCCACAAAGTCGACATGGAGGCCACTGTGGTATTACAAGCAATTTTGAGATTGTATTTGGTGGTGTATTTCATGTGAGATATGCATCATTTGTGGGTGAATTTTTTTTTGTTTCAATGATTTGTTGATTGTTGGAGTGATTTCATATTAAGGTGGAGTGTTATGGTTTGTGATATTTATCACATGAACAAAGAAGATAGAGAAAATAGAAGTTGTAGAATTTAATGGCCTACTGCGGATTTTATGGATCTATTGAGATATTTTAGGGAAAGTTTTATTTTGAGCAAGTTGTAAGGAGTATTTATTTCTGAGATATTTTAGGACCTAATTAGTTATATACCTAGTCTTTCTATTTTCCTATATAAGCATCTCATTAGGGAGAGATTTACTTATAGTTGAAGGAAAGATAAATTCTCAATTATTTTTTTAGGCTTTCATTATAATAATTTGGTGGATTAATAAAAGTTTGTTTGGAGGAATTTTCTTTTTATTATTATCTTCTTCCCTCTTTCAAAACCTAATTGTGTAGGGATTTTGTAGAAACCCTAACATCTTTATTATCAAATGTGAGAATATAGATGACTGTTAATGAATTCTAACTTCTGGTCCCTATTTTTGTAATAAGAGAATAATTTTTATGAAAAAAATGTCAACCTAGTATGAAATTATCGCTGGAATTCCTTCACTTAATATTTATATGGATTCGTCTTCCATACTTAGATTTAGACTTTTGGTCAATGGGGCCATAACTAGAATAACTTCTATTTTAGGTGTTCCTATTAAATTAGACAGTGTCACTTAGGAATTAGTTCTTATTTCCTATGCTAGAATTTTAGTGGAAGTTAACAGTAATTTCAAGTTTCCTAAGTTTATTCAAATTCAGCATTATGATGGTAACATAGTATAGCAAAGTTGTATACGAATGAGTTCCAAATGCTTGTTCAAATTGTAAAATATTTGGCCATTCAAATTTTCTATGTATAACCACTAAGATATGGGTTCCCAAAGAGAACACATTGATAGAGAATGTTATGGATATTGATGAAAATATGATAAAACAGGACAAGATCAGTTTTATTCTAAAAAGACTGATAGGGAAAGTCTAAAAGGAGAAGACGTTAAGATTAAGTTGGTAAAAAAAAAAGAATTGAGAACCATCTATCAAAAACAGATCATAATCCATCCCAGGCTAATGTAATTTGTAATTATAATCATTATAATGTGCTTGCAATGCCTAAGGATTGTATGCAGGAGGATAATGAGTTTTCTAAATATATACTTGAGATTTGTAGGAAGACTGATGGTACCATAGAAGATTATATTATGTATGATAAGGAATCATATGGAGATATAACTGCCAGTATTGAAAGTGCTGATGGGGTTAAATTAACGCAACAGAGTGTTTCATTGAACAAAGCGGAAATAGCTGATCAAGCTAATGTTAGTATCCCTCATATTTCCACCTATCAGGATATTGGTAATAGTAATCATCAAGGTATATTAATGGATGATTTTGATATTTCTTCATGTAGTTATAAAGGGAGAAGAAACAAGTTTAAAAATAATAAGATGAAAGGAGATAATATGCGGATAAATGATGAGCCATTGGTGGAATCAAATCCAGAATGGAATAAGCTTATATCTCAAATCAAAACAAGGTCTAAATCCAAGAAAGCAAAAGAAGAAAATGGAATTAATGGTAGTGGGATAACAGGAGGCATCTCCAAAAAATAATTATGTTCAGGGTATTATGTTGGTGGAATTTTTAAGGCTTACTTCCCTTGATGCTCTGTTTTTGGCACAGTTATTATAACCAGACCCAACCGGGAAAAACCGCGGACCATGGACTACAACGACCGGGAATCGATTCCGACCTCCACCATGCGTAGACCAGCGGTTGAACCCCTAGACCGATGGTTGGACCGAGCTTTGAACCCATGGACTGTTGAATTTACCTCTACAGAAATTTTTTGAAACCCTAGTTTTTAAATGATGCAGTTTGATGTTGTTTTCCACGTGCGATGGTATTGACTTTGTATTTGTATGTAAGTCAAGAATAAGGAGTTGTTTATGAAAGAGAAAGAACTGGTATGCGATGTTGAAGAAGAAGCATAAGGCCTATAGTCTCTGTAGCTGTCTCGAAGCATGGCGCTAACTTTGTTTTCATTTTTTTGTTTAACTTTTTCATTTCACTCTACATGGTTTAACATTTTCGGATTGGATCCAAGTTTATATCAATCTCTATTGTCATTATCCTTCTCTAATTTTTTGTTGAATTATGAGCATTTCGTTGATTTCACTGCATATCTACATAACGACAAACTTTTTATGCATTAAGGTTATTTATTAAGTTTGCAAGTGATTATTTATTTTAAGAACATTGACAAAAAATGACATGCATGGTTCGGAACCGGTCGGATTTTTGAAACCTTAAACACTAGATCGTCACGGCTCGATTAATGTTCCGGTTACGATAACATTGGTTTTTGGTCTCCGGTTGCTGCGTTTTGCTTTCTTTGAGACATTTTTTCATGATTATGCTTTGTGCCTCTGTCTGGGTTTTTTGTTGTTCTTCAGTTTGCAGGCTTCCTCTTTTGTTTAGCAGCTCTGTACAAGCTGGCTTGTATCTTCTTGGTCTTCTTTTTTAGTTTTATTAGATGGGCTTCTTGGTGTTGTTCTTATACTGCTTGGCTTTTGCTCAGGTTGCCTTATCTGGATTGATGGTGCTATACTGATGATTTTTCCTGTTTTGGTTTGGGTTGTTGTGGTAGAATAAGTTGTTGGTATGTTGGTCTCCTTTTGTGTATCTTTTTGTTATTCTGGTCCTGTGTTGTTAGAGTTGGTCTTTTTCTTGTTTTGTATAGCATTTGTTCTTTGTATGTTCTATTTTTGATTAACTCTTTCCTCTTTTGTACTTCTTTTTGTTGTAATAAAGTACCATGTCTATTCAGAAAAAATGCTAGTTAATTCAAAAGCAGTGAAATGGAGATTTTTCTTCTTTTAGGTTGTTGAAAAACAATTGGCAAAACAAAATATAAAAGGAAATGAAAACCTTAAAAATGATTTTTTTTAGTAAATAAAACAAAAAAAATATCCTAATAAAAAAACAAAGCAACTAAATTAAACAAACAAAGAAAGTTTTTTTTTTGTAAAGTTACAGATGAAGAAAATTAAAAAGTCAAAACAAAAGATACAAAATTGCATACAGAAGACAAAGAAAGAAAAACAAATAAATAAGAAAAACCACAAAGAGAATATTATTAAACATTAGAAATTGTTAGAACTTCTGTGCAACGACGTCAAAAATTTGATCGATAATGTTTGTTATGAACAATAATGATGATTTGTTTAACTACAAACACACAACATCAGTTATAATAAATATCCGAGTATGGGTCGAATTCACATCTATTATATTATATGAAAGCACAATCTTTCCTCAAAGCCTTTTCATTTCCACTTTCAGCCTAAAATACACGATTCTGCCATCTGTCCACATCAACAATCGTGCGGTCTGGATGTTCCGTAGACTTCCACTTCCACCTGTTTCCTCCTTCCGTTTACTCCAAATCAATTGAACTTTAAAAGCGCAAAAGCTCTCTACAAAATCATGAAATGAAGAGTCATGTTTTGTGTTTGGATTTGTGTCTCTCTCTATTTCTTCCATTCTCGATCTGTCTTCCTCCCTCCGTCTCACCTTCCGTTAGGTTGTATTCTCTTGCCCAATTCGAAAAAGGTGATAACAAATAAAGGGCACTCAACAAAACTAAACCCCCAGTCTCACTCTGATTTGGTTGGAAATCTTCATTTTTTTCTCAATAAATTTTTAAGCATGATTTGAATTTGAAGGGATAGGCGAAATCGATGTCTCCCTTAGTCGCACCAATCACCATTGCATAAAGAAAGCGGCGTCTAGAAATCAAACAACAATAATCGACAATTAGATCTTGGGTAATAGGTAAGTTTACATATTCAATTTTTTTCTTACCACCTTCAGCATTTGCTTGTACCACCTCTTCTTTCGTGGGTCAGTTTCCCGCTCCTTTGTCGATCTTTGCACCGCCATCTAATGCCGGATTTGCTATTCCGCGCCTTCGTTCGTTGACCAGTTTAGCCGTTATTTCTGCCTTCTTTGCTGATGTGGTCACATAAGCATTTTTCTTTCCTGCTTCAACCGGTGGCTTTCAGTTTTTTTCACTATCTATGCTTTATGCTTGCTCTACGTTTGGTCTAATTCTGATTCCTTTTGCTTTAAATCTGTAGTCTGTATGCAGCTTTACGTATATTAACTGCAAAATGTGTAGTGTGTTCCTTAGATTCTTGGTTTTTAATCTGCTATTTTTTTCGATGTATTTATGCTATTCCATTTAGTTCTGAGTTGTCGCTTGGTTGCAGAAGAAATTGATTTTATAACCTTCTTTTCTTCTCTATGGTGACTTTATACATTAATACTTTTATATGATATTTCTTGATTGGAGGTCAAGCGCTACAATTCAGTTGTTGATAATAGATAAGTAGGATAGAGATTTACTTTGCAACTTATCATAGTAAGTAGGAAGCAAAATTTATGTATGATTCATTTATAAGTTGTCTTTTTGAAAAAGAAAATTCTTCTTATGTATCATCGATTGCAAGGCTTTGATCTGCTGTCCCGTTTAATGCATTTGTGCTATTCCATTTAGGTATGAGTTTTTGCTGGGTTGCAAAAGCTGTTTGTTTTAAAAACTGCTTTTCTTCTCTTTACTGAGTTTAATTTTTAAGAACTTTTACCAAATATTTCTTGCTTGGAGTTCCAACCCTCCACTTCAGTTGTTGATTATAACCGAGCATGTTTACTTAATCATCATTGTGTTGGTTTGTTTGGTCAGTTTCCCTTCATGCGGTAATTTTAGCTGCATGACCTCCTTTTGTTTCTATGTCTTTTTATTCCTTTAATTTCTCATTGGTATCGTGCTTCCACGCATCCAGTTACATTTGTTACTACTGTTTTTCGTTCACTTTTGTGTACAGGCTTCCAGTATTTCGGAAAATTTACTATGCAACTTATCATTATGGGTAGGAAGAAAATTTACGTTACTGCTTCTATTTCCCATGCGTTTATTTTATCATTTGTTTTTACTTTTTTACCCCTTTGTAATGCTTAAAATATTAGTTTGTTTCTTCCATGGTAGGACTGATTACTGTGCAGTTTTTACCCATTAATTGATAATTGAAAGGATATATATATATATATATATATATATATATATTATAAATTAGGATTAATTTTACAGTGCTTCAGCCTCAGGCGTCCATGTACCTGGTTAACGCATATATATCTGTCCTTAATTTGTCAGTTGGATAATGGTGGCATGGCCGTTGTTCGCCGCATGAGTGCAATCACTTTAATACCATGTTGATGATGTATTCCAGTCAAGGCAAGGATTTATCTTGCAGATTCGAATCTGTCATCTTTTAAATTCCTACCGTGCTAAAGGGTCATTTGGTCATCCTACTTTTTCGATGCATGAATTTTAACTTGCAGCTTCGGACCTCAATCAATTTATTGCATACTTGATCTAGTACGTTAGCAGTGCTTTCTTTTTTTAGGTACGCATATCAAATTGGATACTTGCATCCTAATATTATGGTATTAAAAATTGCTTTTTTGGTTTCAATTTGCTTATGTCTACCGTGTAATATGTTTACGCTATACTGGTGCTGCAAAGATTTGTTCTATCATCACTGTATGTTGAATTACTCAATCATTTCTCTTATAAAAGTTTATAATATGGACATAATTGTTGTATATCATCCATTACTTCTTTAAGATTCACTACAGCATCCCTCCTAGGTCTATTTTCTGGTGGTATTCATCTACGTGAATCGCCAATTTCTTATTTTTCGAAAGATAATTTCATATTTTTTTGGGTGATGCAGGAGTTCTATTTGGATGTTTCATTTTGTAGGTTCCTTTTCGGTTCTATCCTCCTTGGTTGTTGTTTAGGTATGAGGTCTCTACAAAGTCAAAACCTCCAGTCTATGATTTTCCCTATTTTGTTTTTTTCTTTTGAAGTAAAAATGCTATTTGAGGCTTCTTATTATTTGGTTTCCTCGATATCTATATACTGTCTATGCTTGATTTAATGGCTGGCTAACTTGAAAGATTTATGCATTTGTCCATCTTTAGTAATAAAATTTCTTTTCATGTTAAGGCTTCCCTACTGCGTCACTTTTCAGATTTCACTCGTGTTAGGCTGAATGAAGAGAAAAATGTATATTGCCTTCTTAATATATCCTCAGCATCTTCCATTCTTTCAGAATTATGTTTTTATGGGTATTTTTCATCAATGCAATTTAAAGGGATGTTTCACGTTCCACTTAACGAGCATATACTATGTTTATATTAACAAAAATATAAATTGTGATTAATGAGCAGGAACTAAATAAAATATGTTTATTTGGGTAATTTCAATAGTATGTTTTCCGTAAATTTGGATTTTGGTGAATTTGAACTATCAGATTGTGAAATAATAATTTAACTTTGCATAAATGTTTGAGATTAGCAAAAATCTTTACAAATAAACAATTACCACCTCGATTTGCATGTTTACCTTAGATTTCAACTTAGTATTTGCCTGTTTCACTTTTTTTACTTATAGGAAAACGCTGCTTCTTGCATGGTTTAATGCTTAATATAGAAGATTTGATCAGGAATTACAACAAATGAAGATCAACTAAATTTCAGGTACTTCATAACTGTTCAACTGTTATAAATATATTTAATATTCATTCATAGCATGCACAGTCAATGATAAAAACAGCCGTTTGTTTCAAAATTCATATAAGCTTTTGTATTCAAGTAGAATTATTTTCAATGTCTTTCAAGTTTTTTTTGAAAGGGTAATTACTTTTTTAAACAAAAAGGCGGTAAAATTTCAATACTAGTGAGTAAAAACACTATTAACACCACTGACTACTATGAAGTTTAGCGCTATGTGTTTTTTTTAACATAGCTAATTTACTTCGATGTTCGCACATTGATATTGAATTCATATACATTGGACAATCGTTATGTACGAAAATATTCACTTTTGACTTTGTTTGTGAAGCTGCCTGCATGTTGAAAGTAAGGCACATTTTAGTTCAACCAATGTTCCTCGGAATTCGCCATTTTAAATTATAACATTGATGTTTAACTATACCCATTTTAAATTATAACATTGATGTTTACTATACTATGTTTTTTTAGTGAACCACTATAAGGTGTCGGTAGTAATTTTCTAAAATGGACAGATTTATCATCAAAACTACTACATTTTGTGTCATGATATGTTAAGGTATTTGAATTAGATCATTATCGTTAGATTTACGTGTATTGTTATCGATTTATGATCATGTTCGCATTTTGAATCATACATGACTAAAATTATAAAGTAATGTTTTGCATTCGGAAATAATAGCGACAACACATAATGTTCTTGCACCAAATTCAAGAGTGGGTTTGAAAGTACATAGCTAAAAAATACTAATATTTCTACTTTGTATACAAACAGAATACATATCATTGCAAGAGATACCAGGATATCACCAATCTTTGGTATATTAATATTTTGGTAAAGGTTACGGTCAGTGTTTTCAATCTACTAATTAAATCAATATGATTGCAATATCTTTAAAATGGACAGATTGTAATCATTGTAGAAATAAGTGTGAAATGCTCTGGTGCCTTCTCATTATACAATATACATGATTATATTACTGTGTGGTCTGAATTGAATGATGTTTTTTCAATTGCAAGGGATCAACGTGACATATTTCAGAGTTTGGTGATGCTTTTTAATCAAAGAGCAGTCCTCATGTGATGTAAGCACTTGAACTTTACTAAACATAAATAGAATCATTCAAAAGCATGATGGCGTATATGTTGTACAACCATTTAAGTCATCACTATGATGATCACCAAGGTAAGAAAATAATATCTATACAATACTTTTACAATTTGATATAATTGGCGGTTCTTGATGAATTAAGTTTTATGTAATATAGGTAAGAAAGGTTTGGACAAGCATGAGTTCAAGGCTGCTGCAAAATCTTAAAGGCAAGAATTGTTAATGTTGTAAGGTAGGAGATAATAAGGGGCGGTTGCAAATAGTCATGCCAAGAGGCATGAAAATTATAACCAGTTAGCTACTCAGCAAAAAAAGCAGATATGTTATTGCAAAGATACTGGAGTGCAGTAGACTTGGAGCCTTCCATGGGATCTATGCGGTGGTCACTTTGGGTGTTAGAGTTGGGCTGAACTGCTTATGGCTTTGGTAAAACTTATAATTCTCCAATATATAGTTCATGTTTATGTAATTATCCTATGTACTATCTTAGGTGTGTAGTTGTACAATAATCATTAGCTTTTAAATACATTGTGCCTAATATCTTTTCTATATAGCTTATCCCCATTTAGAATCTGTATAGAAGATGTAATAATTATTAAAATTTCCTATAAGACTTCAATATTTTGTTCGGGGATATGGCCATGGTAAGCTTGATTAACCTCATTCCTGAATGATGAGAAAGTTATGTGAATATAAAGTTATGAACATTTTTTGCCATATTATTATCCATTTTTATAATGCATAATTTATGCATACTCTTATCCATGAAGATATTATACATATAGAGTAAAAATTACTAGATACCTAACAAAAAATAAACAAGGGAATTTCAATGAATAGTTTTTGCATTGATATCAAATTGAAGACTTAAATCTTAAGATGAAGCGCTCTAGGAAGAATTATAGAAATTGTACATGAATAGATGTTCAGCGTGCTTAATTAAAAGATATAACGTTATATGGTAGTGGTTAAAATGCATGCAAACTAATTAGGATCTAACTGAAATTTTTATAGACCAACAAGTCTCTGTCCTTGAACCAAGTAAAGTCCACAAGCCAGTGTGTCATAGCTTGCAATATATTATCACTAACCATTGCACACTGCAGGATGTATGTAGCTCAAAGTGTAGCTGGGTCTGATGTCAACAATAAATGGGGGACATGTCACCAATGAAGCAACAAGTTGGTGCAATGGTAGGCAACAGCTGTGTTAGAAATCTAATGTTCATGCAGGTAATGTGAATGCATCACCAGTTTAAAAAAAAAGATTACATGTACACCTGCTATATACATTGTAAAGTAAGAGAGAACGTGTTCACTTATTTATTACGAATAGTGCATGATATATCATTCGTACAATATTGTATTAGCAGTTTTATATTTCATTGCTTTGGGAATGTTTGTAACTGAATAATTGTCTAATCTTATACAATATCATATACAATAAAATTGTTTGTACCTGCTTGATCTGTAAATTAGATATATTGAAAATTGCTATCATCTTACTTATGTAAAAGTTTAGCTTCCACCTGCATGGTTTTTAGATAAACGTCTGTACCTGCCTACTGGCACATACTTTATATTGTTTCGACCATCCTCTTATTGTATTCTACAACTATACAAGTTTACACAGTAACAGAGTTTATAGAGTAATGTCTTAATCTTAATTTGTAGGTATAATTACTTGACTTTGCTTAGTTAATATTATTTTCAAATGTACTTTGTCCAAACTCTTTGGAAACATTCATCTATGCATGTCATTTTGAACATCTAACGCACTATTATAGAATTGCAGCTAACATCACTGAAACTGCATTTTGTATTTATCCCAAATATTCTTAGTTTTTATATTGTGGCTTAATTTTGATATTATATAGTGAATTTAAATTAAAAAAACCATTGAAAGATCAAGTAACCAAATTTTATACGAAATTTTCAATACAACCTTATAGCGACAACCCGTGTGCGTAGCACGGGTTCGCACTAGTAGAGTTATATAATTTCTATTATTTATTGAATTATAGGCAAATTAGATTTAGTCAAGTGATAGATTTAATTAAGCAAAAATTATAAATTGCTACAACTGAAAAAAAACGAAACTGTAGAGAAATCATAAAAGAAAGAAATTTGCACTATGGAAATTAAAATCAAAGGGCATCAGGAAAAAGATCTATTGGCCTCTTTGCGAACCAGTAAATCTCAAATAAGATTGAAACAACAGAAATAAGGGCGATATTAAATGATGGGTGTTGTTATTGACACTCCAACTATTGTTAATGGGAATCATTTTTAAAAACACTTCACTCTTTGAAAAATTGTTAAGGGGCTAAACAAACATATTATTTCACACTACTCAATATTCCCGGATTACCTCGTCAAGTTAGATTGAATAAAAACTTATTCGACAAGAAAAACCGAATTAAAATAAGCAGTTCGTCATCACTGCACTGAATGCAACACGTAATCAATTATGTATGTATTCGACCCTGATATATAAAAAAATTATAATCATTTCGGTGCATTATCTTCATAATTATAAAATTCGGCACATTTATGTCTGCAAAAAAAATAAAAATTAGTTTGATCCTATTCCTCCAAAAAGATTATCCATTAGGGTTAAAAAATCACTATATGCAAAGTAAAAATAAAATACTATGGCCCTTGCAATATTTGTTAAAATAAAATTACCTTTATTTGTTAAAGGCTAAATGGGTAATAAGGCAAAATTATCCTTATTTGTTAAGGGGATATTTTCCTCACTGGTACTCCTCTTAACAATCTTAGAAAAAATAAAAAATTGACCACCGCTTAATAATATTTGAAGTGTCAATAACAATACTCTAAATGATAAGCAGAAAATAGAATAAAAGTTTTATTATAGAAATAGAAATTTGATTCCTAAGTTGAAGCCCTAATGACATCTAACACCAAGACTGATTTAAATACTTGCTAGGTAGGGGTACACATAATAATCCATAAATCTAAATCTGAAAAATTAGAATGTCCTATAACTTATTGACTCGGTCCATCTTTAGAAACTTCTGTATTCTTATGTGCTCCATATTGCTCCAGAAATCTCTTTCTCTGACGTACTATAGAAGATCCTTAATAATTTATTATTGATTGTGCTCTATCTCTTACTATAGGAAATGTATTTGACTAGAAAAATATGTACTTCGTAAGATTTGTACTTCTGACCTCCTACTAAATGCATATCCCCAAACCAACTAAGCTACCATAGCCTTTGTTCATAAATGAGCGTGTTCTTCTTTTCAACAAATCTTTGTAGTTGAATCATTATTTTTAAGCTAGTTCTTTAGTAATTCCTCCAATGTCTCAAAATCAAGTACCTGTAATAAAAAAATTAAAAGTCAAATAATACTGATTAAAACTATTAAAACGTATAAATAAGCAATTTCAAATTTACATATTTTAATGTTCATCATCATACTCCAGCTAGTACTGGGCTCCACATTGTATTTAGCATTCTACAGCCTTTTACTATCTTAGCAACGTCCATCCATGCCATATTTGTGCTAGAAAAACATGCAGCACCCAGAATCTGCTGGTAGGTACGGGTCGGACCGAACCGGACGGAGGTGTGTTCAAGTTTTGTCCTATAAAAATTCAGACGAACACAGACCGGACACCATATAGTCTCAGACCGAGCCGGACAACGGACTGTCCTGTCCGATATAGCCTTTGATAATAGAAAAACATCGAATATTTTAGATTGGACCGAATACTAGTGTGTCCAAGCTCTGTCCTATAAGAGAATCGGACAGACATAGACCAAACACTTTAAAAATTCGGACCGAGCCGGACAACGGATTGTCCTGTCCGATATACAGCCATGGACTCTCATGAATATCCTTGAAAAGTGATGTGCCCACCCAATTGGTTTAATGCAATGTAAGTCGTTCATTCTGATATCTCTTCACGCTCTGCTCTATGCCAAGGAATGCAAACTAAGTTCACCATCGTAATAGTGAATCCATAATTGAGCCAATGCCCAGAATCTACTAAGTCCAAATTAACTTGAGATAGTTGACCTAAGCTAGTTCTAAGTCAATTGCCTATAATCCAATCATTTTTCAATTTACCTGTTTAAATCACATTAATTCATTTTGATTTAATTCTCAACCTTAACTCATCTAATTCCATTTTAACAATGATAATATGGTTACCCTATTTTTACTACAATTAATGCAACTTTTACGTGATACAGTTCTACATTTATCAATGCCTAACATATTTTTATAAGGGACAGTTTGGTTTAGGTCCACTTTAAGTTTCAAAAAAAAACTTCCTACCTTAAAATTTTGTAAATTAAGTCCCTATTTTTTGAAAATCATAAAAAAAACATAAAAATTTACCGAAATTCAAAATTTAATCTATCCATAACCATCCTTAAATTCAAAATTGCACACATCCAACAATTATTTTAAAAAATTGCAGGTTTTCATGCAATTTTTGCTATTTTGCTTCAAAATTTTGAATTCAAAACCAAATTTATTTAGATATCAAAGTATCAGGAAATAACATCAGAAAAATGATAAAAATTGCATATAAATGTAAAAAATTCATCTGCAGTAAATTGCAGAAAAAGATGCAATAGTTTGCAAAATTTGCTGACATATCCACAACTTTTCAATATAGTAACATATTTTTGCACTATACTGTACAACAGTTGTAGATATTTCTACAATTATTTATAATGGTCGTAGACATTGCTGCAACTATTCTTCCCCCTTTTAGTATATGTTGTGCACTTTGTTAATAATTGCAGATATGTCTACAATTATTCAAAAAAAGTGTTGATATTTCAGTAAAAAAAATTGTGTAGAATCCTTCCGTGAATATTTATTGTTTTTTGGAAAAAAAAATGTGGCAGCGCAAAAAATAATTAGAAACATGATGCTATAGTAAAATAGGAAGTCGATTTAGATGTAAACTTACAGAGGGAACCGCTTTGAATGAATATTGAAAATATGGATGCCTCCCCAATTTCCACTCTTATAATATGATTTAGAGATTAACTATTTACGTCTGTCAATTGCAATTGGATAAAAAGAACTATAATTCCAGATTTCAATTTAAATAATTTAGTAGATTAGACTCAAGGTTAACAGTCTAATCATCCTAAGTTAGAATCAAAATCAATTGATTTTTATTATTTAAAAAAAAAATCCACTTTCTTTTGTCAAAAGCTTTGTCTTTGTCTCTACATCGCAAATATTCTTCCCTAAAATCCTTTTAGGCTTCCCTTCAATTAATAAACCTTCTTTTACTTTTAATTTAGGTTGAGATTTAAGATAAACTGCTATAGAAGTTGGCTTGGAAAATTTGTATCACTACAAGAAAGGTGCATTACATGTGTAACACCCCATATTTTAATACATAATAATTATATAAAAAATATAATAAAATAATTGTTAAATAATAAAATATTTAGAATTGGTAAAACAAACTTTACCGTTGTGCTTGTTACGAAATTTTGATTCAGATAGATTTTTTGTTTTCATAAATCGGACTGATTATGAGCAAGTTATAATTAGAAGAAATTTGAACTAAATTAAATAAATTAACTCAGGAAATGCAATGGTAACAGGGAAACCGACCGTACATGGGCCGACCCCTGTGTCGACCAATGGGTCGACACTAGTATCAACCCAGGTAAGAGGTGAGTCGACCCACCTTCGACCAGGCAGTGAGCCTAAACCTGGATAGATTTTCTAATAAGGTTCGTTTTGCTGACTCAGCGTGATGTGTGTTCTACGGTTTAATTTTAAAACCTAAGATCCTATGGTTTATGTTATGCTAATGCACTTATATATAGACTAGCAACCCTCACTATTTTCGTACATAAACATTTCTTCATCTTCTTCCTCCACAAAACTATGTTCTGAAATAAAATAAGAAAAGGATTAGGGTGCTGTCAAAATATAGATTGAAAGGATAATTATTCTACTACAACTATTTTAAAGGCCTTTTCTAGATCAAATACCTATCTCTGTGAGTTCTACGTTATTTTTAGATCTGCAATTTTAAAAGGATTTTGATGGTAAAAATATTGGATCTGAAAAGTATTAGTGTTTATAAGTTTATTCTTATATTTTATTGTTATTTTAATTATTGTCAATTACTAATTCATTTTTCAGTTATTATATGTTTATATGTACATATTTCTTCCTTATCCCCTTTCTATCATTGTTTTATTTACAAGTCTTATTATGCCTATTTATTCAGCTTATCTATTTCTGAGTTGGATCTATTTTCTCTTTTTTCCTTTTGTTTTGCATTGAGCCTAGGCCATCGAGAGTTTAAATTGCGTAAAATTGGAATAGTGCGTAATGACAATAAAAAGGAGATTTGGGCATATTGGAATTGGAGAACCATTGACTGTATTATTGGGATAATTATAAAGGAAGAATATGCAAGCATGTTAAGCTGAATAGGTTGGACTTAATTTTATATTAAGTAGAACATGTTATAAGAAAATACGCAAATCAGATGTAGATTAAGTAAAAGATGTTACTGTAATCTGTAAACATCTGAGTAGCTGCCTGTATGATTTGGGGAAGGATTATTACATTTAATAGAAATGTCATTTACAACCGTGGAATATGACATAGGGTTATATTAGGCTTATTAATGAATGTAAACCTACTAATTTAAACTTGTCTGATTAATAAGATAAGTGGTCCATGTCTATTATTAAAATATTTGGGGCGACTCTCAAAATCCTAGTTTGTCGGCCAGGCCTAGGGGTGGCTGAGTATCAACTCACTGTTTGCTTGAAACTCATATCAATTAGTACCCTTTTGTTATCAAAAGAGTCTCACACTAGGTAGAGACTAGGGAACACTTTACTGATGGATGATTGTAAGAGGTTCAAATTCTGGAGGTGGGTATGGACGCGTTCCGACGAATCATGAGCATGCATGGGTCCAATATGGGAAGATAAGACGCTGTAACATTGGCAGATAAAGCTATGTCCACTAAGTTGATGGATTCTGGATTGATATCCTTGAATACCATGGCTAGCACAGGCTATTTGTAACAACCCGCATTTTATGTATCGTAGGATCGTAATTTTTTTTTTATTCCCTAAGGGTTGGATCATTCTCATAACTTTTGACTCAGATCGAATTAGGTGCTGAGATCGGTCTCATTGGAAAGGAAACGATGTTTCCGATTATGTTGAGTGGTTACATTAAAGATTTGGCTCAGCGGTTTGGGAGGAATCGCAGTTTTAGTGTTTCACAGTTTGTTGTTCATGTTTTTTAAGCCTTAATGGTATGATTTGGAGAGGCCCATTAGTGGGCTAGTAGGAGGCTATAAATAGGGGGTTAGAGGTATGGAGAGAGGGATACTTTCTTTATTCTCTCATTTGGTTGAGTTTGTGATTGATCCTTGCTCAAACAACTTCACCTCTCCACCATCGAAATTCTAGATCTACATAAGGGAATCGAAGATCTACACCGCTTAAAGCTAGATCTACATCGAGTGAAGACTGATTTCATCAAATTGGAAGATTTGGAGAACATTCTTCACTATCTGGAATCGAGATTCATCATTTTTGTGTTGTTTTGGAGATTGGGTGAGTGATATGCATCTCTCATGCAGATTCAATCAAGTATATGGGTTGTATGATCATAATTTCATCATTTTAAGTCGAATTCACCTAGATCCACATCATGGTATGTCTATTTTCATATGAATCACCTTAGGATCTAATTTGCCACTTAAATGGGTAAATTTTTATGTAATTTTTATGATAACTGATGTTTGGAATGATTGATGATTGTTGTTTGAATTGTTGTTGAATCTTGGTTGAATTGATGATTGAACATGTTGAAATTGATTGGATTTGAGTGCGAGATTTGGTTCGAAATTCGAAAAGTAGTTCTAGTTGTTTTGGCGGGAAAATTGGTTGGTTCTAGTTGGATTTGGGCAGGAAAAATGATGGATCCCTGTGATGACGTGACAAGGCATGGACGTGGCAAGGCATGGATCGTGGCAAGGCATCAACAGTGGTTCAGTGGTAGTGGTCCATCAACAGTGATACAACGGCAGTTGTTCATCAATAGTGGTCCATCAGCAGTGGTCCATCAACAGTGGTCCAGTAGGAATGGTCCATCAACAGTGGTCCATCAGCAGTGGTCCATCAACAGTGGTCCAGTAGCAGTGGTCCATCAATAGTGGTCCTGTAGTAGTGGTTCATTAACATCGGTCCAGTGGTAGTGGTCCATCAACAGTGGTCCAGTAGTAGTGGTCCATCAACAGTGGTCCACCAACTATGGACCAGTAGTAGTGGTCCATTAACAATGGTCCATTGGTAGTGATCCATCAGCGGTGGTCTAGCAGCAGTGGTCCATCAACAGTGGTCCATCAGCAGTGGTCCATCAACAGTGGTCCAGTAGTAGTGGTCCATCAATAGTGGTCCAGTGGTAGTGGTCCATCAACAGTGGTCCAGTAGTAGTGGTCCATTGATAGTTGTCCACCAGTAGTGGTCCATTGGATGGACCGATATTGATCCATCAAGTATGTGACCAAATGATGTCCATTTTTATTGGCTCGATGATGGTTCTAGCTTTGACACGAGTTCAAGTTGGATTGTTCGAAGTGATGTGATGCGTTCGTTGATTGGAGTAAAGCGATGAATGTGAAGACAACTCTAGGGTGTTGAGCTGTGGATAATGGTTACTCAAGGGGGACTTGAGTTGTGAATAGTCGCCATTGATGACGACAAGAGATGCGAAGGCTAAGAGATTATCATTGTCGTAAGTTCTAGCGAAATCAAAGCAGGGGTATTTTGGGTAGTCGTGAAGGGCCTTGTACCTTGGGCAGTTGTGAAGGGCCTAATTGTCGAGATTTGACAAGTCAAACATACGAGTCGTGAAGGCGTATGGAGTTCTCGCTAGAACTGGGGTTACCATTATCCCTTGACATATGGCAGGAGGCCATCATACAATTAACGATGGTTTCAAAGAAGGATTGGCAGTGATAGCAAAAGTAGTTACGGATGTTGGATGTTTGGTTTTTGTTTGTACAGTCTCACGTAGATCATCTGACATCGAAGGAGATGTTTCTTGGGTGCTTTTCTGATATTGGTTTAGACCTCTAGGGCTTGTGCTTGAGGGATGTTGAGCTCGATTAGGATGGTTTACGTAAGATATATAATTTGGTTTGTAACACCCCACCTCCGCTAGGGTCACTCACAAAGGGAATGCACTAGTTTTGGTGGAGTATTAACTAGGTAAACATGCACAGAGATATCACAAGGCAGAACACAAATAAAGCAGCGGTAGAAATTAAAAACCAACTTTTTATTATTTTCCAGAAAAGAGTCAAAAGCTCATATATCCAAGATACAAATTATTCCATTACATCAAGTTCATAATAAAGAAGCATAAACTTAAAACAAGAGTAAATTATTCCCCATAAATAGCAGAAGCAGCCATAGCATAGCCCAAGACCAAACCGTACATGAGCTGTCAGAAAGCAAGCTAAATCCAAGCTAAGAGCTAGTGTTTCCTCCCTGAGAACCTGGGGGGAAGAAACGAAAGAAAAGGAGGCGAAAGAAAAAGGGTCAGTCATAAAGACTGGTAAGCCCTAGTGACTTTCAGTATGAAAACTAGTAAAGGTAATATGATATGTGAAAACTGGAATTAAACATAAGGATGATAACAGAACTTGTAGGATAATTAAGATAACAAGATAAGTCAAGTCTGGCATCGCATATTCAAGGTTCGTTGTACCAACTGTACTAGTATTCTAACCCATATCAAGTATTAACCATGAAATGATCCCTTGGCCCAGTATCATGAAGTGACCCATTACGGGGTCCTACGGTACGATCTACTAATTGATCGGCTCCCTACAAGTACTAGCTCGTCATGTGTCTGTGTCATACGGCCCTATCCTGAAATGTAGTTACCTGTGCTAGGTCCACCATAGGGTGTATCAAGTCCTATGGTGCCAACCACCGACACGAATCAAGCACGCACAGTGTAAATCTATGGGTGCCCAATGCCTGCTTTTTTAACTCCGGACTACGTGCACGACCATAGTCCGCCTGAACCTACAATGGCGCACCTACTCAGTCGTCGTTCTGGTCGCTTACAATCAGCCCAGTAATCGTGCCCCACCCTGCCTAGTTCCAGGGTATCGTGATACATCTAAGTGGGTTACTGCTGAAATGGACCGCGTAACTAGGGTTTCTAATGGGTTAAGTGTTGTCATTCAAATTCGTGACTTAACCCTATCCAAATCATGTATCAAGTTGGTTAAGTGTGTTCAAGCAGTTCATGACTTAACCCTATCAAATCATCGTGTCAAGTTGGTTAAGTATATTCAAGTGGTTCATGACTTAACCCTATCATGTGGCATTAATTCATTAGTGCACGCCAACCTCTCACATTAGACTAACTGTTGTGGTTACTGGATTTGCCGGGCGGTTCCGGGCAGATTTACACCACAACATAGTCTAACCTCGGGTTTTTCGTGAGATATGACCAACTACTCGCATTGGATCCTATTGTTTGCAGCCACTAGATTTGTCGGGCGGTTCCTGGAAGATTTATACTGCAAACTCAACCCAATCTCGAGTTGGCCATTTTCAAGTTTATCTAATTGTCATGCCCATGTTCAAGTTTTTATGTCTAGATTCATGTCCAGTTTTCAAGTCATATTCCATGTCAAATCGTGTCAAGTTCATGTCCATATCCAGGTTCAAGTCATAACAACGTTCATGTTCAAGTTTAAAGCTAATTCATGTTTTACCTAGTCTACCCAAATCGTATTACCATCGCAGGTAAGCTGGAATCGATACAAATAAATCTAATTAGGGAATAACATAAAAAGGGATGGGTATAAGGTGGCAAAAGTGATTACTAGCATAGCATGGTATGACTTGAGATAAAGGATTATAACATTACTAGCATATGGAATATTGGAATTAAACATAAAGATTCCAAATCTAACAAAATAAGGTACTAGTCAAGATAACAGTTGTCATAAGATAATAGTATAGTCATGGTAACGATTGACATAAGATGATAGCACAATCATGGTAACGATTGACATAAGGTGATAGTCAAAAACTTGTGACTAATAGCAGATTCAACATGATAGTATGAGGGGTTTTCTTTTTGATTTACAACATGAATAGGCCCCAAATCAATGTCATAGTAATATTCAAGAGTCAAGATCCAATATGAACGAGAATGAATGTAAACAGTCATCATACATAGGTCCAATTTCAATTTACATCATATTCATATTACATTTACAGTTTAAATCTAAAATTAACTGGGGCTTACAGATCGTGGTTCAAGAATTAGAAAAAGAGAGTCGATAGTTGAATCTTTATATGCTTAGTCAGGTCCTAATAGAAATCCCCCAATCAGCAATTCTCTTAACGCAGTCTCAACGTAGAAGAAGCAGTCCTTTTCTCAAACTTTTCAATCAGAATCAGAGCAGCATAAGGTCGGAAAGAATTTTGTGTAGAGAGACTGGTGTTAAGGACTATATTTATAGGGTCAGATCAACGAATGTGGACAGAAACGAGGCCAAATACATCAAAGTGAATCCAGCTTCAGAAATGGGCTCGGGCACCAGGTCGACCCCCAGGTCGACACTATGGTCGACCTGGTCCTGGGTAGGTCGACTACATAGTCGATCCCCAGGTCGACCTGGTCCTGGGCGGGAAATTTCTCGCCCAGTCCATTCTGAGGTTTGAATTTCGAATTTTGAATTCGAATTGAGCTGTTTTGAACTTGAAAACTTCGAAAGGTCATAACTTGGTCGTACAGACTCCAATTTTTGAAAACTCGGACTCGTTTCCAAGCAGAATTTCGAGACGAACACAATGGCGTGACCCGTTTTCTTTGATTCTTATTTTAAAAAATAATTCTGCCTTGATTTATGGTTATTACATGTTATGAAAACCCGGGTTGTTACATTCTCCCCCCTTAAAGGATTTCGTCCCCGAAATCTCTAAGTTAGGGAGGATGTGTCCTACAATCCATCATCCATCCACTCAAAGCATCATCGAGAGGAAACCATTGTCCTTAAAAGATTTCTAGTGCTGTATGAACATATGCAGAAAGTGTGTGTACATGTACTTATCTAATGCAAAAGATCAGGCGGTTACTGATTCAGTAAACCTCCTTAATGCAAAATATGTTAGTGTCATGAATCCAACATGTATGCTAATTCCTAGCATAGTTCATAATCTCTACATGAGTGCACAAACATCCATCCATATGCAACATCTAAGTGATAGCATAACAAGTTCCATCCATGTACAAGTATAAGCACTCATGCATATGCAACATGAAAATGTGACTGAGCCGATCTAGTGCCTAATGTGTGTCATGCATCCACTAGCAACCACTTGCAACCACTTGCAACCATTTGCAAACATCAACCATAACATGTTTCAATCACATGTTTACATCCATATGGTTCTACCTAAGGTTCTCAAGATAAGATTGAGAAGATAGCAAGACAAACGTAGATAGTAGAAGCATGATACGAAAAGATTTTCAAGTTTATAGGAAAAAGAGATCGAGAATGTACCCTAAAAAAGAAATGGGTAAAGCGCGCGTATCTTTTCTTTGGTTTCCCAAGTTGCGTCTTCTTGGGTTTCACTCCACTGCACTTTCACAAGCTTGACTTCTAGATTCCTTAGCTTCTTAATCTCTGTTCCGAAGATACGAATCGGAACTCGCCTCAATGTTGCTTCTTTTTCCACTTCTATATCTTCAAGGATGCTTGGCTCAACCACTTCGGATGACTCATGCAAACACTTCCGGAGATGCGAGACGTGAAAGACATTGTGTACCCCAGATAATTTCTTGGGTAAGTCTACCTTATAGGCCATCTGTCCAATCCTCTCAGTGATGGGGAACGGTCCTACGAACCTTGGTGCTAGCTTTCCAACTGCCCAAAAACGAACTACATTGCGTAACGGAGAAACTTTTATAAAGACCATATCTCCGACTTCGAACTCTAGGTCTGTCCTTCTCTGGTCCGCATAAGATTTCTGTCTATCTTGGGCCGTTTTCATCCGTCTTCGTATTAACTCAATCTTCTCATAAGTGTCCCTTATCATGTCGGGCCCAAGTATAAGTCTGTCTGTCGTCTCCCACCAACAAGTTGGTGATTTGCACGGTCTTCCATACAGGGCTTCGAACAGTGCCATTCCGATGCTAGCTTGGTAACTATTGTTATATGCAAACTCCACGAGAGGAAGATGGTCTTCCCAAGTACCACCAAAGTCAAGAATACATAGCCTCAGGAGATCTTCTAGTACCCTATTTACCCTTTCGGTTTGTCCATCCGTCTGTGGGTGATAGGCCGTGCTTAAATTCAGTCGTGTTCCCATTGCTTCTTGAAGACTATTCCAGAATTGGCTAGTGAAAATCGGGTCATGATCACTAACTATACTAGAAGGAACTCCATGCAATCGTACTATCTCTCGAAGGTAAATAGACGCTAGCCCTGATGCGGTCCTCTTGCTTTTCACCGGAATGAAGTGAGCACTTTTCGTGAGTCTATCAACTATGACCCATATGCTAGTATTTCTCTTCCGTGACCTAGACAGTCCATCCACGAAATCCATCGAGATACTCTCCCATTTCCATTGCGGAACCTCCAAAGGATGTAATAGCCCACCAGGCTTCTTCGACTCGGCCTTTACTTGTTGGCACACCATGCACCTCGAAACGAACTCTGCCACATCCTTTTTCGTTCCAGCCCAAAAGAAAATGCGTTTCATATCCCTGTACATCTTATCCCCTCCGGGATGTATAGTCATCTTCGAGTGATGCGCCTCTTCGAGAACTTTCCTTACTAAGTTTCCCACTTGTAGGACACATAGTCTTCCATCGCGCCTTAGCCATCCCTTGTCATCTATGGCATACCTACTGAGGTGACTTGACGTCTCACCCCTAATCAGCTTGTCCATGATTTCTACTATTTGTGGGTCTTCCTTCTGTGAAGTCCTTACTTTATCTAGAAGTGTAGGTCTTAACTCAATAGATGCAAACGTAGCAGTCAATGACTCAACAGCAGGTGTAAAATCAAAGGTTGATATAAACTCAAGGCTTTTCCTTTCAACAAACAAGGGGCTCAAAGTCAACCTTTTTCTACTTAGCACGTCCTCCACCACATTACCCTTGCCAGGGGTATAAGCTATATCGAAGTCATATGATGCCAAGAACTCCATCCACCGCTGTTGTCTCAGATTCAAATCTTTCTATGAGAAGAGGTACTTAAGCGATTTGTGGTCAGTATACAGCTCGAACCTCTCCCCTAGAAGATAATGGCGCCAAGCTTTAAGTGCAAAAACAATCGCGGCCAACTCCAAGTCATGCGTGGGATAGTTTTTCTCCTGGACTTTAAGTTGTCTGCCCCCGTGGCATATTACTCTTCCTTCTTGCATTAGGACAGTGCCTAACCCTGTGCCTCAAGCATCTGTGTACACCGTAAACATCTTACCTCCATCGGGTAATGCCAAAACTGGAGCTGTGGTGAGGGCTCTCTTAAATATCTGAAAAGCAGCATCACATTCTATGTCCCATACAAAAGCTAGGTTCTTCTTTGTTAACTTAGTAAGAGGGGCTGAAATCTTAGCGAAGTCCTTAATGAACTTCCTGTAGTAGCCCGCCAAACCGAGAAAGCTCCTCATCTCCGTTGCATTCTTAGGAATTTTCCAGTCCTGTACCGCAACTACCTTTGCAGGGTCCATGTCTATGCCTTGCTTAGAAACTACATGCCCAAGGAACCGAACTTCCTTCCTCCAAAAATGGAATTTGGAAAACTTAGCCTTTAACTGGTGTGCTGTAAGTGTTTCCATGACTTCCTTGAGATGCCTAGCATGCTCTTCTTCATCTTTTGAGAAGATCAAAATATCATCCACGAAAACTACCACAAACTTGTTAAGGAACTCCCGAAACACCCTACTCATCAAATCTACAAAGTACGCGGGTGCATTCGTCAGTCCAAACGGCATGACGAGCCATTCGAAGAACCCATCTGGAGTCCTAAACGCAGTTTTGTCAATGCTATCCTCAGCCACTCTAAGCTGATGGAATCCTATAGCCAGATCGAGTTGAGAGAAAACAGATGCTCCCACAAGCTGGTCAAACAAATCATCTATTCTTGGTAGTGGGTGCCTATTCTTCTTTGTCAGCTTGTTTAACTCACGATAATCTATGCATAGACGAAGCGATCCATCCGCCTTAGTAGCGAATACCACTGGAGCACCCCATTCAGAAATGCTTTGCCTTATGAAATTTTTTCTCAAGCAACTCATTAACTTGTTTACTGAGCTCTCTTCTTTCTCGCGGGGCCATGTGCCTAACAGGCAATGAAACTGGCTTGGAATTATCGACAAGATAAATTCGGAAGTCTATCTCGCGTTTAGGAGGTAACCCCCTCACTTCATCAAATACATCTGGATATTCTCGGACCACTCTTACAGATTGCAAATTATCGTCGGACGAGTCAAGGGATTCAAGATAACACAACATGACCGGACCCTTAGGGTTACAAGAAATTTCAAGGGTATTACCAAGGCGAGTCATGAGCCTCACTACCCTTCGTTCACAATCAAGAATGGCTCCATATTCAGATAGCCAATCCGTACCTAGGATCAAACCGTATCCCATGAATCCGAGAACATAAGCATTACACGTGAATTCTACGCTTAAGATAGAGATCCTCAAATCCACACACATCATAGATAAATGGGCAGAGCCCCCAATTGGATTTGAAACTATAACGGGATCCTCAACCAAACTAGTACTTAGGTGCAGATTTTCAACAATATCAGAAGAAATAAAAGTATGCGATGCGCCAGAGTCAAATAAGGTTCGAACAGGAAAGTCAGAAATGTAAACAAGGCTTTCTACGGAAATATTACTACCTCGGTCAAGAGCTGGAGTGGTGTTGAGAGCATGCAACTGCCCTCTAGAAGGTCCTGCTCGCTGGGTCTGCCCTTGCCCCTGCCCTTGCTTCTTGGGGCAGTCCTTGCTGATGTGTCCAGTATCTCTACAATGAAAGCATTCACCCAACTTCCTCTTCTTCTTTCTACAGTCTTTAGCTAGACGTCCAGTGATACCGCAAAAGTTGCACTTCCTCGTCTCATGGGGTTAGTTGTTGCCCTTGTTATTTTTGTTATTCTTGTTGTTCCCCTTCTTGAATTCAGCTTTCTTATTCTGAGTCTCATTAGGCTTAACCTCCTTCCTGCTATTCTTGTCTTCCTCATGGAGTAGAGCCATATCTACCAAGCTTTCAAAGGTCGCCCACATGGGTATATGAGTTAGGGCCAAACTGTGTAGTGGCTCGTTCAATCCTCGAGAAAAACGTACAGCCTTTTTCTGGGCTACGTTGACCAAATCCAAACCGAACCGAGCAAGCTGATTAAACTTATTCACGTACTCTCTAACAGACATGTCCCCTTGCTTGAGTGCTAGGAACCTCTCCATCTGAAGGTTCTCTTCTGCTGATGATAAGAATTTAAGCCCAAACCTCTCTCTAAAGTCTGCCCATGTATCAACTGGCCTGGTAGCGTTGGTGACTTCCCACCAAAATGCAGCTTCCACATTCAACAACCATGCTTCCAACTGAACTTTCCTATGGTCCTCCATATCAAAGATAATGAACAAGTCTTCCGTCTCCTTTAGCCAATTTCATGCCTCAACAAAGGTTTCAGTTCCAACGAAGTTCTTGCCGCCCATTGCTTTAAAGTCTTTGCATATTTTGGCAAAGGCGGTACCAGGAGGAGGAGGAACCGCGACCACTGGGGGAGGAGGAGGAGAGATGTCTGTCGTGCCTGCGTCATTGGCCCTGGCTTCTAAGTACCTTCGGAACCATCCAGGCACGGGTATTCCCTCAGGCAGGTTAAGATCAGCCATGCTGAAAAACAAAAAGAAAAGATTCAAATGAGGAAACAAAGGGAAGTGCTAATGGCTTCTTAGAGAATAGCCTCTTTAAACATAAAACTTTTCTTGAAAAATGCTTCTTTATAAATGGTTTTGAAAATAGTTTCAAAAGGTTTTTAAAACTTTTGCCCAGCCTGGTAACCTTCTGCTCTGATACCAAATGTAACACCCCACCTCCGCTTGGGTCACTCACAAAGGGAATGCACTAGTTTTGGTGGAGTATTATCTAGGTAAACATGCACAGAGATATCACAAGGCAGAACATAAATAAAGCAGCGATAGAAATTAAAAACCAACTTTTTATTATTTTCCAGAAAAGAGTAAAAAGCTCATATATCCAAGATACAAATTATTCCATTACATCAAGTTCATAATAAAGAAGAATAAACTTAAAACAAAAGTAAATTATTCCCCATAAATAGCAGAAGCAGCCATAGCATAGCCCAAGACCAAACCGTACATGAGCTGTCAGAAAGCAAGCTAAATCCAAGCTAAGAGCTAGTGTTTCCTCCCTGAGAACCTGAGGGGAAGAAACGAAAGAAAAAGAGGCGAAAGAAAAAGGGTCAGTCATAAAGACTGGTAAGCCCTAGTGACTTTCAGTATGAAAACTAGTAAAGGTAACATGATATGTGAAAACTGGAATTAAACATAAGGATGAAAACAGAGCTAGTAGGATAATTAAGATAACAAGATAAGTCAAGTCTGGCGTCACATATTCAAGGTTCGCTGCACCAATTGTACTAGTATTCTAACCCATGTCAAGTATTAACCATAAAATGATCCCTTGGCCCAGTATCATGAAGTGACCCATTACGGGGTCCTACGGTACGATCTACTAATCGATCGGCTCCTTACAAGTCCTAGCTCGTCATGTGTCTGTGCCATACGGCCCTATCTTGAAATGTAGTTACCTGTGCTAGGTCCACCATAGGGTGTATCAAGTCCTTTGGTGTCAACCACCGACACGAATCAAGCACGCACAGTGTAAATCTATGGGTGCACAATGCCTGCTTTTTCAACTTCGGACTATGTGCACGACCATAGTCCGCCTGAACCTACAATGGCGTACCTACTCAGCCGTCGTTTTGGTCGCTTATAATCGGCCCAGTAATCGTGCCCACCCTGCCTAGTCCCAGGGTATTGTGATACATCTAAGTGGGTTACTGCTGAAAAGGACCGCGTAACTAGGGTTTCTAATGGGTTAAGTGTTGTCATTCAAATTCTTGACTTAACCCTATCCAAATCATGTATCAAGTTGGTTAAGTGTGTTCAAGCAGTTCATGACTTAACCCAATCAAATCATCGTGTCAAGTTGGTTAAGTATATTTAAGTGGTTCATGACTTAACCCTATCATGTGGCATTAATTCATTAGTGCACGCCAACCTCTCACATTAGACTAACTGTTGTGGTTACTGGATTTACCAGGCGGTTCCGGGCAGATTTACACAACATAGTCTAACCTTGGGTTTTTCGTGCGATATGACCAACTACTCACATTGGATCCAATTGTTTGCGGCCACTGGATTTGCCGGGCGGTTCCAGGCAGATTTATACTGTAAACTCAACCCAACCTCGAGTTGGCCATTTTCAAGTTTATCTAATTGTCATGCCCACGTTCAAGTTTTCATGTCTAGATTCATGTCCAGTTTTCAAGTCTTCCATGTCAAACCGTGTCAAGTTCATGTCCATATTCAGGTTCAAGTCATAACAACGTTCATGTTCAAGTTTAAAGCTAATTCATGTTTTACCTAGTCTACCTAAATCGTATTCCCATCGCATGTAAGCTCGAATCGATACAAATAAATCTAATTAGGGAATAACATGAAAAGGGATGGGTATAAGGTGGCAAAAGTGATTACTAGCATAGCATGGTATGACTTGAGATAAAGGATTATAACATTACTGGCGTATGGAATATTGGAATAAAACATAAAGATTCCAAATCTAACAAAATAAGGTACTAGTCAAGATAACAGTTGTCATAAGATAATAGTACAGTCATGGTAACGATTGACATAAGATGATAGCACAATCATTGTAACGATTGACATAAGGTGATAGTCATAAACTTGTGACTAATAGCAGATTCAACATGATAACATGAGGGGTTTTCTTTTTGATTTACAACATGAATAGGCCCCAAATCAATGTCATAGTAATATTCAAGAGTCAATATCCAAGATGAACGAGAATTAATGTAAACAGTCATCATACATAGGTCCAATTTCAATTTACATCATATTCATATTACATTTACAGTTTAAATCTAAAAATAACTGGGGCTTACAGATCGTGGTTCGAGAATTAGAAAAAGCAAGTCGATAGTTGAATCTCTATATGCTTAGTCAGGTCCTAATAGAAATCCCCAAATCAGCAATTCTCTTAACGCAGTCTCAACGTAGAAGAAGCAGTCCTTTTCTCAAACTTCTCAATCAGAATCAGAGCAGCATAAGGTCAGAAAGAATTTTGTGTAGAGAGACTGGTGTTAGGGGCTGTATTTATAGGGTCAGGTCAACGAATGTGGACAAAAACGAGGCCAAATACATCAAAGTGAATCCAGCTTCAGAAATGGGCTCGGGCACCAGGTCGACCCCACGTCGACACTATGGTTGACCTGGTCCTGGGTAGGTCGACTACATAGTCGACCCCCAGGTCGACCTGGTCCTGGGCGGGAAATTTCCCGCCCAGTCCATTTTGAGGTCTGAATTTTGAATTTTGAATTTGAATTGAGCTGTTTTGAACTTGAAAACTTCGAAAGGTCATAACTTGGTGATACAGACTCCCATTTTCGAAAACTCGGACTTGTTTCCAAGAAGAATTTTGAGATGAACGCAATGGTGTAACCCGTTATCATTGATTCTTAAATTAAAAATTAATTCTGTTTTGATTTATGGTTATTAAACGTTATGAAAACACGGGTTGTTACATGGTTGCTATGATTGCTATTGCTAGGTTACTTTTGATTGCCATGAATGAATGGTTGTTCTAGTTTCCATGAATATATGGTTGAAATGATTGCATGTAAAGGCTATCACTGTTAGATGTAGGGAAGGCTGGTTTGGGTTCTTCTCTGATGTTGGGTAGATTGGTTTATTAATCTACCTATTTTCATATACTTTATTGATGATGTTAGATAGCTGTTTTATCGCTCACTATGACTGTTGTATGACTCAAGGTTTTATGTTTCCTCTTATTACCTTGGGTAGTTCATCTACGATGTTTGGATAGGTAGACACAGTAGAAGGTTGTAGTTGGTAGATCTTAGAGGACAAAGCTGTTGATCGAAGATGAGCTGGAGGCTTGCGTATTAGTTTTATTACTATAGATATTGGGTGTTTCCATTGTTGTTCTATTTGATGCATTCTCTGAGGGTTATGTAGTGAGGCTTCATGTACAGACTTCTAAAGTGTATTCCAAAGTTGTATGGATATTTTTCGGATGATATGAAAGTTTGGATTTCTGCTATGTGATGCTTCACTATTTCTGCCTTTTTTATATGTTCTATTATATTTTATTCTTGCACTGTGAGTTCTATCATAGGTACCGCTTGTGTTTACCTACTCTGATGATCGTCCATAGCTGTCTGGCACATCTTTCAATGCATTATTCCTCTTGTTTAGTGCGGAGGTTATGGGCGGTCATCAGACTATTCATGTCTGTTAGGGAGCCGATCACTGGGTAGTAATCAGGTTAAAACCTAGTCCTGATATTCTTATAGTTAGTGTTGAAATTCTTATTTGGGATCTGAATGAGAAGCTTATCCGATCTTACCTTATCTCGTTTATTTTGTACTTGTATATTTTACTGTATTTTGATGTCCAATATTATTAATTTGTCTTGATACTTCTTTATCTTATGCTTATGTTAAAAATCACAGGAACGCGCCAGACTTTATGTCTGACCTATTTTGTTTTTCCTTCTCTCTCTTCCTTTCCCCTCAGGTTCTCAGGATGGTGGACTACATCAGTGGCTGTGATTCTTAGATTCAGCCTGGACTTGGACTTTTTCTTATTTGATGTATTGTTTTGATTTCTGTTCTATGACTATTATTGTAACTCATGAGGGATATGACTTTTATGGTTTTGTACTTATACTCTGATGACTTATTTCCATGAGACAGATGTTCTACGATTATGACTCTATGGTATTTGAAAACTGTAATATTTTACTTGATTTCATAGTAAAAGTTTGAAAAGTTTTTCCCCATGCATTTTATATTATGTCTTGTCAATTTTAGCCTCTATGTTGTTTCTTTATACCTATTATGCTTCACAGAACCTAATGTATCCTCATATGGGTGACATAGAGGGATGTGGGGTGTCATATTTGGTATCAGAGCCTAAGGTTACAAGACTAGAGAAAAAGTTTTGAAAAGGTATTTTCAAAGTAAATATTTTGAAGTAAAACCTATTTTTGAAAAATATACCCCCTCAAGTCATTTACAATATTCCTTCGATCTCTTTTTGAATTCTTGTTTCTTCTCTTTTCAGCATGTCTGGGGCTTCTAATTTCCCCAAGGGCATTCACATTCCAACATGGTTCCATAGGCATGTAGATACTACGACACCTACCGAAGTGCAAGGAAATGTCCCACCCTCAACTACAACCATGGTAGTTCTTCCCAATCCTATAGTCAACTTCTCTTAGCTTTGTAAAGACTTCTGCGCAATGGACGACAAAGCATTTCGAGGAATGGAGAGTTACGTGCAGGCGTGCAATTGGCTTAGGAAGACAGAGAATGTGTTTGGATTGTTGGAGCTAGACGATAGGAGGAAGACTCAGTTGGCCGCCTAGCAATTGAAAGACGAAGCATTATATTGGTGGGAGGTGACTTAGGCAAGGCAGGTGGTGGTCACTTGGGATGAGTTACATTCAAGATAAGGTTTTTATCACATGTTGAGGAAGGAATACAAATGGAGAAGTTCTTAAATCTGAAGCAAGGAAGTATGACGATGAAGGAAATGTCAACATCTTTAATCAATTAGCAAGGTTTGGCTTGGATTAAATAAACACTCCTCATAAGAAGGCTTTAAAATTCACAAAAGGGTTGAATCAACCACTTCAAGGATTGGCGATGACACATATCCCTGTGGGAGCTACTTTTGAGAGGTTGGTGGATATGGCTTTGATGCATAAGAATAGTAAAAGGGACAAGCAAGAGGTTACGATTTAAGAGGCTAAGCCCAAAACTGAGAAGAAGAAGTGGTGGCCCAAGAAGGGGGCAGCAAAGAAGGGAGGAAAACCTGGTAAAGAACAAATCAAGATAGAGGTTAAGTGTCATGGCTGTGAAAATATAGGGCACTTTGTTAGAGAGTGTAGGAAGACTAAGAATGCTTGTTTCAGTTGTAGACAAGTTGGACATTACACCAAGTAGTGTCTGTAACACCCCACGTTTTCTGAAAACATTAAAGTAATAAATTAAAGAATAATTAATTTCAAATATAAGAATTAAGGGAAACGGGTTATGCCATTGCGTTCTTCTCGGAATTCTGCTTGAGATAGAGTCCAAGTTTGCGTAAATCGGAATTCGTATGAAGGATTTATGACCTTCAGAAGATTCAGGAATATAAATAAACATCTAAGAATAAAGTTCAGAAAATTCAAAATTCAAAATCAGAAGCAGAAGCGGGCTGGGAGGGAAATTTCCCGCCCAAGGCCAGGTCGACCAGAGTGTCGACCTCCCCCCATACAGGTCGACCTGGAGGTCAACCTCCCCCTCGGGTCAGATCTGAAAACTGACATGTTTTCTCCTATGACGAATTGCTGTGTCATCAGGGCTTATGTGGCACGTTCTGGTTGGTTCTCTTAGGTTTGAATGGCTATATTTGCTCTAGGTTAATCTGACAGCTCCTATTAAATCAAACTTCTATATAAGCAACCTAAATCTAAACCCTAAAGCCACACAAAAATATTCCTAAGACCGTCATGCTGTTAGTACTTGGCCTAGAATATCCGCCATTCTCCTTCAACTAGAAAGAAAGTTAGGAATTACAAATCAAGTCTAATTCAACTAAGAGAATTCAACGTCTACAATAAAGGAGAGCTATTCAAATTCAGAATACAAATCCCAGAACACAAGACTAGTCTCCTTTTTGTAAGTCCAGTTATCATTTAGACCAAAACGATATTAGAACTGTGACTAAATAACTGGACGTAGAACATCGCCTAATGTTAATCTATGCCTATCCTTTTTGCTAAAATTGAATTGATTAGGACCATGACTCTTATCATGTTTGTGATCATGTTGTATCTAATATAATGATAAATATTAAATGCTTTGCAATGAATCCATATGTTATATAATTCGTCAACGACATATTATGTTGTATACTTTCGCGATGACATAAATTGGCGATGACATATTATAATTTGGCGACGACACATCATATTGTGTAACTTGGTGATGACATACCATATTGTATAATTTGGCGATGGATATCATATTGTGTAATTTGGCGATGACGTTCCATATTGTATAATTTGGCGATGGATATCATATTGTGTAAATTGGCGATGACATACTATGTTGTATAATTTGGCGATGACATTTCATGTCGCATGGTTTGGTAATGACACCTATATGTTGTATGTCAATTTGGGAATTTTATGCAAGTTCCACCATGATCACATATATGACCAAAACTATATGCTAATATGATTAGGTTCATGTTAGATTTGATCCAACTAATTTGCAAAGTTCACAATTACATGCCTAACTTTAAGTTTATGTAGTTCTATGTAAAACCCCTATTTCATGATTCATGTTAAGTAGATCTAAATTTGCAAGTTCATAATTAAATGTATATTGTTCTATGCCATATTCATATGATACATGTGTAGTTAGATCCATATTTTTATGATGTTGGAATTATTACATGTTCCTCCTTTTCCCCTTTTGTGTATAAGTTAGGCTATATATCGAGCCTAACATTTTACGTGATTTATCCGAACGTTTAACGGGGGTAACGTTGGGTAAAAAAAATATGAAATTACATATAATTGGCATATTTGGCTCATGAACATGTAAATGTTTTATGGCACAAAGTGGTATAAATTTTTATACCTAAAATTATGAACTTGATTCAAAAGAGAAAGTGGGGCTTGACTTGAATGACAATAATTTACATATAAATATAAAGAGGTAAATATGTAAATTTAGAAAAGACTAATATGCCTAACCCGAGATTAGATTGAGTTACGGTGTAAGACTGCCCGGAACCGCCCGGTACATCCAGCAACTGTAACAATATATATCTAATGTGGGAGGTTAGTGCATCAAGCCCAAAAGAACCCAAGGTTAGACTGAGTTGCGATGTAAAACTACCCGGACCCGACCGACATATCCAGTGACCGCAACAATGCCTATCTAATGTGAGTGGTTGGTGCTTTAATGAATAAATTAAAGCTAATTCAGGAATGGTAGGTTTAAGTTAATTAAGGCAACACTTAACCAATACAACATGTTAACTAAACGGATGGGCGGGGTTAGGTTAACTTGGACACTTAACCAATTTAACATGTTGATTAGGAAACCCTAGTAACGGGGACCCATTTCAGCAGTAACCCACATAGATGTATCATGGCACCCTTAACTAAGCAGGGTGGGGCACGATTACTGGGCTGATTATAAGCGGTCAAAACAATGGCGGTTGGTGCATCAGTGTAGGTTCTGACGGAGTATGGGCGTGCACGTTCTCCGTAGTGGAAAAAGCAGGCACTATGCATCAGTAATTATACACCGTGCATCTTGAATCGTGTCGGGTTGACACCATAGGATTTGATACACCCCGTGGTGGGACCAGCACAGGTATCTACAATCGACCAGGGCCATATGACACAAGTGGTAAATGCGTGCGAGTAGGAGCCGATCGATAAAAAGGAATCACTGGGTTTGAACCCATGATAATGGTTGAAATATCTAGTAGGTGCAGAGAACATGGACATGAGTGCAATAATATGATTAGTTTATCTTACCTTGTTTAACTTGCCTTATCTTATGTTACCTTATTTTCTTGTTATTGTCCTGTGTCCATCTTATTCAAGTCATGGTTCTCTTATCAGTTTACATGCTGAATAATCACTGGACTTACCAGACTTATGTCTAACCCATTTTTCTTTCGCTCTCTTTTCTTCCGTTTCCCCACCCAAAGGTACCCAGGGAGGGAATAACTCAGCTTAATTTGGATCGTTCATCTTTCCAAGCTTGAAGACTTTGTGATGTATAGCTTGGAACCTCTTATCTATGGCTATGGCTTTGGACACACTACTACTTGGGGATTTATGCTGTTTTATTGTGTTTTATGCTTCTTTATGTAATAATCAAGGCAGAGATTTTTATGTAATGACTTGTAAGTTGATTTGAAACAGTTTGCTGTAATGTTTTGTTATGAACCATGTTTGAAATAAAGTTAGTTTTTCCGCTGCTTATATATGTCTGTCTTGTAAATTATCTATGTCTTTTAACTACAATGCTCCACCAAAGTTAAGGCATTCCCTTTGTGAGTAACCTTAACGGAGGTGGGATGTTTCACTTGGTATCAGAGCAAAGGTTTACCAGATCAGATAAAATTTTTGAAAACTGTTTTTCAAGAAGTTTAAAGAAGCAATTTTCAAGAAAAAGTGTTTTATTTTAAAAAGGCATAATCCCCCAAAACCATATGCACTATCTTTATATCCTTTGTTTTGAATCTTTCCTTTTTCGTTTCAGCATCTCTGGGGATCATAACCTTCCAGAGGGCGTGCCAGTACCTGGCTGGTCCAGAAGGTACCTAGAGGCTAGGGCCAATGTTGTAGGTCCAGCAGACGTTCCTCCTCCCCCAGTTGTTGCGGTTTCTCCTCCTCCTCCTCGTGTAAATGCTTTCTCAAAAATATGTAGGGACTTTCAAGCCATGGGCGGAAAGAACTTCAATGGAAATGAATCCTTCGTGGAAGCAAGAAACTGGCTCAAAGAAACTGAGGATTTGTTCGATATCTTTAAAGTGGATGATAGGCAGAAGATACAGTTGGTCGTATGGTTGCTCAAAGACGAAGCTTCCTATTGGTGGGAAGTCACTAACGCTGAAAGACCAGTTGAAACTTGGATGGATTTTAGAATGAGTTTTGAAAAGAAATTCCTCTCACAAGCTGAATGAAGCCTATAAATGGAGAAGTTCTTAGCTCTCAAACAGGGGAGTATGTCGGTCAAGGAATACGTTAACCAATTCAACCAGCTGGCTAGGTTCGGATTGGGGTTAGTGAACACTCCACATAAGAAGGCTCTTTGTTTTGTTAAAGGATTGAGTGAGCCACTGCACAGCGTAGCTATGTCTCATATACCTATGGGTGCAACTTATGAGAGACTGGTGGACATGGCACTGTTACAAGAAGAAGATAAGGTTGGCAAGAAAGAGACAAAGGCGGAAGTACCTTAAGATAAGAAAGGGGAAGGATCACAGAGCAAGAAGGCATAATCCAAGAAGGGCGGGAAGAACAGCAAACCCCATGACAAGAGGAAGTGTAATTTTTGTGGCATTTCTGGACATCTGGTTAAGGACTGCAGAAAGAAGAAGATGGGTGGTTGTTTCCATTGCGGCGAGGCAGCACACATGGCTAGGGACTACCCAAGAAAGCAAGGCAAGGGCAAGGTCAGAGAGATGGATCTACTTCTGGAGGGTAGGTTCACACTCTCATGGCACCTCTTGTAACACCCCACATCCGTTAGTGTCACTCACAAAGGGAATGCACTAAGTTCTGTGGAGTATTTAGGGTAAAAGATGCGGATAAATTACAAGACAGACAGAAATTAAACAGCGGAAAATAAAACTTTGCTTTATTGATAAAATAGTTTGTACAATGGTTTCTTTACAATATCAGAGTATCATATGTCTTACAAAATAAAGAAGCATAAAAACAACATTTATATTCCCCGATTTTAGCAAGAGCCATCCATAGCATCTGAAAAGAGAATCCAAGCAAACTTCGACAAATGTTCAAGCTGGGAAAGAGTGGCAGTCCAACTTAACCTGAGCTAAACCATTCCCTCCTTTACTACCTGGGGGGGGGGGGGGGGACGGAAGAAAAAGAAGACGAAAGAAAAACAGAGTCAGACATAAAGCCTGAGTAAGTTCAGTAACTTCTAGCATGTGAATATGGAAAAACAAAACGACATGAATTAACTGAATACAAGATTACACCATGACGATAGGGTCAACAAGATTAGACAAGGTAGTCACAAGATATGCTAAGATAAGATAAACTGGATATGCTCTAATACTTTCGCCGCTTCGCTATTTCCTTGTTATACTGGTTTCTATATCTCTGCACTGCCTATCTAGTGTCCCAACTAGTAACGATAACGTGATCCCAATCCCTGTATTTTCCATTGCCTTCCGGCATACATTCAATATTTATTACCTAGATCTAATCTTGGATTTTCTATCCAGTGCTTTCTAGATTCAACTAAAGTTTACGCTATCTGCTGAATGCTTCTCGGATTCAGGATATATGCCACCTAGTTCAACTAGGAATTATGGTACCTGTCGAACGATGCCCCCAAGTCTAGGACACACTACCTAGAGTGGTATATGTTCCTATACTTCCCCACGCATGTATCGCGAATCGTTGTCGCTTGTCTAGATGCACATGTCCCGTAATGTGCGACCAGAGTCCTGTGTCAGGGCAAATCAAGGAATACAGAACTCGGTCGGGAGCTTTCAGATGTCTGCCGATGCAGATGCTAAGGTCTGTTTTTATTCCAGTGGCTATGGTCCCGCTTGACCCCTCCCTCAACTAATGAAAGGCACACCTTGTAAAATGAGAACTATATGCCGGCCCCCGGTGCCCCACTATCCTATGGCCATCCTCACCCATAACTAGATAGCAAGTATATGGTATTTTGGAGTTCTCCGCCTTTCCGCTTCACGTATCTCGATTGACTCAAGATGGATGGTAGACGACGAGTCGCTATCACAGGGCTACCGTTTGCTCGCCGAATCACGCCGGTCCATCCTAGTCTTTAGGTTGCCATGTATTGCAACCAAGGCATAACCCTGGTTCTTCTACGCAGACCTTAACCTCTGTGGGCCCAGACGGATCATCTACAGCCTCATAGAGGGATACCAAGAGTACCCTCACGTCCCCTCGAAGCCTCGGGCTTCGTAACCCAACTCGTTGGAGCCTTCTTTCTACTCAGACGGACATTCGCTCCTTCCCGTGTTATACTAAGAATTACTACTTAGTTTTACTAACTAAGATTTACCCCTTAGTTTCCAGAATCGTTGTTTTCTTAACTAAAGTTTACTACTTAGTTCCCTTTCCTGTCAATTTGGATTGGTTAAGTGTCATTAGTCAATTCAAGCCAACTTAACCCTCTTCATTCATCCTATTATACCGGTTAAGTGTTATCAGTAATTCATGTTGACTTAACCCCACCACAAACCAAGTTATATTGGTTAAGTATTTCTTATTACTTAACCCTACCCATTCACCCTGTATTGGTTAAGTGTTCCTTTTTAACTTAACCTTGCCCGTCTGTCTTAACTAACATGTTATTAATGGTTAAGTATTATCCATTCATGTTTTAGACTTAACCTCATTCCTTTATCACAACCTAATGGTTAAGTGTTCAGGTTTACTTAACCCTACAGTCTAGCCCAGCTAACATATCAAAATTGTCTAAGTGTATTAGATTTTACTTAACCCCAACCTCTAGTCTAGTTAACACAATAATTTGGCTAAGTGTATCCTTAGTTACTTAACCCCTACAAATCTTGTCCTGTTACCATGTAAAGTTGGTTAAGTATCCCTATGGACTTAGCCCTCCCATCCTAGCTTAACTGTGTTAAATTGGTTAAGTGTTCCTATGGACTTAACCCTCCCATTCTAGCTTAACTGTATGGCCATAACCCCACCCACCAGTCTGGTTATCATGTTGAATTGGGTTAAGTGTCTTAGTTAACTTAACCCTACTATTCTTGTTCTAGCTTTAACTAAATTAATTAAAGCCGCTACCACTCACATTAGACAGGTATTGTTGCGAATACTGGATGTGCCGGTTGGTTCCGGGCAGGTTTACATCGCAACTCAGTCTAACCTCGGGTTAGGCATATTCGTATTTTCTAAGTTCAAAGGGTTTCAATTTATTTTCAAATCAAGTTTTGAAAGTAACCATCCCGTTCGTCGGATCAGTTAGGGATAGCCAGGGAGAGCAGGAAACTTGTATTTTCCAAACTCAAGCCTAGACACTATCCTCTCTGTCACCCTAGAACTTTTAATAAACCTTTAATTTTGTCTAAATTTACATTTCCTCTTTTAGGACAAATTCTATAAGTAAATTAATCCTAATTTACTTATTTCCCAATTACTCTTTTAATGTAAATTGTCAACATTTATTCTTATGGCCCATATCCCCTTCTAAATCATATTTATGCTTTTTGGTATGTAAACTATACCAATTAAGTGTCACTAACCATGATTTTGCTAAACCTGACGGTTATTCCCAATTATGGCCAATCTCAAATTTATACCAATATACTTATTACGCCAAATTAGCTAATCCAATCCTGATTTAACATTCTAATTACAGTTCACGTCAAACTAGACTTATTATTCTAATTCATAGCTCATGTAAATGCTAGATTTACAAGTCAATACTAGACTCAGATTACACATCCTATAATTCATGTTAAATTTATCCAATTTGTATTTCTATGAACATTCCATAATTCATGTTCCCAATTTATGCCAAATTCCAAGTTTATAACTATATTTTTAGTACATTTCACATTATGCCCAAATCGTATTCCCACCGTTCGTATAATTGCGATTCAAATTAGATTATGGATAAACCTAGACTCGTAGAAAATAGGGAATGAACCAAAGATGCTATGAAAAAGGATGGACATAATAACTGGCATAAAAAGGGTTGAATAACGACGTCAGTTCAAGAACATGGGTAGACCTAACTTAATAGGTAAATTCCCAGGGTCTAAAACCAAGGATAGACAAAATAGAGATGCAGGTTCAAGAACATGGGTAGACCTAACTTAATAGGTAAATTCCCAAGGTCTAAAACCAAAGAAAACCAAGGACGACCAGAATAAATAATCGGGTTTAGACCCAACCTCATAATCACAGAACTTAAGCAACAGATGTCCTTGTTTTGTCATAGGCAATAGTTTATGTTTCCTAATCAAAGGCATAGGCTTAGTCAAGGAAATAATCCTCATAGTCACAGTCACAGTCATAGGCAATGTTCATAGTCATAGGCAATGTCCATAGTCATAGGCACTGTTCATAGTCATAGGCAAATGTTCATGGTCATAGGCATATGGTTTTAAGGTCCATAGTTTCATAGTCATGGTCTATTTTGTCCTCGAATCATAACAGTTCTTAATTAAGTTCAAGAGTATAGGCACTGATTCGAATAGAGAGAGAGAGAATTGGCATATTCTTTTATTCCTTTAATTTCATGTCACGAACAAAGAAAAACGTTCAAATCTAGAAATAACTGACTTACAGAGATTAGATCAGAACAAAAAGATGGCGTTGCTAAGATTCGTAGAAAAACAGTCGTTGTAGTCGTTTGAATCTTCACTTGAATTCTAGCTTGAATTTCCTCTTCTTGAAAGTCTTTGAGCAGTATCTCCTCATCTTGATTTATTTTATATATATTATTTATTTATATATTTTATCAGAGGCAGCATAAGGATAGAAAAGAATTGTGAATAGAGAAGGAGACTAGGGCTGTTTATATAGTGTAAGGCGGACGAACCTGGTCGGAAAGCGTGACCAAATACATCAGAACGAACCAGAGCAGAAAGCTGGAAAAACAGGGGGGTCGACCCCCAGGTCGACTATGTAGTCGACCTGGGTAGCCCAGGTCGACTACCCAGTCGACCTGGGTGTCTTGGGCGGGAAAATTCCCGCCTGGGCCAATCCGACCCGATTTTGAAATTTGAATTTCGCTGAATCTTCCGAAGGCCATATCTTCCTCATACGGACTCTGATTTACGCAAACTAGGACTCGTTTTCATGCAGAATTCCGAGACGAACGCAATGGCGTAGCCCGTTTCCCTTGATTTTGATTTTAACTTTCAATTCTGCCTTGACTGGTGAATCCTAGCGTTGTAGAATTACGGGGTGTTACATTCTCCCCCACTTAAAAGGATTTCGTCCCCGAAATCTTCAAGTTAGGAAGAATGTGTCCTACCATCCAATCACCCATCTACTCAACCATTCAATCACAGGCATTCATTGTCCTTAAAAGATTTTTAATGCTTTCATGTTCATATGCATTGTGTGTGTATATGTCTTTATCTAATGCAAAATCAGGCGGTCTACTGATTCAGTTGACCTCCTTAATGCAAATCATGTCAGTGCCATGCGTCCAATCATGTATGCAAGCATCCCTAGTTATGTAAATACTACATGTGTGCATAGCCATTCATCCATATGCAACGTCCATATGATATCACATCAAGTTCAACTTATAAACAAATACATATCTGTAAATGCAATATGAAAGCGTCTGAACTTGATCTAGTGTCTAATACGTATGCATATGCATTCACGAGCAACCATTAGCAACCACTTGCAACCATTCAACCATAACATGGTCCAAATACATGTTTACATCCATTGGCTTCTACCTAAGGATCGAAGATACGACCTAGGTGATATACTTTGGAAAGAGAGAAATAATTTTGCGTAAAGCTCTTAAAACAAAGAAATCAAGGATGCACCCTCAAGGAAAAGGGTATGATGCTAGTATCTAGCCTTCTTGAGCTTTACTCCACTGTATCTTAACTAATTTAACCTCACGATTGTGAAGTTCCGGATCTCCATTTCCAAAATAAACAGATGTCAATCACGGTACCAAGTATATGTACTAAGATGATTAGAGGTTTCCCTCTTATCCGCCATGCCATAACTATAAGAGTCGAAAGGTCACTACGTGCTCTTTGGAGTGCTTGCCACAACTATTCATCTCTCACGCAAACCATCCAAACCGAACTCGACATTCCTCAAGTACAAGCCCCAAAGGCCTAAACCAATATCAGACAAGCACCCAAGGAATATCTCCTCCGAATTTAGATGATCTACGTGAGATGATATAAGCAAACTCGATAGCTATTCTCAAATCCCTACTAACCAAAAATAAACTGGTCGGACCACCAATTGGATTTGAGACTCTAGTGGGATCTTTCTACTATACAAGTACTATGGTGCAGAAACCCAGCTATGGAAGTGGATATGAACAAATGAGAAGCGCTGGAACGTAAGGAAAGAGTACAAACAGTAAAACTAGACTCTTCCAACAGAACTCTACTACCTTTCCCCTAGGTACGCTGGGTGGTGAAAGTATGTACTTGCCCTTCTGAAAATCATGTTCCTCGTTCTTGCCCTTGTCCTTAATTATATGCCTTATCCTTACCCTAGTAAAGATACTTCCTCTTGTCTTAGGTTTTATAATTTCTTCCTCCTTCGTGAGCTAAATCTACATCCATGAATTCCTCATCCTAGGGTTGTGCTTCCTAGCCAAACTCCTCATCCCCTTCTGTGTAGTCATGTTGACAAATCTCTTGAAAACTGCCTCCATCGTCCGGAAAATCCTATAAGCTTCGAAAGAAAACTGCCTGTAGATGAAACAACTACGGCTATGGATGGAAGCCGGGCACTACTTTGCCCTTCGATGAGGTTATCTCCCAAAAAGCGAGGAGCCCCGGAGCCTCAAGAAAGAAGGAGACAAGAATTTAAACAGAGGAAGAGAAGATAGTGCGTATGGCTTTGGGGAATATGTCTTTAAAACAAATCTTTTCTCTTGAAAATGCTTCTTAAAAAAAACCATTTTGAAAATAATTTTTCAAATCCTTTATCTGATCTGGTAACCTTCAGCTCTGATACCACGTGTAACACCCCACATCCATTAGTGTCACTCACAAAGGGAATGCACTAAGTTCTGTGGAGTATTTAGGGTAAAAGATGCGGATAAATTACAAGACAGACAGAAATTAAATAGCGGAAAATAAAACTTTGCTTTATTGATAAAATAGTTTGTACAATGGTTTCTTTACAATATCAGAGTATCATCTGTCTTACAAAATAAAGAAGCATAAAAACAACATTTATATTCCCCGATTTTAGCAAGAGCCAGCCATAGCATCTGAAAAGAGAATCCAAGCAAACTTCGACAAATGTTCAAGCTGGGAAAGAGTGGCAGTCCAACTTAACCTAAGCTAAACCATTCCCTCCTTTACTACCTGGGGGGGGGGGGAAGAAAAAGAAGACGAAAGAAAAATAGAGTCAGACATAAAGCCTGAGTAAGTTCAATAACTTCTAGCATGTGAATATGAAAAAAAAACGACATGAATTAACTGAATACAAGATTACACCATGACGATAGGGTCAACAAGATTAGACAAGGTAGTCACAAGATATGCTAAGATAAGATAAACTGGATATGCTCTAATACTTTCGCCGCTTCGCTATTTCCTTGTTATACTGGTTTCTATATCTCTGCACCGCCTATCTAGTGTCCCAACTAGTAACGATAACGTGATCCCAATCCCTGTATTTTCCATTGCCCTCCGGCATACATTCATTATTTATTACCTAGATCTAATCTAGGATTTTCTATCCAGTGCTTTCTAGATTCAACTAAAGTTTACGCTATCTGCTGAATGCTTCTCGGATTCAGGATTTATGCCACCTAGTTCAACTTGGAATTATGCTACCTGTCGAACGATGCCCCCAAGTCTAAGACACACTACCTAGAGTGGTATATGTTCCTATACTTCCCCACGCATGTATCGCGAATCATTGTCGCTTGTCTAGATGCACATGTCCCGTAATGTGCGACCCGAGTCCTATGTCAGGGCAAATCAAGGAATACAGAACTCGGTCGGGAGCTTTCAGATGTCTGCCGATGCAGATGCTAAGGTCTGTTTTTATTCCAGTGGCTATGGTCCCACTTGACCCCTCCCTCAACTAATGAAAGGCACACCTTGTAAAATGAGAACTATACGCCGGCCCCCAGTGCCCCACTATCCTATGGCCATTCTCACCCATAACTAGATAGCAAGTATATGGTCTTTTGGAGTTCTCCGCCTTTCCACTTCACGTATCTCGATTGACTCAAGATGGATGGTAGATGACGAGTCGCTATCACAGGGCTACTGTTTGCTCGCCGAATCACGCCGGTCCATCCTAGTCTTTAGGTTGCCATGTATTGCAACCAAGGCATACCCCTGGTTCTTCTACGCAGACCTTAACCTCTGTGGGCCCAGGCGGATCATCTGCAGCCTCACAGAGGGATACCAAGAGTACCCTCACGTCCCCTCGAAGCCTCGTGCTTCGTAACCCAACTCGTTGGAGCCTTCTTTCTACTCAGACGGACATTCGCTCCTTCCCGTGTTATACTAAGAATTACTACTTAGTTTTACTAACTAAGATTTACCCCTTAGTTTCCAGAATCGTTGTTTTCTTAACTAAGGTTTACTACTTAGTTCCCTTTCTCGTCAATTTGGATTGGTTATGTGTCATTAGTCAATTCAAGCCAACTTAACCCTCTTCATTCATCCTATTATACCGGTTAAGTGTTATCAGTAATTCATGTTAACTTAACCCCACCACAAACCAAGTTATATTGGTTAAGTATTTCTTATTACTTAACCCTACCCATTCACCCTGTATTGGTTAAGTGTTCCTTTTTAATTTAACCTTGCCCGTCTGTCTTAACTAACATGTTATTAATGGTTAAGTATTATCCCTTCATGTTTTAGACTTAACCTCATTCCTTTATCACAACCTGATGGTTAAGTGTTCAGGTTTACTTAACCCTACAGTCTAGCCCAGCTAACATATCAAAATTGGCTAAGTGTATTAGATTTTACTTAACCCCAACCTCTAGTCTAGTTAACACAATAATTTGGCTAAGTGTATCCTTAGTTACTTAAACCCTACAAATCTTGTCTTGTTACCATGTAAAGTTGGTTAAGTGTCCCTATGGACTTAGCCCTCCCATCCTAGCTTAACTGTGTTAAATTGGTTAAATGTTCCTATGGACTTAACCCTCCCATTCTAGCTTAACTGTATGGCCCTAACCTCACCCACCAGTCTGGTTATCATGTTGAATTGGGTTAAGTGTCTTAGTTAACTTAACCCTACTATTCTTGTTCTAGCTTTAACTAAATTAATTAAAGCCGCTACCACTCACATTACACAGGTATTGTTGTGAATACTGGATGTGCCGGTTGGTTCCGGGCAGGTTTACATCGCAACTCAGTCTAACCTCGAGTTAGGCATATTCGTATTTTCTAAGTTCAAAGGGTTTCAATTTATTTTCAAATCAAGTTTTGAAAGTAACCATCCCATTCGTCGGATCAGTTAGGGATAGCCAGAGAGAGCAGGAAACTTGTATTTTCCAAACTCAAGCCTAGACACTATCCTCTCTGTCATCCTAGAACTTTCTGGTGTGACATTAAAAGAGATGTCGTTAATAAACCTTTAATTTTGTCTAAATTTACATTTCCTCTTTTAGGACAAATTCTATAAGTAAATTAATCCTAATTTACTTATTTCCCAATTACTCTTTTAATGTAAATTGTCAACATTTATTCTTATGGCCCATTTCCCCTTCTAAATCATATTTATGCTTTTTGGTATGTAAACTATACCAATTAAGTGTCACTATCCATGATTTTGCTAAACCTGACGGTTATTCCCAATTATGGCCAATCTCAAATTTACACCAATATACTTATTACGCCAAATTAGCTAATCCCATCTTGATTTAACATTCTAATTACAGTTCACGTCAAAATAGACTTATTATTCTAATTCATAGATCACGTAAATGCTAGATTTACAAGTCAATACTAGACTCAGATTACACATCCTATAATTCATGTTAAATTTATCCAATTTGTATTTCTATGAACATGCCATAATTCATGTTCCCAATTTATGCCAAATTCCAAGTTTATAACTATGTTTTTAGTACATATCACATTATTCCCAAATCGTATTCCCACCGTTCGTATAATTGCGATTCAATCTAGATTATGGATAAACCTAGACTCGTAGAAAATAGGGAATGAACCAAAGATGCTATGAAAAAGGATGGACATAATAACTGGCATAAAAAGGGTTGAATAACGACGTCGGTTCAAGAACATGGGTAGACCTAACTTAATAGGTAAATTCCCAGGGTCTAAAACCAAGGATAGACAAAATAGAGATGCATGTTCAAGAACATGGGTAGACCTAACTTAATAGGTAAATTCCCAAGGTCTAAAACCAAAGAAAACCAAGGACGAGGAGAATAAATAATCGGGTTTAGACCCAACCTCATAATCACAGAACTTAAGCAACAGATGTCCTTGTTTTGTCATAGGCAATAGTTTATGTTTCCTAATCAAAGGCATAGGCTTAGTCAAGGAAATAATCCTCATAGTCACAGTCACAGTCATAGGCAATGTTCATAGTCATAGGCAATGTCCATAGTCATAGGCAATGTTCATAGTCATAGGCAAATGTTCATGGTCATAGGCATATGGTTTTAAGGTCCATAGTTTCATAGTCATGGTCTATTTTGTCCTCGAATCATAACAGTTCTTAATTAGGTTCAAGATTATAGGCACTGATTCGAATAGAGAGAGAGAGAGAATTGGCATATTCTTTTATTCCTTTAATTTCATGTCACGAACAAAGAAAAACGTTCAAATCTAGAAATAACTGACTTACAGAGATTAGATCAGAACAGAAAGAAGGCGTTGCTAAGATTCGTAGAAAAACAGTCATTGCAGTCGTTTGAATCTTCACTTGAATTCTAGCTTGAATTTCCTCTTCTTGAAAGTCTTTGAGCAGCATCTCCTCGTCTTGATTTATTTTATATATATTATTTATTTATATATTTTCTCAGAGGCAGCATAAGGATAGAAAAGAATTGTGAATAGAGAAGGAGACTAGGGCTGTTTATATAGTGTTAGGCGGACGAACCTGGTCAGAAAGCGTGACCAAATACATCAGTACGAACCAGAGACGAAAGCTGGAAAAACAGGGGGGGTCGACTCCCAGGTCGACTATGTAGTCGACCTGGGTGCCCCAGGTCGACTACCCAGTCGACCTGGGTGTCTTGGGCGGGAAAATTCCCGCCTGGCCAATCCGGCCCGATTTTGAAATTTGAATTTCGCTGAATCTTCCGGAGGCCATATCTTCCTCATACGGACTCCGATTTACGCAAACTCGGACTCTTTTTCATGTAGAATTCTGAGGCGAACGCAATGGCGTAGCCCGTTTCCCTTGATTTTGATTTTAACTTTCAATTCTGCCTTGATTTGTGAATCCTAGAATTGTAGAATTACGGGGTGTTACACCTCTGCAAGAACGAGGTAGAAATGTTTCTATTGAGAGTTTAGTTTATCTTTTTGATCATCCTGTTCGTACACTCTTTGATTCTGGCGCATCAAACTCTTTTATATCTACTGCTTTAGTTGAATCTCTGCACCTAGACACCAGTTTAGTAGATGATCCCTTGGTTGTTTCAAATCCAATTGGGGGCTCAACTTATTTGTCAATGATTTGTTTGGATTTGGTAATTCTATACTAAGTGTGGGGTTTAGATGCAATGCCTATGTTTTGGGCTTCACGGGCTATGAGTTGATTCTAGGCATGGATTGGCTATCCAGTAATGGTGCCATCCTCAATTGTGAAAAGAGTGTGGTTAGACTCATGACTCGGCTCGGTAACACTTTCGAAATTTCTTGTAAGCCCATGAACTCTGTTATGCTTAGCTGTCTAGAATCTCTTGATGCATGTATTGAGAATTTGCAGTCTATTAGAGTAGCCCATGAATACTCGGATGTCTTTGAAGAGGTGAAGGGGTTACCTCCGAAGTAGGCGAAAGACTTCCGCATATACCTCGTTGATAATGCAAAACCCGTTGCTTTACTTGTTAGACACATGGCTCTAAGGGAGAGGAAAGAACCCAGCAAGCAAGTTAAAGAGTTGATTGAGAAGGGTTTATAAGGAGGAGTATTTCTGAATGGAGTGCTCCAGTAGTGTTGCAACTAAAGCGGACGGTTCGCTTCGCCTATGCATTGACTATCGGGAGCTAAACAAGCTGACCAAGAAGAATAGACACTCACTTCCAAGAATAGATGACTTGTTCGATCAGCTTGTAGGTGCATCGGTTTTCTCCCAAATAGATTTGGCTATCGGGTTTCATTAGCTAACTGTGGCTGAAGACAGCATTGATAAGACTGCGTTCGGAACCTCGGATGGTTTCTTCGAGTGGCTTGTCATGCCTTTTGGCCTGACAAACGCACCCACTTACTTCGTTGATTTGATGAGCAGGGTGTTCAAGGAGTTCCTCAATAAGTTTGTAGTGGTCTTCGTAGATGACATTTTGATTTTCTCAAAGAGTCAGGAAGAGCATGCTCAGCATTTGAAAGAAGTTATGGATACTCTTCGAGCACATCAGTTGAAAGCCAAATTCTCCAAATACCACTTCTGTAGAGAGGAAGTAAGATTTCTTGGACATATGGTATCCAAGGAAGGGTTAGTTGTGGACCCCGCAAAAGTAGTTGCGGTGCAAGATTGGAAGGTTCCACGGAATGCGACCGAAGTCCGAAGCTTCCTCGGGCTAGCGGGCTTTTACCGAAAGTTCATCAAAGATTTTGCGAAAATCTCAGCTCCGCTTACAAAGTTGACGAAGAAGAACCTAACTTTCAATTGGGATTTGGATTGTGATATCACTTTCCAACAATTAAAGAGAGCTCTAACAACATCCCCAATTCTGACATTGTTGGATGGGAGCAAGATGTTTACTGTATACACGGATGCATGTAGTACGGGACTAGGTGTTGTATTGATGCAAAAAGGGAAGGTAGTAGCTTATGGAGGTAGGCAGTTGAAAGCACATGAGAAAAACTACCCAACCTATGATCTAGAGTTGGCTGCCATCATCTTGGCGCTTAAGTCTTGGTGCCATTATCTCCTAGGTGAGAAGTTTGAATTGTATATTGATCATAAATCGTTGAAGTACCTTTTCTCGCAGAAAGATCTCAACTTGAGGCAACAAAGGTGGATGGAATTCTTAGCATCCTACGATTTCGAGATTTCCTATACCCCTGGCAAGGGCAATGTAGTAGCAGACGCCTTAAGTAAAAAGAAGCTAACCTTAAGCCCTCTCTTTGTTGAAAGGTAGAGCTTAGAGTACATAGCCAATTTTGACTTTAGACCCTTCATCGATCATGTGGCTGGTTTGTTAGCATCACTAGAAGTGCGGCCTACTTTTTTGGACCCAATAGGAACCGCACAATGTGAATACCCTCATCTAGTTGATGTGATGGACAAGCTAATTAGGGGTGAGACTTCTAGTCACATCAATGGATACTCCATCGATGATAAGGGTTGGTTAAGGCGGGATGGAAGGCTTTGCGTCCCTCAAGCAAAGGGATTTGGTGAAGAAGGTTCTCGAAGAGGCACACCATTCCAAGTTGACCATACACCCAGGTGGAGACAAGATGTATAAAGACGTAAAAAGGGTTTTCTTTTGGAATGTCATGAAGGGTGAAGTGGCTGAGTTCGTCGCTAATTGTTTGATAAAACAGCAAGTCAAGGCAGAGCAAAAGAAGCCTGGTGGTTTGCTTCATCCTCTAGAGGTCCCGTAGTGGAAATGGGATAGCATTTCAATGGACTTTATTGAGGGGCTGCCTAGGTCAAGAAGGGGCAATACCAGTATTTGGGTAATAGTGGACAGGCTCACAAAAAGTGCTCACTTTATACCCGTTAAGAGTAGAAGGACTGTCTCATCTTTAACATCCATTTACCTTAAAAAGATAGTTCGACTCCATAGGATACCCTCCATCATTGTGAGCGACCGAGATCCTATCTTTATGAATGAGTTTTGGAAGAGCTTGCAAGAGGCTGTAGGCACGCAGCTATGATTAAGCACGACCTGTCACCCCCAAACCGATGGTCAGACGGAGAGGGTGAATAGGGTATTAGAAGACCTCTTGAGACTATGCATTCTGGAATTTGGAGGAACATGGGAGGATCAACTTCTTTTGGTGGAGTTTGCCTACAACAAGAGCTACCAAGCTACCATAGGCATGACACCCTTCGAAGCTTTATATGGAAGACCATGCCGATCACCAGCTTGTTGGTGGGAGTCTACAAACAAGCTCATACTTGGACCAGACATGATTAGAGAAACTTCAGAGAAAATGGAATTGATACGAAAAAGAATGAAGACTGCCAAGATGGACAGAAGTCCTACGCAGATAAAAGAAGGACCGACCTTGAGTTTGAGGTTGGGGATAGTGTAGTCCTTAAAGTATCTCCTTTGAGGAACGTCGTTCGCTTAGGATCCGTAGGAAAGTTGGCACCAAGATTTGTAGTGCCATTTCCTATCATTGAGAAGATTGGGAAGATGGCTTACAAAGTAGAGCTGCCCGAAAGATTGGCTGGAGTTCATAATTTCTTTCACGTTTCTCACTTACGGAAGTGCTTACATGAGTCTGCGGAAGTGGTGGAACCAAGCATATTAGAGGACATAAAAACAGAATGAGAGGCGACTGTGAGAAGGGTTCTATCTCGTATCTTGGGTACAAAAGTCAAAAAGCTACGCAACCGCAAAGTCAAACTTGTTAAAGTTCAATGGAGTGACGCTGAGGAAGATGCGACTTGGGAGACTGAGGCCAAGATATGCGCAACCTACCCTTTTCTTTTTGAAGGTACATCTTTGATCTCTTTTTCCTTAAGTTTGTTCATGCTCGTATCTATTATTTTAGTATTTTTTCCTCAGTGTTGTTCTCGATCCTTAAGTAGAAACCAATGGATGTAAACATGTATTTGAAACATGTTATGATTGATGGTTGCAAGTGGTTGCTAGTGGTTGCTCGTGGATGCATATACACACACATTAGGTGTTAGATCGACTCAGTCACTTTCATATTGCATATGCATATATGTACTTGTATATGATTAAAACTTGATGTGTTATCGTGTGGTTGTTGCATTTGTATGAATGATTGTGCACTCATGTAGAAAGTATGATTAGGGATGATTTCATACATAATGGACTCATGGCACCGAGATGACTTGCATTAAGGAGGTCAACTGAATCAGTAGACCGCCTGATTTTGCATTAGATAAGGACATGTACACACAATATGCATATGATCATGAAGAATTAGAAGTCTTTTAAGGACAATGGACACCTGTGTTTGATGGATGAGTAGATGGACGATTGGATGGTAGGATATACGTTCTCCTTGACTCGAAGATTTCGAGGACGAAATCCTTTAAGGAGGGGAGAACGTAACACCCCGTGTTTTCTGAAAACATTAAAGTAACGAATTAAAGAATAATTAATTGCAAATTTAAGAATTAAGGGGAACGGGTTATGCCATTGCGTTCATCTCGGAATTCTGCTTGAGATAGAGTCTGAGTTTGCATAAATCGGAATCCGTATGAAGGAGTTATGACCTTCAGAAGATTCAAGAATTTAAATAAACAGCTAAGAATAAAGTTAAGAAAATTCAAAATTCAAAATCAAAAGCAGAAGCGGGCTGGGTGGGAAATTTCCCACCCAAGGCCAGGTCGACCAGGAGGTCGACCTCTCCCCCCCACCCCCCACATACAGGTCGACCTCCCCCTCGGGTCAGATCTGAAAACTGACGTGTTTTCTCCTGTGACGAATTGCTGTGTCATTAGGGCCTGTGTGGCACGTTCTGATTGGTTCTCTTAAGTTTGAATGGCTTTGATTTGCTCTAGGTTAATCTGACGGCTCCTATTAAATCAAACTTCTATATAAGCAACCTAAATCTAAACCCTAAAGCCACACAAAAATATTCCTAAGACCGTCATGCTGTCAATACTTAGCCTAGAATAGCCGTTATTCTCCTTCAATTAGAAAGCAAGTTAGGAATTACAAATCAAGTCTAATTCAACTAAGAGAATTCAACGTCTACAACAAAGGAGAGCTATTCAAATTCAGAATACAGATCCCAAAACACAAGACTAGTCTCCTTTTTGTAAGTCCAGTTATCATTTAGACCTAAACGATATTAGAATTGTGACTAAATAACTGGATGTAGAACATCGCCTAATGTAAATCTATGTCTATCCTTTTTGTTAAAACTGAATTGATTAAGACCATGACTCTTATCGTGTTTGTGATGATGTTGTATGTAATATAATGATAAATGTTAAATGCTTTGTAATGAATCCATATGTTGTATAATTCGTCAATGACATATTATGTTGTATACTTTTGGCGATGACATAAATTGGCGATGACATATTATAATTTGGCGATGGCATATCATATTGTGTAATTTGGTGATGACATACCATATTGTATAATTTGGTGATGGATATCATATTGTGTAATTTGGCGAGGACATTCCATATTGTATAATTTGGCGATGGATATCATATTGTGTAAATTGGCGATGACATATTATGTTGTATAATTTGGCGATGACATTTCATGTCACATGGTTTGGTAATGACACCTATATGTTGTATGTCAATTTGGGAATTTTGTGCAAGTTCAACCATGATCGCATATATGACCAAAACTGCATGCTAATATGATTAGGTTCATGTTAGATTTGATCCAACTAATTTGCAAAGTTCACAATTACATGCCTATCTTTAAGTTTATGTAGTTCTATGTAAAACCCCAATTTCATGATTCATGTTAATTAGATCTAAATTTGCAAGTTCATAATTAAATGTATATTGTTCTATGCCATATTCATATGACACATGTATAGTTAGATCCATATTTTTATGATGTTGGAATTATTACATGTTCCTCCTTTTCCCCTTTTGTGTATAAGTTAGGCTATGTATCGAGCCTAACATTTTACGTGATTTATCCGAACGTTTAACGGGGGTAACGTTGGGTAAAAAATTATGAAATTACATATAATTGGCATATTTGGCTCATGAACATGTAAATGTTTTATGGCATAAAGTGGTATAAATTTTTATACCCAAAATTATGAACTTGATTTAAAAGCGAAAGTGGGGCTTGACTTGAGTGACAATAATTTACATATAAATATAAATAGGTAAATATGTAAATTTAGAAAAGACGAATATGCCTAACATGAGGTTAGATTGAGTTACGGTGTAAGACTGCCCGGAAACGCCCGACACATCCAACAACCGTAACAATATATATCTAATGTGGGAGGTTAGTGCATCAAGCCCAAAAGAACCCGAGGCTAGACTGAGTTGCGGTGTAAAACTGCCCGGACCCGACCGGCATATCCAGTGACCGTAACAATACCTGTCTAATGTGAGTGGTTGGTGCTTTAATGAATAAATTAAAGCTAAGTCAGGAATGGTGGGGTTAAGTTAATTAAGGCAACACTTAACCAATACAACATGTTAACTAAACGGATGGGTGGGGTTAGGTTAACTTGGACACTTAAGTAATTTAACATGTTGATTAGGAAATCTTAGTAACGGGGACCCATTTCAGCAGTAACCCACATAGATGTATCATGGTACCCTGAACTAGGCAAGGTGGGGCACGATTACTGGGCTGATTATAAGCGGTCAAAACGACGGCGGTTGGTGCGTCAGTGTAGGTTCCGATGGAGTACGGGCGTGCATGCACTCCGGAGTGGAAAAAGCAGGCACTGGGCATCAGTATTTATACACTGTGCATCTTGAATCATGTCGGGTTTCCACCATCGTAGTTGATACACCCCATGGTGGGACCAGCAGAGGTATCTACAATCGAGCGGGGCCGTATGACACAAGTGGTAAATGCATGCGAGTAGGAGCCGATCGATAAAAAGGAATCACTGGGTTTGAACTCATGATAATGGTTGAAATATCTAGTAGGTGCAGAGAATATGGACATGAGTGCGATAGTATGATTAGTTTATCTTACGTTGTTTACCTTGCCTTATCCTATGTTACCTTATTTCCTTGTTATTGTCCTGTGTCCAGCTTATTCAAGTCATGGTTCTCTTATCAGTTTACATGCTGAATAATCACTGGAATTACCAGACTTATGTCTGACCCATTTTTCTTTCTCTCTCTTTTCTTCCGTTCCCCCCCAAGTACCCAGGGAGGGAATAACTCAGCTTAATTTGGACCGTTCATCTTTCCAAGCTTGAAGACTCTGTGATGTATAGCTTGGAACCTCTTATCTATGACTATGGCTTTGGACACACTACTACTTGGGGATCTATGCTGTTTTATTGTGTTTTATGTTTCTTTATGTAATAACCAAGACAGAGATTTTGATGTAATAACTTGTAAGTTGATTTGAAACAGTTTGCTATAATGTTTTGTTATGAACGACGTTTGAAATAAAGTTAGTTTTTCCGCTGCTTATATATGTCTCTCTTGCAAATTATCTGTGTCTTTACCTATAATGCTCCACCAAAGTTAAGGCATTCCCTTTGTGAGTGACCTTAACGGAGGTGGGGTGTTTCAGTGTCCTAACAAGCAAGGTCAGAAGGCAGGATCATCTGGAGGGCAAGTTCATGCGCTGGACACAGCTTAGACTGTCAGACCGGATTGAGGTTGGAAAATCACCATAGAAGGTTTGATTTCTCTTTTTGAACCTATTATTAGTACTGTGTTTGATTCTGGTGCTTCTCATTCATTTATATCCAACTATGTGGTAGATAGTCTGCTTCTAGGGACTTATATAGTTTCTGATCTTATTATGGTCTCTAACCCCATAAGAGGATATGGCTTAGCTATCTATGATATGTAGGTATTTGAGAATTTTTGTTATGGGCGTCTAGTTTGAGTGTGACACATATGTTCTTGTCTTTATGGGTTACGAGATTATTCTAGGAATGGATTGGCTAGCCTTGCATGGTGTCATTCTAAATTGTGAGCGGAGAGTTTTAGGCTTCTGACGTGCCATGGTAGAACTCTCGAGATTTCTCCCACTGGGGTCAGTTATGCTCAATTTCCTAGGTTCCCATAATGCTTCTATAAACGGTCTTAGATCAGTATCCGTAGTCATAGATTTGCCGGACATGTTCGATGAGGTGAGAGGATTACCTCCTAAACGAGAGATAGATTTTTGGATATACCTGGTGGAGAATGTGAAACCTATCGGTTTACCAGTGCGCCACATGGCCCCTAAGAAGAGTGGGGAGCACAATAAGCATGTGAGCGAGAGAAGGGATTCATTAGATGGAGCATTTCTAAGTGGGGGACTCCAGTCATCTTTACGACCAAGGAAAACGGCTCTCTCTATCTATGCGTGGTCTATAGGAGTTGGTTAAGCTCACCAAGAAGAATAGGCATCCCCTCTCATGGATAGATGACTTGTTTGACCAGATAGTGGGTGCTTCGGTTTTCTCACAGTTGGATCTGGCCACCGGTTTAAATCATCTAAGGGTAGCAGATGAAAGTATAGACAAGACTACTTTCATGACTCCCGACGGATTATTTGACTGGTTGGTCACACCTTTTGGACTAACCAATGCACCTGCATACTTCGTGGATTTGATGAGTCAGATGTTTAGTGATTACCTTAACAAGTTTGTAGTGATTTCCATGGATGATATTATGGTTTTCTCGAGGAATGAGGAAGAGCATGTCGGACACTTAGGAGAGTTTCTTCGCACTCTCATATTGCATTATCCTAAGGCTGAGTTTTCTAAGTGTCAATTCTGGCGAAATGAAGCAAGGTTCATAGGGAAAATTGTTTCCAAGGATGGAACAGCAGTAAAGTTGCTGCAGTTCAAGATTGAAAATCCCCAAAGAATGCGACAGAGGTTAGGAGTTTCTTGGGATTGGCAGGTTACTACAAAAAGTTCTTTAAGGACTTTGCACGTATCTCAACTCCACTCACCCGTCAGACGAAGAAGATTCTGGTTTCCGCTTGGGATATTGATTGCGAGGATGAATTTCAGAGGTTAAAGAAGGATCTTACATCATCTCGGGTTCTGGCTCTTCCTAATGGTACAACGATGTTTACTGTCTGCATGGATGCTTGTGGCACGGGTTTGGGTGCTGTTTTTATGCAATAATGTAGGGTCGTCTGTCGTGGAAGTAGGCAGTTGAGGGTTCATGAGGAGAACTACCCTACCCACAATTTGGAGTTGGCAGCGATAGTGTTCGCACTCAAGTCTTGGCGACACTACTTACTTGGTGAGAGGCTCGAGCTTTACACAGATCACAAGTCGCTTAAGTATTTATTCTCGTAGAAATATCTAAATTTATGATAGCAACCTTGGATGGAGTTCCTTGCATCCTATGATTTTGAGATAACTTATACCTTAGACAAGAGGAATGTAGTTGCGAATGCATTGAGTAGGCAGAGGATGACCTTGAGTCCCCTATATGCAGAGGGGCATAGCTTGGAGTTTATCTCGTCCTTTGATTTTAGGCCATCACAGATTTTATGCCTGGTTTGTTGGAATCGTTGGAGGTACAACCTACTCTTATAGAGCGCATTGTACCCAAACAACAAGAGGATCAACAGTTAGTGAGAATCTTAGTTAGATTCAGTGGATGAGAGACCTCTAGTCACCTAGTTAGATATTCTGTGGATGAGATGGGTGGCTACATTGAGATGGAAGATTGTGTGTTCCAAGAGTTGGAGATTTGTTGAGATCAGTTCTTGATGAGGCTCATCACTCTCAGATGACAATATATATGGTCGGTGACAAGATGTACTGAGAAACGATGAGGTGTTTTCATTGGACTGGTACAAAGAAGGACGCTACCGAGTTTGTGGCTCAATGTTTGACTTGCCATCAAGTAAAGGTTGAATAGAGGAAACCTGGAGAATTTATTTAGCCTCTAGATATTCCACAGTGGAAGTAGGAGAGCCTCTCTATGGATTTTAATGATGGTTTGCCTAGATCGAGGAAGAGCAACACCATTATATGGGTTATAGTTGACAGATTGACTAAGAGCGCTCGCTTTATCCCAGTCAAGAGCAAAAGGACAGCAACATGGCTAGCATCAATATACCTTGGAGAGATCGTCTGACTTGATGGGGTACCCTCCAGTATTGTTAGTGACCGTGACCCCATCTTTACGAGTGATTTTTAGAGGAGCTTACAGGAGGCACAAGGGATACAATTACGACCCAGTACCTCTTATCACCCTCATACCAACGGACAGACTGAGAGGGTCAATATAGTTCTCGAGGATTTATTGAGACTGTGTATCTTAGACTTCTGAGGGACTTGGGAGGAGCACCTCCCTTTGGTAGAGTTTTCCTATAATAATAGTTATCAGACGAGTATTGGTATGCTCGCTTCAAAGCACTTTATAGACTACCTTGCATATCACCTACATATTGGTGGGAGTCTATAGACAGACTTCTACTTGGGCCTGAGATGGTTTGAGAAACTCCTAAGAAGATAGACCTTATTCATAAATGGATGAAAGCAGCTCGTGGTTGGTAGAAGTCATATGTTAATTAGAGAAGGATTGACTTAGAGTTTGAGGTAGGAGATATGGTATTTAACAAGGTGTCACCTTTAAGGAACGTTGTTCGCTTTGGCTCTGTAGGGAAGTTGGTGCCAAGGATTGTAAGGCCATTTCCCATAGCTAAGAGGTAAGTTCAGATGGCCTACAGAGTAAGACCACCAGAAAGGCTGGCAGGAGTTCACGATGTGTTTCAAGTTTCCTACTTGAGGAAGTATCTACATGATTCAGCGGAGATAGTAGAATCAAGTACGCTTGAGGATGTTGAAGTTGAAAAGGAGGCATCTGTAACACCACGTATTTCATGTGGATATTAAAGTAATGAATTAAAGAATACTTAATTTTAAAAGTAGGAATTAAGGGAAACAGGTTACGCCATTGCGTTCGTCTCGGAATTCTGCTTGGGATAGAGTCCGAGTTTGCGTAAAACAGACACCATATGAAGAAGTTATAAGCCTTAGAAGTTTGTATATGCCCAAGGAAGTATTATATACATATAAAATAATTCCAGAAGTCAAAACAGGGTTCAAATCTCGAATTTGGGTCAAAGCAGGCTGAGCAGGAAATTTCCCGCTCAGGGGTGTCGACCCCCCCAAGGGGAGTCGACAAAGGTGTCGACCCCCCTATAGGGGTATCAACATAGGTGTCCACCCCCCCATAGGGGAGTCGACCCCTGTCAGCCCAGATCTGGCCGATGATGTGTTTCGCCACGTCGCTTTCAGATTCACTGTGTGATGTGGTATTCTGCTCTGGACGATTCTGATGACTTCTAGACTGGTCTGAAGGCTTTAAATCTCCCTTTACACCTATAAAAAGACCCCTAAACCAATTGTTTTCTACACACGAATTCATAGGCGCCTATATGCTGCTAAAACCTGAAGTGACCTAGCCTCTACATTAATCAATCAAATTAGAGTTTTCAAGTTAACAATCAAAGTCTACATCAAAGGGATAGCTAATCAAATTCAGAAACTAGATCCTAGAATTCAAGACCGTTCTGTAATTTGTGAGTTCATATTACTTTCAAAAATAAAATTTAATTGTGATTCTGACATTGTAATAAATATGAATATGAGATTATGCCTATTTCTATTTGTCTTTCTATATCCATTGGATCTATCTCATTGATATTATTATGTCCATTCTTTGTCTCTTCTTTCCATCTTCCCTTTTTGTTTTTATAGCCAGGTTACTGCGAGCCTGAGCCAAATCTCATAAGAGATGAATGTACGTTGGAAAAAATTGGGCATAATATATGATTTGGACATGGCCAGTGCTAAAATTGGGAAAAGTATTAAATTATGTATAATTGGGCATAACTGATTTGTAACGGATTTGAGGACATAACACAAGTTGTATTTAAAACTCAAAGTGTATCGAACATATGACTTAAGATTTGAGGCATAAAGCATATTGGACAAATGACTTGGGGTTTGGGGCGTAAATTGAACTGTAAACATGTAAGGCATAGTACATGTTGTGGTTTAAGAACTAAAATTGGGGCATATTATATATGATAGTTTATGACTTGAAAGAAGGAGATTGTTTTGTATAGTGATATATGGCTTAGGCATGAAAACCTATAGTAAGATAGGGATCACTGTTAAATGTGAACACGCCTAAATTGGGATTTTGGGTAATTGGCATGCACTGTAATTAAAGGCTATAATTTGGCATAGTTTATACTATGAATCATGATTGGGGGTTTTTGGAGAATATTTTGTACGGTGCAATATGACCAAACCTTAGGGCATGTGTTATATTGTGAATTATGATCATGATTTTGGGCATGTAAGTTTATAGGCTTATTTTATGATTAGGCGATATATGTTAATGGAACTTTAAGTGATGTTTAATTTGTTAAACTGACTAATATGCTGAAAATCTGTTAAAAGTGAATACTGTAATTTGAAAGCCTACGATGTAGATGAATAAATTGACATAACTAGCCTGAAGCTGGAACAATCTGTAAATGAACCAATTGGCTAAGATAAACATGCCAACACACGAAGTTAGACTCCATTTGCAGCAGAAACCTACCCGGAACCAACCGGCCTAACCAGTAACCGCAAACGGTCAATCTAATGTGAGAGGTCGTAGGCATAACTAAGAAATGCTTAGACACAAGGTTAAGTCTGGCTTGTGTCAGAAGTCTGTCCGAAATCGCCTGGCACATCCAGCGGCCGCAAGCTATTGACCTAATGTGAGAGGTATGTGCATTAATAATTAATTAATGCTGATCAAAGATGAATATGATACCTAAAACGTGTTAGGTGGGTAGGGTTAAGTTAATGTGGAACACTTAACCAATATGACATGATGAACGAGTAGGGTTAAGTTAATAAGAAACACTTAACCAATATGACATGATGAATGGGTAGGGTTAAGTTAAAACAAGAGAGCAACACATAACCAATATAACAGGATGCGTGTAAGGGTTAAGTTAAAACAAGAAAGCAACACAAAACCAATATAACAATATGCGTGGAAGGGTTAAGTTAAAAGAAGAGAGCAACACTTAACCAATATAACATGATGAATGGGGAGGGTTAAGTTAACACAAGAAGGCAACACTTAACCAATGTAACACGACAAGTGGGTGGGTTAAGTTAACTTGAATTGATTGATGACACTTAACCAATACAACGTGATGAACTCGTAGGGTTAGGTTAATAAGAAACACTTAACCAATGTAACTTGATGAATGAATGGGGTTAAGTTAATGGGAAATACTGAACCAATATAACATGATGAATGAACATGGTTAAGTTAATAGGAAACACTTAACCAATCCAACATGACGAGTGAGAAGGGTTAATAAGAAACACTTAACCAACATGACATGATGAGTGGGTGGGTTAAGTTAACATAAATGGACAACACTTAACCAATATGACATAATGTGTGGGAGGGTTAAGTACATATCGGGTTGGTGGGTAATATTAGTAAATATAGGCCCACAAACTTAACCATTAAGTAAACATGTTTGAATCAGTGGGAGGGTTAAGTGCATATTGGGTTGGTGGGTAATATTAGAAAATATAGGCCCACAAACTCAACCAGTAAGTAACCCTAGTTACGAGGACCCATTTCAGTGGTGACCCACATTGATGTATCAAGGTACCCTGAAACTAGGCAGGGTGGGGCACGATTATTGGGCTGATTATAAGCGGTCAAAATAGTGGTAGGGGTACGTCAGTGTAGGTTCCGACGGATTACGGGCATGCACGTACTCCTGAGTGGGAAAAAGCAGACACTGGGTACCAGTAGTTATACACTGTGCATCTTGAATCGTGTTGGGTTGCTATCATAAGGATCGATACATTTTATGGTGGGACCAGCACAGGGTATCTACACGCAAGAGGGGGTCGATTGATACAGTCACATGGAACATTAGTACAAGTAGGGAGCCGATCGATAGGGTAGTAAGGGTACATCTAACATCTTTATGGCAGTTAGACTGATTGAGGTAAGATCCTTATACTAGATGTACACCGGAAGGCTACCACAATTGCGGGGATTGGGATCACGTTATCATATTATCATTTTACACAGATTACTAGTTGGGATACTAGTTAGGGGGTGCAGAGATATAGAAATCAGAATAACAAGGTAGTAGCGAAGCAGATAAAGAGTAGAAGTGCATTCAGTTTATCTTGCCTTATCATATATTATGCAAATCTTAGGTTATCTTGTTATCCATGTTATCACAGTATTGTCTTATATTCAGTTTATTCATGTCATGATGCTTTTGCCTATTTACATGCTGAAAGTCACTGGACTTACCAGACTTATGTCTGAACTAGTTTGTTTCGCCTCCCCCTCCCCCAGGTTCACAGGAAGGAAATATTACCTCTTAGCTCAGTTTTCTTTCCAAGCTCGAAGGCAGTCGATGTATTTCTTTGGACTCTCTCTTCAACTGCTATGGCTGGTTCATGCTTTATTGGGGAATATAATTGTTTTTTTATACTTCTTTTATACTTGGAAGTTTTGAATCAAGACAAAAGTTTTATGTATTACTTTTAAGTATGATTGAAACAATTGTTGTAAAAGCTTGACTGAACCACATTGTTTATAAAATGACTTTATTTTCCGCTGCTTTATTTGTCTATCTTGTAATTTACCTGCATCTTTTACCTAAAATGCTCCACCGAAGTTAAGGCATTCCCTTTGTGAGTGACCTTAATGGAGGTGGGGTGTTACACGTGGTATCAGAGCTGAAGGTTACCAGATCAGATAAATGGTTTGAAAAATTATTTTCAAAACGGTTTTAAAAGAAGCATTTTCAAAAGAAACTTTTTGTTTTAAAGGCATATTCCCCAAAGCCATATGCACTATCTTTTGATCCTCTATTTGAATCTTGTTTCCTTCTTTCCTGAGTATCCGGTGCTCCTGGCTTTCTGGGAGGTAACCTCATAGTGGCATGGTTCCGTAGGCTTGATAAGACTACGACATCTGTCAAAAGGCAAAGAAGTGCCCAACTTCCATCTATAGCCGCAATAGTTTCACCTGCAGCTAATTTTCTTTTAAGCTTTATAAGGATTTCCATGCGTTGGAGGTAGCTTTCAAGAGACTTACACAAGGATGGAAAAGATGAGAATAAGGGAGTTTGGCTAAGGAGCGCAACCCAAGGATCAGGAACTCATGGATATAGACTTGGTTCACAAAGGAGGTAAAAATATAGAGGTGTAAGTGGAAGAATCACAGGACAAGAAGGGAAGAAAGAATAGGAAAACCTAAGACAAGAGGAAGTGTCTTTATAACGGGTCATATAATCAAGGACAAGGGCAAGAACTAAGGACTGGATTTTCAGGAGGGCAAGTACATGCTCTCACTGCCAGCGTGGAGAGGTAGTAAAGTTTCTCTTGAAAAAGTCTAGTTTTTCTTTTTTGATCATCCTGTTGTACTCTTTTTGATTTTAGCACTTCACATTCGGTTATATCTGCTTTCATTGTTGAGTCTCTGCACCTTAGTACTTGTATAATAGAAGATCCCATTATTGTCTCAAATCCAGTTGGTGATTCGGCTTGTTTATCTTTGGTTTGTAAGGATTTGAGAATAGCTATATTAAGTATTGAGTTTAAGTGTAATGCTTATGTTTTTGGTTTCATGGGCTATGGGTTGATTCTGGGCATTGATTGGTTAGCTAGTAATTGTGAAAGGAAGGTAGTTAGACTTTTGACTTGATTCGTGAACACCCTCGAGATTTCGTGCGATCTTAAGGGATCAGTTAGGCTTAGCTACCTAGAATCACTTGATGCATCTATCGACGATTTGCAATCCGTTAGAGTAGTCCATGAGTATGCAGACGTTTTTGATTAGGTTAGGGGTTTATCCCCTAAAACGTGAGATAGACATCCACATATATCTAGTTGACAATGCAAAACCAGTTGCATTACCTGTACGACACATGAATCCAAGGGAAAGGAAGGGCTTAGTAAACAAGTAAAAGAGTTACTTGAAAAAGGGTTCATAAGGCGAAGCAATTCTGAATGGGTGCTCCATTCGTTTTCGTTACAAAGGCGGATGATTCACTTCGCTTGTGCATAGATGATATTTTGGAATGAGGAAGAACATGCTTTGCATCTAAGGCAAGTCTCGGATACCCTCCAAGCGCATCAACTTAATGCGAAGTTCTCCAAAAATGTCATTTTTGGAGAGAAGAAGTAAGGTTTCTAGGACATGTGGCACCCAAAGAAGGGATAGCAGTAGATCCCGCAAAAGTAGTTGTGGTGCAAGACTGGAAGGTCCCAAGGAATGCAACAGAAGTAAGAAGCTTTGTTGGACTAGCGGGCTAATATAGGAAGTTAATTAAGGACTTTATGAAGGTATCGGCCCCACTTACTAGATTGACGAAGAAGAATCTAATCATCTTAGTATACACACTTGGTAACATGGTTAACATCTGTTTATTTTCAAGAGATAGTTCTGGGAATGTTAGCATGAAACGGCAGAAGTTGAAGTGCCAAGTATACTATAAGAAGAAAAGGTGGAACGAGAGGCGACAGTGAAATGAATTCCAATGCATATTCTGGAAATAGAAATTAAGAAGCTATGCAATCGTGAAGTTAAGACAGTCAGAGCAATATGGAGTGAAGCTCAAGAAGATGCGACTTACAAGACTGAAGACTAGATATGCGCATTATACCCTTTTTGAGGGTATATCCTTGTTCTCTCTTTTTCTATAAAGTTTATTTGCATGCTAGTCTTTATCATTTTGGTATATCCTCTCAGTTCTATCCTCGATCCTTAGGTAGAAGCCAATGGATGTAAACATGTTTTTGAAACATGTTATGATTGATGGTTGCAAGTGGTTGCAAGTGTTTGCCAGTGGTTGCTCGTGGATGCATACACACACATTAGGTACTAGATCGGCTCAGTCACTTTCATATTGCATATATGTTTTTGTATATGAATTGAGACTTGATGTGTTATCATATGGATGTTGCATTTATATGAATGATTATGCAATCATGTAGAAGTTATAAAGTACGATTAGGAATAATTGCATACATGATGGACTCATGGCACTGACGTAATTCGCATTAAGGAGGTCAACTAAATCGGTAGACCGCCTGATTTTGCATTAGATAAGGACATGTATACACACTATGCATATGATCATGAAAGCATAAGAAATATTTTTAAGGACAATGGACGCCTGTGATTGAATGGTTGAGTAGATGGATGTTGGACGTTTGGATACATTCTCCTTGACTTGGAGATTTCGGGGACGAAATCCTTTAAACGAGAGGAGAATGTAACACCCCGTATTTCCTGTGGATATTAAAGTAATGAATTAAAGAATACTTAATTTTAAAATTAGGAATTAAGGGAAACTGGTTACGCTATTGCGTTCGTCTCAGAATTCTGCTTGGGATAGAGTCTGAGTTTACGTAAATCGGATATCGTATGAAGAAGTTATGAGCCTTAGAAGTTTGTATACACCCAAGGAAGTGTATATATACATATAAAATAATCCCAGAAGTCAAAACAGGGTTCAAATCTCGAATTTGGGTTAAAGCAGGCTGAGCGGGCCTGCTCAGGGGTGTCGACATAGGTATCGACCCCCCTTAGGGGAGTCGACCCCTGTCGGCCCAAATCTGGCCGATGACGTGTTTCGCCACGTGTCGCTTTCTGATTCACTTTGAGATGTGGTACTCTGCTCTGGACAAGTCTGATGACTTTTAGACTGATCTGAAGGCTCTAAAACTCCCTTTACACCTATAAAAAGACCCCTAAACCTATTGTTTTCTACACACGAATTCATAGGCGTCTATATGCTGCTAAAACCTGAAGTGACCTAGCCTCTACCTTAATCAATCAAATTAGAGTTTTCAAGTTAACAATCAAAGTCTACATCAAAGGAATAGCTAATCAAATTCAGAAATCAGATCCCAGAATTTAAGGCCGTTCTATAATTTGTGAGTTCATGTTACTTTCAAAAATAAAATTTAACTGTGATTCTGACATTGTAATAAATCTGAATCTGACATTATGCCTATTTCTATCTGTCTTTCTATATCCAATGGATTTATCTCATTGATATTATTATGTCCATTCTTAATCTCTTCTTTCCTTCTTCCCTTTTTGTTATTATAGCCAGGCTACTGCGAGCCTGAGCCAAATATCATAAGAGATGAACGTATGTTGGGAAAAAATGGGCATAATATATGATTTGGCCATGGCCAGCGCTGAAATTGTGAAAAGTATTAAATTGTGTATAATTGGGCATAACTGATTTGTAACAAATTTGAGGACATAACACATGTTGTATTTAAAACATAAAGTGTATCGAACATATGACTTGAGATTTGAGGCATAAAGTATATTGGACATCTGACTTAGGGTTTGGGGGATAAATTGAACCGTAAACATGTAAGGCATAGTACATGTTATTGTTTAAGACCTAAAATTAGGGCATATTGTATATGATATTTTATGACTTGGAAGAAGGAGATTATTGTGTATAGTGATATATGGCTTAGGCATGAAAACCTATAGTAAGATAGGGATAACTATCAAATGTGAACACGCCCAAATTGGGATTTTGGGTAATTGGCATGCACTGTAATTAAAGGCTATAATTTGGCATAGTTTATACTGTGAATCATGATTGGGGGGTTTTGGAGAATATTTTATACGGTACAATATGACTAAACCTTAGGGCATGTGTTATATTGTGAATTATGACCATGATTTTGGGCATGTAAGTTTATAGGCTTAATTTATGATTAGGCAAGATATATTAATGGAACTTTAAGTGATGTTTTATTTGTTAAATTGACTAATATGCTGAAAATCTGTTGAAAGTGAGTACTGTAATTGGAAAGCCTATGATGTAGATGAATAAATTGACATAACTAGCCTGAAGCTGGAATAATTTGTAAATGAACCAATTGGCTAAGATAAACATGCCGAGACACGAGGTTAGACTCCATTTGCAGTAGAAACCTGCCCGGGACCAACCGACCTAACTAGTAACCGAACGATCAGTCTAATGTGAGAGGTCGTAGGCATAACTAAGAAATGCTTAGACATGAGGTTAGGTCTAGCTTATGTCAGAAGTCTGCCCGGAACCGCTCGACACATCCAACAACCCCAAGCTATCGACCTAATGTGAGAGGTCTGTGCATTAATAATTAATTAATGCTGATCAAAGATGAATATGATACCTAAAATGTGTTAGGTGGGTAGGGTTAAGTTAATGAGGAACACTTAACCAATATGACATGATGAATGAGTAGGGTTAAGTTAATAAGAAACACTTAACCAATATGACATGATGTATGAGGAGGGTTAAGTTAAAACAAGAGAGAAACACTTAACCAATATAACAGGATGCGTGGAAGGGTTAAGTTAAAACAAGAAACCAACACAATACCAATATAACAATATGCGTGAAAGGGTTAAGTTAAAACAAGAGAGCAACACTTAACCAATATAACATGATGAATGGGGAGGGTTAAGTTAACACAAGAAGGTAACACTTAACTAATATAACACGACAAGTGGGTGAGTTAAGTTAACTTCAATTGATTGATGACACTCAACCATTACAGCATGATGAACGCATGGGGTTAAGTTAATAAGAAACACTTAACCAATGTAACTTGATGAATGAATGGGGTTAAGTTAATGGGAAATACTTAACCAATATAACATGATGAATGAACGGGGTTAAGTTAATAGGAAACACTTAACCAATCCAAAATGACGAGTGAAAAGGGTTAATAAGAAACAATTAACCAACATGACATGATGAGTGGGTGGGTTAATTTAACATAAATGGACAATACTTAACCAATATGACATATTGTGTGGAAGGGTTAAGTACATATCGGGTTGGTGGGTAATATTAGTAAATATAGGCCAACAAACTTAACCATTAAGTAAACATGTTTGAATCAGTGGGAGGGTTAATTACATATTAGGTTGGTGGGTAATATTAGTAAATATAGGCCCACAAACTTAACCAGTAAGAAACCCTAGTAACGGGGACCCATTTCAGCAGTAACCGACATAGATGTATCAAGGTACCCTGAAACTAGGCAGGGCAGGGCACGATTACTGGGCTGATTATAAGTGGTCAAAATAGCGGCATGGGGTACGTCAGTGTAGGTTCTGACGGATTACAGGTGTGCACGTACTCCGGAGTGGTAAAAAGCAGACACTTGGTACTAGTGGTTATACACTGTGCATCTTGAATCGTGTCAGGTTGCTATCATAAGGATTGATACATCTTATGGTCGGACCAACACAGGGTATCTACATGCAAGAAAGGGTCAATTAACACAGACACATGGAACATCAGTACAAGTAGGGAGCCAATCGATAGGGTAGTAAGGGTACATCTAACATCTTCATGCCAATTAGACTGATTGAGGTAAGATTCTCATACTAGATGTACACCTGAAGGCTACCATAATTACGGGGATTGGGATCACGTTATCATATTATCATTTTACACAAATTACTAGTTGGGACACTAGTTAGGGGGTGCAGAAATATAGAAATCAGAATAACAAGGTAGTAGCGAAGCAGGGAAAGAGTAGAAGTGCATTCAGTTTATCTTGCCTTATCATATCTTATGCAAATCTTAGGTTATCTTGTTATCCATGTTATCACGGTATTGTCTAATATTCAATTTATTCATGTCATGAAGCTTTTGCCTATTTACATGCTGAAAGTCACTGGACTTACCAGACTTATGTCTGACCTAGTTTGTTTCGCCTCTTTTCATCCGTCCACCCTCCAAGTTCACATGAGGAAATATTACCTCTTATCTCAGTTTTCTTTCAAAGCTCGAAGATAGTCGATGTATTTCTTTGGACTCTCTCTTCCACTGCTATGGCTGGTTCATGATTTATTGGGAAATATCATTGTTATTTTTATATTCTTTTATACTTGGAAGTTTTGAATCAAGACAGAAGTTTTATGTATTACTTTTAAGTATGATTGAGAAAACTGTTGTAAAAGCTTGACCGAACCATATTGTTTATAAAATGACTTTATTTTCTGCTGCTTTATTTGTCTGTCTTCTAATTTACCTGCATCTTTTACCTAAAATGCTCCACCGAAGTTAAGGCATTCCCTTTGTGAGCGACCTTAACGGAGGTGGAGCGTTACAACATTAATCAGAAAATTTCCTACCCATATACATGGATCGGAAGTTAAGAAGCTACGCAACAAGGAGATCGGGCTAGTGAAGGTGAAATGAGGAGAACATCGTGATGACGCGACATGGGAACCCAAAGACAAGATTCACGCTTCTTACCGTTTTCTCTTTGAGAATATGTTCTTAATTCCTTTCTAAGCTTTTGAATCCGAATATGTTTTTCCTATCATTTGAATCTTGATCTTTAGGTAGAAGCCTATGGTTGAAAATGTGTTTTTAAGACATGTTACATTTGGTGGTTGCAAGTGAATGCAAGTGTTTGCTAATGGATGCATATACACACATTAGGCACTAGATTAGGGATGGCTAACCAAGAGAACTTACATATTGCATACGGATGTGTGTGCTTTTAAATTTTTTAATGGATGAAAATTGTTGAATCATCACTTGGATGTTGCATTTTGGTGAATAGTTGGTGCACACATGTAGAACTTATATGTGCTATAAGGATTCTTTTGCATACATATTGGATACATGGCACATACATGAATTGCATTAATGAGACAAACTGATTCAGTAGACCGCCCGATTCGCATTATCTTAGAGACATACACAACACCTTTGCATATTTTCATGAAAAGCATTAGAAATTTTTAGGACAATGGATGCTAGTGGTTGATGGATGTGTAGATGGGTGTAGGTTTTGATTAATAACAATAAAAACACTTTTTTCGGGGATGAAATCCTATAAGGAGTGGAGAATGTAACACTCCATATTTTAATACACAATAATTAAAAAGAGAAGATAATAAAATGAATATTAAATAATAAAATATTAAGAATTGGGTAAAATAGACTTTACCATTGCATTCTTTACGAAATTCACATTTAGATAGACTTTTGGTTTTCGTAAATCGGACTAAGTATGAGCAAGTTATGATTAAAAGAAGCTTGAACTAAATTAAAACATTTTAAATAAATTAACTCAGGAGATGCAATGGTAACAGGGAGACCGACCATTCATGGGTCGACACTAGTGTCGACCCAAGTAAGAGGTGGGTCGACCCACCTTCAACCAGAAAGTGAGCCTGAACTTGGACAGATTGTCTAGTAAAGTTCGTTTTTTTGAATTAGCATGATGTGTATTCTACGGTTTGACTTTAATACCAAAGATCCTATGGTTTATATTATCCTAGCACAAATATATATAGACTGGCAACCCTCACCATTTTTCAACATAAACATTTCTTCATCTTCTTTCTCTATAAAGCTATGTTCTAAAATAAAATAAGGAAAGGGTTAAGGTGCTGTCAAAATATAGATTAAAAGGATAATTCTTCTTCTCCAACAATTTCAAAGGAATTTTCTGGATCTAATAAATATCTTTGTGAGTTATACATTATTTTTATATCTGCAATTTTCAAAGGATTTTAAAAATAAAAATATTGGATTTGGAAAGTATCAGTGTTTATAAGTTTCTTCTTATATGTTATTGTTCTTTTAATTTTGTCAATTAACTATTCATTTTTCAGTTATAATTTGTTTATATGTACATCTGTCTTCCTTATCCCCTTTCTGTCATTGTTTTATTTACAAGCGTAATGTCCTGTGTTTTTGGTAGTTAGATATTTAATTTATTATTTTAAATATTGAATTGAAATTTTAAATGGATTTATAATATAGGATTCGTTTATATAACAAAGATTGAATGTTAAATTTATATTTAATTTATAAATGAGCTAGTAACGTCGCAATGGTTCATAATATTGAGTTTTGAAATTTAAGTGGATATATAGAATTCAATATATATCGGAATTCTTTAAAATAAGAAATATCCAAATCTATTTGATTATAATTTTCTAATGAAAGAGAGAAATGGAAATTTCATATTATAGATAATGAGTTATGTCCAATTCAAATTTTAAGAAAATCGCTATATAAATATTTATAAATTATAGCGATATATTTAAATTGATTTGAAAGGAATTTGAGCGTAGCTCTAGATAACAATAGAATTAAGCTAAGAAACAAATTCCATTGAATTCGTATCGATGTTTAAAGTCGGGATAGCTATATCATTCATTACTTTTGGAGACCGTGTATTTTAGCGTCCAAAATCGCGTCGTTTTACGTGTAAAATGTCATTTTGGGAAACAGTCTTAGAATGTAATGAAATGTCGTTGGATCTGTGTTAGTTAATTATTATAGGATTTTGATTTTCTTATCGATCGGACTTACCCTTTGATCGTGCGAAGGATAAACGCTTAGATTTTTATTTAATCATTTTAACGATTTAATTTGGAATTTAAGAATAACCAATTTTCAAACAAACTCCATTTTCAACGAAAATAATTTTATTACATCCGAAGTGATTAATTATTGTAGGATTTCAAATTTTAAGTTATTTGGATTTATTTTGTGATCGTACGCAATTTAAACGTGTGTCAATTCACGTTGTGAATTATAAAGGGAATTTTACGAATGAACTCAAAATTCGACGAAACCTGTACCATCGTATCCGGAATATTATTTTATGCTAGAATTAATAGTTTCAACTTGATTGGAGATTATATGTATAACGTCCCGTATTTTTAACGGTTTAATAATTAATTTATTTAATTATTTAAAATATTGATTTGGTAATTTAAATGACTAAAATTAAAAAACATTTAATATTTAATTAATAAAAATAATGGGATAATAAATTATAAATTCCGAAATAGTCGGAAATAGTAGAATTTCCAATATTGTGTGCATTGGATAATTTAAGAGATTTAATTCGGTCTAAAATGGAATTATAATAACAAATTTGTTTATAAACAACTTTTGAATGTATTAATTATATTATAATTATAGTCGAGCTCTTAACGGCGTGGTAGTCCGTAATATTACGTTTTGAACTTCAAATGAATATACAAAATCCATTTTAAGTTGGATTTCTTTGAAACAAGAAACATTCAAATATATTGAACGATATTATTCTAATGTAAGAAAAAAATCGGGATTTCATCTTGCAGATTGTGAGTTATGTCCAAACCAAATTTCTAGAAAGTCGCTATGGAATTCGTTTATAATTTGTAATAGTTTATATATAATATAAAAGGATTTTTGTAACACCCCGTGTTTTCTGTTATCATAATCTAACGAATTAAACAATACTTAATCTAAAATGTGAGAATTAAGGGAAACGGGTTATGCCATTGTGTTCGTCTCGGAATTCTGGTTGAGATAGATTCCGAGTTTGCGTAAATTGGACTTCGCATGAAGAAGTTATGGCTGCCGGAAGTTTCCAGAAAATTCAAATAAATTCAAACAACTCGAAAACAGATTCAAAATTCAAATCAGAAGTCAGAAGCGGACTGGGTAGGAAAATTCCCGCCCAGGACCTAGGTCGACCAGGGGGTCGACCCTAGTGTCGACCTCCCCCTATAGGTCGACCTGGGGGTCGACCTGCCCCTCCCCCCTCTCCCCCTCCCCGGGCAGATCTGGAAGATGACGATTTTGAGACTCAGTGCTGAGTCATTAGGGCTGAGTTGTCACCCTATCTTGACTGGATGGTTTTGATTGATTTAGGTTGATCGGACTGCCTAAATTAATCCTAAATTCTATAATTACTTTACAACCTAGAATAACCATCATCAACTAGAGGAAAAGTAAAGCTAATCAATTCAACTCAAGTCTATAACAACTACAACAACAAACTTGTCTACTTCAAAGGCGAGCTAAATCAATTTCAGAACTCAAGACCTTCTTTGAGTTGTGAGTTCGATTTCTTTAATAAGATAATTAACAAGTTAATTAGGTTGAGTTATAATTTGGGTTATATGGTTATGTTGTAAAACATTGGAAAAAATGCGATATTTTGTGAATGTATGCTAGTTGTTCATAATGATAGTTTTTGTTGTGAATCCCTTTGTATATACCCAATCATCTATGTTCAACCTGATTCATGTTTGACATCTTTTTATATGCAAGTTTGGGTGTAGATTATATGCTAGTTTCTGTATGAATTGCATACAATTTTACTAGTGAATCAAACAAAGTGACTATATGCAAGTTTAGGTAGAAATTGGATTCACATATATGCAAGTTTACCCCTTTAGATTTAGATCTATGACATATATAGTTTTATGCAAGTTTGTGACTATGGCTTATGCAAGTTTTGGGTGAAAACTATATTCGTATATGCAAGTTTTTGGTGAAAACTATATTCATATATGCAAGTTCACACCTTTAGGCTTATGTTTAGATTCATGACAATAACAAGTTTATGTTATAATCCTTATTTGTAAGTTAGATCCCATTTGTATGTTATACAAATCTGCGATATTTCTTCCCTTTTACGTCATTAGACTAATTGCTCGTCTAATATATATATGTCATGATAAGCGAACGGACAACGTGGGGATGATGGGGGTAATATTGAATATTCACATATTTAGAGTTTGCATAAATGGCCTTAAAAAGGCATATAATTAATTTAAGATATTAATTGGAAAAATAGGTATTTACGGACAAAATTTAGGTGACAATTATGGACATCAGTATATTTGGAATTTATTTATAAATTTGAATAGGAATATTAATCCAATTTGGGGTTAAATAAAGATGTGTAATAAAAAACTGCCTAAGACACGAGGTTAGACTCTTTTGTGGTGTAAGACTGCCCGGACCCGTCCGGCAAATCCGGCAGCCACAAATGCCAGTCTAATGTGAGAGGTCAAAGGCATGAATTAAATGCGTAATAGTTGTAAAGACATGAGGTTAGGCCCGTTTGTGGTGTAAGACTTCTCGGACCCGCCCCGCAAATCCAACAGCCACAAATGGCAGTCTAATGTGGGAGATCTTTACAAGGTTACGGTGTTAATGAACTAAGAAACACATAACCAGATAAACATGTGGTGGGACATGGGGGTTTAATTGGGTGCCTTGGGTGGCATGTGAAGTTAAGTGGGTGCCTTGAGTGGCATGAGAAATACGATTAGATGCACTTAACCAAGATTGAAACATGTAAAAAGACATGAATGAGAATAGGGTTAAGTGGGGAAAACCTTTGAGGGGACCAAGCATAGGTGGAAAGCTTGTGTTACACATGGGGACCCTTTTCAAACCAGTAACCCATTAAGTATCTTTGTGGGCTTGACCCAAGTCGAGGACGGGGCACATGTACTGGGTTTGATTGTAAGAGATCAAAACGGGTTAGCGGTGGCAACACACGTCCAACGGGGTCGTATGCGTGTGTAGCCCTGGGCTGGTAGGTAAGACGTTGTTGCATCGTGTAGATATAAGCCATGCATTTTTGGTGGTATCGGTTTGCCACTTCGGAGAGTGATACACCCCACTATGGGGCCAGCACGGGTATCTACGAGTTAGGGAGCCGATCGAATGGGGGTAGTGGGTACATCTAGTAGAGATAGGGCCAGGCATCACCTATGAAGGCGGCTAGGGGTACACGAAACTATCATTATCATTTTTAAGTTTGGTAGGCGGGATTAACTTTTAGGGTGTTTGATGTGGTGCGATGTAGTAGTTATCTTATAATGATTAGGTGCGCCTTTAACGTTATCTTTGTTCATCTTATTCCTTTGGTTTCTCTAACATGCCCATTGGTTCACAGTCATTTCCTTATTTTCCAGCTTATGCCTTATCCTAGTTACTTAATGATTATATTGTTAAAGTTATTGCACTCACCATACTTTATGTCTGACCCCCTTTGTTTCCATCTCTTTTCTTCCTTTCCCCCCTAGGTGCCCAGGGTGGGACTAGCACTAGTGGAGCTTGATTTGGACAACTTTATATCTCTCTTTTTGGAAGTTGCTTGGATCGTTGAAGTAAAGTTTAGCCTATCTTATTTATGGCTATTTTATGTTGGGGTTATGTCTTTTATTTTATGTACTCAGAACTTATTTGTCAAGATGGATAATAAGTGTATTTGGTTTTGTAGTTGGTTTTTGATGTGATGTAACCAAACTATTTCTCCGCTGCAATAAAAGTGGTTTTTGTTTTCCAAGTACCAATATATTTATCTGTCTTGTTTACTTTTCTGTTCTATACACAATAAACGCTCCACCAAAATTAAGGCATTCCCTTTGTGAGTGACCTTAACGGAGGTGAGGTGTCACACGTGGTATCAGAGCTAAAGGTTACCGGAACAGATAAGATATTTTGAAAAACTATTTTTCAAAAAAAAACATTTTATAAAGAAATAATTTCAAAAGTATGTTTTAAGGAAAGTATTTTTAATAGAAAAGTTTCTTTTAAAAACATAACCCCTAAGAGCTATATATTTCTTTCGAATTCTCCGTTTGAATCTCTTTATTTTCTTTTCAGTATGTCTGGAATTCCTGAGATACCCGAACGGATACCGATACCAGGATGGTTTAGAAGGTATCTGGAAGCTAGGGCCAATGTCGCAGGCCCAACAAATGCTCTTCCTCCTCCTCCTCCCCCTCCTCCCCGTGTTGATACTTTCACAAAGATATGCAAGGACTTTCGGGCAATGGGCGGAAAACCTTTTCATGGGTCGGAGTCATTTGTTAAAGCTCGAAATTGGCTAAAGGAGGTGGAAGAATTGTTTGGAATCTTTGACGTAGAAGATAGAAGTAAGGTCCAATTAACTGCCTGGTTAATGAAGGATGAGGCCTCGTTTTGGTGGGAGGTCACTAATGGAGAGCATCCAGTTGATACATGGCAGGATTTTAGGCAAAGGTTTGAGGCAAAGTTTCTCTCACAGGCCGAAGAGAATTTATACATGGAAAGGTTTTTGGCATTGAGGCAGGGAAATCTATCAGTGAAAGAGTACGTCAACAAGTTCTATCAGTTGGCGAGATTTGGCTTGGACTTGGTGAATACACCCGAAAAGAAGGCCCTGAGATTTGTTAAGGGTTTGAACGAGCCGCTACATGGGTTAGATATGACCCACAACCTTATGGGGGCCAACTTTGAGAGACTAGTTGACATGGCGCTTATGCATGAAGAGGAGAAAGGCGCCAATGCTAATAAGGCACCTGAAAAGAAAGGGGATCAAAAGAAACCACAAAAGCAACAGCAGAACAAGAAGAGTGGTAAAGACAACGATGGCAAGGGAAAGAAAAGATGCTTTAACTGTGGGACACCAGGCCATCTGAGCAAAGACTGTAGGAATAAGAAAAAGAAGACTGGTTGTTTCCACTATGGCGAGGCATGACATCTGATTAGGGACTGCCCAAAGAAAGCGAAGAGGGCAGGTACTACCTCTGGAGGGCAGATTCAGGCTCTCATGGCACCGGGGCAGACAAGGGGGCAGGTCCAGGCTCTCGTGGCCCCACCTCTGCAAGAACGAGGTAGAACGATTTCCGTTGAAAGTTTAGTTTATCTTTTTGATCATCATGTTCGCACACTCTTTGATTCTGGTGCATCGCACTCTTTTATATCAACTGCTTTAGTTAAGTCACTACACCTAAACACCAGTATAGTAGAGGATCCCTTAGTCGTTTCAAATCTAATTGGGGGCTCAGCCTATTTGTCGATGATTTGTTTGGATTTGTAAATTTCTATACTTAGCGTTGGGTTTGGATGTGATGCTTATATTTTGGGCTTCATGGGCTATGGGTTAATTTTGGGCATGGATTGGTTATCCAGTAATGGAGCCGTCCTAGATTGTGAAAAGAGAGAGGTTAGGCTATGATTCGCTTGGGCAACACTCTTGAAATCTCTTGTAATCCCATGAATTCTGTTATGCTAAGTTATCTAGAATCGCTTGCCGCGTCTGTGGAGAATTTGCAGTCTGTTAGAGTGGTCCGTGAATACTCGGATGTCTTTGAGGAAGTAGAGGGCTTGCCTCCGAAGCGGGAGATAGTCTTCCGCATATATCTAGTCGATAACGCAAAACCCATTGCTTTACCTGTTAGGCACATGGCTCCAAGGCAGTGAAAGGAGCTTAGCAAGAAAGTTAAGGAGCTGCTAGAAAAATGGTTTATAAGGCGGAGTATTTCTGAATGGGGTGCTCTAGTGGTGTTTGCAACCAAAGCGGATGGTTCACTTCGCCTATGCGTTGATTATAGGGAGCTAAACAAGTTGACCAAGAAGAATATGCACCCACTGCCAAGAATAGACGATTTGTTTGATTAGCTTGTAGGTGCAACGGTTTTCTCCCAATTAGATCTGGCTATCGGATTTCATCAGCTGAGAGTGGCTGAAGATAGCATTGATAAGACTGCATTAAGAAACCCGGACGGTTTCTTCGAATGGCTCGTCATGCCTTTCGGCTTGATAAACGCACTCTCTTATTTTGTCGATTTGATGAATAGAGTGTTCCGGGAATTTCTCAATAAATTCGTGGTGGACTTCGTAGATGATATTCTGATTTTCTCGAAGAATGAGGAAGAGCATGCTTTGCATTTGAGGGAAGTCATGGATACTCTCTGTGCACATCAGTTAAAAGCAAAATTCTCCAAGTGCCACTTCTAGAGGGAAGAAGTAAGATTTCTTGGGCATGTGGTGTCCAAAGAAGGGTTAGTTATGGACCCCGCAAAAGTAGTTGCAGTCAGGATTGGAAGGTTCCAAAGAATGCAACCGAAGTCTGAAGTTTACTTGGACTAGCAGGCTTTTATCGCAAGTTCATTAAAGACTTTGCGAAAATCTCAGCTCCACTTACAAGGTTAATGAAGAAGAACCTGACTTTCACTTGGGATTTGGATTGCGAAGTCGCTTTCCAACGATTGAAGAGGGCTCTGACAATAGCCCCAGTTTTGACAATACCAGATGGGAGCAAGATGTTTACGGTATACACAGATGCATGCAGTACATGACTAGGGGCTATTTTGATGAAAGAGGGGAAGGTAGTAGTTTATGGTGGAAGGCAATTAAAATTGCATGAGAAAAACTGCCCAACCCATGATCTAGAGTTAGCAGCCATTGTTTTTGCTCTCAAGTCTTGGCGCCACTATCTCTTAGGTGAGATATTTGAGTTGTATACTGACCATTAATCATTGAAATACCTTTTCTCGCAGAAAGACCTCAATCTAAGGCAACAAAGATGGATGTAGTTTCTCGCCTCATACAACTTTGAGATCTCCTATACTCCTGGCAAGGGTAATGTAGTAGCAGGTGCCCTAAGTAGAAAGAAGCTAATCTTAAGTCCTCTCTTTGTAGAAAGGCAAAGTTTGGAGTACATAGCAAATTTTGATTTTAGACCCTCTGCTGATTATGTAACTGACTTGGTGGCAATGCTAGAGGTGCGGCCTACTTTGTTGGATTCAACAGGAACTGCGCAACATGAAAACCCTCAGCTAGTTGATGTGATAGATAAGCTGATTAGGGGAGAGACTTCTAGTCACCTCAACAGATACTCCATCGATGATAAGGGTTGGTTGAGACGGGATGGAAGACTATGCGTCCCGCAAGCAAGAGATTTGGTGAAGATGGTTCTGGAAGAAGCACACCATTCCAAGATGACCATACACCCCGGTGGAGACAAGATGTATAAAGATATCAAAAGATTTTTCTTTTGGAATGGCACGAAAAAGGATGTAGCTGAATTTGTTTCGAAATGCATGATATGCCAGCAAGTCAAGGCGGAGCAGAAGAAGTCTGGCGGTTTGCTTCATCCTCTAGAAGTTCCGCAATGGAAATGGGAAAGCATCTCGATGGACTTTGTTGATGGGTTGCCTAGGTCAAGAAAGGGCAATACCGGTATTTGGGTACCAATGGACAGGCTCACGAAAAGCGCACATTTTATACCTGTCAAGAGTAGGAGGACCGCTGCGTCTTTAGCCTCCATTTATCTTAAGGAGATAGTCCGACTCCACGGGATACCCTCCAACATAGTGAGTGACTGAGTCCCTATCTTTACAAGCGTGTTTTGGAGGAGTTTGCAAGAGGCTGTAGGCACACAGCTATGTTTAAGCACAGCCTATCACCCTCAAACCGATGGTCAGACGGAAAGAGTGAACAGAGTACTGAAAGATCTTTTGAGACTATGCATTCTTGACTTTGGAGGATCATCTCCCTTTGGTGGAATTCGCTTATAACAATAGCTACCAAGCCACTATAGATATGGCACCCTTCGAAGCTTTATATGGAAGGCCATGTCGATCACCAACTTGCTGGTGGGAGTCCACAGATAAACTTATACTTGGGCTGGACATGATTAGAGAGACTTCAAAGAAAGTGGACTTGATACGAAGGAGAATGAAGACTGCCCAAGATAGATAGAAATCCTACGCAGACAAGAGACGGACCGACCTTGAGTTTGAAGTTGGGGATAAGGTGTTCCTTAAAGTATCACCTTTGAGGAATGTCATTCGCTTTGGGTCCGTAGGAAAGTTGGCACCACGATTCATAGGACCATTTCCTATCATCGAAAGGATTGGGACGATGGCCTACTAAATAGAGCTACCTGAAAGACTGGCTGGAGTTCATAATTTTTTCATGTCTCTCAGCTACGAAAGTGCTTACATGAGTCGGCAGAAGTTGTGGAGCCAAGTATACTAGAGGAAGTCGAAGTGGAATGAGAAGCAACTGTGAGGAGAGTTCCAACTCGTATCTTGGGGATGGAAGTCAAAAAGCTATGCAACTGTGAAGTTAAGCTCGTCAAAGTTCAATGGAGCGATGCCGAGGAAGTCGCGACTTGGGAGACTGAGGCCAAAATACGTGCAGCCTACCCTTTTCTTTTTGAGGGTACATCTTTGATCTCTTTTTCCTTAAGTTTATTCAAGCTTGTATCTACCTTTTTAGTGTATCTCCTCGGTCATATTCTTTATCCTTAGGTAGAGGCCAATGGATTTAAACATGTATTTGAAACATGTTATGATTGATGGATGCTAGTGGATGCAAGTGTTTGCTAGTGGTTGCTCGTGGACGCATATACACACACATTAGGCACTAGATCGGCTCAATCACTTTCATACTGCATATAAATGTGTGTTCATTTAGATTAATCGATGTATAATGGTTGTGTTATCAAATTGATGCTGCATTCAGATGAATTGGTGCGCACGCATGTAGAAATATTATATATCATTAGGGATCTTTTGCATACATAATGGACGCATGGCACTATCATAATCTGCATTAAGGTGGTCAACTGAATCAGTAGACCGCCTGAATTTGCATAAGGTACGGACGTGTAAACACACCGCGCATATAAACATGAAAGCATTAGAAGTCTTTTAAGGACAATAGGTGCCTGTGTTTGATGGTTGAGTAGATGGATGATTGGATGGTAGGATATGTATTCTTCGTAACTTGAAGATTTCGGGGTCGAAATCCTTTAAGGAGGGGAGAATGTAACACCCCGTGTTTTCTATTAACATAATCTAACAAATTAAACAGTATTTAATCTAAAACGTGAGAATTAAGGGGAACGGGTTATGCAATTGCGTTCGTCTCGGAATTCTGGTTGAGCTAGAGTCCGAGTTTGCGTAAATTGGACTTCGTATGAAGAAGTTATGGCTGTCGGAAGTTTCCAGAAAATTCAAATAAATTCAAACAGCTCGAAAACAGATTCAAAATTCAAACCAGAAGTCAGAAGCGGGCTGGGTGGGAAAATTCCCACCCAGGACCCAGGTCGACCTCCCTCTACAGGTCGACCTGGGGGTCGACCTAGGGGTGGGCCTGGGGGTCGACCTGCCCCCCCTCGGGAAGATCTAGAAGATGGCGATTTTGTGACTCAGTGCTAAGTCATTAGGGCTGAGGTGTCACCCTATCTTGACTGGACGGTCTTGATTGATTCTAGGTTGATCGGATGGCCTAAATTAATCCTAAATTCTATATAAACACATGTAGACTCAAAACCTAAAACCTAATCAAAATTAGAACCATGGCCGTCATGCTATCACCTTGCAACCTAGAATAGCCATCATCAACTAAAGGAAAAGTAAAGCTAATCAACTCAATTCAACTCAAGTCTATAACAAATACAACAACAAATTTGTCTACTTCAAAGGCATGCTAAATCAATTTCAGAACTCAGATCCCAGAACTCAAGACCTTCTTTGAGTTGTGAGTTCAATATCTTTAATATGATAATTAACAAGTTAATTAGGTTGAGTTATAATTTGGGTTATATGGTTATGTTGTAAAACATTGGAAAAAATGCGATATTTTGTGAATGTATGCTAGTTGTTCATAATGATAATTTTTGTTGTGAATCCCTTTGTATATACCCAATCATCTATGTTCAACCTGATTCATGTTTGACATCATTTTATATGCAAGTTTGGGTGTAGATTATATGCTAGTTTCTATATGAATTGTATACAAGTTTACATGTGAATCAAACAAAGTGACTATATGCAAGTTTAGGTAGAAATTGGATTCACATATATGCAAGTTTACCCCTTTAGATTTAGATCTATGACATACATAGTTTTATGCAAGTTTGTGACTATGGCTTGTGCAAGTTTTGGGTGAAATTATATTCATATATGCAAGTTTTGGATGAAAACTATATTCATATATGCAAGTTCACACCTTTAGGCTTATGTTTAGATTCATGACAACGCCAAGTTTTTGTTGTAATCCTTATTTGTAAGTTAGATCCAATTTGTCAAATTTGCGATATTTCTTCCCTTTTACGTCACTAGACTAATTGCGAGTCTAATATATATATATATATATATATATATATATATACACACACATATATGTCATGATAAGCGAACGAACAACGTGGGGACGATGAGGGTAATATTGAATATTCACATATTTAAAGTTGGCATAAATGGCCTTAAAAAGGCATATAATTAATTTAAGACATTAATTGGAAAAATTGGTATTTATGGACATAATTTAGGTGACAATTATGGACATAAGTATATAATTTATTTATAAATTTGTATAGGGATATTAATCCAATTTGGGGTTAAATAAAGATGTGTAATAATAAACCGCCTAAGACACGAGGTTAGACTCTTTTGTGGTGTATGACTGCCCGGACCCGCCCGGCAAATCCAGCAGCCACAATTGCCAGTCTAATGTGAGAGGTCAAAGGCATGAATTAAATGCGTAATAGTTTTAAAGACACGAGGTTAGGCTCGTTTGTGGTGTAAGACTGCCCGGACCCGCCCGGCAAATCCAGCAGCCACTAATACCAGTCTAATGTGGGAGGTCTTTACAAGGTTACAGTGTTAATGAACTAAGAAACACTTAACCAGATAAACATGTGGTGGGACATGGGGGTTTAGTGGGTGCCTTGGATGGCATGAGAAATACGATTAGATGCACTTAACCAAGATTGAAACATGTAAGAAGACATGAATAAGAATGGGGTTAAGTGGGGAAAACATTAGAGGGGACCAAGCATAGGTGGAAAGCTTGTGTCATACATGGGGGCCCTTTTCAAACCAGTAGCCCATTAAGTATCTTTGTGTGCTCGACCCAAGTCAAGGATGGGACACGCGTACTGGGTTTAATTGTAAGAGGTAAAACAGGTTAGTGGTGGCAATACAAGTCCAATGGGGTCATGTGCGTGTGTGGCCTCGGGCTGGTAGGTAAGACATTGTTGCATCGCGTAGATATAAGCCATGCATTTTTGGTGGTATCGGGTTGCCACTTCGGGGAGTGATACACCCCATCGTGGGGCTAGCATGGGTATCTACGAGTTAGGGAGCCGATCAAATGGGGGTAGTGGGTACACCTAGTGGAGATAGGGGCAGGCGGCACCTACGAAGGCAGCTAGGGGTATACGAAGCTACCATTATCATTATTATGTTTGGTAGGCGGGATCAACTTTTGGGGTGTTTGGTGTGGTGCAATGTAGTAGTTATCTTATAATGATTAGGTGCGCCTTTAACGTTATCTTTGTTCATCTTATTCCTTTGGTTTCTCTGACATGCCTATTGGTTCACAGTCATTTCCTTATTTCCAGCTGATGCCTTATCCTAGTTACTTAATGATTATATTGTTAAAGTTATTGCACTCACCAAACTTTATGTCTGACCCCCTTTGTTTCCACCTCTTTTCTTCCTTCCACCCCCCAAGGTGCCTAGGGTGGGACTAGCACTAGTGGAGCTTGATTTGGACAACTTTATCTCTCTTTTTGGAAGTTGCTTGGATCGCTGAAGTAAAGTTCAACCTATCTTATTTATGGCTATTTTATGTTGGGGTTATGTCTTTTATTTTATGTACTCAAAACTTATTTGTCAATATGGATATAAGTGTATTTGGTTTTGTAGTTGGTTTTTGATGTGATGTAACCAAGCTATTTCTCCGCTGCAACAAAAGTGGTTTTTGTTTTCCAAGTACTAATATATTTATCTGTCTTGTTTACTTTTTTGTTCTATACACAATAAACGCTCCACCAAAATTAAGGCATTCCCTTTGTGAGTGACCTTAACGGAGGTGGGGTGTCACAATTTTATTATAAATTGAATATCTATTTAACTTTGGATTTTTGAAATATCGAGTCATAGATCAAAGTATGTTTATTTTGAAGCTGTATGATATTCTACATGAATATATACAATAATATTAATTTATTAATATTAAATTAAATTGTTTTTAAACATATTAACATTTTATTGGTTTATTTAGAGCCTTCAAAATAGCCATTTTTGCAAATGACTGGTTTTTGTTTTCCAAGTACCAATATATTTATCTGTCTTGTTTACTTTTTTGTTCTATACACAATAAACACTCCACCAAAGGCATTCCCTTTGCGAGTGACCTTAACGGAGGTGGGGTGTCACAATTTTATTACAAATTGAATATCTATTTAACTTTGGATTTTTGAAATATCAAGTCATATATCAAAGTATGTTTATTTTGAAGCTGTATGATATCTACATGAATATATACAATAATATTAATTTATTAATATTAAATTGTTTTTAAACATATTAACATTTTATTGGTTTATTTAGAGCCTTAAAAATAGCCATTTTTGCAAATGACCTCCATTTTCGAAGAAATTAATTTTATTAGATCCAGAATGTTAAATAATTATTAAATTTCAAATTTCATGATTTTTAGAGTCAGTATGTGGTCGTGCGGGATTTAAATGTAAATCGATCAATATTTTGGCTTTAAAATATCATTGTGTGAACAAACAGACTCGGAATTCGACGAAACAAGTTTTGTTGGGTCCGTAATTTCAAACTATAGGAGTGTGTCCATTTTCGTTGTAATTGGGTATCATATGTAACTACACGGATTTTTAATTGATGTATACAAATAGCGATAGGTTATAAATTAATATAATTTTCAAATAAAAAATATTTAAATTATTCTATAAATACTCATTACTTACCCTAAACCTAATTTCATTTTTCTCGTAATCAACGCAGCAAAAATTTCCAAATGCCATTATTCTCTCTTTATAGAAAAAAATGGCAAGTTAAAAAATCCCAAAACAAATCCAACTAAAATCTGTAAATCATAATACTTATATATATAGGTTCCCTGAGTGATTCTCTTCGATTCAGTATCACTTTTGAGGTGTGAGATTCATGTTTGATGAACTCGACAATTTATAGCGTCCGCCTTTTTGTTCTAGGGTTCGAGTATTGGTAGAATTTAAGCTTTTATACATGTTTTTGGCTTTGGTTTTGAGAACGTGGTAATGTTTAACACTTGTAATTGAATTTTGGGGAGAATTCGTGATGAAAATTTTCGCTGTCCATAGCTTGGCTAGCAGTCTGAGACGTTGATCGCGATTCCAAGGAAGAAGGTGAGTTAGAATTTTTGGGTATGGAGGTGTTGAGATTTTGAAGATAAGTTTAATGATGTTATTAGTTTGTGGATTCATGAAGAGGAGAAGGGGCACTTCATGGTGCTTTGATTACAACTATGGCGTGTTTTTTAGGCGCATGGTTTACTGGAGGGAAGATAATGAGTAAGGTAATTAGGGGAGAAAGAAGTAATTAAGTTTTAATTTAATTATTAATTAAATAATAATGTTTGGAATTTGTTTTTAAAACTCGTATAAATCATAACTTATGCACACGGTATCGATTTTCAACAAAATAGGATCCATTGGGATCGTATGGATGTCGACTGCCCAATGGAACTAATTTAGAGCTCATCTCAATATATGGCGGAGTAAAATACCTGATCATATATATTGAACGTTTATCGTTATTTAACGATAAATGACCAAAGTGAGTAAACTCGCTAACTCTGTCCGATTTTATAATTTTATAAACGTATTTTAAAACTGATAAATGATGATTGAATGTTATGTGATGGTTGTTGTGTGAATTGCTAATGTATTGGTTGAAATTATAGATATAGTTATATATATAACGTTGATTAAATATTGATTCTATTTATCGTAATACATCATATTGAATTAAAATTGATGTTATTTATATTGTTTAACATCTGTGGATGTAGGGAAACAGGTTGGAGGGATCCAACTGGATTCCTCAATATCTATAATATTATTTTTCATATATTTTGATATGTGATGGATATATAATTCGTGGTTTATTTTGATGTATTTGGATGACATTAGTCTTTTTATACAGTGTTTTAAATACCATAAGTAATTCTGGAATGTAAAAGGGGAATTTTTAAACTGTATATTGAAATAAAATATTTATATAAAATCAAAGGATTTAAAAAAAAGGAATTTTGAAGTGGATAGGGAATTTAAGAATTTTATAAAATCAATGGATTTTATAAAAGGAAATATTTAAAAATTAAATAAGAAACTTTTATATAAAATTATTAACAGCTATATGGAAGATTAAAAGCCCGTTTTTGTAAAAATACTTAATGAAAGTAATAAGAAATAAATAAATGATTGAATGGAATAAATATGATATTTGGGAAATTAATAGAATTTTAAAAAGAAAATTGCCAATTATAAAAGAATTATGGGGAAATTAGATATTTAATAGTTATCTGTCTTTAATAGATAAACTGAGAAGATTAATTTATAAACGATGTTTATAAATTAAGCAAAATATTTATCATTGGTTGAATTAAAATATAAGTCCGAATATATATAGAGAAGAAAAAAATCGGTTTTAACACCGATATTTTAATGAAATTTGAATTTAGCATTTTTAAATGAGATTTTAAGTGTTAGAAGTAAAAAGGATTTTTTCTATGAATAATTCTATAAATAGAAGTATAAAAAGAATTTGGATTTGAGTCATTATTTTAATGCGAAATCAAACAGATTTGATTATATAAAAGAAATATTATTCACGATCGAAGTGAGTAATGGTTTAAAGCAAATATTTGCAAATGAAAACAGTTTAAAGGAAATGTGAGGGTTGGAAATAAGAATTTAAATGGGATTAAGAAAATAAGAAACTGACTAGAAACTAGTTAAGTTGGAAGGCTTTTTAGGTATTGATCTGATGTCTGGTTTCAGCCTTTAGGGTTAATACGTAGGGAGTTGTTCTATTACTAGTTCACAGTTAGAGACTGATAGATGTGGAAGGATAGTGATGCGTGAATAAGAAATGTAAATATCTTCTAATGTTAATAATATTTATTTTCTAAATTTAGAAAATAATAATTTATGAATATATGGAAATAAGAAATGGGGAAATGAATAAATTAATGATAAATTAATTTAAAGGGAAAAATGATGATTAATGATTGATTGATAAATTTTCCATTTAGAAAAAAGATCATTGTGTGTATGGATATTTTCTTTTGATAGTTAAATAACAGACACTCAAAGTTTTGACCATTTTCCGTCATCATACGGAAAGATCAGGATCAAATTAAGTACTTATAAACTACTTCGTTTGGGCATTAGCATTGCAAATCAAATATGATGGAGATAATTAAAGACGGAGTTTATGAAAGGGTTGTTCTGGAAAATCCTAGGTAGAAATTGCCTAAGATGGGTTTGCAGAATAGCGTTGTTAGTTTATCCAGTCCCAGGACAACTTGTATGGGGGAATATCTGACAAAGTATATCTAATAGATCACGTAAGTTGATCCCTTCAAACGTATTTACGTTTGGTAGAGGAAGAATTCATTTCTCTTTGCTTTATACCAGTAGTATTTTTGGAGAAATCAATTTGTGATTTAACGGGTGTGACGATGTGGCATTCAAAGTAAATATGGTGTGGTCTGTCAAAAAGATACGTTATGGCCTCAAGCCTCACAACTAGGAAATGGTATAAAATCGGGTAGGTCACATGGCTAAGTGCGTAGCTTCCAATTAGGATGTATTATCACCTGATCTAGAGAAAATCCATTTGCTTAATCTATTTTGATGTTGTCCCTTACGAGAAACGGTTGCTGATCCCAACCGTTGGTGATAATACATTCAGTACGCTCAAGTGAAATGAGTGACCGGTCATGTTTAGCCCGGGTTACAAGATGTTCTTGTTGAACCCGGTGTATTCCTCTCTAGAGATACAGCGTCGGAAGGTGGTCTCATGCCTTACCAGTTGGAATCCATTACCCAATAAGCACTCGTGGTTTTTGATTATATATTATGTATGTGGAATGTGAGATGGAAGAGTTCCGCTAGATTTCTATTTATTTGATTTAGACATTATTATAATATCAGAAGAGTATTGATTTTAAAAGAATGTTTTGGGTTATCGTAAGATAAAAATCATCCATGTTTATGTGTGGATCGGTCATACAATTATCCTTTCATTTAAGAGGATTTTAAAAGTTAAACCAAGTGGTTTGAGTTTACTAACACAAGTCCCATGACTGACCCAGAGTTTATTTTGTTTCGTTTAACCCTAAACTCTTAGGTGCCCAAATTTGTACGGGCAGTCAAGTAGTCGGTATTTTACAGATATACCTGGAAGATCTTGGAGTAGGAGGCTTAAGGATTTTATAGCTGTTGTTTATTTCCACTGTGATGTTATGTGTTGTACTCAGAAATGGTATGTATATACAGTTATAAGTTTGTATTTCAAAAGTTACGTTATATAATATATTTTATTCATTTCGCTGTGTGATTCGTGTTTATTCTGATTCTGTTCTGTTGTGATCTTCTTCTTCTTCTATTCTAACTTTCTTTCTGTCTATTTCTCACCCTCTAACTTCTTTCTATTAATGATCTGGTACGTTCGATGCTTGAATAGTTGACATGAGTTTTATGTCGATTTTCGGGGTCGAAAACTCCAGTTCATTACAATATGTGGAGGTTTTTATACGATACTTCACCATGAAGTTTCGTTAAATATTATAATATTTATTCTCTACCCATATAATAACCTCACACTATTAACAAACCCTAGTTTTATTTACTTCCTTCTGGTCAACGTTAATATGTAGCCGCCACTAATGAAAAACGAACAATCTCTATATTGGATCATTTCTTCCCATTTTACTATAGATCCGTTCATCTTTGTCGAAAACCTTCAACTGGAAAAGTATAGGGCGTGGTGAGATCCCACATATCAACAGTGATGTTCGTGATTTGAGCACTATAACACCCTGTAATTTTAAAGGACATTATAACAATAAACTAAATAATACTTAATTAAATATCAGGAATTAAGTAAAATGGACTGCACCATTGCGTTCGTCTCGATATTCTGCTTTAGATAGACTCCGAGTTTGCATAAAACTGACATCGTATGAAGAAGTTATTAAGGTTTGAAGTTTGTATACGTATAAGAGAATTATGTATAAACAAATCAGTCTAGAAATATTCAAAATAATTCAAAACACAAGGCAGGGAACGAAGGCGGGAAATCGACCTATTGGGGGTCGACCCAAACAAGAGGGTGTCGACCCTAGGGTCGACCCCGGTGCCGACTGTAACAATCCGGAAAATCAGAACCAATTTAAAAAAATTATTTGGCTATTTTAATGAATTTGGAAAATTTAAAATGGTTTATTTTAAGTAATAACGACTAAAAATTTATTTGAATCGAAGTTAGAATGAATAAATTTATTTTAATTATATAACGAGCCTGAAATGGCGGGGCAGTTTAAAAATTCAACTTTGAACTTGGACTGAATGTACAAGATTCAAAATAAACCGGATTCTAGTACCTAGGGTCGACCTGGTGCTGACCCTAGGGTCGACCCCACCCATATCTAGGGCACATCCATTTTTCTAAACCTGCTCGCGTTTCTTGATCTAATTCATTGGCTTGACGCTACAAATAGGACTCAATTCTATTGTTTTATTCACCTAAAACAATGGATATAACTCGATGTTGATCCAACTCAGATTGAATTAGCCTATTCTTCTGCGACAACGATTTATATATATTCAAGAATATCTGCTACAACATCAACAGTCATTTCTATGTTCTTTAGATCCAGTCAATGTGAATTTATGTTGCTTTTATATATAAACATTTAATAAGTAATCCTGACATGTTTGTAAGTTTGGACCTAAACCTGTGCCTGTTAATAACCAGAATCATAACTAAACAGATCCACCACTACTTACATACCTGATCAACTGTTCAGTCCTTCATGCCTATCTCCATTATGCCTAGTTCTGTTATCATATGCCTATTCTGTCATTTTTCTTATTTCTGTCATCATATGCTTATTTTGTTATTATGCCTATTTCTGTTCTCTTTTCTCCCTCCTTTCCTTTTTATTTTTATAGCCAGGCTAACTTTGAGCCTAAACCTATCACTGAAATACGCGAACGAACGAAATTGGGAATGATAAATTGGGGACATAACCTGTATTGTAAAACATGATTGGGATTTGGGGGCATAACCTATACCGCGATCTAAGAATTTAATTTGGTGCATATCATACATGATAATTTATGACTTGAGGGAAGGGCATGAAAAACCTATGATGAATAGGAATAATTGGTTAAGAATGAATATGCCTAAATTTACAGTAAATAGAAATTGTAACCGCACTTAGACACAAGGTTAGATTACACTTATGGTAGAAGTCTGCCCATAACTGCCCGGTAAATCCAGCATCCACAAGTGGTTAATTTAATGTGAGGGGTCTAGTGCGTAAATGTACATGTAACGAAGCTAAGATACGAGGTTATGTCCGACCTGTGGTAGAAGTCTTCCCAGAACCGCTCGGCATATCCAGCATCCACAAGTGGTTGACTTAATGTGAGAGGTCTGGTGCTTCAACATGCATGAACAGGAAATAATAATAACCAGTTAACCTATAATACTTAACCTATTTAAAACTGTGGGGGTTATATGAACCTTCCAAATGGTGTAAGGGTTAAGTAAGCTTGTTTGAATTGATGGGGGGGGTTAAGTAATTATGTTAAATCTACGGGGGGGTTATACGGACCCGACAAACTTAACCTGTTTTATATGTTGGGGTTATGCAGGCTTATTAATCTGTTAAGCATTACCTATCAAAATCCTAGTAGTGGGGATGCAAGCCTAGGGGGTGGGTTGTGTCATCTGTTGTGTGGAACCCATATCAGTCAGTAACCCATACTGGTATCCAAGGGGGACTCTGAACTAGGTAGGGGTTAGGGGCATGCTTAGTGAGCTGATTATAAGAGGTTCATATGGGTGAAGGTGTTGACGGTGCATTCCAACGGAGCTCCTTCATGGGTCCGGATTTCTTGGGAAATTAAGACGTTGTGACATCAATAGATATGGTTGTGCCTGTCAGAAAAAGGGTTTGCCACTTTAGGAAGTGATACATCCTACTATGGGGCCAACACAGGGTATCTATGTGATAGGGAGACAATTTATTGGGGTAGTAATTGGGGTACATCTGACTCTTCCTGTTTAGGAGCCCATTATTATCGTTTGGGGTAACACCCGTTACTACTGTGGGGCTGCCTGTTATTATCGTCGGGGGTAAAACCTGTCACTAGAAGTACCCCTAAGTCTACCATCTGTTTCTGTTGGGATATTCTATTTTTATTATACTAGTATTGGTGCAGAGAAGAGTATTTGGGAAGCGCATCCTATTCTATTCTGTTTATTCTGTTTATCCTGCCCATTTTGTTATACCTGTCGTATGATATTGTTATCTCTCTCATTCAGTTTATATTCCTGTCATGATGCTTTTACTTATTTATATGCTAAAAGTAACTGGATTCACCAGACTTTATGTCTGACCTGCTTTGTTTCCTTTTTCTCTGTTCCTTCCCCCCACGTTCTCAGGATGGGAATACTCAAGCTTGATTAGGATTCTCTCTTCTCTTTCTTCTTGGAGTTGCTTAAATGTACCTCTTTGATTACTTGTCTATCCTGCTATGGCTATTTTTGGGGACTATGATTTTATATTACTGTACTCTGGTGATTTTAGTACAAGGCTGATATTTTAGTTTGATGTAATGGTTTTTCTGTATTTTAAACTTATGTTCTAACTGGATTTTGGACCACGATGTTTTTTGTTTGAAGAATAAATGTTTTAAATTCAACTGTGTTTTATATCTGTCTTGTGATGTTTTTGTTTCTATTTACATATAATGCTTCACAAAACTTAATGCATTCTGTTAAAGAGTGACATTCACGGACAGGGGGTATCACATTTGGTATCAGAGATGAAGGTTACCAGATTAAATAAAAGGATTTGAAAATTGTTTTCAAAAGGTTTTAAAAAGAAAGTATTTTCAATGGAAAGACTATTTTGAAAAGCATATTCCCCGAAGCCATATGAAATATCTTTCGATTCTCTATTTGAATCCCCTTTCCTTTTTTCAGCATGTCTGGGAAACCAAATATTCCCGAGTGCATTCAGATACCGGCTTGGTTCCGTAGGTATTTTGAGGCTTCAACGTCTGCCGAAGGCCAAGCAGATGCCCCTCCCCTAGCTGCAGTCGTTGTTCCCCCTCCTCCTTCGCAAGTGGATAATTTCTCCAAGATATTCAAGGATTTCTGTTATGGGAGGAAAGCCTTTCCGAGGAACTGAGATTTTTGTAGAAGCCAGGAATTGGCTTAAAGAGATGGAGGTTTTGTTTGGGATTTTTGAGGTTGACGATCGTAGGAAGATCCAGTGGAAGTTCGGCAGCTGAAAGATGAGGCTTCATTCTGGTGGGACGTGACGGAAGTAGGGCATCCAGTTGAGACTTGGGATGATTTCCGACAGAGATTCGAGATGATGTGCAGTTTATGCCCCGCTATTACCTCACCATATCCTCGCTATATCGTGTAGTGGATTTCTACCGCTATGCCATTTCCTGATAGCCTCTGAAATAGCGTCTCCCGCTTTTAACCCCGCTATATTCCGATATTCCCGATATGTCCTTTAATTTCAGCTATATTCCGCTATATCTTCTATAAAAGAAATGAATTTGAAAGTGACATTTGTACACTATAAATCTATAAAATTAGTTTTAGTTTTTTTAATATAATTTTTTAATATATATTTTCTAGAATAGAAAATATTATAATATTCTATCAAATTTAATCAAGCTAAGAAATGTTTACATTTATTTACATATATTTGCATATATTTTTATTTAAAATTAAGAATATACTAATTAAGTTGAATTTTATTTATCCATTTACTTATCGTTTTCATGTCCGTAAAAGCGTATAATATGAGTTTTATATGTTATTTTAGACTCATACACTATACCCCGCTATTTTCTCGCTTTATCCCAGCTACAACTTTTTGCACCTTCACCGCATTGGATCCACTGTGCGGTTTAACTACATAGTCGAGAGGAAGTTTCTTTCTTAGGCAGAAGAGAGCATGCAAATGGAAAGTTTTTTGGCACTTAAGTAAGGAGGCATGTCTGTCAAAGAGTATGTTAATAAGTTCAATCAATTAGCGAGGTTTGGTTTGGAGCTAGTGAATACCCCGCACAAGAAGCTTTGAGGTTTACAAGAGGGTTGAATGAACTCCTCCATGGATTGGTTATGTCTCATATTCTGATGGGGGCAACTTTCAAGAAACTCGTTGATATGAAAATGATGCACGAAGAAGATAAAGGTGAAAAGAAGAAGGCTAAGATTGATGAAACACAAAACAAAAAAGTATGGCCCAAGAAAGAACAACAACATCAAAAGAAGGGCGGAAGGAATGACAAAACCTGAGAAAAGAGGAAATGTCATAGTTGTGGACGCGTGGGTCATTTGAGCAAAGATTGCAGAAAAAGGAAGAATGCTTATTTCCAATGTGGTGAGTCGGACACTTTACTAGGGAGTGCCCAAAGAAGTAAGGACAGGTCCAAAGGGCAGGATCTTCTAGAGCGCATGTGCATGCTCTCGTGGCCGGTGTACCGTATAGAGGTACGAAAGTTTCTGTTGAAGGTTTGATTTCTCTTTCCGATCATCTTGTTAGAACTCTTTTTGATTCTGGCGCTTCACATTCTTTTATATCTGATTTTGTGGTTGAGTCTCTGCACCTTAGTGCTAGTATGGTTTTGGATCCCGTTGTTGTCTCAAATCCCATTGGGGGCATGGCTCATATGTCTATGATTTTTCGGGGTTGTACGATATGTGTATTGGGAGTCGAGTTTGAGTGCGACGTATATATGCTCGGTTTCATGGGCTATGATTTGATTCTAGGGATGGATTGGCTAGCAATGTATGGTGCCATTCTAGACTGTGAGAGGTGGGTCGTTAGACTTTTGACTTGCCATGGGAGGACTCTCAAAATTTCTTGGGACCCAAAAGAGTCTGTCATGCTTAGTTTCCTAGAATCACTTGATGCATCTTTCGATGGCTTGTGATCTGTGCCAGTAGTCTGTGAGTATCTTGATGTTTTTGAGTAGGTTCGGGGCTTACCTCCGAGGCGCGAGATCGATTTCCGAATATACTTGGTGGACAATGTAAAACCAATTGCATTGCCTGCGCACCATATGGCTCCGAGAGAAAGGAGGGAGCTTAGCAAGCAAGTAGGGGAGCTACTTGAGAAAGGGTTTATTAGGCGAAGCATATCAGAATGGGTTGCTCTGGTTGTTTTTACGACTAAGGCAGATGGCTCACTTTGCTTATGCATGGATTACAGGGAGTTGAATAAGCCCACTAACAAAAATAGGCACCCACTTCCGAGGATAAATGATCTGTTTGACCAGCATGTTGGTGCATCTGTTGTCTACAATTTAGACTTGGCTACAGGGTTCCATTAGTTAAGAGTGGTCGAGGATAGTATAGACAAGAATGCTTTTAGAACTCCAGATGGTTTCTTCAAGTGGCTCGTCGTGCCTTTTGGATTGATGATTACACCCACCAATTTTGTGGATCTAATGAATAGGGTATTTTGGGAGTTTCTAAATAATTTTGTTGTGGTCTTTGTTGATGAGATCTTGATTTTCTCGAAGAACAAAGAAGAGCATGCCCTACATTTAAGGGAGGTTTTGAAAACTCTATGAGTGCATCAGCTTAAGGAAAAATTCTCCAAATGTCATTTTTGTAGAAAGGAAGTGAGATTTCTTGGGCATGTGTTAAGGACGGGATAGCAGTGGATCCCCCGAAAGTAGTTGCAGTTCAAGACTGGAAGTTCCAAAGAATGCAATAGAGGTGAGGTGTTTTCTCTGTTTAGCAGGCTATTATAGGAAGTTCATTAAGGACTTCGCAAAGATATCAGCCCCACTCACCAGACTGACAAAGAAGAATCTGAATTTTTCTTGGGATATTGACTATGAGGATGCTTTTTAGAAATTGAAGAGGGCTATGACAACAGCCATAGTCTTGACTTTCCCTGATGGAAACAAGGTGTTCATAGTATACACTGATGCATGTGGTACAGGGCTTGGTGCTATTTTGATGCAGGAGGGAAGGGTATTATGTTATGGTGGTAGACAGTTAAGAGTTCATGAGAAGAACTACCCTACCCATGACTTAGAGTTGGCTGCCATAGTATTCGCACTTAAGACTTGGCGTCATTATGTACAGGAGATAAGTTCCAGTTGTATACTGACCATAAATCTCTCAAGTAATTTTTCTCGTAGAAGGATCTCAATTTGAGGCAACAGAGATGGATGGAGTTCCTAGCATCCTATGAATTTGAGATTGCTTATACCCTAGCAAGGGTAATGTGGTGGTGGATTCACTAAGTAGACAGAGGATGACCATGAGTCCTCTATTTGTAGAGAGGCGAAGCTTGGAATATATATCGACCTTTGATTTTAGGCCCTCTACCGAGTTTACACCTGGTTTGTTGGCATCGCTAGAGGTGCGACCTACTCTTATGGATCAAATAGAAACTTCATAGTGAGAGGACCCATAGATAGCACACATCTTGGATAGGCCCAACAGAGGGGAGACCTCTACTTACCTCAATAAATATTCCACGAATGATAGAGGGCAGTTATGACGAGATGGAAGGCTTTGTGTTCCCTGAGTTTGGAGTATGTTGAAGACAGTCCTTGAGGATGCCCATCATTCTAAGATGACTATCCATCCCGGTGGTAATAAGATGTAAAGGGATATGAAGATGGTTTTCTTTTGGGCTGGGATGAAGAAAGATGTTGCGGATTTTGTTTCTCATTGTTTGATTTGCCAGCAAGTCAAAGCTGAGCAAAAAAACCCGGTGGTTTACTTCATCATTTGGAGGTCCCACAATGGAAGTGGGAGAGCGTCTCTATGGATTTCATTGATGGTTTGCCTAGATCAAGGAAAGGCAACACCGGTGTTTGGGTTATAGTTGACAGGCTTACTAAGAGCGCCCATTTCATTCATGTTAAGAGTAGGAGAACGTCATCATGGTTGGCAGCAGTTTATCTTCATGAGATAGTCTGTATACATGGAGTACCTTCCAGTATAGTGAGTGATCGTGACCCCATATTCACCAGTGCATTTTGGAGGAGCTTGCAGGAGGTATTATGTACATAGTTGTGTTTGAGCACCGCTTATCACCCTCAGACCGATAGGCAGACTAAAAGAGTGAATAGAGTTCTTGAGGATCTTTTAAGACTATGTATCCTAGACTTCGGAGGGACTTGGGAAAAGTGTCTTCCTTTGGTAGAGTTCGCCTACAACAACAACTATCAGGCTAGTATTGGCATGGCACCCTTAGAGGTATTGTATCGACGACCTTGTAGATCAATATCTTGTTGGTGGGAGTTTATAAATAGCTTCTACTTGGACCTGAAATGACTAGGGAAACTTCAAAGAAGATTGATCTCATCTGCGGACGCATGAAGAGAGCTCAGGATAGGCAAAAGTCCTACGTAGATAAGAGAAGGATTGATATTGAGTTTGAGGTGGGAGACATTGTTTTCATCAAGGTATCACCTTTGAGGAATGTGGTTCGCTTTGGATCTGTAGGGAAATTGGCGCCAAGGTTTGTAGGGCTATTTCCCATAAAAGAAAGGATTGGCCAAATGGCCAAAAGAGTAAAGCTACTATAGAGGTTGGCATGTGTTCTTGATGTTTTCCACGTTTCTCATTTGCGAAAATGTCAGCATGATATAGTAAAGGTTGTTGAGTCGTGTATGCTTGAGGAAGTAGAGGTGGAATGGGAGGCAACAGTTAGATGAGTTCCTACACATATTCTTGGATCAGAGATTAATAGGCTATGCAACCAAGAGGTCAAGCTGATAAAAGTTCAATTGGGAGAAGAACCCAACGATGCAACTTAGGAGCCTAAAGATAAGATTCGCGTTTTGTACCGCTTTCATTTCAAGGGTATGTTCTTAACTTCTTTTCTAACGCTTTTATTGTACTTGTTTCTATCATTAAGTATATCCTATCGATCGAACCTTTGACCTTTAGGTAGGGAACCAATGGATGTAACATGTGTTTGAGACATGTTATGTTTGATAGATGAAAGTGTTTGCTAGTGGTTGCTCATGGATGCAAATACGCACACACACACTAGGCACGAGATCAGCTCAATCACTTGCATATTGCATATGGATGCATGTGCATATTTTTCTTTTATGGATGGAAATGGGTCAATCGTCACATGGATGTTGCATTCGGATGGATGTTTGTGCACACATATAGAATTTACATGATATGCTAGGACTATTTGCATACATGTTGGATTAATGACACTGACATACACTATGTTAAGGAGGTCGACTGAATCAGTAGACCGCCTGATCTTTCGCATTAGTATAGGTACATTTACACACACCTTTGCATATGTTCATATAAGAATTAGAAATATTTAAAGGACACTGGATGCCTATGATTGGTGGATGAGTAGATGGATGATGTATGTTAGGATATACATTCTTCTTAACTTAGAGATTTCGGGGATGAAATCTTTTAAGTAGCGGAGAATGTAATACCTCGTAATTTTAAAGGACATTATAACAATAAACTAAAGAAAACTTAATTAAATATTGAGAATTAAGTAAAATGGACTATAACATTGCAATCGTCTCGGAATTCTTCTTAAGATAGACTTTGAGTTTGCATAAAGCGGACATCTTATAAATAAGTTATTAAGGTTTGAAGTTTGTATACGTATAAGAGAATTATATATAAACAAACTAGTCCAGAAATATTCAAAATAAGTCAAAACACAAGGCAAGGAATGAACGTCGGAAATCGACGAGCTGGGGGTCGACCAATTCCCATAGGGGTCGACCCTAGGGTCGACCCACACAAGGGGGTGTCGACCCTAGTGTCGACCAGGGGTCGACCCCACCTAGATCAGTGGCAGATCCATTTTTCTGAACCTGGACGCATTTCTTGATCTAATTCATTGGCTTAAGGCTATACATAGGACCTCATTTCTGTTGTTTTATTCCCCTAAAACAATGGAGACAACGAGATGCCGCCCCACCTCAGATTCTATTAGCCTATTCTTTTGCAACAACGATTTATACATATTCAAGAATTTCTGCTACAATATCAATAGTAATTTTTCTGTTCTCTAGATCCAATCCCTGTGAATTTATGATGCTTTTAGATGTAAACATTTAATAAGTAATTCTAATATGTGTATAAGTTTGGATCTAAACCTATGCTTGTTAATAACCTGAATCATAACTAAACAGATCTGCCTTTACTTGAACACCTGATCTACTATTCAGTCCTTTCATGCCTATCTCCATTATGCCCAGTTCTGTTATCATATGTCTATTCTGCCATTACGCCTATTTTGTTATTATGCCTATTTCTATTCTTTTCTCTTCCTCCTTCCCTTTTTTATTTTTATAGCCAAGCTACCTTCGAGCCTAGGCCTATCACTGAAATATGCAAATGAACAAAATTGGGAATGGTTGGGAATGATAAATTAGGGCATAACTTGAATTGCAAAACATGATTAAAATTTGGGGGTATAACTTATAACGTGATCTAAGACTTTTATTTAGAGCACATCGTAGATGAAAATTTATGACATGAGGGAAGGGGCATGAAAAACCTATGATGAATAGGAATAATTGGTTAAGAATGAATATGACTAAATTTACAATAAATAGAAACTGTAACCACACTTAGACATGAGGTTAGATTACATTTATGGTAGAAGTATGCCCGGAACCTCCTGGTAAATCCATCATTCACAAGTGGTTAATTTAATGTGAGGGATCTAGTGCGTAAATGTATACGTAACGGAGCTAAGACATGAGGTTAAGTCTGACCTATGGTAGAAGCCTGCCCGAAACCACCTGACATATCCAGCATCCACATGTGGTTGACTTAACGTGAGAGGTCTGGTGCATTAACATGCATGAACGAGAAATAATAAGCACCAGTTAACCTGTAATACTTAACCTGTTTAAATCTGTGGGGGTTATATGAACCTGTCAAATGGTATAAGGGTTAAGTATGCTTGTTTAAATCGATGGTTGGTTAAGTAAATCTGTTAAATCCATGGGGAGTTTTGCAAACCCAACAAATTTAACCTGTTTTATATGTTGGAGTTATGCGGGCTTGTTAATATTAAGCACAACATTTCAAAATCCTAGTAGTGAGGATGCAAGCCTAGAGGGTGGCTTGTGTTATCTGTTGTGTGGAACCCGTATCAGTCAGTAACCCATAATGGTATCCAAAGGGAGACCCCGAACTAGGTAGTGGTCATGGGCACACTTCTGAGCTGATTATATGAGGTTTATATAGGTGGAGGTGTTGACGGCGCAGTCCAACAGAGTCATGTGCATGTATGGGTCTAGAATGCTCGGGAAATTAAAACGTTGTGACATCAGTAAATATGACTATATGAGGTTTATATAGGTGGAGGTGTTGACTGCGCAGTCCAACAGAGTCATGTGCATGTATGGGTCTAGAATGCTCGGGAAATTAAAACGTTGTGACATCAGTAAATATGGTTGTGCTTATCGAAAAAAGCACTTGCCACTTTTGGAAGTGATACATCCTAATGTGGGGCCAGCACAGGGTATCTACGGGATAGCTAGCCGATCGATTGGGGTAGTAATTAGGGTACATCTAGTTCTGCCAGTTTAGGAGCCCGTTATTATTATTTGGGGGTTACACCCGTTATTACTATGGGGCTGCCAATTATTATCGTTGGCAGTAAAACCTATCACTAAAAGTACACCTAAGTCTACTATTTGTTTCTGTTGGGATCATTCTATTTCTGTTATACTAGTATGGTGTAGAGAAAAGTACTTGGGAAGTGTATAATATTCTATTATGTTTATTCTGCTTATCCTGGCCATTTTGTTATACCTGTCTTATGATACTGTTATCTCTCTCGTCTAGTTTATATGTCTGTCATTATGATTTTACTTATTTATATGCTAAAAGTAACTGGACTAGCTAGACTTTATGTCTGACTTGTTTTGTTTCCTTTTCTCTCTCTTCCTTCCCTCCTAGGTTCTCAGGGTGGGAATATTCAGGCTTGATTAGGATTCCTTCTTTTGTTTCTGGTTGGAGCCTCTTAGATGTAATGCTTTGATTACCTGTCTATCCTGTTATGCCTATTTTTTGGGACTATGATTTTATATTACTGTTCTGATGATTTTAGTACAAGGAAGATGTTTTAATTTTATGTAATGGGTTTTCTGCATTCAGACTTATGTTGTAACTAGATTTTGGACCACGATGTTTTCTGTTTGAAGAATAAAAGTTTTAAATTTTGCTGTGTTTGTATCTGTCTTGTGATGTTTTTGTTTATGTTTACCTATAACTCTTCATGGAACTTAATGCATTCTTTTAAAGAGTGACATTAACGGATGTGGGGTGTCACAAGCACTGTCATAGCCAAAATTGATTGATGAAGTATCATCATTCGAAGGCGAACTGGAGGAGGAAGGCAGCACCGAGTTAAGTGGCATTTGGGACGAAGGCGTAGGGTGGTGTGGCGCACGAGTTAGAGGTCTCAGATCAATCGTCGGATCGATGATGATGGCGGCAGGCGTGGTGAAAGTTTTGAATGTAGTGAAGTACATTAGAGCGAAGTGCAGAAGGATAGGGAAGGGCCTTTGTTTTTCTTCAGATCGATGGAAACAATTAGACCGTTTAGTTAATATATAATTATATGATTAAGGGCTAAGATAAATTAAGTAAATCGTTAATGTTTAAACTTGAATAACTTTTTACATGTGTTAACAGAATCTAATGAAACAAATTGCATTGGAACCATATTGAAGAACAAAACATTGTGGAACTAGCCTGGACAAATTTGGAAGCTACAGCAATTTTCATTTAAATTAAATGACTGTTTAATTTAACTAAAAACGAGCCATTTCAAGGAATAAAATTAAAGTGAGTATAACTCACTCAGTTTTAATCCACTTAGTTTAGTTGGGATTTATTTTGTGTGCTATGGTTGATAATTGTTTGTTATATGCTAAATATACCTATATATATTGGATGAATTGGTTGAATTATACATTAGTTTAGTTTATAAAAATCTAGTCGTTATTCTAACGATCATTTCCAAACAAGACAATTTACCTTTTTGGTTATGTTTATAATAAAATAAACGTATTAAATTTAAATATAAATGCTTGAATTTCTATTATTGATTAATTATTGAAATTATATCCATGTATTGAATTGGATGTATTTATTTGAGATAAACAATTTTGATGCAGGGAAAAACAGGTTGGAGGGATCCAACTGGGTTCGTCAAATTTATTGTTTATTTTTATATTACAATTATATGAACTATTTAACTAATATGATCGAATGGTTAACTTGGTTATTGATTTTTGAATCGTAATTCAATGATTGTTTTGCTATTAACCAATAAGAAACATTAGTTGAGTAATGGGTGCAGATGGCTAAAAAATCAATCGTTTTATTAATATTGATTTACGGCCAGGTGAATCGATAGAAATGAAGTTATAAAATTTATTTTATAACTAAGATAGATTTTTAAATCTAATATTTTGAATGAAAGTTTATTAAAAGGAAATAAATATTTTTTATTTAATATTTAAGTTTATAAAAAAATTAAATGGTTTTATAAAAAAATTCTTATGTTAATAAGATTTATAAGCAAATGGGTAGAAATTGACCAAAGGGCTAAGAGTTGGATTACTTGTTTCTAAGAGAAAATTAAATGATATTATTTTTAAATTAATTATATTATTAATTAATTTAAAGGATGGATTAAATGGAATTGGTTAACGAGATAACCATGTTTGGAGTTGACTAAGTCAAATATTTTAATTGAAATTGGTTATTTGACTAATTTGTTTTTAATTAATGTAATGAAATAGTTTAACGAATATTTGTTTTAATTTTAATAAGATTTAAATAAAAAAAGATTTATTGATTATTTTAACAATAAAGAACTTAATTACTTCTAAAGTAGTAATAGATGAACCAAATTATTATTTTAATTAATAATAATTTAAGAGATCACTTTTTAAGTGAAATTCATTTAAGTAATTAATCTAAGTGTAAGGGAATCTAGTTGAATTTTGTAAAAAGGTTATGAATGGGTATCATATTAACCCATGTTTTTAAAACTAAGTTATAATGAGATTTTAAGCAAATACAATGGTTTAAATAATTTTTTTAGCATGGTAAGCCGGTTTTATAGCGTCATACAACTGTTTATTAGAAATGCAAAGGAAGACATGAAGTTCTGCACAGGCACAGAAACCCCATCTGGTTTGAAGCGTTAGAGCACTATATCTATGAAGAACATGAGAAAAACATATAGTTCAATTTACTAACATGACTTAACAATAAGTCCACCACTAGGGTGGAATAAATGGAGGTATCACAATCGCTACAAGTAATGTTGACATACTGTAACACCCGAATTTTTAACGACATTAAAGTGGATAAATTAAATAATAATTAATTTAATATTCAGATTTAGGGGAAACGGACTGCGCCATTGCGTCCATCTCAAAATTCTGGTCAAGATAGACACCTGGTTTGCATAAAACGGATGACGTATGAAGAAGTTATGGACGGTAGAAGTTTGGCGAAAAAAGCAGGAATTCCCAGCGCACCTGACAAGTGCGCCCTTGTATTTTTACACCGGCGCACATGTAAAGTGCGCCCATGTATGTTTTTGGGCATCCGGTCCCAACTGGGTGTCGGCTCGTGGCCCGATTCACCCTAAGGCTAAGGTGGCATTTGAATTCTGGACATTAGCAACTAAAAATAAACTTCAATTCTCTTATTTTCTTCACAAAGAATCAATGGCGGCCAAACTCTGCTGGTGTGTGAATTGAACTGGATCCCTTATCTTCTTCTATCAACTAAGACAAATTAAATCTAGAAATCCAAGATTCATTCTTTCTCTATTTTCTAAACCTAACGCTGTGAGTTTCTAGTTATTTTTAGGTTTAAATGAATATAAGTAAACAATTAAAGACTGTGATTTGGATATGTTGTAAACCTTGAATCTATCATATCTTTAACTATGTCATGATTGATCTATTTCTCTAGATCCAATTCATCATTGATTATTCTACTATGTTATTATTGTGGGTCTTGGTTTGTAACTATATTTTGGTTAATATAGATCTGTTAATTTGGTCAGTTATATCATTGAATAAATCTAATAATTTATGTAAATCATGAACATATGCCACCTTGAATTGGTTAGGATTGGATCCAAAACTTTATCTTAATTGTAACTTCTATGACATGCTATGATGTGAATTTGTGTAGATCTACTTCTAAATTAGTAGATCTAATTCATGTGGACATTGAAACTTTTAGTCAGATCTAGATTATCACCTTGTGTATCATGTTAGATCTATTTTAACCTTTAGATCTGAATTATGTGATCTAATTTACCACCTTGTGTTATCATGGTAGATCTATTTTAACCTCTAGATCTGAGTTATGTAATCTAATTTATCACCTTGTGTTATCATGTTAGATTTAAATCGATTGGACTTCTAAATTGCAAATTTAGATCTTACTATGCTTATTCTGACATCATAATTATGTTAGAATCAATTGACTGTCAACCGTTCATCAGTTTTATGTCCACCTTGTTATGACGACAATTTCATGTCCATGCCAGTATGTATGTTCACCTTATTATCATGCTAGTTTATGTTTATGCCAAGATGATCACTTTGGTTATATTCCCATTATTTTCCCTATTATTTTTTATGACTAGGCTATTGTCTAGCCTAGCATGCTGCCAATTTTGTAAGGGCACTAGTTAAGGAACGGGGAAAAAAGGGTTAATAATGACATAATTTGAATATGAACATTTTTGGATATATAATTCAAATTATTGGGTAAAGCAGGCATTAACACCTATAAAGGGAAAGGCTTAATTAATTGATTAATTAATTGATTAATTAATTAATAACGGAATGTTTAGCAATTACAATTAGGAATTGTAATTGTACTTATGACACGATGTTAGGTTACATTAGTGGTGGAAGTCTGCCCGGACCCGACCGGCATATCCAACTACCATTAATGTTGAATCTAATGTGGGACGTCTAAGTACGCAAATACGAATCGGGCTAAGACACGAGGTTAGGCCCAACTATGGAATAAGACTGCCCGGACCCGACCGACATATCCAGCATCCACACGTTGTAGGGCTATTGTGGGAGGTCTAGCCCATTATAAACCATAAAGGGATATGCTAATGAATTGGACTACTTAACCAAATCTAATCTACAGGGATCGTATGATATTGAACTAAGGTTAGGGTTAAGTAAATTGATTGGAATAGTGGATGGGTTAAGTAAATAAACATGCTTGAATCAGTGGGTGGGTCAAGTAGATTTAAGGGGGGTAGGTAATATTTACATATAGGCCCACGAACTTAACCTAATATGGTTATGTAATTAAAGACACCTATTGGTATATATAACTGGTGGAAAATAAAAAAGTTTATGTATTTAAAGACACCCAGTGGTATACATAACCAGTGGAAAATATAAAACGTTATGTATTTAAAGACACCCAGTGGTATATATAGTTAGTGAAAACCTAGTGGCGGATAAGAGGCAAAGGGGAGGGCATGTATCATATTATTTGGGACCCATTTAAGTCAGTAACCCGGAGTAGGTATCAAATAAAGTACTTCATAATAGGTGGAGAAGGGGCATGCTTACTGACTGATTGTAAGAGATCCAAACGTGACGGATGGTGTGGGCGGCGCAAACCGACCGGGCCTTGTGCGTGCATGGGCCAAGCAGAAGGGGATAAGATGACCGTGACACCAGTAGATATGGTTGTGCACATCTTGGGAAATGAAGGGTTGCCACTTTTGGAAGTGATACCTCCTAATGTGGGGCCAGCACAGCGTACCTATGAAGTTGGGAGCCGATCGATTAGGGTAGAAGTTAGGATACAATGGGACGTATGCCTAAGTCTACCATCTTATAGTGGAAGGGATCATTTCATTTTAGTTATACTAGTAATAGTGTAGAAGAATCATTAGAGAAGCGTATACACCTTATCCTGTCTACCTTTTCACATTTACCTTTTATGTAGCTATCTGTCTTATCCACTTTATATGCTTGTCATGCTACTTTTATTTATTTACTTGCTAAAAGTCACTAGACTCGCCAGACTTTATGTCTGACCCTTTTTGTTTCCTCTACTTTCTTCCGTTCCCCCTCCCCAGGTTCTCAAGGGAGGGAATTCTCAGGCTTAGTCAGGATTCTGCTATCGTCTTGCTTGGAACTTCTAGATGTATTGCTCAAGCTTCTATCTTTGCTACTATGGCTTATGATTTTGGGATTATTCTTTCTTTGTTATTGTACTCTTATATTTAAAGTACAAGACAGAAGTTTTAATGATGTACTGAGTTTATGTATTTTCAGACATATGGTGTAACCATGCTTTATGATTAATAAAAGTTTTTATTTCCACTGCTATTTCATATCTATCTTGTAATGTTTCTGTTCTGTTTACCTATAACGTTTAACGAAACTTAATGCATTCCCTTAGTGAGTGACATTAACGGATGTGTGGTGTCACACTTAGTACCCGAGGTGAACGTTACCAGATTGGATAAAGTTTTTGAAAATTATTATCAGAAAGGTTTTAAAAGAAAGCATTTTCAAAAAGAAAAGTCTGTTTTGAAAAACATATTCCCCAAGACATAGGAAGTATCTCTCGATTCTCAGCTTGATTCCTTTTTCCTTATTGTCTAGGGGACCGATTCTTCCCGAAAGGTGTCCCTATTTCGGCATGATGCCATAGGTATGTTTAAACTGCGACACATATCAAAGGGCATTGTAGTGCCTAACCTTCATCTGTAGCTACAGTGGTATCACCTACGGCTAAATTTCTCGAGCTTCGTAAAGATTTCCACGCGATGGAGGTAGCTTTCAAAAGACTAGTTAGCTTGTTATACAAATATGGTAAAAAGGAAAACAAGGGAGTTAGGGCTAAGGAGCACAGCCTAAGGATGAGAAAAATGATGTCCCAGGAAGGGAACATAGATAAAGTTCAAAAAAGGTGAAAAGGAAAAAGTTAAGGTTGAGGAAACACAAAATAAAAAAGTATGGCCCAAGAGAGGACAACAACAACAGAAGAAGAAGAAGAAGGGAAGAAAAAAATGACAAGGCTAAGGGTAAGAGAAAGTGCCATAGTTGCGGGCGAGGGGTCACTTGGCCTAGGACTGCAGGAAAAGGAAGAATGATTGCTTCGTTGTGGAAAGGTTAGACACTATTCTAGGGAGTGCCCAAGGAAGCAAGGCCAAGGTCGAAGGACAGAAACCTCTGGTGGGCAAGCGAATTCTCTCATGGCTATTGCACCAAATAAAGGTAGGAAAGTTCCATGGAAGGTTTGATTTCTCTTTTCAGTCACCCTATTAGAACCCTTTCGATTCTAGCGCTTCACTCTCGTTTATATCCAGTTCTGTAGTTAAATCTTTGCACTTAAATCCTAATATGGTAGTGGATCCCGTTGTTTTCTCAAACCTCATTGGTGGTTCAGCTCATTTATTTATGATTTGTCGGAGTTTGAGAATATATGTGTTAGGCGTCGAGTTTGAGTGTGACACGTATGTGCTCGGGTTTATGGGCTATGGGTTGATTCTAAGAATGGACTGGCTTACCACATATGGTGCCATTCTGGATTTTGAGAAGAGGGTCGTTAGGCTTCTAACTTGTCATAGGAGAACCCTCGAGATTTCTTGTGACCCACAAGGGTCGGCTATGCTTAATTTCCCAGAGTCTCTTGATGCATCTGTCAATGATCTGCAATTTGTTCCAGTAGTCCGACATTATTATGACGTTTTTGATGAGGTACGGGGCTTACCTCTGAGGCGCGAGATCGATTTTCGTATATATCTGGTGGACAATGCAAAGCCAGTTGCATTACCAATGCGCCATATGGCTCCAAGGGAAAGGAGGGAGTTGAGTAAGCAAGTAGGGGAGCTGCTTGAGAAAGGGTTTTCTTTGGGATGGGATGAAGAAAGAAGTAGCAGCGTTGTTTCTCAATGTCTGATTTGCCAGCAATTCAAAGTTTAGTAAAGAAAGCCCGATGGCTTATTCCATCCTTCAGAGGGCCCGCATTGGAAGTGGGAGAGCGTCTCCATGGATTTCATAGATGGTTTTCCTAGATCAACGTAGGGAAACACCAACATTTGGGTGGCAGTAAATAGACTTACTAAGAGCACCCATTTTAATTCCAGTTAAGAGTAAGAGGACGACATCATGGTTAGCAGCGATTTATGTCCCAGAGATAGTTCATCTTCATGGAGTACCTTCCAGCATTGTGAGCGATCGTGACCCCATCTTCACTAGAGAATTTTGGAGGAGCTTGCAAGAAGCATTAGGTGCACAATTTATTTTTAGCACCGCTTATTATCCCCAGACTGATGGACAAACGGAGACGGTGAACGAGTTTCTTGAAGATCTTTTAAGGCTGTGTATCCTAGACTTCGGAGGGACTTGGGAAGAGCATCTTCCATTAGTAGAGTTTGCCTATAATAAAATTTATCAAGCTAGCATCGGCATGGCACCCTTCAAAGCACTGTACGAACGACCCTGTAGATCACCAACTTGTTAGTGGGAGTCTACAAAAAGATTATTACCTGGACCAGATATGGTCAGGGAAACGCCCGAAAAGATTGACCTTATTCGACAGCGGATGAAGACAGCTCAAGATAGGCAGAAATCCTATGCAGACAAGAGAAGGACTGAAGAATGTGGTTCGCTTCGGGTCAGTGGGGAAGTTGGCACCTAGGTTTGTGGGACCATTTCCCATAACCGAGTGGATTGGCCAAATGGCCTATAAAGTAAAACTCCTAGACAATCTATCCGGCGTTCATGATGTTTTCCATGTTTCCCATCTGCGAAAGTGTCTGCATGACACCGTAGTAATCGTTGAGTCGAGTGTGTTGGAAGAAGTTGAAGTGGAACGGGAGGCGATAGTCAGGCGAGTCCCTACCCGTATTCTTGGATCAGAAGTTAAGAAGCTACACAATAAAGATCATGTTGCTAAAGGTCTAATGGTGCCCAGAGGATGCGACTTGGGATACCGAAGACAAGATTCGTGCTTCATACCCTTCTCTTTTCGAGGGTGTGTTCTTAACTCCTTTTTCCAAAGCTATATCAGTCCTTGTTTCTATCATTTGAGTATGTCCTATCAATAGTATTTTCGACCTTTAGATAGGAATCCTATGGATGTAAACATGTGTTTGAGACATGTTATGTTTGATGGATGCAAATGTTTGCTAGTGGTTGCCTGTGGATGCATATACATACGCATTAGGCACTAGATCAGCTCAATCACTCTCATATTGCATATGGATGTGTGTGCATTTTCTTTTCTTTCATGGATGGAAATAGATGAATTAGCATATGGATGTTGCATTTAGATGAATGAGTGTGCACACATATAGAGCTTACATATTATAATAGGATTATTTCCATACATATTGGATTCATGGCACTAACATACATTGCATTAAGGAGGTCAACTGAATCAGCAGACTGCCTGATCTTCGCATTAGTATTGGGATATATACACACACCTTTGCGTATACTCATATAAGCATTAGAAAATTTTAAGGACAATGGATGCCTGGGATTTGTGGATGAGCAGATGGATGATGGATGGTAGGATACATTCTTTTCAACTTAGAGATTTCAGGGACGAAATCCTTTGAGTAGGGGAGATTGTAACACCCCGAATTTTTAATGACATTGAAGTGCATAAATTAAATAATAATTAATTTAATATTCAGAATTAAGGGAGTCCGCACTGCGCCATTGCGTCCGTCTCGAAATTCTGCTCAAGATAGACACCTGGTTTGCGTAGAACGGATGACACATGAAGAAATTATGGACGGTAGAAGTTTGGCAGAAAAAGCAGGAATTCCCGGCGCACTTGACAAGTGTGCCCTTGTATTTTTACACTGACGCATTTGTAAAGTGCGCCCATATATGTTTTTGGGCATCGGGACCCAACTGGGTGTCGGCTCGTGGCCCGATTCACCCTAGGGCTGAGGTGGCATTCGAATTCTGGACATTAGCAACTATAAATATACCTCAATTCTCTTGTTTTCTTCACAAAGAATCAATGGCGGCCAATCTCTGCCGGTGTGTAAATTGAACTGGATCCCTTATCTTCTTTTATCAACTAAGGCAAATCAAATCCAGAAATTCAAGATTCATTCTTTCTCTATTCTCTAAGCCTAACGCTGTGAGTTTCTAGTTGTTTTTAGGTTTAAATGAATAGAAGTAAACTATGAAAGACTGTGATTTAAATACGTTCTAAACCTTGAATCTATCATATCTTATGCTATGTCATGATAGATCTATTTCTCTAGATCCAATTCATTTGTGATTATTCTACTATGTTAATATTGTTGATCTTGGTTTGTAACTATATTGTGGTTACTATAGATCTGTTAATTTGGACAGTTATATCATTGGATAGATCTAATCATTTATGTAAATCATGAACATATGCCACCTTGAATTGGTTAGAATTGGATCTAAATCTTTATCTTAATTGTAACTTCTAAGACATGCTATGATGTGAATTTGTGTAGATCTATTTCTAAATTAGCCTATCTAATTTATGTGGACATTGAAACTATTAGTCAGATCTAGATTATCACCATGTGTTACCATGTTGGATCTATTTTAACCTTTAGATCTGAATTATGTGATCTACTTTACCACCTAGTTTTATCATGTTAGATCTATTTTAACCTCTAGATCTGAGTTATGTGATCTAATTTATCACCTTGTGTTATCATGTTAGATCTAAATCGATTGGACATCTAAATTGCAAATTTAGATCTTACTATGCTTATTGTGACATCATAGTTGTGTTAGAATCAATGGACTGTCAGCCGTTCATCAGTTTTATACCCACCTTGTTATGATGACAATTTCATGTCCATGCCAGTATGCATGTTCACCTTATTATCATGCTAGTTTATGTTTATGCCAAGATGACTACTTTGGTTATATTCCCATTATTTTCTCTATTATCGTTTATGACTAGTCTATTGTCTAGCCTAGGCATGCTGCCAATTTTGTAAGGGCACTAGTTAAGGAACGGAGGAAAAAGGGTTAGTAATGGCATAATTTGAATATAAACATTTTTGGACATATAATTCAAATTATTAGGTAAAGCGGGCATTACACCTATAAAGGGAAAGGCTTAATTAATTGTGTTAGACCAAAAAATGGTACTAACACCCAAATATAGATCACAGAATGCAGAAAATGATAAATAAAAGGAGACACACGAAGTTTTTATAGTGGTTCGGCTGTAGATGTAGCCTATGTCCACTTTATAATCTTATTGTTATACTGACAGATTACAAGAATCAGTTATATGCAGACACACAATTTGTGTGTTAATTTAGATTATAAGAGGAGAATTTAGATGTAGAAAGGTGCAAAGTCCATGCACTTCAGTAATGGTGGAAGCCGCGGAGAAAAATGGCCAAAAGTCCCTTTAAAATTCCATATAGAGGTGTATTTATAGCTATAGAAAAGCCCTTGGGAATACCGGTTCGTGACGAGGCACGTGACGCCTGATCCGGGAAAGTAAAACTGTGAATAGCCTTGAGAATAGCTCACAAATAGCCATGAGAGTAGGTCAAAATTGTGCGTGCAGCTGCAGGTGGTTTGTGATGGTGGTCGGGTCATGATGTGGGCTTCACGAGCCGAGGTATGGTCGCGAGCTGGAGTGGTGAAGTTGTTGTCCACGGTCGGGTCGTAGATGGAGATGGTGGTCCACGAGCCGGGTTGGTTCATGGGATGAGGGTGCGCCACGAGCCAAAGAGGGTCCCACGAGCCGAGGAGGGGCGAGCTGATGCCATGGTCAGAGTTTTCGATGCTAATTCAAGCCCGTTCACAGAAACATGCATAACTTTCAAACCGTAAGTCTGATTGAGCCAAACGAAAGCTCTACCTGAAGCTAATTTAGAGGGCTACGAGAATTATGGAGAAAAGCTTCGTACTTGATGTTTTCAGGTCCAAAAGAGGTCGTCTAATAGGAGTTTCGGGCCATTCTTTGTTTGTGGTGCAACTTCAACCAAATCGCTTCCTGTTTTCGGACGGTGCTCTCAATGCCTGAGCGTGTTGCTATTTAGAGATTCCATGTGTGACAACTTTGATTAAAAAGTGTGTCAATAAGTTTGCCCTCTAGAACATATCTTACTGGTTGAAGGAAGATGTGTTTCTAGATAATATGTGAAATCCATAATCCGTACCTGTAAAAATATAAGACATTCAATGCAAAAATTGTTCTGAGACTGCCTTACCGGAGTAAGACGATCAAGGAAGTGCTATGGGGTTCCAAGACGGCCTTACCGGGGTAAGACGACCAAGGAAAAGCTAAAGAGATTCCAAGATGGCCTTACCGGAGTAAGACGACCAAGGAAAGGCTAATGAGAGTTTGCTTTTACTGGACGGATCCAGTTCAGAGCCGGAGCTCAATGTTTATACTTGGCGAATCCATCTCGGTGCCAGAGCTCATGTCTGTTTATATTGGACGGATCCAATTGGGAGCCGGAGTTCGTCAATGATCTTTATTGATTCATGAAAGCTAAGCGGCAGTTATTCTAACCCTGAACACGAGTAGAGACTACGGATCGGTTCCATGCGTGTGGGCCGACGTTGTTGCAAAGAAAACAAAGAGGGGCGAGAAGTCGCCTAAAAGCCTAAAATCATGAACTGCGGGCCGGAGTCTGGCAGACTGAAGAGATCCGAGGGGTGGGATCAGTTGATGATAAGCCCGCGAATGTTCGATCTAGGATTGTTCCCTCTCTGCGGAATAGGTGATGGTAGTGCCGGTGTATGTGCTATTGGTTGAGTTACATACTCAGGTAGCTCTCCTCGTTTGACCCAGTCCTCAATGAGGTCTCGCAAGTGTCTACAATCATCAGTGTTATGACTGTCCATGTCATGAAACATGCAATGCCTACGAAATTGCGTTGTGCTAGCATTGTCTCCCTCTTGGGAGGCCTTGGATAGGTGGTGGCGCCTCCTGTGTCCATATAGATGTCAGTCAGTGTTAAATTAAGTTCAGTGTATTTTTCATATCTGGGCCCTCTTCGGGGTTGAGTGTTGCAGTCATTCTTGACATCGGCTTTTCCTTTGCCTTTTACAAAATCAGACGGTTCTCTGTCTTTAAGCATGTTGACATGGATAATGCGCCTCTCGGAAGTTGCATTTTCTTCCCATAGAAATCTATCTGCTTCAAGGTAGAATTCGCCAAGATTTCGCGGTGGATCTCGGTACAAAGATTTTTTGAATTCTGAGTTATCCAAGACACCGGATAGTGCTGCCATCAGTCCCATCGATGGTTCAGGGCGATCAAATGATGGTGCTACAACGTTGAATCTTTCCAGGAATGAACGCAGAGTTTCTCTGGGCCTCTGCTTGACTGTGGTGAGGGACATGACATTCTTGGGTCGTGCAATGTGAACCCGAAATTGTTCAATGAAGCGTGCGACCAACATGTTCCAACCGTTGATTGATTCTGTTTCTAGCTGTCGAATCCACATAGCGGCTATATCAGTCAGAAAGAGGGGAAAACATTTTGCCATGATGTTTTCCAACGCCGGTTGAACTTTTATATGCCGTTTGTAGCGCATCAGGTGCACGGTAGGATATGTCCTGTCGTTGTAGGGCTCCAGTTGTGGAAGTTTTAAATCCGAGGGATTGCAGGAATTCATGATTTCCTGAGTGAAAGGAGTGTGATTGACGTCATCGATGTAATCTGATAAGTGCGGCCTCTCGAGAGGCGTTCAATCAGATCTGTTAGACGATTTCCTTCAAAAAGTTGTTGCAAACTGCCGATATAAAAGCTGGTGCCCCTAGTGTTGAGTGCAGGAGAATGAGGAAGCTGTTGGTGAGCTACTGGGAGCGGGTCGTGAGGACCAGTTCGTGGGCCATGGTGGCAAGCCGACTGGGTCATGGGTCCCCATCACGAGCCGAGTCTGGAAGCCCATCACGAGCCGGAATTGGATGCCCATCACGAGCCAGGTCTGGATGCCAATCACGAGCCGGGTCCTGATGTGGAGCGAGAACTTGCATTCTGCTACTCGTTTGAATCGGAGCTGAAGATTGTTGAGCCTGACCGTTTCTAAGAGCGAGGGTGTTGCCCCCGAGTCCATGTGATGCATGAGCCACTTTAGTGGTTTCATTTCTGATGAATTGAACGTTGCTCGGCCTTCCATCCATCCGAGCCAAGAATCCATCGATCATCTCCTGTTGTTTCCTGATGAGATCATCTTGCTTTGCCATCTGGTCTCTTAATTTGGTGAGAATTCCATCCATCTCTTCTCTAGTCAAGTATGCAAAAGGATTTCCATGAGAGGATGCCCCCCTGGCTTGCCTCGTTTCTAGTACCTTCAGCATCAGCATCAGCATCCTTAGCATGAAAGGAAGTTCCAGTTTTCTTCCTTTTGATTGACATTGATCCAATAGCCAAGCAATCCAATTCCTTCCGAGCTAGAAATTGAAGCAGTATCATGTGCCCCCTATCTGGCGCGCCAAAATATTAGACCAAAAAATGGCACTAACACCCAAATACAGATCACAGAATGCAGAAAATGATAAATAAGAGGAGGCACACGAAGTTTTTATAGTGGTTCGGCTGTAGATGTAGCCTACGTCCACTTTATAATCTTATTATTACACTGACAGATTACAAGAACCAGTTATATGCAGACACACAATCCGTGTGTTAATTTAGAATACAGGAGGAGAATTTATATATAGAAAGGTGCAAAGTACATACACTTTAGTAATGGTGGAATCCGTGGAGAAAAATGGCCAAAAGTCCCTTCAGAATTTCATGTAGAGGTGTATTTATAGCTGTAGAAGAGCCCTTGGGATGACCGGTTCATGACGAGGCACGTGGCACCCGATCCGGGAAAGTAGGATTGTGAATAGCCTTGAGAATAGGTCATAATTGTGTGTCTAGCTGCAGGAGGTTCGTGGTGGTGGTCGTGTCATGATGTGTGCTTCACGAGCCGAGGTCTGGTCGCGAGCTGGAGTAGTGAAGTTGGTGTCCACGGTCGGGTCGTGGATAGAGATGGTGGTCCACGAGCCGAGTTGGTTCGTGAGACGAGGGTACTCCATGAGCTAAGGAGGGGCAAGCCAAAGTGGGTTCTACGAACCGAGGAGGGGCGAGCTGATGCCATGGTCAGAGTTTTTATGCTAGTTTACGCTCGTTCATGGAAACATGCATAACTTTCAAACCGTAAGTCCGATTGAGCGAAACGAAAGCTCTTCCTGAAGCTAATTCAAAGGGATACGAGAGTTACAGAGTAAAGATCTGTAACTGACGTTTTTGGGGCCAAAAGCGGTCGTCTGATAGGAGTTTCGGTCCATTCTTTATTTGTGATGCAACTTCAACCAAATCGCTTCCTGTTTTCTGACGATGCTCTCAGTGCCCGAGCGTGTCGCTATTTAGAGATTCCATGTGTGACAGCTTTGGCCAAAAACTGTGTCAACAAATTGATTAACTAATCAATAATGGAATGTTTAGCAATTACATTTAGGAATTGTAATTGTACTTATGACACGAGGTTAGGATAGTGGTGGAAGTCTGCCCGGACCAAACCGACATATCCAGCAGCCACTAAGGTTGAACCTAATGTGGGACGTCTAAGTACGCAAATACGAATCGGGCTAAGACACGAGGTTAGGCCCAATTGTGGAATAAGACTGCCCGGACCCGACAGGCATATCTAGCATCCACACGTTGTAGAGCTAATGTGGGAGGTCTAGCCCATTATAAACCATAAATAGACATGGTAATGAATTGGACTACTTAACCAAATCTAATTCGTAAGGATTGTATGATATTGAACTAAGGTTAGGGTTAAGTAAATTGATTGGAATGGTGGATGGGTTAAGTAAATCTGGAGGAGGTGGGTAATATTAGTATATATAGGCCCACAAACTTAACCGTTAAATAAACATGCTTGAATCAGTGGGTGGGTTAAGTAGATTTAAGGGGGTGGATAATATTTACATATAGGCCCACGAACTGAACGTAATAAGGATATGTAATTAAAGACGCCTAGTGGTATACATAACCGGTGGAAAATATAAATGGTTATATAATTAAAGACACCTAGTGGTATACATAACCGGTGGAAAAAATATAAAAGTTATGTAATTAAAGACACCTTTTAGGGTAAGCACAACTGGTATAGGGCTATGTAATTAAAGACACCTAGTGGTATACATGGCCAGTGAAAACCTAGTGGGGGATACAAGACAAAGGGGAGGGCTTGTATCATATTGTGTGGGACCTATTTAAGTTAGTAACCCGGTGTAGGTATCAAATAAAGTACTCCGTACTAGGCGAAGAAGGGGAACGCTTACTGATTGATTATAAGAGATCCAAACGTGATGGATGCTGTGGGCAGCGCAAATCGACCGGGCCTTGTGCATGCATGGGTCGGGCAGAAGGGGATAATACGACCGTGACACCAGTAGATATGGTTGTGCACATCTTGGAAAATAAAGGGTTGCCACTTTAGGAAGTGATACTTCCTACTGTAGGGCCAACACAGAGTATCTATGGAGTAGGGAGCCGATCGATTAGGGTAGAAGTTAGGATACAATTGGATGTATGCCTAAGTCTACCATCTTATAGTGGAAGAGAACATTTCATTCTGGTTATACTAGTAATAGTGTAGAGGAATCATTTGAGAAGCGTATACACCTTATCCTGGCTACCTTGTCACACCTACCTTTTATGTAGTTATCTCTCTTATCCACTTTATATGTCTGTCATGCTACTTTCATTTATTTACTTTCTAAAAGTCACTTGACTCGCCAAACTTTATGTCTAACCCTTTTTTCCTCTTCTTTCTTCCGTTCTCCCCCTCCCCAGTTCTCAAGGGAGGGGATTCTCAGGCTTAGTCAGGATTCTGCTATCGTCTTGCTTGGAGCTTCTAGATGTATTTCTCAAGCTTCTATCTTTGCTATTATGGCTTATGATTTGGGGATTATGCTTTCTTTATTATTGTACTCTGATATTTAAAGTACAAGATAGAAGCTTTAATGATGTACTGAGTTTATGTATTTTCAGACATATGGTGTAACCATGCATTATGATTAATAAAAGTTTTTAATTCCGCTGCTATTTTATATCTATCTTGTAATGTTTCTGTTCTATTTACCTATAATGTTCCACGAAACTTAATGCATTCCCTTAGTGAGTGACATTAACGGACGTGGGGTGTCACACATACTCAGAAAAAAGTACAACAAGGTTGGGTACAAAGCACGGACTAGGACTGCGAACTCGCATTCCCATTCCCAAGCAGAGTCATGGAAAAGTGTCTTGTTCTTCTCACCTAGAATACCCTCCTGAATGAGCTCAAGGCTATGTCCCACTATCTGATATTCTAATCTTCTAGTATCCTCCTTTAAGTTTGTTACATATTTATACGTATTCATTTTCATATGGATCATATCTCATTCGCGAAGCTTAATGAACCCAAGCGCAATCATCTGACATCCAACATATCCCATCATTTACAGTTTCCTCGTCTGAAGTTTCTACTTTAGTACCTTTTAATTTTTCGTCACAGATAGTATCATTACCCTTCAATTCTTTATCAATACATGGCTATTCATTAAACATCTACCGTGTTCTTTTGCACCCAAATACTAGAAGGAGGTTTCATGAGGGGAGATTGAACCTTAAACGGATCAAGGAACTTACGAGTATCAAGAGGATGTCCAAAACAGTGACATTTTGTGCATATTTTTTGTTGCCAAGAGTATTGAACATTAACGTAGAAATCATACCTTCTACAGATACTTTGAAATTTGTTGGCAACGGCTTGCTATGAGTCATTTCAATCAAAGATTTTGCAAAGATGAGATATTCCTTGTCTCCGTGTTCACATCGAAACATTTAAAAAATCCCAATTCTACTAGCTAACCAATTCAAACCAGGAAGAGTTTGAAGGACCGATCGAAACATTTAAAAACAATGGTTTAAATAAATGTGTATTTAACAACTGAATTAAGCAAAAAGAAGTCAAGATAAAAACGGGTTTATATTAAACCCGAGTTTACAAATAAGAGGTGTGAAGTTAAAAAGTTGATTTTAAATTAGCGTCACTTAATATATGAAATTAAGTGAAATGAATGGTATTGAAATGAGATTTTCAAAACAAAAAATGGTTGGATGGATTAGAAGTGGAATAATATGGGTTGGTAAGGAGTTACGATAAGAACTAAAGAATTGGAACTTAACTAGAGATTAGTTGAGTTAAGTGTTTTTTTGAGTATTAATCTGATGTTGATTTCGGTCTTCGGGGTTGATACTTAGAGGATTATTCTCTTACCAATTTACAGTCAGTGACTAATCAATGTTGAATATAGAAACGTATGAATAAGAAACATAATGGATCCAACTATCAAAAGAGTTTTTGTAGAAATATAACGATATTTTTTAGGAAGAAGGAAATAAAGAAATGAGTGTTAAAATAGGGTTATTTTAAAAGGATAAGCGTCGATTATTGTTTTCAAGTAATAAAACAAAAGAGATTTTTCATAACGATTGTTTTACGAATAATAAGTTAAGCCAATTTTCCAGTTTTAGATAATGAATAATGTTTTGCAAATGATTTTTTTTAAATGGATAAACCACCTCGTTAAAAACCTAAAATAATACCCAGCGTGGATATTAGATAGGAAAAAAAGTGCGGTGCTTTATTGATAACACATCAATAAAAAGTACAATATAAGTACTGACAGCAAGCAAACATCAATCACCTTGCTGCCAAAACGCAAAAAGAAAACAACATAAAAAATTGTCCCAAGTGTTACAAACCATAAATATAACTGAAAACAAGCCAATATGAAATGGAAAAAAAATAAACCGTCATCCAGAACCTGGAAAGCCTTAACATAACTGGCACATGTCAATCCAAAAAGCTACAGCAGAAGTACTTCCCTTTCCCAAACTTATCTCTTTCCTCAACATCACAACGAATAGCAATAAAATAGAAGAATCCAGGCAACGCGAAAGGGAAAAGCTTTCGCATCCAAAATCATAGAAATGAGGATGATTATCCATCGTCTAGGAGGTTGATTCGCCATCTCTCCATGATTTCTTCGCTATGACTGCTCCAGTTCGATCGGTTCCTCGGTCTTGTCATAAGGTATTTGATATCCATCTCCAGCAATTCCTATCTCTGGAATTTGTCTTTCCCCGACTTAATATGAATCCATTCATTCCTTTCTTTCCAAATATGATACATAGAAGCCACCACACTGCAGTAAGCTACATCCTGAACATGATCCTTGTAATTGAACGTCATGGCTAAGAAGTTTATTTCCTCTTCAAGATACAAAGCACTTGAAGTTGAAGGTAGAAGGCCAAGCTTTAATCTACACCGAACCCACAAACATGCCGAATAAGGGCAATTAAAAAACATGCGATCTCTAGATTCGTTGTCATTGTTACATAATACACAATTCGAATCTGCCTCATACCCTAGATAATAATAATATCTTTAGTACTCAATCTGTTAAAAGTTGCCTTGTAAGTGCACAACGACATTTTGGGGCTTTTATATTATGCCATATAACTTTACTCCAATCATAGGCCATAGAGTAATTTCTAGAACCATCCCATGCGGAATAGAAATTAAAACCATTCATTTTATTATTCCATCCCCAAAAATCTTGATCATGTCCAAAATGAATAGTGATAGTGTTAATTTGCTCCGACAGTAATCTAGTTGTTGGGATGCTACTAGGATTTATATTTCCATTCTAAAAAATACTATCTACATACAAATTCTCTCCTCCATTTAAACTCAAATGATCCTACCTATGAATATTGACAAGAGTATCATTATTCAACCAAGGATCAAACCACAACGTAGTATCTTGCCCATTAGTAATACATCTGTTAATAAATTTCAAACTCTTTTCATGATGTCTAAAAATGGGTTTCAATGTACATGAGCAATTGATATCAATGTCCATGACCCAAATATGCTTACCTGAGCAATACCTATTCATCATCCACTTTTTCCGAAGACTATTCCCATTGACCAATTGGCCAAGTAATTTAAGTGTTGTTGCTGTTTTGATGTCCGTAAAGTTACGTAAACCAGCTCCACCCTCATTTTTGGGCTTGTAGAGAGTGCCCCAAGAAATCTTGTCTTTCTTACTAGCCCAAATGAAATTACTACACAACATGTTAATCTTTTCAACAGTCGACATAGGTAATTGGTGTATTAGCATCCAATACATAATCATCACGTTGATAACAGATCTAATTAATTCTATTTCATGCCATGTATAACAACCTACAATCCCAACTATCCATTCTCATTCTAATTTTATTAAATAATTCACCACAATCCAAGTAATGAAGATAATTGTTTGATAGCAGGACACCCATGTATTTGATGTGAATTCTACCCTCTCTCATATCCAAAATTGAAAGTAAAATGGATTTAATACTCACACCCCTGCGAAAGAGAACTATAGATATCATATTATTAATCTATAGAACTGCCATATCCTCCAGCTTATTAAGAATATTCTTAATCTCTTTGATTTCTTTCACTTTATCTTTAGTGAAAAACATTAAGTCTTCGGTGTATATGAGATGAGTGATTTTTGGATCTTGTTTAAAGATAAGCCGAACCACATCATCTTTGAGCATCTAAATTGACAAAAACTCCATAGCCACGCAAAAGAGATAGGGGAATAGCAGGTCCCCCTGCCTTAATCCCCTCAAACTGTGTAAGAAACCCTTCAGACTCCCTTGAACCATGATGGAAAGAGTAGGTGTGGATATGCAAGTTTTGATGATACACACAATACAAGCCGAATAACCCGTCATATTCAACATGTGACAAATAAGTTTTCTATTGATCATGTCATATTCTTTCTTCAAGTTAACTTTCATGCAAATCTTCTTACCACTACCCTTCCTACTAAAATGTCTGATATGTTCATGCGCAAGCAAAACTTTTTCAGCAGTATGCCTGTCAGGTATAAACGCAGATTAGTTTTCGTAATAAGGTGCGTAAGATATGGTTTGATTCTACTACACATCACCTTATAAATGATTTTATAAATCACATTACATCACGAAATAGGTCATAAATCCGAGATATCTTTTGGATTTTCCACCTCAGGAATGAGAGTAATAAAAGTATGATTTATACATTTTACTAATTTTCCAACGTTGAAAACTTCTTGAATCATCTCTAAACCATTACTTATAATGATATTGCTCCAATTATTAATGTAATTCCTCATCGACATTTTAGCATGAAAGAACCTTGTACATGAATCACCTTTTGTTTACCAATTGATCTTTACTTTTTTCCTAGCATTATGATATTCAATAATACTCTGGTCTTTCCACCTATTGTAAGTCACTTTGAGTTTTTCATAATTAGAAAGGTAAGTCGGGTTTCTATCAATTTCCTGCAACAAATAGTTATACTCCACTTTTATTGCTTTAGAGAAATATTATCCTTCCAACTGGTACAATTCCACCATTTTAATTGTAGTTTACAAGTCTTAAGAATTGTTGAAAGATGTACATTTTTTAACCATGAAAATTTGGTGCATACATCATGTCCATAACCAAGTTTATGTTATTCATATACCCCTCTTTTATATGCCAAGAAATTACATATCTAAAAGGAATATTTTTTCTGTCGTTACTTCCATTTTTAAGATTAACACAAATGGGAATATGGTCACTTATGGGGTTAGCAACACCAAAAGCCTTAATCTCATGAAAGTTATCTAATAATAAGTGATTGCAAAATAAGTTATCAATTTTAAAGGTCATACCTTTCTCCACGTGTATTTAAAGCCTGCAATCGGTAAATCCATCAGCCCTACTGAAGTAATACAGTCTATTAGCCCAGCGAGATGTCTGAAAGGTACATTTGATCCCGTTTTTTTATTTTTCAAAGATAAAATATTGTTGAAGTCACCAAGAACCATCCACGATAGATTGACTTGTCTAGCCTCATTAGCAATAAAATTCCACAACAATTCTCTATCAAGCAAAATGTTACTCGCATAAACAAAAGTTATTCTACATATCATCCCACACACATTAGCTGCTTGACTAGAAATATGTTGTTGTGAAGAAGGTTCATAATTACTAGACCATACATTTGTGTCCAACAATACAAGAATTCTACCTTTGCACCTGCACTCATTATTGTCAATAGATGACCAGTTTCTTTGCTTTTTTTTAACTTATTAATCATATCATCACTCAATTTATTCTCCAACAGGCTGACCAAAGATGGCATGTACTTATTAAGAAATTTGAATACTTAAAACTGTTTGTTTGGGGCATTCAAACCCCTTACATTCCACGCAATAACATTCATTTTATTTTACTTTGGCTCCTAGTCGTAACTTTAGGAAGAGAAAATTGAGTTGGTTTTGTTTTTCACTTCTGTTTTTTATTTTACTAACTGCCTCAACCTCATCAAAGAAATTTTTGTTTTTTTGGGCATGATTTGATACATCTAACTCTTTTGCAGATTCTCCAATCTCTAATGGTTCTGATTCGGAACTTGTGACATGTTTGATGATGTTATCTTCTTTAGAATCAACCCACTTGTAACACCCCGTATTTCTAACAACAGTGATGTTCATAAATTAATGAATAATTAATCTCAAACGTGAGAATTAAGGGAAACGAGTTTCGCGGTTGCGTTCGTCTTGGAAAAATGCGCGAAATAGAGTCCGAAATTTCGTGAATCGGAGTCCGTATGTCCGAGATATGGCCTTTAGAAGTTTCACAAAAAATCAGAAAACGAAACAGATTTCAAAAATGCAAAGTATGGGCTAGGCGGGAAAATTCCCGCCCAGACCAGGTCGACCTGGGAGTCGACCTGGGGGTTGACCTGCCCACCAGGTCGACATGGGTGTCGACCCTAGTGTCGACCTGGGGGTCGACCTCCCTGGTCGAGCCCAGGTGACCTGGGTGCACTGATTTAGGATCTGGGCTGTGTTTTGGTGGCTAGTGACGAGATCTGACGGCTCTAATCTGATTTAGGGTTAATCTAATGGCCTAAAACACTTAACTAATCTATAAATACACCCTAAGACTAACCTAATTCATACTAAAATTGGAGACAATGTCGTCATGCCGTCAAAATGCAACTAGAAGGAGCCACCAACAAATTAAGGAGGAAGATAGCTTCTCAAATCAACTTCTAATCAACTCTAGCAACTCAATCTTCTTCATAGAAGTGCTAATCAACAAGTTGTGAGTTTTTATGCCTTTAGCAAGCAATTGCTAAACTAATTATGATAGGATATAATGTGGTTACGGTTATGTATGTGGATCAATGCAAGTTATGTTATCATATGCTATGTGTTCATGATGCTAGTTATGCAAGTTTTATGTTATATGTTCATGATGCTAGTTATGCAAGTTTTATGCTATGTGTTCATGATGCTAGTTATGCAAATCACTTTGATAAACATTGATCCATTATGACACCATGTTATGCAAGTTTGGTGTTTGATTATATGCAAGTTCATATATGACATGTTATGCAAGTTTGGTGTTTGATTATATGCAAGTTCATATATGACATGTTATGCAAGTTTGGTGTTTGATTATATGCAAGTTCATATATGACATGTTATGCAAGTTTGGTGTTTGATTATATGCAAGTTCATATATGACATGTTATGCAAGTTTGGTGTTTGATTATATACAAGTAACATGTGCAAGTTTACACCTTTGTATGATATGCATACATATGCAAGTTTACCCCTTTGTATGTCATGCATACATATGCATGTTTACCCCTTTTTATGATATGAGTAACATATGCAAGTTCATCCCTTTTTAGACCTATGACATGCATGCATGTTTATCCCTTTATGATAGGTCTATGACATGAACATCTATGCAAGTTACCCTCTTTATGACATATGTGATTCATGCAAGTTTGGGTTGATTATTTATGCTAGTTGGGTTTGATGCTATGGTCATATATGCAAGTTGACACCTTTAAAACCCATGATGATGCTAATGTTATGTTAAGTAGAACCCATTGCATTTGTGATGAATCTTCCCTTTTAAGTATGTCATGTTAGCGTATTACGTGGGGAACGATGGGGTTAATATTCATGTTAACAAAATTGTGGTGAAATTGGTATGATGTTGCATACCATAAGTGGATGTAAATAATTGAGTCAATTATGTACATCATTAAATTGGAATTAATTAGGGAAAATTAATTCAAAATACGGGGTGATTAATTAGGTGTAATTAATCGACTAAGACACGAGGTTGGACCCTTTTATAGCATAAGACTGCCCGGACCCGACCGGCAAATCCAGCGGCTACAAATGATTGGCCCAATGTGAGAGGTCTTAGGCATAAACTAAATATGTGACAAGTGTAAAGACACGAGGTTAGACTCGGTTATGGCGTAAGGCTGCCCGGACCCAACCGGCAAATCCAGCTGCCATAAAAGATAGTCTAATGTGAGAGGTCTTTGCAAAGGTTACGGTCTTAATCAATTAAGAAACACTTAACCAGATAAGCATGTAGTGGGGGCATGAGGGGTTAAGTGGGTGCCTTGGGTGGCATGTGGAAATCAAATAAGTGCCTTGGGTGGCATGTGGAAATCTAGTGGGTTGCCTTGGTTGGCAATAGAAAATACGATTAGAATACTTAACCAAGTGGAAACATGTAATTAAACAATTAAAGGGTTAAGTAGGATGCACTAGAAAAGGGACAAGCTTAGGTGGGTAGCTTGTGGGGGCCCATTTCAACCAGTAACCCAAAACGTATCTTTGTGGGCTCGACCCAAGTCGAGGACGGGACACGCATATTGGGCTTGACTATAAGAGGCCAAAAACGGGTTAGCGGTGGCAACGCAAGTCCAACGGATTTCATATGCGTGTGTGGACCCAGGCTGGTAGGTAAGACGTTGTTGCATCGTGTAGGTATAAGCCATGCACCATTGGTTGTATCGGGTTGCCACTTTGGGGAGTGATACACCCCACTGTGGGGCCAGCACGGGTATCTACGTTAGGGAGCCGATCGCTTGGGGAGTAGTGGGTACACCTAGTGGAGATAGGGGTAGACAGCACCTATGTGGTCAGCTAGGGGTACACGAAACTACTAGTTATATTTTCTATGCCCATGGGTGGGATCAACCTTTAAGTAGGAATGACTGGTGTGGTGCAGTGTAGTAATTACCCTTGGGTGGGTAGAATGACTAGTGTGGTGCTGTGTAGTAATTACCCTTGGGTGGGTAGAATGACTGGTGTGGTGCAGTGTAGTAATTACCCTTGGGTGGGTAGATGCGTCATTACCGATATCTTTGTTCTTCCTATGTCTAGTTGGCTGCTTAGTGAAGTCATTTATCCCCAGTCGTTACCGTACCAAGTTTATATCATACCCTAATTACTTTAATGATTGTATTGTTAAAGTTATAGGGCTCACTCAGACTTATGTCTGACCCCGTTGTTTTTATCTTTTTTCCAACTCTCAGGTTCTCAAAGTGGGCCTAGCGCTAGTGGGCTTTGATCAGATTGCTTTATCTATCTTTTGGAGCTTGGACCGTTGATGTAAAACTCACTTTATCTTTTCTATTATGGCTATTAGTATGTAGTGGGATTATGTACTTACGTTTTTATCAGGATGGATATTTAGTACTTGACTCTTGTTTTAGTTGGTTTTGGTATTGTAACCAGACATGTTTATCTTCTGCTGCAATGAAATGATGTTTTAAATTTTCAAGTATTATTTATATCTGTCTTGTTGTAATTTTTCTGTTCTATATTCACTTAAAATACTCCACCGATGCTATGGCATTCCCTTAGTGAGTGTCCGTAGCAGGTGTGGGGTGTTACACGTGGTATCAGAGCTTAAGGTTACCAGAACAAATTAATTTTTTAGAAAAACTATTTTTCTAAGAACATTTTTGAAGGAGTATTTTCAAAAACATGTCTTTTAAGAGAAAAGTTTTTGAAAGAAAAGCATAATCCCCAATAGCCATATCTTTATCTTTCGAATTCTCCGTTTTTAATCTTTCCTTTTTTGTTCAGCATGGCTGAAGATCTTAACTTTCCGGAGGGTGTAGCGATACCAGTATGGTATAGAAGGTTGATGGAGGCTAGGGTCGCCACTGCGGGTCCAGCAGATGTTCCTCCACCACCAGTTGCACCCGATCTTCCTCCTCCTCCTCGCGCGGATACTTTTGCTAAGACTTGCAAGGAATTTAAGGCTATGGGAGGGAAACCTTTTCAAGGATCCGAAACTTTTGTGGAAGCTAGGGATTGGCTTAAGGAGGTAGAAGAATTGATAGATATCTTTGAGATGGAAGAAGGAAAGAAAGTCAAGTTAGCTGCTTGGTTAATGAAGGGAGAGGCCTCGTTCTGGTGGGAGGTCACTAATGGAGAACGCCTAGTGGATTCTTGGGCGGATTTCAGACAAAGGTTTGTGGCAAAGTTTCTCTCAAGGGCGGAAGAGAATCTGTATATGGAAAGGTTCTTGAATCTAAAGCAAGGAAACCTATCAGTGAAGGAATATGTCAACAAGTTTAATCAATTGGCAAGGTTTGGCATAGACATGGTGAATACACCGGAAAAGAAGGCTTTGAGGTTCGTTAAAGGCTTGAATGAACCGATGCATGGATTGGCCATGACTCACATCCCTATGGGGGCCACCTTTGAGAAGCTAGTAGACATGGCACTCATGCATGAGGAAGAGAAGGGTCCCAATGCTAATAAGGCACCCGAGAAGAAAGGAGATCAGAAGGGACCTCAACAGCAACAGCAAAACAAGGGTGGGAAAGGCAACGATGGAAAGGGAAAGAAGAAGTGCTTCAACTGTGGGACACCAGGCCACCTAAGCAAAGATTGTCGGAAGAAGAAGAAGACTGGCTGCTTCCACTGTGGCGAAGCAGGGCATCTAGTGAAGGACTGCCCTAAGAAGGGGCAGAGGATGGGATCTACCTCAGGAGGACAGGTGCAAGTTCTGATGGCACCAGGTCAGGCAAGGGGGCAAGTTCAGGCTCTCGCTGTTCCACCGATACAGGAAAGAGGTAGAACTATTTCCGTTGAAAGTCTGGTTTTTCTGTTTGATCACCCTGTCCGTACTTTATTTGACTCTGGCGCATCGCATTCGTTTATCTCATCATCATTAGTTGAGTCACTGCACTTAGACACCAGTCTAGTAGATGATCCCTTGGTTGTCTCAAACCCAATTGGGGGCTCCACTTATTTGTCCATGATATGTTTGGTTTTGAGGATTTCTATACTTAGCGTTGAGTTTAGATGTGATGCTTTTGTTTTGGGCTTCACGGGCTATGGGTTGATTTTGGGCATGGACTGATTATCCAGTAATGGTGCCATTCTTGATTGTGAAAGGAGAGTTGTTAAGCTCATGACCCGCTTGGGGAACACTCTCGAGATCTCTTGTAATCCCATGAATTCTGTTATGCTAAGTTATCTTGAATCGCTTGACGCTTCGGTCGAGAGTTTGCGATCTGTTAGAGTGGTCCGGGAATACTCGGATGTGTTTGAGGAGGTGAAGGGCTTACCTCCGAAGCGGGAGATAGACTTCCGAATATATCTGGTAGACAATGTTAAACTAGTATCTTTGCCAGTGCGCCACATGGCTCCTCGTGAGAGGAGGGAACTCCATAAGCAAGTAAGGGAGTTACTTGAGAAGGGGTTCATAAGACGAAGTATATCGGAGTGGGGTGCTCCAGTAGTTTTTGCCACGAAGGCGGATGGGTCCCTCAGACTTTGTGTAGACTATAGAGAACTCAATAAGCTTACAAAGAAGAATAGACACCCATTGCCGAGGATTGATGATCTCTTTGATCAGTTGGTTGGCGCCTCAGTGTTTTCGGAGTTGGACTTAGCCACGGGGTTTCATCAGTTGAGAGTGGCTGAGGATAGCATAGACAAGACTGCCTTTAGGACTCCGGATGGTTTTTATGAGTGGCTTGTGATGCCCTTTGGTTTGACGAACGCCCCTGCATACTTTGTTGATTTGATGAGTAGGGTGTTCAGGGAGTACCTTAATAAGTTCGTGGTGGTCTTTGTGGATGACATCTTGGTCTTTTCTAAGAGTGAAGAAGAGCATGCCCTACATCTTAGGGAAGTGTTGGAGACTCTTCGAGCGCATAGCCTTAAGGCTAAATTCTCTAAATGTCACTTCTGGAGGAAGGAAGTGTGGTTCTTAGGGCACGTGGTCTCTAAGGAAGGGGTAGCTGTGGATCCCGCGAAGGTAGTGTCCATCCAAGATTGGAAGGTTCCGAAGAATGCTACCGAGGTGAGGAGTTTCTTGGGGTTGGCTGGCTACTATAGGAAGTTTATCAAGGACTTCGCGAAGATATCAGCCCCATTAACTCGCTTGACAAAGAAGAACCTAGTCTTCACATGGGACGTAGATTGTGATGATGCGTTCCAACGGTTAAAGAGAGCTTTAACCACAGCTCCAGTCTTAGTGTTGCCAGATGGGAGTAAGCCATTTGTTGTTTATACCGATGCTTGTGGGACAGGACTAGGCGCAATCTTAATGCAAGAGGGAAGGGTAATAGCCTATGGGGGAAGGCAGTTGAGAAAGCATGAGAAAAATTACCCTACCCATGATCTAGAGTTGGCCGCTATTGTTTTTGCGCTTAAGTCTTGGTGTCATTATCTTCTTGGCGAGAGGTTCGAATTGTTCACTGACCACAAATCATTGAAGTACTTGTTTCTCAAAAGGATTTGAACTTAAGGCAACAAAGGTGGATGGAGTTCTTAGCGTCCTATGATTTCGAGATAGCGTATACCCCTGGCAAGGGTAACATGGTGGCAGACGCCTTAAGCAGAAAATGGTTGTCTTTGAGTCCATTGTTCGTTGAACGACGAAGCTTGGAATTTATCTCGATGTTTGACTTCAGAACTTCCGTTGACTTTGTACCCGGTTTGCTAGCATCCTTAGAGGTCAGACCTACTCTTTTGGGACGGATTCGTGAAGCACAACGGGACGACCTACAGTTGGTTGAGTTAGTAGAGAAGCTCATAAGGGGGGAGTCGTCCAGCCATTTGAGTAGGTACACCCTAGATGATAAGGGGTGGTTGCGTATAGACGGTCGACTTTGTGTACCGCAAGATGAGGGTTTGAGGAAGGCTATACTTGAAGATGCACATCGTTCAAAGATGACCATTCATCCCGGTGGGGACAATATGTACCAAGACATGAAGCGAGTTTTCTTTTGGGCCGGTATGAAGAAAAATGTGGCCGAGTATGTCGCTAGATGCTTAGTATGCCAACAAGTGAAAGCGGAGCAAAAGAAACCCGGTGGGCTGCTTCACCAATTGAAGGTTCCGCAATGGAAGTGGGATAGCGTCTCGATGGACTTTGTCGATGGGTTACCAAGATCAAGGAAGGGTAATACGGGAATTTGGGTTGTGGTAGACAGACTTACTAAGAGCGCCCATTTCATACCCGTGAAGAGTAAGAGGACTACTCCATGGCTGGCTTCAGTTTACCTTCGAGAGATAGTTCGGTTGCATGATGTACCTTCTAGCATAGTGAGTGATCGAGATCCTATCTTCACTAGCGAGTTTTGGAAGAGTTTGCAAGAGGCAGTAGGGACTCAGTTGTGTTTGAGCACCGCATATCATCCTCAGACGGACGGCCAGACCGAGAGGGTGAATCGTATTCTAGAAGACCTTTTGAGGCTATGTATCTTAGATTTTGGAGGTACATGGGAAGAGCATCTTACATTGGTAGAGTTCGCGTATAACAACAACTTTCAGTCTAGTATTGGTATGGCTCCTTTCGAAGCTCTTTATGGAAGGCCTTGTCGGTCACCTACATGTTGGTGGGAATCTACGGATAAGATCTTGCTTGGGCCTGATATGGTTAGAGAGACTTCGGAAAAGATTGATTTGATTAGAAGAAGGATGAAAGCGGCGCAGGACAGACAGAAATCCTACGCAGATAAGAGGAGGACGGATCTTGAGTTTAATGTTGGGGACATGGTCTTTGTCAAAGTATCTCCATTACGGAATGTTGTTCTCTTTGGGTCCGTTGGGAAGTTAGCACCAAGGTTTGTAGGACCTTTTCCTATTAAGGAAAGGATTGGACAGATGGCATATAGAGTAGAGTTGCCCGAGAGACTTAGTGGAGTACATGATGTATTCCATGTGTCACATTTGAGGAAGTGCCTACATGAGACCGCAGAGGTAGTAGAGTCGAGCTTGCTTAGAGAAGTGGATGTAGAGCGTGATGCGACGATTCGACGAGCTCCTACTCGCATCCTTGGGTCAGAGATTAGGAAGTTGAGAAACAGAGAGGTTCAGCTTGTCAAAGTGCAATGAGGAGATGATGAAAGCAACGCTACTTGGGAGACAGAAGTGAAGATGCGTTCACTGTACCCATTTCTTTTTGAGGGTATGTCTTTTAACTTATCCTTTATCGTTTGTCTAGTACTTATCTTATCTTTAGTATGTCCTCTCGTTAGTAGCTTTGACCTTTAGATAGGGTGAACCTATGGTTGAAACATGTGTTTGAGACATGTTATGATTGATGGATGCGTGTGGATGCAAGTGTTTGCTAGTGGTTGCTCGTGGATGCATATACACACACTTTAGACACTAGATCGGCTCAGTCACTTCATATTGCATATTGCATATAATTGTGTGTAGGTAGCTATATTAATGGATGTATAATGGTTGTGTTGTCATATGGATGATGCATTTTGGTGTATGGTTGTGCACACATGTAAAAATAGTATGTGTCGATAGGGTTATTTCGCATACATATTGAATGCATGGCACTATCATGGTTTGCATTAAGGAGGTCAACTGAATCAATAGACAGCCTAATTTTGCATTAGATAGGGAACATATACACACACTTCTTGCATATGTTCATAGAGCATTAGAAACTTTAAGGACAATGGATGCCCGTGTTTGATGGTTTAGTAGATGGTTGTTTGGTTGGTAGGATACGTTCTTCTTGACTTAGAGATTTCGGGGACGAAATCCTTTAAGTAGGGGAGAATGTAACACTCCGTATTTCTAACAACAGTGATGTTCATAAATTAATGAATAATTAATCTCAGACGTGAGAATTAAGGGAAACGGGTTTCGCAGTTGCGTTCGTCTCAGAAAAATACGCGAAATAGAGTCCGAAATTTCGTGAATCGGAGTCCGTATGTCCGAGATATGGCCTTTAGAAGTTTCAGGAAAAATTAGAAAACGAAATAGATTTCAAAAATGCAGAGTATGGGCTAGGCGGGAAAATTCCCGCCCAAACCAGGTCGACCTGGGAGTCGACCTGGGGGTCGACCTTCCCACCAGGTCGACATGGTTGTCGATCCTAGTGTCGACCTGGGGGTCGACCTCCTTGGTCGAGCCCAGGTGACCTGGGTGCACTGATTTGGGATCTGGGCTGTGTTTTGGTGGCTAATGACGAGATCTGACGGCTCTAATCTGATTTAGGGTTAATCTACTGGCCTAAAACACTTAACTAATCTATAAATACACCCTAAGACTACCCTAATTCATATTAAAATTGGAGACAACGTCGTCATGCCGTCAAAATGCAACTAGAAGGAGCCACCAACAAATTAAGGAGGAAGATAGCTTCTCAAATCAACTTCTAATCAACTCTAGCAACTCAATCTTCTTCATAGAAGTGCTAATCAACAAGTTGTGAGTTTCTATGCCTTTAGCAAGCAATTGCTAAACTAATTATGATAGGATATAATGAGGTTATGGTTATGTATGTGGATCAATGCAAGTTATGTTATCATATGTTATGTGTTCATGATGCTAGTTATGCAAGTTTTATGCTATATGTTCATGATGCTAGTTATGCAAGTTTTATGCTATGTGTTCATGATGCTAGTTATGCAAATCACTATGATAAACATTGATCCATTATGACACCACGTTATGCAAGTTTGGTGTTTGATTATATGCAAGTTCATATATGACATGTTATGCAAGTTTGGTGTTTGATTATATGCAAGTTCATATATGACATGTTATGCAAGTTTGGTGTTTGATTATATGCAAGTTCATATATGACATGTTATGCAAGTTTGATGTTTGATTATATGCAAGTAACATGTGCAAGTTTACGCCTTTGTATGATATGCATACATATGCAAGTTTACCCCTTTGTATGTCATGCATACATATGCATGTTTACCCCTTTTTATGATATGAGTAACATATGCAAGTTCATCCCTTTTTAGACCTATGACATGTATGCAAGTTTATCCCTTTATGATAGTTCTATGACATGAACATCTATGCAAGTTACCCTCTTTATGACATATGTGATTCATGCAAGTTTGGGTTGATTATTTATGCTAGTTGGGTTTGATGCTATGGTCATATATGCAAGTTGACACCTTTAAAACCCATGATGATGCTAATGTTATGCTAAGTAGAACCCATTGCATTTGTGATGAATCTTCCCTTTTAAGTATGTCATGTTAGCGTATTACGTGGGGAACGATGGGGTTAATATTCATGTTAACAAAATTGTGGTGAAATTGGTATGATGTTGCATACCATAAGTGGATGGACATAATTGAGTCAATTATGTACATCATTAAATTGGAATTAATTAGGGAAAATTAATTCAAAATATGGGGGTGATTAATTAGGTGTAATTAATCGACTAAGACACGAGGTTGGACCCTTTTGTAGCATAAGACTGCCCGGACCCGACCAGCAAATCCAGCGGCTACAAATGATTGGCCCAATGTGAGAGGTCTTAGGCAGAAACTAATTACGTGACAAGTGTAAAGACACGAGGTTAGACTCGGTTATGGCGTAAGGCTGCCTGGACCCGACCGGCAAATCCAGCTGCCATAAAAGATAGTCTAATGTGATAGGTCTTTGCAAAGATTACAGTCTTAATCAATTAAGAAACACTTAACCAGATAAGCATGTAGTGGGGCATGAGGGGTTAAGTGGGTGCCTTGGGTGGCATATGGAAATCAAGTAAGTGCCTTGGGTGGCATGTGGAAATCTAGTGGGTTGCCTTGGGTGGCAATAGAAAATATGATTAGAATACTTAACCAGGTGGAAACATGTAATTAAACACGATTAAAGGGTTAAGTGGGATGCACTAGAAAAGGGAAAAGCTTAGGTGGGTAGCTTGTGGGGGCCCATTTCAACCAGTAACCAAAAACGTATCTTTGTGGGCTCGACCCAAGTCGAGGACGGGACACGCATACTTGGCTTGACTATAAGAGGCCAAAAACGGGTTAGCGGTGGCAACGCAAGTCCAACGGGTTTCATATGCGTGTGTGGACCCGGGATGGTAGGTAAGACGTTGTTGCATCGTGTAGGTATAAGCCGTGCACCATTGGTTGTATCGGGTTGCCACTTTGGGGAGTGATACACCCCACTGTGGGGCCAGCACGGATATCTACGTTAGGGAGCCGATCGCTTGGGGAGTAGTGGGTACACCTAGTGGAGATAGGGGCAGACGGCACCTATGTGGTCAGCTAGGGGTACACGAAACTACTAGTTATATTTTCTATGCCCATGGGTGGGATCAACCTTTAAGTAGGAATGACTGGTGTGGTGCAGTGTAGTAATTACCCTTGGGTGGGTAGAATGACTAGTGTGGTGCTGTGTAGTAATTACCCTTGGGTGGGTAGAATGACTGGTGTGGTGCAGTGTAGTAATTACCCTTGGGTGGGTAGATGCGTCTTTACCGATATCTTAGTTCTTCCTATAACTAGTTGGCTGCTTAGTGTGTCATTTATCCCCAGTCGTTACCGTACCAAGTTTATATCATACCCTAATTACTTTAATGATTGTATTGTTAAAGTTATAGGGCTCACTCAGACTTATGTCTGACCCCGTTGTTTTTATCTTTTTCCCAACCCTCAGGTTCTCAGAGTGGGCCTAGCGCTAGTGGGCTTTGATCAGATTGCTTTATCTATCTTTTGGAGCTTGGACTGTTGATGTAAAGCTCACCTTATCTTTTCTATTATGGCTATTAGTATGTAGTGGGATTATGTACTTATGTTTTTATCAGGATGGATATTTAGTACTTGACTCTTGTTTTAGTTGGTTTTGGTATTGTAACCAGACATGTTTATCTTCTGCTGCAATGAAATGATGTTTTAATTTTACAAGTATTATTTATATCTGCCTTGTTGTAATTTTTCTATTCTATATTCACTTAAAATACTCCACCGATGCTATGGCATTCCCTTAGTGAGTGTCCGTAGCGGAAGTGGGGTGTTACACGTGGTATCAGAGCTTTAGGTTACCAGAACAGATATTTTTTTAGAAAAACAATTTTTCTAAGAACATTTTTGAAGGAGTATTTTCAAAAACATGTCTTTTAAGAGAAAAGTTTTTGAAATAAAAGCATAATCCCCAATAGCCATCTCTTTATCTTTCGAATTCTCCGTTTTTAATCTTTCCTTTTTCATTCAGCATGGCTGAAGATCTTAACTTTCCGGAGGGTGTAGCGATACCAGTATGGTATAGGAGGTTAATGGAGGCTAGGGCCGCCACTGCGGGTCCAGCAGATGTTCCTCCACCACAGTTGCACCCGATCTTCCTCCTCCTCCTCGCGCAGATACTTTTGCTAAGACTTGCAAGGATTTAAGGCTATGGGAGGGAAACCTTTTCAAGGATCCAAAACTTTTGTGGAAGCTAGGGATTGGCTTAAGGAGGTGGAAGAATTGATAGATATCTTTGAGATGGAAGATGGAAAGAAAGTCAAGTTAGCTGCTTGGTTAATGAATGGAGAGGCCTCGTTCTGGTGGGAGGTCACTAATGGAGAACGCCTAGTGGATTCTTGGGCGGATTTCAGACAAAGGTTTGTGGCAAAGTTTCTCTCAAGGGCGGAAGAGAATCTGTATATGGAAAGGTTCTTGACTCTAAAGCAAGGAAACCTATCAATGAAGGAATATGTCAATAAGTTTAATCAATTGGCAAGGTTTGGCATAGACATGGTGAATACACCGGAGAAGAAGGCTTTGAGGTTCGTTAAAGGCTTGAATGAACCGATGCATGGATTGGCCATGACTCACATCCCTATGGGGGCCACCTTTGAGAAGCTAGTAGACATGGCACTCATGCATGAGGAAGAGAAGGGTCCCAATGCTAATAAGGCACCCGAGAAGAAAGGAGATCAGAAGAGACCTCAACAGCAACAGCAAAACAAGGGTAGGAAAGGCAACGGTGGCAAGGGAAAGAAGAAGTGCTTCAACTGTGGGACACCAGGCCACCTAAGCAAAGATTGTCGGAAGAAGAAGAAGACTGGCTGCTTCCACTGTGGCGAAGCAGGGCATCTAGTGAAGGACTGCCCTAAGAAGGGGCAGAGGACGGGATCTACCTCAGGAGGACAGGTGCAAGCTCTGATGGAACCAGGTCAGGCAAGGGGGCAAGTTCAGGCTCTCGCAGTTCCACCGATTTAGGAAAGAGGTAGAACTATTTTTGTTGAAAGTCTGGTTTTTCTGTTTGATCATCCCTTCTGTACTTTATTTGAATCTGGCGCATCGCATTCGTTTTTCTGTTGAGTCACTGCACTTAAACACCATTCTATTAGATGATCCCTTGGTTGTCTCAAACCCAATTGGGGGCTCCACTTATTTGTCCATGATATGTTTGGGTTTGAGGATTTCTATACTTAGCGTTGAGTTTAGATGTGATGGTTTTGTTTTGGGCTTCACGGGCTATGGGTTGATTTTGGGCATGGACTGGTTATCCAGTAATGGTGTCATTCTTGATTATGAAAGGAGAGTTTTTAGGCTCATGACCCGCTTGGGGAACACTCTCGAGATCTCTTGTAATCCCATGAATTCTGTTATGCTAAGTTATCTTGAATCGCTTGACGCTTCGGTCGAGAGTTTGCGATCTGATAGAGTGGTCCGGGAATACTCGGATGTGTTTGAGGAGGTGAAGGGCTTACCTCCGAAGCGGGAGATAGACTTTCAAATATATCTGGTAGACAATGCTAAACCAGTATCTTTGCCAGTGCGCCACATGGCTCCTCGTGAGAGGAGGGAACTCCATAAGCAAGTAGGGGAGTTGCTTGAGAAGGGGTTCATAAGACGAAGTATATCGGAGTGGGTGCTCCAGTAGTTTTTGCCACGAAGGCGGATGGGTCCCTCAGACTTTGTGTAGACTATAGAGAACTCAATAAGCTTACAAAGAAGAATAGACACCCATTGCCGAGGATTGATGATCTCTTTGATCAGTTGGTTGGCGCCTCAGTGTTTTCGCAGTTGGACTTAGCCACGGGGTTTCATCAGTTGAGAGTGGCTGAGGATAGCATAGACAAGACTGCCTTTAGGACTCCGGATGGTTTTTATGAGTGGCTTGTGATGACCTTTGGTTTGACGAATGCCCCTGCATACTTTGTTGATTTGATGAGTAGGGTGTTCAGGGAGTACCTTAATAAGTTCGTGGTGGTCTTTGTGGATGACATCTTGGTCTTTTCTAAGAGTGAAGAAGAGCATGCCCTACATCTTAGGGAAGTGTTGGAGACTCTTCGAGCGCACAGCCTTAAGGCTAAATTCTCTAAATGTCACTTCTGGAGGAAGGAAGTGTGGTTCCTAGGGCACGTGGTCTCTAAGGAAGGGATAGCTGTGGATCCCGCGAAGGTAGTGTCCATCCAAGATTGGAAGGTTCCGAAGAATGCTACCGAGGTGAGGAGTTTCTTGGGGTTGGCTGGCTACTATAGGAAGTTTATCAAGGACTTCGCGAAGATATCAGCCCCATTAACTCGCTTGACAAAGAAGAACCTAGTCTTCACATGGGACGTAGATTGTGATGATGCGTTCCAACGGTTAAAGAGAGCTTTAACCACAGCTCCAGTCTTAGTGTTGCCAGATGGGAGTAAGCCATTTGTTGTTTATACTGATGCTTGTGGGACAGGACTAGGCGCAGTCTTAATGCAAGAGGGAAGGGTAATAGCCTATGGGGGAAGGCAGTTGAGAAAGCATGAGAAAATTTACCTTACCCATGATCTAGAGTTGGTCGCTATTGTTTTTGCGCTTAAGTCTTGGCGCCATTATCTTCTTGGCGAGAGGTTCGAATTGTTCACTGACCACAAAACATTGAAGTACTTGTTTTCTCAAAAGGATTTGAACTTAAGGCAACAAAGGTGGATGGAGTTCTTAGCGTCCTACGATTTCAAGATAGCGTATACCCCTGGCAAGGGTAACGTGGTGGTAGACGCCTTAAGCAGAAAAAGGTTGTCATTGAGTCCATTGTTCGTTGAACGACGAAGCTTGGAATTTATCTCGATGTTTGACTTCAGACCCTCCGTTGACTTTGTACCCGGTTTGCTAGCATCCTTAGAGGTCAGACCTAATCTTTTGGGACGAATTGGTGAAGCACAACGGGACGACCCACAGTTGGTTGAGTTAGTAGAGAAGCTCATAAGGGGGGAGTCATCCAGCCATTTGAGTAGTTACACCCTAGATGATAAGGGGTGGTTGCGTAGAGACGGTCGACTTTGTGTACCGCAAGACGAGGGTTTGAGGAAGGCTATACTTGAAGATGCACATCGTTCAAAGATGACCATTCATCCCGGTGGGGACAAGATGTACCAAGACATGAAGCGAGTTTTCTTTTGGGTCGGTATGAAGAAAGATGTGGCCGAGTATGTCGCTAGATGCTTGGTATGCCAACAAGTGAAAGAGGAGCAAAAGAAACCCAGTGGGCTGCTTCACCCATTGAAGGTTCCGCAATGGAAGTGGGATAGCGTCTCGATGGACTTTGTCGATGGGTTACCAAGATCAAGGTAGGGTAATACAGGAATTTGGGTTGTGGTAGACAAACTTACTAAGAGCGCCCATTTCATACCCGTGAAGAGTAAGAGGACTGCTCCATGGCTAGATTCAGTTTACCTTCGAGAGATAGTTCGGTTGCATGGTGTACCATCTAGCATAGTGAGTGATCGAGATCCTATCTTCACTAGCGAGTTTTGGAAGAGTTTGCAAGAGGCAGTAGGGACTCAGTTGTGTTTGAGCACCGCATATCATCCTCAGACGGACGGCCAGACCGAGAGGGTGAATCGTATTCTAGAAGACCTTTTGAGGCTATGTATCTTAGATTTTGGAGGTACATGGAAAGAGCATCTTCCATTGGTAGAGTTCGCGTATAACAACAGCTTTCAGTCTAGTATTGGTATGGCTCCTTTCGAAGCTCTTTATGGAAGGCCTTGTCGGTCACCTACATCTTGGTGGGAATCTACGGATAAGATCTTGCTTGGGCCTGATATGGTTAGAGAGACTTCAGAAAAGATTGATTTGATTAGAAGAAGGATGAAAGCGACGCAGGACAGACAGAAATCCTACGCAGATAAGAGGAGGACGGATCTTGAGTTTAATGTTGGGGACATGGCCTTTGTCAAAGTATCTCCATTACGGAATGTTGTTCGCTTTGGGTCCGTTGGGAAGTTAGCACCATGGTTTGTAGGACTGTTTCCTATTAAGGAAAGGATTGGACAGATGGCATATAGAGTAGAGTTGCCCGAGAGACTTAGTGGAGTACATGATGTATTCCAAGTGTCACATTTGAGGAAGTGCCTACATGAGACCGCAGAGGTAGTAGAGCCGAGCTTGCTTAGAGAAGTGGATGTAGAGCGTGATGCGACGATTCGAAGAGCTCCTACTCGCATCCTTGGGGTCAGAGATTAGGAAGTTGAGAAACAGAGAGGTTCAACTAGTCAAAGTGCAATGGGGAGATGATGAAAGCAATGCTACTTGGGAGACAGAAGTGAAGATGCGTTCACTGTACCCATTTCTTTTTTAGGGTATGTCTTTTAACTTCTCCTTTATCGTTTTTCTAGTACTTATCTTATCTTTAGTATGTACTCTCGTTAGTACCTTTGACCTTTAGATAGGGTGAACCTATGGTTGAAACATGTGTTTGAGACATGTTATGATTGATGGATGCGTGTGGATGCAAGTGTTTGCTAGTGGTTACTCGTGGATGCATATACACACACTTTAGACACTAGATCCGCTCAGTCACTTCATATTGCATATTGCATATAATTGTGTGTAGGTAGCTATATTAATGGATGTATAATGGTTGTGTTGTCATATGGATGATGCATTTTGCTGTATGGTTGTGCACACATGTAGAAATAGTATGTGTCGATAGGGTTCTTTCGCATACATATTGAATGCATGGCACTATCATGGTTTGCATTAAGAAGGTCAAATGAATCAGTAGATCGCCTGATTTTGCATTAGATAGGGAACATATACACACACTTCTTGCATATGTTCATACAGCATTAGAAACTTTAAGGACAACGGATGCCCATGTTTGATGGTTTAGTAGATGGTTGTTTGGTTGGTAGGATACGTTCTTCTTGACATAGAGATTTCGGGGACGAAATCATTTAAGTAGGGGAGAATGTAACACCCCGTATTTCTAACTACAGTGATGTTCATAAATTAATGAATAATTAATCTCAGACGTGAGAATTAAGGGAAACGGGTTTCGCGGTTGCGTTCGTCTCGGAAAAATACGCGAAATAGAGTCCGAAATTTCGTGAATCGGAGTCCGTATGTCCGAGATATGGCCTTTAGAAGTTTCACGAAAAATTAGAAAACGAAACAGATTTCAAAAATGCAGAGTATGGGCTAGGCGGGAAAATTCCCGCCTAGACCAGGCCGACCTGGGAGTCGACCTGGGAGTCGACCTGGGGGTCGACTTGGGGGTCGACCTGCACACCAGGTCGACATGGGTGTCGACCCTAGTGTCGACCTGGGGGTCGACCTCCCTGGTCGAGCCCAGGTGACCTGGGTGCACTGATTTGGGATCTGGGCTGTGTTTTGGTGGCTAGTGACGAGATCTGACGGCTCTAATCTGATTTAGGGTTAATCTAATGGCCTAAAACACTTAACTAATCTATAAATACACCCTAAGACTACCCTAATTCATACTAAAATTGGAGACAATGTCGTCATGCCGTCAAAATGCAACTAGAAGGAGCCACCAACAAATTAAGGAGGAAGATAGCTTCTAAAATCAACTTCTAATCAACTCTAGCAACTCAATCTTCTTCATAGAAGTGCTAATCAACAAGTTGTGAGTTTCTATGCCTTTAGCAAGCAATTGCTAAACTAATTATGATAGGATATAATGAGGTTATGGTTATGTATGTGGATCAATGTAAGTTATGTTGTCCTATGCTATGTGTTCATGATGCTAGTTATGCAAGTTTTATGCTATATGTTCATGATGCTAGTTATGCAAGTTTTATGCTATGTGTTCATGATGCTAGTTATGCAAATCACTATAATAAACATTGATCCATTATGACACCATGTTATGCAAGTTTGGTGTTTGATTATATGCAAGTTCATATATGACATGTTATGCAAGTTTGGTGTTTGATTATATGCAAGTTCATATATGACATGTTATGCAAGTTTGGTGTTTGATTATATGCAAGTTCATATATTACATGTTATGCAAGTTTGGTGTTTGATTATACGCAAGTAACATGTGCAAGTTTACACCTTTGTATGATATGCATACATATGCAAGTTTACCCTTTGTATGTCATGCATACATATGCATGTTTACCTCTTTTTATGATATGAGTAACATATGCAAGTTCATCCCTTTTTAGACCTATGACATGTATGCAAGTTTATCCCTTTATGATAGGTCTATGACATGAACATCTATGCAAGTTACCCTCTTTATGACATATGTGATTCATGCAAGTTTGGGTTGATTATTTATGCTAGTTGGGTTTGATGCTATGGTCATATATGCAAGTTGACACCTTTAAAACCCATGATGATGCTAATGTTATGCTAAGTAGAACCCATTGCATTTGTGATGAATCTTCCCTTTTAAGTATGTCATGTTAGCGTATTACGTGGGGAACGATGGGGTTAATATTCATGTTAACAAAATTGTGGTGAAATTGGTATGATGTTGCATACCATAAGTGGATGGACATAATTGAGTCAATTATGTACATCATTAAATTGGAATTAATTAGGGAAAATTAATTCAAAGTATGGGGGTGATTAATTAGGTGTAATTAATCGACTAAGACACGAGGTTGGACCCTTTTGTAGCATAAGACTGCCGGACCCGACCGGAAAATCCAGCGGCTACAAATGATTGGCCCAATGTGAGAGGTCTTAGGCATAAACTAAATACGTGACAAGTGTAAAGACACGAGGTTAGACTCGGTTATGGCGTAAGGCGGCCCGGACCCGACCGGCAAATCCAGCTGCCATAAAAGATAATCTAATGTGAGAGGTCTTTGCAAAGGTTACGGTCTTAATCAATTAAGAAACACTTAACCAGATAAGCATGTAGTGGGGCATGAGGGGTTAAGTAGGTGCCTTGGGTGGCATGTGGAAATCAAGTAAGTGCCTTGGGTGGCATGTGGAAATCTATTGGGTTGCCTTGGGTGGCAATAGAAAATACGATTAGAATACTTAACCAAGTGGAAACATGTAATTAAACATGACTAAAGGGTTAAGTGGGATGCACTAGAAAAGGGACAAGCTTAGGTGGGTAGCTTGTGGGGGCCCATTTCAACCAGTAACCCAAAACATATCTTTGTGGGCTCGACCCAAGTCGAGGACGGGACACGCATACTGGGCTTGACTATAAGAGGCCAAAAACGGGTTAGCGGTGGCAACGCAAGTCCAACGGGTTTCATATGCGTGTGCAGACCCGGGCTGGTAGGTAAGACGTTGTTGCATCGTGTAGGTATAAGCCGTGCACCATTGGTTGTATCGGGTTGCCACTTTGGGGAGTGATACACCCCACTGTGGGGCCAGCACAGGTATCTACGTTAGGGAGCCGATCGCTTGGGGAGTAGTGGGTACACCTATTGGAGATAGGGGCAGACGGCACCTATGTGGTCAGCTAGGGGTACACGAAACTACTAGTTATATTTTCTAAGTCCATGGGTGGGATCAACCTTTAAGTAGGAATGACTGGTGTGGTGCAGTGTAGTAATTACCCTTGGGTGGGTAGAATGACTGGTGTGGTGCAGTGTAGTAATTACCCTTAGGTGGTAGAATGACTGGTGTGGTGCAGTGTAGTAATTACCATTGGGTGGGTAGATGCGTCTTTACCGATATCTTAGTTCTTCCTATGTCTAGTTGGCTGCTTAGTGTAGTCATTTATCCCCAGTCGTTACCGTACCAAGTTTATATCATACCCTAATTACTTTAATGATTGTATTGTTAAAGTTATAGGGCTCACTCAGACTTATGTCTGACCCCGTTGTTTTTATCTTTTTCCCAACCCTCAGGTTCTCAGAGTGGGCCTAGCGCTAGTGGGCATTGATCAGATTACTTTATCTATCTTTTGGAGCTTGGACCGTTGATGTAAAGCTCACCTTATCTTTTCTATTATGGCTATTAGTATGTAGTGGGATTATGTACTTATGTTTTTATCAGGATGGATATTTAGTACTTGACTCTTGTTTTAGTTGGTTTTGGTATTGTAACCAGACATGTTTATATTCTGCTGCAATGAAATGATGTTTTAAATTTTCAAGTATTATTTATATCTGTCTTGTTGTAATTTTTCTGTTCTATATTCACTTAAAATACTCCACCGATGCTATGGCATTCCCTTAGTGAGTGTGCGTAGCGGGTGTGGTGTGTTACACCACTCCTCTATAACACCTTCTACCTGACCGTTGGCATCCCTGCTTTCTGCATGTTCTCCATCAATATCAGCCTCACAAGTATTACTCAATGGTGAGCAGTTATTTTCCACCCTCATCTCGTTGTTGTCCTTTATAATATTGTTGTGAATGCTAGCGTATCTAGCATTCAGTAAATTCTCTAGTTCTTGATTTTCATAATTTAGAACATCAAAGTTGTTATAAGTAAATGGATTGAACCCCCACTTCTCAGCTTATAGTTATTATTTTTGTGATATACGTACACCCCCTTCCCCGGCCCACCTCTCTCTTCATTATGTTATCTAACAAAATGTTGCCATTATTATTTGTTCTGTTGGTTTTGTTATTATTCCAATCAATAAGATCAAGAGCATGTTCACTTTTATTTTCAAATTGTGAATTAGCTGGGTTCTTTTGAATTTCCTCCACATGGTTAATATTTGACTTCGTTAGATCAATTATGCCATTAGTTTCGCCCTGTTGTTTTCCATTTTCTCCATCTACCATGTTCATTTGCGTATCATTTTCTATACCTCCTTCACGTGTTTCTCCGATAACAATTTCGATATTATTCACTACACCATTCTGATCATTATTCACCACTTCTTTTTGGACATTATTAAGTTGTTCCATATGTGCATTCGAATTATTTGTTGCTTTTGGTACCCACATTTCTCAGTTTTCCCTGTGCATTGCTGCAGAGAATGCCCAAAAACTTTACACAATTTGTAGCATTATGGCTTGTAAATATATTCCACACCAGTATTCAAAACTTCTACTGTGTGCATAAACATTTCCATCTCGTTTGGGAACTCCGATTAATCATCCATTTCTATTAAAATCTTTGTATATGCCACTCTTGACTCATCCACTGCAATTCTATCCGTCTTTATCGATCTCCCCAAAACACTTGCAATCGCACTAATCGCCTCTTTATCCCATAATTCCATTTCCAGGTTTGATAATTTAACCCATAACTACATTGTAGACAAAAGGCCATTTTTAATCTCGTTCCCATACACCATTTTCTTAAGAATGATAATTCTACTATCAAATAAGTATGGTCCTCCTTGCAGAATCTTTTCACAGTCTACACCATTATCAAAATGAATAATAAAGAAACCATTATCCTTTGATAATAACTAAAAATTTCCTAATGGTTTCCACATGCGTCCAATATACTTTTTCAGATGCAAGTGATATGGCCTAGATCCATACACATAAAAGATAATAGAATTCTTCTATATGTCAACTAATCTCGCAGCCGCTGCCTCAGATACACATGTTATCTTTCTATTATTAACCACTGAAGGTTCCATATAATTTAAATTAACCCATGCATCTTGTTTTTCCTGATCCCTCCTGAATCATCCTGGATCCAAGATTTGGAGTTACCTGCTACCACCTCCTTGTGAATTTCCTTCCAATTTTCCTCATGAAATGTTCCAATTTTCCTAGGAGCATGATGGACTATGTAATCAATAACTTTGGTTTGAGTATCCACTCCCCCTGCAATTGCAGATCTAGAATAACGAACTGCGTGCGCAGTATCTTAGGAATCACGAGATATCCCGTCTCCCCAGTGGCCATCTCCCCTATGCTGTGATGAAATACGTGAAACCTTAGAACTGTTGTATAGGAATGAACCCCTTTTGCAATCCATTTCCGGCGAAGATTCTAGTCGATTAGACTCCCTTGCAATTACTTCTTTACCTGGCCTTAGATCGGGGGGCCTACCTATGTCGTTAGAGACTGAATTTGACTCATTTGGATGCTTTGATGTCGCTGTAGAAAGTTGCCATTAGAAACACATCATAAAATGTAAGAATATGATGTTTTTCAAATGATAGTCAAATGCAATATTGGATTTTGTTATAATATATTTTTCTACGTATTAAAATGAAATGGTTTTGTGAATATTAGTATATTAAAGTAAGAAGCGAAATGCTATTTTCCAAATATTGGAATATTTAAATTAACCATTCCTTAATCATTTTTATTTAAAGAAGCCAAAGGATGTTGAGTACTAAACTAGTAAATCAATTTTAATTTTTATGATTAAATGGTTGTTTTATTTAATAGTTAAATAACCGGCTATCAAATCTTGCATATACGATTGTTGGTATAGAAAGACTGAGATCGAATTTATATTCGAATACCATTCCGACCAGCAAATACAAAAATGTGGAAGATATCAGATGCCGATCGAGATGGAGCAATAGAAGACCGTAGATCATCTTAAAACCAAAGGACCACTTAAAATCTCTAATTCACCCAAATATATACTGGGGGTTCTGTTGTGGTTGAAATCTATGGATTGCATGGATTATTCTCTACTGATCTATAAGGTGATACCTAGGATGTGGTAGGAGTGTACCTTCGGTTCAACATGTTCCTGCATGACTTGTATGGACGTATGTCTAACAGAGTATTTACAAATGATCATGTACGTTGATTTTTACAAATGTATTTCTATTGGTGGCAGAGAAGGGCACTTTTTTTAGCCTAATAACCAGAGTATTTTTGTGGACGTCAATTAGTGATTTGGCGGATTTGATAATATGGCATTCAAAGTGGATGGTGATATGTTTTTCTAAAGGTAATGTTATCCTCAAGCCTCTTCAACCGGAAAATGACAAAAATCTGGAAGGTAGCATGGCTAAGTGGATCACTTCCATTATGGTGTATTATCACCTATCTAGAGAAAATTCAATTCCTTCTTTATTCTATCGATGTTGTCCATTTTGGTAATGGTGGTTTAAACCTAACCATTGGTGATATACATTCGATACACTCAAGCGAAATGAGTGATCAGTTATGTATGGGCCAGGTTGCACGATGTTCTTTTTGAACCCAATGTATTCCTCTCTAAAGATACACTATCGGTAGGTGGTTACATACCTTGTCATAGTCAGAATCCATTATCCAATAAGAGCCCGCGGTTTTGAGTGTATATTTTATATGTAGAGTGTGGTTCTGCTAGATTGTTATTTATTTTATTTAGACACTATTATAATATCAGATTAGATATGATTTAAAAATGTTTTAGGTTATCATAAGGTAAATACAGTCCATGTTTATGTGTGGATTGGTCTTATGATTATCCTCTTCTTTCGAAAAGAAATTTTTTGACTTGAAAAATCAAGTTGGATGTTGCTTAGAAACTTAGTGGGGTTCTCACTCTGGTTCACCGGATTAATCCGACGTTTGCAATGCTCAGGTTAGACCGAGTTTTACAAGTTTAAGTTTGGATGTTGGAAACTTCAGAAGACGTGCTGGAAGAGTTCAGACGTATCATATATATTTAGTGTGTAATCCAATGTGTGTTGAATATGAGGACAAATTGTTATAACTGTCCAGATGTGTTGACTGTAAATTGTACTCTGATGATGGTAAGTATTTATTCCATGCTCTCAAATAAAGATTTATTTCTATATTATATTTTATTCCGCTGCGATGTGAGACTCCGATTCTTTATGTTGTTATTATTCTTCTTTTTCTTCTATCCTAGTATTTCTTTGTTTCTTATCTCACCCACTAATTTCTTTCTACTAACTATCTGTTGTTTTTGATACTTGGGTTTTGGCAAATAGATTTAAGTTTTATTATCGAAATTCGGGCGTCGAATACTGTTGGGTCGTTATACCAAATCTTATTATGCCTATTTCTTCAATTTATCTATTTCTAAGTTGGATCTATTTTCTCCTTTTCCTTTTTGTTTTACGCTCAGCCTAGGCCATCGAGAGCCTAGGCCATTTCCATTTGAATTGCATAAAATTGGGATAAATTGGAATAATATGTAATGACAATAAAAAGGTGATTTGGGCATATTGGAAATGGAGAACATTGACTGTATAATTGGGATAATTATAAAGGAAGAACATGCAAACGTGTTAATCTGAATAGGTTAGACTTAATTTTATATTATGTGGAACATGTTATGAGAAAATATGTGAATCAAATGTAAATTAAGTAAAACATGTTACTGTAATCTGTAAACATCTGAGCAGGTGCTTGTATGAATTGGTAAAGGGTTAGTACATTTAATAGAAATGTCATTTACAACAATGGAATATAACACAGGGTTACATTAAGCTTACTAATGAAATTAAACCTGCTAGGTTAAACCTGTTTGACTAATAAGTTAAGAGGTCCATGTCTGGTTAATAAGCTAAGCGGTCAACATCTACTGTTAAAATATTTAGGGAGACTCTTAAAATCCTAGTTTAAGAGCCAAGCCTAGGGGTGGCTAGTGTCATTCTGTTGTTTGCCTAAAACCTGTATCAATCAGTATCCTCTTGTTATCAAACGAGTCTCACACTAGGTAGAGATTAAGGCACACTTTACTGATGGATGATCGTAAGAGGTTCAAATTCTGGAGGTAGGTACGGGAAAGCTTGTAACAACCCGAATTTTAATAACATGTTAAAACTAGAAATCAGGGTATATTAAATTTTTAAAATAAGAATCAATGGAAACGGGTTACGCCATTGCATTCATCTCGAAATTTTACATGAAATAGAGTCCGAGTTTTCAAAAATCGGAGTCCGGATGAAGAAGTTATGGCCTGTAGAGGATTCAGCAGATTTTAGGCAGCACATGACCAGGCAGGTCGACCTGGGGGTCGACCTGGGGACCAGGTCGACCATGTGGTCGACCCTAGTGTAACACCCCGTATGTTGAATAACTTACTATAATATGAAACAGGGCAGAATTAAATTTAAAAATCTGAATCAGGGGAAACGGGCTATGTCATTGCGTTTGTCTCGGAAAAATACGCGAAATAGAGTCCGAATTTTCGAAAATCGGAGTCCGTATGACCCAGATAAGGCCCAAAGAAGTTTTCAGAAATTTAAAAACAGATTTTAAAAAAAACAAAAATTTCAATTTTCAGAAGTGGCGGGAAAAATCCCGCCAGACCCAGGGGGTCGACCTGGGGGTCGACTGGGGAGTCGACCTGCCCACCAGGTCGACTGGGGAGTCGACCCTAGTGTCGACCTGGGGGTCGACCTCCCTGGTCGAGCCCAGGTGACCTGGGTGCACCAGCTTGTCTTTTGGGCTGTGTTTTGGTGGCTAGGACGAGATCTGACGGCTCTAACCTAATCTAGGGTTAATCTAAGGGCCTAAACTACATCCTAATTCTATAAATACACCCTAAGACTACCCTAATTCATACCAAAATTGGAGACAACGTCGTTATGCCGTCAAAATGCAACTAGGAGGAGCCACCAACAAATTAAAGAGGAGGAAAGCTTGTCAAATCAACTTCTAATCAACACTAGCAACTTAATCTTCTTCATTAAAGTGCTAATCAACAAGTGGTGAGTTTTCTATAGCCTTAATAACCAATTGTTGAAATGATTATGATAGGATATAAAGAGGTTATGGCTATGAATGTGGATCAATGCATGTTATGCAAGTTATATGCTATGTGTTAATGATGTTATGCATGTTATGCAAGTTATATGCTATGTGTTTGTGATGTTATGCAAGTTATGCAAGTTATGTGCTATATGTTCATGAAGTTATGCAAGTTATGCAAGTCATATGATACATGTTCATGATGTTATGCAAGTTATGTGCTATATGTTCATGAAGTTATGCAAGTCATATGATACATGTTCATGATGTTATGCAAGTTATGCAAGTCATATGCTATGTGATTATGATGTTTAGCAAGTTATGCAAGTCATATGCTATGTGTTTGTGGTATTATGCAAGTTATGCAAGTCATATGCTATGTGTTTATGATGTTATGCAAGATATGCAAGTCATATGAGAAATATTGATCCATTATGACACCATGATATGCAAGTTTGGTGTATGATTATATGCTAGTTCATACATGATATGTTATGCAAGTTTGGTTTATGATTATATGCAAGTTCATATATGACATGTTATGCAAGTTTGGTGTTTGATTGTATGCAAGTAACATGTGCAAGTTTACACCTTAGTATGATATGCATACATATGCAAGTTAACCCCTTTGTATGACATACATACATATGCAAGTTTACCCCTTTGTATGACATAAATAACTTATGCAAGTTAACCTCTTTATGACATGTGATTCATGCAAGTTTGGGTTGATTATTTATGCTAGTTGGGTTGATGCTATATGCATGTTGACACCTTTAAACCCATGTTGATGCTAATGTTATGCAAGTTGAACCCATTATATTTGTGATGAATCTTCCCTTTTATGTCATGATAGTGAATTACGTGGGGAACGATGGGGTAATATACATGTTAATGAAATGGTGTGAAGTTGGTATGATTATGCATACCATAAAGTGGATGGACATAATTGAGTCAATTATGTACATCATTAAAATTGGAATTAATTAGGGAAAGTTAATTCGGGGGTGATTAATTAGGTGTAATTAATCGACTAAGACACGAGGTTGGACCCTTTTGTAGCATAAGACTGCCCGGAACCGACCGGCAAATCCAGCGGCTACAAATGATTGGCCCAATGTGAGAGGTCTTAGGAACAAACTAAATACGTGACAAGTGTATAGACACGAGGTTAGACTCGGTTATGGCGTAAGGCTGCCCGGACCCAACCGGCAAATCCAGCTGCCATAAAAGATAGTCTAATGTGAGAGGTCTTTACAACGGTTACGTTCTTAATCAATTAAGAAACACTTAACCAGATAAGCATGTAGTGGGGCATGAAGGGTTAAGTGGGTGCCTTGGGTGGCATGTGGAGATTAAGTAAGTGCCTTGGGTGGCATGTGGAAAAATCTAGTGGTTGCCTTGGGTGGCAATAGAAAATACGATTAGAATACTTAACCAAAGTGGAACATGTAATTAAACATGATTAAAGGTTTAAGTGGGTGCCTTGGGTGGCATGAGGAAATCTAGTGGTTGCCTTGAGTGGCAATAGAAGATAAGATTAGAATACTTAACCAAAGTGGAACATGTAATTAAACATGATTAAAGGGTTAAGTGGGTGCCTTGGGTGGCATGAGGAAATCTAGTGGTTGCCTTGAGTGGCAATAGAAGATAAGATTAGAATACTTAACCAAAGTGGGACATGTAATTAAACATGATTAAAGGGTTAAGTGGGTGCCTTGGGTGGCATGTGGAAAAATCTAGTGGGTTGCTTTGGGTGGCAATAGAGAATACGACTAGAATACTTAACCAAAGTGGAACATGTAACTAAACATGATTAAAGGGTTAAGTGGGTGCCTTGGGTGGCATGTGGAAATCAAGTGGGTGCCTTGGGTGGCATGTAGAAATCTAGTGGGTGCCTTGAGTGGCAATTGAAATATGATTAGATGACTTAACCAAACCTTAACATGTAAGTGGGCATGATTATGAAAAAGGGGTTAAGTGGGATGCACTAGATAAAATGACAAGCTTAAGTAGTAGCTTGTGGGGGCCCATTTCAACCAGTAACCCATATATATCTTATTGGGCTCGACCCATGTCGAGGACGGGACACGCGTACTGGGCTTGACTATAAGAGGCCAAAACGGGGTAGCGGTGGCAATGCGAGTCCAACGGGTTTCATATGGGTGTGTGGACCCGGGCTGGTAGGTAAGACGTTGTTGCATCGATATAAGTCGTGCACCATTGATATTATCGGGTTGCCACTTTGGGGAGTGATACACCCCACTGTGGGGCCAGCACGGGTATCTACGGTAGGGAGCCGATCGCTTGGGGAGTAGTAGGTACACCTAGTGGAGATAGGGGCAGACGGCACCTATGTAGTCAGCTAGGGGTACACGAGACTACTAAAAAAATTACTAAGTTGTGGGTACACCTAGTGGAGATAGGGGCAGACGACACCTATGTAGTCAGCTAGGGGCACAAGAAACTACTATTAAAAATTACTAAGTACACTTAGTGGGATCAACCTTTAAGTAGGAATTACCCTTGGGTGGGTAGAACTGGTGTGGTGCAGTGTAGGAATTACCCTTGGGTGGGTAGATCTGGGGTGGTGCAGTGTAGTATTTATCCTTAGGTGGATAGGCGCGTCTTTACCGTTATCTTAGTTCATCCTAAGTCTAGTTGGCTGCTTAGAGTAGTCATTTATCCCCAGTCGTACCGTACCAGGTTTATATCATACCCTAATTACTTTAATGATTGTATTGTTAAGGTTATAGGGCTCACTCAGACTTATGTCTGACCCCGTTGTTTTTATCTTTTTTCCCCAACCCTCAGGTTCTCAGAGTGGGCCTAGCACTAGTGGGCTTTGATCAGATTGCTTTATCTATCTTTTGGAGCTTGGACTCTTGAAGAAAAGCTCGGTTATCTTTTCTATTATGGCTATTAGTATGTAGTGGGATTATGTACTTATGTTTTAACGAGATTGATATTTTGTACTTGACTCTTGTTGGTTTTTGAGATGTAACCAAACATGTTTACCTTCTGCTGCAATGAAATGATGTTTTAAATTTCAAGTATTACTTATATCTGTCTTGTTGTAATTTTTCAGTTCTATATTCACTTAAATACTCCACCGAAGCTAAGGCATTCCCTTTATGAGTGACCTTAGCGGGTGTGGGGTGTTACACCTAGGGTCGACCTACCCCCCAGGTCGACCATGTGGTCGACCTCCCCCCCTTACAGGTCGACCTGGTTGGCCTGTTTTGACCCAGAACTCATTTTTGAAGCCTTAGACATGTTTTGATGGTCCGGATTGACTCTAGGGTTAATCTAAGGGGCTAAACTAGTTGCTACACCTATAAAAACACCCTTTGACCTAACATAATTCATATCAAATCATTCTTAAACTATTATGTTGCTGAACTCCCTCTTGAACCATGGCCGCTGCCCCCAAATTAAAGTGCAAACATTCAAACTCAAATCAATTCAAAGACCAAAGCTTCAACAATGATTCAAGACAATAAATCAACAACGCCGCAACATTTCTACAACAAATTCAGTTCCTAATTCACTAGCCATGCTCTGTAAGTGCTAGTTACTTTTAGATTTAAACATTTAATTATAATATGGACATGAAATAAAGTGGAATTGGATCTAAGTATGCTTATTGATTCACACCTATTTCTGTTGCTTCTTGAATCTAGAGTTTTTGAGACTTGTCTATCTTTATTCTCATGTCAAGTTCATGATCTATTCAGCCTGTTGTATATCAGTTTTCTCAATTCATGTTGATATTATTATCAAGTTGTAATCTTCATGCCTATGATGATGTTTTTCTCTCTGATCTTATTTTTATGCAAAATTCTATCTTCCCCTATTTATTTTCTTTTGATGAACCTAGGTCAATTTCGGACCTAGGCCTAAACTACGATATACATGCGATGGTATACGAGGGAAATATTGGAATATTGCCTAGTGGAATATATGTGTTTGGTGGAATTGATGGCATAACATAAAAATTGGATATTTGGGTATTACTACCATTAACATGAAATTGGATATTTGGGTATTGTCATTAAAATGGTAATTGCAAGAATGGGGATTGGCACATGTAATTTGATATATATCTTGATATATGTAATTTGGCTAGAACTTGTTATGGGTAAATTGGTGTAAACGTGGTATACATGTAATTTTGGGTATAAAACTTGATCTATGTAAATTAAGCATAGATCTGTAAACATGTGAATCATGAAACTTGGTATATGTGTAAATTGGCATGAAAATTGGAATACATGTGAAATGCCATGAATTGAACATATGTAAATTTGGTATGAATTGGGCATATGTAAAAACTGACATGTAATCTAGAACTTGGGCATATGTTAATTATGTAAAATTTGGAGTTGAACATATATGATAATTTATGACTTGGTAGAGGTTTAATATGAACGCGCCTAAGTTGGGTTTTGGGTAATTGGCATGTATTGAAAATAAAAGGCTATAACTTGGCGTAACCTTATAGTGAATTGTGATAATAATTTGGGAATACGTTTTGGGGGCAAAAACGTGAATTATGAACTTGATAATTGGCATATAACTGGAAATATGAACGTGGTTGGAACATGAACATTTCTATATGTTAAACACATCAACTGATATTGGGGTTTTGGGTGGAATACAACCATTAATGAACCTTTGACACAAGGTTAGACTCCAGTTTGTGGTGTAAATCTGCCCGGAACCGCCCGGCAAATCCAGTAGCCACAAAGTGTCAGTCTAATGTGATAGGTCAAAGGTCGAATTATAGGCGTAACGATTTATGACACGAGGTTAGACCCAGTTTGTGGTGTAAATCTGCCTGGAACCGCCCGGCAAATCCAGTGGCCACAAAATGCACGGTCTAATGTGAGAGGTCATGATTCGTTCGTCATAATGAATGAATTAAGGAATACTAACCATAATAAGACGTGGGTATGGTTAGAGGGTTGGGTGGGATGACATGGAAATTTGACATGTAAATGTGGACCTAACCGGTATGAGTTAATAACATGTAAAACTTACAAATGTAGGCTTAACCAACATAATAGTTAATTAGACCAATGGGTGGGTTAAATAATATGATTAGACTAACGACACTTAACCAATATAACATGACACGTGGTAGCGTTAAGTCAACTTGAACATATAGATAATACTTAACCAACATAGCATGATACGTGGGCGGGTTAAGCCATAAATTATTTGAATATACTTAACCAATTGGACACGATGATTTGATAGGTTTAAGTCATGAACCGCTTAAATATACTTAACCAATTGGACACGATGATTTGATTGGGTTAAGTCATGAACCGCTTGAATATACTTAACCAATTTGACACGATGATTTGATAGGGTTAAGTCATGAACCGCTTGAATATACTTAACCAATTTGACACGATGATTTGATAGGGTTAAGTCATGAACCGCTTGAATATACTTAACCAACTTGATAGATGATTCGTAGGGCTAAGTCATGAACTTGAACGAAAACATTTAGCCAATTTGACATGACACGTAGGCGGGTCAAGTCACGAACTTGAATGACAACACTTAACCAACTTGACATGCTAGACTGATGGGGTTAAGTCTCGAATTTAAATGACAACACTTAACCTACTGAACGGAAACCCTAGTTGTGCGGTCCTTTTCAGCAGTAACCCACTAGATGTATCACGGTACCCTGGAACTAGGCAGGGTGGGGCACAATTACTGGGTTGATTGTAAGCGACCGGAATGACGTCTGATTTGGTGCGCCATTGTAGGTTCAGGCGGACTATGGCCGTGCACGTAGCCCGGAGTTGAAAAACCAGGCATTGGGCACCGGTAGGTTTACACTATGCGTGCTTGATTCGTGTCGGTGGTTGGCACCCTAGGGCTTGATACACCCTATGGTGGACCTAGCACAGGTGACTACATTTCGTGATTGGGCCGTATGACACAGACACATGAACGAGCTAGGACTTGTAGGGAGCCGATCGATTAATAGATCATTACATGGAAAAAGGGTGTTTTTCGTTAGGTAGCATAATCCCTAGTGGTCCTAGGTGGCATAAACCCTAATCGAATCTAGGAAACGTTCAATAGGTAGCATAATCCGTAGTGGTCCTAGGTGGCATAAATCCAAGTTGAACACGCGATAGTTCATGATAAGGAAACATAGCCAGAACAAAGGTGGCAGTCCGAATGATTTCAAGAATAGTGGCACTACGTTGAAGTAGTATAGAAATACGTGAAGAAACCCATACGATATACGGCAAGGGACTGTACATATACATGGAAAGGATGATACGGGTTGGGGTACTAGTACAGTTGGTGCAGAGAATTTAGGAAATCAAAGAAAATAGTGGAATGGTGAAGCTTAGAAATCTTGCGATGTTATACTTAATAGAAACCTTGCAATGTGATACTTGGTAGGAACCTTATGATGATACTCTTGATAGGAAGCATGGAATGTTATACTTGATTCATCGTGCCTGTAGCTTACCTTGTCATCATGCTTATGTTTACTTTGAGTTTATTTATGCCATATTATCTTCACCTGTTTTTATGCTGAAAGACACTAGAACTTACTCAGTCTTTATGACTGACCCAGTTTGTTTCACCTCTTTTTCTTTCGTCCCCCCCCCCAGGTTCGTAGGGTGGGAATACAGCTTAGTTCGGATCTAACCAAGCTCCAAGGCTCTTTCATGTACTTCTTGGATTTCTCTTGGTTATGGCTTGCTTTTCTTTATTGGGGAATACTACAATTTATTTTCATGCTTCTTTGTTTTTGAGCAAAACAGATATTTTAGCTATGTAATTGGGTATTGGAAGTTGATGGGCTGTTATTGTAAACAATTATATTTAATAAATGATTTGAAGTACTTCCACTTTACCTTCCGTTGTTTTATATATGTCTGTCTTGTAATATTTCTGTTCCAGTACCCATAATGCTCCACTGAAGTTGAGGCATTCCCTTTGTGAGTGACCTTAACGGATGTGGGGTGTTACAAAGCTTCAATGGATTCATGGTCGTGCATGGGTCGGATGGGGGAAAATAAGACATTTTAACATCGGCGGATAGGGTTGTGTCCTTTAAGTTGATGGATACGGGACTAATATCCCTGAATACTATGGCTGGCACAGGCTATTCATGTCTGCTAGGGAGTCGATCACTGGGTAGTAATTAGTTTAAAACATAATCCTGATATTTTGATAGTTGGTGCAGAAATTCTTTTCTGGGATATGAATGAGAATCTTATCTGATCTTACATTATCTCATTTATTTCATACTTGTATATTTTATTGTATTTTCATGTCCAGTATTACTGATCTATCTTGATGCTTCTTTATCTTATGCTTATGCTAAAAATCACTGGAACTCACCAGACTTTATGTTTAATCTATTTTGTTTTTCCTTCTTCCTCTTCCTTCCCCTCAAGTTCTCAGGGTGGTGGATTGCAGCAGTGAGTATGATTCTTTGATTTAGCTTGGACCTGGACTATTTCTTACTAAATGTATTGTTTTGATACATGTTCTACGGCTATTGTTGTGACTCACGGGGGATATGATTTTTATGGTTTTCTGCTTGTACTCTGATGGCTTGTTTCCATGAGATAGATGTTTTATGATTATGACTCTATGGCATTTAAAAACTATAATGTTGGACTTGGTTTGGTAAAAAAAGTTTTGAAGGAAAAAATTTCACTTCAATTTATATTACATCTTGTCAATATTAGCCTTTGTGTTGTTACTTTATACCTATTGTGATTCACAGAACTTAATGCATCCTTATATATGGGACATTAAGGGATATGGGGTGTCGCAACATGGTTGCATTTATCACTAAAATGCAGCTATTAACACTCCTTTCTTTCTCAAAAAGAATGCTAGCAAGAATGAAACTAAGTCTGCAGTTAATTTTGACCCTTAATTTTTGTTGTTGTTGACACTTTTATACGCTTCCACACTATCTAATTTTTCATTTCCTATCCTCAACATCTTCTTCCATAACACTATTTCTCATATGTAGCCACATCCATCTTTCTCTTCTTTGCCTCCCTCTAGTAGTCACTGTTGTCAGTTTGTTTTCTTTTGCTCATCTTGTCTTATCTTCCTCCACTATCACTTCTTTTTTTCCTCCTGTACAAATTTGTGCAAATCCATGTATTGTTGAAAAATAAATGAAGTGTTTAATGGGAAGAGAGGATTGCATTAGGAAGAGAGGGGGATTAAATGCCTTGAAAGATGAATAGTTCCACATAGTAGAATACAACAAACAATATGTGTTTATATACTACTATGTTGACCATAGTATAGTTAATATGAAATGAAGAGAGACAACTAAGGTTGACCATCCTAGAGGGTGGTGCAACGCACCACCAACACGCCCACATGCTTCCGTGCCTCTCCCTATGCCAGAGTCCTAGTACTCACCCGCACCAGCACGCGCGACGTGGGAAAATAGGTGTTTGAGGCATATTAAAGGTACTTAGCACTTTGCAGGTGGTAGTGACATGGCTTCACTTGGTCTGGTATGGTCTGATTGATCTAACTATATTTTCTTCTAACTTGTTTCTAACCGCAATAAAATTAAATGGTCGTGTTACCTGATGACGGGTTGTGATTGAGTAACGCGACCATACGAAGATAAGCCTATACCGGATAGACATTGCCCCACACCTATATATAAGCAGTCTGACAAAACCAAAAAAGGACACTGAAAATTCATTATGCATTCTTCTCTTTCCTCTATAAACTGTTCTTACCAAACTACCTTGAGTTCATCACTACTCTGTAATTACAAACACTCCATTGTATAGATCGGTCAATTTTATCTTGGGAAACAATTGTTCAGATTCTTTAACTGTCATACAGGGAGAAATATTGTTTCAAGGAGATAGCAATCGCAAGACTCGGACAACTTAATACGATAATTTGTTAGTTTATAATCTGTACTGATAGAAATCTCTATACGCAACAATATTAATAATGATGTAAAATGTTTCCTTCTACTACGACAAACTTGCAATAGTTTTTACACTAGTTTTCTGTCATTTATGTTGCAAGCTGATTAACACTCTTACAACAATATTGTCGTTGTTGCAGATGATGATGTCTCAGAGTAGTAGTAATAACCTTGCACCAACACAAGCGGTGATCAATGCTTAGCTTGCAACAATGGTTCCACCAATCGCATTGTATCATGGAGAAAGGCCAAATAAGTTAATCATGATGGACTTCAAGCATTGGCCGCAAAAGATGCTATTCTATTGGACAACATTTAGCCTTGCAAAGTATCTTATAGAAGATGCACCCAAGGTTGTAGAACTGGAACCCGATGCGACTAAAGCTAAAGCCCTGAACATCTGGAAAGAATATGATTTTTTATGCAAAAACTGCATCCTAAATGGCCTTACTATAGCCTATATAACATATAATTTACTGCTCGAACTTCCAAAGAGCTTTGAATGGCATTGGATAAAAAGTACAAATACGAATATGTTGGGATATAGAAATTCATGGAAGGAAAATTTCTTGACTTTAAAATGATTAATGTGAAGACCATGATCACCCAGTTCAAAAATTGCAAGTTATAATTCATGGAATGTATGATGAAGGAATGACTCTCGGTGAATCATATCAAGTTGCCACTACAGTTGAAAAACATCCTCCATCATAGTAGGACTTCAAAATTTACTTTAAGCATAAGGAGATGACTACGAGGAGCTTATTGTGCGGTTAAGAATTGAGGAAGATAGTAAGAAATCCCAAAAGAAGAATTCGCCTCAGCAATGGATGAGGACTTCTTGCTTGAGCAACGGAACAGGACTTCAAACAACTACAAAAGTTTATTTGACTATATATGTGTTCTTGATAACACGGATAAGTCACAATAGAGTACACCATTCCTATAATCTTCTCCTTGAATATATATATATATATATATATATGTGTGTGTGTGTGTTTGTGTGTGTGTGTGTGTGTGCGTGCATGTGTGTGTAAGGTATAAAGAAATAAGAAGGAAAGTGATTTATAATCACATAATATTGAAAATTGAGAGAACAAGTTAATATTATGTAGAAATATTTTAGAATCAAAGAATATTAAGATCAAGAAAGTTCGGTGTAATCGGTGATGTGAAACTCGCGATTCTGAAGTTTATTTATGCGGAATAAAAGGTTGCAATCATTTGTAAAAAGGTTTGACTAAAAGATATGGTCATAACTCTTGGATTAAAGAGTTATGACTCTTTAAAAAGTCGCAACCCTTTAGTTCAGTCGATTGAATTTAAAATTCAGATAGCAAAAAAATGGTTAGAGTTTGGAAGGTGTACGTGTGCACTGAAATATCATTATTCAGCCATCTGAACGTATTATTCAGTCGGTTGAATTCTGTTGATAAGCAAAAGTTACGATAGCTCACTTTATTAGAGCACATGCCTTTTAAGCTAGTGACGCGAATTTGAGTACCAGCAGATCCTATTTTTGAAAACTTGATTTTTATTTAAAATAGAGTGTACATATGATATATATCTTAGAATATATTTTAACATTGAATCTATCTAAATACTTATTCAAATACACACTAATATATCAATTTATCTTGTCTTGGAATCTTCTTGTATTTGAGCCATAATCTCCATTTTTTGTAATAATCGTCAGTATACAATATTGTCAATATATAGTTGTCATAGTCAAAATATAGCTAGAGAATCGAGGTACTAATAATCTCTCGGATTTTTATGATGACAACTAAATCATGCTTTACCGCTCAGGTCCTTGTTCTATAACTCAATTGTTGGTTGACGTCCTCTTCTGCTATTGAGGCGAAATCCTATTATGTTGCTTAGATCTCTGTTCTGTTACTCAGTATTGTAAAACATATTCCTCCAAGTTAATTGAGGGTATTGATTACTTGAAATTCCAGAATGAGTCTGGGACTGGACGTAGGACGGTGTTGCAAACCAATATAAAAATTTCTGATGTTCTTTACTTTGTTTATAGATTTTATATTACTTATCTGTGACATCATCTCTAAGTGATAATTTCATTAAATATCTACTTGCATATATCAATATAGCATATCATCTACTTTCGCTTTCAGTATATCACATGTATTTCCATTTACTTGATCATACTCTATCTTTAGAAAGGTCTTTGGAGATGAATTTATACAAATTTTCAAACTAAGTTGATAAAAACCAAGGGTGTTAGGCCCGTGTATGCATGACTGCCAATATGAGATGTACAACAAATTTAGTTATTAAGAAAATGGTTGAATATCCATACATTATAGGCAGTGGGAATATAGAAATTTTATAAGAATAGTGGAATAAACATTTTTGTTTTGAAAAAGTAAAGGAATTTTGTGAAAAATAATAATCTTAATAAGGAAGAAAGATAGACAATTTGTAGAGAGGAATTTTTAAAAAATATATAAGATTTAGGAGTTAGTGTTTTCGATGAAAAAGGGGGTTGTAAATCTACTATGAGTCTAGCTTGGTATATGGTTTTAGAAATGGAAGCTTTTAATAATAGCATGCTTTAAGGTTAAATTTGTATTCTTGGAACCACATGATAATTTAAATTTTTTAAAGGGTAAACTGGTAAATTTTCTCCAAGGTTTATGGGACTTGTTAACCCATAGTAACTAGAATTGGTAAGATAGTATAGTTTCCGAGGAAGTTGGATAGGGTATATAATGTTTGTATGTCTCAACAACTTTAGTAGAAACCAATCAGTTTAAAGAGGTGGAGTTAGAGCGAGAGTCCTTAGTCCGCCGTGTGCATATACGCATCATTGGACATGACGTCAATCGACTCGTCATGGAGAATATTGAGCTCGTCAAGGTTCGATGGAGGGAAGATACTGAAGAAGCCATTGGGAGCCCAAAGTGAAGAGTCACACTTACTACCATTACCTTTTTAATGGTACACTTTGAATATTCAATCTGAAGCCTTTTCCTTTAATAGGATCTTTCTTTTATATCTTATAAGAGGGTGGATCTTAGGGATTAATATTATGAATAGTAAATGTACACATTTAATTGGGATATGTTATGTAGCGTGGATGCAAAATGTTGAAAGTGGATGCTAGTGGATGCAAATAGTCATATTTACATACAATAGGTAAGCAATATATAGGTCAATCGGCCAATTAGGTATTTACACATGTATATCATATGAATGTCGAATATCATCATTTTATATGTTATATGGTTGTTATTGGATGACTAGCATAAGAATGTTGCATTTGGGAGATGAATAAGGTATTCACGTAGAAATTACTAGTTATCATTAGGGTTTCTATATATAGTTATACGCATGGCATAAGCATGTTTGCATTAGCAAGAGCTCGATTGTGTAACGACTCGGATTTTCCAGTCATTTAAATTTGAAAATTTAAATCTGTTTTAAATATTATATTTGGGAATATTAGTGGATTTTTAATATAGAATTAGTTATTAAACAACGATTGAATGTTTAAATTTATATTTAATTGAAAATGAATTCATAACATCATGGTAGTTCATAATAGTGACTTTTTAACTTCACTTGAATATACAGAATCTGATATAAGTCGGAATTCTGTGAAACTAGAAACATTTGAATCTATTAGATTATATTTTATAATGAAAGAGAAAAATCAGAATTTTATCTTATATATTGAAAATTATGTCCAAATCAAATGTTAAAATAGTTGCTATGGAAATCGTTTATAAACCATAACGTTTATTTAATAAATTGAAAAGGATTTCTATATAATTTGGATATCGTTTAACTGAAAATGTTAATGCTGAGTTATAATTCTATATTGGTTCACATTTGAAGCAGTATATTATTTTATTTTGATACATACATACATACATATGTATATATATATATATACACGATAACAATAATTTATTATTATTTAATTTTATTATTTTCGAATTAGATTATATTATATATGCCTTAAAAATACCTATTTTTCCAAACAACCTCCATTTTCAACGAAACAAATTTTACCAGAATACATATAGCTAATTATTGCTAGATTTCCAGTTTGGAGCCAATCAGAGTTATTTTGTGAGCATGCGACATTTAATGAGAACAAATAAATAAATTAAAATTAAAATAACATCGTTGTGCAAACGGAGTCAGAGTTCAACGAAATTAATTTCATTGGATCTGAAACATCAAGACATAGTAGTGTGTTTATTTTCATTGCATTTGGAGATTGTGTGGGATGGTGTGTAGATATAACTTATGACGTCAAATAGTGGTATAAATTAATTAACCATATCAAAATTATATAAATTAAAAACTTAAACCCTAAGAAACATAATTTCATCACATGCTATGTCTTAAATATTTGCCAACCATACCTCAACCTAAAAACGTGCTCACCTGAACTGATATGCCCATGACAATTCAACTACAAGCCTAGCTATCGGAATAGCACAATACCTATTATTTTGCTTACCTTGTACAAATAAGGCCCCTTCATTCTTTTCTCATTTGTGAAATGGTACCGAAGCTTGGTTTCTTGTCTGTGAAGCGAGATCAAATCACATGATTGGTAGAGACTTTAAAAGACATTGACTACATAACCACGCTAGGTAGAAACAATGACAATGATTATGATAACTATTATTACGATAGGTAAGAACTTAAGTAAAATGAACAATGACAACGATAACGACTATCACCATGATAAGTAGAGATTTAGAAAAGAAAACTTAAGCTTTCCTTCTAGAATGAAACTTAAATAATAAAGACTTAATGGGACTAAATTAAGATCCCAATAAGATTATTGTTTGGGGGTCCGCCCAAATAACGAACGCACATGCATCTCGGAGCTGAAAATAAGTGACCTTAGAAATAAATAAGAGCTGGAGGAAGTGTTCTTAAAGAGTTCAGACGTGCATACATCATAATGGGAAATAAGACGCTTTGAGTTCTCGAGCGCTAATTAAACAGGTAGGTGCCAATCTAAATGGATATGCGAGAAACATCAAATATGGAAATAGGAGACCATAACATCGGGTAGCACATCTTATTTCTCTAGGCAAACTCCAAAGTTAAAATAAGAGGCATTTTGCTTTAATGTATGAAAGAAGAGAGGAAAACGTTTTCAATGTATCGTTATGCTAGATTACGCTTTCCATCCTTATTCAGGCATGATAGAGCAGTTAACGACAGTGTAACAACCCGGAAAATCAGAACCAATTTAAAATTTTGATTTTGGCAATTTTAATGAATTTTGAATATTTAAAATGATTTATTTTAAATAATAATGACAAGAAATTTATTTTGAATACAATTAGAATGTATATATTTATTTAAATCTAAGTTAGAATTTAAATATTTATTTTAATTATAAAAGGAATTGGAAATGGTGCGGTAGTTTGAAAATTCGATTTCAAATTTCAAATGAATGTACAGGGTTCAAAATAAATCGGATTTTAGTGAAACCAAAAATATCAGAATCTATTTGAAAATATCTTTCCAAGGAATCTGAAAAATTGGCGGAATAAAAATTTATGCCCAATTGAAAATTCAGAATAGTTGCTATGGAAATATAGCCCTTAAAAATGAAAATTTTGCAAACGACCTCCGTTTTCGATGAAACCACTTTTTTTTGTTGGATCTGGGATGTCATATTGCTAGATTCAAATTTTCATAATTTTTGAAATTAATATGTGAGCATGGCAAAAGGAAACGTGTTTTGATAGTTTTAGTCAATTTAGATCGACCAGAAAATGGCCATTTTTCAAATGGTCTTCAAATTTGATGAAATTAGTTTTGTTAGGACCGTATCGTTAAAACAAAGTCATATTTATTTTTCTGGACTTTTTAGAGATAGTATGTGGCCCCAGTAAATTAAAATGTGTGTTTGAATTTTAAATATATCGATTTATATTTTAAATTTAATGGAAACTGATCGTAATAGCCAAATTGGCTTATGAAACATATCCCATTATGTCCAGAATGATTGTATTTAGCTAGGGGCGATAGTCGTTGGGTCTGATTTGGAGTTGATGGCGATAAACAAGTATTTTTGAAATAAATTAATATTAACAAAAATTATAAAACATATATGATCCAAAGGGGTCAAACCCCTCATTTCTCTTCATCCCTGGTCAACGTGGGTTTCTTTCCGCCTTCACTCCTCTTAAAAGAACGAACCACACGTTCAGTCCTTCCTCCACCATTTTCTTACCATCCAAGAATTATTTATGAAATTATAACTACAATATTGTAGTACTTGTCGAGGCCTTGGATCCCAACGGAGATGATCGCCACTGATGAACTCGGGTCATCGGATTTCAGCCATAAACGCGGCGTGGTCGCATCCATTTTCTGGCATCACTAGGCCACCGAGTGTGGAGAACTGGACGGCGGATGGACGCAACACGGAGGCGAAGACCATGGCAGTCTCTGATCGGACGCACGACCACCGTGGCGGCGGGCACGGCTAGCCCTAAGTGACGATGATGGGTTTGAAACCCTCCTGGAATGATAAACAGAAAAGGTAGTCCTTTTTTATTTTTTATTTTTTATTTATTTCATTATATTTTATTTTTATTTACTATATTAATTGTTTAAAAATTTATATAAAAAGTACTGTTAAAATCTGAAACTCATATATGAAGAAATTATAAGAATCTAATCTTTGATATGTAAAAGAAATTATAAAAATCTAATCTTCGATATGTAAAAGAAATTATAAAAATCCATGTTTTTGAATATAGAAAAGGAGTTGTTTTGAATATAGAAAAGGAATTGTTTTGAATATAGAAAAAGAATTGTTTTGAATATAGAAATATGATTTTTAAAAGGAAATTGATTTGAAAATATAAAATTTGCATTGATTTGAAAATATAATATTTGCATTGATTTGAAAATATAAAATATGCATTGATTTGAAAACATAAAATTTGCATTGATTTGAAAATAAATTTGCATTGATTTGAAAATATAAATTTGCATTATTTTTAACATAATAGCGTTATAAAAATATTATTTTTATATATATAGCATTAGTAAAATAATATTTTTACATATATAGTTCTGAAACATAATTTTTGTTTAAATAGCATTGTTTTTGAAAATAAAAATAACAATGTTTATAAATGTGATTTTTAACGTAGCTGCGTGCAACAGATGGGGATGGGACTGACCAGAAACAAATCCAACTCCAAATCGTTTAGAAATAAAGAATGGCGGAGTGGAAACCCAAGGTGGGAACTCCTCACCGTATTTTCTTTGTACAATTATTTATTTTATAACTGCATATATGAACTTCTCTCCGTCGTCCACAGACCATGGACGACTTGTTTGATTGTTTGGTTTGGTTGATTGATTTGCTTAAATTGATTGGGATGTGAAATGAACTGAATTAAATATTCATGTGTTGAAATATTTTATCATAAAAAAAATCTGATTTTTAACGTGTATATGAATAAAATAAATATTCATTAACAAATCAAACGATTTGTTATGTACAGCCATTTAACTGATATTGATTGGGACAATATATTTTACACATTGCCCAACTGCACAAATAATATTCAGTGTTTGTTGGTTAAAACCCCACACGGGTGTTGGGATGATATTTGACGTACATGAATCCCAATTGTTTAGTTGCATGTCGATCGATTGGTTGACAAGATGTTGTAAGCGTTAAATATTTATATTTAATGCTTACACAGTGTAGAATGCACTTAGGATGATTGTTTATTATGGTTGTTATATACATGTGTTGTATGAAGTCCATATAATCAACATTGTAAGGTAATTGACTTTGTCTAATTCCAGTTCAGAAAGAATGAATATTTTAAAATAATATTCAGTAAAAGATCAAAATCTGATTTTGATGTCCGATTTCGGATGGATATGAATATATTGAAATATATAAAGCTGTGTTGATTAGATTAACGTCATTTTGATGTGACCGATATTTATATCGATTTTATTCATTTTTATAATGAATGTTGGAAAGGAAATGATTTCAAAGTCTAATGTTTTGAAAATAATATCATTTACATATTAATGATATGGAATATTCAATTTTGATTTGAAGTTGAATATGAAGTTGAAATCGTTTTGGAAACGAATTTAAAACGATTTATAAAATATGTTTTAAATGGAAATCGAAGAAATATATGTTATATATATAATATAATGGCCTGAATAGAATGCGCCGCGCTGCGGCAGTTCGTGAATTTCGACCATTGACTTCGTATGGACATTATGGGAGATTCGACAATCGGATTCTCCTAAAACTAGAACCGTTGGGTTCGTATCGAAAAGAGCTTTCTAAGAATATTATAGGTTTGAAATTTAATGGTTGGATTTGGAATTATGTCCAAATCAAATTTGGAAAAGGTCGATGTAAGTGCAGTTCGATAGCCATTTATGGAAATCGACCGTATGGGCCTTGATAAAATTATTAAAAATATGAATAACGGGTGTAAAATCATAAGAAATGATTTGGAAAGAATTTGGACGAAAAACTCCATATTTGAAAAGATAAAAATAGATTTTTATCGAAATGAACTAGTTATGAACTAGAATTATAATCCAATTATTTTTAAATAAAATAAATTGGATATGAAATGGTATTAAAAATAACCAGAATTTCAAATATATGAATTGGAATGGATTTGAACCGAAATTATCTTCGGAATATTTCGATATTGGATTCCGTGATTATACGGGCATTGTGAAGGAATTGGGAAGATATATATCATTATTCCAATATGATGTTTGTTGAGTTCAGAATTTGATATTGAATATAAGCCGATATATTTTCTATTCAGGGCCTTGTATTTAATATCGAATGGGATTTTGGGTTTGTCTGGAACGGTGTCTTCATTAACACTATTCTTAAACCCAATAGAGTTAAGGAAATTAGAAACTAACTGGAGGTTTGCTAAGTTGAATGGTTTCCTGGGTATTGATCTAATGTTGGTTTCGACCTTCGAAATTAATACTTAAGTTATTGTTCTCTTACTAATTTACGGTTAGAGACTGATGGAATGGTGTCTTCATTAACACTGTTCTGAAACCCCGTGTGAAAAGAATAAGTCTTTTAACTAAGATTTAAAGAAGAATTACCAATTAATGAATATTTAATTGGAACTGAAATGGAATGTAAATCGGGTTTATTGTGAACTGTGTTTTAACGACATTCGTTCTTTAACCCGATTTACAGTGAAATGTGATTTGGAATTTATAAATCTCTATTCTAAGATTTAATGGAATTTCCAAAGTAAAGTTTTCCAGTTTAATAAATTGAATTGGAATGGAATGGGATTCGATTTGATAATAATCGAAATGAACTTCTGTGGAGGAAGACTGATAATATATATGGAATTTAAAAGGCTTTGCCGTTATTCCATTTATAATTTTAGTCGGATACGGAAATTGATATCGATTATATATTGGTTTGTTTTTCCATCAAAATTCCATAATTTAGGTTTATCGTGAACTGTGGTTTAAATGACATTATTTCTTTAATGCAGTTAAAGACAAGATTTATTTCCTGAATTGGAAAAATCATTACGTAATGATAGTTGGAAATTAAAACTGAATTAGAGTTTTAATGAATCTTTAAATAGATTGAAAGGTGAATTTGATAACTAAAATTATCAAATTCAAGAAATGATTGAGAATTGAGTCTCACCGGTTTTTCTCCAGGCGATAGTTAAATCTTTAATTAGATTTGAATGTGAAATGGTAATTGAATTTACCGATAACACCGTGGTGTTAGATATGAAGTATTACCAGTTTTGCTTCATAGGATGAATAGGTTGGGATTAGGAAATTAAACTGATTACTTCGTTAAGGTTCGCTAATCCGGACTAGTTTGGATAAACCATAATTTGGTTTGAACTGAAATCCAAAAGAAGATTAAAGAATAAATTTAAAGAATTTATCTTTGATAAAATCAATAGGAATCTTTCCCAAAGTAAAAGAATATACAAATAAAAGGATATTCAGAATTGGAATATGGCGTATGTTGTGTTTTTATAGCACTTGTTTATTATATACATGAGTTATTCAGAAAGACCAGGTTTATCCCATTCTGAATAACTGAATCGGCGATGAGTCGATGATGAAGACGGTGGTTGAAGACCGGACGTCTTCACATCGTTTGGATGATTAGTGATGTCTTGATTAGACTGTACACCCAAGACAAGGTAATAAGTGGTGATCGTCCAAATGTACTTGGAGATCGACCGGATATGCGAGGGCCTCTCTCCTGTATTGGACATATGGGACGAGAAATAAGGTGCCTCCGGTTTCGTTCAGACCCAGAACGAACTTGTAAACGGATGTGTGTTTGACATCGGATTTCATTTTGTGTAATTGATAGACATTGATTGAATAGCATGAATTGCCTGTGTGGCATGCTGAGATGCAAATGATTAAAACTTATGTTGAAAAGCAGAGTCTTGTGGTAGATGAACAAAGCATGGCTTTATTATAGCATAGCTTTGTGTAGCATTAATTCATGAGCCTCGCACCCCGGTGTGAACCAGAAACGAGAGAGGACTTCAGGGAGGGCATGCGTTTCCTTCTTGCTAGGAGTGGTGTCAGGGTTTTGCAAGCCCTAACGTTTTACTTATGTGGATGACGGATAGCGAGCGCCTCGGTTATTTCGGTCTCTGCGGAGCCGATGGATGGTCTTTATACAGACCAGATTTTACGCCCCATAGGGCGGGGAAATGTAGTGTTTAGGCATTTTAATCCACATCGAGTGGATCGGCCTTGATGATCTAACGGTCACTCGAGCTCTGACCTGAGATATGGTCTAGATTGTCTCGAAGTGGTAAGGACGATCCCTTGCCTTGGTTCACAAATGAAAATCCAACTACCAATACGATATTTTGCGGTATTGATTGTAGAGCCTAGTATGGCAACCTAGTGGGATGGGGCACTATGCCATCTATGATTGATACATTTATATTTGAAGTTGTTTTCATACACTTTACACTATAATAGTATCAAAATGATTTGTTTTAAACTTACCAAGCATGTTTGGCTATTATACGGTAAAACTCTATCCTCCGGCTTGCGTTGCATTGTGTGATGGGACCTGATTCTTATAATAGCTTCATTGTTCTTTATTTAGCATTGCATTATTGTTTTTATCGACTGGTATTCTTAGGAGGAAACCCATTCCGTGTTATACAGTGTGGTCCCTTGATTTACCTTACTTTAAAACCAAGATAATAACTGTTTTAGTTCTCACACCAGTCACATGACTGACCTGGAGTTTATTGTTTTAAACTAAACTCTGGATGCCCCTATTTTCCATATGGGAAGCTAGTAGTTGGGTTTTGCAGATATTATATTCACGGGATCCTGGTTTACAGATGGAACTATACTCGGAAAGCTCTGTATCCGTGTATTTCTTTCAGTTGTGTTTTGTATTGTTTTTCCGCTGCTATGTATTTAAATATAATTTAAATCTCTTTTATTTGTCGAATATATATTATTTATTCATACTCTGTTATATTCTTGTGTTTTGATGGAATTGTTGTAATAAGCAATGAAATGTTCTTCTGTTTGTGTTCTGATTTGTTGTGTTCTCAAAGCAATCTGTGCTTTCCTTTACGGGGAAGTTCGGGTCGTCTCATTTGGTATTAGAGCTTTGGTTTACAGAGCTTGGAGAACAAGGCATGTTAGAACCAAACGAAAGAATTCATTAGAGATTGGATTAGTAATATCCAATGAGAATGAATCGTTAGAGGTAGGATCAGTAGTATCCTAGAATGAGTCGGAAGAGAGTTGTTGTCAAATAAAGATGATAACAATTTTTGAACTGAAAATTTAAAATCTATTTTACGTATTTGAATATTATTTTTATATTGATTTGGACAATCAAGTATATAAAGATTTTGCGTATACGTCTGATCCATGTGTATTTGAAGTTTTGATATAGTAGGTAGATATAGAATCACACTCTAGTCGCCCGGAGATGATTCTGATGATAGCGATTGCATCATCAACATTTGTGTTCAAGTTTCGTAAGTGGGATATCTATATATTTCCATTAGACTGGTGTGAGAATCAAAACTAGATGAGGTCTATTGTTGTGATTTGGCATCAAAAATGAATTTTCGTATATATTAAAAATTATGAATTTGAAACGATAATCAACTAATTGATTGCTGGTTGTGTTATTTGATTATTGGTTGATTAATTAAAATTTGAACCGTTTAGACAAATTGTATCGAATATTGGACTGAAATGAAAATTGTTTGAAATTGCATGCTTATACATGTATATACATTGAACAAGTGAATGGATTTGCTGTTGAGTAAAGAACTTATTTGCGTGCCCGACAAATAGGTAAACCTTAATGAGTTGGATGCGAAATTTTATTTATTATACAAACTATTTTGAATGCCATTGGAGGCGGAGTGCTGGTTGTTCTATGTGAGATTATAAACGTCGCTATAGGATAGTAACAATTAATTTTGAACTACATGACATGGCATACTGCGTGAAGATAGCATACTCTGTCATATACCACATAAGCACTTGGATCTTGTGTGACGAGGTTGAAGATTTACCATACAAGCTAGAGGCTTGTATGGCGATGACTATATTTCAGGTTGAACCGAAGACTGAACTGGACTATATAAACCGTAATGGTAAATTGCCAGATTAATAAAAACCCCACACGGGTCTGGAGTTGACAATAATTACGTCTATCTAGTCTTTAAGGTAACAAAACTGTTTATAGGGTGACGAGAATTTACTCTCTGGAATTATGATCTATACACAATCCCCTGTGGACACCGGAATATATCACTATAAATATATGTATGATTTTTAGGATTTATTGGGTGCCTAATACAGCCCAATAAATTTCCAAACCCCTCCTCGTACAAAAGAGGTTATGGCGAAATTTTTCGAAAATTTAGGGTGTTAGCCAAATTTTTGAAGAATTTGAAAATTCTTAGAAACTGAAAACTTGAAGAATGAAAGCTAGAATGATTGATTAGTTAAACAACTTTCAGCTCCGCTCCTTTTCGGGGACGAAAAGATTTTAAGTGGGAGAGATTTTAACAACCCGGAAAATCAGAACCAATTTAAAATTTTTATTTGGGCAATTTTAATGAATTTTGAATATTTAAATAATTTATTTTAAATAAAAATGACAAGAAATTTATTTTGAATAGAATTAGAATGTATATATTTATTTAAATCAAAGTTAGAATATAAATATTTATTTTAGTTATAAAAGGAATTGGAAATGGCGTGGTAGTTTGAAAATTCAATTTCAAATGAATGTACAGGATTCAAAATAAACCAAATTTTAGTGAAAACAAAAATTTTAGAGTCTATTTGAAAATATATTTCCAACGAATCCTAAAAATTGAAATTTCATAGCAGGAATAAAAATTTATTCCCAATTGAAAATTCAGAATAGTTGCTATGGAAATATAGCCCTTAAAAATGGAAATTTTGCAAACGACCTCCGTTTTCGACGAAACCACTTTTGTTGGATCCAGGATGTCAAATTATTGCTAGATTCAAATTTCCATAATTTTTGAAATCAGTATGCGAGCATGGCAAAAGAAAACGTGTTTTGATAGTTTAAGTCAATTTAGATCAACCGGAAAATGGCCATTTTTCAAACGGTCTCCAACTTTGACGAAACTAGTTTTGTTAGGATCGTATCGTTAAAACAAAGCCAGATTTATTTTTCTGGGCTTTTTAGAGACAGTGTGCGGCCCCAGTAAATTAAAATGTGTGTTTGAATTTAAAATATATTGATTTATATTTTAAATTTAACGGAAACTGATCGTAACTACCGAATTGGCTTACGAAACATATCCCATTGTGTCCAGAATGGCGGTATTTAGCTAGGGGTGACAGTTGTTAGCTCTGATTTGGAGTTGGTGGCGATAAACAATTATTTTTGAATTAAATTAATATTAAAAAAAATATAAAACATATATGGTCCAAATGGGTCAAACGCCTCATTTCTCTTTACCCCTGGTCAACGTGGGTTTCTATCCGCCTCCACCCTTCTGAAAAGAACGAACCACGCGTTCAATCCTTCGTCCACCTTTTTCTTACCATCCAAGAATTATTTCACGAAATTACAACTACCGTATTGTAGTACTTGTTAAGGCCTTGGATTCCAACGGAGATGGTCGCCACTGATGTACCCGAGTCATCAGATTTCAGCCATAAACATGGCGCCGTCGCATCCATTTTCTGGCATCATAGGGCCATCGAGTGTGGCGAACTATACGGCGGAGGGGCGCAACGCGGAGGCAAAGACCATGGCGGTCTCTGATCGGACACACGACCACCGTGGCGGCGGGCACGGCAAGCCCTAGATGACGATGATGGGTTTGAAACCCTCTTGGAACAATAAACAGAGGAAGGTAGTCCTTTTTTTTTATTTAATTTTATTTTTATTTACTATATTAATTGTTCAAAAAATTATATAAAAAGCATTGTTAAAATCTGAAATTTATATATGAAGAAATTATAAAAATCTAATCTTTGATATGTAAAAGAAATTATAAAAATTTAATCTTTGATATGTAAAAGAAATTATAAAAATCCTTGTTTTTTAATATAGAAAAGAAATTGTTTTGAATATAGAAAAGGAATTGTTTTGAATATGGAAAAGGAATTGTTTTGAATATAGAAAAAGAATTGTTTTGAATATAGAAATATGATTTTTAAAAGGAAATTGATTTGAAAATATAAAATTTGCATTAATTTGAAAATACAAAATTTGCATTGACTTGAAAATATAAAATTTGCATTGATTTGAAAATATAAAATTTGCATTGATTTGAAAATAAATTTGCATTGATTTGAAAATATAAATTTGCATTGTTTTTAAAAGAGTAGCAATATAAAAATATTATTTTTATATGTAGCAGTAGTAAAAATAAGATTTTTACATATATAGTTCTAAGATATAATTTTTGTTTAAATAGCGTTGTTTTTGAAAATAAAAATAACATTGTTCATAAATGTGATTTTTAACATAAACCGCGCGCAACAGATGGGGATGAACTGACTAGAAACAAATCCAACTCCAAACTGTTCAGAAATAAAGAATGGCGGAGTGGAAACCCAAAGTGAGAACTCCTCATCGTATTTTCTTTATGCGATTATTTATTTTATAAGTGCATATATGAACTGCTCCCCATCGTCCACAAACCATGGACGACTTGTATGATTGTTTGGTTTGATTGATTGATTTGTTTGAATTGACTGGGATGTGAAATGAACTGAATTAAATATTCCTGTGTTGAAATATTTTATCATAAAAAAAATCTAATTTTTAACATGTATATGAATAAAATAAATATTCATTTACCAATCGAATAACTGATATTGATTGGGACGATATATTTTACACATCACCCAACTGCACAAATAATATTCAGTGTTTATTGGTTGAAACCACACACGGGTGTTGGGTTGATATTTGACGTACACTAATCCCAATTGTTTAGTTGTATGTCGATCGATTGGTTGACAGGTTGTTGTAAGCGTTAAATATTTATATTTAATGCTTACACAGTGTAGAATGCACTATGGATGATTGTTTATTATGGTTGTTATATACATGTGTTGTATGAAATCCATATAATCAACATTATATGGTTATTGACTGTGTCTGATTCCAGTTCAAAAAGAATGTATATTTTAAAATAACGAATAGTTTAAAATAATGAATATTTTAAAATAATATTCAGTAAAAGATCAAAATCTGGTTTTGATGTTCGATTTAGGATGTACACGAATATATTTAAATATATAAAGCCGTGTTGATTAGATTAACACCATTTTGACGTGAACGATGTTTATATCGATTTTATTCATTTTTATAATGAATGTCGGAAAGGAAATGGTTTCAAAACCTAATATTTTGAAAATATTATCATTTATATATTTTAGTGATATGGAATATTCAATTTTGATTTGAAATTGAATATGAAGTTGAAATCATTTTGAAAACGAATTTAAAATGATTTATAAAATACGTTTTAAATGGAAATCGACAAAATATATATTATATATATTATATAATGTCTTGAATAGAATGCGCCGCGCAGCGGCAATTCACGAGTTTCGACCATTGACTCAGAATGGACATTATAGGAGATCCGACCGTCTGATTCTCCTAAACTGGAACCGTTGGGTTCATATAGAAAAAAGCTTTCTAACGAATATTAGAGGTTTGAAATCTAACAGTTAGATTTGGAATTATGTCCAAATCAAATTTGGAAAAGGTCGTTGTAAGTGTAGTTCAATGGCCGTTTATGGAAATCGACTGTACGGGCCTTGATAAAATTATTAAAAATATCAGTAATTGGTGTAAAATCATAAGAAATGATTTGAAAAGAATTTGGATGAAAAATTCCATATTTGAAAAGATAAAAATAGATTTTTATCGAAATGAACTAGTTATGAACTAGAATTATAATCCAATTATTTTTAACTAAAATAAATTGGGTATGAAATGGTTTTAAAAATAACCAGAATTTCCAATATATGAATTGGAATGGATTTGAATCGAAATTATCTTTGGAATATTTCGATATCGGATTTCGTGATTATACGGGCATTGTGAAGGAATTTGGTAGATATATATATCATTATTCCAATACGATGTTTGTTGAGTTCAGAATTTGATATTGAATATAAGCCGATATATTTTCTATTTAGGGCCTTGTATTTAATATCAAATGGGATTTTGGGTTTGTTGTGAACGGTGTCTTCACTAACACTGTTCTTAAACCCAATGGAGTTAAAGAAATTAGAAACTGACTGGAGGTTAGCTAAGTTGAATTGTTTCCTGGGTATTGATCTGATGTTGGTTTCGTCCTTCGGGATTAATACTTAGGGAATTGTTCTCTTACTAATTTACAGTTAGGGACTGATGGAATGGTGTCTTCATTAACACTATTCTGAAACCCCGTTTGAAAAGAATAAGTCTTTTAACTAAGATTTAAAAAAGAATTACCAATTAATGAACATTTAATTGGAATTGAAATGAAATGTAAATTGAGTTTATTGTGAACTATGTTTTAACGACATTCGTTCTTTAACCCGATTTGCAATGAAATGTGATTTGGAATTTATAAATCTTTATTCTAAGATTTAATGGAATTTCCAAAGTAAAGTTTTCCATATTAATAAATTAAATTGGAATGGAATGGGATTCGATTTGATAATAATAGAAATGAACTTCTGTGGAGGAAGACTGATAATATATATGGAATTTAAAAGGCTTTGCCATTATTCCATTTATAATTTTAGTCGGATATGGAAATTGATTTCGATTATATATTGGTTTGTTTTTCCGTGAAAATTTCATAATTAATGGAATGTGGTTTTGGGTTTATCGTGAACTGTGTTTTAAATGACATTAGTTCTTTAACCCAGTTAAGGACAATATTTATTTCTTGAATTGAAAAAATCATTAAGTAATGATAGTTGGAAATCAAAACTGAATTAGAGTTTTAATGAATCTTTAAATAGATTGAAAGGTGAATTTGATAACTAAAATTATCAAATTCAAGAAATGATCGAGAATGGAGTCTCATCAAGTTATGCTCTAGGCGATAGTTAAATCTTTAATTAGATTTGAACGTGAAATGGAAATTGAATTTACCGATAAAACCGTGGTGTTAGATACGAAGTATTACCGGATTTTCTTCAAGGGATGAATAGGTTGGGATTAGGAAATTAAAGAAATGATTACTTCGGTAAGGTTCGCTAATCCCGACTAGTTTGGATAAACCATAATTTGGTTTGAATTTAAATCCAAAAGAAGATTAAAGAATAAATTTAAAGAATTTATCTTTGATAAAATTAATGGGAACCATTCCCAAAGTAAAAGAATATTTGAATAAAACGATATTCAGAATTGGAATGAGGCGTATGTTGTGTTTTTGTAGCATTTGTTTATTATATACACGAGTTATTAAGAAAGACCGGGTTTATCCCATTCTGAATAACTGAATCGGCGATGAGTCGACAATGAAGACAGTGGTTGAAGACCGGAGGTCTTCACATCGTTTGGATGATTACTAATGTCTTGATTGGGCTGTACACCCAAGAAAAGGTAATAAGTGGTGATCGTCCAGATGTACTTGGAGGTCGACCAGATATGCGAGGGCCTCTCTCCTGTATTGGACATATGGGACGAGGAATAAGATGCCTCCGGTTTCGTTCAGATCCAGAACGAACTTGTAAATGGATGTGTGTCTGACATCGGATTTCATTCGGTGTGATTGATAGACATCGGTTGCATAGCGTGAATTGCCTGTATGGCATGTTGAGATGCAAATGATCAAGGCTTCTATTGAAAAGCAGAGTCTTGTGGTAGATGAACAAAGCACGGCTTTAATATAGCATAGCTTTGTGTAGCGTTAATTCACGAGCCTCACACCCCAGTGTGAACCGGAAATGGGAGAGGACTTCAGGGAGGGCATGCGTTTCCTTCTAGCTAGGAGTGGTGTCAGCGTTTTGCAAGCCCTGGCGTTTTACTTATGTGGATGATGGATAACGAGGCGCCTCAGTTATTTCGGTCTTTGCGGAGCCGATGGATGGTCTTTATACAGACCAAATTTTACGCCCCATAGTGCGGGGAAATGTAGTGTTCAGGCATTTTAATCCACATCAAGTGGACTGGCCCTGATGATCTAAAGGCCACTCGAGCTATGACCTGAGACATGGGCTAGATTGTCTCGAAGCGGTAAGGGCGATCCCTTGCCTTGGTTCACAGTTTGAAATCCAACTTCCAATACGGCATTTTGCGGTTTTGATTGTAGAGCCGAGTATGGCAACATAGTGGGATGGGGGCACTATGCCGTTTATGATTGATACATTTATATTTGAAGTTGTTTTCATACACTTTACACTATAATAGTATCAAAATGATTTGTTTTAAACATACCAAGCATGTTTGGCTATTATAAGGTAAAACTCTATCCTCGGGCTTGCGTTGCATTGTGTGATGGGACCTGAGTCTTATAATAGCTTCATTGTTCTTTATTTAGCACTGCGCTGTTGTTTTTATGCACTGTTATTCTTGGGAGGAAACCCATTCCGTGTTATATGGTGTGGTCCGTTGATTTACCTTACTTTGAAACCAAGATAATAACTGTTTTAGTTCTCACGGCCGTCACATGACTGACCTGGAGTTTATTGTTTTAACCTAAACTCTGGGTGCCCCTATTTTCCACACGGGCAGCTAGTAGTTGGGTTTTGCATATATTATATTCACAGGATCCTGGTTTACAGCTGGAACTATACTCGAAAAGCTCTGTATCCTTGTATTTCTTTCAGTTGTGTTTTATATATTTTTCGCTGCTATGTACTTAAATATAATTTAAATCTCTGATATTTGTCGAATATATATTATTTATTCGTACTCTGTTATATTCTTGTATTCTGATGGAATTGTTGTAATAAGCAATGAAATGTTCTTCTGTTTGTGTTTTGATTTTTCGTGTTCTCAAAGCAATCCGTGCTTTCCTTTACGGGGAAGTTCGGGTCGTCTTAGAGAGAGTTCTGATAGGTCGACCATGTGGAATATTAAGAATGGCCTTTTAGGAAAAGATTTATAGTGAAAACAATCATCTTATGTAAGAAAGAATGAATACAGAACATTTATGACATCTTGAATAGTTTTAAGACTATTTGCACTTGATCTTTTTTTCCTATTAGTTTACTTCTCATTTACCAGACTTTTATGCCCAGTCCGTCCTTTTTCTTTTCCTTACCTTAGGCGTGTAGGGAAGTAGCCAACTCTTGTAGGATACAAAGCATTGCTAGGATTCTCATTTTTCATTATGTATTCATCTAATTTCTGTATCCTCGGTTTGATTTAAATGTACTCATATTTGATGAGAGATGTTTGATATGTATTCTAATTACATGGTTTGGCTCAGATGTATTGACATTATTTAGTTGTAATATTTGAGATGATGTTTTTATGAAAAAATTTAATTTAATTATTTGTTTCCATTGTGATATGGCATCTTTATGTCATGATATCTCAGTCTATGTATGATCTAGCTATACTCAGACGATTCACACACTTTGGTGTAGTCATGGTTCGGGCATGTCAAGAGGTGTGGGATGTCACAGTTGGAGTTAGTGATGAGTTATGTCTTTATGCTTATCACAGAGCTTGTTTCATGGAGAAAAAAGCCGCAATATGTTGTCAACTACCGAGCCAGAATTAGTTATTATTGTCAAGGTGACTAACGAATTATACTTATTGCATGTCACGGAGGATCTTTATATGAAGTAGAAGGCTAGGAGATCGTTCAGATGTCAAAGTATTATAGATCTAGGGGAGAAACGGGCATACAATGCACTTAGCAAACATATCTATGTGTATAATTTTTTCTAATGTTAGAAGATGAGCATAAGAATATAAACTCGGCAAAGATGCATATAAAGAAAATCATGCAGCTATAATGAAGAATTCACTTCTAAGATAGAAGTTTGAGCATTTATCCAACTTGATTAGCTTGGGTAAAAGCTAATGGCGTCAAGTAGTGTGAACCTAGTAAAAATCTTTTTTATTTGTTAAGTACGTAGGTTGAAATAGGCAGAAGAGATTAAATATTTGTGTAACACCCCGCATTTTATGACAATTAAATAATTAAATAATGCATATGTGTATATATATGCATAGACAAAATATATATATGAAGAATATAATAATGATAATATATGATTGCATATAATAAATACATGCACTAAAAAAGAAGAAAAGATTCATGTAAATAAAAATGTAATGCATGCATTAAAAGAAAGAAAGGATTGGTTGCATGCAGTGTAAATATGTTGCATGCACTAATTTACAAATATTATGCATTAATAATAAAAGAAAAAGATGCATGCAACAGTTTATTTAAAATATTACATCAAATATGAAAAAGAGAAATAAGAAGAGAACAATTACTACTATTGTTCTAAGCCTTGTTAACAATAGCCTTAGTGGTCTAGTTGGTTAGAGCATGTGGCTTGCATACAAGAGGTACAGAGTTTGATTCTCACTGGCGTCATATATTTGTTTTAAGAGAACGGTAAAATAACACATGTTCTAAAGAGAAAATATGTATAAATGCACGTAGAAGGAAAAGTATACATATAAGAAAGTGTAGAAAAATATATGTATACATGTATATGTAAATGCGTGTATATACATGTGTGTATATATATACAAGAGGTAAAGTTCAAGATAAGGCTACAATCAAAGAAATATGGCAAGAACTAAATAACGATACGACACCGCCTGAATTTTGAAAACGAAATAAAAGTTATGCGTGTAAATATATATATACACGTAAAATGGTCATTAGAATATTTGTATATGTATAAGAAGATTATATGTGAATAAAACAGTTAAATAAATTCCAGACATTCAGACATTCAAAATTAAAACTTCTGCACCAAAACAGATCACGGGACCCATGGGGGTCAACCTAGGGGTCGACCCACCCCATATCCATCCAAATTCATCGATGAATCTGTAGTGCTTTCTTAACGACGTTCGTTGCTGACTTAGTGCTGTGTGTACGATAAGATCCTGAACACATATAAATTGGCTAGCAGAGCCTAGCCTAAATCTCTTATTTTTGAGAAAACGTCTCTGCCATTCTTCTTCCTCCTCAAATCTCTTCAGAAAAATAAGAGAAGTAGTTTAGGAAAATTCCGAATCAAGGTCTGGAGGAAAAGAATGAATATTAATAATAAGGTGTTACAAATTATATTTGAAGTAAGGTAATTTCTTAGATCTGGTCTACTTCAGTTTTCTCCTCTTTCTTCCCTTTTTCTTTTAGTACAAATTGTGAATCCATGGTTGCTAGGTTCTAAATTCAATTAGGAGGACAATGAAATACTAGATCTGGACCAGATTCAGGATTTGGAATGCAAATTAGGTGAGTGGATTTAAGTTATATCATTTTTGATAATGGTATATTATCATTTGACATTTCCCGTTAATATGCAATGTAAATATGATAAAATGATTAATGTGATGAATTGATAATATGACATGTTAAAATATTAATATGTTAAAATATTAATAAGTTGGAAAATTCATATGTTGAACATTTAAATGTACAAATGTTGAAATGTAAACTTGTTAAAATATGTGTAGCGATTACTATTGTTCTAATTTCATGTTAACTTGTGACATTTATGTACTTGAACCCTTAATTGTAGAAATTGGAATCATTACATGTTAAATTAGAATAATTACATGATTTAACGATCACATGTTATTTTGAGATGAAATTGATTACATGTTAGGAAGAACATGCGACATAAAATGAGCTTAATATGATGGCATGTAAAATATAGATTACAGTAAAAATTTGACAGAATGGACACGCCTAAATTATATAGAACATTTACAGTAAATAGAAAATTGTAATTGCACCTAGACACGAGGTTAGATTCAACTTGTGATAGAAGCCTTCCCGGAATTGAACGGCAAATCAAGCATCCAAAAGTTGTTAATTTAATGTGAGGATTTAGTGTGTAAATAAAACATGTAATGGTGCTAAGACACGAGGTTAAGTCAACTTGTGGAAGATATCTTCCCGGAACCTCCCGGCAAATCCAGCATCCGCAAGTGGTAGGCTTAACGTGAGAGGTCTAGTACATAAGCATATATAAATATATGTATATAAAAGGATAGAGATAAATTGCACTAATTGTGATTTATGGAAATGAATAAGGGAATGAATGAAAGTTACAACTGTTTAAGAAGTGGAATGAATGGGGATTGATAATAACCTATTGTAAATAAATTACATTAATGAGAATGTTATACGATAGGTAGACTTGTCCTAGGGACAAGTGGAAATTATAACTTAGGTTATAATAGAAGATAAAGGAAATGGAATAACTTATGTAATGAGACAAGTTGTACTTAGTTGTAAATTAAGTTATTTGTAAGAACGAGAATCTGAAATCTACGGATAAGGACAACATAAGTTATTTTTATGGAAAGAGAAACTTATTAGTAAACCTTAGTTAAGAGAAACAAGTTAATAAGTAAACAAAAATAAGTAGTAGTGACAGTATAAGATGGAATTATGATTAAATAAGAAAGAAGAGGCAAACTTATAAAATGAAATAAGTTATATTCAATCATAAAAAATGAGTGACATGTTAAATAGAAAACTTGTGAATTGAGACATACTTAATTACTATTAAGTAAGAACATGTTATTGGACTATGAATAATATTAAGAGATTGTAGATTACATACCTTGAATTACAATCTAGAGAATAACATGTTGTGTGCTTATTAATAAACTTAAATGGGTTAAATTATATGACTGAAATTAATAAGCAAGAGGAACTTGGTAACTTGAATAAGAAATCAATGTGAATGGGAATAATCAAGTTAAATGGAAACCCGATGTGGTAAAGCAAACGCATAATACAATGTTCAGACATAGGGTCTAATAACATATTAAAATAAGGCGCTTGGACTAGTCCACACTATTAACCAGCGTTTTGGACCAGTCCGCACTGTTAACCCCCCGATTCATCTGATTTCCGCCAACAAGTGTGTTGCTCAGAATTACCAGATCGACTCAAAGTCAGGATTCGACCAACAACTTCTGCGAACCTCGCTGCCCCTCCAAACATTGCCAAACTAAGGCCTCGGATCCCTTGGAGTCGCAGGCTCGAACCTCGAGGCTCCAAACACCCATGAACATGGCCTTCGTGCCTCTCATAATGTGAACTTCATACCCCTCATGGTGAGAATTTCGTCACACCCCTAAGGGGTGAGAAATTAGCAACCAGCAGGGTGCGAAACCGCACCCAATAGGGTGTGAAATTCATAAGTTGGTGTGCGAATTTCGCACCCCAGGAGGTACGAAATTCGTACTCCTGAAGGGTATGAGTTTCGCGCCTAATAGGGTGCGAAATTCGCATCCTACGTGGTATGAATTTCACACCCCATGGTTGGGTGCGAAAATTACACAGGCGCAGGTGCCAGGTGCGAATTTCTGGGTGTGGTCATCTATTTCTACCTACTCTTACCTACTCCTACCTAACTCCTTTCCTATAAATACCCCATGACCTCACACTTCAAAGGTGTGGGAATTTGTGAGATCAAGACCTCTAAAGAGCCACTTTAATGGCATCTCCCATTTGAGGAAGAAGAAGGGAAAAAGTGTCTTTTTCTTAATAAATCAAATATATGATAATTATGACATCATATAGCTTAGAGGTAAATGTAATAGGATGTTATGAGATGGTCTTGACGTTGTAACTTTGCATTATCAATAATATTCCAACAACTCTTTAAAGTGGACGTAAGCCCCTCTCGAGGCCGAACCACTATAAATCTTTTGTGTTATTTGCTACTTTCCTCTCTTGTTTATGCAACCAAATTAATAATTCCTAGTAATTGGAATCTTAGGTGTTTACGACATTTTTTGTCGTCAACACGCACGTTTAAGGTGAATAACCCAACGGGGTAGATCATCGTGGTGTCATGAGGCACGAGGGGAGCGCACATCCATCTGATTATTCTATTTGCTCCGAAGGACTGGAAAGGGAAGCAAGTGGCTTTCTAAGAGGCGTAAGGTGCTCCTGGTAGTCCTCTGTGCGGTGGTAGATGTTTAGGCTATGCTCGTAGAGGGTGGGTCTTCACGTAACTACCCGGTGAGTAAGCCTTGACAGTAAAAGTAGCTTTGCAGTTAGAAAGCTGCGACGAGGTGACACTAGGGTAATTCAGCAGTCGCCTCAAGAGGAAGGCAGGGGCCACGACCAACAAGGATAGCTGACCGTCGGGTACCCATCATCGGTAGCCAGTAGGATGCAAAAAGACCAGAGCTAAACCCAATATGCCATCCACCTTTCACTATCGAGGCGCAATGGTTGAGGGGAGACGCCAACTGGATGTTTAGATTGTTTTTTAGGGGCAAGTCGCTTATCTCTTGTAGTCTTTACTAGTTGAGAGAGGGGCCGAGGTGGGACCATAATCGCCATGAAAAATGGACCCGAAGGATATCTATATTTTGAGTCCCTTAAAGGCGGGTCTGTACAAATATGGAAATGATCCCGATCGAGTTTTGTGTTTCTTGTACATCTCTGCCACAAAACTCGGGGCACATTAGAGGTTATGTGCAGTTAAAGCATCGAGTACGATCAACGATATATAAGTGAGAAAGTCTAGATACATGCATGTCTGCTCTGCTTGGTGTGTCGTAGGCTCTAGAGCATTACTCTATGATCTGATTCGATCAAAGATGGCAGTCTGTACGCTTACATAGTATGGCGATGGCAGTTCTATGCGGAATGTAGCTTTGTTATATAGGGATTCGTACGTCACTCCAGCGTAGGATAAGGGACTGCGTATATTTCTATGGCGTTACGGCGGAGACCGTGCGAGTGGAGTACCATGGGGTGTACCTTAATTTGGAGGTAGCTACATATATACTTTATTAGGATAATCTACTGGGGAGTAAATGGGTGTGACGTGTGTGTAATCATTGAGTGTTGTTAATCCAAGTAACCTAATAAATAAGAAAATGTGATTGAACGGTATATGTAGGGTTATCCAAAATGTATAGTTTAAATCTAGTCACCATAACCTGTGTTCTGACCCCTTACTCATACATACTCGAAAATTAGATTTGTGGCAGAGATATGATAGCTTTGGATATTTGTTAGGCAGTATTATAATTTGGGTAAGGATATATTCTGATTATATTATATTTTATCCATTCTGCTGTGAGGTATTTTCTGAGCTTTGATATATTTTATATCTCTATATTTTTTTGTTGGATACCAGAGCAACCAACACAAGTTCTTTGGATTAGAATTTTGGAAAAAAAAATTGATCTGTCCGAATTCGAGTTGTTACATCTGGTATCAAAGCTTATGTTTAGGATTCATGTATAAATAGTAAGTGGACGTATTTGTATTTAAAAAATATAAATATATTATATATATACCTAGATCCATAGAGGAACCCACTAAATAGAAAGAGTATAATATGGTAAGAATTGGGATGACTGTTTTGTACACTAAAGGAATGAATATGGGAATTTGAGACCCATAGGAAACTTGTGGGAAGTGTGCAATATATTTTAAAATAGAGAAAGGAGGATCCCATATGTTAATATTTCATATTAGTGAGTTTGGTAGTAAAACCTTTGGAAAAGGTTAAAAAGAGAAAAATGGATTAGGACTATATATAGTTTTGGGAGAATTGACCTTGTGGGAGTGTCTAGGAAAGCCTAGGAAAATTGGAAACCCACTCTGAGTCTAACCCCATTGTTTACTTTTGTGAACTTGAAATTATAAAAGTTTTTGGAGGATGGTTTGTGGTGTTTTCAAGTTTTAATCTTAAAAATTATAGTTTAAAATATGTAAAGAAGTACATATTGGGTTTTGAAGTAAAAGTAGGTATATTTTGTAAATAGCAATTTCTTGCGAAAATTTTATCTAAATTAAAATTCTCTTGATAAAACGTGCATATTTTAGAACGTGTATAACTCGCTATTTTTATTGTAAATTGCATGAAAGGATTAAAAAAGCAAAACTTAGAAAATATTGCATTTCGTTGAAAACTGGAAGTTCCAATAAAGAAAGTTTTGAAATCTCTATTCTTCTAACAATCATCTTTGATAAATTGTTTTAAAAGAGAAAATTTTGTTGGGTGGATAAAATAAGTTGTAGAAATTAAGAATAGAGTAAATGTTTGCACCTTGTAGTAAGAAACTAAACCGACCTTATAGGCAAGAACAAGTCGTAAACCTGATTGAGAAAATTGTTATCCGTATCTACTCCAGTTTTGTGATTTGAAAAAAAAAAATGATGATTTACATTTTTTTAAAATGACATGTTTTTATGGTTTGGTAAAAGTAAGTTTACATGAAGAAAATAAAGTTTTGACACTCTTAAATTTTTGGAAGAAAATTTAAATGAAAAGGCCAAACCATGCTTTAAAAGTATGGAGTAGGTAAGGATTAGTTCCTAGGGAAGACGGGAAAAGTTTTGAGGCTATGAAGTAAATAACGAGAATTATCTTGGAATAATGGTAAGTTCCCGTAAAATGCGTAAGCATTGAAAAGCCTAGGGTGTTGCTTGAAATAATTGTGGGTACACAGCTAAGACTAGTGGTGACTACCAGATAGTAAAGGGCAAGTAAGTGTTTAGATCATGTAGCTAATTTTCATGTTAGGGGTAAAACCGTTATTACATTCCTATTGGGATCGTTCCATTATTTTATTTTTGTTGAGTAGTTAAGGTAACAACTAAACCTATCGTGGATCCTACGGTCTGGACTTTTCTGTCTGAGGGAGACATAGTTCCGAGATTCTTAGCCCTTAGTAGTAGTTGTGTAGAGTGTCTATTTTTCTATTTTAGTTGAAAGACTAGAAGGCTTATTTGAAAATTAAACTTGGATCAGATGATTAGATAAAGCTAAGAAAAGAGAAATGGTGCAACTAAAAAGGAAACAACAAATTCAGTAAGGCAACAAACAAGACAGTTAAAGAAAAATGGAATATAATGAGAAAAGACGGATAAAAATAAGAATTTCCAAGATAAGATGAAAAAGAAAATCTGTACCAAGGAAATTTTTTCTTATGTTGGTTGTTCTTTGACAGGAAAATAGGGAATCTATATAGAATAGTTGCATAAAATTCAAGTACAGATAGAAAAGGTACATAAAAGAAAAATGGAAGATGTGAAATTTTCCGTTTTCCACCTTTTTGTAACATAAGAAATCGAAATTAAAAAATTAGATTTGTCTGAAATTCGAAAAATGAAGTTGCTTGGCAGGGTTTTGGATGCAAAAGTTGGATGAACTACGCTCTTGCTCAGTAAGAGTGTGGGAAATTTTGGATTAAAAAAGCATTTTTGATTTTCAAAATATTACATTCATGTAGAACTGCTAGTATATTTAGGATGTGAGCATCATATTTTAAAAGGATTTTTGAAAAACTTGCATATGCATAGGAGGTACCGCTTAGACATACATGTATTATTATGTTATATTTCACTTTGCACAAGTGCACAATGTTTGCAAAAAATTGGATGCACACATGATGGATGTATAATATGTGAGGGATTAATTGATTTTTACCCTTATCAAATTTCGGGGACAAATTTCCTAAGGGTGGGAGAATGTAACAACCCGTATTTTATGACAATAGAATACTTAAATAATGCATAAGTGTGTGTGTGTGTACGTATATATATATATGCATAGACATAAATATATATGAAGAATATAATAATGATAATATATGATTGCATGTAACAAATACATGCACTGAAAAAGAAGAAAAGATTAATATAAACAAAAATGTAATGCATGCATTAAAAGAAAGAAAAGATTGGTTGCATGCAGTGTAAATATGTTGCATGCATTGGTTTGTAAATATTATGCATTAATAATAAAAGAAAAAGATGCATGCAATGGTTTAGTTAAAAGATTACATCAAATACGAAAAAGAGAAATAAGAAGAGAATAATAACTTCCATTATTTTAAGCCTTGTTAACAATAGCCTTAGTAGTCTAGTTGAGCATGTGGCTTGCATACAAGAGGTATAGAGCTCGATCCCCACTGGTGCTATATTTTTGTTTTAAGGGAACGGCTAAAATAACAAATGTTCTAAAGAGAAAATATGCATAAACGCACATATAAGGAAAAGTATACATACAAGGAAGTGTAGAAAAATATATGTATACATGTAAATGTAAATATATGTGTAGAAATATATATATATATATATATATATATATATATATATATATATATAAGAGATAAAGTTCAAGATAAGGCTGCAATCAAAGAAATATGACAAGAATTAAATAACGGTACAACACCGTTTGAATTTTGAAAATAAAATAAAAGTTGTGTGTATTTATACACGTAAAATGGTCATTAGAAGATTTGTATATGTATAAGAAGATTATATGTGAATATAACAGTTAAATAAATTCCAGAAATTCAAACATTCGAAATTCAGACTTCTGCGCCAAAACAGCTCACTGGACCCATGGGGGGTCGACCCACCCCAGATTCATTGATAAATCTGGACTGTTTTCTTAATGACGTTCGTTCCTGACTCAGCGCTGCGTGTACGATAAAATCATGAACATCTATAAATAGGTTAGCAGAGTTTGGCCTAAATTTGGTATTTCTGAGACAACGTCTATATTCTTCCATTCTTTTTCCTCTTCAAATCTCTTCAGAAAAATAAGATAATTAGTTTAGGAAAATTCTGATCCAAGATCTGGAGGAAAATAATGAATATTGATAAGAAGGTGTTCAGAATCATATTCGAAGTAAGGTAATTCCTTAGATCTGATCTATTTCAATTTTCTCCTCTTTCTTCCCTTTTTCTTTTAGTAAGAATTGTGGATTCATGGTTGCTAGGTTCTAAATTCAATTAGGAGGGCCATGGAATACTATATCTAGACTAGGTTCAGGATTTGGAATGCAAATTTAGTGAGTGGATTTAAGTGATATCATTTTTGATAATGGCATATTATCGTTTGACATTCCCTGTTAATATGCAACGTAAATCGGCTAGAATGATTAAAGTGATGAAATGCTAACATGACATGTTGAAATAATAATATGCTAAAACATTAATATGTTGGAAAATTCATATGTTGAAATGTTGAAATGTTCACATGTTGAAATGTAAACTTGTTAAAATATGTATAGCGATTACTGTTGTTGTAATTTCATGTTAACTTGCGACATTTATGTACTTTGTGGCACCCCACGTCCGTTAATGTCACTCTTTGTCAGAATGCATTAAGTTTCGTAAAGCATTATAGGTAAATAGAAACAGAAATATTACAATATGGATATAAAATAATGGCGGAATAAAAACTTTATTAAATAGAAAAGCTTCGTGGTTCAAACCCAATTACATAATAAGTATGGAATACTGAAAACGTAGAACTTCTACCTTGTACAAAATGATCATCAGAGGACAATAATACATAAAAAGAGCTTAATCCCCAAAACATAGCCATAGTAGAGCAAAAGTGAAAATGAGCAATACATCTAAGTAGCTCCAAGCAGAAAAGAAGAATCCTAGTCAAGCTTGAGTATTCCCACCCTGAAAACCTGGGGGTAGGGGAGGGGGAACGGAAGATAAAACAAAATGGGTCAGACATAAAGTCTAGCGAGTCCAGTTACTTTTAGCATATAAATAAGTAAAAGCATCATGACAGACATATAAGTTGGAGAGAGAGATAATAGTGTCATAAGGCAGGTATAACAAGGTAAACAGGATAAACAGAACAGAACATGCATTGCGCTTCTCTAATACTTTTCTCTTTCTCTGCACCAATACTAGTATAACAAGAACAAGAAGATCCCAATCAGTACAAGATGGTAGACTTAGGTGTGCTGCTAATAAGAGGTCTTACCTCATACGATAACAGGTAGCCCAACAGAACTGACGAATGTTACCCCTAACGATAATAATGGACTCCTAAATAAGCGTGACTAGATGGACCCTAATTACTACCCCAATTGATCGGCTCTCTATTCCTTGTAGATACCTTATGTTGGCCCAACTCTTAGGGTGTATCATTCCCTAAAGTGGCAACCCCGATACAAACAAGATGCATAACCATATCTACAGATGTCCCAGCGTCTTATTTCCCCAAGCAAGCGGACCCATGCATGCACATACTCCGATGGAATGCGCCGGAAAAATACCTCTCTCAACTGACCTCATACAACCAACTCGGTAAGTGTGCCCTAACCCCACCTTGTTCGAGGTATTCCGTTAGGTTACTGACTGATACGGTCCCCACTACAGATGATGCAAGCTCTCCCCTTTGTCTTGCATTGTAACACCCCGAATTTTCTATGATCATAAGAGTAACAAAACAAATTATATTTAATTTTTAAAAGAAGAATTAAGGAAAACGGGTTACGCCATTGCGTTCGTCTTGGAATTCTGCTTGAGATAGAGTTCGAGTTTGCGTAAATCGGACTCCGTATGAAGAAGTTATGGCCTCCAGAAGTTTCAGAAAATATAAATAAAATAAAAAAGCTCGGAAATAAATTCAAAATTCAAATCAGAACCAAGAAGTGGGCGGGAAATTTCCTGCCCAGGACCCAGGTCGACCAGGGGGTCGACCTGAGTAAGCAGGTCGACCTGGGTAGGTAGGTCGACCTCCCCCCTATTTCCAGATCCATGGACAGAAGCATTTTTCTGTATCTAGACGCCCGTTCTAACCAGATTCGTGACCCCTATGCTATTTAAACACCCCCAAACCTAGCTTTCTCTCCACACAATTTCATTCTTCCTATACTCTGCCTCTATTCTAATTAAAAATAAAAATTTTGTCGCTACTCTGCTGGAATCAAAACTAGGATCTTCTTCCAATCTGAATAGAGTTAAAAGAGAACAACTATCTTCTAATCTAATCGATAGTCTACATCAAGGGAACGCTAATCAATTACAGAATTCAGATCCCAGAACTCAAGACCCTCTTTTTCTGTGAGTTCTAATCGCATTTAGGTTTAAATAGATAAATGTGAATTGTGGTAGACTATGATTTGGGTATATATTGTTTGTAGTTATGCAAGTTTATTGCCGTTGTGAATCATGAAATTTTGCAAGTTTATTGTTGTTGTGAATCATGAAATTATGCAAGTTTATCGCTGTTGTGAATCATGAAATTATTCAAGTTTATTGTTGTTGTGAATCATGAAATTATGCAAGTTTATTGCTGCTGTGAATCATGAAATTATGCAAGTTTATTGTTGTTGAGAATCATGAAATCATGCAAGTTTATTATTGTTGTGAAAGTATGCAAGTTATTAATCATGTTGTGAATTTCATGAACCTATGCAAGTTATTAATTATCATGTGGATTCATGAACCTATGCATGTTATTGTGTGATGAACTCATAAACCTATGCAAGTTGGTATGTTGTTAATTCATGAACCTATGCAAGTTGTTATGTTGTGAATCATGAACCTACGCAAGTCACCTATGCAAGTTGCTATGTTGTGAATCATGAACCTATGCAAGTCACCTATGCAAGTCGTTATGTTGAGAATCATGAACCTATGCAAGTTGTTATGTTGCAAAATCATGAATCTATGCAAGTTGTTAATTGTGTGGTGAATCATAACTATATGCGAGTTTATCATGTCATTTTCCCTCGTTATCATGCTTATGCCAAAAATTGTACTGAAAACAATCATCTTGTCGTTCCCTTTACTTTATTGTTATGGCGAGGCTGCTTTGTAGCCTCGATGACACCAAAAATGCAAACGGTTACGCTAGTTAAGAAACGGGGAAAAGGGGAATTTGTAATAGGCATAATTTACACAGTGATTATGTAAATTGGACACATGATTCGAGTATGGCAAACATATAAATAATTACCTATTATGACATGGGTAAAATTGAGTAAAAATGGTATAATTTGAATATGACAATTTATGTATAAGAAACTCCAATTGTTGAGTAAAAGAGGTATTAACACCTATAAATGGAAAAGAATTAATTAATTGGTAAATTAATTAAAAATGAAATGTTAGTAAATTATAATTTGAATTGTACTTATGACACGAGGTTAGGTTATGTTAGTGGTGGAAGTCTGCCCGGACCCGACCGGCCTATCCAGCAGCCACTAGCGTTGAACCTAATGTGAGAGATCTAAGTACGTAAATACGAATCGGGCTAAGACACGAGGTTAGGCCCAACTGTGGAATAAGACTGCCCGGACCTGACCGGCATATCTAGCATCCACATGTTGTAGGCCTAATGTAGGAGGTCTAGCCCAATATAACCATAATTGGACATGGTAATAAGAAAAAACTAATTAACCAAACTAAATTCATATGGACTGTATGATGATAGATATAAGTTAGGGTTAAGTAAAATGAGTTGGATTGTGGGTGGGTTAAGTAGATGGGTAGGTGGGTAATATTAATATTAATATATATATATATATATATATATATATATATATATATATATAGGCCCACAAACTTAACCAATAAATTACAAGATTAAATCAGTGGGAGGGTTAAGTACAACTGAAGGGTAGGTGGGTAATATTAATACATATTGGCCCACAAACTTAACCGGATAAAAAAACGGGTTATGTAGTTGAAGACACCTAATGGTATACATAACCGAGGTAAAATAGATAGAGTTATGTATTAAAGATACCTATAGGTAAGCATAACTGATAGATAGATTAAGGGTTATGTATTAAAGACACCTATAGGTACGCATAACTGATTGAGGGCTATGTAATTAAAGACACCTTAGGGTATACATGGTCAGTAGAAAACCTAGTGGGACCCATTTCAGTCGGTAACCCGGAGGGGTATCGAAGTAACGAACTCTGTACTATGCGGGGAAGGGGCACGCTTACTGATTGATTGTAAGAGATCCAAAACAAGACGGATGGTGTGGGCGGCGCAAATCGACTGGGGACATGTGCGTGCATAGGCCGGGCAGAGGGGGACAAGACGAACGTGACACCAGTAGGTATAACTGTGCACACCTTGGGTTGCCACTTTAGGGAAGTGATACCCCCTAGTTGTGGGACCAGCACCGGGTATCTAAAGAATAGGGAGCTGATCGATTAGGGTTGTGGTTAGGGTATACCTGGACGTATACCCTTAAGTCTACCAATATATAGTAGGATGGTAGTGGGTACGACTAGTTGAGATAGGAGCAGGCGACACCTATGACAGTTGTTAGGAATAGACGAAACTACCACCATCGTTATCATTAGCGGAAGGGATCATCCTATCTTGATTTTACTAGTAATAGTGCAAAGTAGTTTGTAGTGAAGCATGCATACACCTTACCTTATTTGTCTTGTCATACCTGCCATCTGTACCTTGAATCCTCTTATCCACTTTTTATGCATGTCATGTTTACCTTTATTTATTTACTGGCTAAAAGTTACTGGACTCACCAGACGTATGTCTGACCTAGTTTGTTTTTCCTTTTTTCTTCCGTTTCCCCCCTCCCCCCCTCAGGTTCTTAGGGAGGGAACACCCAGGTTTAGTCAGGATTTGGATAACATCTTCTAGGAGCTACTTTTGAAGTATGGCTCGAGTCTCTGTCTCTTATATGTCTTACTCTTTAATTTGGGGAATGATGTTTTTCTTTTAAAATAACTATGTACTCTGATAATGTAAGACAGAAGTGTTTTGTTGTAAGGGTTTTATGACTCATGGTATTATGTAACAAAGTATTTTTGTGATTTAATAAAGTTGTTTATTTCCGCTGCAAAATTTTTATATCTGTCTTGTGATATTCTGTGTCTGTTTACCTAAAACACTCCACTGAAGTTAAGGCATTCCCTTTGTGAATGACCTTAATGGAGGTGGGGTGTTACACTTGGTATCAGAGCTGAAGGTTACCAAATTAGATAAAAGTTTTGAAAAATAATTTTCAAGAAAAGTTTTTTAAAAAAAGAAAGTATTCTCGAAAAGGAAAGCCTGTTTTGTAAAACATTCCCCGAAAAGCCAAATGTAGTATCCTTCGGTCCTTTTTCTAAAATCTCTCCCTTTTTCTTCTTAGCATGTCTGAGGATCTTAACCTTCCAGAGGGTGTACCGATACCAAGATGGTTTAGGTGGTGTTTGGAGGCTAGGGCCACCGCCGCAGGTCCAGCAGATGTTCCTCCTCCCCCTCCTCGTGTTGATACTTTTGCAAATATATGTAAGGACTTTCGGGCAATGGGCAAGAAACCTTTTCACGGGTCGGAGACATTTGTTGAAGCTCGAAATTGGCTGAAGGAGGTGGAAGAATTGTTTGGAATCTTTGAGGTAGAAGATGGAAGAAAGGTCCAGTCAGCTGCCTGGTTAATGAAGGATGAGTCCTCGTTTTGGTCGGAGGTCACTAATGGAGAGCGTCCAGTTGATACATGGCCAGATTTCAGGCGTAGGTTTGAGGCAAAGTTTCTCTCACGGGCTGAAGAAAATCTATACATGGAAAGGTTCTTGGCATTGAAGTAGGGGAATTTGTCAGTAAAAGAGTACGTCAACAAGTTCAATCAGTTGGCAAGGTTTGGCTTAGACTTGGTGAACACACCTAAGAAGAAGGCTCTGAGATTTGTTAAAGGCTTGAATGAGCCGCTACACGGATTGGCTTTGACCCACGTTCCCGTGGGGGCCACTTTTGAAAAACTTGTGGATATGGCCCTAATGCATGAAGAGGACAAGGGAGCAAAGAAAGAGGAAATATTTGAAGGGACACTGAAAAATGAGAAGGCGGGACCCAAGAAAGGACAGCAACAACAACAGCATAAGAAAGGCGAGAAGGATGACAAGGGCAAGGATAAGAGGAAATGCCACTATTGTGGGAAAGAAGGTCACCTAGTTAAAGAATGCAAAAGGAGGAAGTTCAATTGCTTTAAGTGTGGAGAGGTTGGACACGTCTCCAAGGAATGCCCGAAGAGGCAGGGACCTCAAGGGGCTTCTGGAGGGCAGGCGAATGCTCTCATGGTAGATGGATAAGATAGAGACAGGAAAATTTTATGTAAAAGGTTTAATTTCCTTATCTGATTATGAAGTTAAGACTCTTTTTTATTCTGGCATTTTGATTTTGTAATTGAGACTCTGCACTTTAATACTAGTCTTGTTTATGATCACGTAGTTGTTTCAAACCCCTTTGGTGGTTCGGCTCATTTATTGGTGATTTGTAAGGGGTTAAAATTATCTGTGTTAGACGTCAAAACTTCGAATGTGACATTTGTGTGCTTAAGTTTATGGGCTATGGGCTGGTTCTAAATGGACCAACTATCTATGTAAGGACCGTTCTAGATTTTGAGAGGAGGGTCATTATGTTTCTAACTTGTCATAGGAAGACCCCCAAAGTTTCTTGTGACTCGCAAGGGTCTGTTACGCTTAGCTTTCTGAGAATCATTCTGTAATCTGATCTCTACCAGTAGTTTGTAAGTGTCTGAATATTTCTAAAGGATAGGGGTTTATACTCGAAGCATGAAGTAGATTTCCAGTTTTGACATTGTTTAATGGGGGTAATTCTCTGGGTGTCAGTCCGATGTTGATTTCGGTCTTCGGGGCTGAGACTTAGGGAATTATTCTCTTAACCGATGTCAAATGGGAACAGAGCTTTTGTTTTAGCTATATTATTTGTTTGTATCCCATCAACTGAATCTTCGACCTTTATATAGGAAACCCATGGATGTAAACATGTGTTTGAGACATGTTATGTTTGATGGTTGCAAGTGGATGCAAGTGTTTGCTAGTGGTTTCCTGTGGACGCATATACACACACATTAGGCACTAGATCGGCTCAATCACTCCCTCATTCTGCATATAGATATATGCATTTTCTTTTATTTTTATGGATGAAAATAGATGAGCTTGCATATGGATGTTGCACTTGGATTAATGTGTGTGCACACATATAGAACTTATATGATGTAATAGGTTTACTTGCATACATAATGGACTCATGGCACTGACATAATTTGCATTAAGGTGGTCAACTGAATCAGTAGACCGTCTGATTTTGCATTATATAGGGATATACACAACACTATGCATATAAACATAAAAGCATTAAATGACTTTTAAGGACAATGGATGTCTGTGTTTGATGGTTGAGTAGATGGATGATTGGATGGTAGGATGCACATTCTTCTTGACTTGAAGATTTCGGGGACGAAATCCTTTAAGGAGGGGAGAATGTAACACCCCGAATTTTCTATGATCATAAGAGTAACAAAACAAAGTACTTTAATTTTTAAAAGAAGAATTAAGGGAAACAGGTCATGCCATTGCGTTCGTCTCGGAATTCTGCTTGAGATAGAGTTCGAGTTTGCATAAATCGGACTCCGTATAAAGAAGTGATGGCCTCCGGAAGTTTCATAAAATATAAATAAAATAAAACAGCTCGGAAATAAATTCAAAATTCAAATCAGAACCAAGAAGTGGGCTGGGCGGGAAATTTCCCGCCCAAGACCCAGGTCGACCAGGGGGTCGACCTGGGTAGGCAGGTCGACCATAGGGTCGACCTGGGGGTCGACCTCCCCCTTATTTCCAGATCCGTGGACATATATGCATTTTTCTGTATCTCGACGCCCGTTCTGACCAGATTCGTGACCCCTATGCTATTTAAACACCCGCAAACGTAGCTTTATCTCCACACAATTTCGTTCTGCCTATACTCTGCCTCTATTCTAAATAAAAATAAAAATGGTGTCGCTACTCTATTGGAATCAAAACTAGGATCTTCTTCCAATCTGAATAGAGTTAAAAGAGAACAACTATCTTCTAATCTAATCGATAGTCTACATCAAGGGAACGCTAATCAATTACAGAATTCAGATCCCAGAACTCAAGACCCTCTTTTTCTGTGAGTTCTGGTCACTTTTAGGTTTAAATAGATAAATGTGAATTGTGGTAGACTGTGATTTGGGTATACGTTGTTTGTAGTTATGCAAGTTTATTGCTGTTGTGAATCATGAAATTATGCAAGTTTATTGCTGTTGTGAATCATGAAATTATGCAAGTTTATTGCTGTTGTGAATCATGAAATCATGCAAGTTTATTATTGTTGTGAAAGTATGCAAGTTATTAATCATGCTGTGAATTTCATGAACCTGTGCAAGTTATTAATTATGTTGTGGATTCATGAACCTATGCAAGTTACCTATGCAAGTTATTGTTTGATGAACTCATAAACCTATGCAAGTTGTTATGTTGTTAATTCATGAACCTATGCAAGTTGTTATGTTGTGAATCATGAATCTATGCAAGTCACCTATGCAAGTTGTTATGTTGAGAATCATGAACCTATGCAAGTCACCTATGCAAGATGTTATGTTGAGAATCATGAACCTATGCAAGTTGTTATGTTGCAAAATCATGAATCTATGCAAGTTGTTAATTGTGTGGTGAATCATAATTATATGCGTGTTTATCATGTCATTTTCCCTAGTTATCATGCTTATGCCAAAAATTGTACTGAAAACAATCACCTTGTCATTCCCTTTACTTTATTGTTATGGCGAGGCTACTTTGTAGCCTCGATGACGCCAAAAATGCAAACGGTTACGCTTGTTAAGAAACGGGGTAAATGGGAATTTGTAATAGGCATAATTTACATAGTGAATATGTAAATTGGACACCTCGAGTAGGGGAAACATATAAATAATTACCTATTATGACATAGGTAAAATTGAGTAAAAATGGTATAATTTGAATATGACCATTTATGGGTAAGAAACTCCAATTGTTGAGTAAAAGAGGTATTGACGCCTATAAATGGAAAATAATTAATTGATCGGTAAATTAATTAAAAATGGAATGTTAGTAAATTATAATTTGAATTGTACTTATGACATGAGGTTAGGTTACGTTAGTGGTGGAAGTCTGCCCGAACTCGACCGGCCTATCCAGCAGCCAATAGCGTTGAACCTAATGTGGGAGTTCTAATTACGTAAATACGAATCGGGCTAAGACACGCGGTTAGGCCCAACTGTGGAATAAGACTGCCCAGGACCCGACCGACATATCCAGCATCCACATGTTGTAGGCCTAATATGGGAGGTCTAGCCCAATATAACCATAATTGGACACGGTAATAAGAAAAGACTACTTAACCTAACTAAATTCATGTGGACTGTATGATGATAGACATAAGTTAGGGTTAAGTAAAATGAATTGGATTGTGGGTGGGTTAAGTACAACTGATGGGTAGGTGGGTAATATTAAAATATATATATATAGGCCCACAAACTTAACCATTAAATAAACAGGATTAAATCAGTGGGAGGGTTAAGTACAACTGAAGGGTAAGTGGGTAATATGAATACATATAGGCCCACAAATTTAACCGGATAAAAAAAAGGGCTATGTAGTTAAAGACACCTAATGGTATACATAACCGGGGTAAAATAGATAGAGTTACGTATTAAAGACACCTATAGGTAAGCATAACTGATAGGTAGATTAAGGGTTATGTATTAAAGACACCTATAGGTACGCATAACTGATTGACGGCTATGTAATTAAAGACACCTTAGGGTATACATAGTCAGTAGAAAACCTAGTGGGGATACAAGACATAGGGAAGAGCTTGTATCATGTTGTGTGAGACCCATTTCAGTCAGTAACCCGAAGGGGTATCAAAGTAAAGAACTCCGTATTAGGCGGGGAAGGGGCATGCTTACTGATTGATTGTAAGAGATCCAAAACGAGACGGATGGTGTGGGCGGCGCATACTGACCGGGGACTTGTGCATGCATGGACCGGGCAGAGGGGGACAAGACGACCGTGACACCAGTAGGTATAACTATGCACACCTTGGGTTGCCACTTTAGGGAAGTGATACCCCTTAGTTGTGGGACCAGCACAGGGTATCTACAGAATAGGGAGGTGATCGATTAGGGTAGTGGTTAGGGTATACCCGGACGTGTACCCTAAGTCTACCAATATATAGTAGGAGCGTAGTGGGTACGACTAGTTGAGATAGGAGCAGGCGACACCTATGACAACAGCTAGGAATACACAAAACTACCACCATCGTTATCATTAGCGGAAGGGGTCATCCTATCTTGATTTTACTAGTAATAGTGCAGAGTAGTTTGTAGTGAAGCATGCATACACCTTACCTTATTTGTCATGTCATACCTGCCATCTGTACCTTGAATCCTCTTATCCACTTTGTATGCCTGTCATGTTTACCTTTATTTATTTACTGGCTAAAAGTTACTGGACTCACCAGACGTATATCTGACCTTGTTTGTTTCGCCTCTTTTCTTCCGTTTCCCCCCTCCCCCTCCCCTAAGGTTCTCAGGGAGAAAACACCCAAGTTTACTCAGGATTTGGATAACATCTTCTAGGAGCTACTTCTGAAGTATGGCTCGAGTCTCTGTCTCTTATATGGCTTACCCTTTAATTTGGGGAATGATGTTTTTCTTTTAAAATACCTATGTACTCTGATAATGTAAGACAGAAGTGTTTTGTTGTAAGGATTTTATGACTCATGGTATTATGTAACAAAGTATTTTGGTGATTTAATAAAGTTGTTTATTTCCGCTGCAAAAATTTTATATCCGTCTTGTGATATTCTGTGTCTGTTTACCTAAAACGCTCCACTAAAGTTAAGGCATTCCCTTTGTGAGTGACCTTAATGGAGGTGGGGTGTTACATGCATCCCTACTTCTAGGATTTCAACAGGTTATGCCTACCGGTTTTACAAGATTGCAAAACCTCAACAGGTTAAGTTTGTTGGGTTCATATGTATTACCCGTAACCACATACAAAACAAGATTAACTTAACCCTCCCACTAATTCAAGCAAGTTTACTTAACCCCTAATCAAGTTGAACAAGTTCATGTAATCCCTATGGATTCAAACAGGTTAAGTATTATAGGTTTATCACTGTTCGTTCATTTATGGTTATAATGCGCTAGATCTCCCACATTATGTTTGCCACTTGTGGATGCTGGATATGCTGGTTGGATCCGGGCAGACTTCATCCACAAGTCGGACTTAACCTCGTGTCATAGAACCGCCACATGTTTATGCACTCAGACCCCTCACATTAGATTCACCACTTATGGACGCTGGATATGCCAGGCGGTTCCGGGTAGACTTCTACCACAAGTGTAATCTAACCTCGTGTCTAAGCACGACTATAGTTATTAATTACTGTAAATGTTGGCATATTCATTCTTTAACAATTATTCCTATTTCATTATAGGTTTTCATTCCTTTTCCCAAGTTATATTCTTCATGTACCATATGCCCCAAATTAAGGTTTTAATCACAGTTTGGTTTATACTCCAAATCCATATTCATATTTCAATTCAAGTTATGCCCCAATTTCAGGTTTAGATCAAAATATAGATTATGCCGCAAATTCCAAGTTTTGGTTCAAGGTACAAATTATGACCAAATTTACCAATCGTATTTACAATATGAATTATGCCCCGAAATAGCCATTCCCAATTTCGCGCATTCGCGTATTTCAGCGATACACTTAGGCTCGAAGGTAGTATGGCTATAAAAACAAAAAAGGGAAGAAGGGAGAGAAGAGAAAAAGAATAGGCATAGTAAATAAAACTGGCATGTGATGACAAAATTAGCCAAAATAACATAATAGGCATAAGGTGACATGATTAGGTAAACTGGCATAATAGGGATTAAGTGACATGATTAGGAAAACTAACAGGATAGGGGTATCAAAAACAGACATGATGAGATATAAACAGTGAATTAGATATACAAATAATGGTAGATCTGATATGATTTGCATAGTCACAGGCTTAGATCCAGCTCATAGACATGTCAAGATTACATTTTAGGTGTTTATATCTAAAATTAACATAGACTCATTGTGATTGGATCTAAGAAACAGAAGAATGATTGCAGATGTTGAATCATAGATCCTTGAATACATATAACTTGTTTGTTGAAGAAGAAGTAGGCTAGATCAAACTATGTTGAAGCAGCACCACGTTGTCTCCATTGAATTAGATGAATAAAACAATGGATATATGGTCCTATTTATAACCTAGTGTCAATGAATTTGGTTAGAAAACAAGTCCACATATGCAAAACTGAATTTGCATTGGATCCGGGGGATGTCGACATGGGTGTCGACACCCCTGTTATAGTGTCGACCCATGGGTCGACACCCCTAGAGTGGGTCGACCCCCAGTGGGTCGATCCCCCCCAAACTTCCCACTTCTGTTTTTGAATTGTTTTGAAAAGTTTTGACTTGGTTATGCACACACACACACACACACACACACACATATATATATATATATATCTTTATGCGTATACAAACTTCTAACCTTAATAACTCCTTCATACGATGTCTGTTTTATGCAAAGTTGGTGTCTATCTTAAGCAGAATTCTGAGACGAATGCAATGGCACAGTCAGTCCATTTTACTTAATTCCCAATATTTAATTAAGTATTCTTAATTTATCACTATAGTGCCGTTAGAATTACGGGATGTTACAATCTCCCTTACTTAAAGGATTTCGTCCCCAAAATCTCCAAGTTAAAAAGAATGTATTCCCTAACATCCATCACCCATCTACTCATTCATCAATCATAGGCATCCATTGTCCTTAAAAGATTTCTAATTCTTATATGAACATATGTAAAGGTGCGTGTATATATCCTTATACTAATGCGAAAGATCAGGCAGTCTACTGATTCAGTTGACCTCCTTAATGCAATGTATGTTAGTGCCACGAATCCAATATGTATGCAAATAACCCTATTATAACATGTAAGTTCTATATGTGTGCGAAATCATTCATCCAAATGTAACATCCATATGATGATGCAACCATTTTCATCCATAAAAGAAAAAAATGCATACACATCCATATGCAGTATGAGAGTAATTGAGCCGATCTAGTGCCTAATGTGTGTATATGCATCCACGAGCAACCACTTGCATCCATCAAACATAACACGTCTCAAACACATGTTTACATCCATGGTTTTCCTACCTAAAGGTCGAAGATTCGATCAATAGGATATACTTAAATGATGGAAACAAGCATGAATAAAAGCTTTGGAAAAAGAAGTTAAGAACATACCCTTCGAAAGAAAAGGGTATGAAGCACGAATCTTGTCTTCAGCCTCCCAAGTTGCATCCTCTTGGTCATTTCCCTACTGAATTTTTATCAACTTGACCTCTCGGTTGCATGGCTTCTTAACCTCTGATCCAAGAATACAGGTAGGAACTTGTCTAACTGTTGCCTCCCGTTCCACTTCCACTTCCTCAAGCATACTCGGCCCAACTACTTCTACGGTATCATGTAAACACTTCCGTAAATGAGAAACATGGAAAACATCATGAAAACCGGACAACCTCTCTAGTAGCTTTACTCTATAGGCCATTTGGCCAATCCTTTCTATTATGGGATATGTTCCTACAAACCTTCATGCCAATTTCCCTACAGATCCAAAACGAACTACGTTCCTCAAAGGTGATACCTTGATGAAAACCATGTCTCCCACCTCAAACTCAATATCGGTCCTTATCCTATCTGTGTAGGACTTCTTCCTGTCCTGAGCTATCTTCATACGCCTGCGGATTAGATCAATATTTTCTGAAATTTCTCTAACCATCTGAGGTCCAAGTAGAAGACTTTCTGTAGATTCCCACCAACAAGTCAGTGATCTACAAGGTCGTCCATACAATGCTTCGAAGGGTGCCATGCCAATGCTAAACTGATAACTGTTGTTGTAGGCGAACTACACTAAAGGAAGATGCTCTTCCTAAGTCCCTCCGAAGTCTAGGATACACAATCTTAAAAGATCCTCAAGGACTCTATTCACCCTTTCTGTCTGTCCATCGGTATGTGGGTGATAAGCGGTGCTCAAACACAATTATGTACCTAATGCCTCTTGCAAGCTCTTCCAAAACTCACTGGTGAATATGGGGTCGCGATCAATCACAATATTGGAAGGTACTCCATGCAAATGGACTACCTCACAAAGATAAACTGTTGTTAACCATGCTGCTGTCCTTTTACTCTTAATAGGAATGAAATGAGCGCTCTTAGTAAGCATGTCCACTATAACCCAAATACTGGTGTTTCCTTTCCTCGATCTAGGAAAACCATCAATGAAATCCATAGAGATGCTCTCCCACTTCCACTATGGGACTTCCAAAGGATGAAGCAAACCACTGGGCTTCTTTAGCTCAGCTTTGACTTGCTGGCAAATCAAACATCGAGAAACAAATTCTGCCACATCATTCGTCATCCCAGTCCAAAAGAAAACCCTATATCTCTGTACATTTTATCACCACCTAGATGAATAGTCATCCTAGAATGATGGCTTCCTCAAGGACTGTTTTCAACAAACTCCCAACTCGGGGAACACAAAGCCTTCCATCTCGTCGCAACCATCCTATAACGTCTGTGGAATATCTACTGGGGTGACTAGAATTCTCCCCTTATTGAGTGTAACAACCCAGATTCCGACGGACCGATTTTTTTTAAAATCCAATCCACCGAAGCCCGAGTTGGTTGCTCTGGTATCATGCAGAAAAAGACAGAGAAAACAGATATGTCAGAGTTCGAAAAACGCCTCATAGCGGAAGGAGTAAAATATAATATATTTAAAACATAGCTTTACCTTAATCATAATACTACTAAATCAGTATTCCCAAAGCTATAAGTCTTTGTCTGACCTGCGAATGTTATGAGGAGGGGGTCAGAACATAAGTTCTGTGTGAATGAATTTAAATTACACTTCTTGTATAGTCCTACATATACCGTTTAGTTACATTTTCTTGGTTATTAGGTTGTTACCAATGTTAGCTCTTTAAGGTATACTTGTCCTTCCACTAGTAGATTAACCTAATACAATGTATATGTAGTTATCCGCTACTCGTATCCTCTTTTCATGTGTATGCAGTCCCTTATCCAACTCGTGGCATCTTGTCATATATACGCAGTTCCTTATCCAATGTCATATGTCGTACGGGCTTTCATGTATATATATATATATATATATATATATATTCTCACTACGTCTGCGTAAAACCACTATTCCTGTGTTGCGTAAACGTTTGGACTTCCAAACCAGGTCTTACTAGATTCTGTTATCGAATACTACCTAGATCCAACTAGGGTTTACCATCGAGTGTTACCTAGGTCCAACTAGGGTTTACTTTACCGAACGCTTCCTAGGTTCAACCAGGGTTTACGCTACCCAGGTCCAACTTGGGTTTATGCTACCTATCGAACAATGCCCTTTAGTCTAGGACACACTACCCCGAGTGATATGCGTTCCTAGACTTTACGTCCCAACTGTATCATTAAACGTGCTAGATATCTAGTTGCACATGTCCTCTATATGTGCGACCCGAGTCCAGTGGCAGGGAAAAATTAAGAAACATGGAACTCGGTCGGGAGCTTTAAGTTATCTGCCGATGCAGATGCTAAGGTCTGTTTTTACTGTGGCTATGGTCCCACTTGACCCCTCCCTCAACTAATGAAAGGCACCCAAGAATATCAAGAATGAGAACTGTACGCAGGCCCTTTATGCCCCCACAAACCTATTGGCCAACCTCACCCATAATTAGATAGCAAGTATATGGTCTTTTAAAGTTCTCCGCCTTTCCGCTTTTCGTGCTCGACTGACTCAAGGTGGTAGGTAGCGGACGACGTGCTATCACATGGCCAACTGGTTATTGCCGACTCACGCTGGTCCATCCTAGTCTTTGGGTTGCCTTATTATTGCAACCAAGGCATATTCTTGGTTCGTCTTACACAGACGATAACCTTTGTGAGTCCAGGCGGATCATCTGCATTCTCATAGAGGGATACCAAAAGTATCCTCACGCCCCCTCGAAGCTGCGTGCTTCGTAACCCAGTCCGTTGGAGCCTTCTATATGATCAGATGGACGTACGCTCCCCCTCGTGCCTTACGGCACCGTGATGATCTACCGAGTTTGGTTATTCATCCCCTATCGTATGGACTGGTCCAAGCGCCTTACTTTTATATGTCATTAGACCCTAAGTCTAACCATTTATTTCGCGCTTGCGCCACCTCGTCAACTTTCTCATTTAACTTGGTTATTCACATAAGCTTCCTTTTTCATATTTACCAAGTTACCCTTGCTTATTAATTCAATTCATACTTAACTCACTTAAGTCCATTAATAAGCCCACAACATGTTATTTTCCAATTTCATAAATTATTCCCTTTTAGGGTTACAACAACATGTTATACTTAATTCATAGTTAAGTATGCCTTGTCCCACATATATACTGATTAGGAGAATAACCCCTAAACACCAGCCCCGAAGACAGAAATCAACATCAGACTGGCACCAAGAGAGTTACTCAACCCAACCAGCATATATGATTCTAATTTACTTCTTTTCCATTCATATAACTTATATCATTTTTAATTTCACATTTCTCCTTCCCAAACCACTTAATTTAAGTATATCTTTACATATAAGTTATCTCATCTTCCTTATCATTTCCTATAACTTGTCTTGTCCCATAAGTTACAATTTCCACCTATTATCCTTTTTCTGCCTTATTCAAGTTTACTCATAATAGGTTATTTATCATTCCCCATTTCTTGTCATTAATTTTAGATTTGACTTAACCCTTCCATTACTTAACCCATTACTTAAACTTTACCCAATTCAATTAATTTATGATACCACTACGGTTCCCATTTGGTTAAGCATATCTAAATTTTTGTTTCACATGTCACCCGTGTCCCACTTAACCCCCTTTATAATAGTTTCCATGTCTTATGCATGTCTTACTACGATTAAGTCTGCCTTAGTCATGTTTTACATCACATGTCTTACAACGGTTAAGTCCACGTTAGTCATGCTTTACATGTCATTTATATCACCCACTTAACCCTCTAACCATACCCATGTCACCCACATGTCTTATTATGGTTAGCCGTTCTTAATTTATTTATTATGCCGTAACGATGTATGACCTCTCACATTAGACGTCCGTTCGTGGCTGCTGGATTTGTCGGGCGGTTCCGGGCAGACTTATACCATAACACGCCTAACCTCGTGTCATAAACCTTTACGTCTCTAGTTCTTGTCGTTGACCTCTCACATTAGACGTCCACTTGTGGTTGCTGGATTTTCCGGGTGGTTACGGGCAGTCTTACACTACAAACACGCCTAACCTCGTGTCATAGGCATTTATTAACAATCATCTTTCTCCCAAACCCAAAATTCATGTCATGTGTTCCAAATTGAACTTAATTACAATTCATTTTTTTATACCCATTTCCAATTTGTCATTAACTACACCAATTACATAATAGTTAGCCAAATTTCATATTACCCAAATTATCTAATTATAGACAAATTCTCCAATTCCATGTTATTAATACCCAAACATGCCAACATCTAATTATACTTAATTTCATATAATCAATATTTTCCTAATATATATACCCCACATTCCCACGTTCATACATATAATCTAATTCACCCTCTAGGCTTATTTTCCAAGTCACAAATAAATTTCACCAATCCATGTTATCCAATTACATGTTGTTAATATTAAATTATACCAATTCCATATCCAATTACAATTATGTCAAACTTACATAAATTCAACATTACAGTATAATTATGTCCATAATCCTATACAAAACCTTCCAATCTCCATACTATGCCCGAACCAACCCTTTTTCCCTTTTTTAATTTCTCGTTCCCATCAAAACGCATAAATCCATGATAGACGTAGCTCGAGATAACCTAGCTATAAAAATAAAAAGTGGAAAGAATAAAAAAAAGAGAACTCAAACGTTGGCATAAATAAAATAACCGATCTTATTAAATTATCATCATATTCATTATGGGGAATGGTAAACGATAGAAGCAATATTAAACAACAAAAATATAGTTCAAATCCACTCACATTGACTGGATTGGAGAAATAAACGATTTATTATTGATGTAGAACGCTGATTTGATCTTCTTATTTGATTATTTATGAGGAGCATGAATTGTTGATGAAGAATTTTGCTACTTGATTTGATTAAACTCCAAAGTTGATGAAGAGCTTTCAATTTAATTTAGAGTTTTGGGGCGGCGACCATGTTTGGTTGAAGTTTGGCGGCATGGAGGCATCAGAAGGAATTGTTTATGAATTAGGTTAGGTCTAAGCACTATTTTATAGGTGTAGAGAGTGTTTTAGAGCCATTAGATCGCACTTGAAGCCATCCGGTCCATCCAGCACGCCAAAAATCGTCAGTGCCCAGATCTGGAAAAAATTAGGGTGAGGTCGACACTAAGGTCGACCTCCTTGGGTGGGTCGACCCCCCTGGGTATGTCGACCCCTAGGTCGACCTGTCTGGGTATTTTCCTATGATAATTCTGGATTTTTGTTGAATCTTCCGAAGGCCATAACTCCGTCATACGGAGTCCGATTTTTGAAAACTTGGACTCTATTCGAAGAAGAATTCCGAGACGAACGCAATGGTGATGTCCGTTTTACTTAATTCCTGATATTTAAATTAAGTATCCTTATCTTATTATCTTCTCCGTTACACACATTGTTATTGAATCAATTTTTCCTTTTCTTCCATGTATTAATAAATTTTCAATGTACATCACCATTATTTACCTAGCTATGTATATACACACTTATGTACATTTTTATCTCTATTAAAAATGCGGGGTGCTACATTCTCCCACCCTTAAAGAATTTTGTCCCCGAAATTCAATAAGAGTAAAATAGATAATCCCTCGCAATATCCATCCATCAAGTATGCATCCAATTGTTGCAAACATTGTGCACATGTGCAAAGTGAGATACATGATAGTAAAGTATGTATGCCTAATTTGGATCCACCTATATGTATGCAAATTTTAAAAACTTTTTCAAAACATGATGCTCACATCCTAATTATACTTGCAGTTCTAAATTAATGTAATATTCTTGAAAAATCAAAATATTTTTCATCTAAGTTTTCCCATACTCTTATAGAATAAGAGAATAGTTCACCCAATTGTCACATCCAGAACCCTACCATCCATTATTAAATTCGAAATTTAGAAAAATCTAATTTTCCAAACTCGATTTCTTATGTTACGGAAAGGTATAAAACGGAAAAATTCACATCCTCCGTTTTTGTTTTTTAACCGTACTTTAATTTTTATATGACTATTCTATGAAGATTTCCTATTTTCCTATCCAAGCACAACCACATAAGAAAATTTCTTCCTTTTCTCAACTTACCTTGGAAGAATTTCATATTTATTCATCTTTTTCTTAAGATCTTTATTTTCTTTTCCCGTCACGTTTGTTGCTTTACTGATTTTTTTTTTTTTGAAACAAAAATGTGTGATCTTCTGAAGAGAAGAGAGCATATATATATATATATATATATATATATATATATATATATATATAATAAAATCAAAGATACAGAGTCCGACTATAGTACATAAGAATACAAGATAAAACCTAACACGGCTCTAGGGATGTAAGGATCATAGATAGATGAGCTATTCTCTTATTCTTATTGTTTCTTGTTAGTTAGCCTATTCTCTTTCTTAGCTTATTTGACTTAATCCAATTACTTAAGTTTATTATTTCAAATAAGCTTTTTATATTTTCAACTCAAACAGCATCCTACACAACTACTACTATGGGCCAAGAATCTTAGGACTTTGTGATCTCAGACAATTGCGAGTCCACAACACAGGATCTACCCACTTACTTGCCCTTTACTACTTAGTAGTCACTACTTGTCCCTGTTGTTGATTACTAGCCTATCCCTTTGTCTTTTTCTCAAGCAACAAACCTAGGTTTCTCAATGCTTATGCATTCTACGGGAAATTTTCCATTAGTTTAATATTAGCTAATCTTTGATCGGAAATTGGTAAGAGAATAATTCCCTAAGCATCAACCCCGAAGATCGAAATCAACATCAGATTGTTACTCAGAGAATCACTCAACTCTACCAATCTCTAGTTAGCTTCTAGTTCTTTAATTCATAGCCTTAACTTTATCTTGTTCTTTCTAGGCATTAACCCTTTCCTACCCCCATTCTTTTAAAAGTATGGTTTGGCCTTTTTGTTTGCATTGCATATTTCTTCCAAAAACTAAAAGTGGTAAAGCTTTTAACATTTTCTCAAAAACTTGCCTTTGCCAAACCATAAAAACATGTTACTAAGTAAAAATGCAAAACATTTTTTTTTCAAATCACAAAACTGGAGTAGACAAGGACAACTAATGGGTCACACTGTTTATACTACGATGTTAATCTAACTACTTGCTACAAGGTGCAAACATCTACTCTATTCTTAATTCCAGCAACTTATTTCGTCTACCCAAAAAATTCTTTTCTAAAACAATAAATAAAATTTTATTGTCAACCGAATAGAGATTTTAAAACATTCTTTTACAAAATGCAACATTTTGTATGCTTTACTTTTTAATCCTTTCATATATTATAGTATGAAAACTAATGAGCTATACATGCTCTACAACGTACACTTTTTCATGATAGAATTCTTTTAAAACAAGAAATCATTACTTTACAAAATATACCCCACTTTACTTTAAATCCTAATATGTAGTTTTTCAATTATGATTCCATCGTATCTCTTTCAAACATCAAAATACTTTTAAGATTGAAACTTGAAAACACCATAAATTCTCTTTTGCCAAAACATCTATAATTTCAAGTTCTTAAAAGTTAACCATTGGGTTGAACTCAAAGTAGGTCTCCAACTTAACTAGGCTTTCCTAAACATTTTTCCAAAGCCAATTCTCTCAACTATATATATTCCTAATCCATCTTCCACTTTTTAACCTTTTTCCAATTTATAAGATTTCACTTCTAAACCCACTAATCTGAAATACTAACATTTCAGTTTCTATTATATGGGATACATCTTTCTCTAATATCAAACATATTGTACACTTTCCAACCAAACCACCTAAGGGTCTCAAAATTTCTATGTTCATATCTATAGTGTACAAAAGGGATATCCCAACTCTTTCCATATTTTACTCTTTTGACTTAGTGGGCTCCTTTATGGATCTAGGTTTATATAATATATTTATATTTTTGAAAATACAAATACGCTCACTCATTATCTATATAGGAATCGTAAACCTATGCTCTGATACAAAATGTAACAACCCAGATTCTGACGAACCGATTTTTTTTAAGAATCCAATCCACCAAAACTCGAGTTGGTTGGTCTGGTATCCTACAGAAAAAGAAAGAGAAAAGAGATATGTCAGAGTTTGGAAAACACCTCACAGCGGAAGGAGTAAAATATAATATATTTAAAACATATCTTTACCTTAATCACAGTACTGCTAAATCGGTATTCCCATAGCTATAAGTCTTTGTCTAACCTACGAATGTTATGAGGAGGGGGTCAAAACATACGTTCTGTGTGAATGAATTTAAACTACACTTCTTGAATAATCCTACATATAATGTTCAGTTACATTTTCTTGGTTATTAGGTTGTTACCAATGTTAGCTGTAACATCCCAGATTTTCGGTCATTTAAATTGGGATATTTAAATCCGTTTATATATTATATATTGGAAATATAAAGGTTTATTTTATAAAATAGAGTTTGAATATATACAAAATTATAATATAATTAGAACGAGCTCAAAACGGCGCGACAGTTCATAATATTGAGTTTCGAACATTAATTGAATATACAAGATCCGATATAAATCGGATTTCAGTGAAACAAGAATCGTTTGAGTCTATATGATTATATCTTTCTAATGAAAAAGTAAAATTGAGATTTCATTGTATAAAGTGTAAGTTATGTCCAATTTAAATTTTCAGAAAATCGTTGTGGAATCGATTATAAACCGCAACGATAATTTAACATAATTAATTATTGGTTTCGAATTTGGACAAGATTCTTTTGAGGCGTAGTGATAATTTAATTTTTAGAATTTTACTGTAATTTTTAATTAATTAAATATTCATATTTTTATTTGGAGTATTTTGCACCCTATATCAATATTTTGGGTTTTCACAATATAAGTTTTGCTACCGATATGATTATATTTTTGTGATCGTGGGGCATTGCTTTTCACAACGGTATTTTTATTTTTGTCCATAATCTTTCATAAGCGGACGGGATTTACGTAACGGATACCCTACGTTCATGATATGCCATCACTCTTCATTCATTTATAACACCACCTTGAGTTTATAGTCGTACGTTTTGTGTAACACCCCGCCTCCGCTAGGGTCACTCGCAAAGGAATGCACTAGCTTTAGAGGGGCATTATTGGTAAACATGCACAGAAATATCACAAGACAGAACATATAAAATAGCGGAAGTAAAATCAAACTTTCATAACATGAATAAATAAGGTCTAAAGCCTTTTACATCAGAGTACATCAAAACCTGTCTTGCAATAGTAAAGAAGCATAAAGACATTTTCATAAATTATTCCCCAAGTAAAAACAGTAAAGTAGCCATTAGCCAAGAAAAGTCCAAGCCATCCATGATGACCTTCAAGCAGAAGAAGTCCGAACAAAACAACAGTATTTCCTACCTGTAACCTGGGGGGGGGAAACGGAAGAAAAGAGGCGAAACAAAACGGGTCAGTCAAAAAGACTGAGTAAGCCCTATCTACTATTAGCATAAAAACTAGTAAAGTTAACTGACATGAGAAACTGAGATGAACATAAGCATGATAACAAGATAGATAAGCTAAATCAAAATAACAGGATGAACTACTGAACTCAGATAAACTAAGGTGTCATGATAAATTACGATGTCAAGATAAAACAAGGTATCACATCGTCAGGTTTCTATCAAGTATAATATCCCCAAGATATCTGTCACGTATAACGCCCCATGATATCTATCCTGTATTTTACCTCTGCACCTACCGTACTAGTATCCTCACCGTGTCATGTGTTAACCAAGAATGACCCTCACTCAAAAGTCGTGTAATGGTCCATGTCAACCTAATATATCGCATATATAGGTTACTCAACTTGTATGTTTTATTCCATGTAAATGTTCAGTCCCTTGCCGTAGACCATACGGGCTTTCCCATGAGATTCTATATTACTTTAACATAGTTCCATGATCCTTAAGATCGGTTTGGACTGTTACCCTAAACCTAGCTAGGGTCTTCCAACATGAATTATTGTTTGTACAACTAGGACTTATGCTACCTAGGGCTGCTAGGGATTATGCTTACCTATTGCACGTTTTCGTATCTCGGTTTGGGTTCAACCACCTAGGGCCACTAAGGATTACGCTAATCGCCAACCGCGCCCTTTTTCCCACGCATTCATCGTGAATCGCTTTTCCATGACTGTATGCACATGTATCACATCGTGCCATCCGAGTCCTGTCACAGGGCAAATCAAGAAATACAGGACTCGGTCGGGAGCTTTCGATTTATCTGCCGATGCAGATGCTAAGGTCTGTTTTTCTTATACGTGGCTATGGTCCCACGAGACCACTCCCTCAACTAGTGAAAGACAAGACAGGATAAATCCTGTATGAGAACACAACACTGGCCAACCCACATCCAAGCCTTACCGCAACCATAATTAGATAGCAATTATGGTCTTTTGGGTGTTCTCTGCCTTTCCGTACGTACACGCTTGACCAAAGATGGTAGGTAGCCTGACGAAATGCTATCTAGGGTACGACCGTGTATCGTCGACTATCCCCTATCCATCCCCGTCTTTAGGTCGCTCGTATAGCAACCAAGGCATACTCTTGGTTCTTCTAACGCGGACCTTAACCTCTCATGAGCCTAGTATAATCACCTGGCAGCTCATAGAGGGATACCAAGAATATCCTCACGTTCCCCGAAGCCGCTGCTTCGTTACCCAGTTCGCTGGAGCCTTTATCTAAATCAGATACTTGCTCCTACTCGTATACTTAAACGATGACCTACCGTATCAGGTTACTCATCTATCTATGAACTGGTCTAAATTTCCTTGACTAAGAATCATTACTTAGTTATTCTTCAACTAAGGTTTACCACTTAGCATTGTTCCCGTTATCCTTGTTAACTACGGTTATCCACCTAATCCTAAGAACTAGGGTTTACATAATGGATTAAGTGTCACTTAAGTTCATGACTTAACCCGTCTACAAATCCTGTCAAAATTGGCTAAGTATCCAAGTTCAAGGCTTAACCCTACAAACCATGCTCAAGTTGGTTAAGTATATTAAGCAATTCACGACTTAACCTCGTCCAATTATCATTCTAGATTGGTTAAGTATATATTAACTTGACCCTATCAATTTACTTAGTCAAATCGGTCAAGTGTATTCAAGCGATTCGTGACTTAGCCTTATCATGTTTTCACGTTATATTGGTTAAGTATTGGTTAACTTAACCACAATAAATTAACGAGTTAGATTGGATAAGTATAGGTCACTTAACCACATCAATTCATCATGTTTAGATTAGTTAAGTGTTTAACTTAACCCCATTAAACTACCAAGTGGGATTAATTAAGTCTAGGCTAACTTAACCCCATCCGATTTCCATGTTTAGACTAGTTGAGTCTAATCTTAACCCCATTCGTTAACCATATTTTTCGGTTAAGCGTCATTAAGAAAACTTACTTAACCTTACCAAGTTATCGCATTGGATTGATTAAGTGTTGGTTAACTTAACCCCATCCACTAGTCATATAAAAATGGTTAAGTGTCATTAGGCAAATCAAGTTACTTAACCTACCCAACCTTGTCATGTTTTGTTAAGTATCATTAGCCTAATCAACTTACTTAACCCATTTGTCCATGTCATATTTGGTTAAGAGTCATTAATCAAATTAACTTAACCCTATCATGTGGCATTAATTACTTAATGCACCTTCACCTCTCACATTAGACTTCGTTGTGGTTACTAGTTAAGCCGGTCGGTTCCGGGTAGCTTTACACCACAACTTGGTCTAACCTCGGGTTCAAGCACAACATGACCAACTTCTCACATTGGGTCCTATTGTTTGCAACTACTAGTTAGGCCGGTCGGTTCCGGGTAGTTTTACGTTGCAAACTCAACCCAACCTCGAGTTGGCCACACTTATATTATCTAAGTGTCATGTCCATCATGTTTCCCAAAACATGTTACAAGTTTTCAAGCATTTGGGTAGACCTAACTTAATAGGTAAATTCCCAAAGGGTAGACCTAACTTAATAGGTAAATTCCCAAGCTTATGTTTTTATGCATACTTACATGTCAACTTCCATGTTATATTTCAAGTCATGTTTTCAAGTTGTATTTTCATGTCATTAGAAATTACCCATAACATAACCCAACGCTTTTAAACTCGCATATACGTTCGCGACAACGTAATGGATTAAAAGAAGAGACTTGCCAAAGGCATGACAAAAATGGATATTAAGCCACAAGTTAATCATGGTGGCAAATGAGGCACAAATGTGTTCATTAACTTGCATGTTACATTCTTAAGCCTCAAAACATGCATAAACCCAAACATGGCACATAAGCGAATCATGGTGACAAAAGATATGGAATGATGACTAGTAACTCGCATATATCATCATATAAGGGTCATGACTTCATATGCAAGTTGACATAAAGGTTATGAGGTTCTCATGTTGCCTAATGCAACATTTCAACATAAAGGTTGTAGCTTTTAGCTCACAAGATCAAGATAATGACTTCATAAACTTGCATGACATGATAGCATGTATCATACTCAATGATCAAACCCAAATGTGCAACATGAACATTTAACTTCAAAGTTAATATCTAAGAGTAGGGAAAGGGCTTACATTGCTATGAAGGCACAAAAGATATGACAAAGCCCTTATGCAATCAAATAGCCCCAAAATGCAAGCTCTAACATAAAAAACCTTGAGCCAAAATGATCAAAACCCTTGCTTTATGATGCAAAGATAGAAACTTGACTTGAATGCAAGCTAATGACACTCATACAAGCTTGAAAACACTTGTATGCATGGAAAATCTCTCATAGAAACTATTTAGAAATTTTATGAAGAGAGTGGAGGCCATGAGAGGTAAAATTTTGCCATAGTTTAGTTGCATGAATGAATAATGAGGATTTAGGATAGGTTAGGGTCTTATTTATAGATTAGGCAAGTGTTTTAGGCCATAGGATTAAACCTAGATTCAATCCAAGCCATCAAAGCATGTCTTGGGGGAAGAAGTCAAGTGTAGGAACCATCTAGGGCCTTTAGATTAAAGATGAACCATGAGAACCATCCAAATGCAAAATCTGCATTTGAGCGAATCGGCCCACGGGTTGACAGCCAAACACCCTGGATTAACCCCTAGTCGACCCAGCGGGTTCGGGTCGACCTAAAAAATCGGCCGGTTCGGTTATTCCCCTCTCCCAATTCGCTGTTTTGAACATTTTTGCATATTTATTTATTTAATTTTCAATTATATATATATATATATCAATATATATATTTCTCTGCACAACCCATTTCACTTAATTAAGTATACTTTAATTTGGGAATTTTTCGTGAAACTTCGCGAGGCCATATCTTGGTCATACGGACTCCGATTTTCGAAAACTCGGACTCTATTTCGCGTATTTTTCCGAGACGAACGCAATGGCATAGCCCGTTTCCCTTGATTCAGATTTTACAGTTTAATTCTGCCTCCATTTATGTTATAACAGGTTATTGAAAATACGGGTTGTTACATTCTCCCCACCTTTTAGGATTTCGTCCCCGAAATCTCCAAGTTAGGAAGAACATATCCTACCATCCATCATCCATCTACTCAAAACATCATCCACAAGCAACCATTGTCCTTAGATGATTTCTAATGTTGTATGAATATATGCAAAACGTGTGTGTACATGTTCCTTAGCTAATGCTAATGATCAGGCCTGAATAATCTTTCTAATGCAAAATATGTATAGTGCCATGAATCCAACATGTATGCAAATAGTCCTAGTCATATAGATACTATATGCGTGCACAATCATTCATTCATATGCAACAACCGCATGATAATTCATTCGATTTCACCCATAAACAAGTATAAATACTCGTGCATATGCAATATGAAATGTGACCGAGTCGAGCTAGTATCTAATGTGTATTCGCGCATCCACGAGCAACCACTTGCAACCATATCAATCATAACATGTTTCAAATACATGTTTACATCCATAGGGTTCTACCTATAGTTCCCTGAAACAGGGTCGAGAAGATAAACAGGACAAACTCCTTATAGGGTTTGTAACGGAGAATAGGACTGAGAGGATGTCCACAAAAGATAGCCTACAAGTAAGCTCTACAGAAAACAGGGATCAAGGATATACTCCCAAAAAGAGATATCATGCGCGTATCTAGTCTTTGACCATCAAAGTCATCTTTTAACTTCGCGATTTTGTAGCTTCTTATTCCTATTTCCATAACATGAGCTGGAACTCATTTCTTCGTCGCCTCTCGTTCCACTTGCACTTATCCTTTTCCTAGAATACTTGACGCAAACATGACTGCGTACTCATGATCTCATGCAAGCTTTCCAAAATTCACTAGTGAATCTTGGATCTCGTTTATATACTATAAGGCATTCCATGTAGAAGAACTTTCTCTTGAAAGTAAACAGATGTCAATCAGGTTATCATGCGCACTTACTAGGGTGATCTCTATAACCCATGCATAAATGAAGTAAACCATCCGTCTTATTGGCGAACACCACTCGATCGGGCTTCAAATTTCCAATAAAGGCATCAAGGGATTCTAAGTAACTAGTCATGACAGAACCTCAAAAAGGTTACCCGATACTTCGAGGGCATTACCAAGGCTAGTCAAAAGGTCTAACTACCCTCCTATCAAAACCGAGAGTGGCACCCCCTACTGGATAACCACTTCATCCCTAGAATCCATCCATAGCTTATAAACATAAGCATTATTTCCAAACTCAACACTTGGCATAGACATTCCCAAATCCAAACAAGTCATGTATAAATGGACTGATTCTCCAATAGGACTTTGAGACAAAAATGGGATTCTCTATTACGCTTGTACTTAAGGTGCAGAGACTCAACTATCGAAGCAGACTTAAATGATACGAACAACGAAGTCCTAACGGGATGATAGAGAAGAAAAGCTAAACCTTTAACAAGATCGTTACCCTCCTTCCGAGGTACTCTAGAAATGAGAGCATACTACTGCCCTCCCGATGATCTTGTCCTTGTCCCATAATACTTAACTATCCGCCCCGTTTTACCATGCCAAAGGTACTCTCTCGTCATGGGTTTCATTGTTCATCTTTCTCCCTCCTTTGAGGACTAAGCCATACCAACAAGTTGCTCATCCTTAAGCTCGTATCCTTTATCCTTCTTTCTCACGATCCTTTCTTATAACGCGGCCACTGGTCTCTCGAGAACCACCTCCATCGTATGGAAAGCACTTTCGTAGGTAGAAAAGACTAGTCGCAGTTAAAACTACTGTGACTACAGATGGAGGAAAGAAAGGAAAAGAGACTCAATTAAGGAAACAAGGATAGTGCTAATGGCCTTTAGGGAATAGCCTTTTTCTTTTAAAAGAAAATTTTCTTGAAAAATGCTTCTTTGTAAATGGTTTTTTTTTCAAATAGTTTTCAGAAGGTCTTTAAAAACTTTTGCCCAGTCTGGTAACCTTCTGCTCTGAAACCACGTGTAACACCCCGCCTCCGCTAGGGTCACTCGCAAAGGAATGCACTAGCTTTAGAGGGGCATTATTGGTAAACATGCACAGAAATATCACAAGACAGAACATATAAAATAGCGGAAATAAAATCAAACTTTCATAACATGAATAAATAAGGTCTAAAGCCTTTTACATCAGAGTACATCAAAACCTGTCTTGCAATAGTAAAGAAGCATAACGACATTTTCATAAATTATTCCCCAAGTAAAAACAGTAAAGTAGCCATTAGCCAAGAAAAGTCCAAGCCATCCATGATGACCTTCAAGCAGAAGAAGTCTGAACTAAACAACAGTATTTCCTCCCTGTAACCTGGGGGGAAACGGAAGAAAAGAGGCGAAACAAAACGGGTCAGTCAAAAAGACTGAGTAAGCCCTATCTACTATTAGCATAAAAACTAGTAAAGTTAACTGACATGAGAAACTGAGATGAACATAAGCATGATAACAAGATAGATAAGCTAAATCAAAATAACAGGATGAACTACTGAACTCAGATAAACTAAGGTGTCATGATAAATTACGATGTCAAGATAAAACAAGGTATCACATCGTCAGGATTCTATCAAGTATAATATCCCCAAGGTATCTGTCACGTATAACGCCCCGTGATATCTATCCTGTATTTTAGCTCTGCACCTACCGTACTAGTATCCTCACCGTGTCATGTGTTAACCAAGAATGACCCTCACTCAAAAGTCGTGTAATGGTCCATGTCAACCTAATATATCGCATATATAGGTTACTCAACTTGTATGTTTTATTCCATGTAAATGTTCAGTCCCTTGCCGTAGACCATACGGGCTTTCCCATGAGATTCTATATTACTTTAACATAGTTCCATGATCCTTAAGATCGGTTTGGACTGTTACCCTAAACCTAGCTAGGGTCTTCCAACATGAATTATTGTTTGTACAACTAGGACTTATGCTACCTAGGGCTGCTAGGGATTATGCTTACCTATTGCACGTTTTCGTATCTCGGTTTGGGTTCAACCACCTAGGGCCACTAGGGATTACGCTAACCGCCAACCGCGCCCTTTTTCCCACGCATTCATCGTGAATCGCTTTTCCATGACTGTATGCACATGTATCACATCGTGCCATCCGAGTCTTGTCACAGGGCAAATCAAGAAATACAGGACTCGGTCGGGAGCTTTCGATTTATCTGCCGATGCAGATGCTAAGGTCTGTTTTTCTTATACGTGGCTATGGTCCCACGAGACCACTCCCTCAACTAGTGAAAGACAAGACAGGATAAATCCTGTATGAGAACACAACACTGGCCAACCCACATCCAAGCCTTACCGCAACCATAATTAGATAGCAATTATGGTCTTTTGGGTGTTCTCTGCCTTTCCGTACGTACACGCTTGACCAAAGATGGTAGGTAGCCTGACGAAATGCTATCTAGGGTACGACCGTGTATCGTCGACTATCCCCTATCCATCCCCGTCTTTAGGTCGCTCGTATAGCAACCAAGGCATACTCTTGGTTCTTCTAACGCGGACCTTAACCTCTCATGAGCCTAGTATAATCACCTGGCAGCTCATAGAGGGATACCAAGAATATCCTCACGTTCCCCGAAGCCGCTGCTTCGTTACCCAGTTCGCTGGAGCCTTTATCTAAATCAGATACTTGCTCCTACTCGTATACTTAAACGATGACCTACCGTATCAGGTTACTCATCTATCTATGAACTGGTCTAAATTTCCTTGACTAAGAATCATTACTTAGTTATTCTTCAACTAAGGTTTACCACTTAGCATTGTTCCCGTTATCCTTGTTAACTACGGTTATCCACCTAATCCTAAGAACTAGGGTTTACATAATGGATTAAGTGTCACTTAAGTTCATGACTTAACCCGTCTACAAATCCTGTCAAAATTGGCTAAGTATCCAAGTTCAAGGCTTAACCCTACAAACCATGCTCAAGTTGGTTAAGTATATTAAGCAATTCACGACTTAACCTCGTCCAATTATCATTCTAGATTGGTTAAGTATATATTAACTTGACCCTATCAATTTACTTAGTCAAATCGGTCAAGTGTATTCAAGCGATTCGTGACTTAGCCTTATCATGTTTTCACGTTATATTGGTTAAGTATTGGTTAACTTAACCACAATAAATTAACGAGTTAGATTGGATAAGTATAGGTCACTTAACCACATCAATTCATCATGTTTAGATTAGTTAAGTGTTTAACTTAACCCCATTAAACTACCAAGTGGGATTAATTAAGTCTAGGCTAACTTAACCCCATCTGATTTCCATGTTTAGACTAGTTGAGTCTAATCTTAACCCCATTCGTTAACTGTATTTTTCGGTTAAGCGTCATTAAGAAAACTTACTTAACCTTACCAAGTTATCGCGTTGGATTGATTAAGTGTTGGTTAACTTAACCCCATCCACTAGTCATATAAAAATGGTTAAGTGTCATTAGGCAAATCAAGTTGCTTAAGCTACCCAACCTTGTCATGTTTTGTTAAGTATCATTAGCCTAATCAACTTACTTAACCCATTTGTCCATGTCATATTTGGTTAAGAGTCATTAATCAAATTAACTTAACCCTATCATGTGGCATTAATTACTTAATGCACCTTCACCTCTCACATTAGACTTCGTTGTGGTTACTAGTTAAGCCGGTCGGTTCCGGGTAGCTTTACACCACAACTTGGTCTAACCTCGGGTTCAAGCACAACATGACCAACTTCTCACATTGGGTCCTATTGTTTGCAACTACTAGTTAGGCCGGTCGGTTCCGGGTAGTTTTACGTTGCAAACTCAACCCAACCTCGAGTTGGCCACACTTATATTATCTAAGTGTCATGTCCATCATGTTTCCCAAAACATGTTACAAGTTTTCAAGCATTTGGGTAGACCTAACTTAATAGGTAAATTCCCAAAGGGTAGACCTAACTTAATAGGTAAATTCCCAAGCTTATGTTTTTATGCATACTTACATGTCAACTTCCATGTTATATTTCAAGTCATGTTTTCAAGTTGTATTTTCATGTCATTAGAAATTACCCATAACATAACTCAACGCTTTTAAACTCGCATATACGTTCGCGACAACGTAATGGATTAAAAGAAGAGACTTGGCAAAGGCATGACAAAAATGGATATTAAGCCACAAGTTAATCATGGTGGAAAATGAGGCACAAATGTGTTCATTAACTTGCATGTTACATTCTTAAGCCTCAAAACATGCATAAACCCAAACTTGGCACATAAGCGAATCATGGTGACAAAAGATATGGAATGATGACTAGTAACTCGCATATATCATCATATAAGGGTTATGACTTCATATGCAAGTTGACATAAAGGTTATGAGGGTTCTCATGTTGCCTAATGCAACATTTCAACATAAAGGTTGTAGCTTTTAGCTCACAAGATCAAGATAATGACTTCATAAACTTGCATGACATGATAGCATGTACCATACTCAATGATCAAACCCAAACTTGCAACATGAACATTTAACTTCATAGTTAATATCTAAGAGTAGGGAAAGGGCTTACATTGCTATGAAGGCACAAAAGATATGACAAAGCCCTTATGCAATCAAATAGACCCAAAATGCAAGCTCTAACATAAAAACCCTTGAGCCAAAATGATCAAAACCCTTGCTTTATGATGCTAAGATAGAAACTTGCCTTGAATGCAAGCTAATGACACTCATACAAGCTTGAAAACACTTGTATGCATGGAAAATCTCTCATAGAAACCATTTAGAAATTTTATGAAGAGAGTGGAGGCCATGAGAGGTAAAATTTTGCCATAGTTTAGTTGCATGAATGAATAATGAGGATTTAGGATAGGTTAGGGTCTTATTTATAGATTAGGCAAGTGTTTTAGGCCATAGGATTAAACCTAGATTCAATCCAAGCCATCAAAGCATGTCTTGGGGAAGAAGTCAAGTGTAGGAACCATCTAGGGCCTTTAGATTAAAGATGAACCATGAGAACCATCCAAATGCAAAATCTGCATTTGAGCGAATCGGCCCACGGGTTGACAGCCAAACACCCTGGATTAACCCCTAGTCGACCAAGCGGGTTCGGGTCGACCTAAAAAATCGGGCGGTTCGGTTATTCCCCTCTCCCAATTCGCTGTTTTGAACATTTTTGCATATTTATTTATTTAATTTTCAATTATATATATATATATCAATATATATATATTTCTCTGCGCAACCCATTTCACTTAATTAAGTATACTTTAATTTGGGAATTTTTCGTGAAACTTCGCGAGGCCATATCTTGGTCATACGGACTCCGATTTTCGAAAACTCGGACTCTATTTCGCGTATTTTTTCGAGACGAACGCAATGGCATAGCCCGTTTCCCTTGATTCAGATTTTACAGTTTAATTCTGCCTCCATTTATGTTATAACAGGTTATTGAAAATACGGGTTGTTACATTTTGCATTGAATGGTTTAATTAGAGCCATACCTTAATTAAATACACACCACTAGGAGACACAACAAATGGGCATCTATATTTATAGCGTTTGGAACTTTGGGTCTTGTTCCAACTTATTAAAACAGAAACAATGAAAGCTAGCAGACATGTTGTACAAACTAACAGTACATGCGAAGAGAAAATACACTGCAAAACTTTAACCCTCCAAAATATCAAGCTGACCTAAAGAAGATAATTTTCGATCTATTTGTACTACATGAATGGACAGAACGAAAGCGGCCACATGATTTTTTCAAAAAAAATAATTCATCCAATCTATTAGTATAGTCTGAACCTATATACAAATAAACAAAGGAAAATATCTTCATCTCCCCTCTATATAATTACTCCAGCTTCACAAGTATATATACAACATCCACTCTTTGTTCTTTCTACACAGGATTTCAACGCAGAAAAATCAGAACAATAAAAAAGCATGGATCGTCTCAGTTGAATATAACGAAAATAATAAATAAAGTGACAGGCTGTTTTTCTTTTCTAACATGCCAGTAAAAATGTACAGAACCTGCTTCCCATGTTCCTTCGTTTCAAAGCAACTTCACTATCCATCTAGTGAAATGAAACTGAAAAGAGAGCACACTGCAACTCTATTTCCTCTACGCTAGGGATACCAATGTAGGAAATGAAATCGACCTTATCTTCTTTCCCCTTTGTGTATATATACTGCGCTTTTTCCCCTCGCTTCCAGTAAACCAAAAAGGTTGCGTCCATTAATATATATCAAAAGCTTTTAAAATAAATACAATCACACACACATAAATTATAAAACAAAACCATGTGTATTGGAGATCCCAGGAAGCCTCCTTTAAGCCTCGCACTAGTTTTGAATGACTCGGTTAGTTATTTTCTTCACGTTTCTTTTGTTTCAGCGAGATCGGCAGTGGGTGGAAGCAAGAGAATGAAGCTATAATTCGTATAGTGCTCAGACCAACGACGAAGTTGGTGACAAGAGTTGCAGTGGCACGGCAAGGAGTGGGAAGGGAGACTGGTGAATACTGGAGAAGCGAGGTGGAGGGCGCGATGAGAAGGTCGGTGGTGGCTTTGGGTAGCTATGCTAATGGCGGATGAATGGAAGGGCAGTATATGAGGGACTGTCGTAGTTTTTTGGTCTGGACATGAGGAGAACATAGTTGGAATTGTGAGGTTGAGCTGCTGGCACGTTGGGTGATGTCGGTTATATGAGGAGTGGTGTAAGGAGTTGAAGTAGTGATTTCAGGGAGTGGAGGTTTGGTTTTAATGTGAAGGATTCGTGTAAAAGGCTTTGGGCCATGCGTAAGTAAAGAAGAAAAGAAAGGGTGGAGGACGTCGTCAACTTTGACGTGAAGAGAAGCTACAGTTTGGGGAAGTGTGCGAACGAATAGAAGAAATATTGTGGGAAGGAGAAGGGAAACCGTATGGAGGAAAAGGATTAGAAGTACAAGGCGGGTGGGCTCAGAAAACATTGGGCTTTTGGGCTTCTCAAAAAATAAAATATAAAAAAAATTAAAGGGAAGAAAAGAACATAGCATGCATGAGAAGAACGGATGGAGTTCAATATTGCATGAAAGCTTTGATAGGGAAAGTTGGCAGGAACGACCAACTCAAAACGCTGAGGAAGAATAAACAGTAAGCACGTTAATTTAGGATAAGCTAATCATATAATTTAATAATTATTTATTTAAATAAATTGTTATCGTGTAAACAACGTAACTTTTCTATACGTACATAGAATGGAATGAAACACGAGGCGAAGGAGCCGTGCCGACGAAGGCTACGCTGTTAAGCTAGTCTGATTGAAATCAAAAGCAGCGAAAAATTTGTATAATTTTAAACGGTCGTTTAAAATTAAATGAAACGACCAGATGTCATCGAAAAACAAGGTGAGTTAATTCTCACAATTTCTGGATTTCTATGATGTGTTAAATTCATATTAAAATATAATTTACCATTAATTATAACAACTGGATGATTGAATCCCATGATTGCTTCTTAAATGGTTGCCGACATCTATAGTATGTCACATTGGATGATTTATTTAAAATAATTGTTTCATAAACTGTTATCAAACATTTGTATGGTCTGTGATGCAAGAAAGAACGGGTTGGAAGGATCCGACCGGATTCCTCTAATATTTTTTTATGTTGTTTATATCACCCAAGTATGAACTGTTTACCACTAAAAACATTACATTATTTTTGAATGTTGATTATTGACTGGATATTGAATGTTGGATTGAAATTCAACGTTGTGTGTTGTTTTAATCAATAAACGGTATTGATTTGGTCATTGGCAGCAAATGATTTGAAACACTGTTTTAAGACGTTAATTCACCTTTAGGCGAATTGACATAATCGAAGTTATTAAATGTGTTTTATAATTGAAGTGAAGTTTCAAAATTTATTTCTATTTAAAATAAAAGCTTAAATTAAGACGATGTTTATAAATGGTTTTATAAAATAGTTATATAATATTTTGTGGCAATTGTAATAAGTTTTATCAGCATAGAAGTTGGATTTAACCTACGGGTTATTGTATTGAAAATAACTGTTTAAATAAAATAGTTAAGTAATATAATTAGATTAATTCATTTTAGTCTAATGAGAGAAGAATCATAATCAGTTTAGTAAATAACTGAAGTTTGGTTGACGAAGTCAACTGTTTAATTAGGGTTGATAAGTATATTAATCGTTCTTCGATTAATCTAATGAAATAGTTTAATAAATAATTAATTTCATTTTAATAATACGTCTTAATTATTATCTATCATCTTATTTAAGGATATTTAAATTTGTTATTGACTGATAAATCAATTTAATGAAATATTTATCATATCGATAAGCAATTAGTTAATCTATTTTTAATGAGGTAAATAAGGGGATTAATTATTTTAATAATGATTAAAGAAATTCACTTCTTAAATGGACGGGGATTAAGATGTGGTCGAGTTTAAGAATAAATCATGTAAAGGCGATGTTATACCAAAGTTATGGAGTAAGTGGTGAAGCTAATATGGCATTTTAGGAAAGTATACTTGAATAAAATGTAAAAGAGGTCTAGCTTGAGAATAATACGCCAAAAAAGGGATTGTTATTAAAAACATGTTTGGATAGACTGGTAAAGTGAATCGGTAGTAAAAGAGTTTATAGGTTTTAGCTTCAAACTTTTATCTATTTCAAAATAAGAACGTTGTCGATCAAGGTCTGAGAGGTAACTAAAATACCCCAACTTGAACGGCTTCACTATTATAAAGGAATGATATTAGTTTGAAACGGTAAGAGTATTGGAATTTGTATATTTCAAGGGAAATATGACAATGTTATTGTCGAGATTTTTAAAATGTTATTGAACTAGTGGATTTAAATAAAACAACGTAGAATTTAACATAAGGTAAACTCAAGCATGAATTAAGAATTGACTATTTTCCTTGAGTTAAGGATATATGGTGATTTCGCAAGGCAAAAAGGTAATATAAGAGATTGGCAAATATAAAGTGATGCTTTTGGATAAAGAATTTAAATGGGGTTTGGTAGATAAAGATATATATAATTTTTTTCAATGTAATGAAAATAAAATGAGATTTGATATAATAAGAATATGAAAATAATTTCTAAGAATAAATGAAATGGACTTGATAAATGAATCTAGATAAAGGATCCAAGCTGTCAATATACTAAACCGTACTGTGTGAGTCGATGTTTAGAAACCCGACTCTCAATGAATATATTATTGAACCTTTTAACATGTTGTTTCGAATAGACCGGGATGGGAACAAGACCCAAAACCACTTCGATCCAACATTGCGTATGGAACTAACTAAAAGGAAATGAAGATGGAGCATTAAAGACCATAGATCTTCATAAAATGGAAGAACTACTTATAATCTCTGGTTGGCCCCTTGAGATACATTGTGGTTCTGTCATGGTGATGCAGTAGGAGGGTGCCTTCAGTTCATCTTGTTCCTGGATGACGTGACGATGTGGAATCCAAAGCGAATGGTAGCCAGATGGTTCAAAAGTCAATTATAACCTCGAGCCTCATCAACCGGGGAATGACAAAAATCGGGCAGGCCGCATGGCTATGTAGGTCGCGCCCATTAGGGTGTATTGTCACCATCTAAATAATATTCATATTTGTTACTTCTTTCCTTTTCTGTATCTCCCGAGAAAACGGTAGCTGCGCAACCGTGGGTGACAGTATATTCGATACACTCAAGAGAAATGAGTGGTCGGTCATATGTGGGCTGGGTTAAAAGACGTTCTTGGTTAACCCAGTGTATTTGTCTCTAGAGATACATTATCGGCAGGTAGTCCCATACCTTGTCGTAGTCGGAATCCAATCTCTAGTAAGCGCCTGCGGTTTTGATTGTATACTATATATGTAGAGCGTGAGATGCAAGCGCTCTACTAGATGATATTTATTTGTGATTTGATAGACACTATCATAACATCAGAAAAGATATCGATTTCAAAAATGTTTTGGGTTATAGTAAGGTAAAAACCGTCCGTGTTTATGTGTGGACTGGTCTTACTATTATTCTTTCTTTCAAAAAAAAATTCAAAGTTAAACAAGTGTTGTGCTATGAATTTACCACTGAAAGTATTCCAGGCTAACCCGGTGAATTTTGTTTTAAATCAAATGTGCTCGGGTTAGACCGAGTATATTTACAGGTTAGGTATCGCTGGAGATTCGAGAGCTGGAAGCAGGAGGCTTCACTGTTAGTTATTCAAAGTTTATTTCCACTGTGTCTAATATATGATGTACTCTGATGATTGGTATGTATATATATATATATATATATATATATATATATATATATATATATATATATACGGTTCTTTTTGTATAAAGAGATTTGATATTATATTTTATTCGTTCCGTTGTGAGATTCTGATGTTCTTCTTCTTTTCTTCTATTCTAATATTTCTTTCTTTCCTCATCCTCTAATTTCTTTCTCATAACGTTCAGGTGTTTTTCGATGCTTGAATATCGTCATGGTGTTTATGTGTCGATTTTCGGGGTCGAAAATCCCTGGTCGTTACAGTGGTATCAGAGCATATGGTTTAGTAATAACCTTGGCTCTGTGGCGTAACTCAATAGAAAAGGGATTAGTAATATCCTAAATTGATTGTGAGTATATATATGAGTGTGCGTATTTGTATTTTGTTACAAAATTATTTTGGCCCAATTTATTCTACAAAGTAGTAATGTGAAATTTTCCTAAATTATTATATTAATCGACTAATATTGATTTGAGTTAGAATTCAGAGATGATTTTAAAATTGAAATGACCTAACCAGATGGGAATTTCAAATATGGAATTTGAAGATAAAAATTTCAATGTAAAGCTTAATTTGGAATCGAAGTGAATAATAAAGTTAAAAATGAAACACAATGATTTGGTTTGTTGATTATGCCTTTGTGTGATTGGATATTTTATTGGTTGATTGAATTGGTTTGGTTACTAAAAGGATTAACCAAGCAAGAATTTCAAATATGAATAAAAATTTGTCCTGGATATTGAGATAAGAATTGACATAAATCAATAGAATATATATGGAAATCAGTGAATTTAAATTCGTTGTTTGGGTCGTATGGTGGACTGTATAAATATAGATTTGAAATTAATATAAATTTAAACTTAGTTGAAACCAATTTGGAATAAATAAGTTGAATTTATTGAAACTAATTCAAGTTAATTGGCCTTGAATGAATAAATTGATTGAAATGGAATTGATCTAGTAGAAACCAATTGGTTAAATTGAATATGGAAGTAAGACTTAACCTGTTAAGTGAAACTGAATTGGATTTGGAAATCGAATGGATAATAATGAAAATCAATCGAATGTTAATTTATTAATATTAAAGCAAAATGAATGCAGGACCAGTGAGTATAATGTTGAATATAATTCAAACGATTTGGATGTCTGTTGGATATTGATCAAATGAGTTCGAATGGATGATTGAATAGACGATTGTAATTAAATTCAGCCATAATAAATTAGGAATAATATCGTTATGAAATGAAACAAGATTATTTTACCCTGTATTTGTTACTGGTATTGTAAGTGGAGATAAGTGCAAATACTAGACAGCTATGGGAATCGGCTTGATTACCAGGATTGAAGGGCAGATGGGAAAACAAAGATCAGTTAGTTGATTTACAGCAAAATTGGAATGTAGTTGCCTGACAAAAAGGTAAACCTTAGTATTGATTGGAGTGATTGATTTTATACCCATGTGTTGGGTAGCCATTTGGCTTTGGTTTTCTTTTGGAAAAATTGAGGCCCGAAGCGGTTGTTGCACTTGGACTGATCGAACCATGTAGAGGAGGTGCTGACGAAATTTTCAAAAATTTTAAGAGTTTGAATTCATTTGGCGATAACTCAAGAATAATCATTTAAAATAACTGGATTCAGAATATTCTTCTTACCTTGTAATTTCGGGGACGAAATTCTTTTAAGGGGGGAAGAATGTAACGTCCCAGATTTTCGGTCATTTATATTGGGATATTTAAATCCATTTATATATTATATATTGGAAATATAAAGGATTTTGTATCGAGTGTATTTTATAAAATAGAGTTTGAATATATACAAAATTATAATATAATTACAACGAGCTCAAAACGACGCGGTAGTTCGTAATATTGAGTTTCGAACTTTAATTGAATATACAGGATCCGATATAAATCAGATTTCAGTGAAACAAGAACCGTTTGAATCTATATGATTATATCTTTCTAATGAAAAAGGAAAATCGAGATTTCATCGTATAAAGTGTAAGTTATGTCCAATTCAAATTTTCAGAAAATCGTTGTGGAATCGATTATAAACCGCAACGATAATTTAATACAATTAATTATTGGTTTCGAATTTAGATAAGATTCTTTTGAGGTGTAGTGATAATTTAATTTTTATAATTTTACTGTAATTTTTAATTAATTAAATATGCATCTTTTTATTTGGAGTATTTTGCACCCTATATCAATATTTTGGGTTTCCACAATATAAGTTGTGCTACCGATATGATTATATTTTTGGGATCGTGGGGCATTGCTTTTCACAACGGTATTTTTATTTTTGTCCATAATCTTTCATAATTGGACGGGATTTACGTAACGGATAACCTACGTTCATGATATGCCATCACTCTTCATTCATTTATAACACGACACTTGAGTTTATAGCCCTACATTTTGCATTAAATGGTTTTAGTAGAGACATACCTTCATTAAATACACACCACTTGGAGACGCAACAAATGGGCATCTATATTTATGGCATTTGGAACTTTGGGTCTTGTTCCAACTTATAAAAAGATAAAAAATGAAAGCTAACAGACATGTTGTACAAACTAACAATACATGCGAATAGAAAATACACTGCAAAACTTTAACCCTGCAAAATATCAAGCTGACCTAAAGAAGATAATTTTCGATCTATTTGTACTACATGAAAGGATAGAACGAAAGCGGCTACATGATTTGTTCAAAAAAAAATTCATCCAATCTATTAGTATAGTCTGAACCTATATTCAAATAAACAAAGGAAAATATCTTCATCTCCACTCTATATAATTACTCCATCTTCACAAGTATATATACAACATCCACTCTTTGTTCTTTCTACACAGGATTTCAACGTAGAAAAATCAGAACAATAAAAAAAAACAAGGATCGTCTCAGTTGAATATAACAAAAATAATAAATAAAGTGACAGGCTGTTTTTCTTTTCCAACATGCCAGTGAAAATGAACAGAACCTACTTCCCCTGTTCCTTCGTTTCAAAGCAACTTCATTATCCTTCTAGTGAAATGAAACTGAAAAGAGAGCACACTGCAACTCTATTTCCTCTGCGCCAGGGCTACCAATATAGGAAATGAAATCGACCTTATCTTCTTTCCCCTTTGTGTATATATATTGCGCTTTTCCCCTTCGCTTCCAGTAAACCAAAACCGCTGCGTCCATTAATATATATCAAAAGCTTTTAAAATAAATACAATCACCCACACGCAAATTATAAAACAAAACCATATGTACTAGAGATCCCAGGAAGCCTCCTTTAAGCCTCGCACTAGTTTTGAATAACTCGGCTAGTCATTTTCTTCGCGTTTCTTTTGTTTCAGCGAGATCGGTAGTGGGTGGAAGCAAGAGAATGAAGCTTTAATACGTATGGTGCTCAGACCAACGACGGAGTAGGTGACAGGAGTTGCAGTGGCACAACAAGGAGTGGGAAGGGAGACTGGTGAATACTGGAGAAGCGAGGTGGAGGGCGCGATGAGAAGTCTCGTGGTGGCTTTGGTTAGCCGTGCTAACGAAGGAGGAATGGAAGGGCAGTATATGAGGGACTGTCGTAGTTTGTTGGTCTGGACATGAGGAGAAGATAGTTGGAGTTGTGAGGTTGAGCTGCTGGCACGTTGGGTGAAGTCGGTTATAAGAGGAGTGGTGTAAGAAGTTGAAGTAGTGATTTCAGGGAGTGGAGGTTCGGTTTTAACGTGAAGGATTGGTGTAAAAGGCTTTGGGCCTTGTGTAAGTAAAGAAGAAAAGAAAGGGTGGAGGACGTCGTCAGTTTTGATGTGAAGAGCAGTTACAGTTTGGGGAAGTGTGCGAACGAATAGAAGAAATACTGTGGGAAGGAGAAGGGAAACCGTATGGAGGAAAAGGATTAGAAGTACAAGGCGGGTGGGCTCAGAAAACATTGGGCTTTTGAGCTTCTCAAAAAATAAAATATAAAAAAAATTAAAGGGAAGAAAAGAACATAGCATGCATGAAAAGAACAGATGGAGTTCAAGGTTGCGTAAAAGCTTTGATAGGGAAAGTTGGCAGGAACGAGCAGCTCAAAACGCTGAGGAAGAATAAACAGTAAGCACGTTAATTTAGGATAAGCTAATCATATAATTTAATAATTATTTATTTATATAAATTGTTATCGTGTAAATAGTGTAACTTTTCTGTACATACACAGAATGGAACGAAACACGAGGCGAAGGAGCCGTGCGGACGAAGGCTACGCTGTTAAGCTGGTCTGATTGAAATCAGAAGCAGCAAAAATTTTGTTTAATTTTAAACAGTCGTTTAAAATTAAATGAAACGACCTGGTGTCGTCGAAAAACAAGGTGAGTTAATTCTCACGCTTTCTAGATTGCTATGATGTGTTAAATTCATATTAAAATATAATTTATCGTTAATTATAACAACTGGATGATTGAATCCCATGATTGCTTCTTAAATGGTTGCCGACATCTATAGTATGTCACATTGGATGATTTATTTAAAATAATTGTTTCATAAATTGTTATCAAACATTTTTATGGTCTGTGATGTAGGAAAGAACAGGTTGGAGGGATCCGACCGGATTCCTCAAATATTTTTGTGTGTTGTTTATATCACCCAAGTATGAATTGTTTACCCCTAAACAACATTACATTATATCTGAATGTTGATTATTGATTGGATATTGAACGTTGGATTGAAATTCAACGTTGTGTGTTGTTTTAATCAATAAACGGTATTGATTTGGTTATTGGCAGCAAATGATCTGAAACACTGTTTTAAGACGTTAATTCACCGTTAGGCGAATTGACGTAATCGAAGTTATTAAATGTGTTTTATAACTGAAGTGAAGTTTCAAAATTTATTTCTATTTAAAATAAAAGCTTAGATTAAGACGATGTTTAGAAATGGTTTTATAAAAATAGTTATATAAATTTTTTGGCAATTGTAATAAGTTTTATCAGCATAGAAGTAGGATTTAACCTACGGGTTATTGTTTTGAAAATAACTTTTTAAATAAAATAGTTAAGCAATATAATTAGATTAATTCATTTTAGTCTAATGAGAGAAGAATCCTAATCAGTTTAGTAAATAACTGAGGTTTGGTTGACAAAGTCAACTGTTTAATTAGGGTTGATAAGTATATTAATCTTTCTTCGATTAATCTAATGAAATAGTTTAATAAATAATTAATTTCATTTTAATAATACATCTTAATTATTATCTATCATCTTATTTAAGGATATTTAAATTTGTTATTGACTGATAAATCAATTTAGTGAAACATTTACCATATCGATAAGCTATTAGTTAATCTATTTTTAATGAGGTAAATAAGGGGATTAATTATTTTAATAATGATTAAAGAAATTCACTTCGTAAATGGACGGGGATTAAGAAGTGATCGAGTTTAAGAATAAATCGTGTAAAGGCGATGTTGTACCAAAGTTATGGAATAAGTGGTGTAACACCCCACCTCTGCTAGGGTCACTCACAAAGGGAATGCACTAGCTTTGGTGGAGCATTATCTAGGTAAAAAATACACAGAAATATTACAAGACAGAACATATAAAACAGCGGAAGAAGAACCAAATTTCATTGCTTTAAAATCTAGAAAGGTCTAAAGCCTTTTACATCAAAATGCTATTAAAAATCCATTACATTGAAATTTGTCTTGCAATTGTAAAGAAGCATAAAACCATAGTTATAAATCATTCCCCAATAAAGCAGCAAAGAAAGCCATAGCCAAGTGTAATATAAGCCTTCATGAAATAGCCTTAGAGCTTGGTAATATCCGAACTAAGTTGTGTTCCCTACCCTGTGAACCTGGGGGGGGGGGGGGGGAGAAAACAGAAGAAAAAGAGGCGAAACAAAATGGGTCAGTCATAGAGACTGAGTAAGTCCTAGTGACTTTCAGCATAAAAACAGGTAAAGATAACATGGCATGAATAAACTGAAAGTAAACATAAGGATGGTGACAAGATAGGCAAGTTAAACTAAGATAACAAGATAAACTACGGTAACAGGATAAACTAAGGTCACAAGAAAAACTAAGGTAACAAGATAAGCTACGTATAGCATCGCATGTTTAACATTCTCTGCACCAACTGTACTAGTATCCCAACATGTATCATCCTTTCCATGTATATGTACAGTCCCTTGCCGTATATCGTACGGGTTTCATCACGCATTTCTATACTACTTCAACGTAGTGCCACCATTCTTGAAATCGTTGGGACCGCCACCCTTGTTCTGGCTAGGTTTCCTTATCATGAGCTATCGCGTGTTCAACTGGGATTTATGCCACCTAGGACAACTAGGGATTATGCTACCTATTGAACGTTTACTAGATTCGTTTAGGGTTTATGCCACCTAGGACCACCAGGGATTATGCTACCTAACGAATTCCACGTAACGATCTATTAATCGATCGGCTCCCTACAATTCCTAGCTCGTTCATGTGTCTGTGTCATACGGCCTAATCACGAAATGTAGTCACCTGTGCTAGGTCCACCATAGGGTGTATCAAGCCCTATGGTGCCAACCATCAACAAGAATCAAGCACGCACAGATAAACCTACTGATGCCCAATGCCTGCTTTTTCTGCTCCGGAGTGTGTGCACGCCCGCACTCCGTTAGAACCTACACTGGCGCACCCACACAGCCGTCGTTCTGGTCGCTTACAATCATCCCAGTAATCATGCCCAACCCTGCCTAGTTCTAGGGTACCATGATACATCTAATGTGTTACTGCTGAAAAGGACCGCGTAAGTAGGGTTTCCGTCTAGTAGGTTAAGTATTGTCATTAAAATTCGAGACTTAACCCCATCGGTCTAGCATGTCCAATTGGTTAAGTGTTGTCCTTCAAGTTCATGACTTAACCCGTCTACATGTCATGTCAAATTGGCTAAGTGTTGTCATTTAAGTTCATGACTTAGCCCCACGAATCATGTGCCAAGTTGGTTAAGTATATTCAAGCGGTTCATGACTTAACCCTATCAAGTCATCATGTCAAATTGGTTAAGTATATTCAAGCGGTTCATGACTTAACCCTATCAAATCATCGTGTTAAATTGGTTAAGTATATTCAAGCGGTTCAGGACTTAACCCTATCAAGTCATCGTGTCAAATTGGTCAAGTATATTCAAGCGGTTCAGGACTTAACCCTATTAAATCATCGTGTTAAATTGGTTAAGTATATTCAAGCGGTTCATGACTTAACCCTATTAAATTGTCGTGTTCAATTGGTTAAGTATATTCAAGTGGTTCAGGACTTAAACCTATCAAGTCATCGTGTCAAATTGGTCAGGTATATTCAAGCGGTTCATGACTTAACCCTATCAAATCATCGTGTTAAATTGGTTAAGTATATTCAAGTGGTTCATGACTTAACCCTATCATATGAAATTAATTCATTAATGCACTTCAACCTCTCACATTAGACTAACTATTGTGGTTACTGGATCTGCCGGGCGGTTCCGGGCAGATTTACACCACAACATAGTCTAACCTCCGGTTTTACGTGCGATATGACCAACTACCCACATTGGATCCTATTGTTTGCAGCCACTAGATTTGTCGGGCGGTTCCGGGCATATTTACACTGCAAACTCAACCCAACCTCGAGTTGGCCATTTTCAAATTTATCTAATTATCATGCCCACATTCAAGTTTTCATGTCAAAATTCATGTCGAGTTTTCATGTCATGTTTCATGTCAAATCGTGTCAAGTTTTCAAGGCAAGTTTCATATCAAGTCGATGTCAGGTTCGTGTCCATATCCAGGTTCAAGTTATAACAGCGTTCATGTTTCAAGTTTTGCCTATTATCGAGTTCATAATTCATGTTCATAACCAATTCATGTTTTTCCTAATCTACCCAAATCGTATTCCCTTCGCACGTGAACGTGAATCGATCTCTTCTACAAATAAATCCAAATCTCGAAATAGAGGGAATAGCATCAAAACTATGATAGGCAAAAGGGACAAGCATAAATCAATAAAAGTGGTTACAAGTCTAGCATGACATAACTTGAGATAATTGGTTACAACATCACTGGCATATAGGATTTCAAATCTAGCAAGATAAGGTGATAGTCATGGTAAACGCTGACATAAAAGAATAGGCATGCAAAGGCAAGCCAAATACAAGAAAAAAGGATCCAATGGTCTTGGTGTACATAATAGTGAATAAACTAAGCAAGTCACACCTTCGGTATGAGATCCAATAAACTGCAAATTCGGCATACAACATCAGTTTCAATAAACTATAATATTCCCAGGTAATTAACCCCGATAGTCATAGTCATGGTCATAGGTAGAAATCTCATAATTAAGAATCCTAAGCGATTAATCACAATAGTCATGGTTAATTATCCAAAATAGTTCTAGGCAATAGTCATAGGCAATTAACAGTAATAGTTTCAAGGTAATGGTCATAGATAATGGCCTTATGTTCATAATCATAGATAATAATTCTCATAGTCAGGAGTCATAGTTGATTATCCACAATTGTCCTTGTCATAGTTATAGGCAATAGTCTTTCGTTCACCGTCATAGGCATAGGCTTAGTCTTATTAGTCATAGGCAGTCTTATGTTCACTGTCATAGTCATTGGCATGGTCATATTAGTCATAGGCAGTCTTATGTTCTCAGCCATAGTCCTTGTCCATTAACAATAGTTTCAACGTCATAGGCATGTTAAGGTTATAAACACGAGAGAGTGTGATTTACAACATGAATAGGTCTATTCACGAAAGTCAAGATCCCAGACGAAAAAGAATAGATACGAATCAATTACCATACATAGATCCAATTCCAATTTACAACATGGATATTAAGTTTACAACTTTTATCTAAAAGTAACTTGAACTTACAGTGCGTGGATCGAGAATTAGAAAGCAGAATTTGATTGTTGAATCTCTATTTGATCGATTGTGTTCCAATTGAAATCCCCCAATTTGCAAATCCCTAAGCGTAGTCTTGATGGTGAAGGAGCAGTCCTTTTTCTTCCTTTTTATCTTATTATTTTGATTATCTTAGAAGCAGCATAAGGACAGAAAGAAATGGTGTGGAGAAAATGAGGCTAGGGGGCTGTTTATATAGGGTTAGGCAGACAAATCTGGTCAGAAAACGAGCCTAAATACATTAGAATGCATCTGGTTCAGAAAAGTGGTTCGGGAGGCAGGTCGACCCCCAGGTCGACACTATGGTCGACCTGGTCCCTGGGAGGTCGGCACTATAATCGACCCCCCAGGTCGACCTGGTCCCTGGGCAGGAATTTTCCCGCCTAGCCTGTTCCGGGGTTCGAATTCGAATTTCGAGCTGTTTTTGATTCTGAAAATCCCTGAAACTTCGGAGGGTCATATCTCCCTCATACGGACTCCGATTTTCAAAAACTCAGATATTTCATGTAAAATTTCGAGTCGAACGCAATGGCGCAACCCATTTCCCTTGATTCTTGTATTAAAAATTAATTCTGCCTTGATTTCTTGTTTTAACATGTCATAAAAATACGGGTTGTTACATTCTCCCCTCCTTAAAGGATTTCGTCCCCGAAATCTTCAAGTTAAGAAGAATGTGTCCTACCATCCAATCATCCATCTATGCAATCATCAATCACAGGCATCCATTGTCCTTAAGAGATTTCTAATGTTGTATAAATATATGTAGAAAGTGTGTGTATATGTTCCTTATCTAATGCAAATGATCAGGCCTGATTGATCTTCTTAATGCAAAATATGTTTAGTGCCATGAGTCCAACATGTATGCAAATAGCCCTAATCACATAAACACTATATGTGTGCTCAAACATCCATCCATATGCAACATTCACATGATAACACATTCAATTTCATCCATAAACAAGTATAAACATTCATGCATATGCAATATGAAAATGTGTCTGAGCCGATCTAGTGCCTAATGTGTGTTATGCAACCACGAGCAACCACTTGCGACCACTTGCAACCGCTTGCAACCATCAATCATAACATGTCTCAAACACGTTTTTCACTTAATTGTTCCTACCTAAAGGTATAGTCGAATGATAGAAGCAAGTAAAAACTTTGTGCCTATTAGGCAATGTCAAAGCTGGAAATCTACGTCACATATATACTAAATAGGAGAAGAACTCCCTAAGCACCATCCCCGAAGACCGAAATCAACATCAGGCTGACACCCAAAGAATTACTCAACCCAACGGATACCCTCAAGCCCCAACATGTATCACTAACAGATGATCCCTATGGGGTTTTGCAACAGAAATAGGATTGAGAATAGGACCGAGAGGTTATACTTAAAAGATAGCATACAAGTAAGCTCTACAGGAAAAGAGGGATCAAGGATATACTCTTAAAAAAAGATATGATATGTGTATCTTGTCTTCAATCTTCTGAGTCGCGTTTCCTTGAGCTTAACTCCATTGTGCTTTCACCGTCTTTAACTTCACAATTCTCGTAGCTTCTTAATTCTTGTTTCCAAAATATGAGTTAGAACTCATTCCACTGTTGCCTCTCGTTCCACTTTTACTTATTCTTCTTTCTAGTATACTCGGCTTAAACATAACTGCGTACTCATGGTTTCATGCAAGCTCTCCAAAATTCACTAGTGAATCCTGGATCTCATTCACTTACTAGAAGGTATTCCACATAAATGAATTATCTCTTGAAAATAAACAAATGCCAACCATGTTGCCAAGTGTACTTACTAAGGTGATTTTCTATAACTCATGCATAAGCGAGATAAACCATCCGCCTTAGTGGCGAACACTACTCGAGCTGATCGATAAATGTATCAAGAGATTCCTGGTAACTAAACATGGCAGAACCCTAAGGGTTACACTAGACTTCGAGGGCAGTACCAAGGCAAGTCAAGTGTCTAACTACCCTCTTTTCATACTCGAGAATGGCACTATTACTGGACAACAACTCCATCCCTAGAATCAACCCATAGCACAAAAACATAAGCATTACTTCTAAACTCAACACTTAGCATAGACATTCTCAAATCCAAACAAGTCATGAATAAATGAGCCGATTCCCCAACAGGATTTGAGACAAAAATGGGATCCTCTACTACGCTAGTACTAAGGTGCAGAGACTCAACTATCGAGGCAGAATCAAAAGGATGCGATGTATAAAAACAAAGTTCCCACGGTATGATAGAAAAGAGAAGATAAACCTTTAACAGAAACATTACCACCTTTCTTAGGTATGCTAGTAGTGAGAGCATAAAAATTGCCCTCTCGACGATCTTGTTCTTTGCCCTTGTCCTTGTCCTATGATACTTAACTACATGTCCCTTTTTACCATACCAACGATGTCCTTTCTTGTCATGGGTTTTATTATTCTTTTACTTTGACCTCTTCCCTTTCACTTTTTCCTCCTTCGTGGATTACGCCTGATTAACAAGTTTCTCATCCTTAGGCTTGTGTTCTTTATCCTCGTTCTTACTATCCTTGTAAAGTTTCTCGAAAGCTACTTCCATCGCACGGCAACCCTACAAAGCTTGAGATAAGATTAGTCGCAGGTAAAACTACTGCGGCTACAGATGGAGGTTGGACACTACTTTGCCCTCCGAAATGCGTCGCATGCCTACAAACTATGGCTGAAAAAGAAAGGGAGAAGAGACTCAAGGAGAGAATCAAAAGATAGTGCATATGGCTTTGGGGAATAGCCTTTTAAATAAAACAAGATTTTTCTTGAAAAATGCTTCTTTGTAAACGGTTTTGAAAATAATTTCAGAAGGTTTTAAGAAAATTTTGCCCAGTCTGGTAACCTTCTGCTCTGATACTAAATGTAACACCCCACCTCTGCTAGGGTCACTCACAAAGGGAATGCACTAGCTTTGGTGGAGCATTACCTAGGTAAACATACACAGAAATACTACAAGACAGAACATATAAAACAGCGGAAGAAGAACCAAATTTCATTGCTTTAAAATCTAGAATGGTCTAAAGCCTTTTACATCAAAATGCAATTAAAAATCCATTACATCGAAATCTGTCTTGCAATTGTAAAGAAGCATAAAACCATAGTTATAAATCATTCCCCAATAAAGCAGCAAAGCAAGCCATAGCCAAGAGTAATCCAAGCCTTCATGAAATATCCTTGGAGCTTGGTAAGATCCGAACTAAGTTGTGTTCCCTACCCTGTGAACCTGGGGAGGGGGGAGAAAATGGAAGAAAAAGAGGCAAAACAAAATGGGTCAGTCATAAAGACTGAGTAAGTCCTAGTGACTTTCAGCATAAAAATAGGTAAAGATAACATGGCACGAATAAATTGAAAGTAAACATAAGGATGGTGACAAGATAGGCAAGTTAAACTAAGATAACAAGATAAACTATGGTAACATGATAAACTAAGGTCATAAGAAAAACTAAGGTAACAAGATAAGCTATGTATAACATCGCATGTTTAACATTCTTTGCACCAACTGTACTAGTATCCCAACATGTATCATCCTTTCCATGTATATGTACAGTCCCTTGCCATATATCGTACGGGTTTCATCACGTATTTCTATACTACTTCAACGTAGTGCCACAATTCTTGAAATCATTGGGACCACCACCCTTGTTCTGGCTAGGTTTCCTTATCATGAGCTATCGCGTGTTCAACTAGGATTTATGCCACCTAGGACCACTAGGGATTATGCTACCTATTGAACGTTTACTAGATTCGTTTAGGGTTTATGCCACCTAGGACCACTAGGGATTATGCTACCTAACGAATTCCACGTAACGATCTATTAATCGATCGGCTCCCTACAAGTCCTAGCTCGTTCATGTATCTGTGTCATACGGCCCAATCACGAAATGTAGTCACATGTGCTAGGTCCACCATAGGGTGTATCAAGCCCTATGGTGCCAACCATCGACACGAATCAAGCACGCACAGATAAACCTACTGATGCCCAATGCCTGCTTTTTCTGCTCCGGAGTGTGTGCACGCCCGCACTCCGTTAGAACCTACACTGGCACACCCACACATCCGTCGTTCTGGTCGCTTACAATTAGCCCAGTAATCCTGCCCCACTCTGCCTACTTCCAGGGTACCATGATACATCTAGTGAGTTACTGCTGAAACGGATCGCGTAACTAGGGTTTTCGTCTAGTAAGTTAAGTATTGTCATTTAAATTCGAGACTTAACCCCATCGGTCTAGCATGTCCAATTGGTTAAGTGTTGTCCTTCAAGTTCATGACTTAACCCGTCTACATGTCATGTCAAATTGGCTAAGTGTTGTCATTTAAGTTCATGACTTAGCCCCACGAATCATGTGCCAAGTTGGTTAAGTATATTCAAGCGGTTCATGACTTAACCCTATCAAGTCATCATGTCAAATTGGTTAAGTATATTCAAGCGGTTCATGACTTAACCCTATCAAATCATCGTGTTAAATTGGTTAAGTATATTCAAGCGGTTCAGGACTTAACCCTATCAAGTCATCGTGTCAAATTGGTCAAGTATATTCAAGCAGTTCAGGACTTAACCCTATTAAATCATCGTGTTAAATTGGTTAAGTATATTCAAGCGGTTCATGACTTAACCCTATCAAATTGTCGTGTTCAATTGGTTAAGTATATTCAAGTGGTTCAGGACTTAAACCTATCAAGTCATCGTGTCAAATTGGTCAGGTATATTCAAGCGGTTCATGACTTAACCCTATCAAATCATCGTGTTAAATTGGTTAAGTATATTCAAGTGGTTCATGACTTAACCCTATCATATGAAATTAATTCATTAATGCACTTCAACCTCTCACATTAGACTAACTATTGTGGTTACTGGATCTGCCGGGCGGTTCCGGGCAGATTTACACCACAACATAGTCTAACCTCCGGTTTTACGTGCGATATGACCAACTACCCACATTGGATCCTATTGTTTGCAGCCACTAGATTTGTCGGGCGGTTCCGGGCATATTTACACTGCAAACTCAACCCAACCTCGAGTTGGCCATTTTCAAATTTATCTAATTATCATGCCCACATTCAAGTTTTCATGTCAAAATTCATGTCGAGTTTTCATGTCATGTTTCATGTCAAATCGTGTCAAGTTTTCAAGGCAAGTTTCATATCAAGTCGATGTCAGGTTCGTGTCCATATCCAGGTTCAAGTTATAACAGCGTTCATGTTTCAAGTTTTGCCTATTATCGAGTTCATAATTCATGTTCATAACCAATTCATGTTTTTCCTAATCTACCCAAATCGTATTCCCTTCGCACGTGAACGTGAATCGATCTCTTCTACAAATAAATCCAAATCTCGAAATAGAGGGAATAGCATCAAAACTATGATAGGCAAAAGGGACAAGCATAAATCAATAAAAGTGGTTACAAGACTAGCATGACATAACTTGAGATAATTGGTTACAACATCACTGGCATATAGGATTTCAAATCTAGCAAGATAAGGTGATAGTCATGGTAAACGCTGACATAAAAGAATAGGCATGCAAAGGCAAGCCAAATACAAGAAAAAAGGATCCAATGGTCTTGGTGTACATAATAATGAATAAACTAAGAAAGTCACACCTTTGGTATGAGATCCAACAAACTGCAAATTCGGTATACAACATCGGTTTCAATAAACTATAATAGTCCCAGGTAATTAACCACGATAGTCATAGTCATGGTCATAGGTAGAAATCTCATAATTAACAATCCTAAGTGATTAATCACAATAGTCATAGTTAATTATCCAAAATAGTCATAGGCAATTAACAGTAATAGTTTCAAGGTCATGGTCATAGATAATGGCCTTATGTTCATAATCATAGATAATAATTCTCATAGTCGAGAGTCATAGTTGATTAGCCACAATTGTCCTTGTCATAGTTATAGGCAACAGTCTTTCGTTCACCGTCATAGGCATAGGCTTAGTCTTATTAGTCATAGGCAGTCTTATGTTCACCGTCATAGTCATTGGCATGGTCATATTAGTCATAGGCAATCTTATGTTCTCAGTCATAGTCCTTGTCCATTAACAATAGTTTCAACGTCATAGGCATGTTCAGGTTATTGACACGAGAGAGTTTGATTTACAACATGAATAGGTCTATTCACGAAAGTCAAGATCCAAGACAAACAAGAATAGATACGAATCAATTACCATACATAGATCCAATTCCAATTTACAACATGGATATTAAGTTTACAACTTTTATCTAAAAGTAACTTGAACTTACGGTGCATGGATCGAGAATTAGAAAGTAGAATTTGATTGTTGAATCTCTATTTGATCGATTGTGTTCCAATTGAAATCCCCCAATTTGCAAATCCCTAAGCGTAGTCTTGATGGTGAAGGAGCAGTCCTTTTTCTTCCTTTTTATCTTATTATTTTGATTATCTCAAAAGCAGCACAAGGACAAAAAGAAATGGTGTGGAGAAAATGAGGCTAGACGGCTGTTTATATAGGGTTAGGCAGACGAATCTGGTCAGAAAACGAGCCTAAATACATTAGAATGCATCTGGTTCAGAAAAGTGGTTCGGGAGGCAGGTCGACACTATGGTCGACCTGGTCCCTAGGAGGTCGACACTATGGTCGACCCCCAGGTCGACCTTGTCCCTGGGCGGGAATTTTCCTCCCCAGCCTGTTCCAGGGTTCGAATTCGAATTTCGAGCTGTTTTTTATTCTGAAAATCCCTGAAACTTCGAAGGGTCATATCTCCCTCATACGGACTCCAATTTTCAAAAACTCCGACTCTATTTCATGAAAAATTTCGAGACGAACGCAATGGAGCAACCCGTTTCCCTTGATTCTTGTTTTAAAAAATAATTCTGCCTTGATTTCTTGTTTTAACATGTTATGAAAATACGGGTTGTTACAAGTGGTGAAGCTAATATGGCGTTTTAGGTAAGTATACTTGAATAAAAATTAAAAGAGGTCTAGCTTGAGAATAATACGCCAAATAAAGGGATTGCTATTAAAAACATGTTCGGATAGACTGGTAAAGTGAATCGATAGTAAAAGAGTTGATAGGTTTTAGCTTCAAACTTTTATCTATTTCGAAATAAGAACGTTGTCGATCAAGGTCTGAGAGGTAACTAAAATACCCCAACTTGAACGGCTTCACTATTATAAAGGAATGATATTAGTTTGAAACGGTAAGAATGTTGGAATTTGTATATTTCAAGGGAAATATGACAATGTTATTGTCGAGTTTTTTAAAATGTTATTGAACTAGTGGATTTAAATAAAACAATGTAGAATTTAACATTGGGTAAACTCAAGCATGAATTAAGAATTGACTATTTTCCTTGAGTTAAGGATATATGTGATTTCGCAAGGCAAAAAGGTAATATAAGTGATTGGCGAATATAAGGATAAAGAAATGAAATGGGGTTTGGTAGATAAAGATATATATAATTGTTTTCAACGTAATGAAAACAAAATGAGAATTGATATAACAAGAATATGAAAATGATTTCTAAGAATAAATGAAATGGACTTGATAAATGAATCTAGATAAAGGATCCAAGCTGTCAATATACTTAACCGTACTGTGTGAGTCGATGTTTAGAAACCCGACTCTCAATGAATATATTATTGAACCTTTTGACGTGTTGTTTCGAAGAGACCGGGATGGGAACTAGACCCAAAACCACTTCGATCCAACGTTGCATACGGAACTAACTGAAAGGAAATGAAGATGGAGCATTGAAGATCATAGATCTTCATAAAATGGAAGAACTACTTATAATCTCTGGTTGGCCCCTTGAGATACACTGTGGTTCTGTCGTGATTGGAATCTATAGATTACAAGGACTTCTCGCTACTGATCCTTGGGGTGATTCTTGTGTAAGGATGCAGTAGGAAAGTGCCTTCAGTTCATCCTGTTTCTGAATGACGTGACGATGTGGAATCCAGAGCGAATGGTAGCCAGATGGTTCAAAAGTCGATTATAACCTCGAGCCTCGTCAACCGGGGAATGACAAAAATCGGGCAGGCAGCGTGGCTATGTGGATCGCGCCCATTAGGGTGTATTGTCACCATCTAGAGAATCCATTTCTGTATCTCCCGGGAAAACGGTAGCTACGCAGCCATGGGTGAGAATATATTCGATACACTCAAGAGAAATAAGTGGTCGGTCATGTGTGGGCTGGGTTGCAAGACGTTCTTGTTGAACCCAGTGTATTTGTCTCTAGAGATACACTATCGGCAGGTAGTCCCATACCTTGTCATAGTCGGAATCCAATCTCCAATAAGCGTCTGCGGTTTTGATTGTATACTATATATGTAGAGCGTAAGATGCAAGCGTTCTACTAGATGATATTTATTTGTGATTTGATAGACACTACCATAATATCAGAAAAGATATCGATTTCAAAAATGTTTTGGGTTATAGTAAGGTAAAAACCATCCGTGTTTATGTGTGGACTGGTCTTACTATTATTCTTTCTTTCAAAAAAAGATTTTCAAAGTTAAACAAGTGTTGTGCTATGAATTTACCACTGAAAGTATTCCAGACTGATCCGGTGAATTTTGTTTTAAATCAAATGTGCTCGGGTCAGACCGAGTATATTTACAGGTTAGGTATCACTGGAGATTCGAGAGCTGGAAGCAGGAGGCTTCACCATTACTTATTCAAAGTTTATTTCCGCTGTGTCTAATATATGATGTACTCTGATGATTGGTATGTATATCTATATACAATTCTTTTTGTATAAAGAGATTTGATATTATATTTTATTCATTCCGCTGTGAGATTCTGATGTTCTTCTTCTTTTCTTCTATTCTAATATTTCTTTCTTTCTTTCCTCATCCTCTAATTTCTTTCTCATAATGTTCAGGTGTTCTTTGATGCTTGAATATCGTCATGGTGTGTCGATTTTCGGGGTCGAAAATCCCCGGTCGTTACATTAGCTCTTTAAGCTATACTTGTCCATCCACTAGTAGATTAACCTAATACAATGTATACGTAGTTATCCCCTACTTATGTGCTCTTTTCATGTGTACGCAGTCCCTTATCCAACTCGTGTCATCTTGTCATATGTACGTAGTTCCTTATCCAATGTCGTACATCGTACGGGCTTTCATGTGTGTGTGTGTCTATATATATTCTCACTACGTCTGCGTAAACCACCATTCCTGTGTTGCGTAAGCGTTTGGACTTCCAACCTAGGTCTTGCTAGGTTCTGTTATCGAATACTACCTAGATCCAATTAGGGTTTACCATCGAGTGTTACCTAGGTCCAACTAGGGTTTACTTTATCGAACGCTTCCTAGGTTCAACCAGGGTTTATGCTACCTAAACCAACTAGGGTTTACGCTACCTATAGAACAATGCCCTTTAGTCTAGGACACACTACCCCGAGTGATATGCGTTCCTAGACTTTACGTCCCAACCGTATCATTAAACGTGCTAGATATCTAGTTGCACATGTCCTCTATATGTGCAGCCCGAGTCCTGTGGCAGGGCAAATCAAGAAACACGGAACTCGGTCGGGAGCTTTAAGTTATCTGCCGATGCAGATGCTAAGGTCTGTTTTTACTGTGGCTATGGTCCTACTTGGCCCCTCCTTTAACTAATGAAAGGCACCCAAGAATATCAAGAATGAGAACTATACACAGGCCCTATATGCCCCCACAAACCTATTGGCCAACCTCACCCATAACTAGATAGCAAGTATATGGTCTTTTGGAGTTCTCCGCCTTCCTGTTTTTCGTGCTCGACTGACTCAAGATGGTAGGTAGCCGACGACGTGCTATCACAGGGCCAACTGGTTATTGCCAACTCACGCTGGTCCATCCTAGTCTTTTTTGGTTGCCTTATTATTGCAACCAAGGCATACTCTTGGTTCTTCTTACACAGACCTTAACCTCTGTGAGCCCAGGCGGATCATCTGCATTTTCACAGAGGGATACCAAGAGTATCCTCACGTCCCCTTGAAGTCGCGTTCTTCGTAACCCAGTCCGTTGGAGCCTTCTATATGATCAAATGGACGTACGCTCCCCCTCGCGCCCTACGGCACTGTGATGATCTACCGAGTTTGGTTATTCATCCCCTATCGTATGGACTGGTCCAAGCGCCTTAGTTTTATATGTCATTAGACCCTAAGTCTAACCATTTATTTCGCGCTTGTGCTACCTCGTCAATTTTCTCATTTAACTTGGTTATTCACATTACCTTCCTTTTTCGTATTTACCAAGTTACCCTTGCTTATTAATTCAATTTATACTTAACTCACTTAAGTCTATTAATAAGCCCACAACATGTTATTTTCCAATTTCATAAACTATTCCCTTTTAGGGTTACAACAACATGTTATACTTAATTCATAGTTAAGTATGCCTTATCCCACATATATATTGATTAGGAGAATAACCCCCTAAACACCAGCCCCGAAGACCGAAATCAACATCAGATTGGCACCCAGAGAATTACTCAACCCAACCAACATATATGATTCTAATTTACTTCTTTTCCGTTCATATAACTTATAACATTTTTAATTTCACATTTCTCCTTCCCAAACCACTTAATTTAAGTATATATTTACATATAAGTTATCTCATCTTCCTTATCGTTTCCTATAACTTATCTTGTCCCATAAGTTATAATTTCCACCTATTATCCTTTTTTTGCCTTATTCAATTTTACTCATAATAGGTTATTTATCATTCCCCATTTCTTGTCATTAATTTTAGATTTGACTTAACCCTTCCATTACTTAACCCGTTACTTAAACTTCACCCAATTCGATTAATTTATGATACCGTTATGGGTCCCATTTGGTTAAGCATATCTAAATTTTTGTTTCACATGTCACCCATGTCCTACTTAACCCCCTTTATTATAGTTTCCATGTCTTACACATGTCTTTCTACGGTTAAGTCTACCTTAGTCATGTTTTACATCACATGTCTTACAACGGTTAAGTCCATATTAGTCATGCTTTACATGTCATTTATATCACCCACTTAACCCTCTAACCATACCCATGTCATCCACATGTCTTATTATGGTTAGTATTTCTTAATTTATTTATTATGCCGTAACGATGTATGACTTCTCACATTAGACGTCCGTTCGTGGCTATTGGATTTGCCAGGCGGTTCCGAGCAGACTTATACCACAACGCGCCTAACCTCGTGTCATAAACCTTTACGCCTCTAGTTCTTGCCGTTGACCTCTCACATTAGACGTCCGCTTGTGGTTGCTGGATCTGTCGGGTGGTTCTGGGCAGTCTTACACCACAAACGCGCCTAACCTCGTGTCATAGGTGTTCATTAACAATCATCTTTCACCCAAACCCCAAATTCATGTCATGTGTTCCAAATTCAACTTAATTACAATTTAATTTTTTATGCCCATTTCCAATTTGTCATTAACTACACCAATTACATAATAGTTAGCCAAATTTCATATTACCCAAATTATCTAATTATAGACAAATTCACCAATTCCATGTTATTCATACCCAAACATGCCAATTTCCAATATCTAATTATACCCAATTTCATATAATCAATATTTTCCCAATATATATACCCCAACATTCCCACGTTCATACATATAATCTAATTCACCCTCTAGGCTTATTTTCCAAGTCACAAATAAATTTCACCAATCCATGTTATCCAATTACATGTTGTTAATATTAAATTCTACCAATTCCATATCCAATTACAATTATGTCAAACTTACATAAATTCAACATTACAGTATAATTATGTCCATAATTCTGAACAAAACCTTCCAATCCCCATACTATGCCCAAACCAACCCTTTTTCCCTTTTTTAATTTCTCGTTCCCATTAAAATGCATAAATCCATGATAGACGTAGGCTCGAGATAATCTACCTATAAAAATAAAAAGGGGAAAGAATAAAAATAAGAGAACTCAAACATAGGCATAAATAAAAGGCCTGATCTTATTAAATTATCATCATATTCATTATGGGGAATGGTAAACGATAGAGGCAATATTATACAACAAATATAGTTCAAAACCACTCACATTGATTGGATTGGAGAAATAAACGATTTGTTGTTGATGTAGAACGCTGATTTGATATTCTTATTTGATTATTGGTGAGGAGCATGAATTATTGATGAAGAATTTTGCTACTTGATTTGATTAAACTCCAAAGTTGATGAAGAGCTTTCAATTTAATTTAGAGTTTTGGAGCGGCGGCCATGTTTGGTTGAAGTTTTACGGCATGGAGGCGTCAGAAGGAATTGTTTATGAATTAGGTTAGGTCTAGGCACTATTTTATAGGTGTAGAGAGTGTTTTAGAGCCATTAGATCGCCCGAGAAGCCATCCGGTCCATCCAGCACACCAAAAATTGTCAGTGCCCAGATCTGGAAAAAAAAGGGGGAGGTCGACACTAAGGTCAACCCCTAGGTCAACCTCCCTGGGTAGGTCGACCCCCAGGTCGACCTGTCTGGGTATTTTCCTATGTAAATTTTGAATTTTTGTTGAATCTTCCGAATGCCATAAATCTTTCGTAAGGAGTCCGATTTTCGAAAACTTGGACTCTATTACAAGCAGAATTCTAAGACGAATGCAATGGTGATGTCCGTTTTACTTTATTCTTGATATTTAAATTAAGTATCCTTATCTTATTATCTTCTCCGTTACACACACTGTTATTGAATCAATTTTTCCTTTTCTTCCATGTATTGATAAATTTTCATTGTACATCACCATTATTTACCTAGCTATGTATATACACATTTATGTACTTTTTTAACTCTATTAAAAATTCGGGGTGTTACACTGAGTCTATCCAAAACATCTACTAGCTGCGGGTCCTATCGCTGCGAAGTCCCTATCTAATCCAATAAAGTAGGTCGCACCTCTAACGATGCCAATAAACTAGGTGTAAACTCAGTGGAGGGTCTAAAATCAAAAGTCGATATAAACTCTAAGCTTTTCTTCTCCACAATCAGAGGACTCAAGGTCATCCTTTGCCTACTCAACGCGTCTGCTACCACATTACCCTTTTCAAGGGTATAAGCAATCTCAAAGTCGTATGACGCTAGGAACTCCATCCATCTTTGTTGCCTTAAATTAAGGTCCTTCTACGAGAACAAGTACTTGAGAGATTTATGATCGATGTACAACTCGAACTTCTCTCCTAGTAGATAATGACACCAAGTCTTAAGCGCGAATACTATGGCACTTATCTTCAAGTCATGGGTAGGGTAGTTCTTCTCATGAACTCTTACTTGTCTACCTCCATAACATACCACCCTTCCCTTTTGCATCAGAACCACACCAAAACATGTACCACATGCGTCAGTATATACTGTGAACACTTTGTTCCCGTCGGGCAAGGTCAAGACTAGGGCTGCTATCAGAGCCCTCTTCAATCGCTGAAAAGCATCGTCACAATTTATATCCTAAGAAAATGTCAGATTCCTCTTCGTTAGCCTGGTGAGTGGGGATGATATCTATGCGAAGTCCTTAATGAACTTCCTATAATAGCCTGCTAGTCCATGAAAACTCCACAACTCCGTTGCATTCTTTGGGATCATCCAATCTTGAACTGCAACTACATTCGTAGGATCTACTACTATCCCATCTTTAGAGACCACATGCCGTAAAAATCTTATTTCCTTTCTCTAAAAATGACATTTGGAGAATTTCACCTTAAGCTGGTGTGCACGGAGAGTTTTCATAACCTCTCTCAAATGTAGGGCATGCTCTTCCTTGTTCTTCGAAAAAATCAAGATGTCATCAACGAAGACCACAATGAACTTATTTAGAAACTCCTGAAACACCCTACTCATCAGATCGACAAAATAGATGGGTGCATTCTTCAACCTAAAAGGCATGACGAGCCACTCGAAGAAACCATCTAGAGTTCTAAAAGCGGTCTTGTCTATATTGTCCTCGGCCACCCTCAACTAATGAAACCACGTGGCCAAGTCTAACAGAGAGAAAACATATGCGCCAACAAGCTAGTCAAACAGATCATCTATCCTCGCAAGTAGGTGTCTATTCTTCTTAGTGAGTTTATTCAACTCCCTATAATCCACATATAAGCGAAGCGAGCCATCCGCCTTAGTGGAGAATACCACCAGAGCACCCCATTCATGTATACTTCGTGTATAAACCCTTTCTCAAGTAGCTCTCCTACTTGCTTTCTGAACTCCCTCCTTTCTCTTGGAACCATATGGCGCGCAACTGGCTTTGCATTATCCACCAAGTATTTATGGAAATCAATTTCGCGCCTCGGAGGTAAGCCCCAAACCACCCAAAAAACACATCAGAATACTCACAGACTATTGGTACAGATCGTAGGTCATCGATAGATGCATCAAGCGACTCTAGGAAACTAAGCATGACAGACCCCTTAGGGTCACAAGAAATCTTGAGGGTCCTCCCATAGCAATTCAAAAGTCTAACGACCCTCCTCTCACAATCCAGAATGGCACCATACATGGCTGGTCAATCCATCCAGAGAATCAAACATAGCCCATGAAACCGAGCACATATTTGTTGCATTCAAATTCGACGCCTAACACAGATATTCTCAAACCCCGAAAAATCATAGACAGATGATTCGTACTCCCAATGGGGTTTGAAACAACAATGGGATTCAAAACCACACTAGTACTAAGGTGTAGAGACTCAACCACAGAACCAGATATAAAAGAATGAGAAGAGCCACAATCAAAAAGAGTTCTAACTGGATGATTGGAAAGAGAAATCAAATCTTCAACGGAAACTTTCCTACATCTATCCGGCGCACTGGCCACGAGAGCATGCACCTTCCCTCTAGAAGATCCTGCCCTTTGACCCTATCCTTGCTTTTTCGGGCACTCCTTAGAAAAGTGTCCGACCTCTCCACAATGGAAACAAGCGTTCTTTCTTTTCTTGCAATCCTTGATCACATGACCCTCGTGTCCACAATGATGACATTTCCTCTTATCTCGAGCTTTGTCATTCTTACCGCCCTTCTTTTGTTGATGTTGTTCTTTCTTGGGCTACACTTTCTTGTTTTGTGTTTACTTAACCTTAGCTTCTTTCTTTTCACCTTTACCTTCCTCATGCATTAAAGTCATATCAACGAGTTTTTCAAAAGTTGCTTCCATTGAATGATGAGATATAGCTAACCCGTGGAGGGGTCCATTCAATCCTCTAGCCAACCTCAAAGCTTTCATGTATGGGGTATCTACTAGTTCCAAACCAAACCTTGCCAATTGATTAAACTTATTAACATACTCCCTAACAGACATGCTTCCTTGCTTAAGCGCCAAAAACCTTTCCATTTGCATACTGTGCTCGACTTGAGAAAAGAAACTTCATTTTGAATCTCTGTCGGAAATCATCCCAAGTCTCCATTGGACGCCCTGTTTGCGTCACTTCCCACCAGAATGAAGCCTCATATATCAACAGCCAGGCAGCTAACTGAATCTTCCTACGATCATCAACTTCGAAAATTCCAAACAAATCCTCCGTCTATTTAAGCCAATTCCTTGTCTTAATGAAAGTCTCAGTCCTTCGGAATGGGTTCCCTCCCATAGCACAGAAATATTTGCATATCTTGGAAAAATTATCAACACAAGGAAGAGGAGGAGGAACAGTGGCTGCAGCTAGGGGATGAGCGTCTGCTTGGCCTTTGGCGGGTGTCATAGCCTCTAGATACCTACGAAACCAAGCCTGTATCTGTATGCCTTCAGGAATATTAGGTTCCCCAGACATGTAGAAAAGAAAAGGAAAAAGGGATTCAAACAGAGAATCGAAAGATATTACATATGGCTTTGGAGAATATGTTTTTCAAAACAGGCTTTTCTTTTGAAAATGCTTTCCTTTTTAAAAACCATTTGAAAACAATTTTCAAAATCTTTTGTCCGATCTGATAACCTTCAGCTCCGATACCAAATGTGACACCCCACGTCTGTTAATGTCACTCTATATCAGAATGCATTAAGTTTCGTGAAGCGTTATAGGTAAATAGAAATAGAAACATTACAAGGCAGATATAAAATAATAGCGGAATTAAAACTTTATTAAATAGAAAAGCTTCGTGGTTCAAACCCAATCACGTAATAAGTCTAGAATACTGAAAATATAAAACTTCTTCCTTCTACAAAATCATCATCAGAGTACAATAATACATAAAAAGAGCATAATCCCCAAAACATAACCATAGTAGAGAAAAAGCGAAAATGAGCAATACATCTAAGTAGCTCCAACAAGAAAAGAAGATTCCTGGTCAAGCTTGAGTATTCCCACCCCGAGAACCTGGGGGAGACGGAATGGGTCAAACATAAAGTCTGGCGAGTCCAGTTACTTTTAGCATATAAATAAGTAAAAGCACAATGACAGGCATATAAGTTGGAGAGAGAGAGATAACAGTGTCATAAGGCAAGTATAACAAGGTAAACAGGATAAACAGAATAGAACATGCATTGCGCTTCTCTAATACTTTTCTCTTTCTCTGCACCAATACTAGTATAACAAGCACAAGATGATCCCAACCAATACAAGATGGTAAACTTAGGTGTACTTCTAGCAAGAGGTTTACCCCATATAATAACAAGTAGCCCAACAGAACTGACGGGTGTTACCCCTAACGATAATAACGGGATCCTAAACAAGCGAGACTAGATGTACCCTAATTACTACCCTAATCAGTCGGCTCCTTATCCCTCGTAGATACCCTGTGCTGGCCCACCCGTAGGATGTATCATTCCCTAAAGTGGCAACCCCGATACAAACAAGATGCACAACCATATCTACAGATGTCCCAGCGTCTTATTTTCCCGAGCAAGCGGACCCATACATACATATGACTCCGATGGAAAGCGTCGGCTAAACACATCTCTCAAGTGACTTCTTACAACCAGCTCAATAAGCGTGCCCTGACCCCGACCTAGTTCGGGGTACTCCGTTTGATACCAAGATAGGTTACTGACTGATAGGGGTTCAACTACAGATGATGTAAGCTCTTCCCTTTCTTTTACATCCCCACTACTAGGATTTCAATAGGTTATGCCCGCTAGTTTAACAAGATTACATAAACCTGACAGGTTAAGTTTGTCGGGTCCATATGTATAACCCGTCCCCATATACATAACAAGATTAACTTAACTGTCCCACTGAATCAAGCAAGTTTACTTAACCCCAACTCAAGTTAAACAGGTTCATGTAATCCCTATGGATTCAAACCGGTTAAGTATTACAGGTTTATTACCATTCATTCATTTATGGTTATAATGTGCTAGACCTCCCACATTAAGTCTGCCACTTGTGGATGCTGCATATGCTGGTTGGGTCCAGACAGACTTCTTCCACAAGTCGGACTTAACCTCGTGTCATAGCATCGTCACGTGTTTATGCACTTAGATCCCTCACATTAGATTTACCACTTGTGGACGCTGGATATGCCGGGCGGTTCCGGGCAGACTTCTACCACAAGTGTAATCTAACTTCGTGTCTAAGCATGACTACAGTTCTAATTACTATAAATTATGGCATATTCATTCTTTAACCATTATTCCTATTTCATTATAGGTTTTCATGCCTCTTTCCCAAGTCATATTCATCATGTACCATATGCCCCAAATTAAGGTCTTTAATCACAGTTTGGTTTATGCCCTAAATCCATATTCATGTTTTCAATTCAAGTTATGCCCCAATTTAAAGTTTAAATCAGAATATAGATCATGCCCAAATTCCAAGTTTTGGTTCAAGATACAAATTATGATAAATTTTCCAATCATGTTTACAATATTAATTATGCTCCAAACTAACCATTCCTAATCGTTCCCAATTTCGCGTGTTCGCGTATTTCAGCGATAAGCCTAGGCTCGAAGGTAGCCTGGCCATAAAAACAAAAGGGTGCGTTTTTTAGAGGTCCCTATTAAGTTTCAAAATATAAAAAAAACCCGGTCATAAACTTATTGTAAATTAGGTCCCTATTTTTTGAAAAGTCATAAAAAAATATAAAAAAATCACGTAAATTCGTATTTAAATAAAACATGTAAACACTAAAAAATTCAGAACAAAAAACCATCAACGAAGGCGTCAAAAATCAAAAAAAACCAAAAAAAAAAAAACGAAATTTCCAGTTAAATGCATAATAGTATGCACATATATCACTTTCCTGCATACATCCGTGCATATTTTTCACTACATACATCTTCGTTGATTTTTATTCATGCAAATAAATGCATACATGTGCGCAAAAATTTTAAATACTTGCATACATTTGTGCAGGTTTATTTTCAGATTTTAATCTGAAAACAGCTTACAGAAAAGTTGCATATATATATGCAATTATCAGTAATAATTGCATAAATGTATGCAACTATTTTTTTTTTGATTTCCGTAGATTCCTGACATTATTTCCATATTTTAGATTATTTTTTTTAATGAACGTACGCACATTTTTTTTTAAAAAATTACAAAAAGGCGGAAAAAATAAAATAGGGGGGCGGGTTTAAAAATTTTCAGAACTTTGTTTTTTTTTTATAAATTAGGTCCCTACTTTTTATCCTATAAAAATGTTGCACACATGTGTGCATTTTTTTGACAAATTTGCACATTTGGATGCAAATAAAAATGAACTGAAAAATTATGTTAAATATATCCGCTGGAAGAACTGCAATAATTGCATATATGCATGCAATAAAATCAAAAAGGTGCATAATATTATGCATTTAACTGCAGTTTTTTCTGTTTTTTTGCTGTTTTCTTCTTTCTGACATTATTTTTGTTGTTTTTTGAACTGAATTTTTTTTATAATGCGTAATATATTTTATTACTAATTTACGAATTTTTTTAATTATTATTTTATAAGTTTTGAAAACAGGGACCTAATTTACAATAAGTTTATGACCGGATGTGAGCCTAATTAAGTTTCAAAATAGGGACGTGAGCCTAATATTCACAAAACAAAAAAGAGAAAAAGGGAGAGAAGAGAACAAGAACAAGCATAGTAAATAAAACTGGCATGTGATGACAAAATTAGCTAAACTAACATAATATGCATAAGGTGACATGATTAGGCAAACTAGCATAATGGGGATAAGGTGACATGATTAGGCAAACTAACAGGATAGGGGTATCATAAACATGCATGATGAGATCTAAACAGTGAATTAGATATACAAATAATGGTAGATCTGATATGATTCAAATAGTCACAGGCTTAGATCCAACTCATAGATATGTCAAGATTACATTTTAGGTGTTTATATCTAAAATTAACATAGACTCAATGTGATTGGATCTAAGAAACAGAAGAATGATTGCAAATGTTGTATCACAGATGCTTGAATATGTATAACTTGTTTGTTGAAGAAGAAGTTGGCTAGATCAAACTATGTTGGAGCAGCACCTCGTTGTCGCCATTGAATTAGATGAATATAACAATGGATATATTGTCCTTTTTATAGCCTATGATCAACGAATCTGGTCAAAAAACAAGTCCATATACGCAGAACTGAATTTGCCTCGGATATGCGGGGTGTCGACACCCCTGTTATGGTGTCGACCCATGGGTCGATACCTTTAGGGTGGGTCGACCCCCAACAGGTCGATTTCCCCCCAGACTTTCCGCTTCTGTTTTCGAATTATTTTGAGTAGTTCTGACTTGGTTATGCATATATATATATATGTGTGTGTGTGTGTGTGCGTGTGTGTGTGTGTGTGTATCTTTATGCATATACAAACTTCTAACCTTAATAACTCCTTTATACGATGTCGTTTTACGCAAACTTGGTGTCTATCTTAAGCAGAATTCAGAGACGAACGCAATGGCGCAGTCCGTTTTACTTAATTTCCAATATTTAATTAAGTATACTTAATTTATCATTATAGTGTCGTTAGAATTATAGGGTGCTACATAGTTGAACCCTTAATTGTAGAAATTGGAATCATTACATGTTAAATTAAAATAATTACATGATTTAACGATCACATGTTATTTTGAGAGGAAATTAATTACATGTTAGGAAGAACATGCGACATAAAATGGGCTTAATATGATGACATGTAAAATATAGATTACAGTAAAAATTTGAAAAAATGGACACGCTTAAATTATATAGAAAAATTACAGTAAATAGAAAACTGTAATTGCGCCTAGACACGAGATTAAACTCAACTTGTGGTAGAAGTCTGCTCAAAACTGCCCAGCAAATCCAGCATCCACAAGTTGTTAATTTAATGTGAGGGGTCTAGTGCGTAAATAAAACATGTAAAAGTGCTAAGACACGAGGTTAAGTCAACTTATGGAAGAAGTCTGCCCGGAACCGCCCGACAAATCCAGTATCCGCAAGAGGTAGGCTTAATGTGAGAGGTATAGTACATAATCATATATAAATATATGTATATAAAAGGATAGAGATAAATGGCACTAATTGTGATTAATGGAAATGAATGAAAGTTACAACTGTATAAGAACTGGAATGAATGAGGAATGATAATAATCTATTATAAATAAATTACATTAATGAGAATGTTATATAGTAGGTAGACTTGTCCTAGGGACAAGTGGAAATTATAACTTAGGTTATAATAGAAAGGAAATGGAATAACTTATGTAATGAGATAAGTTGTACTTAATTGTAAATTAAGTTATTTGTAAGAACAAGAATCTGAAATCTACGGATAAGGACAACATAAGTTATGTTTATGGAAAGAGAAACTTATCAGTAAACCTTAGTTAAGAGAACTAAGTTAATAAGTAAACAACGATAAGTAATAGTGACAATATAAGATGGAATCATGATTAAATAAGAAAGAATGAGGCAAACTTATGAAATGAAATAAGTTACATTTAATCATAGATAATGAGTGACATGTTAAATAGAAAACATGTGAATTGAGATATACTTAATTATGTACTAGGTAAGAATAAGTTATTGGACTATGAATAATATTAAGAGATTGTAGATTACAAACCTTAGATTACAATCTAGGGAATAACATGTTGTGGGCTTATTAATAAACTTAAATAGGTTAAGTTATATGACTGAAATTAATAAGCAAGTGGAACTTGGTAACTTGAATAAGAAGTCAATGTGAATGGGAATAACCAAGTTAAATGGAAACCCTATGAGGTAAAGCAAGCGCATAATAGAACGTTTAGACATAAGGTCTATTAACATATTAAAATAAGGCGCTTGGACCCGTCCGCACGTTTAAGGTGAATAACCCAACGGGGTAGATCATCACGGTGTCATGAGGGAAGTTGGGAGCACACGTCCATCTAATCATTCTGTTAGCTCTGAAGGACTGTAAGGGGAAGCACGCGGCTTCCTGAGATACGTAAGGTGGTCCTGGTAGTCCTTTGTGTGGTGGCATATGTTTAGGTTGTGCTCGCAGAGGTTGGGTCTACGCGTAACTACCCAATGAGTAAGCCTTGACTGTAAAAGTAGCTTTGCAGTCAGAAAGCTGTGACGAGGTGACACTAGGGTAATTCGGCGGTCGCCTCAAGAGGGAGGTAGGGGTCACGAACAACAAGGATAGTAAATCGTCGGGTACCCGTCACCGACGGCCATTAGGATGCGAAAAGATTAGAGCTAAACCCAAGACGTCATCCACCTTTCACTATCGAGACACAATGTTTGAGGGGAGACGCCAACTGGATGTTTAGATTGTTTGTTAGAAGCAAGTCGCTTAGCTCTTGTAGTCTATACTAGATGAGGGAGGAGCTGAGGAGGGGCCATAGCCACCATGAAAAATAGACCCAAAGGATATCTATATTTTGATGCCCTTAAAGGCGGGCCTGTACAGATATGGAAAAACTCCCGATCGAGTTTCGTGTTTCTTGTACATCCCTGCCACAGAACTCGGTGCACATTAGAGGTTATGTGCGGTTAAGGTATCGAGTGCGGTTGACGATACGTACGTGAGAAAGTCTAGATACATGCATGTATGCTTTGGGTGATGTACCGTAGGACCTAGCGCATTACTCTGCGATCTGATTCAATCAAAGGTGGCAGTCCGTACGCTTATGTAGCATGGCGATGGCGGAACGCAACGTTGTTATATAGGGGTCTGTATGTCACTCCGGCGTAGGATGCGGAACTGCGTATATTTCTGTGGTGTTACGGCGGAGACCGTGCGAGTGGGGTACCATGGGGTGTACCTTAATTTGGGGGTAGCTACATATATACTTTATTAGACTAATCCATTGGGGAGTAAATGGGTGCGACGTGTGTGTAAGTCTTGAGTGTTGTTAACCTAAGTAACCTAATAAGTAAGAAAATATGACTGAACGATATATGTAGAGTTATCCAAAATGTATAGTTTAAATTCAGTCACTAGAACCTGTGTTCTGACCCCCACCTCATCACATACTCGCAAGTTATATTTGTGGCAGAGATATGATAGCTTTGGATACTGGTTATGCAGTATTATAATTTGGGTAAGGCTATATTTTGATTATATTATATTTTATTCATTCCACTGTGAGATATTTTCTGAGCTCTAATATATTTTATATTTCTGTTTTTTCCGCAAGATATCAAAGCAACCAACACAAATTTCGATGGATTAGAAATTTAAAAAAAAAATTCGATGCGTTGAAATTCGGGTTGTTACAATTTGCATATTGCATTTTATTGGACTATTGAGATTATTCATTGTAGTATATCAAATCATATTGTTGATTTGAACTTTGAAGTCAAAATCATATGTTATCTCCAAAAACATGGTTTTCAGTGAAAAACTTCAAAAGTTCTTACCTGTTTTTGTTCCCTTTATTATATATATATATATATATATATATATATATATATATATATATATATATATATATATATATATAGTTGTAATGGCTTTAACAACTGTAGCTAAGCAAATAATTAAAAAGAAAAATACCTAATCTTTCTTTTTTTTCTTTGGTGATCCTCACTTCTACGTTGTCAACTTCACATGTTAATATCGATCAGAAGTAAAAATAAAATGAAAAATGAAATCATACTGTAATAAAAAGTTCGGATAAAAACACCAAAATTTATGTTTCAATGTACACGCACCACATAGGATATTAATGCAAAATTATATTGCACTATAAAATACACCATATAACTCGAATTATATTGCCTACGATTGAACCATACACTTAAATTACATTGCACCACAAAATGCACCATGTCCCAGTTTAAATTAACTACAAGTTAGAAAAATACAAAACAGAGGATGAATGCATACTCAAATCCATCTTGTACTCCGATAACTCTAAGCCTACCTTGAATGCCAATGTTTCTGGTTCTTTCTACCAACTAAATATATCAAAAATAAGCGACTTGTTATGTAGGAGGAAAGAATCTGTTGAGGTTGAAAGGAAGGGTGTAAAACTCTTCGTTTCTATTGTCGCCTCTGAACGTTCTGAACTTAACCCACCAAGGCATGCCTCGATCCTTTTTCGACTTTTCAACTTCTAGAGTGTTGTCGAGGAACACTGCTACTATTAACCCAACGGTTGGCGGAGACATGAATATTGCATTGAGGAATGCATTGAACCATCCGGAATGAGTGTGCACTGGAAAATGGCCAGAAGTCCCAAAGGTATCACTGAAGAATTGAGGAACGGAGATTCCGAGAAATAATGAGAGCCCTGTGATCATTAGATTTCTCATCGAGTTCATGTTTGTGAACTGAAGAAATGATATCCCGACCGATGCAACGAGGCCAAAAAGCACACAGTATAATGCTGCAAATATTGAGAATGGTATCGATGCGAAAAGCGCCCCAAATTTTCCTGCACAACATTAGACCGGGTTTGAAAACATATTTCATATTTCAACCGATTTGAAAATTATGTAAAATAATATGCCACCTACTGTCTATACAATTTTTTGGAGGAAAAATATTAGAACATGTACAAACTTTTAAGTTATACATGCTCATTTCAGAATGTGCATGTGTACTTTTTTTTTTTTTTTTTTTTTTTTTTTTTGAGGTAATTAGGGAGAAGGACAAACTTTGCTGAAAAATTAGGCTGAAGGACACCAAGTTTCATTTTTAGTCCGAAGGACAAACTTTGAACCAAAATTAAGCTGAAGGAAAATGCTAAATGTAACTAGCATTATATTCAATTTTTTACACTACACGAAAATGCTAAATGTAATTAGCATTATTCAGTTTTACACTGCAGAAAGTGCTAATTATATTTAGCATTTCCTTCAGCCTAATTTTCTTCAAAGTTTGTCCTTCAGCCTAAAAATAAAACTTGACGTCCTTCAGACTAATTTTTTTCCAAAGTTTGTCCTTATGCCTGTTTTCCACTTTTTTCATAATAAGTATGGAACGAGATCTAAACTTGAAGTAAGTTTCTTTATTTTAAGGCCTAAAATGAAAATTTGTCCACTGAAATAGCAATCGAAAATATGTGTTGGCAGTGTTAGAAATAACTTTAGTATAAAATGCCACTTTTTACCACGTTGGAAAGTTGCATGTTTTTTTGTAAATAGGTTCAAAGGTAATTTACTTGGGAACCAGGTAATTTCAATGGGTGATTTGTTTTCAAAATGCCTTAAGCAGGTAAAAAATTCTATTTATATACAACAAAAAAACTCCCAAATATACTTTCACTATTTACAGAAGGCAACCTTTTTTTTTTTTTTTTTTTTGGGTTTACATGATAAGGTTTGAACAAATTTTGAAAACCATGTAAAATAACATGACTGGCATTTTACAATGGGATTGTTTCAGACGGCATGTATTTATTCTTTACTGCAGAATAAACAATAGTCTTGCTGATGTTAGAAATCACAGCAGCATAAAATGTCAACCTTTACAGACAGAAATTTAGCCTTAAAAAGGGAGAAAAAGTAAAGGACAAACGCCGTTTGTTATTAGAAGCAACTTTAATAGGCGAATACTCCTATTTAAAGAGATTTCAAAACACCGTAAGATTGATTAAGAATGACATATGCTTGCATGTACAGAGGGAAAAAATACCGAGAATGGAGAAAAATATCATGAATCCAGCAGCAATTTGAACAATTCTACGGCTTCCAACTCTAGTTAAACCAAGAAGACCCACATTCTCCCTTTAATTCATAATAACGATGATCATTATCATTCCTAAAATAACTTCACAATAACACTATAATATATCTAGATCGCCTGGAAAACTTACACGGAGACAGTTGGACCCGTTGCAGTTCCACATAATCCATTTAATAGCACACTGATCCCCTTCATTGGACAAAATGAAGTAACTTGGTAAGTTGATAAAGAGGTGGTATAAAAATATGATTCATTTTTTTTATAACCAATTTAAGCCAGTTTTAAAAGCAAATCACACATTTAAACTGCTTTCAAGACTGTTTATAAAAATCATACGCTAGGGTTGTTTCAAATACCATCGTTTGTTTTAAAAAATTAAAATTAAAATGTTGGCGCTATTTAAAATGTTGTTTTTATACAATATCCCCTTTTGCCATATAGGTAGAAAGTGATTTATTTTTGCATTGGTTTGAATATAAAATATGTTTTTTCTGAAATTGGTCAAGTTCATAAAAATATACACATAAAAGGAAAGAATAAACCAACACACCTGCCAACCAATACCTCTGCTCAAAACATAAGCAGGAGGAGGAGTTGCAATGGCCAGACGTGAGGCAGCCTTGTATGCAGCAGTTGACTGCAAAGTATTGTGTATGATTTAAGTGAAGATATAATTTTGTACCAGTCATTTCTTTCATAAGGCAAGTTAATTACCTCAATTATAGATACAAGTACTGCTGACATCATAGCAACAGAATGACCAGGGTTAAATGTCGGGGCCCCCCATTGCATAGGATATGGACAATAAATCCTTAATAAATAATATGTGTTATCAGATAATGATAAAAAGAAGGCATGGCAACAAATTGCATGTTAGGATTTTTACAAGAACAAACACAATATTTTAGATATGAATTCAGATGGTACTAACCAATGGGTAGCAGTTATAAGGTTAGCTTTATCGGTTCTACAATTATGTTGTGTTCTGGTGGGTCTATGACTGTATGCACCACCAGCAGTTAGTATTACTGCATATATCCAGACTATGGTAGCACATATGAGGATTGGAAAACGCTCGAAGATGGGGATATCTTTGAATGGCCGGTAGTATTTCAAGTACTGCAGATATCAGATGGGATTTTAAAAAAATAGAAAAGTTGAATTGATATTTATAAAACGTGTTCCTTGAATATTACCTGTGAGAGACCAACGACCAACAAGAACATTGGTATTCCGATTTCCACACAGTCTCCTACCTACACAGATATATTAGCATGTGTTTTTATGTTCAGGATAAATGTATTGCTTCTTTTAAAGGACGATGGCATTTCCATTCTTGATGATCATATGTTACTGTGCAATTCGTAACTTGTTCCAAGATAATAAGAAGTACAGGGTTAAACAAAAATATTTGGTTCCAATTCATATTTTTTGTTTTTGCTCCTTGAAGTAAAATTTAACCCATCGTGATGAAAAAACCTATAACTCATTCATGTAGACGACAAAAAAGCTCCTAACAAACCTACCCTAAAATTGAAGTCACGAACCTACCCTAAAATTGAAGTAACATATACTTCTTTTGACTTGACTCCTGTTTTACAACTTATTACATTATATCAGAGAAGTACACGCATAAATGATGTAGCAAGTTACCCAAATAGCCCGTAATCCTTGCGAAGTTTAATTGGGCCCAGATAAAAATGTGTGCACAAATACATATACACATGTCTTTATGTGGACATATATCATTAAATCCTATAACAGCACATATGAATATGTCATGATAACATAAATGTACTCTTCCCCTAAATGAAATACAGAAAGATAAATAAAGTAGTAGTTACAAACCATGGGGAAACCTCGTTGATACAGTCCAAGGCCAACCAACCCTATAACCGGTGCCATGCCAAGAGGGCTAAAAAATCTATGAAATTTTATACAAATTAAGAAAAATAGTATATGGTTAGTATGGCCTAATATAGCAATACTTGTCACCTTGAAAAGATTCCCAAAGCTGGTATATGGTTAGCATGGCCTAATATAGCAATACTTGTTACATACCTTGAAAAGATTCCCCAAAGCTGACTGTAACCAAGTATTATTTGTAAACTCGATGCTATAATCAGAGCTCCCTGAATTGCTCTCATTGAATGCGAGAATCTCTGCAAATCAAACATAAAATTATTGTTTTTCAACAACAACAACAACAACAACAAAGCCATATATCCCAAACAAGTTGGGGTTGGCTATTGTTTTTCAACATAGTAAAATTTCTATTTCATCAATCGGATACAAATCAACTATGCAAAAAGACACAGACAAGGGAACTTACAATCTCTGGATCAGGAATCCGGGTCAAGGATGGGTCATTTATAATGTAAAGAATAGGTATGACATAAGCATAAGAACCTCCCACTATTGTCGGCAAACGAGTTCCAAAGAGTGTTTGAAGAAGTGTATTGATGCCAGATACAAATAATAATGTTTGTATAACTCTAGCTTTATGAAACTGTAAAAGAATATGTACAATAAATTATACTAAGACAGAAGGGTATTGAATGAAACAGGATAGGAACATGTTTACTTTCATTAAATATAGAAAAGTAAAACAAGACAAAAGGAAAAACACTGACGTCATTCCCACCCATCAAGGGTACAATCAATGAAGGTATCATTACAGTACTGCCCAGTACCAAGATGTAGTTTTGAAATGCCAACAATATAGTTTCCGCTGCAGAAAAGAAAAAAAAACAATATGTGTGAATTGTTTGTCAAAAGTTGGACCCAAAGGAAATATTTACAAACAATTGTGACTTATGAGCATGGGTAAAATGTGTGTTACCAACATACAATTAGCGAATAGTGAAAAGAATAAAACTGCAGTCAGAAATAATGGATAGAAATGACCCAAGTCCAGAATTGGACAGTTTTACCGAGTTTATAGGCTTTTGTCATTAGTCTTGTTAACACATTTACACAATTATATAAATAACAGTAAAGGACTGATTAGAAGATAATCCACATATCAAATAAAGAATAAAACTAGCCATCGTCATGTTTCCCTTTAAGTAAAAACTGTAGTCAGTCTATTATAAGTTTCTCTTTAAAGTAAATTTCATCACAATGTATTTGCACTGTCAAATTAATTATAAAAACATATCGTAAATTTTGTTTCTCTATCATTTTTGATATTGTAGTGTTTTTTGAGATTTGAGCTTATTGCCAATTATTTGCCATTCTTTGTTGTTCTATAGACATAATTAATTATTGGACTATTTTTTACACAATTTTTTTGGGTCCAATGTATATACGTTAGACATGCTCATATTTATAAGTGTTAACGTAGATGTAATTAATAAGTGTTAACTAAATCAAACAAATAGATTGTGTTAAAAATATAAATATGGCATAAATTTTAGTGATGTCACCGAACATTACTCTTCGTTTAAATCAATCACATAGTCTCCCATGGGATGACGAAGTTGATAGAGACAGAAGACACTCTAACTCTACCAAGATTTCCAGAATTAAAACAACTATTGCATGATGTACTAAAGGTATGTTTTGCAAATGTTACTAGGGGCCTACGAGTTATGCTCTATTTTCCAAATCTTAAGGAAAACCTTACAACTACAAAATCAATGTTTATAGCAGTGTACAGTTATGGATATAATTATCAGTATACAATTTTATTTTATTTAATCCACAATATAATATGAGAGATACATGATGGCACATAAGTAAATGCCATACCAATATTTGTTTTGACTTTTGAGTACTAAAGGGTTAAGCATCAGTTATTGAACGGTTCATAAAATTTAAGCTATAACAATTTTTGGCAGGTACAAATAATGAAAGTTTAGTTAAATAAAAGCATGAATGGTGATCATATGCTCCTTTTCCATATTGAGATAGATCCCATTAAGTGTGAATTTCACTGACAGCATGAGATAGCATGTGCACCACAAGCTCACGGAACAATATTCCATAGCATATCACACTGTTCAAGTGCATTTTTAAAGCATAAATTAAACTGAATAGGTATCCAGGAGGATTTTGGGCATTATTAACATAGGTTATCTCAACATCTGTAGATCAAATCTTATTAAAATCAAAATTATTCACCATAGGAGAAGATATTACAATATCTTGTATCATATAAAAGAGGACTGTCATGGATAGACCCACATCGCGATAATACTATAATATGACCTTTATAACCAAGAGATCATGTTTCATGTTATCTACTGATTTTGTGATTGTAAATGGTCAGATACAGTGTGTGTTCAACCATCATATGTGGTCTGTATTACCCACTATATAAACTGATTCCCTAGTGAAAAACTAAGTACTATTTTAAAAATATAACAATACCCCCAAGAAGCAAGTTTTCTAACGATAACAAGAGAGAAGTTGTCCAAATTTCTGCCTTGTGAAATGTAACTAATTGACGAAGCGTGGAGTAGGCATATCATCCAAGGTACAAAAATTTTGTTTAGTTCTGAAATTTTATGAAATTTTGGTGCAATTATGATTTGGATTTAGAATCATTTCTGTAGAAATACTTTAACAGATAGTGCATATGGTGTTAACAAAAATAGAACATGAACTGTACTCAAAAGTTTGATTCAGCTATTGATTTCTATTGTTCTTTCACTTATTTTCCCTGACTGAGTTAGAATATGAATTATTTTATTTAAAAAAAAAATCCTTAGTGCACATTTTATATTACATTGTTGAATTTGTTGCTTGTGTATCCATTACATGCTTCCGGCATTTCTTTCACGTCTCCTATTGTAATTTTCTAGCACGTAAGATCAAAAAAGAAATTTAAGTAGAAACCAAACTACTGGAACTGGGATTTAAACCGGATATTGTTCTATCTTGGATTATGTTATCATTGCAACATGCTCATGATGTCAGTTTACTTGATACAGGATTGTTCGACAACATATACAATCACAAATGACATTCTTTAAGCCTTAAAGAAAGATGTTATTCTTCTGATGACAACAGAATTTGCATGGTTGTTAAACTCAACACATGCATGTGTCTACAGATCAGATACAGCAAAAAAAAAACCCGTTTATTCATCATGGAACTAAGTAATAAAGCATGGAACATATTATATATAGGTAGATTCAGAGTCATCCAAAATTTGACACCAGTTTCGCACTTTGATCTAGCCAATCAGACCCATGTAATCAATTGATCTAGTAATAGTGTTTATGTTTAGTTTCATCATTCCAGGCTACGTTGTTCATTCAGGAAAATTCAATGAAGCATCCTTTATTGAACCATGAGCATTTTTTAATTGAATTTGCATTGAAATATCGTGGTGAAATATTAACTAAAATTTACTGATATTCCACTTCGAAATCTTACTTCATTCTCTCATTATTTAGTGAAATAGTTGTTTTCTCAAAGTATGCAATGATAAACAAAATAAGCATAAACAAACTTACTTTTCATATACCAATGTTTGAGATGATTAATGATCCATCTTTTATGTATATTTGTAATTTCTCCTCACTTTTATCTATTATTAAGCGTTTGATTAAACAGGCATGGTGTTAATCCTACTTTTTCTGTTAACTTTTAGATTTGTAATGTTATGATGAAAGTTCTTCCGAATTTGCTTACTAAAAACTACAAGTTCATATTACTTCTCTACTATTAAGCATTAAGATATGCTTCTTAATGTTCACCGCTTACTACAGAAGGAAAATGAAGTCAAGAACCACTCGATCAAGTGGTAAGCGATATGGATTGTGATTATACAGAACATATATTTGCCACCAGTATTAAAATAACACCAGTAGTTATCCATGGAATTTAGAGGGTCCCATGGGTTCAATTGCATGGGACCCCATGAATTCCACAAATCACCACCGATGTTAATTCAACACTAGCACGAACAAGATTGCACTCGGTTTTGGAGGTCTAGTATTTTATCCCACAAGGCATAAAAATGACCATTCTGTGAGTATCGCTGTTGTTATAGACAAAGAAAAGGAGAAAAAAATATAAATTGTTACTAGTTTGAACAATAAATTTTAATATGCCAATATGTTTGACTCAGCTGGTTGCTCATAGAGATTAAAGATAACAATTTCAATAATCAAGATCGACACTTATTTGCCTTAATGGATCATGTTAAAAAAACAATAAAATTTAGTTATGGATAATACCCGATATCATATTCAAATTTGCATAAACATGCCAGAATATACTCTAAGTCGTGTATTTTCTCAAGAATAAAGAATGTAATCGATCGAAGAAGTTACTTCATTAGTTAGAGCAATAAATTTTAAAATGATGTGAAAGTAGTAGAGTTCTTGAAAGAAGTGTAAAATTGCTTGATTTAGTAACATGAGTCTATGAAGAATCATTTTTATGTATTCAAACAATTAAATCATAAATTATGTTCTCCTTCTAGTTTTTGAAATTGGATATACTAAGGCGGTAGTGCATGTTCTACGGTTCGAATCAAGCTATGCAGGATTCAAACTTAATGAATTCATGAACAAAAGTGGGAGTGTTATACACTGGACAGTGATGCTAGAATCCTCATTCGATAATTGTTGGATTTGTAATGCCAACTCCTTAAAGTATTAATATAAGTTCCAGTATATAAAATGGCTTATTCGAGTACTATCCCGTATTGCACCAATGTTATTGGATGTTATCATCAATATTTAAAATATCGCATAACAGTGCTTGATCAATTCGTAGCTGATATGATATGAACAGCATAGATTTCACGCTTGTTGACTATAATGATAAAGAAGAATAAATAGTTGCCACAATATTCATTATCGTTTGTTGAATTTATTACCTTATTGTCAAGAAGATAGCATACGAGTTTGAGACGTATAGTTGGAATAAAAAAGCTTGCTAATGTTATATGCTACAAAATTCATACTTACCATTCTATTTGTCTTAGATTCCCAGTATGGAAATATTCTCTTTAGGCTAGCGCATTTCCCATTTTCATTATGATGAGAGAAGTTTTCTAACATTCTCGATCTTTGTTCAGATAGTGCCAACGAAACGACTCTGCAACAACTATAACCAATGCACTCCGTCTCAGCGAAGTCAATTTACCTACGTCTACTCTTACAAACATTGTTCATTGTGATATCTCTATTTTAAGTCTAGAATTATCGACTTAAGCTCGTATACGGTTAGTCACTATGATTTATATATCTCTGCAAGATATCCTAAACCGTAGCCCATTAAAGCATGGGGCTTCAATATTATGTTAAGTCTCGGCCTACCATGTTTGTTGAGTATAAGAACAAGCAAAAGAAACACTCATCCCATGCTCTTGTCATCGTCAATTAGAACTATTTTTCCATTCACAAATAGAAGTAATGTATAAGTTTGGATGCACTATGTAATGAAAGAAATTTATGGTATTTACATGTCATGGAACCCATATGGTTCTTATCTTCATTATGATACAAGACATTTTCCATCAATTTACATCATTATTTCCACTATTAAGTATTTTCACCTCATCGAATTTAAGATGCAACTGAGGTGCTACGTTTAAATGTTTATCTATAAGTCTCGCTGTTGATTTTATAATTCATAATTCTACTTTACTATTTCATAAAACTGTATATAGCTAACTTGCAAGTTTTAATGGTGAAGTAGATATTTATGCAAAATATACTTAAGAGTCTTGAGAAAAAGAAAATTAAATAAGAGAATCAAATTTACTATTAATGTAAGAAACTCATTTCATGCGATTCAACGTTAACCAAATAATAATAGAAGTATGTTACATGTTTTTTTAAGCGCTTTAAAAAATGATGTGACATGATATTAACCATGCAAATGAAAAATGGATGGAAAGAGGGAAGGCTAACATAAAGCTACATCATTTTGTAAGCACTTACAAGTTTCTTTCTTTAAATTTAGCACTTATCATAACAAAGGTACTGTTTAGCTTCTATGACTGTGACTCCAACCATTTTAACATTATTATAACTATTTTCTAAATTTTCAGTATTTCAAAGAGCAATCTGCAAATTATTCGTTATTATTCAATGTTTTAAGAACCTGCCTTGACGCTCACCTCAAGGAAAGCCTCAGGAAAATTATGCCACCGAAAGCTCAGCTTCTTACTCGTGCCTCCATTTACCACTCATCAGCGTTGATTGGTTATCTTCGATCGAATGGTGAATGCATATCTTCTAGGGACTGATTATTCAACCAACCACCGCTGGTGCTTTTGCCAAAAGTAAGAAAGTAAAACGCCTTCGGGGGTTTTATCAAAAAGGTTTTTGGCAACTAGAATCATATGAAGAGTATAATATGTACGTTGCATGCCTCAAACCATTAAGGCATGTGACTCAAGATTTTTTTTACCATCCAATTCTAAATAAAAGTACTAGCAGAAGTTATACAACTTCAATCATTTAATAGCAAGAAACAAAATTAAAAGAATAGAGATTAATGAGTTATTACTTTTCAATTTCAATACCAACCTAATTAAGTAAGACTGCTTTTGGAACAGCGATCAAAGGATACGTAACAAACTTTCTCAAATGTTATTTAAAGAAAATTACTAAAATGTCACCACTGAATTTTTGAATAAATTATGCACATCGATTTAAACTGATAGAAGGAAAATAAATAAAATTAAATTTTACATGATTTCATGCTGCTTGTGATAGAGATCGATTCCACTGTAGAATTGATCATAGATCATTTTAAAAAACCTAGAAAAAAAAATTGAAAACAAATAGGAGGAACACCTAAAAAAAATAAAAAAAAATCAGTGCAGAGCTAAAAACTAAATACAAACCCTTCAGACATACTAGTAAGGATTGAATTATTTGTATATCATCATGAAGTGCTTAAATTTAATTTGTAGTTCTAACTATTTATATTTTAAAATAATAAAGAATGATCAATTTGCACTCTTTCAAATTAAGTGTTTATACTATTTTATTACAGTTTTATATGATTAATTGTCAACTTTTATTTATTAAACGGAAATTAGTAATAACGAACCAAAAATAACGTACATCTCAATATTCTGAGACTTACGCCTCACCATGCACGCAAAAGAACACGCCTCATGTACACTTTCACAATATTATTAATTTAATTTAATTTTAATTTTTCAGTGTTTTTGTGCATTATGTTAAATAATTATTTTCATTCATAAAAATCATTTACTATAATTCATTTAAACAAGTCCAAGGTTTTTGAAGGGAAATGCTAGTTGGACCAAAGGGATTTCGGTCCTTTTGTGCGAAGCTGTTGAAATCATGCAATGCACGGGGTACTTTTGTAATTTTCAGTAGGTCCCCCTACTTTTTTTGTTCCTTTCGCATAATCTGACATAAATAATTTCAGTCTGTTAAGCATTTTTGGTTTTTGAAAAACAAAATATTCATGCTAACACTACAACGTTTAGAAAATAGTCATTGATATTATGTATAATAATGCCTATATTTTTAGCGTGATTTTGATAGCATTCAAATAGCTTGAAATATTTAATATAAGTTACATGCAAAAATGTTGCATATGTATGCACATCACGTATGTCGGTTTGCTAACACTATATATGATGTAACTTGGCAACACAGTGTCGTATAAATTAACGATCATTAACAATTAATATATGAATTCTAACTTTTCCATTTAGACAACATTAAAAGCTTCTGCTTTTACGAAATTCAAACTAGGACTCGACACATATGGTAAATTAGGGTGTTAATTAGTATTGATGGTATGAGAGACAAATTATACACACACACACACACATATACATACGCACACACACATACATACATGTATAATTTGAATAGACTTTAAATAAATTAGATGTACTATAATATTTTATGATATATTAAAATAGCTGAAAATAATTTATCTATTAAGGTCAGGCCTTATAGCGGTAAAACATAGGTCAAAATGTAGTGATGCATGTGGAGCAAAATAAATAATTTACCCCCCCCCCCCCCCCCTGATTTCCACCACACAATCCCGTTTTTCTCTCTCCTTCCACTAACTTTTAAAATTATGTGTGGCTGATATAGAGGTGCAAAAGGGGTGCCATGAAAGAGGGGTGCTATATAACCCTCCTTATATATATATATATATATATATATATATATATATATATATATATATATTATATATATATATATATTATACGTATAGTATATGTATGTATGTATATAGTATATGTGTGTATGTATGAATATCGTATATCATATTCCAGATAAGTGAAATATGCTTAAATTTTGTATATGTGATTTTCATATTAGTATAAAATGTATTTTGTTTTTCTAATAACATTTTAATGCTAATTAATTTGTTAGTTATTATACATATGAATGAATATGTCCATAGATACACTCACACACACACATAAATGTAAAAGGCAATACACAAGAATTTTACGTGATTTTATTCCTTAAAAATTTTACATACAAATATATGTGAATTGATTAAAACATTTACAGTATGTATATGTATACTAATTTGGTTTTTATGAAAGTTAATGAACTTTCAAATCCAAAATAATAATGTATATAATATATATTAGTTAAAATATATTAGTTAAATTTTAAATGGTTTTATAGTTTAGGATATTAGTCATAATGCGAAATTTGAATTAATATGTAGATCCTAAAAAAGAGGAATTGAATTTTGACCAATGAGATATCAATTATCATTTTAATTCAAATGTACATAGATCCTTTGATGTTTTCCATGAATGAATTACTAATCAAATATAATTATCACAAAAAATCCGAATCACACACACACACACACACACACATACATACATATATATATATATATATACACACACACACACACATTTCAAAATTTATATATAATGTAGGAATACACATACATTTATACTTTATTTATGTAAATATAAAACTATTCTAAATTAAGTCATGTCGCATATTTATATAAATATAAATATTCATAATAACTGCATATAATATATATGTATGTGTGCGCCTATATATTTTATACATTTATGTATATTTGTAATTATATCTATAATATTCGTGTATATTGTCAAAGACCACCAGTCCAAATGGCAAGTGGTAAGACATTCTAGGCTGAGGTCCTAGATGTCATAGATCGAACCTATGATAAATCAAAATGAGTGCTCAGCTTAAATGAATCATCGCACCTATTATCAAAAAAAAAAAAAAAAAAAAAAAAAAACACACATATATTCAAAACTCCACACATATACAGTGCATGCTATTAGCATACACACACACACACGTGTTTGCATCTATAGTTATACATCCGCCACTATATATGTGTGATATGACCTATAGATCCTTTTATTTAGTATGATTCATAACTTTGATATTAATCATAAGTTCATATGTAAATATTTGATCAACGTGATAAAAGAGATAAAGAAAATATATTTAAATTAAAACTTATGCCTAATGTCGGAGCTACAAAATGATGTTAAATAAAGAAAACCGTTGATCATATATAACATTGTTGTCAAAAATATTAAAATCATACGACTTGAATCCTGTTTCAATCGAATCTCTCCATTTACGTTTCGATTTATACTCCAATTCAAACCTAACTAATACTGCGGATTAGAAAGATCACTCGATCAAAATTGATATACTCGGTGTACTTATTTGGATCTATAATCGCAATTCCAATCATATCCATACAAATAAATTTTAAATAAGAGAAAAAATGAAGTTTTATATTCAGATATAAATGTTCAAACATCAAAATAAATCTCAAATCATGTGCAAACCTTAAAATATATGTTTTTAAACCCTATGATTTACGATTTAAATCCCATTTCGATATAAAGTTCGAATTTTACGATTTAAATCCCATTTTAATAACCTTGAGTGTGTGCGTATATTATATATATATCTCTCTCTCTATATATATATATATATACATATACATATATATATATATATATATATTATGGAGCGGCTATTGGGGCATAAAATCTGACATAAATTTAGATACATAAATTTTAAACCATTGGATTTGTTTGTCTTTACATGAAAAGTAGAATTTAGAGGGAGATCTAATGGTTGAGAATCTTGAAAGATCTCGTGCACAACTAAAACATCTTTAGAAAACATCTTAGGATGTATGTGTTTAATCAACTTCTTTGGACTTTCAAAAAGGAAAATCCCGCATTATGGAATCAATTTATAAAACACATCTTGATATGTTTAAAGTGTACAATAATAAGTTTAGTTCAGCATGAATATTTGAAAGAAATTATAGGACGTCGTCCACCCAGTTTATATTGAGTTGTTGCAAAAACTAGGAAGGATTTGGTTATTCAAAAGGTTTCTTTGGGTTATTTATTGTTTCTCATTCATGAATATTTTCTCATTGGTTATATCTAATCCTCGGTGTAAACCTCTAACAAAGTGACGTTCAAAATACAGTTGCATATTTGTTAATGGCTTTAATATTATTTTATTACTATTTGCTGATTGTGATTTAGAAAGTTGAGTGCTTGTTTATCATCGTTGACTTAAGTATCATATCTAGGTTGTTTGGTTACCATCGACCTATAAAGTCAAAGATACACATCATATTCATTAGAATTTGAAGTACATTTGTTTCCATCATGCTTGTTGGTTGTATAATTTTGACCCTTGTTGACTGAATTAACTTCAGTCAATAGTTTATACACATTGTTACATCTCCTTAAATAATTAACATCGGTTCACAGCCCACAGGGTTTATCAAGTAAGAAAAAAAAACTTTCACCGTAACTCCAAACGAATACATGTATTAAGCACTTTGTCCCCGTCATCATCATTGTCATCGCTGTTTAAGTCAAATAATCAGTCTGAATTAACTATATAGGCGCGCACTCATGCATTTTATGTAGCATATATATATATATATATATATATATATATATATATATATATATATATATATATATATACATGAAAAATGATCATTTTATGTAGAATATCACATTAAATTTAGCGTTTAAGATTTAATGATGACTAAAATCATCCTTCATTTTTGCCACATAATGATCATGCAATTGTTGTGATCTAATGACAAAAAACTGTCTAAATTTTGAGTGTGAGCATTACGTATACACACACATACATTCACATTGGATAGCACTGTTGGAGGAAAAAAATCAGCACAAGTGATGTAAATCACCAACTAATGATCAACATCTAACTCCACAATATCTTTTTACATCTTTCATTGGACTGCTGTCTAGTTTTCCTCCTCTCACTCCAATTTCATGCCGATACTTCCATTTTTTTAATAACAACATCTATGCCCTTTGTGAATATGACATCATAGGTCACGATTAGAACAGATCTTATTGAGAAGTTGGTCCCTGCTAAACCCGTACAGGTTTTTTGAGCATGTCCAGCATATAGTTAGCGCTGATTACATATTTCACACACCTCTCCAAGTAACTTTTAACTTTATTGATAATATCACAACAAGATCAAAGCTAGGTGCCATCAATACAAGCTAGTAGTGTGCATACGTCCACATATAAAAATAGGATAGTAAAATATTTGGATGACAAAGAAAATAGTATGGATGGTATATCCTAAAAATGAAGTAAGAGCTAGCTTAACATACTTGAACTCCATTGATACAAAAAGATTAAGATATTTGAATGCATATTGATGAAAAGATACATTATCACTATCATTATACATCTTCTGATTTTATCTTTCTCAAATAAGTTTCCATATTAACCGTAAATTTATGGTAAAACTTGAAATTGTTGTTGTATTTAATGTCTTCCGATAAAGTGGTTCATGGTACTCTTCTGATACCAACATTTGAAAATTCATCCACCCGCACATGATGCATGATAGTGATTGAAAGAAAAAGCAAATTCTCTCCATGTGAGTGGTATATATTTTAAATTAATGATATATGCTACTCTATTTTGGTATAAAAAACCAAAAATATAACACAAAAAATTTGTTATGCAATTACTGCTGAAGAATAAAGCATAAATCTATCGATGTTATCATCAAAATTTAAGCCAGGATATCAGAATTGGATACTTAAATCATTAGAAAGAATTTAAGAATTAAAACACAATGACACATAAAACGTTCAAATTACTGCTACTGCATAAAAAGGAGTCGGAAGTAATCAGATGTACAATGGAATAATAATTTAATGCAGAACAGAACCAGAAGGTTTACTTTCATGAAAAATGAAATGTAATAATGTTATAATTGGCATATTTACACCGCAGTTGAATTAACATATTTCCAGAGCATAAAACCCATCACATGCGTACAGTGCTTTCTGGATTTTTCCAGAGTAATGAAAATGTTCACGGTACAATAGTAACACTTGGTAACTCTTTTTTATCCAAATCAATGATTTAGCTATATTCAAAAATGCAATTTTCGCGATATGAATATATTAATATAATCAATACACCATATAAATTTTAGTAATCAAATATCAGGAGATTATTGGAATATTTCTGGAAAACGTATAAAATGAAGAAACGCACATTAAAAACAAAATAAAGCATTTTCTCCATAGAATTAGCATTCATCACAATCGCACGCAAATTTTACATTAAACGCCTAGTAAACATTAGCATTGAAATAGTAAATTGCTAACCTGATAATCAAAGGTAATTTAGCTGCTACTGAATAATCAATAAGCGGCCTATTAACTCAATATTACGCTCGTAAAAAATAAATAATAAAATAAATTCAACCAAAATGCTCTAATTTCCAAAAAGACGAAATCTTGTCAAAAACCCATTAAAGCAGGAACAGAATGCAGGAATATCAACAGGTAAAGCATAGATTTTAATCACGGATAAAAATTACAATTTAAACAGAAGAAATAAAACAAAAGCTTACGCCATGGAGGATTTGAGTCGATGCAGTACTCAAGGTCTTGTAGCTGCTCCATAGGTGGATGGGATATGTCCGCCATAAAGTACAGAGGGAGAGAGAGGGAAAGTAGAGTGAAGCTCCGAGAAAGAAAGAGTGAAAAGAAATGTTACCCTTTTCCATTCAAATTATTCTCCAGCCGGGATTACTTAAAATGACGAAACCATCCCTGCACCGGCTAGCGTCAGTTTTACCGTCTTTTCAGAGTGTTAACAGTATCATAAATGAGCAGATGAAGCTAAAGATTTGACCAGAGGGGTAATTTCGGTATTTTGAATTGTTAACGGGGCCCCAGCGCTCACGCTTGCTACACATTTCCGTTGGTGCCGCACAAGGAACATATTTTGGATGGGAGTCTGAGAAGTGGGCTTTTGGCATCCAATTCTCTCTTTGCCTTTTTTTTTTTTTTATTTCTTTTCCTTTTGTTTATTAGATTTTCAACTTTATCTACCAAACCTTTTAATTGGCAACTGATTAGTTGCAAAAAAGTTACTAAATTTTGATATTGATTAAATTTTAATCACTTGATTCTAGTTTTGACATGGATTGTCTTGTGATCTCCTAATAAAAGGATTAAATTTTGAATCGTTATTATTTATGTTATGTTATCTTTTTGCATGGTTTTTGCATGGAGCGATGCTAAATGTATCTGTTTCGTAATTTGTATTATTTTGTTTCATTTACTTCAACTTATTATGTTACCTACTTTATATTACCCAACTAAATACAAATATTCAAATGAAAAAAAAATCTAATAATAACAAATTACCAAGTGAACACTGAATTTCTTCTAATTGTAGATCAAACAATTCAAGCTCAAAGGATTTTGTCATAGTTATGATGATTAATATGTATATAGGGAGAAGCGAATGAATTATCCAAGTGAAATAAGGGATATTTTCCCAAAAAAAAAAAAAAAAAAAAAAAAAAAAAAATAAAGACCATAAGGTTTGAACCTTGGCAATGACAGGTGGCTCGTTTGTGGCTTGATTTTCATGAAGAGTGAACCGAGCCTTCCTTGCTCAACCAAGAACTACAATGGTATAAAATAGAAAAGTTGTTAATATGGGATTTGTTGTAAAGAACAAATTTTAAATCAAACCAATGTTCAAATAGTAAGTTTAAAGTTCTATATATGTGATTAAATGGTAAAGCAAAAATATTAGAATAATGTAAAATACAATTCTTCTAAGGTATCTTTTGTTTAAAACGTTTAATATTGAATGTGACGACCCAAACTTCCCAGTATATTTGAGACTTCGAATACACGCTAGCTAGGCGTATATGCAAAATCTTCATATACTCGATTGTCCAAATTAAAATGTAATAATATTTCTAATATGTATCTTAAGATAATATTTTCAAAACTAAATTTGTTATCATTTTTATTTTAAAAATAACACTCTTCCGACTCATTCTAGGATACTGCTGATCCTATCTCTAACGAGTCATTCTTATAGGATGCTACTGATCCTATCTCTGATGAATTCTTTTGTTCGGTTCTAATCTGTCTTGTTCTCAAGCTCAGTAAACCAAAGCTCTGATACCAAATGTGACGACCCAAACTTCACAGTAAAGGAAAGCCCGGACTATTTTGAGAACACGACAAATTAGAACAAAAACAGAAGAACATTTCATTGCTTATTACAACAATTACATCAGAGTACAAGAATATTCCAGAGTATGAATAATTATACATTTGATAAATACAATATCAGAGATTTAAATTACATTTTAAATAGCAGCAGGAAAATAATATAAAATACAACTGAAAGAAATACACGGACACAGAGCTTTCCGAATATCGCTTCAGCTATATACCAGGATTCTGTAAACATAATATCTGTAAAACCAAAACTACTAGCTGCCCGTGTGGAAGTTATGGGCACCCACGTCGTATTACACGGAACGGGTTTAACCCCCCAGAATACCAAAAATAAACAGCGCAATGCTTTTTCGAAAAATGAAGCTATTATAAGACTCAGGTCCCATCACACAATGCAACGCAAGCCGGAGGATAGATTTTTACCTTATAATAGCCAAACATGCTTGATACGCGAAATTTCTCTTTCAATATTACTATAAGTGCATAGTGCATAAATCAATTTCGAAAATAAATGTATCAATCATAGACGGCATGAGTGTCCCATCCCACTATGTCGTCATATATAGGTTTACAATTAAAAACGCAAAGCTCGTATTGGAAAGTTGGATTTCCATCATGATGGCTCCTGATTCGAAAGATCTATTGCGTAGTGCCATACTCCACGGCTTACGTCCCAGCTAGAGAAAACACCGTAATGCACATCCACACTTTTGGGAAATCAAGTATCACCGCGGCTTACGTCCCAGCGAGAGAAAACACCGCTTACTCTATCCCTATATATGGGAATCAGGGGAAATGACCCTATCCCTAATCACAAGGTATGGAGCGACCACACCCAGCACAACTGGCCGACCAAATACATACATACATACATATATATATATATATATATATATATATATATATATATATATATATGTATGTATGTAATGTATATTGGTCAAACCTACTAATCAAACGAATTGTTCACCATCATACCGGGGTGTGAGGCTCGCGAGGTAACGCTACACAAAGCTATGCTAATTAAAGTTATGCTTTGATCATCATCCACAAGGTCCTGCTTTTCAACAAAAGTCTTGATCTATGCATCTTAGCATGCCACATTGTCAATCCATACCATACCATTGATTTATGCCAATATATATAACCTCTGAGCACATACTTCTCAGAAAAGGGTGTTAAGCAAGAAAATAAATTCTCCGCCACCAACATATATATATATATATATATATATATATATATATATATATTTAGCACAGATCAACGAATACAACATAAAGGAATACAACGTCTGACATACCATCCATTTACAAGTTCGTTCTGAGTCTGAACGAAACTGGAGGCACCTTATTTCTCGTGTCGTATGTCCAATACGGAAGAGAGGCCCTCGCATACCCGAACAATCAACAAGTACATCCGGATGGCTACCACTGTAGCCCCTTCAAGGTAGCTACTCCAATCATGGGCATCAGTAGCAACTCATCCATTCGATGTGAAGATCGTTCGTCTTGCACCGTCTTCAATCTCTTCGATTGTTAGTCGTTGTATCAATTATTCAGAATGGGTTAAACCCAGTCTTTCCGAATAACTGGTGTACTTTATAAATAAGTGCTATAAAAACACATTCTACGCCTCATTTCAATTCAGAATATCCTTTTAATAAAATATTCACATTCTCAGGGAAAGGTTCCCATTGATTTTATCAAAGATAAATTCTTTTAAATTTTCTTTTTAATCTCAAAAATCATTACTTAATGGTTATTCAAGCTTAATAATTTAACCTTATCTTTAATTGGGTTAAAGAACTAATTCTTTTAAAAACATTATTCACGATAAACCCAAATCTTCTTCCATTAACTATGGAATCTTCACGGAAATCATAACGGTGTATAATTGATATAAATTCCCATATCAAACTAATAATATAAATGGAATAGCGGCAATGCCTTTTAAATTCCATATATAGTATCGGTCTTCATTCACAGGAGCTCATCTCGATTATTACCAAATCGAATTCCATTCAATTCCAATTTAATATATTAAATTGGAAAATTTTATTTTGGAAAATTTCCATTAAATCTTAATAAAAGATTTATAAATTCTAAATTATTTCTTCACTATTAATCGGGTTAAAGAACAAGTGTTATTTAAAACACCGTTCACGATAAACCCAAAAATCTAATTCGTTTATCCAATTCCAATTATATATTAATTAATTGGTAAAAATTTCCTAAATCTTAAATAAAAGATTTATTCTTTTCTAAATTGGGTTTAAGAACAGTTTTATTAAAGACACCGTATACGACAAACCCAAAATCCCATTTGATATTAAATATAAGCATCTGAATAGAAACTATATTGACTTATATTCAATATCAAATTCTGAAGCCAACAAATATCGTATTGCGAATAACGATATGTATATATCTTCCAGATTCCCATAACAATATCCGTATAATCACGGAATCCAATATCGAAATATCCCGAAGATAATTTCCATTCCAATTTATTCTTTAGAAAATTCTGATTATTTTAAAACCATTTTCAAATCCCATTTATTTATTTTTTAAAATAATTAAATTATTATTCTAGTTAATAACTAGATCATTAAATAGTTCATTTCAATTAAAATATATTTTTATCTTTATAAAATTGGAATTTTTCATCAGAAATCTTTCCAAACCATTTATTATAATTTTACATAATTTTACCATATTTTTAATAATTTTATTATCGCCCGTACAGTCGGTTTCCAATATCGGCCACCGAACTACACTTACAACGACATTTTCTGAAATAGATTTGGACATATATCCAAATCTAACCGTTAGATTTGAAATCTCTAACATTCATTGGAAAGCCATTTTCGATCGAACCCAACGGTCCCGGTTTTAGGAGAATCCGATAGTCGGATCTCCCATTACACTAATTTGAAGTTAATGGTCGAAATTCGCGAATGGTCGCTGCGTGGCGCTTTCTATTCAGGCCACTAAATATGTATAATATATACTATATATATATCTTCGATTTCCTTTAAAACGTATTTTATAAATCGTTTATTAATTCGTTCCAAAATGATTTTAACTTCATTTTTAATTTTATATCAAAATTGAATATTCTGTATCTTTATAATGATAAAATGATAATATTTTCAAAATATTAAATTTTAAATCACTTCTTTTCAATATTCATTATAAAATAAATAAAATTGATCGATAAACTCGTTCGGGTCAAAATGGCGTTTCTATACTTAACCCGGCTTCGTATTTTATATTTGTGTGTCCATTCAAAGACGGACATCAAAATCATAATTTTTATACTTCACTAACATGTTAAAGATTTCATTTTTAACATTCTAAATCATACTTTAACAAATGATTATTTTTAATTTCACTAACATGTTAAGGATTACATTTTTAATGTATAAAAATATAATTCAACAAATGATTATTTTATTAACATTTTAAAGATGACATTTTTGCTGTATAAAAATGTAATTCAACAAACGATTGAATTATTTTCTGTACATACAATAAAAATGTGATTTTTATTGTTGGAACATTTTATTTTAAAATGTTTTTTACATTGAAATGTTTCATTACATTAAAATGTTACATTTACATTAAAATGTCCTATTACAAAAATGTTAGAATTGTTCTTTTCTATAAAAATGTTATTTTCTTTAAAAATGTTCTTTTCTATAAAATTGATTCTTTATATAAATATGATTCTTTACATAAACATTTTCTTTTATATAAACATGTTTTTTTTTTACATAATATGATTCTTTTATTTTGTTGACAAATCTATTTCAACAAAATGAATAAAAGTGTTCAACTTCATTTTGTTAACAATTCTATTTTAACAAAATGAATTAAAGTGACAACTTCATTTTATTTACAATAATCTAATTCAACAAAATTGACATTTTTGTTTTAGCACAAGTCTATAAAAAAATGTTTTTTTTTGTTTTAACACAAATCTATTTAACAAAAATGTTATATTTGTTTTGACTATTTCATTTCAACAAAAAATGATATTTTGATTTCCACAATATCTTTTAATAAAACAATATTTATTTCTGAATCGGAATGCGACTCAATCAATTACCATATAATTTCGATTATATGGATTTCATACACCGCATGTGTGCACAATAATGATAAATAATCATAAAATAGTCCATTCACAACCAGAGTGAAATTTACAATTGTGTGAGCGTTAAAATAAATAAATAACGATCATCACAGGCTGTCAATCCATCAATTGACATATAAATAAATTCAAGGGAGATGTGAACAAATTATCATCCCCTGACCCGTATTGGGTTTTTAAACAACAACAGTTTATTTACACAAAATATTGGTTAATAAATTTAACCAAATTTCACTGTTCATATTATAAACAAATATTTATAATCTAATTTCAACTACCAAATTTATGTTAACATTATTTTTAATCATCTCAACATCACAAACAACATACAATACAATCAATTTAAATCGTCCATGGTTTGTGGATGAGGGGAGTGATCTAATCAAGCACAGTGTACAGTTTATAGTGATTAAACTGATAAAAATCTAAACTGGCAATTCTATATATTTTTCTGTTGTGAAAATAAATAAATAACTGTTCAAAATTTTCTAGTGAGGAGTTCTCACCTTGACTTTGCTCCAGTACGTAGTGTTCTTCACCGTGATCTCAACGTAATCTGTTTCACATAGTATATGTCAAAAATCATATCTTTAATGTTGTTATATATATATGGTAAAAATCATTTTTTTACTTACGATGCGATTTTTATATTAAAAACAAATGCAATTATTATTTACAAAATAATGCGATCCTTATTTACAAAATAATGCACTTTTTTTTATTTTCAAAAACATGTTCTTTTTAATTTTTTCAAACGATTTGCTATTTTATTTTTCAAAATGATGCTTTTTATATTTACAATACCACGTATATTTTATATTTACAAAACCATATATATTTTATATTTAAAACATTGTATGTTTTAATTTCAAAAACATTGTATATTTTTATTTCAAAAGCGTTGTATAACATTATATATTTTGAAACCAAATCATGTTATTTATATTTTTATAAATAATGTTCTTTTGATTTTTTTTTAAACAAAACAAAAAAATGTTCATTTTATATTTACAAAGCAATGCTAGTTTTACGATAAAAAACAATGCTACTTATACGATTAAAACAATGCTAATTATACGATGGAAACAATGCTGATTATATGATGGAAAACAATGCTTATTTTATGATGAAAAACATTGCTAATTATACGATGGAAAACAATGCTTATTTTATATGATGAAAAACAATGCTTATTTTATAATCAAAACAATGTTCTATAATTTCAAAACGATGTTCATTTTCTTACACAAAACAATGCGATTCCTATTTGAAAAACAATGCAATTTTCTTTTTTCAAATTATATGCAAATTTTCTTTTCACAAATCATATGCTAACAATGTTGTATCATATAAAAATTTTGTTTTGAAAAAAATTCTAATCTTTGTTTTGATTCTAATCTTAGTTTAAATTTTTTACTAATTATATATTTAAAAACTTTAATTATATAATTAAGGGATACTACCCTCATCATCTTCATCGCGAATTTCCTGTACACACATCGCATAAACGAAATCACCCGTCGCACCACCCTTTAGGCCATCGGACCAGATCTGCCGCCGCCACACGAGAGCCACCACCGACGTCTTCCTCCTCCACCAACTTGGGCGAACTCGCAGCACCCGTGGGCCTGCAAATCGGAGATGAACGACGCTGTTGTGTTGAAAATCCCGCCACAACGATGATCGGTTCTCGATCTTAGCCGTACCAAATTCAAGAGCTCGAAAAGCTCTCCGATTTAGTGTTAAGGATTATTGAAGATTATGGAAGGGATTGAAAGATTATAAGGATCGAAATTGGGAGGATAATAGCCATTAAAACCCCCAATCGGCGGCTACAGGAATTTGGTCTAGGGTTTAGAACATATTGGGTATTTATATTATAATTTAATTAATTTTTAATTCTTTTAACTTGAAAAATATTTGTTCTTTCCTATCAACTCCAAATCGAACCCAACGAGTGTCGCTCGTAAGCAAATGCCCATGTTCCGGACACAATGGAACATGTTTCGTAACCCAATTCGGCTGTTACGACTAGTTTTTCTCAAAATTAAAATATAAATCAATTTATATTAAATTCAAACATACATTTTAAATTACCGGGGCCACATACTGACCCTAAAAATTACAGAAAAATTATTTCTAGCTATGTTTTGACGATACGGTCCTAACAAAACTAATTTCATCGAATTTGGAGACCGTTTGAAAAATGTCCATTTTCTGGTCGATCGAATTTGACTACAATTGACAAAACACGTTTTCTTTTGCCACGCTCACATATTAATTTCAAAAACTATGAAAATTGAAACCTAGCAATAATTTGACATTCCGGATTAAACAAAAGTGGTTTCATCGAAAACGGAGGTCGTTTTGTAAAATGGCTGTTTTTAAGGGCTATATATTATATTAAAATACATATAAATTCTACAGCGACTTTTCTGAATTTTAAACTGGTCATAACTTTTGATTTATATTATGAAATTTCAATTTTTCAGATTCGTTGGAAAGATATAATCAAACAGATTTAAATATTTCTTGTTTCATTAAAATCCGATTTATTTTGAATCCTGTACATTCAGTCAAAGTTCAAATTCAAATTTTCAAACTACCGCGCCATTTTAAACTCCTTTTATAATTAAATTAAAAAAATTCATTCTAACTTCGATTTAAATAAAATTTTGGTCGTTATTATTTAAAATAAATTATTTTAAATATTAAAAATCCGTTAAAATTCCTAAAATAAATTTTTTTAATTGGTTCAGTATTTGCGGGTTGTTATAATCTCCCACCACTTAAAATCTTTTCATCCTCGAAAAGGAACGGAGCTGAAAGTCGTTTAACTAACCAACTCAACTTTCAATTCTAATAAATTTTCAATTCAGTTCAATATTAAATTCGAGTTAGCTAAATTATCATTCTTTCTCATATTGGTTAAATGAATTATCATTTTAATTAGTTAAACTAATTATCAAACATCACAACCAGCAATCAATTAGGTGATTATCTTTTTAAATATATATAACTTTTATATATAGACAAAAATCATATTTCAGTGCAAATCACAACAATGAACCCTATCTAGTTTTGGTTCTCACACAGTCAATGGAAATATATAGATATCCCACTTTCGAATACTCGAACATAAATGCTGATAATGTCATGCTCATCATCAGAATCATGTTCGGGCAACTAGAGCGTGATTCTATATCTATCCAGTATATTTGAGACTTTGAATACACGCTAGCTAGGCGTATATGCAAAATCATCATATACTCGATTGTCCAAATTAAAATGTAATAATATTTCTAATACGTATCTTAAGATAAAAATTTTAAAACTAAATTTGTTATCATTTTTATTTTAAAATAACATTCTTCCGACTCATTCTAGGATACTGCTGATCCTATCTCTAACGAGTCATTCTTATAGGATGCTACTGATCCTATCTCTGATGAATTCTTTTGTTCGGTTCTAATGTGTCTTATTCTCGAGCTCTGTAAACCAAAGCTCTAATACCAAATGTGATGACCCAAACTTCCTAGTAAAGGAAAGCCCGGATTGTTTTGAGAACACGACAAATCAAAACACAAACAGAAGAACATTTCATTACTTATTACAACAATTACATCAGAGTACAAGAATATTCCAGAGTATGAATAATTATACATTTGATAAATACAATATCAGAGATTTATATTACATTTTAAATAGCAGCAGAAAAATAATACAAAATACAACTGAAAGAAACACACGGACATAGAGCTTTCCGAATATCGCTTCAGCTGTAGACCAGGATTCTGTGAACATAATATCTGCAAAACCAAAACTACTAGCTGCCCATGTGGAAATTATGGGCACCCAGAGTTTAGGTTAAAACAATAAACTCCTGGTCAGTCATGGGACTGATATGAGAGCTCAAAACAGTTATTAATTTGATTTTAAAATTAGGTAAATCAAAGGACCAGGTCGTATTACACGGAATGGGTTTAACCCCCAGAATACCAAAAATAAACAACACAATGCTTTTTGAAAAAATGAAGCTATTATAAGACTCACGTCCCATCACACAATGCAACGCAAGCCGGCGGATAGAGTTTTACCTTATAATAGCCAAACATGCTTGATACACAAAATTTCTCTTTCAATATTACTATAAGTGCATAGTGTAGAAATCAATTTTGAAAATAAATGTTTCAATCATAGACAGCATGAGTGCCTCATCCCACTATGTCGCCATATATAGGTTTACAATTAAAACCGCAAAGCTCGTATTGGAAAGTTGGATTTCCATCATGATGGCTCCAGATTCGAAAGATCTATCGCGTAGTGCAATACTCCACGGCTTACGTCCCAGCTAGAGAAAACACCGTAATGCACATCCGCACTTTTGGGAAATCAAGTACCACCTCGACTTACGTCCCAGCGAGAGAAAACACTGCTTACTTTATCCCTTTATATGGGAATTGGGGGAAAATGACCCTATCCCTAATCACAAGGTGTGGAGCGACCACACCCAGCACAACTCGGCCGACCATATATATATATATATATATATATATATATAAAGTATATTGGTCAAACCTATTAATCAAACGAATCGTTCACCATCATACCGGGATGGGAGGCTAACGAGGTAATGCTACACAAAGCTATGCTAATTAAAGCTATGCTTTGATCATTATCCACAAGGCCCTACTTTTCAACAAAAGCCTTGATCCATGCATCTTAGCATGTCACATTGTCAATCCAAACCATACCATTGATTTCTGCCAATATATATAACCTCTGAGCACGTACGTCTTAGAGAAGGGTGTTAAGCAAGAAAATAAATTCTCCGCCCCCAACAGATATATATATTTAGTAGAGATCAATGAATACAGCATAAAGGAATACAACGTCAGACATACCATCCAGTTACAAGTCCGTTCTGGGTCTGAACGAAACCGGAGGCACCTTATTTCTCGTCCCATATGTCCAATACGGAAGAGAGGCCCTCGCATACCCGAATAATCAACAGGTACGTCCGGATGGCTACCACTGTAGCCCCTTCAAGGTAACTACTCCAATCATGGGCATCAGTAGCAACTCTTCCATTCGATGTGAAGATCGTCGGTCTTGCGCTGTCTTTAATCTCTTCGACTGTTGGTCGTCGTATCAATTATTCAGAATGGGCTAAACCGGTCTTTCTGAATAACTGGCGTACTTTATAAGCAAGTGCTATAAAAACACATCCTACGCCTCATTCCAATTCAGAATATCCTTTTAATAAAATATTCACATTCTTAGGGAAAGGTTCCCATTAATGTTATCAAAGATAAATTCTTTTAAATTTTCTTTTTAATCATAAAAATAATTACTTAATGATTATTCAAGCTTAAGAATTTAACCTTATCTTTAACTGGGTTAAAGAACTAATGTCTTTTAAAAACATTGTTCACGATAAACCCAAATCTTCTTCCATTAACTATGGAATCTTCACGAAAATCATAATGGTGTATAATCGATATAAATTCCCATATCAAACTAATAATATAAATGGAATAGCGGCAATGCCTTTTAAATTCCATATATAGTATCGGTCTTCATTCACAGGAGCTCATCTCGATTATTACCAAATCGAATTCCATTCAATTCCAATTTAATATATTAAATTGGAAAATTTTATTTTGGAAAATTTCCATTAAATCTTAATAAAAATTTTATAAATTCCAAATTATTTCGTCATTGTTAATTGGGTTAAAGAACAAGTGTTATTTAAAACACCGTTCACGATAAACCTAAAAATCCAATTCTTTTATCCAATGCCAATTAAATGTTAATTAATTGGTAAAAATTTCCTAAATCTTAAATAAAAGATTTATTCTTTTCTAAATTGGGTTTAAGAACAGTGTTATTAAAGACACCGTTCACAACAAACCCAAAATCCCATTTGATATTAAATATAAGGTTCTGAATAGAAATTGTATCAACTTATATTCAATATCAAATTCTGAAACCAACAAATATCGTATTGGGAATAACGATATGTATATATCTTCCAAATTCCCATAACAATATCTGTATAATCACGAAATCCAATACCGAAATATCCTAAAGATAATTTCCATTCAAATCTATTCCAGTTTATTCTTTAGAAAATTCCGATAATTTTAAAACCATTTTCAAATCCCATTTATTTATTTTAAAAATAATTAAATTATTATTCTATTTAATAACTAAATCATTAAATAGTTCATTTCGATAAAAATATATTTTTATCTTTATAAAATGGAATTTTTCATCATAAATCTTTCCAAACCATTTATTATGATTTTACATAATTTTACCATATTTTTAATAATTTTAATATCGCTCGTACAGTCGGTTTCCAATATCGGCCACCGAACTTCACTTACAGCGACCTTTTCTGAAATAGATTTGGACATATATCCAAATATAACCATTAGATTTCAAATCTCTAACATTCATTGGAACTCTCTTTTCCTATACGAATCCAACAGTCCCGGTTTTAGGAGAATCCGACGGTCGGATCTCCCGTTACGCTAATTTGAAGTTAATGGTCAAAATTCGCGAACGGTCGCTGCGCGGTGCATTCTATTCAGGCCATTAAATATATATAATATATATTATATATAAATTTCGTCGATTACTTTTAAAACGTATTTTATAAATCATTTATAAATTCGTTCCAAATGATTTTAGCTTCATTTTTAAATTTATATCAAAACTGAATATTCTATATCTTTATAATGATAAAATGATAATATTTTCAAAATATTAAAATTTGAAATCACCTCTTTTCAATATTCATTATAAAATGAATAAAATCGGTCGATAAACCTGTTCCAGTCAAAATGGCGTTTCTATACTTAACCCGGCTTCATATTTTATATTTGTGTGTCCATTCAAAGACGGAAATCAAAATCATAATTTTTATACTTCACTAACATGTTAATGATTCCATTTTTAACATTCTAAATCATACTTTAACAAATGATTATTTTTAATTTCACTAACATGTTAAGGGTTACATTTTTAATGTATAAAATATAATTCAACAAATGATTATTTTATTAACATTTTAAAGATGACATTTTTGCTGTATAAATATGTAATTCAACAAACGATTATTTTATTTTCTGTACCTACAATAAAAATGTGATTTTTATTGTTAGAAAATTCTATTTTAAATTATTCTTTATTTTAAAATGTTCTTTACATTGAAATGTTTCATTACATTAAAATGTCCTATTACAAAAATTTTAGAATTGTTCTTTTCTATAAAAATGTTATTTTCTTTAAAAATGTTCTTTTCTATAAAAATGGTTCTTTATATAAATATGATTCTTTACATAAACATGTTCTTTTATATAAACATGTTTTTTTACATAATATGATTCTTTTATTTTGTTGACAAATCTATTTCAACAAAATGAATAAAAGTGTTCAACTTCATTTTGTTAACAATTCTATTTTAACAAAATGAATTAAAGTGACAACTTCATTTTATTTACAATAATCTAATTCAACATAATTGACATTTTTGTTTTAGCACAAATCTAAAAAAAATGTTATTTTTGTTTTAACACAAATCTATTTAACAAAAATGTTATATTTGTTTTGACTATTTCATTTTCAACAACAAATGATATTTTGGTAACAACTATTTTACTTCAACAAAAATGTAAATTTTGGTTTCTACAATGTCTTTTTAATAAAACAATATTTATTTCTGAATCAAAATGCGACTCAATCAATTACCATATAATTTCGATTATATGGATTTCATACATCACATGTGTGCACAATAATGATAAATAATCAACAAACAGTCCATTCCCAACCAGAGTGAAATTTACAGATATGTGAGCATTAAAATAAATAAATAACACTCATCATAGGCTGTCAATCCATCGATTGATATATAAATAAATTCAAGGGAGATGTGAACAAATTATCATCCCCTGACCCGTGTGGGTTTTCAAACAACAACAGTTTATTTATGCAAAATATTGGTTAATAAATTTAACCAAATTTCACTGTTCAAATTATAAACAAATATTTATAATCTAATTTTAACTACGAAATTTATGTTAACATTATTTTTAATCATCTCAACATCACAAACTACATACAATATAATCAATTTAAATCATCCATGGTTCGTGGACGAGGGGGATGATCTAATCAAGCACAGTGTACAGTTTATAGTGATTAAACTGATAAAAATCTAAACTGGCAATTCTATATATTTTTCAGTTGTGAAAATAAATAAATAACTGTGCAAAATTTTCTAGTGAGGAGTTCTCACCTTGACTTTGCTCCAGTACGTAGTGTTCTTCACCGTGATCTCAACGTAATCTGTTTCACATAGTATATGTCAAAAATCATATGTTTAATGTTGTTTTATATATATATGGTAAAAATCATATTTTTACTTATGATGTGATTTTTATATTAAAAACAAATGTAATTATTATTTACAAAATAATGCGATCTTTATTTACAAAATAATGCTCATTTTTTTTCAAAAACATGTTCTTTTTATTTTTCAAAACAATTGCTATTTTATTTTTCAAAACGATGCTTTTTATATTTACAATACCATGTATATTTTATATTTACATAACCATGTATATTTTATATTTAAAACATTGTATGTTTTAATTTCAAAAGCATTGTATATTTTTATTTCAAAAGCATTGTATAACGTTATATATTTTGAAACCAAATCATGTTATTTATATTTTTATAAACAATGTTCTTTTGATTTTTTTAAACAAAACAAGACAATGTTCATTTTATATTTACAAAGCAATGTCAATTTTATGATTAAAAACAATGCTACTTATACGATTAAAACAATGCTAATTATACGATGGAAACAATGTTGATTATACGATGGAAAACAATGCTTATTTTACGATGAAAAACAATGCTAATTATACGTTGGAAAACAATGCTTATTTTATATGATGAAAAACAATGCTTATTTTATAATCAAAACAATGTTCTATAATTTCAAAACGTTGTTCATTTTCTTATACAAAACAATGCGATTCCTATTTGAAAGACAATGCAATTTTTTTTCCAAATCATATGCAAATTTTCTTTTCACAAATCATATGCTAACAATGTTATATCATATAAAAATTTTGTTTTGAAAACAATTCTAATCTTTGTTTTGATTCTAAACTTAGTTTAAATTTTTTGCTAATTATATATTTGAAAACTTTAATTATATAATTAAGGGATAATACCCACATCATCTTCGTCGCGAATTTCCTGTACACACATCGCACAAACGAAATCACCCGCCGCACCACCCTTTAGGCCATCGGACCAGATCTGCCGCCGCAACACGAGAGCCACCACCGACGTCTTCCTCCTCCACCAACTTTGGCAAACTCACAGCACCCGTGGGCCCATAAATCAAAGATGAACAATGTTGCTTTGTGTTGAAAATCCCACCACCACGATGATCGGTTCTCGATCTTAGCCATACCAAATTCAAGAGCTCGAAAAGCTCTCTGATTTAGTGTTAAGAATTACTGAAAATCATTGAAGGGATTGAAATATTATAAGGGTCGAAATTAGGAGGATAATAGCCATTAAAACCCTCAACCGGCGGCTACAGGAATTTGGTCTAGGGTTTAGAACATATGGGGTATTTATATTATAATTTAATTAATTTTTAATTGTTTTAACTTGAAAAATATTTGTTCTTTCCTATCAACTCCAAATCGAACCCAATGAGTTTCGGCCGTAGGCAAATACCCATGTTCCGGACACAACGGAACATGTTTCGTAACCTAATTTGGCCATTACGGCCAGTTTTTCTCAAAATTAAAATATAAATCAATTTATATTGAATTCAAACATACATTTTAAATTACCGGGGCCACATACTGACTCTAAACCACATACTGACCCTAAAAATTACAAAAAGATTATTTCTAGCTATGTTTTGACGATACAGTCCTAACAAAACTAATTTCGTCGAATTTGGAGACCGTTTGATAACTGAATTTGATAAAACACGTTTTCTTTTGCCACGCTCACATATTAATTTCAAAAATTATGAAAATTGAAACCTAGCTATAATTTGACATTCCGGATTCAACAAAATTGGTTTCGTCGAAAACAGAGGTCGTTTGTAAAATGGCTATTTTTAAGGGCTATATATTATATTAAAATATATATAAATTCTACAGCGACTTTTCTAAATTTTAAACTGGTTATAACTTTTGATTTATATTATGAAATTTCAATTTTTCAGATTCGTTGGAAATATATAATCAAACAGATTTAAATATTTCTTGTTTCACTAAAATCCGATTTATTTTGAATCCTGTACATTCAGTCAAAGTTCAAATTCAAATTTTCAAACTGCCACGGCATATTGAAATCCTTTTATAATTAAATTAAAAAAAATCGTTCTAACTTCGATTTAAATAAATTTTTGGTCATTATTATTTAAAATAAATTATATTAAATATTGAATATTCGTTAAAATTCCTAAAATAAAAATTTTGAATTGGTTCAGAATTTGTGGGTTGTTTCAATTTTCATGAAGAGTGAATCGCGCCTTCCTTGCTCAACCAAGAACTGCAATGGCATAAAATAGAAAAGTTGTCAATATGAGATCTGTCGTAAAGAACAAATTTTAACTCAAACCAATGTTCAAATAGTAAGTTTAAAGTTTTATATATGTGATTAAATGGTAAAGAAAAAATATTAGAATGATGTAAAATACAAATCTTCTGAGGTATCTTTCGTTTAAAACGTTGAATATTGAATGTTGAACATACTAAATAATGATTATTGTTGAATACTTAAAATATTGTTTGTTTCATTTTGATTGGAAATTTGTTACCAAAATATGTAGATTAATATTTCAACCATATTTCCGTCGATTTTAAATTTGATTACTCTTTGCTATGGTTATCATACAAGACATGCTTAATTGTCTTGTTCTATTTCTTATAACATAATACAACCCGAACAAGTAAAGGTTCAAGTTCTACGTTTGCCTTATACCTTATTTGGTGCGTAATTGTTTTATTTTATTAATATTTAAACCAAAATTATATCATAACAAAAATATTATTTTATTTTCAATCTTATCAATCTACTTGTAAATTACCATAGCTTAACTTCAAGCTGCTTTCAAACATTGTGGTATTCTAATAATTGTTTTCTCAATTTCATTAGTTTTTAGCGTTTGCACTTCTAATGAGTGTAAACTATGAAGTGTAGGCTAAAATTAGAAAATAAATTTAAATTATCTCCTTAGCATATGCAATTGGAAAAAATTGATGAATATTTTCTAATCGTTCAATATAAAAGGCCTTCAAAATAAGTAAATTATGATTAAGGCCATTAAAGTTTGTGATATTTATGGGTATAAATTGGAAAATGTATTGCAACAAGTAATCGACACGAATAATAATACGACGGCCTACCTTTCTGATCTTTGGGAATGACACTTAAACACCATGTGTTGCTGCCCAATATCAAAAAGATGAGTTGTCATGAGGTAACATAATGAATAAAATGCAACAAAATAAAATCTCATAACATAATGGATAAATAATATCTTAATAAAGTAGTACCTATGGTTACTTTTTCACATGGAGTTATTAGAATTACACAAAAGTAATGCTACAATCAACCTAGATAGTTATACATCATGTCTTTGCACTTACTAATACAAAACATACATGCATAAACATAGCAGTGAAAATAGATATCTAGAATGATAAGGAACCTCCTGCTAGTCCATCATCTTCAAAAGAGCTCGACAATACAAATTATGCTTGAACTACTCAAATATAAATCAGTACTCGAAAGTTTAGAAAAATTTAACAATTCGGGTCATATGGTAAGTCTGGTATCAGTAAATTCTAAACAAGGGGTGAAAATAAAAAAATAACATATGAGACCACATCGCTAAATACGAAATGGATATCTTGTTTTAATAAAAGTATCTATCCACAAGTAACGATGACATATTTAGAATAAAATCCAAACTTGGAGAATGGCCACAAATAATCAAACATCAAGAAGGGGTCTAGATGCTTCTCGATGCAATCAAGGAAACCAATTCAAAGAATTGAATCGAAGGAAAGAAGGAAACTTTTCAATAAATGACTAGTAGAATGGGTCACCTTATTGAAAGTGTACCACTAGACCATATCTTTGAGAGCTCCAATGGCTCTCAACAACCTCCAAATGTTTTGCAAAATAGGAATGGTTATAAGGGGAACTGAGCTGACCTCAAATAGTAAATTTATTCTGAAGTTTGGAACGTTAATCGCATAGAAATTATTCGAAAAAGAGTTATACATTGAAAGTCGACTATGTCGAATTCAGGAAAGTACTATTTACTTTTCGTTTTTATTAAAGATTAACTAAGTGTTCATTTATTCATTTAATTATTATTTATTCAAATTAAAGAATAAAAGTTATATTTTAAGATTTAATATCTTGGAGCATGGATTATAACACCATTGTTATAATCAGTGATTTCCGGAAAAGAAGAGGATTCTTAAACTAAATTTGAGAATTGCGTGAGCGATGCCTTATTGGTATTCAAAGTTGCGAGCTTTGTCTATTTCGAAATTAAGAATGTTGTTCAATTAAAGTCTGAGAGGTAATTATACCCCAACTTGATTGACTTCATTGTTAACTAAGGAATGATTAAGGTTCGGTAGCGAAGGTTAGTTCGAGACACGGCTAGTTAATGAGTGTTATGGTTTTGGATTGTCGTAATGATGTTTTATACAACATTTATTCAAATCCATATTGATGAGTTTTGGAAACGTTTTTCCAAATATAACCTGAGATGTTTTCTAAGCATAGAAAATAAAATGATTTGGTTGATGTGAAGTTACGAAATATGAATATATGGAAATGTTTTTCTGATGTTAGTAGCGTATATTTTCTAAATATAGAAAATGAGAATTTGTGAATATATGGAAATGTTTTCCAACTGTGGTAAGGAATACTTTTTGGAATGCAGGAAATAAATAGTTATGATAGATGGAAATGTTTTCCAAGAATATGTAGGAGGCCAAACGGGTTTTTGAGAAATATCTGGGGAAAGATATGGAAAATAAGAAATTGGGATATGGTAAATTAATAAGAAATTAATTTAAAGGGCTCAATGTTGCTTGGTGCTAGATCAGTAGGATTGGATTTCCATTTGAAAATAGGATTGTTGGTTGTATGGATGTTGCTTTGATAGTTAAATAACTGGCTATCGAAGTTTTATCCCACTTTATATTTCGTTTGTCAATACGGAGAGTCTAGGATCGGGTTTATTATATGAAAACCACTTTGTATGGCATAAGCATTGCGGATCAAATATGCTGAGGATAATTGAAGACGGATTAAAGTGCAAGGGCTGTTCTGTTAATCCTAGGTAGAAATTGCCTAAGATGGATTGATAGTGTTAGATCAAAATTTGGACCTAACACCCAAATTGTTCTGAAGCTTATAGAGTTTCAACTGAAGAATGAGAAAAAGGGAAATAACACACAGAATTTATAGTGGTTCGGCGTTAACGAGCCTACGTCCACTTTATATATTATTGATTATACTTTGAAAGCTAATACAATCAAGGATTTCTCTCAATATTTCAGTAGTTTGACAACAATGGCGGATTCAGTACTCAATATTGCCAAAAAGATCCCAAAAAATGCCAAGCTTCGGGCTATTTATAGCTGATTTTGTCAGGCGGGTCATGGTTACACGTGGCACGAATCCCGAGAACATCGGATCGCATCGCCACCGTTGAGGAAACAGTCAAATTAGCCGTTGTGGACAGGTGTCGCGATCTGCTTGAAAATCGGATCGTGCAGATGGGGGGAATTGGTCCAAATGACGGTTAGGGACACGTGTCGCCAGATCCGTGCGTCTCGGATCGCTGAAGACCAGCTCACGCTTGAACGGGTCAGAGGGTTCGCCACGCATCAGGGGATCAGATCGATCAATACTGGGCAACAACATATGCATGGATCGGATCACATAGAAGCGTCGTTTTGCTGATGAGATGGGGGCGATCCGTCGAGAAGCGATCCTCCGTGGGCGATCCGTCGAGACGCGATCCTCCGTGGGCGAGTCGATAGTGTGCGATCCATTCCTTCATATTCTTGGAGAACGTGGATTCATGCTTTCCTCTTACGAATGATCCTGGGTGGCTTGGTCAAAAAGCGAGCCAACATTTTGCCCCCTCGAAGTATGTTTTATCGATGATGGAACATGCTTCGAAGCCATAAAATCGTCCCTTCACATCGAGTCGCGAAACAGTGAACAATTTCTTTTCTGGGATTTTTCAGAGCTTTTATTGCTGAATTTATTGACTCGTATCGCACATTCGAGTCGTGGTCCTTTATCAAAACATTCGAACCATTCGTCTCGTTCTTTGGTATGTACTTGGGCTTTGGAACGAAACTTGCTCCTTCTCGAGTCGTGGTGGGCTTTCGGTTCGCGGCCCACCTATTTTCGTGGATCGAATAGGACAAAGAATGGGAGACAAACGGTCGCCCTTTTGCCTATATAAGCCGACCCCCCTCTTCACTTTCTTCCTTCTTTTTTCTGTCGTTTCGTTTCGCCTGTACTGTTGAGGAACGAACCCTAGTATTTCAATCCTTCAAAAATCTGATCACTTTCCCAACTTTTAGAAAGGTAATTGCTCCGAGAGCATTCTTATTTGTAAACGCTGTTGTTTCACGAACTTTTTCAAATAATTCGAGGAAAATCGATGGAAATTTGCGATCCTCTGGGGAATCCATGGAGACGCCATGGCTGATGGGCGTAGGGGTCGGAGTTCAAGGATGGGAAGGAGAGGAGGAAGACGAAGGAGGAAGGAGAAGAGGGAAGGCCGGTTCGGATCGTGGGCAAGGAGAGGAATGGAAGAGGACGAAGGCGAGTGGCGAGACGGAAGATCGTGGTGGCAGCAAAGGCGCGTATCGTGGGGGTTGCAACGATTCGTGATGGAGCGATCCCTTTGCCCTGTGATTCGATGGGGGGCGATCCCTCTGCCTTGCGATCCGAAAGGGGCGATCCCTCTGCCTTGCGATCCGACTCATAGTTGACGATGCGAAGAAATTTCAAACTTTAATCGATGCCTTGTCACCATAAAATTTTGAACAGTTAGGCTAGGGCCCTGATGTTGAACTTTCTGGACTAAATGACTACATAATTCGGCTACATATGACGACTAATATTTCGATGATCTCGATTGCTTTCATGCTTTATTTTCAATGCACACACAAGTACACACACCGGCACTTGCACACACGGGGATCGGGTAGTATTAATCTCATTGTTCATGTTTTCTCGTCCTAGCAGTAATGTCGAACGATCACTCTTCTTCAAGATCCGCAACAGAAGCGGAATCCGAGGTTCCTGAACAATACAACCCTAAAATTCCTCCCACTAATCCAGGAGGTGAAGATTCTGGATCTGAGTACGAGGCCACGGAATCAGATCCGTCCGAAAGTACTTCGTCTAGCGACGATTCTGAGATAGATGGGAGAGCCCCCGACGAGATTCCTGGGGCGCTCGGGATAGATAAATTTTCCGATTCTTTAGCATCTAAGCTCGACGATATAAAGCTTAAAAGAATCTTCTTGAGGCACGGGATTCCTTGGGATGATGTCTTGACGCCCGGAAGCGAAGATAGACCCCACCTAGCTCCAGAAGGATATATGGCGATTAGCTGAACCATGTGCTTGGTAGGAGCTATCCCTCCGTTCCCTCCGGTTGCCATCGAAACTTTAAGACGACTGGGAATTGCTCCGATGCAACTCCATCCGAACGCCTATGCATCACTATATACCCTATACATTGCATACGCGGAGATCTTACATGCCGAACTTAAATTCAAAGATTTGACATTCTTCTTTCTTTTCATGCACTGTTCTTCGGCAACTCCAAATTTCTCTTTCTTTGAATCGGTGGCGAATAGGAAGGTTCTGTACGATGGATATAGCAATATAGGGGATCCTAAGTCTGATTGGTTTTATATAAGGAAATAGGCCGGATGCTCACGAAGATGGCTCAAATCAAGTAAACTTCTAAGCTTCTAATCGAATATCTTGTTCAAGGAGTTTAGGCGTTAACATTCTCCCCCCTTTTTCTTTGTTTCAAACAGATCATGTCTTCCCGAAAACGGAGGGTCCATTATACAACAATCGATTATCCATTCTTTTACAAAGCAGATCCGACTTTCTGAGGATCAAAAAATGCATTACTGATGACAATCTTCATAAGCATCGTCATCTGGATAGAAGATTTGGACTTGCCACTAGCGGCAAACCTTATAAGTACGTGCCCCCAACAGAGGGAGAGGGAACTTCACAAGCGATAGAAACAACTAAATTTCGCAAGAGTCCTTCTCCGATAGTCATCCAAGACGATGAAGACCTGAACATATACAGAGGAGATGAGGTCCGCGGTGACGTGTCCAAGGAAATTCCTATTTCTGCTCCAATTGAAACCGTTACTCCCGGTGATTTGACAGAAGAGCAATTATTTGACGAGCTGAATAAAATCCCTCTACCCGATGATGTATATACGGAGAAGGACTTTGGAGAGGGGCCTTTCTTCCCTGCTTCTGAAGAGACCATCGCTCCAACTAGAGGACGAGAAACTGGTCAGATGAGCCTGTCTCCAGGCCCGGGTCTGTTAGGGGGAATTATATGGGATGCACACATCACACACACTATCTGACCCTGCACTCTTATGTCGTGGGTATTCAAAGTTTTAATATGCTCTTTTCTTTTTTGCAGGAACGATGTCTCGTAGGAAATCTTACTCGTATCGTTCTCTTCGTGAGGGCACACCCAGCCTTCGTCCGGATACTGAGCGCTCTCGTGGTCCCTCTCACAGGCCGACTTCCTTGCAACCTCGGTCTCCACCAAAATCGACCTCTACCAAACCTTCCAGTTACCCGGCAGTTCCTACAGGGGGAAAGAAACTTCCTAAAGAGTTAACTCCTCCAAAGAGTGCACCTTCCCATAGCCGGTTGTCAAAAAGGCATCAAGTCCCTAAAGATAAGGGCAAGGACGCATTCAAAGAATCTGAAAAGGAGAGGAGTGACATCGTCCCCTCTAGCCAGCCAGAGTTGGCTGCTCCAGGGTCACGGGATTACATGCATGGTCCCGAGATTCAAGGCAGGCTGGAAAAGCTTCGGGAACAATTCCCAGACATATTCTTTGACCGGATGACATTTGTTCCAGCCTTGGAACCGGTCCCCAAGAACTGGGATAGCGAAGTTGTCGGGCATATCCGCTATGTTGCCAGGCAATATGAGATGATGAAAAAACATGCCGTTAACCTTTCTGAAGTCATCCGATCGCTTGAAATAGAAGCACACAGATCCAAGGCGAAACTTGAGAACAACGAGAGGGTCAGGACCAAGATGGAGAAGGACCTGGAAGATGCTCAATCCCAGCTTGCTTTAGCACGAAGGGACGTTGAAAATTATAAGATTGAATTAGAAAATGCTAAGCAACGCTTCCATTTGGAACTGGACTCCAATAGCCAAGAGAAAATGGCCTTAAAGAAGGAGGTCGAAGATCTCAAAATGGCCAACATCGAGTTGAAAACAGCACAAGGCCATTTTGAAGCTGAGAGGGCTGCTTGGGAGGCAGAAAAAGCGAGTTTAAAAGAAAGTTTAGCTTTGGCTAAAGCAGAAAAGGTGATTTTAAATGACCAGGTCTCGGATGCGGAGAGACGGGCAGCTCTCGCCGAAAAGAACGTTGAAAGTGCCATCGAATTGGCCACTGCTTCTAACAACAAGCTCCTCGCAAGAGAGAAGGAGATTGAGGGGTTTGAAGAGATGATTTTCGATTTCCTTGGCCAGGTTCTCAAAACTCGCAACATTTCGTGGATCCCGGATTACCATGTTACTTTGGCCAACTTATGGGATGCCATTGTGGAGGGTGAAAAACATAAATTGGGGGTCGAAGAAATCGATGAGGATGAATTGATGAAGAGCATCCTAAGAGACAATGAGCCTGAGGACCTGGCAGAGGGTCGCCGCTTGATCCTGGCAGAGATGGAAAAGGAGAGGGCCCTGGCTAAGGGTAAAGGCAAAGCTGATGAGGGCTCGAGTTCGGCTGTGAAGCCCAAGACCTCCGGGGTTGAGGAATACCATCCCGATGATCCATTAATCCCTTTGGGTCGAACTCTCATGGTCACTGGAGCCTCTGCAACTACTCAAGAAGGAGGATTTGCTGAAGGTATTTCTCTCACTTCCCCACAATTTGTCAAAGCAATTGTGAATTATCATCGTCTGGGAGAACAACCAATTGAATTAGTAATGTGCGTTCCTTCCGATACAGGTGGCGAGCCCGTCGACAAGGGTGCTGAAAAAGAAAAGGAAGTGGAGAAGGAGGCTGTCTTGCCAGGTGCTGGTGTTGATGTATCAAAGCAGGCCGAGGTCACAACAGCAGAAAGAAGCATCCCGGCACCTAGCACTGATGTACCCAAAGATGCTGAGACCATTGAAGCCTTGAAAGACATGGATGGTCGCCATGTAGATGACGAAGAAGACATTATCGGTGCCAAAAAGGCCGACGATGATGACGAGGAAACCTTGGCCAGCCGAAAAGCCAGACAGGAGAAAGAGTTGGCTTCGAAGGAGGCGGGAGATGAGGCTTTGGACGTAGTCCCTCTTGCAGAATTCGATCCCAAAACTGGGATGATTGTGAAGATTCAGCCCAAATTCATCAGCCGACAGCTTCACTTTGCAAACCCCGATGATTTCCCGGCTTCCCTCTCTGGTAGAAGTAAGAGAAAAGAGGTGGAAGAGGAATCTTCCGAGGAGTCGGATGTTCCCCTCATAGACAAAAGGAAGAGGAAGAAAGGGGATCCATCTGATGCCGACAAGGAGGGGTTGGAGAGGCAGAAGCAAGAGAAGAGGCCAAAGCGTATATAGGATGTTTGTTGTTTGTTGATATTTCGTCTTTAGGCTTTCCACTGGTCAGGAAGTGTAATTGTGAGACTGACCCTCACTTTCTTTTCTAGGTTATTTTTCACTTTGTTGGTTCGCAGTACATAAATAAAAGTTTATCTCTTTTTGCATCCTTATGTACCTGTATTCAAATAAACTTTCCATGCTTAGTCATAGGTCATCTAATAATAATTAGAAATCAGTCAAACAACAGATAGCCAAGGAAAAATTTTCATGCTGCGTTGCTGTTTTAAAGTTCAGTATATGTATATGAGTATATGTGCCCCCAATCAGTTATTATCATAGCGCCTGACGGGGGTTTACTAAGAATTGGTTAGCCTTGTTGGCAGGTTGCCCCCTATTTCTGAATATGGGGGACTTAGAAGATTTCATAGGATAATTGCTCATGTGGCACCGAATTTCCGACACCTTTCTCAGTGCTTAATTACGAACTTCTTTATACTCTCCTGGCGATTGCCACGGTTAGAGTTTGAATTCATTAGTTCAGTTGGTCCCCGATCCTTTAACAGGGAAAAAGTTCTTTCTCAGCGCTCAATCGGAGACGCTTTTATACTCTCTCTCTCTGGAGAGTTAGAGTTCGAGCTCAGCGATTCATTCGCTCCCCGATCCTTCAGCGGGGAAGGAGCTCTTTCTCAGCGCTCAATCGGAGACGCTTTTATACTCTCTCTCTCTCTGGAGAGTTAGAGTTCGAGCTCAGCGATTCATTCGCTCTCCGATCCTTCAGCGGGGAAGGAGCTTTTTCTCAGCGCTCAATCGGAGACGCTTTTATACTCTCTCTCTCTGGAGAGTTAGAGTTACGGATCGAGCAGTCTGCAATCATGTATGTTCATCGAACTCGTCCTAGGTGTATATTTTAATCCAAGCTTCGAGGATTGAAACCAGTCGGACAAGCAGTTGGAGATCTTGCCAAGGCTTTGAGTTCCCCAAACAATCTACGGGAGGAACGGTTGGCAACAGACTTCGGATACCTGCATTATTCTTTTGATTTCCATAAATATAAATAGGCAGATAAATAAAGATGCAATAAAGGTAAATGACACACAATATTTTATAGTGGTTCGGTCGAATCATGACCTACGTCCACTTTATAATCTTTTGCTTTAAGGAATCAGACTATTCTAGGCAAGTCATTCCTTGTACATGGTTTTTTAACAAAGCAAAAGAATAAATTTGAAACTTTCATGTTAAATATGGTCGTAAATGTTGGGCATTCCACACTCTGGGGATTTCCTTTCCATCTACGGTTGCCAGCTTGAAGGTTCCATTATCAAGCTTGCTCAGAATGGAGTACGGTCCTTCCCACTTCGCTCCCATATGAGTTGGGGGTGGGAAGACACGTTTCTGAACCAAGTCTCCGGGTTTCCATGTTCGGGTTCGAACCTTTTTGTTGTAATATCGGGCGACCTGTTGTTTGCATCTCAAGGCACGCAGGTCTGCTTCATCCCTCTTTTCTTCGATCATATCCAGGGACTCAAGGAGCAATTCATTATTGGTCATTGGATCATAATAAGTCACCCGGTGAGAAGGTACCTTTATCTCAACCGGGATGACTGCTTCCGTTCCAAAAGCAAGGGAGAACGGGGTGTGTCCTGTTGCCGATTTATAGGTTGTCCTATAGGCACATAGTGCCAAGGGCAATTCGTCAGCCCACATGGCTCTAGCCCGCTTCATTCTTCTTTTCAGAATGGACTTAATTACTTTATTTGCCGCTTCGACTTGTCCGTTCGATTGCGGGTGCGCCACAGAGGTGTATCGATTCTCGATGTGGTATCTTTGGCAGAAGTTTCTGAATTCAACACTATCGAACTGAGTTCCGTTATCTGTTATTACAATCTTTGGAATCCCAAATCGACAGATGATGTTTCTCACGATAAAGTTGATCACTCGTTTGGTTGTGATTATAGTTAGTGGTTCAGCCTCGACCCACTTAGTGAAATAATCTACGGCCACAATAGCAAACTTTGCTCCGCCCCCTTGCTATGGGGAGACTTCCAATGATATCAATTCCCCACATAGCGAAAGGCCATGGACTCATCATCGTTTTTAACTGACTAGGAGGTGCTCTAGGTATCTTTGAAAATCTCTGGCATGCATCACACCGTCGTGCGTATCTTGTTGCATCCTTGTTCATGGTAGGCCAGAAATAACCATGCCGCAACACCTTTTTTGCCAAAGTTTGCCCTCCAGTGTGGTCGCCACATTCGCCTTCGTGGACTTCTTGCAGCACACGTTTGATGTCATCGTGGGCTACACACCGAAGGAGGGGCATTGAAAACCCTTGTCTGTAAAGAACTCCGCCTTGCAGAACATATCGGGCGGCTTTACGAATTACTTTACGCCTCTCTCTTTTCTTGGTCGGAAGCGTTCCATTCATCAGGAAATTCTTTAGAGGGGTCATCCAGGACTCCCTTTCTGGTTCCGTCTCTAGTACTAGGTCGATTTCGATTTGATCTATGCTAGGGGACCGAAGTACTTCAACGGGGGCTAGCCCAGTCATTTCAGGATCGTCGGAACTAGCCATCTTTGCCAACTTGTCTGCCTGCTGATTCTCCAACCTCGGAATATGAGATATGTTGTAGTGATCAAAGTCGTTCAGCAATTCTTTCACTTTCTTTAAGTATAAAATCAATCTTGCACTTTTAGCCTGGAATTTTCCAGTGACTTGGTTCACAACTAACTTGGAGTCGCAGAAGATGTTCAGCTTTGTGACTTCTAGTTCCTTTGCAATCTTTAATCCGGCTATCAGAGCTTCATATTCGGAATCGTTGTTAGTGGCATGAAATTCCATTCAGATTGCATAGGTTATCAATCGTTTCTCGGGGGTTTCAAGCACTATCCCAGTGCCGGATCTTTCGTTATTCCTAGCGCCATCAGTATACAATCCCCAGGCATTGGGATCGAAAAGTAATTTTGAAGGATCAACTTCTTCGTTTGCTATATCTTCCTCAGGGACAGTGAACTCTGCTATGAAGTCGGCTATCACTTGCCCCCGAATTGACCGTCTGGGCTGAAAGTTCAAATCAAATTGACTTAGCTCAATATTCCATTTGAGTAACCTTCCAGATGCCTCTGGTCTCTTTAGGACTTGCTTGAGCGGGTGATCGGTGTATATGGTGATAGGATGCGCCTGAAAATAATGTCGAAGCTTTCTAGAGGCGATCAGCAAACTATACGCCAACTTCTCTATCCGTGGATAATTACGCTCTGCTGCTGTCAATTTTTTGCTCACATAATACACAGGCCTTTGGACCTTATCCTCCTCCCTTACCAACGCTGAGCTGATCGCATGGGATGACACTGCCAAATACACGAATAAGTCCTCGTGATCTATTGGCTTAGATAATATCGGAGGTTTCTCCAAGTGCCTGAGTAAATTCTGAAACGCTTCTACACAGTCGGGTGTCCATTTGAAGTGGCATTTTCCTCGCTTTATTAATTCGAAGAATGGGATGCACTTATCCGTAGCCCTGGAGATAAATCTGCTTAGTGCGGCCACTTTTCCGGCAAGGCTTTGCACATCCCTAATTTGCCTAGGTTCCTGAATGTCTCTGATTGCCGCGATCTGGTCTGGATTGATCTCAATACCACGGGAACTGATGATGAATCCCAAGAATTTTCCAGAGGCAACGCCGAACGAACATTTGGTTGGGTTGAGTTTCATTCCGTACTTTCGAAGAATGCCGAACATCTCTGCCAAGTCAGTAGTGTGTTGAGAAGATTGCTTGGACTTAACCAACATATCGTCGACGTATACTTCCATTGTTTTCCCGATCTGGTTATAAAACATTCTGTTGACTAAGCGTTGATATGTAGCACCCGCATTCTTCAAGCCAAAGGGCAACACCACATAACAATATAATCCTTGATCCGTGATAAAACTAGTATGTTCTTGATCTGGAACATGCATTGGAATCTGGTTATATCCTGAATAAGCGTCCATGAATGAGAGAAGTTCGTGACCCGCCGTCGAGTCTACCAACTGATCAATCCGGGGCAACGGGAAACTATCTTTTGGACAGGCTTTGTTCAAATCCGAGAAGTCGATACACGTTCGCCACTTCCCGTTGGCCTTCTTTACCAGGACTGGATTCGAAATCCAGTCTGGGTAGGTCGAGTCTCTAATAAATCCGTTACTCTTCAGTTTCCCAACTTCTTCTTTCAAGGCAGCGGACCTCTCTGGGCCCAGCATTCGCCTTTTTTGCTTTACTGGAGGATGTTTATGGTCAATGCTTAAGGAATGGCTCATGATTGATGGAGATATCCCACACATGTCTGCGTGGGTCCAAGCAAATACATCCAAATTGTTTTTTAAGAAATCCGTCAATTCTTTAGCGAGATTCGGATTTAACTGGGATCCAATCTTAAGGACCTTCTCCGAGTCACTGTCATCGATCGGTACATCCACAGTTGCCTCGTTGGGAGTCGCCATTCTGCCCCCGGGTTCTTGATCCTCTCTGGGATCTATATCCTCAGGCATCTCTCTGGGCGACCCTCCAACGACTATCCTCTTTGGTTGCTATAAGGTCTCCGCCCCCGAAGGGGGAGAGGTGCCTTTAGTTTCAATATCCCCTCCATTGCGAAGTAACTTTAGTTCGGCAACATAACATGCTCGCGCAGCGACTTGATCCCCTCTGACGATACCAATGCCAGCTTCTGTGGGGAATTTCAATAACAAGCACCAGGGGGCTATACAGGCTCTAAACTTTGCGAGGGCCGGTCGGCCCAAAAAGGCATTGTAAGGCGATTCAACATCCAAAACCACGAAGGGAAGGATTCTCACTCTCTGGCGTTCTCCTTCCCCAAGTGTAACTGGTAGTTCTACATAACCCATTGGAGCGGTAGATGCTCCGTTGAATCCACGGATCCATCCTTGGCAGGGCTTCAAGTCTTTTATTTCGAGGTTCATCTGGTCAAATGTCCTTCTGAAAAGAATGTTGACAGAACTCCCGTTGTCCACTAAAACCTTATGGACAGTGGCTGGACCAATAGGCACTGTAATTACAAATGGATCTTCTGTCGGAGCATGGACTCCAATGCTTTCTCGTTCTCGGAAGACGACATCGTCGGTCATCATCTTTTGCTGCTTCACAGGGATACTGTCCTCAGGGTTGCTACACTCCCCTACCTCGAGGTGTTGTTTGGCTGCATTGACGTATTGATCCAACGCCTTGGAACTATGCCCGGCGAGATAAAGTCCTCCGATTACGGTATTGATAACAATGTTCTTTCCCTTTTGCTGGGCAGTCGGCCTAGCAGCAAGTTGATTTTGGTTCTGATTTGGGGCCTACACTGCTTGCCCCCTGTCCCTGGGCGTTACTCTGTATTCATCTAGCTTTCCTTCTCGAAGCAGCCTTTCGACTACATCTCTTAGGTGACGGCATTCATTCGTCGAATGGCCGTGAATCTGATGAAAGAGGCAAAACTTCCCTGTTTCACGCTCTTTCTCCGTCGACTCTCTGGGAGGTGGCCTCTTACTCTGGAGGACTTCATACGCATCCATGAAGATATTTTCCAGAGTATCATTTATTGGTGTATAACTTTCAAAGGCCCTGGGACGAGTCCTTCTCTGGGAGTCGTTCCCTCGGTTCCTCTTCCGGTTGTTGCCGTTACCATTATTATTGTTGTTACCTGGCTGACGACCACCCTGATTCTGATTTCCGACATTTACTTCAACTTTCCCCGAGCTGTCTCCTGTCTGCTTAATGGCGACATTGCTCTGGATTTCCTCCTTATTGGCTGTTTTTGCTTTTCGGTTAGCATATACCTCTTCCCGGCATAAATGTACGTTGGCTTTCTCGTAGAATAACTCTCTGGTGTGGGGCGGTTTGCCTGCCAGGTACCTCCCGAATTCAGTGTCCTTATCTACTCCGTCAATCAGTGCTGCGACAACGGTCGGTTCATGGGGATCTTTAACCTCAGTAGCGGCCAAATTGAAACGATCCAGGTATACCCTTAAACTCTCTCCTGGTCGCTGCTTGACAAGGAACAAATCGATCACACTTTTTGTCTTCTGTGCATAGATACGGAATTGTTCTACGAACTTCTCACTCAACTCCCTGAAGCTAGAAATCGATCTCGCCGGCAAGCGAGTAAACCATAACAAAGCCACATCCTCCAGGAATATGGGAAACGCTTTGCACTTAACAGCGTCAGAGGCTGCGGCAGCGGTCATTGACCAAGAGTATCTCATCAGATGCTGGACAGGATCAGACCTACCCGCATATCGGTTCATTTGTGGCATGTTGAAACGCCTTGGAAAAGTCGCATCCAAAATATCTTCAGTGAAAGGGGTGTGACTGCGGTCGATCCCCCAGTCTTCATTCCGTTGTCCACGGCTATCTGCCAGAATCTGGTGGATCATGGCTGCAACATTTGCACTGGTCAAAGGAGGTTTAGGGTCAGTGCCTCTGGCTCGGCGAGGTTCTCTAATTTCTCTTCCGGGAGCAGTCACGAAATCCAGGGCTCGGATAGGGCTTTGTTGCCCCCTGTTATCATGAGTATGTGTGCGGTGACGGGGCTGAGGTGGTCTGTTACGTACGGGACTGCCCACATCTCGAGCTCTGGAAGCTGTGGCTTGATTGTTCACATTACGATTTGAGGGCCCCGCCCCTAGTGCTTCTTCTTCCTGTGATGGCAGGGTTCCGAACCGAAGTTGCTCTATGTTTTCGGCTCTTTCATACGGTCGTCACGGAGGTCTCGGCGATTCTTCAGACGAAGAAGAATATACTGGGGTGAGTGGACGAACCGGCAGTGTTCTTTGCCTTGCTAGCTCATCAAGTCTTCTATCCATAGCAGTCAGATTTTGTCGCAGGACGGAGCTTTCCTGCCTTTGGGCGGCCAATTCATCAAACAACCTCTCCCACATTTCAGAAAAGCGAGAGAGATCCCCCTCAGTAACAGGAGCAGCAGGGTCATATTGTTCGTCGTCACCTTCTCTTATGGGCAAAGAACTTGAGCCGGGTCGAGCAGAGGGGCCAGGACGATAGGAGCGAGCCATAGGCTACTTTCCAGGCCGAGTTGTGGTCTGATAATCAATTCGGATCGCTGTGGTTCGTGGGTGGCGGCTCGCAGCGCCCCCTTGAGGTTGATTCGCAGTCGCAGTGTGCGGAGGGTGCGAGGCGTTTCCTCGGGATCGAGTAACAACCCCTTCAGCAGTCCGGATCGCTTCGTTCTCATCGACTCGGAGCACGGTGTCTTCGTCGGATCGGTTCGCCCCCTGCGTCCCGCGATCCAAAGCTTCTTCATTGCCCTGCTCGTGCACACTCTCTTCAATTGTTTCGTCGGTTTGCGAAGCTCGTGCTTCCTTAGATCTTTTCCCAGCCATGATATCCGAATCGCTGGAACCTTCAAAGAACTGAATAGTGAAACTTTAGGATTGTCGTTCTCAGTGAAAGCACCAAAATGTTAGATCAAAATTTGGACCTAACACCCAAATTGTTCTGAAGCTTATAGAGTTTCAACTGAAGAATGAGAAAAAGGGAAATAACACACAGAATTTATAGTGGTTCGGCGTTAACGAGCCTACGTCCACTTTATATATTATTGATTATACTTTGAAAGCTAATACAATCAAGGATTTCTCTCAATATTTCAGTAGTTTGACAACAATGGCGGATTCAGTACTCAATATTGCCAAAAAGATCCCAAAAATGCCAAGCTCCGGGCTATTTATAGCTGATTTTGTCAGGCAGGTCGTGGTTACACGTGGCACGAATCCCGAGAACATCGGATCGCATCGCCACCGTTGAGGAAACAGTCAAATTAGCCGTTGTGGACAAGTGTCGCGATCTGCTTGAAAATCGGATCGTGCAGATGGGGGGAATTGGTCCAAATGACGGTTAGGGACACGTGTCGCCAGATCCGTGCGTCTCGGATCGCTGAAGACCAGCTCACGCTTGAACGGGTCAGAGGGTTCGCCACGCATCAGGGGATCGGATCGATCAATACTGGGCAACAACATATGCATGGATCGGATCGCATAGAAGCATCGTTTCGCTGATGAGATGGGGGTGATCCGTCGAGAAGCGATCCTCCGTGGGCGATCCGTCGAGACGCGATCCTCCGTGGGCGAGTCGATAGTGTGCGATCCGTTCCTTCATATTCTTGGAGAACGTGGTTTCATGCTTTCCTCTTACGAATGATCCTGGGTGGCTTGGTCAAAAAGCGAGCCAACAGATAGGATGGTGCCTTCGGTTTTTTCTAGTCTCAAGACAAATTGTACGGACGAATGTATGATAGAGTATGCCCAATAGGTCATGTATATTGATCTCTTTAATCATGTTTACGTTTGGTGGTAGAGGAGTTCGTTTCTCTTAGCTTATTCCCGTGATATTGTTGAGGAAATCAATTTGTGATTGGACGGGTTTGGCGATGTGGCATTCCAAGAGAATGACGTAGTGGTGTTAGAAAGGTAAGTATGGCCTCAAGACTCACAACTAGGAAATGACAAAAATCATGCAGGCAACATGGCTATATGGGTCACTTCTATTAGGGTGTATTATCACCTGATCTAGAGAAAAATCCAATTGCTTCTTTATTTTATCGCTGTTGTATGCTCTGGTAACGGTTGGTGATCCCAATCGGTGTTGGTAAGACATTCGGTACACTCAAGCGAAATGAGCGGTCGGTTATGTATGGCCTGGGTTACATGATGTTCTTGCTGAATCTAGTATATTCCCCTCTAGAGATGCACTATCGGAAGGTGGTTCCATACCTTGTCATAGTTGGAAATCCATTATCCATAAGTGCACTATGATTTTGTTGGTAAACTACGTAATGAAATGTGAGATGCAAACATTTCTCTAGATTCTAATTTATTTTGAAAACCCTAGACATTGTCATAATATCTGATTTTGATATACAAAGTGTTTTGGTTCTCATATGGGAAAAACCCGTTCCGTGTTTATGTGCGGCGCAGTCTTATGAGATACCCTTTATTTCTCAAGTTGTTTTAAAATCATTTACTCACACCAATCCCATGACTGACCTAGAGTTTATTTTTCTATGATTTCCCAAAATTCTTGGGTACTCAAATTTGTATAAGCAGTCAAGAAGTTCAGGATTTTACATATATATTGGAGGAGCTTGGAGTTGGAGGCTTCAATGTCAGATTTGTAGAATATATCCCCTTATGTTGTTTATGTGATGTAATCTGATGATGTATGTAACTACAAATACAGTTTTGTATTTCCAAAGGTGAATATATATATATATATATATATATATATATATATATATATATATATATATATTGTTCCATTGCGATTGTGAGATTTTGTATTGTTGTTCAGTTCTATCTTCTATCTACTTTTCTTGTATTATAACTTTCTTTCTTTCTATTTCTCACCCTCTAACTTCTTTCTATTGATGATCCAATATTTTTGATACTTGAATAGTCATCATGGTGTTTGTGCCGATGATTAGGATTGGAATTGGTTAGTTCGTTACAACTTGATCCACACAGGCTCTTTTGTTTCAAACAGTTTCCTATAAAGGATATCAACACTCAACAAGCAACAAATTCATCTTAATTCGACGACACTCAAGGACAAAAGTTGAAATGATAGTTGATAAATCAACTATCGGAAATATTCATGATGGTCATGTATGGAATTTAAATATTATACTCTTTTCATTGCTCATCGATTTCAAACTTATACCATAACACCCCGTATTTTAACAACACTAAAAGAGGATAAATTAAATAATAATTAATTTAATATTTGGAATGAAGGACTGTGTCATTGCGTCCGTCTCGAAATTCTGGTCAAGATAGATATTTGGTTTGTGTAAAACGGACACCGTATGAAGAAGTTATGAGGGTTTGAAGTTTGTATGTGCGCAAGATAATTATACATATATAGGGTCCAAGAATTCAAAATCAGGTCCAGAAAGTTCAAAATCGTTCAAATTCCAAAATTCAAGGTGAGCAGAAAAATTCCCGCCTAAGGGAGTCAACAACTTGAGGGGGTGTCGATCCCTAGGTCGACCCCCCAGGGCTGACGTGGCTAGGTCGGTTTGGAGGCTGGCAGCTATAAATAGAGGCTCATTTGTCTTGTTTTCTTCACTGAAAATCAATGGAGGTCGAAGTGCTACAGGTGCCTAGACTGAATCAAAACTCTTTCTTCTTCTGCAATCACATTTAGAGATTCAAGTGTAGATTAGAGATTCATCAACTGCTTTTCTCCTTCTATTTCTTTAGATCCGAACACTGTGAGTTTCAGTTGCCTTTAGATTTAAATAATTAAAAATAAACATGATATAATGGTAAATTTGGATCTATGCCTGGGACTGAATCATATTAGATCTATAATAATTTGTGAATCCATGATATAGTAAATTGGATCTATGCCTGTGATTGAATCATATTAGATCTATTGTAATTTGCGAATCTATGACATTTTGAATTGACTATGAGATGGATCTCAACCCTTATCATGTCAGCTCTACTTTTAATTATGGATCTGATTTGTTATTTGGATCATCTTATGATTATCATGTTGTTGTCAATTTAGATCTGACATTAGTTGGACATCTAAATCCTTATTTAGATCTAATCATGCCTATTATGTTAGAACTTGTTTATTATCAAAAGTTCACCGATCTGTTCTTATATGTCCTTCCTGTCATTATGCCATCATATGCTTATGTCAGTTTTTGAGAATAAACATCTATGTCATCTTCCCTTCACCCTTTCCCTTTTTACTTTATATAGCCAGGAAACTATCGAGCCTAGGCAAGCTGCTTAATTATGCGATTACGTTAGTTTGGGAACGAGGGGGAAAACATTAAAATTGGGCATATCTTGTGAATTTGGGATTTGGGCATATCTTGTGAATTGGGGATTTGGGCATAACTGGTAAAAGGGTAAAAATTGGCATAATTTGAATAATGTATACATTTATGACTTTGGTCATACAATTCACTATAAACATAATTGGGGAAAAAGGGGCATGAAACCTATAACCTATAACGACATAGGTGAAAACTGACTAATAATGAAATGCCTAGGATTAAAATAATTAGGAGCTGTAACTGCGTGTAATGCCCCGTATTTTCTGACCATTTATTTGAGATATTTTATTTATTTAAAATATTGATTCGAGTTTAAATAATGAGATTTGACCATTTTAATTTGAATATTTAAATCATATTAATAATATTTTATTTTCGGGATATTGGGAAAATGTTGAATTTGCGGTATAATGTGAGCGAGCCATCTAAAATGGTTTAAATATGGCTTATATTGAATTATATAAATATATTCGTTATTAAAACGACATCAGCACGTTTAATTTATAATTATATTATAAACGAATTAGAAATGGCACGGTAGTTCGTAAATTTCGTTCTGAACTTCAACTGAGTATACAGAATTCGTTTTAAGTCGGAATTCTGTGAAACCAGAAACGTTAGAGTCGATTTGATTATATTTTTCATATAAAAGAGATAAATCAAGATTTCATGTTATAATTTGTTAGTTATGCCCAGTTCAAATTTTAAAATAGTCGCTATGAAATCGTATATCGACCGTAACGGTTTATTTGATATAATTAGATATCAGTTTCGAATTTAGACAAGATTCTTTTGAGACGCAGTTATAATTTTATTTTTAGAATTTTACTATAATTTTTAATTAATTAAATATGCAACTTTTTATTTGGAGTATTTTACACCCTATATCAACATTTCGGGGTTTCACAGAATAAGTTAACGGACCTATATTATTATATTTTTGGGATCGTGGCACCTTGCTCGACACGACCATGTTCTTATTTCTGTTCGGGGCAGCTCGAACATGAACGAAATCTTAGGTAACGCAACACACTAAAATTGAAAACATGAAACGATATATATATACACACTTACGTTTCTTCCATGTTAAGCTTTGCCCACATTTCGAAATCCCTCTGCATTACTCTTCGCCCATGCCTAAGTACATCATGCATTGTGCTACCACTAGCCTACCACGTCTACATCTCTGTGAGTCTAAAACTTTTTGAAAGAAACCACATGCACTTGCTTTAACTTCTAATCAAAGACAGTCAAGACAGCTACTTCAAATTGAAAAGAAAACACAAGGAAGCCTAAAGAGTTTACATCGCACAGCTAATGAAATTAGAACTGAATACAGCATAGCCGTAGCTATGTACAGAATGGGAAAAGAAAGAATACAACTACCTTGCACAAGAAAATGAAATTCATCCAGCTAATTCACGGTCTTGTAATGTCAAAATAGCACAACTAGCATAAAGTAACATTTGTACAGGGCTAGCTAAAGTCTGAACACGGACACAAGCACCTGTTTACTTTCTTTCATTGTGAAGCTGTCCTGCAGCTACAAGTCTGAGAATCTAAGGTCTACTCTTTCCTTCTCCCGTGTTTTCTCGTCAATCACCAGACATGTGTTTTCAGCGTCAATCACAATCCTATTCTAAGCTGTGCATACCTCTACCCTAATTCCTTGCATGCCAAGGCTCTACGGGTATAAAAAAACGCATACACATTGCCATTTCTTCCATCCCAAATGCCGATCTTAATATAATGGCATAAGAGGGAAAAAAACACAAATGCAACAGTAGTTTTAATAACGAAGGAGGGAAGATGGTTGGGAGAAGTTGCGAACTAGGGTATGTGAACCGTGGGGTCTGTTACATGAATGTATGGGTTTGTGTGCATGAAGCACAGAGAATACCGGTGGAGGAATACAGCAGGGAGGTAAGGTGGCGTGGGTTCAGCTGCTGACAAAGGGATGCAGAGCTGAACAGTGGTGGTCCGGCGGACGATGGGACGAGTGCGAGGTGGAGTATGGTGAAGCAGTGAGGTGGGAGATGATGTCAGGCGTGCTCTGATGGTATGAAGTGTTTGGGCGAATGGAATGCGTGGAAAAGAAGAAAAGAAAAGAGGCGAGAGGACAGATTAAGGAGCAGCTCCTAAAATGATACATGAGAAGAAGAGCTGTGCTTTGCCTGGGTATATCTTTATATACTTCCCAATTTAAGTTATCCAGACTAATCAGGTTTAAACGTATCAAGTTCCAAATGCCTAAGTATGTTTAATAATTGCCTAATGAATAGTTATAATATGTCTAACCACTTTTAGTTAAGCTTAATCGATTTTATTAAATATGCATGGCGTTTATGAATTGTTTTGAATTGCCTAACCAGGTTTATAATAACAGTTTCGGTATTATTATAAGTAATATATCTTAATGTTAGGATATTTTCAGGGTGCTTGGTGGTTTAATGCTAAGACTTAAGTGCGCCAACGTGTACACCTGGTGCCTAACTATGTATACAGATAATGCCTAATTACCACTAATGTTGCCTAATCATGGTTTAGCCGTCAACGCAAGTAGGTGATTAAAGTTTATAGGGTATACAGTAAAATATGTGTATAGCCTAAAGCTGGTTCACAGTGCCTAATCATTTTAGATAAAAGCCTAATTAAGATTCTTTCATGTGCCTAAGCACGTTTCAACAAGGATCGACTGTTTTAGTTCATACCTAACGACGACTTAAAATGCCAAAATTGTATTTGTCCTAATTCCATTTTAGTGCAGAGTCCATGTATATATAACGTGACTAATCACGTTTCTCTTGGATTAAGTATGTTTAAGAATATTGCTGAATCCTTTGTTAAGAACGCGTAAACCATATTATACTTTTCCTAATTTACGTTAGTACGGGGCTGAAACAGTTGAAACAACATAGGTTGGGAGAAGTATATATATATATATATATATATATATAAATAAAGAAGTAGATGGATTGGCCTAATTTAGTTTTCAACAGGGCCGCACTATGCCATACCATAGTGCATATGTATACGGTGTGCCTAGTTACGTTCAACCATGCCTAATGAAGATCTTATATACAACGTGAATAGGAAATTTAGTTAATAAAATTTAATAATATTAATAGAGAAATGCCATGTTAAAATTATAACTATGTCATTCGTACACAGAATGAACAACCCAAAGGACGTTGAAACCAGACCGATGAGAGTAGTATTATGGAAGTGGAACGGACCAACAGCTGGAGGCTTCTAAAACAAACCGTTGTGACGACAAAAAGAGAAAACAAGGTGAGTTTAACTCACTTAGTTTACCCCGTTTATATTTTATATAAACCGGGTTTTTATTTTTATTGTGTGCAATGTTTGCTGATGGTTGGTGATTGAATGTCATAAATTGTTTGTTGACTGTTATTGGTTAAACTGTACGGTTGTGTTAAAATTGAGGTAACCCATTTAATGCAGGGACGGACAGGTTGGAGGAATCCAACCGGATTCCTCAAATATGTTGTTTACTTATATGAACTGTTAATCAGTTTGATCGATCATTGATTGTTGAAAAAAAAATTCAACACTTGTTTGATATTAACCAATAGGTGATATTGGTTAGGTAATTATAGGCAAATTGCCTGTAAATGAAATTATAGAGATTTATTTACCGTCAAGTAACTCAATAGAAAAGAGTTATAAATTTTTTTTATAACTAAAGATAAATTTTGAAATCTATTATATATATTATTTTTAAATGAGGTTATTAAAGAAAATAAATAGTTATTTTTACTATAAACAAGTGTATAAAGCGAGATTCGTAAATTAATGAGTTTTGCAAACAAGTGGGCAGGAACTAACAAAATAGTTAAGGGTTGAATTAATTATTATTTTAATAAATAATTATATGATATTATTGGATTGTTAAATCAAATGAAATCTATTTAAATTAAATTTATTTATTAATAACTAAGTGGAATGGTTAACAAAGTAACCTTATTTGAGATAACCAAGATTTGATTATTTAAAGACAATGTTAGGTTGTTAATTGTTCTTGAAGTTATGTACCATTTAAAATAAACTTTTAAGAAAGATTCATTATTTTTATAGTTGGTAATGAAGTGAACTATTCAATATAAATAATGTTAGACAAGTAACAAGGGGTTGACTTGTAAGCGGGACTTTTAACGTATGGTATGAATATGAATTCAATAAGTAACTCGATAGACAAGATATGAATATATCATAGTGTTTTCAAATGAAAGCAAGATGTTTTGATATATCGATAAGATTGACCTTTAAAGGGGAAATGTTTGAAAGTAAACATATATCGAGATGATATTGGTTATAATGGAAATGGAGTTTAAAGCCTTGTTTATAATAAAAAGGGTTTTAACATGTTTTATTCATATTGATATGAGTTAAAATTTTGATTTATCTTATAGAAGCAAATTTTATAAAAGGAAAGTTTAAATATGACTTAATATGAGTAGAAAGTGAACGAATGGTTAAGTGGATGAGAATCAATTATTAAAGTAAAGATCTAACAAGTGTCTTTGAGAAATGAAGTTATTTACATCAAATAAGATGAGTGGATTATAAAAGAAATTCTATAGTTGATGAAAGTGTTGGGATAGTTCTTGGAATTCAAATTTCATTAATAAACTTCGATTTAATCCAAAGATAAGAATGTTGTCCACTCAAGGTCTGAGAGGTAAACAAAATACCCCAACTTGAACGACTTCATGATTATCCAAGGGTGATAGTGGTTTAGATACGAAGGTAGTTGAGGGAATTAAAATGATATTTCTGCGAAGGATACGATAAACTATAATTTGAAAGGTTGAGTAAATTGATTTGGGAATAAGAAGTGAAGGGGCGTACTTCAAATATCGAAAGAGTTATAAATAAATGTTTGACTAAACGAGGCCAAGTCACGCTGTATACTGAACCAATGGATCCACTTTATTTTTATGGGTGATTGTTGTTTTGATAGTTAAAACACCGACTATCAGAATCTGGCCAAATCGATTGTTGGTTCGGAAAGATCGGGATCGAATTTATATTCGAAAACCATTCCGACCAATAAATACGTAAACGTTATAGATGTCAGAAGATGGTCGAGGTGGAGCATTGAAGACCGTTGAACTTCATAAGCGGAAGAACTACTCGTTAAATTTCTCTGGCTAGCTACCAGAGTTATGATGACTTGTGATTCTGTCGTGATTGGAATCTTCGGATTGCAAGGACTACTCGCTACTGATCCATGGGATGATTCCTATATTGGATGCAGTAGGAGAGTGCCTTCGGTTCATCTTGTCCCTGGATGACGTGTATGGACGATGTAAAAGGTCGCCAGATGTTTCAAAAGTCGATTATAACCTCAAGCCTCATCAACAGGGAAATGACAAAAATCGGGCGGGCAGCATGGCTATGTGGGTCGCTCCCATTAGGATGTATAGTCACCTATCTAGAGAAATTCTTTTTGCTTCTTTAATCTATCGATGCTGTCCCATTTCGGGAAGGCGGTTGCTGATCCCAACCGTCGGTGATATACATTCGATACACTCAAGCGAAATGAGTGGTCGGTCATGTGTAGGCCGGGTTGTAAGACGTTCTTGTTGAACCCAGTTTATTCGTCTCTAGAGATACACTATCGGCAGGTGGTCCCATACCTTGTCATAGTCGGAATCCAATCTCCAATAAGCACCTGCGGTTTTAATTGTATACTATATATGTGGAGCGTGAGATGCAAGCGTTCAGCTAGATTGTTATTTACTTGTATTTAGACACTATTATAATATCAGAATAATATATGATTTCAAAACTGTTTTGGGTTATTGTAAGGTAAAAACCGTCCGTGTTTATGTGTGGGCTGGTCTTACTATTATCCTTTTCTTTCGAAAGGAATTTGAACTTAAAAAAATCAAGCTCGATGATTTCCCTTAAACTGTGCGAGTTATTCTCACTCTAGTTCACCAAACTGACCTAGTATTTGTGATGCTCGGGTTAGCCCGGGGTGTGCAAATCCAGCTTAGCAGGTGCTGCGAAGACTAGAGACATGTTGAAAGAGTTCATACGTATGATTATATCTAGTATATTCCGTTGTGTAATGTATATGAGGACAGGTTGTTATAACTGTCCAAGTGTATTGATGTACTCTGATGTTGTAAGTATATTTTCAAGCTCTCAAATAAAGATTATTTCTATATTATATTTTGTTTCTGCTGCGACGGGAGACTCTGATTCTGTATGTTGTTCTTCTTCTTATTCTTCTATTCTGAACTTTCTTTCTTTCCTATCTCGTCCTCTAAATTCTTTCATTTGGCATCTGGGTTTCCTGTTCAATTTGAGTTGGATTAGTGTTGTTCAATCAGCTCAAAGGGTACCGAAAATTTGGGTCGCTACAGTTGGTATCAGAGCTATTGGTTTAGTTATAACCTTGGCTCTGTGGCATAACTCGATAGAGATGGGGTTAGTAAAACCTTAGATAGAATTTGAGTATTTATATATGAGAGCGTATTTGTAGATTTTATATACAAATGTTTTGTATTGTGTTGTTTGATCGGTTCAAGTGTTGAAAAGCGTTGAACTGGTGATTGATACAATATTGTTTTGAAAAGAGTGTAAATGAAATAATTTTACCCAAAATTTATTTTTGTATAGAAAAGAATTAATTTTCTCAAATTATTTAGATATGGTGTGTTGATTGATTTGAATGGAATTCAAAATTTGGTTAAAATTTTGAATTTAAAACTTAACCGGGCGAAGTGAAATCGAATTTAATCATTAATAATGATAATGGAAATAAATTAAGAAATGCTATTGGAATTAAATATAGTTGATTGGAAATTGGAAATTTAATGAATATTTAAATAAAAATCAATCGAATATAAATCAGTTGGGGTTCAAATATGTTGAATTAAATTGAATGTGGATTCAGTTGAATTGATTAAGTGGTTGTGTCGTGGTTGCTGATTGATTGTTTTCTGCTTGTTAGATTGGCTGAATAAAATTCATCCATGGTTTAATGTAGAATTAAATAAATTATTGAATTTTTTTCGAGAATTTAATGTGTTAGAATACTTTCGATATTTTTGAAAATTTTGTTTATCAAAATAAATTGGTTTTGCTTTGAAATAAAATATATTTTTAAAGTTAATGGGATTTACAACATTTTTCTTACCTTAGCAATTTCGAGGACGAAATTATTTTAAGGGGGAAGGAATGTAATGTCCCGTATTTTCTGACCATTTATTTGAGATATTTTATTTATTTAAAATATTGATTCGAGTTTAAATAATGAGATTTGACCATTTTAATTTGAATATTTAAATTATATTATTAATATAATAATATTTTATTTTCGGGATATTGGGAAAATGTTGAATTTGCGGTATAATGTGAGCGAGCCATTTAAAATGGTTTAAATATGGCTTATATTGAATTATATAAATATATTCGTTATTAAAACGACGTCAGAACGTTTAATTTATAATTATATTATAAACGAACTAGAAATGGCGCGGTAGTTCGTAAATTTCGTGCTGAACTTCAATTGAGTATACAGAATTCGTTTTAAGTCGGAATTCTGTGAAACCAGAAACGTTGGAATCGATTTGATTATATTTTTCATACGAAAGAGATAAATCGAGATTTCATGTTATAATTTGTTAGTTATGCCCGGTTCAAATTTTAAAATAGTCGCTATGAAATCGTATATCGATCGTAACGGTTTATTTGATATAATTAGATATCGGTTTCGAATTTAGACAAGATTCTTTTGAGACACATTTATAATTTTATTTTTATAATTTTATTGTAATTTTTAATTAATTAAATACGCAACTTTTTATTTGGAGTATTTTACACCCTGTATCAACATTTCGGGGTTTCACAGAATAAGTTAACGGACCTATATTATTATATTTTTGGGATCTTGCACCTCACTCGACACGACCGTGTTCTTATTTTTGTTCGGGGCAGCTTGGACATGAACGAAATCTTAGGCAACGCAACACACTAAAATTGAAAACATGAAACGATATATATATACACATTTACGTTTCTTCCATGTCAAGCTTTGCCCACATTTCGAAATCCCTCTGCATTACTCTTCGCCCATGCCTAAGTACATCATGCACTGTGCTACCACTAGCCTACCACATCTACATCTTTGCAAGTCTAAAACTATTTGAAAGAAACCACATGCACTTGCTTTAACTTCTAATCAAAGACAGTCAAGACAGCTACTTCAAATTGAAAAGAAAACACAAGGAAGCCTAAAGAGTTTACATCGCACAGCTAATGAAATTAGAACTGAATACAGCATAGCCGCAGCTATGTACAGAATGGGAAAAGAAAGAATACAGCTACCTTGCGTAAGAAAATGAAATTCATCCAGCTAATTCACGGTCTTGTAATGTCAAAATAGCACAGCTAGCATAAAGTAACATTTGTACAGGGCTAGCTAAAGTCTGACACCGACACAAGCACCTGTTTACTTTCCTTCATTGCGAAGCTGTCCTGCAGCTACAAGTCAGAGCATCTAAGGTCTACTCTTTCCTTCTCCCGTGTTTTCTCGTCAATCACCAGACATGTGTTTTCAGCGTCAATCACAATCCTATTCTAAGCTGTGCATACCTCTACCCTAATTCCTTGCATGCCAAGTCTCTACGGGTATAAATAAACGCGTACACATTGCCATTTCTTCCATCCCAAATGCCGAGCTGAATATAATGGCATAAGAGAAAAAAAAACACAAACGCAACAGTAGTTTTAATAACGAAGGAGGGAAGATGGTTGGGAGAAGTTGTGAACCAGGGTATGTGAACCGTGGGGTCTGTTACATGAATGTATGGGTTTGTGTGCATGAAGCACAAAGAATACCGGTGGAGGAATACAGCAGGGAGGTAAGGTGGCGTGGGTTCAGCTGCTGACAAAGGGATGCGGAGCTGAACAGTGGCGGTCCGGCGGACGATGGGACGGGTGCGAGGTGGAGTATGGTGAAGCAGTGAGGTGGGAGATGATGTCAGGCATGCTCTGATGGTATGAAGTGTTTGGGCGAATGGAATGTGTGGAAAAGAAGAAAAGAAAAGATGCGAGAGGACATATTAAGGAGCAGCTCCTAAAATGATACATGAGAAGAAGAGCTGTGCTTTTCCTTGGTATATCTTTATATACTTTCCAATTTAAGTTATCCAGACTAATCGGGTTTAAACGTATCAAGTTCCAAATGCCTAAGTATGTTTAATAATTGCCTAATGAATAGTTATAATATGTCTAACCACTTTTAGTTAAGCTTAACCGATTTTATTAAATATGCATGGCGTTTATGAATTGTTTTGAATTGCCTAACCAGGTTTATAATAACAGTTTCGTTATTATTTTAAGTAATATATCTCAATGTTAGGATATTTTCAAGGTGCTTGGCGGTTTAATGCTAAGACTTAAGTGTGCCAACGTGTACACCTGGTGCCTAACTATGTATACGGATCATGCCTAATTACCACTAATGTTGCCTAATCATGGTTTAGCCGTCAACGCAAGTAGGTGATTAAAGTTTGTCGGGTATACAGTAAAATATGTGTATGGCCTAAAGCTGGTTCACAGTGCCTAATCATTTTAGATAAAAGCCTAATTAAGATTCTTCCATGTGCCTAAGCACGTTTCAACAAGGACCGACTGTTTTAGTTCATACCTAATGACGACTTAAAATACCAAAATTGTATTTTTCCTAATTCCTTTTAGTGCAGAGTCCATGTATATATAACGTGACTAATCACGTTTCTCTTGGATTAAGTATGTTTAAGAATATTGTTGAATCCTTTGTTAAGAACGCATAAACCATATTATACTTTGCCTAATTTACATTAGTACGGGGCTGAAACAGTTGAAACAACACAGGTTGGGAGAAGTATATATATATAAAAAAGAAGTAGATGGATTGGCCTGATTATTTTTCAACGGGGCCGCACTGTGCCATACCATAGTGCATATGTATACGGTGTGCCTAGTTACGTTCAACCATCCCTAATGAAGATCTTATATACAACGTGAATAGGAAATTTAGTTAATAAAATTTAATAATATTAATAGAGGAATGTCGTGTTAAAATTATAACTATGTCATTCATACACAGAATGAACAACCCAAAGGACGTTGAAACCATACCGATGAGCGTAGTATTATGGAAGTGGAACGGACCGAACAGCTGGAGGCTTCTAAAACTAACCGTTGTGACGACAAAAAGAGAAAACAAGGTGAGTTTAACTCACTCAGTTTACCCCGTTTATATTTTATATAAACCGGGTTTTTATTTTTATTGTGTGCAATGTTTGCTGATGGTTGGTGACTGAATGTTATAAATTGTTTGTTGACTGTTATTGGTTAAACTGTACGGTTGTGTTAAAATTGAGGTAACCCATTTAATGCAGGGAAGGACGGGTTGGAGGAATCCAACCGGATTCCTCAAATACGTTGTTTACTTATATGAACTGTTAATCAGTTTGATCGATCATTGATTGTTGAAAACAAATTCAACACTTGTTTGATATTAACCAATAGGTGATATTGGTTAGGTAATTATAGGCAGATGGCATGCAAATGAAATTATAGAGATTTATTTACCGTCAAGTAAATCAATAGAAAAGAGTTATAAAAATTGTTTATAACTAAAGATAAGTTTTGAAATCTATTTTATATAGATTATTTTTAAATGAGGTTATTAAAGAAAATAAATAGTTATTTTTACTATAAACAAGTGTATAAAGCGAGATTCGAAGATTAATGAGTTTTGCAAACAAGTGGGCAGAAACTAACAAAATAGTCAAGGGTTGAATTAATTATTATTTTAATAAGTAATTATATGATATTATTAGATTGTTAAATCAAATGAAATTTATTTAAATGAAATTTATTTATTAATAACTAAGTGGAATGGTTAACAAAGTAACCTTATTTGAGATAACCAAGATTTGATTATTTAAAGACAATTGTTAGGTTGTTAATTGTTCTTGAAGTTATGTACCATTTAAAATAAACTTTTAAGAAAGATTCATTATTTTTATAGTTGGTAATGAAGTGTACTATTCGATATAGATAATGTTAGACAAGTAACTAGGGGTTGACTTGTAAGCGGGACTTTTAACGTATGGTATGAATATGATTTCAATAAGTAACTCGATAGACAAGATATGAATATATCATAGTGTTTTCAAATGAAAGCAAGATGTTTTGATATATCGATAAGATTTGCCTTTAAAGGGGAAATGTTTGAAAGTAAACATATATCGAGATGATATTGGTTATAATGGAAATGGAGTTTAAAGACTTGTTTATAATAAAAACAGTTTTAACATGTTTTACTCATATTAATATGAGTTAAAATTTTGATTTATCTTATAGAAGCAAATTTTATAGAAGGAAAGTTTCAAATGTGACTTAATATGAGTAGAAAGTGAACGAAAGCTTAAGTGGATGAGAATCAATTATTAAAGTAAAGATCTAACAAGTGTCTTTAAGAAATGAAGTTATTTACATCAAATAAGATGAGTGGATTATAAAAGAGTTTCTATAGTTGATGAAAGTGTTGGGATAGTTCTTGGAATTCAAAATTTTGTTAATAAACTTCTATTTAATCCGAAAATAAGAATGTTGTCGACTCAAGGTCCGAGAGGTAAATAAAATACCCCAACTTGAACGACTTCATGATTATCCAAGGGTGGTAGTGATTTAGAGACGAAGGTAGTTGAGGGAATTAAAATGATATTTCTGCGAAGGATACGATAAACTATAATTTGAAAGGTTGAGTAAATTGATTTGGGAATAAGAAGTGAAGGGGCGTACTTCAAATATCGAAAGAGTTATAAATGAATGTTTGACTAAACGAGGCAAGTGACGCCGTATACTGAACCAATGGATCCACTTTATTTTTATGGGTGATTATTGTTTTGATAGTTAAAACACCGACTATCAGAATCTGGCCAAATCGATTGTTGGTTCGGAAAGACCGGGATTGAATTTATATTCGAAAACCATTCCGACCAATAAATATGTAAACGTTAAAGATGTCAGAAGATGGTCGAGGTGGAGCATGGAAGACCGTTGAACTTCATAAGTAGAAGAACTACTCGTTAAATTTCTCTGGCTAGCTACCAGAGTTATGATGACTTGTGATTCTGTCGTGATTGGAATCTTCGAATTGCAAGGACTACTCACTACTGATCCATGGGGTGATTCCTATATTGGATGCAGTAGGAGAGTGCCTTCGGTTCATCCTGTCCCTAAATGACGTGTATGGACGATGTAAAAGGTGGCCGGATGTTTCAAAAGTCGATTATAACCTCAACCCTCATCAACCGGAAATGACAAAAATCGGGCAAGCAGCATGGCTATGTGGGTCGCTCCTATTAGGATGTATAATCACCTATTTAGAGAAATTCTTTTTGCTTCTTTAATCTATCGATGCTATCCCATTTCGGGAAGGCGGTTGCTGATCCCAACCGTTGGTGATATACATTCGATACACTCAAGCGAAATGAGTGGTTGGTCATATGTGGGCCGGGTTGCAAGACGTTCTTGTTGAACCCAGTGTATTCGTCACTAGAGATACACTATCGGCAGGTGGTCCCAAACCTTGTCATAGTCGAAATCCAATCTCCAATAAGCACCTGCGGTTTTATTTGTATACTATATATGTGGAGCGTGAGATGCAAGCGTTCCGCTAGATTGTTATTTACTTGTATTTAGACACTATTATAATATCATAATAATATATGATTTCAAAACTGTTTTGGGTTTTGGTAAGGTAAAAACCGTCCGTGTTTTTGTGTGGGCTGGTCTTACTATTATCCTTTTCTTTCGAAAGGAATTTGAACTTAAAAAAAATCAAGCTGGATGATTTCCCTTAAACTGTGCGAGTTATTCTCACTTTGGTTCACCAGACTGGCCCGGTATTTGTAATGCTCAGGTTAGCCCGGGTTGTACAAGTCCAGCTTATCAGGTGCTGCGAAGTCTAGAGACATGTTGAAAGAGTTCATACATATGATTATATCTAGTATATTCCGCTGTGTGATGTATACGAGGACAGGTTGTTATAACTGTCCAAGTGTATTGATGTACTCTGATGTTGTAAGTATATTTTCAAGCTCTCAAATAAAGATTATTTCTATATTATATTTTGTTTCCGATGCGATGTGAGACTTTGATTTTGTATGATGTTCTTCTTCTTATTCTTCTATTCTAAAATTTCTTTCTTTCCTATCTCATCCTCTAAATTCTTTCATTTGGCATCTGGGTTTCCAGTTCAATTTGAGTTGGATTAGTGTTGTTCAATCAGCTCAAAGGGTACTTGAAATTTGGGTCGCTACACTGCGCCTATGACACGAGGTTTGATTACACTTGTGGTGGATGTCTGCCTGGACCCGCCCAACATATCCAGCGACCAAAAGTGGTGAATCTAATGTGGGAGATCTAGGTGCTTAAATACGATACGTGCTAAGACACGAGGTTAAGACCAATTTGTGGAATAAGTCTGCCCGGACCCGCCCGGCAGGTCCAACATCAAAAAATGTTAGGCTTAATGTAGGAGGTCTAGCATACCATAACCATAAATGAAAATATGGTAATAAACTTTGAATGCTTAACCTAGTTGAACCCATAGGAAATTGTATGAACGTAAACTTAAGTTGGGGTTAAGTAAACTTGGTTGAACAATGAGTGGGTTAAGTAAATCTGAGTGGGTGGGAAATATTTACATATAGGCCCATAAACTTAACCTGATAGGGTTATGTAATTAAAGACATCTAGTGGTATACATAACCGATGGAAATATTAGAGTTATGTAATTAAAGACACCTTTTTAGGGTAAGCATAACTTGTTGAAATGATATGGTTGTGTAATTAAAGATACCTAGTGGTATACATAACCAATAGAAACCTAGTGGGGATAAAAGACAAGGGGGAGAGCTTATATCATATTGTGTGGGGCCCATTTCAGTCAGTAACCCTTAATAGGTATCAGACGAGTACTCCGAACTTGGTCGGAGTTGGGGCATGCTTACTGGGCTGAATGTAAGAGATCCAAATGAGGAGGATGGTGTGGGCGGCGCAAACGGACCGGGGACATGTGCATGCATGGGCCGGGTAGAGGGGGCTAAGACGACTGTGACACCTGTAGATATGGTTGTGCATATCAGCGAAGGGTTGCCACTGTAGGACGTGATACATCCTATGGTGAAGCTGGCATAGTGTATCCACACGGAGTAGGGAGCCGATCGATTAAGGTAATGGTTAGGATACATCCGGATGTATGCCTAAGTCTACCATCTTATAACTGTTGGGATAATCTCATTCTAATGATACTAGCATTAGTGCAGAGAAATCTTTAGAGAAATATATACACTCTATCATGTTTACCTTGTCATACCTACCTTGTATGTTGTTATCTCTCTCTTATCCACTTTATATGCCTCTCATGCTACTTTTACTTATTTACTTGCTAAAAGTAACTGGACTCGCCAGACTTTATGTCTGACCCATTTTGTTTCCTCTTCATTCTTCCATTTTCCCCTCTATGTTCTCAGGCCGGGAATACTCAGGCTTGACCGTGATTCTGCTTTCATTTTGCTAAAGTTGCTTAGATGTATGGCTCAAGCTCCTATCTTTGCTACTATGGCTATGTTTTATTTTGGGGAATTTTGCTTCTTTTATGTACTCTGATGTTTTAAAGTACAAGATAGTAGTTTCAATGGTGTAATGTTTTTTATGTATTTCAGACATGTGATGTTTTCAAACCACACTGCTTTATGTTAAACAAAGTTTTTAATTCCACTGTCATTTTTATATTTGTCTTGTAATATTTCCGTTTCTGTTTACCTATAACGCTTCATGAAACTTAATGCATTCCCTTTGTGAGTGGCATTGACGGACGTGGGGTGTCACACTTGGTATTAGAGCTGAAGGTTCACAGATTAGATAAAAGTTTTTGAAAACAATTTTCGAAAAGGTTTTAAAGGAAAGGATTTTTCAAAAAGAAAAGTCGGTTTTTATGAACATATTCCCCAAAGCCATATGTAATATCCTTCGATCCTTTGTCTTAATCTCTTTCCTTTTTCATTTCAGCATGTTTGGGGAACCTAACAGTCCATAGGGCGCTACGATACCTGGCTGGTTTCGTAGGTATCTAGAAGCTACGACGCCTGCCGAAGGCCAAGGAAACATTCCTCCCCTAGCTGCACCCATTGTTCCTCCTCCTCCTTCTCCTCCTCCAAGAGCAGATAATTTCGCTAAAATCTGCAAAGATTTCTATGCCATGGGAGGGAAGCCATTCCGTAGAACCAAAACATTCGTAGAGGCAAGGAATTAGCTCAAGGAGACCAAGGACTTGTTCATAATCGTTGAAGTGGAAGATCGAAGGAAGATTCAGTTAGCTACCTGGCTACTGAAAGATGAAGCTTTGCTCTGGTGGGGAGTAACCCAAGCTGGACGTCAGGTGGAGACATGGGATGATTTTAAGCAAAGATTTTAAATGAAATTTCTTTCTCAAGCTGAGAAAAGCATGCAAATGGAGTGGTTCTTGGCACTCAAACAAGGAAACATGACCGTTAAAGAATATGCGAACAAATTCAACCAACTAGTAAGGTTTGGCTTGGAATTGGTTGACACTCCGCATAAGAAACCTTTGCGGTTTGCTAAAGGACTAAATGGACCCCTTCATGGGTTAGTTATGTCCCACATTCCAATGGAAGCTACTTTTGAAAGGCTTGTTGATATGGTCCTGATGCATGAGGAAGACAAGGGAGAAAAGAAGGAAGCAAAAGCTGAGGAAACAACGCAAAACAAGAAGGTATGGCCATAGAAAGGACAACAGCAACAACAAAAGAAAGGCGGAAAGACTGACAAGGGTAAGGATAAGAGGAAATGTCACAGTTGTGGATGAGAGGTTCACTTAGTCAAAGACTGTAAAAGAAGGAAGAATTTTTTCTTCAATTATGGAGAGGTCGGACACTTTGCTAGGGAATTCCCGAAGAAAAAGGGACCACAGGGAAAAGGTCAAAGGGTAGGAGCTTGTGGAGGGCAGGTACATGCTCTTGCGATCAGTGCTCTGGATAGAGGTAGGAAAATTTTCGTGGAAGGTTTGATTTCTCTTTCCAGTCATCCTATTAGAACTCTTTTTGATTCTGGCGCTTCACATTCATTTATATCTGGTTTTGTGGTTGAATCTCTGCACTTAAATACTAGTATGGTAGTAGATCTCGTTATTGTCTCAAACCCCATTGGTGGTTCATCTCTTTATCCATGATTTGTCGGGGTTTGAGGATATCTATATTAGGCATTGAGTTTGAGTGCGACGCATATGTGCTCGGGTTTATGGGCTACAGTTTGATTCTAGGGATGGATTGCCTAACCATGTATGGTGTCATTCTGGAGTGTGAGAAGAGGGTCGTTAGGCTTCTGACCTGTCATGGGAGGACCCTCGAGATTTCTTGAGACCCGCAAGGGTCTGTCATGCTTAGTTTCCTAAAGTCTCTGAATGCATCTATCGATGATCTACAATCTGTTCAAGTAGTCCAAGATTATTCTGACGTTTTTGATGAGGTTCGGGGTTTACCCCTAAGGCGCGAGATAGATTTTCGCATATATTTGGTAGATAATGCAAAACCAGTTGCATTACCTATATGCCACATTGCTCCAAGGGAGAGGAGGAAGCTTAGCGAGCAAGTAGGGGAGCTACTTGAGAAAGGGTTAATCAAGCAAGGCATATCTGAATGGGGTTCTCCAGTGGTCTTCGCAACTAAGGCGGATGGTTTTCTTTGTTTGTGTGTGGACTATAAAGAATTGAATAAGCTCACCAAGAAGAACAGGCACCCACTTCCGAGGATAGATGACTTGTTCGACCAACTTGTTGGTGCCTTGGTATTTTCTCAGTTAGACCTGGCCATGGGGTTTCATCAGTTGAGGGTGGCTAAGGACAGTACAGATAAGACCGCTTTTAGGACTCTAGATGGTTTCTTTGAATGGCTTGTAATGCCTTTTGGGTTGACGAATGCACCCACCTATTTTGTTGATCTTATGAGTAGGGTGTCTCGAGACTTTCTAAATAAATTCATCGTGGTCTTTATTGATGATATCTTGATCTTCTCAAAGAGTGAGGAAGAGCATGCCCAACATTTGAGGGAAGTTTTGAAAACCCTCCGTGCGCATCAACTTAAGGAAAAATTCTCCAAATGTCACGTTTGGAGAAAGGAGGTGGGATTCCTAGGGCAAATGTTTCTAAAGAAGGGATAGCAGTGGATCTCGCAAAGGTGGTTGCAGTTCAGGACTGACAGATTCCAAAGAATGCAATGGAGGTGAGAAGCTTTTTGGTGTTAGCACGCTATTATAGGAAGTTCATTAAGGACTTCGCAAAAATATCAGCCCCACTCACCAGGCCGACGAAGAAGAATTTGGCATTTTCGTGGGATATAGATTGTGATGTTGCTTTCCAACGACTAAAGAGGGCTATGACAACATCCCCAGTTTTGACCTTGCCTAATGGAAATAAAATGTTTATGGTTTACACTGATGCTTGTGGTGCATGGCTTGGTGCGGTTCTGATGCAAGAAGGGAAGGTAGTGTGCTATGGGGGTAGACAACTAAGCGTCCATGAGAAGAACTACCCTACCCATGATTTAGAGCTAACTGCCATAGTATTCGCGCTTAAGATATGGCATTATTATTTGCTTGGAGAGAGATTCAAGTTGTACACTGATCATCAATCTCTCAAGTATTTGTTCTCGTAGAAGGATCTTAATATAAGGCAATAAAGGTGGATGGAGTTCCTAGCTTCTTATGATTTTGAGATTGCTTATACTCCTGGCAAGGGTAATGTGCGGGCAGATGCACTGAGTAGGCAGAGGATGGCCTTAAGTCCTCTGTTTGTGGAAAGGAAAAGCATGGAGTTCATATCGACCTTTGATTTTAGACCGTTCACCGAGCTTTTGCCTAGTTTGTTTGCATCTCAAGAGATACGACCTACTCTTATGGATCAAGTAGGAGCTTCGCAGCGAGATGATCCACATATTTCAAACATCTTGGATAGGCTCAGTAAAGGTGAGACTTCTAGTTACCTCAGTAGATATTCCATTGACGATAAAGGGTGGTTGCGACGAGATGGAAGGCTTTGTGTTCCTCAAACTGGAGGTTGTGAAAGGCAGTCTTAGAAAAAGCCCATTACTCTAAGATGACTATTCATCCAGGCGGTGATAAGATATATAGAGACATGAAGAGGATTTTCTTTTGGCCTGGGATGAAGAAGGATGTGGCAGAGTTTGTTTCTTAATGTTTAGTTTGTCAACAAGTCAAAGCTGAGCCAAAGAAGCCCGGTGGTTTATTTCATCCTTTGGAGGTTCCACAATGGAAGTAAGAGAGCGTCTCTATGGATTTCATAGATGGTCTGCCTAGACCAAAGAAAGGCACCAGTATTTGGGTGGTAGTAGATAGACTTACTAAGAGTGCCCATTTCATTCCAGTTAAGAGTAAGAGGACGACAACATGGTTGGCAGTAGTATATGTTTGAGAGATAGTCTATCTTTATTGAGTACCTTCCAGCATCGTAAGCGATCGTGACCCCATTTTCACTAGTGAATTTTGAAGAACTTGCAAGAAGCATTATGTACACAGTTACGTTTGAGCACTGCTTATCATCCTCAGACCGATGGGAAAACAGAGAGGGTGAACAGAGTTCTAGAAGATCTTTTGAGGCTGTGTATCCTAGACTTCGGAGGGACTTGGGAAGAGCATCTTTGTTTAGTATAGTTTGCCTATAACAACAGTTATCATGCTAGCATTGGCATGACATCCTTCGAAGCATTGTACATACGACCTTGTAGATCACCAAATTATTGGTGGGAATCTACAGAAAGACTGTTACTTGGACCAGATATGGTCAGAGAAACGTCCAAAAAAAGATTGATCTTATTAGACGACAAATGAAGACCGCTCAAGATAAGCAAAAATCCTACGGAGACAAGAGAAGGACTAACATTGAATTTGAAGTAGAAGATATGGCTTTCATTAAAGTGTCACCTTTGAGGAATGTGATTCGCTTCGGATCTGTAGGGAAATTAGTTCCAAGATTTGTAGGGCCATTTCCCATAACAGAAAGGATTGGCAAAATGGCCTATAGAGTAAAGCTGCCAGAAAGGTTATCCGGTGTTCATGATGTTTTCGACATTCCTCACTTGCAAAAGTGCTTACATGATACCACAGAAGTTGTGTAGCCGAGTGTATTGGAAGAAGTAGAGGTGGAATGGGAGGCGATAGTCACACGAGTTCCTTCTCATATTCTTGGATCAGAAGTTAAGAAGCTATGCAATAAAGATATCAACTTGGTGAAGGTTCAGTGGGGAGATAACCCGGAGGATGCGATTGGAAGACCGAAGACAAGATTCGTTCTTCATACCCTTTTCTTTTTGAGGGTATGTTCTTAACTCCTTTTCCAAAGCTCTTTATTTATGCTTGTTTATATCCTACCGATTAAATCTTCGACGTTTTTGGTAGGAATCCCATGGATGTAAAACGTGTGTTTGGGACATGTTATGTTTGATGGATGCAAGTGTTTGCTAATGGTTGCTCGTGGATGCATATACACACATTAGGCACTAAATCGGCTTAATCACTTTCATATTGCATATAGATGTATATGCATTTTTCTTCTTTTAATAGATGAAAATGGATGTATCATCATATGGATGTTGCATTTGGACGATTGATTGTGCACACATATAGAACTTGCATGTTATAATAGAATTATTTGCATATATATATTCGATTCATGGCACTAACATACATTGCATTAAGGAGATCAACTGGTTTAGTAGTCGCCTGATTTTCGCATTAGTGTTGGGACATATACACACACCTTTGCATATGTTCATATAAGTATTAGAAGTCATTAAGGACAATGGATATCGGTGATTGATGGATGAGTAGATGGGTTATGGATGATAGGATATGCATTCTTCTTAACTTGGAGATTTCGGGGACGAAATCCTTTTATATGGAAGAATGTAACATCTCGTATTTTAACAACACTAAAAGAGGATAAATTAAACAATCATTAATTTAATATTTGGAATTAAGGGAAATGGACTGCACCATTGCGTCCGTCTTGAAATTCTGGTCAAGACAGACATTTGGTTTGCATAAAACGAACAACGTATGAAGAAGTTATGAGGGTTTGAAGTTTGTATGCACGTAAGATAATTATATATATATATATACATATAGGGTCCAAGAATTCAAAATCATGTCCAGAAAGTTCAAAATCGTTCAAATTCTAGAATTCGGGGTGAGCGGGCAAATTCCCGCCTAGGGGCGTCGACCCCTTGAGGGGTGTCGAAACCTAGCTCGACCCCCCAAAGGGGGTGTCAACACCAGGGTCGACCCCCTAGGGCTAACGTGGCTAGTCGGTTGGGAGGTTGGTAGCTATAAATACAGGCTCATTTCTCTTGTTTTCTTCACTGAAAACCAATGGAGGCCTAAGTGCTGCTGGAACCTGGACTGAATCAAAACTCTTTCTTCTTCTGCAATCAAATTTAGATATTCTAGTGTAGATATAAGATTCATCAACAGCTTTTCTCCTTCTATTTCTTTAGATCTGAACTCTGTGAGTTTCAGTTGCCTTTAGATTTAAAAAATTAAAAAAAACATGATATGACTATAAATTTGGATCTATGCCTGTGATTGAATCATATCAGACCTATAGTAATTTGTGAACCCATGATATTGTAATTTGGATCTATGCCTGTGATTGAATCATATCAAATCTATTGTATTTTGTGAATCTATGACATGTTGAATTGACTATGACCTGGATCTCAACCCTTATCATGTCAGCTCTACTTTTAATTACGGAACTAATTTGTTATTTGGATCATCTTATGATTATCATGTTGTGGTCAATTTAGATCTGACATTAGTTGGACATCTAAATCCTTATTTAAATCTAATCATGCCTATTATGTTGGAACCTGTTTTATTATCACAAGTTCATCGATCAGTTCTTATATGTCCTTCCTATCATTATGCCATTATATGCTTACGTTAGTTTGTTAAATAAACATCTCTGTCATCTTCACTTCACCCTTTCCCTTTTTATTTTATATAGCCAGGCTACTATAGAGCCAAGGCATGCCGCTTAATTATGCGATTATGTTAGTTTGGGAACGAGGGGAAAAACATTTGAAATTGGGCATATCTTGTGAATTGGGAATTTGGGCATAATTGGTAAAAAGGTAAAAATTGGCACAATTCGAATAATGTATATGTATATGACTTTGAGCATATAATTTACTATAAACATAATTAGGGAAAAAGGGGCATGAAACCTATAATGACATCAATGAAAATTGGCTAATAATGAAATGCCTAGGGTTACAGTAATTAGGAACTGTAACTGCGCCCATGACACGAGGTTAGATTACACTTGTGGTGGAAGTCTGCCTGGACCTGCCCGGCATATCCAACGACCACAAGTGGTGAATCTAATGTGGGAGGTATAGGTGCACAAATACGAGACATGCTAAGACACGAGGTTAAGCCTAATTTGTGGAATAAGTCTGCCCGGACCCGCTCGGCATGTCCAACATCCACAAATGGTAGGCTTAATGTGGGAGGTCTAGCATACCATAACCATAAATGAAAATATGGTAAAAAATCTTGAATGCTTAACCTAGTTGAACCCATAGGAAATTGTATGAATGTAAACTTAAGTTGGGGTTAAGTAAACTTGGTTGAATAGTGGGTGGGTTAAGTAAATCTAACGGGGTGGGAAATATTTACATATATGCCCACAAACTTAACATGATAGGGTTTGTAATTAAAGACACCTAGTGGTATACATAACCGATGAAAATATTAGAGTTATGTAATTAAAGACACCTTTTTAGGATAAGCATAACTTATTGAAATGATAAGGTTCTGTAATTAAAGACACCTAGTGGTATACATAACTGATAGAAATCCTAGTAAGGTTATAAGACAAGGGGGAGAGCTTGTATCATATTGTGTTGGACCCATTTCAATCAGTAACCCTTAATAGGTATCAGACGAGTACTTCGAACTAGGTCAGAGTTGGGGCATGCTTACTGGGCTGAATGTAAGAGATCCAAACGAGGAGTATGGTGTGGGCGGCGTAAATCGACCGGGGACATGTGCATGCATGGTTTGGGTAGAGGGGGCTAAGATGATCGTGATACCTATAGATATGGCTGTGCATATCAGTGAAGGGTTTCCACTGTAGGATGTGATACATCCTATGGTGGGGCCGGCATAGAGTATCTACGCAGAGTAGTGAGCCGATCGATTAGGGTAGTGGTTGGGATACATCTGGACATATGCCTAAGTCTACCATCTTATAGCTGTTAGGATTATCTCATTCTAGTGATACTAGTATTAGTGCGGATAGAGAAGTATATACACTCTATCATGTTTACCTTGTCATACCTGCCTTGTATGTTGTTATCTTTCTCTTATCCACTTTATATGCATGTCATGCTACTTTTACTTATGTACTTGCTAAAAGTAACTGGACCCGCCAGACTTTATGTCTGACCCATTTTGTTTCCTCTTCTTTCTTCCGTTTTCCCTCCTAGGTTCTCAGGGCGGGAATACTCAGGCTTGACCGTGATTCTGCTTTCATTTTGCTAGGGTTGCTTAGATGTATGGCTCAAGCTCCTATCCATGCTACTATAGTTATGTTTTATTTTGGGGTATTTTGCTTCTTTTATGTACTCTGATGTTTTAAAGTACAAGACAATAGTTTCAATCATTTAATGGTTTATATGTATTTCACATATGTGATGTTTTCAAACCACGTTGCTTTAAGTTAAATAAAGTATTTAATTCCATTGTCATTTTTATATCTGTATTGTAATATTTCAATTTCTGTTTACCTATAACGCTTCATGAAACTTAATGCATTCCCATTGTGAGTGACATTAATGAACGTAGGGTGTCACATATACTGTCTTTTGGTTAAAAATAATGTTCGACAAGCAAAGATAGTGTTACATATAAGCATTACCTTGATGACATTTTTAATCTCTGACATAAAGATGCATTTCCATACCTGGACATCTGGTGATTAAAGTAGGACTGAATATTTTTCGTATAAGAGGTATTGTTTATGGAAAGTTCTTTCCATATCCATACTAAAATTTTAACTTTTAAAATCAAACTTGTGCTAGGATTTCATATTATTAAATTTAAACAAAAATATCATATAATTAGTTAATTTTTTAATCATGGTTAATTAAATAAATAATTAATCTTAAACATCACTATTAAAATGTTTAATCAACTTTTTTTTGATTTAAATGATTAAGAAAAGTTTAACATCTTCGTTAAATTAATTAATTATCCTTAATCATTATTATATAAATAAATGATTAAGTTCTAACCATCATTAATAAAGTACTTAATTATCTTTGAACCACCATTCTAAAAATGATTAGTTAATTTTAAAACATAATTAATAAAGTAATTAATTGCCTTTAAACCATTATTATAAAAATGATAATTAACTTTAAAAACATCATCAATAAAGTAATTAATTAAAATTTAAACCATGACTAATAAAATGATTAATTAAGTTTAAATCATCGTTAATAATGTAATCAACTAACCTTAGTTATTGTTAGTATTGTAATTAATTAAATATAAATCATCATTAACAAAGCAAATAGTTACCTTAAACCATCACTAATAAAGTGATTAATTAAGTTTAAAGCATCATTATTAAAGTAATTAATTAACTTTGTAAAACAAAAGCACATATTTTAAAATAAAGATCCTAAAATAAATGTGGTTTCAAAAGCATCGATATACTGATCGTCAATATACAGATACATTCGTAAACACTTTCACCTGACATTCATTTAACTAAGTAACGCATGATATATGCATAAGCATGTATATGAAGGTAATTAACAACTATACAACATGTAGGTGACATCATTTATTCTTCTCACTTATACTTTTTCAACTAAATCTTAAACTTATTAAATTAAAGAATGTCAACTTTTAGAAGGAATAACCAAACCAACAACCAATCCTAAGCAAACACATATAAATACCAGCAAATAACATATATTTTACTAACAAATCAAAAGTGAAAACTTTCTTATTATAAAGTAAGATTTACTCACTTAAATGGCTAAGATCTTTATTCAAACCTTAATCAGTACTAGATCTTGGATTCTTCTGGTTAAAAGTGGAAATTTGGACTCTAAACGACCTTAATGGTTTGGCCTAAGGGATATTAGGCTTGACCTTGGTGTAAAATGGTGAATATAGGTGTTATTTTAGTGGTGAGTGATGTAAAGAATAAAGAGAGGTTCTTTAATGATTTAATTCAAACGTAAAATGAAAAAAGAATGGATTTTTAATTTCAAACACTTAGAAGCCATTAATGAGTTTTTGATGAAGAGAAGTGACGTTTTGAAAATGCGAACTGAAATGGAAATGGAAGTAGAAAAAAGAAGAGATTTTTTAATGTAAAATTAGATAAACAAATTACCGAACTAAACTTTAAATATAAACCATCCACATATGACTTGCCACATCATCAACTTACCCTTCCTTGTCTTTTTTACATGTTACCCCTTGTAACAACCCGCACCCCTTACCGCTATCCTAATATAGAACCTCGTTAACAAATGCAGAATATTGTAGGTATAAAGACAATAAACATCACAGAGACTAAGATTTCATAAGACGTAAAAGAATAAATTCATAGTGGAAAAAAGAAACAATAATTTATAGAAAAATGACAAAACCATTAACCATTCTCAAATTATTTCAATCAAACCACAATGTCGTAAAAGTACCATGTCTCAATCTCAATCACAAAAAATATCAAAGTATAAAACAAAAGTACCCCTAAATAGCCAATAGAAAATACAAGCAAACCATGGAAAGAAAATAGGATAAACAATACATCTCCAAAAGATTCATCCAATGAGAAGTCAAAAGAGCAATCCGAGCTAAGAACTTCCTCCTTAAGAGCTAGAGGGGGGAAGAAAAAGGGAAACAAGAAAATGGGTCAGACAAAAAGTCTGGTGAGTTGTAGTAATTTCTAGCAAAACTAATAAGGGGAAACAAATAAATAAAGTAGTAGTCTAAATAAGGGAATAACTGTCTGTATATAGAAAGATAAAATAGGGAAGAATTTAAGGGTGCTATATCAAGGTATTCAACAATGATGTTGACTATTTTGCACTTCTATAAATAGACCAAATTAAGAAAAAGTTTCTAATACTACCTAAACTATCGGTTGTGACGAACCATGGATAACATATTCCCACTATGGGTTTAGGTTTATCATGTCCTAGCCCATTAGCGATTTGACATAGTTTTATCCATAGCTGTAAAAATGTCTTATGTTCCCAAATTGAGGCGGTGCATGCACACTGACTCGCTATAACGCACTCCCACCCTCTCAATTTGGACTAACTTACATCCAACATGTAACATGGTGTGTGCCCTTACCTCAAGTGAAGACGAATGATAACCAGGGTATGCAATACGAAATGGATCCCAACTACTTGGCTCAAATCCCCAATCCTTGATTTGTCCCCCCAAAACAGTTTAGTTTATTAAGCCCGACAACAAGGAGTACTAAGCTTAAATTTTATTTTATTATGTTCACATCCAAAAAGCCCGACAATAAGGAGTATTGAGCTTTAAAAACCCGACAATAAGGAGTACTAGGTTCCTACTACAAATTAACATGTTTATAGCCCGATAATAAGGAGTACTGAGCTAACCCAACAACATGGAGTACTGAATTAACATGTTTACAAATAAGCATTCTTACATTTTAATTCTCACAATTATTTCATTTTTCTCAGTTAAAGTCTATTTCCTACAATTCATTAAATATACATTTATTCAGCTAAATTTCCTTTAATTCAATTATTCCTTTAATTTTTGTAGTTTTTGAACATATTCAGATTTTAGCCTTAATTTTTCTTATTTCAGTTTCATGTATTTTATTTACCAGCCCAAACGCAAACAAAGAAAAGGAAAAAAATCCAATGCAAAATATAAGGCTTATAGGTACATGTTGTTTCGACATATTCATATGCTCTTTTTAGCCATATGTTTTAGCTCAACTACAAAATCCCAAAAGAAAAGTAAAGAGAAAGGGGGAGAGGTTCAGAATAATAATCACAAGAATTCTGAATAAGAGTTGTAGTAGTAAACAAAGGAATTTAGAAGAGAATTAGAACAATTGCGTAATCTGAATCAAGAATAGTGAATAATTCACATCCAAAACAATTCCAACTATAATTGTATAGATATAGTTCCAATCTCAAGAGAAATCTAAAAGTTACTAAAATTTCCCCTAGAGTTTGCAAATACAAAAGGGCCTTAGTAGAATAATCCTTCAAATCTACAAATGGACAGTAGTCTAATTTGTTCCCCGATATATTTTATTTTTGAGAAGAGGTGAGGTAGAGGCTGAGGAAATGAAGAAGGAGAAGTATGTGGAGAAAGGGAGGAGTGCAGGTAAATTTATAGGTATAGAAGAAAAATCTAAACATTAGGAGTATTAGGTTTTCAATCACAATGCTTAAATCCATGTCAGCAGAAGTCTACAGAAGCAACCAACGTATTCGGCTTGTGCCAGGCACAAAATCGTGCCTGGCTGCATCATCTGGGTTAACCCATCCGCCCAAGTGGGTCGACACAGGGGTTGACCCACTTGAGTCATGGGTCGACTACATGGTCTAGCTAAGTGGGGCAAGGTTTCCCCAAATACCACGTTTGGTTTATTTATTTAACTTATATTAAATCTTTGGCTTAAAATTCAATCTTCAATTGATCATTACTTGTTCGTTTTAAGTCTGTTTTACGCAAACCAAATGTCAATCCGAACCAAAAAGTCGTGACGGGTTCAACATCGCAACCTCGTTGTCTAATTCGCAATTATTTCTCAACTTATTCTCAAATAATCAATTAGCACTACACCATATCCGCGAATTTGGCACACAGGGATGCAGATATACAATTCGGCTATAAGCTGTATCAAATTTGATAGTTCTCAAATTCGTATCAAAATACATTTTGCGATCCGCACCACCCCAAACACCGTTAATCCGACCGTCCATCGATGAAGCCCTGGATCAGTTCATTTGATACGGCTTTGGACCGTATGAAATGCATATCAAATTTTTCCCTCCATACCTCCTTTCTTGCACAATCAAATTTTGCTACATCAAAACTTTTGGCCGAATTATCCCTCTTTTTATTTTGCAATGGCAACCACCGATTACCCAAATTAGGGTTTTGGTACTCAACCGACTTCCTTTGTCAATAAGCCATCCACCGTAGTCCATGAGTTATCGTCAGCTCGCGCTGCCTTTAACTGACTGGCGAAGCTTCAGTCTACTGCTGTCCATCCTTCTCGTCGCCACTGGAGGTGAGTACTAGATCACGGTTAAATTTAAATATGAATTGGGTTTAAATTGGGTTTAATTTGAATTCAAATTGGGTTTAAATTGGGTTTAATTTGAATTTCCATACTTTAGCTTAAAAATATGAACGATAGATAGTTGCATGTGCTTGTCTACCTAAAATTCATGCTGCTATTATGTATAAATTGGGTATTGTCCCCAATTTTATAGTGCAACAGTATATTTTCTATTATTTACTTGTGTTGTATTTGTCCACCTTAAGTTCAGACACTTTTACTTGTACTACCCTGCTCATTTGTGTGTATTATTGCACCATATACACTGATCCTTACTGATATGAAGTGTGTGTGTCATTTCTGGCTTGTGCCAAAAAAAATCATGTGCTATGATTTGAGAACTAAAGCATACTAGATCTGTTGACTGAGCAGCATGTATTTGGTAATTGATATTGGGAAATTTGTGTAATTGAGTAGAAATGTCGATGCCGGATGCATGAATGAAAATAATGGCATTTATAGGTTGAGATTTAGTCAATTTGTTTGGTGTGTCGTGTATGTCACATTGCGTGTGAGTAAAGGCGTAAAACTTCTTTTTCATTTATGACTTGCTGCCTTGAACCAAGTTGCTTTGTGCTCATGTAACCAATCATTTTTGTTAGTCAACCAATGGCAAAAATAGAAGCCGACTATTATAACACGTGTGTGCAAAAGCCTTCGTCATTTCGATGAAGCTAATATGCATCGATTTAGTTGTCGGTTTTCTCTGCTTTGAGTTTTAGTTGCTGGCTTTTGGATGAAGCTAATAAGCTTGGTTCTGCCACTGGTTCTTGTTTAGTTTGAGATTACCTTGGTATTGTTTTCTGAGGGCATGGTGTTATGCTTTTGTGTTGTATTATTTCTGTGTTCCTGATAGAATGCAATGTTGCTTGGCTTCTTTTGTCTATTTTGGAGGATGTTCATCTTGAAGGATCCAAGTGGTCGATCGCCGAAAAACGGAGAGTGGTTGATCGCTGAAGTTTGCCTTCTTTATTGTAATGTAATTATGAAACGGTACGTATCTTCTTTATTGTAATGTTACATTATGTATCTTCTTTAATGTAATGAGATAACATGTATCTTATTTATTGTAATGTAATCAAATAGCATGTATCATTATATATTGTAATGTAATGAAATATTTCATACAATTGTTTCGTTTACTGTTACAATTGTGAATTAGTGTATCTTGTGTTATATACGCTTTATGTTACAAGTAATATGTGCTACAATTTCTGCTTATATATATATATATACACACACACACACATACACACACACATGTATAAGATACGGTTTATAGCCGTATCTACTTATGATTTAGATATAGCCAATAGCCATATGTTATCATATTGCTATACGGTTTTGAGCCGTATCTAAAAATTTAACACGCTATTTTTTGATACAGCTTTTTACCGTGCCAAAATGCTTTAGATACGGCTAAAAACACAGCCTAATTAGCATATATGGTGTAGTGTAATTAATTATTGTTTGGTTAAAATTTGGGTTGTTATATTCTCCCTTCCTTAAAGTATTTCGTCCCCAAATCTCTAAGGTAAAAGAATAGTAAATGTTCTCTAAATCCATTTACGCATCCATCATCCATTGGAAACCATTGTCCTTAGTTTATCTAATGAAAATTTATGTATTTATGCAATTATTGTAGTGTATATGACCCTCACTAATGCAAAAGATTAGGTGGCCTATTCATTCAGTTGACCTCCTCTTTATGCAAATATGTCAGTGCCATGCATCCAAATGTATGCAAAACTATAATGGTAATTGTTAGTTCTATATGTGTGCATCAAGCATCACCTATATGCAACAACCATATGATGATGTCCATATATTACAACCATATAAATAAAATGCACACACATCCATATGCATATGCGAGTGTCCTATTCAGCCGAACATAGTGCCTAGTGTGTGTATTTACATCCACTGCATCCATTTGCAAACACTTGCATCCATTTGCAGACATTAAACATAACATGTTTGAAAGACATGTTTCAACCATATCCTATTTGCTACATGTTTCTGCTATGACCGAGTTTGAAGGAATTCAAGAGATAGAGCCCAAGGACTAGAGATGGATAAAGGAAAAGATCAAAACATACTATCGCTCTTTGGGTTTCCCAAGTAGCCTCCTTGTCATCGTCTCCCCAATGTACTTTGACCAATCTAACTTCCTTATTCTTTAGCTTCTTGGTATCCCAATCTAAGATCCTCCGAGATGCTCGTCTAATGGATGCTTCGTGCTCTTGCTCCACACCCTTCAATACACTGGGCTTACCAACCTCTGCTGAATCATGTAAAAATTTCCTTAAATGGGATATGTGAAACACGTCATAAAGGCATGACAATGCATCGGGTAGTCGAACCCTATAAGTTATCTGAGCTACCATGTCTACGACTGGGAATGGTCCAACAAATCTTGGGGCCAACTTGCGCACTAAGCTAAACCTCACCACGTACCTTAGCAGTGAAACTTTAATAAAGACCAAATCTCCAACAGAAAATTCCAAATCAATCCTTCTTTTATCAGCATACGACTTCTGCCTATCTTGTGTTGCCTTCATCCTCTTTCTAATCAACTCAACTTTCTCCAAAGTTTCTCTGATCATTTCTATCCCTAGCAATAATCTGTCTATCGAGTCCTATCAACATGCCAGAGATCTACAAGGTCACCCATAAAAGGTCTCAAAGGTGCCATACCAATGACAGACTAAAAGCTGTTGTTGTAAGCAAATTCCACGAGTGGTAGATGATTGTCCCAAGTCCCTCCAAAACTTAAGATACACATCCTCAGTAAGTCTTCCGAAAACCATATTCACTCTCTCCATCTACCTATCCATCTGAAGGTGATAAGCGGTACTCAACCTAAGTTATGTTCCTAGGGCTTCTTGTACTCTTCCAAAATTCGCTAGTGAAAATTGGGTCTTTGTCGTTGACGACGCTCAAAAGGATACCATTCAACCTGATTATCTCGCGGACGTACAAGGAAGCCAACCATGCTGTAGTCCTTTTACTATTAACTGGAAGGAAATGGGCACTCTTTGTCAATCGGTCCACTATGACCCAAATGTTGGTGTTACCCTTTCTCGATCTAGGTAGTCCATCCACAAAATCCATAGAAATTCTTTCCCATTTCCATAAGGGTATATCTAAGGGCTAGAAGTAGTCGTCCGGGCATCTTTTATACTGCCTTAACCCTTTAGCAAGTCATACATCTAGCTAAAAACTCAGCCACGACCTTCTTCATGTCAAACCAATAAAAGACTCACCTTATATCGCGATACATATTATCACCACCCGGATGGTTAGTCATCCGACAGTGATGAGCCTCTGCCAAAACCACACCCATTAAATCATCTGTGTGGGGAACACACAAACTATCATCTCGACAAAGCCAACCATTACAATCCATAGTATACTAAGGAGGTACGTAGAATCTTCTCTTTTACCAGTCTATCCAAAACATCTGAAAGCTTGGGATCCTCTCTTTGTCTAGCTCCAATCTGCTCTAATAAAGTAGGTTTCACCTTCAAAGATGCCAACAATACTGGTGTAAAATCTGTAGATGGTGGAAAATAGAAGGTGGCTATATACTCCAAACTCTGTCACTCAACAAATAAAGGACTCAACGTTGCTCTCTTCCTGCTTAACGCATCTGCCACCACGTTCCCCTTGCCTGGGGTATACGAAATCTTGAATTTCGTATGACGCTGAGAAATCCATCCAGCTTTGTTGCCTCAAATTGAGATCCCTCTATGAGATTAAATACTCGAGTGATATGTGATCTGTAAAGAGCTCGGGCTTTTCTCCTAGCAGGTGGTGTTTTCCAAGACTTAATTCGGCTAACTCAAAATCATGCGTAGGGTAATTTTTCTTATGAACTCTTAGTTGCTTACTACCATATCATACTACTCTACCCTTTTGCATTAATACTGCACCTAGACACGTCCCATAAGCATTGATATATACTGTAAACATCTTAGATCCATCAGGTAATGTCAAATGGTGCACTGGTTAGGGAATTCTTTAGCCTAAGGAAAGCCTCCTCACACTCCTTATCCCATGAGAAAGCCAGATTCTTCTAAGTAAGTTGGGTTAATAGTGCTAAGATCCAAGTGAAGTCCTTAATAACTTAGTCTAGTAAACTGCTAAGCCAAGAAAACTCCTTACTTCAGTTGCACTTTTTGGGAGCCTCCAATACTATACTGCTACTATCGTGGTGGAGAAAACAACAAATCCATCCTCAAAGACCATATTTCCCAAGATATGCACCTCCTTCCTCCAAAAATGGCATTTAGAAAACCTTGGAGAGTACAATTAACCTCTCCTAAATGCAAAACATGCTCCTCCTCATTCCTTGAAAAAACCAAAATATCACCCACAAAAACTGCGACAAACTTATTCACAACATCTCTGAAGACCCTAGTTATCATGTCCATCAAATATGCTAGTGCGTTGGTTAGCCCAAAAGGCATAACTAACCACTCGAAAAAGACAACAAGAGTTCAGCAAGCTGTCTTATCGATGTTATCCTCTGCTACGCTCAACTGGTGGAGACAGTAGCCAAATCCATCTGAGAAAATACTGACATGCCTACCAACTGATCGAATAAATCATTTATCTGAGGGAGTGGGTACGATTCCTCTTCGTGAGCTTATTCAATTCTCGACAGTTTACACATGGATGGAGTAGAGGTTTCAGTGGCGAAGATAACTGCTGCTTCCCACTTAGAAATACTCCATCTAATAAAACCCTTCTCCAAAAGCTCACATACTTGCTTTCTCAACTCTTTCCGTTCCATCGGAGCCATATGCCGAACTGGAAGCGCCACAGGCTTTGCGTTTACCAAGATAAATCCAGAAATTAATTTCTCGCCTAAGTGGTAATCCTCAAACCTACTTGAATACGTCTGGATACTCATAAATAGTAGGTACAGAATAGAGATCAATAAAAGAATCTACGGAGTAAAGAAAACTCTATATGACTGACCCTCGCGGGTCGCAAGAAACTTCTAGGGTTTTACCGCTACAATTCACCAAATGAACGACCCTCCTTTCACAGTCAAGTACGACCCCAAACATGGCCAACCAATCCATCCCTCGTACCCTGCAAATCCCAACACATAGTCATTACAGTCAAATTCTATGTCAAAAATAGAAATTTACAAATCATAGATAAGTGTGTCGAACGATCTATAGGGTTTGAAACTATTATAAGGTCGGTAACAAGTGAGATTTCCAAGTGAAAATAGTCAACTAAAGATCTGGAAATAAACGAATGTGAAGCTTCCGAATCGAAAAGAGTACGAATTGGAAAATCGGAGATAGATATCAAACCTTCCACAGAGACTTTCCTTCCCCTATCAAGCCATTGTTGGTCAGTGCTGCTTCCAATACATGCACCTTAGCTGGTGCTGCTACTGTACTAGTACTCTATCCCGTCTTTTGTGGACTTGTCCAATGCAGATGTCTCGGCTGCCCACAATCGTAGCACTTTCCCTTCATCCTTTTGCAGTCCCTGATGAGATGCCCTAGTGTCCCACACCCATGACACTTGATCTTAACCTTGATTAGTCCTTTTTTGTGAATTTCCCCTTTGCTTCTTGTTGTTTTTCTTATTCCAGAATTTTTTCTTAGGACCGGATAACTTAGGAGCCTTACTCTTTTCTTTCTTGACTTGTTCTTTCTTATACTCCTGCATCAGAACCATCTCAATCAAAGCCTCATATGTTGCTCCCATAGGAATGTGAGTCATAGCCAAGCCTTGGAGAGGTTGATTTAATCCTTTTGCAAATTGAATACCTTCTTAAGAGCAGTATTGACCAAGTCAAATCCAAACCTCGATAGTTTGTTAAACCAATTGATGTATTCCTTTACTAACATATCTCCTTGTTTCAAATTTAAAAACAACTCCAACTGCATTCCCTTGTCAGCAGATGACAAAAACTTCCTTTAAAACATATTTTTGAATGCGATCCAACCCTTGTTCCTTCCTTTAGCCTCTATATTTTCCACCAAAACAAAGCCTCCTTTTTAAGTTGTCAAGCTACAAGTAAAACCTTCATCTTATCCTCAAGTTCCAAGAGGTCAAAAATCTTCTTGGTCTCTCTAATCAAGGTGTGCGCCTCTAGAAACCTCTTAGTACCCAAAAAAGTAACTACGTCCAAACTAGAGAAATACTTATAAATCTTTGAGAAATTCGTGGTTGAAGGTCGGTTAGGAGGAACAACTTCAGCGGGTACTAGAACCCGTGCATGTCCTTCTCCCTCAACTGGCATCGTAGCTTCCAAATATCTACGAAACCAGTCAGGGATAAGAACTTCCTCAGGAAAATTAGGGACTCCAGACATGCAGTGCAAAAGATAAATTAGAAATTTAAAATTTGAAGGGATTAAAGGAATGTTACTTTAATTTCAAAAATAACTTTTGGCTTTTGAACAATAGATTTTCTTTCAAAAACTCTTTTCTTTAATAAATTTTTTTGACCTTGAAAACCTTAGGCTCTGTTACCAAATGTAATACCCCTCACCCCTTACCGCTATTCTAATATAAAATCTCATTAAGAAATCCAGAGTGTTGTAGGTATAAAGATAATAAATATCATAGAGACTAAGATTTCACAAGACCCAAAAGAATAAATTCATAGTGGAAAAGAAAAAATAATTTATAGTAAAATGAAAAAACCACTAACCATTTTCAAATTATTTCAATCAAACCAAAGTGTCGTAAAAGTACCATGTCTCAATCTTAATCACAGAAAATATCAGAGTACAAAACAAAAGTATCCCCAAATTGCCAAAAGAAACATAAGCAAACCGTGGATAGAAAATAGGATAAGCAATACATCTCCAAAAGAATCCTCCAGAGAGAAGTCAAAAGAGAAATCGGAGCTAAGCACTTCCTCCCTGAGAGCCCCAGGGGGAAGAAAAAGGGAAAGAAGAAAATGGGTCAGATAAAAAGTCTGGTGAGCTATAGTAATTTCTAGCACAACTAATAAGGGAAAATAAATAGATAAAATGGTAGTCTAAATAAGGGAATAAGTGTTTGTATATAGCAAGATAAAATTGGGGAAGAATTTAATGGTGATATATCTAGGTATTTGACAATGATGTTGATTATTTTGCACTTCTATAAATAGAACAAATTAGGAAGAAGTTCCTAATACGGCCCAAAGATCGGCTGTGTCGAATCAAACATAACCTATGCCTACTATGGGTTTAAGTTTATCAGGCCCTATCCCATCAATGATTTGACATAACCTTATCCATAGGTAAGGAAATGTCTTTTCCCAAACCGAAGAAGTGCACCCATGCTGACTCGTCGAAATACACTCATACCCTCTCAATTTGGATAAACTTACATCCATTAAGTAACATGGTGCATGCCTTTACCTCAAGTGAGGCCAAAATGATAACTAGGGTATGCTACATGGAATAAATACCGACTACTTGGCTCAAATCCCCTAACCCTTGATTTAGCCCAAAATAATTTATTTTATTAAGCCCGATAACAAGGAGTACCGAGCTTAAATTTTATTTTATTATGTTAACATCCATAAAGTCGGATAAAAAGGAGTACTAAGTTTTAAAACCTGACAACAAGGAGTACTGGGGTCTTACTACAAATTAGCATGTTTATAGCCCGACAACAAGGAGTATGATGTGCACGTAAAATATGCACATATTTACATCCATATTTCATCTATTTTTATTTAAATAAATGTCATATGTGGGTATTTCATCATGTTTAAACCATAATTCAATTGATTTCAAAACATCATACAGGGGCAAAATGGTCATTTTTGTGCTTATGTTATTTTGAGAATTTTTACTTGGACATTTTTCATTGTTTTTGTAGAAATTTGGTGCATATGGAAGAGGGCTTCATAGAGATATATATGCATACAAAGGAATGAAGAGGAAATAATTCTCATATATGAACATCGAGGACCCCGTCTACTTTCCTACTTGCCTAATTCTGCACTTAGAAGCTAATGGAAAAAAATAAGTGGATATTAAAGCTTCATGCAAATTTGATGATAGATTAATTAAAGCTTAATGATTACTTGGTGGCCACACTTCCTAAAGGGCATTTTTGGTAGCACGCTAAAAGTGGAATTAGGGTTTTACTCATATATAAATAACTCACTTGTATACATGTTAAGGATCCTCCATTAGTTAGTTTAGTTTAAAGCGGAGGCTCAAATCCAAACCTCTCTTTTATTTTCATGGCCACTTAGCCATTTTATCTTATGTAATTTTCATTTTAATGCAATTTAAATTCTTTTTCATTTAATTCTTGTTATTTACTTTATGTATTAGTGTAGTTTAAATTCATGCAAGTAGTTTAGTTTTATTTTGTTTTTATTAATTAGTTCTCTCTTTTGTTTTGTTTATTTTATGTTGCAATCTGCATTTGTTTATTTGATAACAAGCATGAGTAGTTCAATCCCTACAACTTAGGGATAATGAAGCTCTCTTGATTACGTAGATGCAACATAATTTGTTTATTCGTGCTCTCTTTTTGTGCTTCATGTCATATGATGTTATTGGTTTTATGTGTTCATTATTGAGTTTGTATCCTACGTTGTTTACACAAATAGGCTATGCTTAGTCATATGTTCACTAATTATCTCTCATCTACATATGATGATGGTGATTAAGTGGAGATTAAAATAAAAATTTGATGGTCTACGGTTCTAATTAATAGTTCACAGGCCATTCTTAAATTATATTTCAATTTCATCTTGTTGTAATTTTTCATTAGAACTAGTAAGGTGATTTAGTGGGTATTTCATATTTTGATACTTTATTTCATGTTAATTAATAGCATGAATAATCTATACTTATAATAATCATATCAACTAAATACAAAAATGACCCAAAAAAAGAAATAATGGTTTCGTTTTATGTGATTCATGTGATCTAGAGAGTGGAATCATTCTTAAGTTGTCATTCAATCTCATAGTTTTTATCAATTTTAGTTTGCTAGTTTAGTGGTAGTTGTAGCTAACATATCTCTACACATTGTTTTAATTTGACTGAGTAGAATCTAAAATTACTTCTTTCTGTGACACACTACGTCCGTTAATGTCACTCACTAAGGGAATGCATGAAGTTTCATGAAGCGTTATAGGTAAATAGACACAGAATAATTACAAGACAGATATAAGTAAGATAGTGGCAGAAATTTTAAATTTTTATTTCAAACATAAATCATAATGCCGTGGCCCATAATACCATAAGTCACAAAAACCATTACAATAATATAACTTCTGTCTTGCATCATCAGATTAAATAAGAATATGAAAAACATAATTCCCTAATTGAAAGAGTTAAGCCATAGTAGAGACAAGGACTTGAGCCATACTTCAGAAGTAGCTCCTACGAAGATGATATATGAGTCTTGACTAAGCCTGAGTATTTCCTCCCTGAGAACCTAGGGGGTGAGGGGACGGAAGAAAGAAGGAGAAAGAAAAGGGTCAGACATAAAGTCTGGCGAGTCTAGTTACTTTTAGATAGTAAATAAATAAAATTAACATGATAAGCATATAAAATGGATAAGAGAGATCACTACAAAAATGGCAGGTGTGACAAGGTAGTCAGGGTAAGGTGTATACATTTCTCTAATGATTACTCTGCACTATTACTAGTATAACTAAAATGAGATGATCCCTTCCAATATAAGTTGGTAGACTTAGGGCATACGTCCGAGAGTACCCTAACCACGACCCTAATCGATTGGCTCCCTACTCTGTAGATATCATGTGTTGGGCCCACAGCAGGAGGTAACACTTCCTAAAGTGGCAACCGTTAAGATGTGCACAACCATATCTATCGATGTCACGGTCGTCTTATCCCCCTCTGCCTGGCTCATGCACGCATGTGGCCTGGTCGGTTTGCGCCGCCCACACCGTCCGTCTTGTTTGGAACTCTTATAATCAATCAGTAAGCGTGCCTCTTCTCCTCCTAGCACGAAGTACTTTATATGATATCTCTAGGTTACTGACTGAAATGGGTTCCACACAATCTGATACAAGCTCTCCCCTTTGTCTTGTATCCCCAGTGGGTTTTTCACTGGCTATGTATACCCTTTGGTGTCTTTAGTTACATAGCCCTATGTCAGTTATGCTTACCCTAAAGGGTGTCTTTAATTACATAACTTTATTATATTTTTCCACCGGTTATGTATACCACTAGTGTCTTTAATTACATAACCTTATTGGGTTAAGTTCGTGGGCCTATATGTAAATATTGCTCACCCATTCTAATTTACTTAACCCACCCACTACCTATCCAATTTTACTTAACCCTAATTTAAGTTCATAATCATATAATCCTTAAGGATTAAATTAGGTTAAGGAGTTCAATTTATTACCATGTCCAATTATGGTTATAACGGCTTAGACCTCCCACATTAGACCTAAAACATGAGGATGTTGGATATGCTGGTCGGGTCCGGGTAGTCTTATTCCACAGTTGGGTCTAACCTCATGTGTAACACCCCGCGAATTCTATAACTGTGAAATTCACAAATTAAAGTATAATTAATTTCAAATCAAAGAACTAAGGTAAACGGGATACGCCATTGCGTTCGTCTTGGGAAAATACGCGGAATAGAGTCCGAGTTTTCGAAAAACGGAGTCCGTATGAAGAAGATATGGCCTTCGAAAGTTTCTGAATTAAGTTTAAAATTCGAACAGAATAAAACAGCTCAGAAAAACAAGTTTAAATTCCAAAATCGGGCCCAATTGGCCAGGGCGGGAAAACTCCCGCCTAATGCACCCAGGTCGACTGGGCTGTCGACCTGGTCTAGCCAGGTCGACAGGGCTGTCGACAGGGCTGTCGACCTGGTCCAGAGCCAGGTCGAACCCAGCCCAACCTGGCTGGCCTATTCTATGTTGGTCGATTTTCAGAAGTCTGCTTTGTCATTAGGGCTAGGTGGCAGGCTCTAATTGGTCTCTCTTTCGAATGAATGGCTACGATCAATCCAAGCGACATCGATGGTCCTAATCAGTTCATAAACCCTATAAAAATGACCCTAGACTCAACCTAATCTATTCATTCAAAAATAAGATCAAGGCCATCATGTTGCTGAGGAACGACTAAGAGTAGCCACCAATTGGAGAGAGGATTAGGAGGCAAATTCTAAAGCATAAAGCAACTTAATCAAATCAAATCAATAAGGAATCGCATCTCCAAATTCCTAAATTGGAGAATTCGCCACATAATTGTAAGTAGAGTATTATTTTGGTATGAACAAATAACTGTGTTGGTTTGTATACTTGATTGTGGTGATAAATAATTCATATTTGTGCGTTACTATGATTCTTATCGATTTGGGATATTGTATAGCGATTGGATATCCGCAAAGTATGTTATTCATTATAAAAACTACATGTTTGCGGTAGTTTTATGCAAGTATACGTTTGGATATTCTCAAAATATGTAATTCATGTTGAAGCTACATGTATATAGTTGTTTAATTGAATTCATGCAAGTTTGGGGTTTTGCTACTATGCCATCATAATGTATATTTTTGTACAAAAATCATTTTGTACGTAATTGGAACAAATTTGGGTTATTATAGTTCATATGAAACTATGTTGAAATTTTGGCACCATGATCTATGTATTAAGCCATGCTTTTGTACTAGAAAACCTATTTGCAAACTTATGAATATGACTAGGCTATGATTGATATTTTGCATAATTGAAATCCTTGTTAGGTCTATATTGTTAACAAGAATTATATGATGACATATGTGGTACATAGCTAGGTTAGATTCAAAATCCCATTTGCAAGTTTGCATGATTAAAGTAAAAATCATGATTTCATGTTAGAAATATTTATGCCATGGTTATGTGAATAGATTGAACTATACTTTTGTGTTAATAACGAAAGTAAGCACCTTTGTAAACATGTAGTAATCTTATGAACATGATTTGCTTATGTTTGACATTATGCCTAAATAAAACTATAGGTTTATGTTGTAGTTAAGACTATGTGTCAATAATGATATCCAATTTAGATTCTTAACTTAACTACAAGTTTACATGCTTTGATTCATGTCACTTATGCTACTATGCAAGTACACCAGTTTCTGTTTTGTAGTTCCAACGTTATGTTGCAAGTTCATGCGTTCACATTCCCCTTTTTTGTGTATGTAATCACGTTTTAAGCCTCCCCTTTTTCTCATGGCTAAGTTGGGCTTAAAAGCCTAAGCCCAACATATATTATGATAAACGAACGTATTAAACGGGGGAAAATAGCGTTGGGCCAAATTAATCAATAAATGAAAATATAAAGTAGAAGGGCCCAAATTCAAGTATGGGTTGGGCCCATGATTGGTGTAACCTTTACACCATTAACTTAATAATGGGCCGCAAATATTTACATATAAGAAAATAAAGAAGAAAGACAAAATATGTAAATGTAGAACATACGATGTGTTTAACCCGAGGTTGGAGTGAGTTGTGATGTAAACCTGCCCGGAACCGCCCGGCTGTCCAGTAGTCACAACAATACCTATCCAATGTGGGAGGTTAAACATGGAGCCCAATAAGGACCCGAGGTTAGACTGAGTTGTGGCGTAAGACTGCCCGGAACCAACCGGCAACAGGCAGCCACAACAATACCTGTCTAATGTGAGAGGTCAAGGCTTTAATAAGACAATTAGGGCTGAGTCAGGATTGTTAAGATTAAGTGAACTAAAGACTTAATCAAAATGGAACATGCTAAACTAAACGGACTGGTGGGGGTTAGGTTAGAAAACACTTAACCAACTTAGCATGTTGGCTAGAGATAGAAAACCTAGTAACGGGGGACCCTTTTCAGCAGTAACCCTAGAAGGTGTATCATGATACCCTGAAACTAGGCAGGGTGGGGCACGATTACTGGGCTGATTGTAAGAGGTCAAATCGACGGCGGTGGTGTAGCAGTGTAGGTTCTAACGGGGTGCGGGCGTGCACACACTCCGGCGCAGAAAAATAAAGCACTGGGCACCAGTAGCATACCTGTGCATTCTAAGGTTGTGTCGGGCCGCTGCCATGGGACTTGATACACCCCATGGTGGGACAAGCATAGGTAACTACAACATCGGGGGCCGTAAGACACATGTAACAATGCGAGTAGGAGCCGATCATCATAGAATGGATCACTTCACCCTGATTATGGGGTGCCAGGTGGAAGCTAGTTTATATGGGTTCAGAGATTAACATGGGGTACGATAGTATATTCGACCCTAGACAACTTAAACAAGTTTATAGTGCTTTCCCACTTCTTGTTTATACTTATCATACCCAGTTCTTTATTCATAGACAGAATAGTCCTAGACTTACTCAGGCTTTATGTCTGACTCTACTTGTCTTTCGTCTTCTTTTCTTCCGTTCCCCCCCCAGGTCCACAGGGAGGGAACACTGCAGCTTGACCAGCCTTAACATCCAGCTTGAAGAGGAGAAATGTATTGCTTGGACCTTTTCGTTTTGAACTATGGCTTTGGACAACCACTATGGGGCTTTTGCAATTTATCTATGTTTTCTTTATGCTTCTTTAAATAATGTAATCAAGACAGATTATGGAAGTGTTATGTTATGTTTTTTTGGAAAAGATGTAAGACAATTATGGTGATGTTGATGTAGCACGTATTTGCTTTTATGAAATAAGAGTTGTTGTTTTTCCGCTGTTTACAAATATGTGTTCTTATATCTGTCTTGTATATCTGCGACTTATACTTATAAACCTCCACCAAAATTAGGGCATTCCCTTTGAGAGTGACCCTAACGGAGGTGGGGTGTTTCACTTGGTATCAGAGCATAGGTTTACCAGATAAGATAAAAAGTTCTAAAAATTTATTTTCAAAAAGGAAATTTAAAGAAGCATTTTTAAAAGAAAGATATTATTTTATTCTAAAAGGCAAAGTCCACTCCCCAAAGCCATAGGTACTATCTCTTATCCTTCGTTTTGAATCTATCCTTTTTGTTTCAGCATGTCCGAAGACCTTAACTTGCCAGAAGGGGTGCCAATACCTGGTTGGTTTAGGCGGTTCTTAGAAGCAAGAGCCACTCAGCCAGGTCCTACCGTTCCTCCTCCCCCAGCTGCCGGAAATCATCCAGCTGCAGCGGCACCTTTTCCTCCACCTCCTCCGCGGGGAAACACGTTTGCTAAGATATGTAAAGATTTTAAAGCTATGGGAGGAAAGGATTTCCATGGAACTGAGTCCTTCGTGGCAGCTAGAAATTGGCTGAAAGAAACGGAGGACCTATTCATCATCTTTGAGATAGAGGATAGACAAAAAGTACAATTGGCAGTGTGGCTATTGAAGGGCGAGGCTTCCTACTGGTGGGAAGTCACTAATGCTGAAAGACCAGTGGAGACATGGGAGGACTTTAGGGCAAGGTTTGAGACTAAATTTCTCTCAGATGCGGAAAGAAGTTTGCAGTTGGAAAAATTCTTATTTCTTAAGCAAGGGGACAAGACAGTCAGAGAGTATGTGAATCAGTTCGATGAGCTGGCTAGGTTTGGGCTTGACCTAGTCAACACCCCACACAAGAAGGCTCTCCGTTTCGTCAAAGGGTTGAATGAGCCATTACACAGTTTGGCCATGACCCATATACCCATGGGGGCCACGTATGAAAGATTGGTGCAAATGGCATTGCTGAATGAAGAGGATAAGGGCAAGAAGGAGACAAAGGCAGAAAGCTCTCAAGGGAAGAAAGAGGGTTTGCAGCCTAAGAAGACAGACATTAAGAAAGGCGGGAAAGGCAACAAAGAGAAGAGGAAGTGTAATTTCTATGGCAAAGTGGGGCACTTAGTAAAGGACTGCCGGAAAAAGAAGGCCAAGGAGAATGGTGGGTGCTTTTCTTGCGGTGAGACAGGCCACAGGGCTAAAGACTGCCCAAAGAAACGAGGACAGGGGCAGAGGGCTGGATCCACCCCAGGGGCACAGGTTCATGTGCTGGAAGCGCCACCTCTGCAACAGCGAGGTATAAATACTTCTGTAGAAAGTGTAGTTTATCTTTATGATCACCCCGTTCGCACTTTATTTGATTCTGGCGCATCACACTCCTTTATCTCGTCTACTTTAGTAGAATCTCTGCACCTAAAAACTATTATGGTAGAGGACCCCTTAATTATTTCAAACCCAATTGGGGGCCCAGCTCATTTGTCTATGATCTGTTTGGGATTGAAAATTTCTATTCTAAGTGTAGAATTTCAATGTAGTGCCTTTGTTTTGGGCTTTTCGGGTTATGGTTTGATTTTGGGTATGGATTGGCTATCCAGTAATGGGGCCATCCTTGTTTGTGAGAAAAGGGTTGTTAGGCTCCTAACCCAGCTCGGTAATACTTTGGAAATTTCTTGTAATCCCTCATACGCGGTTATGCTTAGTTACCTTGAATCGCTAGATGCCTCTGTTGAAAATTTGCAATCAGTTAAAGTGGTCCGGGAATATCCGGATGTCTTCGAAGAGGTGAAGGGCTTGCCTCCGAAGCGGGAAATAGACTTCCGCATATATCTTGTAGATAATGCAAAGCCCGTTGCGTTACCCGTTAGTCACATGGCTCCACGAGAAAGGAAAGAGCTCAGTAAACAGATTAAAGAGCTTCTAGAAAAGGGGTTCATTAGGAGGAGCATTTCAGAATGGGGCGCTCCAGTGGTGTTCGCTACAAAGGCGGATGGTTCACTCCGTCTATGTGTTGACTATAGGGAGCTCAACAAGCTAACGAAAAAGAATAGGCACCCGCTCCCTAGAATTGACGATTTGTTTGACCAGCTTGTAGGAGCGTCTGTTTTCTCCCAACTCGATTTAGCAACCGGTTTTCATCAGCTAAGGGTGGCTGAAGATAGCATCGATAAAACGACGTTCAGAACCCCAGACGGCTTCTTTGAATGGCTTGTCATGCCTTTCGGCTTGACAAATGCACCTGCTTACCTCGTGGACCTGATGAGTAAGGTATTCAGAGATTTCCTCAACAAATTCGTAGTGGTCTTCGTAGATGATATCCTTATCTTCTCAAAAAGTGAAGAGGAACATGCTCAGCACTTAAGGGAAATCATGGAAACTTTGCGAGTCCATCAACTAAAAGCCAAATTCTCCAAATGCCACTTTTGGAGAGAAGAGGTGAGGTTCCTTGGGCACATAGTATCCAAACAAGGGTTAGCAGTGGACCCTGCTAAGGTAGTGGCGGTGCAGGATTGGAAGACACCAAGGAATGCAACTGAGGTCCGAAGCTTTCTGGGACTAGCAGGTTTCTATCGAAAGTTCATAAGGGATTTTGCGAAAATCTCAGCTCCGCTCACGAAATTGACCAAGAAGAATCTAGTGTTCAATTGGGACTTGGATTGCGAGTTTGCTTTCCAACGACTGGAAAGGGCTCTCACAACAGCCCCAGTTTTGACGCTGCCTGATGGGAGCAAGATGTTCACTGTTTATACGGATGCATGTGGGACAGGCTAGGCGCCGTCTTAATGCAAGAAGGAAGGGTAGTAGCTTATGGCGGGAGGCAGTTGAAAGTGCACGAAAAGAACTACCCAACCCACGATCTTGAGTTAGCCGCCATCGTCTTTGCACTCAAGTCTTGGCGACACTATCTCCTAGGTGAGAAGTTCGAACTTTACACTGACCATAAATCGTTGAAATATCTTTTCTCGCAGAAGGATCTTAGCTTGAGGCAACAAAGATGGATGGAGTTTCTTGCCTCGTACAATTTCGAAATCTCCTACACTCCGGGCAAAGGCAACGTAGTGGCAGACGCGTTGAGCCGAAAGAAATTGACCCTAAGCCCGTTGTTTGTTGAAAGACAAAGCCTAGAGTTTATAGCCAGCTTCGACTTTAGGCCTTCCTCCGATTTCGTACCAGGCTTGCTAGCATCTCTCGAAGTGCGCCCAACTTTAGTGGATTCAGTAGGGACAGCACAACGCGAAGACCCTCAGCTTGTGGAAACAATTGATAGGCTAATTAGGGGTGAGACTTCAAGTCACCTCAACAGATACTCCATCGACGATAAGGGTTTGCTAAGGCGAGACGGAAGACTATGCGTCCCACAAACAAAAGATTTAGTAAAGAAGGTTCTCGAGGAAGCACATCACTCCAAGATGACGATACACCCAGGCGGAGATAAAATGTACAAAGACATAAAAAGGACTTTCTTCTGGAACGGCATGAAAAAGGACGTGGCAGAGTTCGTTTCTAAGTGTATGGTGAGCCAACAGGTTAAGGCGGAACAGAAAAAGCCTGGCGGACTACTACATCCTCTGGAGGTCCCGCAGTGGAAGTGGGATAGCATCTCAATGGACTTCATCGATGGGCTGCCTAGGTCTAGGAGAGGCAACACTAGCATTTGGGTAATAGTGGATAGGCTTACTAAAAGCGCCCACTTTTTACCTGTCAAAAGTAAAAGAACTGCCTCATCCCTAGCATCACTTTACGTCAAGGAAATCGTTCGACTCCATGGAATACCATCTAGCATTGTTAGTGACCGAGACCCCATCTTCACCAGTGAGTTTTGGCGGAGTCTGCAAGAAGCAGTAGGAACGCAGTTATGCTTGAGCACAGCCTATCATCCCCAAACCGACGGCCAAACAGAGAGAGTGAACAGAGTTTTGGAAGACCTTTTAAGGCTATGCGTCCTCGACTTCGGAGGGACATGGGAAGACCACCTTCCTTTGGTGGAATTTGCCTACAACAACAGCTATCAAGCAACCATCGGAATCGCGCCCTTCGAAGCTTTATATGAAAGACCGTGCCGATCGCCCACTTGTTGGTGGGAGTCTACGGATAAGCTCATACTTGGACCAGATATGATCAGAGAGACTTCAGAGAAAGTAGACTTAATACGAAGAAGGATGAAGACGGCCCAAGACAGACGAAAGTCCTATGCCGACAAGAGAAGGACCGACCTTGAATTTGAGGTTGGAGACAGAGTTTTTCTCAAGGTATCACCGCTAAGGAACGTTGTTCGTTTTGGAACCACAGGAAAACTGGCACCAAGGTTCGTAGGGCCATTCCCTATCATCGAGAAAATTGGGAAAATGGCCTATAGATTAGAGCTACCCGAGAAGTTGGCTGGAGTACACAACGTTTTTCACGTTTCACATCTCCGAAAATGTCTACATGAGTCGGCTGAGGAGGTAGAGCCAAATATCCTCGAAGAGGCCGAAGTGGAACGCGAAGCAACCATAAGAAAAGTTCCAACCCGCATATTAGGAATGGAAGTGAAGAAGCTACGCAACCGCGAAGTCAAGCTCATCAAAGTTCAGTGGAGCGACGCCGAGGGAGACGCGACTTGGGAAACTGAAGCTAGAATACGCACTGCCTACCCTTTTCTGTTCGAGGGTACATCCTTGATCTTTCCTTTTTCCTTAAGTTGCGCTTTTATCTATCTTTTTAGGTATATTTCCTCGACCTTATCTTTTAGGTAGAAACCCTTTGGATGGAAACATGTAATTGAAACATGTTATGGATGATGGTTGCAAAGTGGTTGCAAGTGATTGCTAGTGGTTTCTCGTGGTTGCATATACACACACAATCTAGGTTTTAGATCGGCTCAGTCACTTCATATTGCATATGCATATATGTTTGCATTCGTATATGGTTGAACTCTAATGTGTTGTCATATGGATGTTGCATTTGTATTGAATGATTGTGCACTCATGTAGAATCATGAATAGGAAAATTTGCATACATAATGGATTCATGGCACTTACATAATTCGCATTGAGGAGGTCAACTGAATCAGTAGACCGCCTGATTTTGCATTTGATAAGTACATGTACACACACACTTCGCATATGATCATGAAGCATTAGAAGTCTTTTAAGGACAATGGATGCTCGTGTTTGATGGATGAGTAGATGGATGATTGGATGTTAGGATATACATTCCTCCTAACTTGAAGATTTCGGGGACGAAATCCTTTTAAGTGGGGGAGAATGTAACACCCCGCGAATTCTATAACTGTGAAATTCACAAATTAAAGTATAATTAATTTCAAATCAAAGAACTAAGGTAAACGGGATACGCCATTGCGTTCGTCTCGGGAAAATACGCGGAATAGAGTCCGAGTTTTCGAAAAACGGAGTCCGTATGAAGAAGATATGGCCTTCGGAAGTTTCTGAATTAAGTTTAAAATTCGAACAGAATAAAACAGCTCAGAAAAACAAGTTTAAATTCCAAAATCGGGCCCAATTGGCCAGGGCGGGAAAACTCCCGCCTAATGCACCCAGGTCGACTGGGCTGTCGACCTGGTCTAGCCAGGTCGACAGGGCTGTTGACAGGGTTGTCGACAGGGCTGTCGACCTGGTCCAGAGCCAGGTCGAACCCAGCCCAACCTGGCTGGCCTATTCTATGTTGGTCGATTTTCAGAAGTCTGCTTTGTCATTAGGACTAGGTGGCAGGCTCTAATTGGTCTCTCTTTCGAATGAATGGCTACGATCAATCCAAGCGACATCGATGGTCCTAATCAGTTCATAAACCCTATAAAAATGACCCTAGACTCAACCTAATCTATTCATTCAAAAATAAGATCAAGGCCATCATGTTGCTGAGGAACGACTAAGAGTAGCCACCAATTGGAGAGAGGATTAGGAGGCAAATTCTAAAGCATAAAGCAACTTAATCAAATCAAATCAACAAGGAATCGCATCTCCAAATTCCTAAATTGGAGAATTCGCCACATAATTGTAAGTAGAGTATTATTTTGGTATGAACAAATAACTGTGTTGGTTTGTATACTTGATTGTGGTGATAAATAATTCATATTTGTGCGTTACTATGATTCTTATCGATTTGGAATATTGTATAGCGATTGGATATCTGCAAAGTATGTTATTCATTATAAAAACTACATGTTTGCGGTAGTTTTATGCAAGTATACGTTTGGATATTCTCAAAATATGTAATTCATGTTGAAGCTACATGTATATAGTTGTTTAATTGAATTCATGCAAGTTTGGGGTTTTGCTACTATGCCATCATAATGTATATTTTTGTACAAAAATCATTTTGTACGTAATTGGAACAAATTTGGGTTATTATAGTTCATATGAAACTATGTTGAAATTTTGGCACCATGATCTATGTATTAAGCCATGCTTTTGTACTAGAAAACCTATTTGCAAACTTATGAATATGACTAGGCTATGATTGATATTTTGCATAATTGAAATCCTTGTTAGGTCTATATTGTTAACAAGAATTATATGATGACATATGTGGTACATAGCTAGGTTAGATTCAAAATCCCATTTGCAAGTTTGCATGATTAAAGTAAAAATCATGATTTCATGTTAGAAATATTTATGCCATGGTTATGTGAATAGATTGAACTATACTTTTGTGTTAATAACGAAAGTAAGCACCTTTGTAAACATGTAGTAATCTTATGAACATGATTTGCTTATGTTTGACATTATGCCTAAATAAAACTATAGGTTTATGTTGTAGTTAAGACTATGTGTCAATAATGATATCCAATTTAGATTCTTAACTTAACTACAAGTTTACATGCTTTGATTCATGTCACTTATGCTACTATGCAAGTACACCAGTTTCTGTTTTGTAGTTCCAACGTTATGTTGCAAGTTCATGCGTTCACATTCCCCTTTTTTGTGTATGTAATCACGTTTTAAGCCTCCCCTTTTTCTCATGGCTAAGTTGGGCTTAAAAGCCTAAGCCCAACATATATTATGATAAACGAACGTATTAAACGGGGGAAAATAGCGTTGGGCCAAATTAATTAATAAATGAAAATATAAAGTAGAAGGGCCCAAATTCAAGTATGGGTTGGGCCCATGATTGGTGTAACCTTTACACCATTAACTTAATAATGGGCCGCAAATATTTACATATAAGAAAATAAAGAAGAAAGACAAAATATGTAAATGTAGAACATACGATGTGTTTAACCCGAGGTTGGAGTGAGTTGTGATGTAAACCTGCTCGGAACCGCCCGGCTGTCCAGTAGTCACAACAATACCTATCCAATGTGGGAGGTTAAACATGGAGCCCAATAAGGACCCGAGGTTAGACTGAGTTGTGGCGTAAGACTGCCCGGAACCAACCGGCAACAGGCAGCCACAACAATACCTGTCTAATGTGAGAGGTCAAGGCTTTAATAAGACAATTAAGGCTGAGTCAGGATTGTTAAGATTAAGTGAACTAAAGACTTAATCAAAATGGAACATGCTAAACTAAACGGACTGGTGGGGGTTAGGTTAGAAAACACTTAACCAACTTAGCATGTTGGCTAGAGATAGAAAACCTAGTAACGGGGGACCCTTTTCAGCAGTAACCCTAGAAGGTGTATCATGATACCCTGAAACTAGGCAGGGTGGGGCACGATTACTGGGCTGATTGTAAGAGGTCAAATCGACGGCGGTGGTGTAGCAGTGTAGGTTCTAACGGGGTGCGGGCGTGCACACACTCCGGCGCAGAAAAATAAAGCACTGGGCACCAGTAGCATACCTGTGCATTCTAAGGTTGTGTCGGGCCGCTGCCATGGGACTTGATACACCCCATGGTGGGACAAGCATAGGTAACTACAACATCGGGGGTCGTAAGACACATGTAACAATGCGAGTAGGAGCCAATCATCATAGAATGGATCACTTCACCCTGATTATGGGGTGCTAGTTGGAAGCTAGTTTATATGGGTTCAGAGATTAACATGGGGTACGATAGTATATTCGACCCTAGACAACTTAAACAAGTTTATAGTGCTTTCCCACTTCTTGTTTATACTTATCATACCCAGTTCTTTATTCATAGACAGAATAGTCCTAGACTTACTCAGGCTTTATGTCTGACTCTACTTGTCTTTCGTCTTCTTTTCTTCCGTTTCCCCCCCCCAGGTCCATAGGGAGGGAACACTGCAGCTTGACCAGCCTTAACATCCAGCTTGAAGAGGAGAAATGTATTGCTTGGACCTTTTCGTTTTGAACTATGGCTTTGGACAACCACTATGGGGCTTTTGCAATTTATCTATGTTTTCTTTATGCTTCTTTAAATAATGTAATCAAGACAGATTATGGAAGTGTTATGTTATGTTTTTTTGGAAAAGATGTAAGACAATTATGGTGATGTTGATGTAGCACGTATTTGCTTTTATGAAATAAGAGTTGTTGTTTTTCCGCTGTTTACAAATATGTGTTCTTATATCTGTCTTGTATATCTGCGACTTATACTTATAAACCTCCACCAAAATTAGGGCATTCCCTTCGAGAGTGACCCTAACGGAGGTGGGGTGTTTCATCATGTCTTAGCCCAATTCCTGTTTGCGTACTTAGACCTCTCACATTAGGTTCAACATTAGTGGCTTCTGGATATGTCGGTCGGGTCGGGGCAGACTTCCACCGCTAGTGCAACCTAACCTCGTGTCATAAGTGGAATTACAATTCCTAATTGTAATTACTAGACATTCCATTTTTATCCAAATCTACCTATGTCATTATAGGCGATTTTTATCCCATTTGAGTTATATGTCTAATTCACATAAATATTACATAAATTATGCCAATTATAAATCCCTTTTCCCCGTTTCCTAACTAGCGTATTCACACGTATTTTAGCGGCATCTAGGCTATAAAGTAGCTTAGCCATAACAATGAAAAGGGAATATGACAAAGGTGATAGTTTCAACATATCTTGGAATAAACATAAACTAGCATGATAACAAGGTGAATGGACATGTAATTAACATCATAACAAGGTGGACATAAAACTGATGAACCTATGGCAACTACGATATCAAAGAAAGCATAATGAGATCTAAATTAACCATTTAGGTGTCCAACTACTTAGATCTAGCATAATTAGGGTGACATACTAACATGTTTAGATCTAAAGGTGGATTCACATTTCAAGTTTACAACATATCCAAATTGATCACAATAAGACAGGTGAGAGGTGATTTACATAAAGAACTAGATCCAACCAATGTTATAGCTGTCCAATTTAATAGATGTATATTCACCACAATATAGTTGCAAGTCAAGATCCACATAGGCAACATAATAGAATAACTACAATTGTATTAGGCGTAGGAAAATAGATCTATCATGTCATAGTATAGGGTTTAACACTAGCATAGAATCACAGTTTACAACATATCCAATTCACAGTCTTTTATAATTTACTTTTATTTATCTAAACCTTAAAGCAACTAGAAACTCATAGCTTTAGGTTTAGAGAATTGAGAAAGAACGGATCTTGAATTTCTGAATTTGATTTGCAAAGTATGATGTTATAGAAATGGTTCTGTCTTAGTTCGCACCCCGCAGCATATGGCCTCCATGATTTCCAATGAAGAAAATTAAAGAATATGACACATATGTATAGCTGCCAGACTCCCTGAAACCGAGTGCCCCGTCATCCCTGGTGGTGTCGACCCCTAGGTCGACACCCCTTAAGGGGGTCGACCCCCGGTGTCGAAACCCCTCTAGGGGGGTCGACCCCCTGAAGCGGGAATTCTGCCGCTATTTTTCAATTTTCGAATTTGAACTGTTCTGGATAAAATTCAGACTCATCTCTGACTCATATGTGTATACATAATATTTCTACGTGTATACAAACTTAAAACCCTCATAACTTCTTCATACGGTGTCCATTTTATGCAAACCAAATGTCTATCTTGACCAGAATTTTGAGACGGACGCAATGGTGCAGTCTGTTTCCTCTAATTCTGCATATTAAATTATTACTATTTAATTTATTCACTTTAATGCCATTAAAAATTTGGGGTGTCAAGTATTTCATCCCCGAAATCTCTAAGTTGGGAAGAATGCATATCCTACCATCCATCATCCATCTACTTATCCACCAAACACCGGCATCCATTGTCCTTAAAGGTTTATAATGCTTATATGAATATATGCAAAGGTGTGTATATGTCCCAACACTAATGCGAAGATCAGGCGGTCTACTGATTCAGTTGACCTCAATGTAATGTATGTTAGTGCCATGAACCAATATGTATTCAAATAATCCTATTATATCATGTGAGTTCTATATGTGTACACACTCATTCGTCCGGATGCAACATCCTTATGCTAACCCATCCATTTTCATTCGTAAAAGAAAAGAAAATGCACACATATCCATATGCAGTATAGGAGTGATTTAGCTGATCTTAGTGCCTAATGTGTGTGTATATGCATCCACAGGCAACCACTAGCAAACACTTGCATCCACTTGCATCAATCAAACATAACATGTTTCAAACACATGTTTACATCTATAGGATTCCTATCTAAAGGACGAAAAATACTATGGATAAGATATACTCTATTGACAGAAACAAGCACTGATAAAATTTGAAAAAGGAGTTAAGAACATACCCTCGAAAAGAAAAGGGTACGAAGCACGAATCTTGTCTTTGGTCTCCCAAATCTCGCATCCTCTGGACTATCTCCCCATTGAACCTTTAGCAACTTGATCTCCTTATTGCGCAGCTTTTTAACTTCTGACCCAAGAATACAGGTACGTCTGACTGTCGCCTCCCGTTCCACTTCTACTTCTTCCAACATACTAGGCTCAACAACTTCTGCGGTGTCATGCAGACACTTCCACAAATGGGAGACATGGAAAACATCATGAACACCAAATAGATTTTCTGGGAGTTTCACTCTATTGGCCATTTGGCCAATTCTCTCGGTTATGGGAAATGGTCCCACAAACCTAGGTACCAACTTCCCTACTGCTCCAAAGCGAACCACATTCCTCAGAGGTGATACTTTTATAAAAACTAAGTCTCCCACTTCGAATTCGATGTCAGTTTTCCTCTTGTCTGCATAGGCCTTTTTCCTATCTTGAGCTGTCTTCATCCACCGTCGAATAAGGTCAATCTTTTCGGATGTTTCTCTAACCATATCTGGACCAAGTAATAATTTTTTTGTAGATTCCCACAAACAAGTTGTCGATATAGAAGGTCACCCGTATAGTGCTTCGAAGGGTGCCATGCCGATGCTAGCTTGATACCTATTATTATAGGAAAACTCTACTAAAGGAAGATGCTCTTCCCAAGTCCCTCCAAAGTCTAGGATACACAGACTCAAAAGATCCTCAAGAATCCTGTTCACCCTCTCCGTCTGTCCATTGGTATGAGGATGATAAGTGGTGCTCAAACACAACTGTGTACCTAATGCTTCTTGAAAGCTTCTCCAAAATTCGCTGGTAAAGATAGGGTCACAATCGCTCACGATGCTGGAAGGTACTCCATGAAGACGAACTATCTCACAAACATAAATTGCTGCTAACCATGATGTCATCCTCTTAATCTTAGCTGGAATAAAGTGAGCACTCTTAGTGAGTCTATCCACCACAAGCCAGATACTGGTGTTTACTTTCTTTGATCTAGGCAAACCATCTATGAAATCCATAGAGACACTCTCTCATTTTCATTGCGGAACCTCCAACGGATGAAGTAATCCTCCGGGCTTCTTTTGCTCATCCTTGACTTGCTGGCAAACTAAACATTAAGAAAAAAATTCGACCACATCTTTCTTCATCCCAGCCTAAAAAGAAACCCTCTTCATGTCCCTGTACATCTTATCTGGATGAATGGTCATCTTAGAATGGTGGGCTTCTTCTAGGACCTCCTTTATTAGGCTTCCAGTTTGAGGAACACAAAGCCTTCCATCTCGTCGCAACCACCCATTTTCATTTATGGAATATCTACTGAGGTGACTAGAAGTCTCCCCTCTTCTGAGCTTATCCATAATGTCTAGAATCTGTGGGTCACCTTGTTGCGAAGCTCCTATCGGGTTCATAAGGGTCGGTCCTATCTCTAAGGATGCAAACAAATAAGGCAAAACCTCGATGGAGGGTCTAAAATCAAAAGTTGATATGGACTCCAAGTTCTTTCTTTCCACAAACAGAGGACTCAGGGCCACCCTCTGTCTACTTAGTGCGTCTTCCACCAAATTACCCTTGCCAGGGGTATAAGCAATCTCAAAATCATATGAAGCTAAGAACTCCATCCACCGTTGTTGCCTTAAGTTGAGATCCTTCTGTGAGAATAGATACTTGAGAGATTTATGATCGGTGTATAATTCGAACTTCTCTCCAAGTAAATAATGATGCCACATATTTAACGCGAATACTATGGCAGTTAGCCCTAGATCATGGGTGGGGTAGATATTCTCATGAACTCTCAACTGTCTACCCCCATAACATATTACTTTCCCTTCTTGCATCAGAACCGCACCAAGCCCTATACCGCATGCTTCAGTGTAAACAGTAAACACTTTACTTCCATCATGCAAGGTTAAGACTGGAGCTGTTGTCAGAGCCCTCTTCAATCGTAGGAAAGCAACGTCACAGTCTATATCCCATGAAAATGCCATTGTCAGCCTAGTGAGAGGGGCTGATATCTCCGTGAAGTCCTTAATGAACTTCCTATAGTAACCTACCAACCCAAGAAAGCTTCGTACCTCAGTTGCATTTTTAGGAATATGCCAATCTTGCACTGCAACCACCTTGGCGGGATCTACAGTTATACCTTCTTTGGAGACTACATGCTCTAAGAATCTCACCTCTATTCTCTAAAAATGGCATTTGGAGAACTTCGCCTTAAGATGATGGTCACGGAGAGTTTTCAAAACTTCTCCCAAATGTTGGGCATGCTCTTCCTTTCTTTTGGAGAAGATCAAAATATCATCAACAAAAACTACAACAAATTTGTTTAGGAACTCCCGAAACACCCTACTCATCAGATCGACAAAATAGGCGGGTGTATTCGTCAGCCCAAAAGGCATTACTAACCATTCAAAGAAACCCTCCGGAGTTCTAAAAGAAGTCTTATCTATGCTGTCCTCAGTCACCCTCAACTGGTAGAACCCCGTAGCCAAATCCAACTGAGAAAATACTGAGGCACCATCAAGCTGATCAAATAAATCATCAATCCTTGGAAGCGGGTGCCTATTCTTCTTGGTGAGCTTATTCAACTCTCTATAGTCAACACATAAACGAAATGAACCATCCGCCGTAGTTGCGAATACTGCTGGAGCACCCCATTCAGATATGGTTTCTATGATAAACCCTTTCTCAAGTAGCTCCCCTACTTGCTTACTCAGCTTCCTCCTTTCCCTTGGAGCCATGTGGCGCATTGGTAATGCAACTGGCTATGCATTGTTTACCTGATATATGCGGAAGTTGATCTTGTGCCTTGGAGGTAAACCCCGTACCTCATCAAAAACATCGGAATAATCTCGAACCACTAGAATAGATTGCAAATCATCTATGGATGCATCTAGAGACTCTAGAAAGCTAAGCATAACAAATTCTTGAGGGTCACAAGAAACTTCGAGGGTCTTCCGATGACAAGTCAGGAGTCTAACAACCCTCCTCTCATTATCCAGAATGGCCCCATCCGTGGTAAGCCAATCCATTCCTAGAATCAATCCATAGCCCATAAACCTGAGCACATACACATCGCACTCAAACTCGACACCTAACACAGATATTTTTAAACCCCGACAAATCATCAATAAATGAGCTGAACCACCAATGGGGTTTGAAACAACTATGGGATCTACTACTATACTAGTAATTAAGTGTAGAGATTCAACAATAGAACTAGATATAAATGAGTGTGAAGCACCAGAATCAAAAAGTGTTCTAGCTGGATGGTTTGAAAGAAAAACTAAACTTTCTACGTAAATTTTTCTATCTCTTTCAGGAGCACTGATTGCAAGAGCATGTACCTGCCCTCCATAAGTTCTTGCTCTTTGACCTTGTCCCTGCAATCCCTATTTCTTTGGGCACTCTTTAGAGAAGTGGCCAACCTCTCTGCAATTGAAGCAATTTCTCTTCCTTCTCTTACAGTCTTTGATCAAGTGACCCTCCTTTCCATAATTGTGATATTTTCTCTTATCCTTGCCTTTATCATCTTTCCCTCCTTTCTTCTGCTATTGTTGCTGCCCTTTCTTGGGCCACACCTTCTTATTCTGCGATGTCCCCTCAGCCTTTGCTTCCTTCTTTTCTTCATTGTCCTCTTCATGCATTAGGGCCATATCAACAAGCTTTCCAAAAGTGGCCCCCATTGGAATATAGGACATGGCTAACCCATGCAGAGGCTCATTCAGCCCTTTAGCAAACTGCAAAGCCCTTTCGTGCTGTGTGTCCACCAACTCTAACCCGAACCTTGCCATCTGGTTGAACTTGTTCACATACTCCTTCATCGTCAAGTTTCCTTGCTTAAATGCTAAGAACCTCTCCATCTGTATGCTTCTCTTAGCTTGGGAAACAAATTTCATTTCGAACCTCTATCTAAAATCTTCCCAAGTTTCCACTGGACTTTCAGCTTGGGTGACTTCCCACCAAAATGTGGCTTCGTCCTTTAAAAGCCAAGCACCTAATTGAATCTTTCTCTGATCCTCTACCTCAAAGATTATGAACAAGTCCTCGGTCTCCTTAAGCCAGTTCCTAGCTTCTACGGATGTCTCGCTCCCATGTAATGGCTTCTCTCCTATAGCACGAAAGTCTTTGTAGATCTTGGCGAAGTTATCTGCTCTTGAAAGGGGAGGAGGACGAATGACTGGTGCAATTGGGGGAGGAAGTCTCTTTGGCCTTCGGCAGGCACCGTGGCCTCCAAATACCTACGGAACCATCTGGGTATTGTGACGCCCTCTGGTATATTAGGAATATTTTGTTCCCTAGACATGAAAAAGGAAAAAGGAAAAAGGAAGAAATTTAGATAAAGGACCGAAGGATATTACATATGGCTTCTTGGGGAATATTTCCAAACAGACTTTTCTTTTTGAGAATAGTTTCTTTTAAAACCTTTTTAAAAAATAAAATTTCAAAAATTTTCATCTAATCTGGTAACCTTTAGCTATGATACCAAGTGTGACACACTACGTCCATTAATGTCACTCACTAAGGGAATGCATTAAGTTTCATGAAGCGTTATAGGTAAATAGACACAGAATAATTACAAGACAGATATAAATAAGATAGCAGCGGAAATTTTAAATTTTTATTTCAAACATTGAAAAACATTGAAAAAGTTAAGCCATAGTAGAGACAAGGACTTGAGCCATACTTCAGAATTAGCTCCTAGCAGGATGATATATGAGTCCTGACTAAGCCTGAGTGTTTCCTTCCTGAGAACCTGGAGGGGGAGGGAACGACAGAAAGAAGGAGAAACAAAAGGGTCAGACATAAAGTCTGGCGAGTCTAGTTACTTTAAGCTAGTAAATAAATAAAAGTAACATGATATGCATATAAAATGGATAAGAGAGATCACTACATAAATGGCAGGTGTGACAAGGTAGACAGGGTAAGGTGTATACATTTCTCTAATGATTACTCTGCACTATTACAAGTATAACTAAAATGAGATGATCCCTTCCAGTATAAGTTGGTAGACTTAGGGCATACGTCCGAGTGTACCCTAACCACTACCCTAATCAATTGGCCCCCTACTCTGTAGATATCCTGTGCTAGCCCCACAGTAGGAGGCATCACTTCCTAAAGTGGCAACCTTTAAGATGTGCACAACCATATCTACTGGTGTCACAGTCGTCTTATCCCCCTCTGCCCGGCTCATACACGCACATGGCCCAGTCGGTTTGCGCCGCCCACACCGTCCGTCTCCTTTGGATCTCTTATAATCAATCAGTAAGCGTGCCCCTTCTCCGCCTAGCACGGAGTACTTTATTTGATACCTACTCTGGGTTACTGACTGAAATGGGTCCCACACAATCTGATACAAGCTCTCCCCATTGTATTGTATCCCCACTAGGTTTTTCACTGACTATGTATACCCTTAGGTGTCTTTAATTACATAGCCCTATGTCGGTTATGCTTACCCTAAAGGGTGTCTTTAATTACATAACTTTATTATATTTTTCCATCGGTTATGTATACCACCAGGTGTCTTTAATTACATAACCTTATTGGGTTAAGTTCGTGGGCCTATATGTAAATATTGCCCACCCCCTCTTATTTACTTAACCCACCCACTACTCATCCAGTTTTAATTAACCCTAACTTAAGTTCATAATCTTACAATCCTTATGGATTAAATTAGGTGAAGCAGTCCAATTTATTACAATGTCCAATTATGGTTATAATGGGCTAGACCTCCCACATTAGACCTACAACGTGTGGATGCTGGATATATCGGTCGGGTCCGGGAAGTCTTATTCCACAGTTGGGTCTGACCTCGTGTCTTTGCCCGATTCATATTTGCATGCTTAGACCTCTCACATTAGGTTCAACGTTTGTGTCTACTGGATATGCTGGTCAGGTCTAGGAAGACTTCCACCACTAATGCAACCCAACCTCGTGTCATAAGTGCAATTACAATCCCTAATTGTAATAACTAGGCATTCCATTTTTATCCAAATCTACCTATGACATTATAAGTGATTATTTCTATGTTTCCGCATTTGAACTATGTGTCTAATTCATGTAAATATTACATAAATTATGCCAATTATAAATCCCTTTTCCCCGTTTCCTAACTAATGTATTCACACGTATTTTGGCTACATCTAGGCTATAAAGTAGCTAGCCATAACAATGAAAAGGGAATATGATAAAGGTGATAGTTTCAACATATCTTGGCATAAACATAAACTAGCATGATAACAAGGTGAATGGACATGTAATTAACATCATAACAAAGTGGACATAAAACTGATGAACTTGTGGCAACTACGATGTCAAAGCAAGTATAATGGGATCTAAACTAACCATTTAGGTGTCCAACTATTTAGATCTAGCATAATTAGGGTGACATAGTAACATGTTTAGACCTAAAGACGGATTCACATGTCAAGTTTACAACATATCCAAATTGATAACAATGTGATAGGTGAAAGGTGATTTACATAAAGAACTAGATCCAACCAGTGTTACAACTGTCAAATTTAATAGATGTACATCCACCACAATATAGTTGCAAGTCAAGATCCACACAGGCAACATAATAGAATAACCACAATTGTGTTAGATCTAGGAAAATAGATCTATCATGTCATAGTATAGGGTTTAACACTAGCATAGAATCACAGTTTACAACATATCCAATTCACAGTCTTTCATAATTTACTTTTATTTATCTAAACCTAAAAGCAACTAGAAACTCACAGTGTTAGGTTTAGAGAATTGAGAAAGAACGGATCTTGAATTTTATTTGCAAAGTATGTTGTTGTATAAAATGGTTCCGTCTCAGTTCGCTCCGCGATAGCATATGGCCTCCATAATTTCCAATGAAGAAAATAGGAGAATATGACATATATATTTAGTTGCCAGACCCCCTAAAACCGAGTGCCACATCAGCTCTAAGGGTGTCGACACCCCTGTGGGTGGGCCGACACCCCTTAAGGGGGGTCGACCCCGGTGTCGACACCCCTCTAGGGGTCGACCCCCTAGAGCGAGAATTCTGTCGCTATTTTTCAATTATCGAATTTGAACTATTCTGGATAAAGTTCTGACTCATCTCTGACTCATATATGTATACATAATATTTCTATGCGTATACAAACTTAAACCCTCATAACTTCTTCATATGGTGTCCATTTTACGCAAACCAAATGTCTATCTTGAACGGAATTTCGAGACGGACACAATGGTGTAGTCCGTTTTCTTTAATTCTATATATTAAATTAATTACTATTTAATTTATTCTCTTTAGTGTCGTTAAAAATTCGAGGTGTTACACTTTCCCCATGGATCGACTTGTATTCGCTAATGTACTACAAGTGTACGCCATGCATTTGCGATCTATTGCACTTCACGATGATTTTCTAATCGATAGAATTACCGTCGTCGAACATGTTTTATGCGCCATCATCGGGGAAAGAATTTAATTTTATTCTTCAAATTAATTTTCTTATTTGTTTGTCTCTTTAAAAAAAAATGTTTGTGCACATTGTGTTTTTGTTCGCTTGAATTTAGTGTTGTTTGTGTGTGTTTGTCTTTTTTTTCATTTAGTTTTTTGGCTTCTTCTTTTATCTTCTTGTTTAAAAAAATGTTTTCCATTAATGTGTGCAAATCAGTTTGTCTATTTTGAATTTCTGTTTTTTTCCAGTTCTGTTTTGTACAATTTTTTTATAAAAAAAGAGATGAAACGGTCCACTTCTGTTTCTAGTTCTATTTTGAATTCCTGAGCACTTCTGTTTCTAGTTCTATTTTGAATTCCTGAGCACTTCTGTTTCTAGTTCTATTTTGAATTCCTGTGCACTTCTGTTTCAATCTGAATTTGCATTTCATAAAAAGGGGAGCATTTCATACAAAAAAGAAAACGGGAAGCATTTCGTACAATTTATATTTTATACATCTATTTTACAACTTCTGTTTTCACACTTTTACAAACTCTGTTTATGTTTGTGTTTTTGCTACTATGGATCCTCATTTTCACTACTGCCATCAGACTATAACCAAACTGATAGTCAAACTCAAACACCACTGACCTCCTGTTCTCTATTCCCCTCTGCACAATAGCTCCAGACACCCATTTTCCTCGACGCCTCTTGCCTTGTAATCCTCCCTTCTTATAAATTTCACCTTCTAACCCACACACCACTGCAAAGCCATAAAGTACACAGAGCTACCACATACCACATCAAAAAACCTTTATCACCACTCACTTCACACTTCTAAACCCAAACAAATACTCATAATCACTCAAACCCACGCAGCTCCGACCAATTGCTAATTCAAACTGCCTTACATACCACTCTGCTCATTACAAAAAATCACAACAACACCATACCTGCATATCCACACAACTCAATCACAAGCCTTTCACCTCCCTGTAGGTCATTACATAAACTATCTGCCATCTTTGCCAATCCCACGAACCACCACCTTCTTCGACTTCTAGCCGCATCCCTCCACAGCAAAACATACATGCATAACATTCATACCACAATGTCCGGACCACTCCATCAACCCTTGTCACTCCACTCCGTTCACAAACTCTCCACCCTTTGCCAAAAATCATCACAAGTTTTCCAACTACCATTCCTAAAAACATTGCTTCTCACAAACAAGAAACACCTCACCCACTCTGCCATACCTAAGTTAGTTGAACGCCCCATTTCCCTATTCAATTTCTAGTCTAATCCATTCACGTCTTCACCAGTGCCAAGCACAATCAAACCATCCACAATACCTTCATGTTAACTACAACCCAAGCAATGCAAGCTACACCTTCACATTGTTACCTTCACGTCTCTCAATAATTGACCTGAATTCCTTATCAAACCGAAACCTGTCAGCACCACTCTGTTCAAGTCATAAATCAACCACGGTGCTCTAGTCAACTCAAATGTCCACAAAACCCCAATCGAAGAAATCCCACACTTGTAGAGGCCCGAAATCAAAATCAAACTTCAATTTTTTTGTCTCTCTTTTCGCTGGAACTGCCATTTTCGATTTATGGGTTTTAGAATTTAAACTCGGTGGGGATTTTGGCTAGTGAAATTTTGCTTTGAGAATAGTGTTTTGCTTTGAGAATTTAAATTCGATTAGTATGGTGTTTGCTTGAATTAGAGTATCATTGTTTAGTATTTTATTCTTTTCGGTCAGGGTGGTTTTTGTTTTAGTTGTCTTTGGTCGGTCTCCTCTTCATAGTGGTCTGGGTTTTGATTGAGCCTGGTGTGTGTTAGACGTTGCGTGAAATCCAATTTTAACTTGATTTTTCTTTTCTTTTTCTTTTTAGTTTGAGATTTTTTTTGTTTGTTTAAGTTTCAATTATTTTGGTTTGCAAAAAAAAAAGAAACATTTACCTTTGTAAATGTTAAACGAAAAACAAAATCATTTTTTTTTCATTTTCTCCTAGTGTATATATTGTCTTCAAATCTCTCTCACGTTGCAGAAATTAGCAGAAGAAGATAATTTGCTTTGCTCGTGCTTGCTTAAATAAAAAATTCACCGTTGGCTTTTTTTTGCTAAATTCTGCACACTCTGGTATTATTCTCTGAACTCCGTTTTTATTTTTGCATTGTTGTTTGCTTGCATTTGCATTTTAAAAAATCATTCATAGTTGCATTAGTAATTCACATTTAATTTCTGTTTTGCATTCATCTTTGCTTTTCTAAGGACATCGTTATATTTTGACAAATTGATTTATTTCCAACGAATTATTTCTCAGTGTCTTGACTATCGAAGAGCAATAACTATTTATAAATATTATGGTGATTCGTGAATATTATAGCGGTTGTTCCTCTGAAGGCACTTGAACCTTCGGTTGCATTGCTAGGGTAATTCCTGGTGCACCAATAACTCCTATCCATTAATGGGCTGAGAAATCTTTTATTGAAATTAATCTAACCGTCATTGTATAATTTTATAAATTTGTAAATAAGTAATTTGCATCCATATAGTTGCATTAGGTTCATGCGTACATAAAAAAACCAAAAAAGAGAAAAAAAGCAAAAAAATAAATAAAAACTTTCTCTTTTGTGAATATTTATTTCCTTTTCTCTTTTATAAAACCAAAAACAAAAATCAAAAACAAAAATTGAAAAAATAAATAAAAAAATTACATTTTCTTGAAAATGTCTTAATTTCCTTATTTGCACGGATTTTACGATAGTTGCGAAAATCAATATAATCCATATAATTTTACACCAAATTCATATGGATATTTTTATAACAACTATTGTACAAAAATTTGGATTTTACACCACCAACTTTTCAAAATTTTCAAAATAATCTTGATTTTACACCACCAAAATTTTAAAATGACGACCAACCCTCCAATCTTGAAAAAAGTATTTAATCTTTACTTGAAAGTCAAATAATGAATGAATGGTATATTTCATACTTGTGCAACAATTCAAGTCAAAGTTTTTAAGATAGTCAAAATTCAAATTGAATTCCAAATTCAAATGATTTTGATTATCACCCTTGCCAGTTCAATTTTGTACTCCAAAATTAATTTCAAATTCAAAATGGAAATGTGAATTACTTTTCAAATGATTTTGGCAATGGGAATACTTTCAATTATGGTGCAACTAAAAATGTTTGTTCCCAACAGTTTCAAATTGGGAATTCTCAAATAAATAATCATGAATTTGATTTAGTTGAGCAAAATTACACGAATTTGTTGTATGAAACCTGCTTGAATTTCCGTGAGAAATAAAATAAATCTAAACGTGTGACGATTTGAATGATAATCCATCTTTTACCAAAATCAATGATCTTTAAATAATGACTTTCGAAATTGAAAACAACGATCTTAACAAAGTTGTTAATATACGGGAATTGATCTGAATTTCAATTCATTTGAGAGGGGGAACAAAATTTCAAGTTTGATCTTTCTTTTTCTGAAAATAACGAATTTGAAAAACAAATTTTGACTTTGAAAATGATTTATGCAATGAAGTTGTGAATAATTTAAACGAAGACGAATTTGATGAGAACGAAATTTTTGTCTTTTTGAAGATGAGTTGTCAAATTTTGAAAGAGTAGATTTGAATCACCATTTGGATTTTGAAATCAATAATTTATTTTTAAATGACAAGTTTGAATTTCAAATTGGTGAAAATAAACATGAACTTCAATCATTTATTCAGTCTACTCCAAAAACTATCGAAAACAAAACAATTCATTTGATTCTTAATAAAGCGACAATCGATTTTTCCAAATCTACATTCAACTTCATAAAAAAATTACAATTTCGTTTTTCAAGCTTGAATTGTGTCTCTCATACTTGAAGAGACAAACGAATCGGTCTTTAGAAGATTGATTCATTTACTTCTTGCCAGTATGTTTTCTGATATACTGTAAATACTTTTTTGTAAATATAGGGCATATTTTCAAAATTTTCATTTTCTTTTCTCCGTCCACTTGGTTTGCCTGTGAGGACACAGTCAAAATCAAGTGTAAAGGGAGTTTCATATTTATTTTGGTTTTGCATAGATTTTTCTTTTTATCATTAAAAACTCAAAAAGCTTTTTGAAATAAATATACGGTTTTGGTCATACGATTAAAATGTTTGAAAAATCACTTTTCTTAATGGATAACGAAAGGAAAGTTTGAAATATAAGAAAATTTAGTGTAACAAGTATATAGGGAGATTCACAGGTGATGAGTATGAAATAGTTTCTAAATTGTAATCCGATTAATAAAATGATTGATTTAGACTACTTGCGATAACATTTTAGATCTTTTAAGTGAAGTTGTGCTAAGATATTCTTGCTTAATTCTCTCTCTTTCTAAATAAAGCAAAAAAAGAAAGAATATATATATATATATATATATAAAACAATAAGCTATCTAAGGGTACACAATGTTGCTTGTAAATATAGCGTTTGTGTGAAAACCCGCCATGCTCTGTCCCAACTCTCACGTAAGTTGTAATGCGGTGCAGGGGTGGTATACCTTGGTCCCATTTTATGAGTTGGTAAGGATTACCGACATGTTGTTGACAATGTCATCTTCGGTTTGCACAATTCGCCAAGCTCTGTCCCAACCCTCACGTAAATCGTAATGCGGTGCAGAGGTGGTGTACCTTGGTCCTTTCACTTAGCTGTTTGTAAATAATAATAATGTAAATATTTTCAAAATAAAGAGAGATTTAGCACTTGAAATCCAAGCACCTTCTTCACTTATTTGACCTAACTTGTTAACCAAAAGAAAATAAAGATGTCATTTTATGATTGTTGATATCGATTATAGAATTCATTTCATATTTGCACTATGTTTCTACCAAAATAACTAGCCAAGTTGGAGGAGTTTATAACGATAACCTAACTTTTGTTCGAAGTTTTGATTAGTAACGGACTTAAATTTAATAGTGATGACCCAAACTTATGTTAGCTCGTTCGTGTCAAATTTAAAAGTAAATTACCCATTTGTAAATATATTTTTCAAAAACTTGCACTCATCTTGTAAATACTTTCGAATCTTGCATGTTTATCAATATTTTTTGCATTTAACATCTGGATTTTGTGGGTAGCATCAACTGAAAACCCCCACGAGACAACACTTGTCCTATTGGGGACACCCAGAGGTTTAACGGCTTGTTGCCTACACTCAATACAATCGTGCTCCCTATGAAAAACAGATTTATCTTAGTTTTTTTTACTTTATTCGAGGACGAATAATAAGATAAGTGTGAGGGTATTTGATGTGCACGTAAATATGCACATATTTACATCCATATTTCATTTATTTTTAGTTAAACAAATGTCATATATATGGGTATTTTATCATGTTTAAACCATAATTCAATTGATTTCAAAACATCATACATTCACCATCATACGAGGACAAAATGGTAATTTTTTCTTATGTTTTTTGAGAATTTTTACTTGGATATTTTTCATTGTTTTTGTAGAAATTTGGTGCACGTGGAAGAGGGCTTCATAGAGATATATATGCATACAAAGGAATGAAGAGGAAATAATTCTCATACATGGTCGTGGAGGACCCCACCTACCTTCCCACTTACCTAATTCTACACTTAGAAGCTAATGGACAAAATAAGTGGACGTGAAAGCTTTGTGCAAATTTGATGATGGATCAATTAAAGCTTAATGATTACTTGGTGTCCACACTTCCTAAAAGGCATTTTTGGTAGCACACTAAAAGTTGAATTAGAGTTTAGTCGTGCATAAATAACCCACTTGTGTACATGTTAAGGATCCTCCTTTAGTTAGTTTAGTTTAAAGTGGAGTCTCAAATCCAAACCTCTCTTTTATTTCCATGGCTACTTAGCCATTTTCTCTTATGTAATTTTCATTTTAATGCAATTTAAATTCTTGTTATGCATTAGTGTAGTTTAAATTCATGCAAGTAGTTTAGTTATATTTTTTTTGTTAATTAGTTCTCTCTTTTGTTTTGTTTATGTTGAAATCTACATTAGCTTATTTGATAACAATATTGAGTAGCTAAATCCCTACACTTAGGGATAATGAAGTTTTTTTGATTATGTAGATGCAATATAATTTGTTTATTCATGCTCTTCTTTTATGCTTCTTGTTATGTTGATGTTATTGGTTTTATGTGTTCAATATTGAGTTTGATAGCCTATGTTATTTACACAAGTAGGCTATGCTTAGTCATATGTTCACCAATTACTTGTTCATCTACATATAGTGATGGTGATTAAGTGGAAGTTGAAATAAAAATTTGATGGTCTACAGTTCTAATTAATAGTTCATAGGCCATGCTTAAAGTATATTTCACTTTCATCTTGTTGTCATTTTTCATTAGAACTAGTAAGGTGATTTAGTGGGTATGTTATAGTTTGATAGTTTATTTTGTGCTAATTGATAGCTTGAATAAGCTATACTTATAATAATCATATCAACTAAATTCACAAATGACCAAAAAGAAAAAGAGATCATGGTTTCAATTTATGCGATTCATGTGATTTAGAGAGTGGAATTATTCTTAAGTTGTCATTTAATCTCATATTTTTTATCAATTTTAGTTTGAGAGTTTAGTGGTAGTTGTAGCTAACATTTCTCTAAACATTGTTTTAATTTGATTGAGTAGAATCTATAATTAGTTCTCTCCCCATGGATCAACACGTATTCGCTAATGTACTACAAGTGTATGTTGTGTGCTTGAGGTCTATTACACTTCGCGATGATGTTCTAATCGATAGAATTTCCATCGTCTAACAGAGTACTAAGCTAAAACTCGACAACAAGGAGTACTGGGTTAACATGTTTACAAATAAGCATTATTACATTTTAATTCTCACAATTATGTTAATTCTCCCAGTTAGAGTCTATTTCTGCCAATTCTACTAAATATACATTTATTTAGCTTAATTTCCTTTACTTCAATTATTCCTTTCATTTTTTGCAATTCTTGAACATATTTAGATTTTAGCCATAACTTTGATTATTTCAATTTCACGTGTTTCCTTTCCCAAACCAAACGTAAAACAAAGGAAAGGGAAAAAATAATCCAAAGCAAAATACAACGCTTACAGGTTAATGTCGTTTTGACGTATTCATATGCTATTTTTAGGCATATGTTTTAAAAGAAAGTAGAAAAAGGGGAAGAGAATTGAAATAACAAATCACATGAATTCTTAATAGGACTTGTATAATGGACAGAGGAATTTAGAAGAGAATTTAAACAACTGCGTAATCTGAATAAAGAATAATTCAAATCCAAAATAATTCCAACTACCATTTTATAGATTTGGTTCTAATCTCAAGGGAAATCTAAAAATTACTAAAAACTCACATAAAGAGTGCAAATCCAAAAAGGCTTCAGTAGATCAATCCTTCAAATCTAAAAACGGACAGTATTCCGATTCGTTCCCCAATAAATTTTATTTTTGAGAAGAGGTGAAGTGGAGGATGAGGAAATGAAGTAGGAGAAGTGTGTGGAGAAAGGGAGGAGTAATGGTCAATTTATAGGCGTAGAAGGAAAATCTAAGCCTTAGGATTATTAGGTTTTCAATCACAATGCTTAAATCCACATAAGCCGAAGTCTGCAGAAGCAACCAGCGTATTCAGCTCGTGTCAGGCACGAAATCATGATTGGCAGCTTCAATTGGGTTGACCCATCCACCCAGGTGGTTCGATACAGGGGTCAGTCCACTTGGGTCCTGGGTCGACCACATTGTTGACCCAGATGGGGCTGGGTCACCCGTAGTACCACGTTAATTTAGCTTGGTTTATTTATTTAACTTATACTAAATTTACGGTTTAAAATTCAAACTTCAACTGATCATAATTTATCTGTTTTAAGTCGGATTTACACAAACCAAAAGTCTTTCCAAACAAGAAAATCGTGATGGATCCCATGGCACAACCCCCATTGTCTAGTACCCAATCATTTCTCAACTTATAGTCAAATAATCAATTAGGTAATTAAATATTATTTGTTTAAAATTCGAGTTGTTACACACCCTTTCCCTCTTACACATTTCCATCATTTCACTCATTTTTGAAGAGCACCTACCTTGGTTTGTGTGTCTATATATGTGTTCTTGTTAACAAAAGAAATCAAATTTCCACTTTAATATCTTAAACGCTTTCTTAATGTAATTTTAATCTAATATCATTAAATACATATGCATATATTATTTATTTGTGTGTGTACATATACACTCCAGTTCACACAACATCTCTTACAACTTTTATATGGTTAGAATTAAAAATATGAAAAATAATTTCCAGTCACATTGTTTATTTTTCTTTAAACTAGTTATTCTTGAAACCAAATTTCAAAACAACATCACCATCATTAGTTATTATTTAAAAGAGGTTTATCTGAGTTATAAAATCAATTATTTGAACATCTAAAAATATTTTAAAGATTCGAATTCAGTGTGATTAAATCATAGGGCGTTATGAATGAACACTAAATTTGGTTAACCATTTCACTTAACAAAACAACTTAAACAAATTAGCAACATCTTATCACTTATTGTATTCAACATTCAACACCTTAAAAATAACAAATGGAGTTTAAGATTATCATGCTTAATGATGCTTAACTATATTACTATAACAACTGAAACGTAAAACAAGAATTGGAAAAAAAGTGGATAGCAAATAAAAATTTAATTACGCATTGACCATAAATTAAACATAATTGGTGACAATTTAAAAACGCATAGTAAATTAAATGTAAGTTAAGTATTGATATATTAGTGTAGAAAATAACATAAAATCATTTCAATATTTCGTTTTAATTAAATAAAATGAAGGGGCAACAAAAGAAAATTCAACTTAAACCATGAATTGATGTGAGAACTATATTAAAGCAAAAGAACTGTAACAACCCGGATAATCAAAACCAATTTATAATTTTTATTTTGGCAATTTTAATGAATTTTGAATATTTAAAATGAATTATTTTAAATAATAACGACGAGAAATTTATTTTGAACAGAATTATAATGTATATATTTATTTGAATCGACGATAGAATATAAATATTTATTTTTAATTATAAAAGGAATTGAAAATGGCGCGGTAGTTTGAAAATTCGATTTCAAATTTCCGACGAATGTACAGGATTCAAAATAAACCGGATTTTAGTGAAACCAAAAATTATAGAATATATTTGAAAATATCTTTCCAATGAATCCGAAAAACCAAAATTTCATAGCGGGAGTAAAAAGTTATGCCCAATTGAAAATTCAAAATAGTCGCTATGGAAAATATAGGCCTTAAAAATGGAAATTTTGCAAACGACCTTCGTTTTCGACGAAACCGCTTTTGTTGGATCCGGGATGTCGAATTATTGCTCGATTCCAGAATTCATAATTTTTGGAATCAATATGTGAGTGTGGCAAAAGAAAACGTGTTTTGTCAGTTTTAGTCAATTTCGATCGACCAGAAAATGACCATTTTTCAAACGGTCTCCAAATTTGACAAAATTAGTTTTGTTAGGACCGTATCGTCAATACGAAGCTAGAAATAATTTTTTGGAAATTTTTAGAGTCAGTATGTGGTCCCGGTAAATTAAAATGTGCGTTCAAATAGAATGTATATTGATTTATATTTTAATTTAAACAGAAACTGATCGAAATGATATAATTGTCTAACGAAACATATCCCATTGTGTTCGGAATGGGGGTATTCAGAAAGACCCTAATTTTCAAATTAAATAATATAAAATATATTAATTCTACCTTATAAAACCCCTAGAGCCCCTCGTCAGTTCCTTTTTCCGCAGCCACCCTATGTTATACGGCCAAAATCGCTCCACCAATCTTCGTCATTTATTCCCAAATCCATGAAGTAATAAACGCTACTCCATGAACAAAAATCAAAGTACTTTGTGTGCTCTTTACATCCGTACCTATGTCAACAAAAAGTATTAAGTGTGGAGCTCAAATCGAGGGCTCAAAGAGCCGATATTCGGGGTGAAATCATGGCGAGGTGGGGCCACCGGAGGGGCCGTCGCGCTTGGCGTGGGTAGGTGGCAAGTGAGCCTTTGACGTGGTGGGGGATGATCGGCCGACGGGGCCTTGAAGCATGAGCGAGGGAGGAAAGTTCAAATGGAGTGGGTGGGTTCAACGGTTACAACATACTAACGAGGAAGAAGGCCTAATTTCAGTTAATTAAGGTTTAAAGGGTTTAATTAATTTATTTAATCTCTTTTTAAATTATTTAAAAGTTCAAAAGGTCATAACTTGTCCGTGTGAACTCAGAATTCGACGATTTGAAGTGCGTTGGAATCCTCGTAAAGAGAACTACGCAATGGAAAAGGCCAGAATAGAAACGGGAGTAGTGAGAAATTTTGAATGAATTGAACGTCTAGTTAATTCAGTTAAAATAATCATTATTTGACGATTTCAAAACTGGCCAAAGGTGAGAACTTCTCACTTTAATTTTATTTTCTAGTTAAAAATATATACTAGGATGCATACAATGCTTAGCAACACCCGTCATCCACAGACCATGGATGACTTGTTTGTTTGTTTGATTATGTTGTGAAAATTGATTGTGTGATGTGGAATGGAATAAAATATTTTATAGTTAAAAATATAATTTTTAACGTGTATATGAATAAAATAAATATTCATAAACAAATTGGACGATTTGTTTATGTACACACATTTGACTGATATTGATTGTGACGATAAATTTTACACATCGCCCAACTACACAAATAAAATTCATTATTTGTTGATGGAAACCTCACACGGGTATTAGGATGATATTGAAGAGACACTAATCCCAATATTTAGTTGTATGTCAATCGATTGGTTAACAGACTGTTATAAGCGTTGAATATTTATATTTAATGCTTACGTAGTGTAGAATGCACTTTGGATAATGGTTGACTGTATTTCATTGTTGTTGTGTAAATGTATAGTATGAAATCCATATAAATAATAGTGAATATTAGGCACAGGTCCCTAAAACGAAACTTAATTAGGCTCACCCCCGGTCGTAAACTTATTGTAAATTTAGTCCCTATTTTCAAAAACATATAAAAAAATATAAAAAAAATATTAAAAAACCATGTAAATTCGTATTTAATTAAAACAATTAATCGTGAAAAAAATCAGATCAAAAAAACATTAAAAACAACGTCGAAATCACGAAATACAGAAAATCAACGAAATGCAGTAAATTGCATCAAAACATGCATATAAATCGATTAGTTGCATACATGTGTGCATTTATTTGAAATCTGCGTCAAAACTGCAGTATAAATGCATACATGTATGCACATATTGTTAAAACATGCATCTGCTGATGCATTTATTTAAAAACCGCATACCTACGTGCAACTTATTCACGTTTGCATGTATTTTGACATATATGCACACATGTATGCAGTTATATAGAAAAACTGCATACATGTATGCAATTTTTCAAACAGGCGTGCATAGATATATGCATGTGTATTCGAATAGTTGCATAAATGTATGCAACTATTCGTAAAAGTTGCATACATTTATGCAACTTTTTTTTTTTAATTTCTGTGGACTTCCGAGAATGTTTACAGATTTTAGAATTTTTTTTTTTTTTTTTTTTAAGTGATAGCGCCTGAAAATTTGGACAGAAAACGAAAGAGGCGGAGGTATGGAAAGTGGCAGGCGGATGATTCCAGGCGGCAGCTAAAATAGGGGGCGGGTTTACAGAGAAAACATTAATTACAGGGATGTATTTTGAATTTAAAAACTTGCAAATAGTTGCATACATGTATGCAACTTTTGCCAATAGTTGCATACATGTATGCAAGTATTTCTGAAGCTGTTTTAGTTGAAAATGCATGCAGAAACCTGCATACATGTGTGCAACTATTTGAAATACTTGCACACATGTATGCAAGTATTTACATGTGAAAATAAAATATGTGCAGAAACCTGCATACATGTATGCAACTATTTTAAATACTTGCACACATGTATGCAAGTATTACATGTAAAAATATAACAGAGAAATACTTGCACAGATGAATGCAAGTATTCCAAATATGTGCATGATTTGATGCAGATTACTGCATTTTTCGCTGTTTTCTGTATTTTTTTGATTTTGATGCATGTTTTGATTTTATTATGATCTGAATTTTTGGGCGAGCACATGTTTTATTTAAATACGAATTTACGTGATTTTTTTATATTTTTTTAATATTTTTTTGATGACTTTTCGAAAAACAGGGACTAAATTTACAATAAGTTTATGACCGGGTTTTTTTTATATTTTGAAACTTAATAGGGACCTCTAAAAAACGCACCCTAAATAATATTATATCGTAACTGACTGTGTCTGATTCCAGTTCAGAAAGAACGAATATTTTAAAATAACTAATATTTTAAAATAATGAATATTTTAAAATAATATTCAGTAAAAGAGCAAAATCTGATTTTGGTGTCCGATTCGGGATGGACACATTAAATATATAAAGCCGTGTTGATTAGATTAACGCCGTTTTAATGTGGACGATATTTATATTGATTTTATCCATTATGATAATGAATATCGAAAAGGAAATGATTTCGAAATATAATGTTTTGAAAATACTATCATTTATATATCGATGACATGGAATATTCAATTTTTATTTGAAATTGTATTTGAAGTTGAAATTGTTTTGAAACAAATTTAAAATGATTTATAAGATACGTTTTGAATTGAAATTGACAATATACACATATATATATATATATGGATATATATATATATATATATATATATATATATATATATATATATATATATATAATGGCCTGAATAGAACGCGCTGCGCTGCGGCAGTTCGCGAATTTCGACCATTGACTTCGAACGGACATTACGGGAGATCCGACTGTCGGATTCTCCTAAAACTGGAACCGTTGGGTTCGTATCGAAAAGAGCTTTCTAACAAATATTAGAGATTTGAAATCTAACAGTTGGATTTGGAATTATGTCCAAATAAAATTTGGAAAAGGTCGTTGTAAGTGCAGTTTAATGGCCGTTGATGGAAATCGACTGTACGGGCCTTGACAAACTTATTAAAAATCTCGATAATTTGTGTAAAATCATAATAAATGATTTGGAAAGAATTAGGATGAAAAATTCATATATGAAATGATAAAGAGTTATTTTTATCGAAATGAACTAGTTATGAACTAGAATAATAAATCCAATGTTTTTAAATAATTAAATTGGATTTGAAATGGTTTTAAATGTAACCAACATTTCCAATATATGAATTAGAATGGATTTGAATCGAAATTGTCTTTGGATTATTTCGATGTTGGATTTCGAGATTATACAGATATTGTTATGGAAATTCGAAAGATATATTTATATCGTTATTTCCAATACGATATTTGTTGGTTGTAGTATTTGATATTGAATATAAGCCGATATATTTTCTATCCAGAGCCTTGTATTTAATATCAAATGGGATTTTGGGTGAATGGTGTCTTCATTAACACTATTCTTGAACCCAGTTGAGAAAAGATTAAATCTTTTTATTTAGATTTAATGAAGTGTACCAATTAATTAATATTCAATTGGAAATTGAATTGAAATTGATCTTTGGGTTTATTGTGAGTGGTGTTTTAAATAACACTTGTTCTTTAACCCGATTAACAATGGAATTAGATTTTGGGTTATCGTGAATGGTATCTTTAATAATACTGTTCTTAGACCCAACGGAGTTAAGAAAATCAGAGACTAACTGGAGATTAGTTAAGTTGAATGGTTTCCTGGGTATTGATCTTGTTGGTTTCGGCCTTCGGGGTTAATACTTAAGGAATTGTTCACTTGCTAATTTACGGTTAAAGGCTGATGGAATGGAATGTGATTTTGGGTTTATAGTGAACCGTGTTTTAAATGACATTGGTTCTTTAACCCGATAATTAATGGAATGTGAATTGGGTTTATTGTGAACTGTGTTTTTAACGACATTCGTTCTTTAACCCAATTTGCAGTGAAATGTGATTCAGAATTTATAAATCTTTTTATTAAGATTTAACAGGAATTTTCCAAAGTAACGATTTTTCAGTTTAATATATTAAATTGAAATTGAATGGAATTCGATTTGATAATAATCGAAATGAAATTCTGTGGAGGAAGACTGTTAATACATACGGAATTTAAAAGGCTTTGCCATTATTCCATTTATATTATTAGTCGGATACGGAGATTGATATCAATTATATATTGATTTTTTTTCCGTGAAGATTCCATAATTAATGGAATGTGATTTGGGTTTGTCGTGAACTGTGTTTTGAATGACGTTAGTTCTTTAACCCAGTAAAAGACAGGATTACATGTCTGTCATTGTATTTCGAACTGTATGGATGATCTCTATTAAATATATATCTGTTTGGTGGCAGAGAATTTATTCTCTTGCTTAACACCCTTCTCTGAAACGTACGAACTCAGAGGTTATATATCGGTAGAAATCAATAGTTCGGTGTAGATTGTCGATGCAGCATGTTTGTGTTTCCAAATTTAAATAATCATTAATATTGATTTTTGGAAAGATTAAAACTAAGCGGAGTTTTAATGAATCTTTAATTAGATTGAAAATGTGAATTGATAATTTAAATTATCAAATTTGGGAAATGATCGAGAACGGAGTATCCCCAATTTTGCTCCTAGCGATAGTTAAATCTTTAATTAGATTTGAACGTGAAATGGTAATTAAATTTACCGATAACACCATAGTGTTAATTATGGGGTAATACCAACTTTGCTCCATGGGATGAATATGTGGGATAGGGAAATAAAATAAAGGATTACTTCGGTGTGGTTCGCTAATCCCGACTAGTTTGGAAAACCATGACATGGTTTGAAATGAAATCCAAAGGAAGATTAAAGAATAAATTTTAAAGAATTTATCTTTGATAAAATTAGTGGGAATAAATCCCTAAAGATGTGAATATTTAAATAAAAGAATATTCAGAATTGGAATGAGGCGTATGTTGTGTTTTTATAGCACTTGTTTATTATATACGCGAGTTATTTGGAAAGGTCAGGTTTATACCCATTTTGAATAACTGATTCGACGATCAGTCGACGATGAAGACGATGGTTGAAGACCGGAGGTCTTCACATCATTTGGAAGATTACTGATGTCTTGATTGGGCTGTACACCCAAGACGAGGTAATAAGTGGTGATCATCCAGACGTACTTGGAGATCAATGGATATGCGAGGGTCTCTCTCCTGTATTGGACATACGGGAGAGGAATAAGGTGCTTACGGTTTTGTTCAGGCCCAGAACGGACTTGTAAATGAACCGTGTCCAACATTGGATTTCATTCTGTGTGATTGATAGACGTCAGTTGCATGGCGTGAATTTCCTGTGTGGCATGCTGAGATGCAATGATCAAGGCTTTTGTTGAAAAGTAGAGCCTTGTGGTTGATGATCAAAGCACGGCTTTAATATAGCATAGCTTTGTGTAGCGTTAATTCGTGAGCCTCACATCCCGGTGTGAACCAGAAATGAGAGAGGACCTCAGGGAGTACATGCGTTTCCTTCTGACTAGGAGTGGTGTCAGTGGTTTTACAAGCCCTAACAAGTTTGACTTATGTTGTTGTTGGAATGCGAGGCGCCTCGGTTATTTCGGTCTCTGCGGAGCCGATGGATGGTCTTTATACAAACCGGATTGACGCCCCATAGGGCGGGAAAACGCAGTGTTCAGGCATTTTAATCCACTCCATGTGGACCGGCCCTGACGATCCGAAGGTCGCTCAAGCTCTGACCTGAGACACGGGCTACAGCGTCTCGAAGCGGTAAGGACGATCCCTTGCCTTGGTTCACAGACGGAATCCAACGTCCAATACGACATTTCGGTTTTAGCTGTAATCCTATATATGGCGACATAGTGGGATGAGGCACTTATGCTGTCTATGATTGATACTTATGATTGAAATTGTTTTGAGACTATACACTTATAGTAATAATAAAATATGAAATTTCACGTATTAAGCATTACTTGGCTATTATAATATGACAGTCTGCCCCGCACCAGCCGACATTTTAATGAAAGTGCGTTGTGCCAATGTCCAACCTGCATGAGACAGTCGTCAAAGAAAGGAAAGAAGGGAATTTGAACTAGTAAGGAACCTGTAGAATGTCTCACAGCGCATGGAATAAAATATAATAATAACATACTTGATATAAAACAGGCGAGACAGTGCATAAGCTGGAAACTAAACCATCATAGCAGCAGAAAATCCAAATACAACATATGTTCCACATCATCATTATTACAACTTTTAAAAACTGTCTCTAAAGCAAAATAAGGAAGGTACACTACTAATGCCCAAAGTAGTGACCAACAGCGACACATGGAGAATATATATATATATATCATATGTGGAAGCCTCATGCTCGTCTCCTGCACAGCTACTCGTGCATAGTCACCTGACCTGTCTCTAGTCTGCCCGTTTAAGAGCACCCAGAGTAATAAGAAGAGACATAAAACTCTGGGTCAGACAAAAGTCTGGTATGAGCGATAAGCAGCAAAACAGAATAATAACAGGTATACTAAACCGTACCTGAACCTGGACCTACAACCAAAGAGTTAGCACAACAAGATGCACAATACTCTAGGGTGACACTAACATATGGTGCAAAGATATAGGGGTTGGGTGTGCATGTTATAATGATGACAAACAATCAAGCATAACAACCATCCTTACATCTCTCACTCGGTGCATAAAGCATACGATATCCACCGCTTTGATCACCCATATCCTTGCTATGATCACTCTGCCCCATGGAGTCATGGCGACTCCACTGCACTGATCCATAGCCACTAGTCCTTGCTATGTCCACTTTGCCCCCATGAAGTAATAACGACTCCATTGCACTGGCTCATAGCCATGCTATGATCACTCTACCCCATGGAGTAATAATCACCCCACTGCACTGATCTGTAGCCTAACAGTCATCTCTCGGTGGTGAATCAAAGCTATGGACGTCGACAACTCCTTAGCACCCGTCCCGCAGCAAAGCCCAACTCATGAAGTCAACTCGTTGGTTCCCAACTGGATCCTGAGTTCTACTTCCTATTTGGACTACCTTTGCATCTCGGGTTTTAGCCTCCTCCGGATCGGTTCGGAAGCAAGCTTCCATTCGGTTCTACATTCTTTCCACCTTCGATTCAGGTCAGATACTTCCTCTGGTTTGTGGGCTATGGTGCTCACCATCTCGACTCGTGACTACCTACTTCGGATCGGTTTGTGCCTTACAACTTCCCCGGGTCAGGTCGTGATGCTCCAAGCTAGTCGCAGTGCCACACTAGTTTGGTTCGTGATGTATTCACTCGAACGGGTCATGTCTTGAGCTCACTCCCATGGTGGTTAGGATCGGGCTCCCTCTCTCGAGCGGTCGGGTCGTGGTGCTTGATCCAGAGCGTCAGGTTGTGGCTTGTTCCTTCAGGTGGTTCGTGATACTCAAGCTGGAGCGGTTCGGGTCGAGGCACATATTTCACGAGCAAATCGGTACTGCAGTGGACCATGATGCACAAGTTCTAGGAGGTGGTTCGTGAGAAGGGAATTCCCCACAAGAGGGTCGGGTCACCCTCCACCGATCCGATCCGGTTCCTGCTCCATTTCCTGCAACTTTTCCAGCGACTGTTTTACACCATACGACGGCGTTTTCGGCCAGTCTAACTATTCTAATCAATCACAAAGCAAACTATACAGTCATAACAACATATAGAATTGACCACAAACACCAAAACAACAATTTGATATGTCAAAACGGATCAAACATGCCCAAAACCCATATTTTTCCCTTAAACATGTTTAAGCAAACCTAATGATAGGATTAGCAAAACTTAACCAAACTAACCCAAACTTCTAGCAGAGGTCTAAAATGGTGTTTAAGAATTTCTAAACATTTTTCCAGAATTTATTAATATATAAATTCACTAATTAACACTAATTACCCCTAATTAACCATAATTAGTGTAAAAACAATGCTAATCACTCACCTTTGCCATAATTAAAACTTTCAGAACTGAAACTCCTCTGATTTGGGTGAATACAGATGTCTATCAACAGCTCCAACCTTGCTTTGGTGCTATTTCTCCTTAATTTGATGTTGCTAAGCTTAATCCTTGATTAGAAAGCGATTTGGATGAAATTAGAAGGTGGAGGCCATTGTTAGGGTTTCTAAGAGGTAAATGGCGGCTAGAAAACTGAAATAGAATGAAAACCGAACTTATTGCAGCCTCCCCATAACCCTAATCCTGAAAGGGGTTATGGGCCCATTCACTAATCACCTCATTTGTCCCGGTTAAGCAGTTTTTCACCTTCTAAACCTTATTTCGGCCATATCTCCCAAACTATAAGTCTTTTTTCACATGTGACCACTCTATGGAAAGGTAAACCATCATACAGATCTAATGGAAGTGGTTTCAGGTCAAAAATACTTTCCAATCAAAAGTTATGGCCAAAACAAGATCAACTAGGGGCAAAACGGTCATTTAAAAATCGACAAAAATCATGAACATGGGAAATGACCCCAATAGTTGTCTCTCAAAGTTACATGACCATACGACTTCGTATGTGAAAGAAATAAATATTCTACGATACTTCAATGCGTAGAATGCGGGTCGTTACGTCCCCCCCCCCCCCTTAAGAAATTTCACCCGCGAAATTCCTTAACTAAGAAATAAGCAAAAGATCCCACATGCCTACCAACCATTCACAACAATCAAACATACAAAAACAACAAACAAGTCTATCCTAGCATGCGGAAAACTAAATTGCGATTAAAATCTTACCATGCAAAGAGTTCTGGATACGTCTTCCTAATGCTCTCCTCTATCTCCCAAGTACAGTCATTCTCATTCTCGCCCCCACTGAACTTTGAGTAGATTCCCCGCTTTCCTTCGAAGTTGCTTCGTATCGTGCTCGACAATACGAATCGGCTTGCGGTTCCTAACCGCCTCGGGTTCTACTTCGATATCATCCAACTGATCAGGTGAAATAGTCATACCGGGGTCGTGCACGAATTTCCTTAACTGGGAAACATGAAATACGTTATGAACTTCTGCCATCTTCTCTGGTAACTCAACTTTATACGCCAAATTCTCAACTTGCTCCAGAACTGGGAATGGACCAATAAATCTTGGTGCTAAGTTGTCTCTCTTACCAAATCGAGTCAGGCTCTTTAGCAGAGAAACCTTGACAAACATCAAGTCCCCAACGGAGAATTTTAAATCTCTTCTCCTCTTATCAGCATAACTCTTCTGCCTATCTTGGTAGCCTTCATTCGCTATTGAATGATCTTAATCTTGCCTGAAGTTTCTTTTATCACATCTGGTCCAAGCACAAACTTTTCACCAGTTTTTAACCAACATGACGGTGAGTTGCACGGTCTTTCGTACAAAGCTTCATATAGAGCCATACTAATACTGGACTGATAACTATTTTTACATGCAAACTCTACTAGATGCAAATGGTCATCCCATGATCCACCAAAATCCAATATGCAAGCTCTTAAAAGATCTTCTAATATACGATTTACCCTCTCTGTTTGACCATAAGTTTGAGGATGATACGCGGTACTGAGATATAATTCTGACCCTAGAGCCTCTTGTAAGCTCTTCCAAAACCCACTAGTAAACAACGGGTCTCGGTCACTCACAATGCTTTTAGGTACTCCACGAAATCTCACTACCCACTTCATATATAGTTCCGCCAACTTAGCTGCCGTTCGATTCGACTTGACGGGTATTATAATGACCAGTCTGTTTTGCCCAGTTTTTGCCAGTAATTAAACCAACTAAAACCATTCACAAAGACGAATTGTTATGGGTGCATACATATATTGAACAAAATCACAGAACTTTTCATTGCGAAATACAATGTTACATCAGAGTTACATAGAATATCAGAGTTACAACATATACAGCGAAGAAAAGAAAATATACTCTTAGCGGAAGAAACCGTATGATATAAAAGAAGCTCCAAACTCTTGCGTGAACTCCAACTCTAAAAGCGCTCTGAATCTTGCTCCAATGATCTATAACTACAAAACTAAACTACTAACTGTCCATGCAAAAATTATGGGCACCCAGAGTTTAGGTGTGGGAACAATAAAGTCCAGGTCAGTCGTGGGACTGGTGCGAGAGCTCAAAACAGTTATTATTAGGTTCATTTTAAAGTTGGGAATTTCACAGGACCACGCCGCTAACGCGGAACGGGTTTACTCCATGCGAACACCCGTGCATATAAATGCACAATGACTTTTGAAAATGAAGCTATCATAAGCTCGTCCCACATCACACAATGCAAACGCACACCAGATAGGCGAGTTTTATCTTATGATAACCAAACATGCTTTCATACATGAACGTCCTCTTTAATATTATCATATAGCGTGGAAAACAATTTCACAAATAAATGTATTAATCCTAGACCGCATAATAGCCATAATATTATGTCGCCGTATATATGTACAATCAAAACCGTATGGCTTGTAATTGGTGATTAGGTTTCCAACTTGATGATTCCTGGCATGAAAGATCAATCAGAGGTACAAAACAAAGTGCCTCACAGCTTTTTCCTCCATTACGGACACCAACTACACATCGTTAGGGCATATCAACGGTTTTCGACCAGACACGGCCCCCCGAACATACCCAATTTCCCCAAGTTCATAAGTGGTTTCCCACTGCTGCAGCTTCATCATCAATTCATATATAAGTATAAAACCTAACTGCCAGTTTCTCATCAATCCGGGGTGTGAGGTTTGTCGATGTCACGTCATACACAAAGCTATGCTTCGATAAGCCATGCTTTGATCATGACTAACTCGTTTCATTACTCGGGTATGCCACATTGTCAATTCACGACATATCACTGATTTCAATCAATGCATACCCTCTAAGTTCATATGACTTAGAGATGAGGATAATATATTGCCACAAATCCGATATATATTAACAAAAATCAGTGCTATGCGGTCAATTTCAATGTCAGACACACCATCCATACAAGTCCGTTCTGGGTCTGAACGGAACAACAACCCAAAAATATTCAAACATGTTCAGGTCTCATGCCACTCATAACCTCGTATCGGGTGGCCTACCCAAATCGAGACATCAACAATCAATCTAAACAATTCAAATATTCCGTTCTTTATTCGTCGTTTACCAAGTCTTGAATTGCTTCATAACGTCGTATTATTACTTGGAATGGTTTTCGAACATATACTAGATCCCGGTCTTTCCAAGTAATAAGCGTACTTTAAAATAGTAGCTATGGTTCACACAGGCTTTTCAATTCTAATCTCCTTCCAAATTCAATTATGACTCAAGATTTGAATTACTTTAATTTCATACATCTCGTTATATCTTAAACTCTTCTTTGAAATCAAAGATTATACCTTCGCTTTAATTTCTTATTTTATTTTTCTCGAATCAAAGAATTGAGTAAATCCCCAATTATGATATGAATTTCCACAACTCAATCTCATTGGGTTTCAAGAATGATATTATTAAAGATTCGATTCACAACAAAACCCAAATCAATCGATTTTGAATCATAAGGTACACAGAAATTTTATCCACTTATATTCGATATAAATTCTCATAGTCAACGAGTACTATAAGTGGAATAATGATATAATAATATATTCCAAATTCCTCAGACAGTATATGTTTACATCACGAAATTTTATACCAAATATCAAAGACTATTTCTATCTTACTTATTTCAATCAGGTTGGAGGAACCCATATCTTAGTTAAAAGATTTATTTAACTCTTTGACATTTGATCCGGATAGAAATACCATCAACTTATCTTCAATATTAATCTCCGTATCTAACGCATATTATAAGTGGAATAACGATGAATTACCTTTTAAATTCCTCAGATAATAAGAGTTTTCATGTACTGAATTAATATCAAACATCCGAAGATTATCTCCAACCATATCCAATTTTTAGAATTGGAAAACCCATTTCAATTCTATATAAATATCTCCAATACTATTTATCTCCAACCATATCCAAATTTTTAGAATTGGATAACCAATTTCAATTCTATATAAATATTTCCAATACTTTAATAACCTTCGAAACTATATATAAATCATTCTTATAGTCAAATAATGGTTCACGCCTATAAATTTCAAAATCAATAACAACATTTGGAAGTGTTACCAAAAGTGCTGCTATTAAAAATAACCATTTGAAAATTTAAATCGATATTCATGAACTGTCGTATCGTAGTGTATTCTATTTTCTCTATATAACGATTTAACTATAAATCGTTTAAATTTTTCCCAAATGGTTTATATTTTTATTTCAATTCCAAAACATCGCTATCTCAAAACCCTATCCAAATCTTCATATCTTATTAAATTGAATACTTAACAAAAATATTTCCAAAAACTCATTCAATATAACCGTTAAAATCATGTTAAATACATGATTCAAATCTTATTCCAAAACCGTATTATGTTATATGAATATCGTTTATTCAGTTTAACAGTTCAAATTAACTTTCCAATTATGATTTAATACATTTCTCCCAATTTGTTCGATCATTTCAAAATTTTAAGGATAATCATTTTAAATAATAAGATCAACTGCTTATATAAAATAAATGTTCGAATATATAACCCAAATCAATTTTTGAAATAAATTTCAATTCAAAGGTCAATAACTTATAATTAGTTGAAAAATATTTTCTAAACAGTCTTCATTTTTTTACGAATATCAATTTGTAATTATCTAAATTCCCAAACAGTTTTGATATCAAAATTCAAACTTAATTTATAATATTATTTAATAATTAAATAATAAAAATCGTATATAGGAAGGAGATTCTAAATTGATCACCCATATTTTTCCACAACCACGGTGTGTGTTGTGTGTAATATCATGGAATGCAATCATATTTATCCAAATGAACCATATGATCAGATGGATAAGAATTCATTCATCACAACAAACATTTAACTATGCACAAGTGTTACGGTCAATAACACTTACCAGTGTTCAGTATATTATCTAATTCATGAACAACCAATCAAACATCAAAATCCATCACACAATTATCATTATAAATAATCTCATCTAATCATAATTAACTAATTTAAATAAATATTTAAATTTGAAGTTCTCACCATACTAGCTCCAACATCTCCATTACCAAGACGAACACGCCAACGAATACCACCACCGCTCCTCGTACTGCTTTCAATCCACTCTTATCAGCAGCTGGAAATTTTCTGCTGATTTTATATCGAAATTTAATTAATAACGACGCTCGCTATATATAGTTATATATATATATATATATTCATGTATAAGGATCTTTTTATTTTATTTTTATTATAATTTATACCTTAACAAAAATTGTAAAAATTATATATCATTGGATTCTATTTTCCGACGCGGTTCTAACGAACCTAACGGTATGTTAAACAGATTAGAATTGAATGAGTTATAAGAGTTTAAAGCTTTAAACAAATTTAAACTTAAAAAAACAAAAAAAACCATACCCAAAATCCTTTTGCCCAAACCCCAACCCGTCCAAAGTTTCAAACCGGCCCACGCTCCTCTTCTTCTTCCTCTTTGCGTCCTTCTCCTGTACATTTCATGGAACCCAAATGTGCACACATCGTGCACATACACACCAATTTTACTCCACCGTTTTTAAAACTAAAACCACCAACAAACTTCTTTTCGCGTCCTCACTCGAACGCACCTACTTGCCCAAACTTTGGTTCTTCCATTTGAGATCCGACGTCTTTTCCGGTGCTTGATGCGAGAAGAAACTCGCGTAAACCCATAAGGTTGTGACCCGCATATTCACACCGAACTTCCTTAACTTTTCCACATCGAAGCCCTCTCTACGCTGACCGACACGCCATTCTCCGATTTTCCAATCGCTGCTCCCTCCATCAACGAACTCCAACCCTAGTTTTGGACAATTCCAATCATTGACACGAAATTGCTTCATTTTCGTATGAAAAATACTACGTGTCTTGCTGATTACAATGGCGTTGATGGCATCGATCGATTCTTATTGGATCGAAAGATATTATTTTTCAAAGTTTTGAACCCATTCCTCACATCCTCTGTAATTCCGTGATTTCTCTCTCGTTACTCAGCGAAACTCTAATCCGTCAATTTTTAAAAATCGGCAACGATAATCTGAACAACTTCCGCGTAGATCATTTTAGCTAAAACTCAATGGATTGAGAGATTTGGATTTTATTTGAGATGGAGACATTATTTTCTTTACTGTAAAATGGAGAACAAAGAAATAGAAGATGAACCAGAGAAGAAAAACGACATGAGAAGATAATGCTGAATATGAACTGAAAAGGGGATTATGTTTTCTTTGTATTTATTAAATTTTCTTATCTCTTTAAACTCAAGCCACTTGGAATTTAAGGTTCATGCATCAAGACACCTATGCTTATATTTATTTTAATTAAATTCCACCCAATTCATGTTAGGGAAAATGGCTTATTTATTTATTGATTAAGTTTTGATTTTTAGCAACATCCTTACAACGCTTATTAATGTAAGTAAATTTCAATACTTAGAAGTATATTCACCATGTTACTTAAAGTTTATCAAAAATATTTACAACTATAAATTTTTCAAAACACTTATAAATATAGCAAAATTTAATTATACTTATAAATGTAACATCTATAGATCTTATCTATATCAAAATCGTAAGTTATCATATTTTAAATTATACTTATCAAATATACGTGCATATAATTTACCAAGATCTATACTAACAAATGGTTGAAAATAAATGCTAACAAATGATAAAAATAATACTTATAAAATTTCATAAACATCATTATTGATTCTTGTAAACCATTATATTACTTAAAGTTTATCAAATAGTTATAACTTATTCCAAATATATATATATATATATATATATATAATTTACAAAAAATTATGCTTGAAATGGTCTCCAATAAATGCATAAAAATCCATATACAAATCTTATAAATACCATTATAATTTATCAAAATAAATAAGATAATAATCATTCTTGTAAAATCATAAAATAAATTGTTCCTTAACAAATTTATATTTTACAATTCAATATTATCAAAATCAAAGAATATCATTACTTAAACATAAGATCTTATACATTAAATATAATTTTTAAAAATAAGTTTTCTTATACAAAATCATATAAAATAAAAGAAGTTACTTATTCAAAATAAAAATTCATATTCAAACCTTATAAAAATCAAACTTATTTCAGAAAATCCTATATTATATAATAAAAAATCCAAATCCAACTTAGATAAAATTCTGGGATGTTACTGGTATAAATAAACCTTGCATTCTTGGTTAATCGGTGCACAATCACCCCAAATACTATCAAGGCCCGATCTAGTTCTTGGTAACCCATCAATGAATTCCATTGAGACTTGTTCCCATTTCCATTCTGGAATTTCTAATGGTTGCAACAAACCACTAGGCTTCTTTTGCTTAGCTTTAACTAGTTGGCAATTCGTGCATTTGGATATAAACTTCCCAACGTCTCTGTTCATCTCTTCCCAGTAGTAAGTCTGCTTCATGTCTCAATACATTTTGTTATCACCGGGGTGTATAGTCAGTTTTGAGTGATGACATTCTCTAAGCACTTCATCTCTCAATCCATTGACATTGGGTACAACCAGTCTTCCATTCATCCTAAGCCATCCATCTCGATCAAGCTCATACTTGTCCATCTCCTTATCGATACCCATCTCTAACTTGGAGATGATTTATAATAAGTTAGGATTGTCCCTCTAACTGGAACTAATCCGCTCAATCAAAGTGGGTCTGACCGTCAAACTTGCTAATACTTCTGGATCCAATTCGCACTTTGGTCTGAAATCATACCCAGTGATGTACTCCAGTTGCTTCCATTATAGAAACATAGCCCCTAAACTGGCACGTCTTCTACTCAATGAATCATCTACCGCATTGCTATTTCCTGGTGTATATGCGATATCGAAATCGTAGGAAGCCAAGAATTCTAACCATCTTTGTTGTCAGAGATTTAGATCCTTCTGTAAGAAAAGATACTTTAACGATTTATGACCAGTAAACAACCCGAATCTTTCTCCCAAGAGATAATATCTCTACATCTTCAACGCGAACACAATTGCTGCCAATTCCAAATCATGGGTTGGATACCTTTTGAAACACCCCACCTCCGTTAAGGTCACTTACAAAGGGAATGCCTTAACTTTGGTGGAGGTTTATAAGTAAAAGTCACAGATAAACACAAGACAGATATAAACACAAATATTTTAAAAAGCGGAAAACAAACAGGCTTTTATTTCATCAATACGTGTTCATACAAAACATTTCCATAATTGTCTCAAAATACTTCCAACATTACAACCTCATTATTTTCTTGATTATTAAAGAAGCATAAAACATAAATAAAGTAACAAAAATCCCCATAGTGATATCCAAAGCCATAATCCAAGCAAAAGAGATCCAAACCATACATCTACGGTCTTGAAGCTAGCAAAGAGTCTGACTAAGCTGGGTTGTTTCCTCCCTGTGGACCTAGAGGGGGGAACGAAAGAAAAGAAGACGAAAAGAAAATAGAGTCAAACATAAAGGTTGAGTAAATCTAGTGACTCTTCAGTATGTGAATAAGAGAAAGGGCATGATAGATATAAACTGAAAACAAGAAAGTATCACAAGCTAAGGAAGTGTAGTTTAGAATCGAATGTACTATCGCCACCCACACTATATCTCTGCACCTACTTGAGCTTATTCTAACTGGAACCCCATGCTGAGGGTGAAGTGATCCCCATTTTCTAAAGATCGGCTCCTACTTGCATAAACATATGTGTCATACGGACCCCAAGAATTGTAGATACCTATGCTGGTCCCACCATGGGGTGTATTAAGACCCATGGTGGCGGCCCCGACACAATTCTAGAATACATAGGTTATACTACTGGTGCCCCAATGCCCTGTTTGTCTACTCCGGAGTGTGTGCACGCCCGCACCCCGTTAGAACCTACACTGTGCACCCACCGCCGTCATTTTTGACTGCTTACAATTAGCCCAGTAATCGTGCCACACCCTGCCTAGTTTCAGGGTACCACGATACCTAACTTGGGTTAATGCTGAAACGGGTCCCTCGTTACTAGGGTTTTCTAGTCAAACATGTTAAGTGGTTAAGTGTCTATACGCGCTTCGCCATACCATTGTTCCTCCATTACCCGAAGAGAGGGAAGAGTTGAAGGTTGTACCGATTACCACCAATGTCTGGCTTTCTTTTTGTATTTACCTAACCTCTCCCATCAATTTTTGTTAACATGTTGAATTTGGTTAAGCGTTTTTAGTTGACTTAACCCTACCATCTGTCCTCAGCCTCTTAAAGCACCAACCACTCACATTAGACAGATATTGCTACGGTTACTGGATGTGCCGGTCGGTTCCGGACAGGTTTACACCGTAGCTCAGTCTATCCTCGGGTCCTTATTGGGCTCAATGCTTAACCACCCACATTGGATAGGTATTGTTGTGACTACTGGACAGCCGGGCGGGTCCGGGCGGGTTTACGTCACAACTCAATCCAACCTCGGGTTAAGCATACCGTGTTTTCTAAATTTACATATTTTATCACTTCTGAATTTTATATGTAAATGTCATGTCCTTTATTCTTGGGTATAACAATTCGTACCGCTTAAATGTCATTGTCGTTGGCATGTGCCAAACATGCCAACATATATTTTCCATGTTTTACACCTAACGTTATTACCCCCATTTGTACGTTCGCAACATTATAACAAATGTTGGGCTCGACACAATTCAGCCCAACTTTATAAACGCGAGAAAAGGGGAAATCAAGAACATGTAATATTTTACAATACATAAAGGTGTGTGGCGCATGAACTTGCAATTTAGCGATTCAACTAACATAAATTATGGGTCATGTGAACTTGCATTCCAATCAGAGTATAACTAAGTAGGTGTCATATGAAATGGCATAGTTTAGGCTTATACAAACTTGGGTTTAAACATGTTTAACTTGGCATAATGTCAACAACAAAACTAACATGTTGTATATTCACCAAAATGTCCAATTTTAACATCTAATCATATAGCCTATTTCAACATGAAACTTGCATTGTTTATGTAACCCAAACGGTACTTAACATAGATCCAATTATACTTGCAAATAAACATAAGAACGTGTTCCTAGATTTTGAGTCATGTAGGCATAAAGGGTCTCAAATCTAGAACATGTTTACATAAGCTTTAATTTAGACTTAGAGAATGTATATTGTCCAAGCTATAGACATAAACATAAAGGGATAAAATTCTAGTTTTTGCCACAAACTTGCAAGTGCAATTATTTTCATATACAAATGTCCAATAGGCTTGCATCAATCAATTTATGCCACAAATATCAATACACAAGTCATGGAAGAATTATTACAATACATAGAATTCATATCATTATTATACAATAACACAATTCTATTTTCATTTACATCGAATCACGTCACAGTTTTATTCATATTCTGAAAGATCACTATACTTACAACGAATGCAGAATCTTGAATTCTGGATTCTGAGTTCTGAAATTGAGATGCGTTCCTTTGGGAAGATTAACATTGCATTGATTAATTTGATTAAGCTTTAGTTCTCTTCTTAGTTTGATTCATCTCTAAGCTCCTTTCCCTTGACGGCTACGCTCAATTCCTTCTCGGCAGCATGACGACTCCAATCTTATTTTTTTGTGTGAGTTTTAGTTGAGACATAGGGTGTATATATAGATTTTTAGATTGTTTTGAGCCGTCAGATGAAGACCATACAAAGTCCAAAGTGTCAATCAGGAGGTGACATGTCAGTCCCAATGACACACCGAGCCACAGAAATTCGAGCCAGAGCCAGATCCCAGCCAGCCAGGTCGACCAGGTAGGTCGACACCATGGTCGACACTATGGTCGACCTGGGGGTGACCAGGTCGACACCATGGTCGACCCGGTCCCTGGGCGGGAATTATCCCGCCCAGCCCAGTTTGAGCTTATTTTTCGAATTTTGAACTTGAAACCGAGCTGTTTGAATTTTGAATTTTATTCTGAAACTTCCGAAGGCCATAACTCCTTCATACGGAGTCCGATTCACGCAAACTCGGACTCTATCTCAAGCAAAATTCTGAGACGAACACAATGGGGGTAACCCGTTTCCCTTAATTCTTTCATTTAAAATTAATTACACTTTAATTTGTGAAGCTTAATGTTATGGAATTCACAGGGTGTTACATTCTCCCCCTCTTAAAAGGATTTCGTCCCCGAAATCTTCAATTTAGGAAGAATGTATATCCTACCATCCAACCGTCCATCTGCTCAACCAACAAACACAGGCGTCCACTGTCCTTAAAAGACTTCTAATGCTTCATGATCATATGCATAGTGTGTGTACATGTCCTTATCTAATGCAGAAATCAGGCGGTCTACCGATTCAGTTGACCTCCTTAATGCGAATCATGTAAGTGTCTTGAATCCATTATGTATGCAAATTTTTCATACTCATAATTCTACATGAGTGCACAACTATTCATACAAATGCGACAACCATATGACAGCATATCAAGTTTCAACCATATACAAATGAGAATACATATATGCATATGCAATATGAAGTGACTAAGCCGATCTAAAACCTCGGGTGTGTGTGTTATGCATCCACGAGCAACCACTAGCAATCACTAGAAACCATTTGCAGCCATCATCCATAACATGTTTTCAAATACATGTTTGCATCCATTTGTTTTCTACCTAAGGAGTTAGGAAAAGGACCGAGGAGATATACCTAAAAAGATAGATAAAGCATAACTTAAGGAAAAAGAGAGATCAAAGATGTACCCTCAAAAAGAAAAGGGTAGGCAGCGCGTATTCTGTCCTCAGTTTCCCAAGTCGCGTCTTCCTCGGCGTCGTTCCACTGAACTTTAACTCGCGGTTGCGTAGCTTTTTCACTTCAGTTCCTAAGATGCGGTTTGGAACTCTCCTCACAGTTGCTTCACGTTCCACTTTGGCTTCTTCTAGAATGCTAGGTTCCACAACTTCCGCAGACTCATGCAAACACTTCAGGAGGTGAGAAACATGAAAGATGTTGTGAACTCCGGCCAGTCTCTTAGGTAGCTCTAATCTATAGGCTATCTTTCCAACCTTCTCGATGATAGGAAACGACCCTACAAATCTTGGTGCTAACTTTCCTGTGGATCCAAAGTGAACGATGTTCCTTAAAGGAGATAGCTTAAGGAAAACCCTGTCCCCAACCTCAAACTCAAGGTCGGTCCTTCTCTTGTCTGCGTAGGATTTTTGTCTATCCTGGGTTGTCTTCATCCTTCTTCGTATTAAGTCCACTTTCTCTTATGTCTCTCTGATCATGTCTAGCCCAAGTACAAGCTTATCTGTAGACTCCCACCAACAGGTTAGTGATTTGCACGGTCTTCCATACAAGGCTTCAAAGGGTGCCATGCCTATGGTAGCTTGGTAGCTATTGTTGTAGGCAAATTCCACTAAAGGAAGGTGATCCTCCCATATCCCTCCAAAGTCAAGATCGCAAAGTCTTAAAAGATCCTCTAGAACTCTATTCACCCTTTCCGTCTGGCCATCGGTTTGGGGGTGATAGGCCGTGATCAAACATAACTGTGTGCCTACGGCTTCTTGCAGACTCCGCCAAAACTCGCTTGTGAAGATTGGGTCTCGGTCACTAACAATACTGGAGGGTATCCTATGGAGTCAAACTATCTCCCCAAGGTAAAGAGACGCTAAAGATGAGGCAGTCCTTCTACTCTTGACAGGTAAAAAGTGGGCGCTTTTTGTAAGCCTATCCACTATTACCCAAATGCTAGTATTACCCCTTCTTGACCTAGGCAGCCCATCAACGAAGTCCATTGAATTACTATCCCACTTCCACTGGGGAACCTTTAGAGGATGAAGCAGTCCTCCAGGCTTCTTCTGTTCTGCCTTGACCTGTTGGCATATCATACACTTAGAAAAGAAATCTGCTACGTCCGTCTTCATGCCGCTCCAAAAGAAAACTCTGTTTATGTCCTCGTACATTTTGTCTCCGCCTGGGTGTATTGTCATCTTGGAATGATGTGCTTCCTCAAGAACCTTCTTTACCAACTCCCTTGCCTGTGGGACGCATAGTCTTCCATCGCGTCTCAGCCAGCCTTTATCATCGATAGAGTACCTATTGAGGTGACTAGAAGTCTCACCCCTAATTAGCTTATCAACCACTTCAACAAGCTGAGGGTCTTCACATTGTGCAATCCCTATTGTATCCAAAAGAGTAGGGCGCACTTCAAGAGATGCTAACAAACCCGGTACGAAATCAGAGGAGGGCCTAAAGTTAAAACTGGCTATATACTCCAAGCTTTTCCTTTCTACAAAGAGCGGGCTTAGGGTAAACTTCTTTCTGCTTAAGGCGTCTGCTACTACATTGCCCTTGCCCGGAGTATAGGAAATCTCAAAGTCATACGAGGCAAGAAACTCCATCCATCTCTGTTGCCTTAAGTTATGATTTTTCTGCGAGAAAAGATATTTCAACGATTTATGGTCAGTATACAGTTCAAACTTCTCACCTAGGAGATAATGGCGCCAAGACTTAAGAACAAAGACAATGGCAGCTAACTCAAGATCATGGGTTGGGTAGTTCTTTTCATGAACTTTAATTTGCCTTCCACCATAAGCTACTACCCTCCATTCTTGCATCAAAGCAGCGCCTAGCCCCGTCCTGCATGCATTTGTGTATACTGTGAACATCTTGCTTCCATCTGGCAGAGTCAGAACTGGGGCTGTTGTAAGAGCCATTTTCAAGCGTTGGAAAGCAAACCCGCAATCCAAGTCCCAAGAGAACACTAGATTCTTCTTTGTTAGCCTTTTGAGTGGAGCTGAGATTTTTGCAAAATCCCTAATGAACTTACGGTAGAAACCCGCCATCCCTAGAAAACTTTTGACTTCGGTTGCGTTCTTTGGTGCCTTCCAATCTTGCACCGCAACTACTTTCGCGGGGTCCACGGCCAACCCTTCTTTAGAGACTATATGCCCCAGAAATCTTACTACTTTTCTCCAAAAGTGGCACTTGGAGAATTTGGCTTTTAGCTGATGTGCACGGAGAGTATCCATGATTTCTTTCAGATGCTGAGCATGTTCTTCCTCATTCTTTGAGAAGATCAAGATATCGTCTACGAAGACCACCACGAACTTATTGAGGAATTCTCTGAACACCCTGCTCATCAGGTCTACGAAATAAGCGGGTGCGTTCGTCAAACTGAAAGGCATGACAAGCCACTCGAAGAAACCGTCTGAGGTTCTGAACGTCGTTTTACCAATGCTATCTTCAGCTACCCTTAGCTGATGGAACCCAGTAGCTAAATCAAGTTGGGAGAAGACCGATGCACCTACAAGATGATCAAACAAATCGTCTATACGGCGAAGCAGATGTCTATTCTTCTTCGTCAGCTTGTTTAGCTCCCTATAGTTCACACAAAGACGTAGTGAACCATCTGCTTTGGTGGCGAACACCACTGGAGCACCCCATTCCGAGATACTCCTTCTTATAAACCCCTTCTCGAGAAGCTCCTTAACTTGCTTACTGAGCTCCTTTCTCTCCTTTGGAGCCATGTGTCTAACAGGCAGAGCTATAGGCTTTGCATTATCAACAAGATATATGCGAAAGTCTATTTCCCGCTTCGGCGGTAAGCCTTTCACCTCTTCAAAGACATCTGGATATTCCCGGACTACTCTAACCGACTGCAAATTCTCAACAGAAGCGTCAAGCGACTCTAGATAACTAAGCATAACAGCATTCAAGGGATTACAAGAAATTTCTAGAGTGTTACCAAGCCGAGTCAAGAGCCTAACCTCTCTTTTCTCACAATCAAGAATGACACCATTACTGGACAACCAGTCCATGCCTAAGATCAGTCCATACCCTGAGAAACCCAAAACAAAGGCACTACATCTAAATTCAACACTTAGAATAGAGATTTTCAAATCCAAGCAAACCATCGACAAATAAGCCGAGCCCCCAATTGGATTTGAAACAACCAAGAGATCTTCTACCATACTAGTTTCTAGGTGCAGCGATTCTACTAAAGCAGATGAAATAAAGGAGTGTGATGCACCAGAATCAAAGAGAGTGCGAACTGGATGGTCATACAGATAAACTAAGCTTTCATAAGTCACTCCCGTGGATACATGAGTCATAGCAAGGCTGTGTAGAGGCTCATTCAGACCTTTGACGAAGCGGGGCGCCTTCTTGTGTTGGGTGTTTACTAAGTCCAACCCAAATCTGGCCAGCTGATTAAACCGATTAACGTACTTCCTGATTGTCATACTTCCCTGTTTCAGAGTTAGGAACTTCTCCATTTGAAGGCTTCTTTCAGCTTGGGAGAGGAATTTCATCTCAAATCTTGTCCTGAAATCTTCCCATGTTTCCACTACCCTCTGAGCATTGGTAATCTCCCACCAATAGGAAGCTTAATCTTTATGCAACCACACTGCTAGCTGTATCTTTTGCCTGTCATCAACTCCGAAGATGACAAACAGATCCTCGGTCTCCTTTAGCCAGTTTCTTGCTCCTACAAAGGACTCTGTCCCATAAAAGTCTTTTCCACCCATAGCCTTGAAGTCTCTACATGTTTTTGCGAAGGCATTTCCACGAGGAGGAGGAGGAACCGCGGCCATTGGAGGGGGAATGTCTACTAGGCCCGCGCCACTGGCCCTTGCTTCTAAGTACCTCCTAAACCAGCCGGGTATCGGTACTCCTTCTGGAAGGTTAAGGTCTCCAGACATGATGAAACAAAAAGGAAAGATTCAAAACGAAGAATAGAGAGAGAGACAATGCACATGGCTTTGGGGGATTATGCCTTTTTAAAAAAATATAACATTTTTTTCTTGAAAAGTGCTTCTTTAAACTTCCTTTTGAAAACAATTCAAAAAAAAATCTTATCTGGTAAACCTATGCTCTGATACCAAGCGAAACACCCCACCTCCGTTAAGGTCACTCACTAAGGGAATGCCTTAACTTTGGTGTAGGTTTAGAAGTAAAAGTCACAGATAAACACAAGACAGATATAAACACAAATATTTTAAACAGCGGGAAACAAACAGGCTTTTATTTCATCAATACGTGTTCATACAAAACATTTCCATAATTGTCTCAAAATACTTTCGACATTACAACCTCATTACTGTCTTGATTATTAAAGAAGCATAAAACATAAATAAAGTAACAAAAATCCCCATAGTGATAGCCAAAGCCATAATCCGAGCAAAAGAGATCCAAACCATACATCTACGGTCTTGAAGCTTGCAAAGAGTCTGACTAAGCTGGGTTATTTCCTCCCTGCGGACCAGGGGGGACGAAAGAAAAGAAGGCGAAAAGAAAATAGAGTCAGACATAAAGCCTGAGTAAATCTAGTGACTCTTCAGTATGTGAATAAGAGAAAGGGCATGATAGATATAAACTGAAAACAGGAAAGTATCACAAGCTAAGGAAGTGTAGTTTAGAATCGAATGTACTATCGCACCCACACTATATCTCTGCACCTACTTGAGCTTATTCTAACTGGCACCCCATGCTGAGGGTGAAGTGATCCCAATTTTCTAAAGATCGGCTCCTACTCGCATAAACATATGTGTTATACGACCCCTAAGAATTGTAGATATCTATGCTGGTCCCACCATGGGGTGTATTAAGACCCATGGTGGCGGCCCCGACACAATTCTAGAATACATAGGTTATACTACTGGTGCCCCAATGCCCTGTTTGTCTGCTCCGGAGTGTGTGCACGCCCGCACCCCGTTAGAACCTACACTGTGCACCCACCGCCGTCATTTTTGACTGCTTACAATCAGCCAAGTAATCGTGCCACACCCTGCCTAGTTTCAGTGTACCATGATACCTAACTTGGGTTACTGCTGAAACGGGTCCCTCGTTACTAGGGTTTTCTAGTCAAACATGTTAAGTGGTTAAGTGTCTGTATTTACCTAACCTCACCCATCAGTTCTTGTTAACATGTTGAATTTGGTTAAGTGTTTTTAGTTGACTTAACCCTACCATCTGTCCTCAGCCTCTTAAAGCACCGACCACTCACATTAGACAGATATTGCTACGGTTACTGGATGTGCCGATCGGTTCCGGGCAGGTTTACACCGTAGCTCAGTCTAACCTCGGGTCCTTATTGGGCTCAATGCTTAACCACCCACATTGGATAGGTATTGTTGTGACTACTGGACAGCCGGGCGGGTCCGGGCAGGTTTACGTCAAAACTCAATCCAACCTCGGGTTAAGCATACCGTGTTTTCTAAATTTACATATTTTATCACTTCCCAATTTTATATGTAAATGTCATGTCCTTTATTCTTGGGTATAATAATTCATACCACTTAAATGTCATTGTCGTTGGCATGTGCCAAACATGCCAACATATATTTTACATGTTTTACACCCAACGTTATTACCCCCGTTTGTACGTTCTCAACATTGTAACAAATGTTGGGCTCGACACAATTCAGCCTAACTTTATAAACGCGAGAAAAGAGGAAATCAAGAACATGTAATATTTTACAATACATAAAGATGTGTGGCGCATGAACTTGCAATTTAGCGATTCAACTAACATAAATTATGGGTCATGTGAACTTGCATTCCAATCAGAGTATAACTAAGTAGGTGTCATATGAAATGGCATAGTTAAGGCTTATACAAACTTGGGTTTAAACATGTTTAACTTGGCATAATGTCAACAACAAAACTTACATGTTGTATATTCACCAAAATGTCCAATTTTAACATCTAATCATATAGCCTATTTCAACATGAAACTTGCATAGTTTATGTAACCCAAACGGTACTTAACATAGATCCAATTATACTTGCAAATAAACATAAGAATGTGTTCCTAGATTTTGAGTCATGTAGGCATAAAAGGTCTCAATTCTAGAACATGTTTACATAAGCCTTAATTTAGACTTAGAGAATGTATATAGTACACGCCATAGACATAAACATAAAGGGATCAAATTCTAGTTTTTGCCACAAACTTGCAAGTGCTATTATTTTCATATACAAATGTCCAATAGGCTTGCATCAATCAATTTATGCCACAAATATCAATACACAAGTCATGGCAGAATTATTACAATACATAGAATTCATATCTTTATTATACAATAACACAATTCTATTTTCATTTACATCGAATCACATCACAATTTTATTCATATTCTGAAAGATCACTATACTTACAGCGAATGCAGAATCTTGAATTCTGGATTCTGAGTTCTGAAATTGAGATGTGTTCCTTTGGGTAGATTAATGTTGCGTTGATTAATTTGATTAAGCTTTAGTTCTCTTCTTAATTTGATTCGTCCCTAAGCTCCTTTCCCTTGACAGCTGCGCTCAATTCCTTCCCGGTAGCATGACGACTCCAATCTTATTTTTTCTGTGAGTTTTAGTTGAGACTTAGGGTGTATATATAGATTTTTAGATTGTTTTGAGCCGTCAGATGAAGACAGGAGGAATCTAGACCATACAAAGTCCAAAGTGCCAATCAGGAGGTGACACGTCAGTCCCAATGAGACACCGAGCCACAGAAATTCGAGCCAGAGCCAGACCCAGCCAGCCAGGTCGACCAGGTAGGTCGACTGGCAGGTCGACACCCAAGTCGACACTATGGTCGACCTGGGGGTGATCAGGTCGACACCATGGTCGACCCTATGGTCGACCTGGTCCCTGGGCGGGAATTTTCCCGCCCAGCCCAGTTTGAGCTTATTTTTCGAATTTTGAACTTGAAACCGAGCTGTTGGAATTTTAAATTTTATTCTGAAACTTCCGAAGGTCATAACTCCTTCATACGGAGCCCGATTCACGCAAACTCGGACTCTATCTCAAGAACAATTCCGAGACGAACACAATGGCGTAACCCATTTCCCTTAATTCTTTCATTTAAAATTAATTACACTTTAATTTGCGAAGCTTAATGTTATAGAATTCACGGGGTGTTACATTCTCCCCCTCTTAAAAGGATTTCGTCCCCGAAATCTTCAATTTAGGAAGAATGTTTATCCTACCATCCAACCGTCCATCTACTCAACCAACAAACACAGGCATCCACTGTCCTTAAAAGACTTCTAATGCTTCATGATCATATGCATAGTGTGTGTACATGTTCTTATCTAATGCAGAAATCAGGAGGTCTACTGATTCAGTTGACCTCCTTAATGCGAATCATGTAAGTGTCATGAATCCATTATGTATGCTAAATTTTCCTACTCATAATTCTACATGAGTGCACAACTATTCATACAAATGCGACAACCATATGACAGCATATCAAGTTTCAACCATATACAAATGAAAATACATATATGCATATGCAATATGAAGTGACTGAGCCGATCTAATACCTCGGGTGTGTGTGTTATGCATCCACGAGCAACCACTAGCAATCACTAGCAACCATTTGCAGCCATCATCCATAACATGTTTTCAAATACATGTTTGCATCAATTTGTTTTCTACCTAAGGAGTTAGGAAAAGGACCGAGGAGATATACCTAAAAAGATAGATAAAGCATAACTTAAGGAAAAAGAGAGATCAAAGATGTACCCTCAAAAAGAAAAGGGTAGGCAGCGCGTATTCTGTCCTCAGTTAACCAAGTCGCGTCTTCCTCGACGTCGCTCCACTGAACTTTAACGAGTTTGACTTCGCGGTTGCGTAGCTTTTTCACTTCAGTTCCTAAGATGCGGGTTGGAACTCTCCTCACAGTTGCTTCACGTTCCACTTCGGCTTCTTCAAGAATGCTAGGTTCCACCACTTCCGCAGACTCATGCAAACACTTCCGGAGGTGAGAAACATGAAAGACATTGTGAACTCCGACCAGTCTCTCAGGTATCTCTAATCTATAGGCTATCTTTCCAACCTTCTCGATGATAGGAAACGGCCCTACAAATCTTGGTGCTAACTTTCCTGTGGATCCAAAGCGAACGATGTTCCTTAAAGGAGATACATTAAGGAAAACCCTGTCCCCAACCTCAAACTCAAGGTCGGTCCTTCTCTTGTCTACGTAGGATTTTTGTCTATCCTAGGCTGTCTTCATCCTTCTTCGTATTAAGTCCACTTTCTCTAAGGTCTCTCTGATCATGTCTGGCCCAAGTATAAGCTTGTCTGTAGACTCCCACCAACAGGTTGGTGATTTGCACGGTCTTCCATACAAGGCTTCGAAGGGTGCCATGCCTATGGTAGCTTGGTAGCTATTGTTGTAGGCAAATTCCACTAAAGGAAGGTGATCCTCCCATGTCCCTCCAAAGTCAAGAACGCAAAGTCTTAAAAGATCCTCTAGAACTCTATTCACCCTTTCCGTCTGGCCATCGGTTTGGGGGTGATAGGCCGTGCTCAAACATAACTGTGTGCCTACGGCTTCTTGCAGACTCTGCCAAAACTCGCTTGTGAAGATTGAGTCTCGGTCACTAACAATGCTGGATGGTATCCCATGGAGTCGAACTATCTCCCTAAGGTAAAGAGACGCTAAAGATGAGGTAGTCCTTCTACTCTTGACAGGTAAAAAGTGGGCGCTTTTTGTAAGCCTATCCACTATTACCCAAATGCTAGTATTGCCACTTCTTGACCTAGGCAGCCCATCAACGAAGTCCAATGAAATACTATCCCACTTCCACTGGGGAACCTCTAGAGGATGAAGCAGTCCTCCAGGCTTCTTCTGTTCCGCCTTGACCTGTTGGCATATCATACACTTAGAAAAGAAATCTGCCACGTCCTTCTTCATGCCGCTCCAAAAGAAAACTCTGTTTATGTCCTCGTACATTTTGTCTCCGCCTGGGTGTATTGTCATCTTGGAATGATGTGCTTTCTCAAGAACCTTCTTTACCAACTCCCTTGCTTGTGGTACGCATAGTCTTCCATCGCGTCTCAGCCAGCCTTTATCATCGATAGAGTACCTATTGAGGTGACTAGAAGTCTCACCCCTAATTAGCTTATCAACCACTTCAACTAGCTGAGGGTCTTCACGTTGTGCAGTCCCTATTGTATCCAAAAGAGTAGGGCGCACTTCAAGAGATGCTAACAAACCCGGTACGAAATCAGAGGAGGGCCTAAAGTTAAAACTGGCTATATACTCCAAGCTTTGCCTTTCTACAAAGAGCGGGCTTAGGGTCAACTTCTTTTTGCTCAAGGCGTCTGCTACTACATTGCCATTGCCCGGAGTATAGGAAATCTCAAAGTCATACGAGGCAAGAACCTCCATCCATCTCTGTTGCCTTAAGTTAAGATCTTTCTGCGAGAAAAGATATTTCAAAGATTTATGGCCAGTATACAGTTCAAACTCTTACCTAGGAGATAATGGCGCCAAGACTTAAGTGCAAAGACAATGGCGGCTAACTCAAGATCGTGGGTTGGGTAGTTCTTTTCATGAAATTTCAATTGCCTTCCACCATAAGCTACTACCCTTCCTTCTTGCATCAAAACAGCGCCTAGCCCCGTCCCGCATGCATCTGTGTATACTGTGAACATCTTGCTTCCATCTGGAAGAGTCAGAACTGGGGCTGTTGTAAGAGCCCTTTTCAAGCGTTGGAAAGCAAACCCGCAATCCAAGTCCCGAGAGAACACTAGATTCTTCTTTGTTAGCCTTGTGAGTGGAGCTGAGATTTTTGCAAAATCCCTAATGAAATTACGGTAGAAACCCGCCAGCCCTAGAAAACTTCTGACTTCGGTTGCGTTCTTTGGTGCCTTCCAATCTTGCACCGCAACTATTATCGCGGGGTCCACGACCAACCCTTGGACAATATATGCCCCAGAAATCTTACTTCTTTTCTCCAAAAGTGGCACTTGGAGAATTTGGCTTTTAGCTGATGTGCGCGGAGAGTATCCATGATCTCTTTCAGATGCTGAGCATGTTCTTCCTCATTCTTTGAGAAGATTAAGATATCGTCTACGAAGACCACCACGAACTTATTGAGGAATTCTCTGAACACCCTGCTCATCAGGTCTACGAAATAAGTCGGTGCGTTCGTCAAACCGAAAGGCATGACAAGCCACTCGAAGAAACCGTCTGGGGTTCTAAACGCCGTTTTATCAATGCTATCTCCAGCTACCCTTAGCTGATGGAACCCAGTAGCTAAATCAAGTTAGGAGAAGACAGACGCACCTACAAGCTGATCAAACAAATCGTCTATACGGGGTAGCGGATGTCTATTCTTCTTAGTCAGCTTGTTTAGCTCCCTAAAGTCCACACAAAGACGTAGTGAACCATCTGCTTTAGTGGCGAACACCACTGGAGCACCCCATTCCTAGATACTCCTTCTTATAAACCCCTTCTCAAGAAGCTCCTTAACTTGCTTACTGAGCTCCATTCTCTCCTTTGGAGCCATGTGTCTAACAGGCAGAGCTACAGGCTTTGCATTATCAACAAGATATATGCAGAAGTCTATTTCCCGCTTAGGAGGTACGCCTTTCACCTCTTCAAAGACATCCAGATATTCCCGGACTACTCTAACCGACTGCAAATTCTCAACAGAAGCGTCATGCGACTCTAGATAACTAAGCATAACATCATTCAAGGGATTACAAGAAATTTCTAGAGTGTTACCGAGCCGAGTCAAGAGCCTAACCACTCTTCTCTCACAATCAAGAATGGCACCATTACTGGACAACCAGTCCATGCCTAAGATCAGTCCATACCCTGAGAAGCCCATAACAAAGGCACTACATCTAAATTCAACACTTAGAATAGAGATTTTCAAATCCAAGCAAACCATCGATAAATAAGCCGAGCCCCCAATTGGATTTGAAACAACCAAGGGATCTTCTACCATACTAGTGTCTAGGTGCAGGGATTCTACTAAAGCAGATGAAATAAAGGAGTGTGATGCACCAGAATCAAAGAGAGTGTGAACAAGACGGTCATACAGATAAACTAAGCTTTCATAAGTCGCTCCCGTGGATACATGAGTCATAGCAAGGCTGTGTAGAGGCTCATTCAAACCTTTGATGAAGCGGAGCGCCTTCTTGTGTTGGGTGTTTACTAAGTCCAACCCAAATCTGGCCAGCTGATTAAACCGATTAACGTACTCCCTGATTGTCATACTTCCCTGTTTCAGAGTTAGGAACTTCTCCATTTGAAGGCTTCTTTCAGCTTGGGAGAGGAATTTCATCTCAAATCTTGTCCTGAATTCTTCCCATGTTTCCACTGCCCTCTGAGCATTGGTAATCTCCCACCAATAGGAAGCTTCATCTTTAAGCAACCACACTGCTATCTGTATCTTTTGCCTGTCATCAACTCCGAAGATGACAAACAGATCCTCGGTCTCCTTTAGCCAGTTTCTTGCTCCTACAAAGGACTCTGTCCCATAAAAGTCTTTTCCACCCATAGCCTTGAAGTCTCTACATGTTTTTGCGAAGGCATTTCCACAAGGAGGAGGATGAGGAGGAACCACGACCAATGGAGGAGGAATGTCTACTGGGCCCGCGCCATTGGCCCTTGCTTCTAAGTACCTCCTAAACCAGCCGGGTATCGGTACTCCTTCTGGAAGGTTAAGGTCTCAAGACATGCTGAAACAGAAAGGAAAGATTCAAAACGAAGGATAGAGAGAGAGACAGTGCACATGGCTTTAGGGGATTATGCCTTTTTTTTAAAAATATAACATTTTTTTCTTGAAAAGTGCTTCTTTAAACTTCCTTTTGAAAACAATTCAAAAAAAAAATTATCTTATCTTGTAAACCTATGCTCTGATACAAAGTGAAACACCCCACCTCCGTTAAGGTCACTCACAAAGGGAATTCCTTTACTTTGGTGGAGGTTTATAAGTAAAAGTCACAGATAAACACAAGACAAATATAAACACAAATATTTTAAACAGCGGAAAACAAACAGGCTTTTATTTCATCAATACGTGTTCATACAAAACATTTCCATAATTGCCTCAAAATACTTCCAACATTAGAACCTCATTACTATCTTGATTATTAAAGAAACATAAAACATAAATAAAGTAACAAAAATCCCCATAGTGATATCCAAAGCCATAATCCGAGCAAAAGAGATCCAAACCATACATTTACGGTCTTGAAGCTTGCAAAGAGTCTAACTAAGCTGGGTTGTTTCCTCCCTGGGGACCGGGCGGGGGGGGGGGGGGGAGGGGGGGGGACGAAAGAAAAGAAGACTAAAAGAAAATAGAGTCAGACATAAAGCCTGAGTAAATCTAGTGACTCTTCAGTATGTGAATAAGAGAAAGGGCATGATAGATATAAACTGAAAACAGGAATGTATCACAAGCTAAGGAAGTGTAGTTTAGAATCGAATGTACTATCGCACCCACACTATATCTCTGCACCTACTTGAGCTTATTCTAACTGGCACCCCATGCTGAGGGTGAAGTGATCCCCATTTTCTAAAGATCGGCTCCTACTCGCATAAACATATGTATCATACGACCCCCAAGAATTGTAGATATCTATGCCGGTCCCAGCATGGGGTGTATCAAGACACATGGTGGCGGCCCCGACACAATTCTAAAATACATAGGTTATACTACTGGTGCCCCAATGCCCTGTTTGTCTGCTACGGAGTTTGTGCACACCCGCACCCCGTTAGAACCTACATTGTGCACCCACCGCCGTTGTTTTTTACTGCTTACAATCAGCTCAGTAATCGTGCCACACCCTGCCTAGTTTCAGTGTACCATGATACCTAACTTGGGTTACTGCTGAAACGGGTCCCTCGTTACCATAGTTTTCTAGTCAAACATGTTAAGTGGTTAAGTGTCTATATTTACATAACCTCATCCATCAATTCTTGTTAACATGTTGAATTTGGTTAAGTGTTTTTAGTTGACTTAACCCTACCATCTGTCCTCAGCCTCTTAAAGCACCGAACACTCACATTAGACAGATATTGCTACGGTTACTGGACGTGCCGGTTGGTTCCGGGCAAGTTTACACCGTAGCTAAATCTAACCTCGGGTCCTTATTGGGCTCAATGCTTAACCACCCACATTGGATAGGTATTGTTGTGACTACTGGACAGCCGGGCGGGTCCGGGCAGGTTTACGTCACAACTCAATCCAACCTCGGGTTAAGCATACCGTGTTTTCTAAATTTACATATTTTATCACTTCTCAATTTTTATATGTAAATGTCATGTCCTTTATTCTTGGGTATAACAATTCATACCGCCTAAATGTCATTGTCGTTGGCATGTGCCAAACATGCCAACATATATTTTCCATGTTTTACACCCAACGTTATTACCCCCGTTTGTACGTTCTCAACATTATAACAAATGTTGGGCTTGACACAACTCAGCCCAACTTTATAAACGCAAGAAAAGGGGAAATCAAGAACGTGTAATATTTTACAATACATAAAGGTGTGTGGCGCATGAACTTGCAATTTAGTGATTCAACTAACATAAATTATGGGTCATGTGAACTTGCATTCCAATCAGAGTATAACTAAGTAGGTGTCATATGAAATGGCATAGTTTAGGCTTATACAAACTTGGGTTTAAACATGTTTAACTTGGCATAATGTCAACAACAAAACTAACATGTTGTATATTCACCAAAATGTCCAATTTTAACATCTAATCATATAGCATATTTGAACATGAAACTTGCATAGTTTATGTAACCCAAACGGTACTTAACATAGATCCAATTATACTTGCAAATAAACATAAGAATGTGTTCCTAGATTTTGAGTCATGTAGGCATAAAAGGTCTCAAATCTAGAACATGTTTACATAAGCCTTAATTTAGACTTAGAGAATGTATATAGTCCACGCCATAGACATAAACATAAAGGGATCAAATTCTAGTTTTTGCCACAAACTTGCAAGTGTTATTATTTTCATATACAAATGTCCAATAGGCTTGCATCAATCAATTTATGCCACAAATATCAATACACAAGTCATGACAGAATTATTACAATACATAGAATTCATATCATTATTATATAATAACACAATTCTGTTTTCATTTACATCGAATCACGTCACAGTTTTATTCATATTCTGAAAGATCACTATACTTACAACGAATGCAGAATCTTGAATTCTGGATTCTGAGTTCTGAAATTGAGATGCGTTCCTTTGGGTAGATTAACGTTGCGTTGATTAATTTGATTAAGATTTAGTTCTCTTCTTAATTTAATTCGTCCCTAAGCTCCTTTCCCTTGACGGCTACGCTCAATTCCTTCCCGGCAGCATGACGACTCCAATCTTATTTTTTTGTGTGAGTTTTAGTTGAGACATAGGGTGTATATATAGATTTTTAGATTGTTTTGAGCCATCAGATGAAGATAGGAGGAATCTAGACCATACAAAGTCCAAAGTGCCAATCAAGAGGTGACATGTCATCCCCAATGACACATCGAGCCACAGAAATTCGAGCCAGAGCCAGACCCAGCCAGCTTGGTCGACTGGCAGGTCGACACCCAGGTCGACACTATGGTCGACCTGGGGGTGACCAGGTCGACACCATAGTCGACCCTATGGTCGACCTGGACCCTGGGCAGGAATTTTCCCGCCCAGCCCAGTTTGAGCTTATTTTTCGAATTTTGAACTTGAAACCGAGCTGTTTGAATTTTAAATTTTATTCTGAAACTTCCGAAGGTCATAACTCCTTCATATGGAGTCCGATTCACGCAAACTCGGACTCTATCTCAGGCAGAATTCTGAGACGAACGCAATGGCATAACCCGTTTCCCTTAATTCTTTCATTTAAAATTAATTTCACTTTAATTTTTGAAGCTTAATGTTATAGAATTCATGGGGTGTTACACCTTTTCTCATGCGGTTTCAGTTGCCGACTAGCTTAAGCTACAACCTTACCTCCTTTCATCAATACAGCACCTAGTCCGGTACCACAGGCATATGTGTATACCGTCATCTCTTCATTCCCTTTATGAATGACTAACACTGGTGCACATGTCAACTTTTCCTTTAGACTCTTAAATGCATTCTCGCACTTTTTGTCCCAAACAAAAGCTTGATTTTTCTTGGTCAATTGAGTCAACGGTGCCGCTATCTTGGAGAAGTCTTGGATAAACTTACAATAATATCCAGCCAACCCCAAGAAACTTCTTACGTCTGTTGCATTCTTGGGCATAGACCAATCTTGTATTGTAGCCACCTTTGCAGGGTCCACGACAATACCATTCTCTGAAACAACATGGCCCAAGAATCTCACTTCCCTCCTCCAGAAGTGACACTTAGAAAACTTTGCTTTTAATTGGTGTTTTCTCACCTCCATCACTATCCTCAGATGTTCCTTGTGTTCTTCCTCTGTCCTCGAAAAAACAAAGATATCGTCTATGAACACAAGAACAAACTTATTCAATTGCTCCTAGAATACCCTATTCATAAGATCCACAAAATATGCTGGTGTGTTGGTCAACCCAAATGGCATGACCAACCACTCATAGAATCCAGACGGCGTTCGAAAGACCGTTTTAGCTATACTCTAAGCTTCCACCCTAAGCTGATGAAAACTGCGAGATCCAACTGGGAGAACACTCTTGCACCACTCAACTGATCAAACAAATCATCTATCCGCGGTAGAGGACACTTATTCTTCCTCGCCACCTTATTCAACTCGCGGTAGTCCACACACAATCGAAGTGAACCATCTGCCTTGGTAGCAAATAAAACTGGTGCTCCCCACTTAGAAACACTTCTTCTGATAAATCCCTTCTTCAACAGATAGCTTACTTGCACCCCGAGCTCTCTGTGCTCCCTTGGCGCCATACGACGAAGTGGCATCACTATAGGTCTGGCACCTTTCACTAAATCAATACGGAACCCAGTCTCTCGGTGTGGTGGAAGTCCGGTCACTTCCTCGAAGACGTCCGGATACTGACCAGCCATGGGCACATCTGACAATTCATCATGCGGGATGTCGAGGGAATTTAGAAACTAGCCATTACCCCATCACTAGGTAGACCACCAAACACTACCCTCAGCCCATCATCCGCTTTAACTGTCACCAAAAAGCCCTCACTGTCTACCACCACCCCGTATCTTTAGAGCCAATCGACTCCCAAAATAAAGCCAAACCTAGTAAAGCCCAAAACAAAGCAATCACAAACAAACATACATCCATGACTCGATAAGATTACATTATGACAAATCATACAAAGGCTAGTCGAACCACCAATCGGGTTCGTCACTGCTAAAGGTCTATCGACTATCTCGGGTTCCAATCCCAACCTATCTATCTGGTCACTAGATATGAAGGAACGGGAAGCTCTGGTATCAAACAATACTCATAGGAACATCATAAATAGAAAGAATACCTTAAATGACGACATTCTTTCCTTTCTCCACCATGGTTGAGGCATTCGACGAAGAAGAAACGACATTAAAAGCATATGCTTTCACAATCTGCTTCTCTTTAGGGGGTTGCAGACATTTATCCTTGTGATGTCCCACTTGGCTGTAGTTGAAGCACTTCCTATCCACTCGCTTCGCTCGACATTCTTTAGCATAATGGCCCTTCTTGCCACAACTAAAGCACTCAACATCTTTCTTATTCTTTTTCTTTCGGCCATCCTTGGTCTGATTCTGCTTTCTCTTATTCTAAGAACCATTCTTGCCTCCACCGCTTGCTTGCGGTTTTGGCTCCTCTGCAGATGCAACCTTAGTCTTTGACTTAGGGAATAGACTCTCTGATCTCGAAGCTTTCCCCACAATCGATTCAAACATCTCATCGATATGGTTTATAAGCCTTTCCCCCCAGTACTGATCTAAGCATGTTACGAACTTCTCATTCTTCTTCTCGGGAGTGTCGATAAGAGATAATCCATACTTCGATAAAGTATCGAACTCAGCAATATACTTCGAGACTGCCTTACCATTCTGCTTAAGCTCCAAGAACTTCCTAAACAACTCTGACTTTTGAGCAGCTGGGATAAACTTTTCACTGAATCGGGCCTTAAACTGATCCCATGTAACTTGATCCCCTGGAGTAGCTACCTTAATAGCATTCCAACAATTCATCGCCCGCCCTTGCAGCTGACGGATGCTAGCTTTCTCTTCGTCGCATCCTCAATGCCCAAGTCTTCGAAGATATGCTCACAGCTGTCCAACCAATCCTGAACTTCTGTAGCCAATTCCATTCCGTGGAGTGACTTTCCACCATGACTAGTGTAATTCTTGCATAGCTTGGCGAAATCGGCCTAGGCGCCTGCACCGCTGCACCACCACCGTTTGCATCATTGGGACCTGCTCCTTGTATATTTGTAAGCATCTCTCTCATGCAGTCAGTGAACATCGTCCTCATATCAGGAGCATTCCCATTATTAGCTCCTCTACCAGTACCCCTAGTATATCGGCTCATCGTTCAATCTGTAAGGAGAAAACGATTAACCATCTCTTCAGTGGTGTCAGTGCAGTGCGATATCATCCTTAAATACACTAATAGTATATATATAGCTTTTGAAAACCAAAATATCACAAATACGCGCTCTCATATTCGTACTATCTCTCTCTGGTATCTTCCCTAGGTTAACTACGCAACCTAGAGCTCTGATACCAAATGTGACGGCCCGCCCCGCACCAACCGACATTTCAATGAAAGTGCGTTGTGCCAATGTCCAACCAGCATAGGACAGTCGCCAAAGAAAGGAATGAAGGGAATTTGAACTAGCAAGGAACTTGTAGAATGTCTCATAGTGCATGGAATAAAATATAATAATAACATACTTGACATAAAACAGGCGAGACAGTGCATATGCAGAAAACTAAACCATCATAGCAGCGGAAAATCCAAATACAGCTTATGTTCCACATCATCGTTATTACAACTTTTAAAAGCAAAATAAGAAAGGTACACTACTAATGCCCAAAGTAGTGACCAACAGCGACATAGGGAGAATATATATATATATATATATGTGTGTGTGTGTGTGTGTGTGTGTGTGTGTGTGTGTGTGTGGAAGCCTCCTGCTCGTCTCCGACACAACCACTCGTGCATAGTCACCTGACTTGTCTCTAGTCTGCCCGTTTAAGAGCACCCATAGTAATAAGAAGAGACATAAAACTCTGGGTCAGACAAAAGTCTGGTATGAGCAATAATCAGCAAAACAGAACAATAACAGGTATACTAAACCATACCTGAACCTGGACCTGCAACCAAAGAGTTAGCACAACAAGATGCACAATACTCTAGGGTGACACTAACATATGGTGTAAACATACGGGGGTGGGGATGTGCATGTCATAATGATGGCAAACAATCAAGCATAGCAACCATCCTCACATATCTCACTCAGTGCGTAAAGCATATGATATCCACCACTTTGATCACCCATATCCTTGCTATGATCACTTTGCCCCATAGAGTCATGGTGACTCCATTGCACTAATCCATAGCCACTAGTCCTTGCTATGTCCACTCTGCCCCCATGAAGTCATAACGACTCCGTTGCACTAGCTCATAGCCATGCTACGATCACTCTGCCCTATGGAGTAATAACTACCCTACTGCACTGATATGTAGCCTAACAATCGTCTCTCGGTGGTGAATCAAAGCTATGGATGTCGACAACTCCTTAGCACACGTCCCGCAGCAAAGCCCAAATCATGAAATCAACTCATTGGTTCCCAACTGGATCCTGAGTTCTACTTCCTATTTGGACTACCTTTGCATCTCGAGTTTTGGTCTCCTCCGGATCGGTTCGGAAACAAGCTTCCATTCGGTTCTACACTCTTTCCACCTTCGATTCGGGTCGGATACTTCCTTTGGTCGTAGTCTATGGTGCTCACCAACTCGACTTATGACTACCTACTTCGGATCGGTTCGTGCCTCACAACTTCCCTGGGTCAGATGTGATGCTCCAAGCTAGTCGCAGTGCCACACTGGTTCGATTTGTGATGTCTTCACTCGAACAGGTCATGTCTTGAGCTCCCTCCCATGGCGGTTCGGATCGGGCTTCCTCTCTCGAGCGGTCGGGTCGTGGTGCTCGTTCCAAAGCGTCCGGTCGTGGCTTGTTCCTTCAGGCGGTTCGTGATACTCAAGCTGGAGCGGTTCGGATCGAGGCACATATGTCACGAGCAGATCGGTATGATGCAGCAGTTCTGGGAGGCGGTTCATGAGAAGGGGGTTCCCACAAGTAGGTTGGGTAGCCCTCCACCGATCCTATCCGGTTCCTGCTTCATTTCCTACAACTTTTCTAGTGACTGTTTTATGCCATACAACGGCGTTTTCGACCATTCTAACTGTTCCAATTAATCACAAAGCATACGATACAGTCATAGCAATATATAAAATTGACCACAAACACCAAATCAACAATTTGATATGTCAAAATGGATCAAACATGCCCAAAACCCATATTTTTCCCTTAAACATGTTTAAGCAAACCTAATGATAGGATTAGCAAAACTTAACCAAATTAACCCAAACTTCTAACAAAGGTCTAAAATGGTGTTTAAGAATTTCTAAACATTTTTCTAGAATTTATTAATACATAAATTCGCTAATTAACACTAATTACCCCTAATTAACCATAATTAGTGTAAAAACAATGATAATCACTCACCTTTGCCACAATTAAAACTTTCAGAACTGAAAATCCTCTGATTTGGGTGAATATTGATGTCTAACAGCAGCTCCAGCCTTGCTTTGGTGCTATTTCTCCTTAATTTGATGTTGCTAAGCTTAATCCTTGATTAGAGAGCGATTTGGGATGAAATTAGAAGGTGGAGGCCATTGTTATGGTTTCTAAGAGGTAAATGGCAGTTAGAAAACTGAAATAGAATGAAAACCTAACTCATTTCAGCGTCCCCATAACCCTAATCCCGAAATGGGTTATGGGCCCATTCACTGATCATCTCATTTGGCCTGGTTAAGCAGTTTTTCACCTTCTAAACCTTATTTCAGCCATATCTCCCAAACGGTAAGTCCATTTTTCACGTGTGACCACTCTATGGAAAGATAAACCATCATCCGGATCTAATGGAAGTGGTTTTAGGTCAAAACTCCTTTCTAATCAAAAGTTATGGCCGAAACAAGATCAGCTAGGGGCAAAACGGTCATTTAAAAATCGGCAAAAATCATGAACATGGGAAATGACCCCAATAGTCGTTTCACAAAGTTAGATGACCATACGACTTCGTATGTGAAAGAAATAAATATTCTACGATCCTTCGATGTGCGGGCCGTTACATATAAGGTAAAACCCTATCCTCCGGCTTGCGTTGCATTATGTGATGGGACTTGGGTCTTATAATAGCTTCATTGTTCTTTATTTAGCATTGCGCTAATTGTTTTATGCACTGGTATTCTTGGGAGGAAACCTGTTCCGTGTTATAGGCATGGTCCCTAGATTTACCTAACTTTAAATTAAAGATTAATAACTGTTTTAGTTCTCCCACCAATCACATGACTGACAGGGAGTTTATTGTTTTAACTTAAACTCTTGGTGCCCCCTATTTTCCACACGGGTAGCTAGTAGTTTTGGTTTTGCAGATTTATATTCACAGGATCCTGATCTACAGCTGGAATGATATTCAGAAAGCTCTGTATCCGTATATTCTTTTCAGTTGTGTTTTGTATTATTTTTCCACTGCATTGTAACTTGTAAATCTCTGATATTTATTAAATGTGTAATATTTATTCAAAATCTTTTATATTCTTGTATTCTGATGGAATTGTTGTAATAAGTAATGAAATGTTCTTCTGTTTGTGTTATGATTTGTCGTGTTCCTAAAGCAATCCTTTCTTTCCTTCGCGAGGAAGTACGGGTCGTTACAGTTTGGTATCGAAGCTTTGGTTTACAAAGCTCAAGAACAAGACACATTAGAACCATACGAAAGGATTCATCAGAGATTGGATTAGCAATATCCAATGAGAATGACTCGTTAGAGATGGGATCAGTAGTTTCCTAGCACGAGTGTGAAGAGTATATTTTTTAAAATGATAACAATTTTTGTTTTGAAAATTTAAACCTTATACGTATTTGAATATTTTATTTGTATTAAATTTGGACAATCCAATATATAAAGATTTTGCATATACGCCTTGCAAACGTATATTCGAAGTTTTAATACAGTGGATATATATAGAATTACACTCTAATCGCCCGGCGATGATTTTGATGATTGACTAGTCATCATCAGAGTTTATGTTTGAGTTTCGAAAGTGGGATATCTATATGATTCCAATTGACTGGTGTGAGAACCAAAACTAGATAGAATACATTGTTGTGAATTGTCATCAAAAACATGGATTTTTTGTATATATATATCAAAATTATTAATTTGAAAAGATAATCAACTAATTGATTGCTGATTGTTGATTGTGTTATGTGATTATTCACTTAAACCAACATATGAATGAACAGTACATATAACCAAATTGAACCAAATATTGAATTGAATTGAAAATTGTTTGGAAATTGCATGCATGTACATATATATGTGTGAATAGGTCATTGCAAGGAGGCTAGAGCAGAGGAATAAAATTGTATGCCCGACAAATAGCTACATGTTTACTAATTTATTGGGTTTGGATGATTTTATGAGCCGATAAGCTTTTTCTTTTTCTTTTTGAGATGAGAGGGCCTATGTGGTGGTTTGGGGATTTTCCCGATGCTCCCGTACAAAGGAGGTTATGGTGAAATTTTTCAAAAATTTAGGGTATTAGCCAAATTTTTGAAGAATTGGAAAATTCTTAGAAACTGAAAAGTTGAAGGATGAAAGCCAAACTAAAAGTTGAGTTGGTTTCTAAAACAACTTTCAGCTCCGTTCCTTTTCAGGGAAAAAAAGATTTTAAGTGGGGGAGATTGTAACAACTCGGAAAATCAGAACCAATTTAAATTTTTTATTTTGGCAGTTTTAATGAATTTTGATTATTTAAAATGAATTATTTTAAATAATAACGAAGATAAATTTATTTTGAATAGAATTAGAACATATATATTTATTTGAATCGACGTTAGAATATAAATATTTATTTTTAATTATAAAAGGAATTTGAAAATGGTGCGGTAGTTTGAAAATTCGATTTCAAATTTCCGATGAACGTACAGGATTCAAAATCAACCAGATTGTAGTGAAACAAAAAATATTAGAATCTATTTGAAAATATCTTTCCAAGAATCCGAAAAATCAAAATTCCATAGCGGGATTAAAAAGTTATGCCCAATTGAAAATTCGGAATAGTCGCTATGGAAAATATAGCCCTTAAAAATGGAAATCTTGCAAATGACCTCCGTTTTAGACGAAACAACTTTTGTTGGATCCGGGATGTCAAATTATTGCTAGATTCCAAAATTCATAATTTTTGGAATCAATATGTGAGCGTGGCACAAGAAAACGTGTTTTATCAGTTTTAGTCAATTTCGATCAACCAGAAAATGACCATTTTTTAAATGATCTACAAATTTGATGAAATTAGTTTTGTTAGGACCGCATCGTCAATACAAAGCTAGAAATAATTTTTTGGGAATTTTAAGAGTCAGTATGTGGTCCCGGTAAATTAATATGTGCATTCAAATAGAATATATATTGATTTATATTTTAATTTAAGCAGAAACTGATCGAAATGATAGAATTGGCTAACGAAACATATCCCATTGTGTTCGGAATGGGGGTATTCAGCTGGGGGCAACAGTCGTTGGGTTTGATTTGGTATCCGAATGGAAAAGACCCTATTTTTCAAATTAAATAATATAAAATATATTAATTCTCCCTCATAAAAACCATAGAGCCCCTCGTCAGTTCCTTTTTCCGCCGCCACCCTATGTTATACGGCCAAAATCGCTCCACCGATCTTTGCCATTTATTCCCAAATCCGTGAAGTAATAAACGCTACTCCATGAACAAAAATCAAAGTACTTTGTGTGCTCTTTACTACCATACCCATGTCACCAAAAATCGTTAAGTGTGGAGCTCAAATAGAGGGCTCAAAGTGCCGTTGTTCGGGGTGAAATCGTGGCGAGGTGGGGCCACCGGAGGGGCCGTCGTGCCTGGCGTGCGCAGGTGGAATGTGGGGCTTTGACGTGGTAGGGGGATGAATGTAATAACCCGAAAATCTGGGCCAGTTTAAAATTTTTATTTTGGCAATTTTAGCGAATTTTGATTATTTAAAATGAATTATTTTAAATAAAATCGGCGAGAAATTTATTTTGAATTGAAATCGACGTATATATTTATACGCGTCGTCGTTAGAATATAAATATTTATTTTAAATTATAAATGGAATTGAAAATGGCGCGGTAGTTCGATAATTCGATTTCAAACTTCAATTGAATGTACCGGGTGCAAAACAATCCGGATTTTAGTGAAACCAAAAATAATAGGATCTAATTGTGAATATCTTTCTATCGAATCCGAAAAATCAAGATTTCATAGCGGGAATCAAAAGATATGTCCAGTTGAAAATTCTGAATAGTCGCTATGGAATTCAGGCCCTTAAAAATGGACATTTTGCAAACGACCTCGGATTTCGACGAAACCAGTTCTGTTGGGTCCGTGATGTCAAGTTATTGCTAGATTCCAAATTTCATAATTTTTCGAATCAATATGTGAGCGTGGCAAAGGAAAATGCGTTTGACCATTTTCAGTTGATTTTAATCGACTGGAAATTGGCCATTTTGCAAACGGTCTCAGAATTCATCGAAACTAGTTTTGTTAGGACCGTATCGTCAATACGAAGCTAGAAAATATTTTTCTGGAATTTTTTGAGTTGGTATGTGACCCCGGTAATTCGAAATGTACGTTTAAAATTCAATATAGTGGTTTAAATGTAAATTTAATGGAAACTGATCGAAACGATCGAATTGTCCTACGTGGCATATCCCATTGTATTCGGAATGAGGGTTAAACGCTATGGACGACAGGCGGTGGGCCTCGTTTCGGGGTCGTATGTAAAAGTCAACTTTTTAGGAATTAAAATAATTAAATAATTAAAAATAAAAATTTCCTTTCCCTTCCCCTTAATCCATTCTGCCCCCCCCCCTCCGTTCAAAATGAGATTCAGAAGAAAAAAAATACGAAAAGGGGGAGGACGCGCCTGCCCTAGCGCGCCGCCATCGATGGCGACCTCCCCATCGCCGGAGCCCCACCAAGGCCATCCCCCTCTTCTCGCCGTCCCCCTTCCCCTACAACCCCTCCGTAACCCCAAAACGCGAGCCCCACCCCCCGTCGACTTCATCGACCGCCGCCTGCCCCCTGACCCACATCCGACGCCCACCTCCGTCCAAGCTCGCCGCCCTCCCCTCCTTCTTCTCCTCCGCCACCAACCCCGAGCCCCCCTCGCAGTATCGACCGCCGGCCTGACAGCCCCCCCCTCTGTAAGTTTTTTTTAATGTATTTATTTTATTTTTATTTTATATAAATAGAAGAAAAAAAACTGAATTTTATTTTATTTAAAATCTGAATTTTATTTTGTTTAAAAACGGAATTTTATTTACTTTAAAAACTGGTTTTTATTTATGTTGTAAAGTTAGAAAAATATAATCTTTTATATTGTCGAAAGAAAAATATAATCTTTTATATTGTCGAAAGAAAAATATAATCTTTTATATTATCGAAAGAAAAATATAATCTTTTATATTGTCGAAAGAAAAATATAATCTTTTATATTGTCGAAAGAAAAATATGATTTTTATATATTGAACTTCGAAATAAAAATATGATTTTTATATATTGAACTTCGAAATAAAAATATGATTTTTATATATTGAATAGCGAAGTAAAAATTCGATTTTTACATAGGTAGTGAAAGCGGGCAACGAAGATGAAAAAGGATGCGATGACGACGAAGACTTCTCTAAAAGAAGTGCCGTGGAGCTAGGATAGCTATAAGTGAGAATTTCTCACTCTTCAATTTATTTTCTAGTTATATATATATATATATATATATATATATATATATATATATATATATACTAGGATGCAGACGGTGTTTAGTAGCACCCGACACAATCGTCCATAGACCATGGACTTGTTTGTTTGGCTGTTTGGTTATTGATTGCGATATTGGTTTGAATGTGGTTTGTGGTGTGAAAAAAAATCGAATCGATAAATTGGTTAGGATTAGACGTGCGCCGTTATAAGGCGGAGGAGTAAGGCTAGGTTAGACTCTTACTCCAAATTTTGTGGTTTGCATAACGAAAGTGATTTGATTGATATGGGTATGGCGGTGGCCATTATTAGACCGGGGACAAGGCTAGGCCTTATCCCGTTTCTAGTATCGTGCCGTTATGCCGCGGAAATTTTCTAAAAAAAAAATATGTTAGAAAAATAAAAATATCATTTTATTGAATAAATGAACCGAATAGAATATTCATAGATTGAATAAAATGTTTTATCGTTAAAAATATAATTTTTAACGTGAAGGGGAATAAATAAATATTCATTTACAAACCGGACGGTTTGTTTATGTACACCTATTTGAAGGACATTGATTGGGACGATAAATTTTACACATCGCCCAACCGCACAAATAAAATATGTGTTTGATTGTTTGAAACCCTACACGGGTGTTGGGATGACATTTGAAGTCCACTCATCCTGATTGATTAAATATGTCAATCGATTGATCGACAGGCTGTTATAAGCATTAGATATCTATATTTGATGCTCATACGGTGTAGTGCACTTTGGTTGATGGTTGATTATTTATCATTGCTATTATATACATGTGTTGTATGAAAATCCATATAATTCACTTTATATGGTAATTGATTGGGCCTCATTCCAGTTTTAAAATAGAAATATTTGAAATAGAAATATTCGAAATGGAATATTTGAAAATATAAATATATGAAGCCGTGTTGATTAGATTGACGCCATTTTGACGTGAACGATATTTATATCGATTTTATTCATTTTATAATGAATATCGAAAGTGATTTCAAAATCTGATATTTTGAAAAGAATTGAATGTAAATGAATTCGAATTGGAATTGAAATTGAATAAATTTGAAATTGAATAGATTTGAAATTCGAACTATATTGAAACGAATTGAATATAAAACGATTTCGAAATGAATTGAATTGAAAACGATTTCGAAATGAATTGAATTGAAAACGATTTCAAAATGAATTGAATTGAAAACGATTTCGAAATGAAGTGAATTGAAAACGATTTCGAAATGAAGTGAATTGAAAACCATTTCGAAATGAAGTGAATTGAAAACGATTTCGAAATGAATTGAATTGAAAACGAATTCAAAGTGAATTGAAAACGAATTCAAAGTGAATTGAAAACGATTTCGAAATGAAGTGAATTGAAAACGATTTCGAAATGAAGTGAATTGAAAACGATTTCGAAATGAAGTGAATTGAAAACGATTTCGAAATGAATTGAATTGAAAACGATTTCGAAATGAATTGAATTGAAAACGATTTCGAAATGAATTGAATTGAAAACGAATTCAAATTGAATTGAAATTTGAATTGAATAGAAATGAATTTTAAAACGAATCTATAAAGAAGAATTCAATTTTGATTTGAATTGAAAAGGAAGTTGAAAATGTTTTTGAAACAAATTCAAAACTATTTATATAATTCGTTTTAAATAGAAATCGATGAAATATATATTATATATATTATATATATAATATAATGGCCTGAATAGAACACGCCGCGCCGCGGCAGTTCGTGAATTTCGACCATTTATTTCAGAAGGACATTACGGGAGATCCGACCGTCGGATTCTCCTAAAACCGGAACCGTTGGGTTCGTATCGAAAAGAGCTTTCTAATGAATATTAGAAATTCAAAATCTAACGGTTGGATTTGGAGATACGTCCAAATCAAATTTGAAAAAGGTCGCTGTAAGTGCAGTTCGATGGCCGTTGAGGGAAATCGACTGTACGGGCCTTGATAAAATTATTAAAAATAGTAATAATTTGTGTAAAACCATAAGAAATGATTTAGAAGGATTTGGGATGAAAAACTCCATATTTGAAAAGATAAAAATAGATTTTTATCGAAATGAACTAGTTTTGAACTAGAAATATAATTCTATTTATTTTTAAATAAATAAATTGAATTCGAAAAGGGTTTTAAAAATAACCAAAATTTCCAATGATTGCATTGGAGTGGATTTGAATCGAAATTGTCTTCGGAATATTTCGATGTTGGAATTCGTGATTATACAGGTGTTGTTATGGAAATTTGAAAGATATATATTTATATCGTTATTTCCAATACGACATTTGTTAATCGTAGGATTTGATATTGAATATAAGCCGATATATTTTCTATTCAGAGCCTTGTATTGAATATCAAATGTGATTTGGGTTTGCCGTGAATGGTGTCTTCATTAACACTGTTCTTGAACCCAGTTGAGAAAAGATTAAATCTTTTTATTTAGATTTAATGAAGTGTACCAATTAAATAATATTTAATTGGAATTGAATTGATATTGATTTTTGGGTTTATCGTGAACAGTATTTTAAATAACACTCGTTCTTTAACCCGATAATTAATGGAATGTGATTTTGGGTTTATCGTGAACTGTGTTTTAAATGACACTGATTCTTTAACCCAGTTAGAGATTAAAACTAAGTGGAGTTTTAATGAATCTTTAATTAGATTGAAAAGATCGAGAATGGAGTATCACCAGTTTTGCTCCAGGCGTTAGTTAAATCTTTAATTAGATTTGAACGTGAAATGGTAATTGAATTTACCGATAACACCGTGGTGTTAGATATGAAGTATAACTAGTTTTACTTCATGGGATGAATAGGTTGGGATTGGGAAATAAAATAAATGATTACTTCGGTGTGGTTCGCTAATCCCGACTAGTTTGAATTGATATTCAAAGGAGATTAAAGAATAAATTTAAAGAATTTATCTTGGATAAAATTTTTGGGAACTTTTCCCAAAGTATAGGAAATTTTGAATAAAAGAATATTCTGAATTGGAATGAGGCGTATGTTGTGTTTGTGTAACACTTTTATAATATATACGCGAGTTATTCAGAAAGACCGGGTTTATCCCATTCTGAATAACTGATTCGACGTGGTGTCGAAGATGAAGACGGTGGTCGAAGACCGGAGGTCTTCACGTCGTTTGGGTGATTACTGATGATCTTGATTGGGCTGTACACCCAAGAAGATGGAAACAGTTGGTGATCGTCCAGACGTACTTGGAGATCGATGGATATGCGGGGTACTAGGTGCCTCCGGTTTCGTTCAGACCCAGAACGGACTTGTAAATGGACTGTGTGTCTGACATTGGATTTTAGTCCGTGTGATTGATCTCTATTAAATATATATCTGTTTGGCGGCGGAGAATTTATTCTTTTGCTTAACGCCCTTCTCTGAGATGTACGAGCTCAGGGGTTATATATTGATGGATATCAAACGCATGGAGTGAATTGCCTGTGTGGCACGCCTAAGTGGCAATTGATCAAGGCTTCTGTTGAAAAGCAAAGTCTTGTGGTGATGATCAAAGCACAACCTGTGTGGCACAGCTTTGTGTAACGTGAATTCGCGAGTTTCACACCCGGTATGAACCAAAAACGGGAGACGGACCTCAGGGAGGACTTGCGTTTCTTTCTAGCTAGAAGTGGCGTCAGTGGTTTTACACGCCCTGACGAGTTTGACTTATGTGGTTGTTGCTGTTGCGAGGCGCCTCGGTTATATCGGTTTCGGCCGATGCATTCTGGTCGGCGGACGGACCAGACTTACACCCCATAGGGTGGGGAAACGTAGTGTTCAGGCATAATAATCCACATCGGTGGACCGGCCCTGACGATCCAAGGGGCAGTTGCGGCTGTTCCTGAGGGGCGGGCTAGAGCGTCTCGAATCGGTTGAGGACTATCTTTTGCCTCGGTTCATAGACGAAAATCCAATTTCCAAATACGTGACATTTGCGGTTTTAATTGTATAACCTAGTATGGTGACATAGTGGGATGGGGCGCTCATGCCGCCTATGATTGATACTTATGATTTGAAGTTGTTTTATACACTATGCACTTATAATAGTATCAAATAATGTGTTTTAAACGTATCAAGCATGCTTTGGCTGTTATAAGGTAAAAACCCTATCCTCCGGCTTGCGTTGCATTGTGTGATGGGACCTAGGTCTTATAACAGCTTCATTTTTCTTTATTTAGCATTGCGCTGTTTGTTTTATGCACTGGTATTCTTGGGAGGAAACCCGTTCCGTGTTACGGCGTGGTCCCTTGATTTACCGAACTTTAAAATAAAGAATTATAACTGTTTTAGTTCTCACACCAGTCCCATGACTGACCTGGAGTTTATTGTTTTAACCTAAACTCTGGGTGCCCCTATTTTGACACGGGCAGCTAGCAGTTTTGGTTTTGCAGATTTATATTCACAGGATCCTGGTTTACAGCTGGAACGATATCCAGAAAGCTTTGTATCCGTATATCTCCTTCTAGTTGTGTATTGTATTATTTTCCGCTGCTATGTATTTAAATGTAATTTAAATCTCTGATATTTCTGTGTAATATTCATTTATACTCTGTATATTCTTGTAATCTGATGCATTGTTGTAATATACAATGAAATGTTCTTCTGTATGCGTTTTGTTCTGTCGTGTTCTCAAACGATAGGGCGTTTCGAACGGCCTGGATCTGTTTAGCGACTGGTTCGGACCGAGCGAAATTCCTTGCCGTCACAGTTGGTATCGGAGCTTTGGTTTACAAAGCAGAGAATAAGGCACATTATAACCATACGAAAGAATTCATCAGAAACTGGATTAGTAATATCCAATGGGAATGACTCGTTAGAGATGGGATCAGTAGTATCCTAGAACGAGTGTGAAGAGTATATTTTTCAAATGAAAATAATTCTGTTTTGAAATTTATATCGTTTTACACGTATTTGAATAATTTATTTATTTATATTGATTATGGACAATTCAGTATATAAAGAATTTGCATATACGCCTTGCAAACGTATATTCAAAGTTTTAATATATTGGATAGATATAGCATCACACTCTAGTCGCCGAAGATGATATTGATGATAGCGATCGCATCATCAACATTTATGTTCGAGTTTCGAAGGTGTGATTTTCTATATATTTCCATTAGACTGGTGTGAGAACCAAAACTAATATAGCTAGAATACATTGTTGTGATTTGGCATCAAAACGTGATTTTCTTTATAGATATCAAAATTATGAATTTGAAACTCTAATTCACTAATTGATTGATGTTTGGGTTGTTTGTTTATTTGTTTGCTAATTTTTGACCATTATGCCTAACTGAATCAAATATTGAACTATATTGAAAGTTGGTCGCATTTGCTTGCATATACATATACTTATATTGAACAGGTCATAGCAAGGAGGCTAGAGCAGAGAATAAAATTTGTTTGCCCGACAAATAGGTACATGTTTACTACATAATTTACTGTTTTGTTTGGGTGATGATGATTTTATGAGCCTATTGGCTAGCCGCTTGGCCTTTTCTTTTTCTTTTTGAGATCTGAAGGACCGGGGAAGCTATTTGAAATTCCCCGATGCTCCCGGTGCAGGGGAGGTTATGGCGAATTTTTCGAAAATTTAGGGTGTTAGCGAAATTTTTGAAATTTTGAAAATTCTCAGAAACTGAAAAGTTAGAGAATGAAAGCCAGATCGAACGTAGAGTTGATTAATCAAACCACTTTCGACTTTGTTCCTTTTCGGGGACGAAAAGTTTTAAGTGGGGGAGATTGTAATAACCCGAAAATCTGGGCCAGTTTAAAATTTTTATTTTGGCAATTTTAGCGAATTTTGATTATTTAAAATGAATTATTTTAAATAAAATCGGCGAGAAATTTATTTTGAATTGAAATCGACGTATATATTTATACGCGTCGTCGTTAGAATATAAATATTTATTTTAAATTATAAATGGAATTGAAAATGGCGCGGTAGTTCGATAATTCGATTTCAAACTTCAATTGAATGTACCGGGTGCAAAACAATCCGGATTTTAGTGAAACTAAAAATAATAGGATCTAATTGTGAATATCTTTCTATCGAATCCGAAAAATCAAGATTTCATAGCGGGAATCAAAAGATATGTCCAGTTGAAAATTCTGAATAGTCGCTATGGAATTCAGGCCCTTAAAAATGGACATTTTGCAAACGACCTCGGATTTCGACGAAACCAGTTCTGTTGGGTCCGTGACGTCAAGTTATTGCTAGATTCCAAATTTCATAATTTTTCGAATCAATATGTGAGCGTGGCAAAGGAAAATGCGTTTGACCATTTTCAGTTGATTTTAATCGACTGGAAATTGGCCATTTTGCAAACGGTCTCAGAATTCATCGAAACTAGTTTTGTTAGGACCGTATCGTCAATACGAAGCTAGAAAATATTTTTCTGGAATTTTTTGAGTTGGTATGTGACCCCGGTAATTCGAAATGTACGTTTAAAATTCAATATAGTGGTTTAAATGTAAATTTAACGGAAACTGATCGAAACGATCGAATTGTCCTACGTGGCATATCCCATTGTATTCGGAATGGGGGTTAAACGCTATGGACGACAGGCGGTGGGCCTCGTTTCGGGGTCGTATGTAAAAGTCAACTTTTTAGGAATTAAAATAATTAAATAATTAAAAATAAAAATTTCCTTTCCCTTCCCCTTAATCCATTCTGCCCCCCCCCCCCCCCGTTCAAAATGAGATTCAGAAGAAAAAAAAACGAAAAGGGGGAGGACGCGCCTGCCCTAGCGCGCCGCCATCGATGGCGACCTCCCCATCGCCGGAGCCCCACCAAGGCCATCCCCCTCTTCTCGCCGTCCCCCTTCCCCTACAACCTCTCCGTAACCCCAAAACGCGAGCCCCACCCCCCGTCGACTTCATCGACCGCCGCCTGCCCCCTGACCCACATCCGACGCCCACCTCCGTCCAAGCTCGCCGCCCTCCCCTCCTTCTTCTCCTCCGCCACCAACCCCGAGCCCCCCTCGCAGTATCGACCGCCGGCCTGACAGCCCCCCCCCCCTCTGTATGTTTTTTTTTATGTATTTATTTTATTTTTATTTTATATAAATAGAAAAAAAAACTGAATTTTATTTTATTTAAAATCTGAATTTTATTTTGTTTAAAAACGGAATTTTATTTACTTTAAAAACTGGTTTTTATTTATGTTGTAAAGTTAGAAAAATATAATCTTTTATATTGTCGAAAGAAAAATATAATCTTTTATATTGTCGAAAGAAAAATATAATCTTTTATATTATCGAAAGAAAAATATAATCTTTTATATTGTCGAAAGAAAAATATAATCTTTTATATTGTCGAAAGAAAAATATGATTTTTATATATTGAACTTCGAAATAAAAATATGATTTTTATATATTGAACTTCGAAATAAAAATATGATTTTTATATATTGAATAGCGAAGTAAAAATTCGATTTTTACATAGGTAGTGAAAGCGGGCAACGAAGATGAAAAAGGATGCGATGACGACGAAGACTTCTCTAAAAGAAGTGCCGTGGAGCTAGGATAGCTATAAGTGAGAATTTCTCACTCTTCAATTTATTTTCTAGTTATATATATATATATATACTAGGATGCAGACGGTGTTTAGTAGCACCCGACACAATCGTCCATAGACCATGGACTTGTTTGTTTGGCTGTTTGGTTATTGATTGCGATATTGGTTTGAATGTGGTTTGTGGTGTGAAAAAAAATCGAATCGATAAATTGGTTAGGATTAGACGTGCGCCGTTATAAGGCGGAGGAGTAAGGCTAGGTTAGACTCTTACTCCAAATTTTGTGGTTTGCATAACGAAAGTGATTTGATTGATATGGGTATGGCGGTGGCCATTATTAGACCGGGGACAAGGCTAGGCCTTATCCCGTTTCTAGTATCGTGCCGTTATGCCGCGGAAATTTTCTAAAAAAAAATATGTTAGAAAAATAAAAATATCATTTTATTGAATAAATGAACCGAATAGAATATTCATAGATTGAATAAAATGTTTTATCGTTAAAAATATAATTTTTAACGTGAAGGGGAATAAATAAATATTCATTTACAAACCGGACGGTTTGTTTATGTACACCTATTTGAAGGACATTGATTGGGACGATAAATTTTACACATCGCCCAACAGCACAAATAAAATATGTGTTTGATTGTTTGAAACCCCACACGGGTGTTGGGATGACATTTGAAGTCCACTCATCCTGATTGATTAAATATGTCAATCGATTGATCGACAGGCTGTTATAAGCATTAGATATCTATATTTGATGCTCATACGGTGTAGTGCACTTTGGTTGATGGTTGATTATTTATCGTTGCTATTATATACATGTGTTGTATGAAAATCCATATAATTCACTTTATATGGTAATTGATTGGGCCTCATTCCAGTTTTAAAATAGAAATATTTGAAATAGAAATATTCGAAATGGAATATTTGAAAATATCAATATATGAAGCCGTGTTGATTAGATTGACGCCATTTTGACGTGAACGATATTTATATCGATTTTATTCATTTTATAATGAATATCGAAAGTGATTTCAAAATCTGATATTTTGAAAAGAATTGAATGTAAATGAATTCGAATTGGAATTGAAATTGAATAAATTTGAAATTGAATAGATTTGAAATTCGAACTATATTGAAACGAATTGAATATAAAACGATTTCGAAATGAATTGAATTAAAAACGATTTCGAAATGAACTGAATTGAAAACGATTTCGAAATGAATTGAATTGAAAACGATTTCGAAATGAAGTGAATTGAAAACGATTTCGAAATGAAGTGAATTGAAAACGATTTCGAAATGAAGTGAATTGAAAACGATTTCGAAATGAATTGAATTGAAAACGAATTCAAAGTGAATTGAAAACGAATTCAAAGTGAATTGAAAACGATTTCGAAATGAAGTGAATTGAAAACGATTTCGAAATGAAGTGAATTGAAAACGATTTCGAAATGAAGTGAATTGAAAACGATTTCGAAATGAATTGAATTGAAAACGATTTCGAAATGAATTGAATTGAAAACGATTTCGAAATGAATTGAATTGAAAACGAATTCAAATTGAATTGAAATTTGAATTGAATAGAAATGAATTTTAAAACGAATCTATAAAGAAGAATTCAATTTTGATTTGAATTGAAAAGGAAGTTGAAAATGTTTTTGAAACAAATTCAAAACTATTTATATAATTCGTTTTAAATAGAAATCGATGAAATATATATTATATATATTATATATATAATATAATGGCCTGAATTGAACACGCCGCGCCGCGGCAGTTCGTGAATTTCGACCATTTATTTCAGACGGACATTACGGGAGATCCGACCGTCGGATTCTCCTAAAACCGGAACCGTTGGGTTCGTATCGAAAAGAGCTTTCTAATGAATATTAGAAATTCAAAATCTAACGGTTGGATTTGGAGATACGTCCAAATCAAATTTGAAAAAGGTCGCTGTAAGTGCAGTTCGATGGCCGTTGAGGGAAATCGACTGTACGGGCCTTGATAAAATTATTAAAAATAGTAATAATTTGTGTAAAATCATAAGAAATGATTTAGAAGGATTTGGGATGAAAAACTCCATATTTGAAAAGATAAAAATAGATTTTTATCGAAATGAACTAGTTTTGAACTAGAAATATAATTCTATTTATTTTTAAATAAATAAATTGAATTCGAAAAGGGTTTTAAAAATAACCAAAATTTCCAATGATTGCATTGGAGTGGATTTGAATCGAAATTGTCTTCGGAATATTTCGATGTTGGAATTCGTGATTATACAGGTGTTGTTATGGAAATTTGAAAGTTATATATTTATATCGTTATTTCCAATACGACATTTGTTAATCGTAGGATTTGATATTGAATATAAGCCGATATATTTTCTATTCAGAGCCTTGTATTGAATATCAAATGTGATTTGGGTTTGCCGTGAATGGTGTCTTCATTAACACTGTTCTTGAACCCAGTTGAGAAAAGATTAAATCTTTTTATTTAGATTTAATGAAGTGTACCAATTAAATAATATTTAATTGGAATTGAATTGATATTGATTTTTGGGTTTATCGTGAACAGTATTTTAAATAACACTCGTTCTTTAACCCGATAATTAATGGAATGTGATTTTGGGTTTATCGTGAACTGTGTTTTAAATGACACTGATTCTTTAACCCAGTTAGAGATTAAAACTAAGTGGAGTTTTAATGAATCTTTAATTAGATTGAAAAGATCGAGAATGGAGTATCACCAGTTTTGCTCCAGGCGTTAGTTAAATCTTTAATTAGATTTGAATGTGAAATGGTAATTGAATTTACCGATAACACCGTGGTGTTAGATATGAAGTATAACTAGTTTTACTTCATGGGATGAATAGGTTGGGATTGGGAAATAAAATAAATGATTACTTCGGTGTGGTTCGCTAATCCCGACTAGTTTGAATTGATATTCAAAGGAGATTAAAGAATAAATTTAAAGAATTTATCTTGGATAAAATTTATGGGAACTTTTCCCAAAGTATAGGAAATTTTGAATAAAAGAATATTCTGAATTGGAATGAGGCGTATGTTGTGTTTGTGTAACACTTTTATAATATATACGCGAGTTATTCAGAAAGACCGGGTTTATCCCATTCTGAATAACTGATTCGACGTGGTGTCGAAGATAAAGACGGTGGTCGAAGACCGGAGGTCTTCACGTCGTTTGGGTGATTACTGATGATCTTGATTGGGCTGTACACCCAAGAAGATGGAAACAGTTGGTGATCGTCCAGACGTACTTGGAGATCGATGGATATGCGGGGTACTAGGTGCCTCCGGTTTCGTTCAGACCCAGAACGGACTTGTAAATGGACTGTGTGTCTGACATTGGATTTTAGTCCGTGTGATTGATCTCTATTAAATATATATCTGTTTGGCGGCGGAGAATTTATTCTCTTGCTTAACGCCCTTCTCTGAGACGTACGAGCTCAGGGGTTATATATTGATGGATATCAAACGCATGGAGTGAATTGCCTGTGTGGCACGCCTAAGTGGCAATTGATCAAGGCTTCTGTTGAAAAGCAAAGTCTTGTGGTGATTATCAAAGCACAGCCTGTGTGGCACAGCTTTGTGTAACGTGAATTCGCGAGTTTCACACCCGGTATGAACCAAAAACGGGAGACGGACCTCAGGGAGGACTTGCGTTTCTTTCTAGCTAGAAGTGGCGTCAGTGGTTTTACACGCCCTGACGAGTTTGACTTATGTGGTTGTTGCTGTTGCGAGGCGCCTCGGTTATATCGGTTTCGGCCGATGCATTCTGGTCGGCGGACGGACCAGACTTACACCCCATAGGGTGGGGAAACGTAGTGTTCAGGCATAATAATCCACATCGGTGGACCGGCCCTGACGATCCAAGGGGCAGTTGCGGCTGTTACTGAGGGGCGGGCTAGAGCGTCTCGAATCGGTTGAGGACTATCTTTTTCCTCGGTTCATAGACGGAAATCCAATTTCCAAATACGTGACATTTGCGGTTTTAATTGTAGAACCTAGTATGGTGACATAGTGGGATGGGGCGCTCATGCCGCCTATGATTGATACTTATGATTTGAAGTTGTTTTATACACTATGCACTTATAATAGTATCAAATAATGTGTTTTAAACATATCAAGCATGCTTTGGCTGTTATAAGGTAAAAACCCTATCCTCCGGCTTGCGTTGCATTGTGTGATGGGACCTGGGTCTTATAACAGCTTCATTTTTCTTTATTTAGCATTGCGCTGTTTGTTTTATGCACTGGTATTCTTGGGAGGAAACCCGTTCCGTGTTACGGCATGGTCCCTTGATTTACCGAACTTTAAAATAAAGAATTATAATTGTTTTAGTTCTCACACCAGTCCCATGACTGACCTGGAGTTTATTGTTTTAACCTAAACTCTGGGTGCCCCTATTTTGACACGGGCAGCTAGCAGTTTTGGTTTTGCAGATTTATATTCACAGGATCCTGGTTTACAGCTGGAACGATATCCGGAAAGCTTTATATCCGTATATCTCCTTCTAGTTGTGTATTGTATTATTTTCCGCTGCTATGTATTTAAATGTAATTTAAATCTCTGATATTTCTGTGTAATATTCATTTATACTCTGTATATTCTTGTAATCTGATGCATTGTTGTAATATACAATGAAATGTTCTTCTGTATGCGTTCTGTTTTGTCGTGTTCTCAAACGATAGGGCGTTTCGAACGGCCTGGATCGGTTCAGCGACTGGTTCGGACCGAGCGAAATTCCTTGCCGTCACAATGAACGGCCGACGGGGCCCATAAGCGTAAGCGACGGAGGAAAGTTCAAATGGAGTGGGTGGGTTCGACGGTTACGGTATACCAACAAGGAAGAAGGCCTAATTTCAGTTAATTAAGGTTTAAAGGGTTTAATTAATTTAGTTAATCTCTTTTTAAATTATTTAAAAGATCAAAAGGTCATATATTGTCCATGTAAACTTAGAATTGATGATTCAAAGTGTGTTGGAATCCTCGGGAAGAAAATTACACAATGGAAAAAACCAGAATAGAAACGGGAGCAGTGAGAAATTTTGACTGAATCGAACGTCTAGTTAATTCAGTTAAAATAATCATTATTTGACGAATTCAAAACCGACCAAAGGTGAGAACTTCTCACTTTAATCTTATATTCTAGTTAAAAATATATACTAGGATGCAGACGGTGCTTAGCAGCACCCGACACCCGTCGTCCACAGACCATGGACGACTTCTTTCTTTGTTTGATTGTGTTGTGAAAATTGATTGTGTGATGTGGAATGGAATAAAATATTTTATAGTTAAAAATATAACTTTTAACGTGTATATGAATAAAATAAATATTCATAAACAAATTGGATGATTTGTTTATGTACACACATTTGACTGATATTGATTGGGACGACAAATTTTACACATCGCCCAACTGCACAAATAAAATTCATTATTTGTTGATGGAAACCCCACACGGGTATTGGGATGATATTGGAGAGACACTAATCCCAATATTTAGTTGTATGTCAATCGATTGGTTGACAAACTGTTATAAGCGTTGAATATTTATATTTAATGCTTATGCAGTGTAGAATGCACTTTGGATGATGGTTGATTGTATTTCATTGTTGTTATGTAAATGTATGGTATGAAACCATATAAATAATATTATATGGTAATTGACTATGTCTGATTCCAGTTCAGAAAGAATGAATATTTTAAAATAACTAATAATTTAAAATAATGAATATTTTAAAATAATAATCAGTAAAAGAGCAAAATCTGATTTTGATGTCCGATTGTTAGATTAACGTCATTTTGACGTGAACAATATTTATACCGATTTTATCCATTTTAATAATGAATATCGAAAAGGAAATGATTTCGAAATATAATGTTTTGAAAATACTATCATTTATATATCGATTACATGGAATATTCAATTTTGATTTGAAATTGAATATGAAGTTGAAATTGTTTTGAAAATGAATTTAAAACGATTTGTAAAATACTTTTTGAATTGAAATCGATGAAATATATATAATATATATATATTATACATATATAATGGCCTGAATAGAACGCGCCGCGCTGCGGCAGTTCGCGAATTTCGACCATTGCTTCAAACGGACATTACGGGAGATCCGACCGTCGGATTCTCCTAAAACTGGAACCGTTGGGTTCGTATCGAAAAGAGCTTTCTAACGAATATTATAGATTTGAAATCTAACGGTTGGATTTGGAATTATGTCCAAATCAATTTTGGAAAAGGTCGTTGCAAGTGCAGTTCGATGGCCGTTGATGGATATCGACTGTACAGGCCTTGATAAAATTATTAAAAATATCGATAATTTGTGTAAAATCATAATAAATGATTTGGAAAGAATTTGGATGAAAAATTCCATATTTGAAAAGATAAAAAGGTATTTTTATCGAAATGAACTAATTATGAACTAGAATAATAAATCCAATGTTTTTAAATAATTAAATTGGATTTGAAATGGTTTTAAAATTAACCAGGATTTCCAATATATGAATTGGAATGGATTTGAATCGAAATTGTCTTTGGAATATTTTGATGTTGGATTTCGAGATTATACAAATATTGTTATGGAAATTTGAAAGATATATTTATATCGTTATTTCCAATACGATATTTGTTGGTTGTAGTATTTGATATTGAATATAAGCCGATATATTTTCTACTCAGAGCCTAGTATTTAATATCAAATGGGATTTTGCGTTTGTCATAAATGGTGTCTTCATTAACACTGTTCTTGAACCCAGTTGAGAAAAGATTAAATCTTTTGATTTAGATTTAATGAAGTATACCAATTAATTAATATTTAATTGGAAATTGAATTGAAATTGGTCTTTGGGTTTATCATGAATGGTGTTTTAAATAACACTTGTTCTTTAACCCGATTAACAATGGAATGAGATTTTGGGTTGTCGTGAATGGTATCTTTAATAATACTGTTCTTAGACCCAACGGAGATAAGAAAATCAGAAACTAACCGGAGATTAGTTAAGTTGAATGGTTTCCTGGGTATTGATTTGATGTTGGTTTCGTCCTTCGGAGTTAATACTTAGGGAATTGTTCACTTGCTAATTTACGGTTAAAGACTGATGGAATGGAATGTGACTTTGGGTTTATAGTGAACAGTGTTTTAAATGACATTGGTTCTTTAACCCAGTTAAAGACAGGATATGATTTCCCAAGTTAAACAATCATTAATATTGATTTTGGGAAGATTAAAACCAAGTGGGGTTTAATGAATCTTTAATTAGATTGAAATGATCAAGAATGGAGTATCACCGGTTTTGCTCCAGGCGATAGTTAAATCTTTAATTAGATTTGAACGTGAAATGGTAACTGGATTTACCGATAACACCGTGGTGTTAGATATGAAGTATTACCAGTTTTACTTCATGGGAGGAATAGGTTGGGATTGGGAAATTATAACAAATGATTACTTCGGTAAGGTTCGTTAATCCCAACTAGTTTGGATAAATCATAATTTGGTTTGAATTGAAATACAAAAGAAGATTAAAGAATGAATTTAAAGAATTTATCTTTGATAAAATTAATGGGAACCTTTCCTAAAGTATAAGAATATTTGAATAAAGGAATATTCTGGATTGGAATGAGGCGTACGTTATGTTTTATAGCACTGGATTATTATATATGTGAGTTATTCAGAAAGACCGGGTTATCCTATTCTGAATAACTGATTCGATGATGTGTCGAGGATAAAGACGGTGGTCGAAGACCGGAGGTCTTTACATCGTTTGGATAATTACTGATGTCTTGATTGGGCTGTACACCCAAGATAAGCTAATAAGTGGTGATCATCCAGACGTACTTGGAGATCGACCGGATATGCGAGGGCCTCTCTCCTGTATTGGACATATGGGAAAGGAATAAGGTGCCTCCGGTTTCGTTCAGACCTAGAATGAACTTGTAAATGGACTGTGTGTCCGACATTGGATTTCATTCTGTGTGATTGATAGACATCAGTTGCATGGTGTAAATTGCCTGTGTGGCATCCTGAGATGCAATGATCAATGCTTTTGTTGAAAAGTAGAGCCTTGTGGTTGATGATCAAAGCACGGCTTTAATATAGCATAGCTTTGTGTAGCGTTAATTCGCGAGCCTCACACCCCGGTGTGAACCAGAAATGGGAGAGGACCTCAGAGAGGACATGCTTTTCCTTCTAGCTAGGATGGTGTCAGTGGTTTTACAAGCCCTGACAAGTTTGACTCATGTGGTTGTCAGAATGCGAGGCGGCTCGTTTATTTTTGTCTCTGCGGAGCCGATGGATGGTCTTTATACAGACCAGATTGATGCCCCATAGGGTGGGGAAACGCAGCGTTCAAGCATTTTAATCCACTCTGTGTGGACCAGCCCTGACGATCCAAAGGTAACTCGAGCTCTGACCTGAGACATGGGCTAGAGCGTCTCAAAGCAGTAAGGACGATCCCTTGCCTTGGTTCACAGATGGAATCCAACTTCCAATATGACATTTCGGTTTTAGTTGTAATCCTATATATGGCGACATAGTGGGATGGGGCACTTATGCCATCTATGATTTATACTTATGATTGAAATTGTTTTGACACTATACACTTATAGTAATAATAAAATACGAAATTTCACATATCAAGCATTATTTGGCTATTATAAGGTAAAACCCTATCCTCCGGCTTGCGTTGCATTGTGTGATGGGACCTGGGTCTTATAATAGCTTCATTGTTCTTTATTTAGCATTGCGCTATTTGTTTTATGCACTGGTATTCTTGGGCGGAAACCCGTTCCGTGTTATATGGCCTGGTCCCTAGATTTACCTAACTTTAAAATAAAGATTAATAATTTTTTTAGTTCTCACACCAGTCACATGACTGACTGAGAGTTTATTATTTAAACCTAAACTCTGGGTGCCCCCTATTTCCCACACGGGCAGCTAGTAGTTTTGGTTTTGCAGATTTATATTCACATGATCCTGGTTTTACAACTAGAATCATATTCGGAAAGCTCTGTATTCGTATATTCTTTTCAGTTGTGTTTTGTATTATTTTTTCGCTGCATTGTAACTTGTAAATCTCTGATATTTAGTAAATGTGTAATATTTATTCATACTCTGTTATATTCTTGTATTCTGATGGAATTGTTGTAATAAGCAATGAAATGTTCTTCTATTTGTGTTCTGGTTTGTCGTATTCTCAAAGCAATCTGTTCTTTCCTTCGCGGGGAAGTTCGAGTCGTTACAAGAACATAGAAAAATATAAGAAGTAAGATTACGCTTCTTTTATTTCTCTTTGTTAGTTTGGAAACTTCACAGTATCGTAAGTTAATTAGGATTAATATCCTTTGTCGTAACTTCATAAACACTCATCTTTGAGTTATTTTATCAACCTTACTTTGAAAATTGTTAATTCAAATGGTAGGAATGGTAGTCTTATTTTGTAAAACATCCATACGCTCCTTTTATTTGTAGTTTCCTTTCCATACCAAATTGAAGATAATGTGTTTTTGAATCTCAATTAACTCAACAATTTTATGTCTATCAACAACACTGGAAAAATAGTTTACTAAGGTTGAATATACACAAAAGGGGTCATCCAAGGAAGGTAAGTAGGTGAAACTCTTTACATCATCCAGTGGATCCATCATATCCTAAGCATATGGCTTTAAAATGGTAAAAATCATTTAATATTTTTTGTCTTGGCCGCTTTAAATAGAATGAGTCACTTGACTTGCTTGTCGCTCTAAGTCATTTGACTTATAGTAGGCCTCCTCCTTTCTTCCCATAGTGAAGTATAGCTGATTGCAATTTTCTCCCATGTCAGCACAACCAGGTTAATTCCTTTTATTGATTCATCATTTATTATTGATAAGCCTCTTGAACTTTAACTAAAAATAATTTTTAATAAGTTCCCTTGCATATAAAAAATAAATAAACTTAGAAAACAATTGTTAGTGATAAAGCGGGGAGGAAAAATCGGCGTATTAGGAAAATAGGAACCAATTGTCATAAGACATTCATCGACAAAAGATATAAGTATGTAACTGATGGTCATACAACATTCCTCATTCACTTCTTCTCCATCTTCTTTGAATCTTATTTTGATTATGTTTTCTCTTCTTCTATCTTACATTCACTTAAGTTCTCAACTCCTTTATCTTCTTTCTTTTCTCCAATATGCAGTTTGAAAACTTAGTCATCTTTACACCGTTATGCATCGTCATCGAAATTGGAAGATATATCAGCATGACCAAGGATAGCTTGAGTTGCTTTGGTAGGATCTGGATTAGGGTGAAACTATGCCCATGTAGAGAGGATCAGGTTGATGCATGCAAGTGTAGGTGAGAAGAAAGGAGGGTTTCCTTATTTGGATTGATTCCCTTTTTATATGACCTTTTGACCTGGTTATATCTAATGTCGACTTGCATTTTTAATGGATTTCTAAATCAATGATTTGATTGAAATTTAAATTTAAAATTTTAAAATTCAATTTATTCTGAATTGTATGAAATAAATGAATTTGATTTTCGTATATACAAAAGTAAGTACAATCTAAATGATAAAAATGAACAATTGTCAAATAAAAATTTAGCTGTTGAACTAAATTAATTTTTGTCATTTGAATTTAAGTTAATATGTATAGATTTAAATTTAAATCACATATTTGAATTTCTGAGTATTTCAATTTACCAATTCTATTAAAATAGAAAATTTCCTAAGAAAGTTAGTTTTGGTCAAAATTAGTTAAAATTTAAATTCGAGCTGAAAAATTAAAAGTTTCAAAATTCGAATCTATATATTTTTTATGAATCTACACTGAATTCTAAGTGTCTAACATTTTTCTTTTCATTAAATTTTGATTCATTTTATCCGAAATTTGCATTTTTAACTGTAAAAACGGGCAAATAGGACGACATTGCCACGAGTATATTTTCCCGAATTTGATCTGTATCTTGTTTGCGCCTTGGTTGGCGTTCTTACTAATATTTATACTAGTATTGAATCTAAATAGGTGTATCTTATTTGTGAGGATATCTTTTATTAAACGGATATTTAGTATTCTACAACTCCTTTCCTGAATAGATAAAATTCACGTATTCTTTTCCTTATTTTTATGCAGAAATTTTCTCTGTTCTCCTTCTCTTACTTTTCTAGATCCAGATCTCAAATTTAAAAAGAAATTCCTCAAATCAAATTTGCAAAAGAAAATAAATTATGAAATATAAAATAGAGATTCCATTTTCCACCTCCACCTTGTTACAATAATTATCTTCTCAGGAAGAAAACCAGTACTCTTTCTCGAAGTTCATCATCAACCCACGCACTACCATGCTCGACCTCTACTACCACGACTCCACCGGCATCAACCTGCTGCGTCGCCTGCGTCTCCAATCTCTTCCCATGCAAGACCCTACGTTAAGAGCACCCAAACACTAGACAATACCAAAAGTTGACTTACAACTGTCATGCCCATCCCTAAGGGTGAGCGTTCGATTAGTTCGACTAGTTTGGAGGTAAAAAGGCTCAAACCGAATTGAAACTGAAAATTTTCCAAACCAAATTAATTTCGGTTAATTTGGCCGGTAACCGATTTAACCGAACTTGAAGGATGTATTGTTATTCAAATGATGGATTCACTTAAAGTAAAATATAAATTCATGTTTGAAGAAGTTTTTTATACTAAAATTCAGGTTTATTATAAGATTTGATCTATTTACAACAAATGTCATTGTACTATATAACTAAACTAAATATTTAAAATACTATAACACCGTAAAATTGGATAATTAAATAAAAGTTCGGTCAATTTAGTTAAACCGACAACCAAATATAGTTACTGTAATGTCCTATAATTCGGTAGTCAATTTTTTTTAACATTTTTTAAATATTTAATTTGAATTTTAAATGGATTTTAATATTTTATTCGTTTATTAAAAATGAAGTTTAAACGTTTAATTTATAAGTAACTATAAATCGAGCTCGAAATGGCGCAGTAGTTCGTAATATTGAGTTTTGAACTTCAATTTGATATACAAAGTCCGTTTTAAGTCGGATTTTTGTGAAACAAGAAACAATGGGATCTTGTTGATTATAATTTTCATAAAAAAGAGAAAAATCTGGATTTCGTGTTATATATTGTTAATTATGTCCAAATCAAATTTTAAAATAGTCGTTGTTGAATCCGTTTATAAATTATAACATTTATTTAATTGAGTAAATTAGTTTAAAGGAAAAAGTTTATATTAATTTTTAAATTAAGGACTCAACTTTTAATTTTTAGGGAGAAAGACAAGCGCAAATTTTCCAGCCGACTCAATCGTTTCCACCTAAGCGTTCGCAGCCGCCATCGTCCTCATAGCCACCGCCGTCATCTTCGTAGCAGCCGCCACCTCCCAAAGCCACCGCCTTCAACTTAACCTCCACTCCAGTTCTGTCGCCGACCTCATGCCCTAGCTGATCCAAGCCCTCGCTGCCGTCCACATGTCTTAGCCGCCGTCCAATTCATATCTATCATCGTCATCCACGTGCCCTAACCGTCGCCATTCAAGTCCTGCAACGCGTTGCAGAATGTTATGCTATATTCTCATATCATTTCGTATTCTGCTTGTGCAATGCATTCTAATGTTTTTAAAATTTTCAAATGCAATATTCAGATATCATTCTATGTATGCAATGCATACTATTTATGTAAAAAATTCAAATAATATAATCAGCTATCATTCTTCATATGAAATGTGTGCATTTGCAATTCAAAATCTGAAATGGTATATGCATTTATCATTATTCATGTTCAATGCATGTTGCAATATTTCAATAATTATAATGCTATATTCATCTAACATCCTTTATATGAAACACATGCTCATGTATTTGACAAAAATACAAATACAATATAAAAAAATCATTTATTAAACAAATTATATTGCAAACTCAACACATACTAATTCACATTAAAAATACAAATGATAAATTAAAAAATCATCTATTATATTTTATACATGGTGGTTCACTTTAAAAATACAATGCTATATTCAAATATCATTTAGCACATTGTACATATGTTATTTTACTTTAAAAGGTACAATGCTAAACTCAGCTACCATTTTATTGTATTTAAAAATACAATGCTATATTCAGCTATCATTTAGCATATTCTTTACATGTTAGTTCACTTTAAAAATACGATGTTGAAATCTACTATCATTTATTATGTTTTGTACATTCTAGTTTACTTCACAAATACCATGCTATATTCGACTATCATTTAGCATATTTAAACGTTCTATTTCCTTTTAAAAAATAGAATGCTAAATTTAACTATCATTTATTATATTTTATTCATGCTAGTTCATTTTACTAATAAATACTACATTGAATCAATATTTTGCAAACTCTACACATGCTAACTCACTTCAAAAATACAAATGATAAGTTCAACTATCATTTATTATATTTTATACATGGTTTCTCGCTTTAAAAATGGAATGCTATATTCAACTATCGCTTAGCATATTGTACATATGTTATTTCATGTTAAAAAATACACTACTAAATTCAACTGTCATTTACCACTTTAAGAATGTAATGCTATATTCAGATATCATTCATTATATTATATACATGCTAGTTCAATTTAAAAACATGATGCTATATTCATATATTCAAAATAAAGCAACTCAGTGAGCAAGGAAAAGAGCAACTGATGCATTATACTTTATGCACAGTTTACTAATTTTTTGAAACAAAAGATATTTTATCACATCAAAATCAAATGTACAGATATCAAAAGTGCTCAATCATCACAAAACAACATGATGGAGCAGTGACACAAGTGATGTAAAAACAACAGCAAAACAGAATATAACGTTCTATTATACAATATACATATAGAATCAAAATGATAAGTTCATATAACATTTGTTTTTGGGTTCATTTCAAAAAAACCTAGTTAATCGTCATCATTACCTGTAGCAACACCCCCATCGACCTTAACCTCCACTCCAATGTCGTTGTTCATTTGAAATCGGCTATCAACATCATCCTTGAATAGTCGTCGTGTTCTAATGCAGTCACCACCATCTACATCCCATCGTTGTCTTCGCTTGAAGGAGCACCGCCGACTCATGTGATTGCGCCGCTATCGCCTATTCTTCTGATGCATCAGCACCTGTTCGAGTGAAGCCTCCACCTGTTGTACGATTGATTTGAGAAGAGATTTGAGTCATGTTATTATTTTGAGTGGAATTTCCTTTAGGTGGAAAAATGAAACTTACGTCCTTGAAATGTAAAAAAAATAGCCACGTCCTTCAATCCAAAAAGAACGCGAAGTTTTTCCTCCAACTAATTTTCTTGTATTTAATTTATTTAATAAGGAATTTCTATATATTTGAATACCGTTCAATTCAAAAATATTAATGTCGAGTTATAAAGCCATATTAGGTAAATTTGAAGTGATATATATTTTATATTCGATAAAAATAATTTATTATTATTTAGTTTAATTGTTTTGAATTAAATTAATAATTTAACAGTATTATTTAAGCCATAAAAATATTTGTATTCCAAATTACATCCGTTTTCAATAAAATGAATTTTATTGGATTATGTATGGCTAATTAATGTTAGTTTTCCAGCTTGGAGCCAATCGGAGTTATTTTGTTGGTAGACGAGATTTTAACGTGAACCGATAAATAAATAGAAACTAAAATAACGTCATTCTGCAAAAGGAGTCACCTTTCAATGAAATTAATTCCATTGGATCCGGAATATCAATTCATAACATTGTGTCTAGTTTCAGAATTTTTGGAGTTCATGTCTGGCCATACGTAAAAGAAACGTAGTTCAGTGATAAATGGATATTATATAAATATATATATTAATTTAACTAACTTCCCCAAAGACTACTTTCTTTCTTTGTGACTCTGACAACTTCTTTTATTGCGTCCCACATCTTTCTCCTCCTTCCATCCCAAATACACCTTTTCTTGAGTCCCAAACATACTAATTACTTGGCTGCAAATAGGAACCATGACCATCAAGTAATTCCTTAGGAATTTAAACCCACGCATCAGCTAGTCTATCATTTCCTGCAAACCTATGAATCCTAAACCTTGGAACCCACGTCATTGTCCCTTATATAAACAACTGCTTCTCCATTATTATTTTTCTTTCCATTAATAAAAAAACGCTGACTTCCTGCAAATACAACCGAAACTCTCCATCTCACAAACATTATAAAACTGCCAATATTTTCTTTGCAAACAAAGGGAAGTAGAACCGCATATCTATATTTCTATTTTTCCGGCGATTGATGTATTAGAATGCCTCGAGTTTAAAAGGGTTGGTGGAGGAGGAGCAGGCACAGGGGTTGGTGGTGTTCGTCGGGGGTCAGGTGACGTGTGCGGTGGAGTTCAGTGGAGCGTAGGGGACGTTAGGCGTTGATGACCAGAATAGTGCTACCTGCACGTTTTTGGTGAGAGTGTGGCCGACGTGGCCACTGGTAGGGAAAAAGGTGACCGGGGGTCGAAGCTGGGACTACGAGGGTTCTGAAGGTCGGTGTATGGTGAGATCCAGCGCATGGTGGCAGTCACGGTAGGGTCTCGAAGTTGCAATAGTTTCCGTGTTTTTTGTGTAATCGATGGCTACAGGCAGTTGTAGGAGGCAAGGTTGGTCGGGGATTGGAGCTTGTTCGGCGGTGGTTAGGTGGGGATGGTTGACGTCGGGTCCGGCGCCACAGTTCATCGGAGGCGAGGATTTCAATGTGAACGAGGCGTTACATTTTACAAGAAATGAAAGAGCATCAGGTATTCTCTGTTTGCCTGGATAAATATGGATGGGTATTACTGAATGTGATTAAGAAGAAGCTAACGTGTATCCAATGTGTACGAGAATTAGAAAAGGAGAATATTAGTTCTCATGGTGGCCCGGCAGCTTTTACAACCAAGCATACTGTATAGCCTTGCATGATCTTCTAATACATGGAATTAACAGTTAAGTATTATTAAACTAAGGGGTGTGTGTGTGTATATATATACGGATCCAATTATAAAACCTTAAACATATAATTAACGGCCTGGTTTAACTTAAGCATGAAGTTAGTAAATTTATTTATATTTAATTAATGTATTAATTAATTTAAATCCAACTTATTCAACCATTACTAATAATTTGTGTAACGTGCTTGTTTGTTAATAGAATTCCACAAAACTAGGCAAGTTGGAATCATCTTGATAAGCGATCATTTTGGAATAGATTTGATTGTGTTTGAATGCAGCTGGGGTTTCCAGTTAAATTAATCGCATGTTTAATTTAACTGAATTCAATCATTATCCCGATGAACAGTATCAAGGTGAGTTAAACTCACTCAGTTATCCCACTTATAATTTTTATAAGTCGGGTTTTATTGTTTGTGTGCTATGATTTCTAATTACTGAATGATTGATGATTGTTTGGTTGTTTGTTTGAAATGTTTATATATTGTTTAAATTAAACGGTTGTTTAATTAAATGAAATGAAATCGTTATTCTAACGATTATTTCTAATGAAGGTAACTTACCTTGTTGGTTACATTTATAATAATATAAACGTTTAAAATTGAATTGGATGCTTGAATGATTGTTAGTTGACCGTCACCAGTTGAATTAATTATTCATGTTTATTATAAGATTGTCGTGTTGGATATAGGGAAAAACAGGTTAGAGGGATCCAACCGAATTCCTCAAATTTATTGTTTATTTTCATGTCATGTCACATGTACTGTTTAATAACCCGATTGGATGATGGATTGAATATTGATTACTGTTGAACCCTTGGTATTAACCAATGAGAAATATTGGTTGAGAAATTGACAGTAGATGGCCCAAAATTGTAATCGTTTTATAAAGATTGATTTACTAGTTAGGTGAATCGTCAAAAATGAAGTTATAAATTTTACAACTGAATGTAGAATTTTAAATATATTATTTAAAATGAAGTTTATACAAAGAAAAATATACCGTGCGCAAAGCACACGCATATATTGATTGTTTTAACCATAAATACCATTTTTGTATCAAAAATATGTCGTGAGCGAAGCACACACATATATTGATCGTTTTAACGACAAATACGATTTTTGTATCAAAATATACCGTGTGCGAAGCATGCACATATATTGATTGTTTTAACCACAAATACCATTTTCGTATCAAAAATATACCATGTGCGAAGCACACACATATATTGATTGTTTTAAACACAAATACCATTTTTGTACCAAAAGTATACCGTGTGCGAAGCACGTGCCTCATCGTAATTGTTAAATGATTTATAAAACTAATTCTTATAAGATGGATAAGCCGGGGAGCAAGGATAAATGTAATGATTAATAATTAGGATTATTTATTTTTAAGTGATAATTAAAATAGCATTATATTAATCGATTATTATCTATTTAATAATAAGCAAAGTAAATGGAATAATTTAAATTAATTATATTATATTGTTATTTAATTTAAATGAAAAGACGAGTTAGAATTAATAAATGAGTTAATCATGTGTAACAGTTGACTAACCCAACTGTTTTAACGGAGATTGATTGTTAAATTAAATTAATTTATATCGATTAAAATAGTGATATTATTTAACAAATAGTTGTTTAGTTCAATAAGAATTAAAAAGGGAATTTAATATTAGTTCTCGTTAGTGATGAAGTAAATTATAATAATTTAAGGAACTATTTATTTAAATAAAGTTCAGGTAAGTGATCAAAGTAAAAAATGAAATATAACTGAATTTTTATGCGAGCTTATGAACGGGTTTGTATTTGAACCAAGTTTGATAAATTGAATATAAAAGGATTATAAGCGAATAACCTAAGCTTAAATTAAATGGTTAAATTAAGAAAGACAAATCGAGACGAAAAGGGTTTATATCAAAGTTGCATAAACAAATTTACAAAGAGAGATGTGAAATTAAAGCGTTAATTTTAAATTTATGTTAACTAATGATGATGTTAAGTGAAATGGATAGAAATTGGAATAAGATTTTCCCAAAGGGAATAATTAAAAGGTTTAGGTAAAGGTATTCGTGCAATTGAATTTGGTAAAAGTTTTGGTAATACAATTTGTAATAAGAATCTAGATAATAAAATAAATAGTTTAAAGAAGTTAAAGTTTAAAGGTTGATGTTTTATTTATCATTTACTAAATCAATGGATTTAGTAATAATATTATATTTATAAGGGAGATTTCAAAAGTAAGAAGGTTGTATAAAACCGTATTTTTAATAAAATAGTGAATTGGTATTGGTCCATATTAGAATGAATAGGGTTTTTTGAATTACAATCCGTATTGTAATGACCCGCATTTTCAGCGATAATAATTAATTAATTTAATTGTTTAAAAAGGTGGTTAAGAGGATTTAATGGTCGTTGAATTAAATAAGAGTGAATATTTAATTAATATAATAATTAAATAATATATTTAATTCCGAAATAATTAGAATTGGCTGAAATGGCGATATGGTGTGAATTGGTGAATTAAAGATATATAATTCAGTTAGAGTTGGATTATAATAACGAATACAATATTTGAATGACAGTTTGGACGTATAATTATATTATAATTAAAATCGAGCTCGAAATGGCGTGGTAGTTCGCGGTTTTGATGATTTGAACTTCAACTGAATATACAGAAGCCGTTTTAAGTTGGATTTCGGTGAAACAAGAAACATTAGGAGCTGGTGAAGTATATTTTTCTAGTGGAAGAGAAAAATCGGGATTTCTTCGTGTAGATTTTGATTTATGTCCAAATCAAATTTTAGAAAAGTCATTGTGGAATTCCTTCATAATTTATAAAGGAATTATTTATATTTTAAAGAGAAATTTCATTATAAATCGAATATCGATTTATCGGGATTTGAAATATCAAGTTAGAAATTCATATAGGAATATTCTAAAGCTATATGGTATTCCACTGTAAATATATATGATAACATAAATTTATTTATATTTAATTTAATTATATTTATATATTTAAATGGGTTATTCAGAGCTTTAAAAATAGCCGCTTTTGCAAATGAAGTCAGAATTAGACGAAACTAATTTTGTTGGATCCGCAATATTAAATTATCGTTAGATTCCAAGTTTCGTGATTTTTCGAGTCAGTATGTGGCCATACGGATTTTTAGAGTGAAAAAATGTCAGTATTTCGATGGTTAAAAATACGCTGTGTGAGCAAACGGAGTCGGAATTCGACGAAACCAGTTTCGTTGGGAGTGTAATGTCGAACTGTAGCTGCATGTCCAGTGTCGTGATTTTTGGGTATCGTATGTGGTCATAGGAATTTTACAGAATGAATAAAAACAATAGTTGCCTATAAATGAATTTAATAACAAATATAAAAGTATTATAAATTCCCTATAAGTACCACACCAATTCTCTTAAACCCTAAAATTTTCACTTCGCCAGTCAATAGGAAACAAAAACCGCGCCTCTAATATTTTATTTTATTTTCTCCTGCAAACATTTCGATCTTCCAAAAATTCCTATAATCCAATAAAAATCCTACAAATGAAAATACTTGTATATTTGGGATCTTGGTCTGCTCTCCTTCATTCTGATACGGGTTTGGTGTTGTTCGAACTCCTTTTGCTCGATGTCGGTTTCATTCACCGAGCCTAGGGCTTGTGCTCTTGAACCATAGGAACATGGAGATGAATTTTTGAGTTCGGATTCATAGTCGGGGTGGAAAATGGCGTTTGTGTACCAAATCTGGGAGGATGCGGTGATAACTGTTGTCGATGAACTGTTGTGGAGGACTGGAGATCGCAAACTTCCAGTAGCCGTTGAGTTGGATGTTTTTAACATTTGTAGATGGAGATTTTCATGGAGATGAAGGTGATGATTCTCATTTGTTGAATCGTGAGGAGGAGGTGAATTGTTGTGGGGAACATTTCATTAATGGAGCTGAAAAATATTGGAGTTGTGAATTTCAAGTTTAGGGAAGAACATGAAGGAGCGGGTTTGGGCCAGTACGAACGGGTTTGGGCCGAGGAAAATATAGGGAGGCCAATTTGAAAAATAAGTTGAGTTATTATTAATTTAAATTAGTATTTCAACTTGTAATCGCAATAACTTCATCATATATCATAAGAATTTCGAACGGTTGGATCCATTAGGATCGTATGGACGAGCGCTCCATAATGGAACTAACTGGAAGTGGATTGGAGCTAGTTTGAATTTATGGAGAAATAAATTGTTTGATTCAAATCAAACAAACAGTTTATCGTTCTTTAACGATGAACTGCCAATGTGAGTAAAACTCACCAACTCTGAACAGTTCTATTTTTATAACGTATATTTAGAACAGATAAATGATGACTGGTTGATGTGTGTTAACTGTTTGGTTGAATTGTTTGTGCATTGATTGAAATCATAGATAACGAGATATATATATATATATAAATCGTTAATCAAATATTGATTCTGTTTAACAGAATATTTTGTATTCGTGTTGTTTAACATCTGTGATGCAGGGAAACAGGTTGGAGGGACCTATCTGGGTTCCTCAATATTTATAATACTATTCTGTTCATATATTATAATATATGATGTGATATAAAATTTGTGTGTTTGGACGATGTTGGTCATCGTGATTTGATATGTTAAAATACCATAACATACCGGGATGTTGAAAAGGGAATTTTCAAAGTATATTTTGAAAAATAAATTATTTATATAAAATCGATGGATTTTATATATAAAAGGGAAAAGAGGATTTTATAAGGGAAATTAATTATAATATAAAAGGGAATCGAAAAGGAGATATTTGTAAAACGCGTACAAATAGAAAGTTAAAGGAAAATCTATTTGTTAAATAAATAGATTTTAAAAGGGAAATTGTTTATAAATGGATTAGGATTATTAAAGAGAATATTTATAAAATCAAGGGATTTTATAAAAGTGAATTTATTTATAAAATCAAAGGATTTTATAAAGAGGAATATTTATTGGGATAATAAATAAAAGCATATAAAGGATATTTACTTAGAAAGTAAATAGAGTTATACAAAGGAAAGGTTTATATGAAATAAGTATAATCAATTATAAAAGGAAATTGTTGTAAGACAAATATAAAAGGAAATTGTTTCTAGACATATATAAAAGGAAAAATATTGGTGAAAAGGATTGAAAAAGAATACATTTGTAAAACAAATATAAGGGAAGAATATATTGGTAAAACAAATGTAAAGGAAAACATGTGTCAAACAAATGTAAAGAGAAAATATTTGTAAAATAGTTACAAATAGAATAGAAAAAGGAATATTTGTAAAACAATTACAAATGGAAATAGAAAGAGAAAATATTTGTAAAACATTTACAAATAGATTAAATGGAAATATTTATTTATAGGAAATGAATAAACGTTATAAAAGGAACATCTATAAAGTGAAGAACTGTTACTAAAAGTAAATCTTTATAAATTAATAAACATTGTAAAAAGGGAAATCTTTATAAATCAGTAAATTAATCAAATTGAGTTAACCGATTAAAGTAAGTAAATCGATTAGAGTAAAGTTATCGAGTTGAGATAAGTTAAGTCAAGTAAATCGATAAGTGAATCGAGTTAAGTTAATTAATGAGAGTTAATCGAGTTAAGTGAATCGAGTTAAGATAATCGATGAGAGTTAATCGAGTTAAGATAATCGATGAGAGTTAATCGAGTTAAGTGAATCGAGTTAAGTGAATCGAGTTAAGATAATCAATGAGAGTTGATCGAGTTAAGTGAATTGAGTTAGTTGAATTAAGTTAAGTTAATCAATATGAGTTAATTAAAAGTAATTATCGATTTAGTTAATCGAAAGGAGTTTATCGATTTTAGTTAATCGAATCGAGTTGGTCGAACCAAGTTAGCCGAGTTAATCGAGTCGAGTTAATTGAGTCGAGTTAAGTTGGTTGAGTTAGCCGAGTTAAGTTCGTCGAGTCGAGTTAATCGAATTTAGTTATTCGAGAGGAGTTATCGATTATAGTTTAAATCGAATTGAGATTTTCGAATATAAGTTATTTGAAAAGAGATGTATCGAATATTAGTTATTCGAAGAGAGATTATCGAATATCATTTATTCGAAAAGGAGTGATCGGATAAATAATTATTCGAAGAAAGGAGTTATCGAACATAAGTTATTCGAAGTGAGTTAATCGAATATAAGTTATTCGAAGGGAGTTAATCGAATATAGGTTAGTCGAAGAAGAGTTAATCAAATAGAGATTTCTCGAAAGAGAGTTATACATCGAATTCGATTATATCGAATTGGGGAAAGTATTATTTACTTTCCCGTTTTAAATCAAGATTTATTTATTTATAAATAAATTAGTTGTTAGGTTAATTATTCAAATTAAAGAATAAAAGTTATAATTAAAGTTAAGTATTGCGAAAGTAGGGATTATAACATTATCGTTATAACCAATGTTTTCAATAAAGAAGTGGATTCATAAATATAATCTGAGAGTTACGTAAAGAAGTTTGTTAAAAGATTAAAAGATAAACTTTGACCATTTCGAAGTTAAAACGTTGTTTAGTTATTGTCTGAGAGGTAATTATACCCCAACTTGATTGACTTCCTTCTTAACTAAGGAATGGTAAGGTTTGATAGTGAATGTGTTTTGGAAACGTTTTCCAAATGAGAATCAGAAATGTTTTCTGATAATAGAAAATAAGAATTTAGAATATATAGAATCAGGAGATAAGTAAATTAATGAACTAAAGAGATAAATGTTAAATGATGATTGATCGATATAATTTCCATTTGGAAATGATATCGTTGTTTGCACACTTGTTTTTCTTTGATAGTTAACTCACCGACTATCAAAGGTTTTGACCATTTTAACGTTGTTAATATGGGGAGATCGGTTGGATTATTATCCAAAGAACCACTCTGTATTGGCATAAGCGGTGCGAATCATATATGCCAAAGATAATTGAAGACGGAGCAAAGTGCATGGGCTATTGTATAAATCTTAGTTAACAGGGCCTAAGATGGATATACTGAATAGTGCCTTTGGTTTGTCCAGTCCCAGGACAACTTGTATGGAAGAAGGTCTGACAGAGTATATCCAATAGATTGCGTAAGTTGATCTCTTCAAACGTATTCATGTTTGGTGGTGGAGGAATTCGTTTCTCTTAGCTGTATACCCGTGTTATTTTTGGATAAATCAATTTGTGATTTGGCGGGTATGACGATGTGACATTCTAAGTGAATGAAGATATGATATGTAAAAAGACAAGAGTAGCTTTTAGCCTCACATCCGGTAGATGACAGAAATCGGGCAGGCAGCATGGCTATGTAGGTCGCACCTATTAGGGTGTATAATCACCTGATCTAGAGTTTCATTTACTTCTAAAAATCTATTGTTGATGTTGCCCTATTCGGGAAACGGTTGTTGATACCAACCGTTGGTGATATACATTCGATTCATTCAAGCGAAATGAGTGGTCGGTCATGTGTGGCCGGGTTGCAAGATGTTCTTGTTGAACCCAGTGTATTCCTCTCTAGAGGTACACTAGCGAAAGGTGGTTCCATACCATGTCATAGTTGGAAATCCATTACCAAATACGTGCTTGTGGTTTTGATTGTATACTATATATGTAGAACATGAGATGGAAGCGTTTCTGCTAGATGATTATTATATTGTGGTTGATAGACATTATTATAATATCAAAAGGTTTTTGATATAAAGATATTTTGGATTCTCATAAGGGGAAAACCTGTTCCATTATACGGCGTGATCTTATGAGATATCGTTTACTTGTTCAAACTGTTTAAAACTGTTTTACTCACACCAGTCCCATGACTGACCCGGAGTTTTTTTTTGTTTTTTTTTACCCCTAAACTCTTGGGTGCCTAAATTTGTACGGGCAGTCAAGTTGTCGGGATTTTACAGATACATTAGGAGGGCTTGGAGGAGGAGGCTTCAGGATTAATTAGCTATTGTTTATTTTCGCTGTTGTTGTAAGTGTTGTACTCTGCAATGTTATTGTACACATATACTGTTTGTATTTCAAAAGTTATGTTATATTTTATTTGATCCGCTGTGAGATTCATGTTTACTCTGATGATGGTGTTCTTCTTCTTCTTTTATTCTATAAGTTTCTATCTTATCTATTCTCACCCTCTAACTTCTTTCATTAACCATTCAGTTATTTCGACTCTTGAATGTTCGATATGTGTTGTACATCGGATATCCAAGATCGACTTTTTCCGGGTCGTTACAGTTGGTATCAGAGCTTAAGGTTAAGTGAATTACCTTGGCTCTGTGGCGCGACTCAGTAGAGATGGGGTTAGCAATACCCTAGATTGAGTTTGAGTGTATACATACAAGTGAACGTATTTGTTATTTGATATAAAAATGATTTTATATTGTGGAGATTTATTGGCTGAGTTGTTTATGAGTTCTGGTCGATCAGTTTGATCCACTGTATCGGTAGGAGTAAATAAACACTTGAATACGATGAACCGACACTGTATGGTTTGAAACACAGTAAATGATATAATTTTACCGAAAATATATATTGATATTATTATATAGGATGTGTTGGTTGTTATTATAATCAAATGAGATTATAAATTAAAATGGTTATATAAATAACCCATTAAAATTCATATAAGAGTAATATATGAAATATGATGAATTAAATCTGAATTTAAGTCAGAATTGGAGTTAAATATAAGGAAATTTTAAGTTCCTGGGAGATTTGAAAATGTTTTTTCAAAAGGATTGTGATAGAGATTTTTGAAGTGATTTCAAAATGGAATGGTTTAAGTATGGATTTTAGAAAGTAATATGGCATTGAACTCACTTCGATCGCTGGAAAATAACCCTGATGAGTGTGGCCACATCATCAGTGTTCATTTTCGAGTTCTAAGTGATGGATTACTACCAAAGATTTTGTTTTGAAATTGATTTGAGAAAAACAAGTTGTTTTGAATCCTGAAAAGGAAAGTTTGATTTTCAATATAGTAAACTGTTTAAACTTCCCAGGAAAAGATTGTTTGAGTTAAAACCAAACTGAGTTAAAATTTGGGAAAGCCAATTGGAATTAAAGTAAAGCCAATTAAGTGGTAACTGAAACTGAATTGAAATAGAAATATCGAATGAATTGGATTACGATATAGGAATCTGAAATTATTTTGGATTGGTAAGTTAGAGTATGAAATCGAGATTAGAACTCGAATTTGAAATGAAGTTTGACTTAGGTATAAGCGAATGGTTGGGTTTGAGGATAAAAAGTGATTTGGATTTGATCTGAATGATATTGGTATATGCTGAATTGATAGCAGATGTAAAGGATAAAATGATATGCCCGACAAAAAGGTACAAGTTTATATTATATATGGGTTTGAGATTTTGATGAGCCGAATTGGCAAGCCACTTGGCTGTTTGATTTTCTTTTGGGTTGGAGAAGGCCTAAAGAGGCGAGTTGTGGTTTTACCGATAGGGTTGTACAAAGGAGGTTATGGCGAAATATTCCGAAAAATTAAGGCGTTAGAAAATTTTCAGAATTTTTGAAAATTTTAGTTAGTCGAAATAAATTAATATTTTAGTTAATATTAATTGGTTCAGTTGAAACTAAAGTTAAGGGGTAAACCGAAAAATATTTACCCAACAGATAGGGTCGTCTTATAGCTTAGCAATTTCGAGGACGAAATTATTTTAAGTGGGGAAGAATGTAATAACCCGCATTTTCAACGATAATAATTAATTTATTTAATTATTTAAAACGGTGATTAAGAGGATTTAATGGTTGTTGAATTAAATAAGAGTGAATATTTCATTAATATAACAATTAAATAATATATTTAATTCTGAAATAATTAGAATTGGCTGAAATGGCGATATGGTGTGAATTGGTGAATTAAAGATATATAATTCAGTTAGAGTTGAATTATAATAACGAATACATAATTTGAATGATAGTTTGAACGTATAGTTATATTATAATTATAATCGAGCTCGAAATGGCGCGGTAGTTCGCGATTTGGCGATTTGAACTTCAGCTGAATATGCAGAAGCCATTTTAAGTCGGATTTCTGTGAAACAAGAAACGTTAGGAGCTGGTGAATTATATTTTTCTAATAGAAGAGAAAAATCGGGATTTCGTCGTGTAGATTTTGATTTATGTCCCAATCAAATTTTAGAAAAGTCGCTGTGGAATTCCTTTATAATTTATAGAGGAATTATTTATATTTTAAAGAGAAATTTCATTATAAATCGAATATTGATTTATCGGGATTTGAAATATCAAGTTAGAAATTCATATAGGAATATTTTGAAGCTGTATGGTATTCCACTGTGAATATATATGATAATTAAATTTATTTATATTTGATTTAATTATATTTAAATATAATTATATATTTAAATGGGTTATTCTGAGCTTTAAAAATAGCCACTTTTGCAAACGAAGTCGGAATTCGACGAAACTAATTTGGTTGGATCCGCAATATTAAATTATTGTTAGATTCCAAGTTTCGTGCTTTTTAGAGTCAATATGTGGCCGTACGGATTTTTAGAGTGAAAAACAGTTAGTATTTCAATGGTTAAAAATACGGTGTGTGAGCAAACGGAGTCGAAATTCGCGAAACCAGTTTCGTTGGGACCGTAATGTCGAACTGTAGCTGCATGTCCAGTGTCGTGATTTTTGGGTATCGTATGTTGTCACAGGAATTTTAGAGAATGAATAAAAACAGTAGTTGCTTATAAATGAACTTAATAACGAATATAAAAATATTATAAATTCCCTATAAGTACCACACCAATTCTCTTAAACCCTAAAATTTTCACTTCGCCGTCAACTGGAAGCAAAAATCGTGCCTCCAATATTTTTTTTTCTCCTGTAAACATTTTGATCTTCCAGAAATTCCTATAATCCAAGAAAAATCCTACAAATGAAAATACTTGTATATTTGGGATCTTGGTCTGCTCTCCTTCATTTTGATACGGGTTTGGTGTTGTTCGAACTCCTTTTGTTCGACGTCGGTTTCATTCAGCGAGCCTAGGGTTTGTGCTCTTGAACCATAGGATCATGGAGATGAATTTTTGAGTTCAGATTCATAGTCGGGGTGGAAAATGGTGTTTGTGTGCCAAATCTGGGAGGATGCGGTGATAACTATTGTCGATGAACTGTTGTGGAGGACCGGAGATCGTAAACTTCCAACAGCCGTCGAGTTGGATGTTTTTTACATTTGTAGATGGAGATTTTTGTGGAGATGAAGGTGATGATTCTCGTTTGTTGAATCGTGAGGAGGAGGTGAATTGTTGGTGGGGGAACATTTCGTTCATGGAGCTGAAAAATATTGGGGTCGTGAATTTCAAGTTTGGGGAAGAACATAAAGGAGCGGGTTTGGGCCAGTATGAACGAGTTTGGGCCGAGGAAAATATAGGGAGGCCAATTTGAAAAATAAGTTGAGTTATTTTTAATTTAAATTAGTATTTCAAATTGTAATCGTAGTAACTTCGTCATATCTCATCCGAATTTCGAACGGTTGGATCCGTTAGGATCGTATAGACGAGAGCTCCATAATGGAACTGACTGGAAGTGGATTGGAGCTAGTTTGAATTTATGGAGAAATAAATTGTTTGATCGTATAGACGAGAGCTCCATAATGGAACTGACTGGAAGTGGATTGGAGCTAGTTTGAATTTATGGAGAAATAAATTGTTTGATTCAAATCAAACAAACAGTTTATCGTTCTTTAACGATGAACTGCCAATGTGAGTAAAACTCACCAACTCTGAACAGTTCTATTTTTATTACGTATATTTAGAACTGATAAATGATGACTGATTGATGTGTGTTAACTGTTTGGTTGAATTGTTTGTGTATTGATTGAAATCATAGATAACGATATATATATATATATATATAAATCGTTAATCAAATATTGATTCTGTTTAATAGAATATTTTATATTCGTGTTGTTTAACATCTGTGATTCAGGGAAACAGGTTGGAGGGACCCAACTGGGTTCCTCAATATTTATAATACTATTCTGTTCATATATTGTAATATATGATGTGATATAAAATCTGTGTGTTTGGACGATGTTGGTCATCGTGATTTGATATGTTAAAATACCGTAACATACCGGGATGTTGAAAAGGGAATTTTCAAAGTATATTTTGAAAAATAAATTATTTATATAAAATCGATGGATTTTATATATAAAAGGGAAAAGAGGATTTTATAAGAGAAACTAATCATAAAATCAAAGGGAATCGAAAAGGAGATATTTGTAAAACGCGTACAAATAGAAAGTTAAAGGAAATATCTATTTGTTAAATAAATAGATTTTAAAAGGGATATTGTTTATAAATGGATTAGGATTATTAAAGAGAATATTTATAAAATCAAGGGATTTTATAAAAGGGAATTTATTTATAAAATCAAAGGATTTTATAAAGAGGAATATTTATTGGGATATCATATGTTCTACTGTGGGCAGGGATGGAAAAGGAGAAGTTCGTTGGCACCATAGCTGCAAGGGTTCACGATAGCAAATGCAGGCGCGGCTAGCTTCTTGGTGTTGTTTATGTATTATGCTTATTATGTTTAAGTTTATTATGTACCTGCTGCGTCAGGTTATGATGTTCTTTTTGTGGCTGGCTTGGTAAATGATGTACATATACTATATTTCTTGTACTGTACCGAACTCTATATATATGATATCTCTAGGCGTGAATCATTAGATTTGCTACCTTTTGCTTCAAAAAAAAATAAAAGCATATAAAGGATATTTTCTTAGAAAGTAAATAGAATTATACAAAGGAAAGCTTTATATGAAATACATATAATCAATTATAAAAGGAAATTGTTGTAAGACAAATATAAAAGGAAATTGTTTCCAAACATATATAAAAGGGAAAATATTGGTGAAAAGGATTTAAAAAGCATACATTTGTAAAACAAATATAAGGGAAGAATATATTGGAAAAACAATTAATGTAAAGTAAAATATGTGTCAAACAAATGTAAAGAGAAAATATTTGTAAAACAGTTACAAATTGAAAGAAAAAGGAACATTTGTAAAACAATTACAAATGGAAATAGAAAGAGAAAATATTTGTAAAACATTTACAAATAGATTAAATGGAAATATTTATTTATAGGAAATGAATAAACGTTATAAAAGGAACATCTATAAAGTGAGGAACTGTTACTAAAAGTAAATCTTTATAAATGAATAAACGTTGTAAAAAGGGAAATCTTTATAAATCAATAAAGTAATCAAATTGAGTTAATCGATTAAAGTAATTAAATCGATTAGAGTTAAGTTATCGAGTTGAGATAAGTTAACTCAAGTAAATCGATAAGTGAATCGAGTTAAGATAATCAATGAGAGTTAATCGAGTTAAGTGAATCGAGTTAAGATAATCGATGAGAGTTAATCGAGATAAGATAATCGATGAGAGCTAATTGAGTTAAGTGAATCGAGTTAAGATAATCAATGAGAGTTAATCGAGTCAAGTGAATCGAGTTAGGTGAATTAAGTTAAGTTAATCAAGATGAGTTAATCGAAAGTAGTTATCGATTTAGTTAATCGAAAGGAGTTTATTGATTTTAGTTAATCGAATCGAGTTGGTCGAACCAAGTTAGTCGAGTTAATCGAGTCAAGTTAGTTAAGTCAAGTTACGTTATTCGAGTTAGCCGAGTTAAGTTCGTCGAGTCGAGTTAATCGAATTTAGTTATTCGAGAGGAGTTATCGATTATAGTTTAAATCGAAGTGAGATTTTCGAATATAAGTTATTTGAAAAGAGATGTATCAAATATTAGTTATTCGAAGAGAGATTATCGAGTATCATTTATTCAAAAAGGGGTGATCGGATATATAGTTATTCGAAGAAAAGAGTTATCGAATATAAGTTATTCGAAGTGAGTTAACCGAATATAAGTTATTCGAAGGGAGTTAATCGAATATAGGTTATTCGAAGAAGAGTTAATCAAATAGAGATTTCTCGAAAGAGAGTTATAAATCGAATTCGATTATATCGAATTGGGGAAAGTATTATTTACTTTCCCGTTTTAAATCAAGATTTATTTATTTATAAATAAATTAGTTGTTAGGTTAATTATTCAAATTAAAGAATAAAAGTTATAATTAAAGTTAGGTATTGCGAAAGTAGGGATTATAACGTTATCGTTATAACCATGTTTTCAATAAAGAAGTGGATTCGTAAATAGAATCCGAGAGTTACGTAAAGAACTTTGTTAAAAGATAAACTTTGACCATTTCGAAGTAAAAACGTTGTTCAGTTAAGGTCTGAGAGGTAATTATACCCCAACTTGATTGACTTCCTTCTTAACTAAGGAATGGTAAGGTTTGATAGTGAAGGAGTTTTGGAAATGTTTTCCAAATGAGAACCAAAAATGTTTTCTGATAATAGAAAATAAGAATTTAGAATATATAGAAACAAGAGATAAGTAAATTAATGAACTAAAGGGATAATTGTTAAATGATGATTGATCGATATAATTTCCATTGGGAAATGATATCGTTGTTTGCACACTTGTTTTTCTTTGATAGTTAATTCACTGACTATCGAAGTTTTTGACCATTTTAACGTTGTTAATATGGGGAGACCGGTTGGATTATTATCCAAAGAACCACTCTGTATTGGCATAAGCGTTGTGAATCATATATGCCAAAGATAATTGAAGATGGAGCAAAGTGCATGGGCTATTATATAAATCTTAGATAATAGGGCCTATGATGGATATACTGAATAATGCCTTCGGTTTGTCCTGTCCCAGGACAACTTGTATGGAAGAATGTTTGACAGAGTATATCCAATAGATCGCGTAAGTTGATCTCTTCAAATGTATTCACGTTTGGTGGTGGAGGAATTCGTTTCTCTTAGTTGTATACCCGTGTTATTTTTGGATAAATCAATTTGTGATTTGGCGGGTATGACGATGTGAAATTCTAAGTGAATGAAGATATGATATGTAAAAAGATAAGAGTAGCTTCTAGCCTCACATCCGGTAGATGACAGAAATCGGGCTGGCAACATGGCTATGTAGGTCGCACCTATTAGGGTGTATAATCACCTGATATAGAATTTCATTTACTTCTAAAAATCTATTGTTGATGTCGTCCTATTCGGTAAACGGTTGCTGATCCCAACCATTGGTGATATACATTCGATACACTCAAGCGAAATGAGTGGTCGGTCATTTGTGGTCTAGTTGCAAGATGTTCTTGTTGAACCCGGTATATTCCTCTCTAGAGGTACACTAGCGAAAGGTGGTTCCATACTTTGTCATAGTTGGAAATCCATTACCAAATACGTGCTTGCAGTTTTGATTTTATACTATATATGTAGAACGTGAGATGGAAGTGTTTCTGCTAGATGATTATCATATTGTGGTTGATCGACATTATTATAATATCAAAAGGTTTTTGATATAAAGATATTTTGGATTCTCATAATGGAAAAACCAGTTCCGTTATACAGCGTGGTCTTATGAGGTATCGTTTACTTGTTCAAACTGTGTAAAACTATTTTACTCACAACAGTCCCATGACTGACCCGGAGTTTTATTTTGTTTTGTTTTCCCCTAAACTCTTGGGTGCCTAAATTTGTACGGGCAGTCAAGTAGTCGGGAATTTATAGATACACTTGGAGGGCTTGGAGCAGGAGGCTTCAGGATTAATTAGCTATTGTTTATTTCCGCTGTTGTTGTAAGTGTTGTACTCTGCAATGTTATTGTATACATATACTGTTTGTATTTCAAAAGTTATGTTATATTTTATTCGTTCCGCTGTGAGATTCGTGTTTACTCTGATGATGATGTTCTTCTTCTTCTTCTATTCTATAAGTTTCTATCTTATCTATTCTCACCGTCTAACTTCTTTCATTAACCATTCGGTTATTTTCGACTCTTGAATGTTCGATATGTGTTGTATATCGGATATCCAAGATCGACTTTTTCCGGGTCGTTACACGTATTTATCTTAAGATAAGAACGTTGTTGATCAAGGTCTGAGAGGTAATTAAAATACCCCAACTTGAACGACTTCAGGATTATCGGAGGATATATTAGATTTAATGACGGAATTATTAAAAGTGAATTATTTTGTGAACTAATAATGTAACGTCATTTGAAGAAGCTGGAAATATACATATTAGAATTCCAAAGTAAAAGGATTTATTAAGGCTTGAGAATATGAAATAATATTTCTATTGTAAAGAAAAAATAAAAGGAGATTGTGTGGAAATATAACGATATTTTCAAAACAAACAGATGAGATTTATAATGGATTATTCTAAAAGGATAAGTGCGATTATGGCTTTCAAATTACGAAACGAAAAGGAGATTTCGTAACGATTGTTTTAAGCATGACAAATTTGGATCGATTTCAAAATGTTAAATAATTAATGATGTTTTAGCAATATTTTGAAATGATAGTTGAAGGAAAATTGAATATGATTTTAAGATATTTTCTGAAGTATTAAAATAAAGGATTTGAGAATATTAATATATTATTTTTGTATTACAACCAATATGTTTTCTTTACAGGCCAAGTGACGCTATGTACAAAACCAATGGATCCATTTGGTTTTATTTTTAATTATTCATTTTGATAGTTTAATAATCGACTATCAAAATCTGACCCAACGTGTGTTGGTACAAAAAGATCGAGATCGAATTTATATTCAAAAACCATTCCGACCAATAAATACGAATATGTGGAAGATGCTAATCGAGATAAAGCAATTGAAGATCGTAAATCTTCATGAGCGGAGGAACTACTGTTTAATTTCTCTGGTTGATCCCTAGAGATATATTTTTGGCAGTGATTTTGTCATGATTGGAATCTATGGATTGTAAGGATTATTCGCTATCGATCTATAAGGTGATTCCTTAGATTTGGTAGGAGGGTGCCTTTCATTCAGCCTATTCCTGGATGGCTTGTATGGACGAGTATCTGACAGAGTATTTCCAAAGGGATCACGTACGTTGATTTCTTCAAACGTATTTCTATTGGTGGTGGAGAAGACACCTTCTTTTGCTTAACACCTAGAGTATTTTTGGGGACATCAATTAGTGATATCTGGCTGATCTGACGATGTGGCATTCAGAGTGGATGGAGACATGCTATGCTGAAGAATATGCTTAACCTCTAGCCTCATCAACCAGGAATGGCATAAAATCGGGTAGGTCGCATGGCTATGTGGGTCACACCCATCAAAAGGGTATATCATTACATGATCTGGTGAAATCAAATGCCTTCGGTTATCCCTTTTTATTTATGTATGTATGCTATCGGTTCGGTTGGCTGGCCCCTAACCGTGGTAATGATATATTCAGTACTCTCAAGAGAAAGTGAGGGGCTGGTCATGTTTAGCCTATGTTGTAAGATGTTCTTGTTGAACACCAATGTATTCATCTCCAGAGGTACATTGTCGGAAAGGTGGTCCCATACCTTGCCAGGAAATCCATTCCCCGATAAGTGCCCGCGGTTTTAATTGTATACTATATATGTGGAGCGTGAGATGCAAGCATTCCGCTAGATTGATAGTTACTTGTATTTAGACACTATCATAATAATATAGTTTTTAAAAGTGTCTAGGGTTATCGTAAGGTAAAAACCATCCGTATTTATGTGTGGATTTGGTCTTACAATTATCCTTTTCTTTCGAAAAGATTTTGACGTTAAAATCAAGTTGTGTGATGCATTTAAACTTAGTGTGTTTTTCTCATTCTCGTTCACCAGACTGATCCAGTATTTGTAATGCTCGGGTTAGACCGAGTTGTAAAGGTTCAGGTTATCATTTGTTAAGAAGAGATGAGATGGAAGAGTTCAGACGTATGCTATTATATATTCCATTGTGTGATTATATATGAGGATAGATTATTATAACTGTCTAGATGTGTGATGTACTCTGATGATTGTAAGTTTTATTTCAAGCTCTCAGTAAAGATTTATTTCTAGATTATATTTTGTTCCACTGCGATATAAGACTCTGTGTTGTGTTGATTCTTCTTCTTCTATTCTAATATTTCTTTCTTTCTTTCTCACCCTCTAATTTCTTTCTTAAAACTATCTTCTTTTCTATGCAATATGGGTTGGACGTATGGGAAAGTCAGTATGTTACAGTGGTATCAGAGCTATTGGTTTAGTAATAATCTTGGCTCTGTGGCGTAACTCGATAAAGATGGGGTAAGTAATACCCTAGATTGAGTTTGAGTGTATATATATGAGAGCGTAATTGTAAATTTTATATACAAATGTTTTGTATTGTGTTGGTTGATCAGTTCAGGTGTTGAAAAGCATTGAACTGGAAATGGATACAATACTGTTTTGTAAAGAGGGTAGATGAAATAATTTTACCCAAACTATATTTTGTATAGAAAATAAACGATTTTATTAAATTATTGTGATATTATGTGTTTAATTGACTTGAATGGAATTCAAATTTGGATTTAAAATTTGAATTGAAACCTAACCTGGATAAGTGGAATTAAGAAATGATTTTGAAATTAAATAAATTAGTTTTAGAATCTAGAAAATTTAATGAATAATAACTGAATAGGTATAAATTGGTTATAATTCGATTGATGTTCAAATATGGTAAACCAAATTAAATATTATCATTAAACGAAAATTTAATTGATTTGGTTGATTTGATTGTGTATTGGTTGTTGATTGTGAATTGTTTGTTACTGAATAATATATTGTTTGAATTGATTATGTAACAGTTTAAGGGAAATGAACGAGTTATAAATTAAAGAAATGAATTCCAGTATAACAATTGGGAAGGAACCGCCTATGAATTAAGACTAGATGGTTTAACCCTTTATTTGCAAATGAATGATGTTTCAGTTTATTTCTTGAAATATGGATACTTATACTTGTTAATTAATGAAATGTTATTTGAAATTTCATTATCGCTTATAAGTTGAATTGAGTAAGCACAAGTGCCAGATGGCTTGAGGATTGATTTTGTAGAGTCGATAACGATAAATTGAGCAAGTATGCTCAATAGCGCTCACATAAGGTACGCCTACCCAAAATATAATTTTTGGTTTTTAATTTTTGTTTTCCAATTGGATGGGACGATGTATATATATTATTTGTTCATGCGATATTGCGGATGTCACTCCGTGCAGGGGAGACTCTGCCAAATTTTCCGAGAATTTAAAGTGTAATAATTTTTTCTATATTTTTGAAAATATATATTAGCGTTATTAAATGGGCTTTTGATTTATAATAAATTGGATTTTGTAAATTAGTGGGTTGGTAACATCTTTCTTACCTTGATAATTTCAGGGACGAAATTCATTTAAAGGGGGAAGATTGTAATGTCTCGTATTTCAGGTGGTCAAATATTTAATTTTTTAATATTGTTTTAAATATTTAATTTGAATTTTAAATGATTTTAATATTTTATTCGTTTACTAAAAATGAAGATTAAACGTTTAATTTATAAATAATTATAAATCGAGCTTGAAATGGCACGGTAGTTCGTAATATTGAGTTTTGAACTTCAATTTGACATACAAAGTCCATTTTAAATCGGATTTCCATGAAATAAGAAACGATGGGATCTTGTTGATTATAATTTTTATATGAAAGAGAAAAATCTGGATTTCATGTTATAGATTGTTAGTTACGTCCAAATCAAATTTTAAAATGGTTGTTGTGGAATTCGTTTATAAATTATAACGTTTATTTAATTTATTTAATAAGGAATTTCTATATATTTGAACATCGTTCAATTCGAAAATGTTAATGTCGAGTTATGAAGCCATATTGGGTAAATTTGAAGTGATATATTTTTGTATGCAATAAAAATAATTTATTATTATTTAATTTAATTGTTTTGAATTAAATTAATAATTTATCAATGTTATATAAGCCGTAAAAATATTTGTTAATTACCTCCGTTTTCAAAAAAACGAATTTTATTGGATTACATATGGCTAATTATTGTTAGTTTTCCGGCTTGGAGCCAATCGGAGTTATTTTGTCGGTAGACGAGATTTTAACGTGAACCGATAAATAAATAGAAATTAAAAAAACGTCATTGTGCAAACGGAGTCCCCTTTCAACGAAATTACTTCCATTGGATCCAAAATGTCAAGACATAGCATTGTGTCTTGTTTCAGAATTTTTGGATTTCATGTATGGCCATACGAAAATTAAACGTAGTTCGGTGATAAATGGATATTATATATACATACATATATATATATATATATATATATTTAATTTAGCTAGCTTCCCCACATACTATTTTCTTTCCTTGGGACTCTCACGTCTTCTTTTATTGTGTCCCACATCTTTCTCCTCCTTCCGCCCAAATACGCCTTTTCTTGCGTCCCAAATATACTAATTACTTGGCTACAAATTCATATAGGAACCGTGACTATCAAGTAATTCCTTGGAAATTTAAACCCATGCATCAACTAGTCTATCATTTCCTGCAAACCTATGTATCCTAAACCTTGGCACCCCGTCGTTCTCCCTTATATAAACAACTGCTTCTCCATTTTTTTGTTTCCATTAATAAAAAAAACGCACACTTCTTGCAAATACAACCGAAACTCTCCATCTCACAAACATTATAAAACCGTCAATATTTTCTTTGCAAACAATGGGAAGTAGAACCGCAGATCTATATTTCTATTTTTCCGGTGACTGATGTATTAGAATGCCTCAAGTTTAAAAGGGTTGGTGGAGGAGGAGTAGGCGCAGGGATTGGTGGTGTTCGTCGGGGGTCAGGTGACGTGTGCGGTGGAGTTCAGTGGAGCATAGGGGACGTTAGGCATTGATGACCTGAATAGTGCTACCTACGCGTTTTTGGTGAAAGTGTGGCCGACGTGGCCACTGGTAGGGAAAATGGTGACCAAGGTTAAAGCTGGGACTACGAGGGTTCTAATGGTCGGTGTCAGGTGAGATCCGACGCAAGGTGCAGTAACGGTAAGGCCTCGAAGTTGCAACAGTTTCCGAGTTTTGTGTTTAATCGATGGCTACAAGCGGTTGTAGGAGGCAAGGCTGGCCAGTGATTGGAGCTTGTTCGGCGGCGGTTAGGTAGGGATGGTTGATGTCGGGTCCGACGCCACAGTTCATCAGAGGCGAGGGTTCTATTGTGAACGAGGCGTCGCATTTTACAAGAAATGAAAGAGCATCAGGTATTCTCTGTTTGCCTGAATAAATATGGATGGTATTACTGAATGTGATTAAGAAGAAGGTGACGTGTATCCAATGTGTACGAGAATTAGAAAAAGAGAATATTAATTCTCATGGCGGCCCTCCCAATCCTTGCATAGTCAGCAGCTGTTACAACCAAGCATACTGTATAGCCTTGCACGATCTTCTAATACATGGAATTAATAGTTAAGTATTATTAAACTAAGGTGTGTGTGTGTCTATATATATACACGAATCCAATTATATAACCTTAAACATATAATTAACGGCCTGGTTTAACTTAAGCATGAAGTTAGTAAATTTGTTTATATTTAATTAATGTATTAATTAATTTAAATCCAACTTATTCAACCATTACTAATAATTTGTGTAACGTGCTTGTTTGTTAATAGAATTCAACAAAACTAGACAAATTGGAATCATTTTGATAAGCGTTTCATTTTAGAATAGATTTGATTGTGTTTGAATGCAGTTGGGGTTTCCAGTTAAATTAATCGCATGTTTAATTTAACTGAATTCTTCGTTATCCCGATGAACAATATCAAGGCGAGTTAAACTCACTCAGTTATCCCACTTATAATTTTTATAAGTCGGTTTTTATTGTTTGTGTGCTATGATTGCTAATTACTGATTGATTGATGATTGTTTAGTTGTTAGTTTGAAATGTTTATATATCATTTAAATTAAACGGTTGTTTAATTTAAATGAAATGAAATCGTTATTCTAATCATTATTTCCAATGAAGGTAACTTACCTTGTTGGTTACGTTAATAATAATATAAACGTTTAAAATTGAATTGGATGCTTGAATGCTTGTTAGTTGATCGTCACCAGTTGAATTAATTATTCATGTTTATTATAAGATTGTCGTATTGGATACCGGGAAGAACAAGTTGGAGGGATCCAACCGGATTCCTCAAATTTATTGTTTATTTTCATGTTATATCACATGTACTGTTTAATAACCCGATTGGATGATGGATTAATTATTGATTATTGTTGAACCCTTGGTATTAACCAATGAGAAATATTGGTTGAGAAATAGACAATAGATGGCCTAAAATTGTAATCGTTTTATAAAGATTGATTTACCGTTAGGTGAATCGTTAGAAATGAAGTTTTAAAATTTATTTTATAACTGAATATAGAATTTTATGTATATTATTTAAAATGAAGTTTATACAAAGAAAAATATACCGTGTGCAAAGCACATGCTTATATTGATTGTTTTAACCACAAATACTTTTTTCATATCAAAAGTATACCGTGTGCGAAGCACACACATATATTGATTGTTTTAACCTCAAATACCATTTCTATACCAAAAATATACCATTTGCGAAGCATGTGCTTCATCGTAATTGTTAAATGATTTATTAAACTAATTCTTATATTAATAAGATGGATAAGCCGGGGAGCATGGATAAATGTAATGAGTAATAATTGGGATTAATTATTTTTAAGTAATAATTAAAATAGGATTATATTAATCGATTATTATCTATTTAATAATAAGCAAAGTAAATGGGATAATTTAAATTAATTATATTATATTATATTATTAATTAATTTAAATGAAAAGATGAGTTAGAATTGACAAATGAGTTAATCATGTTTAACAATTGACCAACCTAACTGTTTTAACGGAGATTGATTGTTAAATTAAATTAATTTATACCGATTAAAATAGTGATATAATTTAACAAATGGTTGTTTAGTTCAATAAGAATCAAAAAGGGAATTTAATATTAGTTCCCGTTAGTGATGAAGTAAATTATAATTTTAAATTATAATAATTTAAGGAACTATTCATTTAAATAAAGTTCAGGTAAGTAATCAAAGTAATAATGAAATATAATTGATTTTTAAGCGAGCTTATGAACGGGTTTGTATTTGAACCAAGTTTGGTAAATTGAATAAAAAGGATTTTAAGCGAATGACCTAAGCTTAAATTAAATGGTTAAATTAAGAAAGAGGAATCAAGACGAAAAAGGTTTATATTAAACCAAAGTTGTATAAACAAGTTTACAAAGAGTAATGTGAAATTAAAGCGTTAATTTTAAATTAACGTTACCTAATGATGATGTTAAGTGAAATGGATAGAAATTGGAATAAGATTTTCCCAAAGGAAATAATTAAAAGGTTTAGGTAAAGGTATTCATGCAATTGAATTTTTTGGTAATACAATTTGTAGTAAGAATCTAGATAATAAAATAAATAGTTTAAAGAAGTTAAAGTTTAAAGGTTGATGTTTTATTTATCACTTACTAAATCAATTGATTTAGGGAGATATCAAAAGTAAGAAGGTTGTATAAAACCATATTTTTAATAAAATAGTGAATTGGTATTGGTCCGTATTAGAATGAATATGGTTTTTTGAATTACAATCCATATTTATCTTATGATAAGAACGTTGTTGATCAAGGTCTGAGAGGTAATTAAAATACCCCAACTTGAAAGACTTCAGGATTATCGGAGGATATATTATTTGTAATGACGAAATACTAGAAGTGAATTATTTTGTGAACTAATAATGTAATGTCATTTGAAGAAGTTGGAAATGTACGTATATTAGAATTCCAAAGTAAAGGGATTTAATAAGGGCTTGAGAATATGAAATAATATTTCTATATTAAAGAATAATAAAAGGAGATTGTGTGGAAATATAACGATATTTTCAAAACAAACAGATGATATTTATAATGGATTATTCTAAAAGTATAAGTGACGATTATGGCATTCAAATTACGAAATGAAAAGGCGATTTCGTAATGATTGTTTTAAGAATGATAAATTTGGATCGATTTCCAAATGTTAAATAATTAATAATGTTTTAGCAATATTTTGAAACGATATTTGAAAGAAAATTGAAATGATTTTAAGATATATTCCGAAGTATTAAAATAAAGGATTTGAGAATATTAATATATTAAAACCAATATATCGTTTTTGGTATTACAACCAATATATTATCTTTACAGGCCAAGTGACGCTGTGTACTAAACCAATGGATCCATTTGGTTTTATTTTTAATTATCTATTTTGATAGTTTAATAACTGACTATCAAAATCAGACCCAACGTGTGTTGGTATGGAAAGACCGGGATTGAATTTATATTCGAAAACCATTTCGACCAATAAATACGAATACGTGGAAGATGCTAATCGAGATGGAGCAATTGAAGACCGTAAATCTTCATGAGCGGAGGAGCTACTGTTGAATTTCTCTGGCTAATCCCTAGAGATATATTTTTGGCAGTGATTTTGTCATGATTGGAATCTACGGACTACAAGGACTACTTGCTATCGATCTATCTGGAGATTCCTATGATGTGGTAGGAGGGTGCCTTCGGTTCATCCTGTTCCTGGATGACTTGTATGGACGAGTGCCTGACAGAGTATTTCCAAAGGGATCACGTACGTTGATTTCTTCAAACGTATTTCCGTTGGTGGCGGAGAAGACACCTTCTTTTGCTAAGCACCCTGAGTATTTTTGGGGACATCGATTAGTGATATCTGGTGAATCTGACAATATGGCATTCAAGGTGGATGAAGACATGCTATGCTAAAGAATACGCTTAACCTCTAGCCTCATCAACCAGGAATGGCATAAAATCGGGTAGTCGCACGTCTATGTGGGTTGCACCCATCAAAAGGGTATATCATTACTAGATCTGGTGAAATCAAATGCCTTCGGTTATCCCTTTTTATTTATGTATTTATGCTATCGGTTCAGTTGGCTGGTCCCCAACCGTGGTAATTATATATTTGGTACTCTCAAGAGAAAGTGAGGGGCCAGTCATGTTTAGCCTGGGTTGCAAGATGTTCTTGTTGAACCCCAATGTAGTCATCGCCAGAGGTACATTGTCGGAAAGGTGGTCCCATACTTTGCCAGGAAATCCATTCCCCAATAAGTGCCTGCCGCTTTAATTATATACTATATATGTGGAGCGTGAGATGCAAGCGTTCCGCTAGGTTGATATTTACTTGTATTTAGACACTATCATAATATCAGAATAATATTGTTTTTAAAGTGTTTTGGGTTATCGTAAGGTAAAAACCGTCCGTATTTATGTGTGGATTTGATCTTACGATTATCCTTTTCTTTCGAAAAGATTTTGACATTAAAATCAAGTTATGTGATGCATTTAAACTTAGTGCGTTTTTCTCACTCCAGTTCACCAGACTGACCCGGTGTTTGTAATGCTCGGATTAGACCGGGTTGTACATGTTCAGGTTATCGGTTGTTAAGAAGAGACGAGAAGGAAGAGTTCAGACGTATGCTATTATGTATTCTGCTATGTGATTGTATATTATTATAACTGTCCAGATGTGTGATGTACTCTGATGATTGTAAGTTTTATTTCAAGCTCTCAATAAAGATTTACTTCTATATTTATTTTGTTCCGTTGCGATATGAGACTCTATGTTGTGTTGATTCTTCTTCTTCTATTCTAATATTTCTTTCTTACTTTCTCACCCTCTAATTTCTTTCATATAACTGTCTGCTTTTCTATGCAATTTGGGTTGGACGTGAGTTATGATTGTCAACTCAAAGAGTACAGGAAAGTCAGTATGTTACAATTACCAAACTGAATTAGATTTAAAACCGATCTGAACCGACCAAAATGAACCGGTTTGGTTGGTAAATTCAATTTGAACTGAGTATTTCTCACCCTACCCATCCCAGCCTTACCCACCAGGTCGTGCCGCACTACCATGTCATATCTTCAACTTCTTCCCTGATTACCCCTTTCCTTCCACCACCTAATCCTAGAATGTAACAAACTGTATCTTACGTGTCTGAGGATCGTAAAATAATTATATTCAATTCCCTAGTGGTCGTATCATTCTCATATTTTAATGTGCTGTCCATGGGGATGTGGACATGTTCATGTTTTTTTCGAAGCATTTTGTTACTACTTTTCCCTTATGGCTTATTGTTTTAATTATACCAAGGACCGAATCAGGTGTTGTAATTGGTCTCATTGGATCGAGATGGTGTTTGATCATTCCATAGAGTGGTTGCATGAAAGATTTGGCTTAGCGGTCTAGGAGATATCGTTGTTTTTAGTTTTATTTCTGTTGATTAGGTTGATTAGTAAGTGTTGACGAAAAAAATTATCGTACGCCAATACCCAATGTGTAAGTGTGTACAATTATCCAAATAAGCAGTGAAGTAAGTTAGTGCAGGAGACACAGCTTTTATAGTGGTTCGGTACTGACACCTAAGTCCACTTTGGGATCATCATTTATCATATCTTTTGTCTTTTACAAAGTTGTACGCGTTCAGACAATAACTAAGTATGAAGTGTTACCATAGAATTGCAAAGTATATGCTTAGTCTACACTTTGACTAAATTGCCCTTCTTCTTCTTCGCTGAAAAGCGTTGACTTGGTCAACAATATCCAAGTTTGGTGTTCATGTCCATGAAGCTCAAAAATAGCATAACAATATCCAAGTGTGAAACTTGCACCCCGCCGGGGTATACGGGTTTGATGGAGGAGGTAGAGCTTCTTGGTGCAGAAACCATGCTGTTTTTGGGTGTCGAAGTTTCTGAATGCAAAGTGAGAGAATCACGGTTTTGCTGGTATAAAGTGAAGGAATCTGAGCTTCCAGCATGGAGAAAATCGGATGAACCAGGTGGTGCCCACTGGTTCGACCTAACCGTCGGTTAGGTCAATTGCCGCCGAGACTGTGAGGCCCTGGACCCCCTCCAACGCTGCGCCCAGACCTGCTTGACGGCTCGCCATTGGCTCGGAGCACGGCTCGCCTTCGGCTCGGATGATAGTTTGCTTGAAAGTTCATTGGGCCCGTAAGAGGCCATCTGATAGAGGTTTTGGGTCTCCTTGTGTTTGCGACGCGACTTCGACCCTGCTGCTTTGTGCTTTTTGACGCTTGAGCGCGTCGCTCACCAAATACTTGACGTGTGACAGCTTCGACAAAAAATCATGTCAACAGTAAGCCTACCAGACTAATGAACTAAGATGATAAATAGAGAGTTTGAGGAGAGAATTAGGATTCTTCTCATCGTTCCACACATTTGTTGACCGGTCCAACCTAATCCCTAAAATCCTAATTTGTTTCTTTAAATCATTTTATATCACATGTATACGTAAGATACATTAAAGGGGATTCAATCTCTCTGTTTTGCAGGGGATTCAAGGGTTTTCTTTGCTGTCCAGATTTGTTTTCATCTATATTGCATCTGTTCTAGGTTTAGGTGAGTGATAGAGATCTGTCACATGGTAATCAAACACCACATATGATAATTTTATCCTAAAATCAGAATATATATGTTAATTTCAAATCTAGATGCCCTAGGACAACCTAATTTGATCATATATCACGTAATTTGTTAGATCCATCATGCTTAATGTGTAATTAATGTCAAATTATTATAAATTTGTTATTATTATGATATGAATCATGTTTGTATGTGTTATATGACTGTTCATGTTTGAGATTATATTGATTACTGTTTGATTTTGCTGACTTGTATGATGTCGTGATTTTCCGTTCAGAGTTATGTGTCATAGGACTTAGAATCGAATAACAAAGCAGATCGGAGGTTCAGAAGATCAGGTTCAGACAAACATAGTGCATGAGCTCTGGAGGATGTTGGAAGATGACACGAAAAGAATTCATGTCAAAATCAGCTAAGTATATGGACCTACACCGATCCATGTCCTATTGATCGGTACCGATCCACCACGGTGGAACGTGGGGTTCCGAAATTTGGTGTGTAGCTTCAAGGGGTCTATATCAGGTCATGTGCCAAGTTTGGTGATGATTGGATTGATCAAAGTGTGATCTGCAACTATTTTGGACGATATCAAATATTTATATTAGTGTATAATAGACCTCCGAATTGAGGATCACAACGGTAGATATTTTCTTTGCTAAATTGAACATGCAAATGGTTTTACATAGATCCTTAAAATGGATAACAGCAGCAATGAAAATAACTTGATAGTAGACAGTAAAAAAATGAGCTAATGAAGTTTAGAAACAAAATAAGATTTTATAATAATATAACAATAAAAAATCAACAATTTTTTTTATGGACATACACAAAATAATAGACGTAAAATAATGGAATGAATTCAACAAAGAACTAAGAGGCCAGTACTTTTGAGGCTTCTTTTTTGTTTAAGATTCACAAGCAACTATGTACTCACAACATGTTACAAAATTATTAGTTTCTAGAAATAAAAAAAAAATTGATTATAAAATTCACAATTCTACCTTTGTGTAAGGCTATTTCCTATTAACATTATTTTTCGTCAACGCCGGAATTAAGGTTAAGGATTTGGATCTAAGGGAATTAACGGATTATTTAGTTCATACAAGCTCAAGTTAGTCCACCGTTTCCTAGATATCAAGGTCTCAAGCCCAAAGATTAGTTACTCTTCCTCCAAGATGTAAGTATCATGCTTATGAGACTCAAGGACCAACTGTTACCTTGGGATAAGGGTTTCCTAAGCTCAACACAAGGCAGGAAGCTAAACGGCTTAAGGAAGGTTATTTTGGTAATTAGGCTTAGGCATGACACATTGTCGAAGGCTTATGAAGCTTTGTTGAAGATTAACGATAAGAAAATGCATGATATTGGCGACAAGCATTGATTTCTCTCTTTATTGATCACTTATGTGAGTACAAAAGTGATTACAAGTAAAATCCCCAAATTGATTTACCAATTAAGGTTTTCTCTCCAAGAAATTGTTACAAGATTGTGGAATAGGGAAAAATCCAGCAAAATAAGACCTCTAGGGTCTTATTTACAGAAAAATTGGTCCCTTTTTGGTTGTGATAAAAAAAAAGCTCAGTTTGGAGTGCTTCTGGCTTCGGCAGTGGCCATTTGGTGTCGATATCGGCCCGCCTGTGTTGCTATTGGCTTCGAGGAAAATTGCTTTAGTTTGCTTGATGCTTTCTCAGTGTTGACCCACTTCGACGGTCTTTGGTTTCGATTCCGAGTTTCCATTATCCATTTCCTTAACTCTACTCTGTCTTAGGTTCCGATATCGATACCAAGCCTGTTGGTATCATGGCATTCTGCTTCCTCCATTATTTTGATGTTGGTTTCACACTTCTGTTGTGGTATCAGTATCGCGCTCCTTATTCTTTGCAAGTGGTATTTTCTTTATTGATGCTAATACTTGTTTTTGTAGCTTGATTCTACACTTCCATTTAGTGCATTAACCCTCGATATCATCTTCATGCCTTTCTTTATGAATGAAGTTGCTTCCTTTGGTGTTGGTATTTAGCTTCGATACTTAGGCTTCGTTTTACTGTTAGCTTTTAGTATTGCTTTAACGTTTAACCTTGTTTCTTTGTATTAATTCCTGGCTTCTGCGTCCTTTCCATGGGTACTAAAATTGGATCAACTACCTTCCTCTCTAGTATCGACATTATGCCGACTGTCTACAACATGTTGGTGTCGATAGCATGTTTCCTTCTTCTTGGTACCGAAACCAGATCAATAGTATCAACATCAATCCTTATGCTTTCAACATGTTAATGTAAATAGCATGCATTCTTTCTCTTTGTCTTGGTATCGTCATTGGGAAATATAACTACTTATGGGTGTCAATAGCGCTCATGTCTTGGAGCTAGCTTCGTCCTCTTAGTCCCTTTGTTCTGGTAACAGATCTTAAGCTCTACCCTTCTTTAGTAGCTTCTGAGTATTGGTTCACATTCCTTCCTTCATGACTTCAAGGCTGCCTTTTGGTAGTGGTGTCGATACTAAGTGTATTGGTATCGATAGCACTTTACGCAAATCCAAATTGGTTTCGTGCTCTAACATTTGGCTTTATCTTTATCAAAAATATCGATATCAAGCTGATTGATACCGATAGCACTTTGTTACAGTGTAGTTATCGGCCGTGTTTCTATTTTGATGGATCTTCACCCCAGTATTGAATCATATGCCTTCGGCTTTCTTCCTTTTTTGCTTTCGGTGTCGGTGTCGTATCCACTTTTGATTGTTTATTGCACGTTAGTTTTGGTATTGCCTTGACCCTATCTTCCCTGTATTGGTACCAAGCTTATGCCTTCTACGTTGGTACTGATAGCATGTAAACCAATCTTTTCTCTTCTTTTGTTTCCGGTATCAGCATTAGGATTTCCTAGCTTCCATTCCGAAGTTAGCACCATTTCGATACCCCTTCACCTCTATTTTGTTTCAGTATCAAAATCTGATTGTAACAGTATTGGTCTCGTACCTTTTATTCTTCGCTCTCGATGTCGACGTAGCTATCCCTAAAGCTTTTTTGTTTAGATTCGGTTTCATTGTCTTGAGCCTTCTGCTTTTTGGGTTTTGAAGATTCCACTTCTTCAAAATTGGTCAATGCAAATTTTGGTGCCAACATTTTCCTTTCCTCATCTCCTAGTTTTCAATTTTAGCAATTTACACTCCATCAATGACAGTTGTATCTTACCACATGTATTTCAAGGCCTTGAATAAATAAGTATATTATATAATATATCTTTTTATTTAGATGGAATTTTGAATTATTTTCATCATGGCTTGCATCAGCAAGCAAAACAGCTGTGGTAAAGCACAAAGGTTGATATAAAATATGCAAGAAAAAAAGAATCAAAAATCTACATATCACCTAGACTTTAGAAACATGAACATCCAACAATGTTAAGCTCATTTGGATTCAACATGGAATAAACTTGTAACCATAATTATGCATAAGCTACCAAACCATGATCTTGATGTATACATACATAGGATTTATGCACTATTGCAATGTTTCATATGTATTTTCATTTTGGATCCATCAACTATTCCTATACTTATCAATATCATCATCTCTTCCCAAATGATGCAATTTATTAACTTTAGCTTAAAGTTCAACATTAAAGGATAAATTCTTTTCACCACTGAATAATTTTTTTCCCTTTAAGGCAATCCTCTTATTAGTTTTATGCCTACTAAAAGGCAAAAAAATTATGTGCATACCCCATAGATGGTTATTGGGGACACTGAGTAACAACATACTTATCGGAAAATAATAAGTGCTATTGGAAATTTGCTGCTATTATAAGAGGAACAACAATAAAATTCTAACTGAACTTGTCGAAATAACCTAAGAGAAAGAAGGTTTCTTTACCAAAATCTCTTTTATGATCCAGTTAAATCTGACTGAATTTGGTGGAATCAAATTAAAACATGTAGTCCAGTGTAGGAGCTCCCAACATCCATTAACTTTAGTGCATAAACAATAATGGATATGACATTCAATAAACTATAGTTTATAAAATGTTATGTAGGAATGGATGTTTCTAATAATTAGATATTCAATCAAAGGAGAGATAAAGCATAATTCTGGTCCAAGACCTAGAACAGTTCAGTGCATGTTCAAAGCGTAAATAACAAAGAGCTTAGATAACAAAGGTACCACTTACAAAATTATCACACACTTATTTTAGTAAATAATATGTCACAAAATCATCTCTAAAACGTTAATGTTTTGTGATAAAAAACCTTTAGATGAAGTTTCAATATTATATTGGTTTCAATATTTATGTAAGAGAAGATGTTGTGCAAAGCCTAATTTAGAAATTTTTCATGAAAAATAAAATTATATACTACCTTACTGAATAATATAGGAATTTATAGCAAATGATGGTATCAAAACTGTAACAAATAGATTACATATCTATTGTTCCTTGTATGAAATCCTAACATGCAGATATGTTGCAATATGAAGATACGATATCACAAATTTTATAAGATGCAGCAACTCATTAGATAGTATCCACATGATATAGAGTTCGACCCAATGCTTTATTTCTGTCCTAGTTGATCCTTATTCGACATTAGAAGTATATTGATTGTTCCCCAATAACCGAATACTTTTTTCTGTAAATACTGCATATTTGATTCCATCCATAACTCCATTTTCTTCCCTATGAGTTCCAGTATCGATTAGAATTCTAGCTGCTCACAGTAAACTAAGGAAATAAATTCTATGAAAAATATTATCAAATAGGTTTTGTTGAGCTATAGTATTAGGCAAAAAGACAATACGAAACAAATAATTGAAATCTAATGATAAGTATATGTTTACTCTAAATATAGCTGTGTATAGTATCCTTAAATCACCAGAAATTTACTTTAGTAAATGAGTACAGTTAAAATCATGATAGTAATAGAACCAAATAATATAATTTATGCCTATATTTGTGCATTTTTACTGTTCTAGCTGGTATAAATAAAAGAATCGAGGTTTTCCTTGTTCGAGCTGATAGTGCAACTCCTAACCTCGATTCAAAAGCAACATCACATAGGCTCATCTGGACTATTTCCTTAAACTATATTGATAGTTATGTATACATATAAGTATTTTCAACCTAATAATTAAATTATGACAAACTAAAGATATATAATCTATCCACTGTAAAAGAACAAATTGAAGAACTTAATTTATTTACGAGTTACACTCGAGAGAAACAATAATCTCCACATTCAACAAAAACCCACCATTGATAGAAAGAAGGAAGGAGAAAATGTCGAATGCATTTAAAACATATAGGTATGTGCATCACATCGGGATAGTAACTTCTCTAGCTACCCATCTACATCTAGGCGACAATCTATAAGTTGTTTAAGGAGAGAAGGTCACTGTTAATCATAGGATGATAAAGATAGATCAGGAAACTATCTTGTGCCGTCGTGGTGGATGCGATGAAAGAATTAGGCCGGCAACGTCAAATTAATTTAACATTAGGATTTGGCTAAAAAAAAAGAGGGTAACAGGTTAAATTTACTAATTTAGTTTTATATTCTGGGAGCCTGAGGTAAAAGAAATAAGTGAGACGTTTCAGTTTGAAAATTTATGGATTGCTTGAGCATCCTTGAAATGAAACTCGATAATAATATAATAGTATATAAATACCTATTATCAGATTTTTTTGCTTTTACTTATACTATGATTTCATATGCTTATACCTTGACATTCTACTATGATTTTTATATCTTTAATTATATTTGATTATAATAGTTTTAAATATAAATATTATATTCTTGTTTAAATACTTTCAAAATATTTTTACAAGTTTTTTTAAAGCTTTACAATGTTTAAATAGTTTCACAAAGTTCTAAATCATTATATATAATTTATAGTTCCAAATCAATTTTTAAACAAACTAGTTTCCAAAACACACTAAGGCATGTCGACATAGCATCTCATGTATGTTGGCATAGATTAGTAATTTTAAAACCCAAATTTGAATGTAAGTGTCTATAAAACATTCACCAAGTATCATTTCTCTTCACTCACTCTCTCTCTCTTTCATGCACGCACGCGCGCACACACACACACACACATATATATATATATCCTTGTTCCAAAAATGATTTTAACAACTTCGCTCTCATATTTCTTCACTCCTTTCTCTTTAATCTTAAATTCTACCAATTCTGTATTTAAATTCTACCAAATTTCAAATTGAATAAAGACAATTGTTCTATGATTTGATTGTCATTAAACTCTCTCCATTCTATCAAGATAAAAATATAATTCAGGATGATAGGAGCAATTGTAATCAAGATCGAAATATCCAAGTCTGCATTCTTTGTAAAAACAAATCAAATTTCTTTACTGGTGTGACCAGGCAGCCCTAAATCTTGTCAGGTTTGATTATGCTTAGTAAAAAGCAATTGGAAGCGACTTATTTGATTAAAATCAAGCTGGCTATACCGGAGGTTTGAGAATTTAAAGTGTATCTCCTTATAGCCTTGAAATCAAGGAGTATAATTGAAGTGATAATGGTTAAAGGCCGTATGTAGTGCGGAACTGGACGTAGGGTAACTCTTGTAACGACCCGCATTCTACGCATCAAGGGATCGTAGAATATTTATTTCTTTTTCATGCAAAGTCCTATAGCCTTGTAACTTTGGGAGACGACTATTGGGGTCATTTCCCATGTTCATGATTTTTGCCGATTTTTTAGTGACCGTTTTGCCCCTAACTGATCTTGTTTCGACCGTAACTTTTGATTAGTAAGGAATTTTGACCCAAAACCACTTCCATTACATCCGAAGATGGTTTACCTTTCCGTAGAGTGATCACATTAGCCAAACGGACTCACCATTTGGGAGATATGGCTAAAATATAGTTTAGAAGGTGAAAAACAGCTTAACCGGGCCTAATTAGGGTGATTAGCAAGAGGGCCCATAACCCATTTCGGGATTAGGGTTATGGGGAGGCTGAGAATAGCAGGAAAACGATTTTTATTTCATTTTTCAGCCGCCTAAAACATTTCTCAAACCCTTGCCATGGCCTCCATCTTCTAATTTCATCTCTAATCGATTTCTAATAGAAGATTAAACCAAGCTACGTCAAATCAAGGGTAAATAATACCAGAGTTGGAGCTGTTGTTGTAACACCCCACATCTGTTAGTGTCACTCACAAAGGGAATGCACTAAATTATGTGGAGCATTTAGGGTAAAAGATGCAGATAAATTACAAGACAGATAATTAAAACAGAGGAAAATAAAACTTTACTTTATTGATAAAATAGTTTGTACAACAATTGTTTTCCAATACCAGAGTATTTGTCTTACAAAATAAAGAAGCACAAAACAACATTTATATTCCCCAATGTAGCATGAGCCAGCCATAGCAGTGGAAAAGAGAATCCAAGCAAATTTTCGACTAATCTTCAAGCTTGGAAAGAAAACTGAGCTAAGTAGTAACGTCCCCTCCGTGCGGACCGGGGGGGGGGGGGGAACGGAAGACAGGAAAGCGAAAGAAAACAGAGCCAGACATAAAGTCTGGTAAGTTCAGTCACTTTCAGCATGAGAACAGGTAAAAACAACATGACATGGATTAATTGAATACAAGACAATACCATAATGATAGGGCTAACAAGATAACGCAAGATATGCTAAGGTTAGATAAAACTGTATGTACTGATAAACTGGATCTACGGACAAGCTGAATATACTGATAAACTGAATATGCTTCCATACTTTCTCTACTTCGCGACTACCCTGTTATTCTAATTTCTATATCCCTGCACCACCTAACTAGTAATCTGTATAAACTGATAAGAACAGATACGTGATCCCAATCCCCGCAATTGTGGTTGTTTCAGGTGTACATCTATTATTTATTACCTAGGTCTAACCTAGGGTTTTCTCTAACTAGGGCTACTGGGGTTTATGCTACTTATTGAACGTTTCTCGGATTTTAGGGTTTACACGACCAAGGTCCAACTAGGGATTATGCTACCTACCGAACGATGCCCCCTAGTCTAGGACACACTACCTAGAGCGGTATATGTTCCTAAACTTTCCCCACGTATGTGTCGTGGATCGTTATCGCTGTCTACATGCACATGTCCTTTATATGTGCGATCCGAGTCTCGTGGCAGGGCAAATCAAGAAACACGGAACTCGGTCAGGAGCTTTCAGATATCTGTCGATGAAGATGCTAAGGTCTGTTTTTTCAGTGGCTATGGTCCCACTTGACCACTCCCTCAACTAATGAAAGGCACACCTTGAAAAATGAGAACTATATGCAGGCCCTCTATGCCCCCACTAACCTATGGCCATCCGCACCCATAACTAGATAGCAAGTATATAGTCTTTTAGAGTTCTCCGCTTTTCCGCTATACCTATCTCGACTGACTCAAGATGGTAGGCAGACGACGAGTTGCTATCACAGGGCTACTGGTCTCGCCGAATCATGCTGGTCCATCCTAGTCTTTAGGTTACCTTATATTGCATCCAAGGCATACCCTTGGTTCTTCTAACGCATACCTTAACCTATGTGAGCCCAGGCGGATCATCTGCAGCATCACAGACGGATACCAAGAGTACCCTCATGTCCCCTCGAAGCCGCGTGCTTTGTAACCCAGTTTGTTAGAGCCTTCTTTAAGATCAGATGGGCGTTCGCTCCTTCTCGTGTTCTACTAAGGTTTACTACTTAGTTTCCTGAACCGTCGTTTTCTTAACTAAGGTTTACAACTTAGTCCTCTTAACTAAGGTTTACTACTTAGTTCTCTTTCTCGTCAATTTGGATTGGTTAAGTGTCATTAGTCAATTCAAGTTAACTTAACCCATTCATTTGTCATGTTAAACTGGTTAAGTGTTATTAGTAGTTCATGTTGACCAAACCCTACCACAAATCAAGTTATATTGGTTAATTATTTCTTATTACTTAACCCCACCCCTTCATCTTGTATTGGTTAAATGTTTCCGTAGTTAACTTAACCCTAACATCTGTTTAATTCACATGTTCTAATGGTTAAGTATTGTCCCTTCATATTTTAACTTAACCTTGTTCATTTGTCACACTATGGTGGCTAAGTGTTCTAAGTTTACTTAACTACACCTTCTAATCTAGTTAACATGTTATAATAGTTAAACCTTTTCTTAACCTTACCCACTCTAGCTTAACTGTTTCTTAGCTTTAAATTATTTATTTAAAGCACCAACCACTCACATTAGACAGATATTGTTGCGGTCACTGGATGTGCCGGTCGGTTACGGGCAGATTTACACCGCAACTCAATCTAACCTCGGGTCCTTTTGGGCTCAATGCTCTAACCACCCACATTAGATCGGTATTGTTACGGTTGCTGGATTTGTCGGGCGGTTCCAGGCAGTCTTATACCGTAACTCAATCTAACCTCGGGTTAGGCATATTCGTCTTTCCTAGGTTTACATATTTATCCTTTTTGTCTATATGCAAATTGCTAACAACAAATTTGGCCTATATCATATTCATTTGTCATGCCCACCAACATACCTACATTTTAGGCCCAAATCTTGATTTACCTATCGTTTAACCTAACCTGCAGTTCTATGCCAATTTAGATCTAGCATTCCCATTTACAGTTTATGTCAAAACTAGATTCAATATTCTAGTTTACATTTTATGCCTAAAGCTTAGGTTACTAGCCAATACTGGATTCAATATATTAAATTACACCTTCTATAATTCACGTCAAATTTCCTCAATGTACATATAATAGTCATGTTATAATACATGCTCTTGATTATGCCAAATAATATAGATTTCATGTTATACCTAAATAACCCTACATTCATAACGTACATATACCATGATTTCACAAGTTTTCTAAATACTCATGAAACGAAACAAAAAAGGGAATAGAGGATAAATATGAGAATTGACATAAAAGAATAGGCATGCAAAAGCGAGCCAAATACAAGGGTAAAAGATCCAATGGTTTTGGTGTACATAATAGCGAATAGGAATAAACTAAGCAAGTCAACCCTAGGTATGAGATCCAACAAAATGCCAGTTCGGTGTACAACATTGTTTGTAACCATAGTGATATTGGCATAAACAACTAACCATAGTAGTCTTAGGCGATCAACCACAATAGTCATAGTCATGGTCATAGGTAGAAATCTCATAGTTATGAATCATAGGCGATTAACCACTATAGTCATGGATAATTAACCAAAATAGTCCTAGGCAATTATCCTAAATAGTCATAGGCAATTAACTGTAATAATTTCAAAGTCATGGTCATAGACAATAGTCTTATGTTCATAATCATAGGCAATACTCTCATAGTCATGAATCACGGTCGTAGGCAATAGTCTTATGTTCACAGTCGTAGGCATAGGCATAGTCTTATGTTCACAGTCATAGGCATAGGCATAGTCTTATGTTCACAGTCATAGGCATATGCATAGTCTTGTGTTCACAGTCATCGGCATGGGCATAGTCTTATGTTCACAATCATAGGCATTGGCTATTAACAATAGTTTTCAAGGTCGCAGGCATAGGCACAGTCTCATCGGTAATTAATCACAATAGTTCTTAATTAGATCCAAAGGCATATACATGCACGGATTCAAATGAGAGGATCAGGCATATTCTTATATTCATTTAATTTCATGCCACAAATAGATCTAGACATTCAAATCTAAAAAGTAACCGACTTACATTGATTGGTTTCAGAAAAGGATAATCAAATAGCGTTGGTGATTTGCTATGATTTGCATGACGTTGCTTGCAACCGTTGAATTAGCCTTTGCTTCCCTTCTTGAAGCTTTAACTTTATTTGAGTCTCCAATATGCAATTCCTAGTCGTAGTCTTCAAGAATAGTCTTCGTGTTTTATTTTAATTTATTTATTTCAATTATTCCAAAGGCAGCATAAGGAGAGAATGAAATGGTGTAAAGAGAATGAGGTTAGGAGGCTGTTTATATAGGATTAGACGAACGAATCTAGACAGAAAACGAGACCAGATACATCAGAATGAACCCAGGCTCAAAACTGGGCTTCAGCACTAGATCGACCCCCAGGTCGACACTATGGTTGACCCCCAGGTCGACAATATGGTCGACCTGGTCCCTGGGAGGTCGACACTATGGTCGACCCCCAGGTCGACCTGGTTGTAACACCCCGTAATTCTGTGACATTAAGATTCTCAAATTAAAGTATAATTAATTTTTAAAAGAAAAATTAAAAGAAAAAGATCCATGTAGTTGTTTAATTTAAGTATTGTAACTAACATGAAAAAGAGAAGTAAGGAGAGAACAATAATTATTATTGTTCTAAGACTTATTAACAAAAGCCTCTGTAGCTCAGTTGGTTAAGGCATTGGATTTGTAGCATGGAGGTCGGGGGTTCGAACCCCGGCGGCGGCATAATTTTTTATCTTTGTTTTAGAGAGGGCCAACTGAACATACAAATATATGTACGTATACAAATTCAATATTTGAAAGGATAAGAACGTACATATAAGGAAATAAAGAATATATATATATATACATATGAGAAATATAAATATATATATATATACAAAAATATATGTATACGAAAGATAAAATTCAAGATAAGGCTACAGTCAATGAAATATGGCAACATCATTTGAATTTTGAAAATAAAATGAAAGTTGTGCGTATATATATACGCGTAAAATGGTCGTTAGAGGAATTGTATACATATAAGAATATTTCATGTGAATAAAACAGTTAAATAAATTCCAGAAATTCAAAAGTTTGAAAATCAAACTTTTACGCCAAAATAGCTTGTGGGACCCAATGCTGACTCAGCACTGCGTGTATGATAAGGTTTGGCTAGATTCATCTACGTACCTGGACTATTTTCTTAACTAGGTTCAATGCTGACTCAGCGCTGCATGTACGATAAGGTCTTGAGCAGCTATATAAACAGTTCTAGTCTTCATTCTCTTTGCACCAATTCTCTTCTATCCTTATGCTGCTAAGATTCATGGCTTCTTCCCCTCTTCTAAATTTTCTTAAATAAATAAAATAAAATATGATTCAAGACGAGGAGATGCTGCTAAAAGACTTTTAAGGAGGGATTCAAATCAAAGTTTCAAGTGAAGAATTCAAAGGCTAGCTCAAACAAGTTTCAAGCAACGACGCACGAATCATAGCCACGCTTTCCTTCTTTTCTAGATCTATTTTCTGTAAGTTGGTTATTTCTAGATCTGAATATTTTGTTTTATTTGTGACATGAAATTAAAGGAATAAAGGAATATGCCATGTCTCTCTCTCTCTCTTCGAATCTGTGTTTATACTCTTGGACTGAATTAAGAACTGTTATGATTCGAGGACAAATAAGACTGTAACCGTGACTATGACTATAGAACTGTGGCCTTTGAAAGCATATGCCTTTGGACTATGACATAAAGCCTTTGATTTTGGGACATATAAACATTGCCTATGACAATGACTTAGGACTATGGGAATTATTTTTCCTTTTGGACTATGAACATCGCCTATATTGCCTATGACCATGGACATTACTTATGACTAAGAACATAAGCCTTTGAATTAGACATAAACTATTGCTTATGACATAATGAGGACAATTGTGATTTTGACACCCATGATTCATGATTAGGAAAATATTGCTTTAGTTTGATGATTGTGAAATTGGGTCTAAACCCAATTATTTATTCTACCTGTTCCTTGGTTTTTTTCTTTGGTTTTAAGACAGTGGGAATTTACCTATTAAGTTAGGTCTACCCACGTTCTTGAACCTATTTTGCCCATTCTTTGGTTTTAAGACAGTGGGAATTTACCTATTTAGTTAGGTCTACCCATATTCTTGAACCTACATTGTTATCCAAACATTTTTATGCCAATTATTCCTTCTTGTCATTTTGATTCATTCCCTTTTTATCTACGAATCTAGATTTATTTATAATCTAGGTTGAATCACGATTATTCGAACGGTGGGAATGCGATTTGGGGAAAAACATGGAAATGAATATGAACGTAATTGTAAACTTGGAAATTGGCATAATTTGGAATATGTATTATGACATGCATATTAAAATGAAAACGGGGAAATTTGACATGGATTAGGGAATATGTGATTTTGACATATTAAATTTAGCGTTAGTAAGTAAGCTAAATTTTAGGCATAAAATGTAAACTAGAAAAAATATTTCTAGTTTTGCCATAAATTGTGAATTAGGAAGTTAAACCAAGATTGGGTTAATTAAGGTTGATTTGGAATAAGTATATTAGCACAATTTTGAATTTATTCATAATTGTGAGCAATTGTCATGTTTAGAATAAATTATGGTTAGCGACACTAAGTTTGGTATAATTTACATACCAAAAAAATATAAATATGATAAATAAGAGAGAATGGACCATAATAATAAATGTGACAATGTACATTAAAAGAGTAGTAATGAAATAAGTAAATTATGAGTAATTTACTTATAGAATTCGTCATAAATGTTAAATTGTTCATTTACCACAAAATATGTAACTTGGTTAAGTTTTGGCCATAAATTATAAACTAGGATATTTAATCTAGTTTCGGCAATGAAATAGGAAATGGCCTAAACTGCATGTTGGGTTAGGACTTGGGCCTAGAATATAAGTATACTAGTAGGCTTGACAAATAAATATAGGCCAAATTTGTCTAAAAAGGGGAAATGGGCTTTTGAAATAAATTGTTAACAATTTATAAACAAAAGAAAAGTATTTTGATAACATCCCTTCTAGGGTGACAGAGAGGATAGTGTCTAGGCTTGGGTTTGGAAAATACAAGTTTCCTACCCTCCCTGGCTATCCCTAACTGATCCGAAGGACGGGATGGTTGTTTTCAAAACCAGACTTGGAAATTAATCAAAAACCCTTTGAACTTAGAAAACATGAATATGCCTAACCCGAGGTTAGACTGAGTTACGGTGTAAACCTGCCCGGAACCGACCGGCACATCCAGTAACCGCAGCAATATCTGTCTAATGTGAGAGGTTGCGGCTTTAATTTATTAATTAAAGCTAGAACAAGAATGGGAGAGTTAAGTCTAGAGGAACACTTAACCAACCTAACACGGTTAAGCTAGAATGGGAAGGTTAAGGAACACTTAACCAACTTAGCACAGTTAAAGCTAGAACGGGAGGGTTAAGTCCATGGGAATACTTAGTCAAATTAACATGTTGACTAGACTAGAAGGTGGGGTTAAGTAAAGTTAATACACTTAGCCAATTTAACATGTTAATTAGACTAGAGGTTGGGGTTAAGTAATACACTTAGCCAAATTAATATGTTAACTGGACTAGACCATAGGGTTAAGTAAACTTGAACGCTTAACCATCAGAATATGATAAATGAATAGGGTTAAGTAAAAAGCATGAAGGGATAACACTTAACCAGTGTAATAGGATAAGGGAAGAGGGTTAAGATAGCTTGAATCGACTAAATACACTTAACCAACCCAACCTGGCGAGAAAGAAAACTAAGTAGTAAACCTTAGTTGAAAAAGGGACTAAGTAGTAAAACTTAGTTAAGAAAACAAGGAATTTGGAAACTAAGTGGTAAACCTTAGTTAGTAGAACTAAGTAGTAATTCTTAGTATAACACGAAGGAGCGGACATCCATCTGGTTTTAAGAAGGGTCCAACGAATTGGGTTACGAAGCCCGAGGCTTCGAGGGGACGTGAGGGTACTCTTGGTATCCCTCTGTGAGGCTGCAGATGATCATCCTGGGCTCACAGAGGTTAAGGTCTGCGTTAGAAGAACCGAAGGTATGCCTTGGTTGCAATATATACGTGGCAACCTAAAGACTAGGATGGACCAGCGTGATTCGGCGAGAAGACGGTAGCCCTGTGATAGCAACTCGTCGTCTACCATCCATCTTCAGTCAATCGAGATACGTGAAGCGGAAAGGCGGAGAACTCCAAAAGACCATATACTTGCTATCTAGTTATGGGTGAGGATGGCCATAGGATAGTGGGGGCACCGGGGGCCGGCGTATAGTTCTCATTTTACAAGGTGTGCCTTTCATTAGTTGAGGGAGGGGTCAAGTGGGACCATAGCCACTGAAATAAAAACAGACCTTAGCATCTGCATCGGCAGATATCTGAAAGCTCCCGACCGAGTTTTGTATTCCTTGATTTGCTCTGATACAGGACTCGGACCGCACATTACAGGACATGTGCATCTAGACAAGCGATAACGATTCGCGATACATGCGTGGGGAAGTATAGGAACATATACCACTCTAGGTAGTGTGTCCTAGACTTGGGGGCATCGTTCGACAGGTAGCATAATCCCTAGTTGGAGTAGGTGGCATAAATCCTGAATCCGAGAAGCGTTCAGCAGATAACGTAAACTCTAGTTGAATCTAGAAAGCACTGGATAGAAAACCCTAGATTAGATTAGATCTAGGTAATAAATAATAAATGGATGCTCGAAGGCAATGGAAAATACTGGGATTGGGATCACGTTATCGTTACTAGTTGGGACACTAGTTAGGTGGTGCAGAGATATATAAACCAGTATAACAAGGAAATAGCGAAGCAGCGAAAGTATTAAAGCGTATCCAGTTTATCTTATCTTAGCATATCTTGTGATTACCTTGTCTAATCTTGTTGACCCTATCGTCATGGTGTGACCTTGTATTCAGTTAATTCATGTCGTTTTGTTTTCCATGTTCACATGCTAGAAGTTACTGAACTTACTCAGGCTTTATGTCTGACTCTGTTTTTCTTTCGTCTTCTTTTCTTCCATTCCCCCCCCCCCACCCAGGTAGTAAAGGAGGGAATAGTTTAGCTCAGGTTAAGTTGGACTGCCACTCTTTCCCAGCTTGAAGATTTGTCAAAGTTTGCTTGGATTCTCTTTTCAGATGCTATGGCTGGCTCTTGCTAAAATCGGGGAATATAAATGTTGTTTTTATGCTTCTTTATTTTGTAAGACAGATGATACTCTGATATTGTAAAGAAACCATTGTATAAACTATTTTATCAATAAAGCAAAGTTTTATTTTCCGCTGTTTAATTTCTGTCTGTCTTATAATTTATCTGCATCTTTTACCCTAAATGCTCCACAGAACTTAGTGCATTCCCTTTGTGAGTGACACTAACGGATGTGGGGTGTTACACGTGGTATCAGAGCCGAAGGTTACCAGATCAGATAAAGGATTTGAAAAATTATTTTCAAAATGGTTTTTAAAGAAGCATTTTCAAGAGAATTTTTTTTGTTTTAAAGACATATTCCCCAAAGCCATACGCACTATCTTCTCTTCCTCTGTTTAAATTCTTGTCTCCTTCTTTCTTGAGTCTCTGGGGCTCCTGGCTTTCTGGGAGGTAACCTCATCGAAGGGCAAAGTAGTGCCCGGCTTCCATCCATAGCCGTAGTTGTTTCATCTACGGGCAGTTTTCTTTCAAAGCTTATAAGGTTTTCCGGACGATGGAGGCAGTTTTCGAGAGATTTGTCAACATGACTACACACGGAAGGGGATGAGGAGTTTGGCTAAGGAGCATAACCCTAGGATGAGGAATTCATGGATGTAGACTTAGCACACGAAGGAGGAAGAAACTATAAAACCTAAGACAAGAGGAAGTACCTTTACTAGGGTATGATAGGGCATATACTTAAGGACAAGGGCAAGAACGAGGACGGGATTTTCAGAAGGACAAGTACATGCTTTCGCCACCAAGCGTACCTAGGAGAAAGGTAGTCCGGTTGGAAGAGTCTAGTTTTCTGTTCGTGCTATTTCCTTAGGTTCTAGCGTTTCTCATTTGTTCATATCCACTTTCATAGTTGGGTCTCTACACCATAGTACTTGTATAGTAGAAAGATCCCACTAGAGTCTCAAATCCAATTGGTGGTCCGACCAGTTTATTTTTTTAGTAGGGATTTGAGAATAGCTATCGAGTTTTCTTATATCATCTCACGTAGATCGTCTAAATTCGGGGAGATATTCCTTGGGTGCTTGTCTGATATTGGTTTAGGCCTTTGGGGCTTGTACTTGAGGAATGTCGAGTTCGGTTTGGATGGTTTGCGGGAGAGAAGAATAGTTGTGGTAGGCACCCCAAAGAGCATGTAGTGACCTTTCGACTCTTATAGTTATGGCATAACGGATAAGAGGGAAACCTCTAATCATCTTAGTACGTATACTTGGTACCGTGATTGACATCTGTTTTTTTTGGAATTGGAGGTCGGAAACTTCACAATCGTGAAGTTAAATTGGTTAAGATACAGTGGAGTAAAGCTCAAGAAGGCTAGATACAACAACATGCCCTTTTTCCTTAAGGGTGCATTCTTGATTTCTCTATTTAGGAGCTTTACGTGTAGTTGTTTCTCTCTTTCCAAAGTATATCCTGTAGGTCGCATCTGCAATCCTTAGGTAGAAGCCAATGGATGTAAACATGTATTTGAAACATGTTATGGTTGAATGGTTGCAAGTGGTTGCAAATGGTTGCTTGTGGATGCATATGCATACGTATTAGGCACTAGATCAAGTTCGGACGCTCTCATATTGCATTTACATATATGCATTTGTTTATAAGTTGAACTTGATATGATATCATATGGGCGTTGCATATGGTTGAATGGCTGTGCACGCATGTAGTATTTACATGACTAGGGATGTTTGCATGCATGATTGGACGCATGGCACTAACATGATTTGCATTAAGGAGGTCAACTGAATCAGTAGACCGCCTGATTTTGCATTAGATAGAGACATATACACACACTATGCATATGAACATGAAAGCATTAGAAATCTTTTAAGGACAATGAATGCCTGTGATTGAATGGTTGAGTATATGGGTGATTGGATGGTAGGACACATTCTTCCTAACTTGAAGATTTCGGGGACGAAATCCTTTTAAGTGGGGGAGAATGTAACACCCCGTAATTCTGTGACATTAAGATTCTCAAATTAAAGTATAATTAATTTTTAAAAGAAAAATTAAAAGAAAAAGATCCATGTAGTTGTTTAATTTAAGTATTGTAACTAACATGAAAAAGAGAAGTAAGGAGAGAACAATAATTATTATTGTTCTAAGACTTATTAACAAAAGCCTCTGTAGCTCAGTTGGTTAAGGCATTGGATTTGTAGCATGGAGGTCGGGGGTTCGAACCCCGGCGGCGGCATAATTTTTTATCTTTGTTTTAGAGAGGGCCAACTGAACATGCAAATATATGTACGTATACAAATTCAAAATTTGAAAGGATATGAACGTACATATAAGGAAATAAAGAATATATATATATACATATGAGAAATATAAATATATATATATATATACAAAAATATATGTATACGAAAGATAAAATTCAAGATAAGGCTACAGTCAATGAAATATGGCAACATCATTTGAATTTTGAAAATAAAATGAAAGTTGTGCGTATATATATACGCGTAAAATGGTCGTTAGAGGAATTGTATACATATAAGAATATTTCATGTGAATAAAACAGTTAAATAAATTCCAGAAATTCAAAAGTTTGAAAATCAAACTTTTACGCCAAAATAGCTTGTGGGACCCAATGCTGACTCAGCACTGCGTGTATGATAAGGTTTGGCTAGATTCATCTACGTACCTGGACTATTTTCTTAACTAGGTTCAATGCTGACTCAGCGCTGCGTGTACGATAAGGTCTTGAGCAGCTATATAAACAGTTCTAGTCTTCATTCTCTTTGCACCAATTCTCTTCTATCCTTATGCTGCTAAGATTCATGGCTTCTTCCCCTCTTCTAAATTTTCTTAAATAAATAAAATAAAATATGATTCAAGACGAGGAGATGCTGCTAAAAGACTTTTAAGGAGGGATTCAAATCAAAGTTTCAAGTGAAGAATTCAAAGGCTAGCTCAAACAAGTTTCAAGCAACGACGCACGAATCATAGCCACGCTTTCCTTCTTTTCTAGATCTATTTTCTGTAAGTTGGTTATTTCTAGATCTGAATATTTTGTTTTATTTGTGACATGAAATTAAAAGAATAAAGGAATATGCCATGTCTCTCTCTCTTCGAATCTGTGTTTATACTCTTGGACTGAATTAAGAACTGTTATGATTCGAGGACAAATAAGACTGTAACCGTGACTATGACTATAGAACTGTGGCCTTTGAAAGCATATGCCTTTGGACTATGACATAAAGCCTTTGATTTTGGGACATATAAACATTGCCTATGACAATGACTTAGGACTATGGGAATTATTTTTCCTTTTGGACTATGAACATCGCCTATATTGCCTATGACCATGGACATTACTTATGACTAAGAACATAAGCCTTTGAATTAGACATAAACTATTGCTTATGACATAATGAGGACAATTGTGATTTTGACACCCATGATTCATGATTAGGAAAATATTGCTTTAGTTTGGTGATTGTGAAATTGGGTCTAAACCCAATTATTTATTCTACCTGTTCCTTGGTTTTTTTCTTTGGTTTTAAGACAGTGGGAATTTACCTATTAAGTTAGGTCTACCCACGTTCTTGAACCTATTTTGCCCATTCTTTGGTTTTAAGACAGTGGGAATTTACCTATTTAGTTAGGTCTACCCATATTCTTGAACCTACATTGTTATCCAAACCTTTTTATGCCAATTATTCCTTCTTGTCATTTTGATTCATTCCCTTTTTATCTACGAATCTAGATTTATTTATAATCTAGGTTGAATCACGATTATTCGAACGGTGGGAATGCGATTTGGGGAAAAACATGGAAATGAATATGAACGTAATTGTAAACTTGGAAATTGGCATAATTTGGAATATGTATTATGACATGCATATTAAAATGAAAACGGGGAAATTTGACATGGATTAGGGAATATGTGATTTTGACATATTAAATTTAGCATTAGTAAGTAAGCTAAATTTTAGGCATAAAATGTAAACTAGAAAAATTATTTCTAGTTTTGCCATAAATTGTGAATTAGGAAGTTAAACCAAGATTGGGTTAATTAAGGTTGATTTGGAATAAGTATATTAGCACAATTTTGAATTTATTCATAATTGTGAGCAATTGTCATGTTTAGGATAAATTATGGTTAGCGACACTAAATTTGGTATAATTTACATACCAAAAAAATATAAATATGATAAATAAGAGAGAATGAACCATAATAATAAATGTGACAATGTACATTAAAAGAGTAGTAATGAAATAAGTAAATTATGAGTAATTTACTTATAGAATTCGTCATAAATGTTAAATTGTTCATTTACCACAAAATATGTAACTTGGTTAAGTTTTGGCCATAAATTATAAACTAGGATATTTAATCTAGTTTCGGCAATGAAATAGGAAATGGCCTAAACTGCATTTTGGGTTAGGACTTGGGCCTAGAATATAAGTATACTAGTAGGCTTGACAAATAAATATAGGCCAAATTTGTCTAAAAAGGGGAAATGGGCTTTTGAAATAAATTGTTAACAATTTATAAACAAAAGAAAAGTATTTTGATAACATCCCTTCTAGGGTGACAGAGAGGATAGTGTCTAGGCTTGGGTTTGGAAAATACGAGTTTCCTACCCTCCCTGGCTATCCCTAACTGATCCGAAGGACGGGATGGTTGTTTTCAAAACCAGACTTGGAAATTAATCAAAAACCCTTTGAACTTAGAAAACATGAATATGCCTAACCCGAGGTTAGACTGAGTTGCGGTGTAAACCTGCCCGGAACCGACCGGCACATCCAGTAACCGCAGCAATATCTGTCTAATGTGAGAGGTTGCGGCTTTAATTTATTAATTAAAGCTAGAACAAGAATGGGAGAGTTAAGTCTATAGGAACACTTAACCAACCTAACACGGTTAAGCTAGAATGGGAAGGTTAAGGAACACTTAACCAACTTAGCACAGTTAAAGCTAGAATGGGAGGGTTAAGTCCATGGGAATACTTAGTCAAATTAACATGTTGACTAGACTAGAAGGTGGGGTTAAGTAAAGTTAATACACTTAGCCAATTTAACATGTTAATTAGACTAGAGGTTGGGGTTAAGTAATACACTTAGCCAAATTAATATGTTAACTGGACTAGACCATAGGGTTAAGTAAACTTGAACGCTTAACCATCAGAATATGATAAATGAATAGGGTTAAGTAAAAAGCATGAAGGGATAACACTTAACCAGTGTAATAGGATAAGGGAAGAGGGTTAAGATAGCTTGAATCGACTAAATACACTTAACCAACCCAACCTGGCGAGAAAGAAAACTAAGTAGTAAACCTCAGTTGAAAAAGGGACTAAGTAGTAAAACTTAGTTAAGAAAACAAGGAATTTGGAAACTAAGTGGTAAACCTTAGTTAGTAGAACTAAGTAGTAATTCTTAGTATAACACGAAGGAGCGGACATCCATCTGGTTTTAAGAAGGGTCCAACGAATTGGGTTACGAAGCCCGAGGCTTCGAGGGGACGTGAGGGTACTCTTGGTATCCCTCTGTGAGGCTGCAGATGATCATCCTGGGCTCACAGAGGTTAAGATCTGCGTTAGAAGAACCGAGGGTATGCCTTGGTTGCAATATATACGTGGCAACCTAAAGACTAGGATGGACCAGCGTGATTCGGCGAGAAGACGGTAGCCCTGTGATAGCAACTCGTCGTCTACCATCCATCTTCAGTCAATCGAGATACGTGAAGCGGAAAGGCGGAGAACTCCAAAAGACCATATACTTGCTATCTAGTTATGGGTGAGGATGGCCATAGGATAGTGGGGGCACCGGGGGCCGGCGTATAGTTCTCATTTTACAAGGTGTGCCTTTCATTAGTTGAGGGAGGGGTCAAGTGGGACCATAGCCACTGAAATAAAAACAGACCTTAGCATCTGCATCGGCAGATATCTGAAAGCTCCCGACCGAGTTTTGTATTCCTTGATTTGCTCTGACACAGGACTCGGACCGCACATTATAGGACATGTGCATCTAGACAAGCGATAACGATTCGCGATACATGCGTGGGGAAGTATAGGAACATATACCACTCTAGGTAGTGTGTCCTAGACTTGGGGGCATCGTTCGACAGGTAGCATAATCCCTAGTTGGACTAGGTGGCATAAATCCTGAATCCGAGAAGCGTTCAGCAGATAGCGTAAACTCTAGTTGAATCTAGAAAGCACTGGATAGAAAACCCTAGATTAGATTAGATCTAGGTAATAAATAATAAATGGATGCTCGAAGGCAATGGAAAATACTGGGATTGGGATCACGTTATCGTTACTAGTTGGGACACTAGTTAGGTGGTGCAGAGATATATAAACCAGTATAACAAGGAAATAGCGAAGCAGCGAAAGTATTAAAGCGTATCCAGTTTATCTTATCTTAGCATATCTTGTGATTACCTTGTCTAATCTTGTTGACCCTATCGTCATGGTGTGACCTTGTATTCAGTTAATTCATGTCGTTTTGTTTTCCATGTTCACATGCTAGAAGTTACTGAACTTACTCAGGCTTTATGTCTGACTCTGTTTTTCTTTAGTCTTCTTTTATTCCATTTCCCCCCCCCCCCCCCCCAGGTAGTAAAGGAGGGAATAGTTTAGCTCAGGTTAAGTTGGACTGCCACTCTTTCCCAGCTTGAAGATTTGTCAAAGTTTGCTTGGATTCTCTTTTCAGATGCTATGGCTGGCTCTTGCTAAAATCGGGGAATACAAATGTTGTTTTTATGCTTCTTTATTTTGTAAGACAGATGATACTCTGATATTGTAAAGAAACCATTGTATAAATTATTTTATCAATAAAGCAAAGTTTTATTTTCCGCTGTTTAATTTCTGTCTGTCTTGTAATTTATCTGCATCTTTTACCCTAAATGCTCCACAGAACTTAGTGCATTCCCTTTGTGAGTGACACTAACGGATGTGGGGTGTTACACTGGTCCTGGGCGGGAAATTTCCCGCCCAGCCTGTTCTGGGTTATGAATTCGAATTTGAATTCGAATTTCGAGCTGTTTTTCTGTTTTGAAAATCCTTGAAACTTCGGAGGGTCATATCTCCCTCATACGGACTCCGTTTCTCAAAAACTCGGACTCATTTCCAAGCAGAATTTCGAGACGAACGCAATCGCGCAACCGGTTTCCCTTGATTCTTATTTAAAAATTTAATTATACTTTAATTTGCGAAACTTAATGTTACAGAACTACTGGGTGTTACATTCTCCCCCTCTTAAAAGGGATTTCGTCCCCGAAATCTTCAAGTTAGGAAGAATGTATCCTACTATCCAATCACCCATCTACTCAACCATTCAACCACAGGTATTCATTGTCCTTAAAAATATTTCTAATGCTTTCATGTTCATATGCATAGTGTGTGTATATGTCTTTATCTAATGCAAAATCAGGCGGTCTACTGATTCAGTTGACCTCCTTAATGCGAATTATGTCAGTGCCATGCGTCCAATCATGTATGCAAGCTTCCCTAGTTATGTAAATACTACATGTGTGCATAGCCATTCATCCATATGCAACATCCGTATGATAACATATCAAGTTAAATCCGTTAAGCAAATACATATATGCGAATGCAATATGAAAGTGACTGAGTCGTTCTAGCGCCTATGGTGTGTGTATGCATCCACGAGCAACCATTTGCAACCATCAATCATAACATGTTTCAAATACATGTTTACATCCATTGGCTTCTAACCTAATCAAAAACATCTGCATACTCATGGACTACCCTAACGGATTGCAAATCTCGATAAATGCATTAAGCGATTCTGGCTAGCTAAGCCTAACTGATTCTTTACACGGAATCTCGAGGGTATTTCCAAGGCAAGTCAAAAGTCTAACTATCCTCCTTTCAGAATTACTAGCCAACCAACCCATGCCTAGAATCAGCTCATGTCCCGTGGAACCAAAAACAAAAGCATTACGCTTAAACTCAACACTTAACATAGTTATTCTCAAATCCTTGCAAACCAAAGGTAAACGGGCCGAACCACCAATTGGATTTGAGACACTAATGGGATCTTCTATTATATAAGTACTAAGGCGCAGAGACTCAACTATGGAAGTAGATATGAACAAATGCGAAGCGCTAAGATCAAAAGAGTACTAACCGGTTGATCAAAACGAAAAGCTAAACTTTTCCAAAAGAGACTTTTACTATCTCTCTCTCAGGTATTCAGGTGGTGAAAGCATGCATACTCCCTTCTGAAAATCCTGTCCCTTGTCCTTAATTATATGCCCCATTATACCATGGAAAAATACTTCCTCTCATCTTAGGTTTTATAATTCCTTTTTTCTTCGTGAGTCGAGTTTATATCCATGAATTTCTCATCCTTGCGTTGAGCTCCCTGGCCAAACTCCCTCATCCTCATCTTTACCATCCCTGTGTAATCATATTGACAAGTTTCTCATAAGCTGCCTCCATCGCACGGAAAACCCTCCAAAGCTTGAAAGAAAACTAGCTGCAGGTGAAACTACTATGGCTATAGATGGGAGTCGGGCACTACTTTGCCCTTCGATAGGTATCGTAGTCTTATCAAGCCTACGGAACCGTGCTGCGATGAGGTTACCCCCCAGAAAGCCGGGAGCCCGGAAGACTCAAGAAAGAAGGGGACATGAATTCAAACAGAGGATCAAAAGATAGTACGTATGGCTTTTGGGGAATATGCCTTTTAAACAAAACTTTTCTTTTGAAAATGCTTCTTTTAAAATCGTTGAAAATAATTTTTCAAATCTTTTATCTGATCCGGTAACCTTCAGCTCTGATACCACGTGTAACACCCCACATCCGTTAGTGTCACTCACAAAGGGAATGCACTAAGTTCTATGGAGCATTTAAGGTAAAAGATGCAGATAAATTACAAGACAAATAATTAAAACAACGGAAAATAAAACTTTACTTTATTGATAAAATAGTTTGTACAACAATTGTTTTCCAATACCATAGTATCTGTCTTACAAAATAAAGAAGCACAAAACAACATTTATATTCCCCAATGTAGCATGAGCCAGCCATAGCAGTGGAAAAGAGAATCCAAGCAAAATTTCAACTAATCTTCAAGCTTGGAAAGAAAACTGAGCTAAGTAGTAACGTCCCCTCCCTACGGACCTGGGGGGGGGGAACGAAAGACAAGAAAGCAAAAGAAAACAGAGTCAGACATAAAGTCTGGTAAGTTCAGTCACTTTCAGCATGAGAACAGGTAAAAACAACATGACATGGATTAATTGAATACAAGAAAATACCATGTTGATATGGCTAACAAGATAATGCAAGATATGCTAAGGTAAGATAAAACTGTATGTACTGATAAACTGGATCAACGAACAAGCTGAGTATACTGCTAAACTGAATATGCTTCCATACTTTCTCTACTTCGCGATTACCATGTTATTCTAATTTCTATATCCATGCACCACCTAACTAGTAATCTGTATAAACTGATAAGAACAAATACGTGATCCCAATCCCCGCAATTGTGGTTGTTTCAGGTGTACATCTATTATTTATTACCTAGGTCTAACCTAGGATTTTCTCTACCCAGGGCTACTGGGGTTTATGCTACCTATTGAACGTTTCTCGGATATTAGGGTTTACGAGACCTAGGTCCAACTAGGGATTATGCTACCTACCGAACGATGCCCCCAGTCTAGGACACACTACCTAGAGCGGTATATGTTCCTAAACTTTCCCCACGTATGTGTCGTGGATCGCTGTCTAGATGCACATGTCCTCTATATGTGCGACCCGAGTCTCGTGGCAGGGCAAATTAAGTAACACGGAACTCGGTCGGGAGCTTTCAGATATCTGCCGATGCATATGCTAAGGTCTGTTTTTTCAGAGGCTATGGTCCCACTTGACCCCTCCCTCAACTAATGAAAGGCACACCTTGAAAAATGAGAACTATGCGCAGGCCCTCTATGCCCCCACTAACCTGTGGCCATCCGCACCCATAACTAGATAGCAAGTATATGGTCTTTTGGATTTCTCCGTCTTTCCGTTGTACGTATCTCGACTGACTCAAAATGGTAGGTAGACGACGAGTTGCTATCACAGGGCTACTGGTCTCGCCGAATCACACTGGTCTATCCTAGTCTTTAGGTTTACTTATATTGCAACGAAGGCATACCCTTGGTTCTTCTAACGCAAACCTTAACCTCTGTGAGCCTAGGCGGATCATCTGCAGCCTCACAGAGGGATACCAAGAGTACCCTCACGTCCCCTCGAAGCCGCGTGCTTCGTAACCTAGTTTGTTGGAGCCTTCTTTAAGATCAGATGGACGTTCGCTCCTTCTCGTGTTCTACTAAGGTTTACTACTTAGTTTCCTAAACCGACGTTTTCTTAACTAAGGTTTACAACTTAGTCCTCTTAACTAAGGTTTACTACTTAGTTCTCTTTCTCGTCCAGTTGGATTGGTTAAGTGTCATTAGTCAATTCAAGTTAACTTAACCCATTCATTTGTCATGTTAAACTGCTTAAGTGTTATCAGTAGTTCATGTTGACCTAACCTTACCACAAATCAAGTTATATTGGTTAAGTATTTCTTATTACTTAACCCCACCCCTTCATCTTGTATTGGTTAAGTGTTCCCGTATTTAACTTGACCCTAACATCTGTTTAATTCACATGTTCTAATGGTTAAGTATTGTCTGCTCATGTTTTAACTTAACCTTGTTCATTTGTCACACTATGGTGGCTAAGTGTTCTAAGTTTACTTAACTCCACCTTCTAGTCTAGTTAACATGTTTTAACGGTTAAACCTTTTCTTAACCTTACCCACTCTAGCTTAACTGTTTCTTAGCTTTAAATTATTTATTTAAAGCACCAACCACCCACATTAGACAGATATTGTTGCCGTCATTGGATGTGCCGGTCGGTTCCGGGAAGATTTACACCGCAACTCAGTCAAACCTCGGGTCCTTTTGGGCTCAATGCTCTTACCACCTACATTAGATAGGTATTGTTACGGTTGCTAGATTTGCCGGGCGGTTCCGGGCAGTCTTATACCGTAACTCAATCTAACCTCGGGCTAGGCATATTCGTCTTTCCTAGATTTACATATTTATCCTTTTTGTCTATATGCAAATTGCTAACAACAAATTTGGCCTATATCATATTCATTTGTCATGCCCACCAACATACCTACATTCTAGCCCCAAATCTTGATTTACCTATCATTTAACCCAACCTGCAGTCCTATGCCAATTTAGATCTAGCATTCCCATTTACAGTTCATGTCAAAACTAGGTTCAAAATTTTAGTTTACAGTTTATGCCTAAAGCTTGGGTTACTAGCAAATACTGGATTCAATATATTAAATTACACCTTCTATAATTCACGTCAAATTTCCCCAATTTACATCTAATAGTCATGTTATAATACATGCTCTAAATTATGCCAAATAATATAGATTTCATGTTATACCTAAATAACCCCGCATTCATAACGTACGTATACCATGATTTCACAAGTTTTCTAAATACTCATGAAACGAAACTAAAAAGTGAATAGAGGATAAACATGAGAATTGACATAAAAGAATAGGCAGGCAAAAGCGAGCCAAATACAAGGGTAATAGATCCAATGGTTTTGGTGTACAAAATAGCGAATAGGAATAAACTAAACAAGTCACACCCTATGTATGAGATCCAACAAAATGCCAGTTCGGTGTACAGCATGGTTTGCAACCATAGTGTTATTGGCATAAACAATTAACCATAGTAGTCTTAGGCAATCAACCACAATAGTCATAGTCATGGTCATAGGTAGAAATCTCATAGTTATGAATCATAGGCGATTAACCACAATAGTCATGGATAATTAACCAAAATAGTCCTAGGCAATTATCCTAAATAGTCATAGGCAATTAACTGTAATAATTTCAAAGTCATGGTCATAGACAATAGTCTTATGTTCATAATCATAGGCAATAATCTCATAGTCATGAATCACAGTCGTAGGCAATAGTCTTATGTTCATAGTCGTAGGCATAGGCATAGTCTTATGTTCACAGTCATAGGCATAGGCATAGTCTTACATTCACAGTCATAAGCATAGGCATGGTCTTGTATTCACAGTCATCGGCATAGGCATAGTCTTATGTTCACTATCATAGGCATATACTATTAACAATAGTTTTCAATGTCACAGGCATAGGCACAGTCTCATCGGTAATTAATCACAATAGTTCTTAATTAGATCCAAAGGCATATACAAGCACAGATTCAAATGAGAGGATCAGGCATACTCTTATATTCATTTAATTTCATGCCACAAATAGATCTAGACGTTCAAATCTAAAAAGTAACTGACTTACATTGATCGGTTTCAGAAAAGGATAATCAGTAGCATTGGTGATTTGCTATGGTTTGCATGAGGTCGCTCGCAACCGTTGAATTAACCTTTGCTTCCCTTCTTGAAGCTTTAACTTTATTTGAGTCTCCAATATGCAGTTCCTAGCCATAGTCTTCAATAATAGTCTTCGTGTTTTATTTTAATTTATTTATTTCAATTATTCCAGAGGTAGCATAAGGAGAGAATGAAATGGTGTAAAGAGAATGAGGCTAGGAGGCTATTTATATATGATTAGACGAACAAATCTAGACAGAAAACGAGACCAGATACATCAGAATGAACCCAAGCTCAAAACTGGGCTTCATCACAAGTCGACCCCGTGGTTGACACTATGGTCGACCTAGTCCCTGGGAGGTCGAACTATGGTCGACCCCCAGGCCGACCTAGTTCTGGGCGGGAAATTTCCCGCCCAGCCTGTTCTGGGTTTTGAATTCGAATTTGAATTCGAATTTCGAGCTGTTTTTCTGTTCTGAAAATCCTTGAAACTTCGGAGTGTCATATCTCCCTCATACGGAATCCGTTTCTCAAAAACTCGGACTCGTTTCCAAGTAGAATTTCGAGACGAACGCAATGGCGCAACCTGTTTCCCTTGATTCTTATTTTAAAATTTAAATACGCTTTAATTTGTGAAACTTAATGTTACAGAACTACGGGGTGTTACAGCTGTGTTGCATTAGAATTCGACCGAAAGCAGATAATATTTCAGATCTATAGTTTGTTTGTGGCCAAGGTGAGTGATTAGCATTGTTTTCCACTAATTACGGCTAATTAAGGGTGATTAGTGATAATTAGAGAAATTATGGCGTAGAAAAATTTGTAAAAATTTGTAAAATTCTAAAATATTATTTTAGGTCTTTGATAAAATTTGGGCTAATTTGGATAATTTTTGCTAATTGTATGCTTAAACATGATTAAGGGGGATTAAGGGAAAAACATGGGGTTTTTGGGTATGTTTGATCCTTATAAACATGTTAAATTGTTGTTTTGCTGTTTATGGTTGATTATACATGTTGTTATGACTGTTTGGTATGTTTCATGATTGTTTAGTAAAGTTAAAATGGTTGAGAACGCCGTCGTATGGCGAGAATACACGATACAAGCTTGTTGGAAATTCTGTAGCAATCTGGATCGGATCAGCTAACAGGAACGGATCGGCTAGGAGATCGGGTCGGAAGAGCTGAATCGGATTGGGTTATGGCAAGAAGGAAGGCCACCACTTGCATTGAGTTGGAGTTGGAATCGAGCCGGAGCTTGGAATGGGATCGGATCAGACCAACTGGAGAACTAGAGGACCGAACCAAACCCAGGCAGGAGCACCGAACCGAACCGGGATCTGGAGATGGAGGAACACCGAACCGAACTGACTTGGGGTGGAGCACTTTGAGGACCGAACCGAACTGCACCACGGAGTTTCACGACCGAGCCGAGGCAATGACCACGAACCGAACCGAGTTTGAGCTCCCACTACTACAAAGCGACGACTCTTCTGAAGACCAACTCCAATTCGACCAAAACCCGAGATGCAAAGGAAGTCCAAATAGGAAGTAGAACTTAGGATCCAGATGGGAACTAACGAGTTAACTTCATGAGTTAGGCTTTGCTGCAGGATGTGTGCTAAGGGGTTATCGACGTCCATAACTTTGATTCCCCACCAAGACGGGTGTTAGGCTACGGATCAATGCAGTGGGGTAGTTATTACTCCATGGGGAATAGTGATTGTAGCATGGCTATGAGCCAGTGCAGTGAAGTCGTCATGACTTCATGGGGTAGAGTGGACATAGCAAGGATTGGTGGCTGTGAATCAGTGCAGTAGAGTCGCTACGACTCCATAGGGCAGAGTGATCATAGCAAGGATTTAGGTGATCAAAGTGATGGATATCGTATGCTTTACGCACTGAGTGAGAGATGTGAGGATGGGTGTTAGGTTTGATTGTTTGATATCACTATGACATGCACACCCCCACCCCCGTATCTTTACACCATACGTTAGTGTCACCTTAGAGTATTGTACATCTTGTTGTGCTAACTCTTTGGTTGCAGGTCCAGATTCAGGTATGGTTTAGTATACCTGTTATTGTTCTATTTTGCTGCTTATCGCTCATACTAGATTTTTGTCTAACCTAGAGTTTTATGTCTCTTCTTATTACTCTGGGTGCTCTTAAACGGGCAGACTAGAGACAGGTTAGCTGGTTATGCACGAGTAGCTGATCCGGAGACGAGCATGAGGCTTCTACGTATAATATATTGATGTTCTCCCTGTGTCGCTGCTGGTCACTACTTTGGGCATTAGTAGTGTACCTTTCCTATTTTGCTTTAGAGATAGTTTGAAAAGTTGTAATAATGAAGATGTGGAACAAAAGCTGTAACTTGAACTTTCCGCTGCTATCACGGTTTAGTTCTCAGCTTATGCACTGTCTCGCCAGTTTTATGTCAAGTATGTTATTATTATATTTTATTCCATGCGCTGTGAGACATTCTATAGGTTCCTTGTTAGTTCAAATACCCTTCTTTCCTTTCTTTGACGACCGTCCCGTGCTGGTTAGGAATAGGCACAACGCACTTTCATTTGAAATGTCGGCTCTTGCGGGGTGGGCCGTCACATTTGGTATAAGAGCTCTAGGTTGCATAGTTAACCTAGGGAAGACACCAGAGAGAGATAGTACGTATATGAGAGCACGTATTTGTCATATTTTGGTTTTCAAAAGCTATATATATATATACTATTAGTATATCTAAGTATGAAGTCGCACTGCACTGTCACCACTGAAGAGATGGTTAATCGTTTTCTCCTTACGGATTGAACAATGAGTCGATATACTAGGGGCACTGGTAGAGGAGCTAATAACGAGAATGCTCCTGATATGAGGGCGATGTTCACTGACTTCGTGAGAGAGATGCTTAAAAATGTGCAAGAAGTAGTTCCCAATGCTACAAAAGGTGGTGGTGCAGTGGTGTAGGCGCTTAGAGCCGATTTCTCTAAGCTTTGCAAGGATTACACTAGTCTTGGTGGGAAGTCGTTCCACAGAACAGAATCAGCTACAGAAGTCCAGGATTGGTTGGATAGCTGTGGGCGTACCTTCGAAGATTTGGGTATCGAGGATGCGACGAAGTGAAAGCTAGCATCTCGTTAGCTGCAAGGACAGGCGATGAATTGGTGGAATGCTATTATGACAGCTACTCCAGAGGATCAAGTTACATGGGATTAGTTTAAGGCCCGATTCAATGAAAATTTTATCCTAGCTGCTCAGAAGTCAGAGTTTTTTAGGAAGTTCTTGGAGCCTAAGCAGAATGGTAGGGCAGTCTCGGAGTATATTGCTGAGTTCGATACTTTATCGAAGTATGGATTATCTCTTATCGACACTCCCGAGAAGAAGAATGAGAAGTTCATAACAGGCTTTGATCAGTACTTGGGGGAAAGGCTTATAAACCATATCGATGAGACGTTTGAATCGATTGTGGGGGAAACTTTGAGATCAAAGAGTCTATACCCTAAGTCGAAGACTGAGGCTGCATCTGTAGAGGAGCCAAAACCACAAGCAAGCGGTAGAGGCAAGAATGGTTCTCAGAATAAGAAAAAGTAGAACCAGACCAAGGATGGCCATAAGAAAAAGAATAAGAAAGATGTGGAGTGCTTTAGCTGTGGCAAGAAGGGCCGTTATGCTAAAGAATGTCGAGCGAAGCCAGCGGACAGGAAGTGCTTCAACTACGGCCAAGTGGGACATCACAAGGATAAATGTCTGTAACCCCTAAAGAGAAGCAGATTGTGAAAGCATATGCTCTTAATGATGTTCCTTCTTCGTCGAATGCCCCAACCGCGACGGAGAAAGGAAAGAATGCTGTCATTCAATGTATGCTTTCTGTTTATGATGTTCATGTTTGAGTATTGTTTGATACCGGATCTTCCCGTTCCTTCATATCTAGTGACCTGGTAGATAGGTTGGGATTGTAACATGAGATAGTCGATAGATCTTTAGCAGTGACGAACTTGATTGGTGGATCGACTAGCCTCTGTATGATTTGTCGTAATGTAATCTTATCGAATCATGGATGTACGTTTGTTTGTGATTGCTTTGTTTTGGGCTTTACTGGGTTTGGCATTATTTTAGGAGTCGATTGGTTCCAAAGGTACGGGGTTAATGGTAGACTATGAGGGCTTTTGGTGATAGTTAGAGCGGATGATGGGAGGAGGGTTGTGTTTGGTGGTCTACCTAGTGATGGGGTAATGGCTAGTTTTCTAAATTCCCTCGACATCCCGCATGTTGAGTTGTTAGATGAGCCCATGGCTGGCCAGTATCTGGATGTCTTCGAGGAAGTGACCGGACTTCCACCACACCGACAGATTGATTTTCGGATTGATTTAGTGAAAGATGCCAGATCTATAGTGATGCCACTTCATCGTATGGCGCCAAGGGAGTAGCGGGGTGCAAGTAAGCGATCATTTGAAGAAGGGATTTATCAGAAGAAGTGTTTCTGTGTAGGGAGCACTAGTTGTGTTTGCTACCAAGGCAGATGGTTCCCTACGATTGTGTGTGGACTAACGCGAGTTGAATAAGGTGACGAGGAAGAATAAGTATCCTCTACCGTGGATAGATGATTTGTTTGATCAGTTGAGTGGCACGAGAGTGTTCTTCCAGTTGGATCTCGCAACAGGTTTTCATCAGCTTAGGGTGGAAGCTGGGAGTATAGCTAAAACGGCCTTTCGGATGCCGTCTGGATTCCATGAGTGGTTGGTCATGCCATTCGGGTTGACCAATGCACCAGCATATTTTGTGGATCTTATGAATAGAGTATTCCGAGATCAATTGAATAAGTTTGTTCTTGTGTTCGTAGACGATATCTTGGTTTATCCGAGGATAGAGGAAGAACACAAGGAACATTTAAGGATAGTAATGGAGGTGTTGTGAAAACACCAATTGAAAGAAAAGTTTTCTAAGTGTCACTTCTTGAGGAGGGAAGTGAGATTCTTGGGCTATGTTGTTTCAGAGAATGGTATTGTCGTGGACCTTGCGAAGGTGGCTACGGTACAAGATGGGTCTATACCCAAGAGTGCAACAGATGTAAGAAGTTTCTTGGGATTGGCTGGATATTATCGTAAGTTTATTCAAGACTTCTCCAAGATAGCGGCACCGTTGACTCAGTTGACCAAGAAAAACCAAGCTTTTGTTTGGGACGAAAAATGTGAGAATGCATTTAAGAGCCTAAAGAAAAAGTTGACATGCGCGCAAGTGTTAGTCATTCCTAAAGGGAACGAAGAGATGACGGTATACACAGATGCATGTGGTACCGGGCTAGGTGCTGTATTGATGTAGGGAGGTAGGGTTGTAGCTTACGCTAGTCGACAACTGAAACCGCATGAGAAAAGATATCCTACCCATGATTTGGAATTGACAGCGATCGTGTTTGCATTGAAGATGCGGAGACATTATCTCTTGGGAGAAAGATTCGAGTTGTTTAGTGATCATAAGTCCTTAAAGCACCTTTTCTCCCAGAAGGATCTAAATCTCCGACAACAGAGATGGATAGAATTCTTGGCTTCTTATGATTTCGATATTGCGTATACACCAGGAAAGGGAAATGCGGTAGCTGATGCATTGAGTTGGTGACATGCCAATTTAGGGGCTATGTTTCTAGAATAAAAGCAACTGGAGTATATCGCAGGGTACGATTTCAGACCAAAGTGCGAATTGGATCCAGAGACACTAGTAAGTTTGACGATCAGACCCGCTTTGATTGAGAAGATTGGTTCCAGTCAGAGGGACGATCCTAACCTATTGGAAATCATCTCCAAGTTAGAGATGGGAATCGACGAAGAGATGAACAAGTATGGGCTTGATCGAGATGGATGGCTTAGAAATAATGGTAGACTGGTTGTACCCAATGTCAATGGATTGAGAGATGAAGTGCTTAGAGAATGTCATCACTCAAAACTGACTATGCACCCCGGTGGAAATAAAATGTATCGAGACATGAAGCAGACCTACTACTGGGAAGGGATGAAAAGAGACTTTGGGAAGTTTATATCCAAGTGCATGAATTGCCAGTTAGTTAAAGCTGAGCAAAAGAAACCTAGTGGTTTGTTGCAACCATTGGAAATTCCAGAATGGAAACGGGAACAAGTCTCAATGGATTTCATTGATAGGTTACCAAGGACTAGATCGGGCCATGATAGCATTTGGGTGATTGTGGACCGATTGACCAAGAGTGCAAGGTTTATACCCGTCAAGTCGAATAGAACATCAACTAAATTAGCAGAACTGTATATGAAGTTGTTAGTGAGATTTCATGGAGTACCTAAAAGCATTGTGAGTGACCGAGACCCGTTGTTTACTAGTGGGTTTTGGAAGAGCTTACAAGAGGCTATAGGGTCAGAATTATATCTCAGTACCGCGTATCACCCTCAAACAGATGGTCAAACAGAGAGGGTAAATTGTATATTAGGAAATCTCTTGAGAGCTTGCATATTGGATTTTGGTGGGGATGACCATTTGCATCTGGTAGAGTTTGCATATAATAATAGTTATCAATCTATTATTGGTATGGCCCCATTTAAAGCTTTGTACGTAAGACGTGCAACTCACCGTCATATTGGTTAGAAACTGGTGAGAAATTTGTGCTTGGACCAGATGTGATAAGAGAAACTTCAGATAGGATTAAGATCATTCAACAGCGAATGAAGACTGCCTAAGGTAGGCAGAAGAGTTATGCTGATAAGAGGAGAAGAGATTTAAAATTCTCCATTGGCGACTTGGTGTTTGTCAAGATCTCTCCATTAAAGAATGTTATTCGATTTGGAAGGAGAGGAAAGCTGGTACCAAGATTTGTTGGTCCATTCCCAATCCTTGAGCAAGTTGGGAATTTGGCATATAAAGTTGAATTACTAGAGAAGATGGCAGGATTTCATAATGTATTTCATGTTTCCTAGTTAAGGAAATTCATGCATGACCGTGATATGATTATTTCACCTGATCAGTTGGATGATATCGAGGTAGAACCCGAGGCGGTTGGGAGCCGCAAGCCGAGTCGTATTGTCGAGCACAATACGAAGCAACTTCGAAGGAAAGCGGTGAATCTAGTCAAAGTTCAGTGGGGCGAGAAAGAGAATGACTGTACTTGGGAGACAGAGGAGAGCATTAGGAAGACGTATCCAAAAATCTTTGTTTGGTAGGATTTTAATTGCAATTTAGTTTTCCGCATGCTAGGATATACTTGTTTGTTGTTTTGCATGTTTGATTGTTGTGAATGGTTGGTAGGCATGCAGGATCCTTTTACTTGTTTCTTAGTTAAGGAATTTCGGGGGCAAAATTTCTTAAGGGGGGGGGGGGGAGGGAAGAATGTAACAACCCGCATTCTATGCATCAAGAGATCGTAGAATATTTATTTCTTTTTCATGGAAGTCGTATAACCATGTAACTTTTGAAGACGACTATTGGGGTTATTTCCCATGTTCATGATTTTTGCCGATTTTTAAATGTCCATTTTGCCCCTAACTAATCTTGTTTTGGCCATAACATTTTATTGGTAAGGAATTTTGACCTGAAACCACTTCCATAAGATCCAGATGACGGTTTACCTTTCCGTAGAGTGGTCACATTAGCAAAACGGACTCACCGTTTGGGAGATATGGCTGAAACAAGGTTTAGAAGGTGAAAAACAGCTTAACCGGGCCTAATTTGGGTGATTAGCAAGAGGGTTCATAACCCATTTCGGGATTAGGTTTAAGGGGAGGATGAGAAGAGTTGGAAAAAGATTTTTATTTCATTTTTCAGTTTCCCTAAAATATTTCTCTAATCCTAGCCATGGCCTCTACCTTATAATTTCATCCCAAATCGCTCCTAATCGCTTTCTAATTGAAGATTAAGCCAAGCTACGTCAAATCAAGGGGAAATAATGCCAAATCAGAGTTGGAGCTGCTGTGTTGCATTAGAATTCGACCCAAAGTAGATAATATTTCAGATCTATAGTTTGTTTGTGGCCAGGGTGAATGATTAGCATTGTTTTTCACTAATTACGGCTAATTAGGGGTGATTAGTGATAATTAGCGAAATTATGGCTCATAAAAATCTGGAAAAATTTGTTAAACTCTAAAATATTATTTTGGGGCTCTGATAAAAATTTGGGATAATTTGGATAAGTTTTGCTAATTGTATGCTTAAACATGATTAAGGGGGATTAAGGGAAAAACATGGGTTTTTGGGTATGTTTGATCCGTATAAACATGTTAAATTGATGTTTTGTTGGATGGTTGATTATACATGTTGCTATGACTGTTTGATATGTTTCAAGATTATTTAGTAAAGTTAGAATGGTTGAAAATGCCATCGTATGGCGAGAATAGACGATACAAGCTTGCTGGAAATTCTGGAGCAATCCGGATCGGATCGGCTAAGGGGATCAGATCGGCTAGGGGATCGGGTCGGAAGAGCCGAACTGAATCGGATTTGGTTATGGCAAGAAGGAAGGCCACCACTTGCATTGATTTGGAGTTGGAATTGGACCAGAGCTTGGAATGGGATTGGATCGTACCAATTGGAGAATAGAGGACCGAACCGAACCCAAGCAGGAGCACCAAACCGAACCGGGATCTGGAGATGGAGGAACACTAAACTGAACTGACTTGGGGAGGAGCACTTTGATGACCAACCTGAACTGTACCACGGAGTTTCACGACCGAACCGAGGCAATGACCACGAACCGAACCGAGTTTGGGCTCCCAATACTACGACGCGACGACTCTTCTGAAGACCAACTCCAATTCGACCAAAACCCGAGATGCAAAGGAAGTCCAAATAGGAAGTAGAACTTAGGATCCAGATGGGAACCAACAAGTTAACTTCATGAGTTGGGCTTTGCTGTGGGATGTGTGCTAAGAGGTTATCAACATCCATAACTTTGATTCACCACCAAGACGGGTGTTAGGCCACGGATCAGTGCAGTGGGGTAGTTAATATTCCATGGGGCAGAGTGATCGTAGCATGGCTATGAGCCAGTGCAGTGAAGTCGTCATGACTTCATGGGGCAGAGTGGACATAGCAAGGACTAGTGGCCGTGGATCAGTGCAGTCGAGTCTCTATGACTCCATGGGGCAGAGTGATCATAGCAAGGATTTAGGTGATCAAAGTGGTGGATATTGCATGCTTTACGCACTGACTGAGAGATGTGAGGATGGTTGCTATTTTTGACTGTTTGATATCACTATGACATGCACACCCCCACCCCCATATCTTTACACTATATGTTAGTGTCACCTTAGAGTATTGTACATCTTGTTGTGCTAACTCTTTGGTAGCAGGTCCAGGTTCAGGTATGGTTTAGTATACCTGTTATTGTTCTACTTTGCTGCTTATCGCTCATACCAGACTTTTATCTGACCTAGAGTTTTATGTCTCTTCTTATTACTCGGGGTGCTCTTATATGGGCAGACTAGAAATAAGTTAGCTGGTTATGCACGAGTAGCTGATCCGGAGATGAGTAGGAGGCTTCCACGTATGATATATATAGATATTCTCCTTGTGTCGTTGTTGGTCACTACTTTGGGCATTAGTAGTGTACCTTTCCTATTTTGCTATAGAGACAGTTTGAAAAGTTGTAATAATGAAGATGTGGAACATTATCTGTAACTTGAATTTTCCGTTGCTATCACGGTTTAGTTCTCAGCTTATGCACTGTCTTGCCTGTTTTATGTCAAGTATGTTATTATTATATTTTATTCCATGCGCTGTGAGACATTCTACAGGTTCCTTGTTAGTTCAAATTCCCTTCTTTCCATTCTTTGATGATCGTCCCGTGCTGGTCAGGCATAGGAACAACGCACTTTCATTTGAAATGTCGGCTGGTGCGGGACGGGCTGTAACGACCTGGATTTCGCCCGACCCCAATCGATCGCAAGATCGATCAAGACCGTTCAAATTCCATGTACGTTAACATTGGGCATACAACACATCAGAACAACAACACAGACTTTTATGACATCAATAATAAATGTTACATCAGAGTACAAAATATATCAGAGTACATCAATAAATAATACAGCGGAAGATACATTTACAATAAATTAAATACATTGCAGCGGAACTAATCTCAGCGGAAGGTCATCAATATTCTGGACCCAGCTTCAGACTTCAATCCAGGATCCTGCTTAACTATATCTGCAAAAAGATACTCGACTGCCCGTGTGGAAAGAGGGCACCCGAGTTTGCAAAGTGAAACAAACTACTGGTCAGTCGTGGGACTGGTGTGATAATTCTATACTTAACTCACCTAATAAGTAGGCTAATCACAGGACCACACCGCTAACGCAGAATGGGTTTACTCCATTGGAATGCCAGTGCATAATTAAAGTAAATCGTCAAATAACGTAATGCTTTTTAGAAAAATGAAACCATTATAAGACCCAGGTCCCATCACACAATGCAACGCACACCAGAGGATAGGGTTTTACCTTATAATGGTCAAAAGATGCTTGATACGTAAAATACGAAATTATTATTATTGTGTGTATATATGTATTTAAAACATTTCAAATATAATATCAATCCTAGACGGCATAGCTACCATCTACTATGTCGCCATACTAGTTATACAATCAAAACCGCAAAGACGTATTGCAAATTGGGTTCCATCATGAGTCAAGGCTAGGGAGGAGCTCCTGACCAATTCGATACACTCTAGCAATGCCTCAGGATTCGGATGCTGGAGAACCCATGGATATAGCAGGGCCGGTCCACAAATACTTTAGTGGATTAGTTATGCCCGAACACACGCTCCACGATCCTGTTGGACCTACAAATCGGCCGAGGGCAACCGATAAGAATAAGCCGAGGCCTCGCAAAAATTCCATCAACCACATAAGCAAATGTCGGGCCGTGTTAAAGCCCGACACCACTTCTAGCTAGAAAGAAACGTGTGCACTCTCTGCGTTCCCTTCTCCCGTTTTAGAATCAACCGGTGTGTGAGGCTCGCGAAGTCACGATATACACAAAGCTATGCCTAAAGAGACTGTGCTTTGATCATCAACCACAAGGCCTGCTTTTCAACAAAACCTTGATCATTTTCATCTTAACATGTCACATTGTCAGACCCTACCGTATTATTGATCATCTACCAATATATAAATATAAATATATATATATATAACCTCTAAGCTCATACGTCTTAGAGAAGGGTGACAAGTAAAGAATAAATTCTTCACCACCAAACAGAAATATATAATCAGTAGCGTTCAACAAATACAGTAGAAAGGAATACAATGTCAGACACGGAATCCATTTACAAGTCTGCTCTGGGTCTGAGCGAAACAACGTGTCCGTCGATCTCCAAATGCGTTTGACGATCATTACAAAATACCTTGCCTTGGAAGGCCAATCCCCAATTCAAGATACCAGTCATCATCATCCCAACGATGTGAAAACCTTCGGTCTTCAATCATCGTCTTCATCTTCAGCTCTTGATCATCGTGATGATTATTCAGAACGGGTTAAACCCGGTCTTTCTGAATAACTCGCGTATTTTGTGATTAAAAAGAAAATATTGGAAGATCACACATTACGCCACATATCAACTTCGAGTGTTCTTTTAATAAGATATTCGTATTTAAAAGATTCTCATTAATTTTATCAAAGATAAAATCTGAAAATAAAATCTTAAATCTTCCTTAAAGAATTTATTAAAACTCCAGTTTTGATTTGATATCAAAAATCATTATTACAAGATCACTTATTTCAAATCAATAAAATAGATTTATAAGTTCCAAATAATAATTGCAATGTAAATTGGATTAAAGGACAAATGTCATTTAAAACACCTTCCACGATAAATCCATTTCACATCTCAATTTATTTCATATCACAAAATATAATTGCAAATCCTAATAATCTTTTAATAACCATATTTTAAAAATAATCATTAAAAATATTCTTTATATAAAGCTTCTAAATGAGAAGTTTTCTTTGTATTACAAATTTTCATCTTTTATAAATATTCTTTATTTTAACATATACTTGATTAACAATATTATTTTTTATGAAAATATATACTTTATATAAAAGGATTTCTAATGTAAAAATATTCTTATTTAAAGGAACACCTGAATCGAAATGCGACTCAACCATTTACCATATAATTTGGATTACATGGATTTCACACACATCATACATATAATAATAACAGTATAATCATCAAATCATCCATCTACATCCAAATTGTAATTTCCACTATGTAAGCGTTAAAATTAAATAATAACTCTCATCGCAGCCTGTCGATCTAACGATCAACATACAACTGAATATTGGGATTAGTGTATGTAAATTTTCATCCCAACACCGGTGTGGGGTTTCAACCAACAAACAAATAATAAATTATTTGTGCACTTGGGCGATGTGTGAAAATAATCGTCCCAATCACATAAACAAGTCGGGTAACTTGTGAATGGAAGTGTAATACACAATATATATAGCCATGACAAACAAACAATTGGTTTCAACAAATGTAAATTGACATAAGTAAATAATTGGTCTTAACTTGTGTGAATTGACAAAAGTGAATATTTGTTTTAACTAGTATAAATTGACTAAAATGAATAGTTGTTTTTAACTAATGTACATTAACAAAAATGAATAATTGGTTTTAACTAATATAAATTTACGATAGTGATTAATTTGTATTTCAATTCTAATATAATATTACAGTGCTATATTTTGTTTCATTCTTTTAATTTAGACAAAATAAGTGTTTTTGTTTATTTTACTTTAATGATAAAAATGTGAATGTTTAGTTATTAAAATGTAACTTTCAAATTCTATCCTTTATTTATATCTAAAAATGTGAATAAAAAAAAGGGTGTTCCTTAATTTAAAAGTAAAATGAAAGATTTAATTCATGTTTTATTTGCATTGGAGGATGCAAACAAAAATGCAATTTTCATTTTAGAATTATAAATCCTATCCTTTATTTCAAACAATCTTTATTCATATCAAAATTATAAATCAAGAATATAATTTTCATTCTGATGGTTTGTTTGCATTAATGAATTGCAAACAAAGATGAACTTTATTTTAAGGTTTTATTTGCGACAAGGAATGCAAATAACAAATGTAACTTTTAATTTTTATTTAAAAGTATATTCGAGTGAATGTAAAAAGAACCTCATTTCCAATGTGTATTTATATTATTGAATGTAAATAAAACAATTTTTTTTATTTAAATGAGTATTTGCATTTATGAATACAAACAAAGAATAGTTTTGTTATCAAATTATATTTACATTAGTGAATGTAAATAAAGGATTAACATTTATTTTAAATGAATATTTGCATTTGTGAATACAAATAAAAGAACAACATTTATTTCCAAAGTATATTTGCATTAGTGAATGTAAATAAGAGAACAAAATTTATTTTCAAAGTACATTTTTAACAAATTCTATTCAATGTGTAAAAGTGTTTATATTTGTATTGGTGAAGGTAGATAAAATGATGGACTTTAGTTTCATTGAATATTTGCATTGATGAATGCAAATAAAAGAATAGACCTTAATTTCAATGCATATTTGCATTGATAAATGCAAATAAAGAAATAAACTTTATTTTCAATATATGTAATTGCATTGGTGAATGTAGAAAAAAAGAATAATTTGTTTCAATATATATTTTCATTGGTAAATGCAAATAAAGAACAATTTCTATTTTCTATATATATTTGCATTAGTGATTCCAAATAAAAGAACAAACTTTATTTTCTATGTATGTTTGCATTAGTGAATGCAGAATAAAAGAACAAGCTCTATTTTTAAAGTATATTTATGAATGCAAATAAAAGAACAGTTTTATTCCAATGATCTTGTTTGACAAAAATGTTGCTTTCGTTTCAATAATCAAAGTTTGACAAAAGTGATATTTTCAATTCAATTAACAAGTTTTGATAAAAGTGTGATTTTTATTTCACAAATCAGGTCCTAATAAAAATGTGATTTTTATTTCATAAATCAAATTCTAATGAAAATGTTAATTTTATTTCAATACTTATGTTTTAACAAAAATGTTATTTTTAATTCACTAATCATTAAAATGTTATTACTTGATTCAATGTATAAAATGTGATATGTTACATATCTATGTTGGTGATTGCAAATAAAAGAATAAATTTCGTCTCTAATATATATATTTGCAAACTAAACGTGACTACTGAAAATAATTTCTTATTTACATATAAGAATGTAAACAAAATTATGATTTCCAAAACATGTATTTTTATTTACATAAAAATGTAAACAAAAAGGTGGTTTTCAAATATAACCTTTAATTTACAAATACAATGTAAATAAAGTTTTATTTTATAAATAGGTTTTTAATATCAACAATAAAATTTAGTATTTTATTGTTACACTAATTCTATAACCTCTTATGTTTCAGGTAACAGAAAGTGGAATTTTTTTACTGTAATTCATAAACCGTGTTCTAAATGTAAACAAATAAAAATAGGATTTTACTTGTTAGCCAAATTCTGTCGTAATAGAAACAAATAAAAATATATTCTACTTGTTGTTCATATTCTATTGTAAATAAACAAATAAAAATAATATTTTATTTGTCGTTCAAATCTTATTGCAAAGTAAGTTTTATTTGTTGTTCATTTTCTGTTGCAAAGTAAACAAATAAACAAAAATAAAATTTTTATTTGTCTTTCAACTTCTATTGTAATATAAACAAAAAAAAAAAATTGTCGATCATATCCTATTGTTCATCTCAGAATAATAAAAATAATATTTTAAAATAAATTAGAATAACTATATCTGAATAAAATATGATTTGAATCTAAATTTAGATTTATTTTTCTAATCGCAAATAAAATCCAACAATATATGAGGTTTCAATGCGGATCTAGCATAACATGAACCACAAAACATCACACAAGCAACAATCGACAATTCATCAATCACATAACATTTCAGATCTGAATTTACATCATTATACAATTATTTCTAATGCAATAAAAATAATTTATAATTAATTAAATAATAAAATTCAGAATTCTCACATTGATTTGGCTGAAAATTCGACTGTCTCGGATTCAGCTCTGGTCTGTGTCATCGCGAAGATCTCGGAAAGACGAGTCCAACGCAACTTACGGTTCGTCAATCGGCCCCCGTATGAAAGAGATATTGATTTTTAAAGATCGGATAAATTAAATAGTTAAATAAATAAAATAATATTATAATATAACCTTTCTTCTTCATTTTAGTCACGGCCGAACCCAAAATCACCTCCTCCAACCCCACGTTGCACACCATCCGGAGAGTCCAGGTCCCGATCCAACCACTCCACGACGAAGGCCAGCTCCAGGGCTTCCACCGGCCCCAATAACCGTCAGATCGTCGGCCCCATGGTGACACGATTTGGACCCGAACGTCGCCCCTTTGGGCGCTGATTTCTCGTGAACCACTGAACGATTTTTGATCTTATCCGTATGGATTGAATGGTCTTGAAAATCTCTTCGATTTGGCACCTAGTTTGTTGATTTTCATTGAGCGGATTAAAAGATATTGATGTTTGAAAATCGGATCTTTCTGGCCTTCGAATGAATAGGCGGCGGCTGGCTCATTTCTAGGGTTAGGGTTTTTTTATTTATTAAACCATTGAAAAACGTGTTATAAAGGTGAAAATGCGGGCTGTCTCCGAATTGGGCTTGCTTACTGTCGATATTAACGTTTTGAGGCCTTCTGAACGCAATGGGATGGGTCTCGGGGTCCAATTCCGAAATCTGTAGAAAATTTATTTAAAATCCCATTAAAAATTAATTAATTAAATATTGTCCGTACATTTAAATATGCCGGGGCCACATACGACCTCAGAAAATTCCAAAAAAAATATTTTTAACTTTCTTATGACGATACGGTTCTAACAAGACTAATTTCGTCGAATTCTGAGACTGTTCAAAAAATGGCTATTTTTCAGTCGATTAAATTTAACTAAAATAGTCAAAACACATTTTCTTTTGCCACACACACATATTAATTCGAAAAAAATCTGAAATTTGAAACCTAGCAATAATTTGACATTCCGGTTCCAAAAAAAGTGGTTTCGTCGAAAACGGAGGTCGTTTGAAAAATGACTAATTTCAAGGCGTATATATTTAATATTAAAAATACATTTTTAAACAAATAATTTCTGAAACTCAAAATATACAAGTGTTTATACTTTTTTAAATGCAGAAACATCATTCCAGACTCAATGGAAGTGGTTTCGAGTCGAAATTCCTTCGTATGTGAAAAGTAGCCTCTCGGGCCATATATATTATACATATATAAATTCTACAACGACCTTTCTAAATATTGAATTGGCCATAACTTTTGATTCCCGTTATGAAATTTCAATTTTTCAGATTCGTTAGAAAGATACGGTTAAACAGATTTAAATATTTCTGGTTTCACTTAATTCTGACTTATTTTAAGTCCTGTACATTCAGTTAAAGTTCAAAATTAAATTTTAAAACTACCGCGCCATTTCTAACTCCATTTATATTTAAATTTAAATTTATTCGTTCTAACTTCGATTAAAATAAATTATAGCCATTATTATTTAAATAAATTATATTATAACCTCAAAATTTATTAAAATTTTCTAAAATAAAAATTTTAAATTAGTTCAGAATTTGCGGGTTGTTACACGGGTCGTCACAACTCCAAACCAGTATAAAAGACTAGTATGCTCTTTCCTTTACTACATTTACTTAACTTGCTATTAGTTTCTTCATTTGATTATGTGATCATTATATATATATATATATATATATATATATTTGTAATCATAATCCAATACAATTCAAAATGATTCCAAAATTTAACTAAACACTACTCACCCCCATTTAGTATTAATTTGCTTTGAGGTCCTTAATCTGCATCACTTTCATTTAGTAATAGAGCATTGGTTTTTGAAAGTTTCATAATAAGATTTTTGAAATTTTTTAAGTGGATACCAACATTGGTAATGTCAACACCATCATAGTTCATTTTAAAAGGACAATCTACTGCCAGAAACGCACTTTTTAATGCCAGTAGTTACACTTATTGGACATGTTGGATGAAAATTTATCTACAGTCAATAAGATTAGATATTTCAAATGTTACAGAAACCGAGTACACTGAACCGAGACTAATTGTGCATAGTGGACGGCTAATCAAAGGGCTGTTGCACAAAGTAACACTAAGGCTATGAATATATTATTCTATTCACTAGATAGAATGAGTTTTATTTAGTATTAGTCTATAAGTTTGCATATGAAATTTGGAGAACTTTGCAAGTTACACATGAAGACACTAGTAAAGTTAAATTAAGATTTCTATATCAACTAGTCAGTTTTATTTATTTAAAATGAGTCTAAATGAATCATTGTCTGATATATATAATAGATTTCAAGGTATAATACATTCACTTGTTGCAATTGGATTTTTTTCTAAAGATCTAGTTAGAAAATTTTTAAATTCACTTACTCTTAATTGGGATCAAAAGACTTTATCAATTGAAGAGGCTAATGATATTAATCCTACAAAAATTGAAGAGTTATATGGAAATTTAATGGCTTTGAAGAACAAATACAGGACATGAGAGAAAGAAAAGAAGTAGATAACATTAAATTAATTGTATATGGACTTAGCATATGTATTTAGCCCAGATCTGGGGGGTGTCGACATATGTGTCAACTTCCCCCTTATGGTGTCGACCCATGGGTCGACATCACGAGGGTATTTCGACCCCCAACGGGTCCATTTCGCTCCCAGACTTCCCGCTTCTGATTTTGAATTATTTTGAACGGTTTTGACTTAGTTGTGTGTGTGTATATCTAATGCGTATATAAACTTCAGACCTTAATAACTTCTTCATACGATGTCCGTTTTATGCAAACCAAGTGTATATTTTGACCCGAATCCCGAGACGAACGCAATAGCGCGGTCCGTTTAATTAATTTCAAATATTTAATTAAGTATTCTTTAGTTTATCATCTTTAGTGTTGTTAAAATTACGGGGTGTTACATTCTCCACTACATAAAAGACTACGTCCCTGAAATCTCCAAGTTAAGAAGAACGTATATCCTAACATCCATCATCCATCTACTCATCCACCAATCATATGCATCCATTGTCCTTAAAGATTTCTAATGCTTATATGAGCATATGCAAAAGTGTGTGTGTATATGTCCTTATACTAATGCGAAAGATCAGGCGGTCTTCTGATTCAGTCGACCTCGTTAATGCAACGTATATTAGTGCCATAAATCCAACATGTATGCAAATAATTCTATTATAACATGTAAGTTATATATGTGTACAAAATCATTCATCCAAATGCAACATCCATATGATGATACACGCACTTTCATCCATTAAAAAGAATAAAAATGCACACACATACATATGCATTATGAGAGTGATTGAGCCGATCTAGTGCCTAACGTGTGTGTATATGCATCCATGAGCAACCACTAGCAAATGCTTGCATCCATCAATCATAACATGTCTCATACACATGTTTATGTTCATGGTACTCCTAACTAAGGGTCGAAGATTCGATCGATAGGATATACTTAAATGATAGAAACAAGCATCCATAAAAGCTTTGGAAAAAGAGGTTAAGACCATACCCTTGAAAAGAAAAGGGTACGAAGCGTGAATCTTGTCTTTGGTCTCCCAAGTTGCATCCTCTTGGTTATCTCCCCAGTGAACTTTCATCAACTTGACTTCTCTGTTGCGTAGCTTCTTAACCTATGATCCCAGAATACGGGTTGGAACTCGTCTAACTATCGCCTCCCATTCCACCTCTACTTCCTCAAGCATACTCGGCTCAACTACTTCTGCAGTATCATGCAAACACTTCCGTAGATGAGAAACGTGGAAAACATCATGAACGCTAGATAGTCTCTCTGGTAGCTTTACTCTATAAGCCACTTGGCTAATCCTTTCTGTTATGCGAAATAGCCCTACAAATCTTGGTGCTAATTTCCCTACAGATCCAAAGAAAACCACATTCCTTAATGGTGATACCTTGATGAAAACCATGTCTCCCACCTCAAACTCAATGTCAGTCCTTCTCTTATCTGTGTAGAACTTTTGCCTGTCCTGAGCTGTCTTCATGCTTCTGCGGATAAGGTCAATCTTTTCTAAAGTTTCTGTAACCATATCTGGTCCAAGTAGAAGTTTTTCTGTAGATTCCCACCAATAAGTCGGTGATCTATAGGGTCGCCCGTACAATTCTTTGAAGGGTTCCATGTCAATGCTAGCTTGAGAACTGTTATTGTAGACGAACTCTACTAATGAAAGATGCTCCTCCCAAGTCCCTCTGAAGTCTAGGATAAACAGTCTTAAAAGATCCTCAAGGACTCTATTCACCCTTTTCGGCTTTCCATCGGTCTGAGGGTGATAAGTGGTGCTTAAACACAACTGTGTGCCTAATGCTTCTTGCAAGCTCCTCCAAAATTCACTAGTGAAAACAGGGTCACAATCACTTACGATACTAGAAGGTACTCCACGAAGACGAGCTATCTCATGAACGTAAACTACTGCCATCCTCTTACTCTTAACCGGAATGAAGTGAACGCTCTTAGTAAGTCTGTCTACTATAACCCAAATACTGGTGTTCCCTTTCCTTGATCTAAGCAAATAATCGATGAAATCCATACAGACACTCTCCCACTTCCATTGTAGGTCCTCCAAAGGATGTAGTAAACCACTACGCTTTTTTTTGGATAGCCTTGACTTGCTGGCAAATCAAACATTGAGAAACAAACTCTGCCAAATCTTTCTTCATCCCAGCCTAAAAGAAAACCCTCTTTATATCCCTATAGATCTTATCACCGCCTGGATGAATAGTCATCTTAGAGTGATGGGCTTCCTCTAGGACTGTCTTAAACAAACTCCCAACTCGGGGAACACAAAGCCTTCCATCTCGTCGTAACCATCCTCTATCGTCTGTGGAATATCTACTGAGGTGACTAGAAGTCTCCTCTCTATTGAATCTATCCGAGATGTCTAAAATCTGTGGATGCTCTCGCTGTGAAGCTCCTATCTGATCCATATGAGTAGGTCGCACCTCGAGTGATGCCAATAAACCAGGTATAAACTCGGTGGAGGGTCTAAATCAAATGTGGATATAAACTCCAAGCTTTTCCTTTCCATAAACAGAGGACTCAAGGCCATCCTATGCCTACTCAATGCATTTGCCACCACATTACCCTTGCCAGGGGTATAGACAATCTCAAAGTCATAGGATGCCAGGAACTCCATCCACCTTTGTTGCCTTAAATTAAGATCCTTCTGCGAGAACAAGTACTTGAGAGATTTATGATTGGTGTACAACTCGAACTTCACTCCAAGTAGATAATGGCGCCATGTCTTAAGCGCGTATACTATGGCAGATAACTGTAAGTCATGGTAGGGTAGTTCTTCTCATGAACTCTTAGTCATCTACCTCAATAACACAATACCCTTCCCTCTTACATCAGAACCGCACCAAGCCCTGTACCACATACATCATTGTATACTATGAACACTTTGTTCCCATCGGGCAAGGTCAAGACTGGGGCTGTTGTCAGCGCCCTCTTCAATCACTGGAAATGATGAGGCCAAACCAGTTTTTTTAATCATAGAGTAGGTAAGGATTAGTACCTAGGAAAGACGGGCAATTTTTCTGAGGTTATAAAGTGGATAGCAATAATTGTTTTGGAATAGTGGTAAATTCCCGTAAAGTTCATAAGCACTCTAGGGCCTAGGGTTGTAGCTTGGAAAAAACTGTTAGTACACAACAAGGACTAGTTTTGACTAGTAAATGATAGAGGGCAAGTGAGTTGTTTAGATCCTATGGTTTGGCCTTTTCTTTTCTAGTGGGGACTGGGTCTTAGGATTCTTATCCCTTTATAGTAGCTATGTAGTTTGCTTGTTCTCCTATTTTAGTTTTAAAAGAATTAGAAGGCTTATTTAAAGACTAAGCTTAGATTAGTGGATTAATTTAAATAATCAAAGGAAAAAGTGACGACATAACTATAAGAAAACAAACAACGATGACAACTTCAAAAATAAGGCAAAAAATATAATAGTTAAGAAAAATGGAAATTTTTAAGAAATAGAAAAAAAAAGATTTTTCCAAAGTAAGTAGGAAAAGAAAATCTATAACAAAGGACATTTCCTCATATAAATTGTTCTTGGGTAAGAAGTGTAACACCCCAAAATTTTAACAACATTAAGGATGATAAATTAATGAATAATTAATGTGAAATACAATGTTAACAACGAATAATGAAAACTCAATTTAATATTCATAATTAAGTAAAACAGATTGCGCCATTGCGTCCATCTTGAAATTCTTGTCAAAATAGACACTTGGTTTGCATAAAACGGACTTCATAAAGGTTTGAAGTTTGTATACGCACAAGAAGAATATATATATAATAGGTTCAGAAATTCAAAAATTGGTCCATAAATTGGAAATTCGGTTCAAAATTCGAAATTTGAGAAGGAGGCAGATTTCTCGCCTAGGGGGTTCTACCCACCCAAAGGAGGTCAACCCATAAGTCGACTTACCCAAAGTGGGGTCGACCCATAAGTCGACCCACACAAAGGGGGTCGACCCACCCCTGAACAGATCTAGGCAAAATACTTCGTTTTGTATCTGGACACCTTTCTGAGCAAGATTCATTGATCCTAAGGCTATATAAAGGAGCTTAAACCTAGGTTTTATTTGTCTGAAAATGGTGGCGACGGCGGAGCTCTGCTGCAACGTAGATTGAATGGCCTAATCTTCTACAAATCCAATTCAGCAAACACTATACAAATTCAATGATTGCTATAACAACAAATTCAACGCGTTCTTCATAGTAATTTGGATCCATTCCCTTAGATCTATTCACTGTGAATTCAGGTTATTTTTAGATCTGAATATTTAAATTGTAATCGTGATATGTATATAAAAATTGGATCTTGAATCAGTGCCTAATCAGTTCTATTATGACATATTCCTTTGGTTTGTTCTTATATGTTTATATCGTCATCAAGTCTAATCTTATCATAATATGTCCATTCAGTTTTTATGCCTATTTATACCGTTATGTTATTGATTCATTATTATGCCTGTTCTAATTCTCTTCTCTCCCTCTTTTCCCTTTTTATTTTTATATAGCCAGGCTACCTTCGAGCTTAGGCCTAACATTGAAAAATGCGAACGTGAGAAACTGGGAATGATTGGGAAAGACATAAATTAGGGCATAATCAATATTGGAAATTATGAATGTAAATTTGGGCATAAAATTGGAAAATATACGAATATGGATTTGGGGGCATATTTTATATGGATAATATGAACATGAAGTTAAGCATATATTGGAAAATAAGTGAACATGAATTTGGGTAAAATTTGTATTGGAATGTGTAAATATTGAATTGGGGTATAAATTGGAACATATGTAATTATGAAATTGGGTATAGATTGTAACATATGTAAATGTCAATTTGGAGCATAAACTGGAACATATGCGAATATTGATTTAGGGCATGGAAACCTATAATTGAAATAGGATAACTGTAAATATGAATTGAAAGGGGGGCATGAAAGTCTATATTTGGAACAGGGAAATTTAATTGAATATGCCTAAAATAGTGGTGCCTTAGTAACACTTAGACACGAGGTTAGGTTGCATTAGTGGTGGAAGTCTGCCCGAACCCGACCGACATATCCAGCCGCCACTAATGTTGAACCTAATGTGAGAGGTCTAAGTGCGCAAATACGAGACGAGCTATGACACGAAGTTAGGCCCAACTTGTGGAAGAAGTCTGCCCGGACCCGACTGACAAATCCAACTTCTACAAGTTGTAGGCCTAATGTGGGAGGTCTAGCCCATCATAAACAATAAATGGACATGGTAGTGAATTGGACTGCTTAACCTAATCTAATCCATATGGATTGTATGAATATGAACTAAAGTTGGGGTTAAGTAAAATTGGTTGGATAGTGGGTGAGCTAAGCAAATCTGAGGGGGCAGGTAATATTTACATTTAGGCCCATAAACTTAACTCGATAAGGTTATGTAATTAGAGACACCAAGTGGTATATGTAACCGGTAGAAATGATAAAGTTATGTAAGTAAAGACACTGTTTATGGTAAGCATAACTTGTAAGGAAATGAGACAACTTATGTAATAAGATAAGAGATACTTAATTATAAATTAAGTAATCTAGAAGTCTGGAACCTGCTGATTAGAATAGCATGCTTAGACTTGTCCTAGGGACAAGATGAAATTATAACATAGGTTATAATTAATGGGTAGAGAAACTTGTTAATGGGCCTTAATAGAACTAAGTTAACAAGTAAACAACGATAAGTTGTATTGATAGTGTAAAATGGAATTATGATTAAATGGGAAAGAACGAGGAAAACTTATAAGATAAGTTATATTTAATCATAAATAATGATTGACATGTTAAAAAGGAAACATGTAAAATAAGGCATACTTAATTACACATTAAGTAAGAACATGTTATTGTAACTATGGAATTGGACAATAAAAATATAAAGGATTGCGGGTTATAGACCTTGGACCACAATCTAGAGGATAACATGTTGTGGGTTTATTAATGAACTTGAAGGGGTTAAGTTATATAACCAAAATTAATAAGCAAGAGGAGCTTGGTAACTTGATTAAGAATTCGATATGAATGGGGATAACCAAGTTAAAAGGAAACCCGAGGAGGAAAAGCAAGCGCGTAATAGAATGATTAGAAATAGGGTCTAATAACATATTAAAGTGAGGCGCTTGGACCAGTCCGCAGTTTGAGGGTGAATAACCCGACGGGGTAGATCATCGAGGTGTTATAAGGCACGAGGGGATCGCACATTCATCTGATTGATTTGACGGCTCCAAAGGACTGGAAGAGGAAGCACGCGGCTTCCTGAGGTACGTATGGTGCTCTTAGTAGTCCTTTGTGCGGTGACAGATGTCTTAGGCTGTGCTTGTAGAGGTTGGGTCTGCGCGTAACTACTTGGTGGGTGGGCCTTGACTGCAGATGTAGTTATGCAGTCAGAATGCTGTGATGAGGTGACACCAGGGTGATTCGGTAGTTGCCTCACGAGGAGGCAGAGGGTCACGACCAACAAGGATAGTAGATCATCGGATATCCATTATCGGCAGCCAGTGGGATGCAAAAAGACTAGAGCTAAACCCAAGATACCATTTCACCTTTCACTATCTAGGTACGGGGTTGAGGGTATACACCACATGGATGTTTAGATTGGTTGTTATTAGTGGCGGTCGCTTAGCTCTTGTAGTCTTTACTAGTTGAGGGAGAGGCCGAGGCGGGGCCATAGCCACCATAGAAAATAGACCCTAGGAATATCTATATTTGGAGGCTCTTAAAGACGGGCCTGTACAGGTATGGAAAAGCTCCCGACCGAGTTCTGTGTTTCTTGTTTAGCCTGCCACAGAACTCGGTGCACATTAGAGGACGTGTGATTGAGGTATCGAGCTACAATTACAGTACATACATGGGACAGTCTAGATACATGCATATCTGCTCTGGGTGGTGTATCGTAGACTAGAGGGCATTATTCCGATAAGGAATCTGATTCGATCGATGGTAGCAGTCCGTACGCTTACGTAGCATAGTAATGATAGATATATACGCAACGTAACATTGTTATAAAGAGATCTGTACGTCACTCCGACGTAGGATGAGGGACTACGTTCATTACGGTGGAGACCGTGCGAGTGGGGTACCATGGGGTGTATCTCAATATTGATAGATAGCTACATACATATTATGTTAGGTAAATCCATTGGAAAGTGAATGGGTACGATGCGTAGATAAGTCTTGAGTTCTGTTAACCTAAGAAACCTAATAATCAAGAAAAGTGTAATGGAACGATATTAGTTGGGATCATTCTATTTCTGATATAAAAGTATCGGTGCGCTGTAGAGAAATATATTAAGAAGCGCAATATATCCTATTCATCTTACATTGCTTAGTTCACACTTGTTATTGTTATTGTTATCTTGTTTTTCCAGTTTTATACACCTACCATGATACTTTTATTTATTTATATTTAAAAGTAACTGGACTCGCCACACTTTATGTCTGACTCTTTTTGTTTTCTCTTCTCTCTCTTCCGTTCCCCTTAGATTCTCAGGGTGGAGGTGCTTAGAGTTGATTTGGATTCTTTTAGCTTAGCTTGGATTTTGGATATAGATGTGCCGCTTTGACCTCTGGTAAACTCTCTTATGGCTTCATATGGCAAATATAGTTCTATGCTTTTGTACTCTGATATTTTTGGCAAGACAGATTATTTATGTAATTGATTACTTCAAACTTATGGTGTAAACTCAGAATTTGGGACCATGATGTTTTGATTAAATAATTTTTTTAATTCCGCTGCTATTTTACATGTCTGTCTAGTGATATTATGTTCTTATTTACCAATAACGCTTCACGAAACTTAATGCATTCTTTATAGAGTGACATTAATGGATGTGGGGTGTTACAGGAAGGTAGGGAATCTTTGTGTAATAATCGCATGAAATCCAAGTACAGCTAGAAAAGGTATATAATAGAAAAGCGGAAGATGTGAAGTTTTCCATTTTCCACTTTTTTGTAACATAAGAAATCGAATTCAGAAAATTAGACTTTTCTATAGTTCGCAATTTTAAAGTTGGTTGGTAGAATTTTGATGCAAAAATTGGATGAACCACACTCTTTCTCTGTAAGAGTGTAGGAAAAATTGGATGAGAAAGTATTTTGAATTTCAAATTGTTGCATTCATATAGAAATTGCCATTATATTTAGGTTGTGTGCAACATATTTTCAAAAAGTTTTCAAGAAAATTTGCATTTATATGGGAGGTAATACTTAGGCATTCATTACATTCGTATATTGTTATGTTGTGTTAGACTTTACACAGGTGCACGGATGATTGAAAAATTATATGTACATACAATGGTAGCAATTTATATGAGGAAGAACATCACTCTATCCTTATCAAATTTCGAAGAAATTTCGGGGGAAAAATTTCCTAAGGAGGGGGGAATGCAACACCCCGTATTTTATATAAATATGAAATGAAAATATCAATAATTTATGACTTCAAAATTTAGCCCCGAAAAATATACCATTGTGTTCATGGCAATATCGATAATATATGACTTACCCAAAACAGAACCCGTATGGGAAAGTTATTAACGAATTAATAATTAAAAGGTTGTATGCACATATACGCGTACAAATTTGAAATTTCAAACTATATGCAAGTTATAAGTGAAAAATAATACTCAAATGGGTTATATTAAGTAATAAACCAAACATTATTATTTAATGTTAATCAAAAAATCAAATCGGCAGAAAACACGTTAAGGACCTAGAAGATGGGTCGACCTAGGCTTCACATGGATCGACCCATGTGTCGACCTTAGGGTCGACCCACCTCTAAGGTGGATCGACATAGATTTGAAATTATATATGAGTTATAAGTGGAAATTAATACTTAAATGGGTTATATTAAGTAATAAACCAAACATTATTATTTAATGTTAATCAAAAATTCAAATCAGCAGAAAACACGTTAAGGACCCAGAAGATGGGTCGACCTAGGCTTCACATGGATCAACCCATGTGTCGACCTTAGGGTCGACCTACCTTTAAGGTGGATCAACATAGGGTTCGACCTACCTGGGGTCAGATCTGCTTCAGGTATGACATGTTTTTATGAATTATACGATTCAGATTTTATATCTGTAATTCTGAGGGATCAAGATTTCTTGTGCACCTATAAATAGACTAGTAGGGCCTAGCCTTCAACTCATATATTCTGAGATGACGCTAGGGCTCTTCCTGTTTTCTTTCCTCTCCAAATCTTTTAGAAATTATCTGATTTAAGATTTGAAGATAAAGAATGTAAATCTACAACATAGATGTTCAAATTTCTAATCAACGTGAGGCAAGTCCTGCGAATCTCATTTATTTAGGTTTTTTTCCTTCTTTCACTTTTCTTTTAGTACAAAATTTGTAAATCCATGGTTATTTTAATACTAGATTCAATTAGGAAGACCACGGAATCACAGACTGAATTAGGTTCAAGGATTGGAAAGCTGTCAGTGTGTGGATTCAAAATTATACATTTTGGATAATCGTATATTTATTGGGTATGTTCCCCGTTATTCTTAACATGTTAAATAACTATAATTTTTGATGATTGCGACATGATTTAATTTTAAGTATGTTAAGTATATGCTGTTGTACAAACCCATTCTATTAATCTTCTGTTTGGATTAAGAATTACTGTAACACTGAAATTATAGAATTTACAATAACATGAATATTTTACCAAAGGTGTTGTTTATTGACAAATTAGATATATTGTAAATCAAATTACATTGAAATTGGGAATAACGAAAAAAGAATAGATGTGCCTAAATTGTATGGATAGTTTACAGTGATTTTGAAATGGTAAATACATCTAACTCAGAAAATAAAAAAGGAAAATTAGTAGTGGATTTGGTTAGATGGATTTGGGAAAATTTTGATACATTTCCATAATGGTAAAATTACTAAGAAAGTAGTTGCAAGAAAAGAAGGGAAAAAAAGAATTAGTTTTAAATAAGGATTCTTTTACTGTATTGCGCACTAATCAAATAAAAAGATATATGTATGTCCACGATGAAAATAAAAGAAATAGCTTGCAAGTACAGATCTTGATTTATGTGCGTTATGGAAATGGATCTTTATATCTTTTCACTATCAATCCAATGAGGTACGTGAAATCTTTCCTGAAATAATGAGAATATATGAGACAGTAATTAAAGAAATATTACAACAGTAAAAGTTTGGTAAATTTTAAGGAACCTAGGAAAATGTGATGAATGGGGAATATAACCTATTATAATTAATTTTATGAATCAAAATGTAATATAACAGGTTGGCTTTTGCTAAGGACAAGTGTAATTATAACATGGGTAATAATAAATGAAAAAGGGAACTTATTAATAAACATTAGTTAGGAGAAATATGTTAATAAGTAAACAACAATAACAAGAGGTTGTGATGAGAATGTAGACAAGGTTATGATTAGAAAAGAAATAATAAAGTAGACTTATAAATGAAATAAGTTGTACTCAATTATATATTAAGTAACATGTTAACAGAAAACACGCGGATTAGGTTAAAATATACTTAATTATACATTAAGTAGAACATTTTATTGTAACTTGTAAACATGTAATTGGACAATAAATGACATGATAATAATGTAAAAAGATTATTGATTACTACCATTAATTACAATCTAGGGAATAACATGTCATAGGCTTATTAATGAACTTAAAACATGATAAAGTTAAACTTGTGCCATTAATAAGCGAGTAGGGTCCATTCCTTAGAGATATAAGGGGCTCAAGAAAACCTTGTAACTTGAATAAAAAGGGAATATTTAGGTAACTAAGTTAATCAGTAATTTGATAATATAAAGCAAGTGATTGATTAAAAGATTATACATAGGGTCTAATAACACGTTTGCGTGATGCGCTTGGACCAGTTTGTATGTACGAAGGTGAAGAACCCAATAGGGTAGATCATCATGGTGTCTTGAGACACGAGAGGAGCACGTCTGTAACGACCCAAGGATTTTTGGCCCCGAAAATTTGCATAAATACAGTTACCGTTACTCATGCCGACCTTCCAAACACCGAAAAACACTGGAAAGTCATTAGAAAGAAACTAGAGGGTGAGATAAGAAAGAAAGAAATATTAGAATAGAAGAAGAAGAACTAACACAACATAGAGTCTCACATCGCAGCAGAACAAAATATAATACAGAAATAAATCTTTATTGAGAGCTTTTAAAAATACTTACAATATCAGAGTACATCACTCATTTGGACAGTTATAATAGTCTGTCCTCATATACAACACACAGCGGAATAGTAGTTATGTAATATCATACGTCTAAACTCTTCCAGCTCGTCTCTTCACAGCATTCGACACCTAAACCTGTACAACCCGGTCTAACCCGAGCATTTACAAAAAAACTGCGTCAGTCTGGTGAACCAAAGTGAGAAAAACACAATAAGTTTTAAGGGGAATCATCCAACTTGATTTTAAAGTTCCAAAATCTTATCGAAAGAAAAGGACAATCATAAGACCAAATCCACACATAAATACGGACGATTTTTACCTTATGATAACTCAAAACATTTATCGAAATCAATATCTCTTTCTGATATTATAATAGTGTCTAAATACAAGTAGATATCAATCTAGCGAAACGCTTGCATCTCACGCTCCATATATATAGTATACAATCAAAACCGCGGGCACTTGTTGGAGATTGGATTCCGACAATGACATAGTATGGAACCACCAGCCGATGGTGTATCTCTAGAGGGGAATACATTGGATTCAACAAGAACGTCTTGCAACCCGGCTCACACATGACCAACCACTCATTTCGCTTGAGTGTATCGAATGTATATCACCAACGGTTGGGCTCAAACCACCGTTTCCCGAAAAGGGACAACATTGAAATAAATTTAAAGAAGCAAAAGGAATTTCTCTAGATAGGAGATTATACAACCTAATGGGAGCGACCCACTTAGCCATGTTGCCTGCCCGATTTTTGACATTTACCAGTTGATGAGGCTTGAGGTTTGAATTTCCTTTCTGAAACATCTGGTCACCATTCACTTTGAATGCCACATCGTCAAATCCGCCAGATATCACTAATTGACATCCACAAAAATACTCCAGTTGTTTGGCTAGTGAAAGACCATTTCTCCGCCATCAACTATGGTACGTTTGAAGAAATCAGCGTATGCGATCCCTATGGAAATACTCTGCCTGACATCCGTCCATACAAGTCATCCAGGAACAGAATGAACCGAAGGCACCCTCCTACCATATCCAAGGAATCACCCTATAGATTAGTAGCGAGTAGTCCTTGCAATCCGTAGATTCCAACCACGACAGAATCACTGTCGAAATATCTCTGGCCGCTAAACCAGAGAAATTCAATAAGTGGTTCTTCCGCTTATGAAGATCAACGGTCTTCAATGTTCCATCTCTATCATCTTCCGTTATCTTTACGTGTTTTGTTCAGAATGGTTTTTGAATATAAATTCGATCCTAGTCTTTCCATACTAACAATCGTATTGGACAGATTTGATAGTCCGCGATTTATCTTTCAAAATAAACAGTGATTCAATCATGAACATCCAATGAGTTCACTGGTTCAGGATTCAGCATCAATGGGCTTCTTAAATTAAATCAAATGTAATTTAAAACTCTTAAATATTTTGATATTACGAATATATCTTTTCGCTTCTTATTTAACATAATATTTTTCTTTAAATAAATTCATTTTTATATTTCCAGTTTCCTATTTTCACTTTCAAAACATTAGCCACAATACTATCTAATATGGGGAAAATCAATTCAACTTATGTATTCGTAAAAATAACATTACGACATATCTTTTATTCATTTCTTGGAAACAATGATCCACGCTTATTCTTATAAAATAGAACTCAACTTTACGTTTCCCTTTTGATCTCACGAATATCGCTAAAATTTCACGAAATCCCCTTTCTATTTCCCTTGTACCTTGGAATCCTCATATATATATTTTTCAAATTTTAACCCTAAATGTTGCGTTATTATTTCTCTAATGAAATAATACATTATACTAACCCCTTTTACCATTACAAACTAATACCATCTTCAGATAATCCTGATGTTGTTCAAGTTGGGGTATTTTAATTACCTCTCAGACCTTGATCAACAACATTCATACCTTAAGGTTGATACAAGTTGTAATCCAAAACCAATATTTCATTCTAATAGCCATTCAAATTCCATTTAACTATTTTATTCAAAATACAGTTTCATACGACCTTCTTACCTTTGGAAATTTTCTTGCTCGGATATAACCACTATTTCTTAATTAAATAATTCTTTATAAACACCACTTTTAACCTTTACCTTTTTAAACAATTTCATTTCATAATTCGGATTTTCTTACACTACAAGAAAATGTTATATTGATAGCAAGTGGGAAATGCAAGGTATCTTGACTTGCTATAATTAAGTGGTTAATGGTTGATTAGAATTAACGATGACTTGTGAAGATGTCATTGTAATTAAGCTGCCGCCGTGTAAAAACTTCTGGCATTTCCCTCCGTCTTTTTTTCGTTGCCGCTAAAATCTCTTATCCCTTTTCTTCGTTCGCTTCCAATTTACTCACGCTCCTTCCTCAATAACACGAAGGCTAATTCTATTAACACCCCTCATTTTGCTTCTGCCACCCCAATATATTTTAAAAAAATAAAATGACTTGTTTACCCTTTTTTATTATTACACCTGGCATATTCATCATTTCATTTTATTATGCACTTTAATCATAGTGAAATGACAAAGCAAGACTAGAATAATAAAGTTCATCGAAGAAGACAATTATGATTTTTTAGGAAAATGATGTTATGTTTTATATTTGATTTTTTTCTTAAGATCTTCTTTTTAAAATTTGATTTACAATTCAATCCTTTTTTCAATTAAACTATAATATAATTATTTAGATAATGCTATTGATGAAAAAAGTAAAAAAACAGTTACGAAGTATAATCATGTTTTTTTATTTCAACTCTTCTTCGTTTCATTGTTAAGATGGGATGGAAAAGCAAAAGATGGGATGTGATAAATTCTGTTTAAATAGTGGGGTGGGAAAGACAATAGTTGGGGTTTGAATAGATTTTGCCTAACACGAATCCCTTTTTATTGTCGCTCTGCACCACAATCGCAAACGCAAATCGCAATCGCAAATCACTATTACTTCTTCCGCAGGTGGCGGATCGGGTTTTCTTCTGACTGTTACTGCACCTATTTTTTATGAAATTTAGTAGATTTTGTTTTGATTCTGCTGTAGCTGCTTCTTAGAAAATTGATTCCCAGATTATCATTTTTTGAACGGATTTTGTGTTTGCTCAGGACATCTGAAGTGCTTATATTGAGGAAATGCATACATGAAAAATTGGGCTGATCTACTTCTGTTAGGTTTTCTAATTTTGTATATTTTTTGTTTCTTTTTACTTGCCTTGATAAAACAATTGGGATTGTTAATTAGGTTGATAATTCTCTTGTTATCACCATTGTAGTATAGTGTAAATAGAGTTGATTTACAATCACTTAGCTATGTGAATTTTCAGATGTCTAGTTCTGTTTCTATGCAGTTGAGATTCCTCCTACATTCTCTTTGGTATTCTATAAGGAACTAGTCAAATGACTATGTGCTAGCTTGGTTAGGATGGGACACTTGTAATTGGTCACCTTCGCTTATTTGGTGAATTTTTCAATTTTGACTGGTGAAGATAGCTTAGTGGATGGAACATATTACATGTATTATGTACTATTAGTCTAGGAACTGATTTTTTGCATCACAATATCTTATTCTTCCTTTTGCATATTTCCTAGTTTTTTAAGTACATCATTTTTTGAAGTTAGTGATCAGTTACACCATAGTTTATTAAATCCATCAACTCAACCTTCAGTCTGGTAGTGTTTACTACTGTTCCCTTGATTATATACTGTTTTAATTTACAGGGTTCTGGACAAACAAATAAAATTTCATGGAATAACGTTCCTTTGGTATGCTTCAAAGATGGTAGTCCTATTCCAGAAATATATCAGTCTTATTTGACCAGTTCATGTATGCTTGTTATAAATTTTGGTTATTCTTTTAATAATTAATAGAATCTGCTGAAAATAATTATTGTTTTTGCACTACTAAACTCATTTCCTAATATATCATTTGCGGGTAGCGAGGATATCAGAAAAGATCAATGTGTTCCGTTTTCAAAAAAATATTATGATTGTTTTATCAAAGGACCAGGCATGTAATCTCCATGCGTCAAATGTTTGTCTTATCAAGCTGGCTGACAGTATGACTATGTATCAACTAGTTTATTCCATGCAGACGGTATTTCTTGGTCTAACATATACATAGTGCATGCAGCGTGGTTTCTTTGTATTCATGTTAAAACTTTTTATTCATTTATTAGTTTTTGAAAGTTTCAATAGTTATATGTAATAATGTAATGCAGATATATCCAGGCGTATGGTACTTAGGATTTTTCAATGGATTGGGCCAGAGTTAACTCAATCGAAAATGGTACATTTAGCTTTCATTATTTGTGTAAATATAAACTGTTTTGCACTTTAACAATGCATTAACATGTTTTAAACTTACTGAGGGGATGGATATAAGTTCAGCACAAACATAGTCATAAAAGGACGTCCCACTTCAAATGCCCGAAGGGGGGGGGGGGGGGGGGGGCTGTAACCAAACTATTGACATGGTTTCATGTTCTCAGTCTCTACCTAACACAGGAACATTTAGTTTAATCACAGGAACATTTGTAAGTATGCAATATGACAGTACCAAAGATATTCACTATCTTAGTTTTTTCAGGGTTGGACCGTGGACCGAAGTAGTTTGATCTGTATTTAGCATTAACATTTAGCTTTTTAAAAATATTTTGCTCATATCATCTTAATATGCTAATTTATTTTAATATTTGGATCCATCTTAAAATTATTTTGCTGTAAAAGGTTCTAAAATTACAACCAAAGTAAGATGCATCCTCGATACACATAAATCTGAAGCTTGCACATTCATCTATTAGTTACAAGTTATTTCCACGGTCGTTAATATCTTGCAGGCTCTAAGAGTTAAGCACTATGAAAGAGGTCAAATAATAACAGCTGCAAAACGAATATGCATTGTGAAATGTCGTGAATGCGTGTTTTTCCAAGGTACTAATCAGCAACCAATCTTAGGAGATAACCCAAATTCACAATTAAGCTACTGTTTGTTTGTACCTTTCGGCAATTGCTTCATCTTATTCAATTGTGCAGCAACTAATTGTTATACTACCTGTCGCAGGTATTCTCCTTTGCATGCTTGCTCTTAGCCTGAAGTTTTTCTATATTAATGTAAACTTTAGCAAGGTACGTCTGTATAGTTACTGCCAAATGATGCCTTACTACCATGGATTAGTCAGCTTATATGCATGTATGCTTACATTTCTATTTATATGTACGGATAAAAGATAATATTAGCCGTCAATAAATTAGTTGATCTGACGACAGTTTTCAATAAAATAATTGACCAGACTATAGTTTAGGATTCTATGAAATAATGGTGTTTTCAAACAGAAACTTTTCGATGTTTGTCTATGAAGTCAGGATGTAAATATATTTTAGAACAAAAAAATTACTGCACATATAGATGCACATGATTGACATATATGATTGCAAAAGTTTCATCCCAAAAGGCTATATTACATCAGTTTTCCATGAACGTTTTGTTTGCATTTTTATGCTTCATAAAAACATATATGTTACACCCATACCTTAAGATTAATGTATAATACCAATACATTTTTCTTTCCTTTGGCTGTTTTATGATATCTGATGGTAGTAAAGTATGACACAACCATTGAAAAGTAAGCTATGTACGAATAGGTGCTTGTGTGTTGTGGGCATGACCGAGAGTTGGTACATGTGGCTATTTTGGGCTATAAATGAGTTGATTTATGGTATTTACATAACTTGCTTTGCTTGTGATCATGTTGCACTAAGTGTTGTATAGTTTTAGATGTTTGCTTATGATGCCTTATTTTGGGTTAAATCAGTAGATTGTTTATATTGCATCAATACAATACTTCTTTAAGGAGGAGGCGGTGTCATCATCTCAGAAACTTATCTGGGTAGATGAGTACATCTGTTCTGTGTGCTGTTTCGAATTTCCTCCAAAATGGTTACACTTCGTGTATATCTGTGTGTGTCTCTTTCAGGTTATTACATTCGAACTTGTGATGAGAGGCTTTATTTTGTTAGTCACGTGTACTTAGGAAATCTTGCACCCTACTGTTGGTTTGGACTGTACATATGGAAAGCAATCTGCAATACATATAGTGCAGATTCAGTGACTTACGTTGTAAGATTACAAGCTAGCTACAATATAAAACATGCAACTATATGCATTATGCTGATTTCATAAAAAATTTGCAACTATAAAATCTTTAGACGCTTATAAACACTGTACTATAACAGCAATAGACTACCTTGTTATTTGAAGCTTACAAACATTGTATGCTTAAATTTTTATTTACAAATATTTAAAGCTGAAATTTAGTATGTTCGAAGTGAATTATTTGACAAGATGGTTACTTCGACTATTTACCATGATATATTCATTGTTTTGATGTTCTCCGATTCATGTTACATAGAGAACTTTTGTTAAATTTTCTTATTGTTCAACTTCTTAGCTTCGTGATATTGATGGTAATTATGCACTCATCTTAAAAGGTAAAATAAAATAGGAGTTCTTTAAAACTTATGGAAAATTGTAATATACTGTGTTAACAACTATATTTTTGTGCGAGGGCCTAGAAGTCGATTTTGCTGCTGTTGCTAAAGTCGTTATAGAAGAGTCTCTGATCAATTTGAAGGTGTCAAGTCTTTGGTCGAGTTAGTTGGGGTTAATTGCAAAATTTCCTGGTAATGAGTGCACACTGATTAAGCTGCTTCATGTGATTGTTGCAATTGAGAAGAGTGATGATATTGGGTATGTTGCTGGTGGTAAGCATTTCTTTTGTTGATTTACTGGTTCTTAAGGCACTTATTATTTTGTATATATGAATGTGTTAGACCGAAGAAACTCACATAGTATAAGCAAGACATTAAATAACGCTATTTTGGTAGAAGCAAGCTTAGAAAGATTAAATCTCGTGACCCTAATCCCCAATCTACTGTGTTTGCGCATGCAATTTGGTTCGAAAATGAGTAAGAAGAGAAACAGAATATTTGCAATTGAAAAAAGATAACAGTGAGACTCGTTTTGTAGAGGTTAAATCTTTTTTGATTTGTAGTCCCCAACTGGCAGGTCAATCCACAACTGGTCATAATGAAGTGTGAAGAGCTTGGATGAAAAACCATCTGGTCCTGGATTTATAGCATCATAAATTGATGATAGTGCATTTCTTACTTCTGAATGTGAATTGAGCAGATAAGCATCTTCTTCCATTTTTTTTTCAAATTAGCCTAGTTTTTTCTTTTTATTTCACTTATAGCCCTCTTTTTCGAAATATATCAAATATAGCCATAACGGTACTGGCGCAATCTCAAATTGCACCACTACAGTGAAAAAATAAAAATAAAAATTGGGCGCAACTTGAAATTGCACCAGTACAAAATGTAATTTTTGGCGCAATTTGAGATTGCGCCGGTACTTTTTGGTCAGCTCAACGCTGAGTTGGCCAAAAGCGGGCTATATTTGTAAAAGTGGGCTATAAGTGAAATAAAATTAAAAGATTGGGCTAAATTGAAAAAAAAAATCATCCTTCTTGATTTATAATCATTCTTTGTTTTATTTCTGGAAAATGCGAGTCACATGTATCATTATATAATGAGGAATAATAGCATAGAGATTCCTGTACTACTTGTTCCTTATTATATATGTATACTCCTCATTGGCATTTAGCTATGCCTGGATGTTACAATGCTTCCTCTTGGACATCTTGGTAAAAAAGAATTTTAAATTAGTACCACTTTTAGTAAGCCATAAAATTTTACTTTTCTGCATCAATGCTTCGTTAATGGATTTGAGAATGTTTTTTGAGTTCTTAGTTAACTTGCAACAATTGGACATGTAGATTAATATCCTATGAGTCTTGATCTATCTACATAAAGATACAGTAAAAAGCCTATTTGAGTTTATAAATCACATCATTTTGCCTATTGTTTTATGCCATTGCTTTAACTTGTCCTTGACTTGTTTAAGTTTGTGAATAATATTATGCATATAGTCAACCCAACCCCTTACTCCGCACAATTTATATAACCATCTTGACTGCACCTAGTGTTATATTAGGAACTTACATTTTTCAATTTCCAGCTATCTTTAAAGTTGATAATACTAGGATTGTGATCACTTACGCTAGTTGGAACAGCCATAGTTCGGGTATCAAGCAAAATGCAAATAAAATCGTGATTTACCAGTATTTTATCATTGTTGCATGCAATGCCTCTCTTCCTCCATGTGTGCTTACACCCTTGTACACTGCATTCAAGTTAATCACTTTGTAAAGGCAGTTTTTAAAACGTTAAGGTAAGAAAAAGGCATAGTCAGTCCTCCTTTCTTATGTTTAGGGTGCAAAGCACTATTAAAATCCCCAGGTGCTATCCAGGGAATATGAATAGAATTAGCATTGAGAATTAGCAATTTCCTCCTTTCTTATGTTTAGGGTGTAAAGCACTATTAAAATCCCCAGGTGCTATCAAGGGAATGTGAATAGAATTAGCATTGAGAATTAGCAATTTCCATACCTGCTCCCTTTCAGTATAAGTATTACTAGCATAAACAAAAGTAATTGTGCACTGAAATCCATCTGAGTTTTGTAAAGGTGCTGTTTGATATTGGTAATTCATATTTATGTGCGCAGTCCAAACTGTTCTGTCAAGCTGACTTTATTCGTCCCTTTGTTCACGTACTATTGTTATGTACACCAGTCCACTGGGTAGGGAATTTGGACATGAATTTGGAAATAACCATGTCAGTAAGTTTGGCTTAATACAAGGCCATCAAAATAGCCTATACGGTTTGAGAAAATGAAGCACAGATAACATTTTGTCATCTGTATTTAATCCTACCACATTTCATGAACAAGCTTTCATTTGGTTTCAATTGAGCCCCATATAGATCTTTTAGGAGGAATTGTGGTAGTTGCAAAAAGTTTCTCATTTTTTTCGAATAGTTCATATTTCTGTCCAGCATAGGGGAGGCTTTTACTCTAGATTTACTTGGTCTACCAATTTCCTCTTTCTGATTTGCTACTTCTTCCACAAAATGTTGTTCATCATCTAAACTATCTGATATTAACTCACTGTCCTGTGTTTGATCTGAATGCTTTGAAAATATTTGCAGTATTATGAACAGGTACAACTGTGTTACTTGAAGATAGTGGTTGAACTTTGTCTGGAAGATCAGAATTCAAAGCACTTTCATCTTTTGCCAAACCAGAAAACAAGTTTGAAGCGAAGGTCGAACTGGAGCCATGATTAGTATGCCTTGAAACTATTGGTTCTACATGCGGAGGAATGGTTTATTAAGGGTAACTCCTTGTGTTTATTGTATTTCTTGTGTTTGTCGTACTTCACATTGATGAACTAAAATAAAAATCATAGATTGATTGGAAATTATTTTCTGTAAGTTAAAGGACAACTTACATACTGGTTCTTTAAATTGTAACAGAACAACTGAACTTGGATATTTATATTCATATACAGATTATATGGTGGAGAAGCTAGATATCTAACAAAAGATTAGCGAATTATGTGACTTACTATGAAAGAATTATGGGACAATATGGCCAAAATACAGGTAAATTTTGAGCTCTTTTTACTATTTTTTTGTTAATATGCGAGTGGTATTACTCATAGACTTATAATATTAAATAATGACCAATTGCATGCAATTGGTTATCCATTCAACTATGACAAATATCAGATTTGCTGGAGTGCATGTTAGTGGAGAATTTGCTGAAAGTTTGTGGAGGATTTTACCTTCAGAATTTGCTGAAAGTTTGTGGAGGATTTTACCTTCAGAATTTGCTGAGAGATTTTCTGGAGAACTTGTTGAGAGTTTGTATTTATTATATTTGCTAAAATTTTACCTCAGCAATCATCAGCAAAAACTCTCAGCAACCTCTCAGCAATCAGCAAAAACTCTCAGCAATCTCTCCAGAAAAACTCTCAGCAATCCTCCACAAAATCTCATATTTCTAGAGCATTTGTTAAGAGTTTGTGTTTATTATATTTGTTGAGAGATTTTCTGGAGAATTTGCTAAGAGTTCTAAACGGTAGTAGCTTTTTGTAAAGCAGCAGCAGCGATTAGAATCCAACCATTCGAATCAGCAGTAAAAATTGTAATGAGCCATAAGCAAATATTTGTTGCTACTGGCTTATGACTTATCAAATTTAAATCATCTTATTTTATCACATAGTTAATTATGGTCAAACATGGAAACTGCAATAAGCAGTTTACAAATTGTTTAACTATTCCTGCTAAACATATTTCAGCCCCAATCCACTTATTCAAGCGTTTATATTCATAGATAATCACTGGTAATAAACATAAATTGGTTAAAAAGTACTTTGAATTTGTAGAATGTTGCGTTCGTTTTAACAAAATAATATGCAGGCCCTGATCGGCAACACATTAATGCTTATATACAAAGCATTTATGTATATTTCAGCCCCAATCTACGACATTGAAAACTACTGTTATTGCATCAACTCAACTCAATTTAAATTTTATATATGCAGACTCGTAGTTACTCAATGCTACTGTTATCTCAAGTCATTATATTCAACAAAAGAAACTGAAAATCACGTCTTTGGGCAATGCATCTTTTGTAGTTGTACAAATTTGTATATACTCACTAATATACGTATGTTTATGCTTTTTCTTGACAGGTGTTGTATGACGCTTTGGAGGTTGATATATTATAGCTATATGGTAGTGCTGTACAAAATATTTTTCATGGAATAAATAGTTTATACAGTAACAAAATGATGCTGCAGTAGATAGTAGTGAGTTTTCCATAGCATGTTTTGATGCGTCATAAAAACTTTCCATAGCGCGTTCAGGTGCTATAACAAGGAATGTCAACATATTACACCATTTAAATGACGTTTTCATAGCATTTGGATGCGTCATAAAAACTTTTCATAGCACGCTTCACAAGCTATAGAAAAGTAGTAGTACCAATATGACCTGTTTAAGATGACAACAAAAATAGGTTTTCCATTGCATGTATGACACGCTATGGTATCTATCAGACTTTTCACAACATGTTGATCTATGACGATTATAGAATCACTATAGAAAGTTTTTATAGCGGTTTTTACACGCTATAAAAAGCCTTTTTTCTTGTAGTGTTACAAAATCCGATGACCCACTTCCTTTGCCAAATTCACTTTCACCAATTCCTTTTCTAATCCTTTCGGCCATTTCCCGCTTTGAAACTCTTATTTCAATTCCCCACCTTTACTTGATCACATTATTAAGTAACGTTAATTTAGAATTAACGATATAATGCCTCATCGCTTTTATAACCCTTTTTTTAAAAATCAATTTTGGTTTAGTCTAAACCCTTTCTGTTCTCAGTTCCCTTTTACTTGATTCAAATATTGAGTCAATCTAATTTAAGCTATCATGGTCGCTTAAATTCCTTTTATAACTTTGTTATACAAATTCAGGTTTTAACTACAAAAGTCGTTCATAAACTCCTTTCACCCTTCAATTTTATTTCATTTCACCTTCGATTACTTTTTAAATGAATTTCAATTAAAAAGTAATTTTCTAAATTATTATTAATCAGGATAATAATTTACTTTATTCATTAACTACTGTAAAGGAGTTAATTTCTTTATAACTAAATTAAATAGTAAAAGCCTTTTTAAAACTTTATTTAAATTTAAACAACATTCATTAAACTGTTTTATTGGATTAATTTAATACAAACTAAATTTATAATTTATTCCAATTAAAATGGTCAATTTAGTCAACTCTAAACACAGTTATCTCGTTAACTGATTTCAGTTAGTTTCATTTTTAAATTAATTAATAATGTAATTAATTTAAATAATTCCATTTAATTATTTCCTAATAAAACAATATCCAAATTAACCGTTAGACTAATTTCTCTTCACTTGTTTATAAATTTGATGAACAATAGAAATTTCCTTATAAAATCAATTAATGATTAATTATAAGTTTAAATAATAATATATAAATAATAAATATTTATTTCCTTTATAACAAACCTTTATTCAAAATAAAATATATTTCAAAATCTATCTCCAGTTATAAAGTAAATTTTATAACTTTAGTCCTATCGATCCACCTAACGGTAAATCAATGTTAAGCAAAACAATTTATTCTTTAGCTATATTGTAACACCCCGTAATTCTATTAACAATAATATTCACAAACTAAAGAATAACTAATCTCAGACGTGAGAATTGTGGGAAACGGGTTGCGCCATTGTGTTCGTCTCGGAATTCTGGTTGAAATAGAGTCCGAGTTTGCGTGAATTGGATTTCGTATGAAGAAGTTATGGCCATCGGAAGTTTCAGAAAATTCAAAACAGATTTCAGAAAATTTAAATTTCAAATTCAGAGTCAAATCAGGCTAGGCGGGAAAATTCCCGCCCAACACCCCAGGTCGACTGGGGAGTCGACTGGGCAGTTGACCCCCCTCAGGTCGATTGGGGAGTCGACCTGGGTGTCGACCTGTCCAGGCGGCTAGGGTTTTGACTGAGCCCAATCTTGAGCTGCTGATGTGTCTTTAGGGCTGAGTTGGAAAATTAAACGGTTCAGGTTAGTTCTGAGTTGATCTGACGGTCTAAATAAACCCTAAACTCTATTAATACCTAGGTAGTCTCTCACTCTAATTCACATGAAAAATAGAATAGCTACCGTCATACCGTCGCCATGGAACTCAGTGGAGCCGCCGCCAACTAAAAAGGAAGAAGCTAATCAAAATCCTAATTCTACTCAACTCTAAAAGCAAATCAAGACTCTCTTTTCTTCTCTAATAGTGAGTATGATGATCTTAACAAGATTATTGTTAAACTAATTAGATTAAGTCATGAATGGATTATGAGTGAATGATGTGAATTGTCATATATGTTGTTGTAAACCTTATGCTATCATGTATGTTGTAAATTCTATGTTATGTGATGATGATATCCTATATGTTGTAAATCATGCTATGATGATATTGTATAGGTTGTAACTTTCTATGCTAAATTGTGATGAATCATACATGTTATAAAGTCATGGCGTTATTATCTATGCTAATTAGTCCATGTTAACCAAATCATGATGTTCATATTACTTGGGCTACATTGATCTATATGACAAATCACATATGCAAGTTTAGATTGATTAGTAAAGATTATGAACATATGCCATGACATCTATTTAGATCTACAATTATGACATCTAGAATCATGCTATGACATATCTGAATTCTATGTATTAGATGCTAGTTCACACCATCATTATGTTGCATAAAACCCCATATGCAAGTTTATACATAAATTTGGGTTATGAACATATCATGTAAATTGTGACATTTAACAAGTTGACACCTTTAGATCCTTAACATGTGTAGTTTATGCTAGTTTCACCCCTATTATGATTGGATTATTTTGTTGGTCTATATGTTGTGATAATTTATCTTTATGCTATGAGTTAGGCTATTCGAGCCTAACGTATATTTTGCGTTGAATAAGCAAACGTATAACGTGGGGTAGGGGTAATATTAAGGATTTAATATTAAGAAGTTGGGGGTGCAATTGATATGATTTTGCATGCAATGAATGGATGGCCATAATTGAGTCAATTATGGACATCAGTAAAAGTGGACCTAATTAATAATTTGAATAGGGAATTATTAAAACTGGAGTAAAAGATTATAAGTGTTAATCAATGCTTAGGACACGAGGTTGGACTCGTTTGTGACGTAAACCTGCCCGGACCCGCCCGGCAAATCCAGTGGTCACAAATGTCAGCCCAATGTGAGAGGTCCTAGGCCCAAACTAAAGCATAACAGTTGTAAAGACACGAGGTTAGACTCTTTTATGGTGTAAGACTGCCCGGACCCGCCCGGCAAATCCAGCTGCCATAAATGCCAGTCTAATGTGGGAGGTATTTATGAGGTTATGGCCTGAATGAATTAAGAAATACTTAACCAGATAAACATGTAAGGTGGGACATGGGGGTTAAGTAGGTTCCTTGGGTGGCATGAGGAATCTAGTGGGTGCCTTTAGTGGCATGTGAAATACGATTAGTAAGACTTAACCAAACACACATGTAAATGAACATGACTAAGAGGGTTAAGTGGGATGTACTAGTTGACAAGCTTAGGTGGGTAGCTTGTGGGGGCCCATTTCAACCAGTATCCCAAACGTATCTTTGTGGGCTCGACCCAAGACGAGGACGGGACACACATGCTGGGTTTGACTATAAGAGGCCAAAACGGGGAGCGGTGGCAACGCAAGCCCAACGATTTTCATATGCGTGTGTGGACCCAGGCTGGTAGGTAAGACGTTGTTGCATCGTGTAGGTATAAGCCGTGCATTCTCAAGTTGTATCGGGTTGCCACTTTAGGGGAGTGATAGACCCCACTGTGGGGCCAGCACGGGTATCTACGAGTAGGGAGACGATCGAAAGTGGGTAGTGGGGTACACCTAGTGGAAATAGGGGCAGACGACACCTATGTAGTCAGCTAGGGGTACGCAAGGCTATTTATATAGTTTCTGTGTGAAGCAAGTGGGATCAACCTTTAGGGTGACTGGTGCGGTGCAGTGTAGTAATTATTCGTTAGTAATTAGGTGTGCCTTTAACGTTATCTTTATCTGCTTTTCCATACCCAATAGTTCATAGACATTTCCTTGTTTTCCAGCTTATGCCTTAGTCTAGTTATTTTGATAATAGTATTGTTAGAATTATCATACTCGCCAGACTTTATGTCTGACCCCCTCCATTTCTATCCTTTTTCCCCCTCCAGGTCCTTAGGTTGGACCCAGCTCTAGTGGAGTTTGACTGGATTGCTTCATCTCTCTTTGGAAAGCTTGGACCGTTGAAGTAAAGTCCAGCTTGTTATCTTCTTTAATGGCTATTTGTGTAATGGGATTATGTATTTTGGTTTATCAAGATGGATATTGTACTTGACTCTGATTTATGATGTAACAAACATGTTTAATTTCCGCTGCAATAAAATGATGTTTTAGATTTCAAAGTACTACTTATTATCTGTCTTGTTGTAATTTTTCTGTTCTATATTCACTTAAAACCTCCATGGAAGTTAATGCATTCCCTTTGTGAGTGACATTAATGGACGTGGGGTGTTACACGTGGTATCAGAGCTTAAGGTTACCAGAACAGATAATTTTTTTAGAAAAACTATTTTCCTAAAGTATTTTTGGAAGAAGTGTTTTCAAAAACATGTCTTAATGAGTAATTTAAAGAGGAAAGTTTTTAAGGAAAAACATAATCCCCAATAGCCATATATCTTTATCTTTCGAATTCTCCATTTTGAATCTTTCCTTTTTCGTTTCAGCATGGCTGAAGATTTTAACCTTCTGGATGGTGTAACGATACCAGGATGGTATAGGAGGCTATTAGAGACTAGGGCCGCTGCAGGTCCAGCCAATGTTCCTCCACCACTAGTTGCACCCGCTCCTCCTCCTCCTCCTCGTGTAGATACTTTTGCAAAGACGTGTAAGGAATTTAAATCTATGGGTGGAAAACCTTTTCAAGGGTCAGAAACGTTAGTGGAAGCTAGAGATTGGCTTAAGGAGGTGGAAGAATTGCTAGAAATCTTTGAAGTAGAAGAAGGAAGGAAAGTCAAATTAGCAGCTTGGTTAATGAAGGGAGAGGCCTCGTTTTGGTGGGAGGTCACTAATGGGGAGCGTCCTGTTGATTCTTGGGCGGATTTCAGACGTAGGTTTGAGGCAAAGTTTCTCTCAAGGGCAGAAGAGAATCTATATATGGAAAGGTTCTTGACATTGAAGCAAGGAAGCTCATCAGTGAAAGAATATGTCAACAAATTTAATCAGTTAGCAAGGTTTGGCTTGGACTTAGTGAACACGCCGGAGAAGAAGGCTTTGAGGTTCGTTAATGGTTTGAATGAACCGTTGCAAGGGTTGGCTATGACTCACATCCCTATGGGGGCCACCTTTGAGAAGCTAATATAAATGACACTCATGCACGAGGAGAAAAGCGCAAATGCTAATAAGGAACCCGAGAAGAAAGGGGATCAGAAGAAACCACAACTGCAAAACAAGAAGGGTGGTAAAGACAATAATGGCAAGGGAAAGAAGAAATGCTTTAACTGTGGGACACCAGGCCATCTCAGCAAGGATTGCCAAAAGAAAAAGAAGACTGGCTGTTTTCACTGTGGTGAAGCGGGACATCTAGTGAAGGACTGCCCAAAGAAGGGGCAGAGGGCAGGGTCTACCTCGGGTGGACAGGTGCAGGCTCTTATGGCACCAGCGTAGGCAAGGGGACAAGTTCAGGCTCTCGCGGTCCCACCGCTGCAAGAACGAGGTAGAACCATTTCTGTTGAAAGCTTAGTTTTTCTGTTTGATCATCCTGTCCGTACCTTATTCGATTCGGGCGCATCGCATTCGTTTATCTCTACATCATTAGTTGAATCACTGCACTTAAACACCAGTTTAGTAGAGGATCCCTTAGTTGTTTCGAATCCAATTGGGGGCTCAGCTCATTTGTCCATGATGTGTTTGGATTTGAAAATTTCTATACTTAGCATTGAGTTTAGATGTGATGCTTATGTTTTGGGCTTCACGGGCTATGGGCTAATTTTAGGAATGGATTGGTTATCCAGAAATGGGGCCGTTCTTGATTGTGAAAGGAGAGTAGTTAGGCTCGTGACCCGCCTTGGCAACACTCTCGAAATTTTTTGTAATCCCATAAATTCTGTTTTGCTAAGTTATTTAGAATCGCTTGACGCGTCTGAGGAAAATCTACGATCTGTTAGAGTGGTCCGAGAATACTCAGATGTGTTTGAGGAGGTGAAGGGCTTGCCTCCGAAGCGGGAGATAGATTTTCGAATATATCTTGTGGATAATCCGAAACCGGCATCTTTACCAGTACGCCACATGGCTCCTTGTGAAAGGAGGGAACTCAATAAGCAAGTGAAGGAGTTGCTTGAGAAGGGGTTCATAAGACGTTGTATATCGGAGTGGGGTGCTCCAGTAGTATTTGCCACGAAGGCGGATGGGTCCCTTAGACTTTGTGTGGACTATAGAGAACTTAATAAGCTTACTAAGAAGAACAGACACCCACTGCCGAGGATTGACGATCTCTTCGATCAGTTAGTTGGCGCCTCAGTATTTTCGCAGTTGGATTTAGCCACTGGTTTCCACCAGTTAAGAGTGGCTGAGGATAGCATTGACAAGACTGCCTTTAGGACTCCGGACGGTTTCTATGAATGGCTAGTGATGCCCTACGGTTTGACAAACGCCCCCGCATATTTTGTTGATTTGATGAGTATGGTTTTTTGGGAGTACCTTAATAAATTCGTGGTAGTCTTTGTAGACGACATCTTGGTCTTTTCTAAGGATGAAGAAGAGCATGCCCTACATCTTAGGGAAGTGTTGGAGACCCTACGAGCGCATAATCCTAAAGCTAAATTTTCTAAGTGTCACTTCTGGAGGAACGAAGTACGATTCTTAGGGCACGTGGTTTCCAAAGAAGGGTTAGCTTTGGATCCCGCGAAGGTGGTGGCCATCCAAGATTGGAAGGTCCCTAAAAATGCTACCGAAGTAAGAAGTTTCTTGGGGTTGGCTGGCTACTATAGGATGTTTATCAAAGACTTCGCAAAGATATCAGCTCCATTAACTCGCCTGACGAAGAAGAACCTAGTTTTCACATGGGACGTAGATTGTGATGATGCGTTCCAACGTTTGAAGAGAGCTTTGACCTCAGCTCCAGTCTTAGTACTGCCAGACGGGAGCAAGCCATTTACTGTTTATACTGACGCTTGTGGGACAGGTCTAGGCGCAGTCTTAATGCAAGAGGGTAGGGTAATAGCCTATGGTGGAAGGCAGTTGAGAGCGCATGAGAAAAATTACCCCACGCATGACCTAGAGTTGGCCGCAATTGTTTTCGCACTTAAGTCTTAGCGTCATTATCTTCTTGGAGAGAAATTCGAATTATTCACTGACACAAATCTTTAAAATACTTATTCTCTCAGAAGGACTTGAACTTAAGGCCGCAAAGGTGGATGGAGTTCTTAGCGTCCTACGACTTCGAAATAGCATATACCCCTGGCAAGGGTAACGTAGTGGCAGATGCCTTAAGTAGGAAAAGGCTGTCCTTGAGTCCGTTGTTTGTTGAGCGACGAAACTTAGAGTTCATTTCGATGTTTGACTTTAGACCTTCCTTTGACTTTGTACCCGGTTTTCTAGCATCCTTGGAGGTCAGACCTACGCTTTTGGGATGGATTGGCGAGGCACAGCGAGACGACCCACAGTTGGTTGAGTTAGTAGAAAAGCTCAAAAGAGGGGAGTCATCAAGCCATCTCCGTAGGTATACCCTAGATGATAAGGGTTGGTTACGTAGGGATAGTAGACTTTGTGTACCTCAAGACAGGTTTGAGGAAGGCTATTCTTGACAAAGCACATCATTCGAAGATGACCATTCATCCCGGCGGGGACAAGATGTACAAAGACATGAAGCGAGTTTTCTTTTGGGCCGGTATGAAGAGGGATGTGGCCGAGTATGTCGCTAGATGCTTGGTGTGCCAACAAGTAAAAGCGGAGCAAAAGAAACCCAGTGGGTTGCTTCACCCATTGGAGGTTCCACTATGGAAGTGGGAAAGCGTCTCGATGGATTTTGTGGATGGATTACCAAGATCAAGGAAGGGTAATACGAGGATTTGGGTTATAGTAGACAGACTTACTAAAAGTGCCCATTTCATTCCCGTGAAGAGTAAGAGGACTGCTCCATGGTTAGCTTCTGTATATGTCCGAGAAATAGTTCGGTTGCACAGTGTTCCTTCTAGCATAGTGAGCGACCGCGATCCTATTTTAACTAGCGAATTTTGGAGAAGCTTACAAGAGGCGGTAGGGACTCAGTTATGTTTGAGCACCGCATATCATCCTCAGACGGACGGCCAGACCGAGAGGGTGAATCGCATTCTAGAGGATCTTTTAAGGCTATGTATCCTAGACTTTGGGGGTACGTGGGAAGAGCATCTTCCATTGGTAGAGTTCGCATATAATAACAGCTTTCAGTCTAGCATTGGCATGGCACCTTTCGAAGCTCTTTATGGACGACCTTGTCGTTCACCTACATGTTGGTGGGAGTCTACGGATAAGATCTTACTTGGGCCCGATATGATTAGGGAGACTTCAGAGAAGATCGACTTGATTCGAAGGAGGATGAAGACGGTGCAAGATAGGCAGAAATCTTATGCGGATAAGAGGAGGATAGATCTTGAGTTTGAGGTTGGGGACATGGTCTTTGTCAAAGTATCTCCATTACGAAACGTTGTTCGCTTTGGGTCCGTTGGAAAGTTAGCACCAAGGTTTGTAGGGCCGTTTCCTATTAAGGAGAAGATTGGACAGATGGCGTATAGAGTGGAGTTGCCTGAGAGACTTAGTGGTGTACACAATGTATTCCATGTATCACATTTGAGGAAGTGCTTGCACGAGACCGCAGAAGTGGTAGAACCGAGCTTGCTTAGAGAGGTGGAAATCGAGCGTGATGTGACGATTCAACGAGCTCCTACGCGCATTCTTGAGTCAGAGATCAAGAAGTTGAGGAATCGAGAGGTCAGACTAGTCAAAGTGCAATGGGGAGATGATGAGAGCAACGCTACTTGGGAGATGGAAGAGAAGGTGCGTTCGTTGTACCCTTTTCTTTTTGAGGGTATGTCTTTTAATTTCTCCTTTATCGTTTAGCTTGTACTTATCTTATCTTTCGTATGCCCTCTCGCTAGTATCTTTGACCTTTAGTTAGGATAATCCTATGGTTGAAACATGTGTTTGAGACATGTTATGTATGATGGATGTGAAGTGGATGCAAGTGTTTGCTAGTGGTTGCTCGTGGACGCATATACACACTATTAGGCACTAGATCGACTCAGTCACTTCATATTGCATATTGCATATATATGAATGTATTTAGTAAAATGGATGTATGAGAATTTTTTTCATCATATGGATGCTGCATTCGGATGATGATTGTGCATGCATATAGAAATAATATGTAGCACTAAGGAACTTTTGCATACATAATGGACGCATGACACTATCATGGTTTGCATTAAGGAGGTCAACTGAATCAGTGGACCGCTTGATTTTGCATTAGATATGGACATATACACACACTGTGCATTTAAACATGAAAGCATTAGAAGTCTATAAGGACAATGGAGGCTGTGTTTGATGGTTGAGTAGATGGACGATTGGATGTTAGGATATACATTCTTCTTGACTTGAAGATTTCGGGGTCGAAATCCTTTAAGGAGGGGAGAATGTAACACCCCGTAATTCTATTAATACTAATATTCACAAACTAAAGAATAACTAATCTCAAACATGAGAATTGTCGGAAACAGGTTGCGTCATTGTGTTCGTCTCGGAATTCTGGTTGAAATAGAGTCCGAGTTTGCGTGAATTGGATTTTGTATGAAGAAGTTATGGCCATCGGAAGTTTCAGAAAATTCAAAACAGATTTCAGAAAATTTAAATTTCAAATTCGGAGTCAAATCAGGCTAGGCGGGAAAATTTCCGCCCAGCACCCCAGGTCGACTGGGGAGTCAACTGGGCAGTCGACCCCCCTCCAGGTCGACTGGGGAGTCGACCTGGGTGTCGACCTGTCCAGGCGGCTAGGGTTTTGACTGAGCCCAATCTTGAGCTGCTGATGTGTCTTTAGGGCTGAGTTGGCAAATTAAACGGTTCAGGTTAGCTCTGAGTTGATCTGACGGTCTAAATAAACCCTAAACTCTATTAATACCTAGGTAGTCTCTCACTCTAATTCACATGAAAAATAGAATAGCTACCGTCATATCGTCGCCATGGAACTCAGTGGAGCCGCCGCCAACTAAGAAGGAAGAAGCTAATCAAAATCCTAATTCTACTCAACTCTAAAAGCAAATCAAGACTCTCTTTTCTTCTCTAATAGTGAGTATGATGATCTTAACAAGATTATTGTTAAACTAATTAGATTAAGTCATGAATGGATTATGAGTGAATGATGTGAATTGTCATATATGTTGTTGTAAACCTTATGCTATCATGTATGTTGTAAATTCTATGTTATGTGATGATGATATCCTATATGTTGTAAATCATGTTATGATGATATTGTATAGGTTGTAACTTTCTATGCTAAATTGTGATGAATCATACATGTTATAAAGTCATGATGTTATTATCTATGCTAATTAGTTCATGTTAATCAAATCATGATGTTCATATTACTTGGGCCACATTGATCTATATGACAAATCACATATGCAAGTTTAGATTGATTAGTAAAGATTATGAACATATGCCATGACATCTATTTATATCTACAATTATGACATCTAGAATCATGCTATGACATATGTGAATTCTATGTATTAGATGCTAGTTCACAGCATCATTATGTTGCATAAAACCCCATATGCAAGTTTATACATAAATTTTGGTTATGAACATATCATGTAAATTGTGACATTTAACAAGTTGACACCTTTAGATCCTTAACATGTGTAGTTTATGCAAGTTTCACCCCTATTATGATTGGATTATTTTGATGGTCTATATGTTGTGATAATTTATCTTTATGCTATGAGTTAGGCTATTCGAGCCTAACGTATATTTTGCGTTGAATAAGCAAACGTATAACGTGGGGTAGGGGTAATATTAAGGATTTAATATTAAGAAGTTGGGGTGCAATTGATATGATTTTGCATGCCATGAGTGGATGGCCATAATTGAGTCAATTATCGACATCAGTAAAAGTGGACCTAATTAATAATTTGAATAGGGAATTATTAAAACTGGGGTAAAAGATTATAAGTGTTAATCAATGCTTAGGACACGAGGTTGGACTCGTTTGTGACGTAAACCTGCCCGGACCCGCCCGACAAATCCAGTGGTCACAAATGTCAGCCCAATGTGAGAGGTCCTAGGCCCAAACTAAAGCATAACAGTTGTAAAGACACGAGGTTAGACTCTTTTATGGTGTATGACTGCCCGGACCCGCCCGGCAAATCCAGCTGTCATAAATGCCAGTCTAATGTGGGAGGTCTTTATGAGGTTATGGCCTGAATGAATTAAGAAATACTTAACCAGATAAACATGTAAGGTGGGACATGGGGGTTAAGTAGGTTCCTTAGGTGGCATGAGGAATCTAGTGGGTGTCCTTAGTGGCATGTGAAATACTATTAGTAAGACTTAACCAAACACACATGTAAATGAACATGACTAAGAGGATTAAGTGGGATGTACTAGTTGACAAGCTTAGGTGGGTAGCTTGTGGGGGCCCATTTCAACCAATATCCCAAACGTATCTTTGTGGGCTCGACCCAAGTCGAGGATGGGACACGCATGCTGGGTTTGATTATAAGAGGCCAAAACGGGGAGCGGTGGCAACGCAAGTCCAACGGGTTTCATATGCGTGTGTGGACACGGGCTGGTAGGTAAGACGTTGTTGCATCATGTAGGTATAAGCCGTGCATTCTCAAGTTGTATCGGGTTGCCACTTTAGGGGAGTGATACACCCCACTGTGGGGCCAGCACGTGTATCTACGAGTAGGGAACCGATCGAATGTGGGTAGTGGGGTACACCTAGTGGAGATAGGGGCAGACTGCGCCTATGTAGTCAGCTAGGGGTACGCAAGGCTATTTATATAGTTTCTGTGTGAAGCAAGTGGGATCAACCTTTAGGGTGACTGGTGCGGTGCAGTGTAGTAATTATTCGTTAGTAATTAGGTGTGCCTTTAACGTTATCTTTATCTGCTTTTCCATACCCAATAGTTTATAGACATTTCCTTGTTTTCCAGCTTATGCCTTAGTCTAGTTATTTTGATAATAGTATTGTTAGAATTATCATACTCGCCAGACTTTATGTCTGACCCCCTCCATTTCTATCCTTTTTCCCCCTCCAGGTCCATAGGTTGGACCCAGCTCTAGTGGAGTTTGACTGGATTGCTTCATCTCTCTTTGGAAAGCTTGGACCGTTGAAGTAAAGTCCAGCTTGTTATCTTCTTTAATGGCTATTTGTGTAATGGGATTATGTATTTTGTTTTATCAAGATGGATATTGTACTTGACTCTGATTTATGATGTAACAAACATGTTTAATTTCCACTGCAATAAAATGATGTTTTAGATTTCCAAGTACTACTTATTATCTGTGTTGTTGTAATTTTTCTGTTCTATATTCACTTAAAACCTCCATGGAAGTTAATGCATTCCCTTTGTGAGTGACATTAATGGACGTGGGGTGTTACATATATTCTGCCCAATACTCAACCAATATTGCCTATTGGTTAAAGCAAAACACAGGTTAAATTTTCAGTCGATGATCACTAATCAAATCAATCACCCAATCATGACAGTTCATATATATGATAATATGAAAATAATTAATATATTTGAGAAATCCCGTTGGATCCCTCCAACCTATTCTTCCCTGTATTCAAATGGTTATCCCAAATCAAGTCAATCAATTAAATTTAAATGTCAATTTCTATAACAGCAAATAACGACTATATAATATCAACCAATCAAACAAACAATTCAGACCAATCAAACTGTTAAACACGTTTATTTTATAAACGTGACCAACAAGGTAAATTATGTCTATTGGATCCAATCGTTAAAATAACGATTTGTATTCACTTGAAATTAAATGACGGTTTAATTTCATCAGTTAAATCAAAAATTAATATAAACTAGCGAACAGTCAATCATTAACAACTAGAGCATACAAAATAAAAACCCAATTTATATAAAATATAAATGGGAAAAACTGAGTGAGTTTAACTCACCTTGTTTTCCGTCTGTCACTTAAGTGGTTTGGTTTTCCAGTTAAATTAAACGGCGTTTAATTTAACGAAAAGTTCTCACTGTTTCCAACTTTGTCTAAGGCAGTTCCAAAACGTAGCATTCACTGCTACGGTCCTAACGAAGTTTATTTCGTTAATTTCTGTTCAGATAAGCACTAATTATACAATAATATAGGTATACCGCTTTTAATTAATAAATTAACTTCTAATTAAAACTTCAATTATCTGATCTAATTACTTTGGGTTAAATCAATTCAGGTCGTTCTCCTCTGTTTCTCGTTCCCATATATTTATTCCCTTTTCTGCACCAGTCATAAGAAATATGGATAAAAATGTTTAATTAGTTAGTAAATTCCATTAACTATAAATTACTTATAATTATGGATTAACGGTCAATCATTACACTGGTATACAATTTGCAGGCCGTTGTTTATGCTCTCGTCCATATTTGCAAAACACCCTGCTTTTCCAATCAAGGACCACGTACATACCCTGCGTTTGTTCCAAATCATAATTTTAAGCTAAATAGTTCTCCCTTCATTAATAAATTATATAAACTAATATTGTTTAAACTAAGATAGGCCGACCCCTTATTACAGTATTAGTATTCTTCTTCACATATTCGCATGCTTCAGAAATTCCAAAAGCCTGCAAAACCCATGCTTCAGTTAATACGAGTTTTAAATATGAATATATTCTTAATTTAACTACCGTTAACTAATTTATAAAACTAATTATGTGATGTTTATATGGTATGAACAGCTTCTATCTCCTTCCCTGTGTTGTTCACGCATACTATTTCTACTCGTTTTCATCCAACTTTGTTCATTTTTTCCACATGGTTGTCTTTACTCCTTTATACTGTTTTGCTCCAGGCTCAGGCGCCATCGAAAATCCGCACCCTATAATACACGGTTTATAAAATTTATTAACTAATTATCTAATTAAATTATAAGTAAACAAATTAAGCTTCAGTAAGTAATGGTTTTATCATATTCCTCTTTGCATCGTTCTTATACCAGTATGCTTCAGCATCTTACGGTCCTCACGCAACATAGCACGATCAACAAGATCCACAGCCACTGCCACTGCCACTGATGTGCCAATTCGCCGTTGACTCCCTGACGAATTGCCTATCTCCCCCTACTCACTGCCGTCAGCCTCCATGTCATCTCCATTTTTGTCGCCACTACCTTCTCATCCCCTTGAGTGCTATCTGACAGTGACAGTATTGCATCCGCTAACCACCTCATGACCGGAGTACCTCCTCCTCCCGAGTGCGATCTGACCTTGCTGGAGCACGAGACTCCGCTTCTTCAACAAACGAACCCAACCAGTTGAAAAGTCCAAAAAAAGAAAAGAAAAAAAAATAGTACTTTGAGTTTGCACGAGGGTAGATGAGGTTTTTGAATACCAATTAGTGAAGATGGGTCCAATCTGTAGAAGGGAGGAAGATCGGAGAAATGTCGCAGTCATTTTATACAGAGGAAATAACCAAAAAGAAAATGAAAGGGGTATGATTTATATAGGGAGAAGGAGCCATGGTAACCATTTTTTTGTGAGGAACACGGTAAGATAGTTTGGGTGCCAAGAAATAAAACAGCGTGCATCACAAGGGATTTCTTGTTTTGGTGCGCAAGGTAAAAGAAATGGTTTTGTACGAAACAACAGCAATTAAATATACATTACGTCTCCTGTGCATGAAGTGTTGGTATAATTTAATATTAGTTTATAACAAAACTTGCATGTGAGTTATCACGTTAAAAACCACCATATACAATTTCTATTTTTCATAAAAGTGCTAATTCTAGAAAAAAAAATATTCCGGACCCAACGAGACAGGTTTCGTCGCATTCCGAGATTGTTTCCCGGTACGCTATTTTTACACGCACCGCAATGCCATTTTGGACACCAAATTATCTGATCCCCAAAAATAACAAACTATATACCTATTCTGACTCTAATCATCGATATGAACTCAACGAAACTGGTTTCGTGGCCTAATTCAATCGTCTGCTCAAGTTACACACAAAAACCCCTCTATTGAATTGAATTAATTTAATTACGCACTATAGAAATTGATTGGGCATTTACAGCTGCCGTGGTCACATACGACATCAGTCTGCCATGCAATTCAATATCGTACAATAATTTAACGTTACGGTTCCAATGAATCTAATTTCATTGAAAATGAAGACCGTATGCAAAATCGCTTTTTTAAAGGCCAATAATTAAATAACGAGTTTCATAGCGACTATTTTAAAATTTGATTTAGCTATAATTAACAATCTATAACACAAAATCTGGATTTTTCTCTTCCATATGAAAATTATCATCAATATGGTTGCAACGTTTCTTTTTTCAAGAATCCGACTTATATCGGATCCTGTATATTCAATTGAAGTTCAAAACTCTATATTACGAACTGCCGCGCCATTTCGAGCTCGTTTTATAATTATATAAATATATAGTGTTCAAACTTCGCTTAAATAACGAATTAAATATTTAGAATTCATTAATATTCCAAATAAAATATTTGGCTGCCAAAAATACGGATCGTTACATTCTCCCCCTCCCCCCAAAATAATTTCATCCCCGAAATTCTAAGGTAAGAAAAATGCTAAAAATCCCATTAATTTCCAAATCCAATTTATTTTAAATTAAAAATCAATTCAATATCATAAATAAATATTTTCAAAAATGTCAATAATATTCTAACACATTAAATTCTCGTAAAAATTCGGCAGAGTCTCCCCTGTACGGAGTGACATCTGCGATATCGCAGGAACAAATGATATATATACATCGACCCATACGGTCGGAAAACAAAAATCAAAACCCCAAAATATTATATTTTCGCGTAGGTGTACCTTCTACAAGCGTTATTGAACATGATTGCCCAACGTATATGCGATTTACTCAACCCATATCAATCCGCTTATCCATCTGGCACCTGTACTTAACTCATTTCACATATAAGTAGTAAACATATGAAATTCTTAAGTAATATTGCACTAATCAACAAGTATAACAACACCAATTCGAAAATCCAACAAATAGTATCAATTCATTATCAGTTACAGGATTAAGCCATAAATTCTAATTCATAAGCAGTTTCATTTTAGTTTTAATTATATTGGAAATTATTCTTTAGTTTATAATTCATTTAACTCATTTAAATTGTTGATTATTCCCATTCAAACAACTATCATCCATTAACAAACAATTCACAATCAACAACCAATATACAACAAAATCAACCAAATCACTTGAATTCACATCAATATTCATATGTTATTTTGGTTTCACATATTTGAACATCAATCGATTAATATCTGATTGATTTCTGTTGGATTATTATTTATTCATCAAATTTTCATTTTCCAAATTTAATTAAATTTCGATATCATTCTTGATTTAACTACACTTAACTAAGTTAAATTTCAATTCAAATTTTCAATCCAATTCGAATTCCATTCAAATCGATCAAACACACTAATACCCCAATAATTCGATAAAAATCATTTATTTTCTATACAAAAATATATTTTGGATAAAATTATTTCATTTACCCTCATTTCCAAGACAATACTGTATTCATTGACAGTTCAATGCTTCTCACACTTGAATCGATCAACAACACAATACAAAATATTTGTACATAAAATTTACAAATACGCTCTCATATATATACACTCAGTCTCGATCTAGGGTATTACTAACCCAATCTCTATCGTGTTACACCACAGAGCCAAGGTTTTTACTAAACCAATCGCTTTGATACCACTATAACGACCCAATGATTTTCGGCCCCGAAAATTTGAATAAATACAAGTACTGCTACTCATGCCGACCTACCAAACATCGAAAACACTGGATAATTATTAGAAAGAAATTAGAGGGTGAGATAAAAAAGAAAGAAATTTTAATGACCCGGATTCTTATGGGTTAATTTTAACTATTTAATACGGATTTAAATATTGGGTGGATAATATAAATGAATTTTTATACTTATGTTATCGATTTAAATATCGATTTTTAAATTTAATATCGTATATATTAAATTATCAAAATAAGGAATTTGCAAATAACTGAATTCGAAGTTAAACACTGAATTAGAAACAGTTCAGATAATCAATTCAAAACTCCTGTTTGAATTAGAAGAATAATATTAATTTATTATCGAAGAATAAATTGTCTGAAATTAATTTTTATTGGTTTAAAATTTATATCTCCTTCAGATGATCGAGTTGGACCTCGTGACCTATCCCAGTGTGTCCGAAATAGTGGTTTAACCCTAGAAAGGACTGTTGTTGGGTTCAGCAAGGAGCTCAGGATCATGGAGTATTTTAATTAAAGGGTACAGTTTCAAAACAAATTTTAAATAAAATCAAATCCTTTTGTGTGTACCAGAACTAAACCCGTGCCCTCCTTTTTGACCACAAACTAAAGAACACCCGTGCCCTCCCTTACGTCCAAACAAAAGAAAACCCGTGCCCTCTCTTACATCCACAAATCACTTTATAAAAACCATTCCTCAAAGGCAAATCGAAGGCCGCTCCATTCAGAACCAAATCGAAAAAGAAATCCCTAGAATATTAAATCGACTGCGCAGAGTTTCTTCGAAGCTGGTCATCACGTCGATGTGAGTTTCAGGTAGCTCGATTTATTCTGGAGCTCGATCTCTTCTCCTCGCAAGCTAGAGTGAAGGCACGATCCATTCTAACAAATCGCGAGGCGTTGAATTCCATTCAGGAGGAAGCTAAGACGTGAACAGTGGAGGAGTGTGATCTTGAGTTGAAGAGCTGATGTCGATAGCTGTGTTCGCGAGTAGTGGAGTTTTGGTCCAGCTGTTTAAGGGTGCGAACAAGTGTGATGGCGGGTCACTGAATGGAATTAAGGTTCGGAAGGGCGATGGAGCTGGTCTGAAACAAGGAGGGGCTGAGAAATGCTGGTGAGTTGATCGGTGAAATGCTAAAGAGGAGATTGAGTTGGTATTCATGGCCAATGGGGTGAGTTCGAACCTGGGTTCAGCAGTCGAAAGCAAGGAGAAGCTTTTGCAAAGAAAGCTCGACAATGAGGAAGTAAAGTTGATCGGTTAAGGCATTGAAATGGTGTTGAGGGAGAGGCAGAAAAGTGGGCATTTTGTAGCTTTGAAAAAGCTACAAGCTTTCAACATTTCTGAAAGAGGAAGAGGAGAGTTTAACAAGGTAATTTTAAGAGAATGATTAAATTTATAAGTAGCCGATTAATTATTTAATGATACCTTGAATTACATATAAACTTGAAGGCTTGATAATTCATTTAATTTAGGTCCAAATCAAGAAAAATTTGTTGCAATAAACCCGTATGGCTATAATCTACGTCTTGGACCTAACTTGGACGCAATTCGAGTTGGTTTTGGATTTTTCTAATGAATTCACTTTGGATTCTTTATTAAAATCAAGATGAGTTGCCTAATAAAAGCCCTGGTGAGTAAATCTCACTCACCTTTTCTTAGAAATTATTTTTATATAGTTAAAAATAATTGTCTGTGCTTGTTTGAATGTTGTATGATTGTTTTAAAATATATATTAGTTATTTAGGATATATATATATATTGGGTTGATGATTGGTTGGATTCCCGCAGTCTCATTAGCGGATGCCCGCGGTACCATAGCGGATGATTACCCTATGCGTCCCATGCTATGATAGTGGATGACCTTCATACCGCGATATCCCGCCTCAAAGCAAGATGGGCATTATTTATGTGCTAACGTCTGTGGATGCAGGAAAAACAGGTTGGAGGAATCCAACTGGATTCCTCAAAAATATATATTATCTGTTTGTTGTTTGTTTGTTTGATATCATATATATTCATATATGATGTGTTAAAAATCAAATGATTAAAAATTGGTTGATTGTTTAAAATATCAATGGGGCTTGAATATTGATTTATAAAAATATCGAAAAGGGTATTTGATATTTAAAAAGGGAATTCTATTTTTATAAATAGAATTTGAATTTTTAATGAACTACAGAAAATATTTACTTGTTTTGAAGATATATAAAACGAGTATTGAATTTATAAACTTTGTTTATAAATTTAGATATGGGATTTGAATGGAATTTATAAAATCTGTTTATAAATTTAGATATGGGATTTGAATGGAATTTATAAACTCTGTTTATAAATTTAGATATGGGATTTGAATTGGAATTTATAAACTCTGTTTATAAATGGAAAGGTGGGAATTGAATTGAATTTATAAACTTTGTTTATAAATATATAATGGGGGATTTTAAGTGAAGTTATAATCGTCGTTTATAAATAATGCAGAGAATTCAAATAGAATTTGAATATAGAATTCAAATGGACTTTAAACTATAGAATTTGAATATAGAATTCAAATGGACTTTAAACTATAGAATTTGAATATAGAATTCAAATGGACTTTAAACTATAGAATTTGAATATAGAATTCATATTAAGTTTAAATAAAGAGAATTCAAATAGAATTGAATTGGAATTTGAATAAGAAGTCGATAAGGAAACAAGAGTATGAGTATAATTAGAATTTGTTAATATGCAAGTTAAAATATATTTGAACATGTCATGTTCAAATATGAAGGTGAAATAGACTGAAGAGTTAAGTAACAAATTTAGTTAAAATGATTGGTATAGTTAAAATAGATTGGACAGGTATAAATATACAGGAGACATGTTTGGAATAAAGTGTTAGAAGGTATATAAATAGAATGCCCGACAAAAAGGTACGTATTTAATTTCCATATGAGATTTTATGCGCCGTATCGGCTAGCCGCTTTGCTTTTCTTTTTCTTTTTGATTGGAAAAGGCCTGTGTGGCAGTTTGGGGATTTTCCCGAGGCTCCCAGTACAAAGGAGGTTATGGCGAATTTTTTCGGGAATTTAAGGAGTTAGAATATTTTTAAGATAATTTGATAGTTGGAAATCAATATATCAATATATATAGAAGTCGATAAGGAAGCGAACTTTAAAATAGAATAGTATAATAAAAAAGGAAGTCTAGGAATAAAATCTCGTAGGAATAGAAAGAGAAAGTGTATATGTATTTAAAGGTGAATAATCAGTTGTATGGTATTGATTATCCGAGTAAGTAGTCTTATCTGTTTTGACGTTATAAATGTTATTCAGTCAAGGTCTGAGAGGTAGTTATACCCCAACTCGATTGATTTCATTATTAACAAATAAATAGTAAGATTTCAGGCTCGAAGATCAATGTTGGATAAGAGTTAGTTGAATATAGTATTTAGGTTGTCGTAACGATGTTTTACACAACATCCATTTTAACCCAAATAAATGTAAGCTTGGAAATAGAATAATAAATATTTCCAAAGTATAGAAATAAACGAGATCAGAGAAGAGATAAGTAATTGGAATATTTTCATATTATAACTATCATATATTTTCTAAGTTTAGAAAATAAAGGAAGGCGATATTCAAGAATGTTTTCCAAATAACGTAAAAGGGCCAATATGGTTGTTGAAAATATTTGGTTAACAAATATTGATATAAGAAATAGAGAAGAGATTTAATTAATGGAATATTAATTGTTAGACCAAAAAGTGGTTCTAACACCCAAATTGACTGAAATCAGAATAAAATAAGATCAAAAGTAAAATGGAGACACAGAATTTACAGTGGTTCAGCGTTGAAAAGCCTACGTCCACTTATCAATCACTATTCTCGATGATATAGTTGCAATTAATAAGAGATATTCACTCAATTTCACTCACAACACACATACATTCACTCAATTGTCTCAAAAGAAAAGTTGAAAGACGATTTGGATTATCTGGGAGTGATGGAATTCAGTTTATGAAAGTGTTTGAACTCTCAAAGTGCCAAAAAGAAGATCCCTTTAATTGTCTCTAGGCGAGGTATTTATAGGTGAAAATTTGCTCAGAATCCGATCCGGGTCGGAGCCACGTGTCTTCCATCCCATCGTCCTCGGGTTCGGATGGACTCCAGTGCTGACAGCGCATCAGAATAGAGATTATCGTGGGTAGGAACTGGTCATAACCGCTCCGAATCTTCAGGCGATCGTGGGGGGAAGTGACGTGGGTTATGGGTTCGGTTCGGAGGAACCTGCAGAGGGGGTTCAGATCGGGGCATCCGATCCGACCCGAATTAAATTTAGCTCTGCTCCGTTTCGACCTGGTAGTAGCCCTCCGATCTGACTAGTAGTAGGTAGCTCTCCGATCCGAATAGCAGCGTCTCTTCGATCCGATCCGCTATGATGCTTTCTAAGTTCTTCAACGCTTTACATCTCGACTTTGTGTTGCCCAGTTCACAAAGTGGGCTAACATTTTGCCCCCTCAAAGGATGCTTCTGTTGGAGACGGAGCATGCTTTGATTATCATTGCACAGCGCCTTCTAGGTAATCTTCCCTTTGTTTTTCCTTGTGCTTTCATCCTCTTCTTCGAATTTTAGTTTAATTCACATGCACTGCTGAGTTACGACATTCTGTTCGGTTTGGATTCCAACCCGAACGGGTCCTCTTCTTTTTTCTATTTCTCATTGGACTAGTGGGCCAAGCTATGCTACTGGGCTTTCGAGCCGGTCCGAACGGGGATACGAATAGTCACCATGTTTTATATAAATTCAGCCTTCATTTTCCTCTCACTTTCTTTTTATTTTATCGTTTTGCAAGTTCTGTTCCGAAACTCTAGGATTCAAAAGAGAAACTTTTTACAATTCTCGTGCGAATCTCCAACTTATCCACCTTGGTAAGTTTAAATCCTTGATCAACTTCATGATAATAGGTTTTAATTGAAATTTATGGTCAATTCGACCGACTTGGATGTGGTTTCCACGCTACAACATCCTCTCCCTTCATTATGTGATTGAGCAATCGATGAAGAACCCATTATTTTCTCCTGAGTTGATAACTGTTGCTTCTCACTCTGCAGGTATTGAACCGCCTAAGGATGATACTAGTCCTCATGATGACGAGATGATAGATGCCTTGAAGGATGATGGTGGCGATGGGGGACATGAGGAAGACCCTGAGGTGGCCATAGTCGGGGAGTCGAAGAATGCTGATGATGTTACCTTAGCTGCACTGAAAGATGACCAAGATAAATGCATGCAGCTTAAATCTGAAGACTTAGACCCTGAAAGCCTTAATCCCCTCGCAGTATTGGATGCGGGATCAAGGTTAGTTGTTAAGCTTTCAACTAGATCCATTACAGAGGAACTTGCTAAAAAGTCTTCTCTTGATTCCAGCGCTCCGCCTTCCGGGAAGAAGTCGACTGATTCCAGCACTTCAGCTTCAGGGAAGAAAAAGTCAAAGCGCATCCTGATGGAGGCCGAGAAAGAGGCGAGGGATGCAGAGAAGGCTGCTAAGAAATCCAAGCCCTCTTCGAAGTCCAAATGATGGAGCGCCTTGCGTTATTTTAGCGTTTGATTGACCAATAATTGTTGCTGTAAGGGTGGCCCTTGCACCTTCTTTTTGCCTGTTTTCCTGTACAAATTCATTCATTTGTAAATAAAAAATAATTCATTTTTTGCAATGTCTGTTAGTTATTAGTTTTGCACTTTTGTACGAATGCATGTCCTACTATAGTTGTGTAATGAAGTTATGGTGGGGGGAAATATGTGTACACATATATGCCCCTAGTCAATCTTGAAAAACTATTCAAGACTTAGTCAAGTAGTCTGAATGTCCCCAATTTTTCGACGGGATTGCATTCTCTGTACCGTCAATGCCTATCGTTTTTTCTAGCATTTTTTATACTCTCCTGTCTTATACTCAGGTTAGAGTTCTTACTGAGGCGGTCTATTGTCTGGGTGCACCTTCACGCCTGAGAGGACGTCGTCTTCCCGTCCTTTATACTCTCTCTCAATTCTCGAGAGTTAGAGTTAAGAATGACGTCTTCCCATTCTTTTATGTCTTATCGCACAAACAGTCGTTGTGCTTTTTCCTGCGTATAAACTGTTTTCAACCTTTCAGGTTTTAAATCATCTTATATTCCATAATCACAACAGAATAGTAGATGAAGGTATATATAATGCATGAAAGTAAATGACACACGATATTTTTATAGTGGTTCGGCTAAGTCGTAGCCTACGTCCACTTTATAGTTCTTTGTTCATATCATCAGACTTTTCTAAGGCAAGTCGTGCCTTTTTACAGAGTTCATAAGAAAAACAGCAAAGAGTACAACATTTCTACTTCAAATATCGCATCAAGTGTTGGGCATTCCATGCCCTAGGTACCTCTTCGCCATCTACGGTCGTTAACTTGAAGGTTCCTGTTTCAAGTTTCCGTTGGATGACAAAGGGTCCTTCCCACTTTGGACCGAGGTGAGGAAGGGATGGAAAGACTCTCTTTAGCACCAAATCTCCCGGTTCAAAAGTCCTAAGACGAACTTTTTTGTCATAATAGCATGCCATCTGACGTCGATGTCTTGATGCGCGCAAATCTGCTTCGTCCCTTTTTTCTTCGATTTCATCAAGAGACTCGAGTAAGAGTGCCTGATTCGTCATCGGGTCATAATATGTCACTCTGTGGGAGGGAACCTCAAGCTCTACAGGAATTACTGCTTCTAAACCAAAAGAGAGAGAGAAAGGGGTATGACCGGTAGGTGTCTTAAATGTTGTTCGATATGCCCACAAAGCTAAGGGCAATTCGTCAACCCATTTTGCCTTTGCGCGCTCTAACCGTTTCTTGAGGATGGACTTTATAACTTTGTTTATTGCTTCTACTTGCCCGTTTGACTGCGGATAGGCAACTGCAGTGTACCGTTTGTCGATCTTATATTTCTGGCAGAAATTTCTAAATTCAGCACCATCGAACTGGGTTCCGTTATCAGTTATAATGGTCCTTGGGATCCCGAATCGGCATATAATATTTCTAACCACAAAACTTATCACCTTTCTCGCCGTGATTTTGGTTAGGGGCTCAGCTTCCACCCACTTCGTAAAATAGTCCACAGCGACTATTGCATATTTTGCTCCTCCTTTAGCAATTGGTAGAACTCTGATGATATCAATTCCCCATGTGGCAAAAGTCCAAGGACTCACCATCGACTTGAGTTGGGTCGACGGTGCTCTGGGGATTTTGGCGAATCTCTAGCACTTGTCGCAGCGTCGTGAATAATCAGCTGCATCTTTATTAATTGTGGGCTAGAAGTATCCATACCGCAATATCTTTTTCGCTAAAGTCTGACCTCCTGTATGATCTCCACACTCACCTTCATGTACTTCTCTTAGTACACGTTTGATGTCGTTGTGTGCTTTACATCGTAACAGGGGCATAGAAAATCCTTATCTATAAAGTGTATCATCTTGAAGGATGTATCTGGTAGCCTTGCGAACTATAGCCCGTCTCTCACTCTTCTTTGATGGGAGTATTCCATTCTTAAGGAAATTCTTAATTGGGGTCATCCATGACTCCTTCTCCGGTTCTGCTTCGAAAGCGAACTCAATTTCCATTGATTCAAAGCTTGGCGATTCCAACGTTTCAATTGGAATTATTTCAGTTTCTTCTGGGTTGTCGGAACTAGCTAGCTTTGCCAACCTGTCTGCCTTCTGGTTTTCGGCTCTTGGGATATGCGTTATGTTGTACCTGTAACGACCCGAAATTTTTATCGATTTATTTTAAATATTCAATATGGTTTTTAATATAGAGTTGGTAATATAAATAAATTTTTTATGTTATCGATTTAGAAATAAATTCTTGGATTTGTATAAATATACTAAATTATCGAAATACAAAATATAATTGAAATCGAAGTTAAAAACAGAATCAGAACAGTTTAGATGATCAATATATATATTTGAATATCGACGACAATGATAATAATGTATGGTTGGAGAATTTATTTGTTTTGAATTTAAAGCATATTATACCAATTTAATATGTCATTTTTTTAAATATGTTCGAATTAAATTATACAGTCTATTTCGTTGTATTCAAAATAGCGTTATAACATTATAACGACGGTCGGTACGCTAAAATAGCGGTTCACGATTTTTAATTATGAACCCCGATTTATTTGATTAGTGGATAGGATTGAAATCAAATCAATATCTGTTTTAAAAGGGGGAAAAATCTCTTTAAGTCAAATCGAATTAAATTAAAATATATTTAAAATCGAAATCGAAACCTTCTTATATTCTTTAAAGGATATGCTCTGTACTTAGGCCGACCAGAATTGTTCCATCACCCAGACTTAAGTTTTCTCGAGCTGAAAAATCTGCGTCTTCCTTCAATGGCAAACCAATAGCGATTTAACGGTCATGTACGATTGGTTCCTTCGCACATCTATTTATATTCGGCCTTCGATCCTCATTTCCTAAAAACCAATCGGCTGAATCCTTTTTGCCTTTTTATTCCTCTTCTACCATTTCTATTTCACGAGAGCAAATCGAAAATTTTTCCACTGAAGAAAAAATATACGAATCAAAAGCATCAGCTGCTTTTAATAAATTCCAACAATCGCGATTCCATTCCGCAGAACCAGCTCGAGCTCGAGCAAACTGGTGGAGCAAGCATCGCGGTTGGAGTTCAATTTAGGGTTCGTTGAGGGTACAGTTGCTGGAACGGGGCGTCAACCTTGAGAGGGGGTGCAACGATGTCAGGGGAGGCCGTTAACTGGTAGGGGTGCAAGACGACGTACAAGAAGAGGGTGCGAATGGGATAGAGTGCGGCGGTTTGGGGAAGGGCGTCAGTTATGTTATCGTGAATTCCTGGAGACTGTAAATGGGAAGGAGGGAGTCGGTTGTATTACATTGAGGCTCGGTGGTGACTGTAGGCTGTTTAAGGGATTAGGACTGTAGTTCTTGAACGTGGACTCACATGGCCGAAATGGTGTGTGCTTGAGAAGTAGATGGGAGTCGTCCAGGAGGTGTTTGCTGAAATGTCAAAGTGGAGAACCATAGTTTTGGGAGTCATTCAGGAAGGTGGAGTTAATCGGCAAGTTGTGTCGCCGGTTAATCGGGATTCCAAGAAAATAAGGTATACACACCTTCCCGAAATTTAAATACATAAAAAGATTAATTCGTTATTTATTTCAAGATGTTTAGTTAACTAAAAATAGTTAATCAATAAATATAAATAAAATCATCGTAGGTGAGAAGTAAATTTATTCGAGAAGATTCGAGAAAAATTCGTTAGCCGCCAATGCTGAATTTAGATGGATATTCAACAAAGGAAAAATTGAGGTGAGTAAATCTCACTCACCTTTAAAATTATTTTTATTTCATTAAAAATAAATTGTTTGTTGCTTGTTGAATGCTTTCTGGTTGTTTTATATATATTAGTTATTTAGGCTATATATATATATATTGGGTTGATTGATTGGTTGGATTCCCGCAGTCTCATTAGCGGATGCCCGCAGTTTCATAGCGGATGATTACCCTATACGCCCCACGCTATGATTAGTGGATGACCTTCTATACCGCGATATTCTGCCACGAAGCAGAATGGGTATTATTTATGTGCTAACATCTGTGGATGCAGGAAAACAGGTTGGAGGAATCCAACTGGATTCCTCAAAAATATATTATCTGTTTGTTTGTTGTTGGTTTGATTTCATATATTCATATATGATGTGAAAAAATAAAATGATTGAAAAGTGGGTGATTTGATTGTTTCAAATATCACTGGGCTAAATGTTAATTTATTTAAAATATCGTGGAAGGATATTTGAGATTTAAAAAGGAAAAATTCTATTTTTAAATAGAATTTGAAATTTTAATGGAATAAAAATATAAACTTGTTTTTGAAAAATAAAACAAGTAGTTTCTTTTTAAACGAAGTTTATAAATAGTTCTTTTATAACGAAGTTATAAATGAAGTGGAAAGAATTATCATTTGATAATTCAGAAATAGAAGTGTGAAATTGGAATTTGAAATGGAATTTCAAATAGGATTTGAAATGGAATTTTTAAATATATAACTCAAATGGAATTTGAGTATAACATTTGAATAGTAGAATTAGAAAAGGAGTTTAAATATTTGAATTTTAAAAGGAGATTGAATATTAGAAATTCAAATAGAAGTTCAAATAGAATTTGAATAGACGAAATTAGAATGAAAAATAGAATTTGAATTCAAGGAATTAAAATAAAATTTGAATTCAAAGGAATTCGAATAAAGAAATTCAAATAGAGATTTGCATGTAGATTTCAAAATAGAATTTGAAATAAACTTTGAAATAGGATTTTCAAAGTAGAATTGGAAATAGGATTTCAAATAGGATTTCAAAATAGGAAATTCAAATGGTTTTGAAATGGAATTTGGATTCAAGGGAATTCAAATGGATTTGAGTGAAGAAATTCAAATGGTGTAAAAAAAATAAGTTTGAATATTAGAATTCAAATGGTGTTGGAAATGAATTTGAATATTAGAATTCAAATGGAAATGGAAAATGAAATTTGAATATAAGAGATTCAAATTGAATTCAAATAGGATTTAATCTATGGGGTTTGAATATGAAAGTCAAATGGGTTTTAAACTATAGAATTTGAATGATAGAATTATAAAGGGGTTGAATATTTGAAATTTCAAAATAGAATTGAATCGGAGTTTGGATATTTGAAATTCAAATAGAATAAATATAGAATTTGAATTCGAAGAGAATTGAATAGGGAATTTGAATGTAGAATTCAAAAGGGAATTCAAATGGAATTTAAATTATAGAAATTGAATATAGCATTCAAACGGAATTTTAACTATGGGATTTAACTATATAATTCAAACAGAATTTGGAATATGGAATTTGAATATAGGATTCAATAGAAGTGAAATTTGAATTTGAATATAGAGTTCAAATAAAAGTGAAAATGAAGTTTGAGTGGAGTTGAATTCATTTTAAACGAAGTTTAACGTTTATATGTATAAATATAATTAAAACGAACTCGCCGCAGCGCTGCAGTTCGTAAAATAGCGATTCGAACTTCAATCGAGTATACAGAACCCAATTGAAGTCGGAATTCTTTGAAACAAGAAACGTCAGGACCGGTTTGATAATAGTTTTCTAATGAAGGAGAAAAATATGAATTTCGTCGTATAGATTCTGAGTTATGTCAAAATCAAATTTTCAGAAAAACAGCGCCAGAACTATTTAAAAACCATAACGGTTTATTTCATTTTATAAAAGGATTTTAAGCAAATAAAATCCGAATTTCTATTTAGAAAATCTCAGATTTGAGTTATAAAATATATGTGAACTCAGGTGGAGTAATGAATTGATTTTTGAAACAGAAATCAGATTTTTGATTATTGAATAGAATTAACTAATTCGAATAGTATTTAGTAAATGAGATGTTGAATTGATATTGGGCCTTAAATAAGTGAATTCGATTTGAAAATTTATATTCGAAATAGAAAAGAGAACTAGAATTGAAATTGAAATTCAATTTGGTTATGAACGAGTTAAATATTTTGTTTGAACATGCTATGTTCAACAAAGAAGTGAAATAGGCGAAATGACTAATTAAAGAATAAATGGGCGAAACTGAATTCAAACGATTAGATGGTATTGAATTGAATTGAAAACAGGTGAACATGTGGTAGACAGGTACATGATGAAGTATATGAAGATTTTAATTTGTGTGCCCAACAGAAAGGTACATGTTTAATTCGTATATGAGATTTTATGCGCCGTATCGGCAGGCCGCTTGGCTTTTTCCTTTTTCTTTTGATTGAGGAAGATACCGGGAAGCTATTTGAAATTTCCCGATGCTCCCGATACAGGGGAGGTTATGGCGAATTTTTCCGGGAATTTAAGGAGTTAGAATATTTTAAGAAATTTGACAATTAGAAATCTATATATCGATATATATAGAATTCGATAAGGAAACGAAATCAAAAATCGAATGTTGTAAACAAAAAGGGAAATCTATAAATTAGAAATAGAAAGCGAACTTTATACATATTTTAAGAAAAATGAACAATTGGATTGTATAGTGTGTTTATTCGAGGTAAGTGGTTTTGCCGTTTTGAAGTTGAGGATGTTTTCAGTTAAGGTCTGAGAGGTAATTTTACCCCAACTTGATTGATTTCATTTTTAATGGATAAATAGCAAAAATCCAGTCTCGAAGAGAAGTATTGAAAAAGAGTTAGTTGAATAAAATATTTTGGGTTGTTGTAACGATGTTTTACACAACATTCGTTTTAAACCCAAGTGATGGAATTTTGGAAATATAACAAGTATATATTTCCTGAGTATAATTAAAATAGTCGGGATAGAGATAAATGATTGGAATTGTTTCCAATTGCAAATAGAGCTATTTTCTAATGTATAGGAAATAAAAGAAGTTGATATTGGGAAATGCTTTCCAAATAGCGTAAAGAGCCAATATGGTTATTGAAAATATTTGGTTAACAAATATTGATAGAGAAATTGGAGAAGTGATTTAATTAATGAATATTAATTAAAGAGCCCAGTGATTTGCTTGATATGTTTGGATGAACACTTGTTTTTATTCGATAGTTAAATCACAGACTATCGAAGTTTTTAACCATCGTTGTCAATATGGAGAGACCGGTTGGATTATTATCCGAAGAACCACTCCGTATCGGCATAAGCATTGCGAACCAAGTATGCTGAATGTATTGAAGACGGAGTAAAGTGCAAGGACTCTTTCTATTGAATAGAAATAGTGCCTTCGGTTTCGTTCAATCCCAGAACGAACGTAAATGGACGAATGTCTGACAGAGTATTTCCAATGATCAAATGGGTTGGTCTGTATGAATATATATGGTTGCAACGGATTTATCCCTTAGCATAATATCCAGAATATGTGTGTAAACTCAACTAGTGATTAACGGATCTGACCATGTGGCATTCAAAGTGATTGTGCTATCAATGAATGGTAAGTATGCGTAGCCTCAGGCCTCAACAACCAGGAAAGGACAAAAATCGGGCAGGCAGCATGGCTATGTGGGTCGCACCCATTAGGATGTATAATCACCTATCTAGAGGTTCATTTAATTTCTTATTCTATTCGATGCTGTCCCAGTCGGGAGGCGGTTGCTGATCCCAACCGTTGGTGATATATATTCGATACACTCAAGCGAAATGAGTGGTCGGTCATGTGTGGGCCGGGTTGCAAGATGTTCTTGTTGAACCCAGTGTATTCCTCTCTAGAGATACACTAGCGGAAGGTGGTTCCATACCTTGTCATGTTGGAAATCCAATCTCCAATAAGCGCCATGCGGTTTTTGATTTTCTAATATTTATGTGGAGCGTGAGATGCAAGCGTTCTGCTATTTGGTTATTTACTTGAGGTAGACATTATTATAATATCACTAGATTTTCGTATCAAAGTGTTTGGGTTATAGTAAGGTAAAAACCGTCCGTGTTTATGTGTGGGCTGGTCTTACTATTACCTTTTCTTTTGAAAGGATTTTTAAAGTTAAACAAGTGGTTGGAGTTTACTCACACCAGTCCCATGACTGACCCAGAGTTTATTTTGTTTTGTTTTCCCTAAACTCTTGGGTGCCCAAATTTGTACGGGCAGTCAAGTAGTCGGGATTTCACAGATTCATTTGAAGGAGCTGGAAGCAGGAGGCTTCACCAGTTAGCTATAGACTATCATATATTCCGCTGTGAACCTTGTTTGTATCTGGAAACAGGTGTTTATAACTGTTCCAGAAATGACTGTTGTGCTTTGATGATGGTATGTATATAAAGTTACTGATTTGTATTTCAAAAGTTATGTTATATAATATATTTTATTCGTTCCGCTGTGAGTTGTGATCTTCGTTTTTCTTCTATTCTAATATTTCTTTCTTTCTATTTCTCATCCTCTAACTTCTTTCTAATAATGAGTCGTATTTCTGTGCAATTTGAGTTGGACGTGTGGTGTTTTTAGTCAACTCAGATAGCACGGATTTGCGGGTCGTTTCAGTTGGTATCAGAGCTTAGGTTGAGCAAACACCTAGGCTTCTGTGGCATGTGCTCATTAGAGATAGGGTCAGTAGTACCTTAGAATGAGTTGAGTGTATGTATATACGAGAGCGCGTATTTGTTAGTTGATATAAAAACTTGTTTTATATTGTGTTGGCTTGTCTGTTGGGTAGTTTATGAATTCTGGTCGAATCGTGGGACGCCACGACGTCGATAAGAGTTTCTAAACGCTTAAACAGAGAAATACGACACAGTATTGTTTTAAAGAGGGTAAATGAAATAATTTTACCCAAATTTCTATTTTGATATAGAAGGAATAATTTTCTGAACTTATTATATTATATGGATGTGTTGATTGTTAGGATTATAATCCAATGAGATTATAAAATTGGAATGGGTAATTATAACCAAATAAAATCTGTATATGGATGAAATATATACAAATGGGATGAACTGGAATTAAATTCAAACCAAAATTGGAATTTAAATCCTGGGAAATTTGGAATTATTTTTCAAAGTATATTAAAATAATATAGCTTTGTTTTAGAAAGATTTGCAAGAAAATCATTTTAGATGAATTTTGAAATAATAAAGCACTGGACTCACTTCAGTGGCTGGGAAATAATTCTGATGATGACTGCAGCTTCATCAGTGTTCATTTTCGAGTTTCTAAGTGATGGATTGCTACCTTCGAAAGGTTTTGATGGAAATTTGTTTTGACAGAAAACAAGTGGTTTGTATATTCAAATGTTTTGAATTTGAGATGGAAATGAATATAGGTATATATGTATGTGATTTTAGAAGTGATTTGAAATCAAAAACCCGGGGATTTGAATTCTGGAATTAAAATTTAACTTCAAACAAGTTAAATAAATCAAGTGAATAAATTGATTTAGAATCAATTTGAATGCATGTGAATGAGAAACCAAATGTTTTGGTAGAACTAAAAGTTGTTGAATTATGAAGAGTTGAGTTTCAACAAGGAGATTTTTGAAAAGTTAATGGGATTATAGCATTTTCTTACCTTAGCAATTTCGAGGACGAAATTATTTTAAGGGGGGAAGAATGTAACGACCCGAAATTTTTATCGATTTATTTTAAATATTCAATATGGTTTTTAATATAGAGTTGGTAATATAAATAAATTTTTTATGTTATCGATTTAGAAATAAATTCTTGGATTTGTATAAATATACTAAATTATCGAAATACAAAATATAATTGAAATCGAAGTTAAAAACAGAATCAGAACAGTTTAGATGATCAATATATATATTTGAATATCGACGACAATGATAATAATGTATGGTTGGAGAATTTATTTGTTTTGAATTTAAAGCATATTATACCAATTTAATATGTCATTTTTTTAAATATGTTCGAATTAAATTATACGGTCGGTACGCTAAAATAGCGGTTCACGATTTTTAATTATGAACCCCGATTTATTTGATTAGTGGATAGGACTGAAATCAAATCAATATCTGTTTTAAAAGGGGGAAAAATCTCTTTAAGTCAAATCGAATTAAATTAAAATATATTTAAAATCGAAATCGAAACCTTCTATATTCTTTAAAGGATATGCTCTGTACTTAGGCCGACCAGAATTGTTCCATCACCCAGACTTAAGTTTTCTCGAGCTGAAAAATCTGCGTCTTCCTTCAATGGCAAACCAACAGTGATTTAACGGTCATGTACGATTGGTTCCTTCGCACATCTATTTATATTCGGCCTTCGATCCTCATTTCCTAAAAACCAATCGGCTGAATCCTTTTTGCCTTTTTATTCCTCTTCTACCATTTCTATTTCACGAGAGCAAATCGAAAAATTTTCCACTGAAGAAAAAATATACGAATCAAAAGCATCAGCTGCTTTTAATAAATTCCAACAATCGCGATTCCATTCCGCAGAACCAGCTCGAGCTCGAGCAAACTGGTGGAGCAAGCATCGCGATTGGAGTTCAATTTAGGGTTCGTTGAGGGTACAGTTGCTGGAACGGGGCGTCAACCTTGAGAGGGGGTGCAACGATGTCAGGGGAGGCCGTTAACTGGTAGGGGTGCGAGACGACGTACAAGAAGAGGGTGCGAATGGGATAGAGTGCGACGGTTTGGGGAAGGGCGTCAGTTATGTTATCGTGAATTCCTGGAGACTGTAAATGGGAAGGAGGGAGTCGGTTGTATTACATTGAGGCTCGGTGGTGACTGTAGGCTGTTTAAGGGATTAGGACTGTAGTTCTTGAACGTGGACTCACATGGACGAAATGGTGTGTGCTTGAGAAGTAGATGGGAGTCGTCCAGGAGGTGTTTGCTGAAATGTCAAAGTGGAGAACCATAGTTTTGGGAGTCATTCAGGAAGGTGGAGTTAATCGGCAAGTTGTGTCGCCGGTTAATCGGGATTCCAAGAAAATAAGGTATACACACCTTTCCGAAATTTAAATACATAAAAAGATTAATTCGTTATTTATTTCAAGATGTTTAGTTAACTAAAAATAGTTAATCAATAAATATAAATAAAATCATCGTAGGTGAGAAGTAAATTTATTCGAGAAGATTCGAGAAAAATTCGTTAGCCGCCAATGCTGAATTTAGATGGATATTCAACAAAGGAAAAATCGAGGTGAGTAAATCTCACTCACCTTTAAAATTATTTTTATTTCATTAAAAATAAATTGTTTGTTGCTTGTTGAATGCTTTCTGGTTGTTTTATATATATTAGTTATTTAGGCTATATATATATATTGGGTTGATTGATTGGTTGGATTCCCGCAGTCTCATTAGCGGATGCCCGCAGTTTCATAGCGGATGATTACCCTATACGCCCCACGCTACGATTAGTGGATGACCTTCTATACCGCGATATTCTGCCACGAAGCAGAATGGGTATTATTTATGTGCTAACATCTGTGGATGCAGGAAAACAGGTTGGTGGAATCCAACTGGATTCCTCAAAAATATATTATCTGTTTGTTTGTTGTTGGTTTGATTTCATATATTCATATATGATGTGAAAAAATAAAATGATTGAAAAGTGGGTGATTTGATTGTTTCAAATATCACTGGGCTAAATGTTAATTTATTTAAAATATCGTGGAAGGATATTTGAGATTTAAAAAGGAAAAAATTCTATTTTTAAATAGAATTTGAAATTTTAATGGAATAAAAATATAAACTTGTTTTTGAAAAATAAAACAAGTAGTTTCTTTTTAAACGAAGTTTATAAATAGTTCTTTTATAACGAAGTTATAAATGAAGTGGAAAGAATTATCATTTGATAATTCAGAAATAGAAGTGTGAAATTGGAATTTGAAATGGAATTTCAAATAGGATTTGAAATGGAATTTTTAAATATATAACTCAAATGGAATTTGAGTATAACATTTGAATAGTAGAATTAGAAAAGGAGTTTAAATATTTGAATTTTAAAAGGAGATTGAATATTAGAAATTCAAATAGAAGTTCAAATAGAATTTGAATAGACGAAATTAGAATGAAAAATAGAATTTGAATTCAAGGAATTAAAATAAAATTTGAATTCAAAGGAATTCGAATAAAGAAATTCAAATAGAGATTTGCATGTAGAATTTCAAAATAGAATTTGAAATAAACTTTGAAATAGGATTTTCAAAGTAGAATTGGAAATAGGATTTCAAATAGGATTTCAAAATAGGAAATTCAAATGGTTTTGAAATGGAATTTGGATTCAAGGGAATTCAAATGGATTTGAGTGAAGAAATTCAAATGGTGTAAAAAAAATAAGTTTGAATATTAGAATTCAAATGGTGTTGGAAATGAATTTGAATATTAGAATTCAAATGGAAATGGAAAATGAAATTTGAATATAAGAGATTCAAATTGAATTCAAATAGGATTTAATCTATGGGGTTTGAATATGAAAGTCAAATGGGTTTTAAACTATAGAATTTGAATGATAGAATTATAAAGGGGTTGAATATTTGAAATTTCAAAATAGAATTGAATCGGAGTTTGGATATTTGAAATTCAAATAGAATAAATATAGAATTTGAATTCGAAGAGAATTGAATAGGGAATTTGAATGTAGAATTCAAAAGGGAATTCAAATGGAATTTAAATTATAGAAATTGAATATAGCATTCAAACGGAATTTTAACTATGGGATTTAACTATATAATTCAAACAGAATTTGGAATATGGAATTTGAATATAGGATTCAATAGAAGTGAAATTTGAATTTGAATATAGAGTTCAAATAAAAGTGAAAATGAAGTTTGAGTGGAGTTGAATTCATTTTAAACGAAGTTTAACGTTTATATGTATAAATATAATTAAAACGAACTCGCCGCAGCGCTGCAGTTCGTAAAATAGCGATTCGAACTTCAATCGAGTATACAGAACCCAATTGAAGTCGGAATTCTTTGAAACAAGAAACGTCAGGACCGGTTTGATAATAGTTTTCTAATAAAGGAGAAAAATATGAATTTCGTCGTATAGATTCTGAGTTATGTCAAAATCAAATTTTCAGAAAAACAGCGCCAGAACTATTTAAAAACCATAACGGTTTATTTCATTTTATAAAAGGATTTTAAGCAAATAAAATCCGAATTTCTATTTAGAAAATCTCAGATTTGAGTTATAAAATATATGTGAACTCAGGTGGAGTAATGAATTGATTTTTGAAACAGAAATCAGATTTTTGATTATTGAATAGAATTAACTAATTCGAATAGTATTTAGTAAATGAGACGTTGAATTGATATTGGGCCTTAAATAAGTGAATTCGATTTGAAAATTTATATTCGAAATAGAAAAGAGAACTAGAATTGAAATTGAAATTCAATTTGGTTATGAACGAGTTAAATATTTTGTTTGAACATGCTATGTTCAACAAAGAAGTGAAATAGGCGAAATGACTAATTAAAGAATAAATGGGCGAAACTGAATTCAAATGATTAGATGGTATTGAATTGAATTGAAAACAGGTGAACATGTGGTAGACAGGTACATGATGAAGTATATGAAGATTTTAATTTGTGTGCCCAACAGAAAGGTACATGTTTAATTCGTATATGAGATTTTATGCGCCGTATCGGCAGGCCGCTTGGCTTTTTCCTTTTTCTTTTGATTGAGGAAGATACCGGGAAGCTATTTGAAATTTCCCGATGCTCCCGATACAGGGGAGGTTATGGCGAATTTTTCCGGGAATTTAAGGAGTTAGAATATTTTAAGAAATTTGACAATTAGAAATCTATATATCGATATATATATAGAATTCGATAAGGAAACGAAATCAAAAATTGAATATTGTAAACAAAAAGGGAAATCTATAAATTAGAAATAGAAAGCAAACTTTATACATATTTTAAGAAAAATGAACAATTGGATTGTATAGTGTGTTTATTCGAGGTAAGTGGTTTTGCCGTTTTGAAGTTGAGGATGTTTTCAGTTAAGGTCTGAGAGGTAATTTTACCCCAACTTGATTGATTTCATTTTTAATGGATAAATAGCAAAAATCCAGTCTCGAAGAGAAGTATTGAAAAAGAGTTAGTTGAATAAAATATTTTGGGTTGTTGTAACGATGTTTTACACAACATTCGTTTTAAACCCAAGTGATGGAATTTTGGAAATATAACAAGTAAATATTTCCTGAGTATAATTAAAATAGTCGGGATAGAGATAAATGATTGGAATTGTTTCCAATTGCAAATAGAGCTATTTTCTAATGTATAGGAAATAAAAGAAGTTGATATTGGGAAATGCTTTCCAAATAGCGTAAAGAGCCAATATGGTTATTGAAAATATTTGGTTAACAAATATTGATAGAGAAATTGGAGAAGTGATTTAATTAATGAATATTAATTAAAGAGCCCAGTGATTTGCTTGATATGTTTGGATGAACACTTGTTTTTATTCGATAGTTAAATCACAGACTATCGAAGTTTTTAACCATCGTTGTCAATATGGAGAGACCGGTTGGATTATTATCCGAAGAACCACTCCGTATCGGCATAAGCATTGCGAACCAAGTATGCTGAATGTATTGAAGACGGAATAAAGTGCAAGGACTCTTTCTATTGAATAGAAATAGTGCCTTCGGTTTCGTTCAATCCCAGAACGAACGTAAATGGACGAATGTCTGACAGAGTATTTCCAATGATCAAATGGGTTGGTCTGTATGAATATATATGGTTGCAACGGATTTATCCCTTAGCATAATATCCAGAATATGTGTGCAAACTCAACTAGTGATTAACGGATCTGACCATGTGGCATTCAAAGTGATTGTGCTATCAATGAATGGTAAGTATGCGTAGCCTCAGGCCTCAACAACCAGGAAAGGACAAAAATCGGGCAGGCAGCATGGCTATGTGGGTCGCACCCATTAGGATGTATAATCACCTATCTAGAGGTTCATTTAATTTCTTATTCTATTCGATGCTGTCTCAGTCGGGAGGCGGTTGCTGATCCCAACCGTTGGTGATATACATTCGATACACTCAAGCGAAATGAGTGGTCGGTCATGTGTGGGCCGGGTTGCAAGATGTTCTTATTGAACCCAGTGTATTCCTCTCTAGAGATACACTAGCGGAAGGTGGTTCCATACCTTGTCATATTGGAAATCCAATCTCCAATAAGCGCCATGCGGTTTTTGATTTTCTAATATTTATGTGGAGCGTGAGATGCAAGCGTTCTGCTATTTGGTTATTTACTTGAGGTAGACATTATTATAATATCACTAGATTTTCGTATCAAAGTGTTTGGGTTATAGTAAGGTAAAAACCGTCCGTGTTTATGTGTGGGCTGGTCTTACTATTACCTTTTCTTTTGAAAGGATTTTTAAAGTTAAACAAGTGGTTGGAGTTTACTCACACCAGTCCCATGACTGACCCAGAGTTTATTTTGTTTTGTTTTCCCTAAACTCTTGGGTGCCCAAATTTGTACGGGCAGTCAAGTAGTCGGGATTTCACAGATTCATTTGAAGGAGCTGGAAGCAGGAGGCTTCACCAGTTAGCTATAGACTATCATATATTCCGCTGTGAACCTTGTTTGTATCTGGAAACAGGTGTTTATAACTGTTCCAGAAATGACTGTTGTGCTCTGATGATGGTATGTATATAAAGTTACTGATTTGTATTTCAAAAGTTATGTTATATAATATATTTTATTCGTTCCGCTGTGAGTTGTGATCTTCGTTTTTCTTCTATTCTAATATTTCTTTCTTTCTATTTCTCATCCTCTAACTTCTTTCTAATAATGAGTCGTATTTCTGTGCAATTTGAGTTGGACATGTGGTGTTTTTAGTCAACTCAGATAGCACGGATTTGCGGGTCGGTTCAGTACCGCTCCAGGTTGCTCAACAGCTTTTCCACTTTCCTGAGGTAGGCGATAAGTCGAGGTCCCCGAGCCACAAACTCCTTTCGCACTTGGCAAACAACGATTTTGGAGTCGCAGAATATGTCCAACGTTTTTATTACGAGGTCTTTAGCAAGCTTCAACCCGGCAATCAGGGCTTCATATTCAGAGTCATTGTTAGTCGCTGAAAATTCTAATCGTAGAGCGTAATATAACGACCGTCCTTCAGGAGTGACTAAGACGATTGCAGCTCTGGACCTTCGGTCGTTCTTGGCTCCGTCTGTGTATAGCTTCCATGGATCTAATTTTAACTCATCTTCGGACTTGACCACTCTGTCATCGATTATTTCCTCCTCTGGGATTGTGAACTATGCTATAAAGTCTGCCAGAGCTTGCCCCCTGATCGACCTCCGTGGCTGAAAATTTAAATCAAACTGACTTAATTCAATATTCCACTGCAACACCTGCCTCAGAGGCTGGTCAGTGTATATGGTTATTGGGTGAGCTTGGAAATAGTGACGAAGTTTTCGGGAGGCGATTAGGAGGCTGTAAGCGAGCTTCTCAGTCTTTGGGTAGTTGCGTTCTGCCGCTGCCAATTTCTTGCTTACATAATATACCGGCCTTTGCACTTTGTCTTCTTCTCGAACCAAGGCTGTGCTAACAGCGTGAGCCGAAACTGCTAAGTAGACAAATAACTCTTCGTGATCCACTGGCTTTGACAAAATCAATGGTTTTTCTAGCAATTCCAATAAATTTCGAAAGGCCTCAACACAGTCCGGAGTCCACTCGAAGTTCTTCTTTCATTTTTTAATCAAATCAAAAAATGGGACGCATTTGTCCGTGGCTTTGGAGATAAACCTACTCAACGCGGCTACTTTCCCCGCAAGACTTTGGACATCTTTAATTCTCCTCGGTTCTTCAATGTTTCTTATCACTGCTATTTGGCTGGGATTGATTTCAATCCCTCGGGAGCTCACAATGAAGCCTAGAAACTTTCCCAATGCCACTCCAAATGAACATTTCAAAGGATTCAACTTCATCCGATACTTTCTCAGGATACCGAACATTTCTGCCAAGTCTTGCGTATGGCTGGAGGATTGTTTCGATTTGACAAGCATATCATCCACATAAACTTCCATAGTCTTCCCTATTTGATTATAAAACATCCTGTTCACCAAGCGTTGATAAGTGGCTCCAGCGTTTTTCAATCTGAACGGCATGACCACGTAACAATATAACACCAAATTTGTAATAAAGCTCGTGTGTTCTTGATCTGGCATGTGCATAGGAATTTGGTTGTACCCGGAATATGCGTCCATGAAAGAAAGAAGTTCATGTCCCGCTGTCGAATCTACAAGCTGGTCAATTCTGGGGAGCGGGAAACTATCATTCGGGCAAGCTTTGTTCAAATCTGAAAAATCAATGCAAGTCCGCCACTTTCCATTCAGCTTCTTTACTAAGACGGGATTCGATATCCAGTCGGGATATGTCGAATCTCTAATAAATCCGTTCTGTTTCAGCTTCTCCACTTCTTCTTTCAGAGCGGCTGACCTCTCTGGGCCCAGCATACGTCTCTTTTGCTTTACAGGCGGGTGTTTCGGGTTTACATTTAGTGAATGAATTATGATGGATGGCGATATCCCACACATGTCGGCGTGGGTCCAGGCAAACACGTCCAAGTTTGCCTTCAGGAAGTCAGTTAGTTCTTTGGCTCGACATGGATCCAACTGGGATCCAATCTTCAAAACTCTTGTTGGATCATCTTCATTAATGGGAATGTCCACTGTCGCTTCATTAGGAGTTGCATTTCTAGTATCTGGTTCCTCGTCTTTTCTGGGATCCAGGTCTTCAGGCGTTCCTTTGGGCAACTCCTTCGGGGCCGATCCCTCTAATTGCTACGCCGAGCCCTCCTTTGGAGGAGGCGAGGCGCCTTTACTCTCGATGTTAAGTCCCTTCATCAACATCTTTAATTCGGCAACATAGCAGGCCCGTCCGGAGACTTGATCTCCTCTCACCACTCCAGTTCCGGCTTCAGTTGGGAACTTAAGCAATAAACACCAAGGGGCGATGCAAGCCCTGAACTCAGCAAGGGCAGGCCTTCCCAAAAATGCATTATAAGGCGAATCTACGTCCAACACTACGAACTGAAGCATCCGTACTCTTCGGCGTTCTCCTTGCCCCAAGGTTACGGGCAATTCTATGTACCCCATTGGAGCTGTCGATGCTCCGTTGAAGCCTCGGATCCAACCTTCGCATGGCTTCAAATCTTCAGATTCAAGCTTCATCTGATCGAATGACTTTTTAAATAAAATATTAACAGAGCTTCCATTGTCTACTAACACCTTATGAACCAATGCCAGCCCAATGGTGGTGGTAATGACCAACGGATCGTCGGTGGGTGACTGGATCCTGGTATTATCTCTGCTACGGAATACCACGTCGTCAAACATTGTCTTCTATTGCTTTATGGGGGTGATATCTTCCAAATCATCACATTCATCCACATCTACGTGCTTAGCTGCATTTACATATTGATCCATTGCTCTAAAACTGTGGATCGCTGGGTGGGGTCCACCCACTATGGAGTTGATAACAGTTCCCTTGCCTTTCTGCTGCACTGTAGGCTTGGGAGCAGATTGGATCTGTTTTGGAGCCTGTTCTCCTTGCCCCCTGTCTCTCGGGGCAACCTTATATTCTTCCAATTTCCCTTCGCGTAGCAGCTTCTCAATCACGTCTCTCAAATGCCGACATTCATTGGTTGAATGCCCATGAGTCCCATGAAACAAACAAAACTTTCCAGTTGCCATTTCTTTCTCCATTGAGTCTCGAGGTGGCGGTCTTTTATATTGCAAAACATTGTATGTATCTAAGTAAATGTTCTCCAGAGTGTCGTTCAACGGTGTATAATTCTCATAAGTCTGGAACCGGGGTCTTTTGTTAGGATCACTTCCTCTATTCCTATTTCTTCTGTTACCATTCGCGTTACGGTTGTTGTTGTTGCCCCCGTTTCCATTATTGTCGTTTCCACTCTTGTTTCCCACATTCACCTCAACTTTTCCGGAACTTTCTCCAGACTGCTTCACGGCGACATTACTCTGAACATTTTCTTTTGAAGCCGCTCCAGACTTTCTCTTTCGGTTTGCCCTTGCCTCCTCTCGTCTTAACTGAATATCGGTCTTTTCGTAGAATAACTCTCTCGTGGGAGGTGGCTTCCCAGAAAGATAATCTCCAAACTCGGAATCAGGATCGACTCCTTCCATCAAACCATCAAGATGGTGGGCTTATGCGGGTCACTGACTTCTGTCACAGCCAAGTTAAAATGGTCGAGATATGACCTCAAAGACTCTCCCGGCGCCTGCTTAATTCTTGATAATTCAATAACACTCTTAGACTTTCGAGTATGGAGTCGGAACTGATTCATAAAACGTTCGCTTAATTCCCTATAATTCGATATCGACCGAGGGGGAAGTCGGGTAAACCATAGCAGCGCCACATCTTCTAAATAGATCGGGAAGGCTTTACACTTCACTGCGTCAGGGGCGGCAGCAGCATTCATGAGCCATGAGTATCGCATCAAATGTTGTCCTGGATCGGTTCTCCCATTATACTTATCCATCTGCGGCAGGTTAAAACGTCGGGGAAACTAAAAGTTGAGGATGTCGTCAGTGAAAGGAGTATGGCTTCGCTCAATGCCATAATCTTCATTGGTGTAGTTCTGGCTTTCGTACATAATCTGGCGTACCATTGCCCATACGTCAGCATTAGTCAGGGGCCGTTCAGGTTCCCTGGCCCTGGTATCCGGGTTCCTTCTGGGCTCTTGTTCAGGAGACGCCCTCCTTCTGATGTTTGGGTTTCCTCTGGGATCTTGCTCAGGGGACGCCCTTCTTCTTTGAGCTGCTTCTACTCTGCTTCGTTCCCTACGCTCTCGGTCGATCTCGGGAGGAAGGGGCTGGAGCATCTGCCCCTGAGCTGGATTGGTAAGGTTAGGGTCTCTAGGTAATACATGGGATCCCTGCATCGGTAACAACATAGGCTCTCTCAAGCTTGGATCATTAGGTCCTAGTACTCGTGCAGCATCCTCGCGGGACCCCAAAGATCCGAACGTCAGCTGCTCCAAATTCTGAGGTCGTTCGAGCGGCCTTCTTTTACGGGGCCGTTCTTCCTCGGAAGAAGAAGACTGATCCATTGGTGTGTGACGAACCGGGGATGGGGTTCTCTGTCTACGGAGTTCACTAATTTCCCTGCTCATGAGTCTCATGTTTTCTTGCATCATGAGATTGGTGCGCTTGTGGATTTTCATAGCCTCCCTAGTGCTCTCAAGCATGTCAAGTAGGCGCGAGAAATCTCCTTGAGTAATAGGCGCAGATGGATTGACCTGATCATTGACCCTGGTGGCTGGAAGCGGAGCATTTGGAGGGGCTCGAGTAGAGGTTCCAACATCACCAAGCAACGGGTCGGATCGGAGCTGGGCAATCAGGTCGGGTCGGAGCTGAGAGGCTTGTTCGGGTCGGAGCTGGGAAATCAGGTCGGGTCGGTGTAGCGCGATCAGTTCGGGTCGGTTCAGGTTGGAGGAGTGCACTGTTTCAGATTCTCCTACCCGGATCGGATCGGAGCTCTCCCCTTGAGTGCGGTTCGGATTTCCTGTATCAGTCCGTTCCACTGCCGAGCTCTGCCCACGAGACCTTGTCACAACCGCATTTTGCTGATCTTCACCAACTCCGTTCCCTCGACTGGTTTGAACTTCCTTGCCTTTTCCTTTGGCCATAGTTCTTCAACAACAAATCAACAAATATTCAAGAGCGTCGAACTTGAGGATTAACTTCTTTGAACTCAACGGTCCAAAAAGTAGAACGATAATCCCGAAAAACAGAGAATTTAGATGATTCTCAGTGAAAGCACCAAAATGTTAGACCAAAAAGTGGTTTTAACACCCAAATTGACTGAAATCAGAATAAAATAAGATCAAAAGTAAAATGGAGACACAAAATTTATAGTGGTTCGGCGTTGAAAAGCCTACGTCCACTTATCAATCACTATTCTCGATGATATAGTTGCAATTACAAAGAGATATTCACTCAATTTCACTCACAACTCACGTACATTCACTCAATTGTCTCAAAACAAAAGTTGAAAGATGATTTGGATTATCTGGGAGTGATGGAATTTGGTTTATGACAGTGTTTGAACTCTCAAAGTGCCAAAAAGAATATCCCTTTAATTGTCTCTAGGCGAGGTATTTATAGGTGAAAATTTGCTTAGAATCCGATCTGGGTCGGAGCCACGTGTCTTCCATCCCATCGTCCTCGGGTTCGGATGGACTCCAGTGCTGACAGCGCATCAGAATAGAGATTATCGTGGGTAGGAACTGGTCATAACCGCTCCTAATCTTCAGGCGATCGTGGGGGGGAAATAACGTGGGTTATGGGTTCAGTTCGGAGGAGCCTGCAGAGGGGGTTCAGATCGGGGCATCCGATCCGACCCGAATTAAATTTAGCTCTGCTCCGTTTCGACCTAGTAGTAGCCCTCCGATCCGACTGGTAGTAGGTAGCTCTCCGATCCGAATAGCAGCGTCTCTTCGATCCGATCCGCTATGATGCTTTCTAAGTTCTTCAACGCTTTACATCTCGACTTTGTGTTGCTCAGTTCACAAAGTGGGCTAACATTAATTAAAGGCTCCATGATTGTTGATATGTTGAATGAACACTTGTTTTTCTTCGATAGTTAAATCATCGACTATCGAAACACTTGTTTTTATTCGATAGTTAAATCACAGACTATCGAAGTTTTGACCATCGTTGTCAATATGGAGAGACCGGTTGGATTATTATCCGAAGAACCACTCCATATTGGCAGTAGCGTGCGAATTAGATTATATAAAGAAAATCAAAGACGGAGTAGAGTGCAAGGACTTTTTCTATTAATAGAAATAGTGCCTTCAGTTCATCCTGTTCCTAGGTGACTTGTATGGATGAATGTCTGATAGAGTATTTCCAGAAAGGTCACGTACATTGACTTCTTCAACCATACCAAGAGTGGAAGCAGAAAAGGAAACTTCTTTCGCTAACAGTAATGTACTGTTGTAGACATCAATTAGTGATTTTCGATGGATCTGACGATGTGACATTCGAAGTGAATCTGGTGTGATGATAAAACGTAGCTTCTAGCCTCATCAACCGGTAAATGACAGAAATCGGGCAGGCAGCATGGCTATGTAGGTCGCACCTATTAGGGTGTAGAATCACCTGATCTAGAGTTTCATTTATTTCTAAAAATCTATTGTCGATGCTGTCCCATTCGGGAAACGTTTGCTGATCCCAACCGTTGGTGATATACATTCGGTACACTCAAGCCAAATGAGTGGTCGGTCATGTGTGGCTGAGTTGCAAGATGTTCTTGTTGAACTAGGTGGTTCCATACCTTGTCATAATTGGAAACCAAATACCCAATACGTGCTTGCGGTTTTGATTGTATATTATATATGTGGAACGTGAGATGCAAATGTTCCACTATATTGTTATTTACTTGATTTAGACATTATTATAATATCAAAGGAGTTTTGACATAAAAGATCATCGTTCCTTTCAAAAGGGACTTTGAAAGTTAAATCAAGTGTTTGGATTCTCATAAGGGAAAAACCCGTTCCGTGTTACGGCGTGGTCTTATGAGATATCATTTAGTTTTCTGAAACTGTTTTAAACTGTTTACTCATACCAGTCCCATGACTGACCCGGAGTTTATTTTGTGTTGTTCTACCTAAACTCTTGGGTGCCTAAATTTGTACGGGTAGTCAAGTAGTTCAGGATTTTTCAGATCTATCTAAAGGAGCTTGGAGCAGGAGGCTTCAGCGTTAGTTATATAGAGTTTTGTTCCGCTATGTTGTAAGTGTTGTACTCTGATAATTGTATATTATACAGTTAAGATTTTGTATTTCAAAGATATGATATATTATATTTTGTTCCGCTGCGATGTGAGATTCTGTGTTGTTATTTCTGTTCTTCTTCTACCTCATTCTTCTAAAAAAAAAACGTTTCGTATTTTCGTGATATTTGGGTTGGACGTATGATGTATATAGTCAACTCTGATGTTGCGGAAATCCGGGTCATTACAGAAATATTAGAATAGAAGAAGAACTAACACAACACAGAGTCTCACATCGCAGCGGAACAAAATATAATACATAAATAAATCTTTATTGAGAGCTTTTAAAAATACTTACAATATCAGAGTACGTCACTCATTCAGACAGTTATAATAGTCTGTCCTCATATACAACACATAACGAAATAGTAGTTATGTAATATCATACGTCTGAAATCTTCCAGCTCGTCTCTTCACTGCATTCGACACAACCCAGTCTAACCCGAGCATTTACAAAACACCGGGTCAGTCTGGTGAACCTGAGTGAGAAAATCACACTAAGTTTTAAGGGGAATCATCCAACTTGATTTTAAAGTTCCAAAATTTTCTCGAAAGAAAAGGACAATCGTAAGACCAAATCTACACATAAATACAGACATTTTTTACCTTACGAAAACCCAAAACATTTATCGAAATCAATATCTTTTTCTGATATTATAATAGTGTCTAAATACAAGTAGATATCAATCTAGAGGAACGCTTGCATCTCATGCTCCATATATATAGTATACAATCAAAACTGCGAGAACTTATTGGAGACTGGATTCCGACTATGACATGGTATGGAACCACCTGCCGATGGTGTATCTCTAGAGGGGAATACTCTGGATTCAACAAGAACGTCTTACAACCCGGCCCACATATGACCGACCACTCATTTCACTTGAGTGTATCGAATGTATATCACCAACGGTTGGGCTTAAACCGCCGTTTCCCAAAAAGGGACATCATCGAAATAGATTTAAAGAAGCAAAAGGAATTTCTCTAGATAGGTGATTATACACCCTAATGGGAGCGACCCACATAACCATGCTGCCTGCCCGATTTTTGTCATTTCCCGGTTGATGAGGCTTAAGGTTGGAATTTCTTTTCTGAAACATCTGGTCACTATTCACATTGAATGCCACATCATCAGATCCGCTAGATATCACTAATTGACGTCCACAAAAATACTCAGTTATTTGGCTAGAGAAAACCATTTCTCCGCCATCAACTATGGTACGTTTGAAGAAATCATCATACCCGATCCATTTGGAAATACTTTGTCAGACATCTGTCCATACCAGTCATCCAGGAACAGGATGAACCGAAGGCACCCTCCTACAACATCCAAGGAATCACCCTATAGATTAGTAGCGAGTAGTCCTTGCAATCCGTAGATTCCAACCACAACAGAATCACTGCCGAAATATCTCTGGCCGCTAAACCAGAGAAATTCAATAAGTGGTTCTTCCGCTTATAAAGATCGACAGTCTTCAATGCTCCATCTCTATCATCTTCCGTTATCTTTATGTGTTGTTGGTCGGAATGGTTTTCGAATATAAATTCGATCCCAGTCTTTCCGTACTAACAATCGTATTGGACAAATTTGATAGTCGGCGATTTAACTATCGAAATAAACAGTGATTCAATCATGAACATTCAATGAGTTCACTGGTTCAGTATTCAACATCAATTGGCCTTTTAAATTAAATCAAATGTAATAATTTAAAACTCTTAAATATTTTGATATTACGAATATAGCTTTTCACTTCTTATTTACCATAATATTTTTCTTTAAACAAATTCATTTTTATATTTCCAGTTTCCTATTTTCACTTTCAAAACATTAGCCACAATACTGTCTAATATGGGGAAAATCAATTCAACTTATGTATTCGTAAAAATAACATTACGACATATCTTTTATTCATTTTTTGGAAACAATGATCCATGCTTATTCTTATAAAATAGAACTCGACTTTACGTTTCCCTTTTGATCTCGCGAATATCGCTAAATTTCACGAAATCCCCTTTTTATTTCCCTTGTACCTTGGAATCCTCATATATATATTTTCAAAAATTTTAACATAAATGTTGCGTTATTATTTCCCTAATGCAATAATAAATTATACTAACCTTTTTTACCATTACCAACTAATATCATCTACAGATAATCCTGATGTTGTTCAAGTTGGGGTATTTTAATTACCTCTCAGACTTTGATCGACAATATTCATACCTTAAGGTTGATACAAGTTGTAATCCAAAACCAATATTTCATTCTAATGGCCATTCAAATTTCAATTAACTATTTCATTCAAAATACAGTTTCATACGACCTTCTTACCTTTGGAAATTTTCTTGCTCGGATATAACCATTATTTCTTAATTAAATAATTAAGTAATTATTTATAAACACCACTTTTAACCTTTACCTTTTTAAACAATTTCATTTCATAATTCAGATTTTCTTACAAAATCCGATGACCTACTTCCTTTACCAAATTCAGTTTCACCAATTCCTTTTATAAACCTTTCTCCCTTTTCCCGCTTTGAAACTCTTATCTCAATTCCCCACCTTTACTTGATCACATTATTAAGTAACACTGATTTAGAATTAACGATATAATGCCTCATCGCTTTCATAATCCTTTTTTTTAAAATCAATTCTGGTTTAGTCTAAACCCTTTCTATTCTCAATTCCCTTTTACTTGATTCAAATATTGAGTCAATCTAATTTAAGTTATCATGGTTGCTTAAATTCCTTTTATAACTTTGTTATACAAATTAGGGTTTTAACTATAAAAGCCTTTCATAAACTCCTTTCACCCTTAAATTTGATTTCATTTCACACTCTATTACTTTTTAAATGAATTTCAATTAAAAAATAATTTTCTAAATTATTATTAATCAGGATAATAATTTACTTTGATCATTAACTACTGAAAAGTAGTTAATTCCTTTATAACTAAATTAAATAGTAAAAATCCTTTTTAAAACTTTATTTAAATTTAAAAAATATTCATTAAACTATTTTATTGGATTAATTCATTACAAACTAAATTTATAATTTATTCTAGTCAAAATGGTCAATTTAGTCAACTCTAAACACAGTTATCTCGTTAACCGATTTTAGTTAGTTCCATTTTTAAATTAATTAATAATGTAATTAATTTAAATAATTCCAATTAATTGTTTCCTAACAAAATAATATCCAAATTAACCGTTAGACTAATTTCTCTTCACTTGTTTATAAATTTGATTAACACTAGAAATTTCCTAATAAAATCAATTAATGATTAATTATAAGTTTAAATAATAATATATAAATAATAAATATTTATTTCCTTTTAAAAAAACCTTTATTCAAAATAAAATATATTTCAAAATCTATCTCTAGTTATAAAATAAATTTTATAACTTCAGTCCTATCGATCCACCTAACGGTAAATCAATGTAAAACAAAACTATTTATTCTTTAGCCATATTCGGCCCAATATTCTAACAATATTGCCTATTGGTTAAAACAAAACATAGGTTAAATTTTAAGTCAATGATCACTAATCAAATCAATCACCCAATCATGACAGTTGATATATATGATAATATGAAAATAATTAATATATTTGAGAAATCCCATTGGATCCCTCCAACCTATTCTTCCCTGTATTCAAATGGTTATCCCAAATCAAGTCAATCAATTAAATTTAAATGTTAATGTCTATTACAGCAAATAACGACTATATAATATCAACTAATCAAACAAACAATTCAGAAAAATCAAACAGTTAAACAAGTTTATTTTATAAACATGACCAACAAGGTAAATTACCTCTATTTGATCCAATCGTTAAAATAATGATTTGGTATTTGACTAAAATTAAACGACAGTTTAATTTCGTCAGTAAAATCAACAAATAAATATAAACTAGTGAACAGTCAATCATTAACAACTAGAGAACACAAAATAAAAACCCAATTTATATAAAATATAAATGAGAAGAACTGTGTGAGTTTAACCCACCTTGTTTTCCGTCTGTCACTTAAGTGGTTTGGTTTTCTAGTTAAATTAAAAGGTGTTTAATTTAACGAAAAGTTCTCACTGTTTCCAGCTTTGTCCAAGGCAGTTCCAAAACGTAGCATTCACTGCTACGGTCCCAATGAAGTTTATTTCATTAATTTCTGTTAAGACAAGCAATAATTATACAATAATATAGGTATACCGTTTTCAATTGATAAATTAACTTCTAATCAAAACTTCAATTGCCTGATCTGATTAATTTGGGTTAAATGAATTCAGGTCGTTCTCCTCTCTTTCTCATTCCCATATATTTATTCCCTTTTTTGCACCAGTCATAAGAAAGATGGATAAAAATGTTTAATTGGTTAAATTCCATTAACTATAAATTACTTATAATTATAAATTTAAAGTCAATCAAAACACTGGTATATGGTTTGCAAGTCATTGTTTCTGCTCTCGTCCATATTTGCAAAACACCCTGCTTTTCCAATCAAGGACTACGTACATACCCTGGGTTTGTTCCAAATCATAATTTGAGCTAAATAGTTCACCCTTCATTAATAAATTATATAAACTAATTATTGTTTAACCTAAGATAGGCCGACCCCTTATTAAAGTATTAATATTCTTCTTCACGTGTTCGCATGCTTCAGAAATTCCAAAAGCCTGCAAAACCAATGCTTTAGTTAATACGAGTTTTAAATATGAATATATTCTATATTTAACTACCGTTAACTAATTTATAAAACTAATTACATGATGTTTATACGGTCTGAACAGCTTCTATCTCTTTCCTTGTGTTTTTCACGCATACTATTTCTACTCGTTTCATCCAACTTTGTTCATTTGTTCCACATGGTCGTCCTTACTCCTTTATACTAGTTTGCTCCAGGCTCAGGCACCAACGAAAATCCGCACCCTACAATATACGGTTTATAAAATTTATTAACTAATTATCTAATTAAATTATAAGTAAACAAATTAAGCTTCACCAAGTAACGGTTTCAGCATATTCCTCTTCGCATCGTTCTCATACCAGTATACTTCAGCGTCTTATGGTCCTCATGCAACACTGCATGATCAACAAGATCCACCGCCGCTGCCAATGCCACTGATGTGCCACTTCGCCGTCGACTCCTTGACGAACCGCCTGTCTCCCCCGGCTCACCACTGTCATCCTCTGTGTCATCTCCATTTCTGTCGCCACTACCTTCTGATCACCTTGAGCGCTATCTAACAGCGACAATATTGCATCCGCTAACCACCTCGTGACCGGAGTACCTCCTCCTCCCGAGTGCGATCTGACCTTGCCGGAGCATGAGACTTCGCTTCCTCAAACAACGAACCCAACCAGTTAAAAAGTCCGAAAAAAGAAAAGAAAAAAATAGTACTTCGAGTTCGCACGAGGGTAGGTGAGGAGTTTGAATACCAATTAGTGAAGAGGGGTCTGATGTGTAAAGGGGAGAAAGATCGGAGAAATGGCGCAGTCATTTTATACAAAGGAAACAACCGAAAAGAAAACGAAAGGGGTATGATTTATATAGGGATAAGGAGCCGTGGTAACCATGTTTTCGCAAGGAACACGGTAAGATAGTTTGGGTGCCAAGAAATAAAACAACGTGCATCGCAAGGGATTTCCTGTTTTGGTGCGCAAGGTAAAAGAAATGGTTTTGTATGAAACATGTAACGACCCAAGGATTTTCGGCCCCGAAAATCGACATAAATACCTTTACCGTAACTCATGCCGTCCTTCCAAACATCGAAAACACTGGAACATTATTAGAAAGTATTTAGAGGTTGGGATAAGAAAGAAAGAAATATAAGAATAGAAGAAGAAGAAGAAACAACACAACACAGAGTCTCACATCGCAGTAGAACAAAATATAATACAGAAATAAATTTTTATTGAGAGCTTTAAAAATACATCTAATATCAGAGTACATCACACAATGGGACAGTTATAATCACCTTTTCCGATATGCAACACACAGCGGAATAGTAGCTGTATAATATCATATGTCTGAACATCTCCAGCTCGTCTCTGGACTTCACAGCATTCGATAACCTGAACCTGTACATTCCGGGCTAACCCGAGCATTTACAAAACACCGGGTCAGTCTGGTGAACCAGAGTGAGATAAACTCGCACAGAATCAAGGGAGATCATCCAACTTGATTTAAAAGTTAAAATCCTTTCAAAAGTAAAAGATAATCATAAGACCAAGTCCACACATAAATACGGACGGTTTTTACCTTACGATGACCCAAAACATTTTTGAAATCAATATCTTTTATGATATTATAATAGTGTCTAAATACAAGTAGATATCAATCTAGCGGAACGCTTGCATCTCACGCTCCACATATATAGTATACAATCAAAATCGCGGGCACTTATTGAAGATTAGGTTCCGACTTTGACAAGGTATGGGACTACCTGCCGATAGTGTATCTCTAGAGGCAAATACACTGGGTTCAACAAGCCGACCACTCATTTCGCTTGAGTGTATCGAATGTATGTCACCAACGGTTGGGTGCGACCCACCGTTTCGCGAAAAGGGACAGCATCGAAATTGATTAAAGAAGCAAATGAAATTTCTCTAGATAGGTGATTATACACCCTAATGGGAACGACCCACATAGGCATGCTGTCTGCTCGATTTTTGTCATTCCCAGTTGATGAGGCTTGAGGTTTAGATTAACTTTTGAACATCTGGTCATCATTCACTTTGAATGCCACATCGTTAGATCCACCAGATATCACTAATTGACGTCTACAAAAATACTCTAGTTGGAAGCTAAGAGAACGACAATTCTCCGCCGATAACTATAGCACGTTTGAAGAAAACCAACGTACATGGTCCTTTCTGAAATACTCTGTCAAGCATCCGTCCATACAAGTCATCCAGGAACAGGATGAACCGAAGGTACTCTCCTACCACATCCCATATAGGAATCACCCCATGGATCAGTAGCGAGAAGTCCTTGCAACACGTAGATTCCAACCACGACAGAATCACAGCTTATCTCTACTTGCCAGGTAGAGAATATTAGTGGTTCTTCCGTTTATGAAAATCCACAGTCTTCAGTGCTCCATCTCGGTCATCTTTTGATATCTTCACGTATTCGTTGGTCGGAATGGTTTTCAAATATAAGTTCGATCCCGGTCTTTCCGTACCAACAATCGTATTGGACAGATTTGATAGTCAGTGGTTTAACTATCAAAATATACAGTGATTCAATCATGACAATCCAATGAGTTCATCGGTTCAGTATTCAGCATCACTTGGCCTTTTAACTAAAACAACTGATTCACTTCTGTTTAATTAAAACTTCTAACTCTTTTAATATTTAAAAATACGATATTTGAATCCTTATATGCTAATGCCCTTTAAATCATTTCATTATAATACTTAGTAAAATAACTTATAACCGTATACAATTTCCACTTAATTCACCTTTCAAAACACTTGTTACATTATTCTTTATTATTTAAACTTGGGAAATCCACTTAACTTATTATTTGTAAATAACATTACGTAACAGCTCTTATTCTATTCATGAAACAATAAATAAAATGTATTTGTATAGAATAAAACTAAACTTTACATTTCCTTTACTTCGGATCTCTCGTAATGTATTTTCTAAATTCCACCCAACGTTGCATTATTACACCAATGGAAATAATGAACTATCACTAACTCCTTTTACGATTACCAACTAATATCATCTTCAGATAATCCTGATGTTGTTCAAGTTGGGGTATTTTAATTACCTCTCAGACCTTGATCAACAACATTCTTATCCTTAGATAAATATAAGTTGTAATCAAACCAATATTCTCTTCCAGTCTTTAAACAAATTCCAATATAAATTGGATTTGGTTATACAATCCTACGACCCACTGCTTTACCCAAATTCACATTTACCAATCTCCTTTCAAATCTATTCGATCCTTTCCCACTTTGGAAATCTTATTTAAAATTTGCCTTTTCTACTTGATCTCATTTTCAAGTAACGCTAATTTAAAATTAACGCTTTACCACCTCACCTCTTTCATAACTATGGTATATTATAAACCTTTATCTTAAACTCCTCTAACTTAATCCAATAATTAAGTAGCATTTAAATTTAAGTTATCGTCTTCACTTGAAATTCTCTTTTTAACTTTATTATAAAAATTCGGGTTTTAAATATAAAACCCGTTCATAACTCCTTTCACCATTCCATTGGATTTCATTTCACATTCGATTGCTTTTTAAATGAATTCCCATTAAAAAATATTTTTCTAAATTATTATTAATCAAAATAATAATTTACTTTGATCATTAACTACTCAAGTGGTTAATCTCTTTATTAACCAAAATAAATAGTAAATTTCTTTTAAAACTTCATTAATTTAAACAAATATTATTTAAACTATTTTATTTGATTAATTCAAATAAAACTAATTTAATAATCAATTCTAGATAAAACATCCCACTTAGTTGCTCAAAATACGGTTATCTCGTTAACTGATTCCAATTCGTTTCCCTTTATATTAATTAATAATATAATTAATTTAAATAATTTCCTTTTAATTGTTTCTTAACAAAACAATTATCCAAAATTTACCATTCGATTTATTTCTTATTCTCGTACTTATAAATCTGATTAATATCAGAATTGGCTTTATAAAATCAATTAATAATAAATCAAAGTCTTGATAAAATATTTATTTATTTCCCTTTAATAACTTTTATTCAAAATAATATATTTCAAAATCTAACTCCAACTATAAAATAAATTTTATAACTTCATCTCTACCGACTCACCTGATGGTGAATCAATATTTATAAAACGATTGATTTTGTAGGCCATACGCTGCCAATTACTCAACCAATACCGTCCATTGGTTTAAACAAAATAAATTGTTGAATATTTAGTCAATAATCAACAATCAAATCAATCACCCCATCAGATCAGTTTATATACGATAATATGAAAATAAATAAATAATATATTTGAGGGATCCGTTCGGGTCCCTCTAACATGTTCTTCCCTGAAATCACAACGGTTATCTCAAATCAGATCATTTCAATTTCATTTAACTGAAATAAATAATGACCATTTAACATCAACCAATTCACAAGCAATTCAAACAATTCAAATAATTTTAGCACGTTTATTTTATAAACGTGACCAACAAGGTAAGTTACCTTTATTAGAACCAATCGTTAAAATAACGATTTGGTATTTCACTGAAATTAAATGACAGTTTGTTTTCATTAGTTAAATCAGCAAATAAATGTATAACTAGCAAACAGTCAACCATCAGCAATCAAAGCACACAAAATAAAAACCTAATTTATATAAAATATAAATGGGAATAACTGAGTGAGTTTAACTCATCTTGATCTGATTCTGTTGTTTAACCGGCTTGTTTCAGTTAAATTAAATTAGTGTTTAATTTAACTGAAAAATCTAGTTGATTCCAATTCCGTTCGGCACTATCTAAAATGCTCTGTCCGTTGATAGGATTCCAGAATGTAGTATTTCCTAATACTGTCCCAACATAATTTGTTTCATCAAATTCTGATATTAGAAAGAAAAGTTATTGGTTATCTAATATACGATTATAATTAATATAACTATATTTCTAAATCAATTTGTTAATGAATTAATTACTTTCTATTTCAAAGAGCTGACATCAGGAAAGTAATTATCGAGCTGGACTTCGTTCTTCTGTTCACTGCGTTCAACGCTTCCATTTGGAATCCCTGTACCAATTAAATTAAAGCATTAACCCCTTAACTGCAAATTATTTTACTAATTGCTTGTTTAGATTATACGGTTTAAAAATCTACAAGACCTTACATTCAGCACTATTTCAAATGGTCATATCCCTTCCTTTTGGTGTCTTCATTCGATTATGCTGACCTTTCTCGTGTTTTAGAATTTGGAATTAAATAAATGATTTAACATTGATCTCGAATTAGCGTTAAATAAATTACCATAAATAATATACTCATTACACTTTGAATTTAATAAGGGAGGACAATCCTTTAATCTCCCCAGGATTTCCTTATGTTCGTTCGTTCCAGCTATTTGCTCCACTGTTCACATTCGCGAAGACCACCCTGTCGCTGCAACCCCGAAACACACGTTGCTCCCTCCTTCAGACCTCCGGCGCACATCAAAAACCGCCCAATCAAGCGCCTCAACCTCGACGTCCGCCACCCCAAGGCTTACACAAGTCGATGATCCCATCCGCCCCCAAAACCATTTGAACTCCACTGTCTTTATACAGAGATTTCGACCATCGTCGGCCCATAGAATCGATCACCAATGGTAGAAACAAAGATCTATATGAGATGAACATTTTCTTAATTGTATAATTTATGGAATACTATTCGAATTGGAAGGAAATGGTGAAAGAGGATTGGGTATTCTGGCTCGTTGATATTGGAAGAGTGGCGGCGCTCCTCTGTTGACTGCAAGTTTCACTTTGACCAAAATTTAGGTTATAACGTGTTGGTATATATATATATATATATAGAGCATCCATTTAATAAAATATATATTTTGAAACTTCACCGTAAAGTAATTGATAAAAATCACCACAAACGATTTCTGTTTTCTAATAAAAATGCTAATCCTAGTATAGAAAAGTATTCCGGACCCAATGGGACAAGTTTCGTCGAATTCCGATATCGTTTGAAAAAAATTTCCTTTATAAAACCAGAAATAAACACACATTTAAATTTTCCACGATCACTACATAAACCAGATCAACTTGAAACTTTGAAATCCTACAATAATTTGTTGATACGAACCCGACGGCACTAGTTTAGTCGCATTTTGAGACTGTTTTCCCGGTATGTTATTTTTTATGCGCACCGCAATGCCCTTTTGGACACCAAATTAACCAGTCTCCAATAATAACAACTATACACCTATCGTGACTCTAATCGTCGATACGAATTCAACGGAACTGGTTTCGTGGCTTAATTCAATCGTCTGCTCAAGTTACATACAAAAACCTCTTTATTAAATTAAATAAATTTAATTACACGCTATAGAAAATAATTTGTCGTTTACGGCTACCGTGGCCACATACGACATCGATTTGCCATGCAATTTAATACCATAAAATAATTTAACGTTATGGTCCCAATGAAACTGATTTCATCGAAAACTGAGTCTGTTTGCAAAATGGCCATTTTAAAGGCCTATAACTTAAATAACGATTTCCGTAGCGATTATTTCAAATTTTGATTTGGCCATAACTATCGAATTATAATACGAAATCTGGATTTTTCTCTTTCATATGAATATTATAATCAATACGACTCCAACATTTATTGTTTCACGGAAATCCGACTTATATCAGATCCTGTATTCTCAGTTGAAGTTCAAAACCAAATATTACGAACTACTGCGCTAATTCGAGCTCGTTTTATATTATAAATAAAATTAACGTTAAAAATTCGTTTTAAGAACGAATTCAATATTAAAATCTATTAATATTCCAAATATAATATTTAAAATAATAAATTAAATTAAATATTTGGCTGCCAAAAATACGGGACGTTACATTCTTCCCCCCTTAAAATAATTTCGTCCTCGAAATTGCTAAGGTAAGAAAGAACGTTACAAACCCATTAATTTCCAAACCTTATTTATCTTAAATCGAAAACCAATTCGTTATCGTAAATAAATACTTTCAAAAATATCGAAAATTTTCTAACACTTTAAATTCTCAAAAAAATTCGGCATAGTCTCCCCTTCACGGAGTGACATTTGCGATATCGCAGGAACAAATAATATATATTCATCGACCCACACGGTCGGAAAACAAGAACCAAAACCCAAAATTTATATTTTCGCGTAGGCTTACCTTTACGGGAGCTATTGAGCATATCTGCTCAACGTATATGCGATTTACCCAACCAATATCAATTTGCCTAGCCATCTGGCACCTGTACTCAACTCAATTCACATATCAGTAATAAACATGTGAAATTCTGAGATAATATTTCACTACTCAACAAGTATAACATTCCAATTCCAAAATCAACCAGATAGCACCAATTCATTATCACATACAGGGATAAATCATAAATTCCAATTCATATGTGTATCCATTCCAGTTTAATTATACCGGAAATTATTTTCCATTTTTAAAATTCATTTAGCTCCGTTATATTGTTGATTATTCCAATTCAAGCAAACAATCATCCAATAACAACCAATTCACAACCAATACACAACCAAATCAATTGAATTTACATTCAATATTCATATTTTATTTTGGTTTTACAGATTTGAACATCAATCGATTGATTTCTATATGATTATTATTAATTCAAATTCCAAATTTATTTAATTCAATATCATTCTTGTTTTAATTCCAGTTAACCAATTCAAGTTTCAATTCAAATTTCCAATCCCATTTGAATTCCATTATATCGATCAAACACACCGATATCTCAATAATTTGATGAAATTATTTTTTTTCTATACAAAATATAATTTGGGTAAAATTATTTCATTTACCCTCTTTTCAAAATAATATTGTATCAATTGACAGTTCTATACTTCTCAACACTTGAATTGATCAAACAACACAATACAAACATTTGTATATAAAATTTACAAATACGCTCTCATATGTATATATATATACACACACACTCAATCTCGATCTAGGGTATTACCAACCCAATCTCTATCGAGTTACACCACAGAGCCAAGGTTATTACTAAACCAACAGCTTTGATACCACTATAACGACCAAAGGATTTTCGGCCCCGAAAATCGACATAAATACCTTTACCGTAACTCATGCCGACCTTCCAAACACCGAAAACATTGGAACGTTATTAGAAAGAATTTAGAGGGCGAGATAATAAAGAAAGAAATATTAGAATACAAGAAGAAGAAGAAACAACACAACACAGAGTCTCACATCGCAGCGTAACAAAATATAATATAGAAATAAATCTTTATTGAGAGCTTTAAAAATAATTACAATATCATCACACAATGGGACAATTATAATCACCTGTTCCCATATAACACACAGCGAAATAGTAGCTATATAATATCATATGTCTGAACATCTCTAGCTCGTCTCTGGACTTCATAGCATTCGATAACCTGAACCTGTACATCCCGGGCTAACCCGAGAATTTACAAAACATCGGGTCAGTCTGGTGAACCAGAGTGAGATAAACTCGCACAGTATCCAGGGAGATCATCCAACTTGATTTTAAAGTTAAAATCCTTTCGAAAGAAAAAGATAATCGTAAGACCAAATCCACACATAAATACGGACGGTTTGTACCTTACGATAACCCAAAACATTTTTGAAATCAATATCTTTTCTGATATTATAATAGTGTCTAAATACAAGTAGATATCAATCTAGCAGAACACTTGCATCTCACGATCCACATATATAGTATACAATCAAAACCGCGGGCAAATATTGGAGATTGGGTTCCGACTATGACAAGGTATGGGACCACCTACCGATAGTGTATCTTTAGAGGCGAATACACTGGGTTCAATAAGAACGTCTTACAACCCGGCCCACACATGACCGACCACTCATTTCGCTTTTGTATCGAATGTAAATCACCAACGGTTGGGTGCGACCCACCGTTTCCCGAAAAGGGACAGCTTTGAAATAGATTAAAGAAGCAAACGAAATTTCTTTAGATAGGTGATTATACACCCTAATGGGAGCGACCCACATAGCCATGCTGCCTGCCCGATTTTTGTCATTCCTTGTTGATGAGGCTTGAGGTTTAGATTAACTTTTGAACATCTGGTCATCATTCACTTTGAATGCCACATCATCAGATCCACCAGATATCAGTAATTGACGTCTACAAAAATACTCTAGTTGGAAGCTAAGAGAACGACAATTCTCCACCAACAACTATAGCACGTTTGAAGAAAACCAACGTACGTTATCCCTTTGGAAATACTCTGTCAAGCATTCGTCTATACAATTCATCCAAGAACAGGATGAACCGAAGGTACTCTCCTACCGCATCCCATATTGGAATAACCCCATGGATTAGTAGCGAGAAGTCCTTGCAACCCGAAGATTCCAACCACAACAGAATCACAGCTTATCTCTACTTTCCAGGTAGAGAATATTAGTGGTCCTTCCGTTTATGAAAATCCACAGTCTTCAGTGCTCCATCTCCATCATCTTTTGATATCTTCACGTATTCGTTGGTCGGAATGGTTTTCGAATATAAATTCGATCCCGGTCTTTCTGTACCAACAATCGTATTGGATAGATTTGATAGTCGGTGATTTAACTATTAAAATATATAGTGATTCAATCATCACAATCCAATGAGTTCACCGGTTTAGTATTCAGCATCTCTTGGCCTTTTAATTAAAACAATTGATTCACTTCTGTTTAATTAAAACTTCTAATTCTTTTAATATTTAAAAATACGATATTTGAATCCTTGTATGCTAATGCCCTTCAAATCATTTATTATAATACTTAGTAAAATAACTTATAACCATATTCAATTTCCACTTAATTCTCCTTTCAAAACACTTGTTACATTATTCTTTATTATTTAAACTTGGGAAATCCACTTAACTTATTATTTGTAAATAACATTACGTAATAGCTTTTATTCTATTCTTGAAACAATAACTAATATGTATTTGTATAAAATAAAACTAAACATTACATTTCCTTTACATCGGATCTCTCGTTATGTATTCTCCAATTTCCACCCAATGTTGCATTATTACACCAATGGAAATAATGAACTATCACTAACTCCTTTTATGATTACCAACAAATATCATCTTCAGATAATGCTGATGTTGTTCAAGTTGGGGTATTTTAATTACCTCTCAAACCTTGATCAACAACGTTCTTATCCTTAGATAAATATAAGTTGTAATCAAACCAATATTCTATTCCAGTCTTAAAACAAATTCCATTATAAATTGGATTGGGTGATATAGTCCTACAACCCACTGCTTTACCCAAATTCACTTTTACCAATCTCCTTTCAAATCTATTCGATCCTTTCCCACTTTGGAAATCTTATTTAAATTTTCCCTTTTCTACTTGATCTCATTTTCAAGTACCGTTAATTTTAAATTAACGCTTTACCACCTCACCTCTTTCATAAACTCTGGTTTATTATAAACCCTTTATCTTAATCTCCTCTAACTTAATCCAATAACTAAGTAGCATTTAAATTTAAGTTATTGTCTTCGCTGGTAATTCTCTTTATAAATTTGTTATAAAAATTCGGGTTTTAAATATAAAACCCCTTCATAACTCCTTTCACCATACCATTGGATTTCATTTCACATTCGATTGATTTTTAAATGAATTCCCATTAAAAAGTAATTTTCTAAATTATTATTAATTAAAATAATAATTTACTTTGATCATTAACTACTTAAGTGGTTAATCTCTTTATTAACCAAAATAAACAGTAAATTTCTTTTTAAAACTTCATTAATTTAAACAAATATTCTTTAACCTGTTTTATTTGATTAATTTAAATCAAACTAATTAAATAATCAATTCTAGATAAAACATCCCACTCAGTTGCTCATAACATGGTTATCTCGTTAACCGATTCCAATTCGTTTCCCTTTATATTACTTAATAATATAATTAATTTAAATAATTTCCTTTTAATTGTTTCTTAACAAAACAATTATCCAAATTTACCATTCGATTTATTTCTTATTCTCGTACTTATAAATCTGATTAATATCAGAATTGGCTTTATAAAATCAATTAATAATAAATCAACGTCATGACCCGAAATCCCCTAGTAGGAAATCACGGATTGAGTTGAGAACAAGCCACATCGGAACACACACAGAAGAACATTTCATTGTTAATTACAATAATTCCATTAGAATACAAGAATATACAGAGTATGAATAAATGTTACACAGAAAATATTAGAGATTTAAATTACATTTAAATACATCGCAGCGGAAAATAATACAAAACACAACTGAAAGAGATATACGGATACAGAGCTCTCCGGATATCACTTCAGCTGTAAACCAGGTTCCTGTGAATATAAATCTGCAAAACCAAAACTACTAGCTGCCCGTGTCAAAATAAGGGCACCCAGAGTTTAGGTTAAAACAATACTCCAGGTCAGTCATGGGACTGGTGTGAGAACTAAAACAGTTATTAATCTTTATTTTAAAGTTAGGTAAATCAAGGGACCACGCCGTATAACATGGAAAGGGTTTCCTCCCAAGAATACCAGTGCATAAAACAATAGCGCAATGCTAAATAAAGAACAATGAAGCTATTATAAGTCCCAGGTCCCATCACACAATGCAACACAAGCCGGAGGATAGGGTTTTTACCTTATAATAGCCAGTTTTTACCTTATAATAGCCAAAGAATGCTTGATATGTTTAAAATAGATTATTTTGATAGTACTATAAGTGTATAGTGTCAAAAACAATTTCAATCATAATTACCAATCATAGGCAGCATGAATGCCCCATACCACTATGTCGCCATATATAGGTTTACAACTAAAACCGCAAAGTGTCGTATTGGAAATTGGATTTCCATCTATGAACCGAGGCCAGGGATCGTCCTCTACCGATTCAAGACAATCTAGCCTACCATATCTCAGGCAAGTACTCAGTCAAGCCTTGGATCATCAGGGCCGGTCCACCGATGTGGATTAAAATGCCTGAACACTACGTTTCCCCACCCTATAGGGCGTAAATGAGCCAACGAATGACTCCATCGGGCCCGGATTGTCCGATCAAACTAAGGCGCCTTGCTATCCATCATCCACATAAGTAAAATACCAGCCAGTTAAAGCACTGACACCACTCCTACCTTGAAAGAAACGCATGCTTTCTCTGAAGTCCTCTCCCATTTCTGGTTCACAACCGAGGTGTGAGGCTCGCGAATTCACGCTACACAAAGCGATGCCACAAAGGTCATGCTTTGATCATCAACCACAAGACTCTGCTTTTCAACAGAAGTCTTAATCATTTGCATCTTAGCATGCCACACAGGCGAACCATTCCATGCAACCGATATCCATCAATCACACAGAATGATATCCAATGTTAGACACACAGTCCATTTACAAGTCCGTTCTGGGTCTGAACGAAACCGAAGGAACCTTATTCCTCGCATATCCATCGATCTCCAAGTACGTCTGGACGATCACCAACTGATTCCCTCCTCTTGGGTGTACAGCCCAATCAAGATCATCAATAATCACCCAAACGATGTGAAGACCTGCGATCTTCAATCACCGTCTTCATCCTCGACCCCACGTCGAATCAGTTATTCAGAATGGGATAAACCCGGTTTTTCTGAATAACTCGCGTATATAATGAACAAGTGTTACACAAACACAACATACGCCTCATTTCAATACATCAGTCACCAACCGTAAATTAGTAAGAGAACAAATCCCCAAATATTAAGCCCGAAGGCCGAAACCAACATCAGATCAATACCCAGGAAACCATTCATCTTAACTAATCTTCAGTTAGTTGCTAAATTTCACGTTCTTAGGGATAGGTTTCCATTAATTTTATCAAAGATAAATTTCTCAAATTTATTCTTTAATCTTCTTTTAAATATCAATTAAACCAAATTATGGTTTATCCAAACTAGCCGGGATTAACGAACCTTATCGAAGTAATCGTTTGTTTTAATTTCCCAATCCCAACCTATTCATCTCATGAAGTAAAACCGGTAATACTTCATATCTAACACCACAGTGTTATCGGTAAATTCAATTACCATTTCACGTTCAAATTTAATTAAAGATTTAACTATCGTCTGGAGAAAAACTGGTGATACTCCATTCTCGATCTTTTCAATCTAATTAAAGATTCATTAAAACTCCACTTAGTTTTAATCTTTAACTGGGTTAAAGAACCGATGTCATTTAAAACACGGTTCATGATAAAACCCAAAATCACATCACATTTCAATCAGTCCCTAACCGTAAATTAGTAAGAGGACAGTTCCCTAAAATATTAACCCCGAAGGCCGAAACCAACATCAGATCAATATCCAAGAAACCCTCCAACTTAACTGATCCCCAGTTAGTTCCTAATTTTTTTAACTCCATTTGGTTTTAAGAACAGTATTATTAAAGATACCGTTCACGACAACCCAAAATCCCATTTGATATTAAACACAAGGCTCTGAATAGAAAATATATCGGCTTATATTCAATATCAAATTCTGAAACCAACAAATATCGTATTGGAAATAACGATATAAATATATCTTTCAAATTTCCATAACAACATCTGTTTAATCACGAAATCCAACATCGAACTATTCCGAAGATGATTTTGATTCAAATCCATTCCAATTCATATATTGGAAACTTCTAGTTATTTTAAAACCATTTCAAATCCAATTTATTTATTTTAAAAATAAATAGAATTATAATTCTAGTTCAAACCTAGTTCATTTCGATGAAAATCTATTTTTATCTTTTCAAATATGGAATTTTTCATCCCAATTCTTCACAAATCATTTCTTATGATTTTACACAAATTATTACTATTTTTAATAATTTTATCAAGGCCCGTACAGTCGATTTCCATCAACGGCCATCGAACTGCACTTACAACGACCTTTTCCAAATTTGATTTGGACATAATTCCAAATCCAACCGTTAGATTTCAAATCTCTAATATTCGTTAGAAAGCTTTTTTTTGATACGAACCCAATGGTTCCGGTTTTAGGAGAATCCGACGGTCGGATCTCCCGTAATATCCATTCGAAGTCAATGGTCGAAATTCGCGAACTACCGCGACGTGGCGCGTTTTATTCAGACCATTATATATATATTATATATATTATATATATTTCGTCGATTTCCTTTTAAAACGTATTTTATAAATTGTTTTAAATTCGTTTTCAAAACTATTTCAACTTCCTTTTCAAATTCAAATCAAAATCAAAATTTTCAATATAGATTCATTTTAATTTCATTTCAAATCGATTTCAATTCTATTCAATTTAATTCGAATTTGAATTCATTTCAATTTAATTCAAAATTTGAAATCACTTTCAATATTCATTGAAAAATGAATAAAATCGATATAAATATTGTTCACGTCAAAATGGCGTCAATCTAATCAATACGGCTTTTATTCAACACATGGATATTTATTCTATTCAACACATGAATATTTTTCAATTCAAAACATGAATTTATTTTCTATTCAACACATGAATTTATTTTCTATATTGGAATGAGGCCCAATCAATTACCATATAATGTTAATTATATGGATTTTCTACAACACATGTATATAATAGCAATGATAAATAATCAACCATCATCCAGAGTGCACCACACAACTGCATAAGCATTAAATATAAATATTTAACGCTTATAACAGCCTGTCAATCAATCGATCAACATAAAACTAATTATTGGGATTAGTGTATGCCATAAATCATCCAAATACCCGTGTGGGGGTTTCAATCAATCAAACACATATTTTATTTATGCAGTTGGGCGATGTGTAAAATTTATCGTCCCAATCAATATCAGTCAATTCAGTGTATATAAACAAATCGTCCAATTCGTTTATAAATATTTATTTTATATACATGTTAAAAATTATATTTTTAACTATAAAATATTTTCCACTATAAAATATTTTATTTCTTTTCACATCACATAATCAAATTTCACCACACAGCAATCAAACAAACAAGCCATCCATGGTCCATGGACGACGGGTGTCGGGTGCTGCTAAGCACCGTCTACATCCTAGTATATATTTCAAACTAGAAATAAATTAAAAGTGAGGAGTTCTCACCGAATTGCTAAACCAAACACCACGACTCTCCATATGTAGAAATCTACGCCGTGCTCGCCTTTTGTCACTTTTGTTGCCCGTATTCACTTCATATATATTATATTTTTATCACTTCATTTCAATAAATAAAAATCATATTTTTATTTCTACTTCATATATATTTCTAACGCTTCTTTCTATATAAAAATTATATTTTTACATTTCTACTTCGTATATAAAGATCGAATTTTTATTTCTCGCTATTTCATGATAAAAATATCGTCATTACTATTAGCTTAAAAATCATATTTTTATTTTCTCTATATTATAAAAATAACTTCTTTCTTCAATTAAAGATTACATCTTTCTTCGATTACAAATCTTATCTTTCATTGATTAAAAACTATCTTTTTATGATAACCATATGAATCAAAATCATTTCTTTTATATGCTAATCATATCTAAACTGAAAACAAAAATAAAAAGAACAAGGTTCAATGTCATTTCCTTTAAAAGATCCAATTTTTATTATCAAAACCTATATAAAAAACCTAATTTTCAATCCTATGGTTTCTACCTAAAATCTGAATTTTAAATCAATTTCTATATATAAAAATATGAATTAAAAATCAATGCTTATACATTAAAAGTGAAAAATAAAATAAAATCAATATATATAAAAAACTCACGGTTGTTTGGTGGTCGGAGTAGCTCGCAGTTGGAGGCGAGGTGTTGGGTGGCGGAGGGTTGTGGTCAGTTGTCGGGGAGGTGCACCATCGAGCATGGTGGCTCCGGCGGTCCCTTTACTTGCGGCGGCGCCTCCGTTCAGCTGAGGGGGAGGGGGGAATCGAGCTATGGAGCTCGCGTCGGAGCTGTGGAGGAGGGGAGCAAGGAGAAGCGGTGCTCTGCCCGACGCGGCGGCGGCGAGGGCGACGGATCACCTGGGGAGCGACGAGATGCAACTTCCCCTTTTTTCTCTTCGATCTGAATTGATTTGAACGGTGGAGGGGGGGGGGGTTGACCTCGTGATAGGAGAAAGGGGGTGTTATATTATTTATTTATTTAATTAATTTCAAAAAGCAACTGTTTATTTCGAACTCGAAATCGAACCCACCGACTTTCGTCGCTAGCTAATAACCCCCATTCCGAGCACAATAGGATATGTTCGCAAGCTGATTCGATTGTTTCGATTAGTTTTCATCAAAATCAAAATATAAATCTATATATTGAATTCGAACGCGCATTTCAATTTACCGGGGCCACATACGAACTCTAAAAATTCCCAAAAAATATTTTCTAGGTTCATATTGACGACACGGTCCTAATAAAACTAATTTCATCGAATTCTGAGACCGTTTGAAAAATGGTCATTTTCCAGTCGATTAAAATCAACTAAAACTGGTTAAACGCGTTTTTCTTTGCCACGCTCACATATTGATTCGAAAATTTACGAATTTTGAAACCTAGCAATAACATGACATCACGGATCCAACAAAAGTGGTTTTGTCGAAAACCGAGGTCATTTGCAAAATGGCTATTTTTAAGGGCCATAATTCCATAGCGACTATTCTGAATTTTTACCTGGACATAACTTTTGATTCCCGCTATGAAATTTCGATTTTTCAGATTCGTTGGAAAGATATTGTCAATTAGATTCTAATATTTTTGGTTTCACTAAAATCCGGTTTATTTTGAATCTTGCACATTCATTTGAACTTTGAAATCGAATTTTCGAACTACCGCGCCATTTTCAATTCCTTTTATAATTAAAATAAAATATTTATATTCTAACGATGATTCAAATAAATATATGCGTTCAAATTCTATTCAAAATAAATTTCTCGTCGTTATTATTTAAAATAATTTATTTTAAATATTCAAAATTCACTAAAATCGCCAAAATAAAATTTTTAAATTGGCTCGGATTTCCTGGTTATTATAATCTCCCCCACTTAAAACTTTTCGTCGCCGAAAAGGAACGATGCCGAAAGTTGTTTCACAGATGAACTCAACTTCTAGTATTTTCACTACGGCTTAAGTTCTTCAACTTTTCAGTTTCTAAGAACTTTTCAAATTCTTCAAAAAATTGGCTAACAACCTAAATTTGCGAAAAATTTCGCCATAACCTCCCCTGCGCCGGGGACTTCGGGATATTTCATATAGCCTCCCATGGCCTTCTTCAATCCAAAAGAAAAAGAAAAAGCCAAGCGGCTAGCCAATCGGCTCATAAAATCATCCAAAACCCAAGAAATACAATAAACATGTACCTATTTGCCGGGCAAACAATTTTATTCTTCTGCTCTAGCCTCTTGCTATGACCTGTACAATGTAAGTACATATATATGCATGCAAATGCGACAAATTTTCAATACAATACACTATTTGATACAATTTGGCTAAATGGTTCAACTTTAATTAATCAAACAATAATCAAACAACACAACCATCAATCAATTTGTTTGATATCATTTCAAATTCATAACTTTGATACATAGTCCAAAAATCAGATTTTTGATGCCAAATCACAACAATAAGCCCTATCTAGTTTCGGTTCTCACACCAGTCTAATGGAAACATATAGATATCACACTTTGTAACAACCCGTAAATTCTGGGCCAGTTTAAAAATTTTATTTTGGCAATTTTTGCGAATTTTGCACATTTAAAATAGATTATTTTAAATAATATCGACGAGAAATTTATTTTGAATAGAATTAGAATGTATATATTTATATACGTCGTCGTTAGAATATAAATAATTATATATATAATTATAAAAGGAATTGAAAATGGCGCGGTAGTTCGATAATTCGATTTCAAACTTCAATTGAACATACCGGGTGCAAAACAAACCAGATTTTGGTGAAACCAAAAACAATAGGATCTAATTGGGAATATCTTTCCAACGAATCCGACAAATCGAAATTTCATAGCGGGAATCAAAAGATATGTCCAGTTGAAAATTCAGAATAGTCGCTATGGAATTTCGGGCCTTAAAAATAGCCATTTTGCAAACGACCTCGGATTTCGACGAAACCACTTTTGTTGGATCCGTGATGTCAAATTATTGCTAGATTCCAATTTTCATAATTTTTCGAATCAATATGTGAGCGTTGCAAAGGAAAACGCATTTGACCAGTTTTAGTTGATTTTAATCGACTGGAAAATGGCCATTTTTCAAATGGTCTCAGAATTCGACGAAACTAGTTTTGTTAGGACTGTATCGTCAATACGAAGCTAGAAAATATTTTTCTGTGATTTATAGAGTTCGTATGTGACCCCGGTAAATTGAAATGCGCGTTCAAATTCAATATATAGAGTGTATGTTGATTTTGACGAAAACTGATCGGAACGATCAAATCAGCGAACGATACATATCCCATTATGTTCGGAATGGGGGTAATTAGCTATGGACGACAGGCGGTGGGTATCGTTTCGAGGTCAAAAATAAAAGTTGCTTTTTGAAATTAAATAATTAAAAATTAAAATCTCTCCCTTCCCTCTCCTTATTCATTCAGCCCCCCCACCTTTCAAAACCGATTCATTTCTAAAAAAAAAAAAAGAGAAAACAGAAGGGGGGAAATCGCGATCGGACGCCGCCAACCCCCCCCCCCCCCTCGTTCGCCGCCGCTGGCGATTAAACGCTTCACCTCCCCCCTCCTCCAGCAATCGAAGGCGCCCCCCTCCCCTTCTTCTTCTACTCGATTTCAGCCCCCCCCCCCTCATCAGAAAACCGCCGCACCTCCTAGAAGCCGACCACCACCAGACTGATGCTCCTCCGCCTCTTCTTCTCCTCCTGAAACCGACGTGAAACCCCCCATCCAACGATGCTCCAGTTTGACAGTGAAGGTGATTTTCTTTTATTAAACCAGTTTTTAATTTAATTTTAGTTTTATTTTATATTGTAGAAAGATAAAAATATAATATTTTATATTGTAGAAAGATAAAAATATAATCTTTTATATTGTAGGAAGATAAAAATATAATCTTTTATATTGTAGAAAGATAAAAATATAATCTTTTATATTGTAGAAAGATAAAAATATAATCTTTTATATTGTAAAAAGATAAAAATATAATCTTTTATATTGTAGGAAGATAAAAATATAATCTTTTATATTGTAGAAAGATAAAAATATAATCTTTTATATTGTAAAAGGATAAAAATATGATTTTTAAATTATAGAAGTGTTAAAAATATGACCTTTATATGGTAGAAGATATAAAAATACTATTTTTATGTAAGTAGTGTATTGAAAAGAAATTTTCTATATAATAGAGAATATAAAAATATAATCTTTATATTTGAAAAGGCGAAATCTTTATATAGTAGCGATGTAAAAATAGAATTTTTATCTATATAGTAGCGTTGTAAAAATAGAATTTTTATCTATATGATAGCGATGTAAAAATAGAATTTTTATCTATATAGTAGCGTTGTAAAAATAGAATTTTTATCTATATGATAGCGATGTAAAAATAGAATTTTTGTCTATATAGTAGCGGTGTAAAAATGGGATTTTTATATATTGAATAGCGAAGTAAAAAATTTGATTTTTACATATTGAATAGCGAAGTAAAGATTCGATTTTTATATATTGAACATCAATATAAAAATATGATTTTTATATATGTAGTGGCTACGGGCAACGAAAGTGACAAAAGGCGAGAACGACGAAGATTTCAATAAATGAAGTGTCGTGGAATTGGGATAGCTATTGGTGAGAACTTCTCACTCTAAATTCCTTTTTCTAGTTATATATATATATATATATATATATATATATATATATATATATGCTAGGATACAGACGGTGCTTAGCAGCACCCGACACCCGTCATCCACAGACCATGGATGGCTTGTTGTTTAATTGATGTGTTGTGAAATTTGTTTGTGTTGTTGATGTGAAATCGATAATAAAAATGTGGATGTGTTGAAATAAATTAATTATCGTTAAAAATATAATTTTTAACGTGAATGTGAATAAGTAAATATTCATAAACAAATCGGCTGATTTGTTTATATTCACTGATTTGACTGATATTGGTTGGATCGATAAATTTTACACATCGCCCAACTGCACAAAGAAAAATATGTGTTTGTTGATTTGAAACCCCACACGGGTGTTGGGATGATATTTGGCGTACACTAATCCCAATTATTTAATTGTATGTCGATCGATTGGTCGACAGGCTGTGTAAGCGTTAATTATTCATATTTGATGCTTATGCAGTTGTGTGGTGCACTTTGGATGATGGTTGATTGTTTATCGTTGCTATTATATACATGTGTTGTATGGAATCCATATAATTAACGTTATATGGTAATTGATTGGGCCTCATTCCAATCGGGAAAATAATGAATATTATAAAAGAAAATTCATGTGTTGAATATAAAAATAGTCATGTGTTGACGATGTTCATGTGTTGAAACTATTCATGTGTTGAGTAAAATATTTTAAATAATAAAAAATTACATCTTTATCATATTTACAATTAAAATCTACTTCACGGTGGAGTCTAATTAAAAATCAAACGATAGATACCATAATTTTATAAAATATTTTACATAACAAAAATAGTAATGTGTTGACAGTACTCGTGTGTTGAGATTAGTCGTGTGTTGGAAAAAAATATAGATTCATGTGTTGACTGGGATAAATATTCATTTGTCGAATAGAATAACGAATTTATTGAAATATATATAAAGCCGTGTTGATTAGAGATGCGTTATTTTAACGCGAACGATATTTATGTCGATTTTATCCGTTTTATAATGAATATTGAAAAGTGATTTCAAAATTTAATATTTTCAAATGAAATTCAAATTAAATTAGATTAAAATTCAAATTGAAATTTTATTGAATCAATTTGAAATGAATTCGAATTGAATAGAAAATGAATTCGATTCGAATTGAATAGAAAGTGAATTTGAATTCGAATTGAATAGAAATGAATTCAAATTGAATTAAATAGAAATTGAATTAAAAACGAATTGAAATCGTTTTGAATGAAATTTAAAACGAACTGAAATTGAATTGAAATCAATTTGAAATGAATTCGATTCGAATTGAATAGAAAGTGAATTTGAATTCGAATTGAATAGAAATGAATTCAAATTGAATTAAATTGAAATTGAATTAAAAACGAATTGAAATCGTTTTGAATGAAATTTAAAACGAACTGAAATTGAATTGAAATCAATTTGAAATGAATTCGAATTGAATTGAAATCAAATTGATTAGAAATTGAAAATAGAGTTGAAATGGTTTTGAAAACGAATTTAAAATGATTTAGAAAATACGTTTTAAAAGGAAATCGACGAAATATATATAATATATATTATATATATATAATGGCCTGAATAGAACGCGCCGCGCCGCGACAGTTCGTGAATTTTGACCATTGACTTCGAATTGACGCTGCGGGAGATCCGACCGTCGGATTCTCCTATAACCGGAACAGTTGGGTTCGTATCGAAAAGAGCTTTCCAATGAATATTAGAAATTTGAAATCTAACGGTTGGATTTGGAATCATGTCCAAATCAAATTTGAAAAAGGTCGTTGTAAGTGCAGTTCGATGGCCGTTGATGGAAATCGACTGTACAGGCCTTGATAAAATTATTAAAAATATTAATAATTTGTGTAAAATCATAATATGTGAATTGGAAAGAACTGGGGTGAAAAACTCCACATTTGAAAAGATAAAAATAGATTTTTATCGAAATGAACTAGTTTTGAACTAGAATTAAAATCAATTTATTTTTGGAATAAATAAATTGAATTTGAAAGTGATTTTAAAAATAATCAATATTCCCAATACGTGGATTGGACTGGAGTTGAATCGAAATTATCTCCGGAATATTTCGATGTTGGATTTCGTGACTATACAGATATTGTTATGGGAATTTGATAGATATATTTTGTATCGTTATTTCCAATATGATATTTGTTGGTTTCAGAATTTGATATTGAATATAAGCCGATATATTTTCTATTCAGAGCCTTGTATTTAATATCAAATGTGATTTGGGTTTATCGTGGATCGTGTTTTAGATGACATTGGTTCTTTAACCCAGTTAAAGGTAGGATGTTGATTTTTTAAAAGATTAAAACTAAGTGGAGTTTTAATGAATCTTTAATTAGATTGAAATGTGAATTGATAATTTAAATTATCAAATGTGGAAAGTGATCGAGAATGGAGTATCACCGGTTTTGCTCCAAAGCGATAGTTAAATCTTTAATTAGATTTGAACGTGAAATGGTAATTAATTTTACCGATGACAGCGTGGTGTTAGATATGGAGTATTTCCAGTTTTTCTCCATGGGATATATAGGTTGGGATTGGGAAATAAAATAAATAATTACTTCGGTGTGGTTCGCTAATCCCGACTAGTTTGAAATGATATCCAAAGGAAGATTAAAGAATAAATTTATAAGAATTTATCTTGGATAAAATTAATGGGAACCTTTCCCTAAAAATGTGATTTTGTGAATAAAAGAATATTCTGAATTGGAATGAGGCATTTGTTGTGTTTGTGTAACATTTGTTTATCATATACGTGGGTTATTCGGAAAGGCCGGGTTTATACCCATTCTGAATAACCGATTCGACGAGATGTTGAAAGATGAAGACGGTGGTTGAAGACCGGAAGTCTCCACATCGTTTGGGTGATTACTGATGAACTTGATTGGGCTGTACACCCAAGATGAGGGAATCAGTTGGTGATCTTCCAGACGTACTTGGAGATGGATGGATATGCGAGGAAAGTGCCTCCGGTTTCGTTCAGACCCAGAACGAACTTGTAAATGGATTGTGTGTCTGACATTGGATTTTATTCTGTGTTGATTGATCTCTATTAAATATACATCTGTTTGGTGGCAGAGAATTTATTCTCTTGCTTAACGCCCTTCTCTGAGACGTACGAGCTCAGAGGTTGTATATCGATGGACATCAGTCGCATGGAGTGAATTGCCAGAGTGGCACGCGTAAGTGGCAATTGATCAAGGCTTCTGTTGAAAAGCAAAGTCTTGTGGTTGATGATCAAAGCACGGCCTGTGTGGCCTAGCTTTGTGTATAACGTGAATTCGCGAACCTCACACCTCGGTATGAGTCAAAAACGGGAGACGGACCGCTAGAAGAGGACGACGTTTCTTTCTAGCTAGGGTAGTGTCAGTGACCTACCATCCCTGACATTTATATACTTTTCACCTGTGTGGTTTTTGGAATGCGAGGCGCCTTAGATATAGGTCTGTAAGGACCGGGAAACGTGTGTTCAGGAATTGGCAATCCTCAAAAGTAAGAGAGGACCGGCCCAGCCGATTCCAAGGATCAAAGTGGGGTCCTGGGACATTTGCTAGAGTGTCTCGAACGCGGAGAGGAGCTTGCCCTTGCCTCGACTCATGACGGAAATCCAATTTCCAATACGTGATATTGCGGTTTTAATTGTAGAACTAGTATGGCGACATGATAGATGGTACCTATGCCGCCTTTGATTGAAATTTATGATTGAAATGTATTGACACTATACACTTACTATAGTATCAAGTGATTTGTTTTAAACGTACCAAGCATGTTTGGCTATTATAAGGGAAAACCCTATCCTCCGGCTTGCGTTGCATTGTGTGATGGGACCTGGGTCTTATAATAGCTTCATTTTTCCAAAAAGCATTGCGCTGTTTTGTTATATGCACTAGTATTCTTGGGAGGAAACCAGTTCCATGTTATACGGCATGGTCCCTTGAATTACTATCTTTAAAGTAAAGTTTTAAATAACTGTTTTAGTTCTCACACCAGTCACATGACTGACATGGATTTTATTGTTTTAACCTAAACTCTAGCTGCCCCCATTTTCCACACGGGCAGCTAGTAGTTTTGGTTTTGCAGATTTATATCCACAGGATCCTGATTTACAGCTGGAACGATGCTCGGAAAGCTCTGTATCCGTGTATCACTTTCAGTTGTGTTTTGTATAATTTTCCGCTGCTATGTAATTTATTGTAATCTCTGATGTTTATCGAATGTAATTTATTCATTTATACTTTGTATATTCTTGTATCTGATGGAATTGTTGTAATAACAATGAAATGTTCTTCCGTTTGCGTTCTATTTTGTATTGTCCTCAATTCTATCTATGCTTTCCTTCACGGGGAAGTTCGAGTTGTCTCACACTTTCAAAACTCGAATACCAATTCTGATGATGTCTAGACTATCATCAGAATCGTCTCCGAGCGACTAGAGTGTGATTCTATATCTATCCAGTATATTAAAACTTCAAATACACGTGGATCAGACGTATACGAAAAATCTTTATATACTGGATTGTCCAAATCAATATAAATAATCAAATACGAATAATTGATTTAAATTTTCAAAACAAAATTGTTTTCATTTAAAAAACACACTCTTCACACTCATTCTAGGATACTACTGATCCCATCTCTAACGAGTCATTTCCATTGGATATTACTAATCCAATCATTGATGAATTCTTTCATTTGGTTCTGACGTGTCTTATTCTCGAGCTTTGTAAACAAAAGCTCTGATACCAAGATGTCACGACCCGAAATCCCCCTTACGGGAAATCACGGATTGAGTTGAGAACAAGCCACATCGGAACGCACACAGAAGAACATTTCATTGTTAATTACAACAATTCCATCAGAATACAAGAATATACAGAGTATGAATAAATATTAAACATAAAATATCATAGATTTAAATTACATTTAAATACATCGCAGCATAAAATAATACAAAACACAACTGAAGAGATATACGAATACAGAGCTCTCCGGATATCACTCTGTAACAACCCGTAAAATGCGATCCAGTTTGAAAATTTTATTTTGGCAATTTTAGCGAATTTTGATTATTTAAAATAGATTATTTAAAATAATATCGACGAGAAATTTAATTTGAATATAATTAGAACGTATATATTATATACGTCGTCGTTAGAATATATAATATTTATATATAATTATAAAAGGAATTGAAAATGGCGCGGTAGTTCGAAAATTCGATTTCTAATTTCAAATGAATATACAGAATTCAGTATAAGTCAGAATTGAACGAAACAAGAAATATTTGAATCTGTATAACTATATCTTTGTAACGAAGTTAACAAACTGAGATTTCACTTTATAAATGATAAGATATGTCCAGTTGAAAATTCTGAATAGTCGCTATGGAATTCAGGCCCTTAAAAATGGACATTTTGCAAATGACCTCGGATTTCGACGAAACCAGTTTTGTTGGGTCCGTGATGTCAAGTTATTGCTAGGTTTCAAATTTCATAATTTTTCGAATCAATATGTGAGCGTGGCAAAAGAAAACGCGTTTGACCATTTTCAGTGGATTTTAATCGACTGGAAATTGGCCATTTTTCATACGGTCTCAGAATTCGACGAAACTAGTTTTATTAAGACCGTATCGTCAATACGAAGCTAGAAAATATTTTTCTGGAATTTTTCTAGTTAATATGTGGCCCCGGTAATTTGAAATGTACGTTTAAAATTCAATATAGTGATTTAAATGTAAATTCAAAAGGAAACTGATTGTAACAATCGAATCAGCTTGCGATACATATCCCATTGTGTTCGGAATGGGGGTGAAACGCTATGGACGAAAGGCGGTGGGCCTCGTTTCGAGGTCATATGTAAAAGTCAACCCTTTTGCCAAATATAATAATTAAATAATAAAAAAAAAAAATAAACTTTTCCCTCCTATACCTCTGCCCCCCCCGAATTCATTTATACAGAAAAAAAAAAAACCTAACCTAGACATCGCCGACGCCCCCCTCGACGCCGACGAAGACCCCGAAGCCGCCGCCCACGCTAGCCGCACATCCCCTTCTTCCTCCCCCCTCCATCGATCGAAGGCCATAGCCTCCAGCAGAAACCCCGACACCCGATTAGCCCCCGTTCGAGGCGTTGAAACCCGAAAGCCGCCGCCCCACTTCGAGCTCCGTCGATCGATGAGAACCCCCCCCTCCGATCCCTCTTCTTCACCCCCTTCGCTGTAAGCTTCCATCCCCCCTTTTTTTTTATTATTTATTTTTTTTATTTTTAATTTATCTGCAGATTTTTGTTTAATGTTAAAAGCAGATTTTTGTTTAATGTTAAAAGCAGATTTTTGTTTAATGTTAAAAGCAGATTTTTGTTTAATGTTAAAACCAGATTTTTGTTTAATGTTAAAACCAGAATTTTTGTTTAATGATTAAAAACAGACTTTTAAAAATGTTAAAGAAGAGATTTTTAAAAAAATGATCAAAAACTGATTTTTTTTAAAAAAAAAAAGATTAAAACTGATTCTGTTTTTAAAAAGATTAAAACAGATTTTATAAAAGTATTAAAACAGATTTTTTTTTAAAAAAAAAAATTTTAAAAACTGATTTGTTAGAACTTTAAAACTGAATTTTTTTAAAAGAATGAAAACAGTTGATTTTTAAAAAAGGTTAAAACTGATTTTAATTTTAAGTTTAAGCAAAAGGTTTAAACTTTAAAAAGATCGGATTTGAAGTCAAGATAAAAATCATATTTTTACATATTGAACTTCGAAAGAAAGATATAGTTTTTATATATTGAACTTCGATAGAAAAATAGAATTTTTATATATTAAACTTCGATAGAAAAATAGAATTTTTATATATTGAACATCGAAGTAAAAATTCGATTTTTATATATTGAATTGCGAAGTAAAAATGTGATTTTTACGTATGTAGTGAAAGCAGCAACGAAGATGCGATAGGAATGAAGATTTCTATCAATGAAGTGCCGTGGAGCTAGGATAGCTATATGTGAGAATTTCTCACCTTTCAATTTAATTTTTCTAGTTATATATTTATACTAGGATGCAGACGGTGCTTAGTAGCACCCGACACAACCGTCCACAGACCATGGACTTGTTTGTTTGACTGTTTGGTGATTGATTGCGATATTGGTTTGAATGTGGTTTGTGGTGTGAAAAATCGAATCGATAAATTGGTTAGGATTAGACGTGCGCCGTTATAAGGCGTAGGAGTAAGGCTAGGTTAGACCCTTACTCCAAATTTTGTGGTTTGCAAAATGAAATTGATTTGATTGATGAGTGAATGGCGTGGGCCTTCACTAGACCGGGGATAAGGCTAGGCCTTGTCCCGTTTCTAGTATCGTGCCGTTATGCCGCCGAAATTTTCTAAAATATGTTAGAAAAATGAAAATATCATTTTATTTAAATAATGAACTGAATAGAAATTCATATGTTAGAATAAAATGTTTTGTCGTTAAAAAAATAATTTTTAACGTGAATGTGAGTAAATAAATATTCATTTACAAACCAGACGGTTTGTTTATGTACACTTATTTGAATGACATTGATTGGGACGATAAATTTTACACATCGCCCAACTGCACAACTAAAAATCAGTGTTTGATTGTTTGAAACCCCACACGGGTGTTAGGATGAAATTTGAAGTTCACTCATCCTGATTGATTAAACATGTCGATCGATTGATTGACAGGCTGTTATAAGCGTTGAATATCTATATTTGATGCTTATACAGTGTAGTGCACTTTGGTTGATGGTTGATTATTTTCAATGCTATTATATACATGTGTTGTATGCAAATCCATATAATTAATTTTATATGGTAACTGATTGGGCCTCATTCCAGTTTTGAAAAAGAAATATTTGAAAAAGAAATATTTGAAATAGAATATTTGAAAATAGAAATTTATGAAGCCGTGTTGATTAGATTGACGCCATTTTGACGTGAACGATATTTATATCAATTTTAAGTGATTTCGAAATGAATTGAATTGAAAACGAATTCGAATTGAATTGAAAACGAATTCAAAGTGAATTGAATTGAAAACGATTTCGAAATGAATTGAATTGAAAACGAATTCAAAGTGAATTGAATTGAAAACGATTTCGAAGTGAATTGAATTGAAAGTGAATTGAAATGAATTCAAATTGAATTGAAATTTGAATTGAATAGAAATGAATTTTGAAACGAATTTATAAAGAAGAATTCAATTTTGGCTTTGAATTGAAATAGAAGTTGAAATAGAATTTGAAACGAATTTAAAACTATTTATATAATCCGTTTTAAATAGGAATCGACGAAATATATATTATATATATTATATATATAATATAATGGCCTGAATAGAACGCGCCGCGCCGCGGTAGTTCGCGAATTTCGACCATTTATTTCAAACGGACATTGCGGGAGATCCGACCGTCGGATTCTCCTAAAACCGGAACCGTTGGGTTCGTATCGAAAAGAGCTTTCTAATGAAAATTAGAAATTTGAAATCTAACGGTTGGATTTGGAATTATGTCCAAATCAAATTCGAAAAAGGTCGCTGTAAGTGCAGTTCGATGGCCATTGATGGAAATCGACTGTACGGGCCTTGATAAAATTATTAAAAATAGTAATAATTTGTGTAAAATCATAAGAAATGATTTAGAAAGAATTGGGATGAAAAACTCCCTATTTGAAAAGATAAAAATAGATTTTTATCGAAATGAACTAGTTTTGAACTAGAATTATAATTCTATTTATTTTTAAATAAATAAATTGAATTTGAAAAGGGTTTTAAAAATAACCAAAATTTCCAATGATTGCATTGGAGTGGATTTGAATCGAAATTGTCTTCGGAATATTTCGATGTTGGAATTCGTGATATTACAGGTGTTGTTATGGAAATTTGAAAGATATATATTTGTATCGTTATTTCCAATACGACATTTGTTAGTCGTAGAATTCGATATTGAATATAAGCCGATATATTTTCTATTCAGAGCCTTGTATTGAATATCGAATGTGATTTGGGTTTGTCGTGAATGGTGTCTTCACTAACACTGTTCTTGAACCCAGTTGAGAAAAGATTAAATCTTTTTATTTAGATTTAATGAAGTGTACCAATTAAATGATATTTAATTGGAATTGAATTGGTATTGATTTTTGGGTTTATCGTGAACAGTGTTTTAAATAACACTTGTTCTTTAACCCGATAATTAATGGAATGTGATTTGGGTTTGTCGTGAATGGTGTCTTCACTAGCACTGTTCTTGAACCCAGTTGAGAAAAGATTAAATCTTTTTATTTAGATTTAATGAAGTGTACCAATTAAAGGATATTTAATTGGAATTGAATTGGTATTGATTTTTGGGTTTATCGTGAACAGTGTTTTAAATAACACTTGTTCTTTAACCCGATAATTAATGGAATGTGATTTTGGGTTTATCGTGAATCGTGTTTTTAAATGACACTGATTCTTTAACCCAGATAATGATTAAAACTAAGTGGAGTTTTAATGAATCTTTAATTAGATTGAAAAGATCGAGAATGGAGTATCACCAGTTTTGCTCCAGGCGATAGTTAAATCTTTAATTAGATTTGAACGTGAAATTTAGAAACTAACTGTCGGTTAGCCAAGCAGAATGGTTTCCTGGATATTGATCTGATGTTGGTTTCGGCCTTCGGGGTTAATATTTGGGGAATTATTCTCTTGATTAATTTACGGTTAGTGACTAATGAATTGGAATGAGGCGTATGTTGTGTTTGTGTAACACTTATTTAAAATATACGCGAGTTATTCGGAAAGACCGGGTTTATCCCATTCTGAATAACTGATACGACGATAAGTCGAAGATGAAGACGATGGTCGAAGACCGGAGGTCTTCACGTCGTTTGGGTGATAACTGATGATCTTGATTGGGCTGTACACCCAAGAAGATGGAAACAGTTAGTGATCGTCCAGACGTACTTGGAGATCGATGGATATGCGGGGTACTAGGTGCCTCCGGTTTCGTTCAGACCCAGAACGGACTTGTAAATGGACTGTGTGTCTGACATCGGATTTCATTCTGTGTGACGGATATCGGTTGCATAGGATGGTTTGCCTGTGTGGCATGCTAAGATGCAAATGATCAAGGCTTCTGTTGAAAAGCAAAGTCTTGTGGTGATGATCAAAGCACGGCCTTTGTGGCGTAGCTTTGTGTAACGTTTACCTCGCGTGTTTCACACCAGGTATGAACCAAAAACGGGAGACGGACCTCAGGGAGGACTTGCGTTTCTTTCTAGCTAGAAGTGGCGTCAGTGGTTTTACACGCCCTGACGAGTTTGACTTATGTGGTTGTTGCTGTTGCGAGGCGCCTCGGATTGATCGGTCGTTCTCGAACCGATGGAGTCATTTGTTGGCTCATTGACACCCCAAAGGGTGGGGAAACGTAGCGTTCAGGCATTTTAATCCACATCGGTGGACCGGCCCTGACGATCCAAAGGCTTGACTGAGTACTTGCCTGAGACACGGGCTAGAGCGTCTCGAATCGGTTGAGGACTATCTTTTGCCTCGGTTCATAGACGGAAATCCAATTTCCAAATACGTGACATTTGCGGTTTTATTTGTAAACCTATATATGGCGACATAGTGGCATGGGACGCTCATGTCGCCTATGATTGATACTTATGATTTGAAGTTGTTTTATACACTATGCACTTATTATAGTATCAAATGATTTGTTTTAAACGTATCAAGCATTCTTTGGCTGTTATAAGGGAAAACCCTATCCCCCGGCTTGCGTTGCATTGTGTGATAGGACCTGGGTCTTATAACAGCTTCATCTTTCTTTATTTAGCATTGCGCGGTTTGTTATGCACTGGTATTCTTGGGAGGAAACCCGTTCCGTGTTATACGGCGTGGTCCCTTGATTTACCTTTGAAAATAAAGATTAATAACTGTTTTAGTTCTCACACCAGTCACATGACTGACCTGGAGTTTATTGTTTTAACCTAAACTCTGGGTGCCCTTATTTTGACACGGGCAGCTAGTAGTTTCGGTTTTGCAGATTTATATTCACAGGATCCTGGTTTACAGCTGGAACGATATCCGGAAAGCTTTGTATCCGTATATCTCCTTCTAGTTGTGTATTGTATTATTTTCCGCTGCTATGTATTTAAATGTAATTTAAATCTCTGATATTTCTGTGTAATATTTGTTTATACTCTGTATATTCTTGTAATCTGATGCATTGTTGTAATATACAATGAAATGTTCTTCTGTATGCGTTCTGTTGTGGTTTGTTCTCGAACTATCCGACGCTTTCCTTTACGGGGAAGTTGCGGGTCTTTACACACTCCAGCTGTAAACCAGATTCCTGTGAATATAAATCTACAAAACCAAAACTACTAGCTGCCCGTGTCAAAATAAGGGCACACAGAGTTTAGGTTAAAACAATAAACTCCAGGTCAGTCATGGGACTGGTGTGAGAACTAAAACAGTTATTAATCTTTATTTTAAAGTTAGGTGAATCAAGGGACCACGCCGTATAACACGGAACGGGTTTCCTCCCAAGAATACCGATGCATAAAACAACAGCGCAATGCTAAATAAAGAACAATGAAGCTATTATAAGACCCAGGTCCCATCACACAATGCAACACAAGCCGGAGGATAGGGTTTTTACCTTATAATAGCCAAAGAATGCTTGATACGTTTAAAACAGATTATTTTGATAGTACTATAAGTGTGTAGTGTCAAAAACAATTTCAATCATAAGTATCAATCATAGGCGGCATGAATGCCCTATACCACTATGTCGCCATATATAGGTTTACAACTAAAACCGCAAAGTGTCGTATTGGAAATTGGATTTCCATCTATGGACCGAGGCCAGGGATCGTCCTCTACCGATTCGAGACAATCTAGCCTACCATGTCTCAGGCAAGTACTCAGTCAAGCCTTGGATAGTCAGGGCCGGTCCACCGATGTGGATTAAAATGCCTGAACACTACGTTTCCCCACCCTATGTGGCATAAATGAGCTTATGAATGACTCCATCGGACCTGGATCGTCCGTTCAAACCGAGGCGCCTCGCTATCCATCATCCACATAAGTAAAATATCAGCCAGTTCAAGCGCTGACACCACTCCTAGCTAGAAAGAAACGCTTGCTCTCCTTGAAGTCCTTTCCTATTTCTTGTTCACAACCGGGGTGTGAGGCTCGCGAATTCACGCTACACAAAGCGATGCCACAAAGGCCGGGTTTTGATCATCAACCACAAGACTCTGCTTTTCAATAAAAGTCTTGATCATTTGCATCTTAGCATGCCACATAGGCAAACCACTCCATGCAACCGATATCCATCAATCACACAGAATGATATCCAATGTCAGATACACATTCCATTTACAAGTCCATTCTGGGTCTGAACGAAACCGGAGGAACCTTATTACTCGCATATCCATCGATCTCCAAGTACGTCTGGACGGTCACCAACTGATTCCCTCCTCTTGGGTGTACAACCCAATCAAGATCACCAATAATCACCCAAACGATGTGAAGACCTCCGATCTTCAATCACCGTCTTCATCCTCGACCTCACGTCGAATCAATTATTCATAATGGGATAAACCCGGTCTTTCTGAATAACTCGCGTATATAATAAACAAATGTTACACAAACACGACATACGCCTCATTCTAATTCATCAGTCACTAACCATAAATTAGTAAGAGAACAATTCCCCAAATATTAATCTTGAAGGCCGAAACCAACATCAGATCAATACCCAGGAAACCATTCATCTTAACTAATCTTCAGTTAGTTGCTAAATTTCACGTTCTTAGGAATAGGTTCCCATTAATTTTATCAAAGATAAATTTCTGAAATTTATTCTTTAATCTTCTTTTGAATATCAATTCAAACCAAATTATGGTTTATCCAAACTATCCGGGATTAACGAACCTTACCGAAGTAATCATTTGTTTTAATTTCCCAATCCCAACATATTCATCCCATGAAGTAAAACTGGTAATACTTCATATCTAACATCACGGTGTTATCGGTAAATTCAATTACCATTTCACGTTCAAATCTAATTAAAGATTTAACTATCGCCTGGAGCAAAACTGGTGATACTCCATTCTCGATCTTTTCAATCTAATTAAAGATTCATTAAAACTCCACTTAGTTTTAATCTTTAACTGGGTTAAAGAACCGATGTCATTTAAAACACGGTTCACGATAAACCCCAAAATCACATCACATTTCAATCAGTCCCTAACCGTAAATTAGTAAGAGGACTGTTCCCTAAAATATTAACCCCGAAGGCCGAAACCAACATCAGATCAATATCCAAGAAACCCTCCAACTTAACTAATCCCCAGTTAGTTCCTAATTTTCTTAACTCCATTTGGTTTTAAGAACATTATTATTAAAGATACCGTTCACGACAACCCAAAATCCCATTTGATATTAAACACAAGGATCTGAATAGAAAATATATCGGCTTATATTCAATATCAAATTCTGGAACCAACAAATATCGTATTGGAAATAACGATATAAATATATCTTTCAAATTTCCATAACAACATCTGTATAATCACGAAATCCAACATCGAACTATTTCGAAGATGATTTCAATTCAAATCCATTCCAATTCATATATTGGAAACTTCTGGTTATTTTAAAACCATTTCAAATCCAATTTATTTATTTTAAAAATAAATAGAATTAAAATTCTAGTTTGAAACTAGTTCATTTCGATGAAAATCTATTTTTATCTTTTCAAATAAGGAATTTTTCATCCTAATTCTTCACAAATCATTTCTTATGATTTTACACAAATTATTACTATTTTTAATATTTTATCAAGGCCCGTACAGTCGATTTCCATCAACGGCCATCGAACTGCACTTACAACGACCTTTTCCAAATTTGATTTGGACATAATTCCAAATACAACCGTTAGATTTCAAATATCTAATATTTGTTAGAAAGCTCTTTTCGATACGAACCCAACGGTTCCGTTTATAAGAGAATCCGACGGTCGAATCTCCCGCAATATCCATTCGAAGTCAACGGTCGAAATTCGCGAACTGCTGCGGCGTGGCGCGTTCTATTCAGGCCATTATATATATAATATATATTATATATATTTCATCGATTTCCTTTTAAAATGTATTTTATAAATCATTTTAAATTCGTTTTCAAAACGATTTCAACTTCCTTTTCAAATTCAAATCAAAATCGATTTTTTCAATATAAATTCATTTTAATTTCATTTTAAATCGATTTCAATTCTATTCAATTTAATTCGAATTTCAATTCATTTCAATTTAATTCGAAATTTGAAATCACTTTTAATATTCCTTGAAAAATGAATAAAATCGATATAAATATCGTTCTTGTCAAAATGGCGTCAATCTAATCAACATGGCTTTTATTCAACACATGAATGTTTATTCTATTCAACACATGAATATTTTTCAATTCAACACATGAATTTATTTTCTATTCAACACATGAATTTTTTTTCTATATTGGAATGAGGCCCAATCAATTACCATATAATGTTAATTATATGGATTTTCTACAACACATGTATATAATAGCAATGATAAATAATCAACCATCATCCAGAGTGCACCACACAACTGCATAAACATTAAATATAAACATATAATGCTTATAACAACCTGTCAATCAATCGATCGACATACAACTAATTATTGGGATTAGTGTATGTCATATATCATCCCAATACCCGTGTAGGGGTTTCAATCAATCAAACACAGATTTTATTTGTGCAGTTGGGCGATGTGTAAAATTTATCGTCCCAATCAATATCAGTCAAATCAGGGTATATAAACAAATCATCCGATTTGTTTATAAATATTTATTTTATATACATGTTAAAAATTATATTTTTAACTATAAAATATTTTCCACTATAAAATATTTTATTTCTTTTCACATCACACAATCAAATTTCACCACACAGCAATCAAACAAACAAGTCATCCATGGTCCGTGGACGACGGGTGTCGGGTGCTGCTAAGCACCGTCTGCATCCTAGTATATATTTCAAACTAGAAATAAATTAAAAGTGAGGAGTTCTCACCGAAATGCTAAACCAAACACCATGACTCTTTATATGTAGAAATTTTCGCCGGGCTCGCCTTTTGTCACTTTCGTTGCCCGTATTCAGTACATATATAAAATTATATTTTTATCACTTCATTTCAATAAATAAAAACATATTTTTATTTCTACTTCATATATATTTCTAACGCTTCTTTCTATATAAAAATTATTTTTTTTACATTTCTACTTCATATATAAAGATCGAATTTTTATTTCTCGCTATTTCATGATAAAAATATCGTCTTTACTATTAGCTTAAAAAATCATATTTTTATTTTCTCTATATTATAAAAATCACTTCTTTCTTCAATTAAAGATTACATCTTTCTTCGATTATAAATCATATCTTTCATTTATTAAAAACTATCTTTTTATGATAACCATATGAATCAAAATCATTTCTTTTATATGCTAATCATATCTAAACTGAAAACAAAAAAAAGAACAAGGTTCAATGTCATTTCATTTAAAAGATCTAATTTTTATTATCATAAACATATATAAAAAACCTAATTTTCAATCCTATGGTTTCTACCTAAAATCTGAATTTTAAATCAATTTCTATATATAAAAATCTGAACTAAAAATCAATGCTTATGTATTAAAACTGAAAAATAAAATAAAATCAGTATATATAAAAAAACTCACGGTTGTTTGGTGGTCGGAGTAGCTCGCAGTTGGAGGCGAGGTGCTGGGTGGCGGAGGAGAGTTCTGGTCAGTTGTCGGGGAGGTGCACCGTCGAGCATAGTGGCTCCGGTGGTCCCTTTACTTGCGGCGGCGGCTCCGTTCAGCTGAGGGGGGGGGGAGAGAATCGAGCTATGGATCTCGCGTTGGAGCTGTGGAGGAGGGAAGGAAGGAGAAGCGGTGCTCTGCCCGAAGTGGCGGTGGCGATGGCGAGGGGTCGCCTAGGGAGCGACGAGATGCGGCTTCCCCCCTTTTTTCTCTTAGATCTGAATTGATTTGAACGGTGGGGGAGGGGGGGGGGTTTGACCTCGTGATAGGAGAAAGGGGGTGTTATATTATTTATTTATTTAATTTCAAAAAGCACAGTTTATTTCGAACTCGAAATCGAACCCATCGACTATCGCCCCTAGCTAATTACCCCCATTCCGAACACAATGGGATATGTTTCGTAAGCTGATTCAATCATTTCGATCAGTTTTCATCAAAATCGAAATATAAATCTATATATTGAATTCGAACACGCATTTCAATTTACCGGGGCCACATACGGACTCTAAAAATTCCCAAAAAATATTTTCTAGCTTCGTATTGACGATACGGTCCTAACAAAACTAATTTCATCGAATTCTGAGACCATTTGAAAAATGGCCATTTTCCAGTCGATTAAAATCAACTGAAACTGGTCAAACGCATTTTCCTTTGCCATGCTCACATATTGATTCGAAAAATTATGAATTTTGAAACCGAGCAATAACTTTACCTCACAGATCCAACAAAAGTGGTTTCGTTGAAAACCGAGGTCGTTTGCAAAATGGCTATTTTTAAGGGCCAGAATTCCATAACGACTATTCTAAATTTTCACTTGGACATAACTTTTGATTCCTGCTATGAAATTTCGATTTTTCGGATTCGTTGGAAAGATATTCTCAATTAGATTCTAATATTTTTGTTTTCACTAAAATCCGGTTTATTTTGAATCCTACACATTCATTTGAACTTTGAAATCAAATTTTCGAACTATCGCGCCATTTTCAATTCCTTTTATAATTAAAATAAAATATTTATATTCTAACAATGATTCAAATAAATATATACATTCAAATTCTATTCAAAATAAATTTATCATCATTATTATTTTAAATAATTTATTTTAAATATTCAAAATTCACTAAAATCACCAAAATAAAATTTTTATATTGGCTCGGATTTCTGGGTTATTACAATCAAAGTCTTAATAAAATATTTATTTATCTCCCTTTAATAACTTTTATTTAAAATTATATATTTTAAAATCTAACTCCAGTTGTAAAATAAATTTTATAACCTCATCTCTATCGACTCACCTGGCGGTGAATCAATATTTATAAAACGATTGATTTTATAGGCCATATGCTGCCAATTACTCGACCAATACCGTCCATTGGTTTAAACAAAACAAATTGTTGAATATTTTGTCAATAATCAACAATTAAATCAATCACCCCATCAGATCAGTTTATATATGATAACATGAAAATAAATAAAAAATATATTTGAGGGATCCGGTCGGGTCCCTCTAACCTGTTCTTCCCTAAAATCACAACGACTATCTCAAATCAGATCATTTCAATTTCATTTAACTGAAATAAATAATGACCATTTAACATCGACCAATTCACAAGCAATTCAAATAATTTTAGCACGTTTATTTTATAAACGTGACCAACAAGGTAAGTTACCTTTATTGGAACCAATCTTTAAAATAACGTTTTGGTATTTCACTGAAATTAAATGACAGTTTGATTTCATCGGTTAAATCAGCAAATAAATGTATAACTAGCAAACATTCTACCATCAACAATCAGAGCACAAAAAATAAAAACCAATTTATATAAAATATAAATGGGAATAACTGAGTGAGTTTAACTCACCTTGATCGGATTCCGTTGTTTAACCGGCTTGTTTCAGTTAAATTAAATTAGTGTTTAATTTAACTGGAAAATCCAGTTGATTCCAATTCCATTCGGCACTATCTAGAATGCTCTGTCCATTGATAGGATTCCAGAATGTAGTATTTCCTAATACGGTCCCAACGTAATTTGTTTCATCAAATTCTGATATTAGAAAGAAAAGTTATTGGTTATCTAATATACTATTATAATTAATATAACTATTTTTCTAAATCAATTTGTTAATGAATTAATTACTTTCTATTTCAAAGAGCTGACATCAGGAAAGTTATCGAGCCGGACTTCGTTCTTCTGTTCATTGCGTTCAACGCTTCCATTCGGAATCCCCGTACCAATTTAATTAAAGCATTAACCCCTTAACTTCAGATTATTATACTAATTACTTGTTTAGATTATATGGTTTAAAAATCTACAGGACCTTACATTCAGCACTATTTCAAATGGTAAGATCCCTTCCTTTTGGTGTCTTTATTCGGTTGTTCTGACCTTTCTCGTGTTTTAGAATCTGGAATTAAATAAATGATTTAACATTAATCTCGGATTAGCGTTAAATAAATTACCATAAACAATATACTCATTACACTTTGAATTTAATAAGGGAGGACAGACCTTTAATCTCTCCAGGCTTTCCTTACGTTCGTTCATTCCAGGTATTTGCTCCACTGTTCACATTCGCGAAGACCACCTTGTCGCTGCAACCCCGAAACACACGTCGCTCCCTCCTTCAGACTTCTGGCGCACATCAAAAACCGCCCAATCGAGCGCCTCGACGTCCGCTACCTCAAGCCATACAAAAGTCGATGATCCCATCCTCCCCCAAAACCATTTGAACTCCAGTGTCTTTATATAGAGATTTCGACCACCGTCCGCCCTTAGAATCGATCATCAACGGTAGAAACAAAGATCTATATGAGATGAACATTTTGTTAATTGTATAATTTGTGGAATATTATTCAGATTGGAAGGAAATAGTGAAAGAGGATTGGGTATTCTGGTTCGTTGATAATGGAAGAGTGGCGGCGCTCCTCTGTTCACCGCAAGTTTCACTTTGACCAGAATTTAGGTTATAACGTGTTGGTATATATATATAGAGCATCCATTTAATAAAATATATATATATTTTGAAACTTCACCACAAAGTAATTGATAAAAACCACCACAAACGATTTCTGTTTTCTGATAAAAATGCTAATACTAATATAGAAAAGTATTCCGGACCCAATGGGACAAGTTTCGTCGAATTCCGATATCGTTTGAAAAAAATTCCTTTATAAAACTAGAAATAAACACGCGTTTAAATTTTCCACGATCACTACATAAACCAAATCAACTTGAAACTTTGGAATCCTACAATAATTTGTGATACGAACCCAACGGCACTAGTTTCGTCGCATTCTGAGAATGTTTCCCCGGTAGATTATTTTTTACGCGCACCGTAATGCCCTTTTGGACACCAAATTAACCAGTCTCCAAAAATAACAAACTATACACCTATCCTGACTCAAATCGTCGATACGAATTCAACGGAAATAGTTTCGTGGCTTAATTCGATCGTCTGCTCAAGTTACACACAAAAACCTCTTTATTAAATTAAATAAATTTAATTACACGCTATAGAAAATAATTGGGCGTTTACGGCTACCATGGCCACATACGACATCGGTTTGCCACACAATTTAATACCGTAAAATAATATAATGTTATGGTCCAATTGAAACTGATTTCATCGAAAACTGATTCTGTTTGCAAAATGGCCATTTTAAAGGCCTATAATTTAATAATGATTTCCATAATGATTATTTCAAATTTTGATTTGGCCATAACTATCAAATTATAATACGAAATCTGGAATTTTCTCTTTCATATGAAAATTATAATCAATACGACTCCAATGTTTCTTGTTTCACAGAAATTCGACTTATGTCAGATCCTGTATTCTCAGTTGAAGTTCAAAACCAAACATTACGAACTGCCGCGCTAATTCGAGCTCGTTTTATATTATAAATAACATTTACGTTAAAACTTCATTTTAATAACGAATTAAATATTAAAATCTATTAATATTCCAATATAATATTTAAAAAAATAAATTAAATTAAATATTTGGCTGCCAAAAATACGGGACATTACAAACAACAGCGATTAAATATACATTATGTTTCCTGTGCACGAAGTGTTGGTATAATTTAATATTAGTTTATAATAAAACTTGCGTGTGAGTTATCATGTTAAAAACCACCATATAAAAATTCTATTTTTCGATAAAAGTGCTAATTCTAGAAAAAATATATTCTGGACCCAATGGGACAGGTTTCGTTGCATTCCGAGATTATTTCCCGGTACGCTATTTTTACACGCACTGCAATGCCATTTTGGACACCAAATTATCCGATCTCCAAAAATAACAAACTATATACCTATTCTGACTCTAATCGTCGATATGAACTCAACAGATCTGGTTTTGTGGCCTAATTCGATCGTCTTCCCAAGTTACACACAAAAACCTCTCTATTGTGTTGAATTAATTTAATTACGAACTATAAAAATTGATTGGGCGTTTACAGCTGTCGTGGTCACATATGACATCGGTCTGCCACGCAATTCCATATCGTACAATAATTTAACATTACGGTTCCAATGAAACTAATTTCTTTTGAAATGAAGACTATTTGCAAAATTACTATTTTAAAGGCCAATAATTGAATAACGAGTTTCATAGCGACTATTTTAAAATTCGATTTAGCTATAATTAACAATCTATAACACGAAATTTGGATTTTTCTCTTCCGTATGGAAATTATCATCAATATGGTTGCAACGTTTCTTGTTTCACAAAAATCCGACTTATATCGGATCCTGTATATTCAATTGAAGTTCAAAACTCTATATTACGAACTACCACGCCATTTCGAGCTTGTTTTATAATTATATAACTATATAATGTTCAAACTTCTCTTAAATAATGAATTAAATATTTAAAATTCATTAATATTCCAAATAAAATATTTAGCTGCCAAAAATACGGGTCGTTTCAACGTCCATCTAATTATTCTACTTGATATTCTGTCTGATTTCTATATGGGACTGGAGGGAAGCACGCGACTTCCGAGGGATGTGGTTGGGTACTCCGTGGTGGTCCTTTATTGTGGTACATGCTCAGGCTGTACTCGTAGAGGTTTTGTCTACGAGGTACCTTTCGATGAGTATACCTTGACTGCAATCATAGCTTGGCGGTTAGAAGGATGTGGTGGATGGTGTTGGGTGATTCGGCGATTGTAACGACCCAGATTTTTCAGTCATTTGAAATTGAATATCTAAATCTGTTTTAAACATTATATTTGGAATATAAATGGATTTTAATATTTAGTTCATTTGAAAATTGAAGTTTGAACGTTAAATTTATATTTAATTTAAAACGAGCTCGTAATGGCATGGTAGTTCGTAATATTAAGTTTTGAATGTCAACTGAATATACATGATTTGATATAAGTCGGAATTCCATGAAACAAGAAACTTTGAATCATGTTGATTATAATTTTTTAATAAAAGAGAAAAATCCAGATTTTTTTTATATATTGTTAGTGTTAGACCAAAATCGGGGCCTAACACCCAAATCCATATCGCAAATCACAGAGTGTAGAAAAAAGTAAATAAAGAGGACACACACGAAGTTTCTATAGTGGTTTGGCTCAAACCAAGCCTACGTCCACTTTATCTCTTCTTAAATCTAAGAAGTTACAAGTACAATTATCTCAGTTTATATAAGAAATCCTCGTGTTTACAATGAAGAAATGGAGATTAGAAATTGATTTTATACTCGCTAACCTCATGTTAGAATGATTAGAAATGGCCTTCCGTTGTTCACAAAGTCCTTGCGTTGATAATGGCGGAAGCCTTCAAGATCAAGTGCCAAAAGTCCATTTAAATGGCCATGTTTTGGTGTATTTATAGGGTAGAGGAGCTTCTGGGAGGACCGATTCGTGATGGGGAACGTGGCACCCGATCCGGAAAAGTAGGAGCAGGAGTAGCCTTAAGAATAGGTCAAAACAGTGCGCGTATCTGCAGGTCTGGAGATCGGTTCGTGGTCATGGGTTGGATCGTGATATGGCTATCACGATCCGAGTCTGGTTGCGAGCTGAAGTGAAGTGTTGGCGGTCGGGCCGTGGTCTCCATGTGTACTAAGAGTGGGTCATGATCTGAAGGTATACCACGAGCCGAGGGGGGCGATCCGATGAGGGGCGATCCAAGGGTGCATGAGCCATACTCCGATCGTGTGACGCTTCGTTGCTTTATCCACGAAATTGCCAGATTAAACCAGTTTACGGAAACAGGCATAACTTTCAAACCGTAAGTCCGATTGAGCCAAACCAAAGCACAAACTGAGGCTAATTCAGAGATCTACAAGAGTTACGGAGCTTTGCTCTGTAATCGTTGCTTTCGGGCCCAAAAAAGGTCATCTGATAGGAGTTTCGGGCCTTTCTTTGTTCGTGATGCAACTTTGACCAAATTGCTACCTGTCTTCTGACGATGTTCTCCATATCCGAGCGCGATGTTATCTAGATATTCAGTGTAACAGCTTTTACCAAAAAGTGTGTCAACAGTTAGTTATGTCCAATTCAAATTTTAAAATAATCGCTATGGAATCATTAATAAACGACAACATTTAATTAATAAATTTATAAGGGTTTTTAATATAATATGAATACCGTTTAACTCAAAATTGATGATGTTGACTTGTATAATCCATATAGTTTATGTTTGAAACTATATGATATTTTTATTTGGATATTTACGATAATAATAATTTATTATTATTATTTAATTTGATTATTTTCGAATTTAATTAATATTTTATTTAGTTTATATAAGCCTTAAAATAAATATTTTTGCAAACAATCTCGGTTTTTGATGAAATCAGTTTCATTAGAACCGCAATGTTAAATTATCATATAATATTAAATTTCATGCCAAACCGCCAAAAATGCTTAGATTTTAATTCAATCGTTTTGTCAATTTAAATCGGAATTTACGAATAACCGGTTATCTAACGAACTCTGTTTTCAACAAAATTAATTTTATAAAATTCATAATGATTTATTATGTTAATACTTAAAATTTCAACATATTTGAATTTATTTTGTGATCGTACACAATTTAAAAGTATGTCAATTCTCATATATGAGTTATAAATGAATTTTCAGAGACGATCTCGGAATTCAACGAAACATGTCCCATCGTGTCCGAAATGTCGTTTTATGCTAGGATGTAAATTTATATCTCGTTCGGAAGCAGTTTGTAGTGGTCTTTACATGTTACTCCTTGGTGAAGATTTATTTAATATTAAAATACTCAACCCTTTCCTTATAAATACTTAACTCGGGTCAATACCCTATATTTTTACATCCCCTGGTCAACGAAATTTTGTAATCGCCTCCTAATACTGATCATCCCATATTTTTCAATTCTTCCTCCATGAATTTCTTCAAAACCTTTAACTAAATCGAAACAGTTACGACTACAATGATATAGAGGGGATCAAGACGAAGAAGTTGATCGACGGTGATCTTTTATTGAGTACGGTGCTAGCTAGAGCGGCCCAAGGAAGTCTCCACCTTTGTGGACCTACTGGAGGAGGTTTATGTGACTGGAGGTCGAACTGGTTCTGATGGAGGTAGGCCACTGTGAGGCGATGGTCATGGGCATATTAGATCGGAGCCCGGTGGATCAATGAATGGCGCGGTGGGGTTTTTTGTATTCATGTGTAGTGTTCATAGCGTGAAGAACAATGGACTTAGAATGAAGGGAAGACGCGATCGAATGGTCTGAAACTTGGGTCGTGGGTCATCAACGTGAAGGCGAGTTGGAGGCTGATCTCCGATAGCTTCCGGTCAAAGGAAGATGGCGAAAATAGGTGTTTTTGGGTGGCAGTAGGCAGGGATCGGGTGTTTGGAGTTAGCAGAAGAAAGGGATTATGTTAACAAGGAAAATGGAAGAATCAAAATGTATGGATCGGCATGTTATCTCTTATAAAAGAAAATTAGTAATAATACTAATGTGGTTTAAGGGTTAGTTTTGAATGGTGATGGAATATGGGAGTTTAACAGAATGGGGGAAAATTAATTTGTCTTGGTCGTTAATTTTTATCCCATTTAATTAAGTTATATAATAAAGTAATTAATTTCTAAAACTAGTACTTAGGTTAATGATAACATAATTTAAATCAGGCTTATAGACAAGCTGATAAACAAACAGTATGTAATCAAAAGGGGTCAGCCAAAGTTTATATAACATAATTAGATTTCAAGTTATAACTATGTAGGTAATGTTTCCCATTTCGAAATTTATTGGACTGCTAAAATTTAAGAAAACAGATTAGTTTATTTTTTAAAGTTAATTAAAGAAAACAACTTGGATGAACCAAGTCAGGCTAGTATTTGAATTCAAATAGGATCAGCCGTATATAATGTAAAACACAATTAGTTTTATGATAATTAATTAAGAGTTAATTTCATAATTAAACTATTTATTAGGTAATTAGAAAGTTAAGTTATAAATAGAATAATTATTAATTTATTCAAGTTAAATTGAATGCTTATAATAGTTATAACTTTTGCATAGCTTAACGATATCGAAAAAACCATATACCTTGGAATCGTCTTGATGAGCATGATGTCATGGAATCGAATTGGACAGAATTGCAATCAAATGGATTTTTCAATTAAATTAAACGCTAATTAATTTTAACTGAAATGAGCTGTGTAAACAACGAATCAACTCAATGTGAGTTAAACCCACTCAGTTCTTCCCACTTATATTTTATATAAGTCGGGTTTTATAATTGTGTGCTATGGTTGCTAATGGTTGACTGTTTGTTAAATACATATGCATATATTGATTGAACCGCTAAAATAAAACGTTATTTAATTTCAGTGAAAAACCAAATTGTTATTCTAACGATTGGAACAAATTGAGGTAACTTACTGTAATGACCCAGGGAATTCGCAATCCTGCATATCGGCATACAACACTATGTCGACTATTCAAGCATCGAAAACACCAGATAGTCTATGAAAGAAATTAAAGGGTGAGAATAGATAAGATAGAAACTTAGAACAGAAGAAGAAGAAGAAGAACATACAACATCTGAGTAACACGAATCTCACAGCGGAACGAATAAAATATAACATAACTTTAAAATAAAAGATTTGTACTTGAATATACATATCATTTTCAAAGTACATCACTTACAGCACAACGGAAATAAACCATAGCTATATAAACACTACTGAAGCCTCCTGCTCCAACTTTCCAAGTATATCTGTAAATTCCCAACTACTTGACTGACCGAACAAAATTGGGCACCCAAGAGTTTAGGTAAAACAAAACAAAATCTAGGTCAGTCATGGGACTGGTATGAGTAAACCATTTAAAACAGTTTGAGCAATTAAACGATATCTCATAAGACCACGCCGTATAACAGAACGGGTTTTTCCATTATGAGAATCCAAAACATTTTGATTTAACTATCAAATCATTTTGAAAGAAATGATAATCTTTATATCAAAACTCATTGATATTATAATAGTGTCGATCAACCACAATATAATAATCATCTTATAGAACGCTTCCATCACACGTTCCACATATATAGTATACAATCAAAACCGCGAGCACTTATTGGGTAATGGATTTCCAACTAGAACAAGGTATGGAACCACCTTCCGATAGTGTACCTCTAGAGAGGAATGCACTGGGTTCAACAAGAACATCTTGCAACCCGGCCACACATGACCAACCACTCATTTCGCTTGAGTGTATTGAATGTATATCACCAACGGTTGGGATCAACAACCGTTTCTCGAATGGGTTAGCATCGACAATAGATTATAGAATGAAATGAATATCTCTAGATAGGTGATAATACACCCTACTTGGAAGCCAACCACTTAGCCATGCTGCCTACCCTAATTTTTTCATTTCCCGGTTATGAGGCTAGAGGCCATGCTTATCTTTGACAGATCACACATCTATTCACTTCGAATGTCACATCGTCATACCTGCCAAATCACAAATTGATTTCCCCAAAAATACAATGGGTATACAGCTAAGAGAAACAAATTCCTCCGCCACCAAACGTAGATACGTTTGAAGAGTTCAACTTACGTCATCCATTAGATATACTCTGTCAGACATTCTGTCACACAGGTTGTCCTGTGACTCGACAAACCGAAGGCACTATTCTGTAAACAGGACAGCCCTTGCATAACTCCGTCTTCAATTACATTCATCATATGTGATCGCAACATTAACGCCTATACAGAGTGGTAATCATATAATGAATCTGATCCCGGTCTCTCCATATTGACGACGGAAAAATGGTCAAAAACTTCGATAGTCGGTGAGTTAACTATCAAAGAAAAACACGTGTGCAAACAACGATATTATTTCCAGATGGAAATTTTTATCGATCAATCATCATTTAACGTTTATCTCTTTAGTTCATTAATTTGTTATTTCCTATTTCCATATATTCAACATTCCTTATTTTCTAAATTTAGAAAATATACGTTATTAATCATTAGAAAACATTTACATCTCTTTTCACGCATCACTGTCATTCCAGTATTCTTTATCATCAAACATTTCATTTTCTATGATTAGAAAATATCTCTGATTATATTTGGAAGATGTTTCCAAACTCATTCATTGGGTTTAAACAGATGTTTAAATAAAACATCTTTATGCGAACTCAAACATTACACAGATTAACATTTCACTTAACCAACCTTCACTATCGAACCTTAACCATTCCTTAGTTAAAAACGAAGCCAATCAAGTTGGTGTATAACTACCTCTCAGAACTTAACAGAAAAAACATTTCTAACTTCGAAACAGACAAGGTTCCCCTTTTAAACCTTTAACAAACTTCCTTACGTAACTCTCTTTCGAATAAATCTCTATTCGATAACTCTTTCCTTCGAATAAACTATATTCGATAATCTCTCTTTGAATAGCCATATTCGATTAACTCTATTCGATTAACACTATTCGATTAACTCTAATCGATTTACTCTTATCAGTTAGCTCTATTTGATTAATTCTAATTCGATTAACTCTATTGGATTAACTCCACTCAATTAACTCCTTTCAATTAAGCTATATCTGATTAACTCCTTTCGAATAAACTATATACGATTAACTCCTTTTGAATAAACTATATTCGATTGACTCCTTTAACTCTATTCGGATAACTAATATTCGATAACCCTTTCAATTAACTAATATTCATTAACTCCTTTCGAACAACTAATATTCGATAATCTATCTTCGAATAACTAATATTCGATAACACCTTTCGAATAACTAATATTCGATAACTCCTTTCGAATAACTAATATTCGATAACCTCTTTCCGAATAAACTATATTCGATTAATTCTCTTCTTCTAATAACCTTATTCGATAATTCTTTCTTCGAATAAACTATATTCGAATAACTCTATTTCGACTAACTCTAATTCAGTTAACTCTATTCGAATAACTAATATTCGACCAACTCTTGTTCGATTAACTATAACTCAATCAATATTTATTCAATTAACTCTTTTTGATATCCACTTTAAACAATCTCCTTATAACTCTTTAATATCTTGTTAATTCCCTTTTATAATCCTATTTATTTTCCAAATAAATATTCCTTTTATTATTTTATTCATTTAACAAATAAATATTTCCTCTTCAATTCTATTTATTTAACAAATAATTATTATTTTCCAATCCTATTTATTTAACAAATAAATATTTTCTTTTCAATTCTAATTATAAACGTATTATAAATATTCCCTTTTCTATTTTTTTTCACAAATATTTCCTTTTGTAACTTTATTAATTTTCTAAAAAAATATTTCTTTTATCTCTAATTCTATTTATTTAACAAATAAATATTCCTTTTAAATCTATTTATTTTCTAAATAAATATTTATAAAATCTTTTGATTTTATAAATATTTCTTTTTCAATATAACATTGAAAATTTCCTTTTCTATTCTAGTTTTCCTTATAGTATTTAAGGTACCATATAACAATGATCGGTATCATTCCAACATTCAAAATCAACAACAGATTTCATATCACATCATATAACACTATATGAAAAACAGTAGAATAAATGTTGAGGAATCTAGTTGGATTCCTCCGACCTATTTCCCTGCATTCACAGATGTTACACAATATAATTTACATCAATTTCATTTCACTATGAAATATTCTACTAAACAGAATCAATATTTGATTAACAATTTATATATATATATCGTTATCTATAATTTCAAATAATCAATTGGCAATTCAATCAAACAGTCAACATATAGATATCAATCATCATTTATCAGTTCTAAAAATATATTATAAAAATATGAACTGATAGAGTTGGTGTGTTTTACTCACATTGGACGATCATCGTTAATAACGATAACCATCGCTTGATTTGATTCTGACAATTTATTTCACTATAAATTGTAACTATCTCCAAATTACTTCCAGTCGGTTCCATGTTGTAGTGTTCGTCCATATGATCCTAATGGATCTTGTTTGGTCCAATTCTGACAACGTATGACGAAGTTATCACATTAATAAGTTGATATACAATTTAAAATAAATAAAACTTAGATTTTTAATTCTACTGGGCCTCACCCTTACCTTGGCCCATATAAACTGGATAATACCCAAACCCGTATGTATTTGCCTCCTACTTCTCATCTGTATGTTTCCAATAACCGAACAGCTAAAACATGGCCATTATCGAGACTTCCAACCCCAATTTCTCCTCCAATACACCATCGTCCACCCCACTGAAACCAGCATCGGCCTCCCCCTTGAATTCTCTTCACAACCATCTGTACCATCTTCAACTCGAACCCACCCTATCACTCGCGTCGACCTGAGCTGCTCGCGCCACTACAGTGCAATATCCACACTTTTATTTTTCTAAAAATTCCCAAAAAAAACCAAACCACATCTATTTGATCTCTTGAGTTCAAATCCAAACTCGAAAACTCGATTCAACGCTTCTCAATCCCTAAACTTTGAACCCTAGTCAACGCTGTGTTCATTTCCAGCAACAGAAACCGACGTCGAACGCAATGAAATGGGTACGAGACTGAAGCTCACTTTAATCCAAACTCGAATATATATGTTATACAATTTATAGGAGTTTATTTTGACTTTCAAGAATTTTCAAAGAAGAAAAATTCTCGTTGAAGCGGCGGCGTGAAATTTGTTTGGTTATTGACCAAGAAGAAATAGTTTTTAGGGTTAGGCAGTAAGAGTAGGTATTTATAGTGCATTTATATATATTTTTATTGAATATTTTATTTTAAGAAATCGCTGTTTGTATTCGTCCTCTAAAATTCCTGTGATCACATATGATACCCAAAAATCACGAATCTGGACATGCACCTTCAGTTCGACATTATGGACCCAACGAAACTGGTTTCGTCGAATTCCGACTCCGTTTGCTCACACACTGTATTTTTAACCATCAAAATACTGACTGTTTTTCACATTAAAAATCCGTACAGTCACACACTTACCCCAAAAATCACAAAAACTGAAATCTAGCAATAATTTAATATTACGGATCCAACAAAATTAGTTTCGTCGAAAACGGAGGTTATTTGCAAAACTGGCTATTTTTAAAGCTTTAAATAACCCATTTAAATATATAAATATATTTAAAAGAAATTAAATTAAATATTTAAAAATAAATATTAGCGTATATATTCACACTAGAATACCATACAGCTCCAATTGGATTTATAACTCGATATTTCAAAATTCCCAGTTATATCGATATTCGATTTATATATAAAATCCTTTTATAATATAAATATATATTTGTAAATTTCAAAGGAATTCCATAGCGACTTTTCTAAAATTTGATTTGGACATAAATCAAAATCTACATAATGAAATCCCGATTTTTCTCTTTCATTTGAAAATTATACTTCACCAGCTCCGAACGTTTCTTGTTTCACAGAAATCCAATTTAAAACGGACCCTGTATATTCAATTCAAGTTCGAATCGCCAAATTACGAAATGCAACGCAATTCGAGCTCGATTATATTTATAATATAATTATATTTTCAAACTGTCGTTATTTAAATGTATTCGTAATCGTATGTTAATTTTAAACTAAAATTTATATTTTGAATTGTCCAGTTCACACTATATCATCAATTCACTATTTCCGACTATTTCGAAATTAAATATGTTATTCTATTATTTATATAAATTAAATATTCAATATTATTTAATTAAACGACCATATAAATCTCTAAACCGTTATTAAAATAATTAAATTAATTAATTATTAAACCGTAAAAATACGGGACATTACATTTCTCCCCCTTAAAATAATTCCGTTCTCGAAATTGCTAAGGTAGAATACTAACCCTATTAACTGGGTTAAAAATTATTTGTTTACTTCTTAAATTTCAATCTCACTATACCAATTAATTTCAATTACATGTTAACTCATTTTTTATTAACGAAAATTTTCAAAAATCTTGAAAATATTCTAACACCCAAAATTTTCGAAAAATTTCGCCGGCACCTCCTTTGTACTGGTCAATCGGTACAACTACAACTCGCCTCTCTAGGCCTTCTCCAACCCAAAAGAAAACCAAATAGCCAAGCGGCTTGCCAAATCGGCTCATAAATTTCATGCTTATACCAAATATAAACTTGTACCTTTTTGTCGGGTATACCATTATATTTCCCGCATTTGATTCCATTCAATCTCTGGTCAACATATATTCGATCATTATAATTGATTTCCATTCAATTTCAGTCAATCAAATCTCAAAACAATTATTCGCCTATCCAAGCCAAATTCAATTTCAAATCAAACTTCCATTCTCGATTTTCAAATTCTTAGCTCATTAATTCAATACCATTTTGGATTCCTATGTCACAAATCAAATTTCCTCGATATCATTCTAATCCAGTTCAATTTCCACTTAATTGGTTTTCATTCAATTCCATCTCGGTTTCACAAATTTCCATTCAAATTTGTTTTAATTCAAGCAATCCATTTCTGGGAGTTTTTAAACAACTTTGCTTTTCAAAAATCAAATATCCCATTTCGAAATTCAAACAACTTGCTTTTCTCAAAACAATTCAAAAATCATCTCTTTGGTAGTAATCCGTCACTTACACACTCGAAAATGAACACCGATGATGTCATGATCATCATTCGAATCTATTTTCCAGTTATCGAAGTGAGTTCAATACTACATCACTTTTCAAAACCATTTCTAAACACTTTCATTTTGAGATCCATTTCAAAATATCCTTTCACAATGCTTGTAAAAGAATAGAAAATCCCAGGATTTTAAATTTCTCATATATTCAATCCAAATCCATCTACAAACACCTTTCCAAATTTCTAGGGTTTCAATTCCAATCTTGGTTTTAAATTCAGATTTAATTCATCTGATTCCACGTATTTCACTTATATGAATTCCAATTGGTTATTTACATAACCACTTAATTTATAATCTTACTCGATTATAATAACAACCAATATATCCAATGTATTATAATTCCAATATATATATTCTCTCTATATCAAAATATACTTTGGGTAAAATTATTTTCATTTACCATCTTTTCAAAACATATCGTGTCGACCCATCGTATTCGAGTGTTTAGAAACTCTTACCGATACAGTGGATCAAACTGATCGACCAGAACTTATAAACAACTCAACCAATAAATCTCCACAATAGAAAATGGTTTTTATACCAAATAACAAATACGTTCACTCGTATATATACACTCAACTCAATCTAGGGTATTAGTAACCCCATCTCTATTGAGTCACGCCACAGAGCCAAGGTAATTACTTAACCTTAAACTCCGATACCACTGTAACGACCCGGGGAATTTGCGTTCCTGGATATCGGCATACAACACTATGTCGACTATTCAAGCATCGAAAACATCAGATAGTCCATATAAGAAATAAGAGGGTGAGAATAGATAAGATAGAAACTTAGAATAGAAGAAGAAGAACATACAACATCAGAGTAACACGAATCTCACAGCAGAACAAATAAAATATAACATAACTTTGAAATAAAAGATTTGTACTTGAATATACATATCATTTTCAAAGTACAGCGTTTACAACACAGCGGAAATAAACTATAGCTATATAAACGCTGTTGAAGGCTCCCGCTCCAGCTTTCCAAGTACATCTATAAAATCCCGACTACTTGACTGCCCATACAAAATTGGGCACCCAAGAGTTTAGGGAAAAAAAAACAAACTCTGGGTCAGTCATGGGACTGACATGAGTAAAACCATTAAAAACAGTTTGAGCAATCAAACGATATCTCATAAGACCACGCCGTATAACGGAACTGGTTTTTCCCTTATGAGAATCCAAAACATTTTGATTTAACTTTCAAATCGTTTTGAAAGAAACAATAATCTTTATATCAAAACTCATTGATATTATAATAGTGTCTATCAACCACAATATAATAATCATCTTGCAGAACGCTTCCATCTCACGTTCCACATGTATAGTATACAATCAAAACTGTGAGCACTTATTGGGTAATGGATTTCCAACTATGACAAGGTATGGAACCACCTTCCGATAGTGTACCTCTAGAGAGGAATACACTGGGTTCAACAAGAACATCTTGCAACCCAGCCACACATGACCGACTACTCATTTCGCTTGAGTGTATCAAATGTATATCACCAACGGTTGGGATCAGCAACCGTTTCCCAAATAGGACAACATCAATAATAAATTATAGAATGAAATGAATATCTCTAGATAGGTGATAATACACCCTACTTGGTAGCCAACCACTTAGCCATGCTGCTTGCCCAATTTTTGTCATTTCCCGGTTGTGAGGCTAGAGGCCACGCTTATCTTTGAAAGATCACACATCTATTCACTTCGAATGTCACATCGTCATACCCGCCAAATCACAAATTGATTTCCCCAAAAATACAACGAGTATACAGCCAAGAGAATTGAATTCCTCCGCCACCAAACGTAGATACATTTGAAGAGATTAACTTACGTGATCCATTAAATATACTCTGGCAGACATTCTTCCATATAGGTTGTCCTGGGACTGGACAAACCGAAGGCACTATTCTGTAAACAGGACTGCCCTTGCATAACTCCGTCTTCAACTATCTTCATCATATGTGATCGCAACGTTAACGCCTATACAGAGTGGTTTTCAGATAATGAATCTGATCCCGGTCTCTCCATATTAACGACGGAAAAATGGTCAAAAACTTCAATAGTCAGTGAGTTAACTATCAAAGAAAAACACGTGTGCAAACAACGATATTATTTCCAGATGGAAGTTTCTATCGATCAATCATCATTTAACGTTTATCTCTTTAGTTCATTAATTTGTTATTTCCTATTTCCATATATTCAACATTCCTTATTTTCCAAATTTAGAAAATATACGTTATTAATCATTAGAAAACATTTCCATCTCTTTTCACGCATCACTGTCATTCCAGTATTCTTTATCATCAAACATTTCATTTTCTATGATTAGAAAATATCTCTGATTATATTTGGAAGATGTTTCCAAACTCATTCATTGGGTTTAAATAGATGTTTAAATAAAACATCTTTATGCCAACTCAAACATTACACAGATTAACATTTCACTTAACCAACCTTCACTATCGAACCTTAACCATTCCTTAGTTAAAAACGAAGCCAACCAAGTTGGGGTATAACTACCTCTCAAACCTTAACTGAACAACATTTATAACTTCGAAACAGACAATGTTCACCTTTTAAACCTTTAACAAACTTCCTTATGTAACTCTCTTACGAATAAATCTCTATTCGATAACTCTTTCCTTCAAATAAACTATATTCGATAATCTCTCTTCGAATAGCCATATTTGATTAACTCTATTCAATTAACATTATTTGATTAACTCTAATCGATTTACTCTTATCAGTTAGCTCTATTTGATTAACTCTATTCTATTAACTCTATTTGATTAATTCTAATTCGATTAACTCTATTGGATTAACTCCACTCGATTAACTCCTTTCAATTAAACTATATCTGATTAACTCCTTTCGAATAAACTATTTCCGATTAACTCCTTTCAAATGAACTATATTCGATTAGCTCCTTTAAATCTATTCGGATAACTAATATTCGATAACCCTTTTGATTAACTAATATTCGATAACTCCTTTCGAATAACTAATATTCGATAATCTATCTTCGAATAACTAATATTCGATAACTCCTTTCGGATAGCTAATATTTGATAACTCCTTTCGAATAACTAATATTCAATAACCTCTTTTCGAATAAATTATATTCGGTTAATTCTCTTCTTCGAATAACCTTATTCGATAACTCTTTCTTCGAATAAACTATATTCGAATAACTCTAATCCGACTAACTCTAATTCAATTAACTCTATTCGAATAACTAATATTCGACTAACTCTTGTTCGATTAACTATAACTCGATCAATCTTTATTCAATTAACTCTTTTTGATATCCACTTTAAACAATCTCCTCATAACTCTTTTATATCTCGTTAATTCCCTTTTATAGTCCTATTTATCTTCAAAATAAATATTCCTTTTATAATTTTATTTATTTAACAAATAAATATTTTCTCTTCAATTCTATTTATTTAACAAATAATTATTCTTTTCCAATCCTATTTATTTAACAAATAAATATTTTCTTTTCAATTCTATTTATAAATGTTTTACAAATATTCCCTTTTCTATTTGTTTCACAAATATTTCCTTTCATAACTTTATTTATTTTCTAAATAAATATTTCTTTTATCTCTAATTCTATTTATTTAACAAATAAATGTTCCTTTTTAATCTATTTATTTTCTAAATAAATATTTTATTTTTATAAAATCTTTTGATTTTATAAATATTTCTTTTTCAATATAACATTGAAAATTTCCTTTTCTATTCTAGTATTCCTTATGGTATATAACGTACCATATAACAATGATCGGTATCATTCCAACATACAAATCAACAACAGATTTCATATTACATTGTATAACAAAATATATGAAAAACAATAAAATAATTGTTGAGGAATCCAATTGGATTCCTCCGACCTGTTTCCATGCATTTACAGATGTTACACAGTATAATTTACATCAATTTCAATTCACTATGAAATATTCTGCTAAACAGAATTAATATTTGATTAACGATTTATATATATATCGTTATCTATAATTTCAATTAATCAATCAACAATTCAATCAAATAGTCAACACACAGATATCAATCATCATTTATCGGTTCTAAAAATACGTTATAAATATATGAAATGATTGAGTTGGTGAGTTTTACTCACATTGGACGATCATCGTTAATAACGATAACCATCGCTTGATTTGATTCTGACAATTTATTTCACTATAAATTGTAATAAGCTCCAAATTACTTCCATTCAGTTCCATGTTGTAGTGTTCATCCATACGATCCTAACCGATCTTGTTTTGTCCAATTCTGACAACGTATGACGAAGTTATCGCATTAATAAGTTAATACACAATTTAAAATAAATAAAACTTAGATTTTTAATTCTAATGGGCCTCACCCTTACCTTGGCCCATCAAAAACTGGATAATACCCAAACCCGTATGTATTTGCCTCCTCCTTATCCTCTGTATGTTTCCAATAACCGAACAGCAAAAACATGGCCATTATCGAGATTTCCAACCCCAATTTCTCCTCTAATACACCATCGTCCACCCCACTGAAACCACCGTTAGCCTCCCCCTTGAATTCTCTTCAGACCCATCTGTACCATCTTCAACTCGAACCCACCCTATCGCTCGCGTCGACCCGAGCTGCTCGCGCCACTATAGTGCAACATCGACACTTTTATTTTCTAAAAATTCCAAAAAAAAACCAAATAACATCTATTTGATCTCCTGAGTTCAAATCCGAACTCCAAAACTCGATTCAACGCTTCTCAATCCCCAAACTTTGAACCCTAATCAACGCTGTGTTCATTTCCAGTGATAGAAACCGACGTCGAACACAATGAAATGGGTACGAGATGGAACCTCACCTTAATCCAAACTCGAATATACATGCTATACAATTTATAGGAGTTTATTTTGATTTCCAAGAATTTTCAAAGAAGAAAAATTCTCGTTGAAGTGGCGGCGTGAAATTTGTTTGGCTGTTGACAAAGAAGAAATATTTTTTAGGGTTAGGCAGTAAGAGTGGGTATTTGTAGTGCATTTATATATATTTTTATTGAATATTTTATTTTATTTTAAGCAATCGCTCTTTGTATTCATCCTCTAAAATTCCTATGATCACATACGATACCCAAAAATCACGAAACTGGACATGCTCCTTCAGTTCGACATTACGGACCCAATGAAACTGGTTTCATCGAATTTCGTCTCCGTTTGCTCACACATTGTATTTTTAATTGTTAAAATACTGACTGTTTTTCACATTAAAAATCCGTACGGCTACACACTGACCCCAAAAATAACGAAAACTGAAATCTAGCAATAATTTAATATTACGGATCCAACAAAATTAGTTTTGTCGAAAGCGGAGGTCGTTTGCAAAACTGGCTACTTTTAAAGCTCTAAATAACCTATTTAAATATAAAAATTTATTTAAAAATAATTAAATTAAATATTTAAAAATAAATATTATCGTATATATTCACATTAGAATACCATACAGCTCCAATGGGATTTATAACTCTGTGACGTCCCCAAACTCCGTACGACGGTGGCAAGGGTAATCTTTGGAATATAACACATAAACAGATAACAGCAGGACAGAATTAAATAAATACACCAAATAATGTACAAATACAGTTCAGCTATACATAAATGTCTACAGCGGAAAACAAACATAATATGTACAATAGGAGCTGAACAACATAAAAAGAGATAAATGATAGAATCCATCTTCAGCTCTAGCTATCCAGAAAGAGCCTGCTAAAACCTGAAGACAAGGCTGCCCGTGTAGAAATAAGGGCACCCGAGTTTGCAAGTGTAACAAACTATGAGTCAGTCATGGGACTGGTATGAGAAATCCACTCAACACATTTTCTAATTTGGCTAATCACAGGACCACGCCACTTTCGCGGAACGGGTTTACTCCATTGGATTGCCAGTGCTTTAAAACAAGTCAATCTTTTAAACATCGCAATGCTTTTTATAAAATGAAGCCATTATAAGACTCAGTTCCCATCACACAATGCAACACAAAACGGAGGATAGAGTTTTACCATATAATGGCCAAAATATGCTTGATACGAATAAAACAAAAGAATTTGATATTATTACTAGTGTTTATATATTTCAAAAACAATTTCAAATCATAAGTATCAATCATAGACGACATTAATGCCCCATACCACTATGTCGCCATATATAGGTATATAATCAAAACCGCACAGTCACGTATTTGGAAATTGGATTTCCATCACGAACCAAGGCAAAGGATAGTCCTTACCGACTTCGAGACAATCTAGCCCATGTCTCCGGAACAACCACAACTTCCCCTTGGATCGTCAAGGCCGGTCCACACGGAGTGGATTATAGTGTCTGAACAATACGTTTCCCCGCTCTTTGGGGTGTAAATGAGCCAACGAATGACTCCATCGGTCCCGGATCGACCGATATATCCGAGACGCCTCGCAACAGCAACAACCACATAGGTGAAAATAATATAAATGCCGGCCAGTTCAAGCACTGACACCACCTCTATCTAGAAGGAAACGCATGCCCTTCCTGAGGTCCTCTCCCGTTTCTGGTTCATACCGGGGTGTGAGGCTTCCGAATTCATGTTATACACAAAGCTATGCCACACAGGCGGTGCTTTGATCATCAACCAGAAGACTTTGCTTTTCAACAGAAGCCTTGATCACTGCATCTCAGCATGCCACACAGGCAATTCACAACATGCAACGGATGCTATCAATCACACGAAATGAATTCCAATGTCAGACACACAGTCCATTTACACGTCCATTCTGGGTCTGAACGAAACCGGAGGCACTATATACCTCGCATACCTATCGATCTCCATGTACATCTGGATGATCACCACTCATTATCCATATTCCGGGATGCCTCCCAATCAAAACATCAGTTACCATCCAACCGAGGTGAAGATCTCCGGTCTTCAACCACCGTCTTCATCTTCGACTTCTCATCGTCGATTCAGTTATTCAGAATGGGATAAACCCGGTCTTTCTGAGCAACTCGCGTATATAATCAACAAGTGCTACACAAACACAACATACGCTTCATTCCAATTCGTTATTCACAAACCATAAATTAGTAAGAGAACGATTTCCTAGATATTAACCCTGAAGGCCGAAACCAACATCAGATCAAAACCCAGGAAACCATCCGACTTAGCTAACCTCCAGTTAGTTTATAATTTTCACATTCAACCATCAAATATTCAATATATCAGGTAAATTCGGTTTATTTCCATTCCATATCGTTTATAATATTTTATAACGATTTATTGCTATTTTTATTTATTTATTTTTAGCCAATTCATTCAAACGACGCTTCGGGCCATAACGCGGCCGTGGTGCTGTTTTTCTTTAGATTTGATTTACACATATCTGAAAATCTAACCATTAGATCTTCACAAATTTAATATCATTAGAAAGATCTTTTCAAAACGAATCCAATGGTTCCAGTTTTGGGAAAATCCGATGGTTAGATCTCCCGGTACACTCGTTTGAAGTTTCGATTTCAAAATACGAACTGCAACGTCGTTATTCGATTTAATTTAATTATATATATATATATATACATATATATATATATATATATAAATATAATCAATTCTGGCATTGTTTTTATTCAGATTTGATTTAAACATTCCAGATAATCCAACCGTTGGATCTTTACAAAGTTGGTGTCGTTGGAAAGATATTTCCAAAGCGAACCCAATGGTTTTGGTTTCGGGAAAATCCGATGGTTGGATCTCCCGCACTAATTGTTTGAAATCACGGTTTCAAAACACGAACTGCAGCTTCGTTATTCGATATATTTTAATTATATATATATAAATATAATCGATTCTTCGATTTCAAAACCATATTCTTTTCAAACATTTGATAAAACTGCTATTTTTGTCCAATAGACATTTATTCCGACACTTCACTATTTTTAACGATTCATGTATATAGTAAAAATGTGATTTTTATTGCAAAACAATTTATTTCAAAACACGACTATTTTATATAGTTTATATAGGTGATAAAAATATGATTTTTATTATAAAACAATTTATTTCATAACACGACTATTTTATATATTTCATATAGATGATAAAAATAGGATTTTTATTATAAAACAATTTATTTAAAACACGAATATTTTATATAGTTCATATAGATGATAAAAATAGGATTTTTAGTATAAAACAATTTATTTAAAACACGAATATTTTATATAGTTCATATAGATGATAAAAATAGGATTTTTTTATAAAACAATTTATTTAAAACACGAATACCATTCAACACATGAATTTCTATTCAACGAATGAATTTCTATTCAACACATGAATGTTTTCTATTCAACACACGAATATAGTTTCAACACATGAGAATAATTCTAACACATGAATATTATTCAAAATTTCGGCAGCATAACGGTAGGGTAGTTAAAACCGGGGCCGTCCCTAGTACGGCTCCTCGCTCTACCTTAAAGCCTCGCAGCTTTTGACAATGGGGATTTCATGCATCTAGTTCGCACGTAGGCGACATGTTTATTTTTTTCATTTCCACAAACTAATCCTATGTGGTTTCAACTAAATAATTCTCAACCACAAACGGGTATTTTTCAACCACAATCAATCAATTTCAACCACAAACGATTCTAATCAACCATTCGCTATCAACCAATTTTCACACCAATCACAACCAATAAATATCGTCCATGGTCTGTGGATGAGGGGCGTGTATATATATATATGTTTATATAAGTAAATTTCACTTCTATTCAACACATATATAATTTTTATAACGCATATGTAACTTATACATCGACCGTACAACTTATACAACGCTTATACATGGGGTGCACAATGCTTATATAACTCATACATCGATTATATAATTTATACATCGTCGTTTTCCATGTCGTTTATAATTCAGAAATCTCACATTGGGTTCCACTCCACCAAAAATAGCAGAAGGCTCAGAAAAATATGCAGTCTCTTCTAGAATGTAGAAGACGTCCACGCGAGTCCACTGTCTCTTGTTTCACTGAATTTCATCAACAAACGAAAAAGATATGATATTTACAATGAAATCAAAAACCTTAGCGCTTTAAACTTCTATTAAATAGTTTATTTTAAAATAGCCGTATACCTTTCTGAAATGTTCAAAACTAGGTCTTCATTTTTCTCGAAATCCGCGCCACTTCAGGACGATCGGCCAATGCCATGACGAAGAAGGAGGAGGGGCGCCTCCACGCATGGTGGTGGGGGCCCACTCGGTGGTCCTTGCTAATGGCGGCGGCGGCTGAAAGCCCTGAACTTCCCAAGCTCGATTCGAGCTCTACAGGCCACGAAAAAAATCCAAACTATATATGGATTTGAAGATCGTTGATAGCACTACAAAAATCTCCAAAGGAGCATGGTCTTTTATAGCGTATAGGAGGAGGAATCGGAGGGGCAAGGTTTGGATGATTTCCATCGTCGATCTAGGGAGGAAGAAAGAGAGAGCGGGGAGAGAGAAGATGAGTTGGCCTAATGTGATTTTTTTATATTTATAAATTTTTAAAAATTCGAAAATACCCCTTACCTCATACGAACTCCAATCCAAACCCAACGACTGTCGTCCCTAGCTAAATACGCCCATTCCGAACACAATGGGATATGTTTCATATGCCCATTCGACTGTTTCAGTCAGTTTTTCTTCAATTTAAAGTATAAAACATTAAATATTTAATTTGAACGTACAATTCAATTTGCTGGAGCAACATACTAATTCTAAAAATTCCCGAAAAATAAATCTAGCTATGTTTTGACGATACGGTCCCAACAAAACTAGTTTCGTCGAATTCTGAGACCGTTTGAAAAATGACCCTTTTCTGGTCGATCCAATTTAATAGAAATCGACCAAACACATTTTCCTTTGCCATGCTCACCCACTTGCTTCAAAAATTATGAAAATTGAAACTTAGCAATAATTTGACATCCCAGATCCAACAAAAGTGGTTTTGTCGAATTCCGAGGTCATTTGCAAAATGGTCATTTTCACGGGCTATATAAACTCTATAGCGACCTTTCTGAAAATTCATTTGGCCATAACTTTTGCTTCCCGCTATGAAACTCCGATTTTTCAGATTCGTTAGAGATGTATTCACTAACAGATTTAAATATTTTTGGTTTCACTCAAATCCGTTTTGTTTTGCACCCGGTACAATCAGGCAAAGTTTGAATTCAAATTTTGAAACTACCGTGCCATTTCAGGCCTTGTTTATAATTAGAATTAATTATATTTCTTTTCAAACAATGATTCAAACTTACTTTTCATCGCTATTATTTAAAATATTTATTTTAAATATTTTAAATTCACTATTTTAGCCAATTTAAAATTTTCAAACTGGTTCAGATTTTCCGGGTCGTTACAAACTCGATATTTCAAAATTCCTAGTTATATCGATATTCTATTTGTATATAAAGTTCTTTTATAATATAGATATATATTTATAAATTTCAAAGGAATTCCATAGCGACTTTTCTAAAATTTGATTTGGACATAAATCAAAATCTACACAATGAAATCCCGAATTTCCTCTTTCATTTGAAAATTATACTTCACTAGCTCCGAACGTTTCTTGTTTCACAGAAATCTGATTTAAAACGGACCCTGTATATTCAGTTGAAGTTCGAATCGCCAAATTACGAACCGCAGCCCATTTCGAGCTCGATTATATTTATACTATAATTATACGTTCAAACTGTCGTTATTTAAATATATTCATTATCGTACTTCAATTTTAAACTGAAATATATATTTTGAATTGTCCAGTTCACACTATATCGTCAATTCACTATTTCCGACTATTTCGAAATTAAGTATATTATTCTATTATTTATATAAAATAAATATTCAATATTATTTAATTAGATGACCATATAACCATTATTTAAATAATTAAATAAATAAATTATTACACCATAAAAATATGTGACATTACACTTACCTTATTGGTCACGTTTACGATATAAATGTGTTTAATTTAATTATTTAAATTATTTTATTAATATAAATTGGTTGATGTTAAATAGTCGTTATTCACGTTTTCAAAAATTATTATTTTAAATTTGATAATTCTTGTTGAATAATTCTATTTAAGGTAACCATATTTGGATGCAGGGAAAAACAGGTTGGAGGGATCCAACTGGATTCCTCACCAGTAGTTGTTATTTTTTATTATATTATTATATATGTTCAAATGTGAATTTATGATGCAGGGATTGACTAATATTGATAACATGTTTATCAATATGATTTGTTGTGTTCATTTGGATGTGAAATTGGTTTTTATTTCACGGTTTGGTACTTTAGTAGATATTTACCTCGTTTGTACCATTGATTAAAGGAAAGATTTTTGAAATTGACATTACTTCAATTGTGAATGTTTCAAAGTTATATTTATATATTTGAAATAATGTTAATTTTTAAAATAAACGTTGAAAATTTATTATGTTTTAAAACTATTTAAATTATAAATTGATTAACGGAAATTCCCAGATTTTAATAAATAAGTGGTTAAGCTATATAAACTAAATGAGAAACAGAAAATGATTTCGAAGAAGGGGTTAAGTTGGGTAAATGGAATTTTAAAATATTTTAAGATGTTGGAATAGACTAATGGAATTGGAAGTGAATGGAAATAGAATATGAATATTTGGCGTAAATTGGGAAATGAGACGAATGTCGTATAAATGGGAATTCATATAAACTGAGTTATACGAATAGAGTTGTGGAATAGTTTTATAAAGGGATTTGTCGAACTGGGTTAAATATCGATGAATGATTAAGATAATTATAAATGAATGGTTAAGATATTTAGAAATGAATGTTCAAGATATTTATAAATAAAGGGTAAAGTTATTTACAAATAAATGTTTAAGGATTTTATAAATTACAAATGGGAAGTTAATGATTTTGTAAATAAATGAATGAATGGTTTTGTAAAATGGAATCTGTAATATATTTACAAAGTTTAAGTTGAATTATTTAAGTTAATTTTATGAATGGTATTTTGAATAGAATTGGAAATGGGATATTAATTTGGAATGTAACTGGATTTTGGAAAATACTTAATATTTAAGTTTTCAAGTCAAGATTTGCTGAAAGGGAATTATAAATGGATCATATAAACCAAGTAATAAGGGAAGAGTGATGAAATGGATTTGTATAATAGAGGTGTTTGTCAAATTGGAATTAAACATTTACAAATTGTTTAAATGATATCGAAGTCAAAGAATATAAATTATCTTCACAATATTTGCAAATAGAAATGGATTTAGTAAATGAAGGATAAATAGGTTTTGAAATGGAATATGTAAACATTTGTTACGAAATTTAAATTGAACCGTTTAGCAAATTTTATGAAAGTGATATTGTAAATATGATTTGAAATGATTTGTGAGATTATAGAGCAATATAATCATTTTAAAAATGATTAAAAAGGAAAATGATGTGGTTTTTAAAGAAATTGGAACTTATTATATGTTGGTTGAGTTGAGTAACTTTCGTGGTTCAATATGATGTCGGTTTCGGCCATCGGGGTTGATACTGAGAGATTTATTCACTTACCAATTTACAATGAGAAGCCAATGAGTAGAAGTGAGATGATAATTGAATATTCTTATATTAAATAACGAAGGGAAATGTTTTCAAATTTGATGTTTTAATATAATTAATAACGGGTTAATTAAAGAGGCTAAATGATGTTGGGTACTCAATCAACAAATTTATTTTATTTTTATGGATGAATGACTGTTTATTTGACAGTTACATGACCGACTATCAACTTTGTCCTATACAATTGTAGGTACGGAAAGACTGCGTTCGAATTTATATTTGGAAACCATTCCGACCAACATATACCCGGAAGATGGAAGATGCTGACTGAAGGTGGAGCAATTGAAGACCGTTAATCTTCATGAGTGGAAGAGCTACTTGTTAAATTTCTCTGGTTTAGCCGCCAAAGTTATTATGATGTATGATTCTATCGTAATTGAAATCTGTGGATTGCAAGGACTACTCGCTACTGATTATATAGTGATACCTGGTATGTTGTAGAAGGGTGCCTTTGGTTCATCCTATTCCTGGATGACCTGTACGGATGGATGTCTGACAGAGTATTTCAAAAGGAACGTGTACGTTGATTTCTTCAGACATACCATGGTTGATGGCGGAGAAAAGGCCTTTCTCTTTGCCTAATAACTAGAGCATCTTTGTGGACGTCAATTAGTGATTTTCTAGCGGATCTGACGATGTGGCATTCAAAGTGAGTGGTGGCCATATGTTATAGATAGAAGATTTAAACCTCAAACCTTATCAACCGGTAAATGGTATAAAATTGGGTAGGTCGCATGGCTAAGTGGGTCGCTCCCAATTAGGGTGTGTTGTCACCATCTAGAGAATATTCATATTTGTTACTTGTATTCATTTCTGTATCTCCTGGGAGCTACGGTGGCCATGACAAAAAGCCATAAGGTGACAACACATTCGGTACTCTCAAGCGAAATGAGAGGTCGGTCACGTTTAGCCTCGGTTGCAAGACGTTCTTGTTGAACCCGGTGTATTCCTGTCGGAAGGTGGCCCACACCTTGCCAGTTGAAACCCATTATCCAATAAGAGCTCGCGGTTCTGACTATTTACTATATATGTAGAGAGTGAGATGCAAGTATTTTGCTAAATTGTTATATATTTGTATTTAGAAATTATTATAATATCAGAAAAATATTGATTTTCAAATTGTTTTGGGTTATCGCAAGGTAAAAACCATCCGTGTTTATGTATGGATTGGTCTTACGATTTTCCTTTTCTTTCAGAAAAGATTTGTTAACGTTAAAATCAAGTTGGATGTTTCTTGTAAACTTAGTGGGTTTCTCACTCTGGTTCACCAGACTGATCCGGCATTTGTAATGCTAGGGTTAGACCGAGTTGTACAGGTTCAGATTATCGGATGCTGTGAAGAGACGAGCTGGATGGGTTCAGACGTATGATATTATATTATTCCATTGTGTGGTGTATATTAGGACATATTATTATAGTTGTCCAGATGTGTTGATGTACTTTGATGATTGTAAGTATTTTTCAAGCTCTCAGCAAAGCTTATTTCTATATTATATTTTGTTCCACTGCGATTTGAGACTATGTGTTGTGTTGATTCTTCTTCTTCTTCTTCTTCTTCTTCTTCTATTCTAATATTTCTTTCTTTCTTTTCCCATCCTCTAATTTCTTTCTACCAACTATCTGGTGTTTTCAAAACTTGAGTTTTGACAAGTAATACGGATTTATGCATTATTGCAGGAATTTAGGCGTCAAATTTCTGTCGGGCCATTACAGTGGTATTAGAGCATAAGGTTTAGTAATAACCTTGGCTATGTGGCGTAACTTGGTAGAGATGGGGTTGGTAATACCCTAGATTGAGTTTGAGTGTTTATATATGAGAGCGTATTTGTAAATTTTGTATTGTGTTGTTTGATTGGTTCAAGTATTGAGGAGCATTGAGCTAGCAATGGAGATAGTATATTTTTGTAAAGAGGGTTAATAAAATAATTTTACGTGAAATATATTTTTTGAATAGAAAAGAAATAATTTTATTAAATTATTAAGATATTTGTGTGTTGATTAGTTTGGTTGATCTAAATAAAATTCCTAATTGATTATGTATTGAAATGTTTTAATATAACCAATAGAAATTTCACATATAGGGTTTGTGAATAAGGATTTCAATATGAAATTGAATGAATATGGTTTTAACTTAGAGATAAGTTGAAACAGAATGGATGATTTTTGAAATAAAATCAGAATTGGGATTATAAAATGAAAGTGAATTAATTTGAGAAATCAATTAGCTAATTGGATTTGAAATAGGAACTTAACTTAGTAAAGTGGAATTGAGAATGGTGTTTTTTTTAAAAATAAAATCAGAATTTGGATTTTTAATGGAGATAAACTAATTTGGAAGATTAATTAGTTTATTGAATATGGAATGAGACTTAACCTGGTTGAGTAAATAAGTTAATGAATTAAATTTGTAATTGAAAGTCAATTTGATGATAACTAATTATTATCGAGGTATGTGAAACCAAAGTAAATATTAATATTCAATATAAATTGAATGATTGGTTAAACGAATTGTGTGTTATTTGTTATTTGGATGTTAGATTGGTTAAAATAAAAATCCATCAATTAATAGAGTTGAATGAATTATAAACTAAAGTAAATAAATTCCAGTATAATAAATTGAAATGAAGCTGCATATGAATTGAAATTGATGATTTAACCCTGTATTTGCAAATTAATGATATTTCATGTTTAGTTCTTGGAATTTGTATAGTTATACTTGATGATTGATGAAGTATTATCTAAATTTCAAGTAATTGTTACTTGCATGTCAAATTGAGTTGAGTGTAGGCGCTAGAAGGCCATGAGAATTAAGTTGGTTACGTAGATTGCACATAAATTGAGCAAGTATGCTCAATAGCTCTCGTAAAAGGTACGCTTACTCGAAAATTTACAGTTTGGGTTTTGAATTTTGTTTTCCGACCATGTGGGTCAGTGTATTTATTATTTGTTCCTGCGATATCGTCGAAGTCCCTCTGTATACGGGAGACTCTACCAAATTTTTTCGGGAATTTAAAGTGTTAGATTTTTTTTGATATTTTGAAGATTTTATTAACTATAATAAATCAGTTTTTGATTTAAAATAAATTGATATTGAAGATAAGGGGGTTTGTAACATTTTTCTAACCTTAGTAATTTCAGGGACGAAATTATTTTACGAGGGAAGAATGTAACGGCCTAATTTTTTTTGTCATTTGAAAATGAATATTTAAATCTATTTTAAATATATTTGAAATATAAATAGACTTTAATATTTAGTTCATTTATAAAAAAAGTTTTAATGTTAAATTTATATTTAATTTAAAACGAACTCGTAATGGAGCGGTAGTTTGTAATATCGAGTTTTGAACTTCAACTGAATGTACAAGATTCGATATAAGTCGGAATTTACCGTGAAACATGAATAGTTTGAATCTTGTTGATTATAATTTTCTAATGGAAGAGAAAAATCCAGATTTAATGTTATAGATTGTTAGTTATGTCCAATTCAAATATTAAAATATTCGCTATAGAGTCATTAATAAATGATAACGTTTATTTAATAAATTTATGAGGGGTTTTAATATAATTAAATACCGTTTAATTCGAAATCGATGATGTTGAGTTTTATAATCCATACTAGTTTATGTTTGAAGCTATATAATATTTTTATTTGGATATTTACAATAATAATTGATTATTATTGTTTAGTTAGATTATTTTCAAATTTAGTTAATATTTTATTTAATTTATATAATCCTTTAAAATAGCATTTTATTTGCAAATGGTCTTGGTTTTCGATGAAATAAGTTTCATTGGAACCATAACGTTAAATTATTATATGATACTAAATTTCATGGAAAACCGATGTCGTATGTGACTTTGGTAGCCAAAACGCTTAGATCTTAATTTAATCGTTTTATCGAATTAATTTGGAATTTAAGAATAACCAGTTATCTAACAAACTCCGTTTTCAGCGAAGTTAATTTTGTAAAATCCAAAATGATTTATTATGTTAATATTTAAATTTTCAAGTTATTTGGATTTATTTTGCGATTGTACACATTTTAAATGCGTTTCAATTCACATATATGAGTTATAAACGAATTTTTGCAGACGATCTCGGAATTCGACGAAACCCTCCCCAACATGTTCAGAATGTCGTTTTATCCTAGGGTGTAAATTTTTATCTCATTCGAAAGATGGGTGTAGTGGTTTTTACATGTTTTCCTTATAAATACTTTATGCGGGTCAATACCCTACATTTTTCATCCCCTGGTCAATGAAATTTTGCAGCCGCCTCCCAACTATGAACGTCCCATATTGTTTTATTCTTCCTCCATGAATTTCTTTAAAATCCTTGACTAAATTGAAACATTTATAACTACAATGTTATATAGAGGGGATTAGGACAAAGAAGTTGATCGACAATGATATTTTATTGAGCACGGTGGTAGCCAGGGCGGCCCTAGGAAGTCTCCACCTTTGTCGAACTGCTGGAGGAGATAGCGTGTGTGACGACCCCAAAACCCCGTGACACGGTGTTAAGGATAATCATTGGAATATAACACATCAATCATCATTAGCAGATCACAGATAATAGCATAAACATAAATTAGAATAATTTTCACACATATGACAGCGGAATCATATAGATATCACCACATCAGAGAGAACGGTGCAGGATACAACTTAGTGCATAATAATTCATAATCAGTCACCATCGCCAGAGGCGGAATCATACATAAAGAGTACACAAAATAAATATCAGTCTACATCGCCAATGGCGGAATCATAATACATATACTAGAATGGCGGAAAGAGTCAAAGTCAGCATGGTGTAGTCAAGCCTCGCCATAAGCCAAAAGGTGCACCAGATACCTGTAACTAGGCTTCCTGTGTGAAAATGAGGGCACCCGAGTTTGCAAGGTGAAACAAACTACGAGTCAGTAATGGGACTGGTATGAGAAATCTACTTAACTTATTAACAACAATAATAAGGCAAATCAAAGGACCATGCCACTTTCGTGGAACGGGTTTACTCCAATGAGTGCTAGTGCATGAAATAAAGTAAATGATTAAATCATCGCAATGCTTTGTATAAAATGAAGCCATTATAAGACTCAGGTCCCATCACACAATGCAACGCAAGCCGGAGGATAGAGTTTTACCTTATAATGGCCAAAGATGCTTCATACGAATAAAACAAAAATGTTTGATATTATTACTAGTGCATATATGTTTCAAAAGCAAATTCAATCATAAATATCAATCCTAGGCGGCATAGCTACCATCTACTATGTCGCCATACTAGTAATATAATCACATCCGCATACCTCGTATTGGAAATTGGATTCCTTCATGAGTCGAGGCAAGGGGCAAGCTCCTCTCTGCAACACCCCGTATATTCCATAACAGTGAAATTCATAAATTAAAGTATAATTAATTTCAAATCAAATAATTAAGGGAAACTGGATACGCCATTGCGTTCGTCTCGGAATTCTGCTTGAGATAGAGTCCAAGTTTGCGTAAAACGGACTCCATACGAGGGAGATATGACCTCCGGAAGTTTCAGAATTCAGTTTAAAATTCAAACAGACAGAAACAGTTCAAATTTGAAAAATCGGACCCAGATTGGGCTGGGCGGGAATCTTCCCGCCCAAGGCACCCAGGTCGACTGGGTAGTCGACCTGGGGCACCCAGGTCGACTGAGTAGTCAACCTAGGGATCGACTGGGTAGTCGACCTGGCCCCGGAGCCAGGTCGAACCCAGCCCCTCCTGGCTAGCCTGGTCTATGCTTGGCCGAATTTCTATGCTTTTTCTTGTCACTTGGGCTAGGTGTCAGCTCCTGATTGGTTTCTCTTTAAAACGAACGGCTAATATTAATCTAAGCTCCATCGACGGCTCGAATCAATTCACAAACTCTATAAAAAGGACCTAAGACTCCACCTAATTCACACAAATAAAAATGAGAATGAGACCGTCATGCTGCTGAAAAAAGACTAGGAATAGCCGTCAAAATTGAGAGACGATTAGGAGTTGATTCGAAAGCTTAAAGCAACGACAATTAAATCAAAACAACGCCTACAACAAAGGATAGCATCTCCAAATTCAGAATTCAGAATCCTGAATTGAAGATTCGTCATTCGTTGTAAGTAGAGTGCTATTCCGATGTGAATGAATAATTGAGTTTTGATTTGTGTAAAATGAGAAATGGAATTGTACTTAATTTGTGGTGATGATAAGTCATAATTGTATGTTGCTATGATTCTAATTATGAATAGATTTGGGATGTTGTGGTAGTTTATTACAACACCTATTGGATATTTGCAAGTATATGATTCATGTTGAAAGTTAACGACTATATGTTTGTGGTAGTTTATTACAACACCTATTGAATATTTGCAAGTATATGATTCATGTTGAAAGTTAACGACTATATGTTTGTGGTAGTTTATTACAACGAAGTTGAGACTCACGCAAGTATGTGATTCACTATTATGCCAACATGATGTATATTTTTATGATCATTTTTAATGTAGTTGGACCCAATTGAGTATTACGATTCATAGGAATTTATGTTGGAATTGGCATCATGATTCAAGTGTAAAACCATACTTTTGTATTAGTGACAAAAGTAAGCGTCTTTGTGAACTTGTGTTGACTTTATGAACATGGCTAGTTTATGTTTAACTTTATGCCCAAACAAAACATGTTTTAGGCTTAGGTTGTTGTTAGAAAACATATGATAATATATGTGGCACATAATTAAGTTAGATTCATATTTTAAATAGAAGTTGACATGATTAGATTAAAACCATGATTCATGTTTAGGTATGTTTTATGTCAAGATTTTGTGCTATTACAATGCAAGTTCACAAGTGCCAAATTTATTTTAGTTAGACCATTATGTTGCAAGTTCACAAGTGCCTAATTTATGTTAATCGCTATGTTGCAAGTTCATGCATTCACAGACCCCTTTTGATGTTACTTAAAATATATACACACCATGTTCTAAGCCTCCCCTTTTTCATGTGGCTAAGTTGGGCTTAAATGTTAAACCCAACATATGTTATAATATAGCGAACGTATAAAACGGGGGTAATGACATTGGGTTAAAAATATAAAACATATGTGTTGGCATGTTTGACGCATGCCAACAACCTTGAAAACAATTAAGTGGTATAAATTAATTTTACCCAATAAAGATGAATTTGAATAATGGGCTGCAAATATTTACATATAAAAAGAAAAGAGACAAAATATGTAAAACTAGAAAATACGATGTGTTTAACCCGAGGTTGGATTGAGTTGTGATGTAAACTTGCCCGGACCCGCCCGGCTGTCCAGTAGTCACAACAATACCTATACAATGTGGGTGGTTAAAAACGGAGCCCAATAAAGACCCGAGGTTAGACTGAGTTGTGACGTAAGACTGCCCGGAACCAACCGACAACAGGCAGTCACAACAATACCTGTCTAATGTGAGAGGTCGAGGCTTTAGTAAGACAATTAAGGCTGAGTCAGTATTGATAGGATTAAGTAAATTAAATTAATATTTAATCGAATTGAACATGCTAAACTATACAGACTAATTGAGGGTTAGGTTTACAGAACACTTAACCAACTTAGCATGTTGGCTAGAAATAGAAAACCTAGTAGCGGGGGACCCTTTTCAGCAGTAACCCTACAAGGTGTATCGGGATACCCTGAACTAGGCAGGGTGGGGCACGATTACTGGGCTGACTGTAAGAGGTCAAATCGACGGCGGTGGTGCAGCAGTGTAGGTTCTAACGGGGTGCGGGCGTGCACGCACTCCGGCGCAGAAAAATTAGGCACTAGGCACCAGTAGTATACCTGTGCATTCTAGAATTGTGTCGGGCCGCCACCATGGGACTTGATACACCATATGGTGGGACTAGCATAGGTAGCTACAACATCGGGGGCCGTAAGACACATGTAATTATGCGAGTAGGAGCCGATCATTAAAAAGGATCACTACACCCTGATTTTGGGGTGCCAGTTGGAAACTAGTTTATAGTGGTGCAGAGATTAATATGGGGTACGATAGTATATTCGACTCTAGACAACTTAACTTAGTTTATGGTGCTTCCCCATTTCCAGTTTATACTTATCATGCTCATTTCCTTATTCATAGACTGAATAGTCCTAAACTTACTCAGGCTTTATGTCTGACTCTACTTTTCTTTCGTTCCCCCCAGGTCCACAGGGAGGGAATACCGCAGCTTGACCAGTTTTCACATCCAGCTTGAAGAAAAAGAATGTATTGCTTGGATCTCTTTCGTTTTGGACTATGGATTAGCAATTATGGGGACTTATGCAGTTTACTTATGTTTTTATGCTTCTTTAAGTTATGAAATCAAGACAGTTATGAAAATGTAATGTTTTTGGAAGTATTGTAAGACAATTATGGCATGGTTTGTGTAACACGTATTTTGATGAAATAAAAGTTGCTGTTGTTTTCCGCTGTTCAAAAATATGTGTATTTGTATCTGTCTTGTGTATCTGTGACTTATACTTATAAACCTCCACCAAAATTAGGGCATTCCCTTTGAGAGTGACCCTAATGGAGGTGGGGTGTTTCACTTGGTATCAGAGCATAGGTTTACCAGATAAGATAAAAAGTTTTGAAAATTTATTTTCAAAAGAAAATTTATAGAGGCATTTTTAAAGATAAAATGTTATTTTATTTTAAAAAGGCATAGTCCCCCCAAAGCCATAGGTTTTATCTTTTATCCTTCGTTTTGAATCTGTCCTTTTTGTTTCAGCATGTCGAAGAACTTAACTTGCCAGAGGGTGTACCAATACCTGGTTGGTTCAGACGATTCTTAGAAGCAAGGGCCAATCAGCCAGGTCCCACTGTTCCTCCTCCCCCAGCTGCAGTAAATCATCCAGCTGCAGCAGCACCTCCTCCTCCACCTCCTCCGCGTGGTATTGCTTTTGCCAAGACATGTAATGATTTCAAAGCTATGGGAGGGAAGGACTTTCATGGAACCGAGTCCTGCGTGGCAGCCAGGAACTGGCTGAAGGAAACCGAGGACTTATTCGTCATCTTTGAGGTAGAAGATAGGCAGATGGTGGAACTGGCAGTAACTTAAAGGCGAGGCTTCCTACTGGTGGGAAGTTACCAATGCAGAAAGACCAGTGGAAACATGGGAGGACTTTAGGGCAAGGTTTGAGGCTAAATTTCTCTCAGAAGCTGAAAGGAGTCTTCAATTGGAAAAATTCTTATTTCTTAAGCAAGGGAATATGACAGTCAAAGAGTACGTTAACCAGTTCGATCAGCTGGTTAGGTTCGTACTGGACCTAGTCAACACTCCGCACAAGAAGGCTCTCCATTTTGTCAAAGGATTGAATGAGCCATTACATAGTTTGGCCATGACCCATATACCCATGGGAGCTACGTATGAAAGGTTGGTGCAGATGGCATTGCTAAACGAAGAGGATAAGGGCAAGAAAGAGACAAAGGCAAAAAGATCTCAAGGGAAGAAAGAGGGTTTACAGCCTAAGAAGACAGACTTTAAGAAGGGCGGGAAAGACAACAAGCCCCAAGAGAAGAGGAAGTGTAATTTCTGTGGCAAAGTGGGGCACTTAGTGAAAGATTGCCGGAAAAATAAGGCCAAGTTGAATGGTGGGTGCTTTTCTTGTGGTGAGACAGGCCACATGGCTAAGGATTGCCCAAAGAAGCGAGGGCAGGGGCAGAAGGCTGGATCCACCTTAGGGGCACAGGTTCATGTGCTAGAAGCTCCGCCTCTGCAACAGCGAGGTAAAAATACTTCGGTAGAAAGTGTAGTTTATCTTTATGATCACCCAGTTCGCACTTTATTTGATTCTGGCGCATCACTCTCCTTTATTTCATCTGCTTTAGTAGAATCTCTGCACCTAGAAACTAGTATGGTAGAGGACCCCTTAATTGTTTCAAATCCAATCGGGGGCCCAGCTCATTTGTCTACGATTTGTGTGGGATTGAAAATTTCTATTCTAAGCATAGAATTTAGATGTAGTGCCTTTGTTTTGGGCTTCTTGGGATACGGTTTGATTTTGGGCATGGATTGGCTATCCAGTAATGGTGCCATCCTTGATTGTGAGAAAAGGGTGGTTAGGCTTCTGACCCATCTCGGTAACACTCTGGAAATTACTTGTAATCCCTCGTATGCGGTTATGCTTAGTTGTCTTGAATCGCTAGATGCTTCTGTTGAGAGTTTGCAATCAGTTAGAGTGTTCCGTGAATATCCGGATGTCTTCGAAGAGGTGAAGGGCTTACCTCCGAAGCGGGAGATAGTCTTCCGCATATATCTTGTAGATAAGGCAAAGCCCGTTGCATTGCCCGTTAGACACATGGCTCCACGGGAAAGGAAAGAGCTCAGTAAACAGGTAAAAGAGCTTCTAGAGAAGGGGTTTATTAGAAGGAGCATTTCAGAATGGGGCGCTCCAGTGGTGTTCGCCACAAAGGCGGATGGTTCACTCCGTCTATGTGTTGACTATAGGGAGCTCAACAAACTAACGAAAAAGAATAGGCACCCTCTTCCCAGAATTGACGATCTGTTTGATCAACTTGTAGGAGCGTCAGTTTTCTCCCAACTCGATCTGGCGACCGAGTTTCATCAGCTAAGGGTGGCTGAAGATAGCATCGATAAGACAACATTCAAAACCCCAGACGGCTTCTTTGAATGGCTTGTCATGCCTTTCGGCTTGACAAACACACCCGCTTACTTCGTGGACCTAATGAGTAGGGTGTTCAGAGAATTCCTCAACAAGTTCGTGGTAGTCTTCGTAGACGATATCTTGATCTTCTCAAAGAGTGAAGAAGAACATGCTCAGCACCTAAGGGCAATCATGGAAACTCTGCGAGTCCATCAGCTAAAAGCCAAATTCTCCAAGTGCCACTTTTGGAGAGAGGAAGTAAGGTTTCTTGGGCACGTAGTATCCAAAGAAGGGTTAGCTGTGGACCCTACTAAGGTAGTAGCGGTACAGGATTGGAAGACACCAAGGAACGCAACTGAGGTCCGAAGTTTTCTAGGACTAGCAGGTTTCAACCGAAAATTCATAAGGGATTTTGCGAAAATCTCGGCTCCTCTCAAAAGGCTGACAAAGAAGAATCTAGTGTTCAATTGGGACTTGGATTGCGAGTTTGCTTTCCAACGCTTAAAAAGGGCTCTTACAACAGCCCCAGTTCTGACCTTGCCGGATGGAAGCAAGATGTTCACAGTTTATACAGATGCATGTAGGACAGGGCTAGGCGCTGTCTTGATGCAAGAAGGGAGGGTAGTAGCTTATGGGGGAAGGCAATTGAAAGTTCACGAAAAGAACTACCCAACCCATGATCTCGAGTTGGCGGCCATCGTCTTTGCGCCTAAGTCTTGGCGCCACTATCTCCTAGGTGAGAAGTTCGAACTTTACACTGACCATAAATCGTTGAAATATCTTTTCTCGCAGAAGGACCTTAACTTGAGGCAACAAAGGTGGATGGAGTTTCTTGCCTCGTACGATTTCGAGATCTCCTACACTCCGGGCAAAGGCAACATAGCGGCAGACGCATTGAGCCGAAAGAAACTGACCCTAAGCCCGCTCTTTGTAGAAAGGCCATGCTTGGAGTATATAGCCAGTTTTAACTTTAGGCCCTCCTCCGATTTTGTACCAAGCTTGCCAGCATCTCTCGAAGTATGCCCGACTCTAGTGGACTCAATAGGGACAGCACAACGCGAAGACCCTCAGCTTATGGAGATGATTGATAGGCTAATTAGGGGTGAGACTTGAAGTCACCTCAACAGATACTCCATCGATGATAGGGGTTGGCTAAGGCGAGACGGAAGGCTATGCGTCCCACGGACAAGAGATTTAGTAAAGACGGTTCTCGAAGAAGCACATCACTCCAAGATGATGATACATCCAGGCGGAGATAAAATGTACAAGGACATAAAGAGAACTTTCTTTTGGAGCGGCATGAAGAAGGACGTGGCAGATTTCGTTTCTAAGTGTATGGTATGCCAACAAGTTAAAGCAGAACAGAAAAAGCCTGGAGGACTGCTTCATCCTCTAGAGGTCCCGCAGTGGAAGTGGGATAGCATTTCAATGGACTTCGTTGATGGGCTGTCCAGGTCTAGAAGAGGCAACACTAGCATTTGGGTAATAGTGGATAGGCTTACTAAAAGTGCCCACTTTTTACCTGTCAAGAGTAAAAGGACTGCCTCATCCCTAGCATCTCTTTATCTCAAGGAAATTGTTCGACTCCATGGAATACCCTCCCGCATTGTTAGTGACCGAGACCCTATCTTCACAAGTGAGTTTTGGTAGAGTCTACAAGAAGCGGTAGGCACACAGTTATGCTTGAGTACAGCCTATCACCCCCAAACCGACGGCCAGACAGAAGGAGTGAACAGAGTTTTGGAGGAACTTTTAAGACTGTGCGTCCTTGACTTCGGAGGGACGTGGGAAGACCATCTTCCTTTGGTGGAATTTGCCTACAACAACAGCTACCAGGCCACCATCGGAATAGCGCCCTTCGAAGCTTTATATGGAAGACCATGCCGATCGCCCACTTGTTTGTGGGAGTCTACTGACAAGCTCATACTTGGACCAGATATGATCCGAGAGACTTCAGAGAAAGTAGACTTAATACGGAGAAGGATGAAGATGGCCCAAGATAGACATAAATCCTATGCCGACAAGAGAAGGACCGACCTTGAGTTTGAGGTTGGGGATAGAGTTTTTCTGAAGGTATCTCCTCTAAGGAACATTGTTCATTTTGGATCCACTGGAAAGCTAGCACCGAGATTTGTAGGAACATTTCCTATCATCGAGAAGGTTGGGAAGATGACCTATAGATTAGAGCTACCCGAAAAACTGGTCGGAGTTCACAACGTCTTTCATGTTTCTCACCTTCGGAAGTGTTTACACGAGTCTGCTGAAATAGTAGAGCTTAGCATTCTAGAAGAAGCCGAAGTGGAACATGAAGAAACTTTGAGGAAAGTTCCAACACGCATCTTAGGAACTGAAGCGAAAAAGCTACACAACCGCGAAGTCAAGCTCGTCAAAGTTCAGTGGAGCGACGCCCAGGAAGACGCGACTTGGGAAACTGAGGCTAGAATACGCGCAGCCTACCCTTTTCTTTTCGAGGGTACATCTTTGATCTTTCTTTTTCCTTAAGTTGAGCTTTTATCTATCTTTTTAGGGTATATCTCCTCGACTTTATCTTTTAGGTAGAAACCCTTTGGATGAAAACATGTAATTGAAACATGTTATGGATGATGGTTGCAAGTGGTTGCAAGTGATTGCTAGTGGTTGCTCGTGGTTGCATATACACACAATCTAGGTTTTAGATCGGCTCAGTCACTTCATATTGCAAATGCATATATGTATTTATATTCGTATATGGTTGAAGTTTAAATGTGTTGTCATATGGATGTTGCATTTATATGAATGATTGTGCACTCATGTAGAATCATGAATAGGAAAATTTGCATACATAATGGATTCATGGCACTTACATAATTTGCATTAAGGAGGTCAACTGAATCAGTAGACCGCTTGATTTTTCATTAGATAGGTACATGTACACACACTTCGCATATGATCATAAAGCATTAGAAGTCTTTTAAGGACAATGGATGTTCGTGTTTGATGGATAAGTAGATGGACGTTTGGATGTTAGGATATACATTCTCCTAGACTTGAAGATTTCGGGGACGAAATCCTTTTAAGTGGGGGAGAATGTAACACCCCGTATATTCCATAACAGTGAAATTCAAAAATTAAAATATAATTAATTTAAAATCAAAGAATTAAGGGAAACGGGATACGCCATTGCGTTCATCTCGGAATTCTGCTTGAGATAGAGTCCGAGTTTGCGTAAAACGGACACCGTATGAGGGAGATATGACCTCCGGAAGTTTCAGAATTCAATTTAAAATTCAAACAGACAGAAACAGTTCAGAAACAGTTCAAATTTAAAAAATTGGACCCAGATTGGGCTGGGCGGGAATCTTCCCGCCAAAGGCACCAAGGTCGACTGGGTAGTCGACCTGGGGGTCGACTGGGTAGTCGACCTGGCCCTTGAGCTAGGTCGAACCCAGCTCCTCCTGGCTGGCCTGGTCTGTGCTTGGCCAAATTTATGTGCTTTGTCTTGTCACTAAGGCTAGGTGTCAGCTCCTGATTAGTTTCTCTTTAAAACGAACGGCTAATATTAATCTAAGCTCCATCGACGGCTCGAATCAGTTCACAAACTCTATAAAAGGGACCTAAGACTCCACCTAATTCACTTAAATAAAAATGAGAATGAGACCGTCATGCTGCTGAAGAAAGACTAGGAATAACCGTCAAAATTGAGAGACGATTAGGAGTTGATTCGAAAGCTTAAAGCAACGACAATTAAATCAAAAAAACGCCTACAACAAAGGATAGCATCTCCAAATTCAGAATTCAGAATCCTGAATTGAAGATTCGTCATACATTGTAAGTAGAGTGCTATTCTGATGTGAATGAATAATTGAGTTTTGATTTGTGTAAAATGAGAAATGAAATTGTACTTAATTTGTGGTGATGATAATTCATAATTGTTTGTTGCTATGATTCTAATTATGAATAGATTTGGGATGTTGTGGTAGTTTATTACAACACCTATTGGATATTTGCAAGTATATGATTCATGTTGAAAGTTAACGACTATATGTTTGTGGTAGTTTATTACAACACCTATTGAATATTTGCAAGTATATGATTCATGTTGAAAGTTAACGACTATATGTTTGTGGTAGTTTATTACAACGAAGTTGAGATTCATGAAAGTATGTGATTCACTATTATGCCAACATGATGTATATTTTTATGATCATTTTTAATGTAGTTGGACCCAATTGAGTATTATGATTCATAGGAATTTATGTTGGAATTGGCATTATGATTCAAGTGTAAAACCATACTTTTTTTTTAGTGACAAAAGTAAGCGTCTTTGTGAACTTGTGTTGACTTTATGAACATGGCTAGTTTATGTTTAACTTTATGCCTAAACAAAACATGTTTTAGGCTTAGGTTGTTGTTAGAAAACATATGATAATATATGTGGCACATAATTAAGTTAGATTCATATTTTAAATAAAAGTTGACATGATTAGATTAAAACCATGATTCATGTTTAGGTATGTTTTATGTCAAGATTTTGTGCTATTACAATGCAAGTTCACAGGTGCCAAATTTATGTTAATTAGACCGTTATGTTGCAATTTCACAAGTGCCTAATTTATGCTAATAGCTATGTTGCAAGTTCATGCGTTCACACACCCCTTTTGATGTTACTTAGAATATATACACACCATGTTCTAAGCCTCCCCTTTTTCATGTGGCTAAGTTGGGCTTAAATGTTGAACATAACATATGTTATAATATAGCGAACGTATAAAATGGGGGTAATGATGTTGGGTTAAAAATATAAAACATATGTGTTGGCATGTTTGACGCATGCTAACAACCTTGAAAACAATTAAGTGGTATAAATTAATTTTACCCAATAAAGATGAATTTGAATAATGGGCTGCAAATATTTACATATAAAAAGAAAAGAGACAAAATATGTAAACCTAGAAAATACGATGTGTTTAACCCGAGGTTGGATTGAGTTGTGACGTAAACCTGCCCGGACCCGCCCGGCTGTCCAGTAGTCACAAAAATACCTATCCAATGTGGGTGGTTAAACACGGAGCCCAATAAAGACCCGAGGTTAGACTGAGTTGTGACGTAAGACTGCCCGGAACCAACCGGCAACAGGCAGTCACAACAATACCTGTCTAATGTGAGAGGTCGAGGCTTTAATAAGACAATTAAGGCTGAGTCAGGATTGATAGGATTAAGTAAATTAAATTAATACTTAATCGAATTGAACATGCTAAACTATACAGACTGATTGAGGGTTAGGTTTACAGAACACTTAACCAACTTAGCATGTTGGCTAGAAATAGAAAACCAAGTAGCGGGGGACCCTTTTCAGTAGTAACCCTACAAGGTGTATCAGGATACCCTGAACTAGGCAAGGTGGGGCACGATTACTGAGCTGACTGTAAGAGGTCAAATCGACGGGGGTGGTGCGGCAGTGTAGGTTCTAACGGGGTGCGGGCGTGCACACACTCCGGCGCAGAAAAATTAGGCACTGGGCACCAGTAGTATACCTGTGCATTCTAGAATTGTGTCGGGCCGCCACCATGGGACTTGATACACCATATGGTGGGACTAGCATAGGTAGCTACAACATCGGGGGCCGTAAGACACATGTAACTATGCGAGTAGGAGCCGATCATTAAAAAGGATCACTACACCCTGATTTTGGGGTGCCAGTTGGAAACTAGTTTATAGGGGTGTAGAGATTATTATGGGGTACGATAGTATATTCGACTCTAGACAACTTAACTTAGTTTATGGTGCTTCCCCATTTCCAGTTTATACTTATCATGCTCATTTCCTTATTCATAGACTGAATAGTCCTAAACTTAATCAGGCTTTATGTCTGACTCTACTTTTCTTTCGTCCCCCCCCCAGGTCCACATGGAGGGAATACCGCAGCTTGACCAGTTTTCACATCCAGCTTGAAGAGAAAGAATGTATTGCTTGGATCACTTTCGTTTTGGACTATGGCTTTGGATAGCAATTATGGGGACTTATGCAGTTTACTTATGTTTTTATGCTTCTTTAAGTTATGAAATCAAGACAGTTATGAAAATGTAATGTTTTTGGAAGTATTGTAAGACAATTATGGAATGGTTTGTGTAACACGTATTTTGATGAAATAAAAGTTGCTGTTGTTTTCTGCTATTCAAAAATATGTGTATTTATATCTGTCTTGTGTATTTGTGACTTATACTTATAAAACTCCACCAAAATTAGGGCATTCACTTTGAGAGTGACCCTAATGGAGGTGGGGTGTTTCACTCTCCGTTCGAGACACTCTAGCAAATGCCTCAGGATCGCACACAGCGGTCCTTGGAATCGGCTGGGTCGGTCCTCTCTTACTTTTGAGGATTGGCTATTCCTGAACACACGTTTCCCGGTCCTTACAGACCTATAATCGAGGCGCCTCGCATTCCAACAACCACACAGGTGAAAAGTATATATAATGTCAGGGCTGGTAGGTCACTGATACCACCTTAGCTAGAAAGAAACGTCGTGCTCTCCCAGTGGTCCGTCTCCCGTTTTTGACTCATACTGGGGTGTGAGGCTCGCGAATTCACGTTATACACAAAGCTGCGTCACACAGACCATGCTTTGATCGTCAACCACAAGACTTTGCTTTGCAACAGAAGCCTTGATCATATGCCACTTAGGCGTGCCACACAGGCAATCCACTCCATGCGACTGATTTCTATCAATACATAACCTCTGGGCTCGTACATCTCAGAGAAGGGCGTTAAGCAAGAGAATAAATTCTCCGCCGCCAAACAGATATATATTTAACAGAGATCAATCAGCACAGAACAAAATCCAATGTCAGACACACAGTCCATTTACAAGTTCGTTCTAGGTTTGAACGAAACCGGAGGCACCAAATTCCTCGCATATCCGTACAATCAACCGTATGTCTGGACGGCTACTACTTCAGCTCCTTCATGGTAGCTACTCCAATCACGAGCATCAGTTGCGCCCATCCATCCAATGTGAAGATCGTCGGTCTTCAATCACATTCGACTCTTCGACTTCTCAACGTCGATCGATTATTTGAAATGAGATGAACTCGGCCTTTTCAAATAACCCATGTATATTTAGATTTTCAAATCATTTTACCACATGGTTGGACTATTCAACATTCACATTTCAGTTCTTTAGTTATAATTTTCATGTTAAATACATTCAACCATCACATATCCAGCAAACACAACAAAATTGGTTTATTTCCACTCTATATCGTCTATAATATTTTATAACGATATATCGCCATTTTTATTTATTTAAAACGGCCATATTTAATTTAACGATGATTCAGGTCGTGCCGATGCACTGGCGCTGTTTTTCACTAAATTTGTTTTACACATATCTAAAAATCTAACCGTTGGATCTTCACAAATTTTATATCATTAGAAAGATCATTTCACAACGAATCCAACGGTTCCAATTTTGGGAAAATCCGACGGTTGGATCTTCCACACTAGCCATTTGAAGTTACGATTTCAATTTACGAACTACATCGTCGTTATTCGATTTAATTTAATTATATATATATATATATAAATATAATCGTTTCTGGCGATGTTTTTCACTAAATTTGAATTAAACATTCCAGACAATCCAACCGTCGGATCTCTTCAAAGTTGGTGCCGTTGGAAAGATATTTCCAAGGCGAACCCAACGGTTGCAGTTTCGGGAAAATTCAATGGTCGGATTTCCCGTACTAGTCGTTTGAAATCACGGTTTCTAAACACAAACTGCACAGCCACGCTTCGTTTTAATTTTATTTATATTTATATATTTATATAAATATAGTTCATTCAAAAATTCCTATATCGTTTTCACTTCAAATAATTCACTAACGCCTTTAAATTTTGGAAAATTTCGCCATAACCTCCTTTGTACGGGAGGGGCTGGGAAAATCCCCAAATAGCCACACGGGCGTCTCATGTCAAAAAGAAAAAGAAAAAGCCAAGCGGCTAGCCAACAGGCTCATAAAATCATCACCCAAACAAAACAGTAAACGTGTACCTATTTGTCGGGCACAAAATTTTATTCCTCTTCTCTAGCCTCTTTGCTATAACCTGTTCAATAAATATGCATGTACATATATGCAATTTTTATCACTTATCAATTTCCATTCAACTTCATATTTGATTCACTTTGGTTTAAAAACACCATTCATTCTAATGTTGCATGCATAGGCAAAAATCATATCATTAGCTAATTAATGAATATTTCAACTCATGCATATTTATTTGAACAAGTGGCTATTTTTAACACTTCACATTTCAAAGATGATAATTTTGGCGAACTAAAATATATTTCAACACATGACTATTTTATTTAGTTCCTATGCATGTTAAAAATAATATTTCTTTCACAAATATTTATTTCAACGCTCGCATATCTTTAGCATATCACTTATATGATAAAAATGATATTTTTATCATTTAAAATATTTATTCAACCAATGAATGTTTTCAACACTTCATAGTTTCAATAAAAATGTAATTTTTATTGTTCAATCTTTTTATTCAACACATGAACTTTTCCAACACACACACTTCTCAACACATGAGCTTTTCCATACATGGATATTTTATATATGTTGTTCATATAAGAAAGATGAAATTTTTATTGTTGAAACTATTTATATATAAGGCGAATATTTTACTTACTTCATAAATATTATAAAAATGTGATTTTTATTGTTTAAACACTTCATTCACTCACACATGAATTTATTTTTCACACATCACTTCTCAACACATGAGCATTTCCACACATGGATATTGTTTCAACACATGACTTTAATTTCAACGCATGAAGATAATTTCAACATATGAAAATATTTCTAACACACGAATATTATTCAAAATTTCGGCAGCATAACGGCAGGGTAGTTAAAACCGGCACCGTCCCTAGTACGACTCCTCGCTCTACCTTAAAACCTCGCGGCTTTTGACAATGGGGATTCATGCATCTAATTTGCACACAGGCGGCATATTTTGTTTTTGTTTCCACAATTATTTCCAATCCATTTCAATCACTAATGGGTATTTTTCAACCACAACCAAACAATATCAACCATAAACAATTATTCAACCATTCGCATTTTTCATCCAATATTTCACACCAATTCACAACTATATATATCGTCCATGGTTTGTGGACGAGGGGAGTGTGTGTGTATATATATATATATAATTAAATAATTGCTATATTTCACTTGCATTTCAACACATATATCAATTATTCTATGCATGTATAACTCATACTTCGCTTATATAGCTTACACAACGCATGTACATGAAGTATACAACACGTGTGTAATTTATATTTCACTTATATAATTTATACACGACATTTTCCATTCAACTTCATTTAATTTAGATTTCTCGCATTGGTTTCCGGAGTGCTAAAAATCGTAGATGACTCAGAAAAATCCACGGTCTCTTCTATGTGGTAGAGAGCTTCCTTGCGGTCCCGATGTTTCCTGTTTCATCGAATTTCGTCAACACACCATAAAGATATGATTTTTCAAAGTGCAAACATAAAAAAGAACTCACCTTTCACGATGGTTCAAAACTAGGGTTGCGGTTTTCGCGAAAACCGAGGCACGAGGGGATGATCGGAATTGCTGATGTGGAAGAGGGAGGAGAGGGGAGTCGGTTGGTGGCGGTTTGGGGTGGTTCGGTGGTCTCTGGCAATCGGGGCGGCGCTGGGAAGTCGGCAACTTCCTGGGCTCGATTCAGGCGATACGGTGGTCGAGGGGGTGTGAGGGTTGGTCGGATTTGAAGAGGAGGAGGAGGTGCACCGACGGGGGTAGTTAGCGGTGGCGATAAGGGGCTGAGGCGGCGGCGATTTGAAGGGGAAGGTTGGAGCTCGCGTCGCGGTTGATAACGAAGGAAGCGGGTTTTTTTTAATTTATGAAAGAAATTTTCTGATTCGCCAATATATATATTATTCAGAAAATTAGGGTTTTCCCATTAGAACCCCAATTCAAACCCAACGACTGTCACCCCCAGCTAAATACCCCCATCCCGGACACAATGGGATATGTTTCGTTGGTCAATTCGACTATTACAGTCAGTTATTTTTCAAATTAAAGTATAAAACATTTAATTTGAACTTTGAACGTACATTTCAATTTGCCAGGGCCACAAACTGATTCGAAAAATTCCAGAAAAATAAATCTAGCTATGTTTTGACGCTACGGTCCCAACAAAACTAGTTTTGTCGAATTTTGAGATCGTTTGAAAAATGGCCATTTTCTGGTCGATCCAATTTAACAAAAATTGACTAAACACATTTTCTTTTGCCACACTCACATACTAGCTTCAAAAATTATGAAATTCGAAACCTAGCAATAGTTTGACATCCCAGACCCAACAAAAGTGGTTTCGTCGAATTCCGAGGTCGTTTGCAAAATATCAATATTCCAGGGCTATATATTATGTATAACGACCTTTCTGAAAATTCAATCGGCCATAACTTTTGATACCCGTTATGAAACTTCGATTTTTCAGATTCGTTAGAAAGGTATTGATAAACAGATTTAAATAATTTTGGTTTCGCTAAAATCAGTTATATTTTCCACCCTGCACAGTCAGTCAAAGTTTTAATTCAAATTTTCAAACTGACTCACTATTTCTATTTCACCATTTTATTGAAATATTCTATTTCAATTGTTCAAATTCCTTTAAAATAACCAATTCAAAAATTTTTAATTGGCTCATATTTTCTGGGTTGTTACAGCATGACTGGATGTGACAACCCGGAAAATTAGAATCAAATTAAATTTTTTATTTTGGCCATTTTAATGAATTTTAAATATTTAAAATGATTTATTTTAAATAATAACGACGAGAAATTATTTTGAATAGAATTAGAACGTATACATTTATTTAAATCGACGTTAGAATATAAATTTTTATTTCAATTATAAAATAAATTGGAAATGGCGCAGTAGTTTGAAAATTCGATCAAAGAATGTACAAGATTCAAAATAAACCAGATTTCAACAAAACCAAAAATATTAGAATCTATTTGAATATATCTTTCTAACAAATTGGAAAAATTGAAATTTCATAGCGGGAATCAAAAGTTATGGCTAGTTGAATATTCAGAATCGTCGCTATGCAATAAATATAGCCCTTGAAAATAGCCATTTTGCAATCGACCTCCGTTTTCGATGAAACCAGTTTTATTGGATCCAGAATGTCAAATTATTGCAAGATTCCAATTTTCATAATTTTTTAAATTAATATGTGAGCGTGGCAGAAGAAAACGTGTTTTCATAGTTTTAGTCTATTTGGATCGACCAGAAAATGGCCATTTTTCAAACGGTCTCCAAATTCAACGAAATTTGTTTTTTTAGGACCGTTATCATCAACTTAATTTTTTTGGAATTTTTGGAGTCAGTATGTGGCCCCGGTAAATTAAAATGTATGTTTAAATTCAATTTATATTGATTTATATTTTAATTTTGATGAAAACTAGTCGAAACGATGGAATTGGCATACGAAACATATTTCATTGTGTTCGGAATGGGGGTATTTAGCTAGGGCAACAGTCGTTGGGTTTGATTTGGAGTTCGTATAGATTGGTGGGTATTTTCAAAATTAAAAGAATTAAATAATAAAATATATATTCATGGCCAATCAGAGTTCCTCATCACAACTCCACAAAACCAGATAGCTCCAGTTCGAACGGCGGAAACCCTCTCTTCACTTCTCTCCTCGATTTCTTCTCATCCGCTCCACGAAACCCAACGCTCCTTTGGAAGTTTTTGTAGTAATCCACAAGAGCTTCCAATCCATACCAGTTTTACACCCATAGTTTTGCCTTTGAGGAGAATCGACGCCAGGAAGTTCTGACGTTCAAGCCACCACTGAGCACAGTAGGCGCCGTCGAACTGAGCCACCCTACCCTCGATAGCTGTGCCATTCCGAGCTCTTCCAAGTGGTGTTGGCCGATGGTCTCCTAGTGCTACGGATTTGGAGATAATCACAAACCTAGTTTCGAACACCACTGAGAGGTAACGACCTTGTTTTAATTTAAACGGTTTTAACACTATAAAGGGTTGCAAAATTGATTTATGGAATAAAAATCGTATCTTTTTGCTATGTGATCGTAATCCAGTGAAACAAGAAACATCGGGGCCGTGACGACGTCTTCTACATTCTAGAAGAGACCAGAGAATTTTTAGAGCTCGCTACAATTTTAGACGAAGCCAAAAGCAAAGTGAGTACTTCTCACTTTAATTTAATTTCTAGTTAAAAATATATACTAGGATGCAGACGGTGCTTAGCAGCACCCGACACCGTCGTCCATAAACCATGAATGATTTGTTTGATTATGTTGTGTTGTGAAGTTTGTTTGTGATTTTGATGTGAAATGGATAATAAAACATTCATTTGTGAAATAAAATGTTTTATCGTTAAAAATATAATTTTTAATGTGTATATGAATAAAATAAATATTCATTTACAAACTGGACGGTTTGTCTATGTACACTTATTTATCTGATATTAATCGCGAGGATAAATTTTACAGATCGCCCAACTGCACAAATAATAAATAGTATTTGTTGTTTGAAAACCCCATACAGCTATTGGGATAATATCTGAAATACGCTGATCCCAATAATTAGTGGTATGTCAATCAACGGGTTGACAGACTGTATAAGCGTTATTTATTTATTTTAATGCTTATACAGTTGCAGAATGCACCCTAGATGTTGTATGAATTTTTAATGATTGTTTATCATTATTGTCGTATACATGTGATGTTGAAATCCATATAAATAAAATTATATAGTAATTATGAGTCTAATTCCAGTTCAGAATTAATGCATATTTTAAAATAATATTCAGTGAATATTGAAATGTGAAGCCATGTTAAATAGTTAAACGCCATTTTAACACGAATGAGAATTTTGTCAATTTTATTCATTTTAAAATGAATATCGAAAAGTGATTTCAAAATCTGATGTTTTGAAAATATTATCATTTTAATATTGAAATGATATAGAAAATTCAATTTTGATTTGAAAATAGAATTGAAATCATTTTCAAATGAATTTAAAATGAATTGAAATTGATTTAACTTGAATTCGATTTTAAATACATTTAAAACGAACTGAAATTGAATTGAAACGAATTTATAAACGGATTTATAACGGAATATTCAATTTTGATTTGAAATTGAAATGGAAGTGAAAATCGTTTTTAAAACAAATTTAAAACGATTTATAAAATTCATTTTAAATGGAAATCGATGAAATATATAATATATATATTATATATATTATAATGGCCTTAATAGAACGCGCCGCGCAGCGACAGTTCGCGAATTTCGACCATTAACTTCAAATGGTCGTTACGGAAAATCCGACCATCGGATTCTCCTAAAACTGGAACCGTTGGGTTAGTATTAAAAATGGAATTCCAATGAATATAAGAGATTTGAAATCTAATAGATAGATTTAGAGATATGTCCAAATCAATTTCAGAAAAGGTCGCTATGGATGCAGATCGGTGGCCGTTATTGGAAACCGACTGTACGGACGATAATAAAATTATTAAATATATGGAAAAATTATGTAAAATAATAATAAATGATTTGGAAAGATTTCAGATGAAAATTTCCAGTTTTGAAAAGATAAAAATATATTTTTATCGAAATGAACTAGTTATTAACTAGAATAATAATTTATTTATTTTTAAAATGAATAAATTGGATTAGAAAATGGTTTTAAAATAACCAGAATTTTCCAATGTATGAATTGGAATAGATTTGAATTGAAATTATCTTTGGAATATTTCGATATTGGATTCCGTGGTTATACGGACATTGTGGAGGAATTTTGAAGATATATATATATATATCCTTATTCCAATACGATATTTGTGGATTTCAGAATTTGATATTGAATATAAGCCGATTTATTTTCTATTCAGAGCCTTATATTTAATACCAAATGGGGTTTTAGGTTTCTGGTGAATGGTATCTTCATTAACACTGTTCTTAAACCCAATTGAGAGAAGATTAAATCTTTTTATTAATATTTAATGAGTTTTACCAATTAATTAATATTCAATTGGAATTGAATTAAAATTTGTTTTTGGGTTTATCGTGAATGGTGTTTTAAATAACACTTGTTCTTTGACCCAATTAATAATGGAAATGGGATTTTGGGTTTGTCGTGAATGGTATCTTTAAAAATACTGTTCTTAAACCTAATGGAGTTAAGAAAATTAGAAACTAACTGGAGATTAGCTAAGATGAATGGTTTCCTGGGTATTGATCTGACGTTGGTTTTGGCCTTCGGGAATAATACTTAGGGAATTGTTCTCTTACTAATTTATGGTGAGAGACTGATGGAATGGAATGTGATTTTTTGTTTATCGTGAACCGTGTTTTAAATGGCATTGGTTCTTTAACCCAGTTAAAGATAAGATTAATTTCTTAGCTTTGAATAATCATTAATATTGACTTTTGGGAAGATTAGAACTAAATGCCGTTTTAATGAATCTTTAATTAGATTGAAAAGTGAATGTATTAATTAAAATTATCAATTCAAAAAAATGATCGAAAATGGAGTACCACTAGTTTTACTCCAGGAGATAGCTAAATCTTTAATTAGATTTGAACGTGAAATGGTAATTAATATTTACCGATAACACTGTGGTGTTAGATATGAACTATCACCAGTTTTGCTCCAGGGGATGAATACGTTGGGATTGGGAAATAAATTAAATGATTACTTCCATGTAGTTCGCTAATCCCGACTAGTTTGGAAAACCCTAATATAGTTTGATATCCAAAGGAAGATTACAGAAAAAATTTAAAAGAATTTATCTTTGATAAAATTAATAGGAACCTATTCCCTAGTGATGAGAATATTTGAATAAAAGAATATTCCGGATTGGAATGAGGCATATGATGTGTTGTTATAGCACTTAATTGCAAGATAGGTGGGTTATTTGGAAAGGCCATGTTTATACACATTCTGAATAACTGATTCGACGATAAGTCGAAGAGATTGAAGACCGTGCAAGACCGACGATCTTCACATTGAATGGACGGGTTGCTACTGTTGCTTATGATGGGAGTAGCTACCTTGAAGAGGCTACAGTGATAACCGTCCGGATGTAGTTGTTGATTGTACAGATATGTGAGGGCCCCTCTCCTATATTGGACATACGGGACGAGGAATAAGGTGCCTCCAGTTTTGTTCATACCTAGAACGGACTTGTAAATGGATGGTGTGTCTGACATTGGATTTTATTCCTTGCTAATTGATCTCTATTAAATATACATCTGCCTGGTGAAGGGGAATTTATTCACTTACTTCACCCTTCTCTGAGACGTACGGGATCAGAGGTTGTATATCAACAAACATCAGTTGCATGGTGTAAATTGCCTGTGTGGCATGCCTAAGTGGCAAATGATCAAGGCTTCTATTGAAAAGCAGAGTCTTGTGGTTGATGATCAAAGCACAGCTTTAATATAGCACGACTCTGTGTAGCATTAATTCGCAAGCCTCACACACCGGTATGGTGGTAAACTGATGGTTAGATCAGTATGCTTTTGAGATAAGGATAGACACCTTAGTGGTGTCATGGATTCGGTCGACCGAGCTGACGGATAGGGCACACCCCCCGATTCCCTGATGGATAGAGTTATTAGTGTTTTCACATGCCTGCGACGTAATCCGCGGTAACTTGTTTTCCTGGATAGTGCGGAAGTGTATTACGACGTTTTTGCATGCCTGCGACGTAAGCCATTAGGAATTGTACTAAGCGATAGATCTTTCGAATCAGTAATCACCATAATGGAAATCCAATTTCCAAATGCATGACATTTCGGTTTTGATTGTAGAGCCTAATATTGGCGACATGATATATGGTACCCATGCCGTCTATGATTGATACATTTATATTTGAAGTTGATTTCTTCACTTATAGTAGTAAAAAAAGATTTGTTTTAAAACGTACCAAGCATATTTAGCTATTACAAGGTAAAACTCTTTCCTCCGGCTTGCGTTGCATTGTGTGATGGGACCTGAGTCTTATAATAGCTTCATTTTTTATTTAGCATTGCGCTGTTTGTTTTAGGCGCTGGTATTCTTGGGGGTAAACCCGTTCCGTTTTATACGGCGTAGTCCCTTGATTTACCTCATTTTAAAGTAAAGTTTTAAATAACTGTTTTATTTCTCACACCACTCCAATGACTGACTTGGAGTTTATTGTTTTAACCTAAACTCTGGGTGCCCATATTTTCCACACGGGCAACTAGTAGTTTTGGTTTTGCAGATTTATATTCACAGGATCCTGCTTTATAGCTGGAATGATATTCAAAAAGCTCTGTATCCATATATTCTTTTCAGTTGTGTTTTGTATTATTTTCCGCTACATTGTAATTTGTAAAAACTATGATATTTCCTATTGTGTAATATTTATTCATTTATACTCTGTTATATTCCTGTACTTTGATGTAATTGTTGTAGTAAACAATGAAATGTTCTTCTGTTTGTGTTTCGATTTGTCTTATTCTCGAAGCAATCCGGGCTTTTCTTTACTGGGAAGTTTGGGTCGCCACATTTGGTATCAGAGCTTTGGTTTACAGAGCTCGAGAACATGACATATTAGAACCGAACGAAAGAATTTATCAAAGATTGGATTAGTAATATCCAATGAGAATGACTCGTTAGAGATGAGATCAGTAGTATCCTAGAACGAGCGTCAAGAGTGTTATTTTTAAAATAAAGATGAAAACAAATTTTGTTTTGAAAATTTATAACTTATTATTCGTATTTGAATATTTATTTTATATTGAATTTGGGCAGTCGAGTATAGGAAGATTTTGAATATACGCATGATTAACATGTATTCGAAGCCTCAAATATACTGGGTAGATATAGAATCACACTCTTGTCGCCCGAGGATGATTCTGACGATGAGGCCTCATCATTAGAGTCTATGTTCGAGTTTCGAAAGTGAATATCTATATAATTTCCAATTGACTTGTGTGAGAACCAAACTTAGCTAGAATTTACTGTTTGTGACTTGACATTGAAATATGATTTTTAAGTATATAAAAATTGTATATATTTGAAATTTAATCAACAAATTGATTATTGGCTATGATGTTTGATTATTGACTCAACTAATGAAAATACTGGAATAAAAAATAAAGTAAAATCAAGATATTTGTTAAGTGAAAAATAATGCAAAATCTTTTGATAAAATCATAAAATATTATATAGGATATGGACGACTATGGCTTATCTCATACTGAATTCTAGATGACTCCGAAACAAGCAAGGAGAGCTCACCAGAAAACAGAAAGAGAGTTGAACATAGGAACACACAAGTTTATTGTCGTAAATGCATAAAAGAAGGCCATTATGCAATTGTGTATCCTGAGAAAACGAAGAAGAAAGAGAAACAGATAAGACCGGACATAGCCTGTTTCAAATGCAAAGAGACGGGCCATTTTATGCATAAGTGTCCAAACGTAAAAGAAAAACCCCAAAAATCGAGGAAAGGAAAAGAAATGCTTCCGATGCAAAGAAGTAGGGCATCTAGCCCGAGATTGCCCGTTAAAGAAGGGTGACAAGAAATCCAAAGGAAAAGAGGTATCTACTTTGGAAATTATGTAAGTAGGAGGCACGACTTCCTAGAAAGTTGGGTTTTAATGTAATGAACTAGTATTTTGGATATATGTATGATGCTTGTACGAATGTATGGACGCTTTTTGTTTTAAAAATGTATCGGTATTGTATGATATCACTAATGTAAGAAAAATATCGAACTAAGTCGAATCTAGCACTAAATATTAAACTGTTTTGAAATTTGATTGAAATTGCATGCATATACATGTCTATACATTAAACAGGTCATAGCAAGGAGGCTAGAGAAGAGGAATAAAATTTTATACCCGACAAATAGGTACATGTTTACTAATTTATTGGGTTCGGATGATTTTATGAGCTGATTGGCTAGCCACTTGGCCTTTTCTTTTTGAGATGAGAGGGCCTATATGGTGGTTTGGGGATTTTCCCGATGCTCCCCGTATAAAGGAGGTTATGGTGAAATTTTTTAAAAATTTATGGTGTTAGCCAAATTTTTGAAGAATTGGAAAATTATTAGTAACTGAAAAGTTGAAGAATGAACACCAGAATGAAAGTTGAGTTGGTTAATTAAACAACTTTCAACACTTTTCCTTTTCGAGGATGAAAAGATTTTAAGTAGGGGAGATTGTAACAACCAGGAAAATCAGAACCAAATAAAAAAAAATTTATTTTGGCAATTTTAACGAATTTTGAATATTTAAAATGATTTATTTTAAATAAAAACCATGATAAATTTATTTTGAATAGAATTAGAATGTATATATTTATTTGAATTGACGATAGAATATAAATATGTATTTTAATTATAAAATAAATTGGAAATGGCGCGGTAGTTTGAAAATTCGATTTCATATTTCAAATGAATGTACAGGATTCAAAATAAACTGGATTTTTGCGAAACCAAAAATATTAGAATCTATTTGAAAACATATTTCTAACAAATCAGAAAAATTGAAATTTCATAGCAGGAATCAAAAGTTATGGCTAGTTGAATATTCAAAATAGTCGCTATGGAATAAATATAGCCCTTGAAAATAGCCATTTTGGAAACGACCTCCATTTCTGACAAAACCACTTTTGTTGGATCTGGAATGTCAAATTTTTGTTAGATTCCAATTTTCATAATTTTTGAAATTAATATGCGAGCGTGGTAGAAGAAAACGTGTTTTGAGAGTTTTAGTCAATTTGGATCGACCAGAAAATGGCCATTTTTCAAATGGTCTCCAAATTCGACGAAATTAGTTTTGTTAGGACTGTATTGTCAAAACATAGCCAGATTTATTTTTCTGGAATTTTTGGAGTCGTATGTGGCCCCGGTAAATTACAATTTACGTTTAAATTCAATTTATATTGACTTATATTTTAATTTTGATTAAAACTAGTCGAAACGATGGAATTGGCATACAAAAATTATTCCATTGTTTTCGGAATGGGGGTATTTAGCTAGGGGCGACAGTCGTTGAGTTTGATTTGGAGTTCGTATGGATTGGTGGGTATTTTTCGAGTTAAAAGAGTTAAATAATAAAATATATATTCATGGCCAATCAGAATTCTCCATCACAACTCCACAAAAACCGATAGCTCTAGTTCGAATGCGGAAACCATCTCTTCATTTCTCTCCATGATTTCTTCCAATCCTCTCCATGAAACCAACGCTCCTTTGAAAGATTTTATAGTACTCCTCAAGAGCTTCCAATCCATACCAGTTTTACAACCCACCGTTTTGCCTTTGAGGAGAATCGACGCCAGGAAGTTCTGACGTTCAACCCACCGCTGAACACAGTAGGCGCCGTCGAATTGAGCCACCCCACCCTCGATAGCTGCGCCATTCCGAGCTCTTCCAAGTGGCGTTGGCCGATCGTCTCCTGGTGCTATAGATTTGGAGATAATCGCAGACCTAGTTTCAAACACCGCTGAGAGGTAAGGGTCTTGTTTTAATTTAAATGGTTTCAAGACTATAAAGCGTTGCAAAATTGATTTATGGAATAAAAATCATATCTTTTTGATGTGTGATCGAAATCCAGTGAAACAAGAAACACCGGGACCGTGACGACGTCTTCTACATTCTAAAAGAGACTAGAGAATTTTTAGAGCTCACTACAATCTTAGACAAAGCCAAAAGCAAAGTGAGAACTTCTCACTTTAATTTAATTTCTAGTTAAAAATATATACTAGGATGCAGACGGTGCTTAGCAGCACCCGACACCGTCGTCCACAGACCATGGACGATTTGTTTGATTATGTTGTGTTGCGAAGTTTGTTTGTGATTTTGATGTGAAATGGATAATAAAACATTCATGTGTGAAAAAAAACATTTTATCATTAAAAATATAATTTTTAATGTGTATATAAATAAAATAAATATCATGAAATAAAATAAATATTCATTTACAAACTGGATGGTTTGTCTATGTACACTTATTTATGTGATATTGATTAGGAGGATAAATTTTACACATCGCCCAACTGCACAAATAATAAACAGTATTTTTTGTTTGAAAACCCCACACGGGTATTTGGATAATATCTGACATACACTGATCCCAATAATCAGTGCTTTGTCAATCGATGGGTTGATAGACTGTATAAGCGTTATTTATTTATTTTAATGCTTATACAGTTGTAGAATGCACTCTAGATGTTGTTTGAATTTTTAATGATTGTTTATCATTATTGTGGTGTACATGTGATGTTGAAATCCATATAAATAAAATTATATGGTAATTAATGAGTCTGATTCCAGTTCAGAATTAACGAATATTTTGAAATAATATTAAGTGAATATTGAAATGTGAAGCTATGTTAAGTAGTTAAACGCCATTTTAAGTAGTTAAGCTGTGTTACGGTTCCAATTAAACTAATTTCTTTCGAAATGAAGACTATTTGCAAAATTACTATTTTAAAGGCCAATAATTGAATAACGAGTTTCATAGCGACTATTTTAAATTTTGATTTAGCTATAATTAACAATCTATAACACGAAATTTTGATTTTTCTCTTCCGTATGGAAATTATCATCAATATGGTTGCAACATTTCTTGTTTCACAAAAATCCGACTTATATCGGATCCTGTATATTCAATTGAAGTTCAAAACTCTATATTACGAACTACCGCGCCATTTCGAGCTTGTTTTATAATTATATAACTATATAATGTTCAAACTTCTCTTAAATAATGAATTAGATATTTAAAATTCATTAATATTCCAAATAAAATATTTGGCTGCCAAAAATACGGGTCGTTTCAACGTCCATCTAATTATTCTGCTTGATATTCTGTCTGATTTCTATATGGGACTGGAGGGAAGCACGCGACTTCCGAGGGATGTGGTTAGGTACTCCGTGGTGGTCCTTTATTGCGGTACATGCTCAGGCTGTACTCGTAGAGGTTTTGTCTACGCGGTACCTTTCGATGAGTATACCTTGACTGCGATCATAGCTTGGCGGTTAGAAGGATGTGGTGGATGGTGTTGGGTGATTCGGCGATTGTAACGACCCAGATTTTTCAGTCATTTGAAACTGAATATCTAAATCTGTTTTAAACATTATATTTGGAATATAAATGGATTTTAATATTTAGTTCATTTCTGGAATGGATACCACGAGCCGAGGGGGGCGATCCGATGAGGGGCGATCCGAGGGTGCATGAGCCATACTCCGATCGTGTGACGCTTCGTTGCTTTATCCACGAAATTGCCAGATTAAACCAGTTTACGGAAACAAGCATAACTTTCAAACCGTAAGTCCGATTGAGCCAAACCAAAGCACAAACTGAGGCTAATTCAGAGATCTACAAGAGTTACGGAGCTTTGCTCCGTAATCGTTGCTTTCGGGCCCAAAAAAGGTCATCTGATAGGAGTTTTGGGCCTTTCTTTGTTCGTGATGCAACTTTGACCAAATCGCTGCCTGTCTTCTGACGATGTTCTCCATATCCGAGCGCGATGTTATCTAGATATTCAGTGTAACAGCTTTTACCAAAAAGTGTGTCAACAGTTAGTTATGTCCAATTCAAATTTTAAAATAATCGCTATGGAATCATTAATAAACGATAACATTTAATTAATAAATTTATAAGGGTTTTTAATATAATATGAATACCGTTTAACTCAAAATTGATGATGTTGACTTGTATAATCCATATAGTTTATGTTTGAAACTATATGATATTTTTATTTGGATATTTACGATAATAATAATTTATTATTATTATTTAATTTGATTATTTTCGAATTTAATTAATATTTTATTTAGTTTATATAAGCCTTAAAATAAATATTTTTGCAAACAATCTCGGTTTTTGATGAAATCAGTTTCATTAGAACCGCAATGTTAAATTATCATATAATATTAAATTTCATGCCAAACCGCCAAAAATGCTTAGATTTTAATTCAATCGTTTTGTCAATTTAAATCGGAATTTACGAATAACCGGTTATCTAACGAACTCTGTTTTCAACGAAATTAATTTTATAAAATTCATAATGATTTATTATGTTAATACTTAAAATTTCAACATATTTGAATTTATTTTGTGATCGTACACAATTTAAAAGTATGTCAATTCTCATATATGAGTTATAAATGAATTTTCAGAGACGATCTCGGAATTCAACGAAACATGTCCCATCGTGTCCGAAATGTCGTTTTATGCTAGGATGTAAATTTATATCTCGTTCGGAAGCAGTTTGTAGTGGTCTTTACATGTTACTCCTTGGTGAAGATTTATTTAATATTAAAATACTCAACCCTTTCCTTATAAATACTTAACTCGGGTCAATACCCTATATTTTTACATCCCCTGGTCAACGAAATTTTGTAATCGCCTCCTAATACTGATCATCCCATATTTTTCAATTCTTCCTCCATGAATTTCTTCAAAACCTTTAACTAAATCGAAACAGTTACGACTACAATGATATAGAGGGGATCAAGACGAAGAAGTTGATCGACGGTGATCTTTTATTGAGTACGGTGCTAGCTAGAGCGGCCCAAGGAAGTCTCCACCTTTGTGGACCTACTGGAGGAGGTTTATGTGACTGGAGGTCGAACTGGTTCTGATGGAGGTAGGCCACTGTGAGGCGATGGTCATGGGCATATTAGATCGGAGCCCGGTGGATCAATGAATGGCGCGGTGGGGTTTTTTGTATTCATGTGTAGTGTTCATAGCATGAAGAACAATGGACTTAGAATGAAGGGAAGACGCGATTGAATGGCCTGAAACTTGGGTCGTGGGTCATCAACGTGAAGGCGAGTTGGAGGCTGATCTCCGATAGCTTCCGGTCAAAGGAAGATGGCGAAAATAGGTGTTTTTGGGTGGCAGTAGGCAGGGATCGGGTGTTTGGAGTTAGCAGAAGAAAGGGATTATGTTAACAAGGAAAATGGAAGAATCAAAATGTATGGATCGGCATGTTATCTCTTATAAAAGAAAATTAGTAATAATACTAATGTGGTTTAAGGGTTAGTTTTGAATGGTGATGGAATATGGGAGTTTAACAGAATGGGGGAAAATTAATTTGTCTTGGTCGTTAATTTTTATCCCATTTAATTAAGTTATATAATAAAGTAATTAATTTCTAAAACTAGTACTTAGGTTAATGATAACATAATTTAAATCAGGCTTATAGACAAGCTGATAAACAAACAGTATGTAATCAAAAGGGGTCAGCCAAAGTTTATATAACATAATTAGATTTCAAGTTATAACTATGTAGGTAATGTTTCCCATTTCGAAATTTATTGGACTGCTAAAATTCAAGAAAACAGATTAGTTTATTTTTTAAAGTTAATTAAAGAAAACAACTTGGATGAACCAAGTCAGGCTAGTATTTGAATTCAAATAGGATCAGCCGTATATAATGTAAAACACAATTAGTTTTATGATAATTAATTAAGAGTTAATTTCATAATTAAACTGTTTATTAGGTAATTAGAAAGTTAAGTTATAAATAGAATAATTATTAATTTATTCAAGTTAAATTGAATGCTTATAATAGTTATAACTTTTGCATAGCTTAACGATATCGAAAAAACCATATACCTTGGAATCGTCTTGATGAGCATGACGTCATGGAATCGAATTGGATAGAATTGCAATCAAATGGATTTTTCAATTAAATTAAACGCTAATTAATTTTAACTGAAATGAGCTGTGTAAACAACGAATCAACTCAATGTGAGTTAAACCCACTCAGTTCTTCCCACTTATATTTTATATAAGTCGGGTTTTATAATTGTGTGCTATGGTTGCTAATGGTTGACTGTTTGTTAAATACATATGCATATATTGATTGAACCGCTAAAATAAAACGTTATTTAATTTCAGGGAAAAACCAAATTGTTATTCTAACGATTGGAACAAATTGAGGTAACTTACTGTAATGACCCAGGGAATTCGCGATCCTGCATATCGGCATACAACACTATGTCGACTATTCAAGCATCGAAAACACCAGATAGTCCATGAAAGAAATTAAAGGGTGAGAATAGATAAGATAGAAACTTAGAACAGAAGAAGAAGAAGAAGAAGAACATACAACATCTGAGTAACACGAATCTCACAGCGGAACGAATAAAATATAACATAACTTTAAAATAAAAGATTTGTACTTGAATATACATATCATTTTCAAAGTACATCACTTACAGCACAACGGAAATAAACCATAGCTATATAAACACTACTGAAGCCTCCTGCTCCAACTTTCCAAGTATATCTGTAAATTCCCAACTACTTGACTGACCGAACAAAATTGGGCACCCAAGAGTTTAGGTAAAACAAAACAAAATCTAGGTCAGTCATGGGACTGGTATGAGTAAAACCATTTAAAACAGTTTGAGCAATTAAACGATATCTCATAAGACCACGCCGTATAACAGAACGGGTTTTTCCATTATGAGAATCCAAAACATTTTGATTTAACTATCAAATCATTTTGAAAGAAATGATAATCTTTATATCAAAACTCATTGATATTATAATAGTGTCGATCAACCACAATATAATAATCATCTTATAGAACGCTTCCATCACACGTTCCACATATATAGTATACAATCAAAACCGCGAGCACTTATTGGGTAATGGATTTCCAACTAGAACAAGGTATGGAACCACCTTCCGATAGTGTACCTCTAGAGAGGAATGCACTGGGTTCAACAAGAACATCTTGCAACCCGGCCACACATGACCAACCACTCATTTCGCTTGAGTGTATTGAATGTATATCACCAACGGTTGGGATCAACAACCGTTTCTCGAATGGGTTAGCATCGACAATAGATTATAGAATGAAATGAATATCTCTAGATAGGTGATAATACACCCTACTTGGAAGCCAACCACTTAGCCATGCTGCCTACCCTAATTTTTTCATTTCCCGGTTATGAGGCTAGAGGCCATGCTTATCTTTGACAGATCACACATCTATTCACTTCGAATGTCACATCGTCATACCTGCCAAATCACAAATTGATTTCCCCAAAAATACAATGGGTATACAGCTAAGAGAAACAAATTCCTCCGCCACCAAACGTAGATACGTTTGAAGAGTTCAACTTACGTCATCCATTAGATATACTCTGTCAGACATTCTGTCACACAGGTTGTCCTGTGACTCGACAAACCGAAGGCACTATTCTGTAAACAGGACAGCCCTTGCATAACTCCGTCTTCAATTACATTCATCATATGTGATCGCAACATTAACGCCTATACAGAGTGGTAATCATATAATGAATCTGATCCCGGTCTCTCCATATTGACGACGGAAAAATGGTCAAAAACTTCGATAGTCGGTGAGTTAACTATCAAAGAAAAACACGTGTGCAAACAACGATATTATTTCCAGATGGAAATTTTTATCGATCAATCATCATTTAACGTTTATCTCTTTAGTTCATTAATTTGTTATTTCCTATTTCCATATATTCAACATTCCTTATTTTCTAAATTTAGAAAATATACGTTATTAATCATTAGAAAACATTTACATCTCTTTTCACGCATCACTGTCATTCCAGTATTCTTTATCATCAAACATTTCATTTTCTATGATTAGAAAATATCTCTGATTATATTTGGAAGATGTTTCCAAACTCATTCATTGGGTTTAAACAGATGTTTAAATAAAACATCTTTATGCGAACTCAAACATTACACAGATTAACATTTCACTTAACCAACCTTCACTATCGAACCTTAACCATTCCTTAGTTAAAAACGAAGCCAATCAAGTTGGTGTATAACTACCTCTCAGAACTTAACAGAAAAAACATTTCTAACTTCGAAACAGACAAGGTTCCCCTTTTAAACCTTTAACAAACTTCCTTACGTAACTCTCTTTCGAATAAATCTCTATTCGATAACTCTTTCCTTCGAATAAACTATATTCGATAATCTCTCTTTGAATAGCCATATTCGATTAACTCTATTCGATTAACACTATTCGATTAACTCTAATCGATTTACTCTTATCAGTTAGCTCTATTTGATTAATTCTAATTCGATTAACTCTATTGGATTAACTCCACTCAATTAACTCCTTTCAATTAAGCTATATCTGATTAACTCCTTTCGAATAAACTATATTCGATTAACTCCTTTTGAATAAACTATATTCGATTGACTCCTTTAACTCTATTCGGATAACTAATATTCGATAACCCTTTCAATTAACTAATATTCATTAACTCCTTTCGAACAACTAATATTCGATAATCTATCTTCGAATAACTAATATTCGATAACACCTTTCGAATAACTAATATTCGATAACTCCTTTCGAATAACTAATATTCGATAACCTCTTTCCGAATAAACTATATTCGATTAATTCTCTTCTTCTAATAACCTTATTCGATAATTCTTTCTTCGAATAAACTATATTCGAATAACTCTATTTCGACTAACTCTAATTCAGTTAACTCTATTCGAATAACTAATATTCGACCAACTCTTGTTCGATTAACTATAACTGAATCAATATTTATTCAATTAACTCTTTTTGATATCCACTTTAAACAATCTCCTTATAACTCTTTAATATCTCGTTAATTCCCTTTTATAATCCTATTTATTTTCCAAATAAATATTCCTTTTATTATTTTATTCATTTAACAAATAAATATTTCCTCTTCAATTCTATTTATTTAACAAATAATTATTATTTTCCAATCCTATTTATTTAACAAATAAATATTTTCTTTTCAATTCTAATTATAAACGTATTATAAATATTCCCTTTTCTATTTTTTTTCACAAATATTTCCTTTTGTAACTTTATTAATTTTCTAAAAAAATATTTCTTTTATCTCTAATTCTATTTATTTAACAAATAAATATTCCTTTTAAATCTATTTATTTTCTAAATAAATATTTATAAAATCTTTTGATTTTATAAATATTTCTTTTTCAATATAACATTGAAAATTTCCTTTTCTATTCTAGTTTTCCTTATAGTATTTAAGGTACCATATAACAATGATCGGTATCATTCCAACATACAAAATCAACAACAGATTTCATATCACATCATATAACACTATATGAAAAACAGTAGAATAAATGTTGAGGAATCTAGTTGGATTCCTCCGACCTATTTCCCTGCATTCACAGATGTTACACAATATAATTTACATCAATTTCATTTCACTATGAAATATTATACTAAACAGAATCAATATTTGATTAACAATTTATATATATATATATCGTTATCTATAATTTCAAATAATCAATTGGCAATTCAATCAAACAGTCAACATATAGATATCAATCATCATTTATCAGTTCTAAAAATATATTATAAAAATATGAACTGATAGAGTTGGTGTGTTTTACTCACATTGGACGATCATCGTTAATAACGATAACCATCGCTTGATTTGATTCTGACAATTTATTTCACTATAAATTGTAACTATCTCCAAATTACTTCCAGTCGGTTCCATGTTGTAGTGTTCGTCCATATGATCCTAATGGATCTTGTTTGGTCCAATTCTGACAACGTATGATGAAGTTATCACATTAATAAGTTGATATACAATTTAAAATAAATAAAACTTAGATTTTTAATTCTACTGGGCCTCACCCTTACCTTGGCCCATATAAACTGGATAATACCCAAACCCGTATGTATTTGCCTCCTACTTCTCCTCTGTATGTTTCCAATAACCGAACAGCTAAAACATGGCCATTATCGAGACTTCCAACCCCAATTTCTCCTCCAATACACCATCGTCCACCCCACTGAAACCAGCATCGGCCTCCCCCTTGAATTCTCTTCACAACCATCTGTACCATCTTCAACTCGAACCCACCCTATCACTCGCGTCGACCTGAGCTGCTCGCGCCACTACAGTGCAATATCCACACTTTTATTTTTCTAAAAATTCCCAAAAAAAAACCAAACCACATCTATTTGATCTCTTGAGTTCAAATCCAAACTCGAAAACTCGATTCAACGCTTCTCAATCCCTAAACTTTGAACCCTAGTCAACGCTGTGTTCATTTCCAGCAACAGAAACCGACGTCGAACGCAATGAAATGGGTACGAGACTGAAGCTCACTTTAATCCAAACTCGAATATATATGTTATACAATTTATAGGAGTTTATTTTGACTTTCAAGAATTTTCAAAGAAGAAAAATTCTCGTTGAAGCGGCGGCGTGAAATTTGTTTGGTTATTGACCAAGAAGAAATAGTTTTTAGGGTTAGGCAGTAAGAGTAGGTATTTATAGTGCATTTATATATATTTTTATTGAATATTTTATTTTAAGATATCGCTGTTTGTATTCGTCCTCTAAAATTCCTGTGATCACATATGATACCCAAAAATCACGAATCTGGACATGCACCTTCAGTTCGACATTATGGACCCAACGAAACTGGTTTCGTCGAATTCCGACTCCGTTTGCTCACACACTGTATTTTTAACCATCAAAATACTGACTGTTTTTCACATTAAAAATCCGTACAGTCACACACTTACCCCAAAAATCACAAAAACTGAAATCTAGCAATAATTTAATATTACGGATCCAACAAAATTAGTTTCGTCGAAAACGGAGGTTATTTGCAAAACTGGCTATTTTTAAAGATTTAAATAACCCATTTAAATATATAAATATATTTAAAAGAAATTAAATTAAATATTTAAAAATAAATATTAGCGTATATATTCACACTAGAATACCATACAGCTCCAATTGGATTTGTAACTCGATATTTCAAAATTCCCAGTTATATCGATATTCGATTTATATATAAAATCCTTTTATAATATAAATATATATTTGTAAATTTCAAAGGAATTCCATAACGACTTTTCTAAAATTTGATTTGGACATAAATCAAAATCTACATAATGAAATCCCGATTTTTCTCTTTCATTTGAAAATTATACTTCACCAGCTCCGAACGTTTCTTGTTTCACAGAAATCCAATTTAAAACGGACCCTGTATATTCAATTCAAGTTCGAATCGCCAAATTACGAAATGCAACGCAATTCGAGCTCGATTATATTTATAATATAATTATATTTTCAAACAGTCGTTATTTAAATGTATTCGTAATTGTATGTTAATTTTAAACTAAAATTTATATTTTGAATTGTCCAGTTCACACTATATCATCAATTCACTATTTCCGACTATTTCGAAATTAAATATGTTATTCTATTATTTATATAAATTAAATATTCAATATTATTTAATTAAACGACCATATAAATCTCTAAACCGTTATTAAAATAATTAAATTAATTAATTATTAAACCGTAAAAATACGGGACATTACATTTCTCCCCCTTAAAATAATTCCGTTCTCGAAATTGCTAAGGTAGAATACTAACCCTATTAACTGGGTTAAAAATTATTTGTTTACTTCTTAAATTTCAATCTCACTATACCAATTAATTTCAATTACATGTTAACTCATTTTTTTATTAACGAAAATTTTCAAAAATCTTGAAAATATTCTAACACCCAAAATTTTCGAAAAATTTCGCCGGCACCTCCTTTGTACTGGTCAATCGGTACAACTACAACTCGCCTCTCTAGGCCTTCTCCAACCCAAAAGAAAACCAAATAGCCAAGCGGCTTGCCAAATCGGCTCATAAATTTCATGCTTATACCAAATATAAACTTGTACCTTTTTGTCGGGTATACCATTATATTTCCCGCATTTGATTCCATTCAATCTCTGGTCAACATATATTCGATCATTATAATTGATTTCCATTCAATTTCAGTCAATCAAATCTCAAAACAATTATTCGCCTATCCAAGCCAAATTCAATTTCAAATCAAACTTCCATTCTCGATTTTCAAATTCTTAGCTCATTAATTCAATACCATTTCGGATTCCTATGTCACAAATCAAATTTTCTCGATATCATTCTAATCCAGTTCAATTTCCACTTAATTGGTTTTCATTCAATTCCAGCTCGGTTTCACAAATTTCCATTCAAATTTGTTTTAATTCAAGCAATCCATTTCTGGGAGTTTTTCAGTCCGATTGAGCCAAACCAAAGCACAAACTGAGGCTAATTCAGAGATCTACAAGAGTTACGGAGCTTTGCTCCGTAATCGTTGCTTTCGGGCCTAAAAAAGGTCATCTGATAGGAGTTTCGGGCCTTTCTTTGTTCGTGATGCAACTTTGACCAAATTGCTGCCTGTCTTCTGACGATGTTCTCCATATCCGAGCGCGATGTTATCTAGATATTCAGTGTAACAACTTTTACCAAAAAGTGTGTCAACAGTTAGTTATGTCCAATTCAAATTTTAAAATAATCGCTATGGAATCATTAATAAACGATAACATTTAATTAATAAATTTATAAGGGTTTTTAATATAATATGAATACCGTTTAACTCGAAATTGATGATGTTGACTTGTATAATCCATATATATTATGTTTGAAACTATATGATATTTTTATTTGGATATTTACGATAATAATAATTTATTATTATTATTTAATTTGATTATTTTCGAATTTAATTAATATTTTATTTAGTTTATATAAGCCTTAAAATAAATATTTTTGCAAACGATCTCGGTTTTCGATGAAATCAGTTTCATTAGAACCACAACGTTAAATTATTATATAATATTAAATTTCATGCCAAACCGCCAAAAATGCTTAGATTTTAATTCAATCGTTTTGTCAATTTAAATCGGAATTTACGAATAACCGGTTATCTAACGAACTCTGTTTTCAACGAAATTAATTTTATAAAATTCATAATGATTTATTATGTTAATACTTAAAATTTCAACATATTTGAATTTATTTTGTGATCGTACACAATTTAAATGTATGTCAATTCTCATATATGAGTTATAAATGAATTTTTAGAGATGATCTCGGAATTCAACGAAACATGTCCCATCGTGTCCGAAATGTCGTTTTATGCTAGGATGTAAATTTATATCTCATTCGAAAGCAGTTTGTAGTGGTCTTTACATGTTACTCCTTGGTGAAGATTTATTTAATATTAAAATACTCAACCATTTCCTTATAAATACTTAACTCGGGTCAATACCCTATATTTTTACAACCCCAGGTCAACGAAATTTTGTAATCGCCTCCTAATAGTGATCGTCCCATATTTTTCAATTCTTCCTCCATGAATTTCTTCAAAACCTTTAACTAAATCGAAACAGTTACGACTACAATGATATAGAGGGGATCAGGACGAAGAAGTTGATCGACGGTGATCTTTTATTGAGTACGGTGGTAGCCAGAGCGGCCCAAGGAAGTCTCCACCTTTGTGGACCTACTGGAGGAGGTTTATGTGACTGGAGGTCGAACTGGTTCTGATGGAGGTAGGCCACTGTGAGGCGATGGTCATGGGCATATTAGATCGGAGCCCGGTGGATCAATGAACGGCGGGGTGGGGTTTTTTGTATTCATGTGTGGTGTTCATAGCGTGAAGAACAATGGACTTAGAATGAAGGGAAGACGCGATTGAATGGTCTGAAACTTGGGTCGTGGGTCATCAACGTGAAGGCGAGTTGGAGGCTGGTCTCCGATAGCTTCCGGTCAAAGGAAGGTGGGGAAAATAGGTGTTTTTGGGTGGCAGTAGGCAGGGATCGGGTGTTTTGAGTTAGTAGAAGAAAGGGATTATGTTAACAAGGAAAATGGAAGAATCAAAATGTATGGATCGACATGTTATCTCTTATAAAAGAAAATTAGTAATAATACTAATGTGGTTTAAGGGTTAGTTTTGAATGGTGATGGAATATGGGAGTTTAACAGAATGGGGGAAAATTAATTTGTCTTGGTCGTTAATTTTTATCCCATTTAATTAAGTTATATAATAAAGTAATTAATTTCTAAAACTAGTAGTTAGGTTAATGATAACGTAATTTAAATCAGGCTTATAGACAAGCTGATAAACAAACAGTAGGTAATCAAAAGGGGTCAGCCAAAGTTTATATAACATAATTAGATTTCAAGTTATAACTATGTAGGTAATGTTTCCCATTTCGAAATTTATTGGACTGCTAAAATTTAAGAAAACAGATTAGTTTATTTTTTAAAGTTAATTAAAGAAAACAACTTGGATGAACCAAGTCAGGCTAGTATTTGAATACAAATAGGATCGGCCGTATATAATGTAAAACACAATTAGTTTTACGATAATTAATTAAGAGTTAATTTCATAATTAAACTGTTTATTAGGTAATTAGAAAGTTAAGTTATAATTAGAATAATTATTAATTTATTCAAGTTAAATCGAATGCTTATAATAGTTATAACTTTTGCATAGCTTAACGATATCGAAAAAACCATATACCTTGGAATCGTCTTGATGAGCATGACGTCATTGAACCGAATTGGACAGAATTGGAATCAAATGGATTTTTCAATTAAATTAAACGCTAATTAATTTTAACTGAAATGAGCTGTGTAAACAACGAATCAACTCAATGTGAGTTAAACCCACTCAGTTCTTCCCACTTATATTTTATATAAGTCGGGTTTTATAATTGTGTGCTATGGTTTCTAATGGTTGACTGTTTGTTAAATACATATGCATATATTGATTGAACCGCTAAAATAAAACGTTATTTAATTTCAATGAAAAACCAAATCGTTATTCTAACGATTGGAACAAAATGAGGTAACTTATTGTAATGACCCAGGGAATTCGCGATCCTGCATATCGGCATACAACACTATGTCGACTATTCAAGCATCGAAAACACCAGATAGTCCATTAAAGAAATTAAAGGGTGAGAATAGATAAGATAGAAACTTAGAATAGAAGAAGAAGAACATACAACATCTGAGTAACACGAATATCACAGCGGAACGAATAAAATATAACATAACTTTAAAATAAAAGATTTGTACTTGAATATACATATCATTTTCAAAGTACAACACTTACAGCACAGCGGAAATAAACCATAGCTATATAAACACTGCTGAAGCCTCCTGCTCCAACTTTCCAAGTATATCTGTAAATTCCCAACTACTTGACTGCCCGAACAAAATTGGGCACCCAAGAGTTATGGTAAAACAAAACAAAACAAAATCTGGGTCAGTCATGGGACTGGTATGAGTAAAACCATTTAAAACAGTTCGAGCAATTAAACGATATCTCATAAGACCACGCCGTATAACGGAACGGGTTTTTCCCTTATGAGAATCCAAAAAATTTTGATTTAACTATCAAATCATTTTGAAAGAAATGATAGTCTTTATATCAAAACTCATTGATATTATAATAGTGTCGATCAACCACAATATAACAATCATCTTGTAGAACGCTTCCATCTCACGTTCCACATATATAGTATACAATCAAAACCGCGAGCACTTATTGGGTAATGGATTTCCAACTAGGACAAGTTATGGAACCACCTTCCGATAGTGTAAGGAATACACTGGGTTCAACAAGAACATCTTGCAACCCGGCCACACATGACCAACCACTCATTTCGCTTGAGTGTATTGAATGTATATCACCAACGGTTGGGATCAACAACCGTTTCTCGAATGGGTTAGCATTGATAATAGATTATAGAATGAAATGAATATCTCAAGATAGGTGATAATACACCCTACTTGGAAGCCAACCACTTAGCCATGCTGCCTACCCGATTTTTTTCATTTCCAGGTTGTGAGGCTAGAGGCCACGCTTATCTTTGACAGATCACACATCTATTCACTTCGAATGTCACATCGTCATACCTGCCAAATCACAAATTGATTTCCCCAAAAATACAATGGGTATACAGCTAAGAGAAACAAATTCCTCCGCCACCAAACGTAGATACGTTTGAAGAGTTCAACTTACGTCATCCATTACATATACTCTGTCAGACATTCTGCCACACAGGTTGTCCTGTGACTCGACAAACCGAAGGCACTATTCTGTAAACAGGACAGCCCTTGCATAACTCCGTCTTCAATTACATTCATCATATGTGATCGCAACATTAACTCCTATACAGAGTGGTTATCAGATAATGAATCTGATCCCGATCTCTCCATATTGACGACGGAAAAATGGTCAAAAACTTCGATAGTCGGTGAGTTAACTATCAAAGAAAAACACGTGTGCAAACAACGATATTATTTCCAGATGGAAATTTTTATCGATCAATCATCATTTAACGTTTATCTCTTTAGTTCATTAATTTGTTATTTCCTATTTCCATATATTCAACATTCCTTATTTTCTAAATTTAGAAAATATACGTTATTAATCATTAGAAAACATTTCCATCTCTTTTCACGCATCACCGTCATTCCAGTATTCTTTATCATCAAACATTTCATTTTCTATGATTAGAAAATATCTCTGATTATATTTGGAAGATGTTTCCAAACTCATTCATTGGGTTTAAACAGATGTTTAAATAAAACATCTTTATGCCAACTCAAACATTACACAGATTAACATTTCACTTAACCAACCTTCACTATCGAACCTTAACCATTCCTTAGTTAAAAACGAAGCCAATCAAGTTGGGGTATAACTACCTCTCAGAACTTAACTGAACAACATTTCTAACTTCGAAACAGACAAGGTTCCCCTTTTAAACCTTTAACAAACTTCCTTACGTAACTCTCTTTCGAATAAATCTCTATTCGATAACTCTTTCCTTCGAATAAACTATATTCGATAATCTCTCTTTGAATAGCCATATTCAATTAACTCTATTCGATTAACACTATTCGATTAACTCTAATCGATTTACTCTTATCAGTTAGCTCTATTTGATTAACTCTATTTGATTAATTCTAATTCGATTAACTCTATTTATTTATTCGATTTATATATAAAATCCTTTTATAATATAAATATATATTTGTAAATTTCAAAGGAATTCCATAGTGACTTTTCTAAAATTTGATTTGGACATAAATCAAAATCTACATAATGAAATCCCGATTTTTCTCTTTCATTTGAAAAGTATACTTCACTAGCTCCGAACGTTTCTTGTTTCACAGAAATCCAATTTAAAACGGACCCTGAATATTCAATTCAAGTTCGAATCGCCAAATTACGAAATGCAACGCAATTTCGAGCTCGATTATATTTATAATATAATTATATGTTCAAACTGTCGTTATTTAAATGTATTCGTAATTGTACGTCAATTTTAAACTAAAATTTATATTTTGAATTGTCCAGTTCACACTATATCATCAATTCACTATTTCCGACTATTTCGAAATTAAATATGTTATTCTATTATTTATATAAATTAAATATTCAATATTATTAAATTAAACGACCATATAAATCTCTAAACCGTTATTAAAATAATTAAATAAATTTATTATTAAACCGTAAAAATACGGGACATTACATTTTTCCCCCTTAAAATAATTCCGTTCTCGAAATTGCTAAGGTAGAATACTAACCCTATTAACTGGGTTAAAAATTATTTGTTTACTTCTTAAATTTCAATCTCACTATACCAATTAATTTCAATTACATATTAACTCATTTTTTATTAACGAAAATTTTCAAAAATCTTGAAAATATTCTAACACCCAAAATTTTCGAAAAATTTCGCCAGCACCTCCTTTGTACTGGTCAATCGGTACAACTACAACTCGCCTCTCTAGGCCTTCTCCAACCCAAAAGAAAACCAAATAGCCAAGCGGCTTGCCAAATCGGCTCATAAATTTCATGCTTATACCAAATACAAACTTGTACCTTTTTGTCGGGTATACCATTATATTTCCCGCATTTGATTCCATTCAATCTCTGGTCAACATATATTCGATCATTACAATTGATTTCCATTCAATTTCAGTCAATCAAATCTCAACACAATTATTCGCTTATCCAAGTCAAATTCAATTTCAAATCAAACTTCCATTCTCGATTTTCAAATTCTTAGCTCATTAATTCAATACCATTTCGGATTCCTATGTCACAAATCAAATTTTCTCGATATCATTCTAATCCAGTTCAATTTCCACTTAATTGGTTTTCATTCAATTCCAGCTCGGTTTCACAAATTTCCATTCAAATTTGTTTTAATTCAAGCAATCCGTTTCTGGGAGTTTTTAAACAACTTTGCTTTTCAAAAATCAAATATCCCATTTCGAAATTCAAACAACTTGCTTTTCTCAAAACAATTCAAAAATCATCTCTTGGTAGTAATCCGTCACTTACACACTCGAAAATGAACACCGATGATGTCATGATCATCATTCGAATCTATTTTCCAGTTATCGAAGTGAGTTCAATACTACATCACTTTTCAAAACCATTTCTAAACACTTTCATTTTGAGATCCATTTCAAAATATCCTTTCACAATGCTTGTAAAAGAATAGAAAATCCCAGGATTTTAAATTTCTCATATATTCAATCCAAATCCATCTACAAACACCTTTCTAAATTTCTAGGGTTTCAATACCAATCTTGGTTTTAAATTCAGATTTAATTCATCTGATTCCACGTATTTCACTTATATGAATTCCAATTGGTTATTTACATAACCACTTAATTTATAATCTTACTCGATTATAATAACAACCAATATATCCAATGTATTATAATTCGAATATATATTCTCTCTATATCAAAATATACTTTGGGTAAAATTATTTTCATTTACCCTCTTTTCGAAACATATCGTGTCGACCCATCGTATTCGAGTGTTTAGAAACTCCTACTGATATAGTGGATCAAACTGATCGACCAGAACTTATAAACAACTCAACCAATAAATCTCCACAATAGAAAATGGTTTTTATACCAAATAACAAATACGTTCACTCGTATATATACACTCAACTCAATCTAGGGTATTAGTAACCCCATCTCTATTGAGTCACGCCACAGAGCCAAGGTAATTACTTAACCTTAAGCTCCGATACCACTGTAACGACCCGGGGAATTTGCGTTCCTGGATATCGGCATATAACACTATGTCGACTATTCAAGCATCGAAAACACCAGATAGTCCATGTAAGAAATTATAGGGTGAGAATAGATAAGATAGAAACTTATAATAGAAGAAGAAGAAGAACATACAACATCAGAGTAACACGAATCTCACAGCGGAACAAATAAAATATAACATAACTTTGAAATAAAAGATTTGTACTTGAATATACATATCATTTTCAAAGTACTGCGCTTACAACACAGCGGAAATAAACCATAGCTATATAAACGCTGTTGAAGGCTCCCGCTCCATCTTTCCAAGTACATCTGTAAAATCCCGACTACTTGACTGCCCATACAAAATTGGGCACCCAAGAGTTTAGGGAAAACAAAAAATAAACAAACTCTGTGTCAGTCATGGGACTGACATGAGTAAAACCATTAAAAACAGTTTGAGCAATCAAACGATATCTCATAAGACCACGCCGTATAACGGAACGGGTTTTTCCCTTATGAGAATCCAAACCATTTTGATTTAACTTTCAAATCGTTTTGAAAGAAACAATAATCTTTATATCAAAACTCATTGATATTATAGTAGTGTCTATCAACCACAATATAATAATCATCTTGCAGAACGCTTCCATCTCACGTTCCACATGTATAGTATACAATCAAAACTGTGAGCACTTATTGGGTAATGGATTTCCAACTATGACAAGGTATGGAACCACCTTCCGATAGTGTACCTCTAGAGAGGAATACACTGGGTTCAACAAGAACATCTTGCAACCCGGCCACACATGACCGACTACTCATTTCGCTTGAGTGTATCAAATGTATATCACCAACGGTTGGGATCAGCAACCGTTTCCCAAACAGGACAACATCAGTAATAGATTATAGAATGAAATGAATATCTCTAGATAGGTGATAATACACCCTACTTGGCAGCCAACCACTTAGCCATGCTGCTTGCCCAATTTTTGTCATTTCCCGGTTGTGAGGCTAGAGGCCACGCTTATCTTTGACAGATCACACATCTATTCACTTCGAATGTCACATCGTCATACCCGCCAAATCACAAATTGATTTCCCCAAAAATACAACGAGTATACAGCTAAGAGAATTGAATTCCTCCGCCACCAAACGTAGATACATTTGAAGAGATTAACTTACGTGATCCATTAAATATACTCTATCAGACATTCTTCCATATAGGTTGTCCTGGGACTGGACAAAAAGAAGGCACTATTCTGTAAACAGGACTGCCCTTGCATAACTCCGTCTTCAATTATCTTCATCATATGTGATTGCAACGTTAACGCCTATACAGAGTGGTTTTCAGATAATGAATCTGATCCCAGTCTCTTCATATTGACGACGGAAAAATGGTCAAAAACTTTGATAGTCGGTGAGTTAACTATCAAAGAAAAACACGTGTGCAAACAACGATATTATTTCCAGATGGAAATTTCTATCGATCAATCATCATTTAACGTTTATCTCTTTAGTTCATTAATTTGTTATTTCCTATTTCCATATATTCAACATTCCTTATTTTCCAAATTTAGAAAATATACGTTATTAATCATTAGAAAACATTTCCATCTCTTTTCACGCATCACTGTCATTCCAGTATTCTTTATCATCAAACATTTCATTTTCTATGATTAGAAAATATCTCTGATTATATTTGGAAGATGTTTCCAAACTCATTCATTGGGTTTAAACAGATGTTTAAATAAAACATCTTTATGCCAACTCAAACATTATACAGATTAACATTTCACTTAACCAACCTTCACTATCGAACCTTAACCATTCCTTAGTTAAAAACGAAGCCAACCAAGTTGGGGTATAACTACCTCTCAGACCTTAACTGAACAACATTTATAACTTCGAAACAGACAATGTTCACCTTTTAAACCTTTAACAAGCTTCCTTATGTAACTCTCTGAAACACCCCACCTCCGTTAGGGTCACTCTCAAAGGGAATGCCCTAATTTTGGTGGAGGTTTATAAGTACAAGTCACAGATATACAAGACAGATATAAGAACACATATTTGTAAAACAGTGGAAGAACAACAACAAACTTTATTTCATAAAGTCAAATACGTGTTACAACAACATCCCTTCCAAAAACATAACATATCACTTTCGTAATCTGTCTTGAGTACATTATTTAAAGAAGCATAAATAAAACATAGATAATCTGCAAAAGCCCCTTAGTGGATTGTCCAAAGCCATAGTTCAAAACAGGAAAGCCCAAGCAATACATTTCTCTTCTTCAAACTGGATGTTGAGGCTGGTCAAGCTGCTGTGTTCCCTCCCTGAGGACCTGGGGGGGGAAACGGAAGAAAGAAGACGAAAGAAAAGTAGAGTCAGACATAAAGCCTGAGTAAGTCTAGTACTACTTTGTCTATGAATAAAGAACTGTGTGTGATAGGTATAAACAAGAAGTGGGCAAGCACTATAAACTTGGTTAAGTTGTCTAGGGTCGAATAGACCGTCGTACCCCATGTTAATCTCTGAACCCATATAAACTAGTTTCCAATTTGCACCCCATAATCAGGGTGATGTGATCCATTCTACGATGATCGGCTCCTACTCGCATTGTTACATGTGTCTTACGGCCCCCGATGTCTGTAGTTACCTATGCTGGTCCCACCATGGGGTGTATCAAGTCCCATAGTGGCAACCCGACACAACCTTAGAGTGCAAAGGTATGCTACTGGTGTCCAGTGCTTTATTTTTCTGCGCCGGAGTGCGTGCACGCCCGCACACCGTTAGAACCTACACTGCTACACCACCGCCGTCGATTTTGACCTCTTACAATCAGCCCAGTAATCGTGCCCCACCCTGCCTAGTTTCAGGGTATCCTGATACACCTTCTAGGGTTACTGCTGAAAAGGGTCCCCCGTTACTAGGTTTTCTATCTCTAGCCAACATGCTAAGTTGGTTAAGTGTTTCCTAACCTAACCCCACCAGTCCGTTTAGTTTAGCATGTTCCATTTTGATTAAGTCTTTAGTTCACTTAATCCTAACAATCCTGACTCAGCCTTAATTGTCTTATTAAGACCCTGACCTCTCACATTAGACAGGTATTGTTGTGGCCGCCTGTTGCCGGTTGGTTCCGGGCAGTCTTACGCCACAACTCAGTCTAACCTCGGGTCCTTATTGGGCTCCATGTTTAACCTCCCACATTGGATAGGTATTGTTGTGACTACTGGACAGCCGGGCGGTTCCGGGCAGGTTTACATCACAACTCAATCCAACCTAGGGTTAAACACCTCGTATGTTCTACATTTACATATTTTGTCATTCTTCTTTATTTCTTATATGTAAATATTTGCGGCCCATTATTAAGTTAATGGTGCTACACCAATCATGGGCCCAACCCATACTTGAACTTGGGCCCTTCTATTTTATATTTTCATTCATTAGTTAATTTTAACCCAACGTTATTTGCCCCCGTTTTACACGTCCGTTTATATATATATTGGGCTTAGCCTTTTAAAGCCCAATTTAGCCATGCGAAAAGGGGAGGCTTATGGCGTGATTACATACACAAAAAGGGGAAGGTGAGCGTATGAACTTCAATATGACGTTGGGAATACAAAATAGAAACTGGTGTACTTGCATAGTAGTGACATATACTTTGGTCATAAAACATAGGTGACATGAATCAAAGCATGTGAACTTGTAATTGAGATATCATTATTGACACATGAACCTATATTTTTATTTAGGCATAATGTCAAACATAAGCATGGCATAAATATTTCTAGCATAAGCATAGCATAATGTCAAACATAAGCATGGCATAAATACTTCTAGCATAAACATGGCATAATGTCAAACATAAGCATGGCATAAGTATAGTTAAATTTGTTCATGGCATAAATATTTCTATCATGAAATCATGATTCTTACTTTAGTCATGTAAACTTACAAAAGGGACTTTTTGAACCTAACCTAGCCATGTACCACATATGTCATCATATAATTCTTGTAAACAAGATAGACTTAATCATGGATTTCAATTATGCCAAATATTATTCATAGCCTAACCATATTCATAAGTTTGCAAATAGGTTTTTTAGTACAAAAGCATGGCTTAATACATGATGCCAAATCCTCAACATAATTTCCTATGGATTATAATGACCAAACTTGTTCTAATTACTTACAACATGATTTATGCACAAAAATATACATCATGATGGCATAGTAGCAAAACCCCAAACTTGCATAAATTTAAATCAACTACATACATGTAGCTTCAACATAGATTACATAATTTGCGAAATATTCCAAACGTTTACTTGCATAGAACTACCGCATGTAGTTCTTTATAACATGAATAACATAATCCAAACGTATATAAATTGATAAGAACGCACAAATATGAATTAATTCCATTGCCACAATTCAAGCATACACATCAACACAGTTGTTTATTTATACCAAAGTAATACTCTACTTACAATGGTTGCGGCGAATTCTCTAATTAAGAGACACGATTCCTTTGTTGAATTGATTAGCTTTAGGTTGCTTGAATTGCTTTAGGCTTTAGAACTTTCTTCCTAATTCTCTCTCTAGTTGGCGGCTACTCTTTGTCGTTCCTCAGCAACATGGCGGCTATGTTCTTAATTTGAATGAATAGATTAGGGTTTAGTCTAGGGTTGTTTAAATAGAGGTTAGGAATTGATTAGGACCCTTGATGTTGCTAGGTTAGATCATAGCCATTCATTAGGAAGAGAGACCAATAAAAACCCGCCACCTAGCCCTAATGACAAAGCAGACCACAGAAATTCGACCACACACCGACCTGGCCAGCCAGGTTGACTGGGCTCGACCAGGTCGATACCCCTGTCGACAGGGCTGTCGACAGCCCTGTCGACATGGGTAGCCCAGGTCGACAGCCCAGTCGACCTGGGTGGCCCAGGCGGGTGTTCTTCCACCCTGGCCCAATGGGCCCCACTTTAATTCTGTTTTGAATTTTTAAATTTAATTCAAAACTTCCGAAGGCCATATCTTCTCCATACGGACTCCGTTTTTCGAAAACTCGGACTCTATTTCGCGTATTTTTCCGAGACGAACGCAATGGCGTATCCCGTTTCCCTTAGTTCTTTGATTTCAGATTAATTATACTTTAATTTGTTAATTTCACAGTTATAGAATTTTCGGGGTGTTACATTCTCCCCCACTTAAAAGGATTTCGTCCCCGAAATCTTCAAGTTAGGAGGAATGTATATCCTAACATCCAATCATCCATCTACTCATCCATCAAACACGAGCATCCATTGTCCTTAAAAGCCTTCTAATGCTTCATGATCATATGCAAAGTGTGTGTATACATGTACTTATCTAATGCAAAATCAGGCGGTCTACTGATTCAGTTGACCTCCTTAATGCGAATTATGTAAGTGTCATGAATCCATTATGTATGCAAATTTTCCTATTCTTGATTCTACATGAGTGCACAATCATTCATTACAAATGTAACATCCATATGACAACACATTAATGTTCAACCATATACGACTGCAAACATATATGCATATGCAATATGAAGTGACTGAGCCGATCTAAAACCTAGATTGTCTGTGTATATGCAACCACGAGCAACCACTAGCAACCACTTGCAACCATCATCCATAACATGTTTCAACTACATGTTTCCATCAAAAGGGCTTCTACCTAAAAGATACGGTCGAGGAAATATACCTAAAAAGATAGATAAAAGCGCAACTTAAGGAAAAAGAAAGATCAAAGATGTACCCTCGAACAGAAAAGGGTAGGCTGTACGGATTCTAGCTTTAGTTTCCCAAGTCGCGTCTCCCTCGGCGTCGCTCCACTGAACTTTGACGAGCTTGACTTCGCGGTTGCGTAGCTTCTTCACTTCCGTTCCTAAGATGCAGGTTGGAACCTTCCTTATGGTTGCTTCGCGTTCCACTTCGGCCTCTTCGAGGATATTTGGCTCTACCACTTCGGCTGACTCATGTAGACATTTTCGGAGATGTGAAACGTGAAAAACGTTGTGGACTCCAGCCAACTTCTCGGGTAGCTCTAATCTATAGGCCATTTTCCCAATTTTCTCGATAATAGGGAATGGCCCTACGAACCTTGGTGCAAGTTTTCCTGTGGTTCCAAAACGAACAACGTTCCTTAGCGGTGATACCTTGAGAAAAACTCTGTCTCCAACTTCAAATTCAAGGTCGGTCCTTCTCTTGTCGGCATAGGACTTTTGTCTGTCTTGGGCCGTCTTCATCCTTCTTCGTATTAAGTCTACTTTCTCTGAGGTCTCTCGGATCATATCTGGTCCAAGTATAAGCTTATCAGTAGACTCCCACCAACAAGTGGGCGATCGGCACGGTCTTCCATATAAAGCTTCGAAGGGCGCCATTCCTATGGTTGCTTGATAGCTGTTGTTGTAGGCAAATTCCACCAAAGGAAGGTGGTCTTCCCATGTCCCTCCGAAGTCGAGGACGCATAGCCTTAAAAGGTCTTCCAAAACTCTGTTCACTCTCTCTGTTTGGCCGTCGGTTTGGGGATGGTAGGCTGTGCTTAAGCATAACTGCGTTCCTACTGCTTCTTGCAGACTCCGCCAAAACTCACTGGTGAAGATGGGGTCTCGGTCACTAACGATGCTAGATGGTATTCCATGGAGTCGAACGATTTCCTTGAGGTAAAGTGATGCTAGGGATGAGGCAATTCTTTTACTTTTGACAGGTAAAAAGTGGGCGCTTTTAGTAAGCCTATCCACTATTACCCAAATGCTAGTGTTGCCTCTCCTAGACCTAGGCAGCCCATCGATGAAGTCCATTGAGATGCTATCCCACTTCCACTGCGGGACCTCCAGAGGATGTAGTAGTCCGCCAGGCTTTTTCTGTTCCGCCTTAACCTGTTGGCACACCATACATTTAGAAACGAATTCTGCCACGTCCTTTTTCATGCCATTCCAAAAGAAAGTCCTTTTTATGTCTTTGTACATTTTATCCCCGCCTGGGTGTATCGTCATCTTGGAGTGATGCGCTTCCTCGAGAACCTTCTTTATTAAATCGTTTGTCTGTGGGATGCATAGTCTTCCGTCTTGCCTTAGTACACCCTTATCGTCAATGGAGTATCTGTTGAGGTGACTTGAAGTCTCACCCCTAATTAGCCTATCAATTATTTCCACAAGCTGAGGGTCTTCGCGTTGTGCTGTCCCTACTGAACCTACTAAAGTTGGGCGCACTTCGAGAGATGCTAGCAAGCCCGGTACGAAATCGGAGGAAGGCCTAAAGTCGAAGCTGGCTATGAACTCTAGGCTTTGTCTTTCAACAAACAACGGGCTTAGGGTCAATTTCTTTCGGCTCAACGCGTCTGCCACTACGTTGCCTTTGCCCGGAGTGTAGGAGATTTCGAAATCGTACGAGGCAAGAAACTCCATCCATCTTTGTTGCCTCAAGTTAAGATCCTTCTGCGAGAAAAGATATTTCAACGATTTATGGTCAGTGTAAAGTTCGAACTTCTCACCTAGGAGATAGTGTCGCCAAGACTTGAGTGCAAAGACGATGGCGGCTAACTCAAGATCGTGGGTTGGGTAGTTCTTTTCGTGCACCTTCAACTGCCTCCCGCCATAAGCTACTACCCTTCCTTCTTGCATTAAGACGGCGCCTAGCCCTGTCCCACATGCATCCGTATACATAGTGAACATCTTGCTCCCATCTGGCAGCGTCAAAACTGGGGCTGTTGTAAGAGCCCTTTTCAGTCGTTGGAAAGCAAACTCGCAATCCAAGTCCCAATTGAACACTAGATTCTTCTTAGTCAATTTCGTGAGCGGAGCTGAGATTTTCGCAAAATCCCTTATAAAATTTCGATAGAAACCTGCTAGTCCTAGAAAGCTTCGGACCTCAGTTGCATTCCTTGGTGTCTTCCAATCTTGTACCGCCACTACCTTCGCAGGGTCCACCGCTAACCCTTGTTTGGATACTATGTGCCCAAGGAACCTCACCTCTTCCCTCCAAAAGTGGCATTTGGAGAATTTGGCTTTTAGTTGATGGACTCGCAAAGTTTCCATGATTGCCCTTAAGTGCTGAGCATGTTCCTCTTCACTCTTTGAGAAGATAAGGATATCATCTACGAAGACCACTACGAATTTGTTGAGGAAATCTCTAAATACCCTACTCATCAGGTCCACGAAGTACGCAGGTGCATTTGTCAAGCCGAAAGGCATGACAAGCCATTCAAAGAAGCCGTCTGGGGTTCTGAAAGCCGTTTTATCGATGCTATCTTCAGCCACCCTTAGCTGATGAAAACCGGTTGCTAAATCGAGTTGGGAGAAAACAGACGCTCCTACAAGCTGGTCAAACAAATCGTCAATTCTAGGGAGAGGGTGCCTATTCTTTTTCGTTAGCTTGTTGAGCTCCCTATAGTCAACACATAGACGGAGTGATCCATCCGCCTTTGTAGCGAACACCACCGGAGCGCCCCATTCTGAAATGCTCCTCCTAATGAACCCCTTTTCTAGAAGCTCTTTAATCTGTTTACTGAGCTCTTTCCTTTCTCGTGGAGCCATATGTCTAACGGGCAACGCAACGGGCTTTGCATTATCTATAAGATATATGCGGAAGTCTATTTCCCGCTTCGGAGGCAAGCCCTTCACCTCTTCAAAGACATCCGGATATTCCCGGACCACTCTAACTGATTTCAAATTTTCAACAGAGGCATCTAGCGATTCAAGATAACTAAGCATAACCGCATACGAGGGATTACAAGAAATTTCCAAAGTATTACCGAGCTGGGTTAGGAGCCTAACAACCCTTTTCTCACAATCAAGGATGGCCCCATTACTGGATAGCCAATCCATACCCAAAATCAAACCATACCCCGAAAAGCCCAAAACAAAGGCACTACATTGAAATTCTACACTTAGAATAAAAATTTTCAATCCCACATAGATCATAGACAAATGAGCTGGGCCCCCAATTGGGTTTGAAACAATTAAGGGGTCCTCTACCATACTAGTTTCTAGGTGCAGAGATTCTACTAAAGCAGACGAGATAAAGGAGTGTGATGCGCCAGAATCAAATAAAGTGCGAACGGGTGATCATAAAGATAAACTACACTTTCTACAGAAGTATTTATACCTCGCTGTTGCAAAGGTGGCGCTTCTAGCACATGGACCTGTGCCCCTGGGGTGGATCCAGCCCTCTGCCCCTGTCCTCGTTTCTTTGGGCAGTCCTTAGCCCTATGGCCTGTCTCACCGCAAGAAAAGCACCCACCATTCTCCTTGGCCTTCTTTTTCCGGCAGTCCTTTACTAAGTGCCCCACTTTGCCACAGAAATTGCACTTCCTCTTCTCTTTGTTGCCTTTCCCGCCCTTCTTAAAGTCTGTCTTCTTAGGCTGCAAACCCTCTTTCTTCCCTTGAGAGCTTTCTGCCTTTGTCTCCTTCTTGCCCTTATCCTCTTCATTCAGCAATGCCATTTGCACCAATCTTTCATACGTGGCTCCCATGGGTATATGGGTCATGGCCAAACTGTGTAATGGCTCATTCAACCCTTTGACGAAACGGAGAGCCTTCTTGTGCGGGGTGTTGACTAGGTCAAGCCCAAACCTAGCCAGCTCATCGAACTGATTCACATACTCTCTGACCGTCTTGTCCCCTTTCTTAAGAAATAAGAATTTTTCCAACTGCAAACTTCTTTCCGCATCTGAGAGAAATTTAGTCTCAAACCTTGCCCTAAAGTCCTCCCATGTCTCCACTGGTCTTTCAGCATTAGTGACTTCCCACCAGTAGGAAGCCTCGCCCTTCAATAGCCACACTGCCAACTGTACTTTTTGTCTATCTTCTACCTCAAAGATGATGAATAGGTCCTCCGTTTCTTTCAGCCAATTCCTAGCTGCCACGAAGGACTCAGTTCCATGGAAATCCCTTCCTCCCATAGCTTTAAAATCTTTACATATCTTAGCAAACGTGTTTCCCCGAGGAGGAGGTGGAGGAAAAGGTGCTGCTGCAGCTGGATGGTTTCCTTCTGCTGGGGGAGGAGGAATGGTAGGACCTGGCTGAGTGGCCCTTGCTTCTAAGAACCGTCTAAACCAACCAGGTATTGGTACCCCTTCCGGCAAGTTAAGTTCTTGGGACATGCTGAAATAAAAAGGATAGATTCAAAACGAAGGATAAGAGATAGTACCTATGGCTTTGGGGAGTGGACTTTGCCTTTTTAAAATAAAATAATGTTTTTCTTTTAAAAATGCTTCTTTAAATTTCCTTTTTGAAAATAATTTTTCAAAACTTTTTATCTTATCCGGTAAACCTATGCTCTGATACCAAGTGAAACACCCCACCTCCGTTAGGGTCACTCTCAAAGGGAATGCCCTAATTTTGGTGGAGGTTTATAAGTACAAGTCACAGATATACAAGACAGATATAAGAACACATATTTGTAAAACAGCGGAAGAACAACAACAAACTTTATTTCATAAAGTCAAATACGTGTTACAACAACATCCCTTCCAAAAACATAACATATCACTTTCGTAATCTGTCTTGAGTACATTATTTAAAGAAGCATAAATAAAACATAGATAATCTGCAAAAGCCCCTTAGTGGATTGTCCAAAGCCATAGTTCAAAACAGGAAAGCCCAAGCAATACATTTCTCTTCTTCAAACTGGATGTTGAGGCTGGTCAAGCTGCTGTGTTCCCTCCCTGAGGACCTGGGGGGGGGGGGGGGACGGAAGAAAGAAGACGAAAGAAAAGTAGAGTCAGACATAAAGCCTGAGTAAGTCTAGTACTACTTTGTCTATGAATAAAGAACTGTGTGTGACAGGTATAAACAAGAAGTGGGCAAGCACTATAAACTTGGTTAAGTTGTCTAGGGTCGAATAGACCGTCGTACCCCATGTTAATCTCTGAACCCATATAAACTAGTTTCCAATTTGCACCCCATAATCAGGGTGATGTGATCCATTCTACGATGATCGGCTCCTACTCGCATAGTTACATGTGTCTTACGGCCCCCGATGTCTGTAGTTACCTATGCTGGTCCCACCATGGGGTGTATCAAGTCCCATAGTGGCAACCCGACACAACCTTAGAGTGCAAAGGTATGCTACTGGTGTCCAGTGCTTTATTTTTCTGCGCCGGAGTGCGTGCACGCCCGCACACCGTTAGAACCTACACTGCTACACCACCGCCGTCGATTTTGACCTCTTACAATCAGCCCAGTAATCGTGCCCCACCCTGCCTAGTTTCAGGGTATCCTGATACACCTTCTAGGGTTACTGCTGAAAAGGGTCCCCCGTTACTAGGTTTTCTATCTCTAGCCAACATGCTAAGTTGGTTAAGTGTTTCCTAACCTAACCCCACCAGTCCGTTTAGTTTAGCATGTTCCATTTTGATTAAGTCTTTAGTTCACTTAATCCTAACAATCCTGACTCAGCCTTAATTGTCTTATTAAGACCCTGACCTCTCACATTAGACAGGTATTGTTGTGGCCGCCTGTTGCCGGTTGGTTCCGGGCAGTCTTACGCCACAACTCGGTCTAACCTCGGGTCCTTATTGGGCTCCATGTTTAACCTCCCACATTGGATAGGTATTGTTGTGACTACTGGACAGCCGGGCGGTTCCGGGCAGGTTTACATCACAACTCAATCCAACCTCGGGTTAAACACCTCGTATGTTCTACATTTACATATTTTGTCATTCTTCTTTATTTCTTATATGTAAATATTTGCGGCCCATTATTAAGTTAATGGTGCTACACCAATCATGGGCCCAACCCATACTTGAACTTGGGCCCTTCTATTTTATATTTTCATTCATTAGTTAATTTTAACCCAACGTTATTTGCCCCCGTTTTACACGTCCGTTTATATATATATTGGGCTTAGCCTTTTAAAGCCCAATTTAGCCATGCGAAAAGGGGAGGCTTATGGCGTGATTACATACACAAAAAGGGGAAGGTGAGCGTATGAACTTGCAATATGACGTTGGGAATACAAAATAGAAACTGGTGTACTTGCATAGTAGTGACATATACTTTGGTCATAAAACATAGGTGACATGAATCAAAGCATATGAACTTGTAATTGAGATATCATTATTGACACATGAACCTATATTTTTATTTAGGCATAATGTCAAACATAAGCATGGCATAAATATTTCTAGCATAAGCATAGCATAATGTCAAACATAAGCATGGCATAAATACTTCTAGCATAAACATGGCATAATGTCAAATATAAGCATGGCATAAGTATAGTTAAATTTGTTCATGGCATAAATATTTCTATCATGAAATCATGATTCTTACTTTAGTCATGTAAACTTACAAAAGGGACTTTTTGAACCTAACCTAGCCATGTACCACATATGTCATCATATAATTCTTGTAAACAAGATAGACTTAATCATGGATTTCAATTATGCCAAATATTATTCATAGCCTAACCATATTCATAAGTTTGCAAATAGGTTTTTTAGTACAAAAGCATGGCTTAATACATGATGCCAAATCCTCAACATAATTTCCTATGGATTATAATGACCAAACTTGTTCTAATTACTTACAACATGATTTATGCACAAAAATATACATCATGATGGCATAGTAGCAAAACCCCAAACTTGCATAAATTTAAATCAACTACATACATGTAGCTTCAACATAGATTACATAATTTGCGAAATATTCCAAACGTTTACTTGCATAGAACTACCGCATGTAGTTCTTTATAACATGAATAACATAATCCAAACGTATATAAATTGATAAGAACGCACAAATATGAATTAATTCCATTGCCACAATTCAAGCATACACATCAACACAGTTGTTTATTTATACCAAAGTAATACTCTACTTACAATGGTTGCGGCGAATTCTCTAATTAAGAGACACGATTCCTTTGTTGAATTGATTAGCTTTAGGTTGCTTGAATTGCTTTAGGCTTTAGAACTTTCTTCCTAATTCTCTCTCTAGTTGGCGGCTACTCTTTGTCGTTCCTCAGCAACATGGCGGCTATGTTCTTAATTTGAATGAATAGATTAGGGTTTAGTCTAGGGTTGTTTATATAGAGGTTAGGAATTGATTAGGACCCTTGATGTTGCTAGGTTAGATCATAGCCATTCATTAGGAAGAGAGACCAATAAAAACCCGCCACCTAGCCCTAATGACAAAGCAGACCACAGAAATTCGACCACACACCGACCTGGCCAGCCAGGTTGACTGGGCTCGACCAGGTCGATACCCCTGTCGATAGGGCTGTCGACAGCCCTGTCGACATGGGTAGCCCAGGTCGACAGCCCAGTCGACCTGGGTGGCCCAGGCGGGTGTTCTTCCACCCTGGCCCAATGGGCCCCACTTTAATTCTGTTTTGAATTTTTAAATTTAATTCAAAACTTCCGAAGGCCATATCTTCTCCATACGGACTCCGTTTTTCGAAAACTCGGACTCTATTTCGCGTATTTTTCCGAGACGAACGCAATGGCGTATCCCGTTTCCCTTAGTTCTTTGATTTCAGATTAATTATACTTTAATTTGTTAATTTCACAGTTATAGAATTTTCGGGGTGTTACATTCTCCCCCACTTAAAAGGATTTCGTCCCCGAAATCTTCAAGTTAGGAGGAATGTATATCCTAACATCCAATCATCCATCTACTCATCCATCAAACACGAGCATCCATTGTCCTTAAAAGCCTTCTAATGCTTCATGATCATATGCAAAGTGTGTGTGTACATGTACTTATCTAATGCAAAATCAGGCGGTCTACTGATTCAGTTGACCTCCTTAATGCGAATTATGTAAGTGTCATGAATCCATTATGTATGCAAATTTTCCTATTCTTGATTCTACATGAGTGCACAATCATTCATTACAAATGCAACATCCATATGACAACACATTAATGTTCAACCATATACGACTGCAAACATATATGCATATGCAATATGAAGTGACTGAGCCGATCTAAAACCTAGATTGTGTGTGTATATGCAACCACGAGCAACCACTAGCAATCACTTGCAACCACTTGCAACCATCATCCATAACATGTTTCAACTACATGTTTCCATCAAAAGGGCTTCTACCTAAAAGATACGGTCGAGGAAATATACCTAAAAAGATAGATAAAAGCGCAACTTAAGGAAAAAGAAAGATCAAAGATGTACCCTCGAACAGAAAAGGGTAGGCTGTACGGATTCTAGCTTCAGTTTCCCAAGTCGCGTCTCCCTCGGCGTCGCTCCACTGAACTTTGACGAGCTTGACTTCGCGGTTGCGTAGCTTCTTCACTTCCGTTCCTAAGATGCGGGTTGGAACCTTCCTTATGGTTGCTTCGCGTTCCACTTCGGCCTCTTCGAGGATATTTGGCTCTACCACTTCGGCTGACTCATGTAGACATTTTCGGAGATGTGAAACGTGAAAAACGTTGTGGACTCCAGCCAACTTCTCGGGTAGCTCTAATCTATAAGCCATTTTCCCAATTTTCTCGATAATAGGGAATGGCCCTACGAACCTTGGTGCAAGTTTTCCTGTGGTTCCAAAACGAACAACGTTCCTTAGCGGTGATACCTTGAGAAAAACTCTGTCTCCAACTTCAAATTCAAGGTCGGTCCTTCTCTTGTCGGCATAGGACTTTTGTCTGTCTTGGGCCGTCTTCATCCTTCTTCGTATTAAGTCTACTTTCTCTGAGGTCTCTCGGATCATATCTGGTCCAAGTATAAGCTTATCAGTAGACTCCCACCAACAAGTGGGCAATCGGCACGGTCTTCCATATAAAGCTTCGAAGGGCGCCATTCCTATGGTTGCTTGATAGCTGTTGTTGTAGGCAAATTCCACCAAAGGAAGGTGGTCTTCCCATGTCCCTCCGAAGTCGAGGACGCATAGCCTTAAAAGGTCTTCCAAAACTCTGTTCACTCTCTCTGTTTGGCCGTCGGTTTGGGGATGGTAGGCTGTGCTTAAGCATAACTGCGTTCCTACTGCTTCTTGCAGACTCCGCCAAAACTCACTGGTGAAGATGGGGTCTCGGTCACTAACGATGCTAGATGGTATTCCATGGAGTCGAACGATTTCCTTGAGGTAAAGTGATGCTAGGGATGAGGCAGTTCTTTTACTTTTGACAGGTAAAAAGTGGGCGCTTTTAGTAAGCCTATCCACTATTACCCAAATGCTAGTGTTGCCTCTCCTAGACCTAGGCAGCCCATCGATGAAGTCCATTGAGATGCTATCCCACTTCCACTGCGGGACCTCCAGAGGATGTAGTAGTCCGCCAGGCTTTTTCTGTTCCGCCTTAACCTGTTGGCACACCATACATTTAGAAACGAATTCTGCCACGTCCTTTTTCATGCCATTCCAAAAGAAAGTCCTTTTTATGTCTTTGTACATTTTATCCCCGCCTGGGTGTATCGTCATCTTGGAGTGATGCGCTTCCTCGAGAACCTTCTTTATTAAATCGTTTGTCTGTGGGACGCATAGTCTTCCGTCTTGCCTTAGTACACCCTTATCGTCAATGGAGTATCTGTTGAGGTGACTTGAAGTCTCACCCCTAATTAGCCTATCAATTATTTCCACAAGCTGAGGGTCTTCGCGTTGTGCTGTCCCTACTGAACCTACTAAAGTTGGGCGCACTTCGAGAGATGCTAGCAAGCCCGGTACGAAATCGGAGGAAGGCCTAAAGTCGAAGCTGGCTATGAACTCTAGGCTTTGTCTTTCAACAAACAACGGGCTTAGGGTCAATTTCTTTCGGCTCAACGCGTCTGCCACTACGTTGCCTTTGCCCGGAGTGTAGGAGATTTCGAAATCGTACGAGGCAAGAAACTCCATCCATCTTTGTTGCCTCAAGTTAAGATCCTTCTACGAGAAAAGATATTTCAACGATTTATGGTCAGTGTAAAGTTCGAACATCTCACCTAGGAGATAGTGTCGCCAAGACTTGAGTGCAAAGACGATGGCGGCTAACTCAAGATCGTGGGTTGGGTAGTTCTTTTCGTGCACCTTCAACTGCCTCCCGCCATAAGCTACTACCCTTCCTTCTTGCATTAAGACGGCACCTAGCCCTGTCCCACATGCATCCGTATACACAGTGAACATCTTGCTCCCATCTGGCAGCGTCAAAACTGGGGCTGTTGTAAGAGCCCTTTTCAGTCGTTGGAAAGCAAACTCGCAATCCAAGTCCCAATTGAACACTAGATTCTTCTTAGTCAATTTCGTGAGCGGAGCTGAGATTTTCGCAAAATCCCTTATAAACTTTCGATAGAAACCTGCTAGTCCTAGAAAGCTTCGGACCTCAGTTGCATTCCTTGGTGTCTTCCAATCTTGTACCGCCACTACCTTCGCAGGGTCCACCGCTAACCCTTGTTTGGATACTATGTGCCTAAGGAACCTCACCTCTTCCCTCCAAAAGTGGCATTTGGAGAATTTGGCTTTTAGTTGATGGACTCGCAAAGTTTCCATGATTGCCCTTAAGTGCTGAGCATGTTCCTCTTCACTCTTTGAGAAGATAAGGATATCATCTACGAAGACCACTACGAATTTGTTGAGGAAATCTCTAAATACCCTACTCATCAGGTCCACGAAGTACGCAGGTGCATTTGTCAAGCCGAAAGGCATGACAAGCCATTCAAAGAAGCCGTCTGGGGTTCTGAAAGCCGTTTTATCGATGCTATCTTCAGCCACCCTTAGCTGATGAAAACCGGTTGCTAAATCGAGTTGGGAGAAAACAGACGCTCCTACAAGCTGGTCAAACAAATCGTCAATTCTAGGGAGAGGGTGCCTATTCTTTTTCGTTAGCTTGTTGAGCTCCCTATAGTCAACACATAGACGGAGTGATCCATCCGCCTTTGTAGCGAACACCACCGGAGCGCCCCATTCTGAAATGCTCCTCCTAATGAACCCCTTTTCTAGAAGCTCTTTAATCTGTTTACTGAGCTCTTTCCTTTCTCGTGGAGCCATATGTCTAACGGGCAACGCAACGGGCTTTGCATTATCTATAAGATATATGCGGAAGTCTATTTCCCGCTTCGGAGGCAAGCCCTTCACCTCTTCAAAGACATCCGGATATTCCCGGACCACTCTAACTGATTTCAAATTTTCAACAGAGGCATCTAGCGATTCAAGATAACTAAGCATAACCGCATACGAGGGATTACAAGAAATTTCCAAAGTATTACCGAGCTGGGTTAGGAGCCTAACAACCCTTTTCTCACAATCAAGGATGGCCCCATTACTGGATAGCCAATCCATACCCAAAATCAAACCATACCCCGAAAAGCCCAAAACAAAGGCACTACATTGAAATTCTACACTTAGAATAAAAATTTTCAATCCCACACAGATCATAGACAAATGAGCTGGGCCCCCAATTGGGTTTGAAACAATTAAGGGGTCCTCTACCATACTAGTTTCTAGGTGCAGAGATTCTACTAAAGCAGACGAGATAAAGGAGTGTGATGCGCCAGAATCAAATAAAGTGCGAACGGGTGATCATAAAGATAAACTACACTTTCTACAGAAGTATTTATACCTCGCTGTTGCAGAGGTGGCGCTTTTAGCACATGGACCTGTGCCCCTGGGGTGGATCCAGCCCTCTGCCCCTGTCCTCGTTTCTTTGGGCAGTCCTTAGCCCTATGGCCTGTCTCACCGCAAGAAAAGCACCCACCATTCTCCTTGGCCTTCTTTTTCCGGCAGTCCTTTACTAAGTGCCCCACTTTGCCACAGAAATTGCACTTCCTCTTCTCTTTGTTGCCTTTCCCGCCCTTCTTAAAGTCTGTCTTCTTAGGCTGCAAACCCTCTTTCTTCCCTTGAGAGCTTTCTGCCTTTGTCTCCTTCTTGCCCTTATCCTCTTCATTCAGCAATGCCATTTGCACCAATCTTTCATACGTGGCTCCCATGGGTATATGGGTCATGGCCAAACTGTGTAATGGCTCATTCAACCCTTTGACGAAACGGAGAGCCTTCTTGTGCGGGGTGTTGACTAGGTCAAGCCCAAACCTAGCCAGCTCATCGAACTGATTCACATACTCTCTGATCGTCTTGTCCCCTTTCTTAAGAAATAAGAATTTTTCCAACTGCAAACTTCTTTCCGCATCTGAGAGAAATTTAGTCTCAAACCTTGCCCTAAAGTCCTCCCATGTCTCCACTGGTCTTTCAGCATTAGTGACTTCCCACCAGTAGGAAGCATCGCCCTTCAATAGCCACACTGCCAACTGTACTTTTTGTCTATCTTCTACCTCAAAGATGATGAATAGGTCCTCCGTTTCTTTCAGCCAATTCCTAGCTGCCACGAAGGACTCAGTTCCATGGAAATCCCTTCCTCCCATAGCTTTAAAATCTTTACATATCTTAGCAAACGTGTTTCCCCGAGGAGGAGGTGGAGGAAAAGGTGCTGCTGCAGCTGGATGGTTTCCTTCTGCTGGGGGAGGAGGAATGGTAGGACCTGGCTGAGTGGCCCTTGCTTCTAAGAACCGTCTAAACCAACCAGGTATTGGTACCCCTTCCGGCAAGTTAAGTTCTTGGGACATGCTGAAATAAAAAGGATAGATTCAAAACGAAGGATAAGAGATAGTACCTATGGCTTTGGGGAGTGGACTTTGCCTTTTTAAAATAAAATAATGTTTTTCTTTTAAAAATGCTTCTTTAAATTTCCTTTTTGAAAATAATTTTTCAAAACTTTTTATCTTATCCGGTAAACCTATGCTCTGATACCAAGTGAAACACCCCACCTCCGTTAGGGTCACTCTCAAAGGGAATGCCCTAATTTTGGTGGAGGTTTATAAGTACAAGTCACAGATATACAAGACAGATATAAGAACACATATTTGTAAAACAGCGGAAGAACAACAACAAACTTTATTTCATAAAGTCAAATACGTGTTACAACAACATCCCTTCCAAAAACATAACATATCACTTTCGTAATCTGTCTTGAGTACATTATTTAAAGAAGCATAAATAAAACATAGATAATCTGCAAAAGCCCCTTAGTGGATTGTCCAAAGCCATAGTTCAAAACAGGAAAGCCCAAGCAATACATTTCTCTTCTTCAAACTGGATGTTGAGGCTGGTCAAGCTGCTGTGTTCCCTCCCTGAGGACCTGGGGGGGGGGGAGGGGGGAACGGAAGAAAGAAGACGAAAGAAAAGTAGAGTCAGACATAAAGCCTGAGTAAGTCTAGTACTACTTTGTCTATGAATAAAGAACTGTGTGTGATAGGTATAAACAAGAAGTGGGCAAGCACTATAAACTTGGTTAAGTTGTCTAGGGTCGAATAGACCGTCGTACCCCATGTTAATCTCTGAACCCATATAAACTAGTTTCCAATTTGCACCCCATAATCAGGGTGATGTGATCCATTCTACGATGATCGGCTCCTACTCGCATAGTTACATGTGTCTTACGGCCCCCGATGTCTGTAGTTACCTATGCTGGTCCCACCATGGGGTGTATCAAGTCCCATAGTGGCAACCCGACACAACCTTACAGTGCAAAGGTATGCTACTGGTGTCCAGTGCTTTATTTTTCTGCGCCGGAGTGCGTGCACGCCCGCACACCGTTAGAACCTACACTGCTAAACCACCGCCGTCGATTTTGACCTCTTACAATCAGCCCAGTAATCGTGCCCCACCCTGCCTAGTTTCAGGGTATCCCGATACACCTTCTAGGGTTACTGCTGAAAAGGGTCCCCCGTTACTAGGTTTTCTATCTCTAGCCAACATGCTAAGTTGGTTAAGTGTTTCCTAACCTAACCCCACCAGTCCGTTTAGTTTAGCATGTTCCATTTTGATTAAGTCTTTAGTTCACTTAATCCTAACAATCCTGACTCAGCCTTAATTGTCTTATTAAGACCCTGACCTCTCACATTAGACAGGTATTGTTGTGGCCGCCTGTTGCCGGTTGGTTCCGGGCAGTCTTACGCCACAACTCGGTCTAACCTCGGGTCCTTATTGGGCTCCATGTTTAACCTCCCACATTGGATAGGTATTGTTGTGACTACTGGACAGCCGGGCGGTTCCGGGCAGGTTTACATCACAACTCAATCCAACCTCGGGTTAAACACCTCGTATGTTCTACATTTACATATTTTGTCATTCTTCTTTATTTCTTATATGTAAATATTTGCGGCCCATTATTAAGTTAATGGTGCTACACCAATCATGGGCCCAACCCATACTTGAACTTGGGCCCTTCTATTTTATATTTTCATTCATTAGTTAATTTTAACCCAACGTCATTTGCCCCCATTTTACACGTCCGTTTATATATATATTGGGCTTAGCCTTTTAAAGCCCAATTTAGCCATGCGAAAAGGGGAGGCTTATGGCGTGATTACATACACAAAAAGGGGAAGGTGAGCGTATGAACTTGCAATATGACGTTGGGAATACAAAATAGAAACTGGTGTACTTGCATAGTAGTGACATATACTTTGGTCATAAAACATAGGTGACATGAATCAAAGCATGTGAACTTGTAATTGAGATATCATTATTGACACATGAACCTATATTTTTATTTAGGCATAATGTCAAACATAAGCATGGCATAAATATTTCTAGCATAAGCATAGCATAATGTCAAACATAAGCATGGCATAAATACTTCTAGCATAAACATGGCATAATGTCAAACATAAGCATGGCATAAGTATAGTTAAATTTGTTCATGGCATAAATATTTCTATCATGAAATCATGATTCTTACTTTAGTCATGTAAACTTACAAAAGGGACTTTTTGAACCTAACCTAGCCATGTACCACATATGTCATCATATAATTCTTGTAAACAAGATAGACTTAATCATGGATTTCAATTATGCCAAATATTATTCATAGCCTAACCATATTCATAAGTTTGCAAATAGGTTTTTTAGTACAAAAGCATGGCTTAATACATGATGCCAAATCCTCAACATAATTTCCTATGGATTATAATGACCAAACTTGTTCTAATTACTTACAACATGATTTATGCACAAAAATATACATCATGATGGCATAGTAGCAAAACCCCAAACTTGCATAAATTTAAATCAACTACATACATGTAGCTTCAACATAGATTACATAATTTGCGAAATATTCCAAACGTTTACTTGCATAGAACTACCGCATGTAGTTCTTTATAACATGAATAACATAATCCAAACGTATATAAATTGATAAGAACGCACAAATATGAATTAATTCCATTGCCACAATTCAAGCATACACATCAACACAGTTGTTTATTTATACCAAAGTAATACTCTACTTACAATGGTTGCGGCGAATTCTCTAATTAAGAGACACGATTCCTTTGTTGAATTGATTAGCTTTAGGTTGCTTGAATTGCTTTAGGCTTTAGAACTTTCTTCCTAATTCTCTCTCTAGTTGGCGGCTACTCTTTGTCGTTCCTCAGCAACATGGCGGCTATGTTCTTAATTTGAATGAATAGATTAGGGTTTAGTCTAGGGTTGTTTATATAGAGGTTAGGAATTGATTAGGACCCTTGATGTTGCTAGGTTAGATCATAGCCATTCATTTGGAAGAGAGACCAATAAAAACCCGCCACCTAGCCCTAATGACAAAGCAGACCGCAGAAATTCGACCACACACCGACCTGGCCAGCCAGGTTGACTGGGCTCGACCAGGTCGATACCCCTGTCGACAGGGCTGTCGACAGCCCTGTCGACATGGGTAGCCCAGGTCGACAGCCCAGTCGACCTGGGTGGCCCAGGCGGGTGTTCTTCCACCCTGGCCCAATGGGCCCCACTTTAATTCTGTTTTGAATTTTTAAATTTAATTCAAAACTTCCGAAGGCCATATCTTCTCCATACGGACTCCGTTTTTCGAAAACTCGGACTCTATTTCGCGTATTTTTCCGAGACGAACGCAATGGCGTATCCCGTTTCCCTTAGTTCTTTGATTTCAGATTAATTATACTTTAATTTGTTAATTTCACAGTTATAGAATTTTCGGGGTGTTACACTCTCTTTCGAATAAATCTCTATTCGATAACTCTTTCCTTCAAATAAACTATATTCGATAATCTCTCTTCGAATAGCCATATTTGATTAACTCTATTCAATTAACATTATTTGATTAACTCGAATCGATTTACTCTTATCAGTTAGCTCTATTTGATTAACTCTATTATATTAACTCTATTTGATTAATTCTAATTCAATTAACTCTATTGGATTAACTCCACTCGATTAACTCCTTTCAATTAAACTATATCCGATTAACTCCTTTCGAATAAACTATTTCCGATTAACTCCTTTCGAATGAACTATATTCGATTAACTCCTTTAAATCTATTCAGATAACTAATATTCGATAACCCTTTCGATTAACTAATATTCGATAACTCCTTTCGAATAACTAATATTCGATAATCTATCTTCGAATAACTAATATTCTATAACTCCTTTCGGATAACTAATATTTGATAACTCCTTTCGAATAACTAATATTCAATAACCTCTTTTCGAATAAACTATATTCGGTTAATTCTCTTCTTCGAATAACCTTATTCGATAACTCTTTCTTCGAATAAACTATATTCGAATAACTCTAATCCGACTAACTCTAATTCAATTAACTCTATTCGAATAACTAATATTCGACTAACTCTTGTTCGATTAACTATAACTCGATCAATCTTTATTCAATTAACTCTTTTTGATATCCACTTTAAACAATCTCCTCATAACTCTTTTATATCTCGTTAATTCCCTTTTATAGTCCTATTTATCTTCCAAATAAATATTCCTTTTATAATTTTATTTATTTAACAAATAAATATTTTCTCTTCAATTCTATTTATTTAACAAATAATTATTCTTTTCCAATCCTATTTATTTAACAAATAAATATTTTCTTTTCAATTCTATTTATAAATGTTCTACAAATATTCCCTTTTCTATTTGTTTCACAAATATTTCCTTTCATAACTTTATTTATTTTCTAAATAAATATTTCTTTTATCTCTAATTCTATTTATTTAACAAATAAATGTTCCTTTCAAATCTATTTATTTTCTAAATAAATATTTTATTTTTATAAAATCTTTTGATTTTATAAATATTTCTTTTTCAATATAACATTGAAAATTTCCTTTTCTATTCTAGTATTCCTTATGCATATAACGTACCATATAACAATGATCGGTATCATTCCAACATACAAATCAACAACAGATTTCATATTACATTGTATAACAAAATATATGAAAAACAATAAAATAATTGTTGAGGAATCCAATTGGATTCCTCCGACCTGTTTCCATGCATTTACAGATGTTACACATTATAATTTACATCAGTTTCAAACAGAATTAATATTTGATTAACGATTTATATATATATCGTTATCTATAATTCAATCAATCAATCAGCAATTCAATCAAATAGTCAACACACAGATATTAATCATCATTTATCGGTTCTAAAAATACGTTATAAATATATGAAATGATAGAGTTGGTGAGTTTTACTCACATTGGACGATCATCGTTAATAACGATAACCATCGCTTGATTTGATTCTGACAATTTATTTCACTATAAATTGTAACAAGCTCCAAATTACTTCAATCAGTTCCATGTTGTAGTGTTCGTCCATACGATCCTAACTGATCTTGTTTTGTCCAATTCTGACAACGTATGACGAAGTTATCACATTAACAAGTTAATACACAATTTAAAATAAATAAAACTTAGATTTTTAATTCTAATGGGCCTCACCTTTACCTTGGCCCATCTAAAACTGGATAATACCCAAACCCGTATGTATTTGCCTCCTCCTTATCCTCCGTATGTTTCCAATAACCGAACAGCAAAAACATGGCCATTATCGAGACTTCAAACCCCAATTTCTCCTCGAATACACCATCGTCCACCCCACTGAAACCACCGTTAGCCTCCCCCTTGAATTCTCTTCAGACCCATCTGTACCATCTTCAACTCGAACCCACCCTATCGCTCGCGTCGACCCGAGCTGCTCGCGCCACTACAGTGCAACATCGACACTTTTATTTTCTAAAAATTCCAAAAAAAAAAAGAAACAAATAACATCTATTTGATCTCCTGAGTTCAAATCCGAAATCCGAAACTCGATTCAACGCTTCTCAATCCCCAAACTTTGAACCCTAATCAACGCTGTGTTCATTTCCAGCGACAGAAACTGACGTCGAACATAATGAAATGGGTACGAGATGGAACCTCACCTTAATCCAAACTCGAATATATATGCTATACGATTTATAGGAGTTTATTTTGATTTCCAAGAATTTTCAAAGAAGAAAAATTCTCGTTGAAGTGGCGGCGTGAAATTTGTTTGGCTGTTGACAAAGAAGAAATATTTTTTAGGGTTAGGCAGTAAGAGTGGGTATTTATAGTGCATTTATATATATTTTTATTGAATATTTTATTTTATTTTAAGCAATCTCTCTTTGTATTCATCCTCTAAAATTCCTATGATCACATACGATACCCAAAAATCACGAAACTGGACATGCTCCTTCAGTTCGACATTACGGACTCAATGAAACTGGTTTCGTCGAATTCCGACTCCGTTTGCTCACACATCGTATTTTTAATTATCAAAATACTGACTGTTTTTCACATTAAAAATCCGTACGGCTACACACTGACCCCAAAAATAACGAAAACTGATATCTAGCAATAATTTAATATTACGGATCCAACAAAATTAGTTTTGTCGAAAGCGGAGGTCGTTTGCAAAACTGGCTATTTTTAAAGCTATAAATAACCCATTTAAATATATAAATATATTTAAAAATAATTAAATTAAATATTTAAAAATAAATATTATCGTATATATTCACATTAGAATACCATACAGCTCCAATGGGATTTATAACTCTGTGACGTCCCCAAACCCCGTACGACAGTGGCAAGGGTAATCTTTGGAATATAACACATAAACAGATAACAGCAGGACAGAATTAAATAAATACACCAAATAATGTACAAATACAGTTCAGCTATACATAAATGTCTATAGTGGAAAACAAGCATAATATGTACAATAGGAGCTGAACAGCATAAAAAGAGATAAATGATAGAATCCATCTTCAGCTCCAGCTATCCAGAAAGAGCCTGCTAAAACCTGAAGACAAGGCTGCCCGTGTAGAAATAAGGGCACCCGAGTTTGCAAGTGAAACAAACTACGTGTCAGTCATGGGACTGGTATGAGAAATCCACTCAACACATTTTCTAATTTGGCTAATCACAGGACCACGCCACTTTCGAGGAACGGGTTTACTCCATTGGATTGCCAGTGCTTTAAAACAAGTCAATCTTTTAAACATCGCAATGCTTTTTATAAAATGAAGCCATTATAAGACTCAGTTCCCATCACATAATGCAACACAAACTGGAGGATAGAGTTTTACCATATAATGGCCAAAATATGCTTGATACGAATAAAACAAAAGAATTTGATATTATTACTAGTGTTTATATATTTCAAAAACAATATCAAATCATAAGTATCAATCATAGACGGCATTAATGCCCCATACCACTATGTCGCCATATATAGGTATATAATCAAAACCGTGCATTCACGTATTTGGAAATTGGATTTCCGTCACGAACCAAGGCAAAGGATAGTCCTTACCGACTTCGAGACAATCTAGCCCATGTCTCCGGAATAGCCACAACTTCCCCTTGGATCGTCAAGGCCGGTCCACACGGAGTGGATTATAGTGCCTGAACAATACGTTTCCCCGCTCTTTGGGGTGTAAATGAGCCAACGAATGACTCCATCGGTCCCGGATCGACCGATATATCTGAGACGCCTCGCAACAACAACAACCACATAGGTGAAAATAATATAAATGCCGGCCAGTTCAAGCACTGACACCACCTCTAGCTAGAAGGAAACGCATGCCTTTCCTGAGGTCCTCTCCCGTTTCTGGTTCATACCGGGGTGTGAGGCTCGCGAATTCATGTTATACCCAAAGCTACGCCACACAGGCGGTGCTTTGATCATCAACCACAAGACTTTGCTTTTCAACAGAAGCCTTGATCACTGCATCTCAGCATGCCACACAGGCAATTTACAACATGCAACTGATGCTATCAATCACACGAATTGAATTCCAATGTCAGACACACAGTCCATTTACACGTCCATTCTGGGTCTGAACGAAACCGGAGGCACTATATACCTCGCATACCTATCGATCTCCATGTACATCTGGATGATCACCACTCATTATCCATATTCCGGGATGCCTCCCAATCAAAACATCAGTTACCATCCAACCGAGGTGAAGATCTCCGGTCTTCAACCACCGTCTTCATCTTCGACTTCTTATCGTCGATTCATTTATTCAGAATGGGATAAACCCGGTCTTTCTGAGCAACTCGCGTATATAATCAACAAGTGCTACACAAACACAACATACTCTTCATTCCAATTCATTATTCACTAACCGTAAATTAGTAAGAGAACGATTTCCTAGATATTAACCCCGAAGGCCGAAACCAACATCAGATCAAAACCCAGGAAACCATCTGACTTAGCTAACCTCCAGTTAGTTTATAATTTTCACATTCAACCATCAAATATTCAATAAATCGGGTAAATTCGGTTTATTTCCATTCCATATCGTTTATAATATTTTATAACGATTTATTGCTATTTTTATTTATTTATTTATATCCAATTCATTCAAACGACGCTTCGGGCCATAACGCGGCCGTGGCGCTGTTTTTCTTTAGATTTGATTTACACATATCTGAAAATATAACCGTTGGATCTTCACAAATTTAATATCATTAGAAAGATCTTTTCAAAACGAATCCAATGGTTCCAGTTTTGGGAAAATCCGACGGTCAGATCTCCCAGTACACTCGTTTGAAGTTTCGATTTCAAAATACGAACTGCAACGTCGTTATTCGATTTAATTTAATTATATATATATATATATATATATATAATCGATTCTGGCACTGTTTTTATTCAGATTTGATTTAAACATTCCAAAAAATCCAACCGTTGGATCTTTACAAAGTTGGTGTCGTTGGAAAGATATTTCCAAAGCGAACCCAATGGTTTTGGTTTCGGGAAAATCCGATGGTCGGATCTCCCGCACTAATTGTTTGAAATCACGGTTTCAAAACACGAATTGCAGCTTCATTATTCGATATATTTTAATTATATATATATAAATATAATCGATTCTTCGATTTCAAAACCATATTCTTTTCAAACATTTTATAAAAATGCTATATTTGTCCAACAGACATTTATTCCGACACTTCACTATTTTTAACGATTCATGTATATAGTAAAAATGTGATTTTTATTGCAAAACAATTTATTTCAAAACACGACTATTTTATATAGTTTATATAGGTGATAAAAATATGATTTTTATTATAAAACAATTTATTTCATAACACGACTATTTTATATAGTTCATATAGATGATAAAAATAGGATTTTTATTATAAAACAATTTATTTAAAACACGAATATTTTATATAGTTCATATAGATGATAAAAATAGGTTTTTTAGTATAAAACAATTTATTTAAAACACGAATATTTTATATAGTTCATATAGATGATAAAAATAGGATTTTTTATAAAACAATTTATTTAAAACACGAATAACAATTTATTCAACACATGAATTTCTATTCAACGAATGAATTTCTATTCAACACATGAATGTTTTCTATTCAACACACGAATATAGTTTCAACACATGAGAATAATTCTAACACATGAATATTATTCAAAATTTCGGCAGCATAACGGTAGGGTAGTTAAAACCGGGGTCGTCTTTAGTACGGCTCCTCGCTCTACCTTAAAGCCTCGCAGCTTTTGACAATGGGGATTTCATGCATCTAGTTCACACGTAGGTGACATGTATATTTTTTTTCATTTCCACAAACTAATCCTATGTGGTTTCAACCAAATAATTCTCAACCACAAACGGGTATTTTTCAACCACAATCAATCAATTTCAACCAGAAACGATTCTAATCAACCATTCGCTATCAATCAATTTTCACACTGTTAGCCCACTTTGTGAACTGGGCAACACAAAGTCAAGATGTGAAACATTGAAGAACTTGGAAAACACTGTAGCGGGTCGGATCGAAGCGATGTAGCGGGTCAGATCGGATAAGTTTTGCTGTTCGGATCGGTGAACTATTACTGTTGGAATCAGAGAGGCACAGTTATTCGGATCGGAGAGCAACCTACTGCCAGTCGGAGCGGAGAGTTACTTGCTACAAAGACAGATCGGAACGGAGTAAAAGAGAACAAAGACTTAGCCTTGGGACAAAACCGGATCGGATCGGATACCCCGATCCGAACCCCTCCTGTACACCCTTCCGATCCGAACCCATCTCCCACGTCACTCTCCTACATGAACGCCTGGTTATTCGGAGTGGCTATGACCAGTTCCTACCTACAACGTCCACTGCTCTGATGCGTTGTCAACATAGAAATCCATCCGAACCCGAGGCTGATGGGATGGATGACACGTGGGTCCGATCCGGATCGGGTTCTGAGAAAATTTTCACCTATAAATACCCTGTCTGGAGACAATGAAAAGGATCTTCTTTTTGGCACTTTGAGAGTTCAACCACTTTCATAACCCGAATTCCAGCACTCTCGGAAAATCCAAATCTTCTTTCATCATTTGTTTTTAGACAATTGAGTGAATGTAAGTGAGTTGTGAGAGAAATTGAGTGAATATCTCATTGTAATTACAACAATTTCATTAAGAATAGTGATTGACAAGTGGACGTAGGCTTTTCTTCGCCGAACCACTATAAATTCTGTGTGTTCATTTTACTTTTGATCTTATTTCATTCTGCTTTTAATCAGTTTGGGTGTTAGAACCACTTTTTGGTCTAACATTTTGGTGCTTTCACTGAGAATCATCTGAATTCTTTGTTTTTCGGGATTATCGTTCTACTATTTGGACCGTTGAGTTCAAAGAAGTTAATCCTCAAGTTTCGACGCTCTTGGATATTTGTTGAATTGATTGTTGAAGAACCATGGCCAAAGGAAAAGGCAAAGAAGTTCAATCTAGTCGAGGAAATGGAGTTGGCGAGGATCAGCAAAATGCGTTCGTGACAAGGTCTCGGGGGCAGAGCTCAGCAGCAGGACGGACCGATACAGGAAACCCGAACCGCCTACAGGGGGAGAGCTCCGATCCGATCCGGGTAGGAGAATCTGAAGCAGTGCATTCCCCCAACCTGAACCGACCCGAGCAACTTGCCCTACACCGACCCGACCTGGCTTTCCAGCTCCGACCCGAACAGGCTTCCCAGCTCCGACCCGACCCGATTTCCCATCTCCGAACCGACCCGTCACTTAGTGATGTTGGAACCTCTACTCGAGCCCCTACAAATGCTCCGATTCCAGCCACCAGGGTCAATGATCAGGTCAATCCATCCGCGACCATTACTCAAGGAGATTTCTCGCGCCTACTTGACATGCTTGAGAGTACAAGGGAGGCTGTGAAAATCCACGAGTGCACCAATCTCATGATGCAAGAAAATATGAGACTCATGAGCAGGGAAATTAGCAAACTCCGTAGACAGAGAACCCCATCACCGGTTCGTCACACACCAGTGGATCAGTCTTCTTCTTCCAAGGAAGAGCGGCCCCGTGAATGAAGGCTGCTCGAACGACCTCAGAATTTGGAGCAGTTGACATTCGGATCTTTGGGGTCTCGCGAGGATATTGCACGAGCACTAGGAAACAATGATCCCACTCAGGGGCAAAGGCTCCAGTCCCCTCCTCCCGAGATCGACCGGGAGCGTAGGGAACGGAGTAGAGCAGAAACAGCTCAAAGAAGAAGGGCATCTCCTGAACAAGAGCCCAGAAGGAACCCGGATACCAGGGCCAGGGAACCTGAACGGCCCCTAACTAATGTTGATGTACAGGCAATGGTACGCCAGATTATGTCCGAGAGCCGGAAGTATACCAATGAAGATTATGACATTGAGCGAAGCCATACACCTTTCACTGACGACATCCTCAACTTTCAGTTTCCCCGGCGTTTTATCCTGCCACAGATGGACAAGTACAATGGGAGAACTGATCAAGGACAGCATTTGATGCGATACTCGTGGCTCATGAATGCTGCTACTGCTCCTGATGTAGTGACGTGTAAGGCATTCCCGATCCATTTAGAAGATGTGGCGCTGTTATGGTTTACCCGACTTCCCCCTCGTTCGGTATCGAATTATAGGGAATTGAGCGAACGTTTTATGAATCAGTTCCGACTCCATACCCGAAAGTCCAAAAGTGTTATTGAATTATCAAGAATTAAGCAGGTGCCAGGAGAGTCTTTGAGGTCATATCTTGACCGTTTTAACTTAGCTGTGACTGAAGTTAGTGACCCGCATGAGCCCACCATCTTGATGGCATTAAAGGAAGGAGTCGATCCTGAATCCGAGTTTGGAGATTACCTTTCTGGGAAGACACCCTCCACGAGAGAGATATTCTATGAAAAGGTCGATATTTATTTAAGACGAGAGGAGGCCAGGGCAAACCGAAAGAGAAAGTCTGAAGCGGCTCCAAAAGAAAATGTTTAGAGTAACGTCACCGTGAAGCAGTTTGGGGAAAGTTCTGGAAAAGTTGAAGTGAATGTGGGAAACAAGAGTGGAAACGAGAATTCTGGAAACGGGGCCAACAACAATAACCGTAATGCGAACGGTAACAGAAGAAATAGAAATAGGGGAAGTGATCCTAGCAAAAGGCCCCGATTCCAGACTTATGAGAATTATACACCGTTGAACGACACTCTGGAGAACATTTACCTGGATACATATAATGTTTTGCAATATAAAAGACCGCCACCTCGCGACTCGATAGAGAAAGAAATGGCAACTGGGAAGTTTTGTTTGTTTCATGGAACTCATGGGCATTCAACCAATGAATGTCGGCATTTGAGAGATGTGATTGAGAAGCTGCTGCGCGAAGGGAAACTGGATGAATATAAGGTTGCCCCGAGGGACAGGGGGCAAGGAGAGCAGGCTCCAAAACAGATTCAATCTGCTCCCAAGCCTACAGCGCAACAGAAAGGCAAGGGAATTGTTATCAACTCCATAGTGGGTGGACCTCATCCAGCAATCCGTAGTTTTAGAGCAATGGATCAATATGTAAATGCTGCCAAGCACGTAGATGTGAATGAAGGTGATGATTTGGAAGATATCGCCCCCATAAAACAACAGAAGACAATGTTTGACGACGTGGTATTCCGCAGTAGAGATAATACTGGGATCCAATCACCCACTGATGATCCGATGGTCATTACTACCACCATTGGGCCGGCCTTGGTTCATAAGGTGTTAGTAGACAACGGAAGTTCTGTTAATATTTTATTTAAAAAGTCATTCGATTAGATGAAGCTTGAATCTGAAGATTTGAAGCCATGTGAAGGATGGATCAGAGGCTTCAACGGGGCGTCAACAGCTCCCATGGGGTACATAGAATTGCCCGTGACCTTGGGGCAAGGAGAACGCCGAAGTGTGCGGATGCTTCAGTTCGTAGTGTTGGACGTAGATTCGCCTTATAATGCATTTTTGGGGAGGCCTTCCCTTGCTGAGTTCAGAGCTTGCATCGCCCCTTGGTGTTTATTGCTTAAGTTCCCAACTGAAGCCGGAACTGGAGTAATGAGAGGGGATCAAGTTTCCGGACGGGCCTACTATGTTGCCGAATTAAAGATGTTGATGAAAGGACTTAACATCGAGAGTAAAGATGCCTCGCCTCCCCCAAAGGAGGGCTCGGCATAGCAATTAGAGGGACCGGCCCCGAAGGAGTTGCCCAAAGGAACGCCTGAAGACCTGGATCCCAGAAAAGACGAGGAACCAGAGACTAGAAATGCAACTCCTAATGAAGCGACAGTGGACATTCCCATTGATGAGGTTGATCCAACAAGAGTTTTGAAGATTGGATCTCAATTGGATCCACGTCGGGCCAAAGAACTAACAGATTTCCTGAAGGCAAACTTGGACGTGTTTGCCTGGACCCACGCTGACATGTGTGGGATATCGCCATCCATCATAATTCACTCACTAAATGTAAACCCGAAACACCCGCCTGTGAAGCAAAAGAGACGTATGCTGGGCCCAGAGAGGTCGGCTGCTCTCAAAGAAGAAGTAGAGAAGCTGAAACAGAATGGATTTATTTGAGATTCGACATATCCCGACTGGATATCGAATCCCGTCTTAGTGAAGAAGCCGAATGGAAAGTGGCGGACTTGCATTGATTTTTCAGATTTGAATAAAGCTTGCCCAAAGGATAGTTTCCCACTTCCCAGGATTGACCAGCTTGTAGATTCGACAGCGGGTCATGAACTTCTCAATTTCATGGATGCATATTCCGGATACAACCAAATTCCTATGCACGTGCCAGATCAAGAACATACGAGCTTCATTACAAATTTGGGGTTATATTGTTATGTTGTATTGCCCTTCGGATTGAAAAACGCCGGAGCCACTTATCAGCGCTTAGTGAACAGAATGTTTTATAATCAAATAGGGAAGACTATGGAAGTTTATGTAGATTATATGCTTGTCAAATCGAAACAGTCCTCCCGCCACACGCAAGACTTGGCAGAAATGTTCGGTATCCTGCGAAAGTATCGGATGAAGTTGAATCCTTTGAAATGTTCATTTGGAGTGGCATCAGGGAAATTTCTGGGCTTCATTGTGAGCTCCCGAGGAATTGAAATCAATCCCAGCCAAATAGCAGCGATTAGAAACATTGAAGAGCCGAAGAGAATTAAAGACGTCCAAAGTCTTGCGGGGAAAGTAGCTGCGTTGAGTAGGTTTATCTCCAAAGCTACAGACAAATGCATCCCCTTTTTTGATTTGATTAAAAGGGGAAAGAAAAACTTCGAATGGACTCCGGACTGTGTTGAGGCCTTTCGAAATTTATTGGAATTGCTAGAAAAACCACCGATTTTGTCAAAACCGGTGGATCATGAAGAGTTATTTGTTTACTTGGCAGTTTCGGCTCACGCCGTTAGCACAGCCTTGATTCGAGAAGAAGACAAAGTGCAAAGGCCAATGTATTATGTAAGCAAGAAATTAGCAGCGGCAGAACGCGACTACCCAAAGATTGAGAAGCTCGCTTACAGCCTCCTAATCGCATCCCGAAAACTTCGTCACTATTTCCAAGCTCATCCAATAACCATATACACTGATCATCCCCTGAGGCAGGTGTTACAGAGACCCGAAGCATCGGGAAGGTTGTTCAAATGGAATATAGAATTAAGTCAGTTTGATTTAAATTTTCAACCACGAAGGTCGATCAGGGGGCAAGCTCTGGCCGACTTTATAACAGAGTTCACTATCCCAGAGGAGGAAGTGATCAACGCCAAAGTGGTCAAGTCCGAAGATGAGTTAAAGATAGATCCATGGAAGCTATACACAGATGGAGCCAAGAACGACCGAAGGTCCGGAGCTGGGATCGTCTTAGTCACTCTTGAAGGACGGTCGTTATATTACGCTCTACGATTAAAATTTTCGGCGACTAACAATGACTCTGAATACGAAGCCCTGATTGTTGGGCTAAAGCTTGCTAAAGACCTCGGAATAAAAATGTTGGACATATTCTGTGACACCAAAATCGTTGTTTGCCAAGTGCGAGAGGAATTTGTGGCTCGGGGACCTCGACTTATCGCCTACCTCGGGAAAGTGAGAGAGCTATTGAGCAACCTGGAGCGGTACAGTATAACACATATCCCAAGAGCCGAAAACCAGAAGGCGGATAGGCTGGCAAAGCTAGCTAGTTCCGACAATCCAGAAGAGACTGTAATAATTCCAATTGAAACGTTGGAATCGCCAAGCTTTGAGTCGATGGAAATTGAGTTCGCTTTCGAAGCGGAACCGTAGAAGGAGTCGTGGATGACCCCAATTAAGAACTTCCTTAAGAATGGGACACTCCCATCAAAGAAGAGTGAGAAAAGGGCTATAGTTCGCAAGGCTACCAGATATGTCATACAAGATGATACTCTTTATAGGCAAGGATTTTCTATGCCCCTGTTACGATGTATAGCACACGACGACATCAAACATGTACTAAGAGAAGTGCACGAAGGTGAGTGTAGGGATCATACAGGAGGTCAGACTTTGGCGAAAAAGATATTGCGATATGGATACTTCTGGCCCACAATTAATAAAGATGCAGCTGATTATTCACGACGCTGCGATAAGTGCCAGAGATTCGCCAAAATCCCCAGAGCATCGTTGACCCAACTCAAATCAATGGTGAGTCCTTGGCCATTTGCCACGTGGGGAATTGATATCATTGGAGTTCTACCAATTGCTAAAGGAGGAGCGAAATATGCAATAGTCGCTGTGGACTATTTTACGAAGTGGGTGGAAGCTGAGCCCTTAACCAAAATCACGGCGAGAAAGGAGATAAGTTTCGTGGTTAGAAATATTGTATGCCGATTCGGGATCCCAAGGACCATTATAACTGACAACGGAACCCAGTTCGATGGTACTGAATTCAGAAATTTCTTCCAGAAGTATAAGATCGACAAACGATACACTGCGGTTGCTTATCCACAGTCGAACAGGCAAGTTGAAGCAATAAACAAAGTAATAAAATCCATCCTCAAGAAACGGTTAGAGCGCGCAAAGGCAAAACGGGTTGACGAATTACCCTTAGCTTTGTGGGCATATCGGACAACATTTAAGAAGGCTACTGGTCATACCCCTTTCTCTCTCTCTTTTGGCTCAGAAGCAGTAATTCCAGTAGAGCTTGAAGTCCCTTCTCACCGGGTGACGTATTATGACCCGATGACGAATCGGGCACTCTTACTCGAGTCTCTTGATGAAATCGAAGAAAAAAGGGACGAAGCGGATTTGCGTGCGGCAAGACATCGACGTCAGATGGCACGCTATTACGACAAAAAAGTTCGCCTTAGGACTTTTGAACTAGGAGAATTGGTGCTAAAGAGAGTCTTTCCATCCCTTCCTCACCTCGGTCCAAAGTGGGAAGGACCATTTGTCATCCAACGGAAACTTGAAAAAGGAACCTTCAAGTTAACGACCGTAGATGGCGAAGAAGTCCCTAGGGCATGGAATGCCTAACACTTGATGCGATATTTGGATTAGAAATGTTGTACTCTTTGTTATTTTTCTTATAAACTCTGTAATAAGGCACGACTTGCCTTAGGAAAATCTGATGATATGAATAAAGGACTATAAAGTGGATGTAGGCTACGACTTAGCCGAACCACTATAAAAATATCATGTGTTATTTACTTTTATGCATTGTATATATACATTCATTGACTATTCTGTTGTGATTATGGAATATAAGATGATTCAAAACCTGAAAGGTTGAAGACAGTTTAAACATAAGAAAAAGCACAACGACAATTTGTGCGACAAGACATAAAAGAATGAGAAAATGACATTCTTAACTCTAACTCTCCAGAGAGAGAGAGAGTATAAAAGCGTCTCCGACTGAGCGCTGAGAAAGAGATCCTTCCCCGCTGAAGGATCGGGGAGTGAATAAATTGCTGAGCTCGAACTCTAACTCTCCAGAGAGAGAGAGAGTATAAAAGGACGGGAAGACGACGTCCTCTGAGGCGTGAAGGTGCACCCAGACAAGAGACCGCCTCAGTAAGAACTCTAACCTGAGTATAAGACAGGAGAGTATAAAAGAAATGCCAGAAAAAATGACAGGCATTGACGACACAGGAAATGCAATCCCGTCAGAAAATCGGGAGCATTCAGATTACTTGATTACGCCTTAAATTATTTTTTGAGATTGACTGGGGGCATATATGTATACACATATTTCCCCCCTCCGTAACTTTATTTCATAATTATAGTAAGACATGCATTTTTATATAAGTGCAGAACTACTGACAAACAGACATTGCAGAAAATGAATTATTTTTTATTTACGAATGAATGAATTTGTACAGGAAGACAGCCAAAAAGAAGGTACAAGAGCCACCCTAACAGCAGCAATTATTGATCTACCAAATACTAAAACAACGCAAGACAACCTACTATTTAGGTTTCGAGTGAGGCTTGGACTTCTTGGCGGCTTTCTCCGCATCCTTTGCCTCTTTCTCGGCCTCCGTCAAGATGCGCTTTGATTTTTTCTTTCCCGAAGATGCGGTGCTGGAATCGGTTGACTACTTCCCGGAGGGCGGAGCGCTGGAATCAAGAGAAGATTTTTTTGCGAGTTCCTCTGTAATAGATCTAGTTGAGAGCTTAACAACTAACCTTGATCCCGCATCCACAACTGCGAGAGGCTTGAGGGCTTCAGGGTCTAAGTCTTCAGCTTTTAACTGCAAGCGTTTATCTTGATCAGCTTTCATTGTAGCCAAAGTAACATCATCTGCACTTTTCGACTCCCCGACTATTGCCACCTCTGGATCTTCCTCATGTCCTCCGTCACCGCCATCATCCTTTAAGGCTGCTATCATTTCTTCATCATGGTGAGTGTCATCCTTAGACGGTTCGCTTCCTTCTCCCAAGTCTATAGGAGCAGCCCTGTCCTTCCCTCCTTTTGCCTTTTCCGTAGGCTCTGCCCTAGAGGCGGCTCCCTGAGTCACATCTGTCTTTCCGGATGGCTCAATACCTACAGAGTGAGAAGCAACAGTTATCAACTCAGGAGAAAATAATGGGTTTTTCATCGATTGCTCAATCACGTGGCGAAAGGTAGAAATAGCCTTGACGAATTGAGGAGAAAAGGTAGGGATACCTTCCGAAGACTTCTCGGCAGGGGTAACTACTGTCTCTGATGCCGTTTTAGGAATAGGGGATAGCAGAGTTGTTCGAGGGATTCCCGGATTTTCAGGATCATACCCCTCTACTTCAGAAGTTGCGGGGGAAGTAGAAGAGGAACCAGCCTCGGGAACGTTCTTCTGTTTAGTCCTCCGCCTCTCTTCTTCCATAGCATCAGCAATGAGGCGGCGCCCTTCAGCTGGCGTTCTGGCTCATCATCCCTTAAGTATTTCTCCATCAGCTTGTCCTCATCGATGGAATCAACCTTGAGCTCCTCTTTTTCCCACTCAACGATCTGACTCCATACTTGGACTAGAGTAAATGGATAATCCTCAATCCAAGAAATGTTCCGGCGACGGATGATATGTGCAAAGAATTCAATCATTAATTCGCCGAAACCCTGAATCTCTGCCTCCGCCTCTGACAATTGTTTGCGGGCCTCCTCCGCAGATTTGATAGCACACTCAACGTTGCCCACCGCCAGGGCAGCTCTGTTCTCCGCCTCCAATAGCTTTGAATCCAAGTCAGCATTTTTATTTTCTAGCTCAGCATTCCTCCTTGCCAACTCGACATTTTTCCGTTCAAGGTCAGTGTAAGCAAGGCGCGTTTTAGCGGCATCTGACTTAGCATCTTCAGCTTGCTTTTTTAAGTCAGAACGCTCTTGAGTGTGAGATTCAAGCAAATCTTGATAACGTTTTTGCATATCTTCAAATTATTGTTTGAAATTAGAAGCGTCCCTTTGAGCAACAGCGAGCTGGGCCTTTGTGTCCTCTAAATCTTTTCCTAGATTCTTTAAGGCCTTTGCATCTTCTTCCGTGGTTTTTTGCATTGAATCAGTATTCGTGAATAGAGTACGGATAATTCTGGAAAGGTTGCGTGAATATTTGAACATTTCAGAATACTGTTTTTCAACCGCGTCTATCTTTGCTTTGGCCTCGTCTGCCCACCTGGAAGAAATAGGTTCGAGGGCAGGTAAAAAAGTCAAAGTCTCGAAGTAATGTTCGGGAAATTGCTCCTCCAAATACGCCCGCTTGATTGCAGTTTCGCATCAAGTGGTGGAGGAGCGGGGATCGTCAATTCAGTGTCCCTTTATGTGGAAGATTCAATAGTTTCTTTATCTGTCCTAGGCCGTTTAGTAGCAGGAACCTTGCGTTTACTTCGAGACTCAGTATCTTTTGGAGGACTTCTCTCTCTGCTGCGCTTTTCGTGGGAAGAGGTGGAGTCTTTCGATTGTGGCCTGTCCTCTTCCCTACGACTTTGGTAACCTTTATATTTCCCTTGGTCCGACCGAACGGGAGAGCGAGAACGTGAGGTTCGAGAGCGATAGGGTTCATAAGGCCTTCTCTCCTCCCCACCGCGATCATCGCGGCGATCATACTCGATATCCTGAGGTGGATTAGACATGCTGCGGTGGAGCTTCCTGATATCATAGTAAGATCGGGACATCGTGCCTGCACAATAAGACAAATGAAATTCAGAATCAATAGTTTCACTGAGAGAGAGGTGCAATGAATGCTAATGCTATTGTGTAAAGCGTGTCCTAAGTGGTGTGTTTCCCCCCAACCAACCCGAGTCCGAAGCTAGACTAGTACGGGCAGGCTCTTTGGCCTTAGCAGGAGTAGTCTCTTCATAAGAGGTGAAGACTAAAGGATCCTTCCTAAATTCCTCTGAAGTGTATATAGTTTCAGGTAAGGGGAGATCCCCCAAACCCTGAAATAATGGGTCATCAGTACTTGGGACATCTCCCTCGGAAGCATCAATTGGCGGCTCTTTAGCAGACGCTGACTTTTCTGGAGAAATGGCATCCTCAGGAGCAGTATACCCTTCACGATGCTTTTCGGCCAAGTTAGCCAATTCGTCGTCTTGAATAGAGGATGGAGAAGGTGAAGTTTGAAGAGGCATTGTAGGAGCTCCCGAACCTTCTACTGTCTCTGGGACTACATCCACTGGAGGAATATATACGTATGGAGCCGTCCCATGACCGATACTACGAAAAACAGATAGTAGTCCATGAAAATGAAGATATTCGTCCTTAAGGACTTCATCAATGGTCAGTAACTTCTGATCGCCATTAAGGAGCTGGTGCATCCGGTCAAAGAACACTTGATCTGATATTTGTTTTGGGTTGTCGACTGCAAATACAAAGAAAAACAAGTTAAGGCGATGACTTGAATGTATAGAGCCAAGATTTAGAAAATCAGTGCTTTACTTGATTTCGTCCATCTCCTGGAACACCCAGGTTGTCGCTTCACGTAAAACCATTCCAGTCTGGAATCTCCAGCTTTACTACTAAATGGCGTTGAAATTATCTTCCTCTTAGGAACAGACTTAAAATAGCAAAAAGAAGGAGTTTCTCGAGTCCGATGCTTGAAGTTGTAGAAGAAATGAACGTCATTGAAAGTGAGCTCGATGCCTAAAATCTCACGGTATGCTATATATAAATTGTGTTAGTAGGCATAAGAATTGGGATGCAGCTGCATGGGGGCAATCCGCATTTGTCTTAGAAAATCTACGATGAAGGGAGAAAATGGAGGAATAGCACCACCCATGCACATCAACCGAGTGATTGCCATATATCCTTCTGGAGGGTTGTGGGGACGGTCAGATCTCGAAGGCATTAGAGTGTCCTTTTTCATTATCCCGTATTTTAAACAAATTCGGATAAGTCGGTCGTTGTTGATTGTTGATTCAACAGAATCTTGGGGTGATTCCAATATGACAGCCGATTCAAACTCATCAGGAGCCCGATCGTCACCAACCCCTCCTTCCTCTTCAAAACCTAGTGAAACTTCATTCTCCGAAGACACATCGTCACTTTCACGATTTCCGACCTCGTAGTCTGAACCCTCATTGTCCCATTCTGGATCCGACGGAGAAGATATGTCCTCGAGAGTAATTTTGTTGGAGGTTTCTGGGGCCTCTTTCTTCTCAACTAGTCTGGAAGAGCGTCTGGGTCTCATGGTCATAAAACTATTGAAGAAGCAATAGCACAAATTAGAGCAAATTAGCCCGTATCCCCCCGTGCATGTGTGCAAACTAAAGTGTAAACAATGCATGCGGAAAGTGCAAAGTAAATGTTTAAAAGTGCGAAGAAAAAGTTTGGCAAAATATAAAGAATTGAAGTAGTTCTTGATGTCCAGTTACGTTCGCAAGGCACTATCCTAATTGTCCATTAAGTTGAGGATTATGCCAAAAGTTGATTGGGCCAGTTAAACAAGTTTTTATGCATTAAGGCGGACTGCTCTTCGGTTCGGTTCGGGCGCGTTCATTGGGATCGGATCGGGGATGCGGCCTCGACTTGGGCTCGGATAAACTGTGGAACTCAGAAATCAAAATCGGATCGGCTCGGAGGTAGAGTCCCCTGGCGGTTCGGATCGGATCACGTAGTCGTACTTCTCCTCCTTTTATCTTACGGTCCAACCCGATCCGGTTAGGTAAGCTCCCTTCCTCCCTTCTTTAAATACTTGCTCCGACCCGATCCGATTTCCTGGATTTCTTTCCTTTTTCCCTTTCTTTACTTGCCCCGACCCGATCTGACTTCCTGAACTTCCTTCCTTTTCCCCTTATTTTTTCACCTTCCATATCCTACCGCCTGAACCGATTCCCTACTATCTTCTTCTTCTCCTCCATCCTCATTCTTCCCTAACCAACGCCAAGGCCAGTTTCGTGCCAACCACCCAAATCGAAGCCAAGCATTTATGCGCTGGCACATTCAACAACGGATTCTAACCCCCTCCGTTACTACTTCGAGATGACGACGAGTCCACTGACGACGATGACGAGGGGGGTCACGGTGTCAAGGTCATCCAAGTTCCATGCTCAAGTCGTCCTAATCATCTACGAATTCGAATCGAAATCAATTAAAAAAGGAATTATCTAAAGTTTTATAACCTACCAATGTAATTACTTCGAGAATTAAAAGGAATTTTGATGCTTTAGGAATTAGGTTTTTTCGTTTTGCAGAACTTGGAGAGCGGTAAAACAATAAAAGGAAATGAGAGAAGGAAGAAGACTCAGTTTATATAGAGAAGTAAAGCGACTATTCGTCTCCCCGTTCGGACCGGAACGACAGTCCAGTGGCAGAGCTTGGCCCAATAGTCCAATGAAAAATAGAAAGAAGAAGGGGTCTGTTCGGATCGGAATCCGAACCGAACCGAATTCTTTAGCTCAGCAACAAATTAAATTGAAGTTTGAAGAAGAAGATGAAAACACAAGGAAAATCAAAAGAAAAATTACCTCAAAGAACGCTGTGCAATGATAGTCAAAGCATGCTCCGTCTCCAACAGAAGCATCCTTTGAGGGGGCAAAATGTTAGCCCACTTTGTGAACTGGGCAACACAAAGTCAAGATGTGAAACATTGAAGAACTTGGAAAGCACTGTAGCAGGTCGGATCGAAGCGATGTAGCGGGTCGGATCGGATAAGTTTTGCTGTTCAGATTGGTGAACTATTATTGTTGGAATCAGAGAGGCACAGCTGTTCGGATCGGAGAGCAACCTACTGCCAGTCAGAGCGGAGAGTTACTTGCTACAAAGACAGATCGGAACGGAGTAAAAGAGAACAAAGACTTAGCCTTGGGACAAAACCGGATCGGATCGGATACCCCGATCCGAACCCCTCCTGTACACCCTTCCGATCTGAACCCATCTCCCACGTCACTCTCCTGCATGAACGCCTGGTTATTCGGAGCGGCTATGACCAGTTCCTACCCACAATGTCCACTGCTCTGATGCGTTGTCAACATAGAAATCCATCCGAACCCGAGGCTGATGGGATGGATGACACGTGGCTCCGATCCGGATCGGGTTCTGAGAAAATTTTCACCTATAAATACCCTGTCTGGAGACAATGAAAAGGATCTTCTTTTTGGCACTTTGAGAGTTAAACCACTTTCATAACCCGAATTCCAGCACTCCCGGAAAATCCAAATCTTCTTTCATCATTTGTTTTTAGACAATTGAGTGAATGTAAGTGAGTTGTGAGAGAAATTGAGTGAATAACTCATTGTAATTGCAACAATTTCATTGAGAATAGTGATTGACAAGTGGACGTAGGCTTTTTTTCGCCGAACCACTATAAATTCTGTGTGTTCATTTTACTTTTGATCTTATTTCATTCTGCTTTTAATCAGTTTGGGTGTTAGAACCACTTTTTGGTCTAACACACACCAATCACAACCAATAAATATTGTCCATGGTCCGTGGATGAGGGGCGTGTGTGTATATATATATATATATATATGTTTATATAAGTAAATATCACTTCTATTCAACACATATATAATTTTTATAACGCATATGTAACTTATACATCGACCGTACAACTTATACAACGCTTATACATGGGGTGCACAATGCTTATATAACTCATACATCGATTATATAATTTATACATCGTCGTTTTCCATGTCGTTTATAATTCAGAAATTTCACATTGGGTTCCACTCCACCAAAAATAGAAGAAGGCTCCGAAAAATATGCAGTCTCTTCTAGAATGTAGAAGACGTCCACACGAGTCCACTGTCTCTTGTTTCAATGAATTTCATCAACAAACGAAAAAGATATGATTTTTACAGTGAAATCAAAAACCTTAGCGCTTTAAAATTCTATTAAATAGTTTATTTTAAAATAGCCGTATACCTTTCTGAAATGTTCAAAACTAGGTCTTCATTTTTCTCGAAATCCGCACCACTTCAGGACGATCGGCCAATGCCATGACGAAGAAGGAGGAGGGGCGCCTCCACGCATGGTGGTGGGGGCCCACTCGGTGGTCCTTGCTAATGGCGGCAGCGGCTGAAAGCTCCGAACTTCCCAAGCTCGATTCGAGCTCTACAGGCAACGAAAAAATCCAAACTATATATGGATTTGAAGATCGTTGATAGCACTACAAAAATCTCCAAAGGAGCATGGTGTTTTATCGCGTGTAGGAGGAGGAATCGGAGGGGCAAGGTTTGGATGATTTCCATCGTCGATCTAGGGAGGAAGAAAGAGAGACCGGGGAGAGAGAAGATGAGTTGGCCCAATGTGATTTTTTTTATATTTATAAATTTTTAAAAATTCGAAAATACCCCTTACCTCATACGAACTTCAATCCAAACCCAACGACTGTCGTCCCCAGCTAAATACGCCCATTTCGAACACAATGGGATATGTTTCATATGCCCATTCGATTGTTTCAGTCAGTTTTTCTTCAATTTAAAGTATAAAACATTAAATATTTAATTTGAACGTATAATTCAATTTGCTGGGGCCACATACTAATTCTAAAAATTCCCAAAAAATAAATCTAGCTATGTTTTGACGATACGATCCCAACAAAACTAGTTTCATCGAATTCTGAGACCGTTTGAAAAATGACCCTTTTTTGGTCGATCCAATTTAATAGAAATCGACCAAACACATTTTCCTTTGCCACGCTCACCCACTTGCTTCAAAAATTATGAAAATTGAAACTTAGCAATAATTTGACATCCCAGATCCAACAAAAGTGGTTTCGTCGAATTCCGAGGTCATTTGCAAAATGGTCATTTTCACGGGCTGTATAAACTCTATAGCGACCTTTCTGAAAATTCATTTGGCCATAACTTTTGCTTCCCGCTATGAAACTCCGATTTTTCAGATTCGTTAGAGATGTATTCACTAACAGATTTAAATATTTTTGGTTTCACTCAAATCCGTTTTGTTTTGCACCCGGTACAATCAGGCAAAGTTTGAATTCAAATTTTGAAACTACCGTGCCATTTCAGGCCTTGTTTATAATTAGAATTAATTATATTTCTTTTCAAACAACGATTCAAACTTACTTTTCATCGCTATTATTTAAAATATTTATTTTAAATATTTTAAATTCACTATTTTAGCCAATTTAAAATTTTCAAACTGGTTCAGATTTTCCGGGTCGTTACAAACTCGATATTTCAAAATTCCTAGTTATATCGTTATTCTATTTGTATATAAAGTCCTTTTATAATATAGATATATATTTATAAATTTCAAAGGAATTCCATAGCGACTTTTCTAAAATTTGATTTGGACATAACTCAAAATCTACACAATGAAATCCCGAATTTCCTCTTTCATTTGAAAATTATACTTCACCAGCTCCGAACGTTTCTTATTTCACAGAAATCTGATTTAAAACGGACCCTGTATATTCAGTTGAAGTTCGAATCGCCAAATTACGAACTGCAGCCCATTTCGAGCTCGATTATATTTATAACATAATTATACGTTCAAACTGTCGTTATTTAAATATATTCGTTATCGTACTTCAAATTTAAACTGAAATATATATTTTGAATTGTCCAGTTCACACTATATCGTCAATTCACTATTTCCAACTATTTCGAAATTAAGTATATTATTCTATTATTTATATAAATTAAATATTCAATATTATTTAATTAGATGACCATAAAACCATTATTTAAATAATTAAATAAATAAATTATTACACCGTAAAAATATGGGACATTACACTTACCTTATTGGTCACGATTACGATATAAACGTGTTTAATTTAATTGTTTAAATTATTTTATTAATATAAATTGGTTGATGTTAAATAGTCGTTATTCACGTTTTCAAAAATTATTATTTTAAATTTGATAATTCTTGTTGAATAATTCTATTTAAGGTAACCATATTTGGATGCAGGGAAAAAACAGGTTGGAGGGATCCAACTGGATTCCTCACCAGTAGTTGTTATTTTTTATTATATTATTATATATGTTCAAATGTGAATTTATGATGCAGGGATTGACTAATATTGATAACATGTTTATCAATATGATTTGTTGTGTTCATTTGGATGTGAAATTGGTTTTTATTTCACGGTTTGGTACTTTAGTAGATATTTACCTCTTTTGTACCATTGATTAAAGGAAAGATTTTTGAAATTGACATTACTTCGATTGTGAATGTTTCAAAGTTGTATTTATATATTTGAAATAATGTTTATTTTTAAAATAAACGTTGAAAATTTATTATGTTTTAAAACTATTTAAATTATAAATTGATTAACGGAAATTCCCAGATATTAATAAATAAGTGGTTAAGCTGTATAAACTAAATGGGAAACAGAAAATGATTTCGAAGAAGGGGTTAAGTTGGGTAAATGGAATTTTAAAATATTTTAAGATGTTGGAATAGACTAATGGAATTGGAAGTGAATGGAAATAGAATATGAATATTTGGCGTAAATTGGGAAATGAGATGAATGTCGTATAAATGGGAATTCATATAAACTGAGTTATACGAATAGAGTTGTGGAATAGTTTTATAAAGGGATTTGTCGAACTGAGTTAAATATTGATGAATGATTAAGATAATTATAAACGAATGGTTAAGATATTTAGAAATGAATGTTCAAGATATTTATAAATAAAGGGTAAAGTTATTTACAAATAAATGTTTAAGGATTTTATAAATTACAAATGGGAAGTTAATGATTTTGTAAATAAACGAATGAATGGTTTTGTAAAATGGAATCTGTAATATATTTACAAAGTTTAAGTTGAATTATTTAAGTTAATTTTATGAATGGTATTTTGAATAGAATTGGAAATGTGATATTAATTTGGAATGTAACTGGATTTTGGAAAATACTTAATATTTAAGTTTTCAAGTCAAGATTTTCTGAAAGGGAATTATAAATGGATCATATAAACCAAGTAATAAGGGAAGAGTGATGAAATGGATTTGTATAATAGTGGTGTTTGTCAAATTGGAATTAAACATTTACAAATTGTTTAAATGATATCGAAGTCAAAGATTATAAATTATCTTCACAATATTTGCAAATAGAAATGGATTTAGTAAATGAAGGATAAATAGGTTTTGAAATGGAATCTGTAAACATTTGTTACGAAATTTAAATTGAACCGTTTAGCAAATTTTTTGAAAGTGATATTGTAAATAAGTTTTGAAATGATTTGTGAGATTATAGAGCAATATAATCATTTTAAAAATGATTAAAAAGGAAAATGATGTGGTTTTTAAAGAAATTGGAACTTATTATATGTTGGTTGAGTTGAGTAACTTTCGAGGTTCAATATGATTTCGGTTTCGGCCATCGGGGTTGATACTGAGAGATTTATTCACTTACCAATTTACAATGAGAAGCCAATGAGTAGAAGTGAGATGATAATTGAATATTCTTATATTAAATAAGGAAGGGAAATGTTTTCGAATTTGATGTTTTAATATAATTAATAACGGGTTAATTAAAGAGGCTAAATGATGTTGGGTACTCAATCAACAAATTTATTTTATTTTTATGGATGAATGATTGTTTGTTTGACAGTTACATGACCGACTATCAACTTTGTACTATACAATTGTAGGTACGGAAAGACTGGGTTCGAATTTATATTTGGAAACCATTCCGACCAGCATATACCCGGAAGATGGAAGATGCTGACTGAAGGTGGAGCAATTGAAGACCGTTAATCTTCATGAGTGGAAGAGCTACTTGTTAAATTTCTCTGGTTTAGCCGCCAAAGTTATTATGATGTATGATTCTATCGTAATTGAAATCTGTGGATTGCAAGGACTACTCGCTGCTGATCTATATAGTGATACCTGGTATGTTGTAGAAGGGTGCCTTTGGTTCATCCTATTACTGGATGACCTGTACGGATGGATGTCTGACAGAGTATTTCAAAAGGACCATGTACGTTGATTTCTTCAGACGTACCATGGTTGATGGCGGAGAAAAGGCCTTTCTCTTTGCCTAATAACTAGAGCATCTTTGTGGACGTCAATTAGTGATTTTCTAGCGGATCTGACGATGTGGCATTCAAAGTGAGTGGTGGCCATATGTTATAGATAGAAGATTTAAACCTCAAGCCTTATCAACCGGTAAATGGTATAAAATTGGGTAGGTCGCATGGCTAAGTGGGTCGCTCCCAATTAGGGTGTGTTGTCACCATCTAGAGAATATTCATATTTGTTACTTGTTTTCATTTCTGTATCTCCTGGGAGCTACGGTGGCCATGACAAAAAGCCATAAGGTAACAACACATTCGGTACTCTCAAGCGAAATGAGAGGTCAGTCACGTTTAGCCTCGGTTGCAAGACGTTCTTGTTGAACCCGGCGTATTCCTGTCGGAAGGTGGCCCACACCTTGCCAGTTGAAACCCATTATCCAATAAGAGCTCGCGGTTCTGACTGTATACTATGTATGTAGAGCGTGAGATGCAAGTATTTTGATAAATTGTTATATATTTGTATTTAGATATTACTATAATATCAGAAAAGTATTGATTTTCAAATTGTTTTGGGTTATCGCAAGGTAAAAACCATCCGTGTTTATGTATGGATTGGTTTTACGATTTTCCTTTTCTTTCAGAAAAGATTTGTTAACGTTAAAATCAAGTTGGATGTTTCTTGTAAACTTAGTGGGTTTCTCACTCTGGTTCACCAGACAGATCCGGCATTTGTAATGCTAGGGTTAGACCGAGTTGTACAGGTTCAGATTATCGGATGTTGTGAAGAGACGAGCTGGATGGGTTCAGACGTATGATATTATATTATTCCATTGTGTGGTGTATATTAGGACATATTATTATAGTTGTCCAGATGTGTTGATGTACTCTGATGATTGTAAGTATTTTTCAAGCTCTCAGCAAAGCTTATTTCTATATTATATTTTGTTCCACTGCGATTTGAGACTCTGTGTTGTGTTGATTCTTCTTCTTCTTCTATTCTAATATTTCTTTCTTTCTTTTCCAATCCTCTAATTTCTTTCTACCAACTATCTGGTGTTTTCAAAACTTGAGTTTGACAAGTAATACGGATTTATGCATTATTGCAGGAATTTAGGCGTCGAATTTCTGTCGGGCCATTACAGTGGTATTAGAGCATAAGGTTTAGTAATAACCTTGGCAATGTGGCGTAACTTGGTAGAGATGGGGTTGGTAATACCCTAGATTGAGTTTGAGTGTTTATATATGAGAGCATATTTGTAAATTTTGTACAAATATTTTGTATTGTGTTGTTTGATTGGTTCTAGTATTGAGGAGCATTGAGCTAGCAATGGAGATAATATATTTTTGTAAAGAGGGTTAATAAAATAATTTTACGTGAAATATATTTTTTGTATAGAAAAGAAATAATTTTATTAAATTATTAAGATATTTGTGTGTTGATTAGTTTGGTTGATCTAAATAAAATTCCTAATTGATTATGTATTGAAATGTTTTAACATAACCAATAGAAATTTCGCATACAGGGTTTGTGAATAAGGATTTCAATATGAAATTGAATGAATATGCTTTTAACTTAGAGATAAGTTGAAACAGAATGAATCAGAATGGATGATTTTTGAAATAAAATCATAATTGGGATTATAAAATGAAAGTGAATTAATTTGAGAAATCAATTAGCTAATTGGATTTGAAATAGGAATTTAACTTAGTAAAGTGGAGTTAAGAATGGTGTTTTTTTTAAATAAATTCAGAATTTGGATTTTTAATGGAGATAAACTAATTTGGAAGATTAATTAGTTTATTGAATATGGAATGAGACTTAACCTGGTTGAGTAAATAAGTTAATGAATTAAATTTGTAATTGAAAGTCAATTTGATGATAACTAATTATTATCGAGGTATGTGAAACCAAAGTAAATATTAATATTCAATATAAATTGAATGATTGGTTAAACGAATTGTGTGTTATTTGTTATTTGGATGTTAGATTGGTTAAAATAAAAATCCATCAATTAATAGAGTTGAATGAATTATAAACTAAAGTAAATAAATTCCAGTATAATAAATTGAAATGAAGCTGCATATGAATTGAAATTGATGATTTAACCCTGTATTTGCAAATTAATGATATTTCATGTTTAGTTCTTGGAATTTGTATAGTTATACTTGATGATTGATGAAGTATTATCTAAATTTCAAGTAATTGTTACTTGCATGTCAAATTGAGTTGAGTGTAGGCGCTAGAAGGCCATGAGAATTAAGTTGGTTACGTAGATTGCACATAAATTGAGCAAGTATGCTCAATAGCTCTCGTAAAAGGTACGCTTACTTGAAAATTTACATTTTGGGTTTTGAATTTTGTTTTCCGACCATGTGGGTCAGTGTATTTATTATTTGTTCCTGCGATATCGTCGAAGTCCCTCTGTATACGGGAGACTCTACCGAATTTTTTCGGGAATTTAAAGTGTTAGAATTTTTTTGATATTTTGAAGATTTTATTAACTATAATAAATCAGTTTTTGATTTAAAATAAATTGATATTGAAGATAAGGGGGTTTGTAACATTTTTCTAACCTTAGTAATTTCAGGGACGAAATTATTTTGCGAGGGAAGAATGTAACGGCCTAAATTTTTTTGTCATTTGAAATTGAATATTTAAATCTATTTTAAATATATTTGAAATATAAATAGATTTTAATATTTAGTTCATTTATAAAAAAAGTTTTAATGTTAAATTTATATTTAATCTAAAACGAACTCGTAATGGAGCGGTAGTTTGTATTATCGAGTTATGAACTTCAACTGAATGTATAAGATTCGATATAAGTCGGAATTTACCGTGAAACATGAATAGTTTGAATCTTGTTGATTATAATTTTCTAATGGAAGAGAAAAATCCAGATTTAATGTTATAGATTATTAGTTATGTCCAATTCAAATATTAAAATATTCGCTATAGAGTCGTTAATAAATGATAACGTTTATTTAATAAATTTATGAGGGGTTTTAATATAATTAAATACCGTTTAATTCGAAATCGATGATGTTGAGTTTTATAATCCATACTAGTTTATGTTTGAAGCTATACGATATTTTTATTTGGATATTTACAATAATAATTGATTATTATTGTTTAGTTAGATTATTTTCAAATTTAGTTAATATTTTATTTAATTTATATAATCCTTAAAAATAACATTTTATTTGCAAATGGTCTTGGTTTTCGATGAAATAAGTTTCATTGGAACCATAACGTTAAATTATTATATGATATTAAATATCATGGAAAACCGATGTCGTATGTGACTTTGGTAGCCAAAACGCTTAGATCTTAATTTAATCGTTTTGTCGAATTAATTTGGAATTTAAGAATAACCATTTATCTAACAAACTCCGTTTTCAGCGAAGTTAATTTTGTAAAATCCAAAATGATTTGTTATGTTAATATTTAAATTTTCAAGTTATTTGGATTTATTTTGCGATCGTACACATTTTAAATGCGTGTCAATTCACATATATGATTTATAAACGAATTTTTGCAGATGATCTCGGCATTCGACGAAACCCACCCCAACATGTTCAGAATGTCATTTTATGCTAGGGTGTAAATTTTTATCTCATTCGAAAGATGGGTGTAGTGGTTTTTACATATTACATCTTTTCCTTATAAATACTTTATGCGGGTCAATACCCTACATTTTTACATCCCCTGGTCAATGAAATTTTGCAGCCGCCTCCCAACAATGAACGTCCCATATTGTTTTATTCTTCCTCCATGAATTTCTTTAAAATCCTTGACTAAATCGAAACAGTTATAACTACAATGTTATATAGAGGGGATTAGAACAAAGAAGTTGATCGACAATGATATTTTATTGAGCACGGTGGTAGCCACGGCGACCCTAGGAAGTCTCCAACTTTGTCGAACTGCTGGAGGAGATAGCGTGTGTGACGACCCCAAAACCCCGTGACACGGTGTTAAGGATAATCATTGGAATATAACACATTAATCATCATTAGCAGATCACAGATAATAGCATAAACATAAATTAGAATAATTTTCACACATATGACAGCGGAATCATATAGATATCACCACATCAGAGAGAACAGTGCAGGATACAACTTAGTGCATAATAATACATAATCAGTCACCATCGCCAGAGGCAGAATCATACATAAAGAGTACACAAAATAAATATCAGTCTACATCGCCAATGGCGGAATCATAATACATATACTAGAATGGCGGAAAGAGTCAAAGTCAGCATGGTGTAGTCAAGCCTCGCCATAAGCCAAAAGGTGCACCAGATACCTGTAACTAGGCTGCCCGTGTGAAAATGAGGGCACCCGAGTTTGCAAGGTGAAACAAACTACGAGTCAGTCACGGGACTGGTATGAGAAATCTACTTAACTTATTAACAACAATAATAAGGCAAATCAAAGGACCACGCCACTTTCGCGGAACGGGTTTACTCCAATGAGTGCTAGTGCATGAAATAAAGTAAATGATTAAATCATCGCAATGCTTTGTATAAAATGAAGCCATTATAAGACTCAGGTCCCATCACACAATGCAACGCAAGCTGGAGGATAGAGTTTTACCTTATAATGGCCAAAGATGCTTCATACGAATAAAACAAAAATGTTTGATATTATTACTAGTGCATATATGTTTCAAAAGCAAATTCAATCATAAATATCAATCCTAGGCGGCATAGCTACCATCTACTATGTCGCCATACTAGTAATACAATCACATCCGCATACTTCGTATTGGAAATTGGATTCCTTCATGAATCGAGGCAAGGGGCAAGCTCCTCTCTGTAACACCCCGTATATTCCATAACATTGAAATTCATAAATTAAAGTATAATTAATTTCAAATCAAATAATTAAGGGAAACGGAATATGCCATTGCGTTCGTCTCGGAATTCTGCTTGAGATAGAGTCCGAGTTTGCGTAAAACGGACTCCGTACGAGGGAGATATGACCTCCGGAAGTTTCAGAATTCAGTTTAAAATTCAAACAGACAGAAACAGTTCAAATTTCAAAAATCGGACCCAGATTGGGCTGGGCGGGAATCTTCCCGCCCAAGGCACCCAGGTCGACTGGGTAGTCGACCTGGGCCACCCAGGTCGACTGAGTAGTCGACCTGGGGTTCGACTGGGTAGTCGACCTGGCCCCTGAGCCAGGTCGAACCCAGCCCCTCCTGGCTGGCCTGGTCACTGCTTGGCCAAATTTTTATGCTTTGTCTTGTCACTAGGGCTAGGTGTCAGCTCCTGATTGGTTTCTCTTTAAAACGAACGGCTAATATTAATCTAAGCTCCATCGATGGCTCGAATCAATTCACAAACTCTATAAAAAGGACCTAAGACTCCACCTAATTCACACAAATAAAAATGAGAATGAGACCGTCATGCTGCTGAAAAAAGACTAGGAATAGCCGTCAAAATTGAGAGACGATTAGGAGTTGATTCGAAAGCTTAAAGCAACGACAATTAAATCAAAACAACGCCTACAACAAAGGATAACATCTCCAAATTCAGAATTCAGAATCCTGAATTGAAGATTCGTCATACGTTGTAAGTAGAGTGCTATTCCGATGTGAATGAATAATTGAGTTTTGATTTGTGTAAAATGAGAAATGGAATTGTACTTAATTTGTGGTGATGATAAGTCATAATTGTATGTTGCTATGATTCTAATCATGAATAGATTTGGGATGTTGTGGTAGTTTATTACAACACCTATTGGATATTTGCAAGTATATGATTCATGTTGAAAGTTAACGACTATATGTTTGTGGTAGTTTATTACAACACCTATTGGATATTTGCAAGTATATGATTCATGTTGAAAGTTAACGACTATATGTTTGTGGTAGTTTATTACAACGAAGTTGAGACTCATGCAAGTATGTGATTCACTATTATGCCAACATGATGTATATTTTTATGATCATTTTTAATGTAGTTGGACCCAATTGAGTATTATGATTCATAGGAATTTATGTTGGAATTGGCATCATGATTCAAGTGTAAAACCATACTTTTTTATTAGTGACAAAAGTAAGCATCTTTGTGAACTTGTGTTGACTTTATGAACATGGCTAGTTTATGTTTAACTTTATGCCCAAACAAAACATGTTTTAGGCTTAGGTTGTTGTTAGAAAACATATGATAATATATGTGGCACATAATTAAGTTAGATTCATATTTTAAATAAAAGTTGACATGATTAGATTAAAACCATGATTCATGTTTAGGTTTGTTTTATGTCAAGATTTTGTGCTATTACAATGCAAGTTCACAAGTGCCAAATTTATTTTAATTGGACCATTATGTTGCAAGTTCACAAGTGCCTAATTCATGTTAATTGCTATGTTGCAAGTTCATGCGTTCACACACCCCTTTTGATATTACTTAGAATATACACACACCATGTTCTAAGCCTCCCCCTTTTCATGTGGCTAAGTTGGGCTTAAATGTTAAACCCAACATATGTTATAATATAGCGAACGTATAAAACGGGGGTAATGACGTTGGGTTAAAAATATAAAACATATGTGTTGGCATGTTTGACGCATGCCAACAACCTTGAAAACAATTAAGTGGTATAAATTAATTTTACCCAATAAAGATAAATTTGAATAATGGGCTGCAAATATTTACATATAAAAAGAAAAGAGACAAAATATGTAAACCTAGAAAATACGATGTGTTTAACCCGAGGTTGGATTGAGTTGTGACGTAAACCTGCCCGGACCCGCCCGACTGTCCAGTAGTCACAACAATACCTATCCAATGTGGGTGGTTAAACACGGAGCCCAATAAAGACCCGAGGTTAGACTGAGTTGTGACGTAAGACTGCCCGGAACCAACCGGCAACAGGCCGTCACAACAATACCTGTCTAATGTGAGAGGTCGAGGCTTTAATAAGACAATTAAGGCTGAGTCAGGATTGATAGGATTAAGTAAATTATATTAATACTTAATCGAATTGAACATGCTAAACTATACAGACTAATTGAGGGTTAGGTTTACAGAACACTTAACCAACTTAGCATGTTGGCTAGAAATAGAAAACCTAGTAGCGGGGGACCCTTTTCAGCAGTAACCCTACAAGGTGTATCAGGATACCCTGAACTAGGCAGGGTGGGGCACGATTACTGGGCTGACTGTAAGAGGTCAAATCGACGGCGGTGGTGCAGCAGTGTAGGTTCTAACGGGGTGCGGGCGTGCACACACTCCGGCGCAGAAAAATTAGGCACTGGGCACCAGTAGTATACCTGTGCATTCTAGAATTGTGTCGGGCCACCACCATGGGACTTCATACACCCCATGGTGGGACCAACATAGGTAGCTACATCATCGGGGGCAGTAAGACACATGTAACTATGCGAGTAGGAGCCGATCATTAAAAAGGATCACTACACCCTGATTTTGGGGTGCCAGTTGGAAACTAGTTTATAGGGGTGCAGAGATTAATATGGGGTACGATAGTATATTCGACTCTAGACAACTTAACTTAGTTTATGGTGCTTCCCCATTTCCAGTTTATACTTATCATGCTTATTTCCTTATTCATAAACTGAATAGTCCTAAACTTACTCAGGCTTTATGTCTGACTCTACTTTTATTTCGTCTTCTTTTCTTTCGTTCCCCTCCCCCCTAGGTCCACAGGGAGGGAATACCGCAGCTTGACCAGTTTTCACATCCAGCTTGAAGAGAAAGAATGTGTTGCTTGGATCTCTTTCGTTTTGGACTATGGATTTGGATAACAATTATGCGGACTTATGCAGTTTACTTATGTTTTTATGCTTCTTTAAGTTATGAAATCAAGACAGTAATGAAAATGTAATGTTTTTGGAAGTATTGTAAGACAATTATGGCATGGTTTGTGTAACACGTATTTTGATGAAATAAAAGTTGCTGTTGTTTTCCGCTGCTCAAAAATATGTATATTTATATCTGTCTTGTGTATCTGTGACTTATACTTATAAACCTCCACCAAAATTAGGGCATTCCCTTTGAGAGTGACCCTAACGGAGGTGGGGTGTTTTACTTGGTATCAGAGCATAGGTTTACCAGATAAGATAAAAAGTTTTGAAAATTTATTTTCAAAAGAAAATTTAAAGAGGCATTTTTAAAGATAAAATGTTATTTTATTTTAAAAAGGCATAGTCCCCCCAAAGCCATAGGTACTATCTTTTATCCTTCATTCTGAATCTGTCCTTTTTGTTTCAGCATGTCGAAGAACTTAACTTGCCAGAGGGTGTACCAATACCTGGTTGGTTCAGACGATTCTTAGAAGCAAGGGCCAATCAGCCAGGTCCCACTGTTCCTCCTCCCCCAGTAGCAGTAAATCATCCAGCTGCAGCAGCACCTCCTCCTCCACCTCCTCCGCGTGGTATTGCTTTTGCCAAGACATGTAAAGATTTCAAAGCTATAGGAGGGAAGGACTTTCATGGAACCGAGTCCTTCGTGGCAGCCAGGAACTGGCTGAAGGAAACCGAGGACTTATTTGTCATCTTTGAGGTAGAAGATAGGCAGATGGTGGAACTGGCAGTATGGCTACTTAAAGGTGAGGCTTCCTACTGGTGGGAAGTTACCAATGCAGAAAGACCAGTGGAAACATGGGAGGACTTTAGGGCAAGGTTTGAGGCTAAATTTCTCTTAGAAGCTGAAAGGAGTCTTCAATTGAAAAAAAAATCTTATTTCTTAAGCAAGGGAATATGACAGTCAAAGAGTATGTTAACCAGTTCGATCAGCTGGCTAGGTTCGGACTGGACCTAGTCAACACTCCGCACAAGAAGGCTCTCCGTTTTGTCAAAGGATTGAATGAGCCATTACATAGTTTGTCCATGACCCATATACCCATGGGAGCTACGTATGAAAGGTTGGTGCAGATGGCATTGCTAAACGAAGAGGATAAGGGCAAGAAAGAGACAAAGGCAAAAAGCTCTCAAGGGAAGAAAGAGGGTTTACAGCCTAAGAAGACAGACTTTAAGAAGGGCGGGAAAGACAACAAGCCCCAAGAGAAGAGGAAGTGTAATTTCTGTGGCAAAGTGGGGCACTTAGTGAAAGATTGCCAGAAAAATAAGGCCAAGTTGAATGGTGGGTGCTTTTCTTGTGGTGAGACAGGCCACATGGCTAAGGATTGCCCAAAGAAGCGAGGGCAGAAGGCTGGATCCACCTTAGGGGCACAGGTTCATGTGCTAGAAGCTCAGACTCTGCAACAGCGAGGTATAAATACTTCGGTAGAAAGTGTAGTTTATCTTTATGATCACCCAGTTCGCACTTTATTTGATTCTGGCGCATCACTCTCCTTTATTTCATCTGCTTTAGTAGAATCTCTGCACCTAGAAACTAGTATGGTAGAGGACCCCTTAATTGTTTCAAATCCAATCGGGGGCCCAGCTCATTTGTCTATGATTTGTGTGGGATTGAAAATTTCTATTCTAAGCGTAGAATTTAGATGTAGTGCCTTTGTTTTGGGCTTCTCGAGATACGGTTTGATTTTGGGCATGGATTGGCTATCCATAAATGGTGGCATCCTTGATTGTGAGAAAAGGGTGGTTAGGCTTCTGACCCAACTCGGTAACACTCTGGAAATTACTTGTAATCCCTCGTATGCGGTTATGCTTAGTTATCTTGAATCGCTAGATGCTTTTGTTGAGAGTTTGCAATCAGTTAGAGTGGTCCGTGAATATCCGGATGTCTTCGAAGAGGTGAAGGGCTTACCTCCGAAGCGGGAGATAGACTTCCGCATATATCTTGTAGATAATGCAAAGCCCGTTGCGTTGCCCGTTAGACACATGGCTCCAGGGGAAAGGAAAGAGCTCAGTAAACAGGTTAAAGAGCTTCTAGAGAAGGGGTTGATTAGAAGGAGCATTTCAGAATGGGGCTCTCCAGTGGTGTTCGCCACAAAGGCGGATGGTTTACTCCGTCTATGTGTTGACTATAGGGAGCTCAACAAACTAACGAAAAAGAATAGGCACCCTCTTCCCAGAATTGACGATCTGTTTGATCAGCTTGTAGGAGCGTCAGTTTTCTCCCAACTCGATCCGGCGACCGGATTTCATCAGCTAAGGGTGGCTGAAGATAGCATCGATAAGACAGCATTCAGAACCCCAGACGGCTTCTTTGTATGGCTTGTCATGCCTTTCGACTTGACAAACGCACCCGCTTACTTCGTGGACCTAATGAGTAGGGTGTTCAGAGAATTCCTCAACAAGTTCGTGGTAGTCTTCGTAGACGATATCTTGATCTTCTCAAAAAGTGAAGAAGAACATGCTCAGCACCTAAGGGCAATCATGGAAACTTTGCGAGTCCATCAGCTAAAAGCCAAATTCTCCAAGTGCCACTTTTGGAGAGAGGAAGTAAGGTTTCTTGGGCACGTAGTATCCAAAGAAGGGTTAGCTGTGGACCCTGCTAAGGTAGTAGCGGTACAGGATTGGAAGACACCAAGGAACGCAACTGAGGTATGAAGTTTTCTAGGACTAGCAGGTTTCTACAGAAAATTAATAAGGGATTTTGCGAAAATATCATCTCCTCTCACAAGGCTGACAAAGAAGAATCTAGTGTTCAATTGGGACTTGGATTGCGAGTTTGCTTTCCAACGCTTAAAAAGGGCTATTACAACAGCCCCAGTTCTGACCTTGCCGGATGGAAGCAAGATGTTCACAGTTTATACAGATGCATGTAGGACAGAGCTAGGCGTTGTCTTGATGCAAGAAGGGAGGGTAGTAGCTTATAGGGGAAGGCAATTGAAAGTTCACGAAAAGAACTACCCAACCCATGATCTCGAGTTGGCCGCCATCGTCTTTGCGTTTAAGTCTTGGCGCCACTATCTCCTAGGTGAGAAATTCGAACTTTACACTGACCATAAATCGTTGAAATATCTTTTCTCGCAGAAGGACCTTAACTTGAGGCAACAAAGGTGGATGGAGTTTCTTGCCTCGTACGATTTCGAGATCTCCTACACTCCGGGCAAAGGCAACGTAGTGGCAGACGCATTGAGCCGAAAGAAACTGACCCTAAGCCCGCTCTTTATAGAAAGGCCAAGCTTGGAGTATATAGCCAGTTTTAACTTTAGGCCCTCCTCCGATTTTGTACCAAGCTTGCTAGCATCTCTCGAAGTACGCCCGACTCTAGTGGACTCAATAGGGACAGCACAACGCGAAGACCCTCAGCTTATGGAGATGATTGATAGGCTAATTAGGGGTGAGACTTCAAGTCACCTCAACAGATACTCCATCGATGATAGGGGTTGGCTAAGGCGAGACGGAAGGCTATGCGTCCCACGGACAAGGGATTTAGTAAAGACGGTTCTCGAAGAAGCACATCACTCCAAGATGACGATACATCCAGGCGGAGATAAAATGTACAAGGACATAAAGAGAACTTTCTTTTGGAGCGGTATGAAGAAGGACGTGGCAGATTTTGTTTCTAAGTGTATGGTATGCCAACAAGTTAAAGCAGAACAGAAAAAGCCTGGAGGACTGCTTCATCCTCTAGAGGTCCCGCAGTGGAAGTGGGATAGCATTTCAATGGACTTCATTGATGGGCTGCCCAGGTCTAGAAGAGGCAACACTAGCATTTGGGTAATAGTGGATAGGCTTACTAAAAGCGCCCACTTTTTACCTGTCAAGAGTAAAATGACTGCCTCATCCCTAGCATCTCTTTATCTCAAGGAAATTGTTCGACTCCATGGAATACCCTCTAGCATTGTTAGTGACTGAGACCCTATCTTCACAAGTGAGTTTTGGCGGAGTCTACAAGAAGCGGTAGGCACACAGTTATGCTTGAGTACAACCTATCACCCCCAAACCGACGGCCAGACAGAAGGAGTGAACAGAGTTTTGGAGGACCTTTTAAGACTGTGCGTCCTTGACTTCGGAAGGATGTGGGAAGACCATCTTCCTTTGGTGGAATTTTCCTACAACAACAGCTACCAAGCCACCATCGGAATGGCGCCCTTCGAAGCTTTATATGGAAGACCATGCCGATCGCCCACTTGTTTGTGGGAGTCTACTGACAAGCTCATACTTGGACCAGATATGATCCGAGAGACTTCAGAGAAAGTAGACTTAATACGGAGAAGGATGAAGACGACCCAAGATAGACATAAATCCTACGCCGAAAAGAGATGGACCGACCTTGAGTTTGAGGTTGGGGATAGAGTTTTTCTGAAGGTATCTCCTCTAAGGAACGTTGTTCGTGTTGGATCCACTGGAAAGCTAGCACCGATATTTGTAGGACCATTTCCTATCATCGAGAAGGTTGGGACGATGGCCTATAGATTAGAGCTACCCGAAAAACTGGCCGGAGTTCACAACGTCTTTCATGTTTCTCACCTCCGGAAGTGTTTACACGAGTCTGCTGAAATAGTAGAGCTTAGCATTCTAGAAGAAGCCGAAGTGGAACGTGAAGCAACTTTGAGGAATGTTCCAACACGCATCTTAGGAACTGAAGCAAAAAAGCTACACAACCGCGAAGTCAAGCTCGTCAAAGTTCAGTGGAGCGACGCCAAGGAAGACGCGACTTGGGAAACTGAGGCTAGAATACGCGCAGCCTACCCTTTTCTTTTCGAGGGTACATCTCTGATCTTTCGTTTTCCTTAAGTTGCGCTTTTATCTATCTTTTTAGGGTATATCTCCTCGACTTTATCTTTTAGGTAGAAACCCTTTGGATGAAAACATGTAATTGAAACATGTTATGGATGATGGTTGCAAGTGGTTGCAAGTGATTGCTAGTGGTTGCATATACTCACACAATCTAGGTTTTAGATCGGCTCAGTCACTTCATATTGCATATGCATATATGTATTTATATTCGTATATGGTTGAAGTTTAAATGTGTTGTCATATGGATGTTGCAATTATATGAATGATTGTGCACTCATGTAGAATCATGAATAGGAAAATTTGCATACATAATGGATTCATGGCACTTACATAATTTGCATTAAGGAGGTCAACTGAATCAGTAGACCGCCTAATTTTGCATTAGATAGGTACATGAACACACACTTCGCATATGATCATAAAGCATTAGAGCCTTTAAGGACAATGGATGCTCGTGTTTGATGGATGAGTAGATGGACGTTTGGATGTTAGGATATACATTCTCCTAGACTTGAGGATTTCGGGGACGAAATCCTTTTAAGTGGGGGAGAATGTAACACCCCGTATATTCCATAATAGTGAAATTCAAAAATTAAAATATAATTAATTTAAAATCAAAGAATTAAGGGAATCGGGATATGCCATTGCGTTCGTCTCGGAATTCTGCTTGAGATAGAGTTCGAGTTTGCGTAAAACGGACTCCGCATGAGGGAGATATGACCTCCGGAAGTTTCAGAATTCAGTTTAAAATTCAAACAGACAGAAATAGTTCAAATTTCAAAAATTGGACCCAGATTGGGCTGGGTGGGAATCTTCCTGCCAAAGGCACCTAGGTCGACTGGGTAGTCGACCTGGGTCACCCAGGTCGACTGGGTAGTCAACCTGGGGGTCGACTAGGTAGTCGACCTGGCCCCTGAGCCAGGTCGAACCCAGCCCCTCCTGGCTGGCCTGCTCGGTGCTTGGCTGAATTTCTGTGCTTTGTCTTGTCACTAGGGCTAGGTGTCAGCTCCTGATTGGTTTCTCTTTAAAAAGAATGGCTAATATTAATCTAAGCTCCATCGACGGCTCGAATCAATTCACAAACTCTATAAAAAGGACCTAAGACTCCACCTAATTCACATAAATAAAAATGAGAATGAGTCCGTCATGCTGCTGAAGAAAGACTAGGAATAGCCGTCAAAATTGAGAGACGATTAGGAGTTGATTCGAAAGCTTAAAGCAATGACAATTAAATCAAAACAACGCCTACAACAAAGGATAACATCTCCAAATTCAGAATTCAGAATCCTGAATTGAAGATTCGACATACATTGTAAGTAGAGTGCTATTCCGATGTGAATGAATAATTGAGTTTTGATTTGTGTAAAATGAGAAATGGAATTGTACTTAATTTGTGGTGATGATAATTCATAATTGTATGTTGCTATGATTCTAATTATGAATAGATTTGGGATGTTGTGGTAGTTTATTACAACACCTATTGGATATTTGCAAGTATATGATTCATGTTGAAAGTTAACGACTATATGTTTGTGGTAGTTTATTACAACAGCTATTGGATATTTGCAAGTATATGATTCATGTTGAAAGTTAACGACTATATGTTTGTGGTAGTTTATTACAACGAAGTTGAGATTCATGCAAGTATGTGATTCACTATTATGCCAACATGATGTATATTTTTATGATTATTTTTAATGTAGTTGGACCCAATTGAGTATTATGATTCATAGGAATTTACGTTGGAATTGGCATCATGATTCAAGTGTAAAGCCAAACTTTTGTATTAGTGACAAAAGTAAGCGTCTTTGTGAACTTGTGTTGACTTTATGAACATGGCTAGTTTATGTTTAACTTTATGCCCAAACAAAACATGTTTTAGGCTTAGGTTGTTGTTAGAAAACATATGATAATATATGTGGCACATAATTAAGTTAGATTCATATTTTAAATAAAAGTTGACATGATTAGATTAAAACCATGATTCATGTTTAGGTATGTTTTATGTCAAGATTTTGTGCTATTACAATGCAAGTTCACAAGTGCCAAATTTATGTTAATTAGACCGTTATTTGCAAGTTCACAAGTGCCTAATTTATGTTAATCGCTATGTTGCAAGGTCATGCGTTCACACACCCCTTTTGATGTTACTTAGATTATATACACACCATGTTCTAAGCCTCCCCTTTTTCATGTGGCTAAATTGGGCTTAAATGTTAAACCCAACATATGTTATAATATAGCGAACGTATAAAATGGGGGTAATGATGTTGGGTTAAAAATATAAAACATATGTGTTGGCATGTTTGACGCATGCTAACAACCTTGAAAACAATTAAGTGGTATAAATTAATTTTACCCAATAAAGATGAATTTGAACAATGGGCTGCAAATATTTACATATAAAAAGAAAAGAGACAAAATATGTAAACCTAGAAAATACGATGTGTTTAACCCGAGGTTGGATTGAGTTGTGACGTAAACCTGCCCGGACCCGCTCGGCTGTCCAGTAGTCACAACAATACCTATCTAATGTGGGTGGTTAAACACGGAGCCCAATAAAGACCCGAGGTTAGACTGAGTTATGACGTAAGACTGCCCGGAACCAACCGGCAACAGGCCGTCACAACAATACCTGTCTAATGTGAGAGGTCGAGGCTTTAATAAGACAATTAAGGCTGAGTCAGGATTGATAGGATTAAGTAAATTAAATTAATACTTAATCGAATTGAACATGCTAAACTATACAGACTGATTGAGGGTTAGGTTTACAGAACACTTAACCAACTTAGCATGTTGGCTAGAAATAGAAAACCTAGTAGCGGGGGAACCTTTTCAGCAGTAACCCTACAAGGTGTATCAGGATACCCTGAACTAGGCAGGGTGGGGCACGATTACTGGGCTGACTGTAAGAGGTCAAATCGACGGCGGTGGTGCAACAGTGTAGGTTCTAACGGGGTGCGGGCGTGCACACACTTCGGCGCAGAAAAATTAGGCACTGGGCACCAGTAGTATACCTGTGCATTCTAGAATTATGTCGGGCCGCCACCATGGGACTTGATACACCCCATGGTGGGACCAGCATAGGTAGCTACAACATCGGTGGCCGTAAGACACATGTAACTATGCGAGTAGGAGACGATCATTAAAAAGGATCACTACACCCTGATTTTGGGGTGCCAGTTGGAAACTAGTTTATAGGGGTGCAGAGATTAATATGGGGTATGATAGTATATTCGACTCTAGACAACTTAACTTAGTTTATGGTGCTTCCCCATTTCCAGTTTATACTTATCATGCTCATTTCCTTATTCATAGACTGAATAGTCCTAAACTTACTCAGGCTTTATGTCTGACTCTACTTTTCTTTCGTTCCCCCCCTAGGTCCACAGGGAGGGAATACCGCAGCTTGACTAGTTTTCACATCCAACTTGAAGAGAAAGAATGTATTGCTTGGATCTCTTTCGTTTTGGACTATGGCTTTGGATAGCAATTATGGGGACTTATGCAGTTTACTTATGTTTTTATGCTTCTTTAAGTTATGAAATCAAGACAGTTATGAAAATGTAATGTTTTTGGAAGTATTGTAAGACAATTATGGAATGGTTTGTGTAACACATATTTTGATGAAATAAAAGTTGCTGTTGTTTTCCACTGTTCAAAAATATGTGTATTTATATCTGTCTTGTGTATTTGTGACTTATACTTACAAAACTCCACCAAAATTAGGGCATTCCCTTTGAGAGTGACCCTAACGGAGGTGGGGTGTTTCACTCTCCGTTCGAGACACTCTAGCAAATGCCTCAGGATCGCACACAGCGGTCCTTGGAATCGGCTGGGCCGGTCCTCTCTTACTTTTGAGGATTGGGAATTCTTGAACACACGTTTCCCGATCCTTACAAACCTATAATCGAGGCGCCTCGCTTTCCAACAACCACACAGGTGAAAAGTATATATAATGTCTGGGCTGGTAGGTCACTGACACCACCTTAGCTAGAAAGAAACGTCGTGCTCTCCCAGTGGTCCGTCTCCCGTTTTTGACTCATACCGGGGTGTGAGGCTCGCAAATTCACATGCCACTCCACACGACTTGTGTGATCGCGAATTCACACAGACCATGCTTTGATCGTCAACCACAAGACTTTGCTTTGCAACAGAAGCCTTGATCATATGCCACTTAGGCGTGCCACACAGGCAATCCACTCCACGCGACTGATTTCTATCAATACATAACCTCTGGTCTCGTACATCTCAGAGAAGGGCGTTAAGCAAGAGAATAAATTCTCCGCCGCCAAATAGATATATATTTAACAGAGATCAATCAGCATAGAACAAAATCCAATGTTAGACACACAGTCCATTTACAAGTTCGTTCTGGGTTTGAACGAAACCGGAGGCACCAAATTCCTTGCATATCCGTACAATCAACCGTATGTCTAGACGGCTACTACTTCAGCTCCTTCATGGTAGCTACTCCAATCACGAGCATCAGTAGCGCCCATCCATCCAATGTGAAGATCGTCGGTCTTCAATCGTCTTCGACTCTTCTACTTCTCAACGTCGATTGATTATATGAAATGAGATGAACTCGGCCTTTTCAAATAACCCACGTATATTTAGATTTTCAAATCATTTTACCACATGGTTGGACTATTCAACATTCACATTTCAGTTGTTTAGTTATAATTTTCATGTTAAATACACTCAACCATCACATATCCAGCAAACACAACAAAATAGGTTTATTTCCACTCTATATAATCTATAATATTTTATAACGATATATCGCCACTTTTATTTATTTAAAACGACCATATTTAATTTAACGACGATTCAGGTGGCGCCGTTGTTTTTCCCTAAATTTGTTTTACACATATCTGAAAGTTTAACCGTTGGATCTTCACAAATTTTATATTATTAGAAAGATCATTTCACAACGAATCCAACGGTTCCAGTTTTGGGAAAATCCGACGGTCGGATCTTCCATACTAGCCATTTGAAGTTACGATTTCAATTTACGAACTGCAGTGTCGTTATTCGATTTAATTTAATTATATATATATAATCGTTTCTGGCGCTGTTTTTCACTAAATTTGAATTAAACATTCCAGACAATCCAACCGTCGGATCTCTTCAAAGTTGGTGTCGTTGGAAAGATATTTCCAAGGCGAACCCAACGGTTGCAGTTTCGGGAAAATCCAATGGTCGGATTTCCCGCACTAGTCGTTTGAAATCACGGTTTCAAAACACGAACTGCACGGCCACGCTTCGTTTTAATTTTATTTATATTTATATATTTATATAAATATAGTTCATTCAAAAATTCCTATATCGTTTTCACTTCAAATATTTCACTAACGCCTTTAAATTTTGGAAAATTTCGCCATAACCTCCTTTGTACGGGAGGGGCTGGGAAAATCCCCAAATAGCACACGGGCGTCTCATGTCAAAAAGAAGAAGAAAAAGCCAAGCGACTAGCTAACAGGTTCAAAAAATCATCACCCAAACAAAACAGTAAACGTGTACCTATTTGTCGGGCACAAAATTTTATTCCTCTTATCTTGCCTCTTTGCTATAACCTGTTTAATAAATATGCATGTACATATATGCAATTTTTATCACTTATCAATTTCCATTCAACTTCATATTTGATTCACTTTGGTTTAAAAACACCATTCAATCTAATGTTGCATGCATAGGAAAAAATCATATCATTAGCTAATTAATGAATATTTCAACTCATGCATATTTATTTGAACAAGTGGCTATTTTTAACACTTCACATTTCAAAGATGATAATTTTGGCGAACTATAATATATTTCAACACATGACTATTTTATTTAGTTTCTATGCATGTTAAAAATAATATTTCTTTCACAAATATTTATTTCAACGCTCGCATATCTTTAGCATATCACTTATATGATAAAAATGATATTTTTATCATTTAAAATATTTATTCAACCAATGAATGTTTTCAACACTTCATAGTTTCAATAAAAATGTAATTTTTATTGTTTAATCTTTTTATTCAACACATGAACTTTTCCAACACACACACTTCTCAACACATGAGCTTTTCCATACATGGATATTTTATATATGTTGTTCATATTAGAAAGATGAAATTTTTATTGTTGAAACTATTTATATATAAGGCGGATATTTTACTTACTTCATAAATATTATAAAAATGTGATTTTTATTGTTTAAACACTTCATCCACTCACACATGAATTTAATTTTCACACATCACTTCTCAACACATGAGCATTTCCACACATGGATATTGTTTCAACACATGACTTTAATTTCAACGCATGAAGATAATTTCAACATATGAAAATAATTCTAACACATGAATATTATTCAAAATTTCGGCAGCATAACGGCAGGGTAGTTAAAACTGGCACCGTCCCTAGTACGGCTCCTCGCTCTACCTTAAAACCTCGCGGTTTTTGACAATGGGGATTCATGCATCTAATTTGCACATAGGCGGCATGTTTTGTTTTTATTTCCACAATTATTTCCAATCCATTTCAATCACCAATGGGTATTTTTCAACCACAACCAAACAATATCAACCACAAACAATTATTCAACCATTCGCATTTTTCATCCAATATTTCACACCAATTCACAACTATATATATCATCCATGGTTTGTGGACGAGGGGAGTGTGTGTGTATATATATATATATATATATATAATTAAATAATTGCTATATTTCACTTGCATTTCAACACATATATCAATTATTCTATGCATGTATAACTCATACTTCGCTTATATAGCTTACACAATGCATGTACATGAAGTATACAACACGTGTGTAATTTATATTTCGCTTATATAATTTATACACGACATTTTCCATTCAACTTCATTTAATTTAGATTTCTCGCATTGGTTTTCGGAGTGCTAAAAATCGTAGATGACTCAGAAAAATCCGCGGTCTCTTCTATGTGGTAGAGAGCTTCCTTGCGGTCCCGATGTTTCCTGTTTCATCGAATTTCGTCAACACACCATAAAGATATGATTTTTCAAAGTGCAAACATCAAAAAGAACTCACCTTTCACGATGGTTCAAAACTAGGGTTGCGGTTTTCGCGAAAACCGAGGCACGAGGGGATGATCGGAGTTGCTGACGTGGAAGAGGGAGGAGAGGGGAGTCGATTGGTGGCGGTTTGGGGTGGTTCGGTGGTCTTTGGCGATCGGGGCGGCGCTGGGAAGTCGGCGACTTCCTGGGCTCGATTCAGGCGATACGGTGGTCGAGGGGGTGTGAGGGTTGGTCGGATTTGAAGAGGAGGAGGAGGCGCGTCGACGGGGGTAGGTGGCGATAGGGGGCTGAGGCGGCGGCGATTTGAAGGGGAAGGTTGGAGCTCGCGTCGCGGTTGATAACGAAGGAAGCTTTTTTTTTTAATTTATGAAAGAAATTTTCTGATTCGCCGATATATATATTATTCAGAAAATTAGGGTTTTCCCATTAGAACCCCAATTCAAACCCAATGACTGTCACCCCTAGCTAAATACCCCCATCCCGGACACAATGGGATATGTTTTGTTGGCCAATTCGATCGTTACAGTCGGTTATTTTTCAAACTAAAGTATAAAACATTTAATTTGAACTTTGAACGTAATTTCAATTTTCCAGGGCCACAAACTGATTTGAAAAATTCCAGAAAAATAAATCTAGCTATATTTTGACGCTATGGTCCCAACAAAACTAGTTTCGTCGAATTTTGAGATCGTTTGAAAAATGGCCATTTTCTGATCGATCCAATTTAACAGAAATTGACCAAACACATTTTCTTTTTCCACACTCACATACTAGCTTCAATAATTATGAAATTTGAAACCTAGCAATAGTTTGACATCCCAGACCCAACAAAAGTGGTTTCGTCGAATTCCGAGGTAGTTTGCAAAATATCAATATTCCATGGCTATATATTATGTATAACGACCTTTCTGAAAATTCTACCGGCCATAACTTTTGATTCCCATTATGAAACTTCGATTTTTCAGATTCGTTAGAAAGGTATTGATAAAAAGATTTAAATATTTTTGGTTTCGCTAAAATCCATTATATTTTCCACCCTGCACAATCAGTCAAAATTTGAATTCAAATTTTCAAACTGACTCACTATTTCTATTTCACCATTTTATTGAAATATTCTATTTCAATTGTTCAAATTCCTTTAAATTAACCAATTTAAAATTTTTAAATTGGCTCGTATTTTCTGGGTTGTTATAGCGTGACTGGATGTGACAACCCGGAAAATTAGAACCAAATTAAAATTTTTATTTTGGCCATTTTAATGAATTTTAAATATTTAAAATGATTTATTTTAAATAATAACGACGAGAAATTATTTTGAATAGAATTAGAATGTATACATTTATTTAAATCGACGTTAGAATATAAATTTTTATTTCAGTTATAAAATAAATTGGAAATGGCGCAGTAGTTTGAAAATTCGATCAAAGAATGTACAAGATTCAAAATAAACCAGATTTCAGTGAAACCAAAAATATTAGAATCTATTTGAATATATCTTTCTAACGAATTGGAAACAATGGAATTTCATAGCGGGAATCAAAAGTTATGGCCAGTTGAATATTCAGAATAGTCGCTATGCAATAAATATAGCCCTTGAAAATAGCCATTTTGCAATCGACCTCCGTTTTCGATGAAACCAGTTTTGTTGGATCCGGAATGTCAAATTATTGCAAGATTCCAATTTTCATAATTTTTTAAATTAATATGTGAGCGTGGCAGAAGAAAACGTGTTTTCATAGTTTTAGTCAATTTGGATCGACCAGAAAATGAACATTTTTCAAACGGTCTCCAAATTTAACGAAATTTGTTTTTTTAGGACCGTTATCATCAACTTAATTTTTTGGAATTTTTGGAGTCAGTATGTGGCCCCGGTAAATTAAAATGTATGTTTAAATTCAATTTATATTGATTTATATTTTAATTTTGATGAAAACTAGTCGAAATGATGGAATTGGCATACGAAACATATTTCATTTTGTTCGGAATGGAGGTATTTAGCTAGGGCAACAGTTGTTGGGTTTGATTTGGAATTCGTATGAATTGGTGGGTATTTTCCAAATTAAAAGAATTAAATAATAAAATATATATTCATGGCCAATCAGAGTTCTTCATCACAACTCCACAAAACCAGATAGCTCCAGTTCGAACGGCGGAAACCGTCTCTTCACTTCTCTCCTCGATTTCTCCTCATCCGCTCCACGAAACCCAACGCTCCTTTGGAAGTTTTTGTAGTACTCCACAAGAGCTTCCAATCCATACCAGTTTTACACCCATAGTTTTGCCTTTGAGGAGAATCGACGCTAGGAAGTTCTGATGTTCAACCCACCACTGAGCACAGTAGGCGCCGTCGAACTGAGCCACCCTACCCTCGATAGTTGTGCCATTCCGAACACTTCCAAATGGTGTTGGCCAATGGTCTCCTAGTGCTACAGATTTGGAGATAATCACAAACCTAGTTTCGAACACCACTGAGAGGTAACGGCCTTGTTTTAATTTAAATGGTTTTAACACTATAAAGGGTTGCAAAATTGATTTATGGAATAAAAATCATATCTTTTTGCTATGTGATCGTAATCCAGTGAAACAAGAAACATCGGGGCCGTGACGACGTCTTCTACATTCTAGAAGAGACCAGAGAATTTTTAGAGCTCGCTACAATTTTAGACGAAGCCAAAAGCAAAGTGAGTACTTCTCACTTTAATTTAATTTCTAGTTAAAAATATTTACTAGGATGCAGACGGTGCTTAGCAGCACCCGACACCGTCGTCCATAGACCATGAACGATTTGTTTGATTATGTTGTGTTGTGAAGTTTGTTTGTGATTTTGATGTGAAATGGATAATAAAAAATTCATTTGTGAAATAAAAATTTTTATCGTTAAAAATATAATTTTTAATGTGTATATGAATAAAATAAATATTCATTTACAAACTGGACGGTTTGTCTATGTACACTTATTTATCTGATATTAATCGCGAGGATAAATTTTACAGATCGCCCGACTGCACAAATAATAAACAGTATTCGTTGTTTGAAAACCCCATACAGTTATTGGGATAATATCTGAAATACGCTGATCCCAATAATTAGTGGTATGTCAATCAACGGGTTGACAGACTGTATAAGCGTTATTTATTTATTTTAATGCTTATACAGTTGCAGAATGCACCCTAGATGTTGTATGAATTTTTAATGATTGTTTATCATTATTGTCGTATACATGTGATGTTGAAATCCATATAAATAAAATTATATGGTAATTGATGAGTCTAATTCCAGTTCAGAATTAATGCATATTTTAAAATAATATTCAGTGAATATTGAAATGTGAAGCCGTGTTAAATAGTTAAACGCCATTTTAACACGAATGGGAATTTTGTCAATTTTATTCATTTTAAAATGAATATCGAAAAGTGATTTCAAAATCTGATGTTTTGAAAATATTATCATTTTAATATTGAAATGATATAGAAAATTCAATTTTGATTTGAATTTGAAAATAGAATTGAAATCATTTTCAAATGAATTTAAAATGAATTGAAATTGATTTAAATTGAATTTGATTTTAAATACATTTAAAACGAATTGAAATTGAATTGAAATGAATTTATAAACGAATTTATAACGGAATATTCAATTTTGATTTGAAATTGAAATGGAAGTGAAAATCGTTTTTAAAACGAATTTAAAACGATTTATAAAATTCATTTTAAATGGAAATCGACGAAATATATAATATATATATTATATATATTATAATGGCCTTAATAGAACGCGCCGCGCAGCGAAAGTTCGCGAATTTCGACCATTAACTTCAAATGGTCGTTACGGAAGATCTGACCATCGGATTCTCCTAAAACCGGAACCGTTGGGTTAGTATCAAAAATGGCATTCCAATGAATATAAGAGATTTGAAATCTAATAGATAGATTTGGAGATATGTCCAAATCAATTTCCGAAAAGGTCGCTATGGATGCAGTTCGGTGGCCGTTATTGGAAACCGACTGTACGGACGATAATAAAATTATTAAATATATGGAAAAATTATGTAAAATAATAATAAATGATTTGGAAAGATTTCAGATGAAAATTTCCAGTTTTGAAAAGATAAAAATATATTTTTATCGAAATGAACTAGTTATTAACTAGAATAATAATTTATTTATTTTTAAAATAAATAAATTGGATTAAAAAATGGTTTTAAAATAACCAGAATTTTCCAATGTATGAATTGGAATAGATTTGAATTGAAATTATCTTCGGAATATTTCGATGTTGGATTCCGTGGTTATACGGACATTGTGGAGGAATTTTGAAGATATATATATCCTTATTCCAATACGATATTTGTTGATTTCAGAATTTGAAATTGAATATAAGCCGATTTATTTTCTATTCAGAGCCTTATATTTAATACCAAATGGGGTTTTGGGTTTCTGGTGAATGGTATCTTCATTAACACTGTTCTTAAACCCAATTGAGAGAAGATTAAATCTTTTTATTAATATTTAATGAGTTTTACCAATTAATTAATATTCAATTGGAATTGAATTAAAATTTGTTTTTGGGTTTATCGTGAATGGTATCTTTAAAAATACTGTTCTTAAACCTAATGGAGTTAAGAAAATTAGAAACTAACTGGAGATTAGCTAAGTTGAATGGTTTCCTGGGTATTGATCTGATGTTGGTTTTGGCCTTCGGGATTAATACTTAGGGAATTGTTCTCTTACTAATTTATGGTTAGATACTGATGGAATGGAATGTGATTTTTGGTTTATCGTGAACCGTGTTTTAAATGGCATTGGTTCTTTAACCCAGTTAAAGATAAGATTAATTTCTTAGCTTTGAATAATCATTAATATTGATTTTTGGGAAGATTAGAACTAAATGCCGTTTTAATGAATCTTTAATTAGATTGAAAAGTGAATGTATTAATTAAAATTATCAATTCAAAAAAATGATCGAAAATGGAGTACCACTAGTTTTACTCCAGGCGATAGCTAAATCTTTAATTAGATTTGAACGTGAAATGGTAATTAATATTTACCGATAACACTGTGGTGTTAGATATGACGTATCACCAGTTTTGCTCCAGGGGATGAATACGTTGGGATTGGGAAATAAATTAAATGATTACTTCCATGTAGTTCGCTAATCCCGACTAGTTTGGAAAACCCTAATATGGTTTGATATCCAAAGGAAGATTAAAGAAAAATTTTAAAAGAATTTATCTTTGATAAAATTAATAGGAACCTATTCTCTAGTGATGAGAATATTTGAATAAAAGAATATTCCGGATTGGAATGAGGCGTATGATGTGTTGTTATAACACTTAATTGCAAGATTGGTGGGTTATTTGGAAAGGCCATGTTTATACACATTCTGAATAACTGATTCGACGATAAGTCGAAGAGATTGAAGATCGTGCAAGACCGACGATCTTCACATTGAATGGACGGGTTGCTACTGTTTTTTATGATGGGAGTAGCTACCTTGAAGGGGCTACAGAGATAGCCGTCCGGACGTACTTGTTGATTGTACAGATATGTGAGCGCCCCTCTCCTATATTGGACATACGGGACGAGGAATAAGGTGCCTTCGGTTTTGTTCATACCTAGAACGGACTTGTAAATGGATGGTGTGTCTGACATTGGATTTTATTCCTTGCTAATTGATCTCTATTAAATATACATCTGCCTGGTGAAGGGGGATTTATTCCCTTACTTCACCCTTCTCTGAGACGTACGGGATCAGAGGTTGTATATCAACAGACATCAGTCGCATGGTGTAAATTGCCTGTGTGGCATGCCTAAGTGGCAAATGATCAAGGCTTCTATTGAAAAGCAGAGTCTTATGGTTGATGATCAAAGCACAGCTTTAATATAGCACGACTCTGTGTAGCATTAATTCGCAAGCCTCACACAATGGTATGGTGGTAAACTGATGGTTAGATCAGTATGCTTTTGAGATAAGGATAGACACCTTAGTGGTGTCATGGATTCGGTCGACCAAGCTGACGGATAGGGCACACCCCCCGATTCCCTGATGGATAGAGTTATTAGTGTTTTCACATGCCTGCGACGTAAGCCGCGGTAACTTGTTTTCCTGGATAGTGCGGATGTGCATTACGACGTTTTTGCATGCCTGCGACGTAAGCCATTGGGAATTGTACTAAGCGATAGATCTTTCGAATCAGTAATCACCATAATGGAAATCCAATTTCCAAATGCATGACATTTCGGTTTTGATTGTAGAGCCTAATATTGGCGACATGATATATGGTACCCATACTGTCTATGATTGATACATTTATATTTGAAGTTGATTTCTTAACTTATAGTAGTAATAAAAGATTTGTTTTAAAACGTACCAAGCATATTTAGCTATTACAAGGTAAAACTCTTTCCTCCGGCTTGCGTTGCATTGTGTGATGGGACCTGAGTCTTATAATAGCTTCATTTTTTTATTTAGCATTACGCTGTTTGTTTTAGGCGCTGGTATTCTTGGGGGTAAACCCGTTCCGTTTTATACGGCGTAGTCCCTTGATTTACCTCATTTTAAAGTAAAGTTTTAAATAACTGTTTTAGTTCTCACACCACTCCAATGACTGACCTGGAGTTTATTGTTTTAACCTAAACTCTGAGTGCCCATATTTTCCACACGGGCAACTAGTAGTTTTGGTTTTGCAGATTTATATTCACAGGATCCTGGTTTATAGCTGGAATGATATTCAAAAAGCTCTGTATCCATATATTCTTTTCAGTCGTGTTTTGTATTATTTTCCGCTGCATTGTAATTTGTAAAAACTATGATATTTCCTATTGTGTAATATTTATTCATTTATACGCCGTTATATTCCTGTACTCTGATGTAATTGTTGTAGTAAACAATGAAATGTTCTTCTGTTTGTGTTTCGATTTGTCTTGTTCTCGAAGCAATCCGGGCTTTTCTTTACTGGGAAGTTTGGGTCGCCACATTTGGTATCAGAGCTTTGGTTTATAGAGCTCGAGAACATGACATATTAGAACCTAACGAAAGAATTTATCAGAGATTGGATTAGTAATATCCAATGAGAATGACTCGTTAGAGATGGGATCAGTAGTATCCTAGAACGAGCATGAAGAGTGTTATTTTTAAAATAAAGATGAAAACAAATTTTGTTTTGAAAATTTATAACTTATTATTCGTATTTGAATATTTATTTTATATTGAATTTGGGCAGTCGAGTATATGAAGATTTTGAATATACGCATGATTAACATGTATTCGAAGCCTCAAATATACTGGGTAGATATAGAATCACACTCTAGTCGCCCGAGGATGATTCTGACGATGAGGCCTCATCATTAGAGTCTATGTTCGAGTTTCGAAAGTGAATATCTATATAATTTCCAATCGACTTGTGTGAGAACCAAACTTAGCTAGAATTTACTGTTTGTGACTTGACATTGAAATATGATTTTTGAGTATATAAAAATTGTATATATTTGAAATTTAATCAACAAATTGATTGTTGGCTATGATGTTTGATTATTGACTCAACTAATGAAAATACTGGAATAAAAAATAAAGTAAAATCAAGATATTTGTTAAGTGAAAAATAATGCAAAATCTTTTGATAAAATCATAAAATTTATATAGGATATGGACGACTATGGCTTATCTCATACTGAATTCTAGATGACTCCGAAACAAGCAAGGAGAGCTCACCAGAAAACAGAAAGAGAGTTGAACATAGGAACACACAAGTTTATTGTCATAAATGCATAAAAGAAGGCCATTATGCAATTGTGTATCCTGAGAAAATGAAGAAGAAAGAGAAACAGATAAGACCGGACATAGCCTGTTTCAAATGCAAAGAGACGGGCCATTTTATGCATAAGTGTCCAAACGTAAAGAAAAACCCCCAAAAATCTAGGAAAGGAAAAGAAATGCTTCCGATGCAAAGAAGTAGGGCATCTAGCCCGAGATTGCCCGTTAAAGAAGGGTGACAAGAAATCCAAAGGAAAAGAGGTATCTACTTTGGAAATTATGTAAGAAGGAGGCACGACTTCCTAGAAAGTTGGGTTTTAATGTAATGAACTAGTATTTTGGATATATGTATGATGCTTGTACGAATGTATGGACGTTTTTTGTTTTAAAATTGTATCGGTATTGTATGATATCACTAATGTAAGAAAAATATCGAACTAAGTCAAATCTAGCACTAAATATTAAACTGTTTTGAAATTTGATTGAAATTGCATGCATATACATGTCTATACATTAAACAGGTCATAGCAAGGAGGCTAGAGAAGAGGAATAAAATTGTATACCCGACAAATAGGTACATGTTTACTAATTTATTGGGTTCGGATGATTTTATGAGCTGATTGGCTAGCTGCTTGGACTTTTCTTTTTGAGATGAGAGGGCCTATATGGTGGTTTGGGGATTTTCCCGATGCTCCCCGTACAAAGGAGGTTATGGTGAAATTTTTTAAAAATTTATGGTGTTAGCCAAATTTTTGAAGAATTAGAAAATTATTAGTAACTGAAAAGTTGAAGAATGAACGCCAAAATGAATGTTGAGTTGGTTAATTAAACAACTTTCAACACTTTTCCTTTTCGAGGATGAAAATATTTTAAGTAGGGGAGATTGTAACAACCTGGAAAATCAGAACCAAATAAAAAAAATTTATTTTGGCAATTTTAACGAATTTTGAATATTTAAAATGATTTATTTTAAATAATAACAATGAGAAATTTATTTTGAATAGAATTAGAATGTATATATTTATTTGAATTGACGATAGAATATAAATATTTATTTTAATTATAAAATAAATTGGAAATGGCGCGGTAGTTTGAAAATTCGATTTCATACTTCAAATGAATGTACAGGATTCAAAATAAACTGGATTTTTGCGAAACCAAAAATATAAGAATCTATTTGAAAACATATTTCTAACAAATCAGAAAAATTGAAATTTCATAGCTGGAATCAAAAGTTATGGCCAGTTGAATATTCAGAATAGTCGCTATGGAATAAATATAGCCCTTGAGAATAGCCATTTTGGAAACGACCTCCGTTTCTGACAAAACCACTTTTGTTGGATCCGGAATGTCAAATTATTGTTAGATTCCAATTTTCATAATTTTTGAAATTAATATGCGAGCGTGGTAGAAGAAAACGTGTTTTGACAGTTTTAGTCAATTTGGATCGACCAGAAAATGGCCATTTTTCAAATGGTCTCCAAATTCAACAAAATTAGTTTTGTTAGGACCGTATCATCAAAACATAGCCAGATTTATTTTTCTGGAATTTTTGGAGTCGTATGTGGCCCCGGTAAATTAAAATGTACGTTTAAATTCAATTTATATTGATTTATATTTTTATTTTGATGAAAACTAGTCGAAACGATGGAATTGGCATACGAAAATTATTCCATTGTGTTTGGAATGGGGGTATTTAGCTAGTGGCAACAGTCGTTGGGTTTGATTTGGAGTTCGTATGGATTGGTGGGTATTTTTCGAGTTAAAAGAGTTAAATAATAAAATATATATTCATGGCCAATCAGAATTCTCCATCACAACTCCACAAAAACCGATAGCTCTAGTTCGAATGTGGAAACCATCTCTTCATTTCTCTCCATGATTTCTTCCAATCCGCTCCGTGAAACCAACGCTCCTTTGAAAGTTTTTATAGTACTCCTCAAGAGCTTCCAATCCATACCAGTTTTACACCCCGTCGTTTTGCCTTTGAGGAGAATCGACGTCAGGAAGTTCTGACGTTCAACCCACCGCCGAACACAGTAGGCGCCGTCGAATTGAGCCACCCCACCCTCGATAGCTGCGCCATTCCGAGCTCTTCCAAGTGGCGTTGGCCGATCGTCTCCTGGTGCTATGGATTTGGAGATAATCGCAGACCTAGTTTCAAACACCGTTGAGAGGTAAGGGTCTTGTTTTAATTTAAATGGTTTCAAGACTATAAAGCGTTGCAAAATTGATTTATGGAATAAAAATCATATCTTTTTGCTGTGTGATCGAAATCCAGTGAAACAAGAAACACCGGGACCGTGACGACGTCTTCTACATTCTAAAAGAGACGGGAGAATTTTTAGAGCTCGCTACAATTTTAGACAAAGCCAAATGCTAAGTGAGAACTTCTCACTTTAATTTAATTTCTAGTTAAAAATATATACTAGGATGCAGACGGTGCTTAGCAGCACCCGACACCGTCGTCCACAGACCATGGACGATTTGTTTGATTATGTTGTGTTGCGAAGTTTGTTTGTGATTTTGATGTGAAATGGATAATAAAACATTCATGTGTGAAAAAAAATATTTTATCATTAAAAATATATTTTTTAATGTGTATATAAATAAAATAAATATCATGAAATAAAATAAATATTCATTTACAAACTGGATGGTTTGTCTATGTACACTTATTTATGTGATATTGATTGGGAGGATAAATTTTACACATCGCCCAACTGCACAAATAATAAACAGTATTTGTTGTTTGAAAACCCCACACGGGTATTTGGATAATATCTGACATACACTGATCCCAATAATCAGTGCTATGTCAATCGATGGGTTGACAGACTGTATAAGCGTTATTTATTTATTTTAATGCTTATACAGTTGTAGAATGCACTCTAGATGTTGTTTGAATTTTTAGTGATTGTTTATAATTATTGTGGTGTACATGTGATGTTGAAATCCATAATAATAAAATTATATGGTAATTGATGAGTCTGATTCCAGTTCAGAATTAACAAATATTTTGAAATAATATTCGGTGAATATTGAAATGTGAAGCTGTGTTAAGTAGTTAAACGCCATTTTAACACGAACGGGATTTTTGTCAATTTTATTCATTTTAAAATGTATATCGAAAAATGATTTCAAAATCTGATGTTTTGAAAATATTATCATTTTAATATTGAAATGATATAGATTATTCAATATTGATTCGAATTTGAAAATATAATTGAAATCGTTTTTAAATGAATTTAAAACAAGTTGAAATGGAATTGAAATCGACTTAAACTGAAATCGATTTGAAATGAATTTAAAACGAATTGAAATCGATTTGAAATGAATTTATAAATGAATTTATAATGGAATATTCAATTTTGATTTGAAATTGAAATGGAAGTGGAAATCCTTTTTAAAACGATTTATAAAATTTGTTTTAAACGGAAATCGATGATATATATATATATATATATATATATATATTATAATGGCCTAAATAGAATGCCTGCGCAGCGGCAGTTCGCGAATTTCGACCATTAACTTCCAATGGATGTTACGGGAGATCCGACCGTCGGATTCTCCTAAAACCAGAACCGTTGGGTTCATATCGAAAAGAGCTCTCCAATAAATATAAGAGATTTGAAATCTAAATGTTAGATTTGGAGATATGTCCAAATCAATTTCAGAAAAGGTCGTTATGGATGCAGTTCGGTGGCTGTTATTGGAAACCGACAGTACAGGCGATAATAAAATTATTAAAAATATGGAAAAATTATGTAAAATCATAATAAATGATTTGGAAAGATTTTTGATGAAAAATTCTAGTTTTGAAAAGATAAAAATATATTTCTATCGAAATGAACTAGTTATAAACTAGAATAATAATTTATTTATTTTTAAAATAAATAAATTGGATTAGAAAATGGTTTTAAAATGGCTAGAATTTTCCAATGTATGAATTGGAATGGATTTGAATTGAAATTATCTTTGGAATATTTCGATATTGGATTCCGTGATTATACGGACGTTGTGGAGGAATTTGGAAGACATATTGTTGGCTAGCTTTCTGACCAAGCCACCCAGGTTCATTCACAAGAAGAAATTATGAAACTACGTTCCCTAAGAGCATGAAGGATCGGATCGCCCCTCATTGGATCGCACCATCGGATCGCCCCTCATTGGATCGCCCCCACTTCATCAGCGAAATGACACCTCTATGCGATTCGATCCGTACATGCATTATTGCCCAGTATAGACCGATCCGATCCCCTGATACACGGCGAAGCCTCTGACCCGTTCAAACATGAGCTAGTCTTCAGAGATCCGAGACACACGGATCCAGCGACACGTGTCCCTAACCGTCATTTTTACTGATTCTCCCCATTTACTCGATCCGATTTTCAAGGGGATCGTGGCACCTGTCCACAACGGCTAATTTGACTATTTCTTCCACAGCAGCGATGCGATCCGATGTTCTCGGAATTCGTGCCACGTGTTACCACGATCCGCCTGACAAAATCAGTTATAAATAGCCCGGAGTTTGGCATTTTTGAGGATCTTTTTGGCAATATTAAGGACTTATTCCGCCATTATTGTCATACTACCATTTCTTATCAGTTTTATTGCTAGAATACTGAGAGAAATCACAATTGTAAAAGTGAGCTAGAGAGAAATCATTGATTGTACCAGCATTCGAAGTATAATCAATAACATATAAAGTGGACGTAGGTTCATTAACGCCGAACCACTATAAATTATGTGTGTTATTTTCTTTTTCTTCATTCTTCAGTTAAAACTCTATAAGATTCAGAACGATTTGGGTGTTAGGTCCAAATTTTGATATAACATTTTGGTGCTTTCACTGAGAACACAGTCCTAAAGCTTCACTATTCAGTTCTTTGAAGATTCCAGCGACTCGGATATCATGGCTGGAAAGAGATCTAAGGAAGTACGAGTTTCACGAACCAATGAAACCACGAATGAAGTAGTCGAAGAAAGTGTGCACGAGCTAGGCAATGAGGATACTCTAGATCGCGGAGCGCAGGGGGCGAACCGATCCGATGAAGACGCCACGCTCCGAGTTGACGAAAACGAGGCGATCCGGACTGCTGAAGGGGTTGTTACTCGATCCCGAGGTAACGCCTCGAATCCTCCGCATACCGTGGCCACGAACCGATCCCAAGGGGGCGCTGCGAGCCACCATCCTCGATCCACAACGATCTGAATTGATGATCGGATTACAACACGACCTGGAAAGGAGCCCATGGCTCGCTCCTACCGTCCTGGCCCCTCCGCTCGACCTGGCTCAAGTTCTTTGCGCATAAGAGAAAGTGATGATGATCAATATGACCCTGCTGCTCCCGTTACTGAGGGGGATCTCTCTCGCTTTTCCGAAATGTGGGAGAGACTGTTTGATGAATTGGCTGCCCAAAGGCAGGAAAGCTCCGTTCTGCGACAAAATTTAAACGCTATGGATAGAAGGCTTAATGACCTCGTAAGGCAAAGGACGCCGCCAGCTCGTCCTCTCACTCCAGGATATTCTTCTTCGTCAGAGGAATCGCCGAGACCTCCACGACGACCATATGAGAGAGCCGAAAACATAGAGCAGCTTCGGTTTGGGACCCTGCCGTCACGAGAAGAAGAGGCATTGGGTGCAGGGCCCTCAAACCGTAATGTGAACGATCACGCCGCAACTCCTAGAGCTCGAGGTGTGGACAGTCCTGTACAGAACAGACTACCTCAGCCCCGTCGCCGCGCACATTCTCATGGTAACAGGGGGCAACGAAGCCCAATCCAAGCCCCGGATTTTGTGACTGCTCCCAGAAGAGAGATTAGAGAACCCCGCCGAGCAAGAAGCACTGACCCTGAACCTCCGTTGACTAGTGCAAATGTTACAGCCATGATTCATTAAATTCTGGTAGATAGTCGTGGACAACGGAATGAAGATTGGGGAATTGACCGCAGTCACACCCCTTTCACTGATGATATTTTGGATGCGACTTTCCCGAGGCGTTTCAACATGCCACAGATGAACCGATACGCGGGTAGGTCTGATCCCGTCCAGCAGCTGATGAGATATTCTTGGTCAATGACCGCTGCCGCAACTTCTGACGCTGTCAAATGCAAAGCATTTCCCATATTCTTGGAGGATGTAGCATTATTATGGTTTACTCGCTTACCAGCAAGATCGATTTCTAGCTTCAGGGAGTTGAGTGAAAAGTTCTTAGAACAATTCCGCATCTATGCACAAAAGACAAAGAGTGTGATTGACTTGTTCCTTGTCAAGCAGCGACCAGGCGAGAGCTTGAGGGTGTACCTAGACCGTTTCAATTTGGCCTCTACTGAAGTTAAAGATCCCCATGAGCCAACCGTTGTCGCAGCTCTGATTGATGGAGTAGATAAAGACACTGAATTTGGGATATACCTGGCAGGCAAGCCACCCCATACTAGAGAATTATTCTACGAAAAAGCTAATGTACACTTACGCCGGGAAGAAGTATATGCTAACCGAAAGGCAAAAATGGCCGATAAGGAGGAAATCCAGAGCAATGTCGCCATTAAGCAGACAGGAGACAACTCGGGAAAGGTTGAAGTTAATGTTGGAAATCGGAATCAGGGTGGTCGTCAGTCAGGAAACAATGACAATAATAGTAATGGCAACAACCGGAAGAGGAACCGAGGGAATGACTCCCAGAGAAGGACTCGTCCCAGGGCCTTTGAGAGTTATACGCCAATAAATGATACTCTGGAAAATATCTTCATGGATTCGTACGACGTCCTCCAGAATAAGAGGCCACCTCCCAGAGAGTCGACGGAGAAAGAACGTGAAACGGGGAAGTTTTGTCTCTTTCATTAGATTCATGGCCATTCGACAAATGAATGCCGTCACCTAAGAGATGTAGTCGAAAGGCTTCTTTGAGAAGGAAAATCAGATGAATACAGAGTAACGCCCAGGGATAGGGGACAAGCAGTACAGGCCCCAAATCAGAACCAGAATCAACTTGCTGCCAGGTCAACTGCCCAGCAAAAGGGAAAGAATATCGTTATCAATACCGTAATTCGGAGGACTTTATCTCGCCGGGCATAGTTCCAAGGCATTGGATCAATATGTCAATGCAGCCAAGCAACACCTCGAGGTAGGGGAGTGCAGCAACCCCGAGGACAATATCCCGGTAAAGCAACAAAAGATGATGACCGACGATGTCGTTTTCCGGGAACGAGAAAGCATTGGAGTCCATGCTTCCACTGAAGTTCCATTTGTAATCACAGTACCTATCGAACCAGCCACTGTTCATAAGGTTTTAGTGGACAACAGGAGTTCCGTCAACATTCATTTCAAAAGTACATTCGACCAGATGAACCTCGAAATAAAAGAATTGAAGCCCTGTCAAGGATGGATCCGTGGATTTAACGGAGCATCCACCGCTCCAACGGGTTATGTAGAGTTACCGGTTACGCTTGGGGAAGGAGAACGCCAGAGAGTGAGAATCCTTCCCTTCGTGGTTTTGGATGTTGAATCACCCTACAATGCCTTCTTGGGCCGACCGGCCCTCGCAAAGTTTAGAGCCTGTATAGCGCCCTGGTGCTTATTATTGAAATTCCCCACAGAAGCTGGCATTGGTATTGTCAGAGGAGATCAGGTTGCCGCACGAGCATGTTATGTTGCCGAACTAAAGTTACTTCGCAATGGAGGGGACATAGAAACCAAGGGCGCTTCTCCCCCTACAAGGGCGGAGACCTTATAGCAACTAAAGAGGATAACCGTTGGAGAGTCGCCCAGAGAGTTGCCCGAGGATATAGATCCCAGAGAGGACCAAGAACCTGGGGGCAGAATGGCGACACCCAACGAGACGACTGTGGATGTACCGATCGATGATAGTGACCCAGAGAAGGTCCTTAAGATTGGATCCCAGTTAAATCCGAATCTCGCTAAAGAACTGACGGATTTCTTTAAAAATAACTTGGATGTATTTGCTTGGACCCACGCAGACATGTGCGGGATATCCCCATCAATCATGAGCCATTCATTAAACATTAACCCTAAACATCCTCCGGTAAAGCAAAAAAGGCGAATGTTGGGCCCAGAGAGGTCCGCTGCCTTGAAAGAAGAGGTTGGAAAGCTAAAGAGTAATGGGTTTATCAGAGACTCGACCTATCCAGACTGGATTTCAAATCCAGTCCTGGTAAAGAAGGCCAACGTGAAGTGGCGAACGTGTATCGACTTCTCGGATTTGAACAAAGCCTGCCCAAAAGATAGTTTCCCGTTACCCCGGATTGACCAGTTGGTGGACTCGACGGCGGGTCATGAACTTCTCTCATTTATGGATGCTTACTCAGGATATAACCAGATTCCGATGCATGTTCCAGATCAAGAACACACTAGTTTTATCATGGATCTGGGATTATATTGTTATGTAGTGATGCCCTTTGGCTTGAAGAATGCGGGCGCTACATATCAACGTTTAGTCAACAGAATGTTCTATAACCAGATCGGGAAAACAATGGAAGTATACGTCGACGATATGTTGGTTAAGTCCAAGCAATCCTCCCATCACATCACGGACTTGGAAGAAATGTTTGGCATTCTTCGAAAGTACGGATTGAAACTCAACCCAACAAAATGTTCATTCGGTGTCGCCTCCGTAAGATTCTTGGGGTTCATCGTCAGTTCCCGTGGGATTGAGATTAATCCAGACCAGATCGCGGCAATCAGAGACATTCAGCAACCTAGGCAAATTAAGGATGTGCAAAGCCTTGCAGGAAAAGTAGCCGCACTAAGAAGATTTATCTCCAGGGCTACGGATAAGTGCATCCCATTCTTCGAATTAATAAAGCGGGGAAAACGCCACTTCAAATGGATGGCCGACTGCGTAGAAGCATTTCAGAACTTACTAAGGCACCTGGAGAAACCTCCGATATTATCTAAGCCAATGGATCACGAGGACTTATTCGTGTATCTGGCAGTGTCATCCCATGCGATCAGCTCAGCGTTGGTAAGAGAAGAAGATAAGGTCCAAAGACCTGTGTATTACATGAGAAAAAAATTAACGGCAGCAGAGCGTAATTATCAAGGATAGAAAAGTTGGCGTATAGTTTACTGATCGCCTCTAGAAAGCTTCGACATTATTTTCAGGCGCATCCCATTACCGTATACACCGATCATCCACTCAAGCAAGTCCTACAGAGACCAGAGGCGTCTAGAAGATTACTCAAATGGAACGTTGAGTTAAGTCAATTTGATCTGAACTTTCAGCCCAGACGGTCAATTCGGGGGCAAGTGATAGCCGACTTCATAGCAGAGTTTACCGTCCCAGAGGAGGATATAGCAAACGAAGAAGTTGATCCCTCAAAGCTACTTCTCGATCCCAATGCCTGGAGATTATATACTAATGGCGCTAAGAATGACGAAAGATCTGGCGCTAGAATAGTGCTTGAAACTCCCGAGAAGCGATTAATATCCTATGCTATCCGGATGGAGTTTCACGCCACTAACAACGACTCCGAATATAAAGCCCTGATAGCCGGATTAAGGATCGCAAAGGAATTAGAGGTTACAAAGCTGAACATCTTTTGCGACTCCAAGTTAGTTGTGAACCAGGTTACTGGAAAATTCCAAGCTAAAAGTGCGAGATTGATTTTATACATGAAGAAAGTGAAGGAATTGCTGAACGATTTTGATCACTACAACATATCTCACATTCCGCGATCAGAGAATCAGCGGGCGGATAAGTTGGCAAAGATGGTTAGTTCCGACGATCCTGAAGTGACCGGGCTAGCCCGTTGAAGTACTTCGGTCCCCTAGTATAGATCAAATGGAAATCGACCTAATACTAGAGACGGAACCAGAAAGGGAGTCGTGGATGACCCCTCTAAAGAATTTCCCGATGAATGGAGCGCTTCCGACCAAGAAAAGCGAGAGGCGTAAAGTAATTCGTAAAGCCGCCCGATACGTTCTACAAGGCGGAGTTCTTTACAGACAAAGATTTTCGATGCCCCTCCTCCGGTGTATAGCTCACGATGACATCAAGCGTGTGCTGCAGGAGGTTCACGAAGGCGAATGCGGCGATCACACTGGAGGGAAAACTTTGGCAAAAAAGGTGTTGCGGCATGGTTATTTCTGGCCTACCATAAACAAGGATGCGGCAAGATACGCACGACGGTGTGATGCGTGCCAAAGATTTTCAAAAATACCTAGAGCAACTCCTAATCAGTTAAAAACAATGATGAGCCCATGGCCTTTCGCCATGTGGGGAATTGATATCATTGGAAGTCTCCCCATAGCAAGGGGCGGGGCAAAGTTCGCTATTGTGGCCGTGGATTATTTTACTAAGTGGGTCGAGGATGAACCACTAACTACAATCACAACCAAACGAGTGATCAACTTTATCGTTAGAAACATCATCTGTCGATTTGGGATTCCAAAGATTGTGATAGCGGATAACGGAACTCAGTTCGATAGCGCTGAATTCAGAAATTTCTGCCAAAAATACCACATTGAGAATCGATACACCTCTGTGGCGCACCCGCAATCGAACGGACAAGTCGAAGCGGCGAATAAAGTGATTAAGTCCATTCTGAAAAGAAGACTGAAGTGGGCCAGAGCCATGTGGGATGATGAGTTTCCCTTGGCACTATGGGCCTATAGGACAACATATAAATCGACAACAGGACATACCTCCTTCTCCCTTGCTTTTGGAACGGAAGCGGTCATCCCGGTTGAGATAAAGGTACCTTCTCACCAGGTAGCTTATTATGATCCGATGACCAATAATGAATTGCTCCTTGAGTCCCTGGATATGATCGAAGAAAAGAGGGATGAAGAAGACCTGCGTGCCTTGAGATCCAAACAACAGGTCGCTCGATATTACAATAAAAAGGTTCGAGCCCGAACCTGGGAACCCGGAGACTTGGTTCTGAAACGTGTCTTTCCACCACCAACTCATATGGGAGCAAAGTGGGAAGGACCATACTCCATTCTGAGCAAGCTTGATAATGGAACCTTCAAGCTGGCAACCGTAGATGGAAAGGAAATCCCCAAAGTGTGGAATGCCCAACATTTACGGCCATACTTAACATGAAAGTTTCAAACCTATTCTTTTGCTTTGTTGAAAACCATGTATAAGGCACGACTTGCCTAGAATAGTTTTATTCCTTAAAGAAAAAAAATTATAAAGTGGACGTAGGTCATGATTCGACCGAACCACTATAAAAATCTTGTGTGTCATTTACCTTTATTGCACCTTTATTTATCTGCTTGTTTATTTTTATGGAAATCGCTGTGAATAATCCAACGATCCCAGAAGCATATAATCATAAATGCCTTCCATCAGAATGGAATGTAATCGCAAGTCAAAATTTTGAGGATACAATAAAGTAAATTATATCGTTGATAGCGCTGTAACTCTCCAGAGCAGAGAGGGAGCATCACGGACATGAAGCCGATGTCCATAAGTCATGGCGGTGTACCATGATTGGAACCGCCTCGACGGAACTCTAACTCTCCAGAGAGAGAGAGAGAGTATAAAAGCGTCTCCGATTGAGTGCTGAGAAAGAGCTCCTTCCCCGCTGAAGGATCGGGGAGCGAATGAATCGCTGAGCTCGAACTCGAACTCTCCAGAGAGAGAGAGTATAAAAAGCGTCTCCGATTGAGCGCTGAGAAAGAGCTCCTTCCCCGCTGAAGGATCGGGGAGCGAATGAATCGCTGAGCTCGAACTCTAACTCTCCAGAGAGAGAGAGAGTATAAAAAGCATCTCCGATCGAGCGCTGAAAAAGAACTCCCTCCCCGCTGAAGGATCGGGGAGCGGTTGAATTACTGAGCTCGAACTCTGACTCTCCAGAGAGAGAGAGAGTATAAAAAGCGTTTCAGAGTAAGCGTTGAGAGAGAACTCCTTCCCTACTGAAGGAACAAGGACCAACTGAACTATTGAATTTGAACTCTAACCTCGGCAACCGCCAGGAGAGTATAAAGGAGTCTATGGATAAGCGCTGAGAAAGGTGCCAGAAATTTGGTACCACAAGAACAGTTATCTTATGAAATTCTCTAAGTGCCCCATATTCAGAAATAGGGGGCAACCTGCAAATAATACTAATCAATCTTTAATAAGCCCTAGTTAAGCGCCACATTGACGATTGATTGGAGGCCATATGCATATACACATGAACTTTAATACAGTAATGCAGCACGAAAATTTTCCTTCTGTTGTTTGACTGATTTGTAGTTATAATTAGACGGTCTATGACTAAACATGGAAAGTTTATTTGAATACAGGTACACAATGATGCAAAAAGAGATAAACTTTCCTTTATATACTGCAAGCCTACAAAGTGAAAAATAACTTGGAAAACAAAAGTGAGGGCCAGTCTCACAATTACACTTCCTGGCCAGTGGAAAACCTAAAGACAAAATATAAACCAGCAACAGTATCCTATTTACGCTTCGACCTCTTCTCTTGCTTCTGTCTCTCCAGCTTCGCCTTGTCAGCATCAGATTGATCTCACTTCTTCCTCTTCCTTTTGTCTATGAGGGGAACATCCGACTCTTTGGAAGATTCCTCTTCCGCCTCCTTTCTCTTCCTTTTATCAGAAAGGGAAGCCGGGAAATCATCAGGATTCGCAAAATGAAGTTGTCTGCTGATGGATTTGGGCTGGACTTTCAAAATCATCCCAGTTTTAGGATCAAATTCTGCGATAGGGACTACGTCCAAAGGCTCTTGTCCCACCTTCTTCGAAGCCATCTCTTTTTCCTGCCTAGCTTTTCTGCTGGCCAAAGTTTCGTCGTCTTCGTCTTCGGTCTCTTTGGCGCCAATGATATCTTCCTCGTCCTCTACATGGCGCCCATCCATGTCTTTCAGGGCCTCGATAGTTTCAGCATCCTTGGGAACATCAGCACTAGTTGCCAGGATGATTTTCTCTGCTGTTGTATCCTTAGTCTGCTTCAGCATATCAACACCGGCACCTGGCGAGGCAGCCTCCTTCTCTACCTCTTTTTCTTTTTCAATACCCTTGTCGACGGGCTCATCACCTGTATTATGGGGAACACACGTTACTAATTCAATTGGTTGTTCTACCAGACGATGACAATTCACAATTGCTTTGACAAATTGTGGTAAAAAAGGGAGATACCTTCCGCAGATCCTCCTTCTTGGGTAGCTGCAGGAGCTCCAACAACCACAGGAGTTAGACCCAAAGGGGTTAGTGGATCATCAGGATGGTATTCCTCAACTCCGGAGGTTTTGGGCTCCATGGCTGAACTCGAACCTTTGTCAGCTTTCCCTTTACCCTTAGCCAGGGCCCTCTCCTTTTCCATCTCCGCTTGAATCAGACGACGACCCTCTGCCAGGTCCTCGGGCTCGTTATCCCTCAAGATGCTCTTCATCAACTCATCTTCATCAATTTAATCAACTCCCAATCTCTGCCTCTCACCCTCAACAATGGCATCCCATAAATTGGCTAAAGTAACATGGTAATCCGGGATCCACGAAATGTTGCGGGTTTTGAGGACTTGGCCAAGGAAGTCAAAAATCATCTCTTCAAACCCCTCGATATCCTTCTCTCTCTCGAGAAGCTTGTTGTTTGAAGCAGTAGCCATTTCGATGGCACTTTCAACATTCTGTTCGGCGAGAGCTGCCCGTCTCTCCGCATCTGCGACTTGATCATTCAAAGTCAGCTTTTCCGCTTTGGCCAAAGCTAAGCTTTCTTTCAAATTTGCTTTTTCTGCCTCCCAAGCAGCTCTCTCAGCTTCAAAATGGCCTTGTGCTGTTTTCAACTCAATGTTGTCCATTTTGAAATCTTCTACTTCCTTCTTTAAATCCATCTTTTCTTGGCTATTGGAGTCAAGTTCCGAATGAAAGCGCTTCTTGGCATTCTCCAATTCAATCTTATAATTTTCGACATCTCTCCGCGCTAAAGCAAGTTGGGATTGAGCATCTTCCAGGTACTTCTCCATCTTTTTCCTAGCCCTTTCGTTGTTATCAAGTTTCGCCTTAGATCTATGTGCTTCTATTTCAAGCGTTCGAATGACTTCTGAAAGGTTAACTGCATGTTTCTTCATCATCTCATACTGCTTGGCTACATGGCGAATGTGCCCGACAACTTCATTATCCCAATTCCTAGGGACTGGCTCCAAGGCTGGAACAAAAGTCATCCTTTCGAAGAAAATGTCTGGGAATTGTTCCCACAGCTTTTCCAGCCTACCTTGATTCTCGGGACCATGGATGTAATCCTGTGACCCGGGGGCAGCCAACTCTGGCTGGCTGGAAGGAACGATGTCACTCCTCTCCTTTTCAGACTCTTTGACTATATCCTTGCTTTTATCCTTAGGCTCGTGATGTCTTTTTGATGACCTACTGTGAGAAGGTGCACTTTTTGGAGGAGTTAACTCTTTAGGAAGTTGTTTTCCTCCTGCAGGAGCTACCGGATAATTGGGGAGCTTGCCAGATGTCGATTTTGGTGGAGACCGGGGTTGCGAAGAAGTAGGCCTATGAGAAGGGCCGCGAGATCGCTCGGCACTCGGATGGAGACTGGGTGTGCCCTCATGAAGAGAACGATAAGAATAAGATCGTCTGCTGGACATCTTTCCTGCAAAAAAGAAAAGAGCATATTAAAACTTTGAATACTGACGATATAAGAGTGTGGGGTCAGATAGTGTGTGTGATTTGTGCACCCCATATAATTCCCCCTAACAGACCCGGGCCTGAAGACAGGCTCATCTGACTAGTTTCTTGTTCTCTAGTTGGAGCGATGGCCTCCTCAGAAGCAGGGAAAAATGGCTCCCCTTCAAAATCCCTCTCTGTATATACATCGTCGGGCAGAGGAATTTTGCTCAGCTCTTTGAATAGCTGTTCGTCTGTCAAGTCATCGGGAGCAGTGGGTTCGATTGGAGTAGAAACTGGGATTTCCTTGGACTTGTCACCACGGGCCTCATCCCCTTTGTATATATTCAGGTCCTCATCGTCTTGGATGACTTCGGGGAAGGACTCTTGCGAAACTTAGTCGTTTCTACTGCTTGCGATGTTCCCTCTCCCTCCGTTGGGGGCACGTACTTATAGGGTTTGCCACCAGCGCCAAGTCCAAATCTTATATCCAGAAGATGATGCTTATGAAGATTCTCATTAGTAATGCATTTTTTGATCCTTAGAAAGTCGGATCTGCTTTGTAGAAGAATAGACAATCGATTGTTGTATAACGGACCCTCCGTTTTCGGGAAGATGTGATATGTTTAAGACAAAGAAAAAGGGGAAAGAATGTTAATGCTTCGACTTCTTGAACAAGATATTCAGTTAAAAGCTTGAAGTTTACTTGATTTAAGCCATCTTCTTGAGCATCCTGCCTGTTTCTTTATATAGAACCAATCAGACTTAGGATCCCCTATATTGCTATATCCATCATACAGAACCTTCCTATTTGCCACCGATTCAAAGAAAGAGAAATTTGGGGTTGCCGAGGAACGATGCTTGAAAAGAAAGAAGAATGTCAAATCTCTGAATGTGAGTTCGGTATGTAGGATCTCCGCGTATGCAATATATAGGGTGTATAGAGATGCGTAGGCATTAGGATGAAGTTGCATCGGAGCGATACCCAGTCGTTTTAAAGTCTCGATGGCGATTGAAGGAAACGGAGGAATAGCTCCTACCAAGCACATGGTTCGACTGATTGCCATATACCCTTCCGGAGCTAAGTGGGATCTATCTTCGCTACCGGGTGTCATGACATCATCCCACGGGATCCCATGTCTCAGGCAGATTCTTTTAAGCTTTATATCATCGAGTTTAGATGCTAAAGAATCAGAAAATTTATCTATTCCGAGCGCGCCAGGAATCTCGTCGGGAGCTCGCCTGTCTATCTCAGATTCTTCACTAGATGAAGTACTTTCAGATGGATTTGATTCCGTTGCCTCGTATTCAAAGCCAGAATCTTCACCTCCTGGGTTAATTGGAGGGACCTCAGGGTTGTATTGCTCAGCAACCTCGGACTCCGTTTCTGTAGCGGATCTTGAAGAAGATTGTTTATCCGACATTACTGCTAGGCGAAAAAACATGAAAAATGAGATTAAAACTACCCGACCCCCGTGTGTGCAAGTGTCGGTGTGTGTGCTTGTGCATGCATTAAAGATAAAGCGTAAAAGCTATCAAGATCATCAAAATATTAGTCGTCATATGCAGTCAAATTATGTGGTCATTTAGTCCAGAAAGTCCGACATCAAGGCCCTAGCCTAACTGTTCAGAATTTTATTGTGACAAGGCATCGTCTAAGGTTCAAAAATTGTTTGGATCGTGAACTACGAGTCGGACCGCGATGTGTATGACAGCTCGCCCTCCTTCGGATCGCAGGGTAGAGAGATCGCCCTCCTTCGGATCGTAGGGCAGAGGGATCGCCCCCCTCTCGGATCGTGAGACAGTAGGGGTCGACCCCCTCACGGATCGTGAAATTGAGTGATCGGGGTCTTTGCCGGATCGTTGTAGCCCCCCACGATACGCGCCACTGCCGTAACCACGACCCTCTGTCTCGCCACTGGCCTTCATCTTCTTCCTCTCCTCTCCTTGCCCACGATCCGAACCGGCCTTCTCTCTTCTCCTTCCTCCTCCGTTTTTCTCCTCTCCTTCTCATTTCCGAACTCCAACCTCTGAACCCATCAGCCATGGCGCCTCACTGGTTCCCCCAAAAAATCACAAAATTCCATCGTTTCTTCCCTCAAACCAGTCGAAAAAAATCATAAAAATGAGAGCGATATCGAATAAGGATGCTTTCGGTAGATTACCTTTATAAAAGTTGGGAGAACAATCGGATTTTTGGAGGTTTGAAAAACTAGGGTTTTTCCTCAATGATGCCGGCGATACGATACGAGAGAAAGAAGAAGGAAGAAAGTGGAGAGGAGGATCGACTTATATAGGCAAAAGGGCGACCGTTTGTCTCCCCTTTTTGTCTTATTCGATCCGCGAAAATAGACGGGCCACGAACCAAAAGCCCACCACGTCTCGAAGAGAAGCCCATTTCGTTTCGTTCCGTGAAGAGGCCCAAGTGCTCACCAAAGAACGAGGCGAATGGCTTGCTAACAGACCGCGACTCGAGCATGCGATCCGAATCGATAAACGACCGACTGATTCGAGAATGAAGACTTTAAAGGATCCCAAAAAAGGAATTGTTCACTGATTTGCGTTTCGTTGTGAAAAGACGATTTTATAACTTCGAAGCATGTTCCATCGTCGATAAAACATGCTTCAAGGGGGCAAAGTGTTGGCTAGCTTTCTGACCAAGCCACCCAGGTTCATTCACAAGAAGAAAGTATGAAACTACATTCCCTAAGAGCACGAAGGATCGGATCGCCCCTCATTGGATCGCACCATCGGATCGCCCCTCATTGGATCGCACCTCATCGGATCGCCCTCACTTCATCAGCGAAACGACACCTCTATGCGATTCGATCCATACATGCATTATTGCCCAGTATAGACCGATCCGATCCCCTGATACACGGCAAAGCCTCTGACCCGTTCAAACATGAGCTAGTCTTCAGCGATCCGAGACACACGGATCCAGCGACACGTGTCCCTAACCGTCATTTTTACTGATTCTCCCCATTTACTCGATCCGATTTTCAAGGGGATCGTGGCACCTGTCCACAACAGCTAATTTGACTATTTCTTCAACGGCAGCGATGCGATCCGATGTTCTTGGGATTCGTGCCACGTGTTACCACGATTCGCCTGACAAAATCAGCTATAAATAGCCCGGAGTTTGGCATTTTTGAGGATCTTTTTTGCAATATTAAGGACTGATTCCGCCATAATTGTCATACTACCATTTCTTATCAGTTTTATTGCTAGAATACTGAGAGAAATCACAATTGTAAAAGTGAGCTAGAGAGAAATCATTGATTGTACTAGCATGCGAAGTATAATCAATAACATATAAAGTGGACGTAAGTTCATTAACGCCGAACCACTATAAATTCTGTGTGTTATTTTCTTTTTCTTCATTCTTTAGTTAAAACTCTATAAGATTCAGAACGATTTGGGTGTTAGGTCCAAATTTTGATCTAACACACATATATATATCCTTATTCCAATACGATATTTGTTGATTTCAGAATTTGATATTGCATATAAGCCGATATATTTTCTATTCAGAGATTTGTATTTAATATCAAATGGGATTTTGGGTTTGTCGTGAACCCAGTTGAGAAAAGATTAAATCTTTTTATTAAGATTTAATGAAGTTTACCAATCAATTAATATTTAATTGGAACTGAATTGAAATTTGTTTTTGGGTTTATCGTGAACGGTGTTTTAAATAACACTTGTTCCTTAACTCGATTAACAATGGAAATGGGATTTTAGGTTTTCGTGAATGGTATCTTTAAAAATACTGTTCTTAAACCCAATGGAGTTAAGAAAATTAGAAATTAACTGGAGATTAGCTAAGTTGAATGGTTTCCTGGGTATTGATTTGATGTCGGTTTCGGCCTTCGGGATTAGTATTTGGGGAATTGTTCTCTTACTAATTTACGATTAGAGACTAATGGAATGGAATGTGGTTTTGAGTTTACCGTAAACTGTGTTTTAAATGGCATTGGTTCTTTAACCTAGTTAAAGGTAAGATTAATTTCTTAGCTTTGAATAATCATTAATATTGATTTTTGGGAAGATTAAAACTAAATGCATTTTTAATGAATCTTTGATTAGATTAAAAAGTGAATGTGATAATTAAAATTATCAATTCAAGAAAATGATCGAAAATGGAGTACCACCAGTTTTACTCCAGGCGATAGCTAAATCTTTAATTAGATTTGAACGTGAAATGGTAATTAATGTTTACCGATAACACCGTGGTGTTAGATATGGAGTATCACCAGTTTTGCTCCAGGGGATGAATAGGTTAGGATTGGGAAATAAAATAATCGATTACTTCGGTGTAGTTTGCTAATCCCGACTAGTTTGGAAAACCTTAATATGGTTTGATATCCAAAGGAAGATTAAAGAATAAATTTAAAAGAATTTATCTTTGATAAAATTAATGGGAATCTATTCCATAATGATGAGAATATTTAAATAAAAGAATATTTTGGATTGGAATGAGGCATATGATGTGTTGTTATAGCACTTGATTATAAGATACGCGGGTTATTCGGAAAGGCCGAGTTTATACACATTCTGAATAACTGATTCGACGATAAGTCGAAGAGATTGAAGACGGTGCATGACCGACGATCTTCACATTGTATGGATGGGTTGCTACTGTTGCTCATAATGGGAGTAGCTACCTTGAAGTGTCTATAGTGGTAGCCTTCCGGACATACTTGTTGGTTATACGGATATGCGAGGGCCTCTCTCTTGTATTGGACATATGGGACAATGAATAAGGTGCCTCCTGTTTCGTTCAGACCTAGAACGGACTTGGACATGGATGGTGTGTCTGACATTGGATTTTATTCTTTACTGATTGATCTCTATTAAATATACATCAACCTGGTGAAGGGGAATTTATTCCCTTACTTCACTTTTCTCTGAGACGTACGAAATCAGAGGTTGTATATCGATAGGCATCAATCGCATGGCGTAAAATTTTTGTGTGGCATGCCTAAGTTGCAAATGGTCAAGGCTTCTGCTGAAAATAGAGCCTTGTGGTTGATGATCAAAGCACAACTTTAATATAGCATGGCTTTGTGGAGTGTTAATTCGTGAGCCTCACACACCTGTATGGTGGTAAACTGATGGTTAGATCGATATGCTTTTAAGAGGAGGATAGACACCTTAGTGGTGTCATGGATTCGGTCAACCGAGGTGAGGGATAGGGCATACCCCCGATTCGTTAATGGATAGAGTTAGCGGTGTCTTCGCATGCCTGCGACGTAAGCCGTAGTAACTTGTTTTCCTAGACAGTGCGGATGGGCATTACGGCGTTTTCGTGTGCCTACGACATAAGCCGTTGGGAATTGTACTATGCGATAGATCTTTCGAATCAGTAACCACCATGATGGAAATCCAATTTCCAAATACGTGACATTTCGGTTTTGATTGTAGAGCCTAGTATTTGCGACATGATATATGGTACCCATTTTGTCTATGATTGATATATTTATATTTGAAGTTAATTTCTTCACTTATAGTAATAATAAAAGATTTGTTTTAAAACGTACCAAGCATATTTGGCTATTATATGGTAAAACTCTATCCTCCAGCTTTCGTTGCATTGTGTGATGGGACCTGAGTCTTATAATAGCTTCATTTTTCTTTATTTAGCATTGCGCTGTTTGTTTTAGGCACTGGTATTCTTGGGGGTATGCCCGTTCCGTGTTATACAGCGTGGTCCCTTGATTTACTTTATTTTAAAGTAAATCTTTAAATAACTGTCTTAGTTCTCACACCAGTCCCATGACTAACCTGGAGTTTATTGCTTAAACCTAAACTCTGGGTGCCCATATTTTCCACACAGGCAGCTAGTAGTTTTGGTTTTGCAGATTTATATTCACAGGATCCTGATTTACAACTGGAATGATATTCAGAAAGCTCTGTATCCATATATTCCTTTCAGTTGTGTTTTGTATTATTTTCCGCTACATTATAATTTGTAAAACTCTAATATTTCTTGTTGTATAATATTTATTCAATTATACTTTGTTATATTCTTTTACTCTGATGTAATTGTCGTAATAAACAATGAAATGTTCTTCTTTCTGTGTTCCGATTTATCTTGTTCTCGAAGCAATCCGGGCTTTCCTTTACGGGGAAGTTTGGGTCGCCACACTGGAGGTCGAACTGGTTTTGGTAAAGGTGGGTGACTATGAGGCAATGGTCGTGGGCTTATTAGATCGGTGTCCAGTGAATCAATGAACGATGCGGTGGGGTTTTTTGTTTTTGTGCGTGATGTTTACAGCGTGAAGAACAGTGGACTTATAGAAGAAGGGAAGATGTGATCGAATGGTCTAAAACTTGGGGTGTGGGTCATCAACTTGAAGGCGAGTTGGAGGTTGGTCTCCGATCGCTCTCAAGTTAAGGGAAGGCGGCGCAAATAGGTGTTTTGTGTGGCAACAGGTAGGCATCAAGTGTTCAGAGTTAGCAGAAGATAGGGATTAGGTTAATAAGGTAGATGGAAGAATCAAAATGCATGGATCGGCCTGTTATCTCTTATAAAAGCAAATTAATAATAATACTAATAAGCTTTAAGGGTTAGTTTTGAATAGTGAGGGAATCTGGGGTTTAACAGAATGGGAAAAAAATTAATTTGTCTCGATCGTTAATTTTCAACCCACGTAATTAAGTTATATAATAAAGTAATTAATTTCTTAAACTAATAGTTAAGTTAATGATATTGTAATTTAAAATGAGGCTTACAGACAAGCTGATAAACGAACAGCAGGAAATCAAAAGGGGTCGATCAAAATTTATATAACATAATTAGTTTTCAAGTATAACTATGTCGGCCTTTTTTTCCATTTCAAAATTTATTGGACTGCTAAAATTTAATAAAACTGATTAATTTATTTTTAAACTTAATTAAGGAAAAAGAATTGGATAAACAAAGTCAGGCTAGTATTTGAATTCAAATAGGATCGGCCATATATAATGTAAAACACAATTAGTTTTATGATAATTAATTAAGAGTTAATTTCATAATTAAATTGTTAATTAGGTAATTAGAAAGTTAAATTATAATTAGAATAATTATTAATTTATTCAAATTAAATTAAATGCTTATAATAGTTATAACTGTTGCATATCTTAGCAGAATCGGAAAAACCATATACCTTGGAATCATCTTGATGAGTATGACTTCATGGAACCGAACAGGACGGAATTGGAATCAAATGAATTTTTCAGTTAAATTAAACATTGATTAAATTTAATTGAAACGAGCTGTGTAAACAATGAATCAACTGAAGGTGAGTTAAACTCACTCAGTTCTTCCCACTTATATTTTATATAAGTCGGGTTTTATAATTGTGTGTTATGGTTGCTAATGGTTGATTGTTTGTTAAATACATATGCATATATTGATTGAATCGATGAAATTAAATGTTGTTTAATTTCAGTAGAAAACTAATTCTAACGATTGGAACCAATTGAGGCAACTTAACTTATTGGTCAACTTTATGATATAAACGTGTTTAATTTAATTGTTTAAATTGTTTTATTAATATAAATTGGTTGATGTTAAATAATCGTTATTTACGATTTCAAAAATTATTAGTTTAAATTTGATAATTCTTATTGAATAATTCTATTTAAGGTAAATATAATTGGATGCAAGGAAAAAACAGCTTGAAGGGATCCATCTGGATTCCTCACTAGTAGTTGTTAATTTTTATTATGTTATTATATATGTTAAAATGTGAATTTGGGATGAAGGGATTGACAGGTTAGAGGAATCCATCATGATTCCTCACTATATTGATAATGTTTATCAATATGATTTGTTGTGTTCATTTGGATGTGAAATTGGTTTATATTCTAGGGTTAGGTACTTTAGTGGATATTTACCTCTTTAGTATGATTAATTAAAGAAAAGATTTTTGAAATCGACATTACATCAATTGTGAACATTTCGAAGTTATATTTATATATTTGAAATATGATGTTTACTTTTAAATAAACGTTGAAGATTTATTATTTTTTAAAACTATTTAAATTATAAATTAATTAATGGGAATTCTCAAATTTTAATAAATAAATGGTTAAGTTGTATAAACTAAATGGAAAATGGAAAATGATTTCGAAGAAGGGGTTTGGTGGCATAAATGGAATTTTAAAAGATTTCAAGATGTTAGAATAGACTAATGAAATTGGAAGTGAATGGAAATTGATTTAAAGGAATGAAAAGTGAATTTTCCGTAATTAATAAACGTTTTTACAAATGTGGTTTTTAAATATACGAAATGTGATCAAATCGCATTCGTGAATGAGATTAGTGAATAAATGAAATTGAAAATAAAATATGAACATTTGGCGTAAATGGGAAATGAGATGAATGTCTAATAAATGGGAATTCATATAAACTGAGTTATATGAATGGAGTTGTGGAATAGTTTTAAAAAGGGATTTGTCTAATAAAGTTAACTATTGATGAATGATCAAGATAATGATAAACGAATGGTTAATATATATATATATATATATATATATAAATGAATGTTCAAGTTATTTATAAGTAAACGGTAAAGGGTTTTATAAATTATAAATGGGAGGCTAATGATCTCGTAAATAAGGATGAATGGTTTTGTAAAATGAAATCTGTAATATTTTTATAGAATTTAAGCTGAGTTATTTAAGTTAATTTTATGAATGGTATTTTAAATAGAATTGGAAACGGGATATTAATTTGGAATGTAACTAGATCTGCGAAAATAATTCATATTTAATTTTTCAAGTCAAGATTTGCCGAAAGGGAATTTCAAATGGAAATTCATATAAACTAAGTTATATGGGAATAATGATGAAATTGATTTGTATAATAAACGGGTTTGTCAAATTGGAATTAAACATTTACAAATTGTTTAAAAGATATCAAAGTAAAATAATTTAAATTATCTGCAAAATATTTGAAAATAGAAATGGATTTGGTAATTGAAAGATAAATGGGTTTTGAAATGGAATATGTAAACATTTTTTACGAAAGTTAAATTGAACCACTTAGTAAATTTTATGAAGTGATATTGTAAATAAAATTTGAAATGATTTGTTAGATTATAGAGCAATATAATCGTTTTAAAAATGATTAAAAAGGAAAATGATGTGGTTTTTAATGAAATTGGAGCTTGTTGTACGTTGGTTGAGTTGACCAAATTTCGAGGGGTCAATCTGATGTTGGTTTCGACCTTTGAGGTTGATCATGAGAGATTTATTCACTTACCAATTTACAAGGAGAAGCAAATGAGTAGAAGTGAGATGATAATTGAATATTCTTATATTAAATAAGAAAGGGAAATGTTTTTGAATTTGATGTTTTAATATAATTATCAGTAGGTTAATTAAAGGGGCTAAATGATGTTGGGCACTGAATCAACAAATTTATTTTATTTTTACAAGTGAATGGTTGTTTATTTGACAGTTAAATAGCCGACTATCAAATTTGTCCTATATGATTGTTGGTACGGAAAGATCGAGATTGAATTTATATTCAAAAACAATTCCGACCAGCATGTACATTGAAGATGGAAGATGTTGATTGAAGATGGAGCAATTGAAGACTGTTGATCCTCATAAGCGGAAAAGCAACTTGTTAAATTTCTCTGGCTTGGCCGTCAGAGTTATTATGCCATATGATTTTATCCTAATTGAAATCTGCGGATTACAAGGACTACTCGCTACTGATCTATAAAGTAATACCTAGGATGTGGTAGGAGGGTGTCTTCGGTTCATCCTGTTCCTGGATGACTTGTATGGATGGATGTATGACAAAGTATTTCGAAAGGGATCATGTACGTTGATTCTTCAAACGTACCATAGTTGATGGCAGAGAAAAGGCCTTTCGCGTAGCCTAATAACTAGAGTATTTTGTGCATGTTAACTAGTGATTTTCTGGCGGATCTGATGATGTGGCATTCAAAGTGAGTGGTTGCTAGATGTTTTAGATAGAAGAATTAAACCTCAAGTGTAACACCCCACTCCCGCTATGATCACTCACTAAGGGAATGCCATAGCATCGGTGGAGTATTTTAGTGAATATAGAACAGAAAAATTACAACAAGACAGATATAAATAGTACTTGAAATTTTAAAACATCATCTCATAACAGCGGAAGTAAAACATGTCTGGTTACATCATAAAACCACAATAAAGGTCAAGTACAATATCCATCAAAATAAAGAAGTACATAATCCCACTCTCATACAATAGCCAAACAAAAGAAAAGATAACTGGATAACTGGAGCTTTACATCTATCCAAGCTCCTAAAGACTGGAACAGCAATCCGATCAAGCTCCACTACTGCTAGGATCCACCGTAGGACCTGAGGGTTGGGAAAAAGATAAAAACAACAGGGTCAGACATAAGTCTGAGCGAGTCCTATAACTTTAACAATGCAATCGTTAAAGTAACCAGAGAAGACATAAACTGATATACGGTAACATATAGGGATGAATGGCTACCCTAAGCAGTCAACTAAACGAAGATAAAGGATAAAGACGCATCTACCCTCCCTAAGGTAAATTACTAAACTGCACCACACCAGTCGTTCCTAACTTAAAGGTTGATCCCACCCAAGGACTTATAAAATTTACTAATTAGTACCTGCGTACCCCTAGGTGACCAAGTAGGCGCCACGGGGCCCTACAATCCACTAGGTGTACACACTACTTCCCATTCGATCGGCTCCCTAACGTAGATACCCGTGCTGGCCCCACCGTGGGATGTATCATTCCCCAATGTGGCAACCTGATGAAACTAAAGGTGCACGGCTTATATCTACTCGATGCAACAACGGCTTACCTACCAGCCCGGGCCCACTCACGCATATGAAGCCCGTTGGACTTGCGTTGCCACCGCTAACCCGTTTGCCTCTTACAGTCAAGCCCAGTATGCGTGTCCCGTCCTCGACATGGGTCGAGCCCACAAAGATACGTATGGGTTACTGGTTGAAATGGGCCTCCACAAGCTACCCACCTAAGCTTGTCCCTTTTTCTAGTATATCCCACTTAACCCTTTAATCATGTTTTAATTACATGTTCTATTTTGGTTAAGTATTCTAATCGTATTTTCTATTGCCACCCAAGGCAACCACTAGATTTTCTCATGCCACCCGAGGCACCCACTTAACCCCTCATGTCCCTCTACATGCTAATGTGGTTAAGTGTTTCTTAATTAATTAATTAAGAACGTAACCTTTGTAAAGACCTCTCACATTAGACTGTCTTTTATGACCGCTGGTTAAGCCGGTTGGGTCCGGGCAGCCTTATGTCATAACAGAGTCTAACCTCGTGTCTTTACATTAATTACGTATTTAGTTTGTGCCTAAGACCTCTCACATTGGGCTAACATTTGTAGCAACTGGTTAAGCCGGTTGGGTCCGGGCAGTTTTACGCTACAACTGAGTCCAACCTCGTGTCTTAGTCAATTAATTACACCTAATTAATCACCCTCATAATTTTATATTAATTATCCCTAATTAATCAAGTTTTCTTAACATGGGTAGACCTAACTTAATAGGTAAATTCCCATGGGGTAGACCTAACTCAATAGGTAAATTCCCAACACATAGTATGGGTACACCTAACCAAATAGGCAAATTCCCATACTATGTTTATTTATTTTGTGTTATGCATAATTATATTAATTTCACACAATCTTATTAACTTATGCATTTAATTACCCCATCGTTCCCACGTAATTTCGTTCATGATATAACACATATAAAAGGTGTCAACTTGCATATGAATGAACATGTTTCAAAGGTGCCATCTTGCATATTAACAAACACATAACTTGCATATGAACTTGCATAACATGTCACATAACTTGCATATAATATGTCACATAACTTACATATTCATTTTGCATAACAAACTTGCATATTAGCTTATAGACTTGCATAATGTGTCATCATGAACTTGCATATTAATAAACATGTAACTTGCATATTTACATACATGTAACTCGCATATTAACAAACATGTAACTTGCATATAAAGAAACATGTAACTTGCATATTTACATACATGTAACTTGCATATTAACAAACATGTAACTTGCATATTAACAAACATGTAACTTGCATATTTACATACATGTAACTTGCATATTAACAAACATTTAACTTGCATATTAACAAACATGTAACTTGCATAGCATATTACCATGAACTTGCATAACATGCATATGATTACATAGCCCACAACTTGCATATTTAGCATCATGCAAACATAACATACATCATATTAAACTTGCATAAGCTTACATACTCAACATGCATAAACATAAGATTAATGCTAACATCATATCATATGATTCAAAGCTCATTAACCCACATACAAAACCATAAATCTCATCACATCTCATCTAATTAGTTTACCAAAAGATCATCAAAGTGATAGAAACTCACAACTAGCAACTTTGAACACCAAATGAAGAAGATTAAGATGCTAAGAAGGGATTAGAAGTTGATTAGAGAGTGATTAGTATGCAACCCTCTTCATAAAATTAGTGGAGGCCATGAGAGCTAGCATTTTGCCATAGTTTAGTCACTAGGTTTAATTATGAATGAATTAGGGTAGGTTAGGGTCTTATTTATAGATTAGGCAAGTGTTTTAGGCCATAGGATTAACCCTAGATTCAATCCAAGCCATCAAAGCATGTCTTGGGGAAGAAGTCAAGTGTAGGAACCATCTAGGGCCTTTAGATTAAAGATGGACCATGAGAACCATTCAAATGCAAAATCTGCACTTGAGCGAATCGGCCCACGGGTTGACAGCCAAACACCCTGGATTAACCCCTAGTCGACCCAGCGGGCTCGGGTCGACTTCAAAAATCGGCCGGTTCGGTTATTCCCCTCTCCCAATTCGCTGTTTTGAGCATTTTTGCATATTTATTTATTAAATTTTCAATTATATATATATATATATATATATCAATATATATATATATATATATATATATCTACACAACCCATTTCACTTAATTAAGTATACTTTAATTTGGGAATTTTCGTGAAACTTCGCGAGGCCATATCTTGGTCATACGGACTCCGATTTTCGAAAACTCGGACTCTATTTCGCGTATTTTTCCGAGACGAACACAATGGCATAGCCCGTTTCCCTTGATTCCCATTTTAGAATTAAATTCTGCCTCGATTTATGTTATTACAGGTTATTGAAAATACGGGTTGTTACATTCTCCCCTCCTTAAAGGATTTCGTCCCCGAAATCTTCAAGTTAGGAAGAACGTATCCTACCATCCAATCATCCATCTACTCAAAGCATCATCCACGAGCAATCATTGTCCTTACAAGATTCTAAATGCTGGATGGATATATGCAAAAGTGTGTGTATATGTACTTACCTAATGCGAAAATCAGGCGGTTACTGATACAGTAAACCTCCTTAATGCAAACCATGATAGTGCCATGCATCCAATATGTATGCGAAACCCTATTGACACATACAAATTTCTACATGCGTGCACAACCATACACAAAAATGCATCATCCATATGATAACACGGCCATGATACATCCATCAATCTAACTACCACATCCATTTATGCAATATGCAACATGAAGTGACTGAGCCGATCTAGTGCCTAATGTGTGTGTATATGCATCCACGAGCAACCACTAGCAAACAATTGCATCCATATGCATCCATCAACCATAACATGTTTCAAACACATGTTTCAACCATAGGTTTTACCCTATCTAAAGGTCATAGGTATTAGCGAGAGGATATACTAAAGATAAGATAAGTACTAGACAAGCAATAAAGGAGAAGTTAAAAGACATACTCTCAAAAAGAAATGGATACAAAGAACGCATCTTTGCTTCCGTCTCCCAAGTAGCATTGCTTTCGTCATCTCCCCATTGCACTTTAACTAGCTGAACTTCTCTGTTCCTCAACTTCCTAGTTTCTGACCCAAGGATGCGAGTAGGAGCTCGTCGAATCGTCGCATCACGCTCTACCTCTACATCTCTAAGCAAGCTCGGCTCTACCACCTCCGCGGTCTCATGTAAGCACTTCCTCAAATGTGATACATGGAATACATCATGAACACCACTAAGTCTGTCGGGCAACTCCACCCTATATGCCATCCGTCCAATCCTTTCCTTAATAGGAAACGGCCCAACAAATCTCGGTGCTAACTTCCCTACGGACCCAAAGCGAACAACATTTCTCAATGGAGATACTTTGACAAAAACCATGTCCCCAACCTCAAACTCAAGATCCGTCCTTCTCCGATCCGCATAAGATTTCTGTCTATCTTGCGCTGCTTTCATCCTTTTTCGAATTAAATCAATCTTCTCTGAAGTCTCTCTAACCATATCCGGCCCAAGCAAGATCTTATCCGTAGATTCCCACCAACATGTAGGAGATCGACAAGGCCTTCCATAAAGAGCTTCGAAAGGAGCCATACCAATACTGGACTGAAAGCTGTTATTATATGCGAACTCCACCAAAGGAAGATGTTCTTCCCATGTACCTCCAAAATCCAAGATACAAAGCCTCAAAAGATCTTCTAAGATACGGTTCACCCTCTCGGTCTGACCGTCCGTCTGAGGATGATATGCGGTGCTCAAACACAACTGAGTCCCTACCGCCTCTTGCAAACTTCTCCAAAACTCACTAGTGAAAATAGGATCTCGATCACTCACAATGCTGGATGGTACGCCATGCAATCTAACAATCTCTCTAACATAGACTGAAGCAAGCCATGGAGCGGTCCTCTTACTCTTTACGGGTATAAAATGGGCACTCTTGGTAAGTCTGTCTACCACAACCCAAATTCCCGTATTGCCCTTCCTCGATCTCGGTAACCCGTCGATGAAATCCATCGAGACACTATCCCACTTCCACTGTGGAACTTCCAATGGGTGTAGCAACCCACCGGGTTTCCTTTGCTCCACTTTAACTTGTTGGCACACTAAGCATCTAGCCACATACTCGGCCACATCTTTCTTCATACCGGCCCAGAAGAAAACTCTCTTCATGTCTTGGTACATTTTGTCTCCACCGGGATGAATAGTCATTCTTGAACGATGTGCATCATCCAAAATAGCCTTCTTCAAACCCTCATCTTGCGGTACACAAAGTCTACCGTCTCTATGCAACCATCCCTTATCATCTATGGTGTATCTACCCAAATGGCTGGACGACTCCCCTCTTATAAGCTTCTCTACCAACACAACCAACTGTGGGTCGTCTCGCTGAGCCTCGCCAATCCGTCTCAAAAGAGTAGGTCTAACCTCCAAGGATGCCAACAAACCAGGTACAAAATCAACAGAAGGTCTGAAGTCAAACAAAGAAAGAAACTCCAAGCTTCGTCGTTCCACGAACAATGGACTCAAAGATAGCCTTTTTCTACTTAAGGCGTCTGCCACCACGTTACCCTTACCAGGGGTATACGCTATCTCGAAATCATAGGATGCTAAGAACTCCATCCACCTTTGCTGTCTTAAGTTTAAATCCTTCTGAGAGAATAAGTACTTCAATGATTTATGGTCGGTGAACAACTCGAATCTCTCACCAAGAAGATAATGGCGCCAAGACTTAAGTGCGAAAACAATCGCGGCCAACTCTAGATCATGGGTAGGGTAATTCTTCTCATGCACTCTCAATTGTCTCCCTCCATAGGCTATTACCCTTCCCTCCTGCATCAAGACTGCGCCTAATCCTGTTCCACAAGCATCGGTATAAACAACAAACGGCTTACTCCCATCTGGAAGCACTAAAACTGGAGCGGTGGTCAAAGCTCTCTTTAACCGTCGGAAAGCATCATCACAATCTACATCCCATGAGAAAACCAGATTCTTCTTCGTCAAGCGGGTTAATGGGGCTGATATCTTCGCGAAGTCTTTGATGAACTTCCTATAATATCCTGCCAACCCCAAGAAACTTCTTACCTCGGTAGCATTTCTAGGAACTTTCCAATCCTGGATAGATACTATCTTTGCGGGATCCACAGCTATCCCTTCCTTAGAGACCACATGCCCTAAGAATCGCACTTCTCTTCTCCAAAAATGGCATTTAGAGAATTTAGCTTTAAGACTATGCGCTCGAAGAGTCTCCAACACTTCCTTGAGATGTAAGGCATGCTCTTCTTCATTCTTGGAAAAGACCAAGATGTCATCCACAAAAACTACTACAAACTTATTCAGATACTCTCTGAACACTCTACTCATGAGATCAACAAAGTATGCGGGGGCGTTTGTCAACCCAAATGGCATCACTAGCCACTCATAAAAACCATCCGGAGTCCGGAAAGCAGTCTTCTCTATACTGTCCTCCGCCACTCTTAACTGATGAAACCCTGTAGCTAAGTCCATCTGCGAAAATACTGACGCGCCAACCAACTGATCAAAGAGATCATCTATCCTCGGTAATGGGTGTCTATTCTTCTTCGTGAGCTTATTAAGTTCCCTATAATCCACACAAAGTCTGAGGGACCCATCCGCCTTCGTGGCAAACACTACTGGAGCTCCCCACTCCGATATACTTCGCCTTATGAACCCCTTCTCAAGCAACTCCCCTACTTGCTTATGAAGTTCTCTTCTCTCACGAGGAGCCATGTGGCGTACTGGCAAAGACACTGGTTTGGCATTATCCACCAAATAAATTCGGAAATCTATCTCCCGCTTCGGAGGCAAACCCTTTACTTCTTCAAACACATCCGGATATTCCCGGACTACTCTGACAGAACACAAACTTTCGACCGAAGCATCGAGCGATTCAAGATAACTTAGCAAAACAGATTCCATGGGATTGCAAGAGATCTCGAGAGTGTTACCCAAGCGGGTCATGAGCCTGACAACTCTCCTTTCGCAATCAAGAACGGCACCATTACTGGATAACCAGTCCATGCCCAAGATCAACCCATAGCCCGTGAAGCCCAATACAAAAGCATCACATCTAAACTCAACGCTAAGTATAGAAATCTTCAAACCCAAACATATCATAGACAGATATATGGAGCCCCCAATTGGGTTTGAGACAACCAAGGGATCATCAACTAGACTGGTGTCTAAGTGCAGTGACTCAACTAACGATGATGAGATAAAAGAATGCGATGCGCCAGAGTCAAACAAAGTACGAACTGGATGATCAAACAGAAAAACCAGACTTTCAACGGAAATAGTTCTACCTCTCTGCTGAATCGGTGGAACTGAGAGAACCTGAACTTGCCCCCCTGACTGAGGTGGTGCTATAAGAGCTTGCACCTGGCCTCCTGAGGTAGACCCCGTCTTCTGCCCCTTCTTTGGGCAGTTTTTCACAAGATGCCCTGCTTCACCACAATGAAAGCAACCGGTCTTCTTCTTTTTGCGACAATCCTTACTGAGGTGTCCTGGTGTTCCACAATTGAAGCACTTCTTCTTCGTCTTCTTTTTGTCACCATTGCCTTTTCCGCCCTTGCCTTGTTGTTGCTGTTGCGGTTTCTTCTGATCCCCCTTTTTCTCTGGTGCCTTAGAATTCTTATCATCCTCATGCATAAGTGCCATGTAGACAAGCTTCTCAAAAGTGGCCCCCATAGGAATGTGAGTCATAGCTATTCCTTGCAATGGTTCGTTCAAGCCTCTAACGAACCTCAAAGCCTTCTTCTCCGGTGTATTCACCAACTCTATGCCAAACCTTGCTAATTGATTGAATTTGTTGACATATTCTTTCACCGTGAGATTCCCTTGCTTCAAATTCAAGAACTTCTCCATAAACAGATTCTCTTCCGCCCTTGAGAGAAACTTAGCCCCAAACCTTTGCTTAAAATCTGCCCAAGAGTCAACAGGGCGTTCTCCATTAGTGACCTCCCACCAGAATGAGGCCTCTCCCTTCATTAACCAAGCCGCCAACTTGACTTTCTTTCCCTCTTCCACTTCAAAGATATCTAGCAACTCTTCCACTTCCTTAAGCCAATCTCTAGCCTCTACGAAAGTCTCTGAACCAAGAAAAGGTTTTCCTCCTATAGCCTTGAACTCCTTGCAAACCTTAGCAAAATTATCCACTCTAGGCTGAGGAGGAGGAGCGGTTGTCTCTGGTGTAGTAGCATTGGCCGGACCCGCAGCCGCGGCCCTAGCCTCTTGCAACCTCCTATACCATAGTGGTATAACTAAACCCTCCGGGATGTTAAGATCTTCAGCCATGCTGAAACGAAAGAGGAAAGATTCAAAAAGGAGATTCCGAAAGATAAAGATATGGCTATTGGGGATTATGCTTTTCTTTTTCAAAAACTTTTTCTCTTAGAAGACATGCTTTTAAAAACACTTTCTTCGAAAATACTCTTAGAAAGTAGTTTTTCTCAAAAATTTTATCTGTTCTGGTAACCTTAAGCTCTGATACCACGTGTAACACCCCACTCCCGCTATGATCACTCACTAAGGGAATGCCATAGCATCGGTGGAGTATTTTAGTGAATATAGAACAGAAAAATTACAACAAGACAGATATAAATAGTACTTGAAATTTTAAAACATCATCTCATAACAGCGGAAGTAAAACATGTCTGGTTACATCATAAAACCACAATAAAGGTCAAGTACAATATCCATCAAAATAAAGAAGTACATAATCCCACTCTCATACAATAGCCAAACAAAAGAAAAGATAACTGGATAACTGGAGCTTTACATCTATCCAAGCTCCTAAAGACTGGAACAGCAATCCGATCAAGCTCCACTACTGCTAGGATCCACCGTAGGACCTGAGGGTTGGGAAAAAGATAAAAACAACAGGGTCAGACATAAGTCTGAGCGAGTCCTATAACTTTAACAATACAATCGTTAAAGTAACCAGAGAAGACATAAACTGATATACGGTAACATATAGGGATGAATGGCTACCCTAAGCAGTCAACTAAACGAAGATAAAGGATAAAGACGCATCTACCCTCCCTAAGGTAAATTACTAAACTGCACCACACCAGTCGTTCCTAACTTAAAGGTTGATCCCACCCAAGGACTTATAAAATTTACTAATTAGTACCTGCGTACCCCTAGGTGACCAAGTAGGCGCCACGGGGCCCTACAATCCACTAGGTGTACACACTACTTCCCATTCGATCGTCTCCCTAACGTAGATACCCGTGCTGGCCCCACCGTGGGATGTATCATTCCCCAATGTGGCAACCTGATGAAACTAAAGGTGCACGGCTTATATCTACTCGATGCAACAACGGCTTACCTACCAGCCCGGGCCCACTCACGCATATGAAGCCCGTTGGACTTGCGTTGCCACCGCTAACCCGTTTGCCTCTTACAGTCAAGCCCAGTATGCGTGTCCCGTCCTCGACATGGGTCGAGCCCACAAAGATACGTATGGGTTACTGGTTGAAATGGGCCTCCACAAGCTACCCACCTAAGCTTGTCCCTTTTTCTAGTATATCCCACTTAACCCTTTAATCATGTTTTAATTACATGTTCTATTTTGGTTAAGTATTCTAATCGTATTTTCTATTGCCACCCAAGGCAACCACTAGATTTTCTCATGCCACCCGAGGCACCCACTTAACCCCTCATGTCCCTCTACATGCTAATGTGGTTAAGTGTTTCTTAATTAATTAATTAAGAACGTAACCTTTGTAAAGACCTCTCACATTAGACTGTCTTTTATGACCGCTGGTTAAGCCGGTTGGGTCCGGGCAGCCTTATGTCATAATAGAGTCTAACCTCGTGTCTTTACATTAATTACGTATTTAGTTTGTGCCTAAGACCTCTCACATTGGGCTAACATTTGTAGCAACTGGTTAAGCCGGTTGGGTCCGGGCAGTTTTACGCTACAACTGAGTCCAACCTCGTGTCTTAGTCAATTAATTACACCTAATTAATCACCCTCATAATTTTATATTAATTATCCCTAATTAATCAAGTTTTCTTAACATGGGTAGACCTAACTTAATAGGTAAATTCCCATGGGGTAGACCTAACTCAATAGGTAAATTCCCAACACATAGTATGGGTACACCTAACCAAATAGGCAAATTCCCATACTATGTTTATTTATTTTGTGTTATGCATAATTATATTAATTTCACACAATCTTATTAACTTATGCATTTAATTACCCCATCGTTCCCACGTAATTTCGTTCATGATATAACACATATAAAAGGTGTCAACTTGCATATGAATGAACATGTTTCAAAGGTGCCATCTTGCATATTAACAAACACATAACTTGCATATGAACTTGCATAACATGTCACATAACTTGCATATAATATGTCACATAACTTACATATTCATTTTGCATAACAAACTTGCATATTAGCTTATAGACTTGCATAATGTGTCATCATGAACTTGCATATTAATAAACATGTAACTTGCATATTTACATACATGTAACTCGCATATTAACAAACATGTAACTTGCATATAAAGAAACATGTAACTTGCATATTTACATACATGTAACTTGCATATTAACAAACATGTAACTTGCATATTAACAAACATGTAACTTGCATATTTACATACATGTAACTTGCATATTAACAAACATGTAACTTGCATATTAACAAACATGTAACTTGCATAGCATATTACCATGAACTTGCATAACATGCATATGATTACATAGCCCACAACTTGCATATTTAGCATCATGCAAACATAACATACATCATATTAAACTTGCATAAGCTTACATACTCAACATGCATAAACATAAGATTAATGCTAACATCATATCATATGATTCAAAGCTCATTAACCCACATACAAAACCATAAATCTCATCACATCTCATCTAATTAGTTTACCAAAAGATCATCAAAGTGATAGAAACTCACAACTAGCAACTTTGAACACCAAATGAAGAAGATTAAGATGCTAAGAAGGGATTAGAAGTTGATTAGAGAGTGATTAGTATGCAACCCTCTTCATAAAATTAGTGGAGGCCATGAGAGCTAGCATTTTGCCATAGTTTAGTCACTAGGTTTAATTATGAATGAATTAGGGTAGGTTAGGGTCTTATTTATAGATTAGGCAAGTGTTTTAGGCCATAGGATTAACCCTAGATTCAATCCAAGCCATCAAAGCATGTCTTGGGGAAGAAGTCAAGTGTAGGAACCATCTAGGGCCTTTAGATTAAAGATGGACCATGAGAACCATTCAAATGCAAAATCTGCACTTGAGCGAATCGGCCCACGGGTTGACAGCCAAACACCCTGGATTAACCCCTAGTCGATCCAGCGGGCTCGGGTCGACTTCAAAAATCGGCCGGTTCGGTTATTCCCCTCTCCCAATTCGCTGTTTTGAGCATTTTTGCATATTTATTTATTAAATTTTCAATTATATATATATATATATATATATATATATATATATCTACACAACCCATTTCACTTAATTAAGTATACTTTAATTTGGGAATTTTCGTGAAACTTCGCGAGGCCATATCTTGGTCATACGGACTCCGATTTTCGAAAACTCGGACTCTATTTCGCGTATTTTTCCGAGACGAACACAATGGCATAGCCCGTTTCCCTTGATTCCCATTTTAGAATTAAATTCTGCCTCGATTTATGTTATTACAGGTTATTGAAAATACGGGTTGTTACATCAAGCCTCATCAACTGGAAAATGGTATGAAATTGGGTAAATCGCATGGCTAAGTGGGTCGCTCCCAATTAGGGTGTATTGTTACTAACTAGAGTTTTTTCATATTTGTTACTTCTTTTCATTTCTGTATCTCTTGAGAACTACGGTGGTCATGACAAAAAACCATAAGGAGATAATACATTTGGTACTCTCAGGCAAAGTGAGGGGCCGATGTTAAGCCTTGGTTGTAAGATGTTCATGTTGAACTCGGTGTATTCCTCTCTAGAGATACACTATCGGAAGGTGTTCCCATACCTTGCTAGTTGGAATCCATTATCCAATAAGAGCCTGTGGTTTTGATTGTATACCATATATGCAGAGCGTGAGATGCAAGCGTTCTGCTAGATTGTTATTTATTTCTATTTGGACATTATTATAATATCAGAAAAGTATTGATTTTCAAAATGTTTTGGGTTATCGTATGGAAAAAACCATCCATGTTTATGTGTCGACTGATCTTTCGATTACCCTTTTCTTTTAGAAAAGTTTTGTTAACTTTAAAATCAAATTGGATGTTGCTTATAAAATTAGTGGGTTTCTCACTCAGATTCACCAAACTGATCCGGCATTTGTAATGCTCGGGTTAGACCGAGTTGTACAAGTTCAGGTTATTGGATGTTGTGAAGAGACGAGCTGGATGGGTTCAGACGTATGATATTATATTATTCCGCTATGTGTTGTATATGAAGACATATAATTATAACTGTCCAGATGTGTTGATGTACTCTGATGATTGTAAGCATTTTTCAAGCTCTCAGCAAAGATTTATTTCTATATTGTATTTTGTTTCGCTGCAATGTTAGACTCTGTGTTGTGTTGATTCTTCTTCTTCTTCTATTTTAATATTTATTTATTTCTTTTCTCACCCTCTAATTTCTTTCTACTAACTATCTGGTGTTTCCAATACTTGAGTTTTGGCAAGTAATACGGATTTATGTATTATTGTCGGAATTCGGGCGTCGAATTTCCACCGTGTCGTTACAGCGATTGCCTTGGGAAGGCACTGGGTCAGGACCAATACAGAATAGTAATCGTCGGGTACCTATCATTGGAAGTCAGTGGGATGCCGAAAGAGTAGAGCTAAACCAAGAGACCATTGATCTTTCACCATCAAGACATTGGTTGAGGGACACTCCAAATTTGATGATTAGATTGCTCGCTAGAGGCACGTTGCTCAGTTTTTTGTGTAGTCTTTCACTAGTTGAGGGAGAGGTCGGGTGAGACCATAGCCACAAGGGAAATGCAAACCATATTCTGGATATCTGTATTGTAGGCCTTTTTGTGCGGACCTTTACAGATATGGAAAGCTCCCACCGAGTTCTGTGCATTCAGATGCAGCCCTATTGCGAGACTCAGTATACAGTAGGCAGTACGTTCGCATGAGGGTCTAGGTACACGCACTAGGTGGTGTATCATAGACGAGAGGGCATTACTCCATGTTGAGGATGGATTCGACTGAGGATTTTAGATATGATGATCTGTACACTTGTGTGGCATGGCGATGATGGTTCTGTGCGGTAACGTAGCATAATGATTTGGATTTCTGTACGTCCTTTGGCATAGGATACGCTTCCGTGGCATGACTTTGGATACTGTGCAAGGTGGATACTATATGGAGTACCTTGATATGTTGGGGGTAGCTACATATGTACTATATCAGGTTAATCTACTGGGGTGTAGATGGGCACAACGTGAGTATAGGGCCTTGGATGCTGTTAACCCAAACAACTTAATAAATAAGAAAACATAACTGAACGGTATATGTAGGGTTATTTCAGAATGTATAATTTGTCTAGTCACTAGAACTTTGTGTTCTAACCCCCTCCTTATAACACACTCGCAGGTTAGATCTGTGGAAGAGATATGATAGCTTAGGATACTGGTAAGCCAGTATTATTACCTTGATAAGGCTATATTTGATTATATTATATTTTATTCATTCCATTGTGAGATGTTTACTAAGCTCTGATATGTTCATTATCTCTTTCTTTACTTCAGGATACCAGACAAGCCGACTCGAATTTCAACTGAATAAGATTTTTGAAAAAATTAGGGTTGTTACAGTAACACTGTGTAATTTGGTTTCATATAATTGTTTGTTGTCTATTGTACTATTATTACCAGCTGCATCATGGATGGTTGTCGTCATAATTGTTGTGTTATTTTTCTTATGTTAGTTGTGGCTATTACTTATTTATTTGCTTAACTCTTTCTTGGGTTATGTAAGTACATACAGGTTTGGAGGCAAAATCTTACTTGCTTGCTTATAGCTTTTGGTTTCATGGTAAATATGTGCTTGCCCAACAAAATTGTATGTATTCGGATTACATACCGTACGTGGGTCTTATATATTATTTCCCCATGGTTTGGGATGCCTCATAATTGAGGTGAGATGTATAATGTCATATTTTTTTGGATCGAGCCATACAAAGGAGCATAGGTTCTAGATTAACCCCAAAGTGGGGTGAATAGGGTTTATTGGATTTTTACAAGTTATTAAAATTATCATAGCATGGATTGCAATAGAGAAAATAAATGCAGAAAATAAATGACATGTATTTTACCCAACTTCGGCAAACCCCTGTCTACTGCTGCATTCTTAAGATTTCTACTAGAATTAAAACAATCTTTACGCTTACAAAATCTCTGTAAACTCGCGACCCCTATTCAATCCCATGCTCAAAACCGTACACTGATCTTTATTCCAAAGATCAATTTTACCTGGATTACAAACCCATAACTCGTAACCCCTAGTTTAAAGTAAACTAGAAAACCTATGGATGGGTCACAAAAGAAATTAAAAACAAATTAAAAACAAATAAAACAAAATGCTATAACACTTGATACATATAAAATATAAGTTTGTCTCCCATTTACCATTTTTCTAATCGGATCCCTCTTTTCTTTAATGGCCGACTCAAATCGAAATTTAGGGTTTTGTCTCTCTAAATCAAATCGCAACACTTAAAAGATTTAAAAACGATTATTTGATGCTTTAATGCTTGTTGATGTCTGATCGCAGATATGGTTTTTCTTTTTGATCAAAAACACGAAAGTATGTGAGTATCTTTATGCTTCTTTTTCGTTTAGTTTGTTTTTGGCTTTCGATGGTTTTATGTCTGTAACGAGTGGTGATTTTATAGGGTATAGAAACCCTTTAAAATCTATGATTTCATGCATGATTTGATCTATGATTTGCATGATTTCTCGAATGATGAATTTCTGTGAAACCTTGAATGATTTCTTGAAATAAGTGCTACATGAATTTATTATTGCCAAAGACGAACCTTTAATCATGTGGAATGGTTTCTGCAAGTATTTCTTTGATGAATCATGTTGTGATTTAATCTACTGTGCATTTGAAAAAATAATGGATATTCTTGTACATCAATTTAGAAGGATTTCAATTTGGAAAGTAAATTCTGGCACTTGCTAAAAGAAACAAAGTTAATGCACCGATTCGATTTCTAGAAATAAAAACTTCCCAAGTTTGCCAAGCATGCAAATTTGTGTTTTTTAGTCTTTGTTTGAATTGTTTGCTCCATGCAGATTTCTACTTTATGGCATATGTACACTTGACTTTGTTACCACCTTGTTTGCACACTACTGTGATTTCAGTCATTTGTAACTTGCTCTTTCCTCTTAAGTATTGTGTTGTTCACTACTTTGGCTTAATTCATTTATCACTCATGTTTATTCTTGTCCACTCACTTGTGCATGTTGCACATGTTGTTGGTTGATCCAGTGTGTACATGTTGTTTATATACCTCCATATGACATTGTTGTTTGTGCTTGTACACTGGCCATTTTGGTTTGTTGTACATTGTAGTGTCCTTACTGCACCATATATATACAGTTATGCCTTTTTCTCCTTCTTGTGAATTTGTACATGTTGTATTCATATTCTTGCCTGCTCACTTTTGTTGTTGCCTTGCCTATGTTGCTTGCCACTTCTTTAAGTAGATTCGACTTGTTGTATCATTTGCATTTGTGATATGATGCATTTTCCATTTCTACATGAGCTTATTCATGTATACTACATGTATATGTTTGTATTGTTAAGTCGTATGCATGCAACACTTTGTAAATTTCACGCTGACCTCCATGTGTATACATACAACCATGTATGTATATATGTGTATCTTGAGCTTGAACACTGTTGTGCATGTTGTATTGCTGTGTTGACTTAAACACGACCTTTGACTTGAGTTTGTACATGTTGCAACATGTTGTTGGACAGTTTCATGGAATTTCTTGACAAAATTTTGTGCCTTTTTTCTCTGATATATTGCATGCATTTGTCCATGCCTGAGAGTTGTGCATGCTTGTAGTTAAACCATTCATGTGTGCCTTGTCTTGTGACGACACTTAAAACTGATGCTTGAGATTGTGATTGAGCCATGTACATGGTTGCACCTGTTCACTTGTATGTGCATTCAACTGATGATGCACACTACTGTGCTTCCTATTTGTTTGGCTTGAAATGTGCACTCATAGATGTTTGACCACATTTTCCGTGCATATTATATATGTGTATGTACGTATATATGTATGTATCGTGCATGTGCAATTTTTTTTATTTACATCAGTAGACTATTATACGTTGTGTCATAGTTGATCAAGATCAGCAGACCACAATTATGAGTTGAGGTTGGTCTTGATCAGTAAACCGCTATAGTTGGGTTGAGGCTGATCACAAGATAACTTGTCTACCTTGTGGTATTTACAGTGAATCATAGTGAATATCACAAGTAGTTTAGACACACTTAGATGTATATACATACCAGACCAAGTTAAGAAATATGATGAGAAACACACTGAAATTCTGAGGAAAATAAAATTTAAAATAAATTTTTATCTTCTAGAATGTAAATCAATTTTTGTTCCAGTTTATTATGTGTATTTCTGTGACAGGTATGCAGGTGACTGAACTGACTATGAAGCAGACTGAAGACAAGTGAGTCAGTGAGTGTATATAAAATTGTGTGTGTCTGTACATGAGAGAGTGAATGTTACTGAGTATGTATATGGACCTGAGTGATTTGAGTGTTGTATTGAGAAACCAGTGCAATAAATGAAACTGAATAAATTATATCACTGAGATGTACAATAGTGGAGTTAGAAGTTTGTACTATTCAAATGTTGAAATAAAATATTTACTTTAAATAAAAAATAATGTTTGAATTAAAAAGTCTGTGCAATAGTATTTTATTTAATTTAAATATTTATTTCTATATGTGATGCAGTATAGAATTTTACAGTTAAAGACACATTTGTATTATAATATATATGTTAGTTATCATCAAACAAAAATCATATTGTTATATACAACAATCTCCCACTTTTGACGATGGCAGACATATAATAAGATTTTGAATAAAATAAATGTGTTTGACAATGAAGTGTAGAACTCCCGTTATATTTATGCTCCCCCTACAACAGAACTCCCCTTATATATGTGCATATGAGTGAAAAGAATAAATGAACTGAAATTCCAATATTAAAAATATTCATGAAAGATTTTCTCATCAATCAAAATCTTAACCATTCTCCTCTTTTTGTTATCATTAAATGATAAAGAAATTGAAATAGTGATGAAATATAGACTAGATATATAAGCTCAAAATTAAGAGAGAGAATGTATATCATAAATCTCAATCAATCAAAAAAGTCATAATATTCTTTAAACCAGTGGCAAATTTCACATTGTAGAATGATGGATTTACGATGAATTTTATAAAATGGGGAGAGTTTCTTAAAACATTTGAATTCCAATTATTTTCAGATTTTTTTTATAAAAAAATAAGCACAAAATAGTGATTGATTTGGACTATATATATATATATATATTCTCAAATCAAGAGAAAAGGATCAAATTATCTCAAATCCCAAAACTATCAACCGAAAAATCATAATATATCATAAAATAGTAACACATCTTACAATTTTGAATATGGATTGATAAATTGGTTTTTACATAGAAAAGAAGATTTCATATATACATATATATATTTATTTATTTTCTTTTATTTTTGTTTTAAGAGCGCATTAACCACGCATGGTCTATTAGGACTTTTAAATGGGATCAGTTGCAACTTAAATTATAAGTAATATTTAACCATGCATGACCATATCTAGTTTTTTTTTAAATGAGGTTAGAGAAACATGTATTATATAAAAGATCTACTTAACATATAAAACCAAAAATGTATGATAGAAATATGGTAGAGATAGAGATGGTTGACAAATAAAATTGTAAATTAATTATATTATAAAATATGCTCAACTGTATCGGGATTTTTGAAAATTATCAATTATCTCTTATTCAGAAAAATAATATAGTCAAGTTTCCCTTAAAGAATTTGAAACTGTATATTCGTTAATGATTTAAAAAAATATTAAACTCTCCACATTAAATAAAACCATGTTGGATGATAAATGATGATAGAAAAAGAGAATACTCGTGAAATAAGCTCCAATTCAAAGATATTATTAAAAAAATTCAAACATCATGAGAATTTAAATAGAAATCTCCTCTTGTTATGAAATATACTATAGTCACAACTCATCACAATTTCCAAAATATGATAATAATTTTGATGAGTTCCAAATATAGTTCAATTTGTTCAAAAATTTCAATTTTTGAATGAATAATTAAAAATGATTTTAAAATTGAAAGTATCAATTACAAGAGGGATTCTGAATGATCTATATAGTTTGAAAATCAGTTGAGTGTGAGATTTTCAAACCTCCTAAGACAGATATCACATGTAGGTCCTAATTTCCATAATTACAAAGTATCCAAAACCAAGCAGATAAATCTAACAATTTAGTTTCTTTTATCAGAGCAAGATTTACAAGAGTATTTTTCAAAATATTTACAACAAGCCTAAGAGGTAATTCATGATCCAAAATTAAAAAAAATAAGTTCATTTGAAATTACTTGAAGAGTTGTGTAAATTTCAATATTCAATAAATCGATCACACAAGATTATCAATTCCATATCCAAGAAGTGCGTGAGATTCAAGATTTAAAATTTTCAAATGATTTCAAAAATCAAATATCCAAGCTAGATGATCATAATTTAAAAATGAATTTCGAGATGCAAAGCCATAATCCATGCCGAATATTTTTCAATTCAGAATAGCCAAGCCCAGCCAAAAGGCAATGAAATCATCACAACCAGTTAAAAGAAATTTTCAAAAAGTGTGCTGTAATGAGTGCAGTTTTCAAGTCTTTTTCAGGATGAATTAGAAGAAACTCTAAACAGCAAAGTTGTGAGAAATTTCAATAGCTTTCAAATCATCAAAAATTTAGAATTCTGAATAACAATATTCAAGATATGATAAGAATACTTTAGCACTGTTAGAAATTTAGAAAAATAAACTTCAAAAGAACTACAAAATATTTACAATTTTAAATTCAAGGTCTGGAAATCACCAAAACATGAGAGTTATAAATAAATGTATCTAATTTCCATAAAATCAGAAATAAGGAGAAGGAAGAATAAACGGAGTATATAGAGGAATACAAAAAGGAATAGAAACAACAACAAAAATGTGAGTTTAGAGACCATACCTGGTTTAACATTGGCAATGTGCATTTTCTAACTCGATAACCATGGCCAAGGAACACTGAATGATTCAACTACAAGCATGCACAACTCTCAGGCATGAACAAATGCATGCAACACATCAGGGAACAAAGGCACAAAATTTTGTCAAGCAATTCAATGAAACAACTCAACATCATGGTGCAACATTTACAAACTCAAGTCAACGGTTGAGTTCAAGTCCATATAGCAAAACAAGATGCACAACACTGTTCAAGCTCGAGACACACATGTATACGTACATGATTATATGTATAAACTTGGAGGTCAGCATGAAATTTACAAGGTGATGCATGCATATGACTCAGTAGTACAAAAGTATACATGTATCTAAAAATGGAAAATGTATCATCTCACAAATGCCAATAATAAAACAAGTCAGATAAACCCAAAGAAGTGGCAAGCAACATAGGCAAGGCAGCAACAAAAGTGAGCAGGCAAGAACATGAATAAAACATGCACAAATACACAAGCAGGAGAATAAGGAATAACTACATATATGTAAGGACCCGTAACTTCCCCGGGAAGGAAAGCACGGATACTTTGAGAACAACACACAAATGAACGCAGACGGAAGAACATTTCATTGTTATTACAACAATTCCATCAGATACAAGAATATACAGAGTATAAATAAATAAATTACATTCGATAAATATCAGAGATTACAATAAATTACATAGCAGCGGAAAATAATACAAAAGCACAACTAGAAGTGATACACGGATACAGAGCTTTCCGAGCATCGTTCCAGCTGTTAATCAGGACCCTGTGAATATAAATATGCAAAACCAAAACTACTAGCTGCCTGTGCGGAAAATAGGGGCACCTAGAGTTTAGGTTAAAACAATAAACTCTAGGTCAGTCATGTGACTGGTGTGAGAACTAAAACAGTTATTCAAAAACTTTACTTAAAGATAGTAATTCAAGGGACCACGCCGTATAACACGGAACGGGTTTCCTCCCAAGAATACTAGTGCATATAATAAAACAGCGCAATGATCTTTCGAAAAATGAAGCTATTATAAGACCCAGGTCCCATCACACAATGCAACGCAAGCCGGAGGATAGGGTTTTCCCTTATAACAGCCAAACATGCTTGGTACGTTTAAAACAAATCATTTGATACTATAATAAGTGTATAGTGTCAAAACAATTTCAATCATAAATATCAATCATAGACGGCATGGGTACCATATATCATGTCGCCATACTAGTTCTACAATTAAAACCGCAATATCACGTATTGGAAATTGGATTTCCGTCATGAGTCGAGGCAAGGGGCAAGCTCCTCTCCGCGTTCGAGACACTCTAGCAATGCCTCAGGACCCCACTCTGATCCTTTGGAACCTCCAAGGCCGGTCCTCTCTTACTTTTGAGGATTAGTTATTCCTGAACACACGTTTCCCGGTCCTTACAGACCTATATCCGAGGCGCCTCGTATCCAACAACCACACAGGTGAAAAGTATATAAATGTCAGGGCTGGTAGGTCACTGACACCACCCTAGCTAGAAAGAAACGTCGTGCACTCCTTGGGTCCGTATCCCGTTTTTGACTCATACCGAGGTGTGAGGCTCGCGAATTCACGTTATACACAAAGCTACGCCACACAGGCCGTGCTTTGATCATCAACCACAAGACTTTGCTTTTCAACAGAAGCCTTGATCAATTGCCACTTACGCATGCCACATAGGCAATTCATTCCATGCGACTGATGTCCATCGATATACAACCTCTGAGCTCGTATGTCTCAAAGAAGGGCGTTAAGCAAGAGAATAAATTCTCCGCCGCCAAACAGATGTATATTTAATAGAGATCAATCAACACAGAATAAAATCCAATGTCAGACACACAATCCATTTACAAGTTCGTTCTGGGTCTGAACGAAACCGGAGGCACATTCCTCGCATATCCATCCATCTCCAAGTACGTCTGGAAGATCACCAACTGATTCCCTCATCTTGGGTGTACAGCCCAATCAAGATCATCAGTAATCACCCAAACGATGTGAAGACTTCCGATCCTCAACCACCGTCTTCCTCTTCGACATCTCGTCGAATCGGTTATTCAGAATGGGTATAACCCGGCCTTTCTGAATAGCCCACGTATATGATAAACAAATTGTTACACAAACACAACAAACGCCTCATTCCAATTCAACATATTCTTTTATTCACCAAAATCACATTCTTAGGGAAAGATTCCCATTAATTTTATCAAAGATAAATTCTTCTAAATTTATTCTTTAATCCTCCTTTGGATATCATTTCAAACTAGTCGGGATTAACGAACCACACCGAAGTAATTATTTATTTTATTTCCCAATCCCAACCTATATATCCCATGGAGAAAACTGGTAATACTCCACATCTACCACCACGGTGTTATCGGTAAAATTAATTACCATTTCACGTTCAAATCTAATTAAAGATTTAACTATCGCTTTGGAGCAAAACTGGTGGTACTCCATTCTCGATCACCTTTCAGATTTGATAATTTAAATTATCAATTCACATTTTTAATCTAATTAAAGATTCATTAAAACTCCACTTAGTTTTAATCTTCTCAAAAATCAATATCTTGCCTTTAACTGGGTTAAAGAACCAATGTCATCTAAAACACGATTCACGATAAACCCAAATCACATTTGATATTAAATACAAGGCTCTGAATAGAAAATATATCGACTTATATTCAATACCAAATTCTGAAACCAACAAATATCGTATTGGGAATAACGATATAAAATATATCTTTCAAATTCCCATAACAATATCTATATAGTCACGAAATCCAACATCGAAATATCCCGAAGATAATTTCGATTCAGCTCCAGTCCAATCCACGTATTGGAAATTATCGATTGTTTTCAAAATCACTTTCAAATTCAATTTATTTATTTCAAAAATAAATTGATTTTAATTCTAGTTCAAAACTAGTTCATTTCGACAAAAATCTATTTTTACCTTCTAATGTGGAATTTTTCAGCCCAATTCTTTCCAATTCACATATTATAATTTTACACAAATTATAGATATTTTTCATAATTTTATCAAGGCCCGTACAGTCGATTTCCAACAACGGCCATCGAACTGCACTTACAGCGACCTTTTTCGAATTTGATTTGGACATAATTCCAAATCCAACCGTTAGATTTCAAATTTCTAACATTTATTGGAAAGCTCTTTTCGATACGAACCCAACGGTTCCGGTTTTAGGAGAATCCGACGGTCGGATCTCCCGCAATGTCAATTCGAAGTCAATGGTCGAAATTCACGAACTACCGCGGCGCGGCGCGTTCTATTCAGGCCATTATATATATAATATATATATATTATATATATTTTGTCGATTTCCTTTTAAAACGTATTTTATAAACCGTTTTAACTTCGTTTCAAAACCATTCCAACACTATATTCAATTTCTAATCAAAACCGAATATTTTATATCATTACTACATAAATGATAATATTTTCAAAATGTTATATTTTGAAATGACTTCTTTTCTATATTCATTATAAAAATGAATATAGTCGATATAAATATCGTTCACGTCAAAATAGCGCAACTCTAATCAACACGGCTTTATATATTTCAATAGATCCGTTATTCTATACAACAAATGAATATTTATTCCATTCAACACATGAATCTATATTTCTTCCAATACCTGACTAATCTCAACACATGAGTACTGTCAACACATCACTATTTTTGTTATGTAAAATATTTTATAAAACTATGGTATCTATCGTTTGATTTTCAATTAGACTCCTATTGAGAAGTAGTTCTAATTTTAAATATGATAAAGATGTAAATTTCATTGTATAAAATATTTCACTCAACACATGAACTTTGCCAACACATGACTATTTTTATGTTCAACACATGAATTTTCTTTTATAATATTCATTATTTTCCCGATTGGAATGAGGCCCAATCAATCACCATATAACGTTAATTATATGGATTCCATACAACACATGTATATAATAGCATTGAAAAATAATCAACCATCAACCAAAGTGCACTACACTGTATAAGCATCAAATATAGATATCTTACGCTTATAACAGCCTGTCAATCAATCGATCGACATATTTAACCAATCAGGATGAGTGAACTTCCAAATTTCATCCCAACACCCGTGTGGGGTTTCAAACAATCAAACACAGATTTTATTTGTGCAGTTGGGCGATGTGTAAAATTTATCGTCCCAATCAATGTCCTTCAAATAGGTGTACATAAACAAACCGTCCGGTTTGTAAATGAATATTTTATTTTATTCACTTCCACGTTAAAAACTATATTTTTAACGATAAAATATTCTATTTCAACACATGAATTTCTATTCAGTTCATTTATACAATAAAAATGATATTTTTATTTTTCTAACATATTTTGGGAAATTTCGGCGGCGTAACGGCACGATACTAGAAACGGGACGAGGCCTAGCCTTATCCCCGGTCTAGTGAAGGCCCACGCCATTCACACATCAATCAAATCCATTCCATTTCACCAAACAATTCAATTCCAACCAAATAAACTAACCAACTACTCAATCAAACAATTTAACAAGCAAGTCATCCATGGTCTGTGGATGACGGGTGTCGGGTGCTACTAAGCACCGTCTGCATCCTAGTATATATATATATAACTAGAAAAAGAGAATTTAGAGTGAGAAGTTCTCACCGAAAGCTATCCAATACCACGTTACTCCTATTTATAGAAATCTTCTTCGTTATCCCATCTTCGTCATCTTCGTTTCCCGTAGTCACTATATATATAAAAATCACACATTTTTATATTTCGATGTCTTTAAAATAAAAATCACATTTTTATTTATTTACTTTCAATTTAAAAGTCATATTTTTATAATCACTTTATATATTTAAAAATCGAATTTTCATTACTATGTTATATAGATAAAAAAAATATATTTTTATCACGCTATTTTCCATATAAAGATTTCGCATTTATAAAAACAAAGTTTTCGCCTTTATAAAAATAAAGATTTCGCCTTTATAAAAATAAAGATTTCATCATTATAAAAATCATCACTTTACTTCAACGTATATAAAATAAAAATCAGATTTTTATTTCGCTACATATACAAAGAAGATATTTTTATATTCTCTATCCTATAAAGATTATATTTTTAATACTTTAAAAATATAAAAATCATATTTTTAATATTTCTATATAGTAAAGATTATATTTTTATCTTGCGTTATTACATATAGAAATAGTATTTTTATCCAATCAAAAATCTAGTCTTTATATATAAACAAAATCAAATCCTTTTCTACAAACCTATTTTGCTAATTATACAATCAGATTTTTACCTATCGAAAATTGATTAAACAAAAGAAAATAAAATAAATAAGTTAACAAAACTGACCCAATTCAATTCTGGATCGTCGGGCTCGAGGTGGAGGGCTGCAGTCAGCAGCGCGGGGTGGTTGCAGGCCAGTGGGAGGTCGCAAGGTCAGGGCGTGGTTCCAGGGTGGCGGTGGGCATCGCGTCGATCGAGGTGGGTGGCTCAGGCAGCGGCTAGGGCGTCGGTTCCTCTAGGTGGGCACGGGCTTCGGGGGTTCTTCGTTCAGGCCTGGACAGAGGAGGAAGGGTGAGGCGGAGCGGCTAGGGGAGAACGGAGGAGGGGCGCTCGAGGTAAGGGGGCGGACGGAGGCAGGCGGTGGCAGGGACGGCGAGATCGAGGGGGGGGGCGAGAGAAAGTAGATCGGGTTTTTTTTTTTGATTGAAACTGACGGGGAAAGGGAAAATATGGGGGGGTTTATATATATTTTTATTTATTTATTTATTTTATTTTCAAAGAAGTTGACTTTTACATACGAACTCAGAATCGAACCCACCGACTGTCGTCCCTAGCATATTACCCCTATTCCGAACACAATGGGATATGTATCGTAGGTTGATTTGATCGTTTGAATCAGTTTCCTTTGAATTTACATTTAAATCACTATATTTGAATTTTAAACGTACATTTCAAATTACCGGGGTCACATACTAACTCTAAAAATTCCAGAAAAATATTTTCTAGCTTCGTATTGACGATACGGTCCTAACAAAACTAGTTTCGTCAAATTCTGAGACCGTTGGAAAAATGGCCATTTTCCAGTCGATTAAAATCAACTGAAACCGGTCAAACGCGTTTTCCTTTGCCACGCTCACATATTGATTCGAAAAATTATGAAATTTGGAATCTAACAATAATTTGACATCACGGACCCAACAAAAGTGGTTTCGTCAAAATCCGAGGTCATTTGCAAAATGTCCATTTTTAAGGGCCTGAATTCCATAGCGACTATTCAGAATTTTCAACTGGACATATCTTTTGATTCCCACTATGAAATTTTGATTTGTCGGATTCGTTGGAAAGATATTCACAATTAGATCCCATTATTTTTGGTTTCACTAAAATCCGGATTGTTTTGCACCCGGTACATTCAATTGAAGTTTGAAATCGAATTATCGAACTACCGCGCCATTTTCAATTCCTTTTATAATTATATATAATTATTTATATTCTAACGACGACACGTATAATATATACGTCGAATTCTATTCAAAATAAATTTCATGTCGATTTTATTTAAAATAATCTATTTTAAATGTTCGAAATTAGCTAAAATTGCCAAAATAAAAATTTTAAACTGGCCCAGATTTTCGGGTTATTACAATCTCCCCCACTTAAAACTTTTCGTCCCCGAAAAGGAACAAAGTCGAAAGTGGTTTGATTAATCAACTCTACGTTCGATCTGGCTTCCATTCTCAAACTTTTCAGTTTCTAAGAATTTTCAAAAATTTCAAAAATTTGGCTAACACCCTAAATTTTTGAAAAATTTCGCCATAACCTCCCCTGCACCGGGAGCATCGGGGAATTTCAAATAGCTTCCCCGATCCTTCTAATCTCAAAAAGAAAAAGAAAAAGCCAAGCGGCTAGCCAATAGGCTCCTAAAATCATCATCACCCAAACAAAACAGTAAATTATATTAAACATGTATCTATTTGTCGGGCAAACAAATTTTATTCTCTGCTCCAGCCTCCTTGCTATGACCTGTTCAATGTTAGTACACGTATATGCAAGCAAATGCGACCAATTTTCAATACAATTCAATATTATATTCTATTAGGCATAGTGGTTAAAAATTGTCAAACAAATAAACAAACAACTCAAACATCAATCAATTAGTGAATTAGAGTTTCAAATTCATAAATTGATACATATATACGGAAAATCTTGTTTTGATGCCAATTCACAACAATGTGTTCTAGCTATATTAGTTTTGGTTCTCACACCAGTCTGATGGAAATATATAGAAATCACACCTTCGAAATTCGAATATGAATACTGATGATGATGCACCATCATCAGAATCATCCCCGGATGTCTAGAATGTGATTCTATATCTACCCAGTATATTAAAACTTCGACTATACGTTCATGACGCGTATACGCGAAATCTATATATACTCGATTGTCCATATTCAAAATAAATAAATATTCAAATACGTATAAAACGATTTAAATTTACAAAACAAAATTGTTTTCATTTGAAAAATATACTCTTCACACTCGTTCTAGGATACTACTGATCCTATCTCTAACGAGTAATTCTAATTGGATGTTGCTAATCCAATATCTGATGAATTCTTTCGTATGGTTCTAATGTGTCTTGTTCTCGAGCACTGTAAACCAAAGCTCTGATACCACTGTAAGGACCCGTAACTTCCCCGGGAAGGAAAGCACGGATACTTTGAGAACAACACACAAATGAACGCAGACGGAAGAACATTTCATTGTTATTACAACAATTCCATCAGATACAAGAATATACAGAGTATAAATGAATAAATTACATTCGATAAATATCAGAGATTACAATAAATTACATAGCAGCGGAAAATAATACAAAAGCACAACTAGAAGTGATACACGGATACAGAGCTTTCCGAGCATCGTTCCAGCTGTTAATCAGGACCCTGTGAATATAAATCTGCAAAACCAAAACTACTAGCTGCCCGTGCGGAAAATAGGGGCACCCAGAGTTTAGGTTAAAACAATAAACTCCAGGTCAGTCATGTGACTGGTGTGAGAACTAAAACAGTTATTCAAAAACTTTACTTAAAGATAGTAATTCAAGGGACCACGCCGTATAACACGGAACGGGTTTCCTCCCAAGAATACTAGTGCATATAATAACACAGCGCAATGCTCTTTCGAAAAATGAAGCTATTATAAGACCCAGGTCCCATCAGACAATGCAACGCAAGCCGAAGGATAGGGTTTTCCCTTATAATAGCCAAACATGCTTGGTACGTTTAAAACAAATCATTTGATACTATAATAAGTGTATAGTGTCAAAACAATTTCAATCATAAATATCAATCATAGACGGCATGGGTACCATATATCATGTCGCCATACTAGTTCTACAATTAAAACCGCAATATCACGTATTGGAAATTGGATTTCCGTCATGAGTCGAGGCAAGGGGCAAGCTCCTCTCCGCGTTCGAGACACTCTAGCAATGCCTCAGGACCCCACTCTGATCCTTTGGAACCTCCAAGGCCGGTCCTCTCTTACTTTTGAGGATTAGTTATTCCTGAACACACGTTTCCCGGTCCTTACAGACCTATATATGAGGCGCCTCGTATCCAACAACCACACAGGTGAAAGGTATATAAATGTCAGGGCTGGTAGGTCACTGACACCACCCTAGCTAGAAAGAAACGTCGTGCACTCCTTTGGTCCGTATCCCGTTTTTGACTCATACCGAGGTGTGAGGCTCGCGAATTCACGTTATACACAAAGCTACGCCACACAGGCCGTGCTTTGATCATCAACCACAAGACTTTGCTTTTCAACAGAAGCCTTGATCAATTGCCACTTACGCATGCCACACAGGCAATTCATTCCATGTGACTGATGTCCATCGATATACAACCTCTGAGCTCGTATGTCTCAGAGAAGGGCGTTAAGCAAGAGAATAAATTCTCCGCTGCCAAACAGATGTATATTTAATAGAGATCAATCAACACAGAATAAAATCCAATGTCAGACACACAATTCATTTACAAGTTCGTTCTGGGTCTGAACGAAACCGGAGGCACTTTCCTCGCATATCCATCCATCTCCAAGTACATCTGGAAGATCACCAACTAATTCCCTCATCTTGGGTGTACAGCCCAATCAAGATCATCAGTAATCACCCAAACGATGTGAAGACTTCTGGTCTTCAACCACCGTCTTCCTCTTCGACATCTCGTCGAATCGGTTATTCAGAATGGGTATAACCCGGCCTTTCTGAATAGCCCACGTATATGATAAACAAATTGTTACACAAACACAACAAACGCCTCATTCCAATTCAGCATATTCTTTTATTCACCAAAATCACATTCTTAGGGAAAGATTCCCATTAATTTTATCAAAGATAAATTCTTCTAAATTTATTCTTTAATCCTCCTTTGGATATCATTTCAAACTAGTCGGGATTAACGAACCACACCGAAGTAATTATTTATTTTATTTCCCAATCCCAACCTATATATCCCATGGAGAAAACTGGTAATGCTCCACATCTAACACCACGGTGTTATCGGTAAAATTAATTACCATTTCACGTTCAAATCTAATTAAAGATTTAACTATCGCTTTGGAGCAAAACTGGTGGTACTCCATTCTCGATCACCTTTCAGATTTGATAATTTAAATTATCAATTCACATTTTTAATCTAATTAAAGATTCATAAAAACTCCACTTAGTTTTAATTTCTCAAAAATCAATATCTTGCCTTTAACTGGATTAAAGAACCAATGTCATCTAAAACACGATTCACGATAAACCCAAATCACATTTGATATTAAATACAAGGCTCTGAATAGAAAATATATCGACTTATATTCAATACCAAATTCTGAAACCAACAAATATCGTATTGGGAATAACGATATAAAATATATCTTTCAAATTCCCATAACAATATCTGTATAGTCACGAAATCCAACATCGAAATATCCCGAAGATAATTTCGATTCAGCTCCAGTCCAATCCACGTATTGGAAATTATCGATTGTTTTCAAAATCACTTTCAAATTCAATTTATTTATTTCAAAAATAAATTGATTTTAATTCTAGTTCAAAACTAGTTCATTTCGATAAAAATCTATTTTTACCTTCTAATGTGGAATTTTCCAGCCCAATTCTTTCCAATTCACATATTATAATTTTACACAAATTATAGATATTTTTCATAATTTTATCAAGGCCCGAACAGTCGATTTCCAACAACGGCCATCGAACTGCACTTACAGCGACCTTTTTCGAATTTGATTTGGACATAATTCCAAATCCAACTGTTAGATTTCAAATTTCTAACATTTATTGGAAAGCTCTTTTCGATACGAACCCAACGGTTCCGGTTTTAGGAGAATCCGACGGTCGGATCTCCCGCAATGTCAATTCGAAGTCAATGGTCGAAATTCACGAACTACCGCGGCGCGGCGCGTTCTATTCAGGCCATTATATATATAATATATATATTATATATATTTCGTCGATTTCCTTTTAAAACGTATTTTATAAACCGTTTTAACTTCGTTTCAAAACCATTCCAACACTATATTCAATTTCTAATCAAAACTGAATACTTTATATCATTACTACATAAATGATAATATTTTCAAAACGTTATATTTTGAAATGACTTCTTTTCTATATTCATTATAAAAACGAATATAGTCGATATAAATATCGTTCACGTCAAAATAGCGCAACTCTAATCAACACGGCTTTATATATTTCAATAGATCCGTTATTCTATTCAACAAATGAATATTTATTCCATTCAACACATGAATCTATATTTCTTCCAATACCTGACTAATCTCAACACATGAGTACTGTCAACACATCACTATTTTTGTTATGTAAAATATTTTATAAAACTATGGTATCTATCGTTTGATTTTCAATTAGACTCCTATTGAGAAGTAGTTCTAATTTTAAATATGATAAAGATGTAAATTTCATTGTATAAAATATTTCACTCAACACATGAACATCGTCAACACATGACTATTTTTATGTTCAACACATGAATTTTCTTTTATAATATTCATTATTTTCCCGATTGGAATGAGGCCCAATCAATCACCATATAACGTTAATTATATGGATTCCATACAACACATGTATATAATAGCATTGAAAAATAATCAACCATCAACCAAAGTGCACTACACTGTATAAGCGTCAAATATAGATATCTTACGCTTATAACAGCCTGTCAATCAATCGATCGACATATTTAACCAATCAGGATGAGTGAACTTCCAAATTTCATCCCAACACCCGTGTGGGGTTTCAAACAATCAAACACAGATTTTATTTGTGCAGTTGGGCGATGTGTAAAATTTATCGTCCCAATCAATGTCCTTCAAATAGGTGTACATAAACAAACCGTCCGGTTTGTAAATGAATATTTTATTTTATTCACTTCCACGTTAAAAACTATATTTTTAACGATAAAATATTCTATTTCAACACATGAATTTCTATTCAGTTCATTTATACAATAAAAATGATATTTTTATTTTTCTAACATATTTTGGGAAATTTCGGCGGCGTAACGGCACGATACTAGAAACGGGACGAGGCCTAGCCTTATCCCCGGTCTAGTGAAGGCCCACGCCATTCACACATCAATCAAATCCATTCCATTTCACCAAACAATTCAATTCCAACCAAATAAACTAACCAACTACTCAATCAAACAATTTAACAAGCAAGTCATCCATGGTCTGTGGATGACGGGTGTCGGGTGCTACTAAGCACCGTCTGCATCCTAGTATATATATATAACTAGAAAAAGAGAATTTAGAGTGAGAAGTTCTCACCGAAAGCTATCCAATACCACGTTACTCCTATTTATAGAAATCTTCTTCGTTATCCCATCTTCGTCATCTTCGTTTCCCGTAGTCACTATATATATAAAAATCACACATTTTTATATTTCGATGTCTTTAAAATAAAAATCACATTTTTATTTATTTACTTTCAATTTAAAAGTCATATTTTTATAATCACTTTATATATTTAAAAATCGAATTTTCATTACTATGTTATATAGATAAAAAAAATATATTTTTATCACGCTATTTTCCATATAAAGATTTCGCCTTTATAAAAACAAAGTTTTCGCCTTTATAAAAATAAAGATTTTGCCTTTATAAAAATAAAGATTTCATCATTATAAAAATCATCACTTTACTTCAACGTATATAAAATAAAAATCAGATTTTTATTTCGCTACATATACAAAGACGATATTTTTATATTCTCTATCCTATAAAGATTATATTTTTAATACTTTAAAAATATAAAAATCATATTTTTAATATTTCTATATAGTAAAGATTATATTTTTATCTTGCGTTATTACATATAGAAATAGTATTTTTATCCAATCAAAAATCTAGTCTTTATATATAAACAAAATCAAATCCTCTTCTACAAACCTATTTTGCTAATTATACAATCAGATTTTTACCTATCGAAAATTGATTAAACAAAAGAAAATAAAATAAATAATTTAACAAAAATGAACCAATTCAATTCTGGATCGTCGGGCTCGAGGTGGAGGGCTGCAGTCAGCAGCGCGGGGTGGTTGCAGGCCAGTGGGAGGTCGCAAGGTCAGGGCGTGGGTCCAGGGTGGCGGTGGGCATCGCGCCGGTCGAGGTGGGTGGCTCAGGCGGCGGCTAGGGCTTCGGTTCCTCCAGGTGGGCACGGGCTTCGGGGGTTCTTCGTTCAGGCCTGGACAGAGGAGGAAGGGTGAGGCGGAGCGGCTAGGGGAGAAAAGAGGAGGGGCGCTCGAGGTAAGGGGGCGGACGGAGGCAGGCGGTGGCAGGGACGGCGAGATCGAGGGGGGGGCGAGAGAAAGTAGATCGGGTTTTTTTTTCGATTGAAACTGACGGGGAAAGGGAAAATATAGGGGGGTTTATATATATTTTTATTTATTTATTTATTTTATTATTTTATTTTCAAAGAAGTTGACTTTTACATACGAACTCAGAATCGAACCCACCGACTGTCGTCCCTAGCATATTACCCCTATTCCGAACACAATGGGATATGTATCGTAGGTTGATTTGATCGTTTGAATCAGTTTCCTTTGAATTTACATTTAAATCACTATATTTGAATTTTAAACGTACATTTCAAATTACCGGGGTCACATACTAACTCTAAAAATTCCAGAAAAATATTTTCTAGCTTCGTATTGACGATACGGTCCTAACAAAACTAGTTTCGTCAAATTCTGAGACCGTTGGAAAAATGGCCATTTTCCAGTCGATTAAAATCAACTAAAACCGGTCAAACGCGTTTTCCTTTGCCACGCTCACATATTGATTCGAAAAATTATGAAATTTGGAATCTAACAATAATTTGACATCACGGACCCAACAAAAGTGGTTTCGTCAAAATCCGAGGTCATTTGCAAAATGTCCATTTTTAAGGGCCTGAATTCCATAGCGACTATTCAGAATTTTCAACTGGACATATCTTTTGATTCCCGCTATGAAATTTTGATTTGTCGGATTCGTTGGAAAGATATTCACAATTAGATCCCATTATTTTTGGTTTCACTAAAATCTGGATTGTTTTGCACCCGGTACATTCAATTGAAGTTTGAAATCGAATTATCGAACTACAGCGCCATTTTCAATTCCTTTTATAATTATATATAATTATTTATATTCTAACGACGACGCGTATAATATATACGTCGAATTCTATTCAAAATAAATTTCACGTCGATTTTATTTAAAATAATCTATTTTAAATGTTCGAAATTAGCTAAAACTACCAAAATAAAAATTTTAAACTGGCCCAGATTTTCGGGTTATTACAATATATATGGTGCACCAAGGACACTACAATGTACAACAAACCAAAATGGCCAGTGTACAAGCACAAACAACAATGTCATATGGAGGAATATAAATAACATGTACACACTGGCTCAACCAACAACAGGTGCAGCATGCACAAGTGAGTGGACAAGGTTAAACATGTGTAACGAACCGAAAATTCTGATATCTTGAAAACTCGAGTTTTCAAGAATTCAGAATAACCGGCACGGTTCTAGATATGTACACTTATTTTTAAATACAATTTCAAAAGGTATAACTCTTAGATAAGTTATTTAAATCAATTTTATCAACTTATCAGTTTAAACAATTTTGGTCAAAAACACCATTCACTGAAATTGTAAATTTTGAGTTAAGAATTTGAATTTGACTTATTAAATAGTTAAGATAAGGTTATTAAACTTTTAAAATAAATTTAAAGTGAAATTTTGAAATTCAATATTTTAATGTTATTCTAATAACCTAAAAAAGAACCATTTTTGAAACAGTCTCAGAATCCGATGAAACCAATCTTAATAGATCTATAATGTCAAAATATGATTAGATTTGAAATTTCATAATTTTCAAAGATCTTACATGAGCGTACATAGTATAAACGTTTGTTGAAAAACTAGTTAAATTTCAGTAAAAACTAGAAATAATGTTACTTTTCAAACAGTCGCCGAATTCGACGAAACAAGACTCGTTGGAACCGTAAATGTGAAACGTAGCGAGATTTCAAATTTTGTAATTTTTTGAGTTAGTATGCTGTATAAATAATTAAGAGTCGTTAAGTTACTTATGTAGTAAGTACCACAAGCTACCATAATTGTAACAACCCGCAAACTCTGAACCAATTTAAAAAATTTATTTTAGAAATTTTAAAGGATTTTGGATATTTAAAATAGTTTATTTTAAATAATAACAACTAAAAATTTATTTTAATTGAAATTAAAATAAATAAATTCAATTTAATTATAAAAGCAGTTAGAAATAGTGTTGTAGTTTGAAATTTTGATTTTAAACTTTAACTGAATGTACAGGATTCAAAATAAATCAGAATTGAGCGAAACAAGAAATATTTAAATCTGTTTAATCATATCTTTCTAATGAATATAAGAAACTGAAATTTCAATTTAAAAGTTGTAAGTTATGTCTAGTTTAAAATTGAGATGAGTCGCTGTAGAATTTATATATATTTTAATATAATATATTGGCCTTAAAAATAGTCATTTTGCAAACGACCTCTGTTTTTTATGAAACAACTTTTGTTGGAACCGGATTGTCAAATTATTGTTAAGTTTAATTTTCCAGGATTTTTAGAATTAATATGTGAGCGTGGCAAAAGAAAACATGTTTTGTCAGTTTTAGTCAATTTTAATCGACTTGAAAATGGCCATTTTTCAAACAGTCTCAAAATTCGACGAAATTAGTTTTCTTATGACCGTATCGTTAAAACAATGCCAGAAATAATTTTTTTGTAATTTTTTGAGTACGTATGTGGCCCCGGTGAATTTAAATATACGATCGAATTAATTTAATAAAGGAATTAAATATTAAATTAAAGGATCCAGGCCACAAACAGTCGTTAGGGCTGACGTGGCCTAGCCCATTGGATCCGTAACGGGGGCTATTGGGTAGGTCAGCTTCTGTTGGACTGAAATGGGTTTGTTTTGAAACTTTTGGATTTATTTGTAAATATTACATTAAAATAATATAAATAATTGGAAAACCCTAGCAAACACTATTCATCCATCATTACAGCCGCCACCCTTCAATTCCAATGGCCGAATTTTCTTTTACCGTTCTTGTGACGACCCCAAACCCCGTACTGACGGTGGCAAGGGTAATCTTTGGAATATTACACATAAACAGATAATGGCAAAACAAAATTAAATAAATACACCAGATAATGTACAAATAATACACTGGATAAATATAATCACCAGAGTTACGCAGTATACAGTATCATACTTAGTACAAATACAGTTCAGCTATACATAAATGTCTACAGCGGAAAACAAACATAATATGTACAACAGGAGCTTAACAGCATAAAAGATATAAATGTTAGAATCCATCTTCAGCTCCAGCTATCCAGAAAGAGCCTGCTAAAACCTGAATACAAGGCTGCCCGTGTAGAAATAAGGGCACCCGAGTTTGCAAGTGAAACAAACTACGAGTCAGTCATGGGACTGGTATGAGAAATCTACTTAACACATATATAATTTTTACAACGCATATATAACTTATACATCGACCGTACAACTTATACAATGCTTATACATGAGGTGTACAACGCTTATATAACTCATACATCGACTATACAATTTATACATCGTCGTTTTCCATATCGTTTATAGTTCAGAAATCTCACATTGGGTTCCACTCCACCAAAAATAGCAAAAGGCTCAGAAAGATATGCGGTCTCTTCTAAAATGTAGAAGACGTCCACACGAGTCCACTGTCTCTTGTTTCACTGAATTTCGTCAACAAACGAAAAAGATATGATTTTTACAGTGAAATCAAAAACCGTAGCGCTTTCAGGTGCTATAATATAGCTTAAAATTATTTCAGCCGTACCTCCACTATTTGCTTCAAAACTAGGTCATGGATTCACGCACGATTCATTCAGTTTGAGGATGATCAGATCATGCTACGTGAAGCAGCTCCGAGTCGCGCGCCTGGCGGTGGTCCTCCAGCCTTGATCGACAGCAAGATGACGTGGCAGTGGCGAGATGAAGTCTTCGACTTTGAGGAGCCGGATCTCGGCAAATACTCCACTAGACAAGACCAGGTTTGTATGGATTTAGAGATGAGAGAATTCTCTACAAAAAACTCAACTAGAGTCTGTGATTTTGATGAGTGGATTTGCCATAAAAGAGGAGGGAAGATCTGAACGTTTTCCGCCGTTCGACCACAGTTCTCGGGGAAGTAGCGGGGAGAGAGAAAATGAGCTGGACCAATCAGATTTTTTTATTATTTATAAATTTTAAAAATCCTAAAATACCCCTTATCTCATACGAACTCCAATCCAAACCCAACGACTGTCGTCCCTAGCGTTTTACCCCCATTCCGAACACAATGGAATATGTTTCGTAGGCCCATTCGACTGTCTCAGTCAGTTTTACTTCAAATTAATATATAAAACATTAAATATTTAATTTGAACATACATTTCAATTTGTCGGGGCCACATACTGATTCTAAAAATTCCCGAAAAAATAAATCTGGCTATGTTTTGATGATACGGTCCCAACAAAAGTGGTTTCGTCGAATTCTGAGGTCGTTTTGCAAAATGGCCACTTTCACGGGCTATATAAACTCTATAGCGATCTTTGTGAAAATTCATTTGGCCATAAATTTTGCTTCCCGCTATGAAACATCAATTTTTCAGATTCGTTAGAAATATATTCACTAACAGATTTAAATATTTTTGGTTTCACTCAAGTCCGTTTTGTTTTGCACCCGGTACAGTTAGTCAAAGTTTGAATTCAAATTATGAAACTACCGCGCCATTTCAGGCCTTGTTTATAATTAGAATTAATTATATTTATTTTCAAACGTCGATTCAAACTCACTTTTCATCGTTATTATTTAAAATATTTATTTTAAATATTTTAAATTCACCAAAATAGCCAATTTAAAATTTTTAAATTGGTTCAGATTTTCCGGGTCGTTACAATCTCCCCCACTTAAAACTTTTCGTCCCCGAAAAGGAACAAAGTCAAAAGTGGTTTGATTTATCAACTCTACTTTCAATCTGGCTTCCATTCTTCAACTTTTCAGTTTCTAAGAATTTTCAAATTCTTCAAAAATTTGGCTAACACCCGGAATTTTCGAAAAATTTCGCCATAACCTCCTTTGTACGGGGAGGGGTTTGGAAATTTATTGGGCCGTATTAGGTACCCAATAAATCCTATAAAGCATACACATATTTATAGTGATATATTCTGGTGTTTACAGGGGAGCGTGTATAGATAATAACTCCATAGAATAAATTCTCGTCACCTTGTCTAAGCCTGAGGGAGTGTGTATTTTTAATTACTCCAAAGAATAAATTCTCGTCACCTCGTCCCGTGTGGGAAATAAATAATCCATGTGCCGTATCTAATAACTAGAGAGATGTGATTATTGTTAACTCCAGACCCGTGTGGGGTTTTTATTATTCTGGCGATTTATCGTTACATTTTATATGGTCCATATCAGTCATCAGTGCAACCTGTAATATATAGTCATCGCCATACAAGCCTCTCGCTCGTATGGTAAATCTTCAACCTCGTCACACAAGCCCCAAATGCTTATGTGGTATATGATGAAGTATACCATGTAGCGTAGTTCAAAATTAATTGTTACTATCCTATGGCGACATTTATTATTACACATAGAACAACCAGCACTCCGCATCCAATGGCATTCACAGGAGTTGATATAATAATATTTCGCATCCAACTCATTAAGGTTCACCTATTTGTCGGGAACGCAAATAAATTCTTTACTCAACAGCTAATCCAGATATATGTTGAAACATATGTAATGCACATGTATATATATTTCAATCTATTTTTAAATCAGTTCAATGTGTGATTTAATCGAATAAATCCTACCATTCATTCTCTTATTAATTAAATTAACTATCGTTCTAATAATTTAATTAATCCAACCTACTATCACACAACTCAAACAACAAGCAATTTGTTTTTAACTTTTCAAAATCATACAAATTAATTCATACACTTTTTTTAAATTAATCAGACTATAGAATTAAAAGTGCACATCCATGGAAAGAAAATAACAACAAAGTAGAGAACTAAATGGTAATGCAAAGTATGGTAAATGTACCTTGCATCGGAGTCAATCAGAGATATCCACTCGACACTGAGGATAGGCTTTCTGAATGCTCCCCTCAGTTTCCCAAGTACAATCTCGCGGATCTCCACTCCATTGCACTTTGACTAAGTGAACCTTCTTGTTCCTCAGCTCTTTGGTTTCTTTGCCGATAATCTTGAGCGGCTCTCTTCTCACAGCTAGTTCTGGAGTAATTTCAATATCCTGTTGCGCTGCTTCTTCCACGATCAAGTTTGGATCATGAACGTGCTTTCGAAGTTGAGATATATGAAATACATCATGCACTCCAGGCAACCAATCCGGCAATTGAATTCTATAAGCGAGAGTTCCAACCCGTTCAAGGAAAGGAAACAGACCAATGAATTTGGGCGCCAATTTCCCTGTTTTACCGAACCGGATAACTCCTCTTATCGGCGATACTTTCAAATATACATAGTCACCAACAGCAAATGATATATCTCTTCTTCTCTTATCGGCATAGCTCTTTTGTCGGCTTTGAGCGGCAAGTAATCGTTTCTTAATGAAATCGACTTTGTCTGCAGCATCGCGAATCATATCAGGCCCCAATATAAGTCTATTACCAGGTTCAACCCAACAAGCAGGGGATCGACACGGTCTACCATACAATTCTTCGAATGGTGACATCGTCAGGCTTGCTTGGCAGCTATTATTGTATGAGAACTCAGCCAAATGTAAATGGTCTTCCCATGATCCACTAAAATCCATAATACAAGCCCGCAATAGATCTTCTAAATACGATTCACCCTCTCAGTCTGACCATCTGTCTGAGGATGATAAGCGGTGCTTAAGTTCAGCTTCGTTCCCAGTTCTACTTGAAATGCCTCCTAGAATTTTCTAGTGAATATTAGATCTCTATCACTGACTATACTGATCGGCACCCCATGTAGCCTAACAATTTCATTGAAATAAATATGTGCCAGACTCTGCGCAGTTCTGTTCGATTTGACAGGTATGAAATGGGCGGTCTTCGTGAAGCGATCTACGATCACCCAAATACTGTCATTCCCTTTTCTGGTTCTGGGAAAACCATCTATGAAGTCCATGGAAATATGTTCCCACTTCCAACCTGGAATGTCTAGCGGTTGCAACAATCCAGCAAGTTTTTTTTGGTCGCTTTTGAATAGCTGACAAGTAGGGAACCTTCTAACATATATAGAGATGTCTCTTTTCAACGATTTCCACCAGAATGTTCGCTTGATATCGTTATACATTTTACTCACATCCGAATGGATACTGAGCTTAGATTTGTGGCATTCATCAAGAACATCTCTTCTGAGTTTAGGTATTTCTGGAACACAAATTCGTCCTTGTAACCTCAGAATCCCTTCGCTATCGAGCTGGAAATCTAAAGCATTGCCTTCACGAATCCGCTGGCTCATTCCTTTAATAAACTTGTCGTATTTTTGGAGAGCAGACATCTTGTCAATCAAAGAAGTCGCAATAATAAAAATGGCGATCATTTCATTCTTTCGGCTTAACGCATCGGCCACGACATTGGCTTTTCCTGGAGTGTATAGAATTTCAAAATCGTATGCTGCAAGGAACTCTAGCCAACGTTGTTGCCTCAAATTCAAGTCTTTCTGGGTGAACAGATACTTTAGCGACTGATGATCTGTAAACAGTTCGAATTTCTCACCCAAAAGATAGTGTCTCCAGATTTTCAAAGCAAATACGATAGCCAACAACTCAAGATCATGAGTGACGTAGGTTTTCTCCTGCGGCATCAGCTGACGGCTAGCATAAGCAATCACTTGACCTCTTTGCATTAATACTGCACCAAGGCCCTCTCTAGAGGCATCTGTCCAGACTTTCAAGTCCTGATTGCCGTCAATTATTGTTAACACTGGAGCCGTTGTTAATCTTATCTTTAGCTCCTCAAAAGCCTCCTCGCATTCTGGAGTCCACTTGAATTTTGAGTGCTTCTTTGTAAGCTTCGTTAAGTGACTAGATATCTTCGAAAAATCTTTAACGAACTTCTGGTAATAACTAGCCAATCCAAGAAAACTTCGGACTTCTGTGGGAGTACTAGGCTATTTCCAATTTTGAATAGCGGTGATTTTACTTGGATCCACAGCAATTCCCTCTTTTGATACGACGTGGCCAAGAAACTTCATTTCATCATGCTAGAATATACATTTGGACAGTTTGGCTTTCGATACATTCCTTCTCAGAATTTCTAGAACTTGCTACAAATGTTTTTCATGCTCGACTTTTGACTAAGAGAAGATTAGAATATCATCAATAAAAACCAGAACAAATTTATTCAAGACACCGCGGAACACTCGATTCATCAAATTGATGAAGTAAGTTGGAGCGTTACATAAGCCAAACGACATTACTAACCACTCATAGAATAAGTCTGGACCTCTGAATGCTGTCATAAGAACACACTCTTCGGCAATACGAAGCTGATGGAAGCCCGTAGCTAGGTTCATCCTTGAAAATACTTGTGCTCCATTCAGACGATCGAATAAATCATCGATTCACGACAATGGATATTTATTCTTTATTGTCTTCTTATTCAAATCACGATAATCCACACATAGTCGCAGAGTACCGTCAGACTTTAGGACAAACACCACTGCTGCTCCCCAATAAGAGAAACTAGGCCTGATCAGACCCTTCCATACAAGCTATCGAGTTTGATTGTATAATTCCTCTTTCTCCTTTAGAGTCATTCTCCGAATAGCGTGCACTATTGGCCTTGCATTCGGAATTAAAGCAATCTTGAAATCTATTTCTCTCTGTGGAGGTAAGCTAACAACTTCTTCGAACACATCCACATAATTCTTGATGACCGGAATATCTTTTATGAGGTCGGGAACATTCTCTGTGACTACAGGGATATTTTCTATTTGAGCAGGAGAAACATCCAAAGCTGCCCAAAATTCTTTTCAATTTGAATTCAGGCCTTGATAGGGAATGGTTATATAGTCACCTGATTTAATCTTTTCCTTAACGACTTTGTCGGCGCATTTAACCTCAGCTTCATATTTAGTCAACCAGTCTAACCCCAAGATAAGATCAAACTCTGTAAAATTCATGACGATCGCGATGGTAGGGAACCGATAACGAGAAAAAGAAATTGGCACCCCACAAACCCAACTGAGATCAAGAGAACCCCCAACTAGATTATGGACAGTCATTGGTTCTTTGAGCTTCTTCAAATTCAAATCCAGTTTCTTAACCGCATTCTTTGCAACAAAGCTTCGCGACACACCGGTGTCAAACAGTACTTTAACTGGAATATCTTTGACAGTTAGCGTGCCTTATAAAACATCTGGCCTTCCCTGACTAGCTGAGGGCTCAGAAGTTTCTGCTACTTCATTTACGTGAGCCTCTTTGGTCGCTTTTAACAGCCGGCAATCTTGCTTTACAAGGCCAAACCGATGGCATTGATTGCATCTTTTACTTTCCTGAAGCTTTTTGCCGGATTTAAATCCATCATTCTTTCGTTTCTTCGAGGATTTACAATTCCTTGTCAGATGCCCCTGTTTATTGCAGTTAGAGCATGTGGCCGCCGTTACTGGTTCTTTCTCAGATCTGGCCCTTTTCCGATTTACTTTGGGTTTCTTACTGACCTCAGACATCGTACTAGCCTCTGGACGATCAGTTTCAGACTCACCTTTATTACTAGAAATGACCTCCTCTTCGTAACGCAACATACCTTTCTTGTCGAGATCCTCATACTGGCAAGCCATGTATATCATTTCAAAAAAAGGAAGCTTCACATTCCTCATTACACTATTCTGATATTTTCTTTGCAGGCCATGAATAAACCTCAGATTCTTCCTCTTTAGGTCTTGAATCAGATGAGGGGCAAAATGAGAAAGTTCGTTGAATTTCTTATGATATTCTGAAATGGTCATATCTCCTTGTATCAGATAAGAGAATTCATCACATAACCGCTCAGTTGATTCAGGAGGAGTAAATATTTCTAGGAAAATCACTTTAAATCTATCCCAGGTGATATCACCTTCTGGATTATCCTCAATAATCGAATCCCACCAGAACAAAGCTTCGTCTTTGAGTGCCCAAGATGCCAGTAATCTTTTCTGGTCATTTCTCAGCTTTAATCCGTCAAAGATTTTCTCAGCAGAACGAATCCAAGCTTGTGTTTTCATATTAGATTCTTCACCAGAGAATGGTATTCCACCCATATTTTGATACTTAATCAATAGAGCCTCAATATCTGGTTCTGCATTTCTTATGTTTCTGACACTCATTTTTCTAGTACTTCTTCAAATAGGAGATCAAGTGTCAGGTCAATAGAAAAGATATTTTAAAACATAGAGACATATACTTGAATGTAAATGCATCTATCAAGGTGTTATTTCATTCTGCTATACTCATACTAGGATATTACTGATCCTATCTGTAATGAGTTATTCGTCTTAGAACACTACTGGTTCTATTTCTGACGAGTTCGTTCATATGTTATATTCCAGAACTAAGCTTAACCAAGGCTCTGATACCACGTTGTGACAACCCCAAACCCCATACTAACGGCGGCAAGGGTAATCTTTGGAATATAACACATAAACAGATAATGGCAGAACAGAACTAAATAAATACACTAGATAATATACAAATAATACACTGGATAAATATAATCATCAGAGTTACGCAGTATACAGGATCATACTTAGTACAAACACAGTTCAGCTATACATAAATGTCTACAGCGAAAAACAAACATAATATGTACAGCAGGAGCTGAACAGCATAAAAGAGATAAATGTTAGAATCCATCTTCAGCTCCAGCTATCCAGAAAGAGCCTGCTAAAACCTGAATACAAGACTGCCCATGTAGAAATAAGGGCACCCAAGTTTGCAAGTGAAACAAACTACGAGTCAGTCATGGGACTGGTATGAGAAATCTACTTAACACATATATAATTTTTACAACGCATATATAACTTATACATCGACCGTACAACTTATACAACGGTTATACATGAGGTGTACAATGCTTATATAACTCATACATCGACTATATAATTTATACATCGTCGTTTTCCATATCGTCTATAATTCAGAAATCTCACATTGGGTTCCACTCCTTCAAAAATAGCAGAAGGATCAGAAAAATATGCGGTCTCTTTTAAAATGTAGAAGACGTCCACACGAGTCCATTGTCTCTTGTTTCACTGAATTTCATCAACAAACGAAAAAGATATGATTTTTACAGTGAAATAAAAAACCGTAGCGCTTTCAAGTGCTATAATATAGTTTAAAATTATTTCAGCCGTACTTCCACTGTTTGCTTCAAAACTAGGTCGTGGATTCACGCACGATTAGTTCAGTTTGCAGATGATCAGATCATGCTACGTGAAGCAGCTCCGAGTCGCACCTGGCGGTGGTCCTCCAGCCTTGATCGATGGCGAGATGACATAGCAACGGCAAGATGAAGTCTTCGACTTTGAGGAGCTGGATCTCGGCAAATACTCCACTAGAGAAGACCAGGTTTGTATGGATTTAGGGATGAGAGAATTCTCTACAAAAAACCCAACTGGAGCCTGTGATTTTGATCAGTGGATTTGCCAGAAAAGAGGAGAGAAGATCTGAACGTTTTCCGTCGTTCGACCAGAGCTCACGAGGAAGAAGCGGGGGGGGGGGGGGAGAGAAAATGAGCTGGACCAATCAGAATTTTTTTATTATTTATAAATTTTAAAAATCCTAAAATACCTCTTATCTCATACGAACTCCAATCCAAACCCAACGACTGTCGTCCCTAGTGTTTTACCCCCATTCCGAACACAATGGAATATGTTTCGTAGGCCCATTCGACTGTTTCAGTCAGTTTTCCTTCAAATTAAAATATAAAACAATAAATATTTAATTTAAACGTACATTTGAATTTGCCGGAGCCACATACTGATTCTAAAAATTCCTGAAAAATAAATCTGGCTATTTTTTGATGATACGGTCCCAATAAAAGTGGTTTCGTCGAGTTCTGAGGTCATTTGTAAAATGACCACTTTCACGGGCTATATAAACTCTATAGGGACCTTTCTGAAAATTCATTTGGCCATAACTTTTGCTTCCCGCTATGAACCTTCGATTTTTCAAATTCGTTAGAAAGATATTCACTAACAGATTTAAATATTTTTGGTTTCACTCAAATCCGTTTTGTTTTGCACCTGGTACAGTCAGTCAAATTTTGAATTCAAATTTTGAAACTACCGCGCCATTTCAGGCCTTGTTTATAATTAGAATTAATTATATTTATTTTCAAACGTCGATTCAAACTCACTTTCCGTCGATATTATTTAAAATATTTATTTTAAATATTTTAAATTCACCAAAATATCTAATTTAAATTTTTTAAATTGGTTCAATTTTTCCTGGTCGTTACAGTTCTCCACTAAAATCTCCTTCTTCTCCGCGAATTAGACCCTACCCTTTATACCGTATCGAAGCTCTCTTCCTCCTCTACAATCCTATTTGGTTGGATCCCACCTAGTTCACCACTGACCTAGGGACAACTCTCCAAAACCCGACGGTTTGCACCGCCGCCCTCCCTCCTACAGGCGTGCGAGTGGCCTCCCTCACCAGCGCACATGCGCCCCCTCTAGCCCGTCGACGTCCCACTGTCTGATCGATCACAGGTGCTACGGATTTTGAACGAAATCGAACCCTAAGGTTGAAGCTATTGGGTTTTCTTACAGCCGATTATCAGTAAAGAGGAAGAAGGTTTAATCCTTAATTACTTTATTAATCTAATTTTAAAAATTATTATCAATCTAAATTTATCCATAACTAACTCATATGAACTCAGAATAATGGGATTTCTGAAGCGTTGTGATCGTACGACAAAGATCTACGCTCCTAGACAGGAAAGGGACAATTCCGAGCAGTTTGAAATTTTGACAAATTTGCGAATTCGAACAAAGCAGAACAAACCGACTGTGAGATTTCTATTTTTTTTAAAATTAAAATTTATTATTTATTCCACTGTGTAATTTATATTTATTCTATATGAAATTCACGTTGATGTTGTGTATATATTTATTTCAGTGTTAATTGTTTTAGGATGGCGATGTATCATTGAATTGATTTGTGTTTCTCATGTTTGTTAAATTTTGTTTACACAATAAAAGTCTTATTCTTATTGTAAATGTCATTAGTAATGTAAAACTTGTTATGAAAAATAAAATCTCTTTTATTTGTCATATTAGAATATAGAAATTGATACTCAAATAAACATCTCTTTTTATTTGTCATTGAAATACATAGAAAAATATTTATATACAAAATATTCTTTTATATGACATTAGAATACATAGAAAAATGTTTACATATAAAATATTCTTTTATATGTTACTAGAATGTATAGAAAATTATAAACAAATAAAAGTATTCTTTTATTTGCTATTAGAACACATAGAAAAGTATAAAACAATAAAATACTCTTTTATATGTTGTTTGTATACATAGAAAAATGTATACACATGAAATACCCTTTTATATGTTATGAGACTAAGAAAAATGTAAATTTATAAACTATTCATTTTTATTTTCTATATGGAATATGGGTTTGGTCAAAAAACCATTTAGTTGTGACAAATTTGTCACTTTTGTCAAAACCATTTTGTTGAGACCAATTTGCCACTTTTTCAAAACCAATTAGTTGAAAAAAAACATATCACTTTTATGTTATATTAGAATTGAAATAAAAAGTTGCACTTTTATTTGCATTCTTTGATGCAAATAAAATATGAAAATTAAAAGTTGCATTTTTATTTGCATTCTTTGATGCAAATAAAACATGAAAATTTAAAGTTGCATTTTATTTGCATTCTTTAATGCAAATAAAACATGAATTGAAAAGTTACACTTTTATCTGCATTTTAGATGCAAATAAATGCTTATTTCTAAGAAGTTACATGCTAATTTATAATTTAGAGGTAAATAAAAGTTTGAAATGGAAAGTTACATTTTTATTTACATTCCACATGTAAATAAAAGAGTAGGTTTAAAAGAGATTACACTATTCATATTTTAAATGTAAATAAAAGAATAGGATTGAAAGCATCATTTTTACTTTTAGATTATGATAAAAGGAATTCATCTTTGTTGTAACTTTGTAGATTAAATAAAATGTTTTATTGTCATTATAGATTAAAATCAAAGATTAGGATTAAAGGATATATTTTTAGTATCATCTTAGTTTCAATAAAAAGAGTAAATAGAAAGATAAGTTTCGTTTGTCATTTTGTCACAATACAAAAAGATGCATTTTTGGTTGGAAAAGAATGAAACATTTTTAGTTCATAAAAAATGATGAAACAAAAAGATACATTTTTACAATTTAAATAGAATGAGAAAAAATTATTCAACTTTGTCATTTTAAAAGATTTAGAAAATATATCCACTTTTGTCATTTAAAAGGAATGAGGCAAAATATTCATTTTTGTCTCCTAAAAAGAATGAAACAAAAACATTCACTTTTATCAAATTAAAATAGTTAAACCCAATTTGTCACTATTACCAATTTATAATAGTTAAAAACCAATTTGTAGCTTTTGTCAAATTACTCATTTTTTGTCATTTTAAAAGATTGAAACCAAATTACTCATTTTGGTCATTTTAAAAGATTGAAACCAAATTACTCATTTTGGTCATTTTAAAAGATTGAAACCAAATTACTGATTTTTATACGTTAAAAAGAATTAGATAAAAAATAAACATTTTTGTACATACAAAAAGTTACATTTTTGTTTGTATTTTAGATATAAATAAACATCGTAGCAAAAGTTGTATTTTTATTTGCATTCCTTGATGCAAATAAAACATGATAATTAGAAGTTACATTTTTATTTGCATTTCTTGATGCAAATAAAACATGAATTTAAAAAGATACAATTCTATTTGTATCTTAGCTGTGAATGAAAACACAGTTTAAAAAGGTTACATTTTTATTTGCATTTTAGATGCAAATAAAAACATAGTTTAAGAAGTTATATTTTTATTTACACTTTAGATGTAAATAAGAGAATAGGATTAAAAGTATCATTTTTACTTTTAAATTGGAGACAATAAAAAAAGATTGCACATTAAAAATTACATTTTTAATGTAGTTTAGATTGCATTTAAAAGATTAAAATAAAAAGATTATATTTTTATTTGTCATTTTGTTACAATGAAAATATTAGAAAATAAAGATAACCTTTTATGGTAATATTGTTCATTGAAAAGAATATAACAACTTAATATTATATTTTTATTGTAATTTTGTTGCATTAGATTTGTCAAAATCAAAATTATCATTTTTGTCGCCTTTGAATTTCCAAAACAAAATAACCACTTTTTTGTTGAATTAGGATTGACAAAATAGAAGTTGTCAACAAAGACAAAGTTATTATTCTCATTCATTCATTGTAATAGAATTGTATACAATATAAAAAGAGGCATTTTTATCATTGTGTTATGTATTGTATATTACACTTTCATTTACAAGTTATCCGACTTGTTTATGTGATTGGGACGATAATTTTCACACATCGCCCAAGTGCACAAATAATTTATTATTCGTTTGTTGGATGAATCCCTACATGGGTATTGGGATGATAATTGACATACACTAATCCCAATATTTAGTTGTAAAATGCATTCTAGTTGTTATTGGGATGTTTAATGATTAGTTATCATTATTGTTGTCATATACATGCAATGTACGAAATCCATATAATTGAAATAATATGTTAACTGATTGAGTCACATTCCGATTCAGGATTTCTTTTAAACCAAGGATATTTTTAAAATAACGAATATTTTAAAATAATATTCAGGGGAGAATAAAATGATGATTTCTTTGTCCGTTCTTGTATGGACAAAGGATAAAAATATATTTCTATCGAAAAGAACTAATTATCAATTAGAATAAATCTTTTAAATCAAGATTTAAGGAAGACTTCTAATTTACTGATATTTAATTGGAATTAAATTTTGGGTTGTCGTGGATGGTGTCTTAAATAACACTGTTCTTAGACCCTGCATTAAAGAATAAATCTTTTAAATTAAGATTTTTAGAGTTTCAATTATATTTAGTAATTGGAATGAATTGATATGTGAATTGGGTTTATCGTGAACTGTGTTTTAAACGATATTTGTTTTTTAACCCAGTTAATAGTGAAATATGATTTAAAATTTATAAATCTTTTGTTAAGATTTGTTTCTTTTCTAAAGTCAAGTTTTCCAATTTAACATATTAAATTGGAATTGAGTGGGAATTCGATTTGATAATAATCGAGATAGGCTTCTATAAAAGAAGACTGTTACTATATATGTAATTTAAAAGTCTTTTCCGTTATTCCATTTATATTATTAGTCTGATACAGGAATTTATATTGATTATATGTTGACTTGATTTCTGTGAAAATTCCATATTTAATGGAAGGTGATTTTAATGGAAGGTGATTTTGGGTTTATCGTGAACAATGTTTTTAAATGAGATTGATTCTTTAACCCAATTAAAGACAAGGTTAATTCCTTAAAAGTTGAATAATTATAAAATAATGATTTTTGATATTAAAATCAAATTGGAGTTTTAATGAATGTTTAAAAGAATAAATTTATAAGAATTTATCTTTGATATAAATTATGGGAATCTTTCCCTATAATATGAATATTCTATTAATGAAATATTCTGAATTGGAATGAGGCGTTGGATGTGTTTTTATAGCACTTAATTTTTTTAATTATAAAAATACGCAAGTTATTCTAAAAGACTGGGTTTAAACCATTCCGAATAATTACTATGACGATGAAGAGTCGAAGATAAAGACGGTGGTTGAAGACCGGCGATCTTCACATCGAATGGATGTGTTGCTACTGATGCCCATGATTGGAGTAGCTACCTTGAAAGGGCTTCAGTGGTAGTCGTTCGGACGTACATGTTGATTGCTCGGATGTGCGAGAACCTCTCAGTTGTCTCCGGTTCCGTTCAGACCCAGAACAGACTTGTAATTAGATGTGTGTCTGACGTTGAATTTCATTCTATGTAAATTGATTTCTATTAATATACAACCGTTGGTGGTGGAGGATTTATTCTCTTGCTTAACACTCTTAGAGGTTGTGTGTTGATAGTTATAAATCGCATGGCATGATTTATCAGTGTGGCACGCTAAGATGCAAATGATCAAGGCTTTTGTTGAAAAGCAGATGTAATAACCCGAAAAATGTGAACCAGTTTAAAATTTTTAAATTAGGTTATTAACAAGAAATTTGAATGATTAAAATAGCCTATTTCCATAAAATATAGAATTGTGTATAATATGGCCGTTTGAAATTTTGAATACAAACTAAGTCTGACTGTGCAGGATGGAAAATATAACGGATTTTAGTGAGACCAAAAATATTTAAATCTGTTAGTCAATACCTTTCTAACGAATCTGAAAAATCGAAGTTTCATAACGGGAATCAAAAGTTATGGCCGAATGAATTCTCAGAAGAGTCGGTATATAGAATATATAGGTCTGGAAAATGGATATTTTGCAAACGGCCTCGGAATTCGACGAAACCACTTTTGTCGGGTCCGGGATGTCAAACTATTGCTAGGTTTCGAATTTCATAATTTTTCGAATCAATATGTGAGCGTGGAAAAGGAAAACGCGTTTGACCAGTTTCTGTTGAATTTAATCGACTGGAAATTGGCCATTTCTCAAACGGTCTCAGAATTCGACGAAACTAGTTTTGTTAGGACCGTATCGTCAATACGAAACTAGAAACTATTTTTCTGGAATTTTTCTAGTTAGTATGCGACCCCGGTAATTTGAAATGTACGTTTAAAATTCAATATAAGGATTTAAATGTAAATTCAACGGAAACTAATTGTAACGATCAAACCAGCTTACGATACATATCCCATTGTGTTCGGAATGGGGGTAAAACGCTATGGACGACAGGCGGTAGGCCTCGTTTCGAGGTCGTATGTAAAAGTCAACCTTTTTGAAAAATTAAATAATTAAAAAAATATATATAATTATTTTAATTTTCCCCCCCTTTTTCTTCTGCTTCCCCCCCCCCCCCCCCCCCCCGTTTCATTATACAGAAACGAAATAAAAAAAAAGAGGAAAAAAAGAAAACCTAAATCGAATCGAAGCCGCCGCCCCCCTCAAGACCCGACGCCGACGAACCCATCGCCGCCGCCCTTACCCTCCGTCAGACCTCCTCCTTCCAGCGAGGACCTCGAACCCTCGCGACGCCCCCGTAGAACCACCGAGCACCGCCACCCTCGAACCCTGCCGCCGACACCGTCGAGCCACCAGCGAACGCCACCCTCGAAGCCGCCGACGCTCCCTCTTCTTCCCTCCACTTCGAAATCTCGGTGAGCAGTTAGTTATTTTATTTTTATTTTTATTTTTGTTTTATAAAAACTGTTTTTTTTATATAAAGTTTTAAAAACTGATTTGATAAAGATTTAAAAACTGATTTTTAAAGAGTTTTAAAAACTGATTTTTAAAGAGATTTAAAAACTGATTTATAAAGAACTTTAAAACTGATTTATAAAGAACTTTAAAACTGAATTTTTAAAGATGTAAAAACTGAATTTTTAAAGATTTAAAAACTGTATTTAAAAAGAATATGAAAACTGAATTTCAAAAGATTTAAAAACTGTATTTAAAAAGAATAAAAAAAACTGATTTATAAAGAACTTTAAAACTGATTTTTAGGAATTTTAAAAACTGTTTTTTTATAAAGTTTTAAAAACTGATTTAATAAAGAAAGTAAAAACTGATTTTATTTTAAGGTTTAAAAGGGGTTTAAACTTTGAAATAGAAAAGGTTTAATCTTTTAAAAGAAAAAGGTTTAATCTTTTAATAGAAAAAGATTTGAACTTGCAAAAATAAAGATCATATTTTTAAAAAAGAGAAAAGACGGAATTTTTATTAGGTAGAAGGAGCAAGACATGATTTTTGTATTTTTAAAGTAATAAAAATATAATTTTTACATCATAGGAATATTAAAAATATAATCTTTGTTTTTAGAATATAATCTTTATATATTGAATAACATAGTAAAAATTCGATTTTTACCTATGTAGAAAATACGGGCAACGAAAGCGACAAGAAGACGAAATAGACAAAGATTTCCATAAAGGAAGGGTCGTGTTACTGGAAAGCTATTGGTGAGGATTTCTCACTCTTCAATTTCTTTTTATATAAATAATATATATGTTGAAAATGAAAGTGAATTGCTATATATAAATATCTATATATATATATATACGCCCCTCGTCCACAAACCATGGACGATATTTATTGGTTGAAATTGTTGTGAAAATTGATTGATAGTTTGGGATTGTTTGTGATTGATATTGGTTGATTGCGGTTGAAAAATACCCGTTTGTGATTGGAAAATATTTGGTTGAAACCACATAGGATTAGTTTGTGGAAATGAAATAAATATAAACATGCCGCCTGCGTGCGAACTAGATGCATGATTCCCATTGTCAAAAACCGCGAGGTTTTAAGGTAGAGCGAGGAGCCGTACTAGGGACGGTGCCGGTGTAACTACCCTGTCGTTATGCTGCCGAAATTTTGAATAATATTCTTGTGTTTGAATTATTTTCATATGCTTAAACTATATTTATTCATTGAATAGAAAACATTCATGTGTTGAATTGATATTCATTCGTTGATTAGAAATTCATGTGTTAAATGGTATTCATATTTTGAAATAAATTGTTCGATAATAAAAATCACATTTTTATCTATATATAGAAACTATAGAAAACATTCATGTGTTGAATTGATATTCATTCGTTGATTAGAAATTCATGTGTTGAATGGTATTCATATTTTGAAATAAATTGATCGATAATAAAAATCACATTTTTATCTATATATAGAAACTATAGAAAACATTCATGTGTTGAATTGATATTCATTCGTTGATTAGAAATTCATGTGTTGAATGGTATTCATATTTTGAAATAAATTGATCGATAATAAAAATCACATTTTTATCTATATATAGAAACTATAGAAAACATTCATGTGTTGAATTGATATTCATTCGTTGATTAGAAATTCATGTGTTGAATGGTATTCATATTTTGAAATAAATTGATCGATAATAAAAATCACATTTTTATCTGTATATAGAAACTATAGAAAACATTCATGTGTTGAATTGATATTCATTCGTTGATTAGAAATTCATGTGTTGAATGGTATTCATATTTTGAAATAAATTGATCGATAATAAAAATCACATTTTTATCTATATATAGAAACTATAGAAAACATTCATGTGTTGAATTGATATTCATTCGTTGATTAGAAATTCATGTGTTGAATGGTATTCATATTTTGAAATAAATTGATCGATAATAAAAATCACATTTTTATCTATATATAGAAACTATAGAAAACATTCATGTGTTGAATTGATATTCATTCGTTGATTAGAAATTCATGTGTGGAATGGAATTCATATTTTGAAATAAATTGTTAGATAATAAAAATCACCTTTTATCGACTATATGAACTGTGTAAAATAATCTCGTTTTAAAAGAAATTGTTTTATGATAAAAATCCCATTTTTATCACCAACTTGAACTATATAGAAGAATAGTGTTTTGAAATGAATTGTTTTACAATAAAAATCACATTTTTATTGTTTGCATAAATCGTTGAAATGTGAAGTGTTAAGAATAGCCCCTTGTTCAAAATAAACATATATGAGATGAAATATTCATTAATTAGCTAATGAAATGATTTGCACCTATGTATGTAACATTAGAATAAATGGTGTCTTTAAACCAAACGGAAATCAAATATGAAGTAGAATAGAAGATGATAAATGATAAGAACTGTATATATACGTACCTGCATATTTATTGAACAGGTTATAGCAAAGGGGCTAGAGAAGAGGAATAAAATTTGTGCCCGACAAATAGGTACACATTTACTGCTTTGTTTGGGTGATGATTTTATGAGCCTGTTGGCTAGCCGCTTGGCTTTTTCTTTTTCTTTTTGAGATTAGAAGGACCGGGAACGCTCTTTGCGATTTCCCGATGCTCCCGGTGCAGGGGAGGTTATGGCGAAATTTTCCAAAATTTTAGGGTGTTAGAAAAATATTTGAAGTGAAAACGATATAGAAATCATTGAATGAACTATATTTATATAAATATATAAATATAAATAGAATTAAAACGAAAAGTGGCCGTGCAGTTCGTATTTTGAAACCGTGATTTCAAACGACTAGTGCGGAAGATCCGACCATTGGATTTTCCCGAAACCTCAACCGTCGGGTTCGCCTTGGAATAATCTTTCCAACGGCACCAACCTTGTAAAAATCCAACGGTTGGATTGTCTGGAATGTTTAATTCAAAATTAAGGAAAAACAGCGCCAGAAACGATTATATTTATATATATATATATAAATATAATTAAATTTAATCGAATAACGACGCTGCAGTTCGTAAATTGAAATCATAACTTCAAATGGTTAGTGTGGAAGATCCGACCGTCGGATTTTCCCAAAACTGGAATCGTTGGATTCGTTTTGAAAAGACCTTCCTAATGATGTAAAATTTGTGAAGATCCAACGGTTAGATTTTCCGATATGTGTAAAACAAATTAAGGGAGAAACAGCGCCAGTGACACGAAACGACCTGAAACGTCGTTTAATTAAATATGGCAATTTTTAAATAAATAAAAATGGCGAAAAATCGTTATAAAATATTATAAGCAACATAGGTTGCAAATAAACCAATTGGGCTTGAATTGTTTGATATTTGATGGTTGTATGTGTATGACATGAAAATAACACTAAATAACTGAAAGATGGATGTCGAATAATATAACCATATAAAGAATCGATTTAAATTCTAATGACGAGAATTATTTGAAAAGGCCGAGCTAACCCTCATTTCAAATAATTCATCGAGCGATTCGAATTGGAAAATGCAAAGACGATTCAAGACCGACGATCTTCGTATCGGTTGGATGGGCGCTACTGAGGTTCCTAACCGGAGTAGCTACCGGAAAGGGACGGAAGTAGTAGCCGTCTGAACGTATATGTTGATTGGACGGATATACGAGGAATTTGACGCCTCCGGTTTCGTTCAGACCCAGGACGGACTTGTAAATGGACTGTGTGTCTGACATTGGATTTTGTTCTATACTGATTGATCTCTGTTAAATATATATCTGTTTGGCAGCGGAGAATTTATTCTCTTGCTTAACGCCCTTCTCTGAGACGTACGAGCTTAGAGGTTATATATCGATGGAAATCAATCGTATGGAGTGGACTGCCTATGTGGCATGCCAAGATGCTATGATCAAGGCTTCTGTTGAAAAGCAAAGTCTTTGTGGATGATGATCAAAGCAAGGCTTACGTGGCCTAGCTTTGTGTATTTCGTAGATTCGCGAACCTCACACCCTGGTATGAGTTAAAAACGGGATACGGACTGCAGGGAGAGCACGACGTTTCTTTCTAGCTATAGTGGTGTCAGTGACTTACCAGCCCTGACATATTTATCTACTTTTCACCTTTGTGGTTGTTGGAATGCGAGGCGCCTCGATTATAGGTCTATAAGGACCGGGAAACGTGTGTTCAGGAATAACTAATCCTCTAACGTAAGTGAGGACCGGCCCTGAAGATCCAGGGGTTACCCAGTGTGCGTAATCCTGAGGCATTTGCTAGAGTGTCTCGAAGCGGAGAGGAGCTTGCTCCTTGCCTCGACTCATGACGGAAATCCAATTTCCAATACGAAATAACGGACTTGATTGTAGTACTAGTATGGTGACATAGTATATGGTAGCTATGCCGTCTATGATTGATATTTATGATGCTATTCGTTTTTGAAACATATGAGCACTAGTAATAATATCAAATGATTTCGATTTATACGTATCAAGCATATTTGGCTATTATAAGGTAAGACTCTATCCTCCGGCTTGCGTTGCATTGTGTGATGGGACCTGAGTCTTATAATGGCTTCATTCTTTCTAAAAGCATTGCGTTGTCTTAAAAAGAATTTACCTTGTTTTAAATGCACTAGCAATCACTGGAGTAAACCCGTTCCGCGAAAGTGGCGTGATCCTATGATTTGCTATTACTGTTGTTTAACTGTTAAATAGATTCCTCATACCAGTCCCCATGACTGACTCGTTGTTTGTTTCACTTTGCAAACGCGGGTGCCCTTATTTTCACACGGGCAGCCTAGTACACAGGTGACAGGTGGTTTTTGGTTCTGCACTGCTGCATAGCATGCACTTTTGGCTCATGGCGAGGCTGACTTCATAGAGATGAATTAGATATTTTCCGCCATTACTGTGTTTATATTATGATTCCGCCACTGGCGATGCAGACTGATTTACTTTCCGTATTTCTCACTATATGTATATGTATTCCGCCTTCGGCGATTAGACTGATACTCTTATTATGTCACTGCATGTATGTATTCCGCCTCTGGCGATGATGACTGATCACTTCCCTTTCTTTTTACTAAGTATATCCCACGTTATGCTATTCTGATATTCCTACATGTTGTGATTCCGCTGTCATATCCATGTAAAATTATTTTATTTATTGTTTCTTCTATTATCTGTACTCTGCTATGATGATTAATGTGTTATTTCCTAATGATTATCCTTAATACCGCCCCTCGGATTTCGAGATCGTCACAGTTGGTATCGGAGCTTTGGTTAACCTTAGTTCCGGGATCTAACACATTAAACACCTCGTCAGAATAGAATCAGTAGTGTTCTAATGCGAGTAGCTCATTAGAGATAGGATTAGCAATATCCTAGAATGAGCTAAGCAGATTAGCAAAACAATTTGATCAGTACGTCATCATTATCTTTCTTTGTATTCCCTTGCTTTATCATTTATGAAAATTATCAAATCTGTGAGCTTGACTCTTTTCTTGCTTATACAGTACTCTTAGATGGCTACACGAGCAGCAGCAGCTAGAGGAGGCCGTGGAGGCCGAGGAGATGCAGCAGGAGGACGGGGGAATATCCCCGTAGCTGTGGAAATCCCTATTATTCAGCCGCCAGCACCAGAAGACTTTGAGTTGGATAAAGTGGCAAAGAGATACCGAAATCTTGGAGGGAAACCTTTTACTGGCACAGGCACAGTGACCGAAGCTATCGCTTGGCTGAAAACCTGTGAGAAAATCTTCGAAGGTATGGGCATGGGAACTAACAACAAAGCCCGACTTGGCATTTGGCTCCTTCAGGAAGAGGCAGAGCTGTGGTGGGATGCCATTACTTCTGGAGATGCAGCTGGTACTATCCGAACTTGGGAGCAGTTCAAGACTTTATTCAATGAAAAGTTTGTGCCAGAACAAGCTCTTGAGAGGATGCGGGAGCAATTTGCTAATCTCCAGCAGGGAGACCTCTCTATTCAAGACTATCTGAATAAGTTCACTCAGCTATCACGCTATGCCCCAGAGTTGGTTTTGACCGACAAAGCGAAGAATAAGAGATTCATTTTTGGGCTGAAGCGCAAATACCATGATAGAGCTATGAGCAACATCAAACTCTCTTTTACAGAACTCGTAGAGATGGCTTGCAACTATGAGGACATGGATGAGAGGCATGCTAGCCAAGACCGCGCTAAGAGCCAAGCAGGGAATAAGCGCAAGACCTCAACTGACCAACCCGAATCTAGCATTACCGCGGCCGCTACTCAAAAACCCGCAAAGATCCCGAAAGGAAACTGCTACAATTGCGGGAAGCCCGGTCATTTCTCTAATGTATGCAAAGCCCCAAAGAAGCCAAGGGCCAGTGACTCAGCTGAATGCTACAACTGCCACAAGAAGGGGCACTATAGCAAGAATTGTCCTTTGAAGAAGAGCGCACAAGTGGCCCATGTTTATGACGGGAATACCCCGCCAGCTACCACCGATGGATCAGGTAAACCCGATGTCTTGGGAGGTACCCTTACTATCAAAAATATTCCTGTTTCTGTACTTTTTGATACTGGTGCATCACGTAGCTTTATTTCCGGTAAAATTGTACACAAGTTAAAATTGAAACAAAGAATTCTAAAGGAACCGATTAAAGTTCAAAACCCGATAGGAGGTTCTATTAGTCTCAGTTCATACTGTAGAGCGCCTATCTCTTATTCTTGCTACAAGTTCTCTTTTAAGGTGATTGTCATGGACCTTTCCGAATTTGATATGATATTGGGACTAGACTGGTTGACAACATATAAGGCCGAAGTCAGATGTGCCGAAAGAATCGTGAAAGTTGAAACAAAATCTGGGCATATCACTATACCTTGTCTCGGTGCGGAAATAAATAGAACAGAATTCTGGGCTTCTTTAGAAATTACTCCCTCTTCAATAGAAAAGATACCGGTCGTGAAAAATTATGCGGATGTGTTTGAAGAAGTAGAAAACTTACCGCCGCAAAGAGAAATTGAATTTAGAATTGATCTAATTCCGAATGCCCGACCAGTAGTGCATCCAATAAGAAGAATGGCCCCGAAAGAAAAAGAAGAGCTAAGTAGCCAAACCCGAGAATTACTTTGGAAAGGTCTAATCAGACCAAGCTTTTCAGCATGGGGAGCCACAGTAGTATTTGTCCCTAAATCAGACGGTACTCTAAGACTTTGTGTTGATTACCGGGATCTCAATAAACAAACACTGAAGAACAAATATCCTTTGCCCCGAATAGACGATCTGTTAGATCAATTAAATGGAGCAACCGTATTCTCCAGAATGGACCTAGCCACAGGTTTCCACCAATTGCGTATAGCCGAAGACTGTGTTCCTTTGACAGCCTTCAGGGGTCCTGATTTATTCTACGAATGGTTAGTAATGCCGTTCGGTTTGTGCAATGCTCCGGCATACTTCGTTGATCTTATGAACAGAGTGTTCCGTGGTGTGTTGAATAAATTTGTTCTAGTCTTCATCGATGACATTCTAATCTACTCTAAGTCGGAAGAAGAACATGCAAAACATTTAGAACAAGTGTTGAAAATTCTAAGAAGAAATGTCTTGAAAGCTAAATTTTCTAAGTGTGTCTTCTGGTAGAATGAAGTTAAATTCCTTGGCCACGTCGTATCAAAGGAAGGAATTGTTGTAGACCCAAGCAAAATTACAGCGATTCAGAACTGGAAACAACCTACTACACCCACTGAAGTTCGAAGTTTCCTTGGGTTAGCTAGTTACTATCGGAAATTCGTTCAGGATTTTTCAAAGATATCAGGAGTACTGACAAAGCTTACAAAGAAGCATGAGAAATTCAAATGGACTCCCGAATGTGAAGAAGCTTTCCAGGAGCTGAAACTGAAATTGACAACCGCTCCGGTATTGACAATAATAGAAGGTAACCAAGACTTGACAGTATGGACAGATGCTTCTATTAGAGGGCTAGGAGCAGTGTTAATGCAAAAAGGCCAAGTGATCGCATATGCCAGTCGTCAACTAAAGCCGCATGAAAGAAACTATGCTACTCATGATCTTGAGTTATTAGCTATCGTGTTCGCTTTAAGAATCTGGAGGCATTATTTATTAGGCGAGAAATTCGAACTATACACCGATCATCAATCCTTGAAATACCTGTTCACCCAGAAAGATTTAAACCTGAGACAACAGCGTTGGTTAGAATTCCTTGCAGCATACGATTTTGAAATTATATACACTCCAGGGAAAGCCAATGCTGTAGCAGATGCGCTCAGCAGAAAGAATGAAATCATCGCCAGTTTTGTCATCACGTCTTCATTAGTAGACAGGATCTCGACTCTTCAGAAAGACGATGAATTTATTCAAAGAATCAGTCAAAGAGTCAAAGGAGGTGAATCCACAAGTTTTAGACTCGATGACAAGGGAGTTCTAAGATTAAAGGGTAGAATTTGCATCCCAAACCTTCCCGAGCTCAGGAGAGAAATACTTGATGAATGCCACAAATCCAAATTAAGTATCCATCCCGGTGTGAGCAAAATGTATAACGATATCGAACGCACATTCTGGTGGAGGTCAATGAAGAGAGATATCTCATTATATGTTAGCAGGTGCTCCACTTGCCAACTAGTCAAGAGTGATCAGCAGAAATTGGCTGGATTATTACAACCATTATAAATTCCAGGTTGGAAGTGGGAACAAATCTCGATGGATTTTATCGATGGCTTGCCTCGGACTAGAAAAGGAAACGACAGTATATGGGTAATCGTAGATCGCTTCACGAAGACTGCCCATTTCATACCTGTCTGATCCAACAGAACGGCTAAAAGTCTGGCACAGATTTACTTCAAAGAAATTGTTAAACTTCATGGAGTACCGCTCAATATAGTCAGCGATAGAGATCCCCTGTTCACTAGCAAATTCTGGGAAGCATTCCAGGAAGAATTGGGGACCAAATTAAATCTAAGCACCGCTTATCACCCTCAGACAGACGACCAAACTGAGCGGGTGAATAGAATTTTAGAAGACCTATTGCGAGCTTGCGTTATTGATTTTGGAGGCTCATGGGAAGATCATTTACATTTAGCAGAATTCTCTTACAACAATAGCTATCAAGCAAGTTTGGGAATGTCCCCATTTGAAGCACTATACGGTAGACCGTGCAGATCTCCCGCATGTTGGGTAGAACCTGGCAACAGACTTGTGTTAGGGCCCGGTATGATTCAAGAAGCATCGGATAAAGTCGATTCCATTAAGAAGCGATTAAAAACCGCACAGAGCCGGCAGAAAAGTTATGCTGATGCGAGAAGAAGGGATATATCGTTTGCCGTTGGTGATTATGTTTATTTAAGAGTTTCTCCAATGCGAGGAGTAATCAGATTTGGCAAGACTGGGAAGTTGGCACCGAGATTTATTGGTCCCTTTCCTATACTTGAACGGATTGGAACTCTTGCATATAGGGTATCATTACCTAATTGGTTGCCTGGTATACATGATGTGTTCCACGTATCTCAACTCAGAAAACATGTTCATGATCCAGATCTTGTTGTGGAAGAAGCAGCACAACAGGATATTGACATAACTCCAGAATTAGCACTCAAAAGAGATCCATTAAAGATAGTTGGCAAAGAAACCAGAGAGCTGAGGAGGAAAAAAATCCATTTAGTCAAAGTGCAGTGGAGTAGTGACCCTAGAGACTGAACTTGAGAAACTGAGGAAAGCATTAAACAAGCCTATCCCAAATGCAGAGTGGATATCTCTGACTAACTCCGGTGCAAGGTACCTTTACAATACTTTGCATTTACATTTTATTTCCTGCTTAACTATTATTTCCTTTTCGAGGACGAAAAGTTTTAAGTGGGGGAGATTGTAATAACCCGGAAAATGTGAACCAGTTTAAAATTTTTAAATTAGGTTATTAACAAGAAATTTGAATGATTAAATTAGCCTATTTCCATAAAATATAGAATTGTGTATAATATGGCCGTTTGAAATTTTGAATACAAACTAAGTCTGACTGTGCAGGATGGAAAATATAACGGATTTTAGTGAGACCAAAAATATTTAAATCTGTTAGTCAATACCTTTCTAACGAATCTGAAAAATCGAAGTTTCATAACGGGAATCAAAAGTTATGGCCGATTGAATTCTCAGAAGAGTCGGTATATAGAATATATAGGTCTGGAAAATGGATATTTTGCAAACGGCCTCGGAATTCGACGAAACCACTTTTGTTAGGTCCAGGATGTCAAACTATTGCTAGGTTTCGAATTTCATAATTTTTCGAATCAATATGTGAGCGTGGAAAAGGAAAACGCGTTTGACCAGTTTCTGTTGAATTTAATCGACTGGAAATTGGCCATTTCTCAAACGGTCTGGACGACAGGCGGTAGGCCTCGTTTCGAGGTCGTATGTAAAAGTCAACCTTTTTGAAAAATTAAATAATTAAAAAAAAATATATATATTATTTTAATTCCCCCCCCTTTTTCTTCTGCTTGCCCCCCCCCCCCCCCCCCCCGTTTCATTATACAGAAACGAAATAAAAAAAAAAGAGAAAAAAAAAGAAAACCTAAATCGAATCGAAGCCGCCGCCCCCCTCAAGACCCGACGCCGACGAACCCATCGCCGCCGCCCTTACCCTCCGTCAGACCTCCTCCTTCCAGCGAGGACCTCGAACCCTCGCGACGCCCCCGTAGAACCACCGAGCACCGCCACCCTCGAACGCTGCCGCCGACACCGTCGAGCAACCAGCGAACGCCACCCTCGAAGCCGCCGACGCTCCCTCTTCTTCCCTCCACTTCGAAATCTCGGTGAGCAGTTAGTTATTTTATTTTTATTTTTATTTTTGTTTTATAAAAACTATTTTTTTTTATATAAAGTTTTAAAAACAGATTTGATAAAGATTTAAAAACTAATTTTTAAAGAGTTTTAAAAACTGATTTTTAAAGAGATTTAAAAACTGATTTATAAAGAACTTTAAAACTGATTTATAAAGAACTTTAAAACTGAATTTTTAAAGATGTAAAAACCGAATTTTTAAAGATTTAAAAACTGTATTTAAAAAGAATATGAAAACTGAATTTCAAAAGATTTAAAAACTGTATTTAAAAAGAATAAAAAAAACTGATTTATAAAGAACTTTAAAACTGATTTTTAGGAATTTTAAAAACTGTTTTTTTATAAAGTTTTAAAAACTGATTTAATAAAGAAAGTAAAAACTGATTTTATTTTAAGGTTTAAAAAGGGTTTAAACTTTGAAATAGAAAAGGTTTAATCTTTTAAAAGTAAAAGGTTTAATCTTTTAATAGAAAAAGATTTGAACTTGCAAAAATAAAGATCATATTTTTAAAAAAGAGAAAAGACGGAATTTTTATTAGGTAGAAGGAGCAAGACATGATTTTTGTATTTTTAAAGTAATAAAAATATAATTTTTACATCATAGGAATATTAAAAATATAATCTTTGTTTTTAGAATATAATCTTTATATATTGAATAACATAGTAAAAATTCGATTTTTACCTATGTAGAAAATACGGGCAACGAAAGCGACAAGAAGACGAAATAGACAAAGATTTCCATAAAGGAAGGGTCGTGTTACTGGAAAGCTATTGGTGAGGATTTCTCACTCTTCAATTTCTTTTTATATAAATAATATATATGTTGAAAATGAAAGTGAATTGCTATATATAAATATATATATATATATACGCCCCTCGTCCACAAACCATGGACGATATTTATTGGTTGAAATTGTTGTGAAAATTGATTGATAGTTTGGGATTGTTTGTGATTGATATTGGTTGATTGCGGTTGAAAAATACCCGTTTGTGATTGGAAAATATTTGGTTGAAACCACATAGGATTAGTTTGTGGAAATGAAATAAATATAAACATGCCGCCTGCGTGCGAACTAGATGCATGATTCCCATTGTCAAAAACCGCGAGGTTTTAAGGTAGAGCGAGGAGCCGTACTAGGGACGGTGCCGGTGTAACTACCCTGCCGTTATGCTGCCGAAATTTTGAATAATATTCTTGTGTTTGAATTATTTTCATATGCTTAAACTATATTTATTCATTGAATAGAAAACATTCATGTGTTGAATTGATATTCATTCGTTGATTAGAAATTCATGTGTTAAATGGTATTCATATTTTGAAATAAATTGTTCGATAATAAAAATCACATTTTTATCTATATATAGAAACTATAGAAAACATTCATGTGTTGAATTGATATTCTTTTGTTGATTAGAAATTCATGTGTTGAATGGTATTCATATTTTGAAATAAATTGATCGATAATAAAAATCACATTTTTATCTATATATAGAAACTATAGAAAACATTCATGTGTTGAATTGATATTCATTCGTTGATTAGATATTCATGTGTTGAATGGTATTCATATTTTGAAATAAATTGATCGATAATAAAAATCACATTTTTATCTATATATAGAAACTATAGAAAACATTCATGTGTTGAATTGATATTCATTCGTTGATTAGAAATTCATGTGTTGAATGGTATTCATATTTTGAAATAAATTGATCGATAATAAAAATCACATTTTTATCTATATATAGAAACTATAGAAAACATTCATGTGTTGAATTGATATTCATTCGTTGATTAGAAATTCATGTGTTGAATGGTATTCATATTTTGAAATAAATTGATCGATAATAAAAATCACATTTTTATCTATATATAGAAACTATAGAAAACATTCATGTGTTGAATTGATATTCATTCGTTGATTAGAAATTCATGTGTTGAATGGTATTCATATTTTGAAATAAATTGATCGATAATAAAAATCACATTTTTTTCTATATATAGAAACTATAGAAAACATTCATGTGTTGAATTGATATTCATTCGTTGATTAGAAATTCATGTGTTGAATGGAATTCATATTTTGAAATAAATTGTTAGATAATAAAAATCACCTTTTATCGACTATATGAACTGTGTAAAATAATCTCGTTTTAAAAGAAATTGTTTTATGATAAAAATCCCATTTTTATCACCAACTTGAACTATATAGAAGAATAGTGTTTTGAAATGAATTGTTTTACAATAAAAATCACATTTTTATTGTATGCATAAATCATTGAAATGTGAAGTGTTAAGAATAGCCACTTGTTCAAAATAAACATATATGAGATGAAATATTCATTAATTAGCTAATGAAATGATTTGCACCTATGTATGTAACATTAGAATAAATGGTGTCTTTAAACCAAACGGAAATCAAATATGAAGTAGAATAGAAGATGATAAATGATAAGAACTGTATATATATGTACCTGCATATTTATTGAACAGGTTATAGCAATGGGGCTAGAGAAGAGGAATAAAATTTGTGCCCGACAAATAGGTACACATTTACTGCTTTGTTTGGGTGATGATTTTATGAGCCTGTTGGCTAGACGCTTGGCTTTTTCTTTTTCTTTTTTGTAACAACCCGTAAAATCTGGGCCAATTTAAAATTTTTGTTTTGGCAATTTTAGCGAATTTTGAATATTTAAAATGAATTATTTTAAATAATATCGACGAGAAATTTATTTTGAACGGAATTCGACGTATATATTATATACGTCGTCGTTAGAATATAAATAATTATATATAATTATAAAAGGAATTGAAAATGGCGCGGTAGTTCGAAAATTCGATTTCTAATTTCAAATGAATATACAGAATTCAATATGAGTCAGAATTGAACGAAACAAGAATTATTTGAATCTATATAACTATGTCTTTGTAACGAAGTTAACAAACTGAGATTTCATCTTAGAAATAATAAGATATGTCCAGTTTAAAATTAGAAATAGTCGCTGTGGAATTTATATATATTTTTATATATATAAGGCCCTTAAAAATAGCAATTTTGCAAACGACCTCGGATTTCGACGAAACCAGTTTTGTTGGGTCCGTGGTGTAAAGTTATCGCTAGATCCCAAATTTCATAATTTTTCGAATCAATATGTGAGCGTGGCAAAGGAAAACGTGTTTTGACCATTTCAGTTGATTTTAATCGACTGGAAATTGGCCATTTTTCCAACGGTCTCAGAATTCGACGAAACTAGTTTTGTTAGGACCGTATCGTCAATACGAAGCTAGAAAATATTTTTCTGAAATTTTTCTAGTTAGTATGTGACCCCGGTAATTTGAAATGTACGTTTAAAATTCAATATAATGATTTAAATGTAAATTTAACGGAAACTGATTCAAACAGTCGAATCAGCCTACGATATATATCCCATTGTGTTCAGAATGAGGGTAATTGGCTAGGGGCAGCAGTCGTTGGGTTTGATGTGGAGTTCACATGCAGAAATTTCAACATTAAACAATAATAGAATTAAATATTATAAAATAAAGTAAGTATAAATAATCCTTTTAAGCCCTCAAACCCCATTCCTCTTAGTCCACGGTCAAAACAGGCCGCCACTTTTGAAAATTCTTTGTTCAATTAAATCGCGAGGTTCGCTCCACGAAATCGAGCGAGGTTGGATCCGTTCAACTCGTATAAGGAGGAGCTTCATCCGAGTGTACACAGTAGGGGTTGCGGTCGACGTTCCTGGAGCTCGAATTTGGCCCTATCGAAGACTAGGGCTGACGCAAAGGGGAGCCGAGAACGGCGATAGATGATGGGGATGGAGGCGCGGATCTACGGGAGGAAGGAGGCTTCAACACGGCGGAGCCTGACGGGACTTAGATGGCCTTGAACGACGTGCAGCAGTGGGACTTGGGAGGGTTAGATTTGAGCGTTGGGTTTTGGGTTCCATGGGTTTTCGACAGTGACAAGAACACAGTGAGCATTTCCTTTCTTCTTTTATCAAGAAATAAAACTGATTTTATTTAGTTTATAAAACTGATTTTATTTAGTTTAGAAAACTGATTTTATTTAGTTTAGAAAACTGATTTTATTTAGTTTAGAAAACTGATTTTATTTAGTTTAGAAAACTGATTTTATTTAGTTTAGAAAACTGATTTTATTTAGTTTAGAAAACTGATTTTATTTAGTTTAGAAAACTGATTTTATTTAGTTTAGAAAACTGATTTTATTTAGTTTAGAAAAGATTTAAACTTGAAAAGTAAAAGAGTTAAACTTTAAAAAGTAAAAGAAAAGATTTGATCTTTAAAATGGAAAAGGCGGAATCTATATTAATAAAAATTCGATTTTTATGTATTGAACATTGAAATAAAAATTGGATTTTTATATATTGAACTTTGAAATAAAAATTCGATTTTTATATATATAGTGGCCTTGGGCAACGAAGGTGACAAAAAGGCGAAACGACGAAGACTTCTGCAAATGAAGAGCCGTGGAGCTAGGATAGCAATATGTGAGAATTTCTCACCTTTCAATTCTTTTTCTAGTTATATATATATACTAGGATGCAGACGGTGCTTAGTAGCACCCGACACAATCGTCCACAGACCATGGACTTGTTTGTTTGGTTGCATAGATTAGTTGAATTATTTGTTTGAATTGAATTGTTGGGTGAGATGAAATTGATTTGGTTGATGTGTGAATGGCGTGGGCCTTCACTAGACCGGGGATAAGGCGAGGCCTTGTCCCGTTTCTAGTATCGTGCCGTTATGCCGCCGAAATTTTCTAAAATATGTTAGAAAATAAAAATATCATTTTATTGTGTAAATGAATTGAATAGAAATTCATAGGTTGAAATAAAATGTTTTATCGTTAAAAATATAATTTTTAACGTGAATGTGAATAAATAAATATTCATTTACAAACCAGACGGTTTGTTTATGTACACTTATTTGAATGACATTGATTGGGACGATAAATTTTACACATCGCCCAACTGCACAAATAAAATCTGTGTTTGATTGTTTGAAACCCCACACGGGTGTTAGGATGAAATCTGAAGTTCACTCATCCTGATTGATTAAATATGTCGATCGATTGATTGACAGGCTGTTATAAGCGTTGAATATCTATATTTGATGCTTATACAGTGTAGTGCACTTTGGTTGATGGTTGATTATTTTCAATGCTATTATATACATGTGTTGTATGAAAATCCATATAATTAACTTTATATGGTAATTGATTGGGCCTCATTCCAATTTGAAAAATAAAGAATATTATAAAATAAAAAGTTCATGTGTTGACAGTACTCATTCATTGAGATTGGTCATGTGTTGAACGAAATATTTTAATATTAAAAATTTACATCTTTATCGATATAAAATAAAAAGTTCATGTGTTGACAGTACTCATTCATTGAGATTGGTCATGTGTTGACCGAAATATTTTAATATTAAAAATTTACATCTTTATCGATATAAAATAAAAAGTTCATGTGTTGACAGTACTCATTCATTGAGATTGGTCATGTGTTGAACGAAATATTTTGATAATAACAAGTATTTTGAAAAAGAAATATTTGAAATAGAATATTTGAAAATAGAAATTTATGAAGCCGTGTTGATTAGATTGACGCCATTTTGGACGTAAACGATATTTATATCGGTTTTATTCATTTCGAAATGAATTGAATTGAAAACGATTTCGAAATGAATTGAATTGAAAACGATTTCGAAATGAATTGAATTGAAAACGATTTCGAAATGAATTGAATTGAAAACGATTTCGAAATGAATTGAATTGAAAACGATTTCGAAATGAATTGAATTGAAAACGATTTCGAAATGAATTGAATTGAAAACGAATTCGAAATGAATTGAATTGAAACGATTTCGAAATGAATTGAATTGAAAACGATTTCGAAATGAATTGAATTGAAAACGATTTCGAAATGAATTGAATTGAAAACGAATTCGAAATGAATTGAATTGAAAACGATTTCGATATCGAATTTAATTGAAAACGAATTCAAATTGAATTGAAAACGAATTCGAAATGAATTGAATTGAAACGATTTCGAAATGAATTGAATTGAAAACGATTTCGAAATGAATTGAATTGAAAACGATTTCGAAATGAATTGAATTGAAAACGAATTCGAAATGAATTGAATTGAAAACGATTTCGATATCGAATTTAATTGAAAACGAATTCAAATTGAATTGAAAGCGGATTGAAATGAATTCAAATTGAATTGAAATTTGAATTGAATAGAAATGAATTTTAAAACGAATTTATAAAGAAGAATTCAATTTTGATTTGAATTGAAATGGAAGTTGAATTTACTTTTGAAACGAATTCAAAACTATTTATATAATTCGTTTTAAATAGAAATCGACGATATATATATTATATATATAATATAATGGCCTGAATAGAACGCGCCGCGCTGCGGTAGTTCGTAAATTTCGACCATTTATTTCAAACGGACATTACGGGAGATCCGACCGCCGGATTCTCCTAAAACCGGAACCGTTGGGTTCGTATCGAAAAGAGCTTTCTAACGAATGTGATAAATTAGAAATCTAACGGTTGGATTTGGAATTATGTCCAAATCAAATTTGAAAAAGGTCGCTGTAAGTGCAGTTCGATGGCCGTTGATGGAAATCGACTATACGGGCCTTGATAAAATTATTAAAAATAGTAATAATTTGTGTAAAATCATAAGAAATGATTTGTGAAGATTTGGGATGAAAAACTCCATATTTGAAAAGATAAAAATAGATTTTTATCGAAATGAACTAGTTTTGAACTAGGAATATAATTCTATTTATTTTTAAGTAAATAAATTGAATTTGAAAAGGGTTTTAAAAATAACCAGAATTTCCAATGATTGCATTGGAGTGGATTTGAATCGAAATTGTCTTTGGAGTATTTCGATGTTGGAATTCGTGATTATACAGGTGTTGTTATGGAAATTTGAAAGATATATATTTATATCGTTATTTTCAATACGACATTTGTTAGTCGTAGAATTTGATATTGAATATAAGCCGATATATTTTCTATTCAGAGCCTTGTATTGAATATCAAATATGATTTGGGTTTGTCGTGAATAGTGTCTTCACTAACACTGTTCTTAAACCCAGTTGAGAAAAGATTAAATCTTTTTATTTAGATTTAATGAAGTGTACCAATTTAATAATATTTAATTGGTATTGAATCGATATTGATTTTTTGGTTTATCGTGAACCGTGTTTTAAATAACACTCGTTCTTTAACCCGATAATTAATGAATGTGATTTTGGGTTTATCGTGAACCGTGTTTTAAATGACACTGATTCTTTAACCCAGTTAACGATTAAAACTAAGTGGAGTTTTAATGAATCTTTAATTAGATTGAAATAATCGAAATGGAGTATCACCAGTTTTGCTCCAGGCGATAGTTAAATCTTTAATTAGATTTGAACGTGAAATGGTAATTGAATTTACCAAGAACACCGTGGTGTTAGATATGAAGTATAACCAGTTTTACTTCATGGGATGAATAGGTTGGGATTGGGAAATTAAAACAAATGATTACTTCGGTAAGGTTCGCTAATCCCGACTAGTTTGAATTGATATTCAAAAGTTGATTAAAGAATAAATTCAAGAATTTATCTTTGATAAAATTAATGGGAACCTTTCCCTATGAATGTGAAATTAGAAACTAACTGTCGGTTAGCTAAGTAGAATGGTTTTCTGGATATTGATCTGATGTTGGTTTCGGCCTTCGGGGTTAATATTTGGGGAATTATTCTCTTGATTAATTTACGGTTAGTGACTAATGAATTGGAATGAGGCGTATGTTGTGTTTGTGTAACACCTATTTAATATATACGCGAGTTATTCAGAAAGACCGGGTTTAGCCCATTCTGAATAACTGATACGACGATAAGTCGAAGATGAAGACGATGGTCGAAGACCGGAGGTCTTCACGTCGTTTGGGTGATTACTGATGATCTTGATTGGGCTGTACACCCAAGAAGATGGAAACAGTTGGTGATCGTCCAGACGTACTTGGAGATCGATGGATATGCGGGGTACTAGGTGCCTCCGGTTTCGTTCAGACCCAGAACGAACTTGTAAATGGACTGTGCGTCTGACATTGGATTTTAGTCTGTGTGATTGATCTTTATTAAATATATATCTGTTTGGCGGCGGAGAATTTATTCTCTTGCTTAACGCCCTTCTCTGAGACGTACGAGCTCAGGGGTTATATATTGATGGATATCAAACGCATGGAGTGAATTGCCTGTGTGGCATGCCTAAGTGGCAATTGATCGAGGCTTCTGTTGAAAAGCAAAGTCTTGTGGTGATGATCAAAGCAAGGCCTTTGTGGCGTAGCTTTGTGTAACGTTTGCTTCGCGAGTTTCACACCCGGTATGAACCAAAAACGGGAGAGGACGTCAAGGAGGGCATGCGTTTCTTTCTAGCTAGAAGTGGCGTCAGTGGTTTTACACGCCCTGACGAGTTTGACTTATGTGGTTGTTGCTGTTGCGAGGCGCCTCGGATTGATCGGTCGTTCTCGAACCGATGGAGTCATTTAGTTGGCTCGTTTACGCCCCATAGGGCTGGGAGACGCATGTTCAGGCATTTTAATCCACATCGGTGGACCGGCCCTGAGGATCCAAGGGCCCACCTGAGTCTGGGTCCTGAGGCTCGGGCTAGACAGTCTCGAATCGGTTGAGGACTATCTTTCGCCTCGGTTCATAGATGGAAACCCAATTTCCAAATACGTGACATTTGCGGGTTTTATTTGTAAACCTATATATGGCGACATGATATATGGTACCCATGCCGCCTATGATTGATACTTATGATTTGAAGTTGTTTTATACACTATGCACTTATAATAGTATCAAATGATTTGTTTTAAACGTATCAAGCATTCTTTGGCTGTTATAAGGGAAAACCCTATCCTAGGCTGCGTTGCATTGTGTGATGGGACCTGGGTCTTATAACAGCTTCATTTTTCTTTATTTAGCATTACGCTGTTTGTTTTATGCACTGGTATTCTTGGGAGGAAACCCGTTCCGTGTTATACGGCGTGGTCCCTTGTTTTACCTAACTTTAAAATAAAGATTTACTGTTTTAGTTCTCACACCAGTCCCATGACTGACCTGGAGTTTATTGTTTTAACCTAAACTCTGGGTGCCCCTATTTTGACACGGGCAGCTAGTAGTTTTGGTTTTGCAGATTTATATTCACAGGATCCTGGTTTACAGCTGGAACGATATACGGAAAGCTTTGTATCCGTATATCTCATTCTAGTTGTGTATTGTATTATTTTCCGCTGCTATGTATTTAAATGTAATTTAAATCTCTGATATTTCTGTGTAATATTCTTTTATACTCTGTATATTCTTGTAATCTGATGCATTGTTGTAATATACAATGAAACGTTCTTTTATATGCGTTCTGTTTTGTCGTGTTCTCGAACGATAGGGCGCTTCGAACGGCCTGGATCGGTTTAGCGACTGGTTCGGACCGAGCGAAATTCCTTGCCGTCACAGTTGGTATCAGAGCTTTGGTTTACAGAGCTTAGAGAACAAGGCACATTAGAACCATACGAAAGAATTCATCAGATATTGGATTAGTAATATCCAATTAGAATGACTCGTTAGAGATGGGATCAGTAGTATCCTAGAACGAGTGTGAAGAGTATATTTTTAAAGTGAAAACAAATTTTGTTTTGAAAATTTAAATCAATTATTCGTAGTTGATTATCTATTTATATTGATGTGGACAATCCAGTATATATAGATTTTGCGTATACGTCTGATCCGCGTGTATTCGAAATTTTAATATACTGGATAGATATAGAGTCACACTCTAGTCGCCTGGACGTGATTCTGATGATTGACGCGTCATCATTAGTAATTATTTTCGTGTTTCGAAGGTGTGATATCTATATATTTCCATTAGACTGGTGTGAGAACCAAAACTTATATAGTTAGAATACATTGTTGTGAATTGGCCTCAAAACATGATTTTCTTTATATGTATCAAAAGTTATGAATTTGAAACTCTAATTCACTAATTGATTGATGTTTGTGTTGTTTGTTCATTTGTTTGCTAATTTTGAACCATTTAGCCTAATTGAATCAAATATTGGATTATATTGAAAATTGGTCGCATTTGCTTGCATATACATATATATCATTGAACAGGTCATAGCAAGGAGGCTAGAGCCAGAGAATAAAATTTGTTTGCCCGACAAATAGGTACATGTTTACTACATAATTTCCTGTTTTGTTTGGGTGATGATGATTTTGTGAGCCTATTGGCTAGCCGCTTGGCTTTTTCTTTTTCTTTTTGAGATCTGAAGGACCGGGGAAGCTATTTGAAATTCCCCGATGCTCCCGGTGCAGGGGAGGTTATGGAGAAATTTTTCAAAAATTTAGGGTGTTAGCCAAATTTTTGAAATTTTGAAAATTCTCAGAAACTAAAGAGTTGGAGAATGGAAGCCAAATAGAAAGTAGAATTGATTAATCAAACCACTTTCGACTTTGTTCCTTTTCGGGGACGAAAAGTTTTAAGTGGGGGAGATTGTAACAACCCGTAAAATCTGGGCCAGTTTAAAATTTTTGTTTTGGCAATTTTAGCGAATTTTGAATATTTAAAATGAATTATTTTAAATAATATCGACGAGAAATTTATTTTGAATGGAATTCGACGTATATATTATATACGTCGTCGTTAGAATATAAATAATTATATATAATTATAAAAGGAATTGAAAATGGCGCGGTAGTTCGAAAATTCGATTTCTAATTTCAAATGAATATACAGAATTCAATATGAGTCAGAATTGAACGAAACAAGAAATATTTGAATCTGTATAACTATGTCTTTGTAACGAAGTTAACAAACTAAGATTTCATCTTAGAAATGATAAGATATGTCCAGTTTAAAATTAGAAATAGTCGCTGTGGAATTTATATATATTTTTATATATATATAAGGCCCTTAAAAATAGCAATTTTGCAAACGACCTCGGATTTCGACGAAACCAGTTTTGTTGGGTCCGTGGTGTAAAGTTATCGCTAGATCCCAAATTTCATAATTTTTCGAATCAATATGTGAGCGTGGCAAAGGAAAACGTGTTTTGACCATTTCAGTTGATTTTAATCGACTGGAAATTGGCCATTTTTCCAACGGTCTCAGAATTCGACGAAACTAGTTTTGTTAGGACCGTATCGTCAATACGAAGCTAGAAAATATTTTTCTGGAATTTTTCTAGTTAGTATGTGACCCCGGTAATTTGAAATGTACGTTTAAAATTCAATATAATGATTTAAATGTAAATTTAACGGAAACTGATTCAAACAGTCGAATCAGCCTACGATATATATCCCATTGTATTCAGAATGAGGGTAATTGGCTAGGGGCAGCAGTCGTTGGGTTTGATGTGGAGTTCACATGCAGAAATTTCAACATTAAACAATAATAGAATTAAATATTATAAAATAAAGTAAGTATAAATAATCCTTTTAAGCCCTCAAACCCCATTCCTCTTAGTCCACGGTCAAAACAGGCCGCCACTTTTGAAAATTCTTTGTTCAATTAAATCGCGAGGTTCACTCCACGAAATCGAGCGAGGTTGGATCCGTTCAACTCGTATAAGGAGGAGCTTCATCCGAGTGTACACAGTAGGGGTTGCGGTCGACGTTCCTGGAGCTCGAATTTGGCCCTATCGAAGACTAGGGCTGACGCAAAGGGGAGCCTAGAACGACGATAGATGATGGGGATGGAGGCGCGGATCTACGGGAGGAAGGAGGCTTCAACACGGCGGAGCCTGACGGGACTTAGATGGCCTTGAACGACGTGCGGCAGTGGGACTTGGGAGGGTTAGATTTGAGCGTTGGGTTTTGGGTTCCATGGGTTTTCGACAGTGACAAGAACACAGTGAGCATTTCCTTTCTTCTTTTATCAAGAAATAAAACTGATTTTATTTAGTTTATAAAACTGATTTTATTTAGTTTAGAAAACTGATTTTATTTAGTTTAGAAAACTGATTTTATTTAGTTTAGAAAACTGATTTTATTTAGTTTAGAAAACTGATTTTATTTAGTTTAGAAAACTGATTTTATTTAGTTTAGAAAACTGATTTTATTTAGTTTAGAAAAGATTTAAACTTGAAAAGTAAAAGAGTTAAACTTTAAAAAGTAAAAGAAAAGATTTGATCTTTAAAATGGAAAAGGCGGAATCTATATTAATAAAAATTCGATTTTTATATATTGAACTTTGAAATAAAAATTCGATTTTTATATATTGAACTTTGAAATAAAAATTCGATTTTTATATATTAACTTTGAAATAAAAATTCGATTTTTATATATTGAACTTTGAAATAAAAATTCGATTTTTATATATTGAACTTTGAAATAAAAATTCGATTTTTATATATATAGTGGCCTTGGGCAACGAAGGTGACAAAAAGGCGAAACGACGAAGACTACTGCAAATGAAGAGCCGTGGAGCTAGGATAGCAATATGTGAGAATTTCTCACCTTTCAATTCTTTTTCTAGTTATATATATACTAGGATGCAGACGGTGCTTAGTAGCACCCGACACAATCGTCAACAGACCATGGACTTGTTTGTTTGGTTGCATAGATTAGTTGAATTATTTGTTTGAATTGAATTGTTGGGTGAGATGAAATTGATTTGATTGATGTGTGAATGGCGTGGGCCTTCACTAGACCGGGGATAAGGCGAGGCCTTGTCCCGTTTCTAGTATCGTGCCGTTATGCCGCCGAAATTTTCTAAAATATGTTAGAAAATAAAAATATCATTTTATTGTGTAAATGAATTGAATAGAAATTCATAGGTTGAAATAAAATGTTTTATCGTTAAAAATATAATTTTTAACGTGAATGTGAATAAATAAATATTCATTTACAAACCAGACGGTTTGTTTATGTACACTTATTTGAATGACATTGATTGGGACGATAAATTTTACACATCGCCCAACTGCACAAATAAAATCTGTGTTTGATTGTTTGAAACCCCACACGGGTGTTAGGATGAAATCTGAAGTTCACTCATCCTGATTGATTAAATATGTCGATCGATTGATTGACAGGCTGTTATAAGCGTTGAATATCTATATTTGATGCTTATACAGTGTAGTGCACTTTGGTTGATGGTTGATTATTTTCAATGCTATTATATACATGTGTTGTATGAAAATCCATATAATTAACTTTATATGGTAATTGATTGGGCCTCATTCCAATTTGAAAAATAAAGAATATTATAAAATAAAAAGTTCATGTGTTGACAGTACTCATTCATTGAGATTGGTCATGTGTTGAACGAAATATTTTAATATTAAAAATTTACATCTTTATCGATATAAAATAAAAAGTTCATGTGTTGACAGTACTCATTCATTGAGATTGGTCATGTGTTGAACGAAATATTTTAATATTAAAAATTTACATCTTTATCGATATAAAATAAAAAGTTCATGTGTTGACAGTACTCATTCATTGAGATTGGTCATGTGTTGAACGAAATATTTTGATAATAACAAGTATTTTGAAAAATAAATATTTGAAATAGAATATTTGAAAATAGAAATTTATGAAGCCGTGTTGATTAGATTGACGCCATTTTGGACGTAAACGATATTTATATCGGTTTTATTCATTTCGAAATGAATTGAATTGAAAACGATTTCGAAATGAATTGAATTGAAAACGATTTCGAAATGAATTGAATTGAAAACGATTTCGAAATGAATTGAATTGAAAACGATTTCGAAATGAATTGAATTGAAAACGATTTCGAAATGAATTGAATTGAAAACGATTTCGAAATGAATTGAATTGAAAACGAATTCGAAATGAATTGAATTGAAACGATTTCGAAATGAATTGAATTGAAAACGATTTCGAAATGAATTGAATTGAAAACGATTTCGAAATGAATTGAATTGAAAACAAATTCGAAATGAATTGAATTGAAAACGATTTCGATATCGAATTTAATTGAAAACGAATTCAAATTGAATTGAAAACGAATTCGAAATGAATTGAATTGAAACGATTTCGAAATGAATTGAATTGAAAACGATTTCGAAATGAATTGAATTGAAAACGATTTCGAAATGAATTGAATTGAATTGAAAACGAATTCGAAATGAATTGAATTGAAAACGATTTCGATATCGAATTTAATTGAAAACGAATTCAAATTGAATTGAAAGCGGATTGAAATGAATTCAAATTGAATTGAAATTTGAATTGAATAGAAATGAATTTTAAAACGAATTTATAAAGAAGAATTCAATTTTGATTTGAATTGAAATGGAAGTTGAATTTACTTTTGAAACGAATTCAAAACTATTTATATAATTTGTTTTAAATAGAAATCGACGATATATATATTATATATATTATATATATAATATAATGGCCTGAACAGAACGTGCCGCGCTGCGGCAGTTCGTAAATTTCGACCATTTATTTCAAACGGACATTACGGGAGATCCGACCGCCGGATTCTCCTAAAACCGGAACCGTTGGGTTCGTATCGAAAAGAGCTTTCTAACGAATGTGATAAATTAGAAATCTAACGGTTGGATTTGGAATTATGTCCAAATCAAATTTGAAAAAGGTCGCTGTAAGTGCAGTTCGATGGCCGTTGATGGAAATCGACTGTACGGGCCTTGATAAAATTATTAAAAATAGTAATAATTTGTGTAAAATCATAAGAAATGATTTGTGAAGATTTGGGATGAAAAACTCCATATTTGAAAAGATAAAAATAGATTTTTATCGAAATGAACTAGTTTTGAACTAGGAATATAATTCTATTTATTTTTAAGTAAATAAATTGAATTTGAAAAGGGTTTTAAAAATAACCAGAATTTCCAATGATTGCATTGGAGTGGATTTGAATCGAAATTGTCTTTGGAGTATTTCGATGTTGGAATTCGTGATTATACAGGTGTTGTTATGGAAATTTGAAAGATATATATTTATATCGTTATTTTCAATACGACATTTGTTAGTCGTAGAATTTGATATTGAATATAAGCCGATATATTTTCTATTCAGAGCCTTGTATTGAATATCAAATATGATTTGGGTTTGTCGTGAATAGTGTATTCACTACCACTGTTCTTAAACCCAGTTGAGAAAAGATTAAATCTTTTTATTTAGATTTAATGAAGTGTACCAATTTAATAATATTTAATTGGTATTGAATCGATATTGATTTTTTGGTTTATCGTGAACCGTGTTTTAAATAACACTCGTTCTTTAACCCGATAATTAATGAATGTGATTTTGGGTTTATCGTGAACCGTGTTTTAAATGACACTGATTCTTTAACCCAGTTAACGATTAAAACTAAGTGGAGTTTTAATGAATCTTTAATTAGATTGAAATAATCGAAATGGAGTATCACCAGTTTTGCTCCAGGCGATAGTTAAATCTTTAATTAGATTTGAACGTGAAATGGTAATTGAATTTACCAAGAACACCGTGGTGTTAGATATGAAGTATAACCAGTTTTACTTCATGGGATGAATAGGTTGGGATTGGGAAATTAAAACAAATGATTACTTTGGTAAGGTTCGCTAATCCCGACTAGTTTGAATTGATATTCAAAAGTTGATTAAAGAATAAATTCAAGAATTTATCTTTGATAAAATTAATGGGAACCTTTCCCTATGAATGTGAAATTAGAAACTAACTGTCGGTTAGCTAAGTAGAATGGTTTTCTGGATATTGATCTGATGTTGGTTTCGGCCTTCGGGGTTAATATTTGGGGAATTATTCTCTTGATTAATTTACGGTTAGTGACTAATGAATTGGAATGAGGCGTATGTTGTGTTTGTGTAACACCTATTTAATATATACGCGAGTTATTCAGAAAGACCGGGTTTAGCCCATTCTGAATAACTGATACGACGATAAGTCGAAGATGAAGACGATGGTCGAAGACCGGAGGTCTTCACGTCGTTTGGGTGATTACTGATGATCTTGATTGGGCTGTACACCCAAGAAGATGGAAACAGTTGGTGATCGTCCAGACGTACTTGGAGATCGATGGATATGCGGGGTACTAGGTGCCTCCGGTTTCGTTCAGACCCAGAACGAACTTGTAAATGGACTGTGCGTCTGACATTGGATTTTAGTCTGTGTGATTGATCTTTATTAAATATATATCTGTTTGGCGGCGGAGAATTTATTCTCTTGCTTAACGCCCTTCTCTGAGACGTACGAGCTCAGGGGTTATATATTGATGGATATCAAACGCATGGAGTGAATTGCCTGTGTGGCATGCCTAAGTGGCAATTGATCGAGGCTTCTGTTGAAAAGCAAAGTCTTGTGGTGATGATCAAAGCAAGGCCTTTGTGGCGTAGCTTTGTGTAACGTTTGCTTCGCGAGTTTCACACCCGGTATGAACCAAAAACGGGAGAGGACGTCAGGGAGGGCATGCGTTTCTTTCTAGCTAGAAGTGGCGTCGGTGGTTTTACACGCCCTGACGAGTTTGACTTATGTGGTTGTTGCTGTTGCGAGGCGCCTCGGACTGATCGGTCGTTCTCGAACCGATGGAGTCATTTAGTTGGCTCGTTTACGCCCCATAGGGCGGGGAGACGCATGTTCAGGCATTTTAATCCACATCGGTGGACCGGCCCTGAGGATCCAAGGGCCCACCTGAGTCTGGGTCCTGAGGCTCGGGCTAGACAGTCTCGAATCGGTTGAGGACTATCTTTCGCCTCGGTTCATAGATGGAAACCCAATTTCCAAATACGTGACATTTGCGGGTTTTATTTGTAAACCTATATATGGCGACATGATATATGGTACCCATGCCGCCTATGATTGATACTTATGATTTGAAGTTGTTTTATACACTATGCACTTATAATAGTATCAAATGATTTGTTTTAAACGTATCAAGCATTCTTTGGCTGTTATAAGGGAAAACCCTATCCTAGGCTGCGTTGCATTGTGTGATGGGACCTGGGTCTTATAACAGCTTCATTTTTCTTTATTTAGCATTACGCTGTTTGTTTTATGCACTGGTATTCTTGGGAGGAAACCCGTTCCGTGTTATACGGCGTGGTCCCTTGTTTTACCTAACTTTAAAATAAAGATTTACTGTTTTAGTTCTCACACCAGTCCCATGACTGACCTGGAGTTTATTGTTTTAACCTAAACTCTGGGTGCCCCTATTTTGACACGGGCAGCTAGTAGTTTTGGTTTTGCAGATTTATATTCACAGGATCCTGGTTTACAGCTGGAACGATATACGGAAAGCTTTGTATCCGTATATCTCATTCTAGTTGTGTATTGTATTATTTTCCGCTGCTATGTATTTAAATGTAATTTAAATCTCTGATATTTCTGTGTAATATTCTTTTATACTCTGTATATTCTTGTAATCTGATGCATTGTTGTAATATACAATGAAACGTTCTTTTATATGCGTTCTGTTTTGTCGTGTTCTCGAACGATAGGGCGCTTCGAACGGCCTGGATCGGTTTAGCGACTGGTTCGGACCGAGCGAAATTCCTTGCCGTCACATTTTTGAGATTAGAAGGACCGGGAACGCTATTTGCGATTTCCCGATGCTCCCGGTGCAGGGGAGGTTATGGCGAAATTTTCCAAAATTTTAGGGTGTTATGGGATGATCAAAGCATAGACTATTTTCGGCATAGCTTTGTGTGTAGCGTTTACTTTATGAGCCTCACACCCCGGTAGAGTCAAAAACGGAGCAACGGAACGCAGGAAGTGCACACGTTTCTTTCTAGCTAGAAGTGGTGTCAGCGACTTACCAGCCCTGACATTTTACTTATGTGGTTGATGGATTATTGAGGTGCCTCGGATTATTTTTATTGGTCGCTAATGGCCAATTTATAGGTCCAATAGGATCGGGAAGCGTGTGTTCAGGCATAACCAATCCACTAAAGTATTTGTGGACCGGCCCTGCTATATCCAAGGGTTCGCCAGCGTCCGAATCCTGGGACATTACTAGAGTGTCTCGAATCGGTCAGGAGATCGTTCCTTTCCTTGACTCATGATGGAAATCTAACTTCCAATACGACATCATGCAGTTTTGACTATATAACTAGTATGGCGACATAGTATATGGTAGTTATGCCGTCTATTATTAATACATTATGATTGAAATTGTTTTTAAGACATATATACACTAATAATAATATCAAACTCATTTTATCGTATCAATCATCTTTTGACCATTATAAGGTAAAACTTTATCCTTCGGTTTGCATTGCATTGTTTGCTGGGACTTGAGTCTTATAATGATTTCATTTTTCTAAAAAGCATTGGGTTGTTTAACGATTTACTTTATTTATGCATTGGCAATCCAATGGAGTAAACCTGTTCCGCGTTAGTGGCGTGGTCCTGTGATTAGCCTTATTATTAGTTAAGTTAAGTTAGATTTCTCAAACCAGTCCCATGACTAACCTGTAGTTTGTTTCACTGGCAAACTTGGGTGCCCATATTTTCCGCATGGCATTCGAGTAGCGTTTTGTAGATATATTTACAGGATCCTGGTTTACAGCTGAAGCGATATTCGGAAAGCTCTGTATCCGTGTATTCCTTTCGGTTGTATATTTGTATTATTCTTCCGCTGCTATTTAAATGTAATTTAAATCTGTGATACTGTATTTATCAAATGTAAAATATTTATTCAATCTCTGTTACATTCTTGTTCTCTGGTGTATTTGTTGTAATAGCAATGAAAATGTTCTTCTGTTTGTGTTCTGATGAGTGTTGTTCTCAAAGCAATCCAGGCTTTCCTTTATAGGGAAGTTTGGGTCGTCACATTTGGTATCAGAGCGTTGGTTTACAGAGCTTGAGAACAAGGCACATTAGAACTGAACGAAAGAATTCATCAGAGATTGGATTAATAATATCCAATGAGAATAACTCGTTAGAGATAGGATCAGTAGTATCCTAGAACGAGTGTGAAGAGTATTATTTTCTTAAAAAAAACAAATTTTGTTTTGAAATTTTAAATTCTATTATACGTATTTGAATATTATATTTTATTTTGAATTTGGACAATGTAGTATAGGGAGATTTTGAGTATATGCCTGGCGAGGTGTATATTCAAAGCCTCAGATACTGGATAGATATAGAATCACACTTTAGTCGCCTGGAGATGTTCCGATGGTGGTTCGAAACATCATCACAATTTATGTTCGAGTTTCAAAAGTGGGATTTCTATATATTTCCAGTTGACTGGTATGGGAACCAAAATATAGTTAGAATATATTGCTGTGGTTTGCACTAAAAATATGATTTTTGACTATTTATAAAAGTTATAGATAGTTCAAAAGTTAATCACCTAATTGATTGCGGGATGTGATGTTTGATAATTAGTTTAACTAATTAAAATATTGGAATGATAATTAATTTAACCAATATGAGAAAGAATAATAAATTTAGATAAATCAAATTAAATATTGAACTGAATTGAAAATTGATTAGAATTGAAAGTTAAGTTCGTTAATTAAACAACTTTCAGCTCATTTCCTTTTCGAGGACAAAAATATTTTAAGTGGGGTAGATTGTAACAACCCGTAAATACTGAAACAATTTAAAAATTTTATTTTAGAAATTTTAAAGAATTTTGGATATTTGAAATAGTTTATTTTAAATAATAATAGCTAAAAATTCATTTTAATTGAAGTTAAAATGAATAAATTCATTTTAATTATAAAAGGAGTTAGAAACAGCGCTGTAGTTTGAAATTTTGATTTTAAACTTTAACTGAATGTACAGGATTCAAAATAAATCAGAATTGAGCGAAACAAGAAATATTTAAATCTGTTTAATCATATCTTTCTAACGAATATAAGAAACTGAAATTTTACTTTAAAAGTTGTAAGTTATGTCTAGTTTAAAATTGAGATGAGTCGCTGTAGAATTTTTACATATTTTAATATAATATATTGGCCTTAAAAATAGTCATTTTGCAAACGACCTCTGTTTTCGACGAAACCACTTTTATTGGAACTGGAATGTCAAATTATTATTAAGTTTAATTTTCCAGGATTTTTAGAATTAATATGTGAGCGAGGCAAAAGAAAACGTGTTTTGTCAGTTTTAGTCAATTTTAATCGACTTGAAAATGGCCATTTTTCAGACAGTCTCAGAATTCGATGAAATTAGTTTTATTAGGACCGTATCATTAAAACAAAGCCAGAAATAATTCTTTTGTAAATTTCTGAGTCTGTATGTGGCCCGGTGAATTTAAATATACGATCGAATTAATTTAATAAAGGATTTAAATATTAAATTATAGAATCTAGGCCACAGACTGTCGTTTAGGCTGACGAGGCATAGCCCATTGGATCCAGAACAGAGGCTATTAGGTAGGTCACCTTCTGCTGAACTGAATTGGTTTGGTTTGGAACTTTTGGATTTATTTGTAAATATTACATTAAAATAATATAAATAATTGGAAAGCCCGAGAAAACACTATTCATCCATCGTTCCAGCCGCCACCCTTCAATTCCAATGGCCGAATTTGCTTCCACTGTTCTCCACTAAAATCTCCTTCTTCTCCGCGAATTAGACCCCACCCTTTATGCCGTATCGAAGCTCTCTTCCTCCTCTACAATCCTATATGGTTGGATCCCACCTAGTTCACCACTGACCGAGGGACAGCGCTCCAAAACCCGAAGGTCTGCAGCGCCGCCCTCCCTCTTACAGGCGTGCGAGTGGGCCCCCCTCACCATCGCACATGTGCCCCCTCTAGTCCGTCGACGTCCCACTGTCTGATCGATCTCAGGTGCTACGGATTTTGAACGAATTCGAACCCTAAGGTTGAAGCTATTGGGTTTTCTTACAGCCGATTATCAGTAAAGAGGAAGAAGGTTTAATCCTTAATTACTTTATTAATTTAATTTTAAAAATTATTATTAATCTAAATTTAGCCATATCTAATTCATATGGACATAGAATAACGCGATTTCTGAAGCGTTGTGATCGTACGACAAAGATCTATGCTCCTAGACTGGAAAGGGACAATTCCGACCAGTATGAAATTTTGACAAATTTGAGAATCCGAACAAAGAAGAACAAACCGACTGTGAGATTTCTATTATATTAAAAAAATTAAAATTTATTATTTATTCCACTGTGTAATATATATTAATTCTATATGAAATTCACATTGATGTTGTGTATATATTTATTTCAGTGTTAATTGTTTTAGGATTGCGATGTATCTTTGAATTGATTTGTGTGTCTCATGTTTGTTAAATTTTGTTTACACAATAAAAGTCTTATTTTTATTGTACATGTCATTAGGAATGTAAAACTTGTTATGACAAATAAAATCTCTTTTATTTGTCATATTAGAATATAGAAATTGATACTCAAATAAATATCTCTTTTTATTTGTCAATGAAATACATAGAAAAATATTTATATATAAAATATTCTTTTATATGACATTAGAATACATAGAAAAATGTTTACATATAAAATATTCTTTTATATGTTATTAGAATATATAGAAAAGTATAAACAAATAAAAGTATTCTTTTATTTGTTATTAGAACACATAGAAAAGTATAAAACAAAAAAAAAAAATACTCTTTTATATGTTGTTTGTATACATAGAAAAATAAATACACATGAAATACCCTTTTATATGTTATGAGACTACTTAGAAAAATGTAAATTTATAAACTATTCATTTTTATTTTATATATGGAATATGGGTTTGGTCAAAAAACCATTTAGTTGTGACAAATTTGTCACTTTTGACAAAACCATTTAGTTGAGACCAATTTGCCACTTTTGTCAAAACAAATTAGTTGAAACAAAACATATCACTTTTATGTTATATTAGAATTGAAATAAAATGTTGCATTTTTATTTGCATTCTTTAATGCAAATAAAACAAGAAAATTTAAAGTTGCATTTTATTTGCATTCCTTGATGCAAATAAAACATGAATTGAAAATTTGCATTTTAGATGCAAATAAAAGCTTATTTCTAAGAAGCTACATGCTTATTTATAATTTAGAGTAAATTAAAGTTTGAAATGGAAAGTTACATTTTTATTAAATTCCAGATGTAAATAAAAGAGTAGATTTAGAAGAGATTACATTTTTATTCATATTTTAAATGTAAATAAAAGAATAGGATTAAAAGCATCATTTTTACTTTTAGAATATGATAAAAGGAATTCATCTTTGTTGTAACTTTGTAGATTAAATAAAATGTTTTATTGTCATTATAGATTAAAATCAATGATTAGGATTAAAGGATATATTTTTAGTGTCATCTTAGTTTCAACAAGAAGAGTAAATAGAAAGATAAGTTTCATTTGTCATTTTTTCGCAATACAAAAAGATGCATTTTTGGTTAGACAAGAATGAGACATTTTTAGTTCATTAAAAATGATCAAACAAAAAGACACATTTTTACAATTTAAATAGAATGAGACAAAATTATTGAATTTTGTCATTTTATAAGATTTAGAAAATATATCCACTTTTGTCATTTAAAACGAATGAGGCAAAATATTCATTTTTATCACCTAAAAAGAATGAAACAAAAACATTCACTTTTATCAAATTAAAATAGTTAAACCCAATTTGTTACTATTATCAATTTATAATAGTTAAAAACCAATTTGTAGCTTTTTTAAATTACTCGTTTTTAGTCATTTTAAAAGATTGAAACCAAATTACTCATTTTGGTCATTTTAAAAGATTGAAACCAAATTACTCATTTTGGTCATTTTAAAAGATTGAAACCAAATTACTCATTTTTATACATTAAAAATAATTAGATAAAAATAAACATTTTTGTACATATAAAAAGTTACATTTTTATTTGTAATTTAGATACAAATAAACATCGTAGCAAAAGTTATATTTTTATTTGCATTCCTTGATGCAAATAAAACATGAAAATTAAAAGTTGCATTTTTATTTGCATTTCTTGATGCAAATAAAACATGAATTCAAAAAGTTACAATTCTATTTGTATCTTAGTTGTGAATGAAAACACATTTTAAAAAGGTTACAATTTTATTTGCATTTTAGATGCAAATAAAAACATAGTTTAAGAAGTTATATTTTCATTTACACTTTAGATGTAAATAAGAGAATAGGATTAAAAGTTTCATTTTTACTTTTAAATTGGAGACAATAAAAAAAGACTGTACATTAAAAATTACATTTTTAATGTAGTTTAGACTGCATTTAAAAGATCAAAATAAAAAGATTATATTTTTATTTGTCATTTTGTTACAATGGAAAGATTAGAAAATAAAGATTACGTTTTTATGGTAATATTGTTCATAAAAAGAATATAAAAATTTAATATTATATTTTTATTGTGATTTTGTCTCATTAGATTGGTCAAGAACAAAAATTATCATTTTTGTCACCTTTGAATTTCCAAAACAAAATAACCACTTTTTTGTTGAATTAGGATTGACAAAATAAAAGTTGTCAACAAAGAGAAAGTTATTATTCTCATTCGTATATTGTAATAGAATTGTATACAATATAAAAGAGACATTTTTATCATCGTGTTATATATTGTATATTACACTTCCATTTACAGGTTACCCGACTTGTTTATGTGATTGGGACGATAATTTTCACACATCGCCCAAGTGCACAAATAATTTATTATTTGTTTGTTCGATGAAACCCTACACAGGTATTGGGATGATAATTGACATACACTAATCCCAATATTTAGTTGTAAAATGCACTTTGGTTGTTATTGGGATGTTTATTGATTATTTATCATTATTGTTGTGATATACACGCAATGTATGAAATCCATATAATTGAAATTATATGGTAACTGATTGAGTCACATTCCGATTTAGGGTTTCTTTTAAACAAAGGATATTTTTAAAATACGAATATTTTAAAATAATATTCAATGGAGAATAAAATGATGATTTCTATGTTCGTTCTTGTATGGACAAAGGATAAAAATATATTTCTATTAAAAATAACTAATTATCAATTAGAATAAATATTTTAAATCAAGATTTAAGGAAGACTTCTAATTTACTGATATTTAATTGGAATTAAATTTTGGGTTGTCATGGATGGTGTCTTAAATAACACTATTCTTAGACCCTGTATTAAAGAATAAATCTTTTAAATTAAGATTTTTAGAGTTTCAATTATATTTAGTAATTGGAATGAATTGATATGTGAATTTGGTTTATCGTGAACAGTGTTTTAAACGACATTTGTTCTTTAACCCAATTAATAGTGAAATATGATTTAAAATTTATAAATATTTTATTAAGATTTATTTCTTTTCTAAAGTCAAGTTTTCCAATTTAATATATTAAATTGGAATTGAGTGGGAATTCGATTTGATAATAATCGAGATAGGCTTCTGTAAAAGAAGACTGTTACTATATATGTAATTTAAAAGGCTTTGCCGTTATTCTATTTATATTATCGGTCTGATACAGGAATTTATATCGATTATATATTGACTTGATTTATTTGAAAATTCCATATTTAATGGAAGATGATTTTGGGTTTATCGTGAACAATGTTTTTAAATGACATTGATTCTTTAACCCTATTAAAGACAAGGTTAATTCCTTAAAAGTTGAATAATTATAAAATAATGATTTTTGATATTAAAATCAAATTGGAGTTTTAATGAATGTTTAAAAGAATAAATTTATAAGAATTTATCTTTGATATGAATTATGGGAATCTTTCCCTATAATATGAATATTCTATTAAAGGAATATTCTGAATTGGAACGAGGCGTTGGATGTGTTTTTATAGCACCGGATTTTTTATTTCTTATTTTAAAAATACGCAAGTTATTCTGAAAGACCGTGTTTAACCCATTTCGAATAATTACTACGACGATGAAGATTCGAAGATGATGTAATGACCCAGCGATTTTCGAGCCCTAAAATTGACATAAAATCGCCATGTCGACTATTCAAGCATCGAAAACACTGGATTGTCGATACAAAGAATTTAGAGGGTGAGATAAGAAAGAAAGAAATAGTAGAATAGAAGAAAGAAGAAGAACTACACATCAGAATCTCACAGCGGAACAGATAAAATATAATATCAAATCTCTTTATACAAGAACTGTGTATACATACCAATCATCAAAGCATAACATATAACTACATAGCGGAAATAACTTTTTATAACTAACGGCGAAGCCACCTGCTACCAGATCCGGAAACTCCAAGTGAAACCTAACCTAGAACATACTCGGTCTGACCCGAGCACATTTGAAGAAAAGCAAATTACACCGGGTCAGTCTGGAATACAATCAGTGATAAATTCATAGCACAAACAACTTGTTTAACTTTTGGAAAAAAAAAACTTTATGAAATAAAGGATAATAGTAAGACCAATCCACACATAAACACGGATGGTTTTTACCTTACTATAACCCAAACCATTTCTTGAAATTCATAACTTGTTATGATATTATCATAATGTCTAAATACAAATAGATAACAATCTAGGGGAACGCTTGCATCTCACGCTTTACATATATAGTATATAATCAAAACCGCATGCGCTTATGGGAAATAGGATTCCAACTCTGACAAGGTATGGGTCAACCTTCCGATAGTGTATCTCTAGAGGCGAATACACTGGTTTCAACAAGAACGTCTTGCAACCCGGCCCTCACATGACCGACCACTCATTTCGCTTGAGTGTATCGAATGTATGTCACCGACGGTTGGGATCAGTAACTGCATCCCGAATAGGGACAACATCGAATATAGATTAAAGAAGCAATAAGAATTTCTCTAGATAGGTGATCATACATTCTAATGGGAGTGACCCACATAGCCATGCTACTTGCCTGATTTTTGTCATTTCCCAGTTGTGAGGCTTGAGGCTAGAATCTCTTTTTTCAATCATCTGGTCATCATTCACTTTGAACGCCACATCGTCAGATCCTCTGGACATCACTAATTGACGTCCACAAAAATACCCGGGTCGGGAGCGACCCAACTGTGATACGTTTGAAGAAATCAACGTATGTGACCCTTTTGGAAATACTATGTCAGACACTCGTCCATACAAGTCATCCAGGAACAGGATGAACCGAAGGCACCCGCCTACTGCATCCTAGGAATCACCATATAGATCAGTAGCAAAAAGTCCTTGCAAATCCGTGGATTTCAACCACACAGAATCACAAATCAAATAACTCTGGTTGCAAGCTAGAGAAATTCATTGTAACGACCCTGAAAATCTGAACCAATTTAAAATTTTTAAATTGGCTAAAATAATGGATTTTAAATGTTTAACATAAATATTTTAAATAATAGCAATAAAAACTGAGTTTGAATCGACGTTTGAAAACGAATATAATTAATTCTAATTATAAACAAGGCCTGAAATGGCGCTACGGTTTCAAAAATTGAATTCAAACTTTGTCGGACTGTACCGGGTGCAAAACAAAATGGATTTGAGCGAAACCAAAAATATTTAAATCTGTTAGTGAATACCTTTCTAAAGAATCTGAAAAATCGAATTTTCATAGTGGAAAGCAAAAGTTATGGCTAAATGAATTTTCAGAAAGGTCGCTATGGAATTTATATAGCCCGTGAAATTGGCCATTTTGCATACGACCTCGGAATTCGACGAAACCACTTTTGTTGGATCTGGGATGTGAAGTTATTGCTAGGTTTCAAATTTCATAATTTTTGAAGCTAGTATGTGAGCGTGGCAAAGGAAAACGTGTTTTGATCAATTACAGTTAAATTGGATCGACCAAAAATGGGCCTTTTTGCAAACGGTCTCAGAATTCGACGAAACTAGTTTTGTTGGGACCGTATCGTCAAAATATAGCCAGATTTATTTTTCTGGAATTTTTCGAATCAGTTTGTGGCCCTGGCAAATTGAAATGTACGTTCAAATCGAATATTGAATGTTATATATTTTAAATTGAATGGAAACTGACTGAAACAGTCGAATGGGCCTACGAAACATATCCCATTGTGTTCGGAATGGGGGTAAAACGCTAGGGACGATAGTCGTTGGGTTTAGATTGGTGGTCGTGTCAGAAAACCCCTTTAAAACCCACCGGCCAATCAGAATTTTTATAAAAAAAATTCCTTTTCTCTCTCCCCGACGAACGACGGAAACCGCTCGAAACCTTCCCCCTCATTTTCCGATCAATCCACGTCGAATTAGCTCGTGCCACAGTTGAACTTTTTGAAGATCTTCTCGAGATCTTCAAATCCATATAAAGTTTGGAATTTTTCGTGGCCTGTGGAGGGAGAATCGACGTCCTGATGTCGGCGACTTCAATCCTCCGCCGCCACCGCCTGGCGCCACCGAGTGGGCCCCCACCACCACGCGCAGGCGCGCGTCTCCCCCCTCTTCGTCGCTGCACCGGCCGATCCTTCTATCGATTTACGGATTTCACGAAATCGCGTGACCTAGTTTTGAACATTTCAGAAAGGTATACGACTATATATATATTCAACAGTTTTAACACCTTTAAACCGTTGCAAACTTTGAAAAATGATATTTTTTGCTGTGTTGACGAAATCCAGTGAAACAAGAGACAGTGGACTCGTGTGGACGTCTTCTACCTTCTAGAAGAGACCGCATATTTTTCTGAGCCTTCTGCTATTTTTGGTGGAGTGGAACCCAATGTGAGATTTCTAAATTATAAACGATATGGAAAACGACGATGTAAAATTATATAGTCGATGTATGAGTTATATAAGCGTTGTACACCTCATGTATAGGCATTGTATAAGTTGTACGTTTGATATATAAGTTGTATATGCGTTGTAAAAATTATATATGTGTTGAAATAGAAGTGAATTGCTATATATAAATATAAATATATATATACGCCCCTCGTCCACAAACCATGGACGATATTTATTGGTTGTGATTGGTGTGAAAATTGATTGATAGCGAATGGTTGATTGGAATTGTTTGTGGTTGATATTGATTGATTGTGGTTGAAAAATACCCATTTGGGGTTGAGAAATATTTGGTTGAAACCACATAGGATTAGTTTGTGGAAATGAAATAAATATATACATGCCGCCTGCGTGCGAACTAGATGCATGATTCCCCATTGTCAAAAACCGCGAGGTTTTAAGGTAGAGCGAGGAGCCGTACTAGGGACGGTCCCGGTTTTAACTACCCTGCCGTTATGCAGCCGAAATTTTGAATAATATTCATGTGTTTGAATTATTTTCATTTGTTGAAACTATATTTATTCGTTGAATAGAAATCCTTCATGTGTTGAGTCGATATTGATTCGTTGGATTGAAATTCATGTGTTGAATGGTATTCGTGTTTTAAATATAAAAATCACATTTTTATCTATATATAGAAACTATAGAAAGCCTTCATGTGTTGAATCGATATTCATTCGTTGAATTGAAATTCCTGTGTTGAATGGTATTCATATTTTGAAATAAATTGTTTTATAATAAAAATCACATTTTTATCGATATATAGGAACTATAGAAAGCCTTCATGTGTTGAATCGATATTCATTCGTTGAATTGAAATTCATGTGTTGAATGGTATTCATATTTTGAAATAAATTGTTTTATAATAAAAATCACATTTTTATCGATATATAGAAACTATAGAAAACCTTCATGTGTTGAATCGATATTCATTCGTTGAATTGAAATTCATGAGTTGAATGGTATTCATATTTTGAATTAAATTGTTTTATAATAAAAATCACATTTTTATCATCTATATGAACTATATAAAATAATCTCCTTTTGAAATAAATTGTTTTATAATAGAAATCCTATTTTTATTACCTATATGAACTATATATAATAATAGTGTTTTGAAATGAATTCTTTTACAATAAAAATCACATTTTTATTATATACTTGAATTGTCAAATATAGTGAAGTGTTGAAATAGAAGACAGTTAGATAAAAATATTATTTTTATCAAATGTGTGAAAAGGATATAGCTTTGAAATCGAAGAATTGATAAATATATTTAAATAGAATTAAAATATATCGAATAACGACGCTGCAGTTCGTATTTTGAAACCTTGATTTCAAACGATTATACTGGGAGATCCGACCATCGGATTTTCCTGAAATCGCAACCGTTGGGTTCGCTATGGAAATATCTTTCCAACGGCACCAACTTTGTAAAAATCCAATGGTTAGATTATCTGGAATCTTTAATTCAAATCTGAAGAAAAACAGCGCCAGAATCGATTATATTTATATATATATAAATATAATTATATTTAATCGAATAACGACGCTGCAGTTCGTAATTTGAAATCGAAACTTCAAGCGATTATACCGGGAGATCCGACCGTCGGATTTTCCCAAAATTGGAACTGTTGGATTCGTTTTGAAAAGATCTTTCTAATGATGTAAATTTTGTGAAGATCCAACGGTTAGATTTTCAGATATATGTAAATCAAATCTGAAGAAAAACAGCGCCACGGTCGCGTTATGGCTCGAAGTGTCGTTTTGAATGAGTTGGCTATTTAAAAATAAATAAAAATAGCGATAAATCGTTATAAAATATTATAAGCGATATAGATGTGAAATTTAGAAATTAACTGAAGGTTGGCTGAGTCGAATGGTTTCCTGGGGATTGATCTGATGTTGGCTTCGGCCTTCGGGGTTAATATTTGGGAAATCGTTCTCTTACTGATTGACGGTTAGTGACTAATGAATTGAAATGATGTGTGTATGTGTTAGTGGTACACTTGTTTATCATATACGCGAGTTGCTCAGAAAGACCGGGTTCATCAGATTCTGAATAACTGAATCGACGATAAGAAATCGAAGATGAAGACGATGGTCGAAGACCGGAGATCTTCACCTCGTTTGGATGGTAACCGAGGTCCTGATTGGGAGGCATCCCGAAATATGGATAATGAGTGGTGATCGTCCAGACGTACGTGCTGATCGATGGGTTTGCGATGTATATGGTGCCTCCGGTTTCGTTCAGACCCAGAACGGAATTGCAAATGAACAGTGTGTCTGACATTGGAATTTATTCTGTTTGATTGATAGCCATCAGTTGCACGGTGTGAATTGCCTGTGTGGCATGCTAAGATGCAGAGATCAGGGCTTCTGTTGAAAAGCAAAGTCTTGTGGTGATGATCAAAGCACCGCCTATGTGGCGTAGCTTTGTGTATAACGTGGAATCGCGAGCCTCACACCCCGGTATGAACCAGAAACGGGAGAAAGGACCTCAGGGAGGGCCTGCGTTTCCTCCTAGCTAGAAGTGGCGTCAGCGGTTTTACACGCCCTGACGAGTTTGACTTATGTGGTTGTTGCTGTTGCGAGGTGCCTCGATTAGATCAGATGATCCGGGTCTGATGGAGTCATTTGTTGGCTCGCTTACGCCCTGAAGGGCGGGGAAACGTAGTGTTCAGGCATTTTAATCCACTCCGTATGGACCGACCCTGACGATCCTAGGGTCGATGCGTTCTGATCCTGAGGCTCGGGCTAGGCAGTCTCGAATTCGGTAAGGACTATCTTTTGCCTTGGTTCATGACGGAATTCCAATTTCCAAATACGATATCGTGCGGTTTTGATTGTATACCTATATTTGGCGACATAGTGGCATGGGATGCTCATGTCGTCTATGATTGATAGTTATGATTGGAAATTGTTTTTGAAACATGTAAACACTAGTAATAATATCAATTGCTTTTGTTTTATTCGTATCAATCATATTTTGGCCATTATAAGGTAAAACTCTATCCTCCGGTTTGCGTTGCATTGTGTGATGGGAACTGAGTCTTATACTGGCTTCATTTTTATAAAAAGCATTGCGATGTTTAAAAGAAAGATTTGTTTTTAAAAGCACTGGCAATCCAATGGAGTAAACCCGTTCCATGAAAGTGGCGTGGTCCTGTGATTAGCCATATTATAAATGTGTTGAGTAGATTTCTCATACCAGTCCCATGACTGACTCGTAGTTTGTTTCACTTTCAAACTCGGGTGCCCCTTTTTCTACACGGGCAGCCTTGTATTCAGGTTTAGTGGTTCTTTCTGGATAGCTGGAGCTGAAGATGGATTCTATCATTTATCTCTTTTTATGTTGTTCAGCTCCTATTGTACATTATGTTTGTTTTCCGCTGTAGACATATATGTATAGTTGAACTGTATTTGTACTAAGTATGATCCTGTATACTGTGTAACTCTGATGATTACTTTTATCCAGTATATTCTATTGTTCATTGTCTGGTGTATTTATTTAATTCTATTCTGCTATTATCTGTTTCTGTGTTATATTCTAAGGATTACCCTTGCTGCCATCAGTACGGGGTTTGGGGACGTCTCATTCAACAAGTAGTCCTTCCGCTTATGAAGGTCCATGGTCTTCACTTGCTCCGTCTTCAATTACCATCTTCATGTATTTGTTGGTTGGAATGGTTTTCGAATAAAAATTCGATCCCGGTCTTTCCGTATCGACAATCGTATTGGTCTGGTTTGATAGTCGGTGATTTAACTATCAAATAACAAATGTGTGAATAACATGAGTTGCTGATTCAGCACTTTGCATTACTTGGCCCTTTTAAAATATTTTTAACCAAACAGTTAATCACCTTTTAAATATCCCAATATATTCAAAACATTTTGTTTATCCTTTTGAGTACCTATATAAATATAAATATATGTCTACCTAGCTTTTCATTTCTGTTGGAAATATCGATATATTTCTTTAAACCTTTTTAACCTTTTTTTTATATTCTAGTACCATGTTATATACCTATATATATACTTAATAGTATAAACCAAAATCCGACTGACTAATTCTGACTGATTTACTCTAATCGATTAACTCTAACTTGACTAAATCGACTTATTTAACTTAACTGGACTAACTTGACTTGATTTCTCCTATCGATTAACTAATAGTCAACTTAACTCTATTCACTTGACTCTAGATCGCAGCGATCACAATGGTTACACCTGATTCCCTCAGGAAACATCCGACCGCCGAAGGCTATCTGCAGCTCTGCGAATTACGCTAGCAGTCGTACATAATGGCAACCCTTCCTGAATAACTATGTTTGCTTAATTCTACCTCAAATACTATATTCGGTCAACTCTAATTGAATAACAAATGTTTAATATAATTTGAAATCAATATTCTTGTTTCCTTTGAAACTAATGTTGCAATATTATTTATTCCCAAAAACTTTGCATTAGAGTTCGATATTCCTCGAATAAGATAAACCCAATTTCAATACCTTCACTCACTCCAAACTAATACCATTCCTCGATAATAGTGAAGCCAATCAAGTTGGGGTATTCTAGATACCTCTCGGACCTTGATCGACCCGTTCTTACCATAGAATAACATTAGTTTAACCTCTAACATCAAATCTCATTTTTCCTCTGATTTCAAGTCGAGTTTTTATAAAACCGTTTCTTATATTTGAAATTTTCGCTCCAAATCCCTTTACTTAATTCCTTTAATTAAGTAAGTCTTTATTAACAATACACCTTTTAACTTTAAAATCCTTTTCCTCTTATAACCTTTGGATTTAAATAAAAACCCACATTTAATAATTCGCTTCCACTTACTTGAGTATCCTTAAAACAAAACCTTACCTTGGATCCCCTAACTACAACCCGTTTACCCCCTTCTTTACGATAAGATCCCGTTAACTTGGATTTAAATTTCAAATCCATTTACCAATACAAGACAAATTCTTATGTATTTTCCTTTACATTTGAAACCTTATCCCAATTAAAATGTTTCGTTTAAATCATTCTTTAGCCTTTTCCAAAGTTATCGCTTTAGTTTAAAAACCCTATTCCAAACCTCACTTGGATTTCTTCTCAAATACTTATGTTAATCCCTTAAGTTAAATTTAACAATTTCTTGTATTTTACTTTAAAACCATTCTCATTCCTCTTAACATTTCTTTCAGTTGGATCCCGTTTTACTTAATTTACCAATTAAGAAAAATCTTATTTAAATCTCTATATTTACTTCCCACTTTCATAAATCTCATTTTAAAACTTGGATTTATAAATTACTTTATAACTTTTATCACTTCCTCGATCGAATTTCATTGTCGATTAATCACTTTTTAAATGAATTCCCATTTATCAAATCTTGTTTAAACCATGGATTATAAACCCCTTTTTTGGAACTCTTATATAAACTAGATTTAAAATATGTATTTGTAAATTTCAAAACCTAAATATTTACACAAAATAATTGAAAAACTTTAATTCAGTTATAAAAGAATTTATAATTTCAACTGCGTCAATTCACCGAATGGTCAACTGACGTCAGAAACACCAAATTTTAGGCCATTCACTGTCAATTACCCAATCAACACTATCGGTTGATTTTAAACACAACACTGGTGAATATTTATTCAACCATCAACATACAGACAGGTTTTGGTGTTAGTCAGGGTGAACAACTCATATATATGCATAATAAATAAAAATACAGTTTATTTGAGGAATCCGGTCGGATCCCTCCAACCTGTCCTTCTTTACATCACAGTTATCAGTTGATAAAAATATACGAATTAAATAAATGACGGAATATAAATAACTGCAACCAATCAAATCATATAAACCGATTTGCATCCATCGCATCCAATCAACCAATTTATACTGTAAATTTTAGATTATATTTTTCTACGGATTTACCACATCACAGGACTCTAGAAGGTGTGAGTATTAACTCACCAGTGTTTATTCTGGTTGACGGTTGATGCGTTTGTTGCATCTAATTTGGGACGACCGTTCAAAATTGTCTGAAATTTCAACTGCGTCAGATTGACTCCTAGTCAGTGTCATCAGATAGGTCTCGTCCCTGCGATCCCAACGGATCCAGTTTCATTAGATTCCTTTAACGTACGTGAAAGATATGGTAATTTAAAGTTTTATATATTTATACGATTTTAAACCATATATATTAATTAATAATTTACCAAATTAATTACCTTTTACCTGGTCAACTGCTACGTCAGATCCTAGATTAACTATTCACGCGTTTACTTCTTGCTGAACAACTCGAGCCCGACTATCTCCTTCTTCATCAGAACATCAAACCAAAACTGATGCCATCAACCTACCACCGCCGTTCCCAGACTTTGCCAGAGCCCGGCCTGGCACCACCATCGGATCCGCCAACTCCCCAGGCCCCCTCGCCCGCGAGCACCGACCCCAGGTCACCGTTAGTTCGCCAGATATTGGCTTCAACCGGATCCCGTTCATCTTCAAAATTAGAGCACCACCATACATCGTAGGACGTCGTACCACCACCGATCGGAAGCGCTCGCCACCCAGCTCCATTTCCCCCCAGGCTGCGAAGCCAACTCCGCCCCCATCGCCGGATTTTCAACCAAAACGCATCGCAGCTTCAAAAAGAAACCCAAACATACTCCTCCACATTCATCTAGCCACCGCTGTCACCACAGACCACTATACGACCTCAGACCAGTGCCAAATTAATGCCCTTTCTTCCGTCTTCGATTCCCCCAAGGTCTCCCTACCTGAAATCGAGCCAACCTCCTCAATTTTGGCCAAAAATGAAAGTCATTTTCTGTTGTTTATAGCAATTCCCCGCTACCTCAGTTGACGAAACCTCACCAACTTCTTATTGGAGCTAGACAACACCCCGATTTACCACTTTTGCTTCGGAACCCCCCACGAATTCATCACGGGTTGGAAAATATAATTGATTTTGCGTTAAGGGGATTTTCTGCAAAATGTCGCGGGAGAAATGTTGTGGATGGGATGAACTGATCTCGGGCTGATGGAAGTTTATATTTATAAAGGAAAAATAATATTTATTTATATCGATGTGACAAACGATATTTTATTTCGTACTTATCGCGTTTTCGAACGTCGTTTATTCGCTGTTGCACTCACATACGAACCCCGTTCGAGATGCGAATGGACGACATAGTATAATTTGACGATACGGTCCTAATGAAACTTGTTTCGTCGAATTCCTAGTTCGTTTGCTCGAATGGCGCTCGTTCACGTTCAAAACGATCATTTTTATTTGCGTTTTATTTTTCCACGCTCACAAATTAACCCTGATTGACGCGCCACTTGAGACCTAGCAATAATTTACTGTTGTGGTACCAATAAAATTTGTTTTGTCGAAAACTGAGGTCGTTTGAATAAAGTCCCTTTTATAACTGGCCAATTTGAATTAAAATAAATTAATTTCAAAATACTTCAATATAAAATAAAATATCATGATTGGTCATACCCGACCAGAATTGCGTATATTACCAAGGAAAAATAACCTGGGTTGAATTCCAAGCCAAATCGATACTCAAAATATTTAAAAACCCTCTATTCTATATAAAAGCAGCGCTATATATATAAAGGGAATTCCATATAGCTTTTTTCAAAATTTGATTTGGACACAAAATAAAATCTATGCGATGAAAACTCAAATTTTCTCTGCCCTTGGAAAGATATCATCAAACCGGTCCCGACGTTTCTTGTTTCGAGGAAATCCGACTTATTTTGAACCCAGTACGACTAATTGAAGTTCAAAACGCCAAATAGCGAATTGTCGTGCCGCTGCAGCTCGTTATTTAATTAAATTATAAACCATATATATTTAATCGTCCTTTTCTAAACGAATCATCGCTAAAATTCCAATATAACCAATATTTGACAAATTTAAACTGCCCCATCACAATATATTTCAAATTCAACAATTTCCCATATTCTGGAAATTAAAAATAATATTATATTATTTAATTAAATAATATTTTCCAAATAAAATCGTTAAATTCGATTATTTAAATTCAAACCCATATTTTAAATAATTAAAATAATTAAAATATTCCTAATAAATAGGCAGAAAATACGGGTCGTTACATTCCTTTCCCCTTAAAATAATTTCGTCCTCGAAATTGCTAAGGTAGAAGAAATGCCGTCAACTACCATCTTTTCAAAAGGAATTAATTTTAAAACTCGAATTTATTTTCAAACTGACCCAGTTGGTTTTTAAAACCAATTTATTTCAAATAAAAGAATTTTCCAAAAATCTTCAAAAATTTTCTAGCACCTTATATTCTGGAAAAATTTCGGTAGAGTCTCCCCTGTACGGAGGACATCTGCAATATCGCAGGTTCAAGAAATAAATATACATTGACTAACACGGCCGGAAAAATCAAAATTCAACTCAAAACACAAATAAAACCTAAAATTTCATATTTGCGTAGGCGTACCTTTTTGCGAGCGCTATTACGCAATAAGCGATATATTATATTTTAGCTTACTTAATTATTGTGCAGCTCTGGATTAGATTAACTCCAGAATTTCTCTCTTAAACTGATTTTAAAGCTGATTTGGCACTTGTACCTATTTCTCAACTCAAATAAACTTATTAGTTATCAACAAATGTTAATTATGTTCAAACATCCATATCATTCAGATTACCCAATTTTATCCATCCTCAGGTTTATACACAAGAAACCAACTATTCCCTACAAATATATCATTCAAATCAACATTAACATATCCAAATAATTTGCCCATAGTATAATAATTTGAAAAATCATTACTTCCATTACTTATAAAATATATTGGGCAAAAATAATTTCAAAAATAATTTTAAAATCAAATTACAAATACAAGCTCTCGTATATCTATATTCAAACTCAATCTAGGGTATTGCTAACCTCATCTCTATTGAGTTACACCACAGAGCCAAGGTTATCACTAAACCAATAGCTCTGATACCACTATAACGACCCAGCGATTTTCGACCCCGAAAATCGACATAAAATCACCATGTCGACTATTCAAGCATCGAAAACACTGGATTGTCAATAGAAAGAATTTAGAGGGTGACATAAGAAAGAAAGAAATATTAGAATAGAAGAAAGAAGAAGAACTATACATCAGAATCTCACAGTGGAACAGATAAAATATAATATCAAATCTCTTTATACAAGAACTATTTATACATACCAATCATCAGAGCAGAAATAACTTTATATAACTAGCGGTGAAGCCACCACTTCCAGTTCTGGAAACTCCAAGTGAAACCTAACCTGGAACATACTCGGTCTGACCCGAACACGTTTGAAGAAAAGCAAATTACACCGGGTCAGTCTGGAATACTATCAGTGATAAATTCACAGCACAAACAACTTGTTTAACTTTTGGAAAAAAAATCCTTTCTGAAATAAAGGATAATAGTAAGACCAGTCCACACATAAACATGGACGATTTTTACCTTACTATAACCCAAACCATTTCTTGAAATTCATAACTTGTTATGATATTATCATAATGTCTAAATACAAATAGATAACAATCTAGGGGAAGCTTACATCTCACTCTCCACATATATAGTATACAATCAAAACCGTAGGCGCTTATGGGAAATTGGATTCCAACTCTGACAAGGTATGTGTCCACCTGCCGATAGTGTATCTCTACAGGCGAATACACTGGGTTCAACAAGAACGTCTTGCAACCCGGCCCTCACATGACCGACCACTCATTTCGCTTGAGTGTATCGAATGTATATCACCGACGGTTGGGATCAGCAACTGCCTCCCGAATAGGGATAGCATCGAATACAGATTAAAGAAGAAATAATAATTTCTCTAGATAGGTGATCATACATTCTAATGGGAGCAACCCACATAGCCATGCTGCCTGCCCGATTTTTGTCATTTCCCGGTTGTGAGGCTTAAGGCTAGAATCTCTTTTTTTGAACATCTGGTCATCATTCACTTTGAATGCCACATCGTCAGATCCTCTGGATATCACTAATTGACGTCCACAAAAATAACCTGGTCGAGAGCGACCCAACTGTGATACGTATGAAGAAATCAACGTATGTGACCCTTTTGGAAATACTCTGTCAGACACTCGTCCATACATGTCATCCAGGAACAGGATGAACCGAAGGCACCCTCCTACTGCATCCTAGGAATCACCCTATAGATCAGTAGCGAGAAGTCCTTACAATTCCGTGGATTTAAACCACGACAGAATCACAAATCAAATAACTCTGGTTGTAAGCCAGAGAAATTCAACAAGTAGTCCTTCCGCTTATGAAGGTCCACGGTCTTCACTTGCTCCGTCTTCAATTACTTTCTTCACATATTTGTTGGTCGGAATGGTTTTTGAAAAAAAATTCGATCCCGGTCTTTCCGTACCGACAATCGTATTGGTCTGGTTTGATAGTCGGTGATTTAACTATCAAATAACAAATGTGTGAATAACATGAGTTGCGTATTCAGCACTTGGCATTACTTGGCCCTTTTAAAATATTTTTAACCAAATAGTTAATCAACTTTTAAATCTCCCAATATATTCAAAACATTTTATTTATCCTTTTGAGTACGTATATAAATATAAATATATGTCTACCTAGCTTTTCATTTCAGTCGGAAATATCGATATATTTCTTTAAACCTTTTTTCCCTTTTTTTTATATTCTAGTATCATGTTATATACCTATATATATAATTAATAGTATAAACCAAATTCCCACTAACTAATTCTAACGGATTTACTTTGATTGATTAACTCTAACTTGACTAACTCGACTTATTTAACTTAACTGGATTAACTTGACTTGATTTCTCATATCGATTAACTAATACTCAACTTAACTCTATTCGCTTGACTCTAGATCGCAGCGATCACAATGCTTACGCCTGATTCCCTCAGGAAACATCCGACCGCCGAAGGCTATCTGAAGCTCTGCAAATTACGCTAGCAGTCGTACACAATGGCAACCCTTCCTGAATAACTATGTTTGCTTAATTCTACCTCAAATACTATATTCGATCAACTATAATTGAATAACAAATGTTTAATATAATTTGAAATCAATATTCTTGTTTCCTTTGAAACTAATATTGTAATATTATTTATTCCCAAAAACTTTGCATTAGAGTTCGATATTCCTTGAATAAGATGAACCCAATTTCAATACCTTCACTCACTCCAAACTAATTCCATTCCTCGATAATAGTGAAGCCAATTAAGTTGGGGTATTCTAGTTACCTCTCAGACCTTGATCGACCCGTTCTTACCATAGAATTATATTAGTTTAACCTCTAACATCAAATCTCATTTTTCCTCTGATTTCAAATCGAGTTTTTATAAAACCGTTTCTTATATTTGAAATCTTCGCTCCAAATCCCTTTAATTAATTCCTTTAATTAAGTATGTCTTTATTAATAATAAACCTTTTAACTTTAAAATCCTTTTCCTCTTATAACCTTTGGATTTAAATAAAAACCCACATTTAATAATTCGCTTCCACTTACTTGAGTATCCTTAAAACAAAACCTTACCTTGGATCCCCTAACTACAACTAGTTTATCCCCTTCTTTACGATAAGATCCCGTTTACTTGGATTTAAATTTCAAATCCATTTTACAATACAAGACAAATTCTTATGTATTTTCCTTTACATTTGAAACCTTATCCCAATTAAAATGTTTCGTTTAAATCATTCTTTAGCCTTTTCCTAAGTTATCGCTTTAGTTTAAAAACCCTATTCCAAAACTCACTTGGATTTCTTCTCAAATGCTTATGTTAATCCCTTAAGTTAAATTTAACAATTTCTTGTATTTTACTTTAAAACCATTATCATTCCTCTTAACATTTCTTTCAGTTGGATCCCCTTTTACTTAATTTAACAATTAAGAAAAATCTTATTTAAATCTCTATATTTACTTCCCACTTTCATAAATCTAATTTTAAAACTTGGATTTATAAATCTCTTTATAACTTGTATCACTTCCTCGATCGAATTTCATTGTCGATTAATCACTTTTTAATTGAATTCCCATTTATCAGATCTTGTTTAAACCATGGATTATAAACCCCTTTATTGAAACTCTTATATAGACTATATTTAAAATATATATTTGTAAATTTCAAAACCTAAATATTTACACAAAATAATTGAAGAACTTTAATTCAGTTATAAAAGAGTTTATAATTTCAACTACGTCAACTAATCGAATGGTCAACTGACATCAGAAACAACACATTTTAGGCCATTCACTGTCAATTACCCAATCAACACTGTCGGTTGATTTTAAACACAAAACAGGTGAATATTTATTCAACTATCAACATACAGACAGGTTTTGGTGTTAGTCAGGGTGAACAACTCATATATATGCACAATAAACAAAAATACAGTTTATTTGAGGAATCCGGTCGGATCCCTCCAACCTGTCCATCCCTGCATCACAGATATCAGTTGATAAAAATATACGAATTAAATAAATGACGGAATATAAATAACTGCAACCAATCAAACCATAACAACCAATTTGCATCCACCGCATCCAATCAACCAATTTATACTGTAAATTGTAGATTATATTTTTCTATGGATTTACCACATCACAGGACTCCAGAAGGTGTGAGAATTAACTCACCAGTGTTTATTCTGGTTGACGGTTGACGCGTTTGTTGCTTCTAAATTGGGACGACCGTTCAAAATTGTCTGAAATTTCAACTGCGTCAGATTAACTCCTAGTCAGTGTCATCGGATAGGTCTCGTCCCTGCGATCCCAACGATTTACTGTTGCGGTCCCAATAAAATTTGTTTCGTCGAAAACTGAGGTCGTTTGAATAAAGTTCTTTTTATAACTGGCCAATTTGAATTAAAATAAATTAATTTTAAAATACTTCAATATAAAATAAATAAAATATCACGATTGGTCATACCCGACCAGAATTGCATATATTACCAAGGAAAAATAACCTGGGTTGAATTCCAAGCCAAATCGATACTCAAAATATTTAAAAACCCTCTACTCTATATAAACGCAGCGCTATATATATAAAGGGAATTCCATAGCGTTTTTTTCAAAATTTGATTTGGACATAAAATAAAATCTATGCGATGAAAACTCGATTTTTCTCTGCCCTTGGAAAGATATCATCAAACTGGTCCTGACGTTTCTTGTTTCGAGGAAATCCGACTTATTTTGAACCCGGAACAACCAATTGAAGTTCAAATCGCGAATTGCCGCGCCGCTGCAGCTCGTTATTTAATTAAATTAGAAACCATATATATTTAATCGTCGTTTTCTAAACGAATCGTCGCTAAAATTCCAATATAACCAATATTTGACAAATTTAAACTGCCCCATCACAATATATTTCAAATTCAACAATTTCTCATATTCTGGAAATTAAAAATAATATTATATTATTTATTTAAATAATATTTTCCAAATAAAATCGTTAAATTCGATTATTTAAATTCAAACCCATATTTTAAATAATTAAAATATTCCTAATAAATAGGCAGAAAGCACGGGTCGTTACAGATGAAGACGGTGGTTGAAGACCGGCGATCTTCACATCGAATGGATGTGTTGCTACCGATGCCCATGAATGGAGTAGCTACCTTGAAAGGGCTTCAATGGTAGTCGTCCGGATGTACGTGTTGATTTCCCGGATGTGCGAGAAACTCTCAGGTGTCTCCGGTTCCGTTCAGACCCAGAACGGACTTGTAAATGGATGTGTGTCTGATGTTGAATTTCGTTCTATGTAAATTGATTTCTATTAATATACAATCATTGGTGGCGGAGGATTTATTCTCTTGCTTAAAACCCTTAGTGGTTGTGTGTTGATAGTTATCAATCGCATGGCGTGAATTGTCAATGTGGCATGCCAAGATGCAAATGATCAAGGCTTTTGTTGAAAAGAAGAGCCATGTGGGATGATCAAAGCTAGCCTATTTTCGGCATAGCTTTGCGTATAGCGTTACTTCGCGAGCCTCACACCCCGGTAGAGTCAAAAACGGAGCAAGGGAACGCAGGGAGTGCACACGTTTCTTTCTAGCTAGAAGTGGTTTCAACGACTTACCAGCCCTGACATTTTACTTATGTGGTGATGGATTATTGAGGCGCCTCGGATTATTTTTATTGGTCGCCAATGGCCAATTTATACGTCCAATAGGATCGGGAAGCGTGTGTTCAGGCATAACCAATCCACTAAAGTATTTGTGGACCAGCCCTGCTGTATCCAAGGGTTCGCCAGCGTCCGAATCCTAGGACATTGCTAGAGTGTCTCGAATCGGTCAGGAGATTGTTCCTAGCCTTGACTCATGATGGAAATCCAACTTCCAATAAGACATCGTGCGGTTTTGATTGTATAACTAGTATGGCAATATAGTATATGGTAGCTATGCCGTCTATGATTGATATATTATGATTGAAATTGTTTTTAAGACATATATACACTAATAATAATATCAAACTCGTTTTATCGTATCAAGCATATTTTGACCATTATAAGGTAAAACTCTATCCTCCGGTTTGCGTTGCATTGTGTGATGGGACTTGAGTCTTATAATGGTTTCGTTTGTCTAAAAAGCATTGCGTTGTTTAACGATTTACTTTATTTATGCACTGGAAATCCAATGGAGTAAACCTGTTCCGCGTTAGCGACGTGGTCCTGTGATTACCCTTATTATTAGTTAAGTTAGATTTCTTATACCAGTCCCATGACTGACCTGTAGTTTGTTTCACTGGCAAACTCAGGTGCCCGTATTTTCCACATGGGAAGTCGAGTAGCTTTTTGCAGATATATTTACAGGATCCTAGTTTACAGCTGAAGCGATATTCAGAAAGCTCTGTATCCGTGTATTCCTTTCGGTTGTATATTTGTATTATTCTTCCACTGCTATTTAAATGTAATTTAAATCTCTGATATTGTATTTATCAAATGTAAAATATTTATTCATACTCTGTTATATTCTTGTTCTCTAGTGCAATTGTTGTAATAACAATGAAAATGTTCTTCTGTTTGTGTTTTGATGAGTGTTGTTCTCAAAGCAATCCAGGCTTTCCTTTACGGGGAAGTTTGGGTCGTCACAACAATTAGACACATCATTTACCCCCTTTTACACTTGTCAGTTTCTTCCTATTTTCCATTTTCCTAAGTGTTAAGAGAATATGCCATTTCTTTTTCTTATTTTATATTTTCATTTCACTTTTACCTTATCTTCTTCCTTAAGCCCCATTTTCATATCATCCCTCTTCCTCCTACTTCCTATGGCCACTATCCACCACCGACCTCCTACCCTTCCCTACAACCTATCTGACTCCCCTCCAAGCTAAGTTATGGCCTCCTTGTCTATAAATTTCCCTTTTGCACCTTTAAGCCCTTAAAAGTCATTTTTAACACTTTAAGTCCAAGATCCACCACCCATACCACCCACGCCTTGAACCTCCACTAAGAAGACCCGCAAATCCTGGCTGGCCTAAACTGAACGAGAAGGCGGATTGCTTTAAGAACACGATGCATCAGAACATAAACATGAGAACGTTTCATTGCTATTACAACAATTTACATCAGAGTACAAGATATCAGAGTACAAATAAATAATATACAATAGAAAATTATCAAAGATTTAAATTACATTTAAATACATATACATAATGTGCAGCGAAAAACATCTACTACCACAACTGAAAGAAATACACAGATACAAAGCATTCTAAATATAGCCCCAGTTGTAATCCAGGATTGTAATGACCCGGAAATCCGATCCAATTTGAGCTGACCAAAAACACAAGTCCAACCCCTATTTAAACTGAAAATCAGGAAATTAATAGAAAGAAAACAGAGGGTGAGGAAAGCTAAGATAGAAACTTAGAATAGAAGAAGAAGAACACAACATCAGAGTAACACGAACCTCACAGCGGAACGAATAACATATAATATATATAACAAAACTTGAAACATACATATCTGTACTTGAATATACATCATTATCAAAGTACAACACTTACAACACAGCGAAAATAAACTATAGCTATATGATCCTAAAGCCTCCTGCTCTAAGCTCTTCCAGTATATCTGTAAATCCTGACTACTTGACTGCCCGTACAAAATTGGGAACCCAAGAGTTTAGGGAAAACAAAACAAAATAAACTCCGGGTCAGTCATGGGACTGGTATGAGTAAAACAGTTTAAAACAGTTTGAACAAGTAAACGATATCTCATAAGACCACGCCGTATAACCTAAACTCTGGGTGCCCCTATTTTCGACACGGGCAGCTAATAGTTTTGGTTTTGCAGATTTATAATCATAGGATCCTGATTTACAGCTGGATCGATACTCGGAAAGCTTTGTATCCGTGTATTTCTTCTAGTTGTTTGTTGTATTATTTTTCCGCTGCTGTGTAATTTATTGTAATCTCTGATGTTTGTCGAGTGTATATTTATTCATACTCTGTATATTCTTGTATTCTGATGGAATTGTTGTAATAAACAATGAAATGTTCTTCTGTTTGCGTTCCAATTTATCCTGTTCTCAAAACGATCAGGGGTTTCGAACGGTCTTAGTCGGTTTAACGATCGATTCGGATCGAGCGAAATTCCTTACCGTTACAGGCATATATGATACGCAACGCCTATGCCAATACAGAGTGGTTCTTTGGATAATAATCCAACCGGTCTCTACATATTAACAACGTTAAGATGGTCAAAACATTGATAGTCTGTGAGTTAACTATCAAAGAAAAACACGTGTGCAAACAACGATATCATTTCCAGATGGAAATTCTATCAATCAATCATCAATCATATATATATACATACATATATATATATATATATATATATCCTTATTGTCTATGTTTAGAAAATATATGTTATTAACACTGGAAAACATTTCCATCGTTATTTACATATCACTATCATTTCACAACTATCGGTCCCTAACTATAAAGTAGTAGGAGAACAATTCTCTAAGTATAAACCCCGAAGGTCGAAACCAACATCAGATCGACATGTAGAAAAACATTCAATTTACTAATCTCTAGTCAGTTTCTAATTTTCCTTAACTCTATTTGATTTACTCTGTTCGATTAACCTAACGTGTTTACTCTAACTGATTTACTCTTTTAATTCTATTCGAATAAACTATATTCGAATAACTCCCTTTAACTCTATTTATTTAACAAATAAATATCTCCTTTTCTTATTCTATTTATTTAACAAATAAATACATCCATTATCTTATCCTATTTATTTAACAAATAAATATTTCCTTTATCTTTTCTATTTGTAAATGGTTAACAAATATATCCCTTTCATCTCTATTTATTTAACAAATAAATACCTCATTTATAACATTCTATTTATTTCCTATAAATAAATATCTCCATTTAATCTATTTGTAAATGTTTTACAATATTCCTTTTTCTATTCGTTTTGCAAATATCTTCCTTTGTATTTGTTTTACAAATATATTTCCTTTTTCTATTTGTTTTACAAATATTTTCCTTTGTATTTGATTTGATTTTATAATTACCTCCTTTTATAAAACCCTTTTCCTTTTATATATAAAATCTATTGATTTTATATAAATAATTTATTTTCAAAATATACTTTGAAAATCTCCTTTCCCACATCCAGTATTTCTTATGGTATTTAACATACCATATAACAACGATAAATATTGTCCAAACACACATAATCAACAACATATTATATATCACATCATATATCACAATATAACAGTAAAATAAATGTTGAGGAATCCAGTTGGATTCCTCCAACCTGTTTCGCTGCATCACAGATGTTACACAATAAAATTGACATCACTTTCAGATCGATATGAAATATTCTGATAGCAGATTCAATATCTAAATATTTAATGGTTTATATATATATATAATTTCCACTAACTGACCAGCAGTTCAATCAACAGTCAACACACAATCAAATCAGAAAATTTCTAACAGTTCTTAAAATACAACATAAAATTATAAACTGTTCAGTGTTAGTGAGATTTACTCACATTAGACGATCATCGTTAATAACGATAACCATCATTTAATTTGGTTCAAATGGACAATTTATTTAGCGATAAATTGTAACGAGCTCGGATTCACCAGTCAGCTTCGTTGTGAAGCTCTCGTCCATATGGTCCCAATGCAACTTACGGTTGGTCAATCTGATATCGTATGTAGAAGATACGAATGATTTACTTAATACACTATTAATGATAGAATTAACTTAGTTTTCAAATAAATAAATAAATAAATAATGGGCCTCATCAAACAAATTTGGCCCATTCCCTCTTTATAAACCCACGGCCTTTTCTTTCTTCTTCCTATACGATGTCTGCTCCTAACTCCCAAAGCCATTAACGCAACCTTCTACTACCTTATCTCCTCCTCCTCTTTACTGAATCCAAAACCAAAAAGCCCGGAGATCATCTCTTCCTACATTCTATCTCCTCCACCCATTATTTCCAAGCTTGAGCTCCCCTGGGAGGTGCGTTGTCAGCTCCGGTTCGCTGTACCCAGGAAGGCAGCGACACCAAACTCCACCAAATCGCACCAAACTCCTCACACAGGTCCGGTTTCAAACACTGAACCCCAATATAACATCCACTTCGTGATTCAAAAACTCCTATTGCCTAAAACAGCTAACCCTAACATGCTCTGGTTATTTTCCAGCGGAAAGTGTTGACGTCGAGCACCCTGAATTCAATACTAAGATGAAGAGGAGTTCATTAGCATCTCAACTATACACGTATTATGAGTTATAAGATTTTATTTGAATTGATTTTCATTTTTTCTTGTGTTGCGTTTTGGGTTCATTATGAAAAAAGATGGCGGTTGAGAGAATGGTTATGTTGGGGATCATACTTTGTTGTATAGTTGAAAAGGGGTGTATGTGGCTTTTGTTTTGGCCTCAAATTTAGTTTAGATATTTTCTTTTTATTATTTTATATTCATTTTCGCTTTCTAAAAATTTGTGTGATCACACACGATATTCAAAAATCATGAAACTAGACATGTAGCTAGAGTTCGACATTACGGTCCCAGCGAAACTGGTTTCGTCGAATTCCGACTCCGTATGCACACACAACATATTTTAAAACGTTAAAATACAGACTGTTCTTCACTCTGAAAATCCGTACGACCACACAGTGACTCTAAAAATCACAAAACTAGAAATCTAACAACTATTTGACATTGATGATCCAAAAAAATTAGTTTCGTCGAATTCCGACTTCGTTTGCAAAAGTGGCTATTTTTAAAGCTCTGGATGACCCATTTAAATATATAAATATATTTAAATAAAATTAAATTAAATATAAATAAATTTATATTATCGTATATATTCACACTAGAATACCCTACTGCTCTAATGAGATTTATAACTCGATATCTCAATTCCCGATTAAATCGATGTTCGATTTAAAATGAAATTCTTTTTTAAAATATAAATAATTCGTTTATAAATTATAAAGGATTTAAAGACCCGCAACTTCCCCGTAAAGGAAAGCGTCGGATAGTTCGAGAACAAGCCACAGCAGAACGCATACAGAAGAACATTTCATTGTATATTACAACAATGCATCAGATTACAAGAATATACAGAGTATAAATGAATATTACACAGAAATATCAGAGATTTAAATTACATTTAAATACATAGCAGCGGAAAATAATACAATACACAACTAGAATGAGATATACGGATACAAAGCTTTCCGGATATCGTTCCAGCTGTAAACCAGGATCCTGTGAATATAAATCTGCAAAACCAAAACTACTAGCTGCCCGTGTCGAAAATAGGGGCACCCAGAGTTTAGGTTAAAACAATAAACTCCAGGTCAGTCATGTGACTGGTGTGAGAACTAAAACAGTTATTAATCTTTATTTCAAATCATTAGGTAAATCAAGGGACCACGCCGTATAACACGGAACGGGTTTCCTCCCAAGAATACCAGTGCATAAAACCAACAGCGCAATGCTAAATAAAGAAAAATGAAGCTGTTATAAGACCCAGGTCCCATCACACAATGCAACGCAGTCGAGGATAGGGTTTTCCCTTATAACAGCCAAAGAATGCTTGATACGTTTAAAACAAATCATTTGATACTATTATAAGTGCATAGTATATAAAACACTTCAAATCATAAGTATCAATCATAGGCGGCATGAGCGCCCCATCCCACTATGTCGCCATATATAGGATATACAATCAAAACCGCAAAGTCTCGTATTTGGAAATTGGGTTTCCATCTATGAACCGAGGCAAAAGATAGTCCTCAACCGATTCGAGACAATCTAGCCCATGTCTCAGGCAAGCGCGCAGGCAAGCCTTGGATCGTCAGGGCCGGTCCACACGGAGTGGATTATTATGCCTGAACAATACGTCTCCCCACCCTATGGGGTGTAAGTCTGGTCCGTCAGCCGACCAGAATGCATTCGGCCGAAACCGATATAACCGAGGCGCCTCGCAACAGCAACAACCACATAAGTCAAACTCGTCAGGGCGTGTAAAACCACTGACGCCACTTCTAGCTAGAAAGAAACGCAAGTCCTCCCTGAGGTCCGTCTCCCGTTTTTGGTTCATACCTGGTGTGAAACACGCGAGGTAAACGTTACACAAAGCTACGCCACAAAGGCCGTGCTTTGATCATCACCACAAGACTTTGCTTTTCAACAGAAGCCTTGATCATTTGCATCTTAGCATGCCACACAGGCAAACCATCCTATGCAACCGATATCAGTCACACAGAATGAAATCCGATGTCAGACACACAGTCCATTTACAAGTCCGTTCTGGGTCTGAACGAAACCGGAGGCACCTAGTACCCCGCATATCCATCGATCTCCAAGTACGTCTGGACGATCACTAACTGTTTCCATCTTCTTGGGTGTACAGCCCAATCAAGATCATCAGTTATCACCCAAACGACGTGAAGACTTCCGGTCTTCGACCATCGTCTTCATCTTCGACTTATCGTCGTATCAGTTATTCAGAATGGGATAAACCCGGTCTTTCCGAATAACTCGCGTATATATTATAAAAGTGTTACACAAACACAACATACGCCTCATTCCAATTCATTAGTCACTAACCGTAAATTAATCAAGAGAATAATTCCCCAAATATTAACCCCGAAGGCCGAAACCAACATCAGATCAATATCCAGAAAACCATTCTGCTTGGCTAACCGCCAGTTAGTTTCTAAATTTCACATTCAAATCTAATTAAAGATTTAACTATCGCCTGGAGCAAAACTGGTGATACTCCATTCTCGATCTTTTCAATCTAATTAAAGATTCATTAAAACTCCACTTAGTTTTAATCTGTGACTGGGTTAAAGAATCAGTGTCATTTAAAACACGGTTCACGATAAACCCAAAGTCACATCCCATTAATTATCGGGTTAAAGAACAAGTGTTATTTAAAACACTGTTCACGATAAACCCAAAAATCAATATCAATTCAATTCCAATTAAATATCATTTAATTGGTACACTTCATTAAATCTAAATAAAAAGATTTAATCTTTTCTCAACTGGGTTCAAGAACAGTGTTAGTGAAGACACCATTCACGACAAACCCAAATCACATTCGATATTCAATACAAGGCTCTGAATAGAAACTATATCGGCCTATATTCAATATCAAATTCTACGATTAACAAATGTCGTATTGGAAATAACGATATACATATATATCTTTCAAATTTCCATAACAACACCTGTAATATCACGAATTCCAACATCGAAATATTCCGAAGACAATTTCGATTCAAATCCACTCCAATGCAATCATTGGAAATTTTGGTTATTTTCAAAACCATTTCAAATTCAATTTATTTATTTAAAAATAAATAGAATTATAATTCTAGTTCAAAACTAGTTCATTTCGATAAAAATCTATTTTTATCTTTTCAAATATGGAGTTTTTCATCCCAAACTTTCACAAATCATTTCTTATGATTTTACACAAATTATTACTATTTTTAATAATTTTATCAAGGCCCGTACGGTCGATTTCCCTTAACGGCCATCGAACTGCACTTACAGCGACCTTTTTCGAATTTGATTTGGACGTATCTCCAAATCCAACCGTTAGATTTCAAATTTCTAACATTCATTAGAAAGCTCTTTTCGATACGAACCCAACGGTTCCGGTTTTAGGAGAATCCGACGGTCGGATCTCCCGTAATGTCCGTTTGAAACAAATGATCGAAATTCGCGAACTGCCGCAGCGCGGCGCGTTCTATTCAGGCCATTATATTATATATATAATATATATAATATATATTTCGTCGATTACTATTTAAAACGAATTATATAAATGGTTTTAAATTCGTTTCAAAAGCAATTTCAACTTCCTTTTCAATTCAAATCAAAATTGAATTCTTCTTTATAAATTCGTTTCAAAATTCATTTCTATTCAATTCAAATTTCAATTCAATTTGAATTCATTTCAATTCGCTTTCAATTCCATTTGAATTCGTTTTCAATTCAATTCATTTCGAAATCGTTTTAAAATTCAATTCATTTCGAAATCGTTTTCAATTCAATTCATTTCGAAATCGTTTTCAATTCAATTCATTTCGAAATCGTTTTCAATTCAATTCATTTCGAAATCGTTTTCAATTCAATTCATTTCGAAATCGTTTTCAATTCAATTTATTTCGAAATCGTTTTCAATTCAATTCATTTCGAAATCGTTTTCAATTCAATTCATTTCGAAATCGTTTTCAATTCAATTCATTTCGAAATCGTTTTCAATTCAATTCATTTCGAAATCGTTTTCAATTCAATTCATTTCGAAATCGTTTTCAATTCAATTCATTTCGAAATCGTTTTCAATTCAATTCATTTCGAAATCGTTTTCAATTCAATTCATTTCAAAATATTCGATTTCGAAATCACGTTTCAATATTCATTTTAAAATGAATAAAATCGATATAAATATCGTTCACGTCAAAATGGCGTCAATCTAATCCTCACGGCTTCACATATTTCTATTTTCAAATATTCTATTTCAAATATTTCTATTTTTCTCGAAACTGGAATGAGGCCCAATCAATTACCATATAATGTTAATTATATGGATTTTCTACAACACATGTATATATCAACAACGATGAATAATCAACCATCAACCAAAGTGCACTACACTGTATAAGCATCAAATATAGACATTTAACGCTTATAGCAGCTTGTCAATCAATCGATCGACATATTTAATAAATCAGGATGAGTGAACTTCAAATTTCATCCTAACACCCGTGTGGGGTTTCAAACAATCAAACACATATTTTATTTGTGCAGTTAGGCGATGTGTAAAATTTATCGACCCAATCAACGTCATTCAAATAGGTGTACATAAACAAACCGTCTGGTTTGTAAATGAATATTTATTTATTCACATTCACGTTAAAAATTATATTTTTAACGATAACACATTTTATTTTAACATATGAATTTATATTCAGTTCATTCGTTAAATAAAATGCTAATTTTATTTTTCTAACTTATTTTAGAAAATTTCGGCGGCATAACGGCACGATACTAGAAACGGGACAAGGCCTAGCCTTATCCCCGGTCTAGTGAAGGCCCACGCCATTCACACATCAATCAAATCAATTCGTTATGCAAACCACAAACTTTGGAGTAAGGGTCTAACCTAGCCTTACTCCTTCGCCTTATAACGGCGCACGTCTAATCCTAACCAATTTATCGATTCGATTTTTCACACCACAAACCACATTCAAACCAATATCACAATCAATCACCAAACAGTCAAACAAACAAGTCCATGGTCTGTGGACGGGTGTCGGGTGCTACTAAGCACCGTCTGCATCCTAGTATATATATAACTAGAAAAATAAATTGAAAGGTGAGAAATTCTCACATATAGCTATCCTAGCTCCACAGCACTTCATTGATAGAAATCTTCATTGTTTTCGCATCTTCTTCAGCTTCGTCGCCTGTAGCCACTACATATGTAAAAATCGAATTTTTACTTCGCTATTCAATATATAAAAATCGAATTTTTATTTCAAAGTTCAATATATAAAAATCGAATTTTCAGTTCAAAGTTCAATATATAAAAATCGAATTTTTAGTTCGAAGTTCAATATATAAAAATCGAATTTTTATTTCGAAGTTCAATATATAAAAATCGAATTTTTATTTCAAAGTTCAATATATAAAAATCGAATTTTTATTTCAAAGTTCAATATATAAAAATCGAATTTTTATTTCAAAGTTCAATATATAAAAATCGAATTTTTATTTCAAAGTTCAATATATAAAAATCGAATTTTTATTTCAAAGTTCAATATATAAAAATCGAATTTTTATTTCAAAGTTCAATATATAAAAATCGAATTTTTATTTCAAAGTTCAATATATAAAAATCGAATTTTTATTTCAAAGTTCAATATATAAAAATCGAATTTTTATTTCAAAGTTCAATATATAAAAATCGAATTTTTATTTCAAAGTTCAATATATAAAAATCGAATTTTTATTTCAAAGTTTAATATATAAAAATCGAATTTTTATTTCAAAGTTCAATATATAAAAATCGAATTTTTATTTCAAAGTTCAATATATAAAAATCGAATTTTTATTTCAAAGTTCAATATATAAAAATCGAATTTTTAGTTCGAAGTTCAATAGATAAAAATCGAATTTTTATTTCAAAGTTCAATAGATAAAAATCGAATTTTTAGTTCGAAGTTTAATAGATAAAAATCGAATTTTTAGTTCGAAGTTTAATAAATAAAAAACCTATTTTTAATTCTAAAAATCCCAACTTTATACATCTTAAAAATCCTTTCTTTATATTTTAAAAACATCGCTAACTTTATTTTCAAAAACAACTCATGTCTTGTATTTCAAAAATAATGATATACATATATAAAAGTTAACCAAAAATCAAATCTTTTCGCTTGTTAACAAAATCAATTTCTAAACTTTTCTAAAAAGATATATATATATAAGAAAACTGATTTTATAAATAATGTCATATTAAAAATGCTCACTGTTTTTTTTCTATTTAACTAAAATCAGTTTTTCAATTTTTAATAAAACAGTTTTTAAACATTAATAAAATTTACAGATAAAAGAAAATAAACAAATAAAACAAAACTAAACTTACAGTCTTTGGTCAACAGAGGATAGGGAGAGGGGAGCGAGCATCGGAGGTCGGCGGTGGGCAGCCGCGAGGCGACAGTGGCTTGGGGGCTAGGGTTTCGATTTGCGGTGGTTTGCTGGGCGTGGCGATTTGGGGTTGGGGTCCAGGGGTCGCGAGGCTCGAGCGGGGTTCATCAGAGGATGGGCGCGAGGGGGAGGTGGACTCGGCGGAGGCGGCGGTCGGCTCTGGCAAAGGGTGGCGCCGACAGGAGGAGGGAGGCGCGATTTTCTTTGGGGGTTTTTTTTTTATTTATTTTTATTCGATCTGCAGAAGGGGGGGGGCCAACGTATAAAAAGGGAAAGAAGATATATATTTTTTTTTTTTTATTATTATTATTATTTTAATTATTTTATTCGAAAAAAGGTTGACCTTTAAATACGAACTCGAAACGAGGCCCACCGCCTGTCGTCCATAGCGTTTCACCCCCATTCCGAACACAATGGGACATGTATCGCAAGCTGATTTGACCGTTTCGATCAGTTTCCTTTGAATTTACATTTAAATCACTATATTGAATTTTAAACGTACATTTCAAATTACCGGGGTCACATACTAACTAGAAAAATTGCAGAAAAATATTTTCTAGCTTCGTATTGACGATACGGTCCTAACAAAACTAGTTTCGTCGAATTCTGAGACCGTTAGAAAAATGGCCAATTTCCAGTCGATTAAAATCAACTGAAACAGGTCAAACGCGTTTTCCTTTGCCACGCTCACATATTGATTCGAAAAATTACGAAATTTGAAACCTAGCAATAACTTGACACTGCGGACCCAACAAAACTGGTTTCGTCGAAATCCGAGGTCGTTTGCAAAATGTCCATTTTTAAGGGCCTGAATTCCATAGCGACTATTCAGAATTTTCAACTGGACATATCTTTTGCTTCCCGATATGAAATCTTGATTTTTCGGATTCGTTGGAAAGATATTCACTATTAGATTCCATTATTTTTTGTTTCACTAAAATCCGGATTGTTTTGCACCCGGTACATTCAATTGAAGTTTGAAATCGAATTATCGAACTACCGCGCCATTTTCAATTCTATTTATAATTATATATAATTATTTATATTCTAACGACGACGTATATAATATATGCGATCGATTTATATTCAAAATAAATTTCTCGTCGTTTTTATTTAAAATAATTCATTTTAAATAATCTAAATTCGCTAAAATTGCCAAAATAAAAATTTTAAACTGGCCCAGATTTTCCGGGTTGTTACAATCTCCCCCACTTAAAACTTTTCGTCCCCGAAAAGGAACAAAGTCGAAAGTGGTTTGATAATTCAACTCTACGCTCGATCTGGCTTCCATTCTCCAACTTTTCAGTTTCTGAGAATTTTCAAAATTTCAAAAATTTGGCTAACACCCTAAATTTTTGAAAAATTTCGCCATAACCTCCCCTGCACCGGGAGCATCGGGGAATTTCAAATAGCTTCCCCGGTCCTTCAGATCTCAAAAAGAAAAAGAAAAAGCCAAACGGCTAGCCAATAGGCTCACAAAATCATCATCACCCAAACAAAACAGGAAATTATGTAGTAAACATGTACCTATTTGTCGGGCAAACAAATTTTATTCTCTGGCTCTAGCCTCCTTGCTATGACCTGTTCAATGATATACATGTATATGCAAGTAGATGCGACCAAATTCCAATACAATTCAATATTTGGTTGAATTAGGCAAAATGGTTAAAATTTAGCAACCAAATAAACAAACAACCCAAACATCAATCAATTAGTGAATTAGATTATCAAATTCATAATTTTGATACATATACAAAAATCAGATTTTTGATGCCAAATCACAACAATAAGCCCTATCTAATTTTGGTTCTCACACCAGTCCAATGGAAATATATAGAAAATCACACATTCGAAACACGAATATAAATACGGATGATGTCATGACAATCATCAGTACCATCTCCGGGCGACTAGAATGTGATTCCATATCTATCCAGTATATTAAAACTTTGAATATACGTTTGCAAGGCGTATATGCAAATTCTTTATATACTGAATTGCCCAAAATCAATATAAACAAATAATCAAATACGAATAGTTGATTTAAATTTTCAAAACAAAATGTTTTCATTTGAAAAATATACTCTTCACACCCGTTCTAGGATACTACTGATCCTATCTCTAACGAGTCATTCCATTGGATATTGCTAATCCAATATCTGATGAATTCTTTCGTATGGTTCTAATGTGCCTTGTTCTCTGAGCTTTGTAAACCAAAGCTCTGATACCAAATTTAAAGACCCGCAACTTCCCCGTAAAGGAAAGCGTCGGATAGTTCGAGAACAAGCCACAGCAGAACGCATACAGAAGAACATTTCATTGTATATTACAACAATGCATCAGATTACAAGAATATACAGAGTATAAATGAATATTACACAGAAATATCAGAGATTTAAATTACATTTAAATACATAGCAGCGGAAAATAATACAATACACAACTAGAATGAGATATACGGATACAAAGCTTTCCGGATATCGTTCCAGCTGTAAACCAGGATCCTGTGAATATAAATCTGCAAAACCAAAACTACTAGCTGCCCGTGTCGAAAATAGGGGCACCCAGAGTTTAGGTTAAAACAATAAACTCCAGGTCAGTCATGTGACTGGTGTGAGAACTAAAACAGTTATTAATCTTTATTTCAAATCATTAGGTAAATCAAGGGACCACGCCGTATAACACGGAACGGGTTTCCTCCCAAGAATACCAGTGCATAAAACCAACAGCGCAATGCTAAATAAAGAAAAATGAAGCTGTTATAAGACCCAGGTCCCATCACACAATGCAACGCAGTCGAGGATAGGGTTTTCCCTTATAACAGCCAAAGAATGCTTGATACGTTTAAAACAAATCATTTGATACTATTATAAGTGCATAGTATATAAAACACTTCAAATCATAAGTATCAATCATAGGCGGCATGAGCGCCCCATCCCACTATGTCGCCATATATAGGATATACAATCAAAACCGCAAAGTCTCGTATTTGGAAATTGGGTTTCCATCTATGAACCGAGGCAAAAGATAGTCCTCAACCGATTCGAGACAATCTAGCCCATGTCTCAGGCAAGCGCGCAGGCAAGCCTTGGATCGTCAGGGCCGGTCCACACGGAGTGGATTATTATGCCTGAACAATACGTCTCCCCACCCTATGGGGTGTAAGTCTGGTCCGTCAGCCGACCAGAATGCATTCGGCCGAAACCGATATAACCGAGGCGCCTCGCAACAGCAACAACCACATAAGTCAAACTCGTCAGGGCGTGTAAAACCACTGACGCCACTTCTAGCTAGAAAGAAACGCAAGTCCTCCCTGAGGTCCGTCTCCCGTTTTTGGTTCATACCTGGTGTGAAACACGCGAGGTAAACGTTACACAAAGCTACGCCACAAAGGCCGTGCTTTGATCATCACCACAAGACTTTGCTTTTCAACAGAAGCCTTGATCATTTGCATCTTAGCATGCCACACAGGCAAACCATCCTATGCAACCGATATCAGTCACACAGAATGAAATCCGATGTCAGACACACAGTCCATTTACAAGTCCGTTCTGGGTCTGAACGAAACCGGAGGCACCTAGTACCCCGCATATCCATCGATCTCCAAGTACGTCTGGACGATCACTAACTGTTTCCATCTTCTTGGGTGTACAGCCCAATCAAGATCATCAGTTATCACCCAAACGACGTGAAGACTTCCGGTCTTCGACCATCGTCTTCATCTTCGACTTATCGTCGTATCAGTTATTCAGAATGGGATAAACCCGGTCTTTCCGAATAACTCGCGTATATATTATAAAAGTGTTACACAAACACAACATACGCCTCATTCCAATTCATTAGTCACTAACCGTAAATTAATCAAGAGAATAATTCCCCAAATATTAACCCCGAAGGCCGAAACCAACATCAGATCAATATCCAGAAAACCATTCTGCTTGGCTAACCGCCAGTTAGTTTCTAAATTTCACATTCAAATCTAATTAAAGATTTAACTATCGCCTGGAGCAAAACTGGTGATACTCCATTCTCGATCTTTTCAATCTAATTAAAGATTCATTAAAACTCCACTTAGTTTTAATCTGTGACTGGGTTAAAGAATCAGTGTCATTTAAAACACGGTTCACGATAAACCCAAAGTCACATCCCATTAATTATCGGGTTAAAGAACAAGTGTTATTTAAAACACTGTTCACGATAAACCCAAAAATCAATATCAATTCAATTCCAATTAAATATCATTTAATTGGTACACTTCATTAAATCTAAATAAAAAGATTTAATCTTTTCTCAACTGGGTTCAAGAACAGTGTTAGTGAAGACACCATTCACGACAAACCCAAATCACATTCGATATTCAATACAAGGCTCTGAATAGAAACTATATCGGCCTATATTCAATATCAAATTCTACGATTAACAAATGTCGTATTGGAAATAACGATATACATATATATCTTTCAAATTTCCATAACAACACCTGTAATATCACGAATTCCAACATCGAAATATTCCGAAGACAATTTCGATTCAAATCCACTCCAATGCAATCATTGGAAATTTTGGTTATTTTCAAAACCATTTCAAATTCAATTTATTTATTTAAAAATAAATAGAATTATAATTCTAGTTCAAAACTAGTTCATTTCGATAAAAATCTATTTTTATCTTTTCAAATATGGAGTTTTTCATCCCAAACTTTCACAAATCATTTCTTATGATTTTACACAAATTATTACTATTTTTAATAATTTTATCAAGGCCCGTACGGTCGATTTCCCTTAACGGCCATCGAACTGCACTTACAGCGACCTTTTTCGAATTTGATTTGGACGTATCTCCAAATCCAACCGTTAGATTTCAAATTTCTAACATTCATTAGAAAGCTCTTTTCGATACGAACCCAACGGTTCCGGTTTTAGGAGAATCCGACGGTCGGATCTCCCGTAATGTCCGTTTGAAACAAATGATCGAAATTCGCGAACTGCCGCAGCGCGGCGCGTTCTATTCAGGCCATTATATTATATATATAATATATATAATATATATTTCGTCGATTACTATTTAAAACGAATTATATAAATGGTTTTAAATTCGTTTCAAAAGCAATTTCAACTTCCTTTTCAATTCAAATCAAAATTGAATTCTTCTTTATAAATTCGTTTCAAAATTCATTTCTATTCAATTCAAATTTCAATTCAATTTGAATTCATTTCAATTCGCTTTCAATTCCATTTGAATTCGTTTTCAATTCAATTCATTTCGAAATCGTTTTAAAATTCAATTCATTTCGAAATCGTTTTCAATTCAATTCATTTCGAAATCGTTTTCAATTCAATTCATTTCGAAATCGTTTTCAATTCAATTCATTTCGAAATCGTTTTCAATTCAATTCATTTCGAAATCGTTTTCAATTCAATTCATTTCGAAATCGTTTTCAATTCAATTCATTTCGAAATCGTTTTCAATTCAATTCATTTCGAAATCGTTTTCAATTCAATTCATTTCGAAATCGTTTTCAATTCAATTCATTTCGAAATCGTTTTCAATTCAATTCATTTCGAAATCGTTTTCAATTCAATTCATTTCGAAATCGTTTTCAATTCAATTCATTTCAAAATATTCGATTTCGAAATCACGTTTCAATATTCATTTTAAAATGAATAAAATCGATATAAATATCGTTCACGTCAAAATGGCGTCAATCTAATCCTCACGGCTTCACATATTTCTATTTTCAAATATTCTATTTCAAATATTTCTATTTTTCTCGAAACTGGAATGAGGCCCAATCAATTACCATATAATGTTAATTATATGGATTTTCTACAACACATGTATATATCAACAACGATGAATAATCAACCATCAACCAAAGTGCACTACACTGTATAAGCATCAAATATAGACATTTAACGCTTATAGCAGCTTGTCAATCAATCGATCGACATATTTAATAAATCAGGATGAGTGAACTTCAAATTTCATCCTAACACCCGTGTGGGGTTTCAAACAATCAAACACATATTTTATTTGTGCAGTTAGGCGATGTGTAAAATTTATCGACCCAATCAACGTCATTCAAATAGGTGTACATAAACAAACCGTCTGGTTTGTAAATGAATATTTATTTATTCACATTCACGTTAAAAATTATATTTTTAACGATAACACATTTTATTTTAACATATGAATTTATATTCAGTTCATTCGTTAAATAAAATGCTAATTTTATTTTTCTAACTTATTTTAGAAAATTTCGGCGGCATAACGGCACGATACTAGAAACGGGACAAGGCCTAGCCTTATCCCCGGTCTAGTGAAGGCCCACGCCATTCACACATCAATCAAATCAATTCGTTATGCAAACCACAAACTTTGGAGTAAGGGTCTAACCTAGCCTTACTCCTTCGCCTTATAACGGCGCACGTCTAATCCTAACCAATTTATCGATTCGATTTTTCACACCACAAACCACATTCAAACCAATATCACAATCAATCACCAAACAGTCAAACAAACAAGTCCATGGTCTGTGGACGGGTGTCGGGTGCTACTAAGCACCGTCTGCATCCTAGTATATATATAACTAGAAAAATAAATTGAAAGGTGAGAAATTCTCACATATAGCTATCCTAGCTCCACAGCACTTCATTGATAGAAATCTTCATTGTTTTCGCATCTTCTTCAGCTTCGTCGCCTGTAGCCACTACATATGTAAAAATCGAATTTTTACTTCGCTATTCAATATATAAAAATCGAATTTTTATTTCAAAGTTCAATATATAAAAATCGAATTTTCAGTTCAAAGTTCAATATATAAAAATCGAATTTTTAGTTCGAAGTTCAATATATAAAAATCGAATTTTTATTTCGAAGTTCAATATATAAAAATCGAATTTTTATTTCAAAGTTCAATATATAAAAATCGAATTTTTATTTCAAAGTTCAATATATAAAAATCGAATTTTTATTTCAAAGTTCAATATATAAAAATCGAATTTTTATTTCAAAGTTCAATATATAAAAATCGAATTTTTATTTCAAAGTTCAATATATAAAAATCGAATTTTTATTTCAAAGTTCAATATATAAAAATCGAATTTTTATTTCAAAGTTCAATATATAAAAATCGAATTTTTATTTCAAAGTTCAATATATAAAAATCGAATTTTTATTTCAAAGTTCAATATATAAAAATCGAATTTTTATTTCAAAGTTCAATATATAAAAATCGAATTTTTATTTCAAAGTTTAATATATAAAAATCGAATTTTTATTTCAAAGTTCAATATATAAAAATCGAATTTTTATTTCAAAGTTCAATATATAAAAATCGAATTTTTATTTCAAAGTTCAATATATAAAAATCGAATTTTTAGTTCGAAGTTCAATAGATAAAAATCGAATTTTTATTTCAAAGTTCAATAGATAAAAATCGAATTTTTAGTTCGAAGTTTAATAGATAAAAATCGAATTTTTAGTTCGAAGTTTAATAAATAAAAAACCTATTTTTAATTCTAAAAATCCCAACTTTATACATCTTAAAAATCCTTTCTTTATATTTTAAAAACATCGCTAACTTTATTTTCAAAAACAACTCATGTCTTGTATTTCAAAAATAATGATATACATATATAAAAGTTAACCAAAAATCAAATCTTTTCGCTTGTTAACAAAATCAATTTCTAAACTTTTCTAAAAAGATATATATATATAAGAAAACTGATTTTATAAATAATGTCATATTAAAAATGCTCACTGTTTTTTTTCTATTTAACTAAAATCAGTTTTTCAATTTTTAATAAAACAGTTTTTAAACATTAATAAAATTTACAGATAAAAGAAAATAAACAAATAAAACAAAACTAAACTTACAGTCTTTGGTCAACAGAGGATAGGGAGAGGGGAGCGAGCATCGGAGGTCGGCGGTGGGCAGCCGCGAGGCGACAGTGGCTTGGGGGCTAGGGTTTCGATTTGCGGTGGTTTGCTGGGCGTGGCGATTTGGGGTTGGGGTCCAGGGGTCGCGAGGCTCGAGCGGGGTTCATCAGAGGATGGGCGCGAGGGGGAGGTGGACTCGGCGGAGGCGGCGGTCGGCTCTGGCAAAGGGTGGCGCCGACAGGAGGAGGGAGGCGCGATTTTCTTTGGGGGTTTTTTTTTTATTTATTTTTATTCGATCTGCAGAAGGGGGGGGGCCAACGTATAAAAAGGGAAAGAAGATATATATTTTTTTTTTTTTATTATTATTATTATTTTAATTATTTTATTCGAAAAAAGGTTGACCTTTAAATACGAACTCGAAACGAGGCCCACCGCCTGTCGTCCATAGCGTTTCACCCCCATTCCGAACACAATGGGACATGTATCGCAAGCTGATTTGACCGTTTCGATCAGTTTCCTTTGAATTTACATTTAAATCACTATATTGAATTTTAAACGTACATTTCAAATTACCGGGGTCACATACTAACTAGAAAAATTGCAGAAAAATATTTTCTAGCTTCGTATTGACGATACGGTCCTAACAAAACTAGTTTCGTCGAATTCTGAGACCGTTAGAAAAATGGCCAATTTCCAGTCGATTAAAATCAACTGAAACAGGTCAAACGCGTTTTCCTTTGCCACGCTCACATATTGATTCGAAAAATTACGAAATTTGAAACCTAGCAATAACTTGACACTGCGGACCCAACAAAACTGGTTTCGTCGAAATCCGAGGTCGTTTGCAAAATGTCCATTTTTAAGGGCCTGAATTCCATAGCGACTATTCAGAATTTTCAACTGGACATATCTTTTGCTTCCCGATATGAAATCTTGATTTTTCGGATTCGTTGGAAAGATATTCACTATTAGATTCCATTATTTTTTGTTTCACTAAAATCCGGATTGTTTTGCACCCGGTACATTCAATTGAAGTTTGAAATCGAATTATCGAACTACCGCGCCATTTTCAATTCTATTTATAATTATATATAATTATTTATATTCTAACGACGACGTATATAATATATGCGATCGATTTATATTCAAAATAAATTTCTCGTCGTTTTTATTTAAAATAATTCATTTTAAATAATCTAAATTCGCTAAAATTGCCAAAATAAAAATTTTAAACTGGCCCAGATTTTCCGGGTTGTTACAAAGGAATTCCACAACGACTTTTCTAAAATTTGATTTGGACATAACTCAAAATGTACACGACGAAATCCCGATTTTTCTCTTCCACTAGAAAGATATACTCCACCAGCTCCACACGTTTCTTGTTTTACAGAAATCCGGCTTAAAACGAATCCTGTACATTTAGTTGAAGTTCAAATCACCAAATTACGAACTGCAGCGCCATTTCGAGCTCGATTATAATTATATTATAATTTATACGTTCAATCTTCGTTTATATAATATATTCGTTATTCTAATTCAATTCCAAGCTGAATTAAATACCACAGATGATCCAGTTCACACCATATCGCCACTTCAGCCAATTCTGATTATTTCAGAATTGAATATATTATTTAATTTATTATTTTAATTAAATATTCACCATTATTTAATTAAACCACCATTTAATTCACTATATCACTATTTATAGAATTAAATAAATAAATTATAATACCTCGGCCAATGCAGGTCATTACAATCTTCCCCACTTAAAATAATTTCATCCTCAAAATTGCTAAGGTAGAGAACGACCCTATTGACTGGTTAGAACATATTTGTTCACTTCTTAACTTCAGTTTCAACTGAACCAATTTAATTTCAATTAAATATTGATTAATTCTTATCAACGAAAATTTCCTAAAATCCTGAAAATTTTCTAACGCCTTAACTCTTCGAAAAATTTCGCCAGCACCTCCTTTGTACTGGTCAATCGGTCAAACTCCAACTCGTCTCTCTGGGCCATCTCCCACCCAAAAGAAAATCAAACAGCCAAGAGGCTTGCCAATTCGGCTCATAAATCTTATATCCAATAAAAATATAAACTTTTACCTTTTGTCGGCATATCATTATATCCTTTCCAACTGTTATCAATTCAGCAGATACAAGGGTCATCCCAATCAAATTCCAATCTGCTTTTATCCACAACACAACCATTCGCTTATATCCGAGCCAAATATCATTTCAACTCGAGTTTCTTCTCGATTACCAACTCTTAACTTGATTATCACATCACACTTCAAATTTAAATCTCACAATCAAATTGGTCTTGATATCATTCTAATTCAATCTCAGTTACCACTTTACTGGCTTTACTTTAATTCAAATTTGCTTCCACAAATTTCTGTTAAATTTGTTTTTAATTCAAACAGTCTTTCCCTGGGAGTTTTCAACAGTTTACTCTTTTCAAAAACCAAAATTCCTTTTTGAGCATGTCATGAGCCCATAATTAATATTCCATTAGTTAAATCACTTCTCTATTTTTTTATCAATATTTGTTAACCAAATATTTTCAATAACCATATTGGCCTTTTACGTTATTTGGAAAACATATCCGAATATCACCTTCCTTTATTTTCTTAACTTTAGAAAATATATGCTATTTATAATTGGAAAATATTCCAATTACTTATCTCTTTTTCGATCTCGTTTATTTCTATACTTAGGAAATATTCTTTATTATATTTCCAAGCTTACACTTATTTGGGTTAAAACGGATGTTGTGTAAAACATCGTTACGACAACCCAAATACTATATTCAACTAACTCTTATTCAACATTGATCTTCAAGCCTGAAATCTTACTATTTATTTGTTAATAATGAAATCAATCAAGTTGGGGTATAACTACCTCTCAGACCTTGACTGAATAACATTTATAACGTCAAAACAGATATGACTACTTACTCGTATAGTCCTCAACATACAACTACTTATTCACTTTTAAACACATATACGCTTCCTCTTTCTATTCTTACTAGATTTTATTCTTAGTCTTCCTTTTTGATTTTACTATTCTATTTCTAAGTTCGTTTCCTTATCGACTTCTATATATATATATATATATCGATACATTGATTTCTAACTATCAAATTATCTTAAAAATATTCTAACTCCTTAAATTCCCAGAAAATTTCGCCATAACCTCCTTTGTACCAGGATCATCGGGATATTTCAAATAGCCTCCCATGGCCCTCACCAATTCAAAAGAAAAAGAAAAAGCCAAGCGGCTAGCCGATACGGCGCATAAAATCTCATATATGAATTAAATACATACCTTTTAGTCGAGCATTCTATTTATATACCTTCATACCTTATCCATACCTATCTCATGTATATTTATACCTGCCCAATCTATTTTAACTATACCTAATCGTTTTAACTCAATTCGTTATTTAATTTGTTAATTAACTCTTTAGTCTATTTCACTTTTATATTTGAACATGACATGTTCAAATATATTTTAACTTGCTTATTAACTAATTTGAATCCAAATTTCAAACTTAAGTTCGATATTCGATTTTGAATATCCATTTACAAATCCAATTCACCTTTCAAAGTTCAACTTCAAATTTCAAATCTCGATTAACTAATTCCTCTTCAACTCTATTCAAATTTTATATTATAAATCCCATTTTGAAATTCAATACAACTTGTCTTTCCCAAAAAAAATTCAAAACAGTATCTCTGGTAGTAATTCGTCACTTACAACTCGAAAATGAATACTGATGAAGCAGTTGTCATCATCGGAATCTATTTTCCAGGGATCGAAGTGAGTTCGATACTATAAAACCATTTCTAAACATTTCCACTTTGAAGTTCATTTCAAAATATAGTTCACACTGCTTGTAAAACAATTTACAATCTCCTAGGATCTTAAATTTTCCTTTCTTTTAATCCAAATCCATTTACAAACACTTATCCAATTTTTCAGAATTTTAATTCAACTTTTGGTTTAAAATTTCAGATTTAACTCATCTGATTCATGTATTTCGCTTATATGAATTCTGATTGGTTATTTACATAACCATTTAATTTATAATCTTACTCGATTACAATAACAACCAATATATCCATTATACTATAATTTTGATATATATATATATATATATATATATATATATATATATATATATATATATATCTTCTCTATATCAAGATATACCTTGGGTAAACTTATTTTAATTTACCCTCTTTTCAAAACATATTGTGTCGACCCATCGTATTCGAGTGTTTATAAACTCCTACCGATACAGTGGATCAAACTGATCGACCAGAACCCATAAACAACTCAACCAATAAATCTCCACAACCATCGTATTCGAGTGTTTATAAACTCCTACCGATACAGTGGATCAAACTGATCGACCAGAACCCATAAACAACTCAACCAATAAATCTCCACAATATAAAACAAATTTTTATATCAATAACAAATACGTTCACTCGTATATATACACTCAACTCAATCTAGGGTATTACTAACCCCATCTCTACTGAGTCACGCCACAAAGCCAAGGTAATTCACTTAACTTAAGCTCTGATACCAACTGTAATGACCCGGAAATCCGGTCCAATTTGAGCTGACCAAAAACACAAGTCCAACCCCAATTTAAACTGAAAATCAGGAAATTAATAGAAAGAAAACAGAGGGTGAGGAAAGATAAGATAGAAACTTAGAATAGAAGAAGAAGAAGAAGAACACAACATCAGAGTAACACGAACCTCCAGCGGAACGAATAACATATAATATATATAACATAACTTAAAATATATATGTACTTGAATATACATCATTATCAAAGTACAACACTTACTACACAGCGGAAATAAACTATAGCTATATGATCCTGAAGCCTCCTGCTCCAAGCTCTTCCATTATATCTGTAAATCCTGACTACTTGACTGCGCGTACAAAATTAGGCACCCAAGAGTTTAGGGAAAACAAGACAAAATAAACTTCGGGTCAGTCATGGGACTGGTATGAGTAAAACAGTTTAAAACAGTTTGAACAAGTAAACGATATCTCATAAGACCACACCGTATAACGGAACGGGTTTTTCCCTTATGAGAATCCAAATTATCTTTATATCAAAAACCCTTTTGATATTATAAAAATGTCTATCAACCACAATATAATAATCATCTAGCAGAAACGCTTTCATCTCACGTTTTACATATATAGTATACAATCAAAACCGCAAGCACGTACTGGGTAATGGATTTCCAACTATGACAAGGTATGGAACCACCTTTCGCTAGTGTACCTCTGGAAAGGAATACACTGGGTTCAACAAGAACATCTTGCAACCCGGCCACACATGACCGACCACTCATTTCGCTTGAGTGTATCGAATGTATATCACCAACGGTTGGGATCAGCAACCGTTTCCCGAATGGGACAGTATCGACAATAGATTTTTAGAAATAAATGAAACTCTAGATCAGGTGATTATACAGACTACTTCGGAGCGACCGACTTAGCCATGCTGCCTGCCCGATTTCTGTCATTTACCGGTTGATGAGGCTTGAGGTTACGCTTCATCATCACATCAGATTCACTTCGAATGCCACATTGTCAGATCCATCGAAAATCACTAATTGATGTCAACAACAGTACATTACGTGTCAGTTAAAAGAAGTTTCCTTCTCCGCTTCCACTCTTGGTACGGTTGAAGAAATCAATGTACGTGACCTTTCTGGAGATACTCTATCAGACATTCATCCATACAAGTCATCCAGTAACAGGATGAACCGAAGGCACTATTCAGTACATCCACCTTAGGCACTGTTATCTAAGACTTATACAATAGCCCTTGCACTTTACTTCGTCTTCAATATTCTTTGGCATATATGATTCGCAACTCTTATGCCAATACAGAGTGGTTCTTTGGATAATAATCCAACCGGTCTCTCCATATTAACAACGTTAAAATTGTCAAAACATTGATAGTCTGTGAGTTAACTATCAAAGAAAAACACGTGTGCAAACAATGATATCATTTACAGATGGAAATTCAATCAATCAATCGTCAATCATATATATATATATATATCCTTATTGTCTATGTTTAGAAAATATATGTTATTAACAATGGAAAACATTTCCATCGTTATTTACATATCACTATCATTTCACAACTATCAGTCCCTAACTATAAACTAGTAGGAGAACAATTCTCTAAGTATAAACCCCGAAGGTCGAAACCAACATCAGATCGACACTTAGAAAACCATTCAATTTACTAATCCCTAGTCAGTTTCTAATTTTCCTTAACTCTACTTGATTTACTCTGTTCGATTAACCTAACTTGTTTACTCTAACTGATTTACACTAACTGATTTACTCTTTTAATTTTATTCGAATAAACTATATTCGAATAACTCCCTTTAACTCTATTTATTTAACAAATAAATATCTCCTTTTCTTATGCTATTTATTTAACAAATAAATACATCCATTATCTTATCTTATTTATTTAACAAATAAATATTTCCTTTATCTTTTCTATTTGTAAATGGTTAACAAACATATCCCTTTCATCTCTATTTATTTAACAAATAAATACCTCATTTATAACATTCTATTTATTTCCTATAAATAAATATCTCCATTTAATCTATTTGTAAATGTTTTACAATATTCCTTTTTCAATTCGTTTTGCAAATATCTTCCATTGTATTTGTTTTACAAATATATTTCCTTTTTCTATTTGTTTTACAAATATTTTCCTTTGTATTTGATTTGATTTTATAATTACTTCCTTTTATAAAACTCTTTTCCTTTTATATATAAAATCTATTGATTTTATATAAATAATTTATTTTCAAAATATACTTTGAAAATCTCCTTTCCCGCATCCAGTATTTCTTATGGTATTTAACATACCAAATAACAATGATAAATATCGTCCAAACAAACATAATCAACAACATGTTATATATCACATCATATATCACAATACAACAGTAAAATAAATGTTGAGGAATCCAGTTGGATTCCTCCAACCTCTTTCCCTGCATCACAGATGTTACCCAATAAAATTGACATCACTTTCAGTTCGATATGAAATATTCTGATAGCAGAATCAATATCAAAATATTTAAAGGTTTATATATATATATATATATATAAAATTTCCACTAACTGACTAGCAGTTCAATCAACAGTCAACACACAATCAAATCAGACAATTTCTAACAGTTCTAAAAATAAAACATGAAATTATAAACTATTCAGAGTTAGTGAGATTTACTAACATTGGACGATCATCGTTAATAATGATAACCATCACTTGATTTGGTTCAAACGGACAATTTATTTTGTGATAAATTGTAACGAGCTCGGATTCACTCCCAGTCAGCTTCGTTGTGAATCTCTCGTCCATACGGTCCCAGTGCAACTTACGGTTCGTCAATCTGATATCGTATGTAGGAGATACGAATGATTTACTTAATATACTATTAATAATAGAATTAACTTAGATTTTAAATAAATAAAAAAATGGACCTCACCAAACAAATTCGGCCATTCCCTCTTAATAAACCCACGGTCTTTTCTTTCTTCTTCCTATACGATGTCTGCTCCTAACTCCCAAAGCCATTAACGCACCTTCTACTACCTTATCGCCTCCTCCTCTTGACTGAATCCAAAACCGACAAGCCTGGAGATCATCTCTTCCTACATTCTATCTCCTCCACCCATTATTTCCAAGCTCGAGCTCCCCCTGGGAGGTGCGTCGTCAGCTCCAGTTCGCTGTACCCAGGAAGGCAGCGACACTAAACTCCACCAAATCGCAACAAACTCGTCACACAGGTCCGGTTTCAAACACTGAACCCCAATATAACATCCACTTCGTGATTCAAAAACTCCTATTGCCTAAAACAGCCAACCCTAACACGCTCTAGTTATTTTCCAGTGGAAAGTGTTGACGTTGAGCACCCTAATGTAACAACCCGAAAATCTGGGCCAGTTTAAAATTTTTATTTTGGCAATTTTAGCGGATTTTGAATATTTAAAATAGATTATTTTAAATATAATCGACGTGAAATTTATTTTGAATAGAAATCGAACGTATATATTATATACGTCGTCGTTAGAATATAAATATTTATATATAATTATAAAAGGAATTGAAAATGGCGCGGTAGTTCGATAATTCGATTTCAAACTTCAATTGAATGTACCGGGTGCAAAACAATCCGGATTGTAGTGAAACCAAAAATGATAGGATCTAATTGATAATATCTTTCTATCGAATCCGAAAAATCAAAATTTCATAGCGAGAATCAAAAGGTATGTCCAGTTGAAAATTCTGAATAGTCGCTATGGAATTCAGGCCCTTAAAAATGGACATTTTGCAAACGACCTCGGATTTCGACGAAACCAGTTTTGTTGGGTCCGGGATGTAAAGTTATTGCTAGGTTTCAAATTTCGTAATTTTTAGAATCAATATGTGAGCGTGGCAAAGGAAAACGCGTTTGACCAGTTTCAGTTGATTTTAATCGACTGGAAATTGGCCATTTTTCCAACGGTCTCAGAATTCGACGAAACTAGTTTTTTAGGACCGTATCGTCAATACGAAGCTAGAAAATATTTTTCTGGAATTTTTAAAGTTCGTATGTGCCCCCGGTAAATTGAAATGCGCGTTGAAATTCAATATATAGAGTTATATGTAGATTTTGACGGAAACTGATTCAAACGATCGAATCAGCTGACGATACATATCCCATTGTGTTCGGAATGGGGGTAAAACGTTAGGGACGACAGGCGGTGGGCCTCGTTTAGAGGTCGTATGTAAAAGTCTACCTTTTGAAAATTAAAATAATTAAATAAAAAAATATATATATAAATTCCCCTTTATCTTCCCCTTTCCCCCCCCCCCAACCCGATCCATTTCATTCAGTTTATAAAAAAAAAGCAACCGATCGAATCGGAGAACCCCCCCTCCTCCTCGTCGAATCGGAGAACCCCCCCCCCCCCCCCAGGCGCCAGGCGCCGCGAAAACCCTTCCGCCCCCCTACCATCCCCAGGCCGCACTCCTCCAGCTCCGACGAGCCCCCACCGCGAGCAAACACCCTCCCTGTGACGGCAAGGAATTTCGCTCGGTCCGAACCAGTCGCTAAACCGATCCAGGCCGTTCGAAGCGCCCTATCGTTCGAGAACACGACAAAACAGAACGCATATAAAAGAACGTTTCATTGTATATTACAACAATGCATCAGATTACAAGAATATACAGAGTATAAAAGAATATTACACAGAAATATCAGAGATTTAAATTACATTTAAATACATAGCAGCGGAAAATAATACAATACACAACTAGAATGAGATATACGGATACAAAGCTTTCCGGATATCGTTCCAGCTGTAAACCAGGATCCTGTGAATATAAATCTGCAAAACCAAAACTACTAGCTGCCCGTGTCAAAATAGGGGCACCCAGAGTTTAGGTTAAAACAATAAACTCCAGGTCAGTCATGGGACTGGTGTGAGAACTAAAACAGTAAATCTTTATTTTAAAGTTAGGTAAAACAAGGGACCACGCCGTATAACACGGAACGGGTTTCCTCCCAAGAATACCAGTGCATAAAACAAACAGCGTAATGCTAAATAAAGAAAAATGAAGCTGTTATAAGACCCAGGTCCCATCACACAATGCAACGCAGCCTAGGATAGGGTTTTCCCTTATAACAGCCAAAGAATGCTTGATACGTTTAAAACAAATCATTTGATACTATTATAAGTGCATAGTGTATAAAACAACTTCAAATCATAAGTATCAATCATAGGCGGCATGGGTACCATATATCATGTCGCCATATATAGGTTTACAAATAAAACCCGCAAATGTCACGTATTTGGAAATTGGGTTTCCATCTATGAACCGAGGCGAAAGATAGTCCTCAACCGATTCGAGACTGTCTAGCCCGAGCCTCAGGACCCAGACTCAGGTGGGCCCTTGGATCCTCAGGGCCGGTCCACCGATGTGGATTAAAATGCCTGAACATGCGTCTCCCCGCCCTATGGGGCGTAAACGAGCCAACTAAATGACTCCATCGGTTCGAGAACGACCGATCAATCCGAGGCGCCTCGCAACAGCAACAACCACATAAGTCAAACTCGTCAGGGCGTGTAAAACCACTGACGCCACTTCTAGCTAGAAAGAAACGCATGCCCTCCCTGACGTCCTCTCCCGTTTTTGGTTCATACCGGGTGTGAAACTCGCGAAGCAAACGTTACACAAAGCTACGCCACAAAGGCCTTGCTTTGATCATCACCATAAGACTTTGCTTTTCAACAGAAGCCTCGATCAATTGCCACTTAGGCATGCCACACAGGCAATTCACTCCATGCGTTTGATATCCATCAATATATAACCCCTGAGCTCGTACGTCTCAGAGAAGGGCGTTAAGCAAGAGAATAAATTCTCCGCCGCCAAACAGATATATATTTAATAAAGATCAATCACACAGACTAAAATCCAATGTCAGACGCACAGTCCTTTTACAAGTTCGTTCTGGGTCTGAACGAAATCGGAGGCACCTAGTACCCCGCATATCCATCGATCTCCAAGTACGTCTGGACGATCACCAACTGTTTCCATCTTCTTGGGTGTACAGCCCAATCAAGATCATCAGTAATCACCCAAACGACGTGAAGACCTCCGGTCTTCGACCATCGTCTTCATCTTCGACTTATCGTCGTATCAGTTATTCAGAATGGGCTAAACCCGGTCTTTCTGAATAACTCGCGTATATATTAAATAGGTGTTACACAAACACAACATACGCCTCATTCCAATTCATTAGTCACTAACCGTAAATTAATCAAGAGAATAATTCCCCAAATATTAACCCCGAAGGCCGAAACCAACATCAGATCAATATCCATAAAACCATTCTACTTAGCTAACCGACAGTTAGTTTCTAATTTCACATTCATAGGGAAAGGTTCCCATTAATTTTATCAAAGATAAATTCTTGAATTTATTCTTTAATCAACTTTTGAATATCAATTCAAACTAGTCGGGATTAGCGAACCTTACCGAAGTAATCATTTGTTTTAATTTCCCAATCCCAACCTATTCATCCCATGAAGTAAAACTGGTTATACTTCATATCTAACACCACGGTGTTCTTGGTAAATTCAATTACCATTTCACGTTCAAATCTAATTAAAGATTTAACTATCGCCTGGAGCAAAACTGGTGATACTCCATTTCGATTATTTCAATCTAATTAAAGATTCATTAAAACTCCACTTAGTTTTAATCGTTAACTGGGTTAAAGAATCAGTGTCATTTAAAACACGGTTCACGATAAACCCAAAATCACATTCATTAATTATCGGGTTAAAGAACGAGTGTTATTTAAAACACGGTTCACGATAAACCAAAAAATCAATATCGATTCAATACCAATTAAATATTATTAAATTGGTACACTTCATTAAATCTAAATAGAAAGATTTAATCTTTTCTCAACTAGGTTTAAGAACAGTGTTAGTGAAGACACTATTCACGACAAACCCAAATCATATTTGATATTCAATACAAGGCTCTAAATAGAAAATATATCGGCTTATATTCAATATCAAATTCTACGACTAACAAATGTCGTATTGAAAATAACGATATAAATATATATCTTTCAAATTTCCATAACAACACCTGTATAATCACGAATTCCAACATCGAAATACTCCAAAGACAATTTCGATTCAAATCCACTCCAATGCAATCATTGGAAATTCTGGTTATTTTTAAAACCCTTTTCAAATTCAATTTATTTACTTAAAAATAAATAGAATTATATTCCTAGTTCAAAACTAGTTCATTTCGATAAAAATCTATTTTTATCTTTTCAAATATGGAGTTTTTCATCCCAAATCTTCACAAATCATTTCTTATGATTTTACACAAATTATTACTATTTTTAATAATTTTATTAAGGCCCGTACAGTCGATTTCCATCAACGGCCATCGAACTGCACTTACAGCGACCTTTTTCAAATTTGATTTGGACATAATTCCAAATCCAACCGTTAGATTTCTAATTCATCACATTCGTTAGAAAGCTCTTTTCGATACGAACCCAACGGTTCCGGTTTTAGGAGAATCCGGCGATCGGATCTCCCGTAATGTCCATTTGAAATAAATGGTCGAAATTTACGAACTGCCGCAGCGCGGCGCGTTCTATTCAGGCCATTATATTATATATATAATATATATAATATATATATCGTCGATTTCTATTTAAAACGAATTATATAAATAGTTTTGAATTCGTTTCAAAAGTAAATTCAACTTCCATTTCAATTCAAATCAAAATTGAATTCTTCTTTATAAATTCGTTTTAAAATTCATTTCTATTCAATTCAAATTTCAATTCAATTTGAATTCATTTCAATCCGCTTTCAATTCAATTTGAATTCATTTTCAATTAAATTCGATATCGAAATCGTTTTCAATTCAATTCATTTCGAATTTGTTTTCAATTCAATTCATTTCGAAATCGTTTTCAATTCAATTCATTTCGAAATCGTTTTCAATTCAATTCATTTCGAAATCGTTTCAATTCAATTCATTTCGAATTCGTTTTCAATTCAATTTGAATTCGTTTTCAATTAAATTCGATATCGAAATCGTTTTCAATTCAATTCATTTCGAATTCGTTTTCAATTCAATTCATTTCGAAATCGTTTTCAATTCAATTCATTTCGAAATCGTTTTCAATTCAATTCATTTCGAAATCGTTTCAATTCAATTCATTTCGAATTCGTTTTCAATTCAATTCATTTCGAAATCGTTTTCAATTCAATTCATTTCGAAATCGTTTTCAATTCAATTCATTTCGAAATCGTTTTCAATTCAATTTATTTCGAAATCGTTTTCAATTCAATTCATTTCGAAATCGTTTTCAATTCAATTCATTTCGAAATCGTTTTCAATTCAATTCATTTCGAAATGAATAAAACCGATATAAATATCGTTTACGTCCAAAATGGCGTCAATCTAATCAACACGGCTTCATAAATTTCTATTTTCAAATATTCTATTTCAAATATTTCTTTTTCAAAATACTTGTTATTATCAAAATATTTCGTTCAACACATGACCAATCTCAATGAATGAGTACTGTCAACACATGAACTTTTTATTTTATATCGATAAAGATGTAAATTTTTAATATTAAAATATTTCGTTCAACACATGACCAATCTCAATGAATGAGTACTGTCAACACATGAACTTTTTATTTTATATCGATAAAGATGTAAATTTTTAATATTAAAATATTTCGTTCAACACATGACCAATCTCAATGAATGAGTACTGTCAACACATGAACTTTTTATTTTATAATATTCTTTATTTTTCAAATTGGAATGAGGCCCAATCAATTACCATATAAAGTTAATTATATGGATTTTCATACAACACATGTATATAATAGCATTGAAAATAATCAACCATCAACCAAAGTGCACTACACTGTATAAGCATCAAATATAGATATTCAACGCTTATAACAGCCTGTCAATCAATCGATCGACATATTTAATCAATCAGGATGAGTGAACTTCAGATTTCATCCTAACACCCGTGTGGGGTTTCAAACAATCAAACACAGATTTTATTTGTGCAGTTGGGCGATGTGTAAAATTTATCGTCCCAATCAATGTCATTCAAATAAGTGTACATAAACAAACCGTCTGGTTTGTAAATGAATATTTATTTATTCACATTCACGTTAAAAATTATATTTTTGACGATAAAACATTTTATTTCAACCTATGAATTTCTATTCAATTCATTTACACAATAAAATGATATTTTTATTTTCTAACATATTTTAGAAAATTTCGGCGGCATAACGGCACGATACTAGAAACGGGACAAGGCCTCGCCTTATCCCCGGTCTAGTGAAGGCCCACGCCATTCACACATCAATCAAATCAATTTCATCTCACCCAACAATTCAATTCAAACAAATAATTCAACTAATCTATGCAACCAAACAAACAAGTCCATGGTCTGTGGACGATTGTGTCGGGTGCTACTAAGCACCGTCTGCATCCTAGTATATATATATAACTAGAAAAAGAATTGAAAGGTGAGAAATTCTCACATATTGCTATCCTAGCTCCACGGCTCTTCATTTGCAGAAGTCTTCGTCGTTTCGCCTTTTTGTCACCTTCGTTGCCCAAGGCCACTATATATATAAAAATCGAATTTTTATTTCAAAGTTCAATATATAAAAATCGAATTTTTATTTCAAAGTTCAATATATAAAAATCGAATTTTTATTTCAAAGTTCAATATATAAAAATCGAATTTTTATTTCAAAGTTCAATATATAAAAATCGAATTTTTATTTCAAAGTTCAATATATAAAAATCGAATTTTTATTTCAAAGTTCAATATATAAAAATCGAATTTTTATTAATATAGATTCCGCCTTTTCCATTTTAAAGATTAAATCTTTTCTTTTACTTTTTAAAGTTTAACTCTTTTACTTTTCAAGTTTAAATCTTTTCTAAACTAAATAAAATCAGTTTTCTAAACTAAATAAAATCAGTTTTCTAAACTAAATAAAATCAGTTTTCTAAACTAAATAAAATCAGTTTTCTAAACTAAATAAAATCAGTTTTCTAAACTAAATAAAATCAGTTTTCTAAACTAAATAAAATCAGTTTTCTAAACTAAATAAAATCAGTTTTCTAAACTAAATAAAATCAGTTTTATAAACTAAATAAAATCAGTTTTCTAAACTAAATAAAATCAGTTTTCTAAACTAAATAAAATCAGTTTTCTAAACTAAATAAAATCAGTTTTATTTCTTGATAAAAGAAGAAAGGAAATGCTCACTGTGTTCTTGTCACTGTCGAAAACCCATGGAACCCAAAACCCAACGCTCAAATCTAGCCCTCCCAAGTCCCACTGCCGCACGTCGTTCAAGGCCATCTAAGTCCCGTCAGGCTCCGCCGTGTTGAAGCCTCCTTCCTCCCGTAGATCCGCGCCTCCATCCCCATCATCAATCGCCGTTCTCGGCTCCCCTTTGCGTCAGCCCTAGTCTTCGATAGGGCCAAATTCGAGCTCCAGGAACGTCGACCGCAACCCCAACTGTGTACACTCGGATGAAGCTCCTCCTTATACGAGTTGAACGGATCCAACCTCGCTCGATTTCGTGGAGTGAACCTCGCGATTTAATTGAACAAAGAATTTTCAAAAGTGGCGGCCTGTTTTGACCGTGGACTAAGAGGAATGGGGTTTGAGGGCTTAAAAGGATTATTTATACTTACTTTATTTTATAATATTTAATTCTATTATTGTTTAATGTTGAAATTTCTGCATGTGAACTCCACATCAAACCCAACGACTGCTGCCCCTAGCCAATTACCCTCATTCTGAACACAATGGGATATATATTGTAGGCTGATTCGACTGTTTGAATCAGTTTCCGTTAAATTTACATTTAAATCATTATATTGAATTTTAAACGTACATTTCAAATTACCGGGGTCACATACTAACTAGAAAAATTCCAGAAAAATATTTTCTAGCTTTGTATTGACGATACGGTCCTAACAAAACTAGTTTCGTCGAATTCTGAGACCGTTGGAAAAATGGCCAATTTCCAGTCGATTAAAATCAACTGAAATGGTCAAAACACGTTTTCCTTTGCCACGCTCACATATTGATTCGAAAAATTATGAAATTTGGGATCTAGCGATAACTTTACACAACGGACCCAACAAAACTGGTTTCGTCGAAATCCGAGGTCGTTTGCAAAATTGCTATTTTTAAGGGCCTTATATATATATAAAAATATATATAAATTCCACAGCGACTATTTCTAATTTTAAACTGGACATATCTTATCATTTCTAAGATGAAATCTCAGTTTGTTAACTTCGTTACAAAGACATAGTTATACAGATTCAAATATTTCTTGTTTCGTTCAATTCTGACTCATATTGAATTCTGTATATTCATTTGAAATTAGAAATCGAATTTTCGAACTACCGCGCCATTTTCAATTCCTTTTATAATTATATATAATTATTTATATTCTAACGACGACGTATATAATATATACGTCGAATTCCATTCAAAATAAATTTCTCGTCGATATTATTTAAAATAATTCATTTTAAATATTCAAAATTCGCTAAAATTGCCAAAACAAAAATTTTAAACTGGCCCAGATTTTACGGGTTGTTACAATCTCCCCCACTTAAAACTTTTCGTCCCCGAAAAGGAACAAAGTCGAAAGTGGTTTGATTAATCAATTCTACTTTCTATTTGGCTTCCATTCTCCAACTCTTTAGTTTCTGAGAATTTTCAAAATTTCAAAAATTTGGCTAACACCCTAAATTTTTGAAAAATTTCGCCATAACCTCCCCTGCACCGGGAGCATCGGGGAATTTCAAATAGCTTCCCCGATCCTTCAGATCTCAAAAAGAAAAAGAAAAAACCAAGCGGCTAGCCAATAGGCTCACAAAATCATCATCACCCAAACAAAACAGGAAATTATGTAGTAAACATGTACCTATTTGTCGGGCAAACAAATTTTATTCTCTGGCTCTAGCCTCCTTGCTATGACCTGTTCAATGATATATATGTATATGCAAGCAAATGCGACCAATTTTCAATATAATCCAATATTTGATTCAATTAGGCTAAATGGTTCAAAATTAGCAAACAAATGAACAAACAACACAAACATCAATCAATTAGTGAATTAGAGTTTCAAATTCATAACTTTTGATACATATAAAGAAAATCATGTTTTGAGGCCAATTCACAACAATGTATTCTAACTATATAAGTTTTGGTTCTCACACCAGTCTAATGGAAATATATAGATATCACACCTTCGAAACACGAAAATAATTACTAATGATGACACGTCAATCATCAGAATCACGTCCGGGCGACTAGAGTGTGACTCTATATCTATCCAGTATATTAAAATTTCGAATACACGCGGATCAGACGTATACGCAAAATCTATATATACTGGATTGTCCACATCAATATAAATAGATAATCAACTACGAATAATTGATTTAAATTTTCAAAACAAAATTTGTTTTCACTTTAAAAATATACTCTTCACACTCGTTCTAGGATACTACTGATCCCATCTCTAACGAGTCATTCTAATTGGATATTACTAATCCAATATCTGATGAATTCTTTCGTATGGTTCTAATGTGCCTTGTTCTCTAAGCTCTGTAAAACAAAGCTCTGATACCAACTGTGACGGCAAGGAATTTCGCTCGGTCCGAACCAGTCGCTAAACCGATCCAGGCCGTTCGAAGCGCCCTATCATTCGAGAACACGACAAAATAGAACGCATATAAAAGAACGTTTCATTGTATATTACAACAATGCATCAGATTACAAGAATACACAGAGTATAAAAGAATATTACACAGAAATATCAGAGATTTAAATTACATTTAAATACATAGCAGCGGAAAATAATACAATACACAACTAGAATGAGATATACGGGTACAAAGCTTTCCGGATATCGTTCCAGCTGTAAACCAGGATCCTGTGAATATAAATCTGCAAAACCAAAACTACTAGCTGCCCGTGTCAAAATAGGGGCACCCAGAGTTTAGGTTAAAACAATAAACTCCAGGTCAGTCATGGGACTGGTGTGAGAACTAAAACAGTAAATCTTTATTTTAAAGTTAGGTAAAACAAGGGACCACGCCGTATAACACGGAACGGGTTTCCTCCCAAGAATACCAGTGCATAAAACAAACAGCGTAATGCTAAATAAAGAAAAATGAAGCTGTTATAAGACCCAGGTCCCATCACACAATGCAACGCAGCCTAGGATAGGGTTTTCCCTTATAACAGCCAAAGAATGCTTGATACGTTTAAAACAAATCATTTGATACTATTATAAGTGCATAGTGTATAAAACAACTTCAAATCATAAGTATCAATCATAGGCGGCATGGGTACCATATATCATGTCGCCATATATAGGTTTACAAATAAAACCCGCAAATGTCACGTATTTGGAAATTGGGTTTCCATCTATGAACCGAGGCGAAAGATAGTCCTCAACCGATTCGAGACTGTCTAGCCCGAGCCTCAGGACCCAGACTCAGGTGGGCCCTTGGATCCTCAGGGCCGGTCCACCGATGTGGATTAAAATGCCTGAACATGCGTCTCCCCGCCCTATGGGGCGTAAACGAGCCAACTAAATGACTCCATCGGTTCGAGAACGACCGATCAATCCGAGGCGCCTCGCAACAGCAACAACCACATAAGTCAAACTCGTCAGGGCATGTAAAACCACTGACGCCACTTCTAGCTAGAAAGAAACGCATGCCCTCCCTGACGTCCTCTCCCGTTTTTGGTTCATACCGGGTGTGAAACTCGCGAAGCAAACGTTACACAAAGCTACGCCACAAAGGCCTTGCTTTGATCATCACCACAAGACTTTGTTTTTCAACAGAAGCCTCGATCAATTGCCACTTAGGCATGCCACACAGGCAATTCACTCCATGCGTTTGATATCCATCAATATATAACCCCTGAGCTCGTACGTCTCAGAGAAGGGCGTTAAGCAAGAGAATAAATTCTCCGCCGCCAAACAGATATATATTTAATAAAGATCAATCACACAGACTAAAATCCAATGTCAGACGCACAGTCCTTTTACAAGTTCGTTCTGGGTCTGAACGAAATCGGAGGCACCTAGTACCCCGCATATCCATCGATCTCCAAGTACGTCTGGACGATCACCAACTGTTTCCATCTTCTTGGGTGTACAGCCCAATCAAGATCATCAGTAATCACCCAAACGACGTGAAGACCTCCGGTCTTCGACCATCGTCTTCATCTTCGACTTATCGTCGTATCAGTTATTCAGAATGGGCTAAACCCGGTCTTTCTGAATAACTCGCGTATATATTAAATAGGTGTTACACAAACACAACATACGCCTCATTCCAATTCATTAGTCACTAACCGTAAATTAATCAAGAGAATAATTCCCCAAATATTAACCCCGAAGGCCGAAACCAACATCAGATCAATATCCATAAAACCATTCTACTTAGCTAACCGACAGTTAGTTTCTAATTTCACATTCATAGGGAAAGGTTCCCATTAATTTTATCAAAGATAAATTCTTTAATTTATTCTTTAATCAACTTTTGAATATCAATTCAAACTAGTCGGGATTAGCGAACCTTACCGAAGTAATCATTTGTTTTAATTTCCCAATCCCAACCTATTCATCCCATGAAGTAAAACTGGTTATACTTCATATCTAACACCACGGTGTTCTTGGTAAATTCAATTACCATTTCACGTTCAAATCTAATTAAAGATTTAACTATCGCCTGGAGCAAAACTGGTGATACTCCATTTCGATTATTTCAATCTAATTAAAGATTCATTAAAACTCCACTTAGTTTTAATCGTTAACTGGGTTAAAGAATCAGTGTCATTTAAAACACGGTTCACGATAAACCCAAAATCACATTCATTAATTATCGGGTTAAAGAACGAGTGTTATTTAAAACACGGTTCACGATAAACCAAAAAATCAATATCGATTCAATACCAATTAAATATTATTAAATTGGTACACTTCATTAAATCTAAATAAAAAGATTTAATCTTTTCTCAACTAGGTTTAAGAACAGTGTTAGTGAAGACACTATTCACGACAAACCCAAATCATATTTGATATTCAATACAAGGCTCTGAATAGAAAATATATCGGCTTATATTCAATATCAAATTCTACGACTAACAAATGTCGTATTGAAAATAACGATATAAATATATATCTTTCAAATTTCCATAACAACACCTGTATAATCACGAATTCCAACATCGAAATACTCCAAAGACAATTTCGATTCAAATCCACTCCAATGCAATCATTGGAAATTCTGGTTATTTTTAAAACCCTTTTCAAATTCAATTTATTTACTTAAAAATAAATAGAATTATATTCCTAGTTCAAAACTAGTTCATTTCGATAAAAATCTATTTTTATCTTTTCAAATATGGAGTTTTTCATCCCAAATCTTCACAAATCATTTCTTATGATTTTACACAAATTATTACTATTTTTAATAATTTTATCAAGGCCCGTACAGTCGATTTCCATCAACGGCCATCGAACTGCACTTACAGCGACCTTTTTCAAATTTGATTTGGACATAATTCCAAATCCAACCATTAGATTTCTAATTTATCACATTCTTTAGAAAGCTCTTTTCGATACGAATCCAACGGTTCTGGTTTTAGGAGAATCCGGCGGTCGGATCTCCCGTAATGTCCGTTTGAAATAAATGGTCGAAATTTACGAACTGCCGTAGCGCGGCGCGTTCTATTCAGGCCATTATATTATATATATAATATATATAATATATATATCGTCGATTTCTATTTAAAACGAATTATATAAATAGTTTTGAATTCGTTTCAAAAGTAAATTCAACTTCCATTTCAATTCAAATCAAAATTGAATTCTTCTTTATAAATTCGTTTTAAAATTCATTTCTATTCAATTCAAATTTCAATTCAATTTGAATTCATTTCAATCCGCTTTCAATTTAATTTGAATTCGTTTTCAATTAAATTCGATATTGAAATCGTTTTCAATTCAATTCATTTCGAATTCATTTTCAATTCAATTCATTTCGAAATCGTTTTCAATTCAATTCATTTCGAAATCGTTTTCAATTCAATTCATTTCGAAATCGTTTCAATTCAATTCATTTCGAATTCGTTTTCAATTCAATTTGAATTCGTTTTCAATTAAATTCGATATCGAAATCGTTTTCAATTCAATTCATTTCGAATTCGTTTTCAATTCAATTCATTTCGAAATCGTTTTCAATTCAATTCATTTCGAAATCGTTTTCAATTCAATTCATTTCGAAATCGTTTCAATTCAATTCATTTCGAATTCGTTTTCAATTCAATTCATTTCGAAATCGTTTTCAATTCAATTCATTTCGAAATCGTTTTCAATTCAATTCATTTCGAAATCGTTTTCAATTCAATTTATTTCGAAATCGTTTTCAATTCAATTCATTTCGAAATCGTTTTCAATTCAATTCATTTCGAAATCGTTTTCAATTCAATTCATTTCGAAATGAATAAAACCGATATAAATATCGTTTACGTCCAAAATGGCGTCAATCTAATCAACACGGCTTCATAAATTTCTATTTTCAAATATTCTATTTCAAATATTTCTTTTTCAAAATACTTGTTATTATCAAAATATTTCGTTCAACACATGACCAATCTCAATGAATGAGTACTGTCAACACATGAACTTTTTATTTTATATCGATAAAGATGTAAATTTTTAATATTAAAATATTTCGTTCAACACATGACCAATCTCAATGAATGAGTACTGTCAACACATGAACTTTTTATTTTATATCGATAAAGATGTAAATTTTTAATATTAAAATATTTCGTTCAACACATGACCAATCTCAATGAATGAGTACTGTCAACACATGAACTTTTTATTTTATAATATTCTTTATTTTTCAAATTGGAATGAGGCCCAATCAATTACCATATAAAGTTAATTATATGGATTTTCATACAACACATGTATATAATAGCATTGAAAATAATCAACCATCAACCAAAGTGCACTACACTGTATAAGCATCAAATATAGATATTCAACGCTTATAACAGCCTGTCAATCAATCGATCGACATATTTAATCCATCAGGATGAGTGAACTTCAGATTTCATCCTAACACCCGTGTGGGGTTTCAAACAATCAAACACAGATTTTATTTGTGCAGTTGGGCGATGTGTAAAATTTATCGTCCCAATCAATGTCATTCAAATAAGTGTACATAAACAAACCGTCTGGTTTGTAAATGAATATTTATTTATTCACATTCACGTTAAAAATTATATTTTTAACGATAAAACATTTTATTTCAACCTATGAATTTCTATTCAATTCATTTACACAATAAAATGATATTTTTATTTTCTAACATATTTTAGAAAATTTCGGCGGCATAACGGCACGATACTAGAAACGGGACAAGGCCTCGCCTTATCCCCGGTCTAGTGAAGGCCCACGCCATTCACACATCAATCAAATCAATTTCATCTCACCCAACAATTCAATTCAAACAAATAATTCAACTAATCTATGCAACCAAACAAACAAGTCCATGGTCTGTGGACGATTGTGTCGGGTGCTACTAAGCACCGTCTGCATCCTAGTATATATATATAACTAGAAAAAGAATTGAAAGGTGAGAAATTCTCACATATTGCTATCCTAGCTCCACGGCTCTTCATTTGCAGAAGTCTTCGTCGTTTCGCCTTTTTGTCACCTTCGTTGCCCAAGGCCACTATATATATAAAAATCGAATTTTTATTTCAAAGTTCAATATATAAAAATCGAATTTTTATTTCAAAGTTCAATATATAAAAATCGAATTTTTATTTCAAAGTTCAATATATAAAAATCGAATTTTTATTTCAAAGTTCAATATATAAAAATCGAATTTTTATTTCAAAGTTCAATATATAAAAATCGAATTTTTATTTCAAAGTTCAATATATAAAAATCGAATTTTTATTTCAAAGTTCAATATATAAAAATCGAATTTTTATTTCAAAGTTCAATATATAAAAATCGAATTTTTATTAATATAGATTCCGCCTTTTCCATTTTAAAGATCAAATCTTTTCTTTTACTTTTTAAAGTTTAACTCTTTTACTTTTCAAGTTTAAATCTTTTCTAAACTAAATAAAATCAGTTTTCTAAACTAAATAAAATCAGTTTTCTAAACTAAATAAAATCAGTTTTCTAAACTAAATAAAATCAGTTTTCTAAGCTAAATAAAATCAGTTTTCTAAACTAAATAAAATCAGTTTTCTAAACTAAATAAAATCAGTTTTCTAAACTAAATAAAATCAGTTTTCTAAACTAAATAAAATCAGTTTTCTAAACTAAATAAAATCAGTTTTATTTCTTGATAAAAGAAGAAAGGAAATGCTCACTGTGTTCTTGTCACTGTCGAAAACCCATGGAACCCAAAACCCAACGCTCAAATCTAACCCTCCCAAGTCCTATTGCCGCACGTCGTTCAAGGCCATCTAAGTCCCGTCAGGCTCCGCTGTGTTGAAGCCTCCTTCCTCCCGTAGATCCGCGCCTCCATCCCCATCATCAATCGTCGTTCTCGGCTCCCCTTTGCGTCAGCCCTAGTCTTCGATAGGGCCAAATTCGAGCTCCAGGAACGTCGACCGCAACCCCTACTGTGTACACTCGGATGAAGCTCCTCCTTATACGAGTTGAACGGATCCAACCTCGCTCGATTTCGTGGAGTGAACCTCGCGATTTAATTGAACAAAGAATTTTCAAAAGTGGCGGCCTGTTTTGACCGTGGACTAAGAGGAATGGGGTTTGAGGGCTTAAAAGGATTATTTATACTTACTTTATTTTATAATATTTAATTCTATTATTGTTTAATGTTGAAATTTCTGCATGTGAACTCCACATCAAACCCAACGACTGCTGCCCCTAGCCAATTACCCTCATTCTGAACACAATGGGATATATATCGTAGGCTGATTCGACTGTTTGAATCAGTTTCCGTTAAATTTACATTTAAATCATTATATTGAATTTTAAACGTACATTTCAAATTACCGGGGTCACATACTAACTAGAAAAATTCCAGAAAAATATTTTCTAGCTTCGTATTGACGATACGGTCCTAACAAAACTAGTTTCGTCGAATTCTGAGACCGTTGGAAAAATGGCCAATTTCCAGTCGATTAAAATCAACTGAAATGGTCAAAACACGTTTTCCTTTGCCACGCTCACATATTGATTCGAAAAATTATGAAATTTGGGATCTAGCGATAACTTTACACCACGGACCCAACAAAACTGGTTTCGTCGAAATCCGAGGTCGTTTGCAAAATTGCTATTTTTAAGGGCCTTATATATATATAAAAATATATATAAATTCCACAGCGACTATTTCTAATTTTAAACTGGACATATCTTATCATTTCTAAGATGAAATCTCAGTTTGTTAACTTCGTTACAAAGACATAGTTATACAGATTCAAATATTTCTTGTTTCGTTCAATTCTGACTCATATTGAATTCTGTATATTCATTTGAAATTAGAAATCGAATTTTCGAACTACCGCGCCATTTTCAATTCCTTTTATAATTATATATAATTATTTATATTCTAACGACGACGTATATAATATATACGTCGAATTCCATTCAAAATAAATTTCTCGTCGATATTATTTAAAATAATTCATTTTAAATATTCAAAATTCGCTAAAATTGCCAAAACAAAAATTTTAAACTGGCCCAGATTTTACGGGTTGTTACACTCCCCTCCTCCGATCTTCCCCACCTCCACCTTCTTCTTCCTCCTCCCTGCTGACTCGCGCTTCCGCCCCCCCTACCATCCTCCTCCGACGCAGGAAGAAACCCCCCCCCTCGGTTGTAAGTTTTTGTTTTTTTATTATTAATAATATTTTATTTTTGTTTTATATTTACAGATTAAAAACTGTTTTTATTTACAGATTAAAAACTGTTTTTATTTTAACAGTTTAAAAACTGATTTTTGAAAAGCTTTAAAAACTGATTTTTAACTGATTTAAAAACTGATTTTTAATTTAAACTTTAAGAAGAAAAAGGTTTAAACTTTGAAATAGAAAAAGGTTTAAACTTTGAAATAGAAAAAGGTTTAATCTTTTAATAGAAAAAGATTTGAGATTTTAAAAAGGGAAAAGACGAGATTTTTAAAAAAATAAAAATCAGATTTTTATATATTGAAAGTCGAAGTAAAAATCAGATTTTTATATATTGAAAGTCGAAGTAAAAATCATATCTTTATATATTGAATAGCGAAGTCAAAATTCGATTTTTATATATTGAATAACATAGTAAAAATTCGATTTTTACATATGTAGTGAAAGCGGGCAACGAAAGCGACAAAAAGGCGAGTTGGCAAAGATTTCCTGCATTAGAAGTGTCGTGGAGCTAGGATAGCTATATGTGAGAACTTCTCACCTTTCAATTTAAATTTTCTAGTTATATATATGTACTAGGATGCAGACGGTGTTTAGTAGCACCCGACACCCGTCATCCACAGACCATGGATGGCTTGTTTGTTAAATTGTTTGGTTGAGTAGTTGGTTAGATTATTTGATTGATATTTGACTGTTGGGTGAATTGAAATTGATTTTATTGATGTGTGAATGGCGTGGGCCTTCACTAGACCGGGAATAAGGCTAGGCCTCGTCCCGTTTCTAGTATCGTGCCGTTATGCCGCCGAAATTTTCTAAAATAAGTTAGAAAAATAAAAATATCATTTTATCGAAGTAATGAATAATAGAAATTCATAGGTTGAAATAAAATGTTTTATCGTTAAAAATATAATTTTTAACGTGAAGTGAATAAAATAGAATATTCATTTACAAACCAGACGGTTTGTTTATGTACACCTATTTGAATGACATTGATTGGGACGATAAATTTTACACATCGCCCAACAGCACAAATAAAATATGTGTTTGATTGTTTGAAACCCCACACGGGTGTTGGGATGAAATTTGAAGTTCACTCATCCTGATTAATTAAATATGTCGATCGATTGATTGACAGGCTGTTATAAGCGTTGAATATCTATATTTGATGCTTTTACAGTGTAGTGCACTTTGGTTGATGGTTGATTATTTTCAATGTTATTATATACATGTGTTGTATGAAAATCCATATAATTAACTTTATATGGTAATTGATTGGGCCTCATTCCAATTTGAAAAATAATGAATATTATAAAATAAAAGTTCATGTGTTGACAGTACTCATCCATTGAGATTGGTCATGTGTTGAACGAAATATTTTAGTAATAAAATTTACATCTTTATCGATATAAAATAAAAGTTCATGTGTTGACAGTACTCATCCATTGAGATTGGTCATGTGTTGAACGAAATATTTTGATAATAACAACTATTTTGAAAAAGAAATATTTGAAATAGAATATTTGAAAATAGAAATTTATGAAGCCGTGTTGATTAGATTGACGCCATTTTGACGTGAACGATATTTATATCGATTTTATCCATTTTGAAATGAATTGAATTGAAAACGATTTCGAAATGAATTGAATTGAAAACGATTTCGAAATGAATTGAATTGAAAACGATTTCAAAATGAATTGAATTGAAAACGATTTTGAAATGAATTGAATTGAAAACGATTTCGAAATGAAATGAATTGAAAACGATTTCGAAATGAATTGAATTGAAAACGATTTCGAAATGAATTGAATTGAAAACGATTTCGAAATGAATTGAATTGAAAACGATTTCGAAATGAATTGAATTGAAAACGATTTCGAAATGAATTGAATTGAAAACGATTTCGAAATGAATTGAATTGAAAACGATTTCGAAATGAATTGAATTGAAAACGATTTCGAAACGAATTGAATTGAAAACGATTTCGAAATGAATTGAATTGAAAACGATTTCGAGAATTGAATTTAAAACGATTTTGAAATGAAATGAATTGAAAACGATTTCGAAATGAATTGAAAACGATTTCGAAATGAAATGAATTGAAAACGATTTCGAAATGAATTGAATTGAAAACGATTTCGAAATGAATTGAATTGAAAACGATTTCGAAATGAATCGAATGCAAATTGAAATGAATTCAAATTGAATTGAAATTTGAATTGAATAGAAATGAATTTTAAAACGAATTTATAAAGAAGGATTCAATTCTTGATTTGAATTGAAATGGAAGTTGAAAATGTTTTTGAAACGAATTCAAAACCATTTATATAATTCGTTTTAAATAGAAATCGACGAAATATATATTATATATATTATATATATAATATAATGGCCTGAATAGAACGCGCCGCGCCGCGGCAGTTCGTGAATTTCGACCATTGATTTCAAACGGACATTGCGGGAGATCCGACCGTCGGATTCTCCTAAAACCGGAACCGTTGGGTTCGTATCGAAAAGATCTTTCTAATGAATATTAGAAATTTGAAATCTAACGGTTGGATTTGGAATTATGTCCAAATCAAATTTGAAAAAGGTCGCTATAAGTGCAGTTCGATGGCCATTGATGGAAATCGACTGTACGGGCCTTGATAAAATTATTAAAAATAGTAATAATTTGTGTAAAATCATAAGAAATGATTTAGAAAGAATTGGGATGAAAAACTCCATATTTGAAAAGATAAAAATAGATTTTTATCGAAATGAACTAGTTTTGAACTAGAAATATAATTCTATTTATTTTTAAATAAATAAATTGAATTTGAAAAAGGGGTTTTGAAAATAACCAAAATTTCCAATGATTGCATTGGAATGGATTTGAATCGAAATTGTCTTCGGAATATTTCGATGTTGGATTTCGTGATTATACAAATGTTGTTATGGAAATTTGAAAGATATATATATATATATATATATATATCGTTATTTCCAATGCGATATTTGTTAGTCGTAGAATTGGATATTGAATATAAGCCGGTGTATTTTCTATTCAGAGCCTTGTATTTAATATCAAATGTGATTTAGGTTTGTCGTGAATGGTGTCTTCATTAACACTGTTCTTGAACCCAGTTGAGAAAAGATTAAATCTTTTTTTTAGATTTAATGAAGTGTACCAATTAAATAATATTTAATTGGAATTGAATTGATATTGATTTTTGGGTTTATCGTGGACAGTGTTTTAAATAACACTCGTTCTTTAACCCGATAATTAATGGAATGATATTTTGGGTTTATCGTGAGCCGTGTTTTAAACGACACTGATTCTTTAACCCAGTTAAAGATTAAAACTAAGTGGAGTTTTAATGAATCTTTAATTAGATTGAAATAATCGAGAATGGAGTATCACCAATTTTACTCCAGGCGATAGTTAAATCTTTAATTAGATTTGAACGTGAAAGGGTAATTGAATTTACCGATAACACTGTGGTGTTAGATATGAAGTATTACCAGGTTTACTTCATGGGATAAATAGGTTGGGATTGGGAAATTAAAACAAATGATTACTTCGGTAAGTTTCGTTAATCCCGACTAGTTTGAATTGATATTCAAAAGTAGATTAAAGAATAAATTAAAGAATTTATCTTTGATAAAATTAATGGGAATCTTTCCCTATGAATGTGAAATATAGAAACTAACTGTCGGTTAGCCAAGCAGAATGGTTTTCTGGATATTGATCTGATGTTGGTTTCGGCCTTCGGGGTTAATATTTGGGGAATTGTTCTCTTGATTAATTTGCGGTTGGTGACTGATGAATTGGAATGAGGCGTATGTTGTGTTTGTGTAGCACTTTTATAAAATACACGCGAGTTATTCGGAAAGACCGGGTTTATCCCATTCTGAATAACTGATACGACGATAAGTCGAAGATGAAGACGATGGTCGAAGACCGGAAGTCTTCACGTCGTTTGGGTAATTACTGATGATCTTGATTGGGCTGTACACCCAAGAAGATGGAAACAGTTAGTGATCGTCCAGACGTACTTGGAGATCGATGGATATGCGGGGTACTAGGTGCCTCCGGTTTCGTTCAGCCCCAGAACGGACTTGTAAATGGACTGTGTGTCTGACATTGGATTTTAGTCCGTGTGATTGATCTCTATTAAATATATATCTGTTTGGCGGCGGAGAATTTATTCTCTTGCTTAACGCCCTTCTCTGAGACGTACGAGCTCAGGGGTTATATATTGATGTAATCAAACGCATGGAGTGAATTGCCTATGTGGTATGCCTAAGTGGCAATTGATCGAGGGTTCTGTTGAAAAGCAAAGTCTTGTGGTGATGATCAAAGCACGGCCTTTGTGGCGTAGCTTTGTGTAACGTTTACCTCGCGTGTTTCACACCCGGTATGAACCAAAAACGGGAGAGGACCTCAGGGAGGGCATGCGTTTCCTTCTAGCTAAAAAGTGGCGTCAGTGGTTTTACACGCCCTGACGAGTTTGACTTATGTGGTTGTTGCTGTTGCGAGGCGCCTCGGATTGATCGGTCGTTCTCGAACCGATGGAGTCATTTAGTTGGCTCACCTACGCCCCATAGGGCGGGGAAACGCATGTTCAGGGTTTAAGTTTAATCCACATCGGTGGACCGGCCCTGACGATCCAAGGGTCACTCGAGCTCTGATCCTGAGGGGCGGGCTAGAGCGTCTCGAATCGGTTGAGGACTATCTTTTGCCTCGGTTCATAGATGGAAATCCAATTTCCAAATACGTGACATTTGCGGTTTTATTTGTAAACCTATATATAGCGACATGATATATGGTACCCATGCCGCCTATGATTGATACTTATGATTTGAAGTTGTTTTATACACTATGCACTTATAATAGTATCAAATGATTTGTTTTAAACGTATCAAGCATTCTTTGGCTGTTATAAGGGAAAACCCTATCCCCCGTCTTGCGTTGCATTGTGTGATAGGACCTGGGTCTTATAACAGCTTCATTTTTCTTTATTTAGCATTGCGCTGTTTGTTTTATGCACTGGTATTCTTGGGAGGAAACCCGTTCCGTGTTATACGGCGTGGTCCCTTGATTTACCTAACTTTAAAGTAAAGATTAATAACTGTTTTAGTTCTCACACCAGTCACATGACTGACCTGGAGTTTATTGTTTTAACCTAAACTCTGGGTGCCCCTATTTTGACACGGGCAGCTAGTAGTTTTGGTTTTGCAGATTTATATTCACAGGATCCTGGTTTACAGCTGGAACGATATCCGGAAAGCTTTGTATCCGAATATCTCTTCTAGTTGTGTATTGTATTATTTTCCGCTGCTATGTATTTAAATGTAATTTAAATATCTGATATTTCTGTGTAATATTCATTTATACTCTGTATATTCTTGTAATCTGATGCATTGTTGTAATATACAATGAAATGTTCTTTTATATGCGTTCTGTTGTGGCTTGTTCTCGAACTATCCGACGCTTTCCTTTACGGGGAAGTTACGGGTTTTCACACCTGAATTCAATACAAAGATGAAGAGGAGTTCATTAGCATCTCAACTATACACGTATTAAGAATTATAAGATTTTATTTGAATTGATTTTCATTTTTTCTTGTGTTGCATTTTGGGTTCATTGTGAAAAAAGATGGCGGCTGAGAGAATGGTTACCTAGGGGATCATACTTTGTTGTGTGTTGAAAAGGGGTGTATGTTGCTTTTGTTTTGGCCTCAAATTTAGTTTAGTTATTTTCTTTTTATTATTTTATATTCATTTTCGCTTTCTAAAAATTTGTGCGATCACACACAATATTCAAAAATCACGAAACTGGACATGTAGCTAGAGTTCGACATTACGGTCCCAACGAAACTAGTTTCGTCGAATTCCGACTCTGTATGCTCACACAACGTATTTTAAAACGTCAAAATACTGACTGTTCTTCACTCTGAAAATCCGTACGACCACACAGTGACTCTAAAAATCACGAAAATGGAAATCTAACAACTATTTGACATTGCTGATCCAACAAAATTAGTTTCGTCGAATTCGGACTTCGTTTGCAAAAGTGGCTATTTTTAAAGCTCTGGATGACCCATTTAAATATATAAATATATTTAAATAAAATTAAATTAAATATAAATATAAATAAATTTATATAATTGTATATATTCACACTAGAATACCCTACTGCTCTACTGGGATTTATAACTCGATATCTCAATTCCCGATTAAATCGATATTCGATTTAAAATGAAATTCTTTTTTAAAATATAAATAATTCCTTTATAAATTATAAAGGAATTCCGCAACGACTTTTCTAAAATTTGATTTGGACATAACTCAAAATGTACACGACGAAATCCCGATTTTTCTCTTCCACTAGAAAGATATACTCCACCAGCTCCACACGTTTCTTGTTTCATAGAAATCCGGCTTAAAACGAATCCTGTACATTCAGTTGAAATTCAAATCGCCAAATTACGAACTGCAGCGCCATTTCGAGCTTGATTATAATTATATTATAATTTATACGTTCAATCTTTGTAAGAACCCGTAACTTCCCCATGAAGGAAAGCATGAATACTTTGAGAACAACACACAAAAGGAAGCAGACGGAAGAACATTTCATTGTTATTACAACAATTCCATCAGATACAAGAATATACAGAGTATAAATGAATAAATTACATTCGACAAATATCAGAGATTACAATAAATTACATAGCAGCGGAAAATAATACAAAATCACAACTAGAAGTGATACACGGATACAGAGCTTTCCGGGCATCGTTCCAGCTATAAATCAGGACCCTGTGAATATAAATCTGCAAAACCAAAACTACTAGCTGCCCGTGTGGAAAATAGGGGCACCCAGAGTTTAGGTTAAAACAATAAACTCCAGGTCAGTCATGTGACTGGTGTGAGAACTAAAACAGTTATTTAAAACTTTACTTTAAAGATAGTAATTCAAGGGACCACGCCGTATAACACGGAACGGGTTTCCTCCCAAGAATACTAGTGCATAGAACAAGCAGCGCAATGCTAAATAAAGAAAAATGAAGCTGTTATAAGACCCAGGTCCCATCACACAATGCAACGCAAGCCGGAGGATAGGGTTTTTACCTTATAACAGCCAAAGCATGCTTGATACGTTTAAAACACATTATTTGATACTATTATAGGTGTATAGTGTCAAAACAATTTGAATCATAAATATCAATCATAGGCGGCATGGGTACCATCTATCATGTCGCCATACTAGTTCTACAATTAAAACCGCAATATCACGTATTGGAAATTGGATTCCGTCATGAGCCGAGGCAAGGGGCAAGCTCCTCTCCGCGTTCGAGACACTCTAGCAAATGCCTCAGGACCCCACTATGATCCTTTGGAACCTCCAAGGCCGGTCCTCTCTTACTTTTGAGGATTGGCAATTCCTGAACACACGTTTCCCGGTCCTTACAGACCTATATCCGAGGCGCCTCATTCCAACAACCACAAAGGTGAAAAGTATATAAATGTCAGGGCTGGTAAGTCACTGACACCACCCTAGCTAGAAAGAAACGTCGTGCACTCCTTGGGTCCGTATCCCGTTTTTGACTCATACCGAGGTGTGAGGCTCGCGAATTCACGTTATACACAAAGCTACGCCACACAGGTCGTGCTTTGATCATCAACCACAAGACTTTGCTTTTCAACAGAAGCCCTGATCAATTGCCACTTACGCGTGTCACACTGGCAATTCACTCCATGCGACTGATGTCCATCGATATACAACCTCTGAGCTCGTATGTCTCAGAGAAGGGCGTTAAGCAAGAGAATAAATTCTCCACCGCCAAACAGATGTATATTTAATAGAGATCAATCAACACAGAATAAAATCCAATGTCAGACACACAATCCATTTACAAGTTCGTTCTGGGTCTGAACGAAACCGGAGGCACTTTCCTCGCATATCCATCCATCTCCAAGTACGTCTAGACGATCACCAACTGTTTCCCTCATCTTGGGTGTACAGCCCAATCGAGATCATCAGTAATCACCCAAACGATGTGAAGACTTCCGGTCTTCAACCACCGTCTTCATCTTCGACATCTCGTCGAATCGGTAATTCAGAATGGGTATAAACCCGGCCTTTCTGAATAACCCACGTATATGATAAACAAATGTTACACAAACCCAACAAACGCCTCATTCAAATTCAGAATTTTCTTTTATTCACAAAACCACATTCTTAGGGAAAGGTTCCCATTAATTTTATCCAAGATAAATTTTTCTAAATTTATTCTTTAATCCTCCTTTGGATATCATTTCAAACTAGTCGGGATTAGCGAACCACACCGAAGTAATTATTTATTTTATTTCCCAATCCCAACCTATATATCCCATGGAGCAAAACTGGTAATACTCCATATCTAACACCACGGTGTTATCGGTAAAATTAATTACAATTTCACGTTCAAATCTAATTAAAGATTTAACTATCGCTTTGGAGCAAAACTGGTGGTACACCATTCTCGATCACCTTTCAGATTTGATAATTTAAATTATCAATTCACATTTCAGTCTGATTAAAAATTCATTAAAACTCCACTTAGTTTTAATCTTTTCAAAAATCAATATCTTGTCTTTAACTGGGTTAAAGAACCAATGTCATCTAAAACACGATTCACGATAAACCCAAATCACATTTGATATTAAATACAAGGCTCTGAATAGACAATATACCGGCTTATATTCAATATCAAATTCTGAAACCAACAAATATCGTATTGGAAATAACGATATAAAATATATCTTTCAAATTCCCATAACAATATCTTTATAGTCACGAAATCCAACATCGAAATATCCCGAAGATAATTTCGATTCAGCTCCAGTCCAATTCACATATTGGGAATATTGATTATTTTTAAAATCACTTTCAAATTCAATTTATTTATCTTAAAAATAAATTGATTTTAATTCCCGTTCAAAACTAGTTCATTTCGATAAAAAAAACTATTTTTATCCTTTAAAATATGGAATTCTTCAGCCCAATTTTTCTCAAAACATTTCTTATGATTTTACACAAATTATAGGTATTTTTAATAATTTTATCAAGGCCCGTACAGTCGATTTCCATCAACGACCATCGAACTGCGCTTACAGCGACCTTTTTCAAATTTGATTTTGACATAATTCAAGATCCAACCGTTAGATTTAAAATTTCTAATATTCATTGGAAAGCTCTTTTCGATACGAACCCAACGGTTCCGGTTTTAGGAGAATCCGACGGTCGGATCTCCCGCAACGTCAATTCGAAGTCAATGGTCGAAATTCATGAACTGCCGCGGCGCGGCGCGTTCTATTCAGGCTATTATATATATATATATATATATATATATATATATATATTTCGTCGATTTCCTTTTAAAACGTATTTTATAAATCGTTTTAAATTCGTTTTCAAAACCATTTCAATGCTACATTCAATTTCAAATCGATTTGATTTCAATACAATTCGAATTCATTTCAATTTTATTTAATTCGAATTCAAATTCGTTTCAATTCAAATTCTAATTCGTTTTAATTTAATTCAATTTGAATTTACCTTCTATTTACTTTAATTCGAATTCATTTCAAATTGATTTCAATTCAATTTCAGTTCGTTTTAAATTCCATTCAAGACGATTTCAATTCGTTTTAATTCATTTCAATTTAATTCAATTTGAATTCATTTCTAATTGATTTGAATTTCATTTCAAAATATTAAATTTTGAAATCACTTTTCAATATTCATTATAAAACAAATAAGATCGATATAAATATCGTTCGCATCAAAATAACGCATCTCTAATCAACACGGCTTTATATTTCAATAATTCGTTATTCTATTCAACAAATGAATATTTATTCTATTCAACACATGAATCTATATTTCTTTCAACACACGACTAATCTCAACACATGAGTACTGTCAACACATCACTATTTTTGTTATGTAAAATATTTTATAAAACTATGGTATCTGTCGTTTGATTTTTAATTAGACTCCACCGTGAAGTAGATTCTAATTGTAAATATGATAAAGATGTAATTTTTATTATTTAAAATATTTTACTCAACACATGAATATTTTCAACACATGAACATCGTCAACACATGACTATTTTTATATTCAACACATGAATCTTCTTTTATAATATTCATTATTTTCCCGATTGGAATGAGGCCCAATCAATCACCATATAATGTTAATTATATGGTTTCCATACAACACATGTATATAATAACATTGAAAAATAATCAACCATCAACCAAAGTGCACTACACTGTATAAGCATCAAATATAGATATCTTGCGCTTATAACAGCCTGTCAATCAATCGATCGACATATTTAAACGATCAGGATGAGTGAACTTCAAATTTCATCCCAACACCCGTGTGGGGTTTCAAACAATCAAACACAAATTTTAGTTGTGCAGTTGGGCGATGTGTAAAATTTATCGACCCAATCAATATCAGTCAAATCAGTGTATATAAACAAATCGGCCGATTTGTTTATAAATATTTATTTATTCACTTTCACGTTAAAAATTATATTTTTAACGATAATATATTTTATTCAAAATATGAATATTCTATTTGGTTCATTTATACAATAAAAATGATATTTTTATTTTACTAACATATTTTAGAAAATTTCGGCGGCATAACGGCACGATACTAGAAACGGGACGAGGCCTAGCCTTATCCCCGGTCTAGTGAAGGCCCACGCCATTCACACATCAATCAAATCCATTCCATTTCACCAAACAATTCAATTCAAACCAATTAGACTAACCAACTACACAACCAAACAATTTAACAAACAAGCCATCCATGGTCTGTGGATGACGGGTGTCGGGTGCTGCTAAGCACCGTCTGCATCCTAGTATATATATAACTAGAAAAAGAAATTTAGAGTGAGAAGTTATCACCGAAAGCTATCCCAACTCCACGACACTTCTTTTATAGAAATCTTCATCGTTATCGCATCTTTATCACCTTCGTTGCCCGTATTCTCTATATATGTAAAAATCGAATTTTTATTTTGCTCACTTTCAATTTAAAAATCATATTTTTTATAATCACTTCATATATTTAAAAATCGAATTTTTACTATGGTATTCAATATATAAAAATCGGATTTTTACTATGCTATTCAATATATAAAAATCAAATTTTTACTAAGCTATTCAATATATAAAAATCGAATTTTTACTATGCTATATGGATAAAATTTCTATTTTTACATCGTTATTCTCTATATAAAGACCTCGCCCTTTCAACTATAAAGATTTCTCCTTTTCAAATAAAAAGATTTCACCTTTTAAAATAAAAAGATTTCACCTTTTCAAATAGAAAGATTTCTAATATTTCTATCATGTAAAAATTATATTTTTAATTTTCTACATAAACAAAAATCATATTTTTACATCTTCTAGATAATAAAGATTATATTTTTAATAATTTAAAAATATAAAAATCATATTTTTACATCTTTAAAAATATAAAAATCATATTTTTAATATCCTACTTACATAAAAATTATAATTTTCATTCATTAAAAATCCGCCCTTTTAAGGTTAAAAATATCGCCTTTTTACATATAAAGACCTCTTTTTCTTGCTAGAAATCCATCCTTCCATTTCTGAAAATCCATACTTTTATTTCTTTAAAAATCTATACCTTTATTTATTCACTAATTTAAATAATTACATTAAATAAAATCGAATAAAAACTCACCTATTTACCACTGTCGGGCGTCTAACCGGAGCTAGGGGAGGCGCCGGCCGTCAGGTGGTGGTCGGAGGAGGAGGAAGGGGCGGAGGGAATCGGTTGCGCGCAGGAGGGGGGGGGGTCTTCGGGCGTCGCAGTCGAGGAAGAGAAGGGGAGGAGGAAGAAGAGGAGGGGGGTGCGCCAGCCTCCGGCGCGGCGGTGGCCTCCTGGAGGCGCCGCGTCGGCTAGGGCGCGATGCCCTTTTTTTTTTTCCTATTTTGCAAATGATTTCAACGGGGGGGGGGGGGGGGGGCTGGTTAAGGAGGAAGGGAGAATTTTTTAATTATTTTATTTTGCAAAAAGTTGACTTTCACATACGACCTCGCAACGAGACCCACCGCCTGTCGTCCATAGCGTTTTACCCCCATTTCGAACACAATGAGATATGTATCGTAGGCTGATTCGGCTGTTACAATCAGTTTCCTTTAAATTTACATTTAAATCACTATATTGGATTTTAAACGTACATTTCAAATTACCGGGGTCACATACTAACTCTAAAAATTCTCGAAAAATATTTTCTAGCTTCGTATTGACGATACGGTCCTAACAAAACTAGTTTCGTCGAATTCTGAGACCATTTGAAAAATGGCCAATTTCCAGTCGATTAAAATCAACTAAAACTGGTCAAATGCGTTTTCCTTTGCCATGCTCACATATTGATTCGAAAAATTATGAAATTTGGAATCTAGCAATAATTTGACATCACGGACCCAACAAAAGTGGTTTCGTCGAAATCCGAGGTCGTTTGCAAAGTTCCCATTTTTAAGGGCCTGAATTCCATAGCGACTATTCAGAATTTTCAATTGGACATATCTTTTGATTCCCGCTATGAAATTTCAATCTTTCGGATTCGTTGGAAAGATATTATCAATTAGATCCTAATGTTTTTGGTTACACTAAAATCTGGTTTGTTTTGCACCCGGTACATTCAATTGAAGTTTGAAATCGAATTATCGAACTACCGCACCATTTTCAATTCTTTTTATAATTATATATAAATATTTATATTCTAACGACGACGTATATAATATATACGTTCTAAATATATTCAAAATAAATTTCTCGTCGATATTATTTAAAATAATTCGTTTTAAATATTCAAAATTCGCTAAAATTGCCAAAATAAAAATTTTAAACTGGCCCAGATTTTCCGGATTATTACAATCTTCGTTTATATAATATATTCATTATTCTAATTCAATTCCAAGCTGAATTAAATATCACAGATGATCCAGTTCACACCATATCGCCATTTAAGCCAATTCTGATTATTTCAGAATTAAATATATTATTTAATTTATTATTTTAATTAAATATTCACCATTATTTAATTAAACCACCAATTAATTCACTATATCACTATTTATATAATTAAATAAATAAATTATAATACCTCTGCCAATGCAGGTCATTACAAGGATCCTATGAAAAGAAATATCTTCAAACCAAAACTACAAGCTGCCCATGTAGAAAATATGGGCACCCAGAGTTCAGGTGAAAACAATAAACTCCGAGTCAGTTATGGGACTGGTGTGAGAACTAAAAATAGTTATTAACTTTATTTTGAAGTTGGGTAAATCAAGGGATCATGCCGTATGACATGGAACGGGTTTTCTCCCAAGAATACCATAAAAGAAACAACGCAATGCTAAAAGGAAAAAGGAGGCCATTATAAGACTCAGGTCTCATCACATAATGCAAACACAAACCAAAGGATAGAGGTTTTCCTTATAAAGGCCAAACATGCTTGATACGGGAAATTTATCTTTTATTATCACTATAAGTGAAGAAATCAACTTTAAATATAAATGTATCAATCATAAACGGCATAGTACCTCGTCCTACTATGTCGCCATATAGGTTTACAACTAAAATCGAAAGTTGCGTATTGGAAATTGGATTCCATCTATGAACCAAGGCGAGGGATCTTCCTTATCGGATTCAAGACAATCTAGTACATGTCTCAGGATTCACCCGCAAGTACAACTGGAGCGATAGGGCTGGTCCACACCTAACGTTTATGGATTAGCAATTCCTGAACAATATGTTTCCCTGCCCTATGGGCCATAAAATCTAGTCAGTATGTCAACCATCAAGGGTCTTTTAGTCAGCCATATCCGAGGTACCTCGCTATCCAACAACCACATAAGTAAAATGTCTGGGCTCCATACCATGGCACCACTCCTAGCTAAAAAGAAACGCATGTCCTCCCTGCGGTCCTCTCCCGTTTCTGGTTCACACCGAGGTGTGAGGTTCGTGAATTAACGTTATACACGAAGCTGATCATCAACCACAAATACCTGCTTTTCAACAAAAGCCTCGATCCATGCATCTCAGCATGCTACATTGTCATTCCATACCATACCATTGATTTCTACCAATATATAACCACTAAGCTCGTATATCTCAGAGAAGGGTGTTAAGCAAGAGAATAAATTTTCCGCCACCAAACTGATATATATTTTGCAGAGATTAACGAATCCTGCATGGAATACAATGTCATACATACAGTCCATTTGCAAGTACGTTCTGGGCCTGAACGAAATCGATGGCACGTTATTTCTCGTCTCATATGTCCAATATAGGAGAGAGGCCCTCGCATATCCGGTCGATCTCCAAGTACGTCGGAACGATCACTACTTATTACCTCGCCTTGGGTGTACATCCCAATTAAGACATCAGCAATCATCCATACGATGTGAAGATCCCCGGTATTCAACCACGGCCTTCTTCGACTTTTAGTCGTCGTAACAGTTATTCAGAATTGGTTAAACTCGGTCTTTCCGAATAACTGGCATATCTTATAATCAAGTGCTAAAAAACACATCGTACACCTTATTCCAATCCAGAATATTTTTTTCATAATTTAAACCAAATTAAGGTTTATCAAACTAGTCAGGATTATTGAGCCTTACCGAACTAATCATTAATTTTATTAGCCCAATCCCAACTTATTAACCTTATGGAGCAAAACTGGTAGTACTCCATATCTAACACCCATTGTGTTATCGATAAAATTAATTACCTTTTCATGTTTCAAATCTAATTAAAGATTTAACTATCACATGGAGTAAAACTGGTGGTACTCCATTCTCGATAATTTCTTTTATTCGGTAAATTTAATTACATTATTCACATTTCAATCTAATAAATGATTCATTAAAACTCCACTTACTTTTAATCTCAAAAATCATTACTTAATGATTATTCGACTTTAAGAAATTAATCTTGTCTTTAACTGGGTTAAAGAACCAATGTTATTAAAAACACAGTTCACAATAAACCCAAATCAACTTCCATTAAACATGGAATCTTCACGAAAACAGATCAATATATAATTGATATAAATTTCCGTATCAGACTAATAATATAAATTGAATAATGGCAAAGCCTTTTAAATTCCATATATAGTAACAGTCTTCCTTCACAGAAGCTCATCTCGATTATCACCAAATCGAATTCCGTTCAATTCCAATTTAATATATTAAATTGGAAAGCTTTACTTTGGAAAAATTTCATTAATCTTAATTAAAAGATTTTAAATTCCTAATCATAACTTCACTGTTAATTGGGTTAAAGAACGAGTGTTATATAAAACATTGTTTACGATAAACACAAAATCAACTTCCATTTCAATTCCAATTAAATCAATTAATTGGTAAACTTCTCTAAATCTTGATTAAAAGATTTATTCTATCCTCAAACTGGTTTAAGTACAGTGTTATTGAAGATACCATTCACGACAAACCCAAAATCTATTTTGATATTAAATACAAGGCTCTGAATAGAAATCATACCGGCTTATATTCAATATCAAATTCTGAAACCAACGGATATCGTTTTTGGGAATAACGATATCTATATCTTCCAAATTCCTCAACAATATCCATATAATCACGGAATCCAATATCAAAATATTCCAAAGATTATTTCCATTCAAACCCAATCCAATTTTTATATTGGAAAATTCTGGTTAGATTAAAACTATTCACAATTCCTTTCAGTTCTTTATTCTAGTTGTTAACTAATTCATTCAGATAAATATCTTTCCAAAATTTGGAATATTTAATCCAAAATCTTTTTAAATCATTTAATATGATTTAATACAATTTATTCACATTTTTAATAATTTTAATATGGCCACTTCAGTCGATTTCCATATTCGGTCGTCGAACTGCATTTACAGCGACATTTTCCAAAGATGATTTGGACATATTTTAAAATCCAACCATTAGATTTAAAATCTCTTATTATCATTCGAAATCTCTTTTCAATACAAACCCAACATTTCCAGTTTTAGGAGAATCCGATGGTAGAATCTCCCGTAACGTCAATATGAAGTTAATGGTTGAAATTCGTGAAAAATCGTTGAGCGGCATGTTTTTTCAAGCCATATAAATATATTGTAATAACCCGGAAATGCGAGCCAGTTTAAAATTTTTATTTTGGCAATTTTAGTGAATTTTGAATATTTAAAATGAATTATTTTAAATAATATCGACGAGAAATTTATTTTGAATATAAATCGAACGTATATATTTATATACGTCATCGTTAGAATATAAATATTTATTTATAATTATAAAACAAATTTAAAATGGCGCGGTAGTTCAATAATTCGATTTCAAATTTCAATTGAACATACCGGTGTAAATTAAACCGGATTTTAGTGAAACCAAAAATAATAGAATCTAATTGATAATATCTTTCCAACGAATCCGAAAAATCAAAATTTCCTAGCGGGAATCAAAAGATATGTCCAGTTGAAAATTCTGAATAGTCACTATGGAATTCAGGCCCTTAAAAATGGAAATTTTGCATACGACCTCGGATTTCGACGAAACCACTTTTGTTGGATCCGTGACGTCAAATTATTGCTAGATTCGAAATTTCATAATTTTTCGAATCAATATGTGAGCGTGGCAAAGGAAAACGCATTTGACCAGTTTTAGTTGATTTTAATCGACTGGAAAATGGCCATTTTTCAAACGGTCTCAGAATTTGACGAAATTAGTTTTACTAGGACCGTATCGTCAATACGAAGCTAGAAAATATTTTTCAGGAATTTTTCGAGTTAGTATGTGGCCCCGGTAAATTGAAATGCGCGTTCAAATTCAATATATAGAGTTATATGTTGATTTTGACGAAAACTGGTCGAAACGATTGAATCAGCCCATGGTACACATCCCATTGGGTTCGGAATGGGGGTAATTAGCTATGGACGACAGGCGGTGGGTTTGATTTCGCCTTCGAAATAAAAAGTTACTTTTTAAAGAGAAATTAAAATAAATTAATATTTTTTTTTACAAAACCCCCAATTCCTTTCTCTTTCCCGATTTCACTTTTCAGAAGAAAAAAAAGGAGAAAAGGAGGCGGAGGAGTCGTCGCTCCTCCGATGGTGGCGCCGCCGCCTCTGGCTAGGCCCCTCCCAGGCCGCCGCAACCCCCCCGCCTCACTCCACCTCATCCTCCTCCTTCCCCAAATCGCAGAAGAACCGCGACCCCCTCCACCAGAAAAGCCACCACACCGCATCCTCTCTCCCCTACTTCGCGCGACAGCCCCCCCCATCGCCTGGCCGTGCTCTTCCCCGACCACCAAAGGCCCGACGCCCTTCCACTTCTTCCACCTTCAGCGTGAAACAGCCCCTCCACTCCCGATTCAAACTGTAAGCCTTTTTACTTTGTTAATCCTCATTTATTTAATGTTTTTAGATCTTAAAACACTGATTTTTATTAGTATAAAAACTGATTTTTATTTATTTAGAAGTTTAGAATTTTATATATAGGAAAGATTAGATCTTTGATTTAGAAAAGATGAGATTTTTAATTATATAAAGACGAGTTTTTTATTCATATAAAAATATGATTTGTAAATATGTATGACGATAAAAATATAATTTTTATACTATAAAAAGAATAAAAATGTAATTTTTATAAAGTAGAATTATAAAAATACGATTTTTATATTGTATGAATTGAAAAGGCAAAATCTCTATTTTTGAAAAGGCGAAATCTCTATTTTTGAAAAGGCAAAATCTCTATTTTTGAAAAGGTGAAATCTTTATACTTGAAAAGGTGAAATCTTTATATTTGAAAAGGCGAAATCTTTATATTTGAAAAGGCGAAATCTTTATATAGAGAATAGCGTGATAAAAATATAATCTTTATTACACGAATAACGATGTAAAAATAGAATTTTTATCTATATAGTAACGATGTAAAAATATAATTTTTATCTATATAGTAGAAATGTAAAAATATAATTTTTATCTATATAGTAGCAATGTAAAAATATAATTTTTATCTATATAGTAGGAATGTAAAAATATAATTTTTATCTATATAGTAGCAAAGTAAAAATATGATTTTTATATATTGAATAGCGAAGTAAAAATATGATTTTTATATACATAGCAACAATATAAAAACGTGATTTTTATATATGTAGTAGCTACGAGCAACGAAAGTGTTAGACGGCGAAGATTTCTACATTTGAAGTGTAGTGGAGTTGGGATAGCTTTGGTGAGAACTTCTCACCCTTTAAATTTTCTTTTTCTAGTTATATTATAATATATACTAGGATGTAGACGGTGTTTAGTAGCACCCGACACCCGTCGTCCACAGACCATGGACGGCTTGTATGCTTGTTTGATGTATTGTAAAATTTGTTTGCGATGTTGATGTGAAATCGATAATATAGATTAATGTGTTGAAATAAATTAATTATCGTTAAAAATATAATTTTTAATGTGATTGTGAATAAATAAATATTCATTTACAAACCGGACGGTTTGTTTATGTACACCTATTTGAAGGACATTGATTGGGACGATAAATTTTACACATCGCCCAACTGCACAAATAAAATCTATGTTTGATTGTTTGAAACCCCACACGGGTATTGGGATAAAATACAGCATACACTGATCCCAATAATTAGTTGTATGTCGATCGATTGATTGACAGGCTGTTATAAGCATTAGATATCTATATTTGATGCTTATACAGTGTAGTGCACTTTGGATGATGGTTGATTATTTATCGTTGCTATTATATACATGTGTTGTATGGAATCCATATAATTAACTTTATATGGTAATTGATTGGGCCTCATTCCAATTGGGAAATTAAAGTATATTATAAAATAAAGGTTCATGTGTTGACAGTACTCATCCGTTGAGATTAGTCATGTGTTGAACGAAATATTTTAACAATAAAATTTACATCTTTATATTATAAAATAAAGGTTCATGTGTTGACAGTACTCATCCGTTGAGATTAGTCATGTGTTGAACGAAATATTTTAACAATAAAATTTACATCTTTATATTATAAAATAAAGGTTCATGTGTTGACAGTACTCATCCGTTGAGATTAGTCATGTGTTGAACAAAATATTTTAACAATAAAATTTACATCTTTATCATATATGAAATTAGAAACTAATTGGAAAATATATAAGATGAGTGGTCTCCTGGATATTGATCTGATGTTGGTTTCGGCCTTCGGGGTTAATATTTAGGGGATCGTTCTCTTACTAATTTACGGTTGGAGTCTGATTTAAATCAAACGATAGATACCATAATTTTAATAAAATATATTGAATAAAAAAAATAGTCACACGTGGACAGTACTCATTCGTTGAGATTAGTCATGTGTTGATGAAAATATAGATTCATGTATTGAATAGAATAAATATTCATTTGTTAAATAGAATAACGGAATTATTGAAATATATAAAGCCGTGTCGATTAGAGATGCGCTATTTTGATGCAAACGATATTTATATCGATTATATTCGTTTTTAAAACGAATTCGAATTGAATTAAATAGAAAACGAAATTGAATTGAATTGAATTGAATAGAAAATGAATTTGAATTGAATTCGAATTGAATTGAATAGAAAACGAATTTGAATTGAATAGAAATTGAATTCGAATTGAATTGAATAGAAAACGAATTTGAATTGAATAGAAATGGAATTCGAATTGAATTGAATAGAAAACGAATTTGAATTGAATAGAAATTGAATTCGAATTGAATTGAATAGAAAACGAATTTGAATTCGAATTGAAATGAATAGAAAACGAATTTGAATTGAATAGAAATTGAATTCGAATTGAATTGAGTAGAAAACGAATTTGAATTGAATAGAAATTGAATTCGAATTGAATTGAATAGAAAACGAATTTGAATTGAATAGAAATTGAATTCGAATTGAATTGAATAGAAAACGAATTTGAATTGAATAGAAAACGAATTCAAATTGAATTGAATAGAAAACGAATTCGAATTGAATTGAATAGAAAACGAATTCGAATTGAATTGAATAGAAAACGAATTCGAATTGAATTGAATAGAAAACGAATTCGAATTGAATTGAATAGAAAACGAATTCGAATTTGAATTGAATAGAATAGGAATTCAAATTGAATTGAATAGAAAATGAATTCAAATTGAATTGAATAAAAAAAAATTCGAATTGAATTGAATATACCAATTTCGAATTGAATTGAATATAAACCAAATTCGAATTGAATTGAATATAGAATGAATCGAGATTTGAATTGAATTGGAAAGGGAAGTTGAAATGTTTTTTGAAACGAATTTAAAACTATTTATAAAATTCATTTTAAATAGAAATCGACGAAATATATATCATATATATATATATATATATATATATATATATATATATATATATAATATAATGGTCTGAATAGAACGCGCCGCGCCGCGGCAGTTCGTAAATTTCGACCATTGAGTTAAAACGGACATTATGGGATATCCGACCGTCGGATTCTCCTAAAACCGGAACCTTTGGGTTCATATCGAAAAGAGATTTCTAATGAATATTATAAATTTGAAATCTAACGGTTGGATTTGGAGATACATCCAAATCAAATTTGGAAAAGGTCGCTATAAGTGCAGTTCGATGGCCGTTGTTGGAAATCGACTGTACGGGCCTTGATAAAATTATTAAAAATAATAATAATTTGTGTAAAATCATAAGAAATGATTTGGGGAAAATTGGGATGAAAAACTCCATATTTGAAAGGATAAAAATAGATTTTTATCGAGCTGAACTAGTTTAGAACTAAAGTAACAACCCATTTATTTTAAATAAAAAAATTGGATTTGAAATGGGTTGTAAATAGAATGTGATTTGGGTTTGTCGTGAACTGTGTTTCAAATGACATTAGTTCTTTAACCCAGTAAAAGGAGTTTTAATGAATCTGCAATTAGATTGAAATGTGAATTGATAATTTAAATTATCAAATTTAGAAAGTGAGCGAGAATGGGGTATCACCAGTTTTGCTCCAAAACGATAGTCAAATCTTTAATTAGATTTGAACGGGAAATGGTAATTAATTTTACCGATAACACCGTGGTGTTAGATATGGAGTATGACCAGTTTTTCTTCATGGGATGAATAGGTTGGGATTAGGAAATAAAATAAATAATTACTCCGGTGTGGTTCGCTAATCTCAACTAGTTTGGAAAACCATAATTTGGTTTGAAATGATATCCAAAGGAAGATTAAAGGGTAAATTTTAAAGAATTTATCTTGGGTAAAATTAATGGGAACCTTTCCCTAAGAATTGAAATTTAGAAACTAGCTGTAGGTTAGTTAAGAAGAATGGTTTCCTGGGTATTGATCTGATGTTGGTTTCGGCCTTCGGGGTTAATATTTGGGAAATTGTTCTCTTGCTGATTTACGGTTAGTGACCAATGAATTGGAATGAGGCGTATGTTGTGTTTATGTAACATTTGTTTTTAATATACGTGGGTTGTTCGGAAAGGCCGGGTTTATACCCATTCTGAATAACCGATTCGACGATAAGTCGAAGATGAAGACGGTGGTTGAAGACCGGAAGTCTTCACATCGTTTGGGTGATTACTGATGATATTCATTGGGATGTACACCCAAGATGAGGGAATCAGTTGGTGGTCGTCCAGACGTATTAGGAGATCGATGGATATGCGAGGAAAGTGCCTCCGATTTCGTTCAGACCCAGAGCGAACTTGTAAATGGATTGTGTGTCTGACATTGGATTTTATTCTGTGTTGATTGATTTCTGTTAAATATATATCTGTTTGGCGGCGGAGAATTTATTCTCTTGCTTAACGCCCTTCTCTGAGACGTACGAGCTTAGAGGTTATATATCGATAGATATCAATCGCATGGCATGAATTGCCTGTGCGGCACGCAGAGTTGCATGGATCAAGGCTTCTGTTGAAAAGCAAAGTCTTTTGGTTGACGATCAAAGCACAGCCTACATGTCAGCTTTGTGTATAACGTGAATTCGCGAGCCTCACACCTCGGTATGAGTTAAAAACGGGATAAGGACTACAGGGAGAGCACGACGTTTCTTTCTAGATTTGGTGGTGTCAGTGACTTACCAGCCTTGACATTTATATACTTTTCACCTATGTGGTTGTTGGATGAGCGCCTCGATTTTAGGTCTGTAAGGACCGGGAAACGTGTGTTCAAGAATAACTAATCCTCAAATGTAAGAGAGGTCCGACCCTGAAGCATCCAGGGGTTACCCAGAGTGTGTAGTCCTGAGGCATTTGCTAGAGTGTCTTGAAGCGGAGAGGAGCTTTCCCCTTGCCTCGACTCATGACGGAAATCCAATTTCCAATACGGGATATTGCGGTTTTATTTGTAGAACTAGTATGGCGACATGATATATGGTACCCATGCCGTCTATGATTTATATTTATGATTGAAATTGTTTGGACACTATACACTTATTATAGTATCAAATGATTTGTTTTAAACTTACCAAACATGTTTGGCTACTATAAGGGAAAACTCTATCCTCCGGCTTGCGTTGCATTGTGTGATGGGACCGGGGTCTTATAATAGCTTCATTTTTCGAAAAAGCATTGCGCTGTTTTGTTAGATGCACTAGTATTCTTGGGAGGAAACCCGTTCCATGTTATACGGCGTGGTCCCTTGAGTTACTCTCTTTTAAAGTAAAGTTCTAAATACCTGTTTTAGTTCTCACACTAGTCACATGACTGACCTGGAGTTTATTGTTTTAACCTAAACTCTGGGTGCCATTATTTCCGACACGGGCAGCTAGTAGTTTTGGTTTTGCAGATTTATATTCACAGGATCCTGATTTACAGCTGGAACGATGCTCGGAAAGCTCTGTATCCGTGTATTACTTTCAGTTGTGTTTTGTATTATTTTTCCACTGCAGTACTGTATTTAAATCTCTGAAATTCTTTGTTGTATAATATCTATTCATACTCTGTATATTCTTGTATTCTGATGGAATTGTTGTAATAAACAGTGAAATGTTCTTCCGTCAGCGTTCATTTGTGTGTTGTTCTCAAAATATCCGCTCTTTCCTTCACGAGGAAGTTACAGGTTCTTACATTGGTATCAGAGCTTTGGTTTACAGAGCTCGAGAACAAGACACATTAGAATCATACGAAAGAATTCATCAGATATTGGATTAGTAATATCCAATTAGAATGACTCGTTAGAGATAGGATCAGTAGTTTCCTAGAACGGGTGTGAAGAGTATATTTTTCAAATGAAAACAATTTTGTTTTGAAATTTAAATCGCTTTATACGTATTTGAATATTTATTTACTTTGAATTTGGACAATCCGATATATAAAGATTTTGCATATACGCGTCATGAACGTATATTCGAAGTTTTAATATACCGGATAGATATAGAACCGCACTCTAGTAGCCGGAGATGTTCTGATGGTGGTTCGAAACATCATCAGCATTTATTTTCGAGTGGCGAAGGTGTGATATATATATATATTTCCATTAGACTGGTGTGAGAACCAAAACTTATATAGATAGATTTATTGCTGTAAATTGGCATCAAAAACATGATTTTTTGTATATATATCAAATTTATGAATTTGAAATGTTAATTCACTAATTGATTGATGTTTGTGTTGTTTGTTTATTTGTTTGATAATTTTTAACCATTTAACCTAATAGAATCGAATATTGAATTGTATTGAAATTAGTCGCATTTGCTTGCATATACATGTACTTACATTGAACAGGTCATAGCAAGGAGGCTAGAGCAGAGAATAAAATTTGTTTGCCCGACAAATAGGTACATGTTCACTAAATAATTTACTGTTTTGTTTGGGTGATGATGATTTTATGAGCCTATTGGCTAGCCGCTTGGCTTTTTCTTTTTCTTTTTGAGACCAGAAGGCATGTATGGCAATTTCGGGATTTTCCCGTGGCTCCCGGTGCAGGGGAAGTTATGGCGAAATTATTTGAAATTTTAGGGTGTTAGCCAAATTTTTGAAAATTGAAATTTCTCAGAAACTAAAAAGTTGGAGAATGGAAGCCAGATCGAACGTAGAGCTGATTAATCAAAACACTTTCGGCTTTGTTCCTTTTCGGGGACAAAAAGTTTTAAGTGGGGGAGATTGTAATAACCCGGAAATGCGAGCCAGTTTAAAATTTTTATTTTGGCAATTTTAGCGAATTTTGAATATTAAAAATGAATTATTTTAAATAATATCAACGGGAAATTTATTTTGAATATAAATCGAACGTATATATTTAAATACGTCGTCGTTAGAATATAAATATTTATTTATAATTATAAAACGAATTTAAAATGGCGCGGTAGTTCGATAATTCGATTTCAAATTTCAATTGAGCATACCGGGTGTTAAATAAATCAGATTTTAGTGAAACCAAAAATAATAGAATCTAATTGATAATATCTTTCCAACGAATCTGAAAAATCAAAATTTCATAGCGGGAATCAAAAGATATGTCCAGTTGAAAATTCTGAATAGTCGCTATGGAATTCAGGCCCTTAAAAATGGAAATTTTGCACACGACCTCGGATTTCGACGAAACCACTTTTGTTGGTTCCGTGACGTCAAATTATTTCTAGATTCCAAATTTCATAATTTTTCGAATCAATATGTGAGCGTGGCAAAGGAAAACGCATTTGACCAGTTTCAGTTGATTTTAATCGACTGGAAAATGGCTATTTTTCAAACGGTCACAGAATTTGACGAAATTAGTTTTATTAGGACCGTATCGTCAATACGAAGCTAGAAAATATTTTTTAGGAATTTTTCGAGTTAGTATGTGGCCCCGGTAAATTGAAATGCGCGTTCAAATTCAATATATAGAGTTATATGTTGATTTTGATGAAAACTGATCGAATCAGCCCACGGTACACATCCCATTGGGTTTGGAATGGGGGTAATTAGCTATGGTCGACAGGCGGTGGGTTTGATTTCGCCTTTGAAATAAAAAGTTACTTTTTAAAGAGAAATTAAAATAAATTAATATATATTTTTTTTTACAAAAACCCCTTCCTTTCTCTTTCCCGATTTCACTTTTCAGAAGAAAAAAAAGGAGAAAAGGAGGTGGAGCCGTCGCTCCTCCGATGTTGGCGCCGCCGCCTCTGGCTAGGCCCCCCCCCCCCCCCCGGCCGCCGCAACCCCCCCTGCCTCACTCCACCTCGTCCTCCTCCTTCCCCAAATCGCAGAAGACCCGTGACCCCCTCCACCTGAAAAGCCACTACACTCCATCCTCTCTCCCCTACTTCGCGCGACAGCCCCCCCCCCCCCCCCCCCATCGCCTGGCCGTGCTCTTCCCCGACCACCAAAGGCCCGACGCCCTTCCACTTCTTCCACCTTCAGCGTGAAACAGCCCCTCCACTCCCGATTCAAACTGTAAGCCTTTTTTACTTTGTTAATCCTCATTTATTTAATGTTTTTAGATCTTAAAACACTGATTTTTATTAGTATAAAAACTGAATTTTAATTATTTAGAAGTTTAGATTTTTATATATAGGAAAGATTAGATCTTTGATTTAGAAAAGATGAGATTTTTAATTATATAAAGACGAGTTTTTTATTCATATAAAAATATGATTTTTAAATATGTATGATGATAAAAATATAATTTTTATACTATAAAAAGAATAATAATGTAATTTTTATAAAGTAGAATTATAAAAATACGATTTTTATATTGTATGGATTGAAAAGGCGAAATCTCTATTTTTGAAAAGGCGAAATCTCTATTTTTGAAAAGGTGAAATCTTTATATTTGAAAAGGTGAAATCTTTATATTTGAAAAGGCGAAATCTTTATATTTGAAAAGGCGAAATCTTTATATAGAGAATAGCATGATAAAAATATAATCTTTATTATATGAATAACGATGTAAAAATAGAATTTGTATCTATATAGTAACGATGTAAAAATAAAATTTTTATCTATATAGTAACGATGTAAAAATATAATTTTTATCTATATAGTAGCAATGTAAAAATATAATGTTTATCTATATAGTAGCAATGTAAAAATATAATTTTTATCTATATAGTAGCAATGTAAAAATATAATTTTTATCTATATAGTAGCAAAGTAAAAATATGATTTTTATATATTGAATAGCGAAGTAAAAATATGATTTTTATATACATAGAAACAATATAAAAATGTGATTTTTATATATGTAGTGGCTACAAGCAACGAAAGTGTTAGACGGCGGAGATTTCTACATTTGAAGTGTCGTGGAGTTGGGATAGCTTTGGTGAGAACTTCTCACCCTTTAAATTTTCTTTTTCTAGTTATATTATAATATATACTAAGATGCAGACGGTGTTTAGTAGCACCCGACACCCGTCATCCACAGACCATGGACGACTTGTATGCTTGTTTGATGTATTGTAAAATTTGTTTGCGATGTTGATGTGAAATCGATAATATAAATTAATGTGTTGAAATAAATTAATTATCGTTAAAAATATAATTTTTAACGTGAATGTGAATAAATAAATATTCATTTACAAACCAGACGGTTTGTTTATATACACCTATTTGAAGGACATTGATTGGGACGATAAATTTTACACATCGCCCAACTGCACAAATAAAATCTATGTTTGATTGTTTGAAACCCCACACGGGTATTGGGATAAAATACGGCATACACTGATCCCAATAATTAGTTGTATGTCAATCGATTGATTGAAAGGCTATTATAAGCATTAGATATCTATATTTGATGCTTATACAGTGTAGTGCACTTTGGATGATGGTTGATTATTTATCGTTGTTATTATATACATGTGTTGTATGGAATCCATATAATTAACTTTATATGGTAATTGATTGGGCCTCATTCCAATTGGAAAATTAAAGTATATTATAAAATAAAGGTTCATGTGTTGATAGTACTCATCCGTTGAGATTAGTCATGTGTTGAACGAAATATTTTAACAATAAAATTTACATCTTTATATTATAAAATAAAGGTTCATGTGTTGACAGTACTCATCCGTTGAAATTAGTCATGTGTTGAACGAAATATTTTAACAATAAATTTTACATCTTTATATTATAAAATAAAGGTTCATGTGTTGACAGTATGTAACACCCCACACCCGCTAAGGTCACTCACTAAGGGAATGCCTTAACTTCGGTGGAGTATTTTAAGTGAATATAGAACAGAAAAATTACAACAAGACAGATATAAGTAATACTTGAAATTTAAAACATCATTTCATTGCAGCAGAAGGTAAACATGTTTGGTTACATACCAAAAACCAACAAGAGTCAAGTACAAAATATCTGTCTCGATAAAAACATAAGTACATATCCCACTACATACTAATAGCCATAATAGAAAAGATAAGCTGAGCTTTACATCAATGGTCCAAGCTCCAAAAGATAGATAAAGCAATCTGATCAAAGCCCACTAGTGCTAGGCCCAACCTGAGGACCTGAGGGGGGGAAAGATAAAAACAACGGGGTCAGACATAAGTCTGAGCGAGTCCTATAACTTTAACAATACAATCATTAAACTAATTAGGGTATGATATAAACTTGGTACGGTAACGACTGGGGATAAATGACTACACTAAGCAGCCAACTAGACATAGGAAGAACCAAGATAACGGTAAAGACGCATCTACCCACCCAAGGATAATTACTAAACTGCACTACACCAGTCATTCCTAACTTAAAGGTAGATCCCACCCAAGGACTTAGAAAATTTAACTAGTAGTTTCGTGTACCCCTAGCTGACCACATAGGTGTCGTCTGCCCCTATCTCCACTAGGTGTACCCACTACTCCCCAAGCGATCGGCTCCCTAACGTAGATACCCGTGCTGGCCCCATAGTAGGGTGTATCACTCCCCAAAGTGGCAACCCGATACAACCAACGGTGCACGGCTTATACCTACACGATGCAACAACGTCTTACCTACCAACCCGGGTCCACACACGCATATGAAACCCGTTGGACTTGCGTTGCCACCGCTAACCCGTTTTGGCCTCTTATAGTCAAGCCAAGTACGCATGTCCCATCCTCGACATGGGTCGAGCCCACAAAGATACATATGGGTTACTGGTTGAAATGGGCCCCCACAAGCTACCCACCTAAGCTTGCTCCTTTTCTAGTGCATCCCACTTAACCCTTTAATCATGTTTAATTACATGTTTCCACTTTGGTTAAGTATTCTAATCGTATTTTCTATTGCCACCCAAGGAAACCACTAGATTTCCACATGCCACCCAAGGCACCCACTTAACCCCTCATGCCTCACTACATGCTTATCTGGTTAAGTGTTTCTTAATTTATTAAGAACGTAACCTTTGTAAATACCTCTCACATTAGACTGTCTTTTATGGCAGCTGGATTTGCGGGTCGGGTCCGGGCAGCCTTACACCATAACAGAGTCTAACCTCGTGTCTTTACACTTGTCACGTATTTAGTTTATGCCTAAAACCCCTCACATTGGGCCAATCATTTGTAGCCGCTGGATTTGTCGGTCGGGTCCGGGCAGTCTTATGCTACAAAAGGGTCCAACCTCGTGTCTTAGTCGATTAATTAGACCTAATTAATCACCCCCATATTTTGAATTAATTTTCACTAATTAATTCCAATTTAATGATGTACATAATTGACTCAATTATGTCCATCCACTTATGGTATGTAACATCATACCAATTTCACCACAATTTTGTTAACATGAATATTAACCCTATCGTTCCCCACGTAATACGCTAACATGACATACTTAAAAGGGAAGATTCATCACAAATACAATGGGTTCAACTTAGCATAACATTAGCATCAACATGGGTTTTAAAGGTGAAAACTTGCATATATGACCATAGCATCAAACCCAACTAGCATAAATAATCAACCCAAACTTGCATGAATCACATATGTCATAAAGAGGGTAACTTGCATAGATGTTCATGTCATAGACCTATCATAAAGGGATAAACTTGCATACATGTCATAGGTCTAAAAAGGGATGAACTTGCATATGTTACTCATATCATGAAAAGGGGTAAACATGCATATGTATGCATGACATACAAAGGGGTAAACTTGCATATGTATGCATATCATACAAAGGTGTAAACTTGCACATGTTACTTGCATATAATCAAACACCAAACTTGCATAACATGTCATATATGAACTTGCATATAATCAAACACCAAGCTTGCATAACGTGGTGTCATAATGGATCAATGTTTATCATAGTGATTTGCATAACTAGCATCATGAACATATAACATAAAACTTGCATAACTAGCATCATGGACATATAGCATAAAACTTGCATAACTAACATCATGAGCACATAGCATATGATAACATAACTTGCATTGATCCACATTCATAACCATAACCTCATTACATCCTATCATAATTAGTTTAGCAATTGCTTGTTAAAGGCATAGAAACTCACAACTTGTTGATTAGCACTCCTATGAAGAAGATTAAGTTGCTAGAGTTGATTAGAAGTTGATTTGAGAAGCTATCTTCTTCTAAAATGTGATGGAGGCTCCTTCTAATTGCATTTTGACGGCATGATGACGTTGTATCTATTTTTAGTATGGATTAGGGTAGTCTTAGGGTGTATTTATAGATTTAGGATGTAGTTTAGGCCCTTAGATTAACCCTAGTTTAGATCTAAACCATCAAAAATCGTCACAGGCCAGCAGAACAGACCAGAGAACCAAAACAGGTGCACCAGGTCAGCCAGGGTCAAACCAGAAAGCTGTGCAGGTTTCTGGCTCGACACGGGCGCACTTCCCAAGTGCGTCAGTGTATTTTTTTTGCTGGCGCACTTCACAAGTGCGCCAGTGCATTCTGGCTTGTTTTCGGTTTTTCTGCCTAACTTCGTTCGTCCATATCTTCTTCATACGGACTTCGATTTTCAAAAACTCGGACTCTATTTTGCGTATTTTTCCGAGACGAACGCAATGGCGCAACCCGTTTCCCCTAATTCCCACATCTGGTATTAGTTATTCTGAATGTTAATATTAACTGAAATTCGGGGTGTTACATTCTCCCCTACTTAAAGGATTTCGTCCCCGAAATCTCTAAGTCCAGAAGAACGTATCCTACCATCCAAACAACCATCTACTAAACCATCAAACACTGGCATCCATTGTCCTTAAAGTTTCTAATGCTGTATGAACATGTGCAAAAAGTGTGTGTATATGTTCCCTGTCTAATGCAAAATCAGGCGGTCTACTGATTCAGTTGACCTCCTTAATGCAAACCATGATAGTGCCATGCATCCAATATGTATGCGAAAGAACCCTATCGACACATACTATTTCTACATGTTTGCACAACCATACACCAAAATGCATCATCCATATGATAACACAACCATTATACATCCATTAATATAGCTACCTACACATAATTATATGCAATATGAATTGACTGAGCCGATCTAGTGTCTAAAGTGTGTGTATATGCATCCACGAGCAACCACTAGCAAACACTTGCATCCACACGCATCCATCAATCATAACATGTCTCAAACACATGTTTCAACCATAGGTTCACCCTATCTAAAGGTCAAAGGTACTAATGAGAGGACATACTAAAGACAAGATAAGAACTAGACAAACGATAAAGGAGAAATTAAAAGACATACCCTCAAAAAGGAATGGGTACAGTGAACGCATCTTCGCTTCTGTCTCCCAAGTAGCATTGCTCTCATCATCTCCCCATTGCACTTTGACTAGTTGAACCTCTCTGTTTCTCAACTTCCTAATCTCTGACCCAAGGATGCGAGTAGGAGCTCGTCGCATCACGCTCTACCACCACTTCTCTAAGCAAGCTCGGCTCTACCACCTCTACGGTCTCATGTAGGCACTTCCTCAAATGTGACACATGGAATACGTCATGTACACCACTAAGTCTCTTGGGCAAATCCAATCTATATGCCATCTGTCCAATCCTTTCCTTAATAGGAAACGGTCCTACAAACCTTGGTGCTAATTTTCCAACGGACCCAAAGCGAACAACATTCCGTAATGGAGATACTTTGACAAAGACCATGTCCCCAACATCAAACTCAAGATCCGTCCTCCTCTTATCCGCATAAGATTTCTACCTATCTTGCGCTGCTTTCATCCTTCTTCGAATCAAATCAATCTTTTCCGAAGTCTCTCTAACCATATCGGGCCCAAGCAAGATCTTATCCGTAGATTCCCACCAACATGTAGGTGACCGACAAGGCCTTCTGTAAAGAGCTTCGAAAGGAGCAAATACTAGACTGAAAGCTGTTATTATACGCAAACTCCACCAATGGAAGATGCTCTTCCCATGTACCTCCAAAATCTAAGATACATAGCCTCAAAAGGTCTTCTAGAACACGATTCACCCTCTCGGTCTGGCCGTCCATCTGAGGATGATATGCGGTGCTCAAACACAACTGGGTCCCTACTGCCTCTTACAAACTCTTCCAAAACTCGCTAGTGAAGATAGGATCTCGATCGCTCACTATGCTAGAAGGTACACCATGCAACCGAACTATCTCTCGAAGGTAAACTGAAGCTAGCCATGGAGCAGTCCTCTTACTCTTCACAGGTAAAAATGGGCGCTCTTAGTTAGTCTGTCTACCACAACCCAAATTCCCGTATTACCCTTCCTCGATCTCGGTAATCCATCAATAAAATCCATCGAGACGCTATCCCACTTCCATTGCGGAACCTCCAATGGGTGAAGCAACCCACCGGGTTTCTTTTGCTCCACTTTCACTTGTTGGCACACCAAACATCTAGCGACATACTCGGCCACATCCTTCTTCATACCGGCCCAAAAGAAAACTCGCTTCATGTCTTGGTACATCTTGTCCCCACCGGGATGAATGGTCATCCTAGAACGATGTGCATCATCAAGTATAGCCTTCCTCAAACCCTCATCTTACGGTACACAAAGTCTACCGTCTCTACGCAACCACCCCTTATCATCTAGGGTGTACCTACTCAAATGGCTGTACGACTCCCCCCTTATGAGCTTCTCTACTAACTCAACCAACTGTGAGTCGTCCCGCTGTGCCTCACTAACCCGTCCCAAAAGAGTAGGTCTGACCTCTAAGGATGCTAGCAAACCGGGTATAAATTCAACAGAAGGTCTGAAATCAAACATCGAGATAAATTCCAAGCTTCGTCGTGCAACGAACAATGGACTCAAAGACAACCTTTTTCTTCTTAAGGCGTCTGCCACCACATTACCCTTGCCAGGGGTATATGCTATCTCAAAATCATAGGATGCTAAGAACTCCATCCACCTTTATTGCCTTAAGTTCAAATCCTTTTGAGAAAACAAGTACTTCAATGATTTGTGGTCAGTGAACAATTCTAACCTCTCGCCAAGAAGATAATGGCGCCAAGTCTTAAGCGCAAAAACAATAGCGGCCAACTCTAGATCATGTGTAGGGTAATTTTTCTCATGCGCTCTCAACTGCCTTCTCCCATAGGCTATTACCCTTCCCTCTTGCATTAAGATTGTGCCTATTCCTGTCCCACAAGCATCATTATAAACAACAAATGGCTTACTCCCATCTGGCAACACTAAGACTGGAGCTGTGGTTAAAGCTCTCTTTAACCGTTGGAACGCATCATCACAATCTACGTCCCATGTGAAGACTAGATTCTTCTTTGTCAAGCGAGTTAATGGGGCTGATATCTTCGCGAAGTCCTTGATAAACTTCCTATAGTAGCCAGCCAACCCCAAGAAACTCCTCACCTCGGTAGCATTCTTCGGAACCTTCCAATCTTGGATGGATACTACCTTAGCGGGATCCACAGCTATCCCTTCCTTAGAGACCACGTGCCCTAAGAACCGCACTTCCTTCCTCCAAAAGTGACATTTAGAGAATTTAGCCTTAAGGCTATGCGCTCGAAGAGTCTCCAACACTTCCCTAAGATGTAGGGCATGCTCTTCTTCACTCTTAGAAAAGACCAAGATGTCATCCACAAAGACCACCACGAACTTATTAAGGTACTCCCTGAACACCCTACTCATCAAATCAACAAAGTATGCAGGGGCGTTCGTCGAACCAAAGGGCATCACCAGCCACTCATAGAAACCATCCGGAGTCCTAAAGGCAGTCTTCTCTATACTATCCTCAGCCACTCTCAACTGATGAAACCCTGTGGCTAAGTCCAACTGCGAAAACACTGAGGCGCCAACCAACTGATCAAAGAGATCATCAATCCTCGGCAATGGGTGTCTATTCTTCTTTGTAAGCTTGTTGAGTTCTCTATAATCTACACAAAGTCTGAGGGACCCATCCGCCTTCGTGGCAAAAACCACTGGAGCACCCCACTCCGATATACTTCGTCTTATGAACCCCTTCTCAAGCAACTCCCCTACTTGCTTATGGAGTTCCCTCCTCTCACGAGGAGCCATGTGGCGCGCTGGAAAAGATACTAGCTTAGCATTGTCCACCAGATATATTCGGAAGTCTATCTCCCGCTTCGGAGGTAAGCCCTTCACCTCCTCAAACACATCCGAGTATTCCCAGACCACTCTAACAGATCGCAAACTCTCGACCGAAGCGTCAAGCGATTCAAGATAACTTAGCATAACAGAATTCATGGGATTACAAGAGATCTCGAGAGTGTTACCCAAGCGGGTCATGAGCCTAACAACTCTCCTTTCACAATCAAGAACGGCACCATTACTAGATAACCAGTCCATGCCCAAAATCAACACATAGCCCGTGAAGCCCAAAACAAAAGCATCACATCTAAACTCAACGCTAAGTATAGAAATCTTCAAACCCAAACATATCATGGACAAATAAGTGGAGCCCCCAATTGGGTTTGAAACAACCAAGGGATCATCTACTAGACGTGTGTCTAAGTGCAGTGACTCAACTAATGATGATGAGATAAACGAATGCGATGTGCCAGAGTCAAACAAAGTATGGACAGAGTGATCAAACAGAAAAACCAGACTTTCAACAGAAATAGTTCTACCTCTTTCCTGAATCGGTGGAACTGTGAGAGCCTGAACTTGCCCCCTTGCCTGACCTGGTGCCATAAGAGCTTGCAGTTGTCCTCCTGAGGTAGATCCCGTCCTCTGCCCCTTCTTAGGGCAGTCCTTCACTAGATGCCCTGCTTCGCCACAGTGGAAGCAGCCAGTCTTCTTCTTCTTCCGACAATCTTTGCTTAGGTGGCCTGATGTCCTGCAATTGAAGCACTTCTTTTTTCCCTTGCCACCGTTGCCTTTCCCACCCTTGTTTTGCTTTTGCTGTTGAGGTCTCATCTGATCTCCTTTCTTCTCCGGTGCCTTATTAGCATTGGGACCCTTCTCTTCCTCATGCATAAGTGCCATGTCTACTAGCTTCTCAAAGGTGGCCCCCATAGGGATGTGAGTCATAGCCAATCCATGCATCGGTTCATTCAAGCCTTTAACGAACCTCAGAGCCTTCTTCTCCGGTGTATTCACCATGTCCATGCCAAACCTTGCTAGCTGATTAAACTTGTTGACATATTCCTTCACTGATAAGTTTCCTTGCTTTAATGTCAAGAACCTTTCCATATAAAGATTTTCTTCCGCACGTGAGAGAAACTTTGCCTCAAACCTTTGCCTGAAATCCGCCCAAGAGTCAACAGGGCGCTCTACATTAGTGACCTCCCACCAGAACGAGGCCTCTCCCTTCATTAACCAAGCAACTAACCTGACTTTCTTTCCTTCTTCCATCTCAAAGTTGTCTATCAACTCTTCTGTTTCCTTAAACCAATCCCTAGCTTCCACAAAAGTTTCTGATCCTTGAAAAGGTTTCCCTCCCATAGCCTTAAATTCCTTGCAAGACTTAGCAAAAGTATCCGCGCAAGGAGGAGGAGGGGGAGGAAGATCGGGTGCAACTGGTGGTGGAGGAACATTTGCTGGACCCGCAGCGGCGGCCCTAGCCTCCATCAATCTCCTATACCATACTGGTATCGTCACACCCTCCGGGAAGTTAAGATCTTCATCCATGCTAAAACGAAAAAGGAAAGATTCAAAACGGAGAATTCGAAAGATAAAGATATGGCTATTGGGGATTATGCTTTTCTTTCAAAAACTTTTCTCTTAAAAGACATGTTTTTGAAAATACTTCTTCCAAAAATGTTTTTAGAAAAATAGTTTTTCTAAAAATTTATCTGTTCTGGTAACCTTCAGCTCTGATACCATGTGTAACACCCCACACCCGCTAAGGTCACTCACTAAGGGAATGCCTTAACTTCGGTGGAGTATTTTAAGTGAATATAGAACAGAAAAATTACAACAAGACAGATATAAGTAATACTTGAAATTTAAGACATCATTTCATTGTAGCAGAAGGTAAACATGTTTGGTTACATACCAAAAACCAACAAGAGTCAAGTACAAAATATCCGTCTCGATAAAAACATAAGTACATAATCCCACTACATACTAATAGCCATAATAGAAAAGATAAGCTGAGCTTTACATCAACGGTCCAAGCTCCAAAAGATAGATAAAGCAATCTGATCAAAGCCTACTAGTGCTAGGCCCAACCTGAGGACCTGAGGGGGGGGGAAGATAAAAACAACGGGGTCAGACATAAGTCTGAGCGAGTCCTATAACTTTAACAATACAATCATTAAAGTAATTAGGGTATGATATAAACTTGGTACGGTAACGACTGGGGATAAATGACTACACTAAGCAGCCAACTAGACATAGGAAGAACAAAGATAACGGTAAAGACGCATCTACCCACCCAAGGATAATTACTAAACTGCACCACACTAGTCATTCCTAACTTAAAGGTTGATCCCATCCAAGGACTTAGAAAATTTAACTAGTAGTTTCGTGTACCCCTAGCTGACCACATAGGTGCCGTCTGCCCCTATCTCCACTAGGTGTACCCACTACTCCCCAAGCGATCGGCTCCCTAACGTAGATACCCGTGCTGGCCCCACAGTGGGGTGTATCACTCCCCAAAGTGGCAACCCGATACAACCAACGGTGCACGGCTTATACCTACACGATGCAACAACGTCTTACCTACCAACCCGGGTCCACACACGCATATGAAACCCGTTGGACTTGCGTTGCCACCGCTAACCCGTTTTGGCCTCTTATAGTCAAGCCCAGTACGCATGTCCCGTCCTCGACATGGGTCGAGCCCACAAAGATACATATGGGTTACTGGTTGAAATGGGCCCCCACAAGCTACCCACCTAAGCTTGCTCCTTTTCTAGTGCATCCCACTTAACCCTTTAATCATGTTTAATTACATGTTTCCACTTTGGTTAAGTATTCTAATCGTATTTTCTATTACCACCCAAGGCAACCACTAGATTTCCACATGCCACCCAAGGCACCCACTTAACCCCTCATGCCCCACTACATGCTTATCTGGTTAAGTGTTTCTTAATTGATTAAGAACGTAACCTTTGTAAAGACCTCTCACATTAGACTGTCTTTTATGGCAGCTGGATTTGCCGGTCGGGTCCGGGCAGCCTTACGCCATAACAGAGTCTAACCTCATGTCTTTACACTTGTCACATATTTAGTTTATGCCTAAGACCGCTCACATTGGGCCAATCATTTGTAGCCGCTGGATTTGTCAGTCGGGTCCGGGCAGTCTTATGCTACAAAAGGGTCCAACCTCGATTCTTAGTCGATTAATTACACCTAATTAATCACCCCCATATTTTGAATTAATTTTCACTAATTAATTCCAATTTAATGATGTACATAATTGACTCAATTATGTCCATCCACTTATGGTATGTAACATCATACCAATTTCACCACAATTTTGTTAACATGAATATTAACCCTACGTTCCCCACGTAATACGCTAACATGACATACTTAAAAGGGAAGATTCATCACAAATACAATGGGTTCAACTTAGCATAACATTAGCATCAACATGGGTTTTAAAGGTGACAACTTGCATATATGACCATAGCATCAAACCCTACTAGCATAAATAATCAACCCAAACTTGCATGAATCACATATGTCATAAAGAGGGTAACTTGCATAGATGTTCATGTCATAGACCTATCATAAAGGGATAAACTTGCATACATGTCATAGGTCTAAAAAGGGATGAACTTGCATATGTTACTCATATCATGAAAAGGGGTAAACATGCATATGTATGCATGACATACAAAGGGGTAAACTTGCATATGTATGCATATCATACAAAGGTGTAAACTTGCACATGTTACTTGCATATAATCAAACACCAAACTTGCATAACATGTCATATATGAACTTGCATATAATCAAACACCAAGCTTGCATAACGTGGTGTCATAATGGATCAATGTTTATCATAGTGATTTGCATAACTAGCATCATGAACATATAACATAAAACTTGCATAACTAGCATCATGGACATATAGCATAAAACTTGCATAACTAACATCATGAGCACATAGCATATAATAACATAACTTGCATTGATCCACATTCATAACCATAACCTCATTACATCCTATCATAATTAGTTTAGCAATTGCTTGCTAAAGGCATAGAAACTCACAACTTGTTGATTAGCACTCCTATGAAGAAGATTAAGTTGCTAGAGTTGATTAGAAGTTGATTTGAGAAGCTATCTTCTTCTAAAATGTGATGGAGGCTCCTTCTAATTGCATTTTGACAGCATGATGACGTTGTATCTATTTTTAGTATGGATTAGGGTAGTCTTAGGGTGTATTTATAGATTTAGGATGTAGTTTAGGCCCTTAGATTAACCCTAGTTTAGATCTAAACCATCAAAAATCGTCACAGGTCAGCAGAACAGACCAGAGAACCAAAACAGGTGCACCAGGTCAGCCAGGGTCAAACCAGAAAGCTGTGCAGGTTTCTGGCTCGACACGGGCGCACTTCCCAAGTGCGCTAGTGTATGTTTGTGCTGGCGCACTTCACAAGTGCGCCAGTGCATTCTGGCTTGTTTTCGGTTTTTCTGCCTAACTTCGTTCATCCATATCTTCTTCATACAGACTCCGATTTTCAAAAACTCGGACTCTATTTCGCGTATTTTTCCGAGACGAACGCAATGGCGCAACCCTTTCCCCTAATTCCTACATCTGGGATTAGTTATTCTTTAATTTGTGAATGTTAATATTAACTTATATTCGGGGTGCTACACAGTACTCATGCGTTGAGATTAGTCATGTGTTGAACGAAATATTTTAACAATAAAATTTACATCTTTATCATATATGAAATTAGAAACTAATTGGAAAATAGATAAGATGAGTGGTCTCCTGGATATTGATCTGATGTTGGTTTCGGCCTTCGAGGTTAATATTTAAGGGATCGTTCTCTTACTAATTTACGGTTGGAGTCTGATTTAAATCAAATGATATATACCATAATTTTTATAAAATATATTGAATAACAAAAATAGTCACACGTGGACAGTACTTATTCATTGAGATTAGTCATGTGTTGACGAAAATATAGATTCATGTATTGAATAGAATAAATATTCATTTGTTGAATAGAATAACGGAATTATTGAAATATATAAAGCCGTGTCGATTAGAGATGCGCTATTTTGACGCGAACGATATTTATATCAATTATATTCGTTTTTAAAACGAATTCGAATTGAATTGAATTGAAAACGAATTTGAATTGAATAGAAATTGAATTCGAATTGAATTGAATAGAAAACGAATTTGAATTGAATAGAAATTGAATTCGAATTGAATTGAATAGAAAACGAATTTGAATTGAATAGAAATTGAATTCGAATTGAATTGAATAGAAAACGAATTTGAATTGAATAGAAATTGAATTCGAATTGAATTGAATAGAAAACGAATTTGAATTGAATAGAAATTGAATTCGAATTGAATTGAATAGAAAACGAATTTGAATTGAGTAGAAATTGAATTCGAATTGAATTGAATAGAAAACGAATTTGAATTGAATAGAAATTGAATTCGAATTGAATTGAATAGAAAACGAATTTGAATTGAATAGAAATTGAATTCGAATTGAATTGAATAGAAAACGAATTTGAATTGAATAGAAATTGAATTCGAATTGAATTGAATAGAAAACGAATTCGAATTGAATAGAAAACAAATTCGAATTGAATTGAATAGAAAACGAATTCGAATTGAATTGAATAGAAAAGGAATTCGAATTGAATTGAATAGAAAACGAATTCGAATTGAATTGAATAGAAAACGAATTCGAATTGAATTGAATAGAAAACGAATTCGAATTGAATTGAATAGAAAACGAATTCGAATTGAATTGAATAGAAAAAGAATTCGAATTGAATTGAATAGTAAACGAATTCAAATTGAATTGAATAAAAAATAAATTCGAATTGAATTGAATATACCAATTTCGAATTGAATTGAATATAAACCAAATTCGAATTAAATTGAATATAGAATGAATCGAGATTTGAATTGAATTGGAAAGGGAAGTTGAAATGTTTTTTGAAATGAATCTAAAACTATTTATAAAATTCGTTTTAAATAGAAATCAACAAAATATATATTATATATATTATATATAAAATATAATGGCCTGAATAGAACGCGCCGCGCCGCAGCAGTTTGTAAATTTTGACCATTGAGTTCAAACGGACATTACGGGAGATCCGACCGTCGGATTCTCCTAAAACCAGAACCTTTGGGTTCGTATCGAAAACAGCTTTCTAACGAATATTAGAAATTTGAAATCTAACGGTTGGATTTGGAGATACGTCCAAATCAAATTTGGAAAAGGTCGCTATAAGTGCAGTTCGATGGCCGTTGTTGGAAATCGACTGTACGGGCCTTGATAAAATTATTAAAAATAATAATAATTTGTGTAAAATCATAAGAAATGATTTGGGGAAAATTGGGATGAAAAACTCCATATTTGAAAGGATAAAAATAGATTTTTATAGAGCTGAACTAGTTTAGAACTAAAGTAACAACCCATTTATTTTAAATAAATAAATTGGATTTGAAATGGGTTGTAAATAGAATGTGATTTGTGTTTGTCGTGAACTGTGTTTTAAATGACATTAGTTCTTTAACCCAGTAAAAGCAGTTTTAATGAATCTGCAATTAGATTGAAATGTGAATTGATAATTTAAATTATCAAATTTAGAAAGTGAGAGAGAATGGGGTATCACCAGTTTTGCTCCAAAACGATAGTCAAATCTTTAATTAGATTTGAATGGGAAATGGTAATTAATTTTATCGATAACTCCGTGGTGTTAGATATGGAGTATGACCAGTTTTTCTTCATGGGATGAATAGGTTGGGATTGGGAAATAAAATAAATAATTACTCCGGTGTGGTTTGCTAATCTCGACTAGTTTGGAAAACCATAATTTGGTTTGAAATGATATCCAAAGGAAGATTAAAGGGTAAATTTTAAAGAATTTATCTTGGGTAAAATTAATGGGAACCTTTCCCTAAGAATTGAAATTTAGAAACTAGCTGTAGGTTAGTTAAGAAGAATGGTTTCCTGGGTATTGATCTGATGTTGGTTTCGGCCTTCGGGGTTAATATTTGGGAAATTGTTCTCTTGCTGATTTACGGTTAGTGACTAATGAATTGGAATGAGGCGTATGTTGTGTTTATGTAACATTTGTTTTTAATATACGTGGGTTGTTCAGAAAGGCCGGGTTTATACCCATTTTGAATAACCGATTAGACGATAAGTCGAAGATGAAGACGGTGGTTGAAGACCGGAAGTCTTCACATTGTTTGGGTGATTACTGATGATCTTGATTGGGCTGTACACCTAAGATGAGGGAATCAGTTGGTGGTCGTCCAGACATACTTGGAGATCGATGGATATGCGAGGAACGTGCCTCCGGTTTCGTTCAGACCCAGAGTGAACTTGTATATGGATTGTGTGTCTGACATTGGATTTTATTCTGTGTTGATTGATTTATGTTAAATATATATCTGTTTGGCGGCGGAGAACTTATTCTCTTGCTTAACGTCCTTCTCTGAGACATACGAGCTTAGAGGTTATATATCGATAGATATCAATCGCATGGCATGAATTGCCTGTGTGGCACGCAGAGTTGCATGGATCAAGGCTTCTGTTGAAAAGCAAAGTCTTGTGGTTGACGATCAAAGCACGGCCTACGTGGCAGATTTGTGTATAACGTGAATTCGCGAGCCTCACACCTCGGTATGAGTTAAAAACGGGATAAGGACTGCAGGGAGAGCACGACGTTTCTTTCTAGCTTTGGTAGTGTCAGTGACTAACCAGCCCTGACATTTATATACTTTTCACCTATGTGGTTGTTGGATGAGGCGCCTTGATTTTTGGTCTGTAAGGACCGGGAAACGTGTGTTCAGGAATAACTAATCCTCAAATGTAAGAGAGCACCGGCCCTGAAGCATCCAGGGGTTACCCAGAGTGTGTAGTCCTGAGGCATTTGCTAGAGTGTCTCGAAGCGGAGAGGAGCTTGCCCCTTGCCTCGACTCATGACGGAAATCCAATTTCCAATACGGGATATTGCGGTTTTATTTGTAGAACTAGTATGGCGACATGATATATGGTACCCATGCCGTCTATGATTTATATTTATGATCGAAATTGTTTTGACACTATACACTTATTATAGTATCAAATGATTTGTTTTAAACATACCAAAAATGTTTGGCTATTATAAGGAAAACCCTATCCTCCGGCTTGCGTTGCATTGTGTGATGCGACCTGGGTCTTATAATAGCTTCATTTTTCGAAAAAGCATTGCGATGTTTTGTTAGATGCACTAGTATTCTTGGGAGGAAACTCGTTCCGTGTTATACGGCGTGGTCCCTTGAATTACTCTCTTTTAAAGTAAAGTTCTAAATAACTGTTTTAGTTCTCACACCATTCACATGACTGACCTGGAGTTTATTGTTTTAACCTAAACTCTGGGTGCCCTTATTTTCGACACGGGCAGCTTGTAGTTTTGGTTTTGCAGATTTATATTCACAAGATCCTGATTTACAGCTGGAACGATGCTCGGAAAGCTCTATATCCGTGTATTACTTTCAGTTGTGTTTTGTATTATTTTTCCGCTGCAGTACTGTATTTAAATCTCTGAAATTCTTTGTTGTATAATATCTATTCATACTCTGTATATTCTTGTATTCTGATGGAATTGTTGTAATAAACAATGAAATGTTCTTTCGTCTGCGTTCATTTGTGTGTTGTTCTCAAAGTATCCGCTCTTTCCTTCACGGGGAAGTTATGGGTTCTTACATATATATAATATATATCGTTGATTTTCATTTAATATGTATTTTATAAATCGTTTATAAGCTCATAAAATGATTTCAACTTCCTTTTCAATTTTAAATCAAAACTGAACAATCTATATTATTATAATACCAATAATAATAATATTTTCACAATATCTGATTTTGAAATCAAATTTTTTCGATATTCACTATAAAATCATTAAACAAGACTGTTTGAGTTAAAACGGTGTATACACTTAACTCGGCTTGCATATTTCAATATTTTCGTGTCCATCCAAAATTGGACATCAAAATCATATTTTGATTCTCAATGAATATTATTTTAAAATATTCATTATTTCTGAGTTGGAATCAGACTCAATCAATTACCATATAATTTTATTTATATGGATTCCATACATCGCATGTATTCAAAAATAGGGATAAACAACTGTTAAACATTCAATTCACATCCAGAGTGCAATTTACAACTGTATAAGCATTAAATAATTAAATAACGTTTATAATCGTTGTCAATCAATTGGTTAACATACAATTAAATCCAAGAGAGATGTGAATTAATTATCATACCCATGCCCGTGTGGGGTTTACATCATAGTCCATGTGAACATTATTCATAATATAAACGTTTTATATGTAAACATTTATAATCACTATTTAATAATGATAATAATTTTAAAACTATAAGCAGCCATTAACCACCAAACAAATATTGCAATCGCAGGCAATAAATACTTACTAGTCACAGATAATAACTGTAAAAATAATTTGAGTGAGAGAGTTCTCACATTGGTTTCCACTCCTTCAGACTTTACTAGAGGATTTTATTTTCAAACTAAATTAAACGGACGTTTAATTTAGCTCAAAAATTCAACTTGCTCCGTTTCCGTTTTGGTCAATTCCATGTTGTAATGTTCGTTGTCATTATTCCAACGAACTCAGTTTTGTCTAATTCTGATTCAATTTGAATAAGTTGTGATCATTTGTACCTTAATTACATTAATTAAAAATATAATTAATTGTAATTATCCTTTTTAATCTTGTTACCCCGTCATTCTTCTTCTATAACCAGAAAACCCATCGCCCATCTTTGAAGACCGCCTGCGCGTGCCTCCCTAGGGCATCGGAAACCCATCGCCAGTCATCACTCCGACCCCTTTGAGCACGTCGACCCACGCCGTGAGCCACCCCTTACTCGCAAGCCCCACCATCTCAAAAAATGCGATCTAACGGCTCGAGTTTGAGTGGAAAAATCGAGCCACATGCCTGAAGAAATTCCATCATTACCACACCAAATTGAAGCCGAATAAAATCTCTACAACTTTTTCTATAAAATCATGACCTGATCCGAAGTAGGGAAAGAGAAATTAACGAATTATTTTAGGACTTTTTTGGCCATCAAAATCGTGGTGACGGCAGAAGAAAGGTTTGATCATGGCTGGAAATGAAATTAGGGTTTTGAAAATCCTTTTATACCATTTATTTTAATATTTAATTCGATTATTCCTTAATAATGAACTTCTGACATCCGAATTTCAAAAGAAACCCAACGAATGTCGCCCTTAGCAAAATACCTCCATTCTGGACATAATGGGATATGTTTCGTAAGCCCATTCGAAATTTTGATCAGTTTTTATCAAAAATTAAAATATAAATTAATATAACAATCAATATTAAATTTCATACGGTCCTAACAAAATTAATTTCATCGAATTTGGAGACCGTTTGAAAAATGGCCTTTTGTTGGCTTATTAAATTTAAACTAAAATTTAAAACGCGTTTAAATTTACCATGCTCACATATTAATTCCAAATGACTTGAAATTTTAAACCTGACAATAATTAGACGTTTTGGATCCAACAAAAGTGGTTTCGTCGAAAATAGAGGTCGTTTGTAGAATGACTATTTTTAACGGCTTATATATTATTAAAATATATATACATGCTATAGCGGCTATTCTGAATTTTAATCTGGTCATAACTTACAATTTATAATATGAAATCTCAAATTTTCACACTCGTTATAAAGATATAGTTAAATAGAATCTAACGTTTCTTATTTTATTGAAATCTGATTTATTTTGAACTCTGTACATTCAATTGAAATTTAAAATCGAATGTTCAAACTATCACGCCATTGAAAGCTCATTTTATAATTAAAATAAATTTATACGTTCATACTTCATTTAAAATAAATTTTTCATTGTTAATTATCAAAATAATCGATTAAAATATTTAATTTCCATGAAAATTAATTAAAAATAAATTTTAAATTAGTTCTAAAAATACGGGTTGTTACACCCACCCGCATAGCACCTACACCACCCTCCTCACACCTCATCCTTGCTTCACCAATGTGGTGGGCCCTACCCTTGGCTTCAAACCCCTTCCTTTCTCGTTAAACTCAAAAAGATCTCATCTTTTACTATATAACTTAAGTTACATCCCTTGAACCTCCTATTTAGGTCCCCACACACCCACGCCATGACCCCACCAGCATGGTGGACCCTTCTCCAATCCTAGTTGTGGCCTCTCCTTGGTCCCCAAGCCTTAAACCCTCTTAAAAATATCACCTTTCTTTTTTATTTAAAAATTAAAGCATTTATACATGTATATATAAGTGTATAGATATAAATAGGTTGTCGACTTGGGTAAGAAGTTTGGATTTTGGAAAAGTTACAAGCTTAAAATATCCTACATTAGAAGTGTTGTAGCCTTGTGAGAGTGTTCGTAGTACATCCGTGCAAAAGATTTAAGGAGTGGAACTCACGGCGAGAAACCGAAACCGAATTGGGTTAGTTTTAATTAACTGCTTATTAGTTAATTAAGTTGGGTAAATGAATTGATTAGTGATTGATCGTACAAGTTTAAAATGATGTTAAATGTTGAGTAATATGATAAAAATATCATTTTTACTTGATATGTGATGCAAACCCCACACGAGTTTTGGGATGATGTTTAATTGACACATCTACCAATTTTTTTATCTGCGGTAAACCACACACAAGTATTGGATTGATAATTAATTTAAAAATCTCCCAATTGCTTGATTTGCGATAAATCGGTTGATTGATGAAGTTGCATAAGTGTTATTTGACTTAAGGCTTATACGGTGTATTCCACTTTGTATGTGGATTGGATTTTGTTTGATATGATTTTTCGAAGTTTGATAAATAGTTAATAAACTATTTTTGAAGGATTTGATTCAACATTTAATTATAATTGAAGTTCGGTTTGAATAGAACTTGTTGCACATCGACAGCTCGTGAATGTCGACCGCTAACTTCAAAATGACGTACCAGTAGATCCGACCGTCAGATTCTCTCGAAACGAAAAATGTTAGGTCCAAAATTAAAGAGTTTTTAAATCATTTTAAGAATTTTAAGGTCCAAAGGTTAGATTGAAAAATAAATCAAAATCAAATTTCTAGAAAAGCACATATTTTTGTAGTTTAAGACCTAAATAGGAATTTTGAAATGGACCATTTTTATATTAATAAAAATAGGTGAAAATTATGTTAAATCATTAAGGATTATGAACCAAATATACTTGGTTTGTTGATATTTACTGTTGTCGATTGATTGAATGGTTTGTGCTCGACAAGTTTATGAGTAAATATGCTTTTATATTAGTATTGGATTGGGTAGAAATATTTGTATGCTAACATCTTATGATTTATTTCATGATTTCACTATAAGGCGTTCAGCGATGTTGTTAGGTTCAGTTCAATTTAATGAATGGTTTTTGAAATGAGATTTCCATAAGTAAAAAGAAATGTTATTCCAGATTTTGGACAGGGAAGATTTTATAAAAATGTTTTATAAAACAGAAAGGATTTTGAGGACTAAACCCGATGATTTTGAAATGATTTGGAAGTGGAAATTATCATAGATTTTATTTATTTGTGATTATTGATGTTAATAATTTTTCCACTTTGGGATAAAAAATGATTTAGTATGTGGCTAAAGATTCGGGTGACCTACAACTAAAAGTATGGGTGGTAGGACCTTAACTTCAATTGGTTGGTCAGTGTAGTCTGGCCCTGTTAATGGGAGATACACTTATATATATCTAGCGAATAATGTGGCGTGCCATTTTCCATGATGATGGGAGAAACCTCCTGATATTTGGTTGCATACGTTTTGTTATGCATTGATTGTGATATTTTGAAATTTAAATTTTCAAATGTTTTGGTTTGAGATCCCGAGGTGAAAACTAATTTGATATGAAGGCTAGATATGTATTTTAAATGATTTGAAATAAGAAATCGAGAATAAAGTCCAAAGAAATAACTTTTGTAAAGTTAATTAGATTTTGAAAATCTAAGTTTGGGAATTAAGCCTAAATGGGTAGATTGAGAAATTGCATATTGTTTGTTGCATCGTAGGCTCTATAAGTCTATTTTTGGTAGTTTTTTGCGCACTAGCATTCGTGTGGAGCAAAACCGTTCCGTGTTATAAGGCATGGTCGCATGATATGCCTTAATTTTGAATAAGTTAAGTATAACTGTAGGGTTTCTCATACCAGTCCAATGATTGACTTGTAGTTTGTTTTTCCCTTGCAAACTCGGATGTCCATTATTTCCACACGAGCAACATGGTAGTTTGTTTTGCAGATATGTTTAGAAGGATTCTACATTGAAGTTTAAAGCTATGTCCAGAGCATCGATAAATCTTCCACTTTATATATTTATGTTTCTGTTGCATTGTAATTTTTTACTTTGATTATTTTCCATTGTGTATCGATTATATGTACTCTAATATATTCTCGTACTCTGATGTAAAATTGTTGTAATGGCAATGAAATGTTCTTTTGTTTCTGTTTGATGTGTTGTATGCCCAAAGTTAACGGTTCAAGAATTTATACCACTTTGGATCGGACCTGTGTCGTTTATGGTCGATTCGAAAGGCGGGGATTTTTGGGTCGTTACAAATGGTATTGGAGCTTTGGTTAATTCAAAATCATTGGGGTACAACTCGTTAGAATAGAAAGAATTCATCAAAGACAGGACTAGTAATATCCTATAAGAATAACTCATTAGAGATCAGATTAGTAGTATCCTAGAATGAGTTAAGAGTATTTACATCTTCCTTCCTTGTTGGGGACGAAAAGTTTTTAAGTGGGGGAGACTGTAACAATCCAGAAATTTTGATATTTTGAAAACTCGAGTTTTCAAGAATTAGGAATAACCGTACACGGTTCTGGATACATACACTCGTTTTTAAATACAGTTTCAAAAAGTATAATGGTCAGATAAGTTATTTAAATCAGTTTTATCAACTTATCAATTTGAACAATTTTGGTCCAAAACACTATTCACCGAAATTGTAAATTTGAGATTTTGAGTTAAGAATTTGAATACGACTTATTAAATAGATAAGATAAGGTTAGTAAACTTTTAAAATCAATTTAAAAGTGAAAATTCTAAAATTCAATATTGTAATGTTATTTAAATAACCTGAAAATGGACCCTTTTTGAAATAGTCTCGGAACCCGACCAAACCAATTATATTGGATCTGTAATATCAAAACAAGATAAGACTTAAAATTTCATAATTTTCGGAGTTCATATGTTAGCATACATAATATAAATGTATGTTGAAAAACTAGTTAAATTTCAGTAAAAACTAGAAATAAGGTCGTTTTTCAACGGTCACTGAATTTGACGAGACTAAGCTCGTTGGAACAGTAATTGTGAAACATAGCGAGATTTCATAAATTTTGGAGTTAGTATATAGTCATACGACTTAAAAGAAGTTATAGTCGTATAAATGATTAAGAGTCATTAAGTCACTTATACACCAAGTACCAGTAGCCACCATAATTAGGCACATCTTGTACCCTCTTGTACATTTGTCAATTTCTTCCTATCTCCTATTTTCCTAAGTGTTAAGTGCATGTGCCTTTTCTTTTTCTTATTTTCTATTTTCATTTCACTTTTACCTTATCTTCTTCCTTAAGGTCCATTTTCATGTCTTCCCTCTTCCTCCTCCTTCCTATGGCCACGCCACCACTTCTACCACCACCAAGCTCCCACCCTTCCCTACCACCTGCGCAACGCCTCTCCTCCCCTCCTAGCCAAGTCATGGCCTTCTTGTCTCCAAATTACTCTTTTTGCACCTTTAAGCTCTTAAAAATCATATTTTTACACCTTGACTCCAAGTTCCACCACCCACGCCTTAACCCCACACACCCACAAGCACCTAAGCTACCTACCTCACACCCCCTCCTTGCTGCACTAACATGGTGGGCCCTCCCCTTGGCTCCAAACCCCTTCCTTTTTCTTTAAACTCAAAAATAGTTACACCCCTTGAACCTCCTCCTTAGATCCCATACGCCCACATCATGACCCCACAAGCATGGCGGAACCCTCTCCAGTCCTATACGTAGCTTCCCGTTTGTCCCCAAGCCCTAAATCCTCTTAAAAACCCGAACTTTCTTCTTGATTTACAAATTAAAGCATATATATATATATATGTATGTATGTATGTATGTATGTATATGTTTGTGTATAAGTAGGTTGTCTATTTGGGTAAAAAGTTGGGTTTGGAAAAGATGCAAGCTTAAAGGATCCTACATTAAAAATGTTGTAGTTGTGTGAGAGCATTTGCAGTCCATCCATGCAAAAGATAGCTGGAGTGGAACTCACGGCGAGAAACTGAAACCGAAAAAGGATAGTTTTAGTTAACTGTCTATTAGTTAATTAAGTTTGGGTAAATGAAATGATTATTGATTGATCATATAAGTTGATTGTAATGTTAAATGTTGATTATAATGATAAAATATCATTTTTACTTGATATGTGATGCAAACTCCACACGGGTATTATGATGATATTTAATTGACACATCTCCTAGTTGTTTGATTTGCGGTAAACCGCACAAAGGTATTGGGATGATAATTAATTGACACATAATTGCTTGGTTTATGGTAAACGTCACATGGGTATTGGGATGATATTTAATGGGCACATCTCCCAATTGTTTGATTTGCGGTAAATCGGTTGGTTGACGAACCTGTATAAGCGTTATTTGATTTAAGGCTTATACGGTGTATTTCACTTTGTATGTGGGTTGGATGTTGTTTGATATGATATTCTGGGGTTTGTTAAATAGTTAATAAACTATTTTCAAATGGATTTGATTCGATATTTAATTATAATCAAAGTTTGGCTTGCATATAACTCGTCGCACAGCGGCAGATCGTGTCGACCGTTAACCTCAAACTAAGACACCAGGAGATCCGACTGTCGAATTCTCTCAAAATGAAATTTTTTGGTCTAAAAGAGTTTTCAAATGAATATAAGAATGCTAAGATCCAACGGTTAGATTGTGAAATAAGTCAAAATCAAATTTGTAAAAATATATGGATTTATGCAGCTTAAGACCCGAAACGGGAATTTTGAAATGGGATATTTTTACATTGATAAAAATAGGGAAAAATTATGTTAAATCATAATAAATGATTTAAAGGATTATGAACCAAATATACTTGGTTTTTAATATTTATTTTTGTCGATTGATTGTTTGGATTGTGCTCGACTAGTTTATGAGAAAATATGCTTTTATATTTAGCATTGGGCTGGGTAGAAATATTTATATGCTAATAGCTTGTGATTTATTTCATGATTTGACACTTAGGTGTTTAACGATTTTGTTTAGTCCATTTTAATTAAATGAATGATTTTTGAAATGATATTTCCACAAGAAAAAGGTAATGTTATTCCTGATTTTGGACAGGGAAGGTTTTATATAATGTTTTACAAAACATAAAGGATTCGAGGACAAAAGCTAATGATTTTGAAATGATTTGGAATTGGAAATTATCATAGGTTTTATTTACTTGTGATTGTTAGTGTTAATGATTTTTCCACTTCGGAGTGAAAAAAATGATTTAGTATGTGGCTAAAGATTTAGTAACCCACAAATAAAAGTATGAGTGAGAGGACCTTAACCTCAATTGGTTGGTCGGTGTAGTCTGGCCCCGTTGGTGGGAGATACACACACACACACACACACACACACACACACACACACACACATATATATATATATATATAGCGAACGATGGTGCGTGCCTTTTTCTATGCCGATGGGAGAAACATCCCACTATTTTGTTGCATACGTTTTGTTATGCAGTGATTGTGATATTTCAAAATTTAAATTTCTGAGTATTTTTATTTGAAATCCCGAGGTGAAAGCTAATTTGAAATGAAAACTAAATATGTATTTCAAATGATTTGAAATAAGAAATCGGGAATAAAGTCTAAATAAATAACTTATGCAAAGTTAATAATATTTTGAAAATCTAAGTTTGGGAATTAAGCCTAAATGAGTATATTGAGGAATTACATATTGCTTGTTGCGATGTAGGCACCCTAAGTCTATTTTTGGTAGGTGGTTGTGCACTGGCGTCCATGTGAAGTAAACCTGTTCCATGTTACACGGGTGGTCCCATGACATGCCTTATGTAATGACCCGAAAATCCGGTCCAATTTGAGCTGACCAAAAACACAAGTCCAACCCCAAATTAAACTGAAAATCAGGAAATTAATAGAAACAAAATAGAGGGTGAGGAAGATAAGATAGAAATTTATAATAGAAGAAGAAGAAGAACACAACATCAAAGTAACACGAACCTCACAGCGGAACGAATAACATATAATATATATAACATAACTTGAAATATACATCTGTACTTGAATATACATCATTATCAAAGTACAACACTTACAACACAGCGGAAATAAACTATAGCTATATGATCCGGAAGCCTCCTGCTCCAAGCTCTTCCAGTATATCTGTAAATCCCGACTACTTGACTGCCCGTACAAATTTAGGCACCCAAGAGTTTAGGGAAAACAAACAAAATAAACTTCGGGTCAGTCATGGGACTGGTGTGAGTAATACAGTTTAAAACAGTTCAAGCAGGTAATCGATATCTCATAAGACCACGCCGTATAATGAAACGGGTTTTTCCCTTATGAGAATCCAAATTATCTTTATATCAAAAACCTTTTGATATTATAATAATGTCTATCAACACAATATACTAATCATCTAGCAGAAACGCTTTCATCTCACGTTCTACATATATAGTATACAATCAAAACCACAAGCACGTATTGGGTAATGGGTTTCCAACTATGACAAGGTATGGAACCAACCTTTCGCTAGTGTACCTCTAGAGAGGAGTACACTGGGTTCAACAAAAACATCTTGCAACCCAGCCACACATGACCGACCACTCATTTCGCTTGAGTGTATCGAATGTATACCACCAACGGTTGGGATCAGCAATCGTTCCCCGAATGGGATAGCATCAACAATAGATTTTTAGAATTAAATGAAACTCTAGATCAGGTGATTATACACCCTACTTCGGTGCGACCGACTTAGCCATGCTGTCTGCCCGATTTCTATCATTTACCGGATGTGAGGCTAGAAGCTACGCTTTATCATCACATCAGATTCACTTTGAATGCCACATCGTCAAATCCATCAAATCACCGATTGAAGTCCTCAACCATACATTATGTGTTAGCTAAAAGAAGTTTCCTTCTCCTCTTCCACTCTTGGTACGGTTGGAGAAATCAATATAAGTGATCGTCTGGAAATACTCTGTTAGACATCCGTCCATACAAGTCATCCAGGAACAGGATGAACCGAAGGCACTATTCTGTAAACAGGATAGCCCTTGCATAACTCCGTCTTCAATTTCCTTTGGCATATATGATTTGCAACGCTTATGCCAATAAAGAGTGGTTCTTTGGATAATAATCCAACCAGTCTCTCCATATTAACAACGTTAAAATGGTCAAAACTTCAATAGTCTGTGATTTAACTATCGAAGAAAAACAGGTGTGAAAACAACGATATTATTTCCAAATGGAAATTTATATCGATCAAACATTATTCAACATTTATCTCTTTATTTCATTAATTTACTTATCTCATGTTTCCCTATATTCAATATTTCTTATTTTCTAAATTTGGAAAATATATGTTATTAACAATGGAAAACATTTCCATTTCTTGTTTTCTTTATTAGAAAACATTTATGGTTTCTTATTTGGAAAACATTTCCAAACCTTCTTCATTGGACTTAGACAGATGTTTAAACAAACCATCGCGATGCCAACTCAAACCATTTCCTTTAATTACTAAATTCACTTAACCATCCTTTACTATCGAACCTTAACCATTCCTTAGTTAAAAATGAAGTCAATCAAGTTGGGGTAATGCTACCTCTCACACCTTAACTGAACAACGTTTCTAACCTTGAAATAGACAAAGTTCACCCTTCTAATTCTTTAACAAACTTCCTTACGTAACTCTCTTTCAAATCTTTTCTATTCGATAATTCTTTCCTTCGATAAGGTATATTCGATAACTCTATTCAATTTATTCTATTCACTTAACTCTTTTGATTTAACTCTAACTCTATTCACTTAACTCCTATCTAATAAACTATATTCGATATCTCTTTTAATTCTGTTTGAATAAACTATATACTCGATTAACTCCTTTTACTCTATTCGAATAAACTATATCCGATTAACTCCTTTAACTCTATTCGAATCAACTATATTCGATTAACTTCTTTACTTTAACTCTATTCGATTATCTCCTATCGAATAAACTATATTCGATTAACTCCTTTTACTTTCTATTCGAATAAACTATATTCGATTAACTCCTTTATTTTAACTCTATTCGATTAATTCTAACTGGTTAACTCTTATTCGAATAACAAATATTCGATTAACTCTATTCAGCTAACTCGACTCGATTAACCCCTTTTCGAATAACATATTCGATTTACAAACTTTCGAATACCTTATTCGATTGACTCCCTTCGAATACCATATTCGATTTAACTCTATTCGAATAACTAAATTCGATTAACTCCCTTTCGAATAAACTATTCATTTAAAAAGATTTACTTTTAGTAACGGTTCTTCACTTTACAAATGATTTCCTTTTTAGTAACGTTTTCCTTTTTATAACGTTTTCCTTTTTATAACATCTTATTCGGTTATAAACAAATTTCCCTTTTTAACTCTATTTATTTTCTAAATATTTCCTATCAATTCTATTTGTAATGATTTACAAATATTTCCTTTTCTATTATTCTATTTGCAAATGTTTCCTTTTCAAATCTATTCTTTGATTTTATAATTTCCCTTTTCTAAATATCTCCTATTTATAAATATTCCAATTTATAAATTTTCGTATTTATAAATATTCCATTTATAAATATTTTATTTTCAAATATCATTTTGAAAATATTCCCTTATCAACATTTCGGTATGTTATAGTATTCAACATATCAAATAACGATGATCAGTATCGTCCAAACACATATAATCGACAACAGATCATATATCACAATATATGAAAAACAGTAAAATAAATGTTGAGGAACCCAGTTGGATTCCTCCATCCTGTGTCCCTGCATCACAGATGTTAAACAATATAGATAACATCACTTTCAGTTCCATATGATATATTCTGTTAAATAGAATCAATATAGAAAATTCAACTAACTGACTAGTAGTTCAATCAATCAACCAACACATAGCAATCAACAGATGATTAACAGTTCTAAAAATACATTATAAAAATATAACTGTACAGAGTTGGTGAGTTTTACTCACATTTGCAGTTCACCGTTAAAGAACGATAAACTGTTGTTTCATTTGAATCAAACGATTAAATTCGCCGTAAATTCATACGAGCCCCAATCCACTTCCAGTCAGCTTCATTGTGAAGCTCTCGTCCATACTGTCCCAACGCAACTTACGGTTCATCAATCTGATATCGTATGACCGAGATATAGAGGTTACAAGTCAACACACTATTTAGATTTTTAAAATAAAAACTAAGTTATTAATTCATGGGCCTTCACCTTTGAACCCGCCAGCCCACTTAGCCAAAGCCCACCACGTTTTAAACCCGACGTGGCCTTCTTCCTCTCACACATTTGAACGCGAGCTCCAGGCATCAACGAAACCCATGGCTGCCATTTCAACTCGATACCGCTCCTTCTCCTCTGCACAAAACTTCAAACCAATATCACCATCACTCTCCTCATTCAAATCTCGTTCAACTCATCACAACAAAAAAACACTCGACGTCACTCTCTCATTCGAACGCCCCTTCCAGGTTGCGGCATCAACTAAGTTCGAATGCCCCCAATTTTTTCCTCGAGCTGGCGCTCGACCTCGCGAACCCCAAACAAACCACAGAAACCCCAATCGATGCTTACTCACTGATAAATCATCAACCCTAGTCTTCCGTGTGATTTCCAGTACGAGAAAAATGGGTTCGAACCTCGTAAAAAGTATACGAGATCGAAGAGAACATTAGCAGGAGTTCGGATTTACAGAGATTTGGATTTATAAAATTTTGATCGAATTTCTAAGAATTGTTTTTGCTCGCCATTTTAATATGTGAATTGAGGATATGAACAACGGAAAATTCCTGACCTAAGGAAATGAATAAGTGAAGGGTTAATGTGAATTAAGGATATTATATAGTAAGGGTTAAGGAATATGCTCAGAATATTCTAACGTTATTTGAATTCGTCTTCTAAAAATTCCTGGGACCACATACGATACCCAAAACTCACGAAACTGGACATGTAGCTACAGTTTGACATTACGGTCCCAACGAAATTGGTTTCGTCGAATTCCAGCTTCGTATGCTCACACAACGTATTTTTAAAGCTCTGGATGACCCATTTAAATATATAAATATATTTAAATAAAATAAAATAAAATTAAATATTTATAAATAAATATTATCGTATATATTCACAGTGGAATACCATACAGCTCTAGAATATTCCTATATGAATTTCTAACTTGATATTTCAATCTGGGTCAACCCGATATTCAATTTACATTGAAATTACCTTTTAAAATATAAATAATTCCTTTATAAATTATAAAGGAATTCCACAGCGACTTTTCTAAAATTTGATTTGGACGTAAATAAAAAATCTACATGACGAAATCCCGATTTTTCTCTTCCACGAGAAAGATATACTCCACCAGCTCCGTACGTTTCTTGTTTCACAGAAATCCGGCTTAAAACGAATCCTCTACATTCAGTTGAAGTTCGAATCGCCAATTTACGAACTGCAGCGCCATTTCGGGCTCGGTTTTAATTATATTATAACTCTACGTTCAAACTGTCGTTTACATAATATATTCGTTATTCAAATTCAATTCCAAGCTGAATTAAATATCACAGATGATCCCGTTCACACCATATCGTCATTTCAGCCAATTCTGATTATTTCAGAATTTAAATATATTATTTAATTTATTATTTTAATTAAATATTCACCATTATTTAATTCCACGACCATTAAATTCTCTAAACCACCATTTATATAATTAAATAAATTAATTATAATACCTCTGCCAATGCGGGTCATTACACCTTAGTTTTGATTAAGTTAAGTACAACTGTAGGATTTCTCATACCAGTCCCATGACAGACTCGTAGTTTATTTTTCCCTTGCAAGCTCGAGTGTCCATTATTTTCTCATGGGCAGTCGGGTTTTGGATTGAAGCTTAAAGTTGTGTCCAGAGCATCGATAAATCTTCCGCTGTATATAATAGTGTTTCGCTACATTGAAATTTGTTACTCTGATATCTTCCTATTGTGTATTGATTATTTGTACTCTGATATATTCTTGTACTATAATGTAAAATTTTTGTAATGACAATGAAAAGTTAATTTTTTTTGATGTGTTGTATGCCTAAAGTAAACGGTTCGATAATTTCTGCCATTTTGGATCGGACATGTGTGATAAATGAACCAAGCCAAAGTAGTGAACAACTTGGTACTCGAGGTGAAAGAGCACGTTAAAAATGGTTGGAATCACAGTAGTGTGCAAACAAGGTGGCAACGAAGTCAAATGTACATATGCAACAAAGAGAAATATGCATGGAGCGAATAATTCAAACAAAGACTCAAAATCACAAATTTGCATTCTTGGCAAACTCGACAAGTTTTTGTTTACTGAAATCGAATTGGAGCATTAACTTTGTTTCTTTTGGCAAGTGCCAAAAATTATTTTCTAGAATTGAAATCCTTTTAAATTGGCATGCAAGAATATCCATTATTTTTTCAAAATGCATAGTGTATTAAAACACGACATGATTCATCAAAAGAATACTGGTAGAAATCATTCAACGTGATTGAAGGTTCGTCTTTGGCAAGAATAAACTCACGTAGCATTTGTTTCCAGAAATCATTCAAGGTTTAATCGAAATTCATCATTCAAGAAATCACTCATATCACAGACCAAATCATGCATGAAATCAGAGAGTTTAAAGGGTTTTTATACCCTATAAAATAACCACTCGTCTCATGCAGAAAACCATCGAATACCACAAACAAAGCAGATGAAAAAGAAGAACAAAGATATTCACATGCATTCGTGTTTTCGATCAAAGAGAAAAACCAAATCATCAATCAGAGATCAAGAAGCATTGAAGCATTAGAGAATCATTTTTAAATCTTTTAAGTGTTGCAATTTGATTTGGAGAGACAAAACCCTAAATTTTGATTGGGTCGGCCATTAAAGAAAAGAGGAAGCCAATTAGTAATGTGACGAAGGGGAGGCAAACTTATATTTTATATGTGTCAAGTGTTATAGGGATTTATTTTCTTTGTTTTTAAATTATTTTTTTATTTCTTTTATAACTAATCCATAGGTTTTCCAGTTACTTTAAACTAGGGGTTACGCGTTACGGGTTTGTAATTCGGGAAAAATATGATCTTAGGAATAAAAATCAGTGCAGGGTTTTAAGCGTAGGAATAAAACAGTTGTGAACGGGTGTCGCGAATTTACAGGGACTTTTTAAGAGTAAAGATTGTTTTAATTCTAATAGAAACCTTGAGAATACAGCAATAGGAAAGGGTATGCCGAAGCTGGGTAAAATCTATGTCATTTATTTTTTGTATTTATTTTCTCTACTGTAATATGTGTTGTGAAAATTATAATAGCTGGTAAAACTCAAATAAACCCTATTCACCCCCTCTAGGGTTAATCTAGATCCTATAAGTTGTACCAGAGCCTGGTATTTTCGTTAACTCTAGAGTATGGATCTCTCAAACTATTATTATTCTATTTGTCCATCTTGCGAGGGTTAGTCCAGTAGAATTCCAACTATTTTCAATGGAATAAATTTTTTTGTTTGGAAATCAAAAATGGAGTTCTATTTAAAATATGTTGATTCTGAATATTGGAATATTATTGAAAATATGGATGATATGCTAAATAAGAGGAATAAAGTTTTTAATGCTCGTGCTATGCATATTATTTATTCTTATATTAATAACAACCAGCTTCATATCTCCTACTTTTTAACTATGCAGGACATCTGGGGAACTCCCGATGCAAAGTATGGATGAAAATTCTCAAAACCCTCAAACGTCAACTAAAATTCTGATTTGTTCTTAACAGGTTTTACAGATGAAAATTTAGATGGATTAAATGTTGGAGGTCTAACAAATGATGAAATTAGAAGATTTCTTATATGAAGATTTATTTTATTTTATTTTTGTACTGAAATAACAAAAGTTGTTGATAGTCTCAAATCAGAAAATAAAAACTTGCCAAGTTTGTCAAGCATGCAAATTTTTGCTTTTTGGTTTTTGTTTGAGTTATTTTCTCCATGCAAATTTCTCCTTTGTTGCATATGTACATTTGACTTTGTTGCCCCCAGGTTTGCACACTACTGTGATTGCAGTCATTTGTAACTTGCTCTTTCTCCTTGAGTATTGTATTGTTCACAACTCTAGTTTTGTTCATTTATCACCCATGTGTAACCTTGTCCACTTACTCGTGCATGTTGCACCTGTTGTTGGTTGAGCCAGTGTGTACATGATATTTATATTCCTCCATATGACATTGTTGTTTGTGCTTGTACACAAGCCGTTTTGGTTTGATGTACATTGTAGTGTCCTTGCTGCACCATATATATCCAGTTATGCCTTGTTCTCCTGCTTGTGTATTTGTGCATGTTGTATTTACATTCCTGCTTGCTTACTTTTGCTGCTACCTTGCCTATGTTGTTTGCCGCTTCTTCATGTAGATCTGACTTGTTGTATTATTGGCATTTGTGAGATGATGCATTTGCCATTTCTACATGAGCTTTTTCATGTATACTGCATATATACTTTTGTACCACTGAGTCATATGCATGCATCACCTTGTAAATTTCTGTAACGACCCCATTTCCCGTACAGACGGAGACAAGGGTAATCTTTGGAATATAACACAGAAACAGATAATAGCAGAACAGAATTAAATAAATACACCAGATAATGTACAATAGAATACACTGGATAAAAGTAATCATCAGAGTTACACAGTATACAGGATCTTACTTAGTACAAATACGGTTCAACTATACATATATGTCTACAGCGGAAAAACAAACATAATGTACAATAGGAGCTGAACAGCATAAAAAGAGATAAATGATAGAATCCATCTTCAGCTCCAGCTATCCTGAGAAAGCCAGCTAAAACCTGAATACAAGGCTGCCCATGTAGAAAAAGGGGCACCCGAGTTTGAGAGTGAAACAAACTACGAGTCAGTCATGGGACTGGTATGAGAAATCTACTCAACACATTTATAATATGGCCAGTCACAGGACCACGCCACTTTCGTGGAACGGGTTTGCTCCATTGGATTGCCAGTTCTTTAAAACAAATCATTCCTTTAAAACATCGAAATGCTTTTTATCAAAATGAAGCCATTATAAGACTCGGTTGCCATCACACAATGCAACGCAAACCGGAGGATAGAGTTTTACCTTATAATGGCCAAAATATGCTTGATACGAATAAAACAATAGCATTTGATATTATTACTAGTGTTTATATGTTTCAAAAACAATTTCAATCATAACTATCAATCACAGACGGCATGGGTACCATATATCATGTCGCCATATATATATATATATATACAATCAAAACCGCACAGTCACGTATTTGGAAATTGGATTTCCGTCATGAACCAAGGCAAAAGATAATCCTTACCGAATTCGAGACTTCCTAGCCCGAGCCTCAGGCAAGTACTCAGTCAAGCCTTTGTATCGTCAGGGCCGATCCACCGATGTGGATTAAAATTCCTGAACACTGCATTTCCCCACCCTTTGGGGCATAAATGAGCAAACGAATGACTCCATCGGACCCGGATCGTCTGATCTAACCGAGGCGTCTCGCAACAGCAACAACCACATAAGTCAAACTCGTCAGGGCGTGTAAAACCACTGATGCCACTTCTAGCTAGGAAGAAACGCAGGCCCTCCCTGATGTCCTCTCCCGTTTGTAGTTCATACCGGGTGTGAGGTTCGCGAATTCACGTTATACACAAAGCTACGCCACACAGGCGATGCTTTGATCATCACCACAGGACTTTGCTTTTCAACAGAAGCCCTGATCATTCGCCACTTAGGCATGCCACACTAGCAATTCATGCCATGCGACTGATGTCCATCGATATACAACCTCTGAGCTCGTGCGTTTCAGAGAAGGGCGTTAAGCAAAAGAATAAATTCTCCGCTGCCAAACAGATGTATATTTAACAGAGATCAATCAACACAGAATAAAATCCAATGTCAGACACACAGTCCATTTACAAGTCCGTTCTGGGTCTGAACGAAACCGGAGGCACTAAATACCTCGCAAACCCATCGATCACCACGTACGTCTAGACGATCACCACTCATTATCCATATTTCGGGATGCCTCCCAATCAGGACCTCGGTTACCATCCAAACGAGGTGAAGATCTCCGGTCTTCGACCACCGTCTTCACCTTCGATTTCTTATCGTCGATTCAGTTATTCAGAATGCGATAAACCCGGTCTTTCTGAGCAACCCGCATATATAATAAACAAGTGCAACACTAACATATAAACGCATCATTTCAATTCATTAGTCAATAACCGTCAATCAGTAAGAGAACGATTTCCCAAATATTAACCCCGAAGGCCGAAACCAACATCAGATCCACACCCAGGCAACCATTCGACTTAGCTAACCTTCAGTTAATTTCTAAATCACATCCATATTGTTTATAATATTTTATAACGATTTATCGCTATTTTTATTTATTTTAAAATAGCCAATTTATTCAAAACGACGCTTCGGGCCATAACGCGACCGTGGCGTTGTTTTTCTTCAGATTTGATTTACACATATCTGAAAATCTAACCGTTGGATCTTCAAAAAATTTACATCATTAGAAAGATCTTTTCAAAACGAATCCAATGGTTCCAGTTTTGGGAAAATCCGAAGGTCGGATCTCCCGGTATAATCGTTTGAAGTTTCGATTTCAAAATACGAACTGCAACGTCGTTATTCGATTAAATATAATTTTATATATATATATATAATCAATTCTGGCGCTGTTTTTCTTCAGATTTGAATTAAACATTCCAGACAATCCAACCGTTGGATTTTTACAAAGTTGGTGCCGTTGGAAAGATTTTTCCAAAGCGAACCCAACGGTTGCGATTTCAGGAAAATCCGATGGTCGGATCTCCTGTACCAATCGTTTGAAATCACGATTTCAAAATACGAACTGCAGCGTCGTTATTCGATATATTTTAATTATATTTAAATATATATATCGATTCTTCGATTTCAAAGCTATATCCTTTTCACACATTTGATAAAAATGATATTTTTATCTAACTGTCTTCTATTTCAACACTTCTCTATATTTGACAATTCATGTATATAATAAAAATGTGATTTTTATTGTAAAACAATTCATTTCAAAACTTTATTATTTTATATAGTTCATATAGGTAATAAAAATAGGATTTTTATTATAAAACAATTTATTTCAAGATATGAATACCATTCAACACATGAATTTCAATTCAACACATGAATTTCAATTCAACGAATGAATTTCGATTCAACACATGAAAATTTTCTACAGTTTATATATATATATATATATATATAAATGTGATTTTATATTTAAAACACGAATACCATTCAACACATGAATTTCAATTCAACGAATGAATATCGATTCAACACAGGAAGGTTTTCTGTAGTTTATATATATAGATAAAAATGTGATTTTTATATTTAAAACACGAATATCATTCAACACATGAATTTCAATTCAACGAATGAGTTTCAATTCAACACATGAAGGTTTTCTATTCAACGAATAAATATAGTTTCAACAAATGAAAATAATTCAAACACATGAATATTATTCAAAATTTCGGCAGCATAACGGCAGGGTAGTTAAAACCGGGACCGTCCCTAGTACAGCTCCTCGCTCTACCTTAAAACCTCGCGGTTTTTGACAATGGGGAATCATGCATCTAGTTCGCACGCAGGCGACATGTATATTTATTTCATTTCCACAAACTAATCCTATGTGGTTTCAATCAAATATTTTTCAACCACAAACAATTCCAATCAACCAAGAGCTATCAATCAATTTTCACACCAATCATAACCAATAAATATCGTCCATGGTTTGTGGACGAGGGGCGTGTGTGTATATATATATATATATATATATAGCAATTCACTTCTATTTCAACACATATATAATTTTTACAATGCATATATAATTTATACATCGAACGTACAACTTATACAACGCTTATACATGAGGTGTAAAACGCATATATAACTCATACATCGACTATATAATTTATACATTGTCGTTTTCCATATCGTTTATAAATTAGAAATCTCACACTGGGTTCCACTCCACCAAAAATAGCCGAAGGCTCAGAAAAATATGTGGTCTCTTCAAAAATGTAGAAGACGTCCACCTGAGTCCACTGTCTCTTGTTTCATCGAATTTCGTCGAGAAATGAAAAAGATATGATTTTTAGAAGTTTGCAACGCTTAAAAGTGTTATTTTCAATTCAGAATAATCAAAGCCGCATACCTCCTTTGATGTTCAAAATTAGGTTTTGAATTTGGTCGCAGATCTTTGCACGAGGACGGAATTAGGTCGTGCCACATGGTAGGGGGTCGAGAGGGCTTCCAGGTAGCGGTGCTGACGTGGAGCTCAACGGCGGCTACTGGCCTGGGCGGAGCTCGAAAGGCGGCTATTTGGAGGACTTCGATCTGGCCAAATACTGAATGGATAGAGGTGATTCAGGTATAGATTTGAAGAGGGGAGGGAGGCAAACAAAAAAGTCAACTGGAGGGGGTGGCGAAAACGCCTGTGGTGGTCGGAAAATGATCGGGAAGGTATGGAGGCGTTTCCGTCGTCGATCGGGAGGGTGGGGTCTGAGGATTTTTCCTTTTTTTTATTTAAATTCTGATTGGTCGGTGGGTTTTAAAGGGGTTTTCTGACACGACCACCAATCTAAACCCAACGACTGTCGTCCCTAGCATTTTACCCCCATTCCAAACATAATGGGATATGTTTCGCAGGCCCATTTGACTGTTTCAGTCAGTTTTCCTTCAAATTAAAATATAAAACATTCAATATTCGATTTGAACGTGCATTTCAATTTGCCAGGGCCACAAACTGATTCGAAAAATTCCAGAAAAATAAATCTGGCTATGTTTTGACGATATGGTCCCAACAAAACATGTTTCATCGAATTCTGAGACCGTTTGCAAAAAGGCCCATTTCTGGTCGATCCAATTTAACTGTAATTGACCAAAACATGTTTTCCTTTGCCACGCTCATATACTAGCTTCAAAAATTATGAAATTTGAAACCTAGCAATAACTTCACATCCCGGATCCAACAAAAGTGGTTTCGTCGAATTCCGAGGTCGTTTGCAAAATGGCCAATTTCACAGGCTATATAAATTCCATAGTGACCTTTCTGAAAATTCATTTGGCCATAACTTTTGCTTTCCGCTATGAAAATTCGATTTTTCAGATTCGTTAGAAAGGTATTCACTAACAGATTTAAATATTTTTGGTTTCACTCAAATCCGTTTTGTTTTGCACCTGGTATAGTCCGACAAAGTTTGAATTCAATTTTTGAAACTGCAGCGCCCTTTCAGGCCTTGTTTATAATTAGAATTAATTATATTCGTTTTCAATTGTCGAATCAAACTTAGTTTTCATTGCTATTATTTAAAATATTTATTTTAAATATTTAAAATCCATTATTTTAGCCAATTTAAAATTTTAAATTGGTTCAGATTTTCTGGGTCGTTACATTCTCCCCCACTTAAAACTTTTCGTCACGAAAAGGAACAAAGTCGAAAGTGGTTTGATTAATCAACTCTACGTCCAATCTGGCTTCCATTCTCTAACTTTTCAGTTTCTGAGAATTTTCAAATTCTTCAAAAATTTGGCTAACACCCGGAATTTTCGAAAAAATTCGCCATAACCTCCTTTGTACGGGGAGAGGTTTGGAAATTTATTGGGCCGTATTAGGTACTCAATAAATCCTAATAAGCATACACATATTTAAAATGATATATTATGGTGTTTACAAGGGAGCGTGTATTGATAATAACTCAAGAGAATAAATTCTCGTCACCCTGTCAAAGCCTGAGGGAGTGTGTATTTTAAATGCTCCAGAGGATAAATCCTTGTCACCTCGTCCCGTGTGGGAAATAAATAGTCCATGTGCCGTACCTAATAACTAGAGAGACATGATTATTGTCAACTCCAGACCCGTGTGGGTTTTTTTTATTAATCTGGCAATTTAATCGTTACAATTTAAATAGTCCATATCAGTCATCAGTTCAACCTGTAAAATATAGTCATCGCCATACAAGCCTCTCGCTCGTATGGTAGATCTTCCACCTCGTCACACAAGCTCCAAATGCTTATGTGGTATATGATGAAGTATGCCTATCATCAGAAGTATGCCATGCGGTGTAGTTCAAAATTAATTATTACTATCCTATGGCGATATTTATTATTTCACACGGAAAAACCAGCACTCTGCATCCAATGGCATTCATAGGAGTTGATATAATAATATTTCGCATCTAACTCATTAAGGTTTACCTATTTGTCGGGCACACAAATAAAATCTTCACTCAACAGCTAATCCATTTACCTGTTCAAACATATATAATGCACAAGTATGTATTTCTGTCTATTTTCTAATCAGTTCAATGGGTGATATAATCGAATAAATTCTACCATTCGTTCTATTATTGATTAAATTTACTTAATCTAATTTACTATCACACAACACAAATAGCAATCAAATTGTTTTTAACTTTTCAAAATCATACAAATCAATTTCTATATTCTTTTAAAATCATCCAGACTATAGAACTAAAAGTGCACATCCATGGAAAGAAAATAACAACAGAGTAGAGAACTAATTGGTAATGCAAAGTATGGTAAATGTACCTTGCACCGGAGTCAATCAGAGATATCCACTCGGCATCTATGATAGGCTTTCTGAATGCTCTCCTCAGTTTCCCAAGTACAATCTCATGGATCTCCACTCCATTGCACTTTGACTAAGTGAACCTTCTTGTTCCTCGGCTCTTTGGTTTCTTTGCCGATAATCTTTAGCGGCTCTCTTCTCACAGCTAATTCTGAAGTAATTTCAATATCCTGTTGAGCTGCTTCTTCCACGATCAAGTCTGGGTCATGAACGTGCTTTCGAAGTTGAGATATGTGAAATACATCATGAACTCCAAGCAACCAATCTGGCAATTTAACCCTATAAGCGAGAGTTCCGATCCGTTCCAAAATAGGAAACGGACCAATGAATTTGGGCGCCAACTTTCCAGTTTTACCGAACCGGATAACTCCTCTCATCGGTGATACTTTCAAATATACATAGTCGCCAACAGCAAAGGATATATCTCTTCTTCTTCTATCGGCATAGCTCTTTTGTCGGCTTTGAGCGGCAAGTAATCGCTTCTTAATAAAGTCGACTTTGTCGGCAGCTTCTCGGATCATATCTGGCCCCAACACAAGTCTATTACCGGGTTCGACCCAACAAGCAAGAGATCAGCACGGTCTACCATATAATTCTTCGAATGGCGACATTGTCAGACTCGCCTGGTAGCTGTTATTATATGAGAATTCAGCCAAATACAGATGGTCTTCCCATGATCCACCAAAATCTAGAATACAAGCCCGCAATAGATCTTCTAATATACGATTCACCCTCTCAGTTTGACCGTCTGTCTGAGGATGATAGGTGGTGCTTAGGTTCAGCTTTGTTCCCAGCTCTACTTGAAATGCCTCCCAGAATTTACTAGTAAATATTGTATCACCATCACTGACTATACCGAGCGACACTCCATGTAGCCTAACAATTTCCTTGAAATATATCTGCGCCAGACTCTGAGCAGTTCTGTTTGATCTGACAGGTATGAAATGGGCGGTCTTCGTGAAACGATCTACGATCACCCAAATACTATCATTTCCTTTTATGGTTCTGGGCAAACCATCAATGAAATCCATGGAAATATGTTCTCACTTCCAACCAGGAATGTCTAGCGGTTGTAACAACCCACCCAGTTTCTGTTGGTCGCTTTTGACTAGCTGGCAAGTAGGGCATCGGCTAACATATAAAGAAATGTCCCTCTTCATCGACCTCCACCAGAAAGTGCGTTTGATGTCATTATACATTTTGCTTACTCCCGGATGGATACTAAGTTTTGACTTGTGGCATTCATCCAGTACTTCCTTTCAAAGCTCGGGAATGTTAGGGACACAGATTCGACCTTTGAGCCTTAGAATCCCATCATTATCAACTTGAAAACTCGAGGGTTCGCCTTGTTGAATTACCTCTCTGATCTTCTGAATGAAGTGATCATCCTTCTGAAGAGAAGATATTTTATCTAGCAATGAAGTCATGATAATAAAACTGGCAATCATTTCACTCTTTCGGCTTAACGCATCGGCCACGACATTGGCTTTCCCTGGAGTGTATATAATTTCAAAGTCATATGCTGTAAGAAACTCCAGCCAACGTTGCTGCCTCAGATTCAAGTCCTTCTGGGTGAACAGATACTTTAACGACTGGTGATCTGTAAACAGTTCAAATCTCTCACCCAGAAGATAGTGCCTCCAGATTTTCAAAACGAATACTATCGCCAATAACTCAAGATCATGAGTGACGTAGTTTTTCTCGTGCGGCTTCAGCTGACGGCTAGCATAAGCAATCACTTGTCCCCTTTACATTAACACTGCGCCAAGGCCTTCTCTAGAAGCATCAGTCCAGACTTTTAAATCCTGATTGTCGTCGATAATGGTTAACACTGGAGCAGTAGTTAATCTTAATTTTAGCTCTTCAAAAGCCTCCTCACTTTCTGGAGTCCATTTGAATTTAGAGTGCTTCTTTGTAAGCTTCGTTAAGTGACCAGATATCTTCGAAAAGTTTTTTAACGGACTTCTGGTAATAACTAGCCAATCCGAGAAAACTGCGGACTTCTGTAGGGGTACTGGGCTGTTTCCAGTTTTGAATAGTTGTGATTTTACTTGGATCCACAACAATTCCTTCTTTCGATACAACATGGCCTAGAAATTTCACTTCCTCTTGCCAGAATATACATTTGGATAGTTTGGCTTTTAATACATTCCTTCTGAGGATTTCCAGAACCTGTTCCAAATGTTTTTCATGTTTGGCCTTTGATTTAGAGAAGATTAGAATATCGTCAATAAAAACCAGAACAAATTTATTCAAAACCCCTCTGAACACTCTATTCATCAGATCGACGAAGTAAGCTGGAGCGTTACATAAGCCGAACGGCATTACTAACCACTCATAAAATAAGTCGGGACCTCTGAATGTTGTCATTGGAACACACTCTTCGGCAATTCGAAGCTGATGGAAGCCTGTAGCTAGGTCCATTCGTGAAAATACTTGTGCGCCATTTAATCGATCCAACAAATCATCAATCCACGGCAATGGATATTTGTTCTTTATTGTCTGTTTGTTTAAATCACGATAATCCACATATAGCCGTAGATTACTGTCAGATTTTGGGACAAACACCACTGCTGCACCCCAATCAGAGAAACTAGGCCTGATCAGACCCTTCCATACGAGCTGTCGTGTTTGATTGTCAAGTTCTTCTTTCTCTTTCAAGGACATTCTTCGAATAGCGTGAACTACCCGCCTTGCATTGGGAATCAAAGTGATCTTGAAATCTATTTCTCTTTGCGGAGGTAAGCGAACAACTTCTTCGAACACATCCACATAGTTCTTGATGACAGGAATATCTTTGATGAGGTCAGGAATATTCTCTGTGACTTCAGGGATATTTTCTATTTGAACAAGAGAAACATCCAAAGCTGCCCAGAAGTCTTTTCTATTAGATTTCTGACCTTCACACGGTATGGTTATATAATTCCCTGATTTAATCTTAGCCCTAACAACTCTCTCGGCGCATCTAACCTCTGCTTCATATTTGGTTAGCCAATCCAATCCCAGAATAAGATTGAATTCATTAAAATTCATGATTACAGAGATAGTAGGGAATTTGTAGCAGGAAAAAGAGACAAGCACCCCACAAACCCCACTGAGACCGATGGAACCTCCAACTGGATTTTGGACAGTCTTTGGTTCTTTGAGCTTCTTCAATTTCAAATCCAACTTCTTCACTGCACTCTTTGCAATAAAGCTTCATGAAGCGCCAGTATCAAACAGTACTTTAACTGGAATGTTCTTTACATTGAGCGTGCCTTCTAAAACATCAGACCTTTCCTGAGCAGACGAAGATGCAGGCACTTCTGCCACTTCATTCACTTGTACTGCTTCAGATTTCTTTGAGAGTTGGCACTCCCATGCAATATGACCTGCTTGGTGGCACTTATGGCATCTCCTTTCCCCATGTGGGTTCTTTTGTTTCTTAGTGGGCTTAGATCCATCCTTGCTTCGTTTGTTTAAAGATTTACATTTTCTGGACAAATGGCCCTTCTGATTGCAATTCTTGCACATGGCAGTCGTTGCTAGTTCTTTTTCAGGCCTGGCCCTTTTTCGATTGACTTTAGGCTATTTACTGACCTCAGACCTCGTACTGGCTTCAGGAATATCAGTTTTCGACTCTTCTTTGTTATTAGAACTGACCTCCTCTTTGTCGCGCAACATACCTTTCTTGTGGAGATCTTCATACTGATAAGCCATGTATATCATTTCTGAAAAAGGAAGCTTCACATTCCTCATTACACTATTCTGATATCTCCTTTGCAGGCCATGAATAAATCTCAGATTTTTCCTCTTTGGATCTTGAATCAGATGAGGAGCAAAGTGAGAAAGTTCGTTGAATTTCTTATGATATTCTGGGATGGTCATATCACCTTGTATCAGATAAGAAAATTCATCACATAATCACTCCGTCGCTTTAGGATGAGTAAATCTTTCTAGGAAAATCTCTTTATGTAAGAACCCGTTACTTCCCCGTGAAGGAAAGAGCGGATACTTTGAGAACAACACACAAATGAACGCAGACGGAAGAACATTTCATTGCTATTACAACAATTCCATCAGATACCAGAATATACAGAGTATAAATGAATAAATTACATTCGATAAATATCAGAGGTTACAATAAATTACATAGCAGCGGAAAATAATACAAAGCACAACTGAATGTGATATACGGATACAGAGCTTTCCGGATATCATTCCAGCTGTAAACCAAGATCCTGTGAATATAAATCTGCAAAACCAAAACTACTAGCTGCCCGTGCGGAAAATAGGGGCACCCAGAGTTTAGGTTAAAACAATAAACTCCAGGTCAGTCATGTGACTGGTGTGAGAACTAAAACAGTTATTTAAAGACTTTACTTTAAAAGAGAGTAATTCAAGGGACCACGCCGTATAACACGGAACGGGTTTCCTCCCAAGAATACTAGTGCATAGAATAAACAACGCAATGCTTTTTCGAAAAATGAAGCTATTATAAGACCCATGTCCCATTACACAATGCAACGCAAGCCGGAGGATAGGGTTTTCCCTTATAATAGCCAAACATGCTTGGTACGTTTAAAACAAATCATTTGATACTATAATAAGTGTATAGTGTCAAAACATTTCAATCATAAATATAAATCATAGACGGCATGAGTGCCCCATCCCACTATGTCGCCATACTAGGCTCTACAAATAAAGCCGAAATACACGTATTGGAAATTGGATTTCCGTCATGAGTCGAGGCAAGGGGCAAGCTCCTCTCCGCGTTCGAGACACTCTAGCAAATGCCTCAGGGTTACGCACTCTGGGCAACCCCGGATCCTCCAAGGCCGGTCCTCACTTACGTTAGAGGATTAGTTATTCCTGAACACACATTTCCCGGTCCTTACAGACCTATAATCGAGGCGCCTCGCATTCCAACAACCACATAGGTGAAAAGTATATAAATGTCAGGGCTGGTAAGTCATTGACACCACCATAGCTAGAAAGAAACGTCGTGCACTCCTTGGGTCCTCATCCCGTTTTTGACTCATACCGAGGTGTGAGGCTCGCGAATTCACGCTAAACACAAAGCTGCCATGTAGGCCGTGCTTTGATCATCAACCACAAGACTTTGCTTTTCAACAGAAGCCTTGATCTATGCATCTTAGCATGCCACACAGGCAATTCATGCCATGCGATTGATGTCCATCGATATACAACCTCTGAGCTCGTACGTCTCAGAGAAGGGCGTTAAGCAAAAGAATAAATTCTCCGCCGCCAAACAGATGTATATTTAACAGAAATCAATCAACACAGAATAAAATCCAATGTCAGACACACAATCCATTTACAAGTCCGTTCTGGGTCTGAACGAAACCGGAGGCACTTTCCTCGCATATCCATCGATCTCCAAGTACGTCTGGACGACCACCAACTATTTCCATCCTCTTGGGTGTACAGCCTAATCAGGATTATCAGTAATTACCCAAACGATGTGAAGACTTCCGGCCTTTAACCATCGTCTTCATCTTCGACATATCGTCGAATCGGTTATTCAGAATGGGTATAAACCCGGACTTTCCGAACAACCCGCGTATATTAAAAACAAATGTTACACAAACTCAACATACGCCTCATTCCAATTCAGAATATTCTTTTATTTATAAAATCACATTTTTAGGGAAAGGTTCCCATTAATTTTATCCAAGATAAATTCTTTAAAATTTATCCTATAATCTTCCTTTGGATGTCATTTCAAACCAAATTATGGTTTTCTAAACTAGTCGAGATTAGCGAACCACACCGAAGTAATTATTTATTTTATTTCCCAATCCCAATCTATTCATCCCATGAAGCAAAACTGGCAATACTCCATATTTAGCACCACAGTGTTATCGGTAAAATTAATTACCATTTCACGTTCAAATCTAATTAAATATTTAACTATCGCTTTGGAGCAAAACTGGTGATACTCCATTCTCGCTCGTTTTCTAAATTTGATAATTTAGATTACAGATTTACATTTCAACCTAATTGCAGATTCGTTAAAACTCCTTTTACTGGGTTAAAGAACTAGGTGTTATTTAAAACACAGTTCACGACAAACCCAAATCACATTATATTTATTATCAGGTTACAGAACTAGTGTTGTTTAAAAACACAGTTCACGATAAACCCACAAATCAATTCTAGTTTAATTCAAATCAAATATATTAGGAATTCCGATTATCTAAAACCCATTTTTTAAATCTAATTTATTTATTTAAAAATAAAAACCCGGGTTTTAAATTTAGTTCAATCTAGTTCATTTCGATAAAAATCTATTTTTATCTTTTCAAATATGGAGTTTTTCACCCCAAAATCTTCCCAAATCATTTCTTCTGATTTTACACAAATTATTACTATTTTTAATAATTTTATCAAGGCCCGTACAGTCGATTTCCATCAACGGCCATCGAACTGCACTTACAGCGACCTTTTTCAATTTTGATTTGGACGTATCTCCAAATCCAACCGTTAGATTTCGAATTTCTAATATTCGTTAGAAAGCTCTTTCGATACGAACCCAACGGTTCCGGTTTTAGGAGAATCCGACGGTCGGATCTCCCGTAATGTCCGTTTGAAATAAATGGTCGAAATTTACGAACTGCCGCGGCGCGTTCTATTCAGGCCATTATATTATATATATAATATATAAATATATAATTCGTCGATTTCTAATTAAAAACGAATTTTATAAATAGTTTTGAATTCGTTTCAAAAACAATTTCAACTTCCATTTCAATCCAAAGTAAAATTGAATTCTTCCTTATAAATTCGTTTTAAAATTCATTTCTATTCAATTCAAATTTCAATTCAATTTGAATTCATTTCAATTCGCTTTCAATTCAATTTGAATTCATTTTCAATTCAATTCAATTTCAAAGTTGTTTTCTATTCGATTCAATTCAAATTGGTTTTCTGTTCGATTCAATTCAAATTGGTTTTCTGTTCGATTCAATTCAAATTCATTTTCTAATATTCATTTCGAAATCGTTTTCTAATATTCATTTTAAAATGAATAAAATCGATATAAATGTCGTTCACGTCAAAATGGCGTCAATCTAATCAACACGGCTTCATACATTCCTTCATTCTATTCAACAAATGAATATTTATTTTTGTCAACACACGACTAATCTCAGCGAGTGAGTACTGTCCACGTGTGACTATTTTTGTTAAATTATTTCGTTCAACACATCACTAATCTCAACGGATGAGTACAGTCAACACATGAACCTTTATTTTATATTGATAAAGATGTAAATTTTATTATTAAAATATTTCGTTCAACACATGACTAATCTCAACGGATGAGTACAGTCAACACATGAACCTTTATTTTATAATATTCTTTATTTTCTAAATTGGAATGAGGCCCAATCAATCACCATATAAAGTTAATTATATGGATTTTCATACATCACACGTATATAATAGCATTGAAAAATAATCAACCAAAGTGCACTACACTGTATAAGCATCAAATATAGATATCTAACGCTTATAACAGCCTGTCAATCAATCGATCGACATATTTATTCAATCAGGATGAGTGAACTTCAAATTTCATCCCAACACCCGTGTGGGGTTTCAAATCAACAAACACAAATTTTAATTGTGCAGTTGGGCGATGTGTAAAATTTATCGACTCAATCAATGTCCTTCAAATAGGTGTACATAAACAAACCGTCCGGTTTGTAAATGAATATTTTATTTAATTCACTTCACGTTAAAAATTATATTTTTAACGATAAAACATTTTATTTTAACACATGAATTTCTATTCAGTTCATTCTTTAAATAAAATGATATTTATATTTTTCTAAATTATTTTAGAAAATTTCGGCGGCATAATGGCACGATACTAGAAACGGGATGAGGCCTAGCCTTATCCCCGGTCTAGTGAAGACCCACGCCATTCACACATCAATCATATCAATTTCATTTCACCAAACAATTCAATTCAAACCAAATAATCTAATTAACTACACAACCAAACAATCTAACAAACAAGCCATCCATGGTCTGTGGATGACGGGTGTCGGGTGCTACTAAACACCGTCTGCATCCTAGTATATGTATATAACTAGAAAAAGAAATTTTGAGTGAGAAGTTCTCACCAAAGCTAATCCAATCATTACGACTCTTCTTATGTAGAAAATCTTGTCGTTCTCGTTTTTTGTCACTTTCGTTGCCCGTAGCCACTACATGTATAAAAATCACATTTTTATTATCTACATTATATAAAAATCTCACCTTTATATCTTCTATAAGTTAAAAATCGGATTTTTATCCTCTCTATAATATAAAGATCATATTTTTATTTACTTCATATGTCAAAAACTGTAGAAGCTTTAAAATGGAGAAAACTCACTTTTTTTTCTAACGCCCGGATTCGCTGTTCGGGTCCTAGACTTTGCAAACGAGCTTCAATCTTCACACCATTTTTTCTCTAGCTTAAACACGCCATTCCGGACAACTTTTGCCTAAGGGTCTTTTTGCCGAAAATGCTCCAATTCGCCAGAATTCGCAAAAGTGCACGAATTTAACCGCTTTTGAACAGCAGACTTCGAACGCGTTTTCCGAGCAGCTCCGAACTCCAAAACACGACTTCCATATAGCCAAACCGAAGAGAATTTCGTGCTCTACAACTTTGGTCTAGAGGAACTTTGGCCAAAAGCGCACCGTTTGGGAGTTATTGGCGAAATACGGTCAGGGACTTATTTGCAAAACGGGCGATTAGTGTAAAATGGGTTTTTGGTGACCGGGGGGCCCCACGGCCGGAATTGAGGAGGGGGAAGGGGGCGCCGGACCTGATTGGGCGTGGGGAGGCAGCTAAGGGGCGGCGGCGGCGGTGGTGGGGCCCGTGGTGGTGGTGGTGGCTTAGGGCTTTGCATTTGAAGAGAGAAAGAGGAGGAGAGAGAGAGGAGGAGGAAGAGGAGGAGGAGGGGGTGCGGCGGCTCGCCGGAGGCCGGTGGTGGGCGGTGGAGGAGGGGGCAGCGGCGTTGTGGAGGAGGAGGCCATTTTTGAGTTTTTGTGGAGGAAGGAGGAAAAGTGAATTTATGAAATAGAAAAGGAGGAAAAGTGATTATATGCTAGTTTCTCGCGTATCGCCTGAACGCTAGCGATCTCCGATGGCCGCGGAATTCAGACACGAGATAGTAGACGTGAAGACGAGTCCAACGAAACAAGTTTCGTCGAATTCCGAGTTCGTTTGACCATTCAAAAAAAATCACAAAAATGCTCAGATAAGCTCTAAAAATGCGATTTTGGCGCACCTTTTCTTCTCGCACGCTCACATGCTAACTTCAAAAATCATGCCCTTTTGGATTTAACCATTTTTAGACGATACGAATCCATAAAAAAAAACGAAATCGAATTCTGAGGTCGTATCCATAATGTGCTTTGTAAAATGACTACTCGCTTTACCCGGAACTGTTTCAGCTCGCACGGCCACATACTAACTCCGTTCGACGCCCCATTTGGAAATCAACAATGATTTGTCATTGTGAATCCATAAAAATTTATCTCGTCGAATTCAGAGCTCGTATGCAAAATTTCACTTTTTAAGGGCTATGTTTTGTTAACCGAAAAGCTCCTGCCAATTGCCACTATTTCGGATATCGGAATATATCGAAGCTTATACTTTTCGGAGTTCTAAACGACATTTTGAACTCAATGGAAGTGGTTTCGAGTCAAAGTTCATCCGTATGCAAAATTTGACTTTTTGGGCCATGTAAAATTTACATAGCGACTATTCTGAATTTTCAACTGGGCATAACTTTTGATTCCCGCTATGAAATTTCGATTTTTCAGATTCGTTGGAAAGTTATTTTCATATAGATCCTAGTATTTTTGGTTTCGCCAAAATCCGGATTGTTTTGCACCCGGTACATTCAATTGAAGTTTGAAATCGAATTATCGAACTACCGCGCCATTTTCAATTCTATTTATAATTATATATAAATATTTATATTCTAACGACGGCGCGCATAAATATATACGTTCGAATTATATTCAAAATAAATTTCTCGCCGATATTATTTAAAATAATCTATTTTAAATATTCAAAATTCGCTAAAATTGCCAAAATAAAAATTTTAAACTGGCCCAGAATTTCCGGGTTATTACACTTTAAATCTTCCCCAGGTGATATCACCCTCGGGGTTATCGTTGATGATTGTTTCCCACCTGATTAAAGCTTCTTCTTTGAGCACCCAAGAGGCTACTAATCTTTTCTGATCATCTCTCAACTGCATATGCTCAAATATTCTTTCTGCAGAGCTCACCCAAGCTTGAATCTGAATTATAGATTCATTGCCCGAGAACTGTGCTCCGTTCAGATTTCGATATATCTTTAATAGAGCCTCTAGATCGGGTTCTGCATTTCTCCTGTTTCTGACACTCATTTTTTCTAGTACTTCTGCAAATGGCAGATCAAGTGTCAGGTCACAGAAAAGATATTTTAAAACCTAGAAACATGTACTTCAAATGTAAATGTGTCTAGTGGGGTGTATCTCATTCTGCTTTACTCATACTAGGATATTACTGATCCTATCTGTATAGAGCTACCCGTCCTAGAACACTACTGGTTCTATTTCTGACGAGTTCGTTAATATGTTATATTCCAGAACTAAGCTTAACCAAAGCTCTGATACCACGATGTGACGACCCCATTTCCCGTACAGACGGAGATAAGGGTAATCTTTGGAATATAACACAGAAACAGATAATAGCAGAACAGAATTAAATAAATACACCAGATAATGTACAATAGAATACACTAGATAAAAGTAATCATCAGAGTTACACAGTATACAAGATCTTACTTAGTACAAATACGGTTCAACTATACATATATGTCTACAGCGGAAAAACAAACATAATGTACAATAGGAGCTGAACAGCATAAAAAGAGATAAATGATAGAATCCATCTTCAGCTCCAGCTATCCAGATAAAGCCAGCTAAAACCTGAATACAAGGCTGCCCGTGTAGAAAAAGGGGCACCCGAGTTTGAAAGTGAAACAAACTACGAGTCAGTCATGGGACTGGTATGAGAAATCTATTCAACACATTTATAATATGGCCAATTACAGGACCATGCCACTTTCGTGGAACGGGTTTGCTCCATTGGATTGCTAGTGCTTTAAAACAAATCATTCCTTTAAAACATCGCAATGCTTTTTATCAAAATGAAGCCATTATAAGACTCACTTCCCATCACACAATGCAACGCAAATCGATGGATAGAGTTTTACCTTATAATGGCCAAAATATGCTTGATACGAATAAAACAAAAGCATTTGATATTATTACTAGCGTTTATATGTTTCAAAAACAATTTCAATCATAACTATCAATCATAGACGGCATGGGTACCATATATCATGTCGCCATATATATATACAATCAAAACCGCACAGTCACGTATTTGGAAATTGGATTTCCGTCATGAACCAAGGCAAAAGATAGTCCTTACCGAATTCGAGACTGCCTAGCCCGAGCCTCAGGCAAGTACTCAGTCAAGCCTTTGGATCGTCAGGGCTGGTCTACCGATGTGGATTAAAATTTCTGAACACTGCGTTTCCCCACCCTTTGGGGCGTAAATGAGCCAACGAATGACTCCATCGGACCCGGATCGTCCGATCTAACCGAGGCGCCTCGCAACAACAACAACCACATAAGTCAAACTCGTCAGGGCGTGTAAAACCACTGACGCCACTTCTAGCCAGGAAGAAACGCAGGCCCTCCCTGATGTCCTCTCCCATTTCTGGTTCATACCGGGTGTGAGGTTCGCGAATTCACGTTATACACAAAGCTACGCCACACAGGCGGTGCTTTGATCATCACCACAAGACTTTGCTTTTCAACAGAAGCCCTGATCATTCACCACTTAGGCATGCCACAGTAGCAATTCATGCCATGCGACTGGTGTCCATCTAGATACAACCTCTGAGCTCGTGCATTTCAGAGAAGGGCGTTAAGCAAAAGAATAAATTCTCCGCTGCCAAACAGATGTATATTTAACAGAGATCAATCAACATAGAATAAAATCCAATGTCAGACACACAGTCCATTTACAAGTCCGTTCTGGTTCTGAACGAAACTGTAGGCACTAAATACCTCGCAAACCCATCGATCACCACGTACGTCTGGACGATCACCACTGATTATCCATATTTCGGGATACCTCCTAATCAGGACCTTGGCTACCATCCAAACGAGGTGAAGATCTCCGGTCTTTGACCACCGTCTTCACCTTCGATTTCTTATCGTCGATTCAATTATTCAGAATGGGATAAACCCGGTCTTTCTGAGCAACCCGCGTATATAATAAACAAGTGCAACACTAATATATACACACATAATTTCAATTCATTAGTCACTAACCGTCAATCAGTAAGAGAACGATTTCCCAAATATTAACCCCGAAGGCCGAAACCAACATCAGATCAACACCCAGGCAACCATTCGACTTAGCTAACCTTCAGTTAATTTCTAAATCACATCCATATCGTTTATAATATTTTATAATGATTTATCGCTATTTTTATTTATTTTAAAATAGCCAATTTATTCAAAACGACGCTTCGGGCCATAACGCGACCGTGGCGCTGTTTTTCTTCAGATTTGATTTACACGTAACCGAAAATCTAACTGTTGGATCTTCACAAAATTTACATCATTAGAAAGATCTTTTCAAAACGAATCCAACGGTTCCAACTTCGGGAAAATCTGACGGTCGGATCTCCCGGTATAATCGTTTGAAGTTTCGATTTCAAAATACAAACTGCAGCGTCGTTATTCGATTAAATATAATTATATATATATATATATATATATATAATAGATTCTAGCGCTGTTTTTCTTCATATTTGAATTAAACATTCCAGACAATCCAACCGTTGGATTTTTACAAAGTTGGTGTCGTTGGAAAGATTTTTCCAAAGCGAACCCAACGGTTGTGATTTCAGGAAAATCCGATGGTCGGATCTCCCGTACCAATCGTTTGAAATCACGATTTCAAAATACGAACTGCAGCGTCGTTATTCGATATATATTTTAATTCTATTTAAATATATATATCGATTCTTCGATTTCAAAGCTATATCCTTTTCACACATTTGATAAAAATGATATTTTTATCTAACTGTCTTCTATTTCAACACTTCTCTATATTTGACAATTCATGTATATAATAAAAATGTGATTTTTATTGTAAAACAATTCATTTCAAGATATGAATACCATTCAACACATGAATTTCAATTCAACGAATGAATTTCGATTCAACAAATGAAGATTTTTTATAGTTTATATATATATATATATATATATATATATATAGATAAAAATGTGATTTTTATATTTAAAACACGAATACCATTCAACACATGAATTTCAATTTACGAATGAATATCGATTCAACACATGAAGGTTTTCTATAGTTTTTATATATATATATATATAGATAAAAATGTGATTTTTATATTTAAAACACGAATACTATTCAACACATGAATTTCAATTCAACGAATGAGTTTCAATTCAACACATGAATATTTTCTATTCAACGAATAAATATAGTTTCAACAAATGAAAATAATTCAAACTCATGAATATTATTCAAAATTTCGGCAGCATAACGGTAGGGTAGTTAAAACCGGGACCGTCCCTAGTACGGCTCCTCGCTCTACCTTAAATGTAACACCCCGTGAATTCTATGACTGTGAAACTCACAAATTAATGTATAATTAATTTCAAATCAAAGAACTAAGGGAAACGGGATACGCCATTGCGTTCGTCTCGGGAAAATACGCGAAATAGAGTCCGAGTTTTCGAAAAACGGATATCGTATGAAGAAGTTATGGACGAACGAAGTTGGGCGAAAAACCGGAGAAGGGTCAGAATGCACTGGCGCACTTGGGAAGTGCGCCAGAACAAAAATGAACTGGTGCACCTGTGAAGTGCGCCAGTACATTTTTGACCTGGCGCACCTGCCAAGTGCGCCCAGGTCAAAAATGACCTGCTGGCCAGGTCTGGTCTAGCCCTGGCTGGCCAGGTCGGTGTGTGGTCGAATTTCTGTGGTCTGCTTTGTCATTAGGGCTAGGTGGCGGGTTTTTATTGGTCTCTCTTCCTAAAGAATGGCTACGATCTAACCTAGCAACATCAATGGTCCTAATCAATTCCTAACCTCTATATAAACAACCCTAGACTAAACCCTAATCTATTCATTCAAAATAAGATTATAGCCGCCATGTTGCTGAGGAACGACAAAGATTAGCCGCCGACTAGAGAGAGAGTTAGGAAGAAAGTTCTAAAGCCTAAAGCAATTCAAGCAACCTAAAGCTAATCAATTCAACAAAGGAATCGTGTCTCTTAATTAGAGAATTCACCGCAACGATTGTAAGTAGAGTATTACTTTGGTATAAATAAACAACTGTGTTGATATGTATGCTTGAATTGTGGCAATGGAAGTAATTCATGTTTGTGCAAAATTATGTTATTCATTATAAAGAACTACATGCGGTAGTTCTATGCAAAAATACGTTTGGAATATTGCGCAAATTATGTAATCTATGTTGAAGCTACATGTATGTAGTTGAGTGAAATTTATGCAAGTTTGTGGCTTTGTTATTATGTTGTCATGATGTATATTTTGTGCATAAATCGTTTTGCAAGCAATTGAGACAAGTTTGGTCGTTATAGTTCATATGAAACTATGTTGGAATTTTGACACCATAATCCATATATTAAGTCATGCTTGTGAATATGGTTAGGCCATGAATGATATTTGGCACAATTGAAATCCATGATTAAGTTTATCTTGTTTAAAAGAATTATATGATGACATATGTGAGACATGGCTAGGTTAGACTCAAAAATCCCTTTGTGCAAGTTTTAAAGCAAACACCATGTTTAGGAATATTTATGCATAAGTATGTTTATACCATCGTTGTGTGATTAGACTTAAACCATGATTAAGTTGAACAAAGTATCCCCTTTGTAAACATGTAGAAACCTTATGAACATGACATGTTTATGTTTATGCCATGAACAAAAAATTAACTTTATTTATGCCATGCTTATGTTTGACATTATGCCATGTTTATGCCAAAAGTATTTATGCCATGCTTATGTTTGACATTATGCTATGCTTATGCTAGAAATAGTTACGACATGCTCATGTTTGACATTATGCCTAAATAAGAATATAGGTTCATGTTGTAGTTAAACCTATGCAAGTTCACATGCTTTGATTCATGTCACCTATGTTACCACTATGCAAGTACACCAGTTTCTATTATGTATTCCCAACGTCTTATGCAAGTTCATGCGCTCACCTTCCCCTCTTTGTGTATACGCCCTAATCCTCCCCTTTCGCATGGCTAAATTGGGCTTTAAAAGGCTAAGCCCAATATATATGAACGGACGTGTAAAACGGGGGAAAATAACGTTGGGTTAAAATGAATTAATGAATGAAAATATAAAATAGAAGGGCCCAAATTCAAGTATGGGTTGGGCCCGTGATTGGTGTAATCTTTACACCATTAACTTAATAATGGGCCGCAAATATTTACATATAAATAAAGAAGAATGACAAGATATGTAAATGTAGAAAATACGATGTTTTTAACCCGAGGTTGGATTGAGTTGTGATGTAAACCTGCCCGGAACCGCCCGGCTGTCCAGTAGTCACAACAATACCTATCCAATGTGGGAGGTTAAACATGGAGCCCAGCAAGGACCCGAGGTTAGACTGAGTTGTGGCGTAAGACTGCCCGGAACCAACCGGCAACAGGCAGCCACAACAATACCTGTCTAATGTGAGAGGTCAGGGCCTTAATAAGACAATTAAGGCTGAGTCAGGATTGTTAGGATTAAGTGGACTAAAGACTTAATCAAAATGGAACATGCTAAACTAAACGGACTGGTGGGGTTAGGTTAGGAAACACTTAACCAACTTAGCATGTTGGCTAGAGATAGAAAACCTAGTAACGGGGGACCCTTTTCAGCAGTAACCCTAAAAGGTGTATCAGGATACCCTGAAACTAGGCAGGGTGGGGCACGATTACTGGGCTGATTGTAAGAGGTCAAAGCGACGGCGGTGGTGTAGCAGTGTAGGTTCTAACGGAGTGCGGGCGTGCACACACTCCGGAGCAGAAAAATAAGGTACTGGACACCAGTAGCATACCTGTGCACTCTAAGGTTGTGTCGGGTTGCCACTATGGGACTTGATACACCCCATGGTGGGACCAGCATAGGTAACTACAGACATCGGGGGCCGTAAGACACATGTAACTATGCGAGTAGGAGCCGATCATCATAGAATGGATCACATCACCCTGATTATGGGTGCCAGTTGGAAACTAGTTTATATGGGTTCAGAGATTAACATGGGGTACGATAGTATATTCGACCCTAGACAACTTAACCAAGTTATAGTGTTTGCCCACTTCTTGTTATTACTTATCATACCCAGTTCTTTATTCATAGACAAAGTAGTACTAGACTTACTCAGACTTTATGTCTAATTCTATTTTCCTTTCGTCTTCTTTCTTCCGTTTCCCCCCCCCCCCCCAGGTCCTCAGGGAGGGAACACAGCAGCTTGATCAGCCTCAACATCCAGCTTGAAGAAGAGAAATGTATTGCTTGGACTTTCCTGTTTTGAACTATGGCTTTGGACAATCCACTAAGGGGCTTTTGCAGTTTATCTATGTTTTATTTATGCTTCTTTAAATAATGTACTCAAGACAGATTATGAAAGTGTTATGTTATGTTTTTGGAAAGGATGTTGTTGTAACACGTATTTGACTTAATGAAATAAAGTTTGTTGTTCTTCCGCTGTTTTACAAATATGTGTTCTTATATCTGTCTTGTATATCTGTGACTTGTACTTATAAACCTCCACCAAAATTAGGGCATTCCCTTTGAGAGTGACCCTAACGGAGGTGGGGTGTTTCACTTGGTATCAGAGCATAGGTTTACCAGATAAGATAAAAAGTTTTGAAAAATTGTTTTCAAAAAGGAAATTTAAAGAAGCATTTTTAAAGGAAAAATATTATTTTTATTTTAAAAAGGCAAAGTCCACTCCCCAAAGCCATAGGTACTATCTCTTATCCTTCGTTTTGAATATATCCTTTCTGTTTCAGCATGTCTGGAGACCTTACTCCCCAGCTGCTGACGCTTTCACTCCTCCTCCTCCATGTGAACCAGCAAGCGGAAGAGTCCCAGAGTAGGAAGACGAATAATAGTCAAACAAGAAAGTATCATAACAGTAATAATAAGAAACGAGAAAAAAGGAAATGCAATTTTTGTGGTACGGAGGGGCACATAGCCAAGGATTGTAGAAAGAGGAAAAGAAAGAAAGGAGAATGTTTTCATTGTGGGGAGACTGGACACATCAGCAAAGACTGCCCTGAAAAGGCGGACTTTAAGAAGGGCGGAAAAGGCAACAAAGAGAAGAGGAAGTGTAATTTCTGTGGCAAAGTGAGGCACTTAGTAAAGGACTGCCGGAAAAAGAAGGCCAAGGAGAATGGTGGGTGCTTTTCTTGCGGTGAGACAGGCCACAGGGCTAAGGACTGCCCAAGGAAACGAGGACAGGGGCAGGGCGCTGGATCCACCCCAGGGGCACAGGTTCATGTGCTAGAAGCGCCACCATTGCAACAGCGAGGTATAAACACTTCTGTAGAAAGTGTAGTTTATCTTTATGATCACCCCGTTCGCACTTTATTTGATTCTGGCGCATCACACTCCTTTATCTCGTCTGCTTTAGTAGAATCTCTGCACCTAGAAACTAGTATGGTAGAGGACCCCTTAATTGTTTCAAACCCAATTGGGGGCCCAGCTCATTTGTCCATGATCTGTGTGGGATTGAAAATTTCTATCCTAAGTGTTGAATTTCAATGTAGTGCCTTTGTTTTGGGCTTTTCGAGGTATGGTTTGATTTTGGGTATGGATTGGCTATCCAGTAATGGGGCCATCCTTGATTGTGAGAAAAGGGTTGTTAGGCTCCTAACCCAGCTCGGTAATACTTTGGAAATTTCTTGTAATCCCTCGTATGCGGTTATGCTTAGTTATCTTGAATCGCTAGATGCCTCTGTTGAAAATTTGCAATCAGTTAGAGTGGTCCGGGAATATCCGGATGTCTTCGAAGAGGTGAAGGGCTTGCCTCCGAAGCGGGAAATAGATTTCCGCATATATCTTGTAGATAATGCAAAGCCCGTTGCGTTGCCCGTTAGACATATGGCTCCACGAGAAAGGAAAGAGCTCAGTAAATAGATTAAAGAGCTTCTAAAAAAGGGGTTCATTAGGAGGAGCATTTCAGAATGGGGTGCTCCGGTGGTGTTCGCTACAAAGGCGGATGGTTCACTCCGTCTATGTGTTGACTATAGGGAGCTCAACAAGCTAACGAAAAAGAATAGGCACCCTCTCCCTAGAATTGACGATTTATTTGACCAGCTTGTAGGAGCGTCTGTTTTCTCCCAACTCGATTTAGCAACCGGTAAGGGTAGCTGAAGGTAGCATCGATAAAACGGCGTTCAGAACCCCAGACGGCTTCTTTGAATGGCTTGTCATGCCTTTCGGCTTGACAAATGCACCTGCTTACTTCGGGGACCTGATGAGTAGGGTATTTAGAGATTTCCTCAACAAATTCGTAGTGGTCTTCGTAGATGATATCCTTATCTTCTCAAAGAATGAAGAGGAACATGCTCAGCACTTAAGGGCAATCATGGAAACTTTGCGAGTCCATCAACTAAAAGCCAAGTTCTCCAAATGCCACTTTTGGAGAGAAGAGGTGAGGTTCCTTGGGCACATAGTATCCAAACAAGGGCTAGCAGTGGACCCTGCGAAGGTAGTGGCGGTACAGGATTGGAAGACACCAAGGAATGCAACTGAGGTCCGAAGCTTTCTAGGACTAGCAGGTTTCTATCGAAAATTTATAAGGGATTTTGCGAAAATCTCAGCTCCGCTCACGAAGTTGACAATTGTTTATTTTCAAGAGATAATTCATCTATGTGGGATACCTTCTAGTAAGTGAACAAGATCCAAGATTCACTAGTGAATTTTGGAGAGCTTGCATGGAACCATGAGTACGCAGTTAGGCTTGGGCCAAGTATACTAGAAGGAGAATAAGTGAAAGAGGAACGAGGAATAGGTTCCAACTCATATTTTGGAAACAAGAATTAAGAAGCTACGAAATTGTGAAGTTAACGACGGACAAAGCATAATGGAGTTAAGCTCAAGAAATGCGACTTAGAAGATTGAAGACTAGATTCGTGCATAATATCTCTTCTTAAGAGTATATCCTTGATTCCTCTCTTCCTGTAGAACTTACTTGCATGGTATCTTTTCTATATATCCTCTCGGTCCCATTCTCAGTCCAATTTCTGTTGCAAACCACATAGGGAGTATGACTCATATGTTAGTAACACATGTTGGGGCTCGAGGGTGTTCATCGGTTTGACTAAAGTTTTTGAGTTTTATATGCTACGGATTGGTCTTAGGAAGGGACTCCCTTGTGACCTAAAAGGAGTCCATCATGCTTAGTTGCCTAGAATCAGATATGGTGGTTGGGTTGATTAACTCTTTGGGTGTCAGTCTGATGTTGATTTCGGTCTTCGGGGCTGATGCTTAGAGAGTTCTTCTCCTAATCAATATATATGTGGCATAGGTTTTCAGTTTTGACATTGCCTAATGGGCACAAAGTTTTTACTTCGACTATACCTTTAGATAGGAACAATTGGGAAAATGTCCTATAGATTAGAGCTACCCGAAAGATTGGCTGGAGTCCACAACGTCTTTCACGTTTCACATCTCCGAAAATGTCTATATGAGTCTGCTGAAGTGGTAGAGCCAAATATCCTCGAAGAGGCCGAAGTGGAGCGCGAAGCAACCATACGAAAAGTTCCAACCCGCATCTTAGGAACGGAAGTGAAGAAGCTACGCAACCGCGAAGTCAAGCTCGTCAAAGTTCAGTGGAGCGACGCCGAGGGAGACGCGACTTGGGAAACTGAAGCTAGAATCCTCACTGCCTACCCTTTTCTGTTCGAGGGTACATCCTTGATCTTTCCTTTTCCTTAAGTTGCGCTTTTATCTATCTTTTTAGGTATATTTCCTCGACCTTATCTTTTAGGTAGAATCTTTTTGGATGGAAACATGTAATTGAAACATGTTATGGATGATGGTTGCAAGTGGTTGCAAGTGATTGCTAGTGGTTGCTCGTGGTTGCATATACACACACAATCTAGGGTTTAGATCGGCTCAGTCACTTCATATTGCATATGCATATATGTTTGCATTCGTATGTGGTTGAACTTTAATGTGTTGTCATGTGGATGCTGCATTTGTATTGAATGATTGTGCACTCATGTAGAATCATGAATAGGAAAATTTGCATACATAATGGATTCATGGCACTTACATAATTCGCATTAAGGAGGTCAACTGAATCAGTAGACCGCCTGATTTTGCATTAGATAAGTACATGTACACACACACTTCGCATATGATCATGAAGCATTAGAAGTCTTTTAAGGACAATGGATGCTCGTGTTTGATGGATGAGTAGATGGATGATTGGATGTTAGGATATACATTCCTCCTAGCTTGAAGATTTCGGGGACGAAATCCTTTTAAGTGGGGGAGAATGTAACACCCCGTGAATTCTATGACTGTGAAACTCACAAATTAAAGTATAATTAATTTCAAATCAAAGAACTAAGGGAAACGGGATACGCCATTGCGTTCGTCTCGGGAAAATACGCGAAATAGAGTCCGAGTTTTCGAAAAACGGATATCGTATGAAGAAGTTATGGATGAACGAAGTTGGGCGAAAAACCGGAGAAGGGTCAGAATGCACTGGCGCACTTGGGAAGTGCGCCAGAACAAAAATGAACTGGCGCACCTGTGAAGTGCGCCAGTACATTTTTGACCTGGCGCACCTGCCAAGTGCGCCCAGGTCAAAAATGACCTGCTGGCCAGGTCTGGTTTAGCCCTGGCTGGCCAGGTCGGTGTGTGGTCGAATTTCTGTGGTCTGCTTTGTCATTAGGGCTAGGTGGCGGGTTTTTATTGGTCTCTCTTCCTAATGAATGGCTACGATCTAACCTAGCAACATCAATGGTCCTAATCAATTCCTAACCTCTATATAAACAACCCTAGACTAAACCCTAATCTATTCATTCAAAATAAGATTATCGCCGCCATGTTGCTGAGGAACGACAAGGATTAGCCGCCGACTAGAGAGAGAGTTAGGAAGAAAGTTCTAAAGCCTAAAGCAATTCAAGCAACCTAAAGCTAATCAATTCAACAAAGGAATCGTGTCTCTTAATTAGAGAATTCACCGCAACGATTGTAAGTAGAGTATTACTTTGGTATAAATAAACAACTGTGTTGATATGTATGCTTGAATTGTAGCAATGGAAGTAATTCATGTTTGTGCAAAATTATGTTATTCATTATAAAGAACTACATGCGGTAGTTCTATGCAAAAATACGTTTGGAGTATTGCGCAAATTATGTAATCTATGTTGAAGCTACATGTATGTAGTTGAGTGAAATTTATGCAAGTTTGTGGCTTTGTTATTATGTTGTCATGATGTATATTTTGTGCATAAATCGTTTTGCAAGCAATTGAGACAAGTTTGGTCGTTATAGTTCATATGAAACTATGTTGGAATTTTGACACCATAATCCATATATTAAGTCATGCTTGTGAATATGGTTAGGCTATGAATGATATTTGGCACAATTGAAATCCATGATTAAGTTTATCTTGTTTAAAAGAATTATATGATGACATATGTGAGACATGGCTAGGTTAGACTCAAAAATCCCTTTGTGCAAGTTTTAAAGCAAACACCATGTTTAGGAATATTTATGCATAAGTATGTTTATACCATCGTTGTGTGATTAGACTTAAACCATGATTAAGTTGAACAAAGTATCCCCTTTGTAAACATGTAGAAACCTTATGAACATGACATGTTTATGTTTATGCCATGAACAAAAATTTAACTTTATTTATGTCATGCTTATGTTTGACATTATGCCATGTTTATGCCAAAAGTATTTATGCCATGCTTATGTTTGACATTATGCTATGCTTATGCTAGAAATAGTTACGACATGCTCATGTTTGACATTATGCCTAAATAAGAATATAGGTTCATGTTGTAGTTAAACCTATGCAAGTTCACATGCTTTGATTCATGTCACCTATGTTACCACTATGCAAGTACACCAGTTTCTATTATGTATTCCCAACGTCTTATGCAAGTTCATGCGCTCACCTTCCCCTCTTTGTGTATACGCCCTAAGCCTCCCCTTTCGCATGGCTAAATTGGGCTTTAAAAGGCTAAGCCCAATATATATGAACGGACGTGTAAAACGGGGGAAAATAACGTTGGGTTAAAATGAATTAATGAATGAAAATATAAAATAGAAGGGCCCAAATTCAAGTATGGGTTGGGCCCGTGATTGGTGTAATCTTTACACCATTAACTTAATAATGGGCCGCAAATATTTACATATAAATAAAGAAGAATGACAAGATATGTAAATGTAGAAAATACGATGTGTTTAACCCGAGGTTGGATTGAGTTGTGATGTAAACCTGCCCGGAACCGCCCGGCTGTCCAGTAGTCACAACAATACCTATCCAATGTGGGAGGTTAAACATGGAGCCCAGCAAGGACCCGAGGTTAGACTGAGTTGTGGCGTAAGACTGCCCGGAACCAACCGGCAACAGGCAGCCACAACAATACCTGTCTAATGTGAGAGGTCAGGGCCTTAATAAGACAATTAAGGCTGAGTCAGGATTGTTAGGATTAAGTGGACTAAAGACTTAATCAAAATGGAACATGCTAAACTAAACGGACTGGTGGGGTTAGGTTAGGAAACACTTAACCAACTTAGCATGTTGGCTAGAGATAGAAAACCTAGTAATGGGGGACCCTTTTCAGCAGTAACCCTAAAAGGTGTATCAGGATACCCTGAAACTAGGCAGGGTGGGGCACGATTACTGGGCTGATTGTAAGAGGTCAAAGCGACGGCGGTGGTGTAGCAGTGTAGGTTCTAACGGAGTGCGGGCGTGCACACACTCCGGAGCAGAAAAATAAGGCACTGGACACCAGTAGCATACCTGTGCACTCTAAGGTTGTGTCGGGTTGCCACTATGGGACTTGATACACCCCATGGTGGGACCAGCATAGGTAACTACAGACATCGGGGGCCGTAAGACACATGTAACTATGCGAGTAGGAGCCGATCATCATAGAATGGATCACATCACCCTGATTATGGGTGCCAGTTGGAAACTAGTTTATATGGGTTCAGAGATTAACATGGGGTACGATAGTATATTCGACCCTAGACAACTTAACCAAGTTATAGTGTTTGCCCACTTCTTGTTATTACTTATCATACCCAGTTCTTTATTCATAGACAAAGTAGTACTAGACTTACTCAGGCATTATGTCTGATTCTATTTTCCTTTCGTCTTCTTTCTTCCGTTTCCCCCCCAGGTCCTCAGGGAGGGAACACAGCAGCTTGATCAGCCTCAACATCCAGCTTGAAGAAGAGAAATGTATTGCTTGGACTTTCCTGTTCTGAACTATGGCTTTGGACAATCCACTAAGGGGCTTTTGCAGTTTATCTATGTTTTATTTATGCTTCTTTAAATAATGTACTCAAGACAGATTATGAAAGTGTTATGTTATGTTTTTGGAAAGGATGTTGTTGTAACACGTATTTGACTTAATGAAATAAAGTTTGTTGTTCTTCCGCTGTTTTACAAATATGTGTTCTTATATCTGTCTTGTATATCTGTGACTTGTACTTATAAACCTCCACCAAAATTAGGGCATTCCCTTTGAGAGTGACCCTAACGGAGGTGGGGTGTTTCACAAACCTCATGGTTTTTGACAATGGGGAATCATGCATCTAGTTCGCACGCAGGCGGCATGTATATTTATTTCATTTCAACAAACTAATCCTATGTGGTTTCAACCAAATATGTTTCAACCACAAACGGGTATTTTTCAACCACAATCAATCAATATCAACCACAAACAATTCCAATCAACCAATCGCTATCAATCAATTTTCACACCAATCACAACCAATAAATTTCGTCCATGGTTTGTGGACGAGGGGCGTGTGTGTGTGTGTGTATATATATATATATATATAGAGAGAGAGAGAGAGAGAGAGCAATTTACTTCTATTTCAACACATATATAATTTTTACAACGCATATATAACTTATACATCGAACGTACAACTTATACAACGCTTATACATGAGGTGTACAACGCTTATATAACTCATACATTGACTATATAATTTATACATCGTCGTTTTCCATATCGTTTATAAATTAGAAATCTCACATTGGGTTCCACTCCACTAAAAATAGCCGAAGGCTCAGAAAAATATGCGGTCTCTTCTAAAATGTAGAAGACGTCCACATGAGTCCACTGTCTCTTGTTTCACTGAATTTCGTCGAGAAACGAAAAAGATATGATTTTTAGAAGTTTGCAACGCTTAAAAGTGCTATTTTCAATTCATAATAACCAAAGCCGCATACCTCCTTTGATGTTCAAAACTAGGTTTTGAATTTGCTCGCAGATCTTTGCATGAGGACGGAATCAGATCGTGCCACGTGGTAGGGGGTCGAGAGGGCTTCTAGGCGGTGGTGCTGACGTGGAGCTCGACGGCGGCTACTGGCCTGGGCGGAGCTCGAAACGCGGCTAGTTGGAGGACTTCGATCTGGCCAAATACTGAACGGGGAGAAGTGATTCAGGTATAAATTTGAAAAGGGGAGGGAGGCGAACAAAAAAGTCAACTGGAGGGGGTGGCGAAAACGCTTGTGGCGGTCGGAAAATGATCGGGAAGGTATGGAGGCGTTTCTGTCGTCGATCGGGGGGGTCTGAGGATTTTTCCTTTTTTTTTTAAATTCTGATTGGTCGGTGGATTTTAAAGGGGTTTTCTAACACAACCACCAATCTTAACCCAACGACTGTCGTCCTTAGCGTTTTACCCTCATTCCAAACACAATGGGATATGTTTCGTAGGCCCATTCGACTGTTTCAGTCAGTTTTCCTTCAAATTAAAATATAAAACATTCAATATTCGATTTGAACGTGCATTTCAATTTTCCAGGGCCAAAAACTGATTCGAAATATTCCAAAAAAATAAATCTGGCTATGTTTTGACGATACAGTCCCAAAAAAACTAGTTTCGTCGAATTCTGAGCCCGTTTGCAAAAAGGCCCATTTCTGGTCGATCCAATTTAATTGTAATTGACCAAAACATGTTTTCCTTTGCCACGCTCACATACTAGCTTCAAAAATTATGAAATTTGAAACCTAGCAATAACTTCACATCCCGAATCCAACAAAAGTGGTTTCGTCGAATTCCGAGGTCGTTTGCAAAATGGCCAATTTCACGGGCTATATTTCCATAGCGACCTTTCTGAAAATTAATTTGGCCATAACTTTTGCTTTCCGCTATGAAAATTCGATTTTTCAGATTCGTTAGAAAGGTATTCACTAACAGATTTAAATATTTTTGGTTTCACTCAAATCCGTTTTGTTTTGCACTTGGTACAGTCCGACAAAGTTTGAATTCAATTTTTGAAACTACAGCGCCCTTTCGGGCCTTGTTTATAATTAGAATTAATTATATTCGTTTTCAATTGTCGATTCAAACTCAGTTTTCATTGCTATTATTTAAAATATTTATTTTAAATATTTAAAATCCATTATTTTAGCCAATTTAAATTTTTTAAATTGGTTTAGATTTTCTGGGTCGTTACAATTTCATGCTGACCTCCATGTATATACATACAATCATGTATGTATGTATGTGTGTCTTAAGCTTGGACACTGTTGTGCATGTTGTATTAACGTGAACTCGACCTTTGACTTGAGTTTGTAAATGTTGCACCATGTTGTTGGGTTGTTTCATTGAATTGCTTGACAAAAATTTTATGCCGTTGTTCTCTGATGTGTTGCATGCATTTATTCGTGCCAAAGAGTCGTGCATGCTTGTAATTGAACCATTCATGTGTGCCTTGTCTTGTGAAAACACTTGAAACTGATGCTTGAGCTTGTGCTTGAGCCATGTACATAGTTGCACCTGTTCACTTGTATGTGCATTCATCTGATGATGCACCCTACCATGCTCCCGACCTGTTTTGCTTGAACTGTGCACCCACGAATGTTTGACTATATTTTCCCTGCATATTATATAGTGAAAATTAGGCTCACATCCTTAAAATTAAACTTAATTCAGCTGAAATCCTCCCATTTTAAACATACATTTCGCATCCCTATTTTTAAATTGTGGCTATTATTTTTCCTGAAATACCCTCTTTTAAATTAACGATGTTTTTTCTGTCCATGGCGTCTTCATCGATCTTATTTTTTGAGTTCGGATTCTTTCGACTAATACTCGAACTGTTACTTTCTATCTAATATTCGATTTACTAAGAATTTTTTCATTGATTTAATTCGACTTTCGTCGATATAAATAATGGATGTTTCTTCTTTAAGGTAATTTATACTCTTTTTTTTTTGTATATGCATATCATTTTTTTTTGATTTTTTTTATTAGTGATTCTGATGGTGCATTTATTCTCGAGTTTTGTCGATGGTTAATGTAGTTATTGTATACAGTTTTATTGTTGTTATTGATCGTACAGCTGCATTTCTGAAATATTTCAATAGAGTTGTGCTTCTATTCTGAATACGTGCATATAAGTATGCAAATATTGTGAATATGAGCATACAAGTATTCAATTATTGTTAGAATACATACATACGAGTTTGCATCTATTCTGGAAAGTTGTAAATAAGTATGCATACATTCTGTATATATGCATACAAATTTGCAACTCTTTTGAATATTTGTTTGTATGCATCTCTACTGAAAAGTTGCATATAAATATGCATATATACTTAATATATGCATATTAAAAGTGTATGCATCTATTCTGAATAAAAATGTATTCATCTATTCTGAATAGCTGCATACAAATATGCATGTATTACTGATATATGCGTACATGTATGCATGTATTTATAATAATTTGAAGATATTTATTTAATTTTATTTGATTATTGAAGATTAGGCTTATTACTGTTAATTTTCTTCTTTGTATAACATTGTTCCTGCTGATATTGGTGTATTGGTGATGTTGAAGTTTGGAAATGGTACCTTTTCTATTCGTCTTTATTTTGATAGTTCTGTTGCTATCATGAGAGATGTTGTTTTTGTTAAATGGACTAGTTTAAGTCTATTGTCATTTGAATTATATCACATCAGAGATGGTTTGAGAATGAATATTGAAAGCAATTCTGACCTGCAATTAATTCTTTTGTTGGCTGCACGTAATCATGAGGATTATTTAGTTATTTTTATTGAGATCAATCGTAGTAGTTCTTCAATTAACAATGCAAGGTCAGATAATGCTTCTTATGGTAGTGATTCTTATTTTTCCTAGTACCGGTGATTCGAACAATCAATTTAGGAAATTGTTGAGAAGTGATTTGAGTCAACCTGTTTTTTCTGGTGTTAGTCAACAATTTCCTAGAAGTATTACTGAACTAAGGCTTTATGTGATGATATATAGTATGAAGACTGAATACAAGCTTAATCAGGTTAAGAATGACAAGGAAAGAGTTACGGCTGTTTATTCTAAACAAAATTGTAGTTTCAAGATTCATGCTTCTCTTAAGTTTAATCTTCCAGGATATTTTGTTATAAAGAGATTTCAACCTGAACATACTTGTGGTGTCAGAATTCATGATATAAACAATCCTATTGTATCTAGTAAATTAATTAAGTTGCTGGTTTGTGATCATATCCAAGCTAATCCATTAATGAAGATGAAGAACATTAATAACTTGTTTCGAATTGAGTATAATGTTATTTTGAAGTATTATTATGCTTACAGTGGGAAGAGGTTGGCATTAGAAGATTTCCATGGAAGCGATGTAATGTCCTATCATCATTTGCAGTCGTTTTGTGATGCTGTTGTTACTACTAATCCTAGGAGTAAAGTTGTTTTGGAGTGTAATGATTCTACAAGTCAATTTGAGAGGGTTTTTATTGGATTTGAAGCTTGTGCATATGGATTTCAATATTGTCGTCCTTTAACTTTTGTTGATGCTACTTTTATGAAGGGAAGAGCTCAAGGCTATTTGATGGATGCTGCTGATAAAAATGAAAATGAAGGTATGGTGTTATACAGTTCTGTTTGCATTAATTACAACACTTATTCTGATTATATGTATACATGTATGCAATTTTTCTAAATATATGCATACATGTATGCAATTATTTTGAATACGTGCATTCAAGTATGCGTACAAGTATGCATATATTCTTAAACATGCATGCTAGTATGCCAAAATTTTAAAAATGTATACAAGTAAGTATTCACAATATCTGCATACAAGTATGCAAATATTCATAATATCTGCATATCAGCATGCTAGTATTGTGAATATATGTATTCAAGTTTGCATTTATTCAGAAATTAACACTGTATGCATGTGCTCTGTATATTTTTCATAAAAGTATGCAGCTGTTATTAAAATCTGCATACAATTATGCAACTATTCTTAAGTTATGGAAAAATAATTCAAAATGTTTGCGAATATAAATGCAAGTATTTATAATAGTTGCATATATGTATGCAATTTTTACTGCAAATCTATTCAATAGTTTTGCTTTAAATATTATTTACTTTTGTTATGTAGTATTTGTTGTTCTTTATGCACTTTTTTTGTATTTATGCATGTATTTATACTATTTTTTTCTAATTGCTACTATTGTTTATTTTATTGTTTAGATAATTATATGTTTATTTTTTTAATAGTTTTTTCCTGCAACAATTGCTATTATGTCTGGAGAAGATGAAGACAGTTGGATTTGGTATTGTGAACAACTTAAAGAGTTTCTTAAAGATGATAGTAGAAGATTTATCTTCATTTCTGATCGTAATCCTGGTATTCTTGTTACTATACCAAAGGTGTTTCCAAACTCAGTTCATTGTTCTTGTTTTTATCATTTGAACAACAATTTAAAGGTTGCTCTAAAATCTGAATATTCCAAATCAAATAAGAAGTTGTTGTTGGATATGTTTGCACGAGTTGCTTATGCTTACAATTTGACTTATTTCAATGTTGCATTGAATAATTTTAGAGATGTTGGTGGATTGACTATGGCAAACTTTTTGAGTGGAATTCCTTCTGAGAAGTTTACTAACGTATTATTCCTGGTTGTCGTTACGGTTAAATGTCATCTAATTGTTCGGAGAGTTTTAACAAGTGGATTTTTGGAGGAAAGACATTTACCAATTACTGCTTGTTTGGATTAAATTAGATTGAAGTTAATGAAACTAATGTATAATCATCGTGAAGTTGATTCTACTTGTAATAACATTTTTGAAATGACCCGAACTTCCCCGGTCTCCGAAGAGAAGAGAAAGAACGAATTGTATTGAGAACACGACAAAATAGAACGTAGACGGAAGAACATTTCATTGTTTATTACAACAATTCCATCAGAATACAAGAATATATAGAGTATAAATGAATATTATACAACAGAAAATATCAGAGATTACAATAAATTACATAGCAGCGGAAAATAATACAATACACAACTGAAGGAGATATACAAATACAAAGCTTTCCGGATATCGTCCCGGCTGTAAACCAGGATCCTGTGAATATAAATCTGCAAAACCAAAACTACTAGCTGCCCATGTAAAAATAGGGGCACCCAGAGTTTAGGTTAAAACAATAAACTCCAGGTCAGTCATGGGACTGGTGTGAGAACTAAAATAGTTATTAGTCTTTATTTTAAAGTTCGGTAAATCAAGGGACCACGCCGAATAACACGGAATGGGTTTCCTCCCAAGAATACCAGTGCATAATACAGCAGCGCAATGCTAAATAAACAACAATGAAGCTATTATAAGACCCAGGTCCCATCACACAATGCAACGCAAGCCGGAGGATAGGGTTTTTACCTTATAATAGCCAAGAATGCTTGATACGTTTAAAATAATCATTTGATACTATTATAGGTGCATAGTGTATTAAACAACTTCAAATCATAAGTATCAATCATAGACGGCATAAGCGCCCCATCCCACTATGTCGCCATATATAGGATTACAACTAAAACAGAATTATCATGTATTGGAAGTTGGATTTCCATATGTGAACCGAGGCAAAAGATAGTCCTCACCGACTTCGAGAAAATCTAGCCCATGTCTCAAGGTCAGAGCGCATCGAACCTTGGATCGTTAGGGCCGGTCCACCGATGTGGATTAAAATGCCTGAACACTGCGTTTCCCCGCCCTTTGGAGCGTAAATGAGCCAACGAATGACTCCATCGGTTCGAGAACGACCGATATATTCGAGGCGCCTCGCAACAGCAACAACCACATAAGTCAAACTCGCCAGGGCGTGTAAAACCACTGACGCCACTTCTAGCTAGAAAGAAACGCATGTCCTCCCTGAGGTCCTCTCCCGTTTCTGGTCCAGTACCGGGGTGTGAGGCTCGCGAATCAACGTTACACAAAGCTATGCCACATAGGCGGTGCTTTGATCATCACCACAAGACTTTGCTTTTCAACAGAAGCCTTGATCATTTGCATCTTAGCATGCCACACAGGCAAACCACTCCATGCAACCGATATCAGTCACGCAGAATGAAATCCGATGTCAGACACACAGTCCATTTACAAGTCCGTTCTGGGTCTGAACGAAACCGGAGGCACCTAGTACCCCGCATATCCATCGATCTCCAAGTACGTCTGGACGATCACTAACTGATTCCCTCCTCTTGGGTATACGGCCCAATCAAGATCAGTAATTATCCAAACGACGTGAAGACCTCCGGTCTTCTACCATCGTCTTCATCTTCGACTTATCGTCGTATCAATTATTTAGAATGGGATAAACCCGGTCTTTCTGAATAACTCGCGTATATAATAAATATGTGTTACACAAACACAACATACGCCTCATTCCAATTCATCAGTCACAAACCGTAAATTAACAAGAGAATAATTCCCCAAATATTAAACTCGAAGGCCGAAACCAACATCAGATCAATATCCAGAAAACCATTCTGCTTAGCTAACCGACAGTTAGTTTCTAAATTTCACATTTCTTAGGGAAAGGTTCCCATTAATTTTATCAAAGATAAATTCTTCAAATTTATTCTTTAATCTTTCTTTGAATATCACTTCAAACTAGCCGGGATTAACGAACCTTACCGAAGTAATCATTTGTCTTAATTTCCCAACCCCAACCTATTCATCCCACGAAGTAAAACTGGTTATACTTCATATCTAACACCACGGTGTTATCGGTAAATTCAATTACCATTTTACGTTTAAATCTAATTAAAGATTTAACTATCGCCTGGAGCAAAACTGGTGATACTCCATTCTCGATCTTTTCAATCTAATTAAAGATTCATTAAAACTCCACTTAGTTTTAATCTTTAACTGGGTTAAAGAATCAGTGTCATTTAAAACACGGTTCATGATAAACCCCAAAATCACATCACAATTCAATCAGTCCCTAACCGTAAATTAGCAAGTGAGCAATTCCCTAAATATTAACCGCGAAGGCCGAAACCAACATCAGATCAATACCCCAGAAACCATTCAACTTAACTAATCTCCAGTTAGTTTCTGATTTTCTTAACTCCTTTGGGTCTAAGAATAGTATTATTGAAGATACCGTTCACGACAACCCAAAATCACATTTCATTAATTATCGGGTTGAAGAACAAGTGTTATATAAAACACTGTTCACGATAAACCCAAAAATCAATACCAATTTAATTCCAATCAAATATCATTTAATTGGTATACTTCATTAAATCCAAATAAAAAGATTTAATCTTTTTCTCAACTGGGTTCAAGAACAGTGTTAATAAAGACACCATTCACGACAAACCCAAATCACATTTGATATTAAATACATGGCTCTGAATAGAAAATATACCGGCTTATATTCAATATCAAATTCTATGACCAACAAATATCGTATTGAAAATAACGATATATATATATATATATATATATATATATATATATCTTTCAAATTCCCATAACAATATCTGTATCATCACGAAATGCAACATCGAAATATTCCGAAGACAATTTCGATTCAAATCCATTCCAATATAATTAATGGAAATTCTGGTTATTTTCAAATCCAATTTATTTATTTAAAAATAAATAGAATTTTAATTCTAGTTCAAAACTAGTTCATTTCAATAAAAATCTATTTTTATCTTTTCAAATATGGAGTTTTTCATCCCGATTCTTCCCAAATCATTTCTTATGATTTTACACAAATTATTGATATTTTTAATAATTTTATCAAGGCCCGTACAGTCGATTTCCATCAACGGCCATCGAACTGCACTTACAACGACCTTTTCCAAATTTGATTTGGACATAATTCCAAATCCAACCGTTAGATTTCTAATTTCTAATATTCGTTAGAAACTCTTTTCGATACGAACCCAACGATTCCGGTTTTAGGAGAATCCGACGGTCAGATCTCCCGTAATATCCGTTCGAAGTTAATGGTCGAAATTCGCGAACTGCCGCGGCGCGGCGCGTATATATATATATATATATGTATATATATATATATATATACTTTGTCGATTTCCTTTTAAAACGTATTTTATAAATCGTTTTAAATTCGTTTTCAAAACGATTTCAACTTCCATCTCAAATTCAAATCAAAATTGAATTTTCCCTTACAAATTCGTTTTAAATTAATTTCAAATTGATTTCAATTCAAATCGATTTTCAGTTCGATTTCAATACGTTTTAAACTCAATTCAAAACGATTTCAATTCTATTTCAATCTAATTCGGATTTCAATTCTATTCAGTTTAATTCGAATTTCAATTCTTTTCAATTTAATTCGAATTTCTATTCTTTTCAATATAATTCGAATTTCTATTCTTTTCAATATAATTCGAATTTCATTTCAAAATATTCGATTTTTAAATCACTTTTCAATATTCATTATAAAAACGAATATAATCGATATAAATATTGTTCACGTCAAAATGGCGTCAATCTAATCAACACGGCTTCATATGTTTCTATTTTCAAATATTCTATTTCAAATATTTCTATTTCAAATATTTCTTTCTCAAATATTTCTTTTTCAAAACTGGAATGAGGCCCAATCAATTACCATATAATGTTAACTATACGGATTTTCTACAACACATGTATACAATAATAACGATGAATAATCAACCATCATCCAAAGTGCATTCTACACTATATAAGCATCAAATATAAATATTCAATGCTTATAACAGTCTGTCAAACAATCGAACGACATACAACTAATTATTGGGATTGGTGTATGTCATATATCACCACAATACCCGTGTGGGGTTTCAAACAATCAAACACAGATTTTATTTGTGCAGTTGGGCGATGTGTAAAATTTATCGTCCCAATCAATATCAGTCAAATGTATGTATATAAACAAATCTCCGATTTGTTTATTGCTATTTATTTCATATACACGTTAAAAATTCTATTTTTAACCATAAAATATTTTTAACTATATAAATATTTTATTTCATTTCACATCACAGCACACAATCAACTACACCTCAAAATCAAACAAACAAGCATACAAGCCGTCCATGGTCTGTGGACGACGGGTGTCGGGTGCTACTAAATACCGTCTCCATCCTAGTATATATTTTAACTAGAAAATTAAATTAAAAGTGAGAAGTTCTCACCGAGGGTTCCACTCCGCTATTTCATTTCTGAACTGTCTGAACTGTTTGAATTCCTTTTTGATTTTAATCCGTTCCGTCGCACTTCTTCTCACGCTGTTCAAATTAAAAATCACATTTTTATTTCAACGCTATAAAAATCAGTTCTTTATTTGCACTTCATATAAATAGAAATCACATTTTCCTTTCAAAGTGATGTATATAAAAATCATATTTTTATTCTCTTTATTATATAAAAATTATATTTTTATACTCTATATTATATAAAAATTATATTTTTATCCTTTCTATAATATAAAAATTATATTTTTATCCTTTCTATAATATAAAATTTATATTTTTGTCCTTTCAATTCAAATATAAAGGTCTAATCTTTCTCATGCTAAAACAAATATAAAGATCTAATCTCTATCATGCTATATATATAATAAGAAAAATCCTATTTTTATGCTATCATTTTGTATGTAAAAATCAAGTTTTTAATCCTAAGAAAAAAAATTAGTTTTTAATCCTTTTAACCTAAACTTCTTGTTTAAAATAAACTAAAAACAAGACAAAATAAATGTTTGTAAACAAATAAAAACTTACATTTTCTGTTTTGCAGAGGAGGGTGAATTGGGATTGCGTCAGGGGGTGGCGGGTTCGCGGATCCGCTCAGGTGGAGGGGTTTGGGTCGGGGTTCAATGGAGCGGCGGTTTGGAGAGGGAGGAGGGGGTCTAGAGGGGGGGCCGCTACGTACAGGCGAGAAGGAGGAGGGGTAAGAAGGCGTAGCAGGTGGAGGAGTGGGGGAGCAGGGAGTTTTGCGGCTGAGGGGTGGACTCGAACGATTTGAGGTGGGCTAGGCTTGTGGGGTTTGACGAGGTCGAGATGGAGGAGGAGGGCGCGATGCTGGGCGGTGGTCGGCGCTCCGAGAAGGCGGTGCGATGATCGACGGCTGAGTTTTTTTTCTTTTTTTCTTTTCTCTTTATCGGTTTTGAAATGGGGGCGTTGACTGTGAAGGTATGGGGAGGGAGAGAGAAAGGATTTTATAATTTATTTATATTTTAAAACGCCTAAAAGCAACTTTTTAACTCGACCTCCAAACGATACCCACTGATTGTCGTCTATAGCTAATTACCCCCATTCCGAACACAATGGGATATGTATCGCAGGCTGATTCAATCGTTTCGATCAGTTTTCATCAAAATCAAAATATAACTCTATATATTGAATTTGAACGCACATTTCAATTTACTGGGGCCACATACTAACTCTAAAAATTCCCGAAAAATATATTCTAGCTTAGTATTGACGATACGGTCCTAATAAAACTAATTTCGTCGAATTCTGAGACCGTTTGAAAAATGGCCATTTTCCAGTCGTTTAAAATCAACTGAAACTGGTCAAACGCGTTTTCCTTTGCCACGCTCACATATTGGTTCAAAAAATTACGAAATTTGAAACCTAGCAATAACTTGACATCACGGATCCAACAAAAGTGGTTTCGTTGGAATCCTAGGTCGTTTGCAAAATTTCCATTTTTAAGGGCCTGAATTTCATAGCGACTATTCAGAATTTTCAACTGGACATATCTTTTGATTCCCCTTATGAAATATCGATTTTTCGGATTCATTGGAAAGATATTCTCAATTAGATTCTAATATTTTTGGTTTCGCTAAAATCCGGTTTATTTTGAATCCTGTACATTCATTTGAAATTTGAATTTTGAAATCGAATTATCGAACTACCGCGCCATTTTCAATTCCTTTTATAATTATAAATAAATATTTATTTTCCAACGTTAAGCTATATAAATATATAAGTTCGAATTCTATTCAAAATAAATTTCTCATCGATATTATTTAAAATAATTCATTTTAAATAATCAAAATTCGCTAAATTCACCAATTTAAAAATTTTAAATTGGCTCGCATTTCTGGGTTGTTACAATCTCCCCCACTTAAAACTTTTCGTCCCCTAAAAGGAATGAAGCCGAAAGTTGTTTAACAAATCAACTCAACTTCCATTATTTTCATTACGGCTTAAGTTCTTCAACTTTTCAGTTTCTAAGAACTTTTCAAATTTTTCAAAAATTTGGCTAACACCCTAAATTTTCGAAAAATTTCGCCATAACCTCCCCTGCACCGGGAGCACCGGGAAAATCCCGAAATTTCCATAAAGGCCCTCTGATCTCAAAAAGAAAAAGAAAAAGCCAAGCGGCTAGCCAATCGGCTCATAAAATCATCATTACCCAAACAAAACAGTAAATTATGATAAACATGTACCTATTTGTCGGGCAAACAATTTTATTTCTCTGCTCTAGCCTCCTTGCTATGACCTGTTCAATGTAAGTACATGTACATGCATGCAAATGCGACAAATTTCCAATACAACTCACTATTTGATCAAATTGGCTATATGGTTAAAATTTCAATTAATCAAAATAGTAATCAAACAACACAACCATCAATCAATTAGTTGATTAGCTTTTCAAATTCATAACTTTGATATATAGTCAAAAAATCACATTTTTGATGCCAAATCACAACAATAGACCCTATCTAATTTTGGTTCTCACACCAGTCTAATGGAAATATATAGAAGTCCCACTTTCGAAACTCGAACATGAATACTGATGATGCGATCGCTATAGCGATCATCAGAACCATCTTCGGGCAACTAGAGTGTGATTCTATATCTATCCAGTATATTAAAACTTCGAATACCCGTGGATCAGAGGTATACACAAAATCTATATATACTGGATTGTCCAAATTCAAATATAATAAATAATCAAATACGAATAATTGAATTAAATTTTCAAAACAAAACTTGTTTTCAATTTTTTATTTTAAAAACATTACTCTTCACACTCGTTCTAGGATACCACTGATCCCATCTCTAACGAGTCATTCTCATTGGATATTACTAATCCAATATTTGATGAATTCTTTCGTATGGTTCTAATGTGTCTTGTTCTCTCAGCTTTGGAAACCAAAGCTCTGATACCATGATGAAACGACTGAACTTCCCCGGTCTCCGAAGAGAAGAGAAAGAACGAATTATATTGAGAACACAACAAAATAGAATGTAGATAGAAGAACATTTCATTGTTTATTACGACAGTTCCATCATAATACAAGAAAATACAGAGTATAAATGAATATTATACAACAGAAAATATCAGAGATTACAATAAATTACATAGCAGTGGAAAATAATACAATACACAACTGAAGGAGATATACGAATACAAAGCTTTCCGGATATCGTCCCAGCTGTAAACCAGGATCCTATGAATACAAATCTGCAAAACCAAAACTACTAGCTGCCCGTGTAAAAATAGGGTCACCCAGAGTTTAGGTTAAAACGATAAACTCCAGGTTAGTCATGGGACTGGCGTGAGAACTAAAACAGTTATTAATCTTTATTTTAAAGTTCGGTAAATCAAGGGACCACGCCGTATAACATGGAACGGGTTTCCTCCCAAGAATACCAGTGCATAAATCAACAGCGCAATGCTAAATAAAGAACAATGAAGCTATTATAAGACCCAGGTCCCATCACACAATGCAACACAAGCCGGAGGATAGGATTTTACCTTATAATAGCCAAGAATGCTTGATACGTTTAAAACAATCATTTGATAATATTATAAGTGCATGGTGTACAAAACAACTTCAAATCATAAGTATCAATCATAGACGGCATAAGCGCCTCATCCCACTATGTCGCCATATATAGGATTACAACTAAAACTGAATTATCACGTATTGGAAGTTGGATTTCCATCTGTGAACAAAGGCAAAAGATAGTCCTCACCGACTTCGAGACAATCTAGCCCATGTCTCAGGGTCAGAGCGCATCGACCCTTGGATCGTCAAGGCCGATCCACCGATGTGGATTAAAATGCCTGAACACTACGTTTCCCCGCCATTTGGGGCGTAAATGAACCAACGAATGACTCCATCGGTTCGAGAATGACCTATATATCAGAGCCACCTCGCAACAGCAACAACCACATAAGTCAAACTCGTCAGGGTGTGTAAAACCACTGACGCCACTTCTAGCTAGAAATAAACGCATGTCCTCCCTGAGGTCCTCTCCCGTTTCTGGTCCACTACCGGGGTGTGAGGCTCGCGAATCAACGTTACACAAAGCTATGCCACACAGGCGGTGCTTTGATCATCACTACAAGACTTTGCTTTTCAACAGAAGCCTTGATCATTTGCATCTTTGCAGCCACACAGGCAAACCACTCTATGCAACCGATATCAGTCACACAGAATGAAATCTGATGTTAGACACACAGTCCATTTACAAGTCCGTTCTGGGTCTGAACGAAACCGGAGGCACCTAGTACCCCACATATCCATCGATCTCCAAGTACGCCCGGAAGATCACTAACTGATTCCCTCCTATTGGGTTTACGACCCAATCAAGATCATCAGTAATTATCCAAACGACGTGAAGACCTCCGGTCTTCTACCAACGTCTTCATCTTCGATTTATCGTCGTATCAGTTATTCAGATTGGGATAAACCCAGTCTTTCTGAATAACTCACGTATATAATAAATACTTGTTACACAAACACAACATACGCCTCATTCCAATTCATCATTCACTAACCGTAAATTAACAAGAGAATAATTCCCCAAATATTAACCCCGAAGGCCGAAACCAACATCGGATCAATACCCAGAGAACCATTCTGCTTAGCTAACCGACAGTTAGTTTCTAAATTTCACATTTCTTAGGGAAAGGTTCCCATTAATTTTATCAAAGATAAATTCTTCAAATTTATTCTTTAATCTTCCTTTGAATATCACTTCAAACTAGCCGGGATTAACGAACCTTACCGAAGTAATCATTTGTTTTAATTTCCTAACCCCAACCTATTCATCCCATGAAGTAAAACTGGTTATACTTCATATCTAACACCACTGTGTTATTGGTAAATTCAATTACCATTTCACGTTTAAATCTAATTAAAGATTTAACTATCGCCTTGAGCAAAATTGGTGATACTCCATTCTCGATCTTTTCAATCTAATTAAAGATTCATTAAAAATCCACTTAGTTTTAATCTTTAACTGGGTTAAAGAATCAGTGTCATTTAAAACACGGTTCACGATAAACCCCAAAATCACATCACAATTCAATTAGTCCCTAACCGTAAATTAGCAAGTGAGCAATTCCCTAAATATTAACCCCGAAGGCCGAAACCAACATCAGATCAATACCCCAGAAACCATTCAACTTAACTAATCTCCAGTTAGTTTCTGATTTTCTTAACTCCTTTGTGTCTAAGAATAGTATTATTGAAGATACCGTTCACGACAACCAAAAATCACATTTCATTAATTATCGGGTTAAAGAACAAGTGTTATATAAAACACTGTTCACGATAAACCCAAAAATTAATACCAATTCAATTCCAATCAAATATCATTTAATTGGTATACTTCATTAAATCCAAATAAAAAGATTTTAACTTTTTCTTAACTAGGTTCAAGAACAGTGTTAATAAAGACACTATTCACGACAAACCCAAATCACATTTGATATTAAATACAAGGCTCTGAATAGAAAATATACCGGCTTATATTCAATATCAAATTCTACGACCAACAAATATCGTATTGGAAATAACGATATATATATATATATATATATCTTTCAAATTCCCATAGCAATATCTATATCATCACGAAATCCAACATCGAAATATTCCGAAGACAATTTTGATTCAAATCCATTCCAATATAATTATTGGAAATTCTGGTTATTTTCAAAACCATTTTCAAATCCAATTTATTTATTTAAAAATAAGTAGAATTTTAATTCTAGTTCAAAACTAGTTCATTTCGATAAAAATCTATTTTTATCTTTTCAAATATGGAGTTTTTCATCCCGATTCTTCCCAAATCATTTCTTATGATTTTACACAAATTATTGATATTTTTAATAATTTTATCTAGGCACGTACAGTCGATTTCCATCAACGGCCATCGAACTGCACTTACAACGACCTTTTCCAAATTTGATTTGGACATAATTCCAAATCCAACCATTGGATTTCTAATTTCTAATATTCGTTAGAAAGCTCTTTTCGATATGAATCCAACAGTTCCAGTTTTAGGAGAATCCGACGGTTGGATCTCCCGTAATATCCGTTTGAAGTCAATGGTCGAAATTCGCGAACTGGCGCGGCGCGACGCGTTCAATTCAGGCCATTATATTATACATATATATATATATATATATATATATATATATATATATATATATATATATATATATATAATATACTTCGTCGATTTCCTTTTTAAACGTATTTTATAAATCGTTTTAAATTCGTTTTCAAAACGATTTCAACTTCCATCTCAAATTCAAATCAAAATTGAATTTTCCCTTACAAATTCGTTTTAAATTAATTTCAAATTGATTTCAATTCAAATCGATTTTCAGTTCAATTTCAATACGTTTTAAACTCAATTCAAAACGATTTCAATTCTATTTCAATCTAATTCGAATTTCAATTCTATTCAGTTTAATTCGAATTTCAATTCTTTTCAATTTAACTCGAATTTCTATTCTTTATAATATAATTCGAATTTCTATTCTTTTCAATATAATTCGAATTTCATTTCAAAATATTCGATTTTGGAATCGCTTTTCAATATTCATTATAAAAACGAATATAATCGATATAAATATCGTTCACGTCAAAATGGCGTCAATCTAATCAACACGACTTCATATGTTTCTATTTTCAAATATTCTATTTCAAATATTTCTATTTTAAATATTTCTTTTTCAAATATTTCTTTTTCAAAACTGGAATGAGGCCCAATCAATTACCATATAATGTTAACTATATGGATTTTCTACAATATATGTATACAATAACAACGATGAATAATCAACCATCATCCAAAGTGCATTCTACACTGTATAAGCATCAAATATAAATATTCAACGCTTATAACAGTCTGTCAATCAATCGATCGACATACAACTAATTATTGGGATTAGTGTATGTCATATATCACCCCAATACCCGTGTGGGGTTTCAAACAATCAAACACAGATTTTATTTGTGCAGTTGGGCGATGTGTAAAATTTATAATCCCAATCAATATCAGTCAAATGTGTGTATATAAAAAAATCTCCGATTTATTTATTACTATTTATTTCATTTCATATACACGTTAAAAATTCTATTTTTAACCATAAAATATTTTTAACTGTATAAATATTTTTAACTGTATAAATATTTTATTTCATTTCACATCACAGCACACAATCAACTACACCTCAAAATCAAACAAACAAGCATAAAAGTCGTCCATGGTCTGTGGACGACGGGTGTCGGGTGCTACTAAACACCGTCTCCATTCTAGTATATATTTTAACTAGAAAATTAAATTAAAAGTGAGAAGTTCTCATCGAGGGTTCCACTCCACCATTTCATTTCTGAACTGTCTGAACGGTTTGAATTCCTTTTTGATTTCAATCTGTTCCGTCGCACTTCTTCTCACGCTGTTCTGACTAAAAATCACAATTTTATTTCAGCGCTATAAAAATCACTTCTTTATTTGCACTTCATATAAAGAGAAATCACATTTTCCTTTCAAAGTGATGTATATAAAAATCATATTTTTATTCTCTTCATTATATAAAAATTATATTTTTATCCTCTATATTATATAAAAATTATATTTTTATCCTTTCTATAATATAAAAATTATATTTTTATCCTTTCTATAATATAACAATTATATTTTTATCCTTTCAATTCAAATATAAAGGTCTAATCTTTCTCACGCTAAAACAAATATAAAGATCTAATCTCTATCATGCTATATATAATAAGAAAAATCCTATTTTTATGCTATCATTTTGTATGTAAAAATCAAGTTTTTAATCCTAAGAAAAAAAATCAGTTTTTAATCCTTTTAACCTAAACTTCTTGTCTAAAATAAACTAAAAAAGAAAGAAAATAAATGTTTGTAAACAAATAAAAACTTACATTTTCTGTTTTGTAGGGGAGGGTGCATTGGGATTGCGTCAGGGGGTGGCGAGTTCGCGGATCCGCTCAGGTGGAGGGGTTTTGGGTCGGGGTTCAATGGAGGGGGCGGTTTGGAGAGGGAGGAGGGGGTCTAGAGGGGGGGCGCTACGTCAACGCGAGAAGAAGGAGGGGGAAGAAGGCGTAGCAGGTGGAGGAGGGGGAGCAGGGGGTTTGCGGCTGAGGGGCGGACTCGAACGATTTGAGGGGGGCTAGGCTTGCGGGGTTTGACGAGGTCGACATGGAGGAGGAGGGCGCGATGCTGGGCTGGTGGTCGGCGCTCCGAGGAGGCGGTGCAATGATCGATGGCTGAGTTTTTTTTCTTTATCAGTTTTGAAATGGAGGGGGGGCGTTGACTGTGAAGGTATGGGGAGGGAGAGAGAAAGGATTTTATAATTTATTTATATTTTAAAACCCCTAAAAGCAACTTTTTAATTCGACCTCCAAACGAGACCCACTGACTGTCGTTTACAGCTAATTACCCCCATCCGAACACAATGGGATATGTATCGCAGGCTGATTCAATCGTTTCGATCAGTTTTCGTCAAAATCAAAATATAACTCTATATATTGAATTTGAACGCATATTTCAATTTACCGGGGCTACATACTAACTCTAAAAATTCCCGAAAAATATTTTCTAGCTTCGTATTGACGATACGGTCCTAATAAAACTAATTTCGTCGAATTCTGAGACCATTTGAAAAATGGCCATTTTCCAGTCGATTAAAATCAACTAAAACTGGTCAAACGCGTTTTCCTTTGCCACGCTCAGATATTGATTCGAAAAATTACGAAATTTGAAACCTAGCAACAACTTGACATCACGGATCCAACAAAAGTGGTTTCGTCGAAATCCGAGGTCGTTTGCAAAATTTCCATTTTTAAGGGCCTGAATTTCATAGCGACTATTCAGAATTTTCAACTGGACATATCTTTTGATTCCCGCTATAAAATTTCGATTTTTCGGATTCATTGGAAAGATATTCTCAATTATATTCTAATGTTTTTGGTTTCGCTAAAATCCTGTTTATTTTGAATCCTGTACATTCATTTGAAATTTGAAATCGATTTATCGAACTACCGCGCCATTTTCAATTCCTTTTATAATTATAAATAAATATTTATATTCCAACGTCGAGCTATATAAATATATACGTTCGAATTCTATTCAAAATAAATTTCTCGTCGATATTATTTAAAATAATTCATTTTAAATAATCAAAATTCGCTAAATTCACCAATTTAAAAAAAGTAAATTGGCTCGCATTTCCAGGTTGTTACAATTTTGTCCTGTGAATGAAACTCGGTTAAGAAATCTTCATTTGGAAGGAGCTTCGTGGTTTGTTATCAAATCAAGTGAATATTTTTTTGAAGTTCATTCTCCCAACCATCAATTTATTGATTTATATAGTTGAGTTTGTTCTTGTTACTTGCGGCTGTCCTTGCGCTCATGTTGTTAGATGTATTTTAAGTTGTGAAAAGCTGAATGTGTATGACTACATTGAAGATTATTTCAAAATTGGTTATTTCCGATTAGCTTATTCTCATCCAATCAATCATATCATAAACTTTATGGGTGAAGATGGTTTCTGTTGAAGATGCAATTATAGCTCCTCCAAAAGGTAGAATAATGTCTGGTCGTCCATCGTCTTCTAAAAGGTTGAAATCTGCAGGTGAATTTACAAAAACTATTAGATGTGGTTTATGCAAGAAGTTGGGTCATAACAAAAGGACGTGCTCTTCATAAGACAACTAACTACAATTTGTTTTAGTGTTTTTATTGTTTTTTTAATGGTACTTGGTTATAGTGTTTACTGGTATTAATTATTCTGAATATTTCTATGATATTTTCAATTTAGTTTAGTATTTTAATATTAATTTCTGTGATGTTTGCAGTTATTTTTTTCCCATCTTATATGTATGCAAATATTATGTATAGTTGCATACATGTATACAACTATTCTGAATATTTGTATACACCTCAAGTATCCAACTATTGTGAATAGATGCATATAGATATGCAACAGTTCATAGTAGCTGCATACAGTTACGTAACTAGTCTATAAATCCGAATTTTGGTATACAAGTACTCTTAATCGTTGCATAGAACTATGTAACTATTCTTATTATATGCATGCAAGTATGCAAATATTCCATGTATATGCATACTTTCTTTTAACCTTGAATCTTTGTTCCCTTTTTTAATCTTGAATTCTCTTCTTTTATCTTCCTATTCTCCAGTTTTAATTTTGTTATCAATTCCATAATTTTTTTGCAGTTCTGTTCATATAAAAAATATTATGAAAAACAAAGGCAGCAACCTATTTGATTAATACTGCAAATATTTGCAGCTATGTAAGTAATTATCTATAAAAACGACATACATTTATTCAAGTTTTCAATATATGTTCGCACAACAAATACTCAGAACATTTGCATATGTTATGCAAGTAATAAGAATACTTTCATAGAAGTACGAAATTATTTTGAATATTTTGGCAATTCAAATATGCAACGATTCGTAATATTTGCATAAAAGTATGAAAGTATTCTGAATAACTGTACACAAGTAAGCAACATTTCTTAATATCATGTAGAATCAAAAGAACTTAATTCAGTACATAAAATTCCACAGTAATTCAATTTAGAAACTACATAATTATGTCCTAGTAGTTCGAAAACAGAATATCAGTAAACATATTTACAAGAATTCTAAACACCAACTTTTCCAACTTTTATCAGTTAAGTTTGCAGTTGGTAGCACGTAGTTCTCTGTTAGGTCTTCTTTTGTAGTCCAACTATATGGTTTGCAATTGAGAATTTCATACGCAAGCATTGCTCGGTGTGTATCAACAGCCTCAACAGTGTAAATTTCATCATTTTTATCGAGTTCTTTGTTGTCACTTCGTCGTTTCATTATGTTCATAACAAACATTCCACAGTCGACACTGTTAAATTTTTATTAGATCAACAATTGTAGGTTGAATAATTGTTTTTGGTATGAAACTATTTATAATATCTGCATATAAGAATGCAACAATTTTTTAAAAATTCATATGAGTATGCAAATGTTCTGAATTTATTTACTTACGTATGGCCTTTTTGTGGGAAATCAGAAATTCGATTTGACTGTGTTTCTAATAATTCTTCTTTTGTAACTTTTCATCATAGCATTAGTGTGAGCCTTTGTTCAACAAACGAACAAACACACACACACACACATATATATATATATATATATATATATATATATATGTATGTATGTATGTATGTATGTATGTATGTATGTATATGTGTATAAGTATATAAAACTACTGCTAACAATTTGGATACCAATTTTCATACCATTTTTCTAGCTGCACTTTGGTGCTTTCATTCACAGAGTAGTTTATTTGAGTCATAATGAATCCATCCTCTTTCTTCTTTTGCAAATTCTAATAAAGCAAAATGCTTACCACTGTGGATAGGAATGAATATTTTTGTGCAAAAATCATAGCCTTCTTCCACTCGTTTATCCACCAATCCTTTTACTTGACACATTGATTCATTCACCAAAAGTGCCTGTAATTGTACATTTTAGTGACAAAATTTTATAATTTTATAAGGAAATTCATGTGAAAAATAAATAAAAACTTACAGAAGAACTAGTTTTGATGTATATAATTTCAGGATGGATTTTTCGTAGCTCATGTGCGAACCAATCTATAATCTATTAAAATTAGTAGATTGTATTTGTTACAAATAGATGAATACATGCTGATATTTCAAAATATTATTGAAATTATTGTAACTATATTACTATTTAATTGTGGTAATACATGTGCATCTATGAATTTTCCAACTATTAAATTAGCCAACGAAACTCCAATGACGCAAATGTCATCTTCACCATTTAAGTATGCACTTTTGCTGTAAATTCATGTAATATAATTAAAGAATATATAGAATTATAGTACTAGCAATCTATGCAAATAATCTGAATAATTGGATATATGTATGCAATTTTTGAGAATATTTTCACATATGTGTGCAACTTTTCTTAACAACTGTATACATGTTTACAACTACAATGAATATCTGCATTCAAGTATGCAACTAGTATGAATACTGCATACATTTATACAGATTTGCTGAATATTTGCAAAACAATAATGCATCTATTCTTATTAAATTCATACATTTATGTAGACATTTTCAATTTATTGCTTCGTATCGAGCAATATTTGAATTCAATATAAAATTTACAAAATTTGTTTAAATTTTTCAGTAATTTTACCTTAGGCCAGACATTGTAAAAAATTCTTCTAGTTGATTGATCTGATGCTCCTCTAGGTTCCTCACATTTTTTTACTTTCTAATTTTCAGTTTTGTTCTTATTCGTGTTTCTTTGCATCTTGGTTTGATGTCATAGTCATCTACGTCCACTGTTTCTGTTTGTTTCTTTTTTTGGTTGCAATAGAGACTAGTATAAGATATTAACTACTTTTTGTGGTAAATTGTAGAAACTTTTATTACCATCAGAAACTATTTATTTTTTATACCTTTTTTCTTTTCTACACTTTGATCTTCCAGATCCTTTTTCTACTACTCATCAATCTCCTTGTCCTGATCATGTTTCTTTTCGAACTGCTTATCCTTTACCTGTTCCTGCTCCTTGTCATTCTCCTTATCCTTCTCATCTTTCTTCTCTAGCTTCTTATCCTGCACAAGTTCCTTCTTCTGCTCTTTTTGGCCTTTCGATTTTCCAGCATTATCATTATCTCCCTCCTCATCAACTTTGTCAACATCTTCCTTTTCAACACCTCGTGAACTGTCTTCATCAACTTCATCATCATCATTCTTCTTCTCTATATATATTTCCATTTTATCAATCTTAACACTACCTTTTGTACTGTCTTTCCTATATTTATCTTATTCCCCTTTTGCTTCGTCTTCTTTTTGATCAACTTTATTTTTCTCTTCTTCAGTTTCATCATTATTATGTCATCATCGCCTTTATCTTCATCATGACCTTTATCATCATCGGCTTTATCATTTTTTCATCATTTTTATCGACTTGTTCATCCTTCTTCTCCTCGTCTTCTTCCTCTCCACTTTTGATTTCCTCACTATCTTGGTCAATATTCATTTTATCATGTTCTTGGTCTTCTTCCTCTCCACTTTCATCTTTATCTTCACTGTCTATATCGTACTCACCTTCATTATTTTTTAATTGAAGTTGTTCATCTTTAGCACTTTCTGATGAGGTGTCAGCAGTAAGTTCTTGTATTTTTTTTAATATTGTATTCTCTTCTTGTAGCTTCCTATTCTCCTGTTTCAATTTTCTTATCAAATCGTTAAATCTTTGTTCCCTTTTTTTAATAAAATTCTTTATATTCTTCATCTTTTTCAACAACTTGCTTGAGCAATTTTATTTCTTTCCCTTGTATATCCTGAAAATAAAAGGCATGAATGATTGTTTAATTAATACTGCATATATTTGCATTATGTATGCAACGATGTGGAAAATCTGCATAAATGTACGCAAGTATTCAAATCATTCAAATTCAAGTATGTAAATATTCGGAATATTTTCCTATATCTATGCAACAATTAAGAATACTTGCATATAAGAATGAAATTATTCTGAATATTTTGTCAATTGAAATATGCAACATTTCTTATTATTTGCATTTAAGTAAGCAAGTATTCTGAGTAATGGCACACTAGTAGGCAACATTTCTTAATATGCAAATAATGAATGCAACTATTCCGAATATCTACAGTTATGCACGCAAATATTCCTAATATTTGCATATATTTATTCAGCTATTCAAAATACTTAATATGACAAAAATAAATGATTTAGATTAACATGACACTTACTACGTTGTATTTGATATCCATTAGCATCGAAAGTTTCAACATTTTAATGTCCCATTTTCCTGCTAGTGGATATACCTCGTTGTATTCAGCCTTTGATGTTGCTAGAACATGTGTTTTTACGCAAACCCACCACCACAAAACCAAATAGTAAAAAAACATTTATGAATATAATGAACAATAATTTAATAAAAACTTACTAGTAAGTTTAAAAATAACACCAAGAGTGTCACACAAGTAGTAATTTTGCATGGTGTTTCATAGTATTCGTCCACTTGGCTGAAAAGATGGTGGTGTATGGTTTTTTGTCAAGATATTTTAGTTAACTTCTTCTCACACACACAATATGGTATCAAAGTCTACGGTAATGTGTAGTTAGGACTGAGTACAAGGAAAATTGCTGCTAAGTAGAGAAGCAAAATCTTTACAATATCAAAGCATGCTTCCGCTGACTCTTCTTTAATTATTGAGAAAATTTCTCTTTCTACATTCTTCTTGTTGTCTGTAGCTTCATCTTTAAAATGTCCTTCTATTAATGCTTTATATTCTTCATCATTTTATCATCCTTTTTTAAGTGTCCACTTGTTTTGATCAAATCTCCTTGTAATGGAGCAGCCAATAGCTGTGCAATATCCCCTTTTGTAAATGTTAAGATCAAATCCCCAAATTGAAAGTGTTTTAGGTTTTTCTTATAGCTTTTGATTATGAGATCTAATGTTGTAGAATTTTTGACGGTCTCTAATGGGGAGATGACGCCATCTATGAACATGTCGACGAATCCAGTCAAAGGTAATGTTTCAAGATATGTTAAATGCTTAAGTGTATATAGTTCATCATTCTTTAATTTCTCAATCAAATCGATGAATGTCTTAAGATTATTTTTGTAAACATAATCCTTGGTAATCTTTTGCACATCTTCAATTTTCCTTTTTTGTATATTTGTTCAGATGTAGACGGTTGTTCTGTAGTTACCAATGCTCTCTCTTTTTCAACGTCCACTGTAGGATCATATTCCCTATAATAAGGGGTAGAAAGTTATTAAACAAGGTTTGAAACTATTCTAAATATATGCACATAAGTGTGCAAGTATTCTCAATATATGCACAAAAGTGTGCAAGTATTCTGAATAAATGCACACAGGTGTGCAAATATTCTGAATAGATGCACATAAGTGCGAAATTTTCTGAATAATTGGACACAAGTTTGCAAATATTCTGAACAGTTGCACACTAGTTTAAAAATATTCTTAATAGACGCACACAGGTGTGCAAGTATTCTTAATAGATGCACATAAGTGTGCAAGTTTTCTGAATAGATGCACACAAGTGTGCAAATATTCTGAATAGATGCACACATTTGCAAGTATTCTGAATATATGCACACAAGTTTGCAAGTATTCTTAATAGATGCACACAAAGTTTGCTAGTATTCTTAATAGATACAAACAAATGTGCAAGTATTCTTAATAGATGCACACAAGTATGCAAGTATTCTGAATAGATGCACACAAGTTTCAAGTATTCTTAATAGATGCACACAAGTGTGCAAGTATTCTTAATAGATGCACACAAGTGTGCAAGTATTCTGAATAAAAGCAGACAAGTGTGCAAGTATTCTGAATAGATGCACAAAAGTTTGCAATTATTCTGAATAGATGCTCACAAGTGTTCAAATATTCTGAATAGAAGCACACATGTTTGCAAGTATTCTAAATTAATGCACACAAGTTTACAAGTATTCTGAATAGTTGCACATAAGTGTGCAAATATTCTGAATAGAAGCACACAAGATATTCTGAATTAATGCACATAAGTTTTCAAGTATTCAGAATTAATGCACACAAGTTTGCAAATATTCTGAATAGATGCATATAAGTTTGCAAATAATCTTAATAGATTCACACAAGTGTGCAAGTTTTCTTAATAGATGCACAAAAATGTGCAAGTATTCTGAATAGATGCACACAAGTGTGCAAGTATTTTCTGGATAGATGCACACAAGTTTGCAACTATTCTGAATTAAAGCACACAAATTTGCTAGTATTCTGAAAAATTGCACACAAATTGTGCAAATATTTTGAATAGAAGCACGCCAGTTTGCAAATAATCTGAATAGAAGCACACAAGTTTGCAAATATTCATAATTAATGTACACAAGTGTGCAACTATTATGAATAGATGCTCACAAGTGTGCAAGTATCTGAACAGATGCACACATATGTGCAAATATTCTTAATAATAGCATATAGGTGTGCAAATATTCTTAATAATAGAACACATGTTTGCAAATATTCTTAATAATAGCATATGATCATGTAAGAATTCTATAACAACACGGAAAATCAAAATCAATTTAATTTTTTTGGCAATTTTAATAAATTTTGAATATTTAAAATGATTTATTTTAAATAATAATGACTAGAAATTTATTTTGAATCGAATTAGAACATATAAATTTATTTAAATCAACGTTAGAATATAAATATTTAATTTAAAGGGAATTGGAAATGGCGCGGTAGTTCGAAAATTCGATTTCAAATTTCAAATGAATCTACAAGATTCAAAATAAACTGGATTTTAGTGAAACCAGAAATATTATAATCTATTTGAAAATATATTTCCAAGGAATCTGAAAAATCCAAATTTCATAGCGGGAATAAAAAGTTATTTCCAGTTGAAAATTCAGAATAGTCGCTATGGAAATATAGCCCTTAAAAATAGCGATTTTGCATATGACCTCCGTTTTCGATGAGACCACTTTTGTTGGATCCAAAATGTCAAATTATTGCTAGATTCCAATTTTCATAATTTTTGGAATCAATATGTAAGCCTGGTGAATTTAAATGTGTTTGGCAATTTTAGTTTGAATTTGAATCGACTGGAAAATGATCGTTTTTCAAACGGTCTCCAAATTTGACGAAATTAGTTTTGTTAGGACCGTGTAGTCAAAATATAGCTAGATTTATTTTTCTGGAATTATTGGAGTCCGTATGTGGCCCTAGTAAATTAAAATGTGCATTCAAATTCAATATATATTAATTTGTATTTTGATTTTGATAAAAACTGATCGAAACAGCCGAATTGTCTTGCGGGACATATCCCATTGTGTTCGGAATGGGAGTATTTGGCTGGAGGCGATAGTTATTGGAGATTTGGAGTTCGAATGGAAAATTCACTTTTTGGAAATTAAAATTTTTAAATATGTAATTATTTATAAAACCTCGCCCCTCTTCTCTCTCCATGTTCAGATCCAATTCAAGATAAAAAAGAGACACCGTCGTAGCCACGACACGCGCTCCCCAGGCTACCGCCTCCAACGCCTCCACCGCCGCACCCTCTCTGACCTCGCTACCTCTCTCTCCTCTCCCTTCTCTCTCCTACGAGCAAACCCCAAACCCGCCAACAAACCCTCGCCGCCAGCCCTGTGTCCCACCGCCGACCCTCCGCTGCCTCCTCCACCCTGGCGCGCGCTACCCGCGAGCACCGAGCCTCTCTAGTCTGTCACCGCAGCTTACAACCTTAGCCGCCACTGACCCGAGCTCCACCATCAGCCCCGACGTATTTTCTGGCTTGCGATGATGGGTTCAACACTCGTACAGATGAGAATGATGGAGATAATATTAAAAAGGTAATCTTTTTTATTTTATTTTATTTAAATTTAAATAACATAGGATAAAAACATGATAAAAATGAAATTCTATGATTTTTAATCGCATAAAAATATGATTTTTATATATATAATAAAATTATAAAAATACGATTTTAATTATATATAGCGTGTTAAAGATGTGATTTTTACACATATGGGTTGGAATTAAAAATATGATTTTTAGTGGATAAAAATCTGATTTTTATTATATTGCATTGAAATAAAAATATGATTTTTATATATGTTGTATTGTTTGAAAAATAAGGTTTTTTTATCATATCAGCAATGTTATAAAAAAAATATGATTTTTATCATAAAAGTAGTGGTATAGAAATATGATTTTTATCATATAAAAGAATATATCTTTAGTCGTATAAAAATTGGATTTTTATATATGAAGTAGCGGTATAAAAATGTGATTTTTTATATTATAAAAATCATATTAAAAATGTGATTTTTACTATGAATAGCGTGAAAAAGACTGTGTTGGAATAACGGGCAAATCCATACCATTCAGAAACGAAGCGTGGAGGAGTGGAAACCAAAGATGAGAACTTCTCACTTTAATTTTATTTTCTAGTTAAAATATATACTAGGATGCTGACGGTGCTTAGCAGCACCCGACACCGTCGTCCACAGATGACTTGTTTGATTTTATTATGTTGTGAATATTGATTTTCATGTGGAATGGAATAAACAAAATATTCATGTGTTGAAATAAATAGTTTATAGTTAAAAATATAATTTTTAATGTGTATATGAATAAAATAAATATTCATTTACAAATCGGATGATTTGTTTATGTACACACATTTAACTGATATTGATTGGGATGATATATTTTAAACATCGCCCAACTGCATAAAAAATAATCAGTGTTTGTTGTTTGAAAAGCCTATTGGGATGACATTGGACATACACTAATCCCAATATTTAGTTGTATGTCGATCGATGGGTTGACAAGCTGTTGTAAGCGTTAATTATTCATATTTAATGCTTATGCAATTGTGTAATGCACTCTGAATGATGGTTGGCTGTGTTTGATTATTGTTGTGTACATGTGTGTATGAAATCCATATAAATAAAATTATATGGTAATTGACTATGTCTGATTCCAATTCCGAAAGAAAGAATATTTTAAATTAAAGAATATTTTTGAAATAACGAGTAATGAATATGTTAAAATAACTAATATTTTAAAATAATACTTAGTAATGGATCAAAATATGATTTTGATGTCCGATTTGGGATGGACACGAAAATATTTAAATACATAAAGCCGTGTTGATTAGATTAACGTCATTTTGACGTGAACGATATTTACATCGATTTTATTCATTTTTATAATGAATATTGAAATGGAAGTAATTTCAAAATCTAATGTTTTGAAAATATTATCATTTATATATTAATGATATGGAATGTTCAATTTTGATTTAAAATTGAATATAAAGTTGAAATCGTTTATAAAATGAATTTAAAACGAATTATAAAATATGTTTTAAATGGAAATCGATGAAATATATATAATATATATTATATATATGTATGTATATATAATGGCCTGAATAGATCGCGCCACGCCGTGGCAGATCGCGATTTTCGACTATTGATTTTGAATGGACATTACGGAAGATCCGACCATCGGATTCTCCTAAAACCAGAACCGTTCGGTTCGTATCGAAAAGAGCTTTCCAATGGATATAAGAGATTTGAAATCTAACGGTTGGATTTGGAATTATGTCCAAATCAAGATTGGAAAAGGTCGTTGTAAGTGCAGGTTCGATGACCGTTTATGAAAATCGACTGTACGGGCCTTGATAAAATTATTAAAAATATTAATAATTTGGGTAAAATCATAATAAATGATTTGGAAAGAATTGGGATGAAAAATTCCATATTTCAAAAGATAAAAATATATTTTTATCGAAATGAACTAGTTATTAACTAGAATTATAATCCAATTATTTTTAAATAAATAAATTAGATTGATAGGGGTTTTAATATAACCAGAATTTCCAATATATGAATTGGAATGGATTTGAATTGAAAATATCTTCGAAATATTTCGATATTGGATTCCGTGATTATACGGACATTGTGGAGGGATTTGGAAGATATATATATATATATATATATATAACGTTATTCCCAATACGATATTTATTGGTTTCAGAATTTGATATTGAATATAAGCCAATATATTTTCTATTCAAAGCCTTGTATTTAATATCAAATTGGTTTTTGGGTTTATCGTGGACAATGTTTTAAATAACACTTGTTTTTTAACCCGATTAACAATGGAATGAGATTTTGGATTTGTCGTGAATGGTATCTTTAATATTACTGTTCTTAAACCCAATGGAGTTAAGAAAATAATAAACTAACTGGAGATTAACTAAGTTGAATGGTTTCCTGGGTATTGATCTGATGTTGGTTTCGGGCTTCGGGATTAATACTTAGGGAATTGTTCTCTTACTGATTTACGGTTTGAGACTGATGGGGTGCGGTCTTCAGTAACACTGATCTTAAACCCTGTGTGAAAAAAATAAATCTTTTAATTAAGATTTAAAGAAGAATTTTCAAATAATTATCATTTAATTGGAATTGAAAATCAAATGTGAATTGGGTTTATTGTGAACTGTGTTTTTTAACGACATTCGTTCTTTAACCCAATTAATAGTGAAATGTGATTTGGAATTTATAAATCTTTTTATTAAGATTTAACTGGAATTTTTCAAAGTAAAGTTTTCCAATTTAATATATTAAATTGGAATTGAGTGGAATTCAATTTGATAATAATCGAAATGAGCTTCTATGGAAGATGACGGTTAATATATATGGAATTTAAAAGGCTTTGTCGTTATTCCATTTATATTATTAGCCGGATACAGAAACTGATATCGATTATATATTTATCTATTTTCCGTGAAGATTCCGTTTTTATGGAAGAGGATTTGGGTTTATCGTGAACTGTGTTTTAAATGACATTAGTTCTTTAACCCAATTAAAGACAGGATTACATTTCTAACATTGTATTTCGAACTGTATGCTTGACCTATGCTAAATATATATCTGTTTGGTGGCGGATAATTTATTCTCTTACTTAACACCCTTCTCTGAGACGTACGAGCTCAAATGTTATATATCGACAGAAATCAATAGTACGGTGTAGATTGCCGATGCGGCAAGTTGGTTTTTCCAAAGTTAAATAATCATTAATATTGATTTTTGGGAAGATTAAAACTAAGTGGAGTTTTAAAGAATCTTTAATTAGATTGAAAAGAGAATGTGATGATTTAAATTATCAAATTTGGGAAATGATCGAGAATGGAGTAGCACCAGTCTTGCTTCTAGCGATAGTTAAATCTTTAATTAGATTTGAAGGTGAAATGGTAATTAAATTTACCAATAACACTCTGGTGTTAGATATTGAGTACGACCAGTTTTGCTCCATGGAATGAATAGGTTGGGATTGGGAAATTAAACAAATGATTACTTCGATAAGGCGCGCTAATCCCGACTAGCTTGGAAAACCTTATTATGGTTTGAACTGATATCCAAATGAAGATTAAAGAATTATTTTAAAGGATTTATCTTTGATAAAATTAATGGGAACCTTTCCCAAAGGATATGAATATTTAAATAAAAGAATATTCTGAATTGGAATGAGGTATATGTTGTGTTTTATAGCACTTGTTTATCATATACGCGAGTTATCCGGAAAGGCCGGATTTATACCCATTCTGAATAACTGATTCGACGATAAGTCGACGATAAAGACGGGGGTTGAAGACGGAGGTCTTCACATCGTTTGGATGGCTATTGATGTTTTGATAGGGTTGTACACCCAAGACGAGGTAATAAGTGGTGATCATTCAGACGTACTTGGAGATCGACTGGATATGCAAGGACCTCTCTCCTGTATTGGACATATGGGACGAGGAATAAGGTGCCTCCGGTTTCATTTAGACCCAGAACAAACTTATAAATGGATGTGTGTCTGACATTGGATTTTATTCTATGTTGATTGATTTCTATTAAATATATATCAGTTTGGCAACGGAGAATTTATTCTCTTGCTTAACGCCCTTCTCTGAGACGTATGAGCTCAGAGGTTATATATCGATAGATATTAGTCACATGGCATGAATTGCCTGTGTGGCATGGTGAGATGCAAATGATCAAGGCTTCTGTTGAAAAGAAGAGTCTTGTGGTTGATGATCAAAGCACGACTTTAATATAGCCTAGCTTTTTGTATAGCGTTAATTTGCGAGCCTCATACCTCAGTATGAGTCAAAAACAGGATCGGACCGTTGGGAGAACATGACGTTTCTTTCTAGTTGTGGGTGGTGTTCAGGATTTTGCAAGTTCTGATATTTTTGTATTTTTACCTATATGGTTTTTAGATTGCGGGGCGCCTCGGATATATTGGTCTCTACGGAGCCAATGGATATAGGTTCGATAGGACCGGGAAACGTGTGTTTAGGAATTGCCAATCCTAAAATGTAAAGGAGGACCGGCCCAACCGATCCAAGGGTTCACTACAAGGAATCCTGAGGCATTTGCTAGAGTGTCTTGAATCGGAGAGGAGCCATCCCTGGCCTCGACTCATGACGGAAATCCAATTTCCAATACGTGACATTTCAGTTTTGATTGTAAAGCCTAGTATTGGCGACATGATATATGGTACTCATGCCGTCTATGATTGATACTTTTATATTTGAAGTTGTTTTATACACTATACACTTATAATAGCATCAAATGATTTGTTTTAAACGTACCAAGCATGTTTGGCTATTATAAGGAAAACCCTATCCTCCGGCTTGCGTTGCATTGTGTGATGGGACCTAGGTCTTATAATAGCTTCATTTTTCCAAAAAGCATTGCGTTGTTTATCCTATGCACTAGTATTCTTAGGAGGAAACGCGTTCCGTGTTATACAGCGTGGTCCCTTGAATTACACTCTTTTAAAGTAAAATTTTAAATAACTGTTTTAGTTCTCACACCAGTCACATGACTGACCTGGAGTTTATTATTTCAACCTAAACTCTAGGTGCCCCTATTTTCCACATGGGCAGCTAGTAGTTTTTGTTTTGCAGATTTATATTCACAGGATCCTGGTTTACTACTGGAACGATATTTGGAAATTTTTGTCGTTTATCTCTTTCAGTTGTGTTTTTGTATTATTTTCCGCTGCATTGTAATTTGTAAATCTCTGTCATTTATCAGTTGTATATTATTTGTTTATACTATGTATATTCTTGTACTCTGATGTAAATTGTTGTAATAAGCAATGAAATGTTCTTCTGTTTGTGTTCTGATTTGTCGTTTTCTCGTTACAATCTGGGCTTTCCTTTACGGGGAGGTTCGAGTCGTTTTAGTTGGTATCAGAGCTTCGGTTTACTGATCTCGAAAACAAGGCATATTTGTAACGACCCAGGGATTTTCGGCTCTGAAAATCGACATGAATATCTTTACCATACCCCATGTCGATCCTCCAAGCACCGAAAACACTGGATAGTTATTAGAAAGAATTTAGAGGGTAAGATAAGAAAGAAAGAAATATTAGAATAGAAGAAAGAAGAAGAACACCACACCAGAATCTCACAGCGGAACAGATAAAATAGAATATCAAATCTCTTTATACAAAAGAGTTGTATGTATCCAATCATCAGAGTTCAACATACAGTGGAAATATCCTTATATAACTAGCGGTGAAGCCTCCTGCTTTCAGCTACTGAAACTCCAAGCGAACCTAACCGGGAAATACACTCGGTCTGACCCGAGCACATTTGAGGAATAGCAAAATACATCGGGTCAGTCTGGAATACTATCAGTGATAAATTCACCGTACACACAACTCGTTTAACTTTGGAAAATCCTTTTGGAATAATAGGATAATACAAAGACCAGTCCACAAATAAACAAGGATGATTTTTACCTTACTATAACCCAAACCACTTTTGAAGTCATAACTAATTCCGATATTATCATAATGTGACAACCCCAAACCCCGTACTGACGGTGGCAAGGGTAATCTTTGGAATATAACACATAAACAGATAACAGCAGAACAGAATTAAATAAATACACCAGATAATGAACAAATAATACACTGGATAAACGTAAACATCAGAGTTACACAGTATACAGGATCATACTTAGTACAAATATAGTTCAGCTATACATAAATGTCTACAGCGGAAAACAAACAAAATATGTACAATAGGAGCTGAACAGCATAAAAAGAGATAAATGATAGAATTCATCTTCAGCTCCAGCTATCCAGAAAAGCCTGCTAAACATGAACACAAGGCTGCCTGTGTAGAAAAAGGGGCACCCGAGTTTGAAATTGAAACAAACTACGAGTCAGTCATGGGACTGGTATGAGAAATCTATTCAACACATTTAAAATATAGCTAATCACAAGACCACGCCACTTTCGTGGAATGGGTTTACTCCATCGGATTGCCAGTGCTTTAAAACTAATAATTCTTTTAAACATCGCAATTCTTTTTATAAAAATGAAGCCATTATAAGACTCAGTTCCCATTACACAATGCAACGCAAACCGGAGGATAGAGTTTTTACCTTATAATGGCCAAAATATGCTTGATACGAATAAAACAAAAGCATTTGATATTGTTACTATTGTTTATATGTTTCAAAAGCAATTTCTAATCATAAGTATCAATCATAGACGGCATTAATGCCCCATACCACTATGTCGCCATATATAGGTATACAATCAAAACCGCACAGTCACGTATTTGGAAATTGGATTACTGTCATGAACCAAGGCAAAAGATAGTCCTTACCGAATTCGAGACTGTCTAGCCCGAGTCCCAGGCACAGCCGCAACCGTACCTTGGATCGTCAGGGCCGATCCACATGGAGTGGATTATAATGCTGAACAATGTGTTTCTCCGCCCTTTGGGGCATAAATGAGCCAATGAATGACTCCATTGGTCCCAGATCGACCGATATAACCGAGGCGCCTCGCAACAGTAACAACCACATAAGTCAAACTCGTCAGGGCGTGTAAAACCACTGACGCCACTTCTAGCTAGAAAGAAAACGCACACCCCCCTTGAGGTCCTCTCCCGTTTCTGGTTCATACCGGGGTGTGAGGCTCGCGAATTCACTACATACACAAAGCTACGCCACACAGGAGGTGCTTTGATCATCACCACAAGACTTTGCTTTTCAACAGAAGCCTTGATCATTGCGCCTTAGCATGCCACATAGACAATTCACACCATGCAACTGATGGCTATCAATCACACAGAATAAATTCCAATGTCAGACACACTGTCCATTTGCAAGTCCGTTCTAGGTCTGAATGAAGCGGTGGCACTATATACCTCGCAAACCCATCGATCTCCACGTACATCTGGACGATCACCACTCATTATCCATATTTTGGGATGCCTTCCAATCAAGACATCAGTTACCATCCAAACGAGGTGAAGATCTCCGGTCTTCGACCACCGTCTTCATCTTCGATTTCTTATCGTCGATTCAGTTATTCAGAATGGGATAGACCTGGTCTTTCTGAGCAACTCGCGTATATAATAAACAAGTGCAACACAAACACACATACGCCATATTCCAGTTCATTAGTCACTAACCGTAAATCATTAAGAGAACGATTTCCCAAATATTAAACCCGAAGGCCGAAACCAACATCAGGTCAAAATCCAGAAAACCATTCGACTTAGCCAACCTTCAGTTAGTTTGTAAATTTCAGTTCCATATCGTTTATAATATTTTATAACAATTTATCCCTATCTTTATTTATTTTAAAATAGCTAATTTATTCAAACGACGCTTCGGGCCATAACGCGGACATGGCGCTGTTTTTCTTCAAATTTGATTTACACATATCTGAAAATCTAACCGTTGGATCTTCACAAAATTTACATCATCAAAAAGATATTTTCAAAACGAATCCAACGGTTCCAGTTTTGGGAAAATCCGATGGTCGGATCTCCCGGTACAATCGTTTGAAGTTTCGATTTCAAAATACGAACTGCAGCGTCGTTATTCGATTAATTTTAATTATATATATATAATCGATTCTGGCGATGTTTTTCTTCAGATTTGAATTAAACATTCCAGACAATCCAACCGTTGGATTTTTACAAAGTTGGTGTCGTTGGAAAGATATTTCCAAAGCGAACCCAACGGTTTCGGTTTCGGGAAAATCCGATGGACGGATCTCCCGCACTAATCGTTTGAAATCACGGTTTCAAAATACGAACTGCAGCTTCGTTATTCGATATATTTCAATTCTATTTATATATATATATATATATATATCGATTCTTCGATTTCAAAGCTATATTCTTTTCATACATTTGATAAAAATGATATTTTTATCCAACAAACATTCACCTCGACACTTCACTATTTTTAACAACTCATGTGTACAGTAAAAATGTGATTTTTATTGTAAAACAATTCATTTCAGAACACGATTATTTTATATAGTTCATATAGGTAATAAAAATATGATTTTTTATTACAAAACAATTTATTTCAAAACACGATTATTTTCTACAGTTCATATAGGTAATAAAAATATGATTTTTATTATAAAACAATTTATTTCAAAATACGAATACCATTCAACACATGAATTTCAATTCAACGAATGAATTTTGATTCAACACATGAAGGTTTTCTATAGTTTGTATATATAGAGTAAAATGTGATTTTATTGTTAAAATAATTTATTCAAAACACGAATACCATTCAACACATGAGTTTCTATTCAATGAATGAGTTTCTATTCAACACATGAAGATTTTCTATAGTTTGTATATATAGAGTAAAAGTGTGATTTTTATTGTTAAAACAATTTATTCAAAACACGAATACCATTCAACACATGAATTTCTATTCAACGAATGAATTTCTATTCCACACATGAAGGTTATTCAATAAATGAAAATAATTCTAACACATGAATATTATTCAAAATTTCGGCAGCATAACGGCAGAGTAGTTAAAACCGGGGCCGTCCCTAGTACAGCTCCTCGCTCTACCTTAAAGCCTCGCAGCTTTTGACAATGGGGAATCATGCATCTAGTTCGCACGCAGGCGGCATGTATATTTTTTTCATTTCCACAAACTAATCCTATGTGGTTTCAACCAAATATTTCTCAACCATAAACGGGTATTTTTCAACCACAATCAATCAATTTCAACCACAAACAATTCTAATCAACCATTCGTTATCAATCAATTTTCACACCAATCACAATCAATAAATATCGTCCATGGTTTGTGGATGAGGGGCGTATATATATATATAAGCATTTCAATTCTATTTCAACACATATATAATTTTTACAACGCATATATAACTTATATATCGAACGTAAAACTTATACAATGCTTATACAAGAGGTGTACAACGCTCATATAACTCATACATCGACTATATAATTTATACATCGTCGTTTTCCATCGTTTATAAATTAGAAATCTCACATTGGGTTCCACTCCACCAGTTTTTATCTGAATTTCTGAACAGTTCAAGTTTGAATTTGTCCCAAATTCTAATTTGCTCCTTTTCTGCTCTAGTCAGTGCCATGTTGTAGTGCTCTTCAAGACGGTTCCAGCGAGTCCGGGTTTGCGAATTTCTGACGAGTATCGAATGAGTTATGGGATTTTAAACTTTTGATAATAAATACGATCATTAAAAATTAATTAACCTTTTCAATTTTCACTAATCCCTCTCTAATTATCTCTTCCCCATTCAATCTTTCATTCAAACTGAGCCGTTCCTTTCTCGATGAAGACACAACTCTAGGGCTTTGAATTGCTCGCACTTCAGGGCGCCGGAGGGAGCTCTAAAGCGATGACATCGATGGCGTTGGGGTGCGCCGCCATTGCTAGGCGCAGCGGCAAACTCGCCCCCCTGTGGCGGCCTGATACCGCACCCGAACGACGATGCTTCAAGGGCAGAAATCTCTTGATACACCACTCTAAACTTAATCACAACCGTTCCTTTTGTAGATCTCTATACCCTCTTCATTTTCCTTTTTAAAATTTCGAAAATCATTAAGGGGATTAAAAGATTGAAGAGGGAGAAGTTCAGAGAAAATCGTCCGTAGTTTTCTTTGCCGGCGGCAGATATATTTGTGGGCTAGGGTTTTCCAACCAATGAGGGTTTATATAATAGAATTTAATTATTATTTAATTCAAATAATACACGTTTAATGCCACGAACCCCAAATCAAACCCAACGACTATCGCCCCTAGCTAAAAACCTCCATTTCGAGCACAATGGGATATGTTTCGTAAGCCCATTCGACTCTTTCAGTCAGTTATTCCTTCAAATTAAAATACAAAACATTCAATATTTATTTGAACATACATTTCAATTTGCCAAGGCCACAAACTGATTCGAAAAATTCCAAAAAAATAAATCTAGCTATGTTTTGACGATACGGTCCCAACAAAACTAGTTTCGTCAAATTCTGTGACCGTTTGAAAAATGGCCCTTTTTCTAGTCGATCCAATTTAATAGAAATCGACCAAACACATTTTTCTTTGCCACGCTCACATACTAGCTTCAAAAATTATGAAATTTGAAACCTAGCAATAATTTGACATCCCAGATCCAACAAAAGTGGTTTCGTCAAATTCCGAGGTCGTTTGCAAAATGGCCATTTTCACGGGCTATATAAATTCCATAGCGACCTTTCTGAAAATTCATTTAGCCATTACTTTTGCTTCCTACTATGAAACTTCGATTTTTCAAATTCGTTAGAAAGATATTCACTAACAGATTTAAATATTCTTGGTTTCACTCAAATCCCTTTTGTTTTGCACCCGGTACAGTCAGACGAAGTTTGAAATGAAAATTTTAAACTACCGTGCCATTTCAGGCCTTGCTCATAATTAGAAATAATTATATTCAATTTCAATGTCGATTCAAACTTACTTTTCATCGTTATTATTTAAAATATCTATTTTAAATATTTAAAATCCACTAAAATAGCCAATTTAAATTTTTTAAATTGGTTCAGATTTTCCGGGTCGTTACAATCTCCCCCACTTAAAACTTTTCGCCCCGAAAAGGAACAAAGTCGAAAGTGGTTTGATTAATCAACTCTACGTTCAATTTGGCTACCATTCTCCAACTTTTCAGTTTTTGAGAATTTCCAAATTCTTCAAAAAAATTGGCTAACACCCGGAATTTTCGAAAAAATTCCGCCATAACCTCTTTTGTACGGGGAGGGGTTTGGAAATTTATTGGGCCATATTAGGTACCCAATAAATCCTATAAAGCATACACATATTTATAGTGATATATTCTGGTGTTTACAGGGGAGCGTGTATAGATAATAACTCCAGAGAATAAATTCTCGTCACCCTGCCAAAGCCTGAGGGAGTGTGTATTTTAATTGCTCCAGAGAATAAATTCTTGTCACCTCGTCTCGTGTGGGAAATAAATAATCCATGTGACGTATCTAATGACTAGAGAGACCTGATTATTGTCAACTCCAGACCCGTGTGGGGTTTTTATTAATCTGGCAATTTATCGTTACATTTTATATGGTCCATATCAGTCATCAGTTCAACCTGTAATATATAGTCATCGCCATACAAGCCTCTCGCTCGTATGGTTAATCTTCCACCTCGTCACACAAGCTCCAAATGCTTATGTGGTATATGATGAAGTATGCCTATCTTCAAGAAGTATGCCATGTAGTGTAGTTCAAAATTAATTGTTACTATCCTATGGCGACGTTTATTATTATTACACACAGAATAACCAGCACTCCGCATCCAATGGCATTCACAGGAGTTGATATAATAATATTTCGCATCCAACTCATTAAGGTTTACCTATTTGTCGGGCACGCAAATAATTTCTTTACTCAACAGTTATCCATTTACCTGTTCCAACATATATATGCACATGTATATATTTCTATTTATTTTTAAATCAGTTCAATATGTGATTTAATCGAATAAATCCTACCATTCATTCCCCTATTAATTAAATTAACTATCGTTTCAATAATTTAATTAATCAAATTTACTATCACACAATGCAAACAACAATCAAATTGTTTTTAACTTTTCAACCTTTCAAATATATATCTTTTATATATTCAAAAATTATATTTCTAAAACCAGACTATATATATTTTCACAAATACGTTATTTAAAAACATATTACCCTCGACTCGTTCTGAGGCACTTCTGACCCCATCTCTAACGAGTTGTTCTGATTCTGCTGTACTCATACTAGGATATTGCTGATCCTATCTGTACTGAGTTACTCGTCCTAGAACACTACTGGTTCTATCTCTGACGAGTTAGTTAATATGTTATATTCCAAAGCTAAGCTTAACCAAAGCTCTGATACCACGTTGTGACGACCCCAAACCCCGTACTAACGGTGGCAAGGGTAATCTTTGGAATTTAACACATAAACAGATAACAGCAGAACAGAATTAAATAAATACACCAGATAATGTACAAATAATACACTAGACAAACGTAAACATCAGAGTTACACAGTATACAGGATCATACTTAGTACAAATACTGTTCAGCTATACATAAATGTCTACAGCGGAAAACAAACAAAATATGTACTATAGGAGCTGAACAGCATAAAAAGAGATAAATGATAGAATCCATCTTCAGCTCCAGCTATCCAGAAAAGCCTGCTAAACATGAACACAAGGCTGCCTGTGTAGAAAAAGGGGCACCCGAGTTTGAAAGTGAAACAAACTACGAGTCAGTCATGGGACTGGTATGAGAAATCTACTCAACACATTTAAAATATGGCTAATCACAGGACCATGCCACTTTCGTGGAACGGGTTTACTCCATCGGATTTCCAGTGCTTTAAAACAAATAATTATTTTAAACATCGCAATGCTTTTTATAAAAATTAAGCCATTATAAGACTCAGTTCCCATCACACAATGCAACGCAAACTGGAGGATAGAGTTTTTACCTTATAATGGCCAAAATATGCTTGATACGAATAAAACAAAAGCATTTGATATTGTTACTAGTGTTTATATGTTTCAAAAGAAATTTCTAATCATAAGTATCAATCATAGACGGCATTAATGCCCCATACCACTATGTCGCCATATATAGGTATACAATCAAAACTGCACAGTCACATATTTGGAAATTGGATTACCGTCATGAACCAAGGCAAAAGATAGTCCTTACCGAATTCGAGACTGTCTAGCCCGAGTCTCAGGCACAACCGCAATCGTACCTTGGATCGTCAGGGCCGATCCACACGGAGTGGATTATAATGCCTGAACAATGCGTTTCTCCGCCCTTTGGGGCGTAAATGAGCCAACGAATGACTCCATCGGTCCCGGATCGACCGATATAACCGAGGCGCCTCGCAACAGTAACAACCACATAAGTCAAACTCATCACGGCGTGTAAAACCACTGACGCCACTTCTAGCTAGAAAGAAAACGCACGTCCCCCCTGAGGTCCTCTCCCGTTTCTGGTTCATACCGGGGTGTGAGGCTCGCGAATTCACGTCATACACAAAGCTATGCCACACAGGCGGTGCTTTGATCATCACCACAAGACTTTGCTTTTCAACAGAAGCCTGGATCACTGCGTCTTAGCATGCCATACTGGCAATTCACACCATGCAACAAATGGCTATCAATCACACAGAATAAATTCCAATGTCAGACACACTGTCCATTTGCAAGTCCGTTCTGGGTCTGAATGAAACCGGAGGCACTATATACCTCGCAAACCCATCGATCTCCACGTACATCTGGACGATCTCCCTCATTATCCATATTTTGGGATGCCTCCCAATCAGGACATCAGTTACCATCCAAATGAGGTGAAGATCTCCGGTCTTCGACCACCGTCTTCATCTTTGATTTCTTATCGTCGATTCAGTTATTCAGAATGGGATAGACCCGGTCTTTCTGGGCAACTCGCATATATAATAAACAAGTGCAACACAAACACACATACGCCATATTCCAGTTCATTAGTCACTAACCATAAATCAGTAAGAGAACGATTTCCCAAATATTAAACCCGAAGGCCGAAACCAACATCAGATCAAAATCCAGGAAACCATTCGACTTAGCCAACCTTCAGTTAGTTTCTAAATTTCACTTACATATCGTTTATAATATTTTCTAACGATTTATCGCTATTTTTATTTATTTTAAAATAGCTAATTTATTCAAACGACGCTTCGGGCCATAACGCTGCCGTGGCGCTTTTTTTCTTCAGATTTGATTTACACATATCAGAAAATCTAACCGTTGGATCTTCACAAAATTTACATCATTAAAAAGATCTTTTCAAAACGAATCCAACGGTTTCAGTTTTGGGAAAATCCGACGGTCGGATCTCCCGGTATAATCGTTTGAAGTTTTGATTTTAAAATACAAACTGCAACGTTGTTATTCGATTAATTTTAATTATATTTATATATATATAATCGATTCTGGCACTGTTTTTCTTCAGATTTGAATTAAGCATTCCAGACAATCCAACCGTTGGATTTTTACAAAGTTGGTGTCGTTGGAAAGATATTTCCAAAGCGAACCCAACGGTTTCGGTTTCGGGAAAATCCGATGGTCGGATCTCCCGCACTAATTGTTTGAAATCACGGTTTCAAAATACGAACTGCAGCTTCGTTATTCGATATATTTCAATTCTATATATATATATATATATATATATATATATATCGATTCTTCGATTTCAAAGCTATATTCTTTTCATACATTTGATAAAAATGATATTTTTATCCAACAAACATTCACTTCGACACTTCACTATTTTTAACAACTCATGTGTACAGTAAAAATGTGATTTTTATTGTAAAACAATTCATTTCAAAACACAACTATTTTATATAGTTCATATAGGTAATAAAAATATGATTTTTATTATAAAATAATTTATTTCAAAACACGATTATTTTCTATAGTTCATATAGGTAATAAAAATATGATTTTTATTATAAAACAATTTATTTCAAAATACGAATACCATTCAACACATGAATTTCAATTCAACGAATGAATTTCGATTCAACACATGAAGGTTTTCTATAGTTTGTATATATAGAGTAAAAATGTATTTCTATTGTTAAAACAATTTATTCAAAACACGAATACCATTCAACACATGAGTTTCTATTCAACGAATGAATTTCTATTCAACACATGAAGGTTTTCTATAGTTTGTATATATAGAGTAAAAGTGTGATTTTTATTGTTAAAACAATTTAATCAAAACACGAATACCATTCAACACATGAATTTCTATTCAACGAATGAATTTCTATTCAACACATGAAGGTTATTCAATATATGAAAATAATTCTAACACATGAATATTATTCAAAATTTCGGCAGCATAACGACAGGGTAGTTAAAACCGGGGCCGTCCCTAGTATGGCTCCTCGCTCTACCTTAAAGCCTTGTAGCTTTTGACAATGGGGAATCATGAATCTAGTCCGCATGCAGGCGACATGTATATTTTTTTCATTTCCACAAATTAATCCTATGTGGTTTCAACCAAATATTTCTCAACCACAAACGGGTATTTTTCAACCACAATCAATCAATTTCAACCACAAACAATTCTAATCAACCATTCGTTATCAATCAATTTTCACACCAATCACAATCAATAAATATCGTCCATGGTTTGTGGACGAGGGGCGTATATATATATATATATATATATATATATATATATATAAGCATTTCAATTCTATTTCAACACATATATAATTTTTACAACGCATATATAACTTATATATCGAACATACAACTTATGCAACGCTTATACAAGAGGTGTACAACGCTCATATAACTCATACATTGACTATATAATTTATACATCGTCGTTTTCCATCATTTATAAATTAGAAATCTCACATTGGGTTCCACTCCTCTAGTTTTTATCTGAATTTCTGAAGAGTTCAAGTTTGAATTTGTCCCAAATTCAAATTTGCTCCTTTTCTGCTCTAGTCAGTGCCATGTTGTAGTGCTCTTCAAGACGGTTCCGACGAGTCCGGGTCTGCGAATTTCTGATGAGTATCGAATGAGTTATGATATTTTAAACTTTCTTTAATAAATACGATCATTAAAAATTAATTAACCTTTTCAATTTTCATTAATCCCTCTCTAATTATCTCTTTCCCGTTCAATCCTTCGTTCAAACTGAGTGTTTCCTTTCTCGATGAAGACACAGCCCTAGGGCTTTGAATTTCTCGCACTTCAAGGTGCCGGAGGGAGATCTAAAGCGATGACGTCGATGGCCTTGGGGTGCGCCGCCATTGCTAGGTACAACGGCGAACTCGCCCCCCTGTGGCGGCCTGAAACCGCACCCGAACGACGATGCTTCAAGGGCAGAAATCTCTTGATACACCACCCTAAACTTAATCACAACCGTCCCTTTTGTAGATCTCTATACCCTATTCATTTTCCTTTTTAAAATTTCAAAAATCATTAAGGGGATTAAAAGATTGAAGAGGGAGAATTTCGGAGAAAATCTTCCGTTGTTTTCTTTGCTGGCGGCGGATATTTTTGTGGGCTAGGGTTTTCCAACCAATGAGGGTTTATCAAATAGAATTTAATTATTATTTAATTCAAATAATACATGTTAAATGCCATGAACCCCAAATCAAACCCAACGACTATCGCCCCCAGCTAAAAACCCCCATTTCGAACACAATGGGATATGTTTCGTAAGCCCATTCGACTGTTTCAGTCAGTTATTCCTTCAAATTAAAATACAAAACATTCAATATTTATTTGTACGTACATTTCAATTTACCAGGGCCACAAACTGATTCGAAAAATTCCAGAAAAAATAAATCTAGCTATGTTTTGATGATACAGTCCCAACAAAACTAGTTTCAGCGAATTCGGAGACCGTTTGAAAAATGGCCCTTTTTCTGGTCGATCCAATTTAATAGAATTCGACCAAACACATTTTCCTTTGCCACGCTCACATACTAGCTTCAAAAATTATGAAATTTGAAACCTAGAAATAATTTGACGTCCCGAATCCAACAAAAGTGGTTTCGTCGAATTCCGAGGTCGTTTGCAAAATGGCCATTTTCACGGGCTATATAAATTCTATAGCGACCTTTCTGAAAATTCATTTAGCCATAACTTTTGCTTCCTACTATGAAACTTCGATTTTTCAGATTCGTTAGAAAGATATTCACTAACAGATTTAAATATTTTTGGTTTCACTCAAATCCGTTTTGTTTTGCACCCGGTACAGTCAGACGAAGTTTGAAATGAAAATTTGAAACTACCACGCCATTTCAGGCCTTGTTTATAATTAGAAATAATTATATTCAATTTCAATGTCGATTCAAACTTACTTTTCATTGTTATTATTCAAAATATTTATTTTAAATATTTAAAATCCACTAAAATAGCCAAATTAAAAATTTTAAATTGGTTCAGATTTTCCGGGTCGTTACACATAATGTCTATATACAAATAGATAACAATCTAGCGGAAAGCTTGCATCTCACGCTCCACATATATAGTATACAATTAAAAAACGCTGCCGCTTATTGAAATTTGGATTCCGACTTTGACGAGGTATGGGTCCACCTGCCGATAGTGTATCTCTAGAGGCGAATACGCTGGGTTCAACATGAACGTCTTGCAACCCGGCCCTCACATGACCGACCACTCATTTCGCTTGAGTGTATTGAATGTATATCACCGACGGTTAGGATCCGCAACCGCCTTCCCGAATAGGGACAGCATCGAACATAGATTAAAGAAGCAAATGGAATTTCTCTAGAAAGGGATTATACAACCTAATGGGAGCGACCCACATAGCCATGCTCCCTGCCCGATTTTTGTCATTTCCCGGTTGATGAGGCTTGAGGTCAGAACACATCTGGTCATCATATACTTTGAATGCCACATCATCAGATCCGTTAAATCACTAATTGACGTCCACAAATATACTCTGGGTATTAAAGAAGTGCCCCTCTTTGCCACCAACTCGGTATATTTGTAAAAATCAACGTACGTGGTTTTAGGGAAATACTCTGTCAGACATTGATCCATACAAGTCATCCAGGAACAGGATGAACCGAAGGCACCCTCCTACTGCAACCTTATATAGGAATCACCCCAAGGATCAGTAGCGAAAAGTCCTTGCAATCCGTAGATTCCAATCATGACTGAATCACGTCAGATTAACTCTGGTTGCAACACAAAGAATATTCGTCAAGTAATCCTTCCGCTTATGGAGATCCACAGTCTTCAATTTCTCCATCTCCACTTGACATCTTCACATATTTGTTTGTCGGAATGGTTTTTGAATATAATTCGATCTCGGTCTTTCCATACCAACAGTCGTATTGGTAAGGTTTGATAGTCGGTGTTTTAACTATCAAATAACAATTGTGTAAATAACATGAGTTTTCTGATTCAGCACTTGACCTAACTTGGCTTCTTTAAAATATATTTAACCCAATAGTTAATAAACCTTTAAATCTTCCAATACATTCAAAACATTTGATTTGACCTTATTCTATTATAACAGAACTGTTGATATGATTTTGACTACGTGTATATATATATATATATATATCCCTACCCAGCTTTCTATTTTCGTTGGGAATATCGATATATTTATTTAAACCCTTTTCCCTTTTTCTTATATTCGAGCAACTCACGATATCCATATATGTATATACTTAATGATATAAACCAAATTTCCTCTGATTAACTCTAACTGATTTACTTTTATCGATTGACTCTAACTTGACTAACTCGACTTATTTAACTCAACTGGACTAACTCGACTTAATTACTCCTATCGATTAACTAATATTCGACTTACTCCATTCGCTTGATTCTAGATCGCAGCGATCACAATGGTTACGCCTGATTCCCTCAGGAAACATCCGACCGCCGTAGGCTATCAGGAGCCCTGCGAATTACGCTAGCAGTCGTACGCAATGGCAACTCTTCCTGAATAACTATGTTTGACTAACTCTGTCTTAAATACTATATTCGATCAACTCTAATTGAATAACAAATGTTCAATAAAATTTGAAATCAATATTCTTATTTCTTTTGAAACTAATATTGCAATATTATTTAATTTCCCAAGACCCTGCATTAGAGTTCGATATTCCTCGTTTAGAGTAAAACCAATTTCAACACCTTCACTCGCTCCAAACTAATACCATTCCTCGATAATAGTGAAGCCAATCAAGTTGGGTATTTTAGTTACCTCTTAGACCTTGATCGACCCGTTTTTACCTCAAAATAATATTAGTTTAACCACTAACATCAAAATCTCATTTTTCCTCTGATTTCAAATCGGGTTTTATAAAACTGTTCCTTATATTTGAAATCTTCGCTCAAAATCCTTTTACTTAATTCTTTGATTAAGTAGATATCCACTAAAACACCATCTTTAACTTATATCATCATTTCGCTTATAATATCTTAATTTAGAATCAAAATCTCCCATAAAACTCTTATCGCCTTTTATATTTAACTTTATCGCTACTTAACCCTTCCTTAGTTTAATTCCAACTAAATTCATCATTTTAATTATAAACAAATGGTAAATTTTACTATACTAAAGATAGTTAACTTCTGCCATTAACTAAAGATAGTATAATCATCGTTTTGAAAAGCTTATTAAATAAAATCAACTTCATTAACATAATCCAGTAATTTCCTTAATTTATAGTTAATCAAAGATTAACTAACTATTTTACATCATTCGTTAAACTTTTAACGAATATTCAAAATATTTAAATCAAATTTATTCCAATTATCAACTTCAACCAAAGACGGCTTATTCTTGTCGACCGTACACCTCACTTAGTAGTTAACTGGTAACCATTTGTCATTTCCCCGGTTTAAATTAATTAAATAGCTTAATTAATTTAAAAACGCCATCTAATTGTTTTAAAAACAATTATTCCACTTTACCAACACATATTTGAATCCTTTGGCTTTCTGCTTTTGACGTGTATAAACTATTTCAATAATTCCATTTGTAAATCGGTTTAAAATATTTATTTACAAATCTCTAATTTAATTGTTTATATAAATTAACTGAAGAACTTTAATCAAGTTATAAAATAATTTATAACTTTGAAATCACGTCAATCCACCTGATGGTAGACCGATATTTAAAACAATCTATTTCAGGCCATTTACTGCCAGTTACATCATCAACTACTGTCGATTGATTTTAAACACAAAATTGTTGAATATATATTCAACCATCAACATTCGAACAGATTTTGGTGTCAGTCAGGTTGATCATCTCATATATATGCATAACCAAATAAATACAACTTATTTAAGGAATCCGGTTGGATCCCTCCAACCTGTCCTTCTCTGCATCACAGGTAATAGTTGGATAAAAATATACGAATTAAATAAATAAATAACTGCAACCAGTCAAACAATAACAATCAATTTGCATCCATCGCATCCTATCAACCAATTTATACTGTAAATGGAGAATTATATTTTTCTATGGATTTACCACATCATAGGACTCCAGAAGGTGTGAGAATTAACTCACCAGATTTTGTTCTGGTTGACGGCTGACGTGTTTGTCCCTTTTAAATTCAGTCGAGCATTCAAAATTAGCTGAATTTTTAACTACGTCAGATCAGAGCCTAGTCAATGCCATCGTCTAGAGCTCGTCCCTGCGTTCCCAACGGATCCAGTTTCGTCAGATTTCGTTAACGTATGTGGAAGTTATGCTAGTTTAAAGTTTCACATACATATACGATTTTAAACTAAATAAATTATAATTTAATTAATATTAGTTACCTTAATTTCCTTTAGTATTTGCCACGTCATCCTCGGTTTAAGCTAAAATGCGTTTCTCCCTTAAGCTTCTTCCTGAACCCGTAATTTCCTCATTGCCAAAGCATCAGACCCAAACACGATGTCATCAAACCACCAGCACGCCCACTCCATGGCACCTGAGACCACAAGAGCACCCCGCCGCAACCGCCACTCCACGATCTCGCTCCGCCAGAAACAGCTGACCTCAGATCGACACCACGGCGCCAGAAAACCCCTCCAACCAAAATCCGTTCATCTGAGAAATTCAACTACCATCGTACGCCGTAGGTCACCGGACCACCTCCGTTTTCACCGTCTCGCCTTCCAGCTCCGATCCCCCTTGGTCTGCGACGCCATCGATGACCACTGTCGCCGGAATTTGAAGAAAACTGATCACAGCTTCGAAAAACAGTCACCCACGTTCAACTCGCCACCACGACCTCCTCCGACCACCGTAGGACCAACCGATACCAAAACGAAGGTCTGCCTCTCCTCTTCCACCTCCAACTGGTTTGAGCCTCTGAAATTGACCGTAGCCCCTCAATTTTGGCAAAGAACGAAACTGATTTCTTGCCATTCTTCGCGATTTCCGGCAACCTCCGACCACGATAGGTCTCCAAATTTTTATGGTAGCTAGCCCTCCTCCCGATCTATTACTTTTCCTTTGGAACACCCCTCGAATTCATCACGGATTGAGAGGAATAACTAAATTTGTGAAAGGGGGTTTTTCTACAAATTTACACGATGATTTTATGATTTTGGGGTTTTGGGTTGGGCTGAAGGATTTATATATATGAGGCAAAACGTTATTTTAATGTTGAGGTGACTACTGATATGACTAACGATTTTTATTCGTGCATATTGCAATTTTAGACGTTGTTTATTCGCTCCTGTGCTCACATACAAACCCCGTTCGAGACGCGGGTGGACGACACAGTATATTTTGACGATACGGTCCTAATGTAACTTGTTTCATCGAATTTCGAGTCCGTTTTCTTAAATAGCATTTGTACATGTCCAAATTGATCGATTTATTTTGCATTTTATTTTTCCACGCTCACAGAATAACACCATTTTGTGTGCAACTTAAAAATCTAGCAATAATTTACTGTTACGATCCCAACAAAATTTGTTTCGTCGAAAATAGAGATCATTTGAAAAAATGTCCCTTTTATAACTGCCAATTTAAAATAAAATAATTTAATTTTAAAATACTTCAATATGATATAGATAAAATATTTCCATTGGCCATACACGACCAGAATTATTCACACACAATTCTATTCACACGAGATTATAATTGTTTATAGTCACTTGATTTATTTCTTTAATTATTCATCCAAATTTATCTGAATTGATTTATTCAACTTGTTATTTCACATTAGTTTTCCAACCAAGTCTATCCATTTTAGATTTATATCCAAGCAATCAACAACACAATCCAAGCATATCATTCAAATCAACAATCCAATTGATTTTCCATATTATAATTATTTATGGAAATCATCACCTTTATTATTTTACAAAATATATTGGTCAAAAATATTTTCAAAAATATATTTTATATCAAATTACAAATACGCGCTCTCACATATATACTCAGAATCAATCTAGGGTGTTACTAACCCCATCTCTATTGAGTCACACCACAAAGCCAAGGTTAATCATTAAACCAATAGCTCTGATTCCGCTGTAACGACCCAGGGATTTGGTAGGCTTTTCAACCATCCCTCATCCCCCAAGGCAGAGGGCTAACCTCCCCCTGTGGCTTACACTGGTACCTCAGAACTGCTTTTACGTCCAGCCTCGCGACTCGACCAACCCATATTGTCGGGAGATGTAGGGGTAAGAGTCTCTCGTTCGCCACCTAACGCGAAGCGAGAAACCCCTACCATCCGTACCAATTAAGCAACCAGCTCTGATACCACTGTAACGACCCAGGGATTTTCAGCCCTGAAAATCGACATAAATACCTTTATCGTACCCCATGCCGATCCTCCAAGCACCAAAAAACCTGGATAGTTATTAGAAAGAATTTAGAGGGTGAGATAAGAAAGAAAGAAATATTAGAATAGAAGAAAGAAGAAGAACACCACATCAGAATCTCACAGCGGAACAGATAAAATATAATATCAAATCTCTTTATACAAAAGAATAGTATATACATACCAATCATCAGAGTTCAACATAAAGCGGAAATATCTATAATGGCCCGCAAATCCATGCTATCCGAGTCGACTAATAACACCGCAAGTCCAACCAAATTGCACAGAAATACGAATCATTATTAGAAAAAAGTTAGAGGATGAGAAATAGAAAGAAAGAAATGTTAGAATAGAAGAAAACAAAGAAAACAGATCTCACAGCGGAACAAATAAAATACATTATATAACATAACTTTTTGAAAATACAAATCAGTAACTTTATATACATACCCTCATAAGAGCACAACAGTTATTCCTGGAACAGTTATAAACACCTGTTTCCAGATACAACATAATACATAGCGGAAATATGATATGCTATAGCTAACTGGTGAAGCCTCCTGCTTCCAGCTCTTCCAAGTGAATCTGTAAATTCCCGACTACTTGACTACCGGTACAAATTTGGGCACCCAAGAGTTTAGGGAAAATAAACAAAATAAACTCTGGGTCAGTCATAGGACTGGTGTGAGTAAACTCCAACCATTTTTTTAACTTTAAAAAATCCTTTCTAAGGAAATGATAATAGTAAGACCAGCCTCACATAAACATGGACAGTTTTTACCTTACTATAACCCAAAACACTTTGATACAAAAATCCAACGATATTATAATAATGTCTAATCAAATAAATAGAAACTAGCGGAACGCTTGCATCTCATGCTCCATGTATAATATAAAATCAAATATCGTAGGGTGCTTATTGGAGATTGGATTTCCAGCATGACAAGGTATGGAACCACCTTCCGCTAGTGTATCTCTAGAGAGTAATACACTGGGTTCAACAAGAACATCTTGCAACCCGGCCTACACATGACCGACCACTTGTTTCGCTTGAGTGTATCGAATGTATATCACCAGCGGTTAGGATCAGCAACTGTTTCCCGAATGGGACATCATCGAATATAATAAGGAATTCAATGAATCTCTAGATAGGTGATAATACACCCTAATGGGAGCGACCCACATAGCCATGCTGCCTGCCCGATTTTTGTCATTCCCCGGTTGATGAGGCCTGAGGCTACGCTCACTTCCTATTCATTGATAGCACAATCACTTTGAGTGCCACATTGTCAGATCCGTTAATCACTAATTGATTTGCACAAATATTCTGGATGTTATGCTAAGGGAATAAATCCGTTGCAACCATATATATTTATACAGACCAACTCATTTAATTATTGGAAATACTTTGTCAGACATTCGTCCATTTACGTTCGTTCTGGATTTAATGAAACCGAAGGAACAATTTCTATTAATAGAAAAAGTCCTTGCGCTTCACTCCATCTTCGATTATCTTTGTATAATCTGATTCGCAATGCTACTGCCAATACAGAGTGGTTCACGTATAATAATCCAACCAGTCTCTCCATATTGACAACGATATTGGCAAACACTTCGATAGTCGGTTATTTAACTATCGAAGAAAAATAAACAAACATCCATTCAAAACATCAAACAATCACTGGGCCATTTATATTTCATTAGTTAAATCACCTTTACCATTTCCTTATCAATATTTGTTAACCAAATATTTCAACAATCATCTTGGCCTCTTACATTCTTTGGAAAGCATTTCTATATCTCGCTTTCTTTTATTTTCTACACTTAGAAAATATATTCTATTTGAAATTGAAACAATTTCAATCGCTTATCTCTTTTCCGACTACTTTAGTTATACTCAGAAAATATTTACCCTTATATTTCCAAAATTCCATCACTTGGGTTAAACGAATGTTGTGTAAAACATCGTTACAACAACCCAAAATATTTTATTCAACTGACTCTTTTTCAAACACTTCTCTTCGAGACTGGATCCTGCTATTTATCAATTAAAAATGAAATCAATCAAGTTGGGGGTAAAATTACCTCTCAGGCCTTGACTAGAAACATCCTCAACTTCAAAACGGCAAAACCACTAACCTCGAATAAACACACTATAAAACCCAATTATTCATTTTTAAAACATGTTTATGGTTCACTTTCTATTTCTAATTTATAGATTTCCCTTTTTGTGTAACAACCCGGAAATCTAGGCCAATTTAAAATTTTTATTTTGGCAATTGTAATGAATTTTGAACATTTAAAATGAATTATTTTAAATAATATCGACGAGAAATTTATTTTGAATAGAATTCGAATGTATATATTATATAGTTCGTTGTTAGAATATAAATATTTATTTTAATTATAAATAGAATTGAAAATGGCGCGGTAGTTCGATAATTCGATTTCAAACTTCAATTGAACATACCGGGTGCAAAATAAACCGGATTTTAGCGAAACCAAAAATAATAGGATCTAATTGATAATATCTTTCCAACGAATCCGAAAAATCGAAATTTCATAGCGGGAATCAAAAGATATGTCCAGTTGAAAATTCTGAATAGTCGCTACGGAATTCAGGCCCTTAAAAATGGAAATTTTGCAAACGACCTCAGGTTTCGACGAAACCACTTTTGTTGGATCCGTGATGTCAAGTTATTGCTAGGTTTCAAATCTCATAATTTTTCGAATCAATATGTGAGCGTGGCAAAGGAAAACGCGTTTGACCAGTTTCAGTTGATTCTAATCGACTGGAAATTGGCCATTTTTCCAACGGTCTCAGAATTCGACGAAACTAGTTTTGTTAGGACCGTATCGTCAATACGAAGCTAGAAATAATTTTTCGAGATTTTTTAGAGCTAGTATGTGACCCCAGTAAATTGAAATGCGTGTTCAAAATCAATATATAGAGTTATACGTTGATTTTGACGAAAACTGATTGAAACAGTCAAATCAGCTTACGATACATATCCCATTGTGTTCGGAATGGGGGTAATTAGCTATGGACGGCAGTTGGTGGGCGTGATTTCGAGTTCGAAAATAAAAGTTGCTTTTTGGAAATTAAAATAATTAAATAAATTAAAAATTAAAATCTCCCCCTTCCCACTCCTTATTCAGATCGACCCCCCGATTCATTTCAGAACGAAAAGAGAGAAAAAAACCCTAAGCTAATCGCGCCTCGCCCCCGCATTCGCCACCGCCGTCGGGGGCTGGCCACCTCGCCGCCGCCCAAGAGGGCCACCGCACCCCTCTCCCTAGCCTCTCCTCCCTTCCAGGCACCCACCCGAACCCCCTCCTCACCGAAAACCGAACCCAAACCCTCCTCCGCCAGTAATAGCCGCCGCCGCCCCTCCATTAGCCCACCGCCGCATCAGACTCTTCCCCACCCCACCGACGAGCTCCGACCAGCGAACCTTCCCTCCTCCATTGACTAACGTGAGTTTTATTTATTTATTTACTTTTTGTTTTACTTTTTCTTAACTGATTTTCTTAGTGTAAAATCTGATTTTTGGTATGTGAGTAACATGGATTTCGTTTTCAATTTTTATTGTAAACAACCATGAATTTTAAACTATAAAATATAATTTTTATTTTATGTAGAGAATGAAAAATCTAATTTTTATTTGAATAGGAAATGATTTTTATAAAGTAAAGTATTAAAAATATAATCTTTCATATGGTAGAAGGATAAAAATATGATTTTTGTTTATGTAGAGAATTAAAAATATAATTTTTACATGATAGGAATATTAGAAATATCATCTTTATCTGTGTAGCAAAATAAAAATGTGATTTTTATAATGAGATAATTGAAAAGGTGAAATCTTAATAATTGAAAAGGCGAAATCTTTATATTTGAAAAGGCGAAATCTTAATAATTGAAAAGGCGAAATCTTTATATGAATAATAGCGTGATAAAGATAGAATTTTTATCTACATAGTAGCGAAGTAAAAAATTGATTTTTATATATTGAAGAGCGAAGTAAAAATTTGATTTTTATATATTGAATAGCGAAGTAAAAATTCGATTTTTACATATGTAGAGAATACGGGCAACGAAAGCGACAAAGGGCGAGAATGGCGATGATTTCTCTAAATGAAGAGTCATGAAGTTGGGATAGCTTTCGGTGAGAATTTCTCACTCTTTAATTTAATTTTCTAGTTATATATATATATATATATATATATATACTAGGATGCACACGGTGTTTAGTAGCACCCGACACCCGTCATCCACAGACCATGGATGGCTTGTTTGTTTAATTGTTTGGTTGTGTAGTTAGTCAGATTATTTGGTTTGAATAGAATTGTATGGTGAAATGAAATTGATTGGATTGATGTGTGAATGGCGTGGGTCTTCACTAGACCGGGGATAAGGCTAGGCCTTGTCCCGTTTCTAGTATCGTGCCGTTATGCCGCCGAAATTTTCTAAAAATAAGTTAGAAAAATAAAGATAACATTTTATTTAATAAATGAACCGAATAGAATATTCATAGGTTGAATAAAATAGTTTGATCGTTAAAAATATAATTTTTAACGTGAATGTGAATAAATAAATATTCATTTACAAACTGGACGGTTTGTTTATGTACACCTATTTGAAGGACATTGATTGGGACGATAAATTTTACACATCGCCCAACTGCACAAATAAAAATCTGTGTTTGATTGTTTGAAACCCCACACGGGTATTGGGATGATATTTGATGTACACTAATCCCGATTGTTTAGTTGTATGTCGATCGATTGATTGACAGGCTGTTATAAGCGTTGAATACTTATATTTGATGCTTATACAGTGTAGAATGCACTTTGGATGATGGTTGATTATTCATCGTTGTTGATATATACATGTATTGTAGAAAATCCATATAATTAACATTATAGGGTAATTGATTGGGCCTCATTCCAGTTTTAAAATAGAAATATTTGAAAAAGAAATATTTGAAATAAAATATTTGAAATAGGAATATATGAAGCCGTATTGATTAGATTGACGCCATTTTGACGTGAACGATAGTTATATCGATTTTATTCATTTTATAATGAATATCGAAAGTGATTTCAAAATCTGATATTTTGAAAAGAATTGAATATGAATAAATTCGAATTGAAATTGAATATAAATGAATTCGAATTGAAATTGAATATAAATAAATTCGAATTGAAATTAAATATAAATGAATTCGAATTGAAATGGAATAGAAATGGATTTGAATTGAAATTGAATTGAATTGAAAACGAACTGAAATTGAATTAGAAATCAATTTGAATTGAAATCAATTTGAAATGTATTTAAAATGAATTTAAATTGGAATATTCAGTTTTGATTTGAAATTGAATATGAAGTTGAAACCGTTTTGAAAATGAATTTAAAACGATTTATAAAGCACGTTTTGAATTGAGATCGACGAAGTATATATTATATATATTATATATATAATATAATGGCTTGAATAGAACGCGCCACGCCGCGGCAGTTCGCGAATTTCGACCATTGACTTCGAACGGATATTACGGGAGATCCGACCGTCGGATTCTCCTGAAACCAGAACTGTTGGGTTCGTATCGAAAATAGCTTTCTAATGAATATTAGAAATTCGAAATCTAACGGTTGGATTTGGAATTATGTCCAAATCAAACTGGAAAAAGGTCGTTGTAAGTGCAGTTCGATGGCCGTTGATGGAAATCGACTGTACGGGCCTTGATAAAATTATTAAAAATAGTAATAATTAGTGTAAAATCATAAGAAATGATTTAGAAAGGATTGGGATGAAAAACTCCATATTTGAAAAGATAAAAATAGATTTTTATCGAAATGAACTAGTTTTGAACTAGAATTATAATTCTATTTATTTTTAAATAAATAAATTGAATTTGAAAAGGGTTTTAAAAATAACCAGAATTTCCAATGATTGCATTGGAGTGGATTCGAATCGAAATTGTCTTCGGAATATTTCGATGTTGGAATTCGTGATTATACAGATGTTGTTATGGAAATTTGAAAGATATATATTTATATCGTTATTTCCAATACGACATTTGTTAATCGTAGAATTTGATATTGAATATAAGCCGATATATTTTCTATTCAGAGCCTTTTATTGAATATAAAATGTGATTTGGGTTTGTCGTGAATGGTGTCTTCATTAACACTATTCTTGAACCCAGTTGAGAAAATATTAAATCTTTTTATTTAGATTTAATGAAGTGTATCAATTAAATGATATTTAATTGGAATTGAATGGATATTGATTTTTGGGTTTATCGTGGACAGTGTTTTAAATAACACTCGTTCTTTAACCCGATAATTAATAGAATGTGATTTTGGGTACATCGTGAACTGTGTTTTAAATGACACCAATTCTTTAACCCAGTTAACGATTAAAACTAAGTGGAGTTTTAATGAATCTTTAATTAGATTGAAAAGATCGAGAATGGAGTATCACTAGTTTTACTCCAGGCGATAGTTAAATCTTTAATTAGATTTGAACGTGAAATGGTAATTGAATTTACCGATAACACTGTGGTGTTAGATATGAAGTATTACCAGTTTTACTTCATGGGATGAATAGGTTGGGATTAGAAAATTAAAACAAATGATTACTTCGGTAAGTTTCGTTAATCCCGACTAGTTGAATCGAAATTCAAAAGGATAGATTAAAGAATAAATATAAAGAATTTATCTTTGATAAAATTAATGGGAACCTTTCCATATGAATGTGAAATTTAGAAACTAACTGTCGGTTAGCTAAGTAGAATGGTTTCATGTATATTGATCTGATGTTGGTTTCGGTCTTCGGGGTTAATATTTGGGGAATTATTCTCTTGATTAATTTACGGTTAGTGACTGATGAATTGGAATGAGGCGTATGTTGTGTTGGTGTAACACTTTTATAATATATACGCGGGTTATTCAGAAAGACCGGGTTTAACTCATTCTGAATAACTGATACGACGATAAGTCGAAGATGAAGACGGTGGTTGAAGGCCGGAGGTCTTCACGTCGTTTGGAGGATTACTGATGATCTTGATTGGGCTGTACACCCAAGAAGATGGAAACAGTTGGTGATCATCCAGATGTACTTGGAGATCGATGGATATGCGGGGTACTAGGTGCCTCCGGTTTCGTTCAGACCCAGAACGGACTTGCAAATGGACTGTGTGTCTGACATTGGATTTTAGTCCGTGTGATTGATCTCTATTAAATATATATATGTTTGGCGGCGGAGAATTTATTCTCTTACTTAACGCCCTTCTCTGAGACATACGAGCTCAGGGGTTATATATTGATGGATATCAAACGCATGGAGTGAATTGCCTGTGTGGCATGCCTAAGTGGCAATTGATCGAGGCTTCTGTTGAAAAGCAAAGTCTTGTGGTGATGATCAAAGCACGGCCTTTGTGGCGTAGCTTTGTGTAACGTTTACTTCACGAGTTTCGCAACCCGGTTGTGAACCAGAAACGGGAGAGGACATCAGGGAGGGCATGCGTTTCCTTCTAGCTAGGGTGGTGTCAGTGACCTACCAGCCCTGACATTTATATACTTTTCACCTGTGTGGTTGTTGCTGTTGCGAGGCGCCTCAGTTTGATCGGACGATCCGGGTCCGATGGAGTCATTTTTTTTGGCTCATTGACGCCCCAAAGGGCGGGGAGACGTATTGTTCAGGCATAATAATCCACATCGGTGGACCGGCCCTGACGATCCAAGGGGCAGTTGCGGCTGTTCCTGAGACACGGGCTAGAGCGTCTCGAATCGGTTGAGGACTATCTTTTGCCTCGGTTCATAGATGGAAATCCAATTTCCAAATACGTGATTTTGCGGTTTTAATTGTAGAACTAGTATGGTGACATGATATATGGTACCCATGCCGCCTATGATTGATACTTATGATTCGAAGATTGTTTTTTACACTATACACTGATAATAGTATCAAATGATTTGTTTTAAAACGTATCAAGCATTCTTTGGCTGTTATAAGGGAAAACCCTATCCCCTGGCTTGCGTTGCAATGTGTGATAGGACCTGGATCTTATAACAGCTTCATTTTTCCTTATTTAGCATTGCGCTGTTTGTTTTATGCATTGGTGTTCTTGGGAGGAAACCCGTTCCGTGTTATACGACGTGGTCCCTTGATTTACCTCACTTTAAAATAAAGATTAATAACTGTTTTAGTTCTCACACCAGTCACATGACTGACCTGGAGTTTATTGTTTTGACCTAAACTCCGGGTGCCCTTATTTCGACACGGGCAGCTAGTAGTTTTGGTTTTGCAGATTTATATTCATAGGATCCTGGTTTACATCGGGAACGATATCCAGAAAGCTTTGTATCCGTACATCTCTTCTAGTTGTGTATTGTATTATTTTCCGCTGCGATGTATTTGAATGTAATTTAAATCTCTGATATTTCTGTGTAATATTCATTTGTACTCTGTATATTCTTGTGATCTGATGTATTGTTGTAATATACAATGAAATGTTCTTCCGTTTGCATTCTGTTGTGGCTTGTTCTCGAACTATCCGCGCTTTCCTTTACGGGGAAGTTACGGGATTTCACATTTTGTTTACAATGTTCTATATTTTTTTATTTCGTTTCCTTATCGAATTCTATATATATCGATACATTGATTTCTAACTATCAAATTATCTTAAAAATATTCTAACTCCTTAAATTCCCGGAAAAATTCGCCATAACCTCCCTTATACCGGGAGCATCGGGATATTTCAAATAGCCTCCCATGGCCCTCACCAATTCAAAAGAAAAAGAAAAAGCCAAGCGGCTTGCCGATACGGCGCATAAAATCTCATATATGAATTTAAACATGTACCTTTTTGTCGGGCACATAAATTAAAATCTTCATATACTCCATCCCGTACCTGTCTAACACATGCTCACCTGTTTCCAATTAAATTCAACTCAATCCAACCGTTTGAATTCAGTATCGCTCATTTATTTTTTAATTAGCTATTTTGCATATTTCATTTTTTTGTTTGAACATAACATATTCAAAGAACATATTTAACTTTCTTATAACCAAATTGAATTTTCAATTTCAATTCTAGTTTCTTTTCGATTTCGAATATAAATTTTCAAATCGAATTCACTTATTCAAAGCCCAATATCAATTCAAAATCACATTAGCTAATTACTATTCAAATTAGTTAACTCTATTCAATCAAAAATCTGATTTCTGTTTCAAAAATCAATTCATTACTCCACCCGAGTTCACATATAATCTACAACTCAAATCTGAAATTTTCTAAATAGAAATTCGGATTTTATTCGCTTAAAATCCTTTTATAAAATTAAATAAACCGTTATGGTTTTTAAATTGTTATGGCACTGTTTTTCTGAAAATTTGATTTTGACATAACTCAAAATCTATACAACGAAATTCATAATTTTCTCTTTCATTAGAAAACTATTATCAAATCGGTCCTGACATTTCTTGTTTCGAAGAATTCCGACTTCAATTGAGTTCTGTATACTCAATTGAAGTTCGAATCGCCAATTTACGAACTGCAGCACTGCGGCGAGTTCGTTTTAATTATATTTATAAATATAAACATTTAAACTTCGCTTAAACTAAATTCAACTCTATTCTGATATATTTTAATATATCAAGTCCATTTTTCCAATTCAACATAATATTTCCGATCTTCTATATTCAAATTTCATTTTAATTCTATTTGAATTTCCTATATTTAAACTCCATTTGAATTCTATTTGAATCCCTATATTTAAACTCCATTTGAATTCTATTTTCAAATTCCATAGTTAAACTTCATTTGAATCCTATATTCAAATCTCTATTTGACTTATCTTTATTCAAATCCATTTGAATTCCTTTGAATTCAAATTCTATTTCAATTTCTTATATCCAAATTCTATTATTTAAAATTCCATTTGAATTCTATATTCAAATTATATAATTTAAATTCCATATGAATTTCTATATTCCAATTCTATATTTGAATTTTCTTTGAATTTTCTATATTTAATTTAACTTTTATTTAAGTAAATTCGAATTAATCGAATTCAAAAATCATAAATCCTTACGGATTTTATTTTAGTTCAATTTATATTCTGACATCAAAATAAATTCCATCGTTTATTCCTTTTAAACGATTTTCCCCATTTCTATTTTTAAATTCACATTTGAATTTAAATATTCAAATTATCTAAATGATAATTTTTCCACTTTCTATTTACAGACCTCATCTTAACAAGTCTCGCTTTCAAATAAAATATTTCTTCTTGGAAAAATATATTTCCCTTCCCAAAGTCACACTTGTATTTCTATTTTATGAATTATCCAATGATAATTCATTTCACTTCATTTATAAACTTCGTTTATAAATAAACTATTTATAAACTTCGTTTATAAAGGAACTACTTGTTTTATTTTTCAAAACAAGTTTATATTTCAAATCTATTTAAAAATTCAAATTCTATTTTAGAAAAATAGAATTCCCCTTTTAAATCTCAAATACCCCTTTTAGTGTATTTTTAAAAATTAACACTTAGGCCCAGTGATATTTAAACACCAAACAATGAATTATTTATTTTTGGTTTTCTAACACATCGTATATGATAGTATATATGCAAACAAATAAACAAACAGATAATATATTTTTGAGGAATCCAGTTGGATCCCTCCAACCTGTTTTTCCTGCATCCACAGGCGTTAGTCAACATAAATAATACCCATCCTGCTTCGAGGCAGGATATCACGGTATAGAAGGTCATCCACTAATATATATTTGTGGGGCGCATAGGGAAATCATCCGCTAATGGTACCGCGGGCATCCGCTAATGAGACTGCGGGAATCCAACCACCAAACCAATATATATATATATATATATATATATAATAGTCACTCTAAATAAATATATTTAAAACAACTAGAAAGCATTCAAACAAGCAAAAAACAATTATTTTTAACTAATAAAATAATTCTAAATAAAAGGTGAGTGAGATTTACTCACCTAAATTTCCATTGGCTGATTATCCCATTAATTCCTGATTGTTGCGTCAATGAATCGGCTTGAATAAATCTATTACCTGTGATTTATTTAATTTAATTACCAATTAACATTTATTTATATGTTTTAAGTAAACTTTCCTATATTAAGTTTGGTAAACTAAGCATACCTCATCAATCATGAGATCGAAGTCAGCTCCTTGGTGTAACAACCCGGAAAATACGAGCCAATTTAAAAATTTTAAATTGGTGATTTCAAAGGAATTTGAACAATTGAAATAGAATATTTCAATAAAATAGTGAATTAGAAATAGTGAGTCAGTTTGAAAATTTGAATTCAAACTTTGACTGACTGTGCAGGGTGGAAAATATAACAAATTTTAGCAAAACCAAAAATATTTAAATCTGTTAGTGAATACCTTTCTAACGAATCTGAAAAATTTAAATTTCATAACGGGAATCAAAAGTTATGGTCGAATGAATTTTCAGAAAGGTCGCTATATAGAATATATAGCCCTGGAAAATTGATATTTTGCGAATGACCTCGAAATTCGACGAAACCACTTTTGTTGGGTCCGGGATGTCAAACTATTGCTAGGTTTCAAATTTCATAATTTTTGAAGTTAGTATGTGAGCGTGGAAAAAGAAAATGTGTTTGGTCAATTTCTTTTAAATTGGATCGACCAGAAAATGGCCATTTTTCAAACGATCTCAGAATTCGACGAAACTAGTTTTGTTGGGACCGTAGTGTCAAAACATAGCTAGATTTATTTTTCTGGATTTTTTCAAATTAGTTTGTGGCCCTGGCAAATTGAAATGTACATTCGAAGTTAAAATTAAATGTTTTATACTTTAATTTGAAAAATAACTGACTGTAACAGTCGAATTGGCCAACGAAACATATCCCATTGTGTCCGGGATGGGGGTATTTAGCTAGGGGCGACAGTCGTTGGGTTTGAATTAGTGTCCATGTGGAGAAACAGTATTTTAAAATATAATAAAACCACGAGCCAATGGAAAAATTCCTTTCATTGTTTTAAAAAAATAAAAAAACGAGAAAACCCCTTTTTCTTCCCCGATCGACGGCGGAAATCGTTCAACCCTTCCCCCCTAAATCGCCGCCGCCTCAGTCCCCTACCGACGCCGCCACCACCCCCAGTCGACGCCGCCGCCTCCCCTCTTCCAATCCGACCTACCCTCGTCACCTCCCTCCTCCCCATCGACGAGAACGAGGCCTAGGAAGTCCAACACTTCCCAGCGCCGTCACGTGCGCCACCGACCACCGAACCACCCCAAACCGCCCTGCGCCGACTCCAATCTCCTCCCTCTTCCACGTCATCACCTCCGATCATCCCCTCGTGCCTCGGTTTTCGCGAAAACCGCAACCCTAGTTTTGAACCATCGTGAAAGGTGAGTTCTTTTTTATGTTTGCACTTTGATAAATCATATCTTTATGGTGTGTTGATGAAATTCGATGAAACAGGAAACATTGGGACCGCAAGGAAGCTCTCTACCACATAGAAGAGACTGCGGATTTTTCTGAGTCATCTACGATTTTTAGCACTCCGAAAACCAATGTGAGAAATCTAAATTAAATGAATTTGAATGGAAAATGTCGTGTATAAATTATATGAGCGAAATATAAATTACACACGTGTTGTATACCTCATGTACATGCGATGTGTAAGCTATACAAGCGAAGTATGAATTATGCATGCATAGAATAATTGATATATGTATTGAAATGCAAGTGAAATAATATATATATATATATATATATATATACACACACACACACACACACACACACTCCCCTCATCCATAAACCATGGACGATATTTATTGTTGTGAATTGGTGTGAAATATTGGATGAAAAATGCGAATGGTTGAATAATTGTTTGTGGTTGAAAAATACCCATTGGTGATTGAAATGAATTGGAAATAATTGTGGAAATAAAAATAAAACATGCCGCCTGCATGCGAATTAGATGCATGAATCCCCATTGTCAAAAACCGCGAGGTTTTAAGGTAGAGCGAGGAGCCGTACTAGGGACGGTGTCGATTTTAACTACCCTGCCGTTATGCTGCCGAAATTTTGAATAATATTAATGTGTTAGAATTATTTTCATATGTTGAAATTATCTTCATGCGTTGAAATTAAAGTCATGTGAGAAGTGATGTGTGAAAATTAAATTCATGTGTGAGTGAATGAAGTGTTTAAACAATAAAAATCACATTTTTATAATATATATGAAGTATGTAAAATATTCGCCTTATATATAAATAGTTTCAACAATAAAAATTTCATCTTTCTTATATGAACAACATATATAAAATATCCACGTGTGGAGGTGCTCATGTGTTGAGAAGTGTATGTATTGGAAAAGTTCATGTGTTGAATAAAAAGATTGAACAATAAAAATTACATTTTTATTGAAATTATAAAGTGTTGAAAACATTCTTGTGTCGAATAAATAATTCAAATGATAAAAATATCATTTTTATCATATATGTGATATGCTAAAGATATGCGAGCGTTGAAATAAATATTTGTGAGAGAAATATTATTTTTAACATGCATAAGAACTAAATAAAATTGTCATGTGTTGAAATATATCTTAGTTCGCCAAAATTATCATCCTTGAAATGTGAAGTGTTAAAAATAGCCACTTGTTCAAATAAATATGCACGAGTTGAAATATTCATTAATTAGCTAATGATATGATTTTTGCCTACGCATGCAACATTAGAATGAATGGTGTTTTTAAACCAAAGTGAATCAAATATGAAGTTGAATGGAAATTGATAAGTGATAAAAATTACATATATGTACATGCATATTTATTGAACAGGTTATAGCAAAGAGGCTAGAGAAGAGGAATAAAATTTTGTGCCCGACAAATAGGTACACGTTTACTGTTTTGTTTGGATGATGATTTTATGAGCCTGTTGGCTAGCCGCTTGGCTTTTTCTTTTTCATTTTGACATGAGACGCCCGTGTGGCTATTTGGGAATTTTCCCAGCCCCTCCCGTACAAAGGAGGTTATGGCGAAATTTTCCAAAATTTAAAGGCGTTAGTGAAATATTTGAAGTGGAAACGATATAGGAATTTTTGAATGAACTATATTTATATAAATATATAAATATAAATAAAATTAAAACGAAACATGGCCGTGCAGTTCGTGTTTTGAAACCGTGATTTCAAACGACTAGTGCGCGAAATCCAACCATTGGATTTTCCCGAAACCGCAACCGTTGGGTTCGCCTTGGAAATAACTTTCCAACGGCACCAACTTTGTGAAGACTCGACGGTTGGATTGTCTGGAATGTTTAATTCAAATCTGAAGAAAAACAGCGCCAGAAACGATTATATTTATATATACATATATAAATATAATTAAATTAAATCGAATAACGACGCTGCAGTTCGTAAATTAAAATCGTAACTTCACATGGCTAGTGTGGAAGATCCGACCGTCGGATTTTCCCGAAACTGAAACCGTTGGATTCGTTTTGAAATGACCTTCCTAATGATATAAATTTTGTGAAGATCCAACAGTTAGATTTTCAGATATGTGTAAAACAAATTTAGTGAAAACAGCGCCAGTGCATCGGCACGACCTGTACTGTCTTTTAATTAAATATGGCCGTTTTAAATAAATAAAAATGGCGATATATCATTATAGAATACTATAAACGATATAGAGTGGAAATAAACCAATTTTGTTGTGTTTGCTTGATATGTGATGGTTGAATCTATTTAAAATGAAAATTATAACTAAAGAACTAAAATGTGAATGTTGAATAGTCCAACCATGGGATAAATTGATTTGAAAATCTAAATATACGTGGGTTATTTGAAAAGGCCGAGTTCATCTCATTTCAAATAATCGATCGACGTTGAGAAGTCGAAGACAGTTGAAGACCGACGATCTTCACATTGGATGGATGGGCGCTACTAATGCTCGTGATTGGAGTAGCTACCATGAAGGAGCTGAAGTAGTAGCCTACCAGACATACGGTTGATTGTACGGATATGCGAGGAATTGGTGCCTCCGGTTTCGTTCAGACCCAGAACGGACTTGTAAATGGACTGTGTGTCTGACATTGGATTTTGTTCTGTGTTGAATGATCTCTGTTAAATATATATCTGTTTGGCGGCGGAGAATTTATTCTCTTGCTTAACGCCCTTCTCTGAGACATACGAGCTCAGAGGTTATGTATTGATAGAAATCAGTCGCATGGAGTGGATTGCCTGTGTGGCACGCCTAAGTGGCATGTGATCAAGGCTTTTGTTGCAAAGCAAATTCTTGTGGTTGATGATCAAAGCATGGTCTGTGTGACGTAGCTTTGTGTATAACGTGGATTCGCGAGCCTCACACCTCGGTATGAGTCAAAAACGGGATAGTGACTGTAGGGAGAGCACGACGTTTCTTTCTAGCTAAGGTGGTGTCAGTGACCTACCAGCCCTGACATTATATATATACTTTTCACCTGTGTGGTTGTTGGAATACGGGGCGCCTTGATTATTAGGTCTGTAAGGACCGGGAAACGTGTGTTCAGGAATAATTAATCCTCAAAAGTAAGAGAGGACCGGCCCTGAAGATCCAAGGATCATAGTGGGGTCCTGGGACATTTGCTAGAGTGTCTTGAATCGGAGAGGAGCTTACCCCTTGCCTCGACTCATGAAGGAATCCAATCACCAATATGAAATATGCGAATATGATTGTATTACTAGTACGACGACATAGTGGTATGGGTCATTTATGCCGCCTATGATTGATATTTATGATTGAAATCGCTTTTGAAACATATATGCACTAGTAATAATATCAAACACTTTTGTTTTATTCGTATGAATCATTTTTGGCCATTATAAGGTAAAAACTCTATCCTCCGGCTTGCGTTGCATTGTGTGATGGGACCTGAGTCTTATAATGGCTTCATTTTATAAAAAGCATTGCGATGATTTAATCATTTACTTTATTTCATGCACTAGCACTCATTGGAGTAAACTCGTTCCGCGAAAGTGGCGTGGTCCTTTGATTGCCTTATTATTGTTGTTAATAAGTTAAGTAGATTTCTCATACCAGTCCCATGACTGACTCGTAGTTTGTTTCACCTTGCAAACTCGGGTGCCCTCATTTTCACATGGGCAGCCTAGTTACAGGTATCTGGCGCACTTTTGGCTCATGGCGAGGCTTGACTACACCGTGCTGACTTTGACTCTTTCCGCCATTATTGTATATATATTATGATTCCGCCATTGGCGATGTAGACTGATATTTATTTTGTGTACTCTTTATGTATGATTCCGCCTCTGGCGATGGTGACTGATTATGTATTATTATGCACTAAGTTTTATCCTGCACTGTGCCCTCTGATGTGATGATATCTATATGATTCCGCTATCATATGTGTGTAAATTATTATATTTTCTGTTTATGCTATTATCTGTGATCTGCTAATGATGATTGATGTGTTATATTCCAATGATTATCCTTAACACCATGTCACGGGGTTTTGGGATCGTCACACTTGGCATCGTGACCTCCCAGTCGCTTACTGTCTTCACAGCTCGTTCATCTCCATAGCACTATATTTCAAATCAACACAACAGCCCTGGACTCCTAATTTCATCGCTGTCCTGGTACCCAGAAACAACGCCACTACAGGCTCTATCAGTCCATCGCGTTACCCCAAACATCGTTGACCTCCCTGCAAAAACGTGAGACCCTCAACATCATCGAATCACCTCATTCCTTGTCAGTCGAAGTTGCTTCACGCCATAAATTCACGACGCCCTCAAACTTGCCTCAACTTCGGTGCCTAGCTCGCTGTTGCAAAATATCCAGTTCCAAAAATCAATCGATCTTGGTTCGAACTTAGGGATTTCAGTGGTTTTCGAATCGCGATCCCATTTCTTCAATCGTGTTCTTTTGATGTCGATCCCCTATCCATCGCGAGTGCCTCCAATCCGTTTTCGAGCTTCGGGAAATCATCAGTTTTGTATCGTGATTTCAGATTTCGATTATGATTTTGATTTTGTTTCAAAATAGGGGCTCGCGATTTTGATTTTAAAGGTCTCGCCATTTTTCTGATTTTGATTTAGAGAACCGAAGGGGCTACGACCATTTTTGTTTTGAGGCTTTAAACTTGGATTTTATAGAGCAACAAGGTGGAGGAATAAAAGAGGAGGAAGTTGTGTATTAATAGAGGAAGAAGCTTAGGTATTAAGGAATTAAGTACACATGTTTTAAATATCGATTTGATTTTAACATTAATACGATGTGATATAAAGAGATTTTTTTTCTTATAAACGTATTCTGATTTGATTTTTTGATTCGATTTCGATCTTATCCATTATAAATAACTCGGGTCCATTCATTTAAACCATGAACCGCTATTTTAATGTAAGCACTGTTATTTCAACAGTGTAACACTATTCTGAACTAACTGAATATATTTTGATATTTAATTTGAATGTAAATATAAATAACCAAAATAAATTAATATAATATAATTTAAATTCAAAAACAAATAAATTCTTCAAAAATAAATTATTATTATTATCGTTTAAATTCAAATACAAATTCATATAAATCATTTTGACTCCATTTCAAATTGAATTACTTAAGATCCTCGTATTACATAAAAATCGATTTATATTATCAGCTTAATATTTAAAACAATATTAAATATTCAAAATAAATTGACTAGAAAATCTGGGTCATTACGATATCCTTATATAACTAGAGGTGAATCCTCCTGCTTCCAGCTCCTGAAACTCCAAGCGAACCTAACCTGGAAATACACTCAGTCTGACCCGAGCACATTTGAGGAAAAGCAAAATACACCGGGTCAGTCTGGAATACTATCAGTGATAAATTCATAGTACACACAACTCGTTTAACTTTGGATAATCCTTTTGAAATAAAAGGATAATGTAAGACCAGCCCACACATAAACACGGACGGTTTTTACCTTACTATAACCTAAACCACTTTTGAAGTCATAACTTATTTCGATATTATCATAATGTCTAGATACAAATAGATAACAATCTAGCGGAACGCTTGCATCTCACGCTCCATATATAGTATACAATTAAAAACCCCGGCCGCTTATTGGAATTTGGATTCTGACTTTGACAAGGTATGGTTCCACCTGCCGATAGTGTATCTCTAGAGGCGAATACACTGGGTTCAACCAGAACATCTTGCAACCCGGCCCTCACATGACTGACCGCTCATTTCTCTTGAGTGTATCGAATGTATATCACTGACGGTTGGGATCAGCAACTGCCATCCTGAATAGGGACAGCATCGAACATAGATTAAAGAAGCAAATGGAATTTCTCTAGATAGGTGATTATACACCCTAATGGGAGTGACCCACATAGTCATGCTGCCTGCCTGGTTTTTGTCATTTCCCAGTTGATAAGGCTTGAGGTCAGAACACATCTGGTCATCATACACTTTGAATGCCACGTCATCAGATCCGTCAAATCACTAATTGACGTCCAAAAATTTAATCTGGGTATTAAAGAAGTGCCCCTCTTTGCCACCAACTCAGTATATTTGTAAAAATCAACGTACGTGGTTTTAGGTAAATACTTTGTCATACATTCGTCCATACAAGTCATCCAGGAACAGGATGAACCGACGGCACCCTCCTACTGCAACCTTAATAGGAATCACCCCAAGGATCAGTAGCGAGAAGTCCTTGCAATCCGTAGATTCCAATCACGACCGAATCACGTTAGAATAACTCTGGTTGCAACATAGAGAATATTCTCCAAGTAATCCTTCCGCTTATGGAGATCCACGGTCTTCAATTTCTCCATCTCCAATTGATATCTTCACGTATTTGTTGGTCGGAATGGTTTTCGAATATAATTCGATCCCGTTCTTTCCATACCAACAATCGTATTGGTAAAGTTTGATACTCAGTGCTTTAACTACCAAATAATAATTGTGTAAATAACATGAGTTTGCTGATTCAGCACTTGACCTAACTTGGCTTCTTTAAAATAAATTTAACCCAATAGTTAATAAACCTTTAAATCTTCCAACACATTCAAAACATTTGATTTAACCTTATTCTATTATAACAGAACTGTTTATATGATTTTGAGTATGTATGTTTGTATATATATATATATATATATATATATATATATATATATATATATATATCCCTACCCAGCTTTCCATTTCCGTTGGGAATATCGATATATTTCTTTAAAACCCTTTCCCTTTTTCTTATATTCGAGCAACTCATGATATCCATATATGTATATACTTAATGATATAAACAAATTTCCTCTGATTAACTCTGACTGATTTACTTTGATCAATTAACCCTAACTTGACTAACTCGACTTATTTAACTCAACTGGACTAACTTGACTTGATTACTCCTATCGATTAACTAATATTCGATTTACTCCATTCGCTTGACTCTAGATCGCAGCGATCACAATGGTTACGCCTGATTCCCTCAGGAAACATCCGACCGCAGTAGGCTATCAGCAGCCCTACGAATTACGCTAGCAGTCGTACGCAATGGCAACTCTTCCTGAATAACTATTTTTGACTAAATCTATCTTAAATACTATATTCGATCAACTCTAATTGAATAACAAATGTTCAATAAAATTTGAAATCAATATTGTTATTATTATTTTTGAAACTAATATTGCAATATTATTTAATTTCCCAAGATCCTGCATTAGAGTTCGATATACCTCGTATAGAGTAAAACCAATTTCAACACCTTCACTCGCTCCAAACTAATACCATTCCTCGATAATAGTGAAGCCAATCAAGTTGGGGTATTTTAGTTACCTCTCAGACTTGATCGACCCGTTCTTACCTCAGAATAATATTAGTTTAACCACTAACATCAAAATCTCATTTTTCCTCTGATTTCAAATCGAGTTTTATAAAACCGTTCCTTATATTTGAAATCTTCGCTCAAAATCCTTTTACTTAATTCTTTGATTAAGTAGTTATCCACTAAAACACCATCTTTAACTTAAATCATCATTTCGCTTATAATATCTTAATTTAGAATCAAAATCTCCCATAAAACTCTTATCGCCTTTTATATTTAACTTTATCGCTACTTAACACTTCCTTAGTTTTATTCCAACTAAAGTCATCATTTTAATTATAAAAAAATGGTAAATTTTACTATACTAAAGATAGGTAACTTCTGCCATTAACTAAAGATAGTATAATCATCGTTTTGAAAAGCTTATTAAATAAAATCAACTTCATTAACATAATCCAGTAATTTCCTTAATTTATAGTTAATCGAAGATTAACTAGATTAACTAACTATTTTACATCATTCGTTAAACTTTAACAAATATTCAAAATATTTAAATCAAATTTATTCCAATTATCAACTTCAACCAAAGACGGCTTATTCTCGTCGACCGTACACCTCACTTAGCAGTTAACTGATTACCATTTGTCATTTCCCTGGTTTAAATTAATTAAATAGCTTAATTAATTTAAAAACGCCATCTAATTGTTTTAAAAACAATTATTCCACTATACCAACACATAGGTGAATCCTTTGGCTTTCTGCTTTTGATGTGTATAAACTATTTCAATAATTCCATCTGTAAATTGGTTAAAAATATTTATTTAGAAATCTATAATTTAAATGTTTATATAAATTAACTGAAGAACTTTAATCAAGTTATAAAATAATTTATAACTTTGAAATCACGTAAATCCACCTGACGGTAGACCAATATTTAACACAATCTATTTCAGGACGTTTACTGCTAGTTACCTCATCAACTACTGTCGATTGATTTTAAACACAAAATTGCTGAATATATATTCAACCATCAACATTCGAATAGGTTTTGGTGTCAATCAGGGTGATCAATTCATACATTTGCACAACCAAATAAATACAGCATATTTGAGGAATCCGGTTGGACCACTCCAACCTGTCCTTCTCTGCATCACAGGTAACAGTTGGATAAAAATATACGAAATAAATAAATAAATACAACCAATCAAACAATAACAATCAATTTGCATCCATCACATCCAATCAACCAACTTATACGGTAAATGGTGAATTATATTTTTCTATGGATTTAACACATCATAGGACTCCAGAAGGTGTGAGAATTAACTCACCAAATTTTGTTCTGGTTAACGGTTGACGCGTTTGTCCCTTTTAAATTCAGTCGAGCATTCAAAATTAGCTGAATTTTTAACTGCATCAGATCAGAGCCTAGTCAGTGCCATCGTCTAGAGTTCGTCCCTGCGATCCGAACGGATCCAGTTTCGTCAGATTTCGTTAATGTATGTGGAAGTTATGCTAGTTTAAAGTTTCATATATATATATATATATATATATTTATATACGATTTTAAACTAAATAAATTATAATTTAATCAATATTAATTACCTTAATTTCCTTTAATATTTTCCACGTCATCCTCGGTTTAAGCTAAAACGCGCTTCTCCCTTAAGCTTCTTCCTGAACCCGTAATTTCCTCATTGCCAAAGCGTAGGACCTAAACACGATGTCATCAGATCACCAGTACGCCGCCTCTATGGCACCTGAGACCAGCGGAGCAACCCCGCTGCAACCGCCACTCCCCGATCTCCCTCCACCAGAAACAGCTGACCTCAAATCGGCACCACGGCGCTAGAAAACCCCTCCAACCAAAATCCGTTCATCTGAGAAATTCAACCACCACCGTACACCGTAGGTCACCGGACCACCTCCGTTATCACTGCCTCGTCTTCCAGCTCCGATCCCCCTTGGCCCGCGACGCCATCGATGACCATTACCGCCGGAATTTGAGGAAAAGTGATCACAGCTTCAAAAAACAGTCACCCACGTTCAACTTGCTACCACGACCTCCTCCGACCACCGTAGGACCTCCAACCGGTACCAAAACGAAGTTCTGCCTCTCCTCTTCCACCTCCAACTAGTTTGAGCCTATGAAATTGACCGTTGCTCCTCAATTTTGGCAAAGAACGAAACTGATTTCTTGTTGTTCTTCGCGGTTTCCGTCCACCTCCGACCATGATAGGTTCCCAACTTTTTATGGTAGCTAGCCCTCCTCCCGATCTATCACTTTGCCTTTGGAACCGCCCTCGAATTCATCACGGATTGAGAGGAATAACTAAATTTGTGAAAAGGGATTTTTCTACAAATTTACATGATGATTTTCTGATTTGGGGGTTTAGGATTATGCTGAAGGATTTATATAGATGAGGGAAAACGTTATCTTAATGTTGAGGTGACTACTGATATGACTAACAATTTTTATTCGTGCTTATCTCAATTTTAAACGTTGTTTATTCGCTCCTGTGCTCACATACAAACCCCGTTCGAGATGCGAGTGGACGACATAGTATATTTTGACGATACGGTCCTAGCGAAACTTGTTTCGTCGAATTCCGAGTCCGTTTTCTCAAATAGCGTTCGTACACGTCCAAATTAATCATTTTATTTTGCATTTTATTTTGCCACGCTCACAGAATAACACCGTTTTGCGTGCAACTTGAAAATCTAGCAATAATTTACTGTTACGGTCCCAAAAAAATTTGTTTCGTTGAAAACAGGTATCATTTGAAAAATGTCCCTTTTATTACTGCCATTTTAAAATAAAATAAATTAATTTTAAAATACTTCAATATAATATATATAAAATATTGCCATTGGCCATACACGACTAGAATATCGTATACTTCTACAATAAAATATCCCAGGTTGAATTCCAAGCCAAATAGATATTTAAAATATTTAAAAACCCTTTATTCTATATAAATAATCGATATAATATATATATTCCATAGCGACCTTTTCAAAATTTGATTTGGACATAAAATAAAATCTACATGATGAAAACTGGATTTTTCTCTTCCACTTGAAAGATTTTGTCCAACCGGTACCGACGTTTCTTGTTTCGAGAAAATCCGACTTATTTTGGACACTGTAGGGCCAGTTAAAGTTCAAAATGCCAAATCGCGAACTACCACGCCGCTGCAGCTCTATTTATATTTAAATTATAAACTATATATATTTCCTCGTCGTTTAGAATTGAAACCGTCGATATAATTTCACTATAGACAATGTAACTCACTTTAAATTGCCCGACCACATTATACTGCAAATTCAACATTTTCCAAATATTTCTGAAAATTAAAATATTATTTTATTATTTATTTAAATAATATATTTAAAATAAAATTGTTCAATTCGACTATTTAAACCCAAACCAATATTTTAAATAATTAAAATAATTTAAATAATCCAAATAAATTAGCAGAAAAATACCGTTCGTTACAATATTAGAACCAAACGAAAGAATTCATCCAAGATTGGATTAGTAATATCCAATAAGAATGACTCGTCAGAGATAGGATCAGTAGTATCCTAGAACGAGTGTGAAGAGTAGTGTTTTGAAAATTTAAACCATTTTATACGTATTTGAATATTATTTTTATGTTGATTTTGGACAATCGAGTATATAAAGATTTTGCATATACGCCTTGCAAACGTATATTCGATGTTTTAATATACTGGATAAATATAGAATTACACTCTAATCGCCCAAGGATGATTCTGATGATCGTCCGGATATCATCAAAATTTATGTTCGAGTTTCGAAAGTGGGATATCTATATATTTCCAATTGACTGGTGTGAGAACCAAAACTAGATAGGGTCTATTGTTGTGACTTGGGATCAAAAATGGATTTTTTTATATATATGAATTATGAATCTAAAATGATAATCAACTAATTGATTGCTAGTTGTGTTGTTCGATTATTGGTTTGATTAATTAAAATTATGAACCATTAAGCCAAATTAAATTAAATATTGTACTGGACTGGAAATTGTTTGGAAATGCATACATGTACATATATATGTGTGAACATATTATGGATAAACCGCTAAGAAGAGAAATAAAATTTTATGTCCGACGAATAGATATGTGTTTACCAATTTTCTTTTTCTTTTAAAAGGTTTATGAGCCTAAGGCTAGCCGCTTGGCAATTTTCTTTTTCTTTTAAAAGGTTTATGAGCCTAAGGCTGGCTGCTTGGCATTTCCTTTTTATTTTGGAATTAGTAAGGGCCCTGCGTGGCTATTTGCGGTTTTAAATGTCTCCCCATACAAAGGAGGTTATGGCGAAATTGTTTGAAAATTTAGGGTGTTAGCCAAATTTTTGAAGAATTTTGAAATTCTCAGAAACCGAAAAGTTGAAGAATGAAAGCCAAACTGAAAGTTGAGTTAATTAGTAAAGCAACTTTTAGCTGCATTCCTTTTCGAGGACGAAAAGATTATAAGTGGGGGAGATTGTAACAACCCGGAAAATCAGAACCAATTTAAAAATTTTATTTTGGCAATTTTAGTGAATTTTGAATATTTAAAATGATTTATTTTAAATAATAACGACTAGAAATTTATTTTGCGTAGAATTAGAATGTATAAATTTACTTAAATCGAAGTTAGAATATAAATATTTATTTTAATTTTAAAGGGAATTGGAAATGGTGCGGTAGTTCGAAAATTCGATTTCAAATTTCAAATGAATGTACAGGATTTAAAATAAACCGGATTTTAGTGAAAATTGAAATATTAGAATCTATTTGGAAATATCTTTTCAACGAATCTGAAAAATCTAAATTTCATAGCGGGAATAAAAAGTTATTTCCAGTTGAAAATTCAGAATAGCCGCTATGGAAATATAGCCCTTAAAAATAGCGATTTTGCAAACGACCTCCGTTTTCGACGAGACCACTTTTTTTGGATCCGGAATATCAAATTTTTGCTAGATTCCAATTTTCATAATTTTTGGAATCAATATGTAAGCTGGTCAATTTAAACGAGTTTGGCAATTTCAGTTTGAATTTAAATCGACTAGAAAACAACCGTTTTTCAAACGGTCTCCAAATTTTATGAAATTAATTTTGTTAGGACCTTGTCGTCAAAACATAGCCGGATTTATTTTCTGGAATTTTTGGAGTCCGTACGTGACCCCGGTAAATTAAAATGTGCATTCAGATTTAATATATATTAATTTATATTTTGATTTTGATGAAAAATGATCGAAACATTTGAATTGGCTTGCGAGACATATCCCATTGTGTTCGGAATGAGGGTATTTGGCTAGGAGCGATAGTAATTGGACTCGATTTGGAGTTTGAATGGAAAATTCATTTTTGGAAATAAAATTTTTTAAATATATAATTATTTATAAAACCTCACCCCTCTTCTCTCTCCACGTTCAGATCCAATTCAAGATTAAAAAAAAGAGATGTTGTCGCAACCACGACCCGCGCTCCCCAGGCCGCCGCCTCCAGCGTCGCACCCCCTCTGACCTCGGTGCCTCTCTCTTCTCCCTCCCTTCTCTCTCCTACGTGAAAGCAAACCCCCAAACCCGCCAACAAACCATAGCTGCCAGCCCTGGGTCCCACCACCGACCCTCCGCTGCATCCTCCACCTTGGTGCGTGCCACCCGCGAGCAACAAGCCTTCCCAGTCCGTCACCGCGACTTGCAACCTTAGCCGCCACTGACCCGAGCTCCGCCATCAGCTCCGGCATGTTTTTTGGCTTGCGATGATTGGTTCAGCACAGATGAGGATGATGGACATGATATTAAAAAGGTAATCTTTTTATTTTATATTATTTAAATTTAAATAATATAGGATAAAAACATGATAAAAATGAAAAGCTATGATTTTTAATCGTATAAAAATATGATTTATATATATATATAATAACATTGTAAAAATACAATTTTAATTATATATAGCGTGTTAAAGATGTGGTTTTCACACATATGGGTTGGAATTAAAAATACGATTTTTTGTGGATAAAAATCTGATTTTTATTATATCGCGTTGAAATAAAAATATGATTTTTATATAAGTTGTAGTGTTTTAAAAAATATGGTTTTTTATCATATAAGCAGCGTTATAAAAATATGATTTTTTTCATATAAGTAGTGGTATGGAAATATGATTTTTATCATATAAAAGAATATATCTTTAGTCGTATAAAAATTGGATTTTTATATATTAAGTAGCGGTATAAAATGTGATTTTTATAATATAAACGTCATATCAAAACTATTATTTTTACTATGAACAGCGTGAAAAAGACTACGTTGGAATAACGGGCAAATCCAAAACGTTCAGAAACGAAGCACGGAGGAGTGGAAACCAAAGGTGAGAACTTCTCACTTTAATTTTATTTTCTAGTTAAAATATATACTAGGACGCTGACGTTGCTTAGCAGCACCCGACACCGTCGTCCACAGACCATGGATGACTTGTTTGATTTTATTATGTTGTGAATATTGATTTTGATGTGGAATGGAATAAATAAAATATTCATGTGTTGAAATAAATAGTTTATAGTTAAAAATATAATTTTTAACATGTATATGAATAAAATAAATATTTATTTACAAATCGGACGATTTGTTTATGTACACACATTTAATTGATATTGATTGGGAGGATATATTTTACACATCGCCCAACTGCACAAATAATAATCCGTGTTTGTTATTTGAAAACCCCACACGGGTATTGGGATGATATTGGAGATACACTAATCCCAATATTTAGTTGTATGTCAATCGATGGGTTGACAGACTGTTGTAAGCATTAATTATTCATATTTAACCCTTATGCGATTGTGTAATGCACTCTGGATGATGGTTGACTATGTTTGATTATTGATGTGTACATGTGTGTATGAAATCCATATAAATAAAATTATACGGTAATTGACTGTGCCTGATTCCAATTCGGAAAGAACCAATATTTTAAATTAAATAATATTTTGAAATAACGAGTAATGAATATTTTAAAATAACTAATATTTTAAAATAATACTCAGTAATGGATCAAAATATGATTTTGATGTCTGATTTGGGATGGACACGAAAATATCTAAATATATAAAGCCGTGTTGATTAGATTAACGCCATTTTGACGTGAACGATATTTATATCGATTTTATTCATTTTTATAATGAATATCGAAATTGAAGTAATTTCAAAACCTAATGTTTTGAAAATATTATCATTTATATATTAATGATATGGAATATTCAATTTTGATTTAAAATTGAATATGAAGTTGAAATCATTTTTAAAACGAATTCAAAAAGATTTATAAAAGAAGTTTTAAATGGAAATCGACGAAATATATATAATATATATATATTATACATATATAATGGCCTGAATAAAATGCACCGCACCGCGGCAGTTTGCTAATTTCGACCATTGACTTCGAATGGACATTACGGGAGTTCCGACCGTCGGATTCTCCTAAAACCAGAACTGTTGGGTTTGTATCCAAAAGAGCTTTCCAATGGATATAAGAGATTTTAAATCTAACGGTTGGATTTGGAATTATGTCCAAATCAAAATTGGAAAAGGTCGATGTTGAAGTGAAACTAGGATCGAAATCACAGCGGAATTTATCAAATTCAGAAACCCTAACTTGATAATCGAATTCAAAATCGTATATTAAATCATGTACCTTCCTGTCGATTTCCTAAATCAAATAATCTGGTCTTGATCGAATTGATTTGAACGCCTTTGATGTAAGCACCTCTATTGAAGTCCACCAGTGCTGCTCTCGAATTTGATGATCAAATACAAGTATAAAGATTCGGTACTAGCCGATTTAACAAGATCTAGTGTTTTTGAAGAAAAATCAATTAGGTTTTCTAGATAAAATTGAAGTGAAAGTGTGCGGCTCTCATACTCCTTTTATAAATTAAACCATCCGAGATATTTTACTCACCCTTTACTCATTCAAAAAGGAACTTTTCAAAACTAATTTTTTGATTTCCTTTTTAATTTAAATATTCTCTTCATTTACAACACTTATACGTGTGACCCTATAGGTTGCTGTAGCGTTGGCAACAATCTAAACATTTAGAATGTAAACAATGAGCGGCGTCTAGTAACACATCACTGCTACCCAAGCTACAACAATATCAGTAATTAGATGTGACCTTTGTGAATAGTGTATCAACATAATTTAATCCTTTTAACCGTTATATCCAAGATTAAACTGAAGGCATGGATCGTATCATCCTCTTTATAATTTAATCTGTTTTCTTGATCAATGAGAAGACTGTTCAGAACAAATCGATATTTGAGCATGGCCATGCATTTTACAGTCTCACTCAATCAAGAGGCCCAAGGATATCACTATGAATATATCGTAGGGTTAAATTCCATCTAAATCATTCATAATTTATATTCGATTCTAGATATATCCAATAATCACCATTATCATTACTCTGTTACGAAATAACTTTAGATGATATCAAAACATAAATATCTTCGAATAAAATTATAATGATTTTAGGTCTGAGGACCATTATATCACTATCACTATGAGAATAACTTATGATACTGTTGATTATATTCCATGTAGTTATCTTACGGTGGGTCAACCCAATACGTTATTCTCTAATACGTATTTATATCTTGACTTTAATATCACGTATATTAATGATCAATGAGATGTGATCATCCGTCAATCAATATACTAGTCTCAACGCTTTATTGTTCTCCTGTATAAACAATAAAACTCGACTAGGGACATTTAAGAATTATAATACTTGACCTATCATATAATCTCAAGTTCAGTCTTACTCGAACTATACAACCCCGTATTATTATTCTAAGGGATTCTATTATATTATTATTTATATTACATAGTAAATACAATAATATTTTATTCCAAATAAAATAATAACATCAACAGTGTTATCAGTCTCATCGAATGAATTGCTTTTAGGGCACAAACTCTAACAATCTCCCACTTGCACTAAAATCAATCATTTACGTATCGTATACCCATGAAACTAGTGTGACTATTAAACTTCTGCTGTGACAGAGTTTAATTCAGTAGGTCTGCAACATTACAACTTTTGTAACCTTGTAGATATGTTTATTTCTTCTGTGAACAAATTCACATAAGAATTATATTTCTTAAAATATATGTTTGGATTGATGATGAGTTTAATGTTCTAGGCCTGAGCAACAGCCATATTGTTATCGCAATGAGTATCATTCGATCAACCATGAATTAAGTTCAATCATGAACTTCTTAATCCAAACATTTTTCTTTCTTAGAATCAATATATATTTCATGTTTTTAAACTAACATTATTTACAATAATTATTGTGTTATCAAATAACATCAGAATTATTGTATCACTCCCACTCAATTTCTTGTCTATACAAGATTCAGTGTTATTTTGTGGATTCCGAGACATTTCGAAATCTATTTCATTCTTATCGGTATCTTAAAGAATAGCTCCTCTTGAAAGGATATCAATTTGAGCAATAAACATTTTATTCCCTAAGGATTTATAGAAATAATATCCTTTTTGATACTCCACAAAAAAAATTATCAGATTTGGATTTGATCTTATCAAAGGCGAGGCATTTAATAAACGCTTCACATCCCAAATCTACATAATAGACTCACTGGAACATTTTCTAGTTTATATCTTATATCGCGTCTTCGTAATCGCTTGAGTAGGATTAAATGCAGTTGTTCAAAATTTAATTATTGGAAGATCTATATGACTTATCATTAATCGTATTTTATCTTATAAGGTATGATATCTCCTTCCAGACATACCATTTCAATATGGTCTTCTAGATGGAGTAAGTTATAAAACAATTTCAAACTCATATGGACAGTCATTAATTAATTGGCTTAAATATTCTCTTTGATCCTTTCAAAGAGAATTTATTTTGTATCAAAATTGGTTTCTGACTTCACTTTGAATTCTTTGAACTTTTCTAAGGATTCTGGTATGTTTTATAAGATACACATATCTGTATTCACTGATATCACCAGTAAATTTAATGAAGTAATAAAACCTGCCTCTAGCTTATGTATTCATTGCTCCACAAACATCATTATGTATGAGACCCAATACTTATCACTCATTCACTGTGTCAAGTGAAAGGTGATTTAGTTATTTTTCCTAATAAACAAGATCTGTATTCTTCATATAATTCAAAATCAAATGATTTCAAAATTCCATCATTATGGAGTTTTGATATACTTTCTTGTTTACTGGGCTAACCGGTAATATTAAAGGTTTTAAATCACTAAATTTAATCCAGTTATTATTAATGTCAAGTACATTATAGTTAAGGATTTACGAATATCATTATCTGTTTGTGAAATTCCATACGATATTTCATTTAAATAAAATGAATAACAATTATTCTTTTATTACAAATGAAATTCAATCTTGTCTAAACAAGATATTTTATAACATTTATTTTAATTGGAATTTCGTAATAACATTTATTTTATTTAATTAATTAAGCCAATATATCCAACAAGAATCAACTTACTATGGATAATCTATCAACATTTGCTTCATTTTCAATTGTAAGTCCACTTGTTCTTATATCAAATTTCTACTTATTCTACAATTTCTGTAAATCAACATACATTTATGTGATTTATATCTAGTATCTAATACCAGAAATATATAAGTAGATTATTATAACATTTATATTTTATTTAGTTGAAGTCATACTTTAACTTATTTTAGATCCTCTATATTTGTTAGAACAATTATGTTTTAATTTGTTTGAGGACAATCCTCAAATTTCAATGTTAGTTAGGACATTTGATTTAATTTAATTTATCCTTTTAAAGGATTAATTTAAATTATAGGAGTTATTTAATATCTACATTAGATAATAAAGTAATAACTGATTCTGTAATATTTATTTAATACAAAATTTATATTAACATAAATATTTAGTTTAAACTAAAACACGCTCCCACTCGAATTAACATCCCTCTGTTTATATATACATATCGGTATATATATAATGGTGTTCCAAGATCCATATCTAGTCATGTCTTGACTCTGCTTTGGCAAATCCCCAAAACACAACCTTTTAGGTAGACATCTTGTGTCAATTATATCGTGTATATAATTCCTGGATCGCATGATGAACATTTAGTTCAGTATTATTCATTTGCTCAAAATATAGAATAATTCATGCTGTTGTCTCTGAGGCCATAATCGTATTATGCAGCCTAGTTAAGGCAGATCCAATAATAGGTTGGAGCACCAAATTTTACTCCATCGCATATAACCAAAATAAAAGGTGCACAACGCTTTGGCGTTAGTTACATCCAGTGATTTTGGACAGTGATGAGTATATTATTGCAAGACGTCACCATGACTTAATATAACAAAATTTGCTTTAGAGGGAATTTATATTTCGTAGTGACGAACAATATTAAAGTTATTTACATATATCAAATATAAGTATTTTATATTCATAATTTTAAATGAATTTAAAATATATCAAGTATATGTGTTTAAATTCAATGTTAAAATAAGAATCATACCTACAGATCCCTTTTGAACACTTCTAAACAATAGGTTATTATAACAGTATTATCCGAGATTAAATTCAAGCTCAACATGAATTTAGTTAACCATTTCTATATAACATTCCAATCAAAGCTAATTAAGGCCATGTTATTAAGAATTTTATCCCATAATCTTACTCAAGCATAAATTACAAAATCCTTACCATATTATATAAATTGCCATATTATATTAAACGCAGACATACATACAACATGCACATATTAGAACATATTAAATCACATATATGATTGAATCAATGATTGTGAGGCCACTTCACATGAATCTGTACATATACACAGGTGCATTAACATATGCCAAAGGGCATGTTGAAAGAACTGTACATCTATAGCTTTACATATAACATAATCATAATACATACATGTCAACGCACTGTTTCACACTGTCTTGTATAGTTTTTATTTACATCAAAATGTATACAGTGTTATACATATATATATATATATATATATACATATATATATAAACATTTTGAAATAAAAGACAAGTCAGACTTGTTTCTTCTTTTATTTAGTTTGCTGCAATAGGTAGTTTCGATCCTTGTATATGTTGCTGCGGCTACCTGCTGAAACACTTTCAGCATAGTTAGATTAGTTAAACATAAATGCCATAATGAATCGAACATTCATATGTTACCTTTTATATGACCAATTCATATTATAAAGGAAAACAATCGATAATTGCATAATTACTATTGCAAACTTATTTTGCATTAATATAACTATCATTGTGAACATAGTTGCAATGTTAATACTGATCCATTTATCAATGAATCAGCTTAAAAAGGGAAACAAATTTCCATGGTATCATACATCAATGATATACTCATACAAGTACTACTAAAGTTATAAATAAGTCATACTTGTTTGGCTTTCAGTAATGTTTGTAGCATTAGATTAACATTAGTAGACTATCATATATATTTCAGATCATGTGTACAATAAAATGACATTCATTTTATTTCTATACATGAACAAAAGGGCATCAGCTATATACTTTTAAGTGTACACATAGCAAATTTGTGCAGCAACATCCCATATGTTTACATACATCAAGTTATTTAGATACAAGCATTAAACTCCTATTAGTTAAGATATGTAGCAGAATTAACTCATTATACATATATCAATGAATAATCATCAATATCTCGAAAGCAAAACTAGATACCAACAAAATTAAAATTGGTAAGTCTATATATATGACAGCAGAAATATACACTGGCAGCTTGATTGGATTGGTTAAAATTGCATCACTGCTCACATGCCTTTGAACAAGACAATACCCATATATGTAAACATACTGTAATACATATATCTGTATATATGTATTTAATATATTAGTGTTCGAAAGCTAGAAAACTAGTTATGTATTAAATACAAACAGTATCTAAATTCCTGTAACCATACAACAATTATAATATCACAATAATGTATATATGCATATTCAAATTTGTTTGATAAATCATATGAGGCAAACAATGAACCATACATACAGATCATATCATCAATTATGATATATTGGATCTGGTAATAGGTTAGGAATAATGTCACATAATTACTCATGATTCCAATCAGGTTTAGTAGCAAAACAAAATTTGTGTTTACTGAAATCAATCCATTTCAGAACATTGAATAATATTTGGTGGGGTTTAAACATTTCAAACCAGGAGTCTTATCCAATTTCTTTAACTCACAAATCCATTCCTATTTATTTTATATCAAATACAAAATCGTTTATAATGAAACGATTTCATTATATAAAAGAGTTTTATGTTATAATCCTCTTATATTGGAGATTATAACTCTTAAAAACAAAAAAAATATGCTAATCAAACAGATTTTGATTATTTGTTTTTAACTTTTACCTCATATTCAAAACGGATATGTCATCACTTAACATACAGACAAAATAACATCTAACACAAATTTGTGTCTGATTAAACATGCATAGGTAATCATATTGACCAACATATTTTTCTAATTCCAACGAATAAGAATTTCCATAATTAATTCCATATATTAAGTAGTAGTTCTTTTCATATTTGGCAGAAATCAAATCTTGTTCATAATGCACTAATTTCATCTAAGATTTAATTTTCTACCTATTAATTACTCACAATTGTGTTCATAACACAATAGTGAAACTGTTTTGCAATAAGTTATCAGTCAAACTGTTTTGTATCAATGTCATCACAATGAACATTATTTGATCAGCCATTTAAATTCAGTATAATATCTAGAGGATACTGATAGTTATGTAACATGATTTCTGAAATCTGTTATACTTTGCATATCAATCTGATTATAGATTAACATTAAAACCCTTTACAGAATTTAAATGGCTTTCCCATAAATTTTTATCAATTTAAATTTCAGTAAAAGGAATAGATGCACTTATAGACACAGTTCATCATATATACACATAACTGAAAATAAAACAAGATTAATTAGATCATATCTGATATGTTAAGGTCTATTTTATCCATGTGTACATGACTGTAATATACAAAAGGTCATTCAGATCAAATCTGATGTATGTACTACAGTATTATACATTCCATTCACATGTAAATCATTCCAGTATCAAGTATACTGCTTATTCACGGATATATGGTAAATAATAAACAGGGTTAAAGGTATATACAGTCTTTCATATATAAATATATATATATATATACTATCATTTATACTATCTTATATATATAAATGTATACTGTATCATGTGACATTTTCTTCCGGATCCTATCTAGAACATGTAAAGAATTCAAATCTTACTGTTATACAGATTTACACGTATGTGTTTACAGACTGGATATAAAATTTATGTCAATTAAACACAACAGCATCACTAGAACAGTATATCATATATGTAAGCAAAAATTGGATATAATACAGTATGCTTCAAATTGTGCCCATGTATATTCAGATTTAAATCTGTGTGCATTATTATTATATAAACACGATCTGTGAGAAGGTGTTCAATACAATAATAAAATATATATATGTCTGTGTACATAATTGTATCACATAACAATAAAATGGAATGTATTTTGTTACAGGAACAACCTATTACAGATTACATGTTAATATGTGAACATATTTTATATCTGGATGTTAATTTCAGAACTATTATCCAACAAATTTGGATCATATAGCCAATAACAACAATTTGTCCCTAAGGTTTGTATATCAATGGTGATGTTGGAATATTGAATTCAACTGGTAATACTAGACAAACAAGACTAGTCCAGATTCAATTATAAAACCAAAAGTGATATAACCCAAAGTTGAATAATAGAGACAGCTAAAATTAAACTATTTTGAAACTGAAATTTAAACTCAAACAACCGATTTAATATCAAATATTAATTCTAATTTATTTCTTGAAACAAAACAGAGTTTTGGATTGACCTCGAAATAATTTCGATTTTAAATTCCAGATCCAACAAATTGAATCATATTCTTTTCAAATTCCAGATCCGTATACCCCAATATTCATAATATGGTAAAATTATTGCAATTAGTAATTACATGGCTCAATTAATAGCTGAATCGTTTGAAACCAAGGGCTCTAATACCATTGAAGTGAAACTAGGATCGAAATCACAGCGGAATTTATCAAATTCAGAAACCCTAACTTGATAATCGAATTCAAAATCGTATATTAAAACATGTACCTTCCTGTCGATTTCCTAAATCAAATAATCTGGTCTTGATCGAATTGATTTGAACGCCTCTGATGTAAGCGCCTCTATCGAAGTCCACCAGTGTTGCTCTCGAATTTGACGATCAAATCCAAGTATAAAGATTCGGTACTAGCCGATTTAACAAGATCTAGGGTTTTTGAAGAAAAATCGATTAGGTTTTCTGGATAAAATTGAAGTGAAAGTGTGCGGCTCTCATACTCCTTTTATAAAGTAAACCATCCGAGATATTTTACTCACCCTTTACTCGTTCAAAAAGGAACTTTTCAAAACTAAATTTTTGATTTCCTTTTTAATTTAAATATTCTCTTCATTTACAAAACTTATACGCGTGACCCTATAGGTTGTTGTAGCGTTGGCAACAATCTAAACATTTAGAAAGTAAACAATGAGCGGCGTCTAGTAACACATCACTGCTACCCAAGCTACAACAATATCAGTAATTCGATATGACCTTTGTGAATAGTGTATCAATATAATTTAATCCTTTTAACCGTTATATCCAAGATTAAACTGAAGGCATGGATCGTATCATCCTCTTTATAATTTAATCTGTTTTCTTGATCAATGAGCAGACTGTTCAGAACAAATCGATATTTGAGCATGGCCATGCATTTCACAGTCTCACTCAATCAAGACGCCCAAGGATATCACTATGAATATATCGTAGGGTTAAATTCCATCTAAATCATTCATAATTTATATTCGATTCCAGATATATCCAATAATCACCGTTATCATTACTCTGTTACGAAATAACTTTTGATGATATCAAAACATAAATATCTTCGAATAAAATTATAATGATTTTAGGTCTGAGGACCATTATATCACTATCACTATGAGAATAACTTATGATACTGTTGATTATATTCCATGTAGTTATCTTACGGTGGGTTAACCCAATATGTTATTCTCTAATACGTATTTATATCTTGACTTTAATATCACGTATATTAATGATCAATGAGATGTGATCATCCGTCAATCAATATACTAGTCTCAACGCTTTATTGTTCTCCTGTATAAACAATAAAACTCTATTAGGGACATTTAAGAATTATAATACTTGACCTATCATATAATCTCAAGTTCAGTCTTACTCGAACTATACAATCCTGTATTATTATTCTAAGGAATTCTATTATATTATTATTTATATTACACAGTAAATACAATATAATACAATAATATTTTATACCAAATAAAATAATAACATCAACAATGTTATCAGTCTCATCGAATGAATTGCTTTTAGGGCACAAACTCTAACAGAGGTAAGTGCAGTTCGATGACCGTTTATGGAAATCGACTGTACGGGCCTTGATAAAATTATTAAAAATATTAATATTTTGTGTAAAATCACAATAAATGATTTGGAAAGAATTAGGATGATAAATTCCATATTTGAAAAGATAAAAATATATTTTTATCGAAATGAACTAGTTATTAACTAGAACTATAATCCAATTGTTTTTAAATAAATAAATTGGATTGAGAGGGGTTTTAATATAACTAGAATTTCCAATATATGAGTTGGAATGAATTTGAATCGAAATTATCTTCATCATATTTCGATATTGGATTCCGTGATTATACGGACATTATGGAGGAATTTGGAATATACATACATACATACATACATACATACATACATACATATATATATATATATATCGTTATTCCCAATACGATATTTGTTGGTTTCAGAATTTGATATTGAATATAAGCCGATATATTTTCTTTTTGGAGCCTTGTATTTAATATCAAATTGGGATTTGGGTTTATCGTGAACAGTGTTTTAAATAACACTTGTTCTTTAACCCGATTAACAATGGAATGGGATTTTGGGTTTGTCGTGAATGGTATCTTTAATAATACTGTTCTTAAACCCAATGGAGTTAAGAAAATTAGAAACTAACTGGAGGTTAGCTAAGTTGAATGGTTTCTTGGGTATTGATCTGATGTTGGTTTCGGCGTTCGAGATTAATACTTAGGGAATTGTTCTCTTACCAATTCACGATTAGAGACTGATGGGATGGGGTCTTCAGTAACACTGTTCTCAAACCCCGTGTGAAAAGAATAAATCTTTTAATTAAGATTTAAAGAAGAATTTTCAATTAATTAACATTTAATTGGAATTGAAAATGGAATGTGAATTGGGTTTATTGTGAACTGTGTTTTTTAATGACATTCATTCTTTAACCCGATTTAAAGTGAAATGTGATTTGGAATTTATAAATATTTTTATTAAGATTTAACGGGAATTTTCCAACGTAAAGTTTTCCAATTTAATATATTAAATTGGAATTGAATGGAATTTGATTTGATAATAATCGAAATGAGCTTCTATGGAGGAAGATTGTTAATATATATGGAATTTAAAAGGCTTTGTCGTTATTGCATTTATATTATTAGTCGGACACGGAAATTGATATCGTTTATATACTGATCTGTTTTATGTGAAGATTCCATTTTTTTGGAAGAGGATTAGGGTTTATTGTGAACTGTGTTTTAAATGACATTAGTTCTTTAACCCAGTCAAAAACAGGATAACATGTCTAGCATTGTATTTCGAACTGTATGGTTGACCTCTGCTAAATATATGTCTGTTTGGTGGTGGAGAATTTATTCTCTTGCTTAACACCCTTTTCTGAGACGTACGAGCTCAGAAGTTATATATCGGCAGAAATCAATAGTACGGTGTAAGTTGTCGATGCGGCATGTTGGTATTTCCAAAGTTAAATAATCATTAATATTGATTTTTAGGAAGATTAAAACTAAGTGGAGTTTTAATGAATCTTTAATTAGATTGAAAAGATAATATGATAATTTAAATTATCAATGATCGAGAATAGAGTACCACCAGTTTTGCTCCTAACGATAGTTAAATATTTAATTAGATTTGAACGTGAAATGGTAATTAAATTTACCAATAACACCGTGGTGTTAGATATGAAGTATGACCAGTTTTTCTCCATAGGATGAATAGGTTGGGATTGGTAAATTAAACAAATGTTTACTTCGGTAAGGCGCGCTAATCCAATCTTGTTCGGAAAACCATAATACGGTTTGAATTGATATCCAAAGGAAGATTAAAGAATAAATGTAAAGAATTTATCTTGATAAAATTAATGGGAACCTTTCCTAAAGGATATGAATATTTAAATAAAAGAATATTCAGAATTGGAATGAGGCGTATGTTGTGTTTTATAGCACTTTGTTTATTATATACGCGGGTTATTCGGGTTTCCTCCCAAGAATACTAGTGCATAGAATTAACAGCGCAATGCTTTTTGAAAAAATGAAGCTATTATAAGACCCAGGTCCCATCACACAATGCAACGCAAGCCGGAGGATAGGGTTTTCCCTTATAATAGCCAACCATGCTTGGTACGTTTAAAAACAAATCATTTTGATACTATTCTAGTGTAAAGTGTACAAAACAACTTCAAATATAAATGTATCAATCATAGGCGGCATGTGTACCATCTATCATGTCGCCAATACTAGGCTCTACAATCAAAACCGAAATGTCACGTATTGGAAATTGGATTTCCGTCATGAGTCAAGGCCAGGAATGGCTCCTCACCGATTCGAGACACTCTAGCAAATGCCTCAGGACTACACACTCTGGGTAACCCTTGGATCTTTAGGGTCGGTCCTCCGTTACGTTTGAGGATTGGTTATTCCTGAACACACGTTTCCCGATCCTATCGGACCTATATCCATCGGCTCCGAGGAGACCGATATATTTGAGGCGCCTCACGATCCAATAACCACATAGGCAAAATAACAACGATGTCTGGGCGAGTAAAATGTTGACACCACCTATAGCTAGAAAGAAACATCGTGCACTCCCTGTAGTCACGATCTCGTTTTTGACTCATACCGAGGTGTGAGGCTCGCGAATTAACACTATACACAAAGCTACGTTGTATTAAAGTCGTGCTTTGATCATCAACCACAAGACTCTGCTTTTCAACAAAAGCCTTAGTCATTTTCATCTCCGCGTGCCACACAGGCAATTCATGCCATGCAACTGATATCTATCACTATATAACCTCTAAGCTCGTGCGTCTCAGAGAAGGGCGTTAAGCAAGAGAATAAATTCTCCACCGCCAAACAGATATATATTTAATAGAAATCAATCGACACAGAATAAAATCCAATGTTAGACACACAATCCATTTACAAGTCCGTTCTGGGTCTGAACGAAACCTGAGGCACCTTATTCCTCCCCCACATGTCCAATACAGGGGAGAGGTCCTCGCATATCTGTCGATCTCCAAGTACATCTAGACGATCACCGCTTATTACCTCGTCTTGCATGTACAACCCAGTCAAGACGTCAGTAATCACCCAAACGATGTAAAGACCTCCGGTCTTCAACCACCATCTTCATTGTCGACATATCGTCGAATCAGTTATTCAGAATGGGTATAAACCCTGCCTTTCCGAATAACTCGCGTATATATTAAACAAGTGTTATAAAAACACGACATACGCCTCATTCCAATTCTGAATATTCTTTTATTCAAATATTCACATAGTTTGGGGAAGGTTCCCATTAATTTTATCAAAGATAAATTATTTAAAATTTATTCTTTAATATTCCTTTGGATATCATTTCAAACTGTATTCTGTCTTTAACTGGGTTAAAGAACAAATGTCATTTAAAACACAGTTCACGATAAACCCAAATCATATTCCATTCCATCAGCCTCTAACCGTACATTAGCAAGTGAACAATCCCCTAAGTATTAACCCCAAAGGTCGAAACCAACATCAGATCAATACCCAGGAAACCATTCAACTTAACTAATCTCCAGTTAGTTTCTGATTCTCTTAACTCCATTGTTAATCTGGTTAAAGAACCAGCGTTATTTAAAACACCGTTTACGATAAACCCAAAGACCAATTTCAATTAAATTCCAATTAAATATATTAAATTGGAAAACTTTACTTTGGAAAATTCCTGTTAAATCTTAATAAAAAGATTTATAAATTCCAAATCTCATTTCACTGTAAATCGGGTCAAAGAACGAATGTCGTTAAAAACACAGTTCATAACAAACCCAAAATCCCATCAGTCTCTAACCGTAAATTAGTAAGAGAACAATTCCCTAAGTATTAACCCCGAAGGCCGAAACCAACATTAGATCAATACCCAGGAAACCATTCAACTTAACTAACCTCTAGTCTGTTTCTAATTTTCTTAACTCCTTTTGGTTCAAGAACAGTATTATTAAAGATACTATTCACTACAAACCCAAAATCCAATTTGATATTAAATACAAGGCTCTGAATAGAAAATATGACTTATATTCAATATCAAATTCTGAAACCAACAAATATCGTATTGGAATAATGATATATATATATATATCTTCCAAATTCCTCTACAATATCCATATAATCACGAAATCCAACATCGAAATATTCCGAAGATAATTTCGATTCAAATCCATTCCAATTCATATATTGGAAATTCTGGTTATTTTTAAAACCATATCAAATCCAATTTATTTATTTTAAAAATATTGGATTTATTATTCTATTTCAAAACTAGTTCATTTCGATAAAAATATATTTTTATCTTTTCAAATACGTAATTTTTCATCCTAATTCTTTCCAAATCATTTATTATGATTTTACACAAATTATTGATATTTTTAATAATTTTATCAAGCCCCGTACAGTCGATTTCCATAAACGGCCATCGAACTGCACTTACAACGACCTTTTCAAAATTTGATTTGACATAATTCCAAATCCAACCGTTAGATTTCAAATCTATAATATTTGTTAGAAAGCTCTTTTCAATACGAACCCAACGGTTCCAGTTTTAGGGGAATCCGACCGTCGGATCTCCCGTAATGACCGTTCGAAGTCAATGGTCGAAATTCGCGAACTACCGCAGCGAGGCGCATTCTATTTAGGCCATTATATATACATATATATATGTATATATTTCATCGATTTCCTTTTAAAATGTATTTTATAAATCGTTTTAAATTTATTTTCAAAACAGTTTCAACTTCATATTCAATTCCAAATCAAAATTGAATTTTCCATTATAAATTCGTTTTAAATTCATTTCAAATTGATTTCAATTCAATTTCAATTTCGTTTTGAATTCACTTCAAATTGATTTTAATTCAATTTCAGTTCATTTTGAATTCATTTTAAATCGATTTAAATTCAATTTCAATTTCAAATCAATATTGAATATTCCATATCACTTCAATATTTTCAAAACATCAGATTTTGAAATCACTTTTCGATATTCATTAAAAGACGAATAAAATCGACCAAATTCCCGTTCATGTTAAAATGGCGTTTAACTACTTAACACGGCTTCACATTCCAATATTCACTGAATATCATTTTAAAATATTCGTTAATTCTGAACTGGAATCAGACTCAATCAATTACCATATAATTTCAGTTATATGGATTTCATCCAATACATGTATAAACAACTGTGATAGCCCGTAACTTCCCCGATAAGGAAAGCCCGGATTATCTTGAGAACACGACAAAATAGAACGCAAACAGAAGAACATTTCATTGTTTACTACAACAATTCCATCAGAATACAAGAATATACAGAGTATGAATAAATATTATACAACAAAGAATATCAGAGATTTAAATTACATTGCATACATCGCAGCGGAAAATAATACAAAACACAACTAGAAGTAATACACGGATACAGAGCTTTTCGAGTATCGTTCCAGTTGTAAATCAGGATCCTGTGAATATAAATCTGCATAAACCCAACTACTAGCTGCCCGTGTCGAAAATAAGATCACCCAGAGTTTAGGTTAAAACAATAAACTCCAGGTCAGTCATGTGACTGGTGTGAGAACTAAAACAATTATTTAAAACTTTACTTTAAAAGAGAGTAATTCAAGGGACCACGCCGTATAACACGGAACGGGTTTCCTCCCAAGAACACTAGTGCATATAACAAAACAGCGCAATGCTTTTTGAAAAAATGAAGCTATTATAAGACCCAGGTCCCATCACACAATGCAATGCAAGCCGGAGGATAGGGTTTTCCCTTATAATAGCCAAACATGCTTGATACGTTTAAAACAAATCACTTGATACTATTATAGGTGTATAGTTTCAAAACAATTTCAATCATAAATATCAATCATAGACGACATGGGTACCATATATCATGTCGCCATACTAGGCTCTACAAATAAAACCGCAATGTCACGTATTGGAAATTGGATTCCATCATGAGTCGAGGCTAGGGGCAAGCTCCTCTCGGATTCGAGACACTCTATCAAATGTCTCAGGACCATACACAGTGATCCCTTGGAACCTCCAAGGCCGGTCCTCTCTTACTTTTAAGGATTGGCAATTCCTGAACACACGTTTCCCCGTCCTATAGGACATATATATATATATAATGGTCTATACGTCGGCTCACATAGTGCCAGTTATCGACCATATATTCGAGGCACCTCGCATCCAACAACCACAAAGGTGAAAAGTATATATAAATGTCGGCCAGTTTAAGCACTGACACCACCACTAGCTAGAAAGAAACGTTGTGCACTCCTTGGGTCCTTATCCCGTTTTTCACTCATACCGATGTGTGAGGCTCGCGAATTCACGCCATACACAAAGCTTCGCCACACAGGCCGTGCTTTGATCATCGACCACAAGACTTTTCTTTTCAATAGAATCCTTGATCATTTGCCAATTAGGCCTGCCACACAGGCAATTCGTGTCATGCGACTGATGTCCATCGATATACAACCTCTGAGCTCGTACATCTCAGAGAAGGGCGTTAAGAAAGAGAATAAATTCTCCGCCGCCAAACAGATGTATATTTAATAGAGATCAATCAACACAGAATAAAATCCAATGTCAGACACACAGTCAATTTACAAGTTCGTTCTGGGTCTGAACGAAACCGGAGGCACTTTCCTCGCATATCCATCGATCTCCAAGTATGTCTGGACGACCACCGACTGATTCCCTCCTCTTGGGTGTACAGCTCAATCAAGATCATCAATAATCATCCAAACGATGTGAAGATTTCCGGTCTTCAACCACCGTCTTCATCTTCGACTTGTCTTCGAATCGGTTATTTGGAATGGGTATGAACCCGACCTTTCCGAATAACCCGTGTATATAATAAACACGTGTTACACAAACACAACATATGCCTCATTCCAATTCAGAATATTCTTTTATTCAAATTTTCACATTCTTAGGGAAAGGTTCCCATTAATTTTATCAAAGATAAATTCTTCTAAATTTATTCTTTAATCTTCCTTTGGATATCTTTTCAAACCGTATTATAGTTTTCCAAACTAGTCGGGATTAGCGAACCACACCGAATTAATTATTTATTTATTTCCCAATCCCAACCTATTCATCCCATGGAGAAAAAATGTTATTACCCCCTAACTAACACCACGGTGTTATCGGTAAATATTAATTACCATTTCACGTTCAAATCTAATTAAAGATTTAACAATCGCTTTGGAGCAAAACTGGTGATACTCCATCCTCGATCACTTTCCAAATCTGATAATTTAAATTATCAATTCACATTTCAATTTAACTACAGATTCATTAAAACTCCACTTCGTTTTAATCTTCCCCCAAATCAATATCATGTCTTTAACTGGGTTAAAGAACCAATGTCACCTAAAACACGATTCACGATAAACCCAAAATCACTTTCAAATTCAATTCCAATTAAATATCATTTAATTGGTACACTTCATAAAATATGAATAGAAAGATTTGATCTTTTTCTCAACTGGTTTTAAGAACAATGTTAATGAAGACACCATTCACGACAAACCCAAATCACATTTGATATTAAATACAAGGCTCTGAATAGAAAATATATCGGCTTATATTCAACATCAAATTCTACGCCTAACAAATATCGTATTGGAAATAACGATATAAATATATCTTTCAAATTCCCATATGTATAATCACGAAATCCAACATCAAAATATTCCAAAGACAATTTCGATTACAATCCATTTCCACTTTATATATTGGAAATTCTGGTTGTTTTCAAAACCACTTTCAATACATTTTATTTATTTAAAAATATTTGGATTTTTATTTCCAGTTTAGAACTAGTTCATTTTGATAAAAATATATTCTTATCCTTTAAAATGTGGAAATTTTCACCCTAGTTCTTTCCAATTCATTTCTTATGATTTTACACAAATTATTAATATTTTTAATAATTTTATCAAGGCCCGTACAGTCGATTTCCATCAACGGCCATCGAACTGCACTTACAGCGACCTTTTCCAAATTTGATTTGGACATAATTCCAAATCCAACTGTTAGATTTCAAATTTATAGTATTCATTTTGAAAGCTCTTTTTGATACGAACCAAACGGTTCCGGTTTCAGGAGAATCCGACGGTCGGATCTCCCGTAATGTCCATTCGAAGTCAATGGTCGAAATTCACGAACTGCCGCAGCGCGGCGCGTTTTATTCAGGCCATTATATATATTATACATATATTATATATATTTCGTCGATTTCCTTTTAAAACATATTTTATAAATCATTTTAAATTCATTTTCGAAACGATTTCAACTTCATATTCAATTTCGAATCAAAATTGAATATTTCACATCATCGATATACAATTGATAATATTTTCAAAACGATATATTTTGTAATTACTTCTTTTTCTATATTCATTATAAAAATGAATATAATCGATATAAATATCGTTCACATCAAAATAGCGCAACTCTAATCAACACGGCTTTATATATTTTAATAACTTTGTTATTCTATTCAACAAATGAATATTTATTCTATTCAACACATGAATCTATATTTCTTTCAACACATGAATATTCTCAACACATTAGTATCGTTAACACATGACTATTTCTATTATTTAATATATTTTATAAAACTATGGTATCTATCATTTGATTTTCAATCAGACTCCAACCGTAAAGTAGTAAGAGAATGATTCCCTAAGTATTAACCCCGAAGGCCGAAACCAACATCAGATCAATACCTAGGAAACCACTCATTTTATCTAGTTTCCAGTTAGTTTCTAATCTTAAACATGATAAAGATGTAATTCTTTTTGTTAACCTAGGAAATCACTCATCTTATCTAGTTTCTAGTTAGTTTTTAATCTTAAATATGATAAAGATGTAATTCTTATTGTTAAAATATTTTACTCAACACATGATAAGTTTCAACACATGAATATTCTCAACACATGAATATTCTCAACACATGAGCATCGTCAACACATGACTATTTATTCTATTCAACACATAAATCTTCTTTATTCTATTCAACACATGAATATATATTTTATAATATTCTTTATTTTCCCGATTGGAATGAGGCCCAAACAATTACCATATAATGTTAATTATATGGTTTCCATACAACACATGTATATAAATAGCAACGATAAATAATCAACCAAAGTGCACCACACAACTGCATAAGCATTAAATATAAATAATTAACGCTTACACAGTATGTCGACCAATCGATCGACATACAACTAAATAATTGGGATTAGTGTATGCCAAATATCATCCCAACACCCGTGTGGGGTTTCAATCCATAAACACTGAATATTACTCGTGCAGTTGGGCGACGTGTAAAATTTATCGTCCCAATCAATGTCCTTCAAATAGTTGTACATAAACAAACCGTCTGGTTTGTAAATGAATATTTATTTATTCACATTCACGTTAAAAATTATATCTTTAACGATAATTAATTTATTTCAACACATGAATGTTTTATTATCTATTTCACATCAACATCACAAACAAATTTCCCAACACATCAAACAAGCATACAAGCCGTTCATGGTCTGTGGACGACGGGTGTCGGGTGCTGCTAAGCACCGTCTGCATCCTAGTATATATTTTTAACTAGAAAATGAGATTTAAAGTGAGAAGTTCTCACCTTGGGGATCCACCCCGCCATTTCATTCCTGAATTTCTGAACCGTTTGAATTCCTTTTTTATTTCAATCCGTTCCATCTCAATTCTTTTCACGCTGTTCACATTAAAAATCACATTTTTACTATCACTACGTGTTCATAAAAATCGAATTTTTATCTTCACTACACGTATAAAAATTATGTTTTTAACCTTTCTATGATATAAAAATTATATTTTTAACCTTGCCATGATACAAAAATCATATTTTTAACCTTGCCATGATATAAAAATTATATTTTTAACCTTGCCATGATATAAAAATTATGTTTTTATTATTTCTACTTTATAAAAATCATATTTTTATTATTTATTCGAACAAGTAAAAATCTCATTTCAAACTTTCTTCGCCTCCTACATATGAAAGATCCAATTTTTACTTCACTTCCATATGTATAAAAATCCTATACCTTTCCTTATATAATAAAAATTCAATTTTTATACTTCTTTAACTATAAAAGTAATTGAAAATGGCGCGGTAGTTCGATAATTCGATTTCAAATTTCAATTGAATGTACTGGGTGCAAAATAAACTGGATTTTAGCGAAACTGAAAATAATAGAATCTATTTGAGAATATCTTTCCAACGAATCCGAAAAATTGAAATTTCGTAGCGGGAATCAAAAGTTATGCCCAGTTGAAAATTCAGAATAGTCGCTATGGAATTTTGGCCCTTAAAAATGGAAATTTTGCAAACGACCTCGGATTTCGACGAAACCACTTTTGTTGGATCCGTGATGTCAAATTATTGCTAGGTTCCAAATTTCATAATTTTCCGAATCAATATGTGAGTGTGGCAAAGGAAAACGCGTTTGACCTGTTTTTGTTGATTTTAATCGACTGGAAAATGGTCTCTTTTCAAACGGTCTCTGAATTCGATGAAATTAATTTAGTTAGGACCGTATAGTCAATACGAAGCTAGAAAATATTTTTCGGGAATTTTTAGAGTTAGTATGTGACCCCAGTAAATTGAAATGCGTGTTCAAATTCAATATATAGAGTTATGTGTTGATTTTGACGAAAACTGATCGAAACGATCGAATCAGCTTACGAAACATATCCCATTGTGTTCGGAATGGGGGTAATTAGCTATGGATGATAGGCGGTGGGCCTCGTTTCGAGGTCGGAATAAAAATTCAACTCTTGAAAAATAAATTAAATAAATAAATATATAATCCTCACCTTACCCTCTCTCTCCCTCTTCTACCTCTCCTCAGAATAAAAAAAATAGAAAACTGCGATGCACTCAAAACCCCCGACGCCCTGCCCTCCCGCCACCGCCCAAGGCGGCGCCGATCGCGCCGCACCCCTCCCCCATCGCGCCGCCCTCCCCTCACGCCCTTCCTCTCTCCTACTTACGTATCGCGACACCCATTCTTCCAATCGAACGCAGCCTCCACCCTCCCCTTTCAAACCCTAGCCCCCAAACCCTCGTGTAGCCGCGCCAACCCCCTGCAAGACCGTCACCACCCCTAGCTTTCCTCCTTCAAAGCCGACAAGATCCAAACCCCTCCTCCCTCTTCGAACCAGCGAGCAACAAACTGCCTTCGACTGCGAGCTTCAGCACCCCGACGCAGCCTCGAAATCCACCTTCACCTCCTCCGAGCAAAAACGAAGTGAGCTTCTTTGATTTTTTTTATTTCATAATTTGTATAATCTTTGATGTTAAAAATTAGATTTTTATTATGTGAAAGATTCGATTTTTATTTGTTATGAAAAGAGATGTTAAAAATATAATTTTTACAATATAGAAAGGTTAAAAATATAATTTTTATAAGATAGTGTATTAAAAATATAATCTTTATATAATAGAAGATATAAAAATACTATTTTTATATAAGTAGTGTATTAAAAATATGATTTTTTATCATATGTGAAAAATAAAAATGTAATTTTTATAGTGATGAAATGAAAAGGCGAAATCTTTATATTTGAAAAGGCGAAATCTTTATATTTGAAAAGGCGAGATCTTTATGTTTGAAAAGGCGAAATCTTTATATTTGAGAAGGCGAAATCTTTATAGTTAAAAAGGGGAAATCTTTATATAGAGAATAGCATGATAAAAATATAATCTTTATTATATGATCACCGTTATAAAAATAGAATTTTTATCTATATAGTAGCGGTGTAAAAATAGAATTTTTATCTATATAGTAGCGGTGTAAAAATAGAATTTTTATCTATATAGTAGCGGTGTAAAAATATGATTTTTATATACATAGCAACAATATAAAAATGTGATTTTTTTTATATGTAGTGAATACGGGCAACGAAAGTGACAAAGGACGAAAAGGTGAAGATTTCTACATAAGAAGAGTCGTGGCATTTGGATTAGCTAGTCGGTGAGAACTCCTCACTTTAAATTTTCTTTTCTAGTTAAAATATATAATAGGATGCAGACGGTGCTTAGTAGCACCCGACACCCGTCGTCCACAGACCATGGATGGCTTGTTTGTTTAGTTAATTGTTTGGTGATTGATTTATTTGTTTGGTTGATAAATTTGATTGAATTGATTGTGTGATGGGAAATGAGATAAAATATTTATGTAGTTAAAAATATTTTATCATTAAAAATATAATTTTAACGTGAATGTGAATAAATAAATATTCATTTACAAACCGGACGGTTTGTTTATGTACACCTATTTGAAGGATATTGATTGGGATAATAAATTTTACACATCGACAAACTGCACAAATAATATTTAGTGTTTGTTGATTTGAAACCCAACACGGGTGTTGGGATGATATTTGGCGTACACTAATCCCAATTATTTAATTGTATGTCGATCGATTGGTCGACAGGCTGTGTAAGCGTTAATTATTTATATTTAATGCTTATGCAGTTGTGTAGTGCACTTTGGATGATAGTTGATTGTTTATCGTTGCTATTATATACATGTGTTGCATGGAATCCATATAATTAACATTATATGGTGATTGATTGGGCCTCATTCCAATCGGGAAAATAATGAATATTATAAAAGAAAATTCATGTGTTGAATATAAAAATAGTCATGTGTTAACAAAATTCATGTGTTGAAACTATTTATGTGTTGAGTAAAATATTTTAACAATAAAATTTACATCTTTATCATATTTACGATTAGAAACTACTTTACAGTTGGAGTCTAATTAAAAATCAAATGATAGATACCATAATTTTATAAAATATATTGCATAACAAAAATAGTCATGTGTTGACGGTACTCATGTGTTGAGATTAGTCAGGTGTTGAAAGAAATATATATTCATGTGTTGAATAGAATAAATATGAATTTGTTGAATAGAATAACGAATTTATTGAAATATATAAAGCCGTGTTGATTAGAGTTGCGCTATTTTGATGTAAATGATATTTATACCGATTATAGTCGTTTTTATAATGAATATAGAAAAAGAAGTGATTTAAAAATATAACGTTTTGAAAATATTATCATTTATATAGTAATGATATGAAATATTGAATTTTGATTTGAAATTGAATATAGAGTTGAAATGGTTTTGAAAACGAATTTAAAACGATTTATAAAATACATTTTAAAAGGAAATCGATGAAATATATAATATATATATATATTATATATATAATGGCCTGAATAGAACGCGCCGCGCCGCGGCAGTTCGTGAATTTCGACCATTGACTTCGAATTGACGTCGCGGGAGATCCGACCGTCGGATTCTCCTAAAACCAGAACCGTTGAGTTTGTATCGAAAAGAGCTTTCCAATGAATATTATAAATTTGAAATCTAACGGTTGGATTTGGAATTATGTCCAAATCAAATTTGGAAAAGGTGGTTGTAAGTGCAGTTCGATGGGCTTTGATGGAAATCGACTGTACGGGCCTTGTTAAAATTATTTCAAATACCAATAATTTGTGTAAAATCATAAGAGATGAATTGGAAAAAATTGAGATGAAAAATTCCATATTTGAAAGGATAAAAATAGATTTTTATCAAAATGAACTAGTTTTGTACAAGAATTAAAATTAATTTATTTTTGAAATAAATAAATTGAATTTGAATTGGTTTTGAAAATAACCAGAATTTTCAATATATATAAAGTGGAAGTGGATTTGAATTGAAATTGTCATTGGAATATTTCGATGTTGGATTCCGTGTTTCTACAGATATTGTTATGGGAATTTGAAAGATATATTTATATCGTTATTTCCAATACGATATTTGTTGGTTTCAGAATTTGATATTGAATATAAGCCGGTATATTTTCTATTCAGAGCCTTGTATTTAATATCAAATGTGATTTGGGTTTGTCGTGAATCATGTTTTAGATGACATTGGTTCTTTCACCCAGTTAAAGACAGGATATTGATTTTTGGGAAGATTAAAACGAAATGGAGTTTTTATGAATCTTTAATTAGATTGAAATGTGAATTGATAATTTAAATTATCAAATCTGATAAGTGATCAAGAATGGAGTATCACCAGTTTTGCTCCAAAGCGATAGTTAAATCTTTAATTAGATTTGAACGTGAAATGGTAATTAATTTTACCGATAACACCGTGGTGTTAGATATGAAGTATTACCAGTTTTGCTCCATGGGATGAATAGGTTGGGATTGGGAAATAAAATAAATAATTACTTCGGTGTGGTTCGCTAATCCCGACTAGTTTGGAAAACCATAATTTGGTTTGAAATGATATCCAAAGGAAGATTAAAGGATAAATTTAGAAGAATTTATCTTTGATAAAATTAATGGGAACCTTTCCCTAAGAATGTGATTTTGTGAATAAAAGAATATTCTGAATTGGAATGAGGCATATGTTGTGTTTGAGTAACACGTGTTTATTATATACGCGGGTTATTCAGAAAGACCGGGTTTATCCCATTCTGAATAACTGATTCGACGTTGAGTCGAAGATGAAGACGGTGGTTGAAGACCGGAAGTCTTCACATCGTTTGGGTGATTGTTGATGATCTCCATTGGTCCGTACACCCAAGAGGAGAGAAACAGTTGGTGATCGTCCAGACGTACTTGGAGATCGATGGATATGCGAGGAAAGTGCCTCCGGTTTCGTTCAGACCCAGAACGAACTTGTAAATGGATTGTGTGTCTGACATTGGATTTTATTCTGTGTTGATTGATCTCTATTAAATATACATCTGTTTGGTGGCGGAGAATTTATTCTCTTGCTTAACGCCCTTCTCTGAGACGTACGAGCTCAGAGGTTGTATATCGATGGACATCAGTCGCATGGAGTGAATTGCCAGTGTGGCACGTGTAAGTGGAAATTGATCAAGGCTTCTGCTGAAAAGAAAAGTCTTGTGGTTGATGATCAAAGCACGGCCTGTGTGGCGTTGCTTTGTGTATAGAGTGAATCGCGAGTCTCACACCTCGGTATGAGTCAAAAACGGGATAGTGACTGCAGGGAGAGCACGACGTTTCTTTCAAGCTAGGGTGGTGTCAGTGACCTACCAGCCCTGACATTTATATACTTTTGACCTGTGTGGTTGTTGGAATGCGAGGCGCCTCGGATATAGGTCTGTTAGGACCGGGAAACGTGTGCTCAGGAATAACTAATCCTCCAAAGTTAGGTGAGGACCAGCCCTGAAGATCCAAGGATCATAGTGGAGTCCTGGGACATTTGCTAGAGTGTCTCGAACGGAGAGGAGCTTGCCCCTTGCCTCGACTCATGACGGAAATCCAATTTCCAGTACGTGATATTACGGTTTTAATTGTAGAACTAGTATGGTGACATGATATATGGTACCCATGCCGCCTATGATTGAAATTTATGATTTGAATTGTTTTGACACTATGAACTTATAATAGTATCAAATGATTTGTTTTAAACGTACCAAGCATGTTTGGCTATTATAAGGGGAAACCCTATCCTCCGGCTTGCGTTGCATTGTGTGGTGGGACCTGGGTCTTATAATAGCTTCATTTTTCGAAAAAGCATTGCGTTGTTTATTCTATGCACTAGTATTCTTGGGTGGAAACCCGTTCCGTGTTATACGGCGTGGTCCCTTGAATTACTCTCTTTTGAAGTAAAGTTTTGAATAACTGTTTTAGTTCTCACACCAGTCACATGACTGACCTGGAGTTTATTGTTTTAACCTAAACTCTGGGTGCCCCTATTTTCTACACGGGCAGCTAGTAGTTTTGGTTTTGCAGATTTATATTCACAGGATCCTGATTTACAGCTGGAACGATACTCGGAAAGCTCTGTATCCGTGTATTACTTCTAGTTGTGTTTGTATTATTTTTCCGCTGCGATGTATTTAAATGTAACTAATTGTAATCTCTGATATTTATCAAATGTATATTTATTCATTCTCTGCATATCCTTGTATCTGATGGAATTGTTGTAATATACAATGAAATGTTCTTCTGTCTGCGTTCTGATTTGTCTTGTCCTCAACGCAATCCGTGCTTTCCTTCATGGGGAAGTTCGGGTCGTCTCATTATATAATTAAAATAAATTTATCCATTTTAACTTCATCGAAAATAAATTTTTCGTTGTTATTGTTTATAATAATTCATTTTAAATATTCAAAATTCATTAAAATAACCAAAATAAAAATTTTAAATTGGCTCAGAATTCCGGGTTATTACAATCTCCCCCACTTAAAACTTTTCGTCCCCGAAAAGGAACGAAGCCGAAAGTTGTTTAACTAATCAACTCAACTTTCATTATTTTCATTGCGGCTTAAGTTCTTCAACTTTTCCGTTTCTAAGAACTTTTCAAAATTTCCAAAAATTTGGCTAACACCCTAAATTTTCGAAAAATTCGCCATAACCTCCCCTGCATCGGGGACTTTGGGATATTTCATATAGCCTCCCATGGCCTTCTTCAATTCAAAAGAAAAAGAAGAAGCCAAACGGCTAGCCAAACGTCTAGCCAATCGGCTCACAAAATCTTCCAAAACCCAAGAAATACAATAAACATGTACCTATTTGTCGGGCAAACAATTTTATTCTTCTGCTCTAGCCTCCTTGCTATGACCTGTTCAATGTAAGTACATGTACATGCATGCAAATGCGACTAATTTTCAATACAATTTACTATTTGGTTCAAATTGGCTATATGGTTCAAATTTATGAATCAAACAATAATCAAACAACACAATCAACAATCAATTAGTTGATTAGCTTTTCAAAATCATAACTTTGATACATAGTCTAAAAATCAGATTTTTGATGCCAACTCACAACAATAGACCTTATCTAATTTTGGTTCTCACACCAGTCAATTGGAAATATATAGAAATCTCACTTTCGAAACTCGAACACAAATGCTGATGATACTATAGTAATCAGTAGGATCGTCTCCGGGCGACTAAAGTGTGATTCTATATCTATCCAATATATTAAAATTTCAAATATATGCGGATCAGACGTATACGTAAAATCTTTATATACTGGATCGTCCAAATTCAATATAAAATAAATAATCAAATACGAATAATTGATTCAAATTTTCAAAACAAAATTTGTTTTCACTTTAAAAATATACCCTTCACACTAGTTCTAGGATACTACTGATCCTATCTCTAACAAGTCATTCCTACTGGATATTACTAATCCAATCTCTGATGAATTCTTTCGTACGGTTCTAATGTGTCTTGTTCTCCGAGCTCTATAAACCAAAGCACTGATACCAAATGAAGCGACCCGTAACTTCCCTGGTAAGGAAAGAGCGGATACTTTGAGAACAACATGCAAAAGAACGCAGACAGAAGAACATTTCATTGCATATTACAACAATTCCATCAGAATACAAGAATATACAGAGTATAAACGAATAATATACATCAGAAAAATATCAGAGATTACAATACATTACATAGCAGTGGAAAATAATACAATACACAACTGAAGGAGATATACGGATACAAAGCTTTCCGGATATCATTCCGGCTGAAAACCAGGATCCTGTGAATATAAATCTGCAAAACCAAATCTACTAGCTGCCCGTGTCACAATAAGGGCACCCAGAGTTTAGGTTGAAACAATAAACTCCAGGTCAGTCATGCGACTGGTGTGAGAACTAAAACAGTTATAATCTTTATTTTAAAGTTAGGTAAATCAAGGGACCACGCCGTATAACACGGAACGGGTTTCCTCCCAAGAACACCAGTGCATAAAACTATAGCACAATGCTAAATAAAGATAAATGAAGCTATTATAAGACCCAGGTCCCATCACACAATGCAACGCAAGCCGGAGGATAGGGTTTTTACCTTATAATAGCCAAAGAATGCTTGATACGCTAAATTTCATCTTTTGATTCTTAATCAGACTCCAAATGTAAATTAGTAAGAGAACGATCACCTAAGTATTAACCCCGAAGGCCGAAACCAACATCAGACCAATACCCAGGAAACCACCCATCTTAGCTCGTTTCCAGTTAGTTTCTGATTTTATATACAATCATAAATATCAATCATAGACGGCATGAGCGCCCCATCCCACTATGTCGCCATATATAGGATTACAACTAAAACCGAAACGTCACGTATTGGAAGTTGGATTTCCATCTGTGAATCGAGGTAAAAGATAGTCCTCCACCGATTCGAGACTGTCTAGCCCGAGTCTCAGGAACAACCGCAACTGCCCCTTGGATCATCAGGGCCGGTCCACCGATGTGGATTATTATGCCTAAACACTACGTTTCCCCGCCCTTTGGGGCGTAAATGAGACAACAAATGACTCCATCGGCTTCACATAGTCATCGATATATCCGAGGCGCCTCGCAAGAGCAACAACCACACAAGTCAAACTCGTCAGGGCATGTAAAACCAATGATGCCACTTCTAACTAGAAAGGAAGACATGCCCTCCCTGATGTCCTCTCCCATTTCTGGTTCACAATCGGGGTGTAAGGCTCGCGAATTCACGTTACACAAAGCTATGCCACGCAGGCAGTGCTTTGATCATCAACCCCAAGATTTTTCTTTTCAACAGAAGCCTTGATCATTTGCATCTTAGCATGCCACACAGGCAAACCACTCCATGCAACTGATATCTATTAACCACACAGAATAATATCCAATATCAGACACACAGTCCATTTACAAGTCCGTTCTGGGTCTGAACGAAACCGGAGGTACCTTGTACCTCGCATATCCAACGATCTCCAAGTACGTATGGACTATCACCAACTGATTCCCTCCTCTTGGGTGTACGGCCCAATCAAGATCATCAGTAATTATCCAAACGACGTGAAGACCTCCGGTCTTCAACCACCGTCTTCATCTTTGACAAATCGTCGAATCAGTTATTCAGAATGGGATAAACCCGGTCTTTCTGAATAACTCGCGTATATAATAAACAATTGTTACAAAAACACAACATACGCCTCATTTCAATTCATCAGTCACACCGTAAATTAGTAAGGGAACAATTCCCTAAATATTAACCCCAAAGGCCGAAACCAACATCAGATCAATACCCAGGAAACCATTCATCTTAACAAATCTTCAGTTAGTTGCTAAATTTCACATTCTTAGGGATAGGTTCCCATTAATTTTATCAAAGATAAATTCCTTAAATTTATTCTTTATTCTTCTTTTGAATATCAATTCAACTAGTCGGGATTAACGAACCTTAGCGAAGTAATCATTTATTTTAATTTCCCACTCCCAACCTATTCATCCCATGAAGTAAAACTGGTCATATTTCATATCTAACACCACAGTGTTATCGGTAAATTCAATTACCATTTCACGTTTAAATCTAGTTAAAGATTTAATTATCGCGTGGAGCAAAACTGGTGATACTCCATTCTCGATCTTTTCAATCTAATTAAAGATTCATTAAAACTCCACTTAATTTTAATCTTTAACTTGGTTAAAGAATCAATGTCATTTAAAACACCGTTCACGATAAACCCTAAAATCACATCACATTTCAATCAATCCCTAACCGTAAATTAGCAAGAGAGCAATTCCCTAAGTATTAACCCCGAAGGCCGAAACCAAGATCAGATCAATACCCAAGAAACCATTCAACTTAACTAATATCCAATTAGTTTCTGATTTTTTTAACTCCGTTGGGTCTAAGAACAGTATTATTGAAGACACCGTTCACGGTAACCCAAAATCACATTCCATTAATTATCGGGTTAAAGAAAAAGTGTTATTTAAAACACCGTTCACGATAAACCCAAAAATCAATTCAAATTCAATCCTAATTAACTACCATTTAATTGGCACACTTCATTAAATCTAAATAAAAAGATTTAATCTTTTTCTCAACTGGGTTTAAGAACAGTGTTAATGAAGACACCACTCACAACAAACCCAAATCCCATTTGATATTAAATACAAGGCTCTGAATAGAAAAAAATATACCGGCTTATATTCAATATCAAATTCTACGACGAACAAATATCGTATTGGAAATAACGATATTAATATATCTTTCAAATTCCCATAACAATATCTGTATCATCATGAAATCCAACATCGAAATATTCCAAAGACGATTTCGATTCAAATCCATTCCAATTCAATTATTGGAAATTCTGGTTATTTTCAAAAGCATTTCAAATCCAATTTATTTATTTTAAAAATGAATAAATTATTATTCTAGTTCAAATCCAGTCCATTTCAATAAAAGTCTATTTTTATCTTTTTAAATATGGAGTTTTTCATCCAAATTCTTCACAAATCATTTCTTATGATTTTACACAAATTATTACTATTTTTAATAATTTTATCAAGGCCCGTATAGTCGATTTCCATCAACGACCAACGAACTGCACTTACAATTACCTTTTCCAAATTTGATTTGGACATAATTCCAAATCCAACCGTTAGATTTCAAATTTCTAATATTCGTTAGAAAGCTCTTTTCGATACGAACCCAACGGTTTTAGGAGAATCCGACGGTTGGATCTCCCGCAATATCCATTCGAAGTCAATGGTTGAAATTCGCGAACTGCCGCGGCGCGGTGCGTTCTATTCAGGCCATTATATATATATATATATATATATATATATATATTTCATCGCTTTCCTTTTAAAACGTATTATAAATCGTTTTAATTTCGTTTTCAAAACGATTTCAACTTCCTTTCCAAATTCAAATCAAAATCGAATTCTTCAATATAAATTCATTTTAATTCCATTTCAAATCGATTTCAATTCAATTTCAATTTAATTAGAATTTCAATTCATTTCAATTTAATTCGAATTTCAAATCTATTTCAATTTAATTCGAGTTTCAATTCATTTCAATTTAATTCGAATTTCAAATCTATTTCAATTTAATTCGAATTTCAATTCATTTCAATTTAATTCAAATTTCAATTCATTTCAAAATAATTTCAATTCATTTCAAATAATTCGTATTTCAATTCATTTCAATTTAATTCGAATTTCAATTCATTTCAATTTAATTCAAATTTCAATTCATTTCAAAATATCAGATTTTGAAATCACTTTCGATATTCATTATAAAATTAATAAAATCATATCGTTCACGTCAAAATGGTGTCAATCTAATCAACACGGCTTTTATTCAACACATGAATTTATTTTCTATATTGGAATGAGGCCCAGTCAATTACCATATAATGTTAATTATATGGATTTTCTACAACACATGTATATAACAGCAACGATAAATCATCAACCATCATCAAGAGTGCCCCCACACAACTGCATAAGCATTAAATATAAATATTTAACGCTTATAACAGCCTGTCAATCAATCGATCGACATATAACTAATTATTGGGATTAGTGTACGTCAAATCTCATCTCAATACCCGTGTGGGGTTTCAATCAATCAGACACAAATTTGTGCAGTTGGGCGATGTGTAAAATTTATTGTCCCAATTAATATCAATCAAATCAGTGTATATAAACAAATCGTCCGATTCGTTTATAAATATTTATTTTATATACACGTTAAAATTATATTCTTAACTATAAAATATTTTCCACTATAAAAGATTTTATTTCACTCCACATCACACAACCAAATTTCACAACACAGCAATCAAACAAACAAGTCATCCATGGTCTGTGGACGACGGGTGTCGGGTGCTACTAAGCACCGTCTGCATCCTAGTATATATTTCAACTAGAAATAAAATTAAAAGTGAGGAGTTCTCACAGAGGGTTCCACTCCGCCGTGCTTTACTTTTGAATTGCAGAACCGTCTGGATCTGTTTGAAACTCTAATGCAGTCATTTTCACGCTGTTCAAAATAAAAATTATATTTTTATTGCTTCATTTCAATAAATAAAAATCATATTTTTATTTCTACTTTATATATTTTTATTTTGCTCCTTACATTGTAAAAATCCTAACTTTATCTTTATAAAAATCTATACTTTACCGATATAAAAATCTATACTTCTATATGATAAAAATTATATTTTTACATAGCTAAAAATCAATTCGCTAACATCATATATAAAGATCCAACCTTTGTTTATTTAAAAATCTTGTCTTTCTAACTATTTTTATTTCAAAACCTTTCATATAAAAACTACATTTCTATAATGCTATTATATAAATAAGAATCACGTTTTTATATCGCTATAATATATATAAAAATCGTATTTTTTTATATCACTAAAAATTATATTTGCTTTTCTATGACAAAAATTATATTTTCATATTTGCTTCTTATATGACAAAAATTATATTTTCTTTTCTATGACAAAAATTATACTTTTATATTTGCTTCTTTTATTACAAAAATTAAATTTTTTCTTTTCTAAACAATTTTGTTTCAGTTTTAAGAACAATTTTATTTGTATAAATTTCAGATTCAAAACAAATTGATTTAAATAAATAGAAAAACAGAGAGAAGCTCACCTTTCTTCTGCATCGCGTTCGAACTGAGCTCCTGTCCTAGGGCTCTGATTTGCGCGCCACTGGAGAGGGTGGAGCCCGATCGGAGGGCCCCACATGAACAGCGACAGCACGTTCTTCCACCGCCCAGGAGGGCTCGACACTCGGTGGGGATCCGTTCGATCTTGGGGGATTTCTTTTTTGGGGGTTCACGGTCCAGGAAGGGGGAACGGGTGGCCAGGGTGCGACGGCGAGGGAGGAGGAGCGGCGATTTGCTGGGGGGTGGCGCGACGAGGTTGCGGTGGGTGGAAATGTGAGGGGGCAGCTGTGGTAGGTTAGGTCAATGGTTTTATTTTATTTTATTTTATTTTATTTTATTTGAAGAGTGAACGAGAGAAGGTAAGGAAGGGGGCTTATGTAATTTTATATTATATTATTTTATTTTATTTCAAAAAAAATGTTGACTTTTCATTTGACCACCAAACGAGACCCAACGACTGTCGCCCATAGCGTAATACCCACATTCCGAACACAATGAGATATATTCCGCAAGCCAATTCTATCGTTTCGATCTGTTTTCGTCAAATTTGAAATATAATTCTTTATATATTCAATTTAAACGCACATTTCAATTTACCGGGGCCACACACTAACTCTAAAAATTCCCGAAAAATTATTTCTAGCTTCGTATTGACGATACGGTCCTAACAAAACTAGTTTCGTCGAATTCTGAGACCGTTTGAAAAATGGCCATTTTCCAGTCGATTAAAATCAACTGAAACTGGTCAAACGCATTTTCCTTCGCCACGCTCACATATTGATTCAGAAAATTGCGAAATTTGAAACCTAGCAATAACTTGACATCATGGATCCAACAAAAGTGGTTTCGTCGAAAACCGAGGTCGTTTGCAAAATTTCCATTTTCAAAGGCCTTTATATATAATAAAATATATATAAATTCCACAGCAACTTTTCTAAATTTTAAATTGGTCATATCTTTCAACTTCTAAAGTGAAATCTCATTTTCTTACATCTGTTTGAAAGATATCCTCAAACAGATTTAGATATTTCTGGTTTCATCCGATTCCGACTTTAAACGAATTCTATATATTCAATTGAAATTCGAAATCGAAATTCCAAACTACCGCGCCATTTCAGGCTCGTTATATAATTAAAATAAATTTATTCATTTTAACTTCATCGAAAATAAATTTTTCGTCGTTTTTATTTAAAATAATTCATTTTAAATATTCAAAATTCATTAAAATAACCAAAATAAAAATTTTAAATTGGCTCAGAATTCTCGGTTATTACAATTTAAACCAGCCCACCTAACACCCTTCTTCCCCGATCTATTACTCCAGTAAATCACGCAATAACATTTGCCATTTCTGCTCCTTTGAACCGCCCATACTCCATCATCACTTCACTGAATTCAACCAGGCCAAAACCATAGAACTCTCCTAAAAAATCTCAATGCCTCCATACCTTAAAATTTCAACTCGAGCTCCTCATTTAATTTTCGTCGAATAGGCTTGTTCACTGTACACAGTGAAAACATCTACACAAATTCTCCTAGAATCCATCCAAAAATTCATACAATGAGCGCCTCACCTCCCTGACCACCTCGCTACCCTCTGTTTTCCTCCTCGTCGTCTATTATCGCCAAAAAGTACAACCCTAGGCTACTGCCTCATAATCCCAATGAACATATATGGTATTCGAATTGAAGAAAAACCATATCAAAAAGAAGAGCACCTCACTAGAAAACTAAACACGCTTGTTTTGGATTTTTACCATTTTTCTTTGATTTTTTTGGGATTTTTAAAGATCATGGTTTAGGTTTTTAAACGAGAAAGGGTGCGGCGGATTTTCCTTTGACCTGACAAAAAGTTGAAGCTAGGTTTAGAAGGAAATGTGGTGTATCTATAGTAGATTATAATATTTTTATATTTGTTATTTTATTTTAATCAATAACTAATTGTATTCACCCTCTAAAAATTCCGGTGATCACATACGATATCCAAAAATCACGAAAATGGACATGCAGATACATTCGACATTACAGACCCAACGAAACTGATTTCATCGAATTCTGACTCCGTTTACTCACACAGCTTATTTTTAACCGTCAATATACTAACTGTATTTCACATTAACATCCCGTACGGCCACATACTGATTTCAAAAGTCACGAAAATTGAAATCTAGCAATAATTTAATATTGCGGATCCAACAAAATTAGTTTCATCGAAAACGGAGGTCGATTGCAAAACTGGCTATTTTTAAAGCTCTAAATAATCCATTTAAATATATAAATATATTTAAAAATAATTGAATTAAATATTTAAAAATAAATATTATCGTATATATCTACATTATAATATCATATAACTCTAATTGGATTTACAACTCGATATTTCATCATCAGAGTTATATCGATATTCGATTTATATTTAAATCCTTTTTAAAATATAAATAAATCATTATAAATTATAAAGGAATTCCATAGCGACTTTTTGAAAATTTGATTTTGACATAAATCAAAATCTACATGACAAAATCCAGATTTTTCTCTTCCATTAGAAAAATATACTTCACCAGCTCCGAGCATTTCTTGTTTCACAGAAATCCGACTTAAAACGGATTCTGTATATTCAGTTGAAGTTCAAATCGCCAAATAGCGAACTGCCATGCCATTTCGAGCTCGATTATAATTATATTATAATAATACGTTCAAACTTCATTTAAATAACATATTCATTATTCAAATTCAACTCTAAACTGAATTATATATATTTTAAATTGTCCAGTTCACACTATATCGCCATTTCAGTTAATTCTGATTATTCCAGAATTAAATATATTATTTAATTATTATATTAATTAAATATTCATAGTTATTTAATTAAACAACTATATAATTCTCTAAATCACGATTTAAATAATTAAATAAATAAATTATTATACCGAAAAATACGGGACATTACAAAAGAACAATTATTACTAGTAATTCCAGTGTTAGTTGCCATTTAATATTTCCAAAATTCAGATGATGAAATATTGAAAACCTAAGCTCTAATACCAATTGTTAAGTATGCGGAATAAGAATATTAGGGAAGAATTAACACTAGAGGGGGGGTGTGAATAGTGTTTGTAAGATTTTTATAGAAATCACACTAGAAATGATCACAAACACAAAAACAATCACAGACACTAATTTAAGTAAATATAAAATGTACAAAAGGAAAGAACACACAAGATTTTATATTGGTTCGGATTATTCCTATGTCCGGTCCCATGCAACGCTAGATTGTGCAAAGTTTTATTAATATCAAAATCCAATCACAGCACCCTTGATTTCACGACTACAAGGTTAACACCGATTCCAGCACCCTTGATTTCACGGCTACAAGGTTAAAATTGCTCCCTTTCCTTGATTTACAAGCTACAAGAAACACAACATTTCCCAAATAATTCCCAAACAAGTAAAATAGCCCTAGAACTCTTGAATAGCACTTCCAATCAGAGAGTATTTGATAGAGATTGAGAAAAGAAGAAGAATGATATATTTGTGTTGAAATCGGCAGGGTATAAATATAGAAATCAAGAAATTAAAGTATAATAATGGTGGTAAGAGAAGAGATGAAGAAGGAGAGATAAAGTGATTAAAAATTCGAAGTGAAAGAAAAAGATGAACAACCAAAAGAAAAAGAAACAAAATTTACAAAATCAACGAGGAGAACAACTTTTACTTTCATAGTAAGTTTGGAAAAAGATGCGTAAAAGTGGATGGAAACTATGGAATTTCCCGTTTTCTACTTTTTTTTTTTTTTGGCAAAGCACCATCTTCTACTTTTTTCTAATATGAGAAATCGAATTCGTAAAATTAGTTTTTTCTAAAATTCACAAATTTAAAGTTGGTTGGTAGGGTTTGTATGAAAAAATTGGATGAACTATATTCTTACTTTGTAAGAGTGTTAGAAAAATTAGATGAATTTTTTTTCTTTTTTAAATATTGCATTCATACAGAAATTGTCAGTATATTTAGGATATGTGCATCATGTTTTAAAAGGTTTTCCAGAAAATTTGCATTCATATAAGAAGTACCACTTAGCGATTCATTACATTCATAATTTTTTATGTTATGCTACACTTTGCACTAGTGCACAAATGGTTGTAAAATTAGATGTACACATTATGCTTGCAAATTATGTGAGGAATTAGATAATTATATCCTAACCAAATTTCAAGGACAAAATTTCTTATGGATGGGAGGATGTAACACCCTACATTTTTAAATAATAAAGATCAACAAAATTGTCAAAATAATTATGGAAGAGTGTGCATTTGAAATTTGAAAACGAACCCATGCTAAAAATTGGGCAATAAATAAAAAGTTGCTAGTATGTAAACTAAATGTGCAATAGTATGTATATCAAATTAAATAAAAATAAATGGAAGAAATAATGGAATAAATGGTATGCGCATTAATTATTTAACAATGTGCGTTTGAAATTAAAATAACAAAAGGTTATTAACGTATTAATAGGCTTGACCATGTTTTAAATATAAACTTCTAGTAATAACCATGTTCGAAAATAGAATTTGATGTGTGTTAGAAATGGAAAACAATTAATGTCAAATTGCAATATTTCTTTGATTAACAATTCTAGCATAAATGGAATAAAATCACACAATAAAAGGGGAATCTAAATGACGTTAGTAAGTTAGTGTCTTATTTTAAAACAAATGAAGCAAGTGCACGTAAATACACATTGATATATTTCTTTCAAGAATATATATGCATATTAATTCCGGTAATGAACACATTTGAAACTAAGATTTAATACGTGTTGTGAATAGAAGAAAACTTAGTAAAAATCAAAAATGCAGATAAATGTTTTGTACAACTGTCATAAAAGAATTAACAAACAAAAATCAGGGGAAGTTTACGTACGCTTTAATGGGATGTATAGTAAGCGTTTAAATTTAAAATTAGGACGCATGTTAAAACAAGAAACTACAGAATAACACTTAAAGCCAAATTCAAAGAAATTTATGTGCATATTAAATACGCGCTGAATCGCAAATTATTGGGCAAAGAAATGGAAAGGAATAAATTTAGAATTTTAAGAGAATATTAACATTTACAAGATTAGAGGAATTAAACACGCATGAAATTGAAAGCAGTGGGAAAATAAATATGCACATTTGTTTATGAGTTTCAACGCACGTTAAAAGCTGGAAATTATAATAAAATAGTTAAAAATATAAACATTAATAACAACATTTATCAATCAGATGACGTGGTTCTTCTAAGAAGATATAGACTGACCGGAAGGGCCTAGCCCCCAACTCATATTTTCTAAGGAGGCGCCAGAGTTCTGTCATTCTCATTTCTCCACAAAATTATTCTGAAAATATAAATGTTACTTTAGGATTTCTGATTCAAGATTTGATGATGAAGGGTTATAGATTAGGCTATGATGCTCAAATTTCTCATCCATGTGAGATTCGAAATAAGGAAATAATGAATGTCAGATATGAATCAAATTTAGAATTGGAGGGCTATCAATGGCGTGGATTTGAAATATATTTTTCAAATCATGGTATATATTGTTTTATTCCTATAAAGTTAATAAAATATTCTATCACCCCTCTTGTCCCCTTCCACGTTGGATTTTACAATTTTAAATGGAATCATGGTTATGCCCGAAATAATTGAATTGTGATTAAGCGTAAATTAATTGGATTTTAGTTATGCGTAAAATGATTGAATTGTGGTTAGGCGCAAATTAATTGAATGGTGGTTATGCGCAAATTGATTGGAACTATGAACAAAAAGGAGGAATTTGGTGACTTGGGGATACATGAAAATATCATGTCAAAATTATAATAAAAAGGGGAAACTTGTTAATTTAGGGTTAAATAAATGTATAATGCCAAAATTGTTATAAAAGGAAAATTTGGAAGTCAAACTTGGTAAGGCTTACTAAATAAATGTGACATAGATTGACTTGGCTAATTTATATTTTGTGCTATAAATTTATAGAAAAGTGTATTAGAATTTTCGTACTATTTTTAAGGTAAAAAATGGGAAATTAGTAATGGACTGAATTAGTTGGTTGTGGAAAAGAGATACATTTCCATATTTAAATTCTTGTTAAATGAGGAGAACATAATTGCAAAAAATGGGAAATAATGTGGGTTAGTGTGAAATTGGGATTTTTTTTCATTTTGCACACTAGCCAATAGCCTAAATATACATACTAAAGTGTAATATCTTGCAGTTACGGATCTCGGTTAATTTCTACTACAGAAATAGATTTTGTACATTTCCAACAACCAACTAGATAAGGTCTATGAATTATTTCCTGTGAATGTGTAAACTTACAAGTGGTAAGTAATTAGTGTCATAACTATAAGAATTATGTTTAATAATAAGAAACCTGCTAAGTTTGTAATGAATGGGGAATATAACCTATTATAATAAATTATATTAGATGGGAATGTAATTATAACTACCCGGGGAATTTGCAACCTTGGTTATCGACATAAACTCAATGTCGACTATCCAAGCATCGGGAATACCGGATAGTTAATAGAAAAAAGTTAGAGGGTGAGAATAGATAAGATAGAAAATTAGAATAGAAGAAGAAGAAGACAACTACAACATCAGAGTAAACACAAATCTCACATCGGAACGAATAAATATATTTCATAACATAACTTTGAAATAAAATAGTATATGTATACAATAACATTTATCAGAGTACAACGCTTATAACACAGCAGAAATAAACAATTGCTTTAAAATCCTGAAGCCTCCTGCTCCAAGCTCTCAGTATATCTGTAAAATCCTGACTACTTGACTGCCTGTACAAATTTGGGCACCCAAGAGTTTAGGGAAAACAAAAAAAAAATAAACTCTGGGTCAGTTATGGGACTGGTGTGAGTAAACAATTTAAAACAGTTGAGAAAGTAAACGATATATCATAAGACCACGCCGTATAACACGGAACGGGTTTTTCCCTTATTAGAATCCAAAACACTTGATTTAACATTCAAAATCCTTTTTGAAACAAACGATGATCTTTATATCAAACTCATTTGATATTGTAATAATGTCTATCAACCACAATATAATAATCATCTAGTAGTACGCTTTCATCTCACGTTCCACATACATAATATATAATCAAAAACCATTGGTGCTTATGGGTAGTGAATTCCAACTGGCAAGGTACGGGACCACCTTCCGATAGTGATCTCCAGAGAGGAATACACCGGGTTCAACAAGAACATCTTGTAACCCAGGCTAAACATGACCGGTCACTCATTTCGCTTGAGTGTACCGAATGTATTATCACCAACGGTTGGGATCAGCAACCGTTTCCCGAAAGGGACAGCATTGAAATTGAATATAGAAGTAAATGGAATTTCTCTAGATCAGGTGACAATACACCCTAACTGGCAGCTAACCACTTAGCCATGCGACCTACCCGATTTTATACCATTTCTCGGCTGTGAGGCTAGAGGTCATGACATATAGATCACACCTTTATTTACTTTGAATGCCACATCGTCATACCCGCCAAATCACAAATTGATTTCCCCAAAAATACCACGAGTATACAGCTAAGAGAAACAAATTCCTCCGCTACCAAACATAAATACATTTGAAGAGATCAAATTATGTGATCTATTAAATATACTCCGTCAGCCATTCTTCCATACAGGTTGTCCTGGGACTGGACAACCCGAAGGTACTATTCTGTAAATCCATCTTAGGAAGTTTCTACCTAGGATTGCCAAAACAGCCCTTGCATTAATCCATCTTCAATTATCTTCGCAACACTAACGCCTATACAGAGTGGTTTTCAGATAATGAATCTAATCCCGGTCTCTCCGTATTTATGATGGAAAAATGGTCAAAAACTTTAATAGTCGGTGATTTAACTATCAAAGAAAAACATGTGTGCAAACAACGATATTATTTCCAGATGGAAATTCTATCGATCAATCATCAATCAACATTTATTCATTTCCCCATTTCTCATTTCCATATATTCATCAAATCCTTATTTTCTAATTTTAGAAAATATACGTTATTAACTTTGGAAAACGTTTTCATTTCTGATTCACGAGTAACTATCTTCTCACATATACTAGTCTCTAACTTTAAACTAGTAAGAGAACAACCCCCTACATATTAACCCCGAAGGCCGAAACCAACATCAGATCAATACCTGACAGCTGTTCAACTTAACTAACCTCTAGTTAGTTTCTAATTCCTTTAAATCCATTTTAAATTCCTATTTCATACCCTATTTTCTTTATAAATGTTTTATTAGCAAAATATTTACTCAAATCCTTTATTCACATTAAATGTAAAAAATATTTCTTCTTTGCAATCAGAACAGTTTGATTTCGTATTCCCAAATCCAATTTCTACTTATTCTTCTAATTATACAATTATTTATATAAAATCTCATTTTATTCTTCTAACACTTATAATTCCATTTATAATCACCTTTATAAATGCTGCTCAAATTCCATTTAAAATATCAGTGTTAAAATTGATTCCTACTTCTCTATGTAAATTCAGTCTTATATATTTTGTTTATCAAATGATAAATATTTTATTTAATTTATAAAACATTATTTATAAATTAATCTTCTCAATCTATTTGTTAAAACAAATTTCTATTTAATATCTACTTTAAACAATCTTCTCATAATTCTTTTACATCTTGTCAAATACCCCTTTTATAATTCTATTTACTTTATAAATAAATATTCCTTTCATACTTCTATTTATTTTCAATATAAATAATCCTCTTATAAAATTCTTTTATTTTATAAATATATTATTTTCAATTTACACTTCGAAAATTCCCTTTTCATATTCCGGTATTTCTTATGGTTTTTGAAATACCAAATAACCATGATCAACATCATCTACACACCCATAACCAATCACAAATTATATATCACATCATATATCACACTATATGAAAACAAACAGTATTATAAAATTTATACATACATATATATATATATATATATATCGTTATCTACAATTTCAACCAATAAACCAGCAATTTAACCAAACAATCAACACACAACAATCAATCATCATTTATCAATACCAGATTATATTTATAAAAATATAAACTATACAGAGGTAGTGAGATTTACGCACATTGGACGGATATCGTTAAATAACGATTAACTATCTTTGATTTAGATGGATATTTTATTTTACAATAAATTTTAGCGAGCTCCAATTCCCTCTGAACTAGTTTCATTGTGTAACCACCGTCCATACGATCCTAACGTGACTGACCGTTCAAAATTCTGACGCAGTATGATCGAGATATTCTGATTAGAAGTTTGTATAACAATTTAAATAGTTTTTAAATTAAATGCTTGAGTTATTGGGCTTTACCCAATCCATCCTCGACCCAAAACAAAATCACCGGCTTCGTATGTTCCTTCTTCCCAGATGAAACTCACGAACTACTGAACTTTGCCAACCATTTCCGTGACTCGTACCTCAATTCTCTCTATCTACAAACTGCAGTTGGACGAACAAACACCACTGCCATTCACTTCTACTCCTCCTCTTCGCAGCCATTCCCTCCACTTTCCGCCTGACCCCTATAACGACCTGAACTTTCTCGTAAAAGAAAGCCCGATTGCTTTGAGGAAAAGACGAATTAGAACAAAACAGAAGAACATTTCATTGCTTATTACAACAATTTACATCAGAGTACAAGAATATACAGAGTATGAATAAATTTCATACACCAGAAAAGTATTAGAGATTACAAATTACAATGCAGTGGAAAATAATACTAAAACATAACTGAAAGAGATAAACGGATACAGAGCTTTCCGGATATCATTCCAGTTGTATACCAGGATTCCGTGAATATAAATCTGCAAGACCAAAACTACTAGTTGCCCATGTGGAAAATAGGGGAACCCAGATTTTAGGTTAAAACAATAAACTCCAGGTCAGTCATGTGACTGGTGTGAGAACTAAAACAGTTATTTAAAACTTTACTTTAAAAAATAAAGTAAATCAAGGGACCACGCCGTATAGCACGGAACGGGTTTCCTCCCAAGAATACCAGTGCATATAACAAACAACATAATGCTTTTTGGAAAAATGAAGCTATTATAAGACTTAGGTCCCATCACACAATGCAACGCAAGCCGGAGGATAGAGTTTTACCTTATAATAGCAAAACATGCTTGGTACGTTTAAAACAAATCATTTTGATACTATTATAGTGTAAAGTGTATGAAGATAACTTTAAATATAAATGTATCAATCATAGATGGCATAGTGCCCCCATCCCACTATGTCGCCATACTAGGCTCTACAAATAAAACTGAATGTCAGGTATTGGAAATTTGAGTTCCGTCATGAGTCAAGGCAAGGGATGTACTCCTCGCCGGCTTTGAGACACTCTAGCAAATGCCTCAGGATCTCCCGCTGTAGACCCTTGGATCCTCCAAGGCTGGTTCTCCCTAACGTTTGAGGATCGACAATTCCTAAAAATACGTTTATCGGTCCTATAGGACCTATATCCATCGTCTCCGTAGAGACCGATATATCTGAGGCGCCTCACATTCCAACAACCACAAAGGTAAAAATAATATAAATGTCAGGGCTTGCAAAACCCCGACACCACCCATAGCTAGAAAAAAACGTCATGTCCTCCTTGGGTTCCCTAACCCCATTTTTAACTCATACTGAGCTGTGAGGCTCGCGATTTAACGCTATACACAAAGCTATGCTATATTAAAGCCGTGCTTTGATCATCAAGTACAAGACTCTGCTTTTCAACAGAAGCCTTGATCATTTGTATCTCAACATGCCACATACGCAATTCATGCCATGCAACTGATATCTATCGATATATAACCTCTGAGCTCGTACGTCTCAGAGAAGGGCGTTAAGCAAGAGAATAAATTCTCTACTGCCAAACAGATATATATTTAATAGAAATCAATCAACATAGAATAAAATCCAATGTCAGACACACATCCATTTACAAGTTCGTTCTGGGTCTGAACGATACCGGAGGCACCTTATTCCTTGTCCCATATGTCCAATACGGGAGAGAGGCCCTCGCTTATCCATCGATCTCCAAGTTCGTCTGGACGATCACCACTTATTACCTCGTCTTGGGTGTACAGCCCAATCAAGACATCAGTAATCATCCAAACGATATGAAGGCCTCCGGTCTTCAACTACAATCTTCATTGTCAACTTATCGTTGAATCAGTTATTCAGAATGTGTGTAAACCCGGTATTTCCGAATAACTCGCGTATATAATAAACAAGTGCTATATAAAAAAACACAACATATGCCTCATTCCAATTCTGAATATTCCTTTATTTAAATATTCATGTCCTTTGGGAAAGGTTCCCATTAATTTTATCAAAGATAAATTCTTTGAAATTTATTCTTTAATCTTCCTTTAATATCATTCAAACCATATTAAGGTTTTCCAAACTAGTCAGGATTAACGCACCTTACCAAAGTAATCATTTGTTTAATTTCTCAATCCCAACCTATTCATCCCATGGAGCAAAACTAGTCGTACCCCATATCTAACACTACGGCGTTGTAGGTAAATTTAATTACCATTTCCCGTTCAGATCTTATTAAAGATTTAACTATCGCTAGGAGCAAAACTGGCGATACTCCATTCTCGATCATTTCCCAAATTTGATAATTTAAATTATCAATTCCCGCTTCAATCTGATTAAAGATTCATTAAAACTCCACTTAGTTTTAATCTTCCCAAAAATCAAAATTAATGATTATTTAGCTTTCGAAACACAAACATGCCACATCGACAATCTACATTGTACTATTGATTTATGCCGATATATAACCTCTAAGCTCGTACTTCTTAGAGAAGGGTGTTAAGCAAGAGAATAAATTCTCTACCACCAGACAGATATATATTTAGCAGAGATCAACCATACAGCTCGAAATACAATTTTAAACATGTAGTCTTGTCTTTTACTGGGTTAAAGAACTAACGTCATTTAAAACACAGTTCACAATAAACCCAAATCCTCTTCCATAAAAATGGAATCTTCACGGAAAACAGATCAATGTATAATCAATATCAATTTCCGTATCCGACTAATAATATAAATGGAATAACGACAAAGCCTTTTAAATTCCATATGTATTAACAGTCTTCCTCCACAGAAGTTCACTTCTATTATTATCGAATCGAAATCCATTCAATTCCAATTTAATATATTAAATTGGAAAACTTTACTTTGGAAAATCTCTGTTAAATCTTAATAAAAAGATTTATAAATTCCAAATCACATTTCACTGTAAATCGGGTTAAAGAACGAATGTCGTTAAAAACACAGTTACAATAAACCCAATTCACATTCTGTTTTCAATTCCAATTAAATGTTAATTAATTGGAAACTCTAATAATTTTAATTAAAAGATTTATTCTTTTCTCAACTGGGTTTAAGACCAGTGTTAATGAAGACACCATTCACGACAAACCCAAAATCCAATTCAATACTAAATACAAGGCTCTGAATAGAAATTATATCAGCTTATATTCAATATCAAATTTTGCGATCAACAAATATCGTATTGGGAATAACTATATATATATCTCTTCCAAATTCCTCCATAGTATTCGTGTAATCACAGAATCCATTATCGAAATATTCCGATGATAATTTCGATTCAAATCGATTCCAATTCATATATTGGAAAATCTGGTTATTATTTTTAAAACCATTTCAAATCCAATTTATGTATTTAAAAATATTGGATTTATAATTCTAGTTCATTACGAGTTCATTTCGATAAAAATATATTTTTTATCTTTTCAAATATGAATTTTTCATCCCAATTCTTTCCAAAAAAATTATTATGATTTTACATAAAATATCGATATTTTTAATAATTCTATTAAGGCCCGTACAGTCGATTTCCATAAACGGTCATCGAACTGCACTTACAATGACCTTTTCCAAAATTGATTTGGACATAATTTTAAATCCAACCGTTAGATTGCAAATACCTTATATTCGTCTAAAAGCTCTTTTCGATATGAACCCAATGGTTCCAGTTTTAGGAGAATCCGACGGTCGTATCTCCCGTAATGTCAATTCGAAATCAATGGTCGAAATTCACGAACATCCGCGGCGCAGCGTGTTCTATTCAGGCCATTTAATATATATATATATATATAATATATTATACATATTTCATTGATTTCCATTTAAAATGTATTTTATAAATCGTTTTAACTTTTTTTTAAAATGATTCTAACTTCATTTTCAATTTTAAATCAAAATTGAATATTCCTTATCATTATAATATATAAATGATAATATTTTCAAAATATCGGATTTTGAAATCATTTCCTTTTCGATATTCATTATAAAAATGAATAAAATCGATATACATATCGTTTTCGTCAAAATGGCGTTAATCCAATCTACACGGCTTTATATATTTAATTATATTCGTGTCCATCCCGAATCGGACATAAAAATCAGATTTTGATCTTTTACTGAATATTATTTTAAAATATTCATCATTTTAAAATAATCGTTACTTTAAAATATTTGTTCTTTCTGAACTGGAATCTGAAACAGTCAATTACCATATAATGTTATTTATATGGATTTCATATGACACATGTATAAAACAACAATGATAAACAATCAACCATCATCCAGAGTGCATTACACAACTGCATAAGCGTTAAATATAAATAATTCATGCTTACATAGTCTGTCAACCAAACGATCGACATACCACTAAACAATTGGGATTAATGTATGTCAGATATCATCTCAACACCCGTGTGGGGTTTCTATCAACAAACACAGATTATTATTTGTGCAGTTGGGCAATGTGTAAAATATATCGTCCCAATCCATATCAGTCAAATGTGTGTACATAAATAAATCGTCCGATTTGTGGATAAATATTTATTTTATTCATATACGCATTAAAAATTATATTTTCAACTACAAAATATTTATTTCAACTCATGAATAATTTGTATAGTTCATTTATACAATAAAAATGATATTTTTATTGTTCTAATATTTTTAGAAAATTTTGGCGGCATAACGGCGCGATACTAGAACCGGGATAAGGTCTAGCCTTATCCCTTGCCTAATAATGGCTTGCGCCATACACAAACCAAATCATATCGATTCATTTCACATCCCAATCCAAACAAATAAATCAAGCAAACCAAACAATCAAACAAGTCGTCCATGGTTTGTGGACGACGGGGAGCAGTTCATATATGCAGTTATAAAATAAATAACTGTATAAAGAAAATTATAGTGAGAAGTTCTCACCTTTAGGTTCCACTCCGTCAGTCTTTACTTTGACGATTTGGATTCCGTTCTGCCTCTCATCATTTTCATCGCAATCTATTTTACGCGGTTCATGTTAAAAATCACATTTTTAACCCACGACCTTGATAAATAAAAATCGCATTTTTATTTCAAAGTTATATGGATAAAAATCATATTTTTTATTTTCGCTTCTTCATTATAAAAATCAAATCTTTATATACGTTACTTCATAATAAAAATCGAATCTTTATATAATGAAAAATCATATTTTATTTCAAAACTATATGTGAAAACATCATATTTTTATCACTTCTGCTTATAGATAAAAATCTAATTTTTCGTATATATATAAAAAATCAAATCTTTCTTATACATTCGTCCATTATAAAAATTATATTTTTACATCGCTTTCTTCATGATAAAAATGCAATTTTTATCGCTTCGCTACATATGTAAAAATCGAATTTTTATACCGTTAAAAATCATACTTTTTCGATCATAAAAATATAGTCTTTTTATTTATAAAAATATAATCTTTTCTATGTAAAAAAAAATCTTTGTATGTTAAAAATATAATCTTTATATTTAAAAAAATCTATTCTTTTTAAAGATTACTACATAAGAGAAAAACCGAAATAAAATAAACAAAATAAAAAAATTTACCTTTGCTTTTGTGTTTTTTCGCAGTGGGGGGAGGGAGAAGTCTGCGCGCTGGGAGGGGAGGAGAGAGGCGCGCGAGGGGGGGGCGTTCCTGACTGTTGGCGGCGGCGGCTTCTTCGGGCGTTGGGGGATGTGGTTCGCAGGTTGTAGTTGGATTGGGGGGGCTCGATCGATTGGAGGAGAGGATGGGGAAGGAGGCGCGGGGAGCAGGGGAAGACTGACGGTGGCTGCGTGGAGGTGGGTTGAGGCGGGGCGTCGTTGTGTTGGTGGGTTTTGGGGAAGAAAAGGGGGGCGATGGGGTAATTTAGGTTTTTTTTATTTAACGTTGATTGTAATGAAGGGAGACAGGAGGGAGGGGTAATATAATAATTATAATTAATTTATTTTAATTTTCCGTAAAGGTGCTTTTTCATTCGAACACCGGATCGAACCTAATGACTGTTGTCCCTAACAAATTACCCCCATTCCGAACACAATTGGATATCCCATAAGCTAGTTCGGTTTTTTCGATAGGTTTCCATTAAAATTAAAATATAAATCAATATATTTTAAATTTAAACGTACATTTCAATTTATTGGGCCACATACGGACTCCAAAAATTCTAGAAAAATAAATCTGGCTATGTTTTGACGATATGGTCCTAACAAAACTAATTTCGTCGAATTTAGAGATAGTTTGAAAACCAGTCATTTTCTGGTCGATAAAATTCAAACTAAAATTACCAAAACACGTTTAAATTTGCCACACACGCATATTGATTCCAAAAATTATGAAAATTGGAATCTAGCAATAATTTGACATTCCAAATCCAACAAAAGTGGTCTTGTCGAAAACGGAGGTCATTTGCAAAATTTCTATTTTTAAGGGCTATATTTCCATAGCGACTGTTCTGAATTTTCGACTAGACATAACTTTTTATTCCCGCTATGAAATTTGGATTTTTCAAATTTGTTGGAAAGATATTTTCAAATAGATTCAAATATTTCTAGTTTCACTAAAATTCGTTTTATTTTGAATTCTATACATTCATTTGAAATTTGAAATTTGAAATCGAATTTTCAAACTACCGCGCCATTTCCAATTCCAAATTTATATTCCTATTTCGATTTATATAAATATATACATTCTAATTCTATTCAAAATAAATTTCTCATTGATATTATTTAAAATAATTCATTTTAAATATTCAAAATTCATTAAAGTAGCCAAAATAAAAAATTTAAATTGGTTCTGATTTTCCGGGTTATTACAATCTCCCCCACTTAAAATCTTTTTGTCCTCGAAAAGGAACGGAGCTGAAAGTTGTTTAACTAATCAACTCAACTTTCATTCTTCAACTTTTCAGTTTCTAAGAATTTTCTAATTTTTCAAAAAATTGGCTAACTCCCTAAATTTTCAAAAAAATCGCCATAACCTCCTTTGTACGGGGAGCACTAGGAAAATCCCCAAATCTCCATACAGGCCCTCTCATTTCAAAAAGAAAAAGAAAAAGACAAGCGGCTAGCCAATTGGCTCATAAAATCATCCAAACCCAATAAATTAGTGAACATGTACCTATTTGTCGGGCATACAATTTTATTCCTTTGCTTACCTTCCCTGCTATGACCTATTCAATGTATATACATGTATATGCACGCAATCCCAAACAATTTTCAAGTCAGTTCAATATTTTGATTCGATTTGGCAAATTTTACCTTCATTTCTCTTATTAATTTTATGGTTCCAATATATTTTTATTAATCAGAATAATAATCAAACAACACAACTAGCAATCAATTAGTTGATTATCGTTTCAATCACATAACTTTGATATACATAGTCAAAAATCATGTTTTAGTGCCAAATCACAACAATAACCGATCTAGTTTTGGTTCTTACACCAACCAATTGGAAATATATAGATATCCCACTTTTTGAAGCTCGAACATAAACACTGATGACACTAGCAATCATCAGAATCATCTCCGGACGACTAGAGTGTGATTCTATATCTATCTAGTATATTAAAACTTCGAATATACGTTTGCAAGAAGTATATGCAAAATCTTTATATACCCGATTGTCCAAATTCAATATAAAATAATATACTCAAATACGTATAAAATGATTTAAATTTTCGAAACAAAATTTGTTTTCATTTTATTTTAAAAACACTACTCTTCACACTCGTTCTAGGATACTACTGATCCCATCTCTAATGGGTCATTCCCATTGGATATTAATAGTCCAATCTTTGATGAATTCTTTCGTTTATGTAATAACCCAGGAAATTTGAGCCAATTTAAATTTTTTATTTTGGCAATTTTAGTGAATTTGGAATATTTAAATGATTTATTTTAAATATAATGATGAGAAATTTATTTTGAATAGAATTAGAACGTATATATTTATTTCAATCGTCATTAGAATATAAATATTTATTTTTAAATATAAAAGGAACTGAAAATGGTGCGGTAGTTTGAAAATTCGATTTCAAGTTTCAAATGGATGTACAGGATTCAAACTAAACCGGATTTTGGCAGAACCTAAAATATTAGAATCTATTTGAAAATATCTTTCCAACGAATCCGAAAAATTGAAATTTCATAGCGGGGATAAGAACTTATGCCCAGTTGAAAATTCAGAATAGTCGCTAAGGAATTTCGGCCCTTAAAAATACCCATTTTGCAAACGATCTCTGTTTTCGACGAAACCACTTTTGTTGGATCCGAGATGTCAAGTTATTGCTAGGTTTCAAAATTCATAATTTTTGAAAGCAATATGTGAGCATGGCAAAAGAAAATGTGTTTTGAAAGTTATAGTCAAATTGGATCAACCAGAAAAGGGCCATTTTTCAAATGGTCTTCAAATTTGATGAAATTAGTTTTTTTAGGACCGTATCGTCAATACAAAGCCAGAAATATTTTTTTTTGGAATTTTTGGGGTCCATATGTAGCCCCAGTAAATTGAAATGTATGTTTAAAATTCATTATAATGATTTAAATGTTAATTTAAATGAAAACTGAACGAAACGATAGAATTGGCCAACGAAACATATCCCATTGTGTTCGAAATGGGGGTAAATAGCTAGGGGCGACAGTCATTGGGTTCAATTTGGGGTTCGATAAAAAGTCAACTTTTTGAATTTAAAATTAGAATTAAAATTAATATATATATATATACACACACACACTCCATACACTAAACCCTAGTCAAAGGTCAACCCCGTAGTCCAACTATAAACCGTGCCTCCATCTCGTTCACGGCAGAAAATGGTTCGATGATTCTTCCCCAAATTTTGGCTAATCCGATCAACGAAATTAAAATATGCTGTAGTGAGATCAAACAACTTTCTACGCTCTTCAAATAGATACCAACGAGATGAATTATCATCTCGCATCGTGTGCGAATTCCTGCTCCAAAGTCGCTCCGTTCGAGCACCATTTCATGGATTTTCTGACCACCGAGTTCAGCACCCTCACTGGTGGTGGTGCGCCTCATGTAGGCGTTGCACGAGATAGGCTCTGATATGCTCCAAGGCGGTGGCGGCGGCGGTGGGATGAAGACCTAGGTGGCGATGGTCATTGAAGAGGGGTTTTTCTAGTTCCAGTAAAACAACAGTGAGAGGTGATTTAAATTAATTCATTTATTAAATATATTAGTGAATCTTAATTATATTACATCGTTTAAAAATCCGATTATAAAAATAAAATAGCAAATGTTTTTAAAGTATAAACAAATTATAAACTGCTTTGTTTTTAAAGTATAAACAACTTTGTTTTTTTTATTTACAAATAGCATGGATTGAAAAATATAAAAATATGATTTTTATATATACAACATTAGAATAAAGAAAATTAGCATTATTTTAAAAATAAAATTTAGCGTATGGTTTTAGAAATAAAAATCAGATTTTTTTTAAATACAATTTTCTTTTGAAAACATAAGTAGTGATGTTTTGAAAATATAAATATACAATGTTTTTAAATATATATATATATATATATATAACGGTTTAAAAATGTGATTTTTGGATGACCAGCATTATAATAAGAATATGATTTCTATATTATAAACGTCATTATAAAAGTATGATTTTTATATATGTAGCGAGATAAAAATATAATCTTTTCTATATGTGTAGCGTCATAAAAATGTGATTTATATATAGTAGCATTGTAAAATATATGAAATTGAAATAAAAATATGATTTTTATTTATTGGAATAAAGCAATAAAAATATGATTTTTACTGTGAACAGCGGAAAAAGATGGTGATGATATCGACTGAAATCAAAACGAAATCCGAACAGTTCAGAAGGAAAGCCAGGAGGAGTGGAACCCACGGTGAGAACTCCTCACCTTTAATTTATTTCTAGTTTGAAATATATGCTAGGATGCAGACGGTGCTTAGTAGCACCCGGCTCCCGTCGTCCACAGACCATGGATGGCTTGTTTGTTTGATTGATGTGTTGTGAAAAATGATTGTGTGTAGTGGAATGAAATAAATTATTTAATGGTTAAAAATATAATTTTAACGTGTATATAAAATAAATAGTTATAAACAAATCGGATGATTTGTTTATGTACACACATTTGACTGATATGGATTAGGACGATAAATTTTACACATCGCTCAACTGCACAAATAAAACCTGTGTTTGAGTGTTCGAAAACCCCACACAGGTGTTGGTATGAAATTGGCCATACACTAGTCCTAATATTCAGCTGTATGTCGATCAATTGATTGACAGGCTGTTATAAGTGATAAATATTTATGTTTAATGCTTATGCAGTTGTGTGGTGCACTCTGGATGATGGTTGATGATTTATCGTTGCTACTATATACATGTGTTGTATGGAATCCATATAATTAACATTAAATGGAAATTGATTGGGCCGCATTCCAATTTGGAAAATAAAAAATATATTCATGTGTTAAATAAAAGAAAATTCATGTGTTGAATAAAATATGTATTCATGTGTTGAATAGAAGAAAATTCATGTGTTGAGTAAAATATATATTCATGAGTTGAATACAAGAAAATTCATGTGTTGAAGAAAATATTCATTTGTTGAATAGAATAACGAAGTTATTCAAATATATAAAGCCGTGTTGATTAGATATACGCCATTTTGACGCGAACGATATTTATATCGATTATATTAGTTTTTATAATGAATATCGAAAAGGAATTGATTTCAAAATATAATGTTTTGAAAATATTATCATCTGTATATCGATGATATGGAATATTCAATTTTGATAAGGAATTGAATATGAAGCTGAAATCATTTTGAAAACGAATTTAAAACGATTTATAAAATATGTTATAAAAGGAAATCGATGAAATATATATAATATATATATATATATATATATATATATATATAATGGCCTGAAAAGAACGTGCCTCGCTGCGGTAGTTCGCGAATTTCGACCATTGACTTCAAATGGACGTTACGGGAGATCCGACCATCGGATTCTCCTAACACCGGAACCGTTGGGTTCGTATCAAAAAGAGCTTTTTAACTAATATTAGAGATTTGAAATCTAACAGTTGGATTTGGAATTCTTTCCAAATAAAATTTGGAAAAGGTCGTTGTAAGTGCAGTTTGATGGCCGTTGATGGAAATCGATTGTACGGGCCTTGATAAAATTATTAAAAATAGTAATAATTTGTGTAAAATTATAAGAAATGATTTGGATAGAATTGGGATGAAAAACTCAATATTTGAAAAGATAAAAATAGATTTTTATCGAAATGAACTAGTTTATAACTGGAAATCGGTTAAGATGAATGGTTTTCTAGGTGTTGATCTGATGTTGGTTTCGACCTTCGGGGTTAATATTTCGGGAATTGTTCTCTTACTAATTTACGGTTAGAGACTGATAAAATGGAATGTGATTTTAGGTTTATCTTGAACCGTGTTTTAAACGACATTGGTTCTTTAACCCAGTTAAAGACAGGATATGATTTCCCAAGTTAAATAATCATTGATAGCGATTTTTGGGAAGATTAAAACCAAGTGGAGTTTTAATGTATCTTTAATTAGATTGAAATGATCGAGAATGGAGTATCACCAGTTTTGCTCCAGGCGATAGTTAAATATTTAATTAGATTTGAACTTGAAATGGTAATTGAATTTACCGATAACACCGTGGTGTTAGATATGAAGTATTACTAGTTTTACTTCATGGGATGAATAGGTTGGGATTGGGAAATTAAAACAAATTATTACTTCAGTAAGGTTCGTTAGTCCCGACTAGTTTGGATAAACCATAATGTGGTTTGAATTGATATTCAAATAAAGATTAAAGAATAAATTTAAAGAATTTATCTTTGATAAAATTAATGGGAACCTTTCGCAAAGTATAAGAATATTTGAATAAAAGAATATTCTGAATTGGAATGAGGCGTATGTTGTATTTGTGTAACACTTGTTTATTATATACGCGAGCTATTCAGAAAGATCGGGTTTATCCCATTCTGAATAACCGATTCGACGATGTGTCGAGGATGAAGACGGTGGTCGAAGACCGGAGGTCTTCACGTCATTTGGATAAATACTGATGATCTGGATTGAGTTGTACACCCAAGAGGAGGGAATCAGTTGGTGATCGTCCAGACGTACTTGGAGATCGATGGATATGCGAGGTACAAGGTGCCTCCGGTTTTGTTCAGACCCAAAACGGACTTGTAAATGGACTGTGTGTCTGACATTGGATTTTATTCTGTGTGATTGATTTCTATTAAATATATATCTGTTTGGCGGCGGAGAATTTATTCTCTTGCTCAATGCCCTTCTCTGAGATGTACGAGCTCAGAGGTTATATATTGATGGATATAAATCGCATGGAGTGAATTGCCTGTGTGGCATGCCTAAGTGGCAAATGATCAAGGCTTATGTTGAAAAGCAGAGTCTTGTGGTTGATGATCAAAGCACCGCCTGTATGGCATAGCTTTGGGTAACGTTAATTCGCGAGCCTCACACCCTGGTTGTGAACCAGAAACGGGAGAGGACTTCAGGAAGGGCATGTGTTTCCTTCTAGCTAGGGTGGTGTCAGTGACCTACTAGGCCTGACATTTATATTATTTTCACCTGTGTGGTTGTTGGATTGCGAGGCGCCTCGGATATATCGGTGGCTATGTGGAGCCGATGAAGTCATTTGGCTCATTGACGCCCCAAAGGGCGGGGAAACGCAATGTTCAGGCATTATAATCCACATCGGTGGACCGGCCTTGATGATCCATGGGGAAGTTGCGGCTGTTCCTGAGACATGGGCTAGAGCGTCTCGAAGCGATGAGGACGATCCCTTGCCTTGGTTCACAGATGGAAATCCAACTTCCAATACGTGACATTGCGGTTTTGATTGTAAACCTATATATGGAGACATAGTGTTATAGGGCACTTATGCCGTCTATGATTGATACTTATGATTGATACTCATTAGAGATGGATCAGCAGTATCCTAGAACGAGTGTGAAGAGTATATTTTTAAATTGAAAACAATTTTTGTTTTGAAAATTTAAATCAATTATTCGTATTTGAATATTTATTTGTATTGATTTGTACAATTCAGTATATAAAGATTTTACATATACGTCTGATCTGCGTGTATTTGAAATTTTAATATACTGGATAGATATAGAATCACACTGTAGTCGCCCAGAGATGATCCTGATGATTGCCATAGTATCATCAGTATTTGTGTTCGAGTTTCGAAAGTGGGATGTTTATATATTTCCATAGACTGGTTTGAGAACCAAAACTATATAGGGCTACTATTGTGATTTGGCATCAAAACCATAATTTTCTGTATATGCATCAAAGTTATGAATTTGAAAAGATAATCAACTAATTGATTGCTGATTGTGTTGTTTGATTATAGTTTGATTAATTAAATGTTGAACCTTTAGCCAAATTGAACCAAATAGTGAATTGTATTGAAAATTAGTCGTATTTGCATGCATATACATGTACTTACATTGAACAGGTCATAGCAAGGAGGCTAGAGAAGAGGAATAAAATTGTTTGCCCGACAAATAGGTACATGTTTATTGTATTTCTTGGGTTTTTGATGATTTTATGAGCCGATTGGCTAGCCGCTTGGCTGTTTATTTTTCTTTTTGGATTGGTGAGGGTCATGGGAGGCTATTTGAAATATCCCGAAGCTCCCGGTGCTGGGGAGGTTATGGCGAAATTTTTCGAAAATTTATGATGTTAGCCTAATTTTTGAAATTTTTTGAAAAGTTCTTAGAAACTGAAAATTTGTAGAACTTAAGCCATAATGAAAATAATGAAAGTTGAGTTGATTAGATAAACAACTTTCAGCTTCGTTCCTTTTTGGGGACGAAAAGTTTTAAGTGGGGGAGATTGTAATAACCCGGGAAATCAGAGCCAATTTAAAAATTTTATTTTGGTAATTTTAATGAATTTTGAATATTTAAGTGATTTATTTTAAATGATGAGAAATTTATTTTGAATAGAATTAGAACGTATATGTTTATTCGAATCGTCATTAGAATATAAATATTTATTTTTAAATATAAAAGGAATTGAAAATGGCGCGGTAGCTTGAAAATTTGATTTCAAGTTTCAAATGGATGTACAGGATTCAAAATAAACCGGATTTTGGAAAAACGAAGAATATCAGAATCTATTTGAAAATATCTTTCCAACAAATCCGAAAAATTGAAATTTCATAGCGGGGATAAAAAGTTATGCCGAGTTGAAAATTCAGAATAGTCGCTATGGAATTTCGGCCCTAGACATTTTGCAAACGATCTCTATTTTCGACGAAACCACTTTTGTTGGATCCGAGATGTCAAGTTATTGCTAGATTTCAAAATTCATAATTTTTGAAAGCAATATGTGAGTGTGGCAAAAGAAAATGTTTTTTGAAAGTTATAGTCAAATTGGGTCGACTAGAAAAGGGCCGTTTTTCAAACGGTCTTCAGATTTGATGAAATTAGTTTTGTTAGGACCGTATCGTCAATACGAAGATAGAAACAATTTTTCTGGAATTTTTAGAGTCTGTATGTGGCCACAGTAAATTGAAATGTACGTTTAAAATTCAATATAATGATTTAAATGTTAATTTAAATGAAAACTGGTCGAAACGATAGAATTGGCCAACGAAAGATATCCCATTGTGTTCGGAATGGGGGTAAATAGCTAGGGGCAATAGTCGTTGGGTTCAATTTAGGGTTCGATAAAAAAGTCAAATTTTTTGAATTTAAAATTAGAATTAAAATTAATATATATATATATATATACTCCATACACTAAATCCTATTCAAAGGTTAACCCCGCAGTCAAACTATAAGTCCTCCATCTCGTTCACGGCGGAAAATGGTTCGATGATTCTTCCCCAAATTTTGGCTAATCCGATCAATGAAATTAAAATCTTCTGAAGTGAGATCAAACAACTTTCTACGCTCTTCAAATAGATACCAACGAGACGAATTATCATCTCGCATCGTGTGTGAATTCCTGCTCCAAAGTCGCTCCGTTCGAGCACCATTTCATGGCTTTTCTGACCACCGAGTTCAGCACCCTCACACGTGGTGGTGCGCCTCACGTAGGCGCTGCACCAGACAGGCTCTGATCTGCTCCAAGGCGGTGGTGGCGGCGGTGGGATGAAGACCTAGATGGCGATGGTCTTTGAAGAGGGGTTTTTCTAGTTCCAGTAAAATAACAGTGAGAGGTGATTTAAATTAATTCATTTATTAAATATATTAGTGAATCTTAATTATATTACATCATTTAAAAATCCGATTATAAAAATAAAATAGAAAATGTTTTTAAAGTATAAACAGCTTTGTTTTTAAAGTATAAACAGCTTTGTTTTTTATTTAAAAATAGCATGGTTTGAAAAATATAAAAATATGATTTTTATATATACAATATTAGAATAAATAAAATTAGCATGATTTGAAAAGTAAAATTTAGCGTATGGTTTTAGAAATTAAAATCAGTTTTTTTTTTTTAACTTTAATTTTCTTTTGAAAACATAAGTAGCGATGTTTTGAAAATAAAAATATGCATTGTTTTTGAATATATATATATAATGGTTTAAAAATGTGATTTTTGGATGACCAGCGTTATAATAAGAATATTATTTCTATAATATAAACGCCATTATAAAAGTATGATTTTTATATGTAGCGAGATAAAAATATAATCTTTTCTATACGTGTAGCATCACAAAAATGTGATATATATATAGTAGCGTTGTAAAATATATGAAATTGAAATAAAAATATGATTTTAATTTATTGGGATAAAGCGATAAAAATATGATTTTTACTGTGAACAGCGGGAAAAGATGGCGATGGTATCGACTGAAATCAAAACGAAACCCGAACAGTTCAAAAGGAAAGCTAGGAGGAGTGGAGCCCTCAGTGAGAACTCCTCACCTTTAATTTATTTCTAGTTTGAAATATATGCTAGGATGCAGAGGGTACTTAGTAGCACCCGACACCCGTCGTCCACAGACCATGGATGGCTTGTTTGTTTGATTAATGTGTTGTGAAAAATGATTGTGTGTAGTGGAATGAAATAAATTATTTTATGGTTAAAAATATAATTTTTAACGTGTATATAAAATAAATAGTTATAAACAAATCGGACGATTTGTTTATGTACACACATTTGACTGATATGGATTGGGACGATAAATTTTACACATCGCCCAACTGCACAAATAAAACCTGTGTTTGATTGTTTGAAAACCCTTCACGGGTGTTGGGATGACATTGGCCATATGCTAGTCCCAATAATTAGTTGTATGTCGATCGATTGATTGACATGCTATTATAAGCGTAAAATATTTATGTTTAATGCTTATGCAGTTGTGTGGTGCACTCTGGATGATGGTTGATGATTTATCGTTGCTACTATATACATGTGTTGTAGGGAATCAATATAATTAACATTATATGGGAATTGATTGGGCCTTATTCCAAATTGGAAAATAAAATATATATTCATGTGTTGAATAAAAGAAAATTCATGTGTGTTGAATAAAATATATGTACATGTGTTGAATAGAAGAAAATTCATGTGTTGAGAAAAATATATATCCATGTGTTGAATAAAAGAAAATTCATGTGTTGAAGAAAATATTCATTTGTTGAATAAAATAACGAAGTTATTGAAAAATATAAAGCCGTGTTGATTAGATATGCGCCATTTTGACGCGAACGATATTTATATCGATTATATTCGTTTTTATAATGAATATCGAAAAGAAGTTGATTTAAAAATATAATGTTTTGAAAATATTATCATTTGTATATTGATGATATGGAATATTCAATTTTGATTAGGAATTGAATATGAAGTTGAAATCGTTTTGAAAACGAATTTAAAACGATTGGGTTCGTATCGAAAAGAGATTTTTAACGAATATTAGAGATTTGAAATCTAACGAATGGATTTTGAATTATGTCCAAATCAAATTTGGAAAAGGTCGCTGTAAGTGCAGTTCGATGGCCGTTGACGGAAATCGACTGTACGGGCCTTGATAAAATTATTAAAAATAGTAATAATTTGTGTAGAATTATAAGAAATGATTTGGAAAGAATTGGTATGAAAAACTGAATATTTGAAAAGATAAAAATATATTTTTATCGAAATGAACTAGTGTAACACCCCGTAATTCTATAACACTAGAATTCACAAATCAAGGCAGAATTAAATTCTAAAATCAAAATCAAGGGAAACGGGCTATGCCATTGCGTTCGTCTCGGAATTCTACATGAAAACGAGTCCGAGTTTGCGTAAATCGGAGTCCGTATGAGGAAGATATGGTCTCCGGAAATTTCAGCGAAGTTCAAATTTCAAAATAGACTCAGAAGCGGGCTGGGCGGGAAATTTCCCGCCCAGGACCCAGGTCGACCAGGGTGTCGACCTGGGTACCCAGGTCGACCTCCCCGCTTTTTCCAGATCTGCAGCCTGGTTCGTTTTTATGTATCCGGACGCCATTCTGACCAGATTCGTTGACTTCTACACTATATAAACAGCCCTAGTCTCCTTCACTATTCACAATTCTTTTCTATCCTTATGCTGCCTGTGAGAAAATGTATAAATAAATAAAAATAAGAAAATAATACGAAAATCCAAGACAAGGTTATACTGCTCAAGTTTGTCAAGGAGAGATTTGAATCAAGATTAAAGCTTCAAGATAAGAATCAAAGGCTAACTCAAACGGTTTCGAGCAACGTCGCACGAATCATAGCAACGCCATCTTTCTATTCTAAAAACCGATCAATGTAAGTCGGTTACTTTTTAGATTTGAATGTTTTCTCTATTTGTGACATGAAATTAAAGGAATAAAAGAATATGCCAAGTCTCTCTATTCGAATCAGTGCTTATATATTTGGACCTAATTAAGAACTGTTATGATTCGATGACCAATAAGACTGTGACTATGAAACTATGGACCTTAAACCATATGCCTCTTTGACTATGAACATTGCCTCTTTGACTATGAACATTGCCTCTTTGACTATGTACATTGCCTATGACTGTGACTCATGACTATGAGAATTATTTCCTTGAATATAAACACAAACCTATGCCTTTGATTAGGAAACATAAACTATTGCCTATGACATAACAAGGACAACTGTGATTAAACACCTATGATTCATGACTAGGAAAGTGTTGCTTAAGTTTTGTGACTGTGAAATTGGGTCTAAACCAGATTATCTATTTTGTCTATTCTTGGTTTTTTTTTGGTTTTAGACCTTGGGAATTTACCTATTAAGTTAAGTCTATCCATGTTCTTGAACCTACGTCGTTAGTCAACCCTTTTTATGTCATAAGATTTTCAGACCTATAGGCCTTCGATGTTTTAGATCAATTTCAGTGTAATCCGTTAGGTCTGTAATTAGTAAATTATCATTTTATGCCAGTTATTATGTCTATCTTTTTCATAGCATCTTTGGTTCATTCCCTATTTTCTACGAATCTAGATTTATCTATAATCTAGATTGAATCACGATTATACGAACGATGGGAATACGATTTGGGAAAAATATGAAATTTACCAAAAACGTAGTTATAAACTTGGAAATTGGCATGAATTGGGAACATGTATTATGGCATGTTCATAGAAATGCAAATTGGATAAATTTGACATGAATTATAGGATGTGTAGTTTGAATCTAGTACTGACTTGTAAATCTAGCATTTACATGAACTGTGAACTAGAATAATAAGTCTAGTTTGACATGAACTGTAATTAGAATGTTAAATCAGAATTGGATTGGCTAATTTGGCATAATAAGTATATTGGCATAAATTTGAAATTGGCCATAATTGCGAGTAATTGTCATGTTTGGCAAAAATCATGGTTAGTGACACTTAATTTGGTATAGATTACATACCAAAAAGCATAAATATGATATAGAGGGGAAAATGGGCCATAAGAATAAATGTTGACAAGTTACATTAAAAGAGTAATTAGGAAATAAGTAAATTAGAAATGATTTACTTATAGAATTTGTCCTAAATGAGAAAATGCAAATTTAGACAAATTAAAGGTTTATTAACGACATCTCTTTTAATAATACACCAGAAAGTTCTAGGGTGACAAAGAGGATAGTGTCTAGGCTTGGGTTTGGAAAATACAAGTTTCCTGCTCTCTCTGGCTATCCCTAACTGATCCAACGGACAGGATGGTTACTTTCAAAACCTGATTTGAAAATTAATCAAAACCCTTTGAACTTAGAAAACACGAATATGCCTAACCCGAGGTTAGACTGAGTTGCGATGTAAACTTGCCCGGAACCAACCGGCAGTTCCAGTAATCGCAACAATATCTGTCTAATGTGAGTGGTCGCGGCTTTAATTTATTTATTTAAAGCCAGAACAAGAATGGTAGGGTTAAGTTAACTAAGACACTTAACCAATTCAACATGATAACAAAACCGATGGGTGGGGGTTAGGGTCATACAGACACTTAACACAGTTAAGCTAGAATGGGAGGGTTAAGTCCATAGGAACACTTAACCAACTTAACACAGTTAAGCTAGAATGGGAGGGCTAAGTCCATAGGGACACTTAACCAACTTAACATGGTAACAAGACAAGATTTGTAGGGGTTAAGTAACTAAGAAAACACTTAGCCAAATTAACATGTTAACTAGACTTGAAGGTGGGGTTAAGTAAAGTTGATACACTTATCCAATTTTATATGTTAGCTGGACTAGACCGTAGGGTTAAGTAAACTTGAACACTTAACCATCAGATTATGATTAAGGAATATGGTTAAGTCTAAAACAGGAAGGGATAATACTTAACCATTAATAAAATGTTAGTTAAAACAGATGGGCAAGGTTAAGTTAAAAAGGAACACTTAACCAATACAGGATGAATGAATAGGGTTAAGTAATAAGAAATACTTAACCAATATAACTTGGTTTGTGGTAGGGTTAAGTCAACATGAATTATTGATAACACTTAACCAGTTTATCAGGATAAATGAAGAGGGTTAAGTTAGCTTGAATTGACTAAGGACGCTTTACCAATCAAAATTGACGAGAAAGAGAACTAAGTAGTAAACCTTAGTTAAAAGGAGCTAAGTAGTAAACCTTAGTTAAGAAAACAACGATTCTGGAAACTAAGTGGTAAACCTTAGTTAGCAAAACTAAGTTGTAATTCTTAGTATAACACGGGAAGGAGCGAACGTCCGTCTGATTAAAACGAAGGCTCCAACGAATTGGGTTACGAAGCCCGAGGCTTCAAGGGGACGTGAGGGTACTCTTGGTATCCCTCTGTGAGGCTGCAGATGATCCTCTTGGGCTCACAGAGGTTAAGGTCTGCGTTAGAAGAACCAGGGGTATGCCTTGGTTGCAATATATGTGTAACAACCCGGAATTTTGGGGGTAAATTTAAAATTTATTTTGAGTAATTTTAACGAGTTTTTGATATTTAAAATGATTTATTTAAAATAATAATGAGTAAAAATTGATTTAAAATTGAAGTTAGGATGAATAATTTAATTTTAATTATAAAAGAAGTTAGAAATAGCGCTGTAGTTTGGAAAGTCAAACTTGAACTTCGATTGACCGTACAGGATGCAAAATTTAACGGATTTTAGTGAAACCAAAAATATTAGAATCTCTTTAAAAATATCTTTCCAACGAATCTGAAAAATTGAAATTTCATAGCGGGAATCAAAAGTTATGCTCAAAATTAAAATTTAGAAAGGTCGCTATGAAATATTTAAAGGTCAAAAATGCTAGTTTTTACATACGAAGGAATTTGGACTCGAAACCACTTCCATTGAGTTTAGAATGACGTTTCTGCATTGAAAAATAGTAAACACTTATATATTTTGAGTTTCGGGATTTATTTGTTTAAAATGTATTTTTAATATTAAATATATTGGCTTTAAAAATAGTCATTTTTCAAACAACCTCTGTTTTCGAAAAAAACCACTTTTGTTGGAACCGAAATGTCAAATTATAGCTAGAAATGGTGTTTGAGTTTTTACACGGCCTGGCATTTTACTTATGTGGATGATGGAATGAGGCGCCTCGGATAGGTCCTATAGGACCGGGAAACGTGTGCTTAGGAATTGCCAATCCATAAAGCTGTATGTGTGGACCGGCCCTGCTGTTTCCAAGGGTTCACTACGGGGGATCCTGAGACATTAGCTAGAGTGTCTCGAATCGGTAAGGAGCTCCGCCCTAGCCTTGACTCATGATAGAAATCCAAATTTCCAATACGACCCTTACGGACTTGATTGTATTACTAGTATGGAGGCATAATATATAGGTACCTATGCTTCCTACGATTGATACATTATGATTGAAACATTTTATTAAAACATATACACACTAATGATAATATCGTTTTTACGTATTTATCATCTTTTAATCACCATAAGGTAAAACTCTATCCTCTGGTGTGCGTTGCATTGTGTGATGGGACCTGAGTCTTATGGTGGTTTCATTTTTCTAAAAAGCATTGCGTTATTTGACGATTTACTTTACTGTTATGCACAGCAATCCATTGGAGTAAACCCGTTCCGTGTTAGCGGCGTGCTCCTTGGATTTGCCTTATTACAATTAGTTAAACTAGTTAAGAATTCTCACACCAGTCCAATGACTGACTAGTAGTTTGTTTCCACCTTTGCAAACTCGGGTGCCCTTTTTCCACATGGGCAGTCGAGTAATTTGTCTATAGGTTTATCTCTTGAGCAGGATTCTGGATTGAAGCTAAAAGCTGTGTCCAGAACATTGAAGTCTTCCGCAGTGCATTGTATTAAATTATTGTATTTTACCTTCCGCTGTATTATATTCTGTACTCTGATATTCTGTACTCTGATGTAAACATTATGTACTATTTATAAAAGTTTGATGTTTTTATTCTGATGTGTTGTATTCCCAGAGTTAACGTATGCAGATTTTGAACGGTCTTGGTCGATTTTGCGGTCGATTAAGGTCGGGCAAAACTCATGTCGTTACAATATGGCAACCTAAAGACTAGGATGGACCAGCGTGATTCGGCGAGAAAACGGTAGCCCTGTGATAGCAACTTGTCGTCTACCATCCATCTTGAGTCAGTCGAGATACGTGAAGCGGAAAGGCGGCGAACTCCAAAAGACCATATACTTGCTATCTAGTTATGGGTGAGGATGGCCATAGGTTAGTGGGCATAGGGGGCCCGCGTATAGTTCTCATTTTTCAAGGTGTGCCTTTCATTAGTTGAGGGAGGGGTCGAGTGGGACCATAGCCACTGAAATAAAAACAGACCTTAGCATCTGCATCGGTAGATATCTGAAAGCTCCCGACCGAGTTCTGTGTTTCTTGATTTTCCCTGCCACAGGACTCGGGCCGCACATTACAGGACATGTGCATCAAGACAAGCGATAACGATTCGCGATACATGCGTGGGGAAGTATAGGAACATATACCACTCTAGGTAGTGTGTCCTAGACTTGGGGGCATCGTTCGACAGGTAGCATAATCCCAAGTTGGACTAGGTGGCCTAAACCCTGAATCCGAGAAGCGTTCAGCAGATAGCGAAAACACTAGTTGAATCTAGAAAGCACTTGATAGAAAACCCTAGATTAGATCTAGGTAATAAATAATAAATGTATGCCCAAAGGCAATGAAAACTACAGGGATTGGGATCACGTTATCGTTACTAGTTGGGACACTAGTTAGGTGGTGCAGAGATATAGAAATCAGTATAACAAGGAAATAGCGAAGCGGCGAAAGTATTAGAGCATATCCAGTTAATCTTATCTTACCATATCTTGTGTAAATCTTGCTGATCCTATCATCATGGTGTTATCTTGTATTCAGTTAATTAATGTCGTTTTGATTTTCCATGCTCACATGCTAAAAGTTATTAAACTTACTCAGGCTTTATGTCTGACTCTATTTTTCTTTCGTCTTCTTTTCTTCCTTCCCCTCCCCCCCCCCCAGGTAGTAAAGGAGGGAATAGTATAGCTCAGGTTAAGTCGGACTGTCACTCTTTCCCAGCTTGAAGATTTATCGAAGTTTTGCTTGGATTCTCTTTTCAGATGCTATGGATGACTCTTTCTAAAATTGGGGAATATAAATGTTGTTTTATGCTTCTTTATTTTGTAATACAGATGATACTCTGATATTGTAAAGAAATCATTGTACAAACTATTTTATCAATAAAGCAAAGTTTTATTTTCCGCTGTTTAATTTTTGTCTGTCTTGTAATTTATCTGCATCTTTTACCCTAAATGCTCCACAGAACTTAGTGCATTCCCTTTGTGAGTGACACTAACGGATATGGGGTGTTACACGTGGTATCAGAGCTGAAGGTTACCAGATCAGATAAAGGGTTTGAAAAATTATTTTCAAAACGGTTTTAAAAGAAGCATTTTCAAGAGAAAATATTTGTTTTAAAAGGCATATTCCCCAAAGCCATACGCACTATCTTCTCTTCCTCTGTTTGAGTTCTTGTCTCCTTCTTTCTTGAGTCTCTGGGGCTCCTGGCTTTCTGGCAGGTAACCTCATCGATAGGCGAAGTCGCGCCTGGCTTCCATCCATAGCCGTAGTTGTTTCACCTACGGCCAGTTTTCTTTCAAGCTTATAGGGTTTTCTGTAAAATGGAAGCAGCTTTCGAGAGGTTTGTCAACATGACTACACACAGAAGAGGATGAGGAATTCATGGATGTAGATTTAGCTCACAAAGAAGGAAGGAATTATAGAACCTAAGACAAGAGGAAGTATCTTTACTAAGGTGTAATTAAGGGCAAAGGACAAGATTTTCAGAAGGGCAAGTACTTCTCCACCAAGCGTACCTAGGAGAAAGATAGTAAAGTTCTGTTGGAAGAATCTAGTTTTGATGTTCGTACTCTTTCCTTTGGTTTTAGCACTTCGCATTTGTTCATATCCACTTCCATAGTTGAGTCTCTGCACCATAGTACTTGTATAGTAGAAAGATCCCACTAGAGTCTCAAATCCAATTGGTGGTCCGACTAGTTTATTTTTGGTTAGTAGGGATTTGAGAATAGCTATCGAGTTTGCTTATATCATCTCACGTAGATCGTCTAAATTCGGAGGAGATATTCCTTGGGTGCTTGTCTGATATTGGTTTAGGCCTTTGGGGCTTGTACTTGAGGAATGTCGAGTTCGACTAGGATGGTTTGCGTGAGAGACGAATAGTTGTGGCAGACACTCTAAAAAGCACGTAGTGACCTTTCGACCCTTATAGTTATGGCATGGTGGATAAGAGGGAGACCTCTAATCATCTTAGTATATACACTTGGTACCGTGATTGACATCTGTTTATTTTGGAAATGGAGGTCAGAAACTTCACAATCGTGAAGTTAAATTAGTTAAGATACAGTGGAGTAAAGCTCAAGAAGGCTAGATACTAGCATCATACCCTTTTTCCTTAAGGGTGCATCCTTGATTTCTTTTTTAGGAGCTTTACGCATAATTGTTTCTCTCTTTCCAAAGTGTATCCTCTAGGTCGTATCTTCGATCCTTAGGTAAAAGCCAATGGATGTAAACATGTATTTGAAACATGTTTTGGTTGATGGTTGCAAGTGATTGCTAATGGATTCTCGTGAATGCATATGCATACGTATTAGGCACTAGATCAGTTCGGACGCTTTCATATTGCATTTACAAATATGTATTTGTTTGTAAGTTGAACTTGATATGTTATCATATGGATGTTGCATATGGATGAATGGCTATGCACACATGTAGTATTTACATAACTAGGGATGCTTGCATACATGATTGGACGCATGGCACTGACATGATTCGCATTAAGGAGGTCAACTGAATCAGTAGACCGCCTGATTTTGCATTAGATAAAGACAAATACACACACTATGCATATGAACATGAAAGCATTAGAAATCTTTTAAGGACAATGAATGCCTGTGATTGAATGGTTGAGTAGATGGGTGATTGGATGGTAGGACACATTCTTCCCAACTTGAAGATTTCGGGGACGAAATCCTTTTAAGTAGGGGAGAATGTAGCACCCCATAATTCTATAACTTTAGAATTCACAAATCAAGGCAGAATTAAATTTTAAAATCAAAATCAAGGGAAACGGGCTGCGCCATTACGTTCGTCTCGGAATTCTGCATGAAAACAAGTCCGAGTTTGCGTAAATCGGAGTCCGTATGAGGAAGATATGGCCTCCGAAAATTTCAGCGAAGTTCAAATTTCAAAACAGACTCAGAAGCGGGCTGGGCGGGAAATTTCCCGCCCAGGACCCAGGTCGACCAGGGGGTCGACCTGGGGGTCGACCTTGGGGTCGACCTCCCCGCTTTTTCCAGATCTGCAGCCTGGTTCATTTTTCTGTATCCGGACGCCATTCTGACCAGATTCGTTGACTTCTACACTATATAAACAGCCCTAGTCTCCTTCACTATTCACAATTCTTTTCTATCCTTATGCTGCCTCTGAGAAAATGTATAAATAAATAAAAATAAAAAAATAATACGAAAATCCAAGAAAAGGTTATACTGCTCAAGTTTGTCAAGGAGAGATTCGAATCAAGACTAAAGCTTCAAGATAAGAATCAAAGGCTAACTCAAACGGTTTCGAGCAACGTCGCACGAATCATAGAAACGCCATCTTTCTATTCTAAAAACCGATCAATGTAAGTCGGTTACTTTTTAGATTTGAACGTTTTCTCTATTCGTGACATGAAATTAAAGGAATAAAAGAATATGCCAAGTCTCTTTTTTCGAATCAGTGCTTATATCTTTGGACCCAATTAAGAATTGTTTGATTCGATGACCAATAAGACTGTGACTATGAAACTATGGACCTTAAAACCATATGCCTCTTGAACTATGAACATTGCCTCTTTGACTATGAACATTGCCTCTTTGACTATGAACATTGCCTATGACTGTGAATCATGACTATGAGAATTATTTCCTTGACTATGAACACAAACCTATGCCTTTGATTAGGAAACATAAACTATTGCCTATGACATAACTAGGACAACTGTGATTAAACACCTATGATTCATGACTAGGAAAGTGTTGCTTAAGTTTTGTGACTGTGAAATTGGGTCTAAACCTGATTATCTATTCTGTCTATTCTTGGTTTTCTTTAGTTTTAGACCTTGGGAATTTACCTATTAAGTTAGGTCTACCCATGTTCTTGAACCTACGTCGTTATTCAACCCTTTTTATGTCATAAGATTTTCAGACCTATAGGCCTTCGATGTTTTAGATCAATTTCAGTGTAATTCGTTAGGTCTGTAATTAGTAAATTATCATTTTATGCCAGCTATTATGTCTATCTTTTTCATAGCATCTTTGGTTCATTCCCTATTTTCTACGAATCTAGATTTATCTATAATCTAGATTGAATCACGATTATACGAACGATGGGAATACGATTTGGGCAAAATATGAAATTTACCAAAAACGTAGTTATAAACTTGGAAATTGGCATGAATTGGGAACATGTATTATGGCATGTTCATAGAAATGCAAATTGGATAAATTTGACATGAATTATAGGATGTGTAGTTTGAATCCAGTATTGACTTGTAAATCTAGCATTTACATGAACTGTGAACTAGAATAATAAGTCTAGTTTGACATGAACTGTAATTAGAATGTTAAATCAGAATTGTATTAGCTAATTTGGCATAATAAGTATACTGGCATAAATTTGAAATTGGCCATAATTGCGAGTAATTGTCATGTTTGGCAAAAATCATGGTTAGTGACACTTAATTTGGTATAGTTTTCATACCAAAAAGCATAAATATGATATAGAGGGGAAAATGGGCCATAAGAATAAATGTTGACAAGTTACATTAAAAGAGTAATTAGGAAATTAGTAAATTAGGAATGATTTACTTATAGAATTTGTCCTATATGAGAAAATGTAAATTTAGACAAATTAAAGGTTTACTTACGACATCTCTTTTAATAATACACTAGAAAGTTCTAGGGTGACAGAGAGGATAGCGTCTAGGCTTGGGTTTGGAAAATACAAGTTTCCTGCTCTCCCTGGCCATCCCTAACTGATCCGACGGATGGGATGGTTAATTTCAAAACCTAATTTGAAAATTAATCAAAACCCTTTGAACTTAGAAAACACGAATATGCCTAACCCGAGGTTAGACTGAGTTGCGATGTAAACCTGCCCGGAACCAACCGACACATCCAGTAATCGCAACAATATCTGTCTAATGTGAGTGGTCGCGGCTTTAATTTATTTTGTTAAAGCTAGAACAAGAATGGTAGGGTTAAGTTAACTAATACACTTAACCAATTCAAAATGATAACAAAACCGATGGGTGGGGGTTAGGGTCATACAGACACTTAACACAGTTAAGCTAGAACGGGAGGGTTAAGTCCATAGGAACACTTAACCAACTTAACACAGTTAAGCTAGAATGGGAGGGCTAAGTCCATAGGGACACTTAACCAACTTAACATGGTAACAAGGCAAGATTTGTAGGGGTTAAGTAACTAAGAAAACACTTAGCCAAATTAACATGTTATCTAGACTAGAAGGTGGGGTTAGGTAAAGTTAATACACTTAGCCAATTTGATATGTTAGCTGGACTAGACCGTAAGTTTAAGTAAACTTGAACACTTAACCATCAGATTGTGATTAAGGAATAGGGTTAAGTCTGAAACAGGAAGGGATAATACTTAACCATTAGTAAAATGTTAGTTAAAACAGATGGGAAAGGTTAAGTTAAAAAGGAACATTTAACCAATACAGGATGAATGAATAGGGTTAAGTAATAAGAAATACTTAACCAATATAACTTGGTTTGTGGTAGGGTTAAGTCAACATGAATTATTGATAACACTTAACCAGTTTATCAGGATAAATGAAGAGGGTTAAGTTAGCTTGAATTGACTAAGGACGCTTAACCAATCCAAATTGACGAGAAAGAGAACTAAGTAGTAAACCTTAGTTAAAAGGAGCTAAGTAGTAAACCTTAGTTAAGAAAACAACGATTCTGGAAACTAAGTGGTAAACCTTAGTTAGCAAAACTAAGTAGTAATCCTTAGTATAACACGGGAAGGAGCGAACGTCCGTCTGATTAAAATGAAGGCTCCAACGAATTGGGTTACGAAGCCCGAGGCTTCAAGGGGACGTGAGGGTACTCTTGGTATCCCTCTGTGAGGCTGCAGATGATCCTCCTGGGCTCACAGAGGTTAAGGTCTGCGTTAGAAGAACCAGGGGTATGCCTTGGTTGCAATATATGGCAACCTAAAGACTAGGATGGACCAGCGTGATTTAGCGAGAAAACGGTAGCCCTGTGATAGCAACTCGTCGTCTACCATCCATCATGAGTCGGTCGAGATACGTGAAGCGGAAAGGCGGAGAACTCCAAAAGACCATATACTTGCTATCTAGTTATGGGTGAGGATGGCCATAGGTTAGTGGGGCATAGGTGGCCTGCTTATAGTTCTCATTTTTCAAGGTGTGCCTTTCATTAGTTTAGGGAGGGGTCGAGTGGGACCATAGCCACTGGAATAAAAACAGACCTTAGCATCTGCATCGGTAGATATCTGAAAGCTCCCGACCGAGTTCTGTGTTTCTTGATTTGCCCTACCACAGGACTCGGGCCGCACATTACAAGACATGTGCATCTAGACAAGCGATAACGATTCGTGATACATGCGTGGGGATGTATAGGAACATATACCACTCTAGGTAGTGTGTCCTAGACTTGGGGGCGTCGTTCGACAGGTAGCATAATCCCTAGTTGGACTAGGTGGCATAAACCCTGAATCCGAGAAGCGTTCAGCAGATAGCGAAAACTCTAGTTGAATCTTGAAAGCACTTGATAGAAAACCCTAGATTAGATCTAGGTAATAAATAATAAATGTATGCCCGAAGGCAATGGAAACTACAGGGATTGGGATTACGCTATCGTTACTAGTTGGGACACTAGTTAGGTGGTGCAGAGATATAGAAATCAGTATAACAAGGAAATAGCGAAGCGGCGAAAGTATTAGAGCATATCCAGTTAATCTTATCTTAGCATATCTTGTGTAAATCTTGTCTAATCTTGCTGATCCTATCATCATGGTGTTATCTTGTATTCAGTTAATTCATGTCGTTTTTTTTCCATGTTCACATGCTAGAAGTTACTGAACTTACTCAGGCTTTATGTCTGACTCTGTTTTTCTTTCTTCTTCTTTTCTTCCGTTCCCCCCCCCCCAGGTAGTAAAGGAGGGAATAGTGTAGCTCAGGTTAAGTCGGACTGTCACTCTTTCCTAGCTTGAAGATTTGTCGAAGTTTTGCTTGGATTCTCTTTTCAGATGCTATGGCTGGCTCTTGCTAAAATTGGGGAATATAAATGTTGTTTTATGCTTCTTTATTTTGTAAGACAGATGATACTCTGATATTGTAAAGAAATCATTGTACAAACTATCTTATCAATAAAGAAAAGTTTTATTTTCCGCTGTTTAATTTTTGTCTGTCTTGTAATTTATCTGCATCTTTTACCCTAAATGCTCCATAGAATTAGTGCATTCCCTTTGTGAGTGACACTAACGGATGTGGGGTGTTACAACTAGTTTATAACAAGAAATCAGTTAAGATGAATGGTTTCCTGGGTATTGATCTGATGTTGGTTTCGGCCTTCGGGGTTAATATTTGGGGAATTGTTCTCTTACTATTTTATTGTTAGAGACTGATAGAATGGAATGTGATTTTGGGTTTATCGTGAACCGTGTTTTAAAGGACATTGGTTCTTTAGCCCAGTTAAAAATAGGAAATGATTTCCCAAGTTAAATAATCATTTATAGTGATTTTTGGGAAGATTAAAACCAAGTGGAGTTTAATGAATCTTTAATTAGATTGAAATGATCAAGAATGGAGTATCACCAGTTTTGCTCTAGGCGATAGTTAAATCTTTAACTAGATTTGAACGTGAAATGCTAATTGAATTTACCGATAACACCGTGGTGTTAGATATGAAGTATCACGAGATTTACTTCATGGGATGAATAGGTTGGGATTGGGAAATTAAAACAAATGATTACTTCGGTAAGGTTCGTTAATCCCGACTAGTTTGGATAAACCATAATGTGGTTTGAATTGATATTCAAAAGAAGATTAAAGAATAAATTTAAAGAATTTATCTTTGATAAAATTAATGGGAACCTTTCCCAAAGTATAAGAATATTTGAATAAAAGAATATTCTGAATTGGAATGAGGCGTATGTTGTGTTTGTGTAACACTTGTTTATATACGCGAGTTATTCAGAAAGACCAGGTTTATCCCATTCTGAATAAATGATTCGACGATGTGTCGAGGATGAAGACGGTGGTCGAAGACCGGAGGTCTTCACGTCGTTTGGATAATTACTGATGATCTTGATTAGACTGTACACCCAAGAGGAGAGAATCAGTTGGTGATCGTCCAGACGTACTTGGAGATCGATGGATATGCGAGGTACAAGGTGCCTTCGGTTTCGTTCGGACCCAGAACGAACTTGTAAATGTACTATGTGTCTGACATTGGATTTTATTCTATGTGATTGATTTCTATTAAATATATATATGTTTGGCGGCGGAGAATTTATTCTCTTGCTTAACACCCTTCTCTGAGATGTACGAGCTCAGAGGTTATATATTGATGGATATCAATCGCATGGAGTGAATTGCCTGTGTGGCATTACTAAGTGGCAAATGATCAAGGCTTCTGTTGAAAAGCAGAGTCTTGTGGATGATGATCAAAGCACCGCTTGTGTGGCATAGCTTTGTGTAACGTTAATTCGCGAGCCTCACAAACCAGTTGTGAACCAGAAACGGGAGAGGACTTCTGGGAGGGCATGCGTTTCCTTCTAGCTAGGGTGGTGTTAGTGACCTACCAGCCCTGATATTTATATTGTTTTCACCTGTGTGGTTGTTGGATTGCGAGGCGCCTCAGATATATCGGGGGCTATGTGGAGTCGATGGAGTCATTTGGCTCATTGACGCCCCAAAGGGCGGGGAAACGCAATGTTCAGGCATTATAATCCACATTGGTGGACCAGCCCTGACGATCCATGGGGCAGTTGCGGCTGTTCTTGAGACACATGCTAGAGAGTCTCGAAGCGATGAGGACGATCCCTTGCCTCGGTTCACAAATGGAAATCCAACTTCCCATACGTGACTTTACAGTTTTGATTGTAAACCTATATATGGCGACATAGTGGTATGGGGAACTTATGCCGTCTATGATTGATACTTATGATTGAAATTGTTTTGACACTATACACTTGTAGTAATAATAAAAGATGAAATTTCACGTACCAAGCAATTTTTGTTATAATAAGGTAAAACCCTATCCTCCGTCTTGTGTTGCATTGTGTGATGGGACATGGGTCTTATAATAGCTTCATTGTTCTTTATTTAGCATTGCACTGTTGTTTTATGCACTGGTATTCTTGGGAGGAAACTCATTCCGTGTTATACGGCGTGGTTCCTTGATTTACCTAACTTTAAAAATAAAGATTAATAAATGTTTTAGTTCTCATACCAGTCAAATGATTGACCTAGAGTTTATTGTTTTAACCTAAACTTTTGGTGCCCTTATTTTGACACGGGCAGCTAGTAGTTTTGGTTTTGCAGATTTATATTCACATGATCCTGATTTACAGATGGAACGATATCCGGAAAGTTCTGTATCCGTATATCTCTTTCAGTTGTGTATTGTATTATTTTTCCACTGTAGTAATGTATTTAAATCTCTGATATTTCTCTGATGTATAATATTTATTTATCCTCTGTATATTCTTGTATTCTGATGGAATTGCTGTAATAAGAAATGAAATGTTCTTCTGTTTGTGTTCGGATGTGGCTTGTTCTCAAAGAAATCCGCTCTTTCCTTCACGGGGAAAGTTACGGGTCCTTATAGTTTGGTTCTAATATGCCTTGTTCTCGAGATCTGTAAACCAAAGCTCTGAAACCACGTGTGACGTCCCTAACTTCCCTGTAAAGGAAAGCCCGGATTGCTTTGAGGACAAGACGAATCAGAACACAAACAGAAGACTATTTCATTGCTTATTACAACAATTTACATCAGAGTACAAGAACATACAAAGTATGAATAAATTTTATACACCAGAAAAGTATCAGAGATTACAAATTACAATGCAGCGGAAAATAATACAAAAACACAACTGAAAGAGATAAACGGATACAGAGCTTGTCGGATATCATTCCAGATGTAAACTAGGATCCTATGAATATAAATCTGCAAACCAAAACTACTAGCTGCCCGTGTGGAAAATAGAGGAACCCAAAGTTTAGGTTAAAACAATAAACTCCAGGTCAGTCACGTGACTGGTGTGAGAACCAAAACAGTTATTTAAAAATTTACTTTAAAAAATAAAATAAATCAAGGGACCACACAGTATAACACGGAATGGGTTTCCTCCCAAGAATACCAGTACATATAACAAACAGCGCAATGCTTTTTGGAAAAATGAAGCTATTATAAGACTCAGGTCCCATCACACAATGCAACGCAAGCCAGAGGATAGAGTTTTACCTTATAATAGCAAAACATGCTTGGTACGTTTAAAACAAATCATTTTGATACTATTATTGTGTAAAGTGTATGAAGACAACTTCAAATATAAATGTGTCAATCATAGATGGCATAGTGCCCCATCCCACTATGTCGCCATACTAGGCTCTACAAATAAAACCGAATGTCACATATTGGAAATTAGATTTCCGTCATGAGTTGAGGCAAGGGATGTACTCCTCGCCGGCTTCGAGACACTCTAGCAAATGCCTCAGGATCTTCCGCAGTAGACCCTTGGATCTTCCAAGGTCGTTCCTCCCTTACGTTTGAGGATTGGCAATTCCTGAACACATGTTTCCCGATCCCATAGGACCAATATCCATCGGCTCCATAGAGACCGATATATCTGAGGTGCCTCGCATTCCAACAACCACAAAGGTAAAAATAATATAAATGTCAGGGCTTGCAAAACCCCGACACCACCCATATCTAGAAAGAAATGTCATGTCCTCCTTGGGTTCCCTTATCATGTTTTTAACTCATACCGAGGTGTGAGGCTCGCGAATTAACGCTATACATAAAGCTATGCTATATTAAAGTCGTGCTTTGATTATCAACCACAAGACCCTGCTTTTCAACAGAAGCCTTGATCATTTGCATCTCAGCATGCCACATAGGCAAATGTCATGCGACTGATATCTATCGATATATAACCTCTGAGATGGTACGTCTCAGAGATGGGCGTTAAGCAAGAGAATAAATTCTTCGCCACCAAACAGATATATATTTAATAGAAATCAATCGACACAGAATAAAATCCAATGTCAGACACACATCAATTTACAAGTTTCATCTGGGTCTAAACGAAACCGGAGGCACCTTATTCCTCGTCCCGTATGTCCAATACAGAAGAGAGGCCCTCGCCTATCCGTCGATCTCCAAGTAAATCTAGATGATCACCACTTGTTACCTCGTCTTGGGTGTACAGCCCAATCAAGACATCAGTAATCATCCAAACGATGTGAAGACCTCCAGTCTTCAACCAACTTCTTCATCGTTGACATATCGTCGAATCAGTTATTCAAAATGGGTGAAGCCTGGTATTTTCGAATAACTCTCGTATATAATAAACAAGTGTTACATTAAAAAAAACACAACATACGCCTCATTCTAATTCTGAATATTCTTTTATTTAAATATTCATATCCTTTGGGAAAGGTTCCCATTAATTTTATCAAAGATAAATTCTTTGAAATTTATTCTTTAACCTTCCTTTGGACATCAGTCAAACCATATTAAGGTTTTCCAAACTAGTCGGGATTAATGCACCATACCAAAGTAATCATTTGTTTAATTTCCCAATCCCAACCAATTCATCCTATGGAGCAAAACTGGTCGTACCCCATATTTAACACCACGGCATTATAGGTAAATTTAATTACCATTTCCCGTTCAAATCTAATTAAAGATTTAAATATCGCTAGGAGCTAAACTGGCGATACTCCATTCTCGATCATTTCCCAAATTTGATAATTTAAATTATCAATTCCCATTTCAATCTAATTAAAGATTAGACTAAACTCCACTTAGTTTTAATCTCCCCAAAAATCAATATTAATGATTATTTAACTTTGGAAACACAAACATGTCGCATCGACAATCTACACCATACTATTGATTTCTGCCGATATACAACCTCTGTAATAACCCGGAAATTCGAGCCAATTTAAATTTTTTATTTTGGCTATTTTAATGGATTTTGATTATTTAAAATGAATTATTCTAAATAATAACGACGAAAAATTTATTTTCGACGAAGTTAAAACAAATAAATTTATTTTAATTATATAACGAGCCCAAAATGGCACAGTAGTTTGAAATTTCGATTTCGAATTTCAAATGAATATATAGAATTCGTTTTAAGTCAGAATTGGACAAAACCAGAAATATCTAAATCTGTTTGATGATATCTTTCAAATGGATGTAACAAACTGAGATTTCACTTTAGAAATTGAAAGATATGTCCAGTTTAAAATTCAGAAAAGTCGATGTGGAATTTATATATATTTTAATATATATAAAGGCCTTTAAAAATAGCCATTTTGCAAACAAACTCGGTTTCGACGAAACCACTTTTGTTGGATCTGTGATGTCAAGTTATTGCTAGGTTTCAAATTTCGTAATTTTCTGAATCAATATGTGAGCGTGGCAAAGGAAAACGCGTTTGACAAGTTTCAGTTGATTTTAATCGACTGGTAAATGGCCATTTTTCAAACGGTCTCAGAATTCGATGAAATCAGTTTTGTTAGGACCGTATCGTCAATACGAAGCTAGAAATAATTTTTCGGGAATTTTTAGAGTTAGTATGTGGCCCCGGTAAATTGAAATGTGCGTTCAAATTCAATATATAGAGTTATATGTGGATTTTGATGAAAAATGATCGAAACGATCAAATCAGCTTACGATACATATCCCATTGTGTTCGGAATGGGGTTACTTAGCTATGGACGACAGTCGGTGGGTTCGATTTCGAGTTCAAATAAAAAGGTTGACTTTTTTCGAATTAATTAAAGAACTAAATAATATATATATATATATCCCCCTTTTCCTTTCTTTCCCTCAGTACACGTTGAATAGAAAAATAAAAAAAAAACCCTAAATTAACCCGTCGTCCCCAAATCGAATGTCGCGCCGTCGCTTGGCCTCGTCGTCCCCCTTTCTGCCGCCGTCGAGACACCCCTTCCCCCTTGGCTCGCTCTCGCGCTGCTCTCTCTCTCCTCCACAACATCTCGCGCAGACCCGCAAGACCCTAAACCTCGCGCCACTGCAAGCGAGCACCGCCACCGCCAACTTGACCTAGCCGCCACCTGACGAGACCGCAGCGCCCCTCGACCTCTACCTCCCCCTATTAAAATATACAGTAAGTTTTTCTGCTTGTTTTTTTTTTTTTTATTTATTCATGTAATTAACTTAGTAAAGGAACACAGTTTTTTTCTTCTTAACTGAAAAGAAATGATTTTTTAAAACTAGAAAGAAATGATTTTTATTGGTATGAAGATGTGATTTTTATTTATTTAAAAATATGGTTTTATCATATGAAAAGCAACATAAAGATTTGATTTTTTTAGCTCAAGAAAAGATACGATTTTTAATTTATAAAACATGAAAGGATTCGATTTTCAAAAGTAAAAAAGAAGTGATTTTTAAAATAAAAAGATTTGATTTTTACATTAGCAAAGAGTTGAGATTTTTATATAATGTAGAGAATAAAACTATGATTTTTATATTATAGAAAGAATAAAAATTCAATCTTTATAGAGGAAGTAGAAATATAAAAATATAATTTTTATATAGAAAGAAGCGATAAAAATATATGATTTTTATATTATAGAAAGAATAAAAATATGATTTTTATATTATAGAAAGAATATAATTTTTATATTATAGAAAGAATAAAAATATGATTTTTATATTATAGAAAGAATATAATTTTTATATTATAGAAGGAATAAAAATATGATTTTTATATTGGTAGAGTATTAAAAATATGATTTTTAATGTATAGAACATCATATTAAAAATGTGATTTTAATATGAACAGCGTGAAAATGAAGTTGGGATTTCAGGAAAATCAGCACTGTTCTGAAATTCAGAAATAATGAATTGGTGGAGTGGATCCCCAAGGTGAGAACTCCTCACCTTTTATATATTTTTCTAGTTGAAATATATACTAGGATGCAGACGGTGTTTAGTAGCACCTAACACCCGTCGTCCACAGACCATGGATGACTTGTTTGTTTGATTGCTGTGTTGTGAAATTTAATTGTGTGATGTGAAACGAAATAAAATATTTTATAGTAGATAATATTTTATAGCTAAAAATATAATTTTTAACGTGTATATAAAATAAATAGTAATAAACAAATCGGAGATTTGTTTATATACACTGATTTGACTGATATTGATTAGGACGATAAATTTTACACATCGCCCAACTGCACAAATAAAAATATGTGTTTGTTGATTTGAAACCCCACACGGGTATTGGGATGATATTTGGCGTACACTAATCCCAATTATTTAGTTGTATGTCGATCGATTGGTCGACAGACTGTGTAAGCATTTATTATTTATATTTAATGCTTATGCAGTTGTGTGGTGCACTCTGCATGATGGTTGATTACTTATCGTTGCTGTTATATATATGTGTTGTAGAGAATCCATATAATTAACATTATATTGTAATTGATTGGGCCTCATTCCAATTTGGAAAATAAGGAATATTATAAAAATAAATTCATGTGGTGATTAGAAAATAAATTCATGTGTTGAATAGAATAAACATTCATGTGTTGAGTAAAAGTCGTGTTGATTAGATTGGCGCCATTTTGACGTGAACGATATTTTTATCGATTTTATTCATTTTATAATGAATATTCAAAGTGATTTCAAAATCTGATATTTTGAAATGAATTGAAATTCGAATTTAAATTGAAATGAATTGAAATTCGGATTTAAATTCAAATGAATTGAAATTCGAATAAAATTGAAATGAATTGAAATTCGAATTAAATTGAAATAAATTGAAATTCGAATTAAATTGAAAATAATTGAAATTCGAATTAAATTGAAAAGAATTGAAATTCGAATTAGATTGAAATAGAATTGAAATCGTTTTGAATTGAATTTAAAACGTATTGAAATTGAACTGAAATTGATTTGAATTGAAATCGATTTGAAATGAATTTAAAATGAATTTATACTGGAATATTCAATTTTGATTTGAAATTGAATATGAAGTTGAAATTATTTTGAAAACGAATTTAAAACGATTTATAAAATATGTTTTGAAAGGAAATCAACGAAATATATATAATATATTTATATTATATATATAATGGCCTGAATAGAACGCGCCGCGCTACAGTAGTTCGCGAATTTCGACCATTGACTTCAAATGGACATTGCGGGAGATCCGTCCGTCGGATTCTCCTAAAACCGGAACCTTTGGGTTCGTATCGAAAAGAGATTTCTATGGAATATTAGAGATTTAAAATCTAACGGTTGGATTTGGAATTATGTCCAAATCAAATTTGGGAAAGGTCGTTGTAAGTGCAGTTCGATGGCCATTGATGGAAATCGACTGTACGGGCCTTGATAAAATTATTAAAAAAGTAATAATTTGTGTAAAAGCATACGAAATGATTTGGGAAGAATTGGGATGAAAAACTACATATTTGAAAAGATAAAAATAGATTTTTATCGAAATGAACTAATTTTGAACTAGAATTATAATTCTATTTATTTTTAAATAAATAAATTGAATTTGAAAAGAGATTTAAAAATAACCAGAATTTCCAATAATTGATTTGGAATGGATTTGAATCGAAATTGTCTTTGGAATATTTCAATGTTGGATTTCGTGAATATACAGATAGCGTTGTGGAAATTTGAAAGATATATAGATATCGTTATTTCCAATACGATATTTGTTGGTCGTAGAATTTGATATTGAATATAAGCCGATATATTTTCTATTCAGAGCCTTGTATTTAATATCAAATGTGATTTGGGTTTGTCGTGAATGGTGTCTTCATTAACACTGTTCTTAAGCCCAGTTGAGAAAAAGATTAAATCTTTTTATTTAGATTTAATGAAGTGTACCAATTAAATAATATTTAATTGGAATTGAATTGGTATTGATTTTTGGGTTTATCGTGAACAGTGTTTTAAATAACACTTGTCCTTTAACCCGATAATTAATAGAATGTGATTTTGGGTTGTTGTGAACGGTATCTTCAATAATACTGTTCTTAGACCCAACGGAGTTAAGAAAATCAGAAACTAACTAGAGATTAGTTAAGTTGAATGGTTTCCTAGGTATTGATCTGATGTTGGTTTCGGCCTTCGGGGTTAATACTTAGCGAATTGTTCACTTGCTAATTTACGGTTAAAGGCTGATAGAATGGAATGTAATTTTAGGTTTATAGTGAGCCGTGTTTTAAATGACATTGGTTCTTTAACCCAGTTAAATATTAAAACTAAGTGGAGTTTTAATGAATCATTAATTAGATTGAAAAGATCGAGAATGGAGTATCTCCAGTTTTACTCCAGGCGATAGTTAAATCTTTAATTCGATTTGAATGTGAAATGGTAATTGAATTTACCGAAAACACCGTGGTGTTAGATATGAAGTATGACTAGGTTTACTTCATGGGATGAATAGGTTAGGATTGGGAAATAAAATAAATGATTACTTCGGTGTGGTTCGCTAATCCGGACAAGTTGAATTGATATTCAAAAGAAGATTAAAGAATAAATTTGAGGAATTTATCTTTGATAAAATTAATGGGAACCTATCTGTAATGGCCCCGGATTTCGCCCGACCCTAATCAATCGCAAAATCGACCAAGACCGTTCAAAACCCGAGTACGTTAACTTTGGGAATACAAAACATTAGAACAAATAACAGCAGACATTTATTACATCAGAATAACGTAACATCATAGTACAAAATATCAGCGTACATCAAATAAAATAATACAGCGGAAGATTAAATTACAATAAATTAATACAGGGCAAAACTTTCAATGTTCTGGACATAGCTTTAAGCTTCAATCCAGGATCCTGCTAAATATATCTGCAAAAAAAGCTACTCGACTGCCCGTGTGGAAAAGAGGTGTAATGACCCGAAAATCCGGTCCAATTTGAGCTGACCAAAAACACAAGTCCAACCCCAAATTAAACTGAAAATCAGGAAATTAATAGAAAGAAAACAGAGGGTGAGGAAAGATAAGATAGAAACTTAGAATAGAAGAAGAAGAAGAAGAACACAACATTAGAGTAACACGAACCTCACAGCGGAACGAATAACATATAATATATATAACATAACTTGAAATATACATCTGTACTTGAATATACATCACAATCAAAGTACAATACTTACAACACAGCAAAAATAACTATAGCTATATAATCCTGAAGCCTCCTGCTCCAAGCTCTTCCAGTATATCTGTAAATCCTGACTACTTGACTGCCCGTACAAATTTAGGCACCCAAGAGTTTAGGGAAACAAACAAATAAACTCCGGGTTAGTCATGGGACTGGTGTGAGTAAAACAGTTTAAAACAGTTCAAGCGGGTAATCGATATCTCATAAGACCACGCCGTATAATGGAACGGATTTTTCCCTTATGAGAATCCAAATTATCTTTATATCAAAAACCTTTTGATATTATAATAATGTCTATCAACCACAATATGATAATCATCTAGCATAAACGCTTTCATCTCACATTCTACATATATGGTATACAACCAAAAACCGCAAGCACATATTGGGTAATGGATTTCCAACTATGACAAGGTATGGAACCACCTTCCGCTTGTGTACCTCTAGAGAGGAATACACTGGGCTCAACAAGAACATCTTGCAACCCGGCCACACATGACCGACCACTCATTTCGTGTAATAACCAGGAAATCTGGGCCAATTTAAAATTTTTATTTCGGCCAATTTAGTGAATTTTGATTATTTAAAATGAATTTTTTTAAATAATAACGATGAGAAATTTATTTTGAATATAATTCGAATGTATATATTCGTTTGAATCGATGATAGAATATAAATATTAATTTATATTTATAAAAGGAATTGAAAATGCCGCGGTAGTTCGATAATTCGATTTCAAACTTCAATTGAATGTACCGGGTGCAAAATAAACCGGATTTTAGTGAAACCAAAAATATTTGAATCTAATTGATAATATCTTTCCAACAAATCCGAAAAATCAAAATTTTATAGCAGGGATAAAAAGATATGCCCAGTTGAAATTTCTGAATAGTCGCTATGGAATTCAGGCCCTTAAAAATGGAAATTTTGCAAACGACCTCGGATTTCGACGAAACCACTTTTTTTGGATCCGTGATGTAAAGTTATTGTTAGGTTTCAAAGTTCATAATTTTTCGAATCAATATGTGAGCGTGGCAAGGGAAAACGCGTTTGACCAGTTTTAGTTGATTTTAATCGACTGGAATATGGCCATTTTTCAAACGGTCTCAGAATTCGACCAAATTAGTTTTGTTAGGACCGTATCGTCGATATGAAGCTAGAAATTATTTTTCGGGAATTTTTCGAGTTAGTATGTGGCCCCGGTAAAGTGAAATGCGCGTTCAAATTCAATATATAGAGTTATATGTTGATTTTGACGAAAACTGATCGAGACGATTGAATCAGCCTACGGTACATATCCCATTGTTTTTGGAATGGGGGTAATTAGCTATGGACGACAGGAGGTGGACCTCGTTTAGAGGTCAAAAATAAAAGCTGTTTTTTTAGAGAATTAATAATATATATATTTACTTATATAATATTCCCCCCTCAGCTTTCTCTTTCCCCTTGCATTATTTACAAATTGATTTTCAGAAGAAAAAAAAACAGAGAGAAGCCGATCCACGTCGCCCCCCCCCCCCCCCCCCCCCGCCAAGCCGCCGCGCAGCCCCCTCCTACTGCCGCCGCGCGCGACCCCCCCTTTGCTGCCGACCGCAAAACCCCCCCTCCTGCTGCAGCTGCGCGACCCCCCCTTGCTGCCGACCACGAACCACCCCTCTCTTCTGCGTGCGAAACCCCCCCCCTCTGCCTCCATCTCCTCCCCTCCAATCCGCCCTGAGGAGCCTCCCCGCCACCTCAGCAACTCCGGTGCTACATCTTTACCCTCCTCGCCACGTGCTGTAAGTTCTACCATTTATTTTATCTTCATTTATTTATAAAAAATCAGTTTTATTTTTATTGAATAAAAAGATTTGATTTTTATAAGGGAAAGATTATATTTTTCTATATGAAAAGATTACATTTTTATAGAAGAAAAGATTAGATTTTTTATTCATATGAACGGTATGTAAAAATTTGATTTTCATATATTGAATAGCAAAGTAAAAATTCGATTTTTTATATATTGAATAGCAAAGTAAAAATTCGATTTTTATATATTGAATAGCAAAGTAAAAAATTTGATTTTTATATATTGTGTAATAACCTGGAAAATCCGAGCCAGTTTAAAATTTTTATTTTGGCAATTTTAGCGAATTTTGAATATTTAAAATAGATTATTTTAAATAAAATCGACGATAAATTTATTTTGAATATAATTCGACCGTACATATTATATACGTCGTCGTTAGAATATAAATAATTATATATAATTATAAATAGAATTGAAAATGGCGCGGTAGTTCGATAATTCGATTTCAAACTTCAATTGAGCGTACCGAGTGCAGAACAATCCAGATTTTAGTGAAACCAAAAACATTAGGACCTAATTGATAATATCTTTCCAATGAATCCGAAAAATCGAAATTTCATAGCGGGAATCAAAAGATATGTCCAGTTGAAAATTCTGAATAGTCGCTATGGAATTCAGGTCCTTAAAAATGGAAATTTTGCAAACAATCTCGGATTTCGACGAAACCACTTTTGTTGGATCCGCAGTGTCAAGTTATTGCTAGATTCCAAATTTCATAATTTTCTGAATCAATATGTGAGCGTGGCAAATGAAAACGCATTGACCAGTTCCAGTTGATTTTAATCGACTGGAAAATGACCATTTTCCCAACGGTCTCAGAATTCGACGAAACTAGTTTTGTTAGGACCGTTTCGTCAATACCAAGCTAGAAAATATTTTTCGAGAATTTTTCGATTTAGTATGTGACCCCGGTAATTTGAAATGTACGTTTAAAATTCAATATAGTGATTTAAATGTAAATTCCACGAAAACTGATTCAAACAATCGAATCAACCTACGATACATATCCCATTGTGTTCGGAATGGGGGTGAAACGCTATGGAGGACAGGCGTTGGGCCTCGTTTCGAGGTCGTATGTAAAAGTCAACTTTTTTTTTGAAATTAAATAATTAAAAAATAAAATCCTCTCTCCTCACCCTCCCTTCTCTCTATATTTCGTTGCCCCCCCCCCCTTCACGTTTTAAATCAGAAAAAGAAAATAAAAAACAAAAAATCCCAAATCGACGAACGAGGGAGGTCCCTCCAACCGCCGTCGGGCGCGCAGCCCCACCGCCATCCAACCCCGCTCTCCACCCTGCGCCTCCCCTTCTTCTCCCCCTCCTCCGTCAGAAATATGCACCCCTCCCTAAAACCCTAGCCCCTGCGATCGAACCCGCATCCAACAGCCTCTGCTATCCCCAAACCCGCATCCAACCACCTCCGCCCCCTCTATTCTCCACTTGCGCCGACCCCTCCGCCTTCCCCCAACCCGGACCGACGATAACCCCCCCCCCCCCTTCCCTTTTGCAAACGATGTGAGTCTTCTTCCTTTTTCTTATGTTTATGTTATTTTATTTTAATTACTATATAACCAGTTATTTAAATTAATAAGTAAACTATAATTAGATTTTTACTATAAGAAAGTTAATATTTTTATATTTGAAAGGTCATATTTTTATAGAGTGAAAAGTTTGATTATTTTTATATAGAAAAGGCGAAATTTTTATATTATAAAAAGAGTAAAAATATGATTTTTATATTTTTAAAAGTATTAAAAATATAATCTTTACTATATAGAAGTGGTAGAAATATGATTTTTGTTTATGTAGAGAATTAGAAATATCATCTATATATGTGTAGAAAAATAAAAATGAGATTTTTATAATGATATTTTTGAAAAGGCGAAATCTTTATTTTTGAAAAGGCGAAATCTTTATATGAAGAATGGCGTGATAAAAATATAATCTTTACTATATGAACATCGATGTGAAAATATAATTTTTATCTATATAGTAGCGGTATAAAAATTTGATTTTTATATATTGAATAGCATAATAAAAATTTGATTTTTATATATTGAATAGCATAATAAAAATTCGATTCTTATATATTGAATAGCGTAGTGAAAATTCGATTTTTATATATGTAGTGGCTACGGGCAACGAAAGCGATAAAAGGCGAGAACGATGAAGATTTCTATCAAAGAAGAGTCAAGAGGATTGGATAGCTATTTGTGAGAATTTCTCACCTTTCAATTTCTTTTCTAGTTATATATATATACTAGGATGCAGACGGTGCTTAGTAGCACCCGACACAATCGTCCACAGACCATGGACTTGTTTGTTTGGTTGCATAAATTAGTTAGATGATTTGATTTGAATTTGGTTGTTTGGTGAATTTGATTGATGTGTGAATGGCGTGGGCCTTCACTAGACCGGGGATAAGGCTAGGCCTCGTCCCGTTTCTAGTATCGTGCCGTTATGCCGCCGAAATTTTCTAAAATATGTTAGAAAAATAAAAATATCAATTTTATTGAATAAAGGAACTGAATAGAAATTCATATGTTGAAATAAAATATTTTATCGTTAAAAATATAATTTTTAACGTGAAAGTGAAATAAATAAAATATTCATTTACAAACCGGACGGTTTGTTTATGTACACCTATTTGAAGGACATTGATTGGGACGATAAATTTCACACATCGCCCAACTGCACAAATAAAATCTGTGTTTGATTGTTTGAAACCCTACACGGGTGTTGGGATGAAATTTGAAGTTCACTCATCCTGATTGATTAAATATGTCGATCGATTGATTGACAGGCTGTTATAAGCGTTAGATATCTATATTTGATGCTTATACAGTGTAGTGCACTTTGGTTGATGGTTGATTATTTTTCAATGCTATTATATACGTGCGATGTATGAAAATCCATATAATTAACATTATATGGTGATTGATTGGGCCTCATTCCAATTTAGAAGATAAAGAATAATATAATATAAAGGTTCATGTGTTGACTGTACTCATCTGTTGAGATTAGTCAAGTGTTGAACAAAATATTTTTATAATAAAATTTACATCTTTATCAATATAATATAAAGGTTCATGTGTTGACTGTACTCATCCGTTGAGATTAGTCATGTGTTGAACAAAATATTTTTATAATAAAATTTACATCTTTATCAATATAATATAAAGGTTCATGTGTTGACTGTACTCATCCGTTGAGATTAGTCATGTGTTGAACAAAATATTTTTATAATAAAATTTACATCTTTATCAATATAATATAAAGGTTCATGTGTTGACTGTACTCATCCGTTGAGATTAGTCATGTGTTGAACGAAATATTTTTATAATAAAATTTACATCTTTATCAATATAATATAAAGGTTCATGTGTTGACTGTACTCATCCGTTGAGATTAGTCATGTGTTGAACAAAATATTTTTATAATAAAATTTACATCTTTATCAATATAATATAAAGGTTCATGTGTTGACTGTACTCATCCGTTGAGATTATTCATGTGTTGAACGAAATATTTTTATAATAAAATTTACATCTTTATCAATATAATATAAAGGTTCATGTGTTGACTGTACTCATCCGTTGAGATTAGTCATGTGTTGAACGAAATATTTTGATAATAACAAATATTTTGATAATAGGAAATATTTGAAATAGAATATTTGAAATAGAAATATGTGAAGCCGTGTTGATTAGATTGACGCCATTTTGACGTGAACGATATTTATTTCGATTTTATTCATTTCGAAATGAAATGAATAGAAAACGATTTCGAAATGAATTGAATAGAAAACGATTTTGAAATGAATTGAATAGAAAACGATTTCGAAATGAATTGAATAGAAAACGATTTCGAAATGAATTGAATAGAAAACGATTTCGAAATGAATTGAATAGAAAACGATTTCGAAATGAATTGAATAGAAAACGATTTCGAAATGAATTGATTAGAAAACGATTTCGAAATGAATTGATTAGAAAACGATTTCGAAATGAATTGAATAGAAAACGATTTCGAAATGAATTGAATAGAAAACGATTTCGAAATGAATTGAATAGAAAACGATTTCGAAATGAATTGAATAGAAAACGATTTCGAAATGAATTGAATAGAAAACGATTTCGAAATGAATTGAATAGATAACGATTTCGAAATGAATTGAATAGAAAACGACTTCGAAATGAATTGAATATATAACGAATTTGATTTGAATAGAAAACGAATTTGATTTCAATTGAATATATAACGAATTTGATTTGAATAGAAAACGAATTTGATTTCAATTGAATATATAACGAATTTGATTCGAATAGAAAACCAATTTGAAATGAATCGAATAGAAAACCAATTTGAATTGAATCGAATAGAAAACGACTTTGGAATTGAATCGAATAGAAAACGACTTTGGAATTGAATTGAATTGAAAACGAATTCAAATTGAATTGAAAGCGAATTGAAATGAATTCAAATTGAATTGAAATTTGAATTGAATAGAAATGAATTTTAAAACGAATTTATAAAGAAGAATTCAATTTTGATTTGAATTGAAATGGAAGTTGAAATTGTTTTTGAAACGAATTCAAAACTATTTATAAAATTCGTTTTGAATAGAAATCGACGAAATATATATTATATATATTATATATATAATATAATGGCCTGAATAGAACGCGCCGCGGCAGTTCGTGAATTTCGACCATTTATTTCAAACGAACATTACGGGAGATCCGACCGTCGGATTCTCCTAAAATCGGAACCGTTGCGTTCGTATCGAAAAGAGCTTTCTAACGAACATTAGAAATTTGAAATCTAACGATTGGATTTGGAGATACGTCCAAATCAAATTTGAAAAAGGTCGCTGTAAGTGCAGTTCGATGGCCGTTGTTGGAAATCGACTGTACGGGCCTTGATAAAATTATTAAAAATATCAATAATTTGTGTAAAATCATAAGAAATGATTTGGAAAAAATTAGGATGAAAAACTCCGTATTTGAAAAGATAAAAATAAATTTTTATCAAAATGAACTAGTTTGAACTAAATTTAAAACCCGATTTATTTTTAAATAAATAAATCAGATTTAAAAAGGGGTTTTAAATAATCGGAATTCCAAATATATTTGATTTGAATTGAACTAGAATTGATTTGTGGGTTTATCGTGAACTGTGTTTTAAATAACACCTAGTTCTTTAACCCGAAAATAAATAGAATGTGATTTGGGTTTGTCGTGAACTGTGTTTTAAATAACACCTAGTTCTTTAACCCAATAAAAGGAGTTTTAACGAATCTGCAATTAGATTGAAATGTGAATTTACAATCTAAATTATCAAATTTAGAAAACGAGCGAGAATGGAGTATCACCAGTTTTTCTCCAAAGCGATAGTTAAATCTTTAATTAGATTTGAACGTGAAATGGTAATTTATTTTACCGATAACACCATAGTATTAGATATGGAGTATTACCAGTTTTGCTTCATGGGATGAATAGGTTGGGATTGGGAAATAAAATAAATAATTACTTCGGTGTGGTTAACTAATCTCGACTAGTTTGGAAAAACCATAATTTGGTTTGAAATGACATCCAAAGGAAGATTACAGGATAAATTTTAAAGAATTTATCTTAGATAAAATTAATGGGAACCTTTCCCTAAGAATGTGGAATTTAGAAACTAGCTGTAGGTTGGTTAAGAAGAATGGTTTCCTGGGTATTGATCTGATGTTGGTTTCGGCCTTCGAGGTTAATGTTTGGGAAATTGTTCTCTTGCTAATTTGCGGTTAGTGACTAATGAATTGGAATGAGGCGTATGTTGTGTTTGTGTAACATTTGTTTTTAATATACGCGGATTGTTCGGAAAGTCCGGGTTTACACCCATTCTGAATAACCGATTCGACGATATGTCGAAGATGAAGACGGTGGTTGAAGACCGGAAGTCTTCACATCGTTTGGACTATTACTGACGATCCTGATTGGGCTGTACACCCAAGAGGATGGAAATAGTTGGTGGTCGTCCAGACGTACTTGGAGATGGATGGATATGCGAGGAAAGTGCCTCCGGTTTCGTTCAGACCCAGAACGGACTTGTAAATGGATTGTGTGTCTGACATTGGATTTTATTCTGTGTTGATTGATTTCTATTAAATATACATCTGTTTGGCGGCGGAGAATTTATTCTTTTGCTTAACGCCCTTCTCTGAGACGTACGAGCTTAGAGGTTATATATCGATAGATATCAATCGCACGGCATGAATTGCCTGTGTGGCATGCTGAGTTGCATGGATCAAGACTACTGTTGAAAAGCAAAGTCTTGTGGTTGATGATCAAAGCACGCCTACATGGCAGCTTTGTGTGTAACATGTATTTGCGAGCCTCACACCTCGGTATGAGTTAAAAACGGTATACGGACCGCTGGGAGAGCACGACGTTTCTTTCTAGCTTTGGTGGTGTCAGTGACTTACCAGCCCTGATGTAACGAACCGGGATTTTCGACTCCGAAAATCAACATCAACTACCATGTTGACCATCCAGACATCGAACATTCCAGATCATTAATAGAAAGAAGTTAGAGGGTGAGAATAGATAAGATAGAAATATTAGAATAGAAGAAGAAGAAGAAGAACACCACACACAGAGTCTCACATCGCAGCGGAACAAAATATAATACAGAGGTAAATCTTTATTGAGAACTTTGAAAATACTTACAATATCAGAGTACATCAACATCTGGACAGTGATAATCTGTCCTCATACAACACACAGCGGAATACTAGTAATATCATACGTCCGAACATCTCTAGCTCGTCTCTTCACAGCTTTTGATAACCTGATCTTGTCAACCCGGGCTAACCCGAGCATTTACAAAACACCGGGTCAGTCTGGTGAACCAGAGTGAGATAAACTCGCACAGTAATAAGGGTGAATCATCCAATCATGATTTTTAAAGTTCAAAATCTTTTCCAAAGAAAAGGATAATCGTAAGACCAAATCCACACATAAACACGGACGGTTTTTACCTTACGATAACCCAAAACGTTTTTTAAACCAATATCTTCTCTGATATTATAATAATGTCTAAATACAAGTAAATAACAAACTAGTGGAACGCTTGCATCTCACGCTCCACATATATAGTATACAATCAAAACCCGCAGGCGCTTATTGGGAATTGGATTCCGACTTGACAAGGTATGGGTCCACCTTCCGATAGTGTATCTCTAGAGACGAATACACTGGGTTCAATAAGAACTTCTTGCAACCCGGCCCTCACATGACCGACCACTCATTTCGCTTGAGTGTATCGAATGTATATCACCGACGGTTGGGATCAGCAACCGTCTGCCCGAAAAGGGACAGCATCGAAACATAGATTTAAGAAGCAAATAGGATTTCCTCTAGATAGGTGATTCTACACCCTAATGGGAGCGACCCACATAGCCATGCTGCCTGCCCGATTTTTGTCATTTTCCGGTTGATGAGGCTTGAGGCCAGAATTAACTCTTGAACATCTGGTCACCATTCCCTTTGAATGCCACATCGTCAAATCCGTCAGATATCACTAATTGACGTCCACAAAAATACTCTAGCTGAAAGCTAGAGAACGGCAATTCCCTGCCAACAACTATCGTACGTTTGAAGAAATCAACGTACGTGACCCTTTGGAAATACTCTGTCAGACATTCGTCCATACACGTCATCCAGGAACAGGATGAACCGAAGGCACTCTCCTACCGCATCCATATAGGAATCACCCCATGGATCAGTAGCGAGAAGTCCTTGCAACCCGTAGATTACAACTACGACAGAATCACAGTTTGTCTCTGCTTGCCAGGCAGAGAACATTAGTGGTTCTTCCGTTTATGAAGATCCACGGTCTTCAATGCTCCATCTCGATCACCTTCTGAGATCTTCACGTATTTGTTGGTCAGAATGGTTTTCGAATATAAATTCGATCCCGGTCTTTCCATACCAACAATCGCATTGGCCAGATTTGATAGTCGGTGTTTTAACTATCAAAATATTCAGTGTTTCAAACATGACACTCTAATGAGTTCACTGTTTCAGTATTCAGCATCACTTGGCCTTTAACAAACTAATTTCCTTTTTTGTTAAATTGAAACTTCCAATTCTTTTAAATATTCAAAAATATGATATTTGAATAACTCTAATTGATTACTTAACATTCGCCTTTTCTCCATTCGCTTGACTCTAGATCACAGTGATCACAATGGTTACGCCTGATTCCCTCAGGAAACATCCGACCGCCGTAGGCTATCTGCAGCCCTGCGAATTACGCTAGCAGTCGTACGCAAATGGCAACTTAGCCGAATAATTATGTTTGGCTAATTCTATCTCGAATAACTATATTCAATTTCCCATTGACAAATTTGGGTTTAGTTATACAATCTTATGACCCATTGCTTTATCCCCAAATTTCATTTTCTATCGATCCCCTTTCAATTATTTTCAACCCTTATCCACTTTGGAGATCTTATTTCCCTTGTCCCATTTCCACTTGATTTCACTCTCACGTAACTTTAATGTAAAGTTAACGCTTTACACTTTAAATCTCACTTAAAAACCTCTGGTTTATAAGAAATCCTTTTTATCGAAATCTCCTTTCACTTAATTCATATAATTGAGTACGTTTATTTCCTTTCACCATTCAATTGGCTTGCATCTCACATTTGGTAACTTTTTTTTTAAATGAATTCCCATTTACAAATATATTCCTAAATTTATCATTAATTTAAAATAATAACTTATTTCAAACATTAACTACTTTAGTAGTTAACCCCTTTATTAACTAAATTAAATATTAAATCCCTTTTAAATCCTTATTTAAATTCAAACAATATTCAATTAACTATTTTAGTCAAAACACATTAACTTGATAAACAAATTCTAATTCCAAACGGTCGATTTAATTAACTCAAAAACTTGATTATCTCATTAACCGATTTCAACAATCCTCGCTTTAAATTAATTAAAAATATAATTAATTTAGATAGATTCTAATTATTTGTTTTCTTTACAAAACAATGATCAAAGTTTAACCCTTTCGATTCATTTCTTATCTTCATACTTGAAAATCCGATTAACATCAGCATATACTTTATAAAATAAACCAACCATAAATCAAGGTCTTAAATAAATAAAATATTTATTTAATTCCCTTTTATACTTTATTCAAATAATATATTTCAAAATCTGAGTCCAGTTATAAAATAAACTTTATAACTTCACTTTTATCGACTCACCTAACGGTGAATCCATATCTATAAACCGATTGATTTTTAAAGGCCATACTCTGCCAAACACTTAACCAATATCACCTATTGGTTCAAACCAAACAGATGTTGAATATTCAGTCAATAATCAACCCTCAAATCAATCACACAAACAGATTAGTTCATATATGATAATATGAAAATAAATAATACATTTTGAGGGATCCGGTTGGGTCCCTCCAACCTGTTCTTCTCTGTATTCAAATGGTTATCTCAAATCAGACTGTTCAGTTTTGTTTAACTGATAAACTAAATAACGACCATTTTAACAACAACCATAAGCAATTCAAACAATGCAACCATTTTTAAACATGTTTATAAATAAACATGACCAACCAAGGTGAGTCACCTTTATTGGAACCAATCGTTAAAAATAACGATTTGGAATTTCACTGAAATTAAACACGGTTTAATTTCATCAGTTAAATCAACAGATCAATGTATAACTAGCAAAATAGTCAACCATTTGCAAGCAGAGCACACAAAATAAAAATACCCAATTTATATAAAATATAAAAAGGGTAACTGAGTGAGTTTAACTCACCTTTGATCTCGTCCGTTCGCTGTAGTGGTTTGGTTACAGTTAGATTAAACAGTTGTTTAATCTAACTATAAATCCCAATCGTCTCCTGCACTGTGCAAATCGATCCTGTAATGTTCTGTTCCTTAATATGATTCTGGTGCAACTTGTTTTGACAAATTCAGATAACCTAACAAGAAGCTATTTTTATTTTAGTCTAAATAGTTTAATTAACTAACTTATCGATTTTCTTAATTAAATTCTAATAACGTTATTACCTTTTCTTGTTCAAATATCATCATGCCGACTTAAATTCTTTCCATACACGTCTACGAGCTTGCTTTTTAAATCCACCAGCGTCGAGATACATGTCTTCTGTCCCATTCAAAGAAAGGTGCTGACATTGAAGTTGCTAACTTCGTTTGAAACAAATGTGTCCACGTGTTGACATTGAAGTAAACGGCTTCCTTCTTTTGTTTTCGATGCAGGCTGCCGATCCTTCTTCCCAGCTACCATGCACGCACCGTTCCCATTTGCTGTTTCCTCTCCTCCCTTTCGTTCTGTTTGAACAAGACTATGCTGTTCCTTGTTCCTTCCGCAAATCCAAGTCTTAAATCTCTATGTTTCTTGCATCCAGAACTGAGTTGCTTCCCTCGTTTACCGAAGCAACCCCTCCCAACGCCTGTCTCCGACGACCGGAGGTCCATTTGAAGGCGTCAGCCCCTGCGCCTATCCCTCCTCGAGCTCCGCCCTAAGTATCGTCCAATCCGAGTCCACCGTTTGTCGCCCAGAACCCTACATCCGCCAGCACTTTTGGCGTTGATTCCTGTCAGCTCGAACCGCCATGCATATGAACATGCTGTAACTTCACAACAACCCACATCCTTCTAAATACTCCTCCAGACTTTCCGCTCTACCTGCTATTCCCTCTTTACAGTATTCTTTTTTTTTTTTTTTTTTTACGAGAGGAGAGTTTGTAAATAAGAGGAAAGCTTCGGTTGCGAATGGAGAGAAGTCAATATATAGGAGAGAAATACGTGGGGAGCAAGCTGTCTAGGTTATAGCTGTGCAAAGAAAATAGAGTAGCTGATATAAGCGTGTACGGTGGTTGGAAATCAAACCCTTGGTCGGCAAGGTATAGTAGTTTGGCAGACAAGAAAGAAATAAAAGGTTTGCGGGGCAAGAATGGTGAATGTGGACATAATTATATTATTATTTTAACATATCCCCACTTACACGAAGCTTTCCACAAAACAATCCTTTTATACGACTTTCGTTTTCTGATAAAAAGGCTAATCTTAGTGTAAAAAGGTATTCCGGACCCAATGGGACAAGTTTCATCGAAATCCGAGGTCGTATGAAAAAAATTTCCTTTATGAAACCGGAAATGAACACGCATTTAATTTTTCCACGGTCACTAGATAAATCAAATCAACTTGAAACTGCGAACACTGACAATAACTTTTCGATACGAACCCAACGGCACTAATTTCGTCGCATTCTGAGACTGCGGCCCCGGTAGGCTATTTCTACCCTGAACCGCCCTACCCTTTTTAACGCCAAATTTCTCGATCTCTAAAAATAACAAACTATATACATATCCTGACTCTAATCGACGATACGAACTCAACGGAACTGGTTTCGTCGAAAACAGAGTCCGTTTGCAAAACGGCTACTTTAAAGGCCTATAATTTAATAACGATTTTCCATAGCGACTATTTCAAAATTTGATTTGGCCATAACTATCAAACTATAACACGAAATCTGGATTTTTTCTCTTTCATATGAAAGCTATCGTCAACACGCTCCCAACGTTTCTTGTTTCACAGAAATCCGACTTATATCGAATCCTGTATTCTCAGTTGAAGTTCAAAACTCCAATTTACGAACTGCACGCCATTTTCGAGCTCGAATTTATATTATATATAAATTATAACGTTCAACTTCGTTTCAATAACGAATTAAATATTAAATTTCATTATATTCCCAATATGATATTTAAAATAAATAAATTAAATTAAATATTTGACGGCCAAAAATGCGGGTCGTTACATTCTTCCCCCCTTAAAATAATTTCGTCCTCGAAATTGTTAAGATAAGAAAGAACGTTATAAACTCATTAAATTTCAAATCTAATTTAGTTTAAATTAGAAACCAATTCAATACTGTAAACAATATTTTCAAAAATATCAAAAAAAATTCTAACACTTTAAATTTTCGAAAATTTTTGCCAGCACCTCCTCTGTACGGCTCAATCGGTACAACTCCAACTTGCCATTCTAGGCCTTCTCTCATTCAAAAGAAAATGAAACAGCCAAGCGGCTTGCCAAATAGGCTCATAAATCACCAAACCCATATAAAATAGACGTGTACCTTTTTGTCGGGCATACCACTATATCTTTCCCGTCTGCCACCCTGTCAGCATATACGAATGTCTTCCCAACAAAATTCCAATTTTATTCTCAAAACTAAATCCTTCACGCGTCCAACCCCAATCTCATTCTTAAACCAGTTTCCATCCTTTATCACTTTCAATTCTTAACTTACCAGTCCAACACCATCTTAGATTCCCGTCTCACAATCCAAAATCTGATTCGAATTGATATATTATATTCCGATTCAATTGCCAGTTAATTTGTTTCAGTTCAATTCGTATTTACTTTTCCAAATTCTATTTAATTTTGTTTTTGTTCAAATAATCTCTCTGGGAGTTTTTAAACAGTTCAGCTTTTTTGAAAATCAACTATCCCCTTTCAGGATTCAAAACAACTTGTTTTTCTCAAAGAAATTCAAAACAAGATTTTTGGTAGTAATCCGTCACTTAGAACTCGAAAATGAACACCGATAATGGCGCGCACATCATCGGAATCTATTTTCCAGTTGTCGAAGTGAGTTCAATACTATATCACTTTCAAAACCCTTTCTAAACACTTCCATTTTGAAATCAGTTTCAAAATATCCTTTCCAAGGCTTGTAAAACAAATTAAAAACCTCCCAGGATTTTAAAATTCTCATATATTAAGTCCAATTCCATTTTCAACCACTTGTCCAAATTTCCAAAGTTTTAATTTCAATTCTGATTTAAATTCAGATTTAACTCCTCTGATTTTCATATATTTCACTTATATGAATTCTGATTGGTTATATATAACCATTTCACATTTTATAATTTTATTGGATTATAATCACAACCAACACATCCAATATATTATAATTACAATATATATATATTTCCTCTATATCAAAATATACTTTGGGTAAAATTATTTCATTTACCCTCTTTTCAAAACATATCGTGACGACCCATCGTATTCGAGTGTTTATAAACCCCTATCGATACAGTGGATCAAACTGATCGATCAGAACTCATAAACAACTCAACCGATAAATCTCCACAATATAAAACAAATTTTATATCAAATCTACAAATACGTTCACTAGTATATATACACTCAAACTCAATCTAGGGTATTGCTAACCCCGTCTCTACTGAGTCACGCCACAGAGCCAAGGTAATTACTTAACCAATAGCTCTGATACCACTGTAACGAACCGGGATTTTCGACTCCGAAAATCAACATCAACTACCATGTTGACCATTCAGACATCGAACATTCCAGATCATTAATAGAAAGAAGTTAGAGGGTGAGAATAGATAAGATAGAAATATTAGAATAGAAGAAGAAGAAGAAGAACACCACACACAGAGTCTCACATCGCAGCGGAACAAAATATAATACAGAGGTAAATCTTTATTGAGAACTTTGAAGATACTTACAATATCAGAGTACATCAACATCTGGACAGTGATAATCTGTCCTCATACAACACACAGCGGAATACTAGTAATATCATACGTCTGAACATCTCCAGCTCGTCTCTTCACAGCTTTTGATAACCTGATCCTGTCAACCCGGGCTAACCCGAGCATTTACAAAACACCGGGTCAGTCTGGTGAACCAGAGTGAGATAAACTCGCACAGTAATAAGGGTGAATCATCCAATCATGATTTTTAAAGTTCAAAATCTTTTCCAAAGAAAAGGATAATCGTAAGACCAAATCCACACATAAACACGGACGGTTTTTACCTTACGATAACCCAAAACGTTTTTGAAACCAATATCCTCTCTGATATTATAATAATGTCTAAATACAAGTAAATAACAAACTAGTGGAACGCTTGCATCTCACGCTCCACATATATAGTATACAATCAAAACCCGCAGGCGCTTATTGGGAATTGGATTCCGACTTGACAAGGTATGGGTCCACCTTCCGATAGTGTATCTCTAGAGACGAATACACTGGGTTCAACAAGAACTTCTTGCAACCCGGCCCTCACATGACCGACCACTCATTTCGCTTGAGTGTATCGAATGTATATCACCGACGGTTGGGATCAGCAACCGTCTGCCCGAAAAGGGACAGCATCGAAACATAGATTTAAGAAGCAAATAGGATTTCCTCTAGATAGGTGATTCTACACCCTAATGGGAGCGACCCACATAGCCATGCCGCCTGCCCGATTTTTGTCATTTTCCGGTTGATGAGGCTTGAGGCCAGAATTAACTCTTGAACATCTGGTCACCATTCCCTTTGAATGCCACATCGTCAGATCCGTCAGATATCACTAATTGACGTTCACAAAAATACTCTAGCTGAAAGCTAGAGAACGACAATTCCCTGCCAACAACTATCGTACGTTTGAAGAAATCAACGTACGTGACCCTTTGGAAATACTCTGTCAGACATTCGTCCATACACGTCATCCAGGAACAGGATGAACCGAAGGCACTCTCCTACCGCATCCATATAGGAATCACCCCATGGATCAGTAGCGAGAAGTCCTTGCAACCCGTAGATTACAACTACGACAGAATCACAGTTTGTCTCTGCTTGCCAGGCAGAGAACATTAGTGGTTCTTCCGTTTATGAAGATCCACGGTCTTCAATGCTCCATCTCGATCACCTTCTGAGATCTTCACGTATTTGTTGGTCAGAATGGTTTTCGAATATAAATTCGATCCCGGTCTTTCCATACCAACAATCGCATTGGCCAGATTTGATAGTCGGTGTTTTAACTATCAAAATATTCAGTGTTTCAAACATGACACTCTAATGAGTTCACTGATTCAGTATTCAGCATCACTTGGCCTTTAACAAACTAATTTCCTTTTTTGTTAAATTGAAACTTCCAATTCTTTTAAATATTCAAAAATATGATATTTGAATAACTCTAATTGATTACTTAACATTCGCCTTTTCTCCATTCGCTTGACTCTAGATCACAGTGATCACAATGGTTACGCCTGATTCCCTCAGGAAACATCCGACCGCCGTAGGCTATCTGCAGCCCTGCGAATTACGCTAGCAGTCGTACGCAAATGGCAACTTAGCCGAATAATTATGTTTGGCTAATTCTATCTCGAATAACTATATTCAATTTCCCATTGACAAATTTGGGTTTAGTTATACAATCTTATGACCCATTGCTTTATCCCCAAATTTCATTTTCTATCGATCCTCTTTCAATTATTTTCAACCCTTATCCACTTTGGAGATCTTATTTCCCTTGTCCCATTTCCACTTGATTTCACTCTCACGTAACTTTAATGTAAAGTTAACGCTTTACACTTTAAATCTCACTTAAAAACCTCTGGTTTATAAGAAACCCTTTCTATCGAAATCTCCTTTCACTTAATTCATATAATTGAGTACGTTTATTTCCTTTCACCATTCAATTGGCTTGCATCTCACATTTGGTAACTTTTTTTTAAATGAATTCCCATTTACAAATATATTCCTAAATTTATCATTAATTTAAAATAATAACTTATTTCAAACATTAACTACTTTAGTAGTTAACCCCTTTATTAACTAAATTAAATATTAAATCCCTTTTAAATCCTTATTTAAATTCAAACAATATTCAATTAACTATTTTAGTCAAAACACATTAACTTGATAAACAAATTCTAATTCCAAACGGTCGATTTAATTAACTCAAAAACTTGATTATCTCATTAACCGATTTCAACAATCCTCGCTTTAAATTAATTAAAAATATAATTAATTTAGATAGATTCTAATTATTTGTTTTCTTTACAAAACAATGATCAAAGTTTAACCCTTTCGATTCATTTCTTATCTTCATACTTGAAAATCCGATTAACATCAGCATATACTTTATAAAATAAACCAACCATAAATCAAGGTCTTAAATAAATAAAATATTTATTTAATTCCCTTTTATACTTTATTCAAATAATATATTTCAAAATCTGAGTCCAGTTATAAAATAAACTTTATAACTTCACTTTTATCGACTCACCTAACGGTGAATCCATATCTATAAACCGATTGATTTTTAAAGGCCATACTCTGCCAAACACTTAACCAATATCACCTATTGGTTCAAACCAAACAGATGTTGAATATTCAGTCAATAATCAACCCTCAAATCAATCACACAAACAGATTAGTTCATATATGATAATATGAAAATAAATAATACATTTTGAGGGATCCGGTTGGGTCCCTCCAACCTGTTCTTCTCTGTATTCAAATGGTTATTTCAAATCAGACTGTTCAGTTTTTTTTAACTGATAAACTAAATAACGACCATTTTAACAACAACCATAAGCAATTCAAACAATGCAACCATTTTTAAACATGTTTATAAATAAACATGACCAACCAAGGTGAGTCACCTTTATTGGAACCAATCGTTAAAAATAACGATTTGGAATTTCACTGAAATTAAACACGGTTTAATTTCATCAGTTAAATCAACAGATCAATGTATAACTAGCAAAATAGTCAACCATTTGCAAGCAGAGCACACAAAATAAAAATACCCAATTTATATAAAATATAAAAAGGGTAACTGAGTGAGTTTAACTCACCTTTGATCTCGTCCGTTCGCTGTAGTGGTTTGGTTACAATTAGATTAAACAGTTGTTTAATCTAACTATAAATCCCAATCGTCTCCTGCACTATGCAAATCGATCCTGTAATGTTCTGTTCCTTAATATGATTCTGGTGCAACTTGTTTTGACAAATTCAGATAACCTAACAAGAAGCTATTTTTATTTTAGTCTAAATAGTTTAATTAACTAACTTATCGATTTTCTTAATTAAATTCTAATAACGTTATTACCTTTTCTTGTTCAAATATCATCATGCCGACTTAAATTCTTTCCATACACGTCTACGAGCTTGCTTTTTAAATCCACCAGCGTCGAGATACATGTCTTCTGTCCCATTCAAAGAAAGGTGCTGACATTGAAGTTGCTAACTTCGTTTGAAACAAATGTGTCCACGTGTTGACATTGAAGTAAACGGCTTCCTTCTTTTGTTTTCGATGCAGGCTGCCGATCCTTCTTCCCAGCTACCATGCACGCACCGTTCCCATTTGCTGTTTCCTCTCCTCCCTTTCGTTCTGTTTGAACAAGACTATGTTGTTCCTTGTTCCTTCCGCAAATCCAAGTCTTAAATCTCTATGTTTCTTGCATCCAGAACTGAGTTGCTTCCCTCGTTTACCGAAGCAACCCCTCCCAACGCCTGTCTCCGACGACCAGAGGTCCATTTGAAGGCGTCAGCCCCTGCGCCTATCCCTCCTCGAGCTCCGCCCTAAGTATCGTCCAATCCGAGTCCACCGTTTGTCGCCCAGAACCCTACATCCGCCAGCACTTTTGGCGTTGATTCCTGTCAGCTCGAACCGCCATGCATATGAACATGCTGTAACTTCACAACAACCCACATCCTTCTAAATACTCCTCCAGACTTTCCGCTCTACCTGCTATTCCCTCTTTACAGTATTCTTTTTTTTTTTTTTTTTACGAGAGGAGAGTTTGTAAATAAGAGGAAAGCTTCGGTTGCGAATGGAGAGAAGTCAATATATAGGAGAGAAATACGTGGGGAGCAAGCTGTCTAGGTTATAGCTGTGCAAAGAAAATAGAGTAGCTGATATAAGCGTGTACGGTGGTTGGAAATCAAACCCTTGGTCGGCAAGGTATAGTAGTTTGGCAGACAAGAAAGAAATAAAAGGTTTGCGGGGCAAGAATGGTGAATGTGGACATAATTATATTATTATTTTAACATATCCCCACTTACACAAAGCTTTCCACAAAACAATCCTTTTATACGACTTTCGTTTTCTGATAAAAAGGCTAATCTTAGTGTAAAAAGGTATTCCGGACCCAATGGGACAAGTTTCATCGAAATCCGAGGTCGTATGAAAAAATTTCCTTTATGAAACCGGAAATGAACACGCATTTAATTTTTCCACGGTCACTAGATAAATCAAATCAACTTGAAACTGCGAACACTGACAATAACTTTTCGATACGAACCCAACGGCACTAATTTCGTCGCATTCTGAGACTGTGGCCCCGGTAGGCTATTTCTACCCTGAACCGCCCTACCCTTTTTAACGCCAAATTTCTCGATCTCTAAAAATAACAAACTATATACATATCCTGACTCTAATCGACGATACGAACTCAACGGAACTGGTTTCGTCGAAAACAGAGTCCGTTTGCAAAACGGCTACTTTAAAGGCCTATAATTTAATAACGATTTTCCATAGCGACTATTTCAAAATTTGATTTGGCCATAACTATCAAACTATAACATGAAATCTGGATTTTTTCTCTTTCATATGAAAGCTATCGTCAACACGCTCCCAACGTTTCTTGTTTCACAGAAATCCGACTTATATCGAATCCTGTATTCTCAGTTGAAGTTCAAAACTCCAATTTACGAACTGCACGCCATTTTCGAGCTCGAATTTATATTATATATAAATTATAACGTTCAACTTCGTTTCAATAACGAATTAAATATTAAATTTCATTATATTCCCAATATGATATTTAAAATAAATAAATTAAATTAAATATTTGACAGCCAAAAATGCGGGTCGTTACACCTGACATTTATATACTTTTCACCTTTGTGGTTGTTGGAATGAGGCGCCTCGATTATAGGTCTGTAAGGACCGGGAAACGTGTGTTCAGGCATAATTAATCCTCTAACGTAAGTGAGGACCGGCCCAGCCGCATCCGGGGTTGCCCAGAGTGTGTAGTCCCGAGGCATTTGCTAGAGTGTCTCGAACGCGGAGAGGATCTTGCCCCTTACCTCGACTCATGACGGAAATCCAATTTCCAATACGTGTATTGCGGTTTTAATTGTATAACTAGTATGGCGACATGATATATGGTACCCATGCCGTCTATGATTTATATTTATGATTGAAACTGTTTTGACACTATACACTTATTATAGTATCAAATGATTTGTTTTAAACGTACCAAGCATGTTTGGCTATTATAAGGGAAAACCCTATCCTCCGGCTTGCGTTGCATTGTGTGATGCGACCTGGGTCTTATAATAGCTTCATTTTTCGAAAAAGCATTGCGTTGTTTATTCTATGCACTGGTATTCTTGGGAGGAAACCCGTTCCGTGTTATACGGCGTGGTCCCTTGAATTACTATCGTTAAAGTAAAGTTTAAATAACTGTTTTAGTTCTCACACCAGTCACATGACTGACCTGGAGTTTACTGTTTTAACCTAAACTCTGGGTGCCCCTATTTTCCGCACGGGCAGCTAGTAGTTTTGGTTTTGCAGATTTATATTCACAGGATCCTAGTTTACAGCTGGAATGATATCCAAAAAGCTCTGTATCCGTATATCACCTTCGGTTGTGCTTTGTATTATTTTCCGCTGCTATGTAATTTATTGTAATCTCTCATAATTTATCGAATGTAATTTATTCATTTATACTCTGTATATTCTTGTATCTGATGGAATTGTTGTAATAACAATGAAATGTTCTTCTGTGTGTGTTCTGATTTGTCCTGTTCTCAAACGATCAGGGGTATCGAACGGTCTAGATCGGTTTGATGACTAATTCAGATCGAGCGAAATTCCTGGCCGTCACATTTGGTATCAGAGCTTTGGTTTACAGAGCTCGAGAACAAGACACATTAGAACCATACGAAAGAATTCATCAGATATTGGATTAGTAATATCCAATTAGAATGACTCGTTAGAGATAGGATCAGTTGTGTCCTAGAACGAGTGTGAAGAGTATATTTTTCAAATGAAAACAATTTTGTTTTGAAATTTAAATCGTTTTATACGTATTTGAATATTTTATTTGTATTGAATTTGGACAATCCAATATATAAAGATTTCGTGTATACGCGTCATGAACGTATATTCGATGTTTTAATATACTGGATAAATATAGAATCACATTCTAGTCGCCCGGAGATGGTACTGATGATAGCACGTGCATCATCAGTATTTATGTTCGAGTTTCGAAGGTGTGATATCTATATATTTCCATTAGGCTGGTGTGAGAACCAAAACTTATATAGTTAGAACACATTGTTGTGAATTGGCATCAAAAACAAGATTTTCAGTATATATATCAAAATTTATGACTTTGAAACATTAATCCACTAATTGATTGATGTTTGTGTTGTTTGTTTATTTGTTTGCTAATTTTGAACCATTATTCCTAATTGAACCAAATATTGAGCTGTATTGAAAATTGGTCGCATTTGCTTGCATATACATATACTTACATTGATCAGGTCACAGCAAGGAGGCTAGAGCCGAAGAATAAAATTTGTTTGCCCGACAAATAGGTACATGTTTACTATAATTTACTGTTTTGTTTGGGTGATGATGATTTTATGAGCCTATTGGCTAGCCGCTTGGCTTTTTCTTTTTGAGATTAGAAGGACCGGGGAAGCTATTTGAAATTCCCCGATGCTCCCGGTGCAGGGGAGGTTATGGCGAAATTTTTCGAAAATTTAGGGTGTTAGCCAAATTTTTGAAAATTTGAAAATTCTCAGAAACTGAAAAGTTGGAGAATGGAAGCCAGATCGAACATAGAGTTAATTGATCAAACCACTTTCGACTTTGTTCCTTTTCGGGGACGAAAAGTTTTAAGTGGGGGAGATTGTAATAAACCGGAAAATCCGAGCCAGTTTAAAATTTTTATTTTGGCAATTTTAGCGAATTTTGAATATTTAAAATAGATTATTTTAAATAAAATCGACGATAAATTTATTTTGAATATAATTCGACCGTACATATTATATACGTCGTCGTTAGAATATAAATAATTATATATAATTATAAATAGAATTGAAAATGGCGCGGTAGTTCGATAATTCGATTTCAAACTTCAATTGAGCGTACCGAGTGCAGAACAATCCAGATTTTAGTGAAACCAAAAACATTAGGATCTAATTGATAATATCTTTCCAACGAATCCGAAAAATCGAAATTTCATAGCGGGAATCAAAAGATATGTCCGGTTGAAAATTTTGAATAGTCGCTATGGAATTCAGGCCCTTAAAAATGGAAATTTTGCAAACAACCTCGGATTTCGACGAAATCACTTTTGTTGGATCCGCAGTGTCAAGTTATTGCTAGATTCCAAATTTCATAATTTTCTGAATCAATATGTGAGTGTGGCAAATGAAAACGCGTTTGACCAGTTTCAGTTGATTTTAATCGACTGGAAAATGGCCATTTTCCCAACGGTCTCAGAATTCGACGAAACTAGTTTTGTTAGGACCGTATCGTCATTACGAAGCTAGAAAATATTTATCGAGAATTTTTCGAGTTAGTATGTGACCCCGATAATTTGAAATGTACGTTTAAAATTCAATATAGTGATTTAAATGTAAATTCCACGAAAACTGATTCAAACAATCGAATCAACCTACGATACATATCCCATTGTGTTCGGAATGGGGGTGAAACGCTATGGACGATAGGCGGTGGGCCTCGTTTCGAGGTCGTATGTAAAAGTCAACTTTTTTTTTGAAATTAAATAATTAAAAAATAAAGTCCTCTCTCCTCACCCTCCCTTCTCTCTATATTTCGTTGCCCCCCCCCCCTTCACGTTTTAAATCAGAAAAAGAAAATAAAAAACAAAAAATCCCAAATCGACGAACGAGGGAGGTCCCTCCAACCGCCGTCGGGCGCGCAGCCCCACCGCCATCCAACCCCGCTCTCCACCCTGCGCCTCCCCTTCTTCTCCCCCTCCTCCGTCAGAAATCCGCACCCCTCCCTAAAACCCTAGCCCCTGCGATCGAACCCGCATCCAACAGCCTCCGCTACCCCAAACCCGCATCCAACCACCTCTGCCCCCTCTTTTCTCCACCTGCGCCGACCCCTCCGCCTTCCCCCAACCCGGACCGACGATAAACCCCCCCTTCCCTTTTGCAAACGATGTGAGTCTTCTTCCTTTTTTTTATGTTTATGTTATTTTATTTTATTTTAATTACTATATAACCAGTTATTTAAATTAATAAGTAAACTATAATTAGATTTTTACTATAAGAAAGTTAATATTTTTATATTTGAAAGGTCATATTTTTATAGAGTGAAAAGTTTGATTATTTTTATATAGAGAAAGGCGAAATTTTTATATTATAAAAAGAGTAAAAATATGATTTTTATATTTTTAAAAGTATTAAAAATATAATCTTTACTATATAGAAGTGGTAGAAATATGATTTTTGTTTATGTAGAGAATTAAAAATATCATCTATATATGTGTAGAAAAATAAAAATGAGATTTTTATAATGATATTTTTGAAAAGGCGAAATCTTTATTTTTGAAAAGGCGAAATCTTTATATGAAGAATGGCGTGATAAAAATATAATCTTTACTATATGAACATCGATGTGAAAATATAATTTTTATCTATATAGTAGCGGTATAAAAATTTGATTTTTATATATTGAATAGCATAATAAAAATTTGATTTTTATATATTGAATAACATAATAAAAATTCGATTCTTATATATTGAGTAGCGTAGTGAAAATTCGATTTTTATATATGTAGTGGCTACGGGCAACGAAAGCGATAAAAGGCGAGAACGATGAAGATTTCTATCAAAGAAGAGTCAAGAGGATTGGATAGCTATTTGTGAGAATTCTCACCTTTCAATTTCTTTTCTAGTTATATATATATATATACTAGGATGCAGACGGTGCTTGGTAGCACCCGACACAATCGTCCACAGACCATGGACTTGTTTGTTTGGTTGCATAAATTAGTTAGATGATTTGATTTGAATTTGGTTGTTTGGTGAATTTGATTGATGTGTGAATGGCGTGGGCCTTCACTAGACCGGGGATAAGGCTAGGCCTCGTCCCGTTTCTAGTATCGTGCCGTTATGCCGCCGAAATTTTCTAAAATATGTTAGAAAACTAAAAATATCAATTTTATTGAATAAAGGAACTGAATAGAAATTCATATGTTGAAATAAAATATTTTATCGTTAAAAATATAATTTTTAACGTGAAAGTGAAATAAATAAAATATTCATTTACAAACCGGACGATTTGTTTATGTACACCTATTTGAAGGACATTGATTGGGACGATAAATTTCACACATCGCCCAACTGCACAAATAAAATCTGTGTTTGATTTTTTGAAACCCTACATGGGTGTTGGGATGAAATTTGAAGTTCACTCATCCTGATTGATTAAATATGTCAATCAATTGATTGACAGGCTGTTATAAGCGTTAGATATCTATATTTGATGCTTATGCAGTGTAGTGCACTTTGGTTGATGGTTGATTATTTTTCAATGCTATTATATACGTGCGATGTATGAAAATCCATATAATTAACATTATATGGTGATTGATTGGGCCTCATTCCAATTTAGAAGATAAAGAATAATATAATATAAAGGTTCATGTGTTGACTGTACTCATCCGTTGAGATTAGTCACGTGCTGAACAAAATATTTTTATAATAAAATTTACATCTTTATCAATATAATATAAAGGTTCATGTGTTGACTGTACTCATCCGTTGAGATTAGTCATGTGTTGAACAAAATATTTTTATAATAAAATTTACATCTTTATCAATATAATATAAAGGTTCATGTGTTGACTGTACTCATCCGTTGAGATTAGTCATGTGTTGAACAAAATATTTTTATAATAAAATTTACATCTTTATCAATATAATATAAAGGTTCATGTGTTGACTGTACTCATCCGTTGAGATTAGTCATGTGTTGAACGAAATATTTTTATAATAAAATTTACATCTTTATCAATATAATATAAAGGTTCATGTGTTGACTGTACTCATCCGTTGAGATTAGTCATGTGTTGAACAAAATATTTTTATAATAAAATTTACATCTTTATCAATATAATATAAAGGTTCATGTGTTGACTGTACTCATCCGTTGAGATTAGTCATGTGTTGAACGAAATATTTTTATAATAAAATTTACATCTTTATCAATATAATATAAAGGTTCATGTGTTGACTGTACTCATCCGTTGAGATTAGTCATGTGTTGAACGAAATATTTTGATAATAACAAATATTTTGATAATAGGAAATATTTGAAATAGAATATTTGAAATAGAAATATGTGAAGCCGTGTTGATTAGATTGACGCCATTTTGACGTGAACGATATTTATATCAATTTTATTCATTTCGAAATGAATTGAATAGAAAACGATTTCGAAATGAATTGAATTGAAAACGATTTCAAAATGAATTGAATAGAAAACAATTTCGAAATGAATTGAATAGAAAACGATTTCAAAATGAGTTGAATAGAAAACGATTTCGAAATGAATTGAATAGAAAACGATTTCGAAATGAATTGAATAGAAAACGATTTCGAAATGAATTGAATAGAAAACGATTTCGAAATGAATTGAATAGAAAACGATTACGAAATGAATTGAATAGATAACGACTTCGAAATGAATTGAATAGAAAACGACTTCGAAATGAATTGAGTATATAACGAATTTGATTTCAATTGAATATATAACGAATTTAATTTGAAAAGAAAACCAATTTGATTTCAATAGAATATATAACGAATTTGATTTGAATAGAAAACAAATTTGATTTCAATTGAATATATAACGAATTTGATTCAAATAGAAAACCAATTTGAAATGAATCGAATAGAAAACCAATTTGAATTGAATCGAATAGAAAACGACTTTGGAATTGAATCGAATAGAAAACAACTTTGGAATTGAATTGAATTGAAAACGAATTCAAATTGAATTGAAAGCGAATTTAAATGAATTCAAATTGAATTGAAATTTGAATTGAATAGAAATGAATTTTAAAACGAATTTATAAAGAAGAATTCAATTTTGATTTGAATTGAAATGGAAGTTGAAATTGTTTTTGAAACGAATTCAAAACTATTTATAAAATTCGTTTTGAATAGAAATCGACGAAATATATATTATATATATTATATATATAATATAATGGCCTGAATAGAACGCGCCGCGCCGCGGCAGTTCGTGAATTTCGACCATTTATTTCAAACGAACATTACGGGAGATCCGACCATCGGATTCTCCTAAAACTGGAACCGTTGGGTTCGTATCGAAAAGAGCTTTCTAACGAACATTAGAAATTTGAAATCTAACGGTTGGATTTGGAGATACGTCCAAATCAAATTTGGAAAAGGTCGCTGTAAGTGCAGTTCGATGGCCATTGTTGGAAATCGACTGTACGGGACTTGATAAAATTATTAAAAATATAAATAATTTGTGTAAAATCATAAGAAATGATTTGGGAAAAATTGGGATGAAAAACTCCGTATTTGAAAAGATAAAAATAGATTTTTATCAAAATGAACTAGTTTGAACTAAATTTAAAACCCGATTTATTTTTAAATAAATAAATTAGATTTAAAAAGGGGTTTTAAATAATCGGAATTCCAAATATATTTGATTTGAATTGAACTAGAATTGATTTGTGGGTTTATCGTGAAGTGTGTTTTAAATAAAACCTAGTTCTTTAACCCGAAAATAAATAGAATGTGATTTGGGTTTGTCGTGAACTATGTTTTAAATAACACCTAGTTCTTTAACACAATAAAAGGAGTTTTAACGAATCTGCAATTAGATTGAAATGTGAATTTACAATCTAAATTATCAAATTTAGAAAACGAGCGAGAATGGAGTATCACCAGTTTTGCTCCAAAGCGATAGTTAAATCTTTAATTAGATTTGAACGTGAAATGGTAATTTATTTTACCGATAACACCATAGTATTAGATATGGAGTATTACCAGTTTTGCTTCATGGGATGAATAGGTTGGGATTGGGAAATAAAATAAATAATTACTTCGGTGTGGTTCACTAATCTCGACTAGTTTGGAAAAACCATAATTTGGTTTGAAACGACATCCAAAGGAAGATTACAGGATAAATTTTAAAGAATTTATCTTGGATAAAATTAATGGGAACCTTTCCCTAAGAATGTGGAATTTAGAAACTAGCTGTAGGTTGGTTAAGAAGAATGGTTTCCTGGGTATTGATCTGATGTTGGTTTCGGCCTTCGGGGTTAATGTTTGGGAAATTGTTCTCTTGCTAATTTGCGGTTAGTGACTAATGAATTGGAATGAGGCGTATGTTGTGTTTGTGTAACATTTGTTTTTAATATACGCGGATTGTTCGGAAAGTCCGGGTTTACACCCATTCTGAATAACCGATTCGACGATATGTCGAAGATGAAGATGGTGGTTGAAGACCGGAAGTCTTCACATCGTTTGGATTATTACTGACGATCCTGATTGGGCTGTACACCCAAGAGGATGGAAATAGTTGGTGGTCGTCCAGACGTACTTGGAGATGGATGGATATGCGAGGAAAGTGCCTCCGGTTTCGTTCAGATCCAGAACGGACTTGTAAATGGATTGTGTGTCTGACATTGGATTTTATTCTGTGTTGATTGATTTCTATTAAATATATATCTGTTTGGCGGCGGAGAATTTATTCTTTTGCTTAACGCCCTTCTCTGAGACGTACGAGCTTAGAGGTTATATATCGATAGATATCAATCGCACGGCATGAATTGCCTGTGTGGCATGCTGAGTTGCATGGATCAAGACTTCTGTTGAAAAGCAAAGTCTTGTGGTTGATGATCAAAGCACGCCTACGTGGCAGCTTTGTGTATAACGTGTATTTGCGAGCCTCACACCTCGGTATGAGTTAAAAACGGTATACGGACCGTTGGGAGAGCACGACGTTTCTTTCTAGCTTTGGTGGTGTCAGTGACTTACCAGCCCTGACATTTATATACTTTTCACCTTTGTGGTTGTTGGAATGAGGCGCCTCGATTATAGGTCTGTAAGGACCGGGAAACGTGTGTTCAGGCATAATTAATCCTCTAACGTAAGTGAGGACCGGCCCAGCCGCATCCGGGGTTGCCCAGAGTGTGTAGTCCCGAGGCATTTGCTAGAGTGTCTCGAACGCGGAGAGGATCTTGCCCCTTGCCTCGACTCATGACGGAAATCTAATTTCCAATACATGTATTGTGGTTTTAATTGTATAACTAGTATGTTGACATGATATATGGTACCCATGCCGTCTATGATTTATATTTATGATTGAAACTGTTTTGACACTATACACTTATTATAGTATCAAGTGATTTGTTTTAAACGTACCAAGCATGTTTGGATATTATAAGGGAAAACCCTATCCTCCGGCTTGCGTTGCATTGTGTGATGGGACCTGAGTCTTATAATAGCTTCATTTTTTGAAAAAGCATTGCGTTGTTTATTCTATGCACTGGTATTCTTGGGAGGAAACCCGTTCCGTGTTATACGGCATGGTCCCTTGAATTGCTATCTTTAAAGTAAAGTTTAAATAACTGTTTTAGTTCTCACACCAGTCACATGACTGACCTGGAGTTTATTGTTTTAACCTAAACTTTGGGTGCCCCTATTTTCCGCACGGGCAGCTAGTAGTTTTGGTTTTGCAGATTTATATTCACAGGATCCTAGTTTACAGCTGGAATGATATCCGGAAAGCTCTGTATCCGTATATCACCTTCGGTTGTGCTTTGTATTATTTTCCGCTGCTATGTAATCTATTGTAATCTCTGATAATTTATCGAATGTAATTTATTCATTTATACTCTGTATATTCTTGTATCTGATGGAATTGTTGTAATAACAATGAAATGTTCTTCTGTGTGTGTTCTGATTTGTCCTGTTCTCAAACGATCAGGTGTATCGAACGGTCTAGATCGGTTTGACGACTGATTCAGATCGAGCGAAATTCCTGGCCGTCACATATTGAATAGCAAAGTAAAAATTTGATTTTTATATATTGAATAGCAAAGTAAAAATTCGATTTTTATATATTGAATAGCGAAGTAAAAATGTGATTTTTACATATGTAGAGAATACGGGCAAAGAAAGTGGCAAGAGGCGAGAACGGCGAAAATTTCTACAAAGAAGAGTCGTGGGATTGAATTAGCTAATCTGTGAGAACTCCTCACCTTTTATTTATTTTTCTAGTTGAAATATATATACTAGGATGCAGACGGTGTTTAGTAGCACCCGACACCCGTCGTCCACAGACCATGGGCGGCTTGTATGCTTGGTTGTATGATTTTGATGTGTAGTTGATTTTGTGATGTGATGTGAAATGAAATAAGATAGTTATATAGTTAAAATATTTTATAGTTAAAAATAGAATTTTTAATGCGTATATGAAAGGAAATATAAATAAACAAATCGGACGATTTGTTTATATACACACATTTGACTGATATTAATTGGGACGATAAATTTTACACATCGCCCAACTGCACAAATAAAATCTGTGTTTGATTGTTTTGAAACCCCACACTGGTATTGGGATGATATATGACATACACTAATCCCAATAGTTAGTTGTATGTCGATCGATCGATTGACATACTGTTTTAAGCGTTAAATATTTATATTCGATGCTTATACAGTGTGGAATGCACTTTGGATGATGGTTGATTATTCATCGCTGTTATTGTATACATGTGTTGTAGAAAATCCATATAATCAACACTATATGGAAGTTGATTGGGCCTCATTCCAGTTTGGAAAAATAAATATTTGAAATAGAAATATTTGAAAAAGGAATATTGGAAGAAAAAAATATTTGAAGTAGAATATTTGAAAATAGAAATAAATGAAGCCGTGTTGATTAGATTGACGCCATTTTGACGTGAACGATATTTATATCGATTTTATTCATTTTTCAATGAATATTGAAATAGTTTGAAATTCGAATTAGATTGAATAGATTCGAAATCGAATAGATTTGAAATTCGAATTAGATTGAAATGAATTGAAATTCGAATTATATTTAAAGTGAATTGAAATTCGAATTAAACTGAATTGATTTGAAATTCAAAATACACTGAAATGATTTGAAATTCGACTAGAATTGAAATCTGAATTAAATTGAATAGAATTGAATCCGAATTGAAATCGAAAGGAATTGAATTCAAATTGAAATTGAAAAGAAATCCGAATTAAATTGAAATCGAATTGAAATGAATTTAAAACGAATTTATATTGGAATATTCAATTTTGATTTGAAATTGAATATGAAGTTGAAACCGTTTTGAAAATGAATTTAAAACGATTTATAAAATTCGTTTGAAAAGGAAATCGATGAAGTATATATTATATATATTATATATATAATATAATGGCCTGAATAGAACGCGCCGCGCCGCGGCAGTTCGCGAATTTCGACCATTGACTTCAAATAGATATTGCGGGAGATCCGACCGTCAGATTCTCCTAAAACCGGAACCGTTGGGTTCGTATCGAAAAGAGCTTTCTAATGAATATTAGAAATTTGAAATCTAACGGTTGGATTTGGAATTATGTCCAAATCAAATTTGGAAAAGGTCGCTGTAAGTGCAGTTCGATGGCCATTGATGGAAATCGACTGTACGGGCCTTGATAAAATTATTAGAAATAGTAATAATTTGTGTAAAATCATAAGAAATGATTCGGGAAGAATTGGGATGAAAAACTCCATATTTGAAAGGATAAAAAAAGATTTTTATCGAGATGAACTAGTTTTGAACTAGAATTATAATTCTATTTATTTTTAAATAAATAAATTGTATTTGAAGTGGTTTTGAAAATAACCAGAATTTCCAATAATTATATTGGAATGGATTTGAATCGAAATTGTCTTCGGAATATTTCGATGTTGGATTTCGTGATGATACAGATATTGTTATGGGAATTTGAAAGATATATATATATATATATCGTTATTTCCGTTACGATATTTATTGGTCGTAGAATTTGATATTGAGTATAAGCCGATATATTTTCTATTCAGAGCCTAGTATTTAATATCAAATGTGATTCGGGTTTGTCGTGAATGGTGTCTTTATAAACACTGTTCTTGAACCCAGTTGAGAAAGAGATTAAATCTTTTTATTTAGATTTAATGAGGTGTACCAATTAAATAATATTTGATTGGAATGGAATTGGGATTGATTTTTGGGTTTATCATGAACAGTGTTTTAAATAACACTTGTTCTTTAACTCGATAATTAATGAATGTGATTTTGGGTTTATTGTGGGCCGTGTTTTAAATGGCATTGGTCCTTTAACCCAGTTAAAGACAGGATATTGATTTCTGTGAAGATTAAAACTAAGTGGAGTTTTAATGAATCTTTAATTAGATTGAAATGATCGAGAATGGAGTATCACCAGTTTTGCTCCAGGCGATAGTTAACGGGAAATGGTAATTGAATTTACCGATAACACCGTGGTGTTAGATATGAAGTATGACCAGTTTTACCTCATGGGATGAATAGGTTGGGATTGGGAAATAAAATAAATGATTACTTCGGTGTGGTTCGCTAATCCCGACTAGTTTGAATTGATATTCAAAGAAGATTAAAGAATAAATTTAGAAGAATTTATCTTGGATAAAATTAATGGGAACATTTCCCTAAGAATGTGATTTTGTGAATTAAAGAACATTCCGAATTGGAATGAGGCGTATGTTGTGTTTGTGTAACACACGTTTATTATATACGCGAGTTATTCAGGAAGACCAGGTTTATCCCATTCTGAATAACTGATACAACGATAAGTCGAAGGTGAAGACGGTGGTCGAAGACCGGAGGTCTTCACGTCGTTTGGGTGATTACTGATGATCTTGATTGGGTCGTACACCCAAGAAGATGGAAACAGTTGGTGATCGTCTAGACGTACTTGGAGATCGATGGATATGCGGGGTACTAGGTGCCTCCGGTTTCGTTCAGACCCAGAACGAACTTGTAAATGGACTGTGTGTCTGACATTGGATTTTAGTCTGTGTGATTGATTTCTATTAAATATATATCTGTTTGGCGACGGAGAATTTATTCTCTTGCTTAACGCCCTTCTCTGAGACGTACGAGCTCAGGGGTTATATATCGATGGATATCAAACGCATGGAGTGAATTGCCTGTGTGGCATGCCTAAGTGGAAATATGATCAAGGCTTCTGTTGAAAAGAAGAGTCTTGTGGTGGATGATCAAAGCACGGCCTTTGTGGCATAGCTTTGTGTAACGTTGATTCGCAAGCCTCACACCCCGGTAGTGGACCAGAAACGAGAGAGGACCTCAGGGAGGATATGCGTTTCTTTCTAGCTAGAAGTGGCGTCGGTGGTTTTACACGCCCTGACGAGTTTGACTTATGTGGTTGTTGCTGTTGCGAGGAGGCTCGGATATATCGGTCGATCCGGGACCGATGGAGTCATTAGACTCATTGACACCCCATAGGGTGGGGAGACGTAGTGTTCAGGCATAATAATCCACATCGGTGGACCGGCCCTGACGATCCAAGGGGCAGTTGCGGCTGTTCCTGAGACACGGGCTAGAGCGTCTCGAATCGGTTGAGGACTATCTTTTGCCTCGGTTCACAGATGGAAATCCAACTTCCAAATACGTGGCTTTGCGGTTTTAATTGTAGAACTAGTATGGCGACATGATATATGGTACCCATGTCGTCTATGATTGATATTTATGATTTGAAGTTGTTTTATGCACTATACATTTATTATACTATCAAATAATTTGTTTTAAACGTACTAAGCATGTTTGGCTATTATAAGGGAAAAACCTATCCCCCGGCTTGCGTTGCATTTTGTGATAGGACCTGGGTCTTAGAATAGCTTCATTGTTCTTTATTTAGCATTGCGCTGTTGTTTTATGCACTGGTATTCTTGGGAGGAAACCTGTTCCGTGTTATATGGCGTGGTCCCTTGATTTGCCTAACTTTAAAAATTAATATTAATAACCGTTTTAGTTCTCACACCTGTCCCATGACTGACCCGGAGTTTATTGTTTTAACCTAAACTCTGGGTGCCCTTATTTTGACACGGGCAGCTAGTAGTTTTGGTTTTGCAGATTTGTATTCACAGGATCCTGGTTTACAGCTGGAATGATATCCAGAAAGCTTTGCATCCGTATATCTCTTCTAGTTGTGTATTGTATTATTTTCTGCTGCTATGTAATGTTTTGTAATCTCTGATATTCTTCGAGTGTATTTTATTCATTTATACTCTGTATATTCTTGTATTCTGATGGAATTATTGTAATTAACAATGAAATGTTCTCCCGTCTGCGTTCTGATTTGTTTTGTCCTCACAGTTATTCGTTCTTTCTCTTCTCATCGGAGACCGGGGAAGTTCGGGTCGCTTCATTTCGCTTGGGTGTATCGAATGTATATCACCAACGGTTGGGATCAGCAACCATTTCCCGAATAGGACAGCATCAACAATAGATTTTTAGAAATAAATGAAACCCTAGATCAGGTGATTATACACCCTACTTCGGTGCGACCGACTTAGCCATGTTGCCTGCCCATTTTTTGTCATTTACCGGATGTGAGGCTAGAAGCTACACTTTATCATCACACCAGATTCACTTTGAATGCCACATCATCAAATCCATCAAATCACGGATTGACGTCCTCAACCATACATTATGTGTTAGCTAAAAGAAGTTTCCTTCTCCGCTTCCACTCTTGGTACGGTTGGAGAAATCAATATACGTGATCGTCTGGAAATACTCTGTCAGACATTCGTCCATACCAGTCATCCAGGAACAGGATGAACCGAAGGCACTATTCTGTAAACAGGATAGCCCTTGCATAACTCCGTCTTCAATTTCCTTTGGCATATATGATTCGCAACGCTTGTGCCAATACAGAGTGGTTATTTTGATAATAATCCAACCAGTCTCTCCATATTAAAAATGTTAAAATGGTCAAAACTTCGATAGTCTGTGATTTAACTATCGAAGAAAAACAAGTGTGCAAACAACGATATTATTTCCAAATGTAAATTCTGTCAATCAATCATCAATCATATATATATATTTCCTATTTTTCTAAAATTGGAAAATATACGTTATTAACAATGGAAACATTTCCATTTCTTGTTTTCTTTATTAGAAAACATTTCGGGTTTGTTATTTGGAAAACATTTCCAAAGCTTCTTCATTGGACTTAGACAGTAGTTTAAACAAACCATTGCGATGCCAACTAAAACCATTTCCTTTAATTACTAAATTCACATAACCATCCTTTACTATCGAACCTTGACCATTCCTTAGTTAAAATGAAGTCAATCAAGTTGGGGTAATACTACCACTCAGACCTTAACTGAACAACGTTTCTAACCTTGAAATTGACGAAGTTCACTTTATATTCCTTTTACTAACTTCCTTACTTAACCCTCCTTCGAATAGCTATATTCGATTGACTCTTTTCACTTAACTCTATTCGATTAACCCTTATCAATTAACTCTATTGGACTAACGCTATTGGATTAACTCTATTTGACTGACGCTATTGATTTACTCATTTCACTTAAATCCTTTCGAATAAACTATATTCGATAACTCCTTTTACTTTCTTCGAATAAACTATATTCGATTAACTCATTTGCTCCTATTAGAATAAACTATATTCGATTAACTCCTTTTAATTTCTATTCGAATAAACTATATTCGATTAACTCATTTTACTTTAACTCTAATCGACTAAACTAACATCGATTAACTCCTTTTACTTTAACTCTAATCGATTAAACTAACATCGATTAACTCCTTTTACTTTAACTCTAATCGATTAACTCCTTTTACTTTAACTCTAATCGATTAAACTAACATCGATTAACTCCTTTTACTTTAACTCTAATCGATTAAACAAACATCGATTAACTCCTTTTACTTTAACTCTAATCGATTAAAATAACATCGATTAACTACTTTTACTTTAACTCTAATCGATTAAACTAACATCGATTAACTCCTTTTACTTTAACTCTAATCGATTAAACTAACATCGATTAACTCCTTTTACTTTAACTCTAATCGATTAAACTAACATCGATTAACTCCCTTTACTTTAACTCTAATCGATTAAACTAACATCGATTAACTCCCTTTACTTTAACTCTAATCGATTAAACTAACATCGATTAACTCCCTTTACTTTAACTCTAATCGATTAAACTAACATCGATTAACTCCTTTTACTTTAACTCTAATCGATTAAACTAACATCGATTAACTCCTTTTACTTTAACTCTAATCGATTAAACTAACATCGATTAACTCCTTTTACTTTAACTCTAATCGATTAAACTAACATCGATTAACTCCTTTTACTTTAACTCTAATCAATTAAAGTAACATCGATTAACTCCTTTTCGATTTATTCTAATACGAATAACTAATATCTGTTTTAACTTTATTTTGAATAACTATATTTGATTTAACTCCATTTGCTTGACTCTAGATCGCAGCGATCACAATGGTTACGCCTGATTCCCTCAGGAAACATCCGACCGCCGTAGGCTATCTGCAGCCCTGCGAATTTCACTAGCAGTCGTGTAAAATGGTAACTTATCCTATATGACTATGTCTGATTTACTCCTTTTAATAAACTACGTTTGATTAACTCCTTTTATAATCCTATTTATTTCCTAAATAAATATTCGTTTATTCTATTCTATTTGTTTTATCAACATTTTTTCCATTTCTAAAACTCTATTCGTTTTATAAACATTTTCCTTTTATTTACTTTCGAAATATTTCCCTTTTATAAAATCTATTGATTTTATAAAATCCCTTTATTTCAATATACATTGAAATAATTCTTTTTACATCCTAGGGTCTTTTCTGATATTAAAAATATCGAATAACAATGATCAATATCATTTCAACACACATAATCCATAACAGATTATACATCACATCATATATGACAGTATATGAAAAACAATAAAATAAATGTTGAGGAATCCATTCGGATTCCTCCAACCTGTCTCCCTGCATCCATAGATGTTAAACAATATAATTTTACATCACTTTCATTTCAATATGATATATTCTGTTAAATAGAATCAATATAGAAATTCAACTAACTAACTAGCAATTCAAACAAACATTCAACACACACTCAATCATCCAATATCTAATAGTTCTAAAAATACAACGTGAAATTATAAACTGTTCAGAGTTAGTGAGATTTACTCACTTTGGACTATCATCGTTAATTAACGATAATTGTCGTTTGATTTGGATCAGACAATTTATTTCGCCATAAATTGTAACGAGCTCCGATGGACTTCCAGTCAGTGTCATCGTGTTTCTCCCGTCCATACGATCCCAACGTATCTTGTTTCGTTGAATTCCGTCAGCATACGAACAAGTTATGGCAATTATAAGTTAACACATTTTATATATACAATTTATTTTTAAATTAATAAACTTAACGGGCCTCACCCCATTTAAACCGGCCCATTCCCTTTCAATCCCAGACCCGATATTTTTTGATCTCCTACTTGCACATTGCTTCGAACAGAACTGCTCTAATTTGATCACTATGGCCTCCACATTCTCCTTGTTCTTTGATCTTGGAAACATACTAACTATACACATAAATTTCTCCTTCAATCCTCTCTCCAGTCATAGCAAAATTGTACAGTTCGAACCCTTCTTCTGGACAACGTTCGACACCTTGTCGCCCTCTACTCAATAGTCGAACCCAGCCTCTGCTTCCCCTCTTCGATCCACGATTCAACATTCCGACAATACCAGGTTCTTTCTCTTCAAACCCTCTACAATATCATCCCCAAACCATAATACTCGATGGCCCCAAATAGAACTCGACCTGATGCCCTACAGTCTCGACAGGGAGCACGCACCCACCCAGAAGGAATCGCACGCCACAAAACTGGGTCCACGTGTGCACCTTGCCTTCCCGAGTTCACCCATCACCACCACTTCGGCCAACTCTCCCTCAAAACCCATCGACAGTAAGCCCTAGCTTTTACTGTTTAATGTCGATCCCCAGGAAGTCTCGTCGAGTGTAATGAAACTCGTACGAGGGCGAAGGCACTTGCAAGAGGAACTCAAATATACCACTCTTTTGATTTATTGAATTTTGCTTGAATGGTTTTTGATTTTTTTAAGGTGGAAGTGTTTACTGGAAGAGAGAAAGAAGCTACGGCGGATACTGTTGACCACCAAAGAATAGGAATTAGGTTTAGAATTTTGTTTGTAGAGTATTTATAGGGAAAAGAAAGAAGATATTTTGGGGTAGGGAATATTCTCGGAATATTCTTTTTGTTAATTCATCTTCTAAAAATACCTATGATCACATGTGATACGCAAAAATCATGAAACTGGACATTCAACTACAGCTCGACATTACGGTCCCAACGAAACTGGTTTCGTCGAATTCCGACTTCGTTTGCAAAAGTGGCTATTTTTAAAGCTCTGGATGATCCATTTAAATATATAAATATATTTAAATGTAATTAAATAAAATATTAATAAATTAATATTATCGTATATATTCGCAGTGGAATACCATACAGCTCTACAATATTCCTATATGAATTTCTAACTTGATATTATAATCTGGGTCAACCCGATATTCGATTTATATTGAAATTCCTTTTTAAAATATAAATAATTCCTTTATAAATTATAAAGGAATTCCACAGCGACTTTTCTGAAATTTGATTTGGACGTAAATCAAAATCTACACGACGAAATCCTGATTTTTCTCTTCCACTAGAAAGATATACTTCACCAGCTCTGAACGTTTCTTGTTTCACAGAAATCCGGCTTAAAACGAATCCTGTACATTCAATTAAAGTTCAAATCGCCAATTTACGAACTGCAGCGCCATTTCAAGCTCGTTTATAATTATAATATAATTATATGTTCAAAATGTCGTTTATATAATATATTTGTTATTCAAATTCAATTCCAAGCTGAATTAAATATCACAAATGATCCAGTTCACACCATATCGCCATTTCAGCCAATTCTGATTATTTCAGAATTAAATATATTATTTAATATATTATTTTAATTAAATATTCACCATTATTTAATTAAACCACAATTTAATTCACTAAACCACCATTTCAATAATTAAATAAATTAATTATAATACCACTGTCAATGCGGGTCATTACAATCTTCCCCACTTAAAATAATTTCGTCCTCGAAGTTGCTAAAAGGTAGAGAACGACCCTATCGACTGGTTAGAACATATTTGTTCACTTCTTAACTTTAGTTTCAACTGAACCAATTTAATTTCAATTAAATTATTAATTAATTCTTATCAACGAAAATTTCCAAAATCCTGAAAATTTTCTAACGCCTTAACTCTTCGAATTTTTTTTGCCATAACCTCCTTTGTACAGGTCAATAATTCAAACTCCACCTCGCCTCTCTAGGCCCTTTCCAACCCAAAAGAAAATCAAACAGCCAAGCGGCTTGCTAATTCATCTCATAAATCTTACATCCAATAGAAATATAAACTTGTACCTTTTGTCGGCATATCATTATATCCTTTCCACCTGTTATCAATTCAGCGGATACAAAGGTCATCCCAATCAAATTCCAATCTGCTTTTATCCACAACACAACCATTCTCTTATATTCGAGCCAAATATCATTTCAACTCAAGTTTCTTCTCGATTCCCAACTCTTAACTTGATTATCACATTACCCTTCAAATTGGAATCTCACAATCCAATTTATCTTGATATCATTCTAATTCAATCTCAGTTACCACTTTACTGGCTTTATTTTTAATTCCAATTTGCTTTCACAAATTTCTATTAAATTTGTTTTTAATTCAAACAGTCATTCTGGGAGTTTTCAAACAGTTTACTCTTTTCAAAAATCAACTTTACCTTTTGAACATGTCACTGAGCCCTTAATTGATATTCCATTAGTTAAATTACTTCTCTATTTCTTTATCAATATTTATTAACCAAATATTTTCAATAACTATATTGGCCTTTTTACGTTATTTGGAAAACATTTCCGAATATTGCCTTCCTTTATTTTCTAAATTTTAGAAAATATATGCTACTTATAATTGGAAAATATTCCAATTACTTATCTATTTTCCGATCTCGTTTATTTCTATACTTAGGAAATAATCTTTATTATATTTCCAAGCTTACACTTATTTGGGTTAAAACGGATGTTGTGTAAAACATCTTTACGACAACCCAAATACTATATTCAACTAACTCTTATTCAACATTGATCTTCGAGCCTGAAATCTTACTATTTATTTGTTAATAATGAAATCAATCAAGTTGGGGTATAACTACCTCTCAGACCTTGACTGAATAACATTTATAACGTCAAAACAGATATGACTACTTACTCGAATAATCAATACCATACAACTACTTATTCACTTTTAAACACGTATACGCTTCCTCTTTCTATCCTTACGATATTTTATTCTTACTCTTCCTTTTTGATTTTACTATTCTATTTCTAAGTTCGTTTCCTTATCGACTTCTATATATATATCAATACGTTGATTTCTAACTATCAAATTATCTTAAAAATATTCTAACTCCTTAAATTCCCGTAAAAATTTGCCATAACCTCCTTTGTACCGGGAGCATCGGAATATTTCAAATAGCCTCCCATGGCCCTCACCAATCCAAAAGAAAAAGAAAAAGCCAAGCGGTTAGCCGATACGATGCATAAAATCTCATATATGAATTAAATACATACCTTTTCGTCGAGCATTCTATTTATATACCTTCATACCTTATCCATACCTATTTCATGTGTATTTATACATGCCCAATCTATTTTAACTATACCTGATCGTTTTAACTCAATTCGTTAATTAATTTGTTAATTAACTCTTTAGTCTATTTCACTTTTATATTTGAACATGACATGTTCAAATATATTTTAACTTGCTTATTAACTAATTTGAATCCAAATTTCAAATTTAAGTTCTATATTCGATTTCGAATATCCATTTACAAATCCAATTCACCTTTCAAAGTTCAACTTCAAATTCAAAACTCGATTAACTAATTCCTCTTTGACTTAGTTAATTCTATTCAATTTCTATTCAAATTTTATATCAGTTCTATTATATTCAAATTCTATATATCAAATTCTATTCAAATTCTATATATTCAATTTCTATAGTTTAAATTCCATTTGAATTCTATATTCAAATTCCATTTGAATTTCTATATTCAAACTCTATTTCAATTCCATTGAATTTCATATATTCAAACTCCCTTTGAATTTCTATATTCAATTTCTATTTCAATTCCATTGAGTTTCATATATTCAAACTCCCTTTGAATTTCTATATTCAATTTCTATTATTACTCTATATGAATTCTATATTCAATTTTCCATTATTTAAATCTTCTTTATTCAAATCTCATTTGAATTTCTATATTCAAATCCCCTTTGAATTTTCTATATTCAAATCCCGTTTTCAAACTTTCTTTATTCATTCTTTAAATAAGTCTCGATTTCAATTCCTTTTGAAATCGATATTTCTACCTTTGGAAAGTAGATTTCCCTTTCAATTTCACACTTGTGTTTTTATTCCTGAATTATCCAACGATAATTCTTTTCATTTCATTTATAAACTTCATTTATAAAAGAACTATTTATAAACTTCTTTTATAAAGGAACTTCTCATTTTATTTCTTTTAAAACAAGTAAATATTTCAAATCTATTTAAAAATTCAAATTCTATTATTCAAATTCTATATTATAAATCCCATTTGAAATTCAACACAACTTGTCTTTCCCAAAACAAATTCAAAACAGTATCTCTGGTAGTAATTCGTCACTTACAACTCGAAAATGAATACTGATGATGCAGCTGTCATCTTCAGAATCTATTTTCCAGCGATCGAAGTGAGTTCAATACTATAAAACCATTTCTAAACATTTCAACCTTGAAATTCATTTCAAAATATAATTCACACTGCTTGTAAAACAATTTAATATCTCCCAGGATCTTAAAATTTCCTTAATTTTAATCCAAATCCATTTACACACTTATCCAATTTTCCAGCATTTTTAATTCAATTTCTTATTTAAATTCAGATTTAACTCATCTAATTCCACGTATTTCACTTATATGAATTCTGATTGGTTATTTACATAACCATTTAATTTATAGTCTTACTCGATTATAATAACAACCAATATATCCATTATATTTTAATTTTGATATATATATATATATATATATATATATATATATCTTCTCTATATCAAGATATACCTTGGGTAAACTTATTTTAATTTACCCTCTTTTCAAAACATATCGTGTCGACCCATCGTATTCAAGTGTTTACAAACTCCTACCGATACAGTGGATCAAACTGATCGGCCAGAACACATAAACAACTCAACCAATAAATCTCCACAATATAAAACAATTTTTTTATATCAATAACAAATATGTTCACTCGTATATATACACTCAACTCAATATAGGGTATTACTAACCCCATCCCTACTGAGTCACGCCACAGAGCCAAGGTAATTCATTTAACTTAAGCTCTAATACCAACTGTAATGACCCGAAAATCCGTTCCAATTTGAGCTGACCAAAAACACAAGTCCAACCCCAAATTAAACTGAAAATCAGGAATTAATAGAAAGAAAACAAAGGGTGAGGAAAGATAAGATAGAAACTTAGAATAGAAGAAGAAGAAGAAGAAGAACACAACATCAGAGTAACACGAACCTCACAGCGGAACGAATAACATATAATATATATAACATAACTTGAAATATACATCTGTACTTGAATATACATCACTATCAAAGTATAATACTTACAACACAGCGGAAATAACTATAGTTATATAATCCTGAATCCTCCTGCTCCAAGCTCTTCTAGTATATCTGTAAATCCGGACTACTTGATTGCCCGTACAAATTTAGGCACCCAAGAGTTTAGGGAAACAAACAAATAAACTCCGGGTCAGTCATGGGACTGGTGTGAGTAAAACAATTTAAAACAGTTCAAGCAGGTAATCGATATCTCATAAGACCACGCCGTATAACGAAACGGGTTTTTCCCTTATGAGAATCCAAATTATCTTTATATCAGAAACCTTTTGATACTATAATAATGTCTATTAACCACAATATAATAATCATCTAGCAGAAACACTTTCATCTCACGTTCTAAATATATGGTATACAATTAAAAACCGCAAGCACTTATTGGGTAATGGATTTCCAACTATGACAAGGTATGGAACCACCATCCGCTTGTGCACCTCTAGAGAGGAATACACTGGGTTCAACAAGAACATCTTGCAACCTGGACACACATGACCGACCACTCATTTCGCTTGAGTGTATCGAATGTATATCACCAACGGTTGGGATCAGCAACCGTTTCCCGAATGGGACAGCATCAACAATAGATTTTAAGAAATAAATGAAACTCTAGATCTGGTGATTATATACCCTACTTCGGTGCGACCGACTTAGCCATGTTGCCTGCCCGATTTCTGTCATTTACCGGATGTGAGGCTAGAAGCTACGCTTTATCATCACACCAGATTCACTTTGAATGCCACATCGTCAAATCCATCAAATCACCGATTGACGTCCTCAACCATACATTTTGTGTTAACTAAAAGAAGTTTCCTTCTCTGCTTCCACTCTTGGTACGGTTGAAGAAATCAATATACGTGATCGTCTGGAAATACTCTGTCAGACATCCGTCCATACCAGTCATCCAGGAATAGGATGAACCGAAGGCACTATTCTATAAACAAGATAGCCCTTGCATAACTCCGTCTTCAATTTCCTTTGGCATATATGATTCGCAACGCTTGTGCCAATACAGAGTGGTTATTTGGATTATAATCCAACCAGTCTCTCCATATTAACAACGTTAAAATGGTCAAAACTTCGATAGTCTGTGATTTAACTATCGAAGAAAAACAGGTGTGCAAACAACGATATTATTTCCAAATGGAAATTCTATGAATCAATCATCAATCATATATATATAAATATCTATATCTATATATATTTCCTATTATTCTAAATTTGGAAAATATACGTTATTAATAATGGAAACATTTCCATTTCTTGTTTTCTTTATTAGAAAACATTTCTGGTTTCTTATTTGGAAAACATTTCCAAAGCCTCTTTATTGGACATAGACAAATGTTTAAACAAACCATCGCGATGCCAACTAAAACCATTTCCTTTAATTACTAAATTCACATAACCATCCTTTACTATCGAACCTTGACCATTCCTTAGTTAAAATGAAGTCAATCAAGTTGGGGTAATACTACCACTCAGACCTTAACTGAACAACGTTTCTAACCTTGAAATTGACGAAGTTCACTTTATATTCCTTTTACTAACTTCCTTACTTAACCCTCCTTCGAATAGCTATATTCGATTGACTCTTTTCACTTAACTCTATTCGATTAACCCTTATCAATTAACTCTATTGGACTAATGCTATTGGATTAACTCTATTTGACTGACGCTATTGATTTACTCATTTCACTTAACTCCTTTCGAATAAACTATATTCGATAACTCCTTTTACTTTCTTCGAATAAACTATATTCGATTAACTCATTTGCTCCTATTAGAATAAACTATATTCGATTAACTCCTTTTAATTTCTATTCGAATAAACTATATTCGATTAACTCATTTTACTTTAACTCTAATCGACTAAACTAACATCGATTAACTCCTTTTACTTTAACTCTAATCGATTAAACTAACATCGATTAACTCCTTTTACTTTAACTATAATCGATTAAACTAACATCGATTAACTCCTTTTACTTTAACTCTAATCGATTAAACTAACATCGGTTAACTCCTTTTACTTTAACTCTAATCGATTAAACTAACATCGGTTAACTCCTTTTACTTTAACTCTAATCGATTAAACTAACATCGGTTAACTCCTTTTACTTTAACTCTAATCGATTAAACTAACATCGGTTAACTCCTTTTACTTTAACTCTAATCGATTAAACTAACATCGATTAACTCCTTTTACTTTAACTCTAATCGATTAAACTAACATCGATTAACTCCTTTTATTTTAACTCTAATCGATTAAACTAACATCGATTAACTCCTTTTACTTTAACTCTAATCGATTAAACTAACATCGATTAACTCCTTTTCCATTTATTCTAATACGAATAACTAATATCTGTTTTAACTTTATTTTGAATAACTATATTCGATTTAACTCCATTCGCTTGACTCTAGATCGCAGCGATCACAATGGTTACGCCTGATTCCCTCAGGAAACATCCGGCCGCCGTAGGCTATCTGCAACCCTGCGAATTTCGCTAGCAGTCGTGTAAAATGGTAACTTATCCTATATGACTATGTTTGGTTTACTCCTTTTAGTGAACTACGTTTGATTAACTCCTTTTATAATCCTATTTATTTCCTAAATAAATATTCCTTTATCCTATTCTATTTGTTTTATCAACAATTTTCCCTTTTATAAAACTCTATTCGTTTTATAAACATTTTCCTTTTATTTACTTTCAAAATATTTCCTTTTTATAAAATCTATTGATTTTATAAAATCCCTTTATTTCAATATACATTGAAATAATTCTTTTTACTTCCCAGGGTCTTTTCTGATATTAAAAATATCGAATAACAACGATCAATATAATTTCAACACACATAATCCATAACAGATTATATATCACATCATATACGAAAATATATGAAAAACAATAAAATAAATGTTGAGGAATCCAATCGGATTCCTCCAACCTGTCTCCCTGCATCCACAGATGTTAAACAATATAATATAACATCACTTTTATTTCAATATGATATATTCTGTTAAACAGAATCAATGTAGAAATTCAACTAACTGAGTAGCAGTTCAATCAAACAGTCAACACACAGTCAATTATCCAATATCTAACAGATCTAAAAATACAACATGAAATTATAAACTGTTCAGAGTTAGTGAGATTTACTCACTTTGGACTATCATCGTTAATTAACGATAATTGTCGTTTGATTTGGATCGGACAATTTATTTCGCCATAAATTGTAACGAGCTCCGATGGACTTCCAGTCAGTGTCATCGTGTTGCTCCCGTCCATACGATCCCAATGTATCTTGTTTCGTTGAATTCCGTCAGCATACGAACAAGTTATGGCAATTATAAGTTAACACATTTTAAATATACAATTTATTTTTAAATTAAAAAACTTAACGGGCCTCACCCCATTTAAACTGGCCCATTCCCTTTCAAACCCAGACCCGATATTTGTTGATCTCCTTCTTCCACATTGCTTCGAACAGAACTGCTCTAATCCGATCACTATGGCCTCCACATTCTCCTTGTTCTTTGATCCTGGAAACAAAATAACTATACACATAAATTTCTCCTTCAATCCTCTCTCCAGTCATACCAAAATTGTACATTTCGAACCCTTCTTCTCGACAACATTCGACATCTTGTCGCCCTCTGCTCAACAGTCGAACCTAGCCTCTGCTTCCCCTCTTCGATCCACGATTCAACATTCCGACAATACCAGGTTCTTTCTCTTCAAACCCTCTACAATATCATCCCCAAACCATAATACTCGATGGCCCCAAACAGATCTCGACCTTATGCCCTACAGTCTCGACATGGAGCACGCACCCACCCGGAAGGAATCGCACGCCACAAAACTGGGTCTACGTGTGCGCCTCGCCTTCCCGAGTTCACCCATCACCACTGCTTTGGCCAACTCTCCCTCAAAACCCGTCGACAGTAAGCCCTAGCTTTTACTGTTTTATGTCGATCCCCAGGAAGTCTCGTCGAGCGTAATGAAACTCGTACGAGGGCGAAGGAACTTGCAAGAGGAACTCGAATATACCACTCTTTTGATTTATTGAATTTTGCTTGAATTGTTTTCAATTTTTTTTTGAAGGTTGAAGTATTTCCTGGAAGAGAGAAAGAAGCTACGGCGGATACTGTTGACCACCGAAGAATAGGAATTAGGTTTAGAATTATGTTGGTAGAGTATTTATAGGGAAAAGAAAGATGATATTTTGGGGTAGGGAATATTCTCGGAATATTCTTTTTGTTAATTCGTCTTCTAAAAATTCCTATGATCACACGTTATACCCAAAAATTACGAAACTTGACATTCAGCTACAGTTCAACATTATGGTCCCAACGAAACTGGTTTCGTCGTATTCCGACTTCGTTTGCAAAAGTGGCTATTTTTAAAGCTCTGGATGACCCATTTAAATATATAAATATAATTAAATAAAATTAAATAAAATATTAATAAATTAATATTATCGTAAATATTCGTAGTGGAATACCATACAGCTCTACAATATTCCTATATGAATTTCTAACTTGATATTTCAATCTGGGTCAACCCGATATTCGATTTATATTGAAATTCCTTTTTTAAAATATAAATAATTCCTTTATAAATTATAAAGGAATTCCACTGCGACTTTTTTGAAATTTGATTTGGACGTGAATTAAAATCTACACGACGAAATCCCGATTTTTCTCTTCCACTAGAAAGATATACTTCACCAGCTCCGAACATTTCTTGTTTCACAGAAATCCGGCTTAAAACGAATCTTGTACATTCAGTTGAAGTTCAAATCGCCAATTTACGAACTTCAGCGCCATTTCAAGCTCATTTATAATTATAATATAATTATACGTTCAAACTGTCGTTTGTATAATATATACGTTATTCAAATTCAATTCCAAGCTGAATTAAATATCACAAATGATCCAGTTCACACCATGTCGCCATTTCAGCCAATTCTGATTATTTCAGAATTAAATATATTATTTAATTTATTATTAAAATTAAATATTCACCATTATTTAATTAAACCACCATTTAATTCACTAAACCACCATTTCAATAATTAAATAAATTAATTATAATACCTCTGCCAATGCGGGTCATTACAAGAGGGCACTCGAGTTTGCCAGTGAAACAAACTACAGGTCAGTCATGGGACTGGAATGAGAAATCTACATAAACCTATTTAATAATATAGCGAATCACAGGACCACGCCGCTAACGCGAAACGGGTTTACTCCATTGGATTGCCAGTGCATATACACTGATCATAAATAAAACATAGAGATCTAGAATGCATCAATCAACATGTAATTTTCCCAATCTACCATTTAGGCTTAACCCCAAATTTAGAATTTTCAAATCCAATTCACTTTACAGAAATTATTCCTTTGGACTTTATTTCCCGATTTCTTTTATTTCAAATCATTTGAAATACATATCTATCTTTTATAATATCAAAGTAGACTCCACTTTGGGATATAAAAATGATTTAGTATGTGGCTAAAGATTCTGTAACCCGGACGACTAAAAGTATGGGTTGAGTGAAAGACCCTGACCGATTGAACTGGTCAGTGGTTAGTGTAGCTTGCTCCATAGTGAGAGGTGCACATATATATATATATATCGAGTTGCTTAGGTGCGTGCCCTTTGCCTTGTCTAAGGGAAACCCGATATTTGGTTGCATATTTGTTTTTATGCATTGTTATGTTTTGGAATTCATATTTCCAAATGTTTTGTTTTCAAATCCCGAAGTGAAGTCTACTTTGATATTATAAAAGCTAGATATGTATTTCAAATGATTTGAAATAAAAGAAATCGGGAAATAAAGTCCAAAGGAATAATTTCTGAAATGAATTGGATTTGAAAATTCTAAATTTGGGGTTAAGCCTAAATGGGTAAATTGGGAAAATTGCATGTTGATTGATGCAGTCTAGATCCCTATGTTTTATTTATGATCGATATATATGCACTGGCAATCCAATGGAGTAAACCCGTTCTGCGTTAGCGGCATGGTCCTGTGATTCGCCATATTATTAAATAGGTTTATGTAGATTTCTCATACCAGTCCCATGACTGACCTATAGTTTGTTTCACTGGCAAACTCAGGTGCCCTCTTTTCCACACGGGCAGTCGAGTAGCTTGTTTTGCAGATATATTTAGCAGGATACTGGATCGAAGCTTAAAGCTGTGTCCAGAACATTGAAAGTTTTCCCCTGTATTAATTTATTATGATTTAATCTTCCGCTGTATTATTTTATTTGATGTACTCTAATATTTTGTACTCTGATGTTACGTTATTAGGATGTAATAAAAGTCTGTTGTTATTTGTTCTAATGTTTTGTATTCCCAAAGTTAATGTACTCGGGTTTTGAACGGTCTTGGTCGATTTTGCGATCGATTAGGGTCGGGCGAAATCCCGTTACAGTTGGTATCATAGCCAGGTTTCGATCCTGGGACCTGTGGGTTAAGTAACTCTCTATATATATATATATATATATATATATATATATATATATATATGCACCTCTCACTATGGAGCAGGCTACAGTAACCATTGACCAGTTCAGTCGGTCAGGTCTTTCACTCAACCCATACTTTTAGTCGTCCGGGTTACCAGAATCTTTAGCCACATACTAAATCATTTTTATATCCCGAAGTGGAAAAATCATTTCACAACATAATAATCACAAGTATAATCAAATCTATATATATTTCTGCTTTCAAATCATTTCGAAATTGTCGGGTTTAGTCCTCGAAATCCTTTCTGTTTTATAAAATATTTTATAAAACATTCCCTGTCCAAAATCGGGAATAATTCTTCTTTTACTAAAGAAAATCACTTTTCAAATTCATTCATTAATTTTGAAATAAACAACATCGCTAAACAACTTATAGTCAAATCGGGAAGTGTTTCACAAGGTGTTAGCATACTTATATTTATACCCACCCAATGTTAAATGTAAAACATATTTTGCTCATAAACTGGTCGAGCACAATCCATTTAATCAATCAACCATTAACATGTCAATTTTATTGTTTCAACATTTATAGTAATATAATGAATATTTTATGTTTATTCATTCAGTACATTAAAAATGTCATCCATATAGATCATGTTCATGTTAAATAAACATGTCATTTATTTAGATTATATTCATGTTAAATAATAATTGGTTAAATTTAATAACCAATGATTTATTTATATGAACTGTTGTTGGCTGAAAACCCCACACGGGTGTTGGGATGACATACACTAGTCCTAATATTTAGCTGTATGTCAATCGATGGATTGACAGTCTGTGATGAGCGTTATTTATTTATTTTAATGCTCACACAGTTATATATTTCACTCTGGATGTGAATGGACTGGTTAATGATTATTTATCATTATTGTTATATACATATGCAATGTCTGAAATCCATATGATCGAATTTATATGGTAATTAGTTGAGTTGCTTTCCGATTCAGAATATTTTTAATAAAACAATATTTTGAAATAAAGAACATCGGTATATAAAGAATCTTGTAAATAAAGAATATTTTAAAATAATGAATATTTTAGAATTATATTCAATGAAGAATAAAAATATTGAAATATGAAACTGTTTTATGTAGGAATGCTATTTTTAACCCGAACGGGTTTATCGATCGATTTTATTCATTTTATAATGAATATAAAAAGAGGTGATTTATAAATCTAATATTTTAATATGCTAAATATAGGATATTCAATTTTGCTTTAAAATCGAAATTGAAGTTAAAATCATTTTAATACAAATTTATAAATATTTAATAAATACGTTTTAAATAGAAATCGATGATATATATTATATATATTTATTTAATGACCTGAATCGAACGCGCCGCGCAGCGACCGTTCGCGAATTTCGACCATTAACTTCAAATTGATGTAACGGGAGATCCGACCGTCTGATTCTCCTAAAACTGGAACCCTTGGGTTCGTATCGAAAAGAGCTTTCCAACGAATCTGAAAAACTGAAATTTCACTTTATATTTTGAAAGTTATGGCCAGTTCAAAAATTTTAAAAGTCGCTGTATAATTTATATATATATATTAATATAATATATTGGCCTTAAAAATAGTCATTTTGCAAACGACCTCGGTTTTCGTTGAAACCACTTTTGTTGGAACCGGAATGTCAAATTATTGCTAAGTTTCAATTTTCATAATTTTTCGAATTAATATGTGAGCGTGGTAAAGAAAAACGTGTTTTTTCAGTTTTAGTCAAATTTAGTCGACTTGAAAATGGCCATGATTTGTTTTAATCGCCTGAGCCACTAGACTTTTTGCCTCAAAGATGGAAGCTTTCCAACGAGTTCTAGGGTGGGAGGCTTGATCGAATTCGCTAGGGTTTGGTCTGGAGTTTGCCGGCGTTAAGCCGCCGCTGGTGGAACGATCTGATGGTGGTTCGGGTCCCTGATGATGCGTGTGACGGTGGGGGTTTGGTGCGAGTTCAGTTCGACGAGTACAAAGCAGAAGAAGACGATGGAAAAAGGGTTTAACAGAAACGATTGAGGTAAAAAATAATTAATTTACTTAATTAGTTAATTTGGTTAAAGAAATATACTTATATAATTAAAGATTCAAATGTATGTATCTCTTCCAAACAGAAACGGAATGGAATAATTTCAGGAGCATTGTAGCCGTCTCAACGAGATCTTCACAATGAAACAAACCAGATCTGGAACAGAGCAAGATGAAAATTCAGACAAAAACCACTGCGAGATTTCTTAACTTATAATTAAAAATAAATGGTTATGCATTGAATATCATTATTTATTCACTGTTCAGATTCATATTGCTTGATGTTGTGGTGGTTTGTTTAATTGAATCGAATAATGGAATGGTAGAAATTTGTGATCAAATAAACATTGAAATTTGACTTGTTATGTTTAGAATATAATTGTTATACAAACAAAAATCCATTTTTATTTGTCATGATTGAAACTAGAATTATATGCAAAATAAAAATATTCTTTTGATGTAATTGTTGTAATCAGCAATAAAATGTTCTTCAGTTTGTGCTATAATGTGTATTGTTCTCAAAGCAATCCAGCCTTTCCTTTACTGGGAAGTTTGGGTCGTTTCACTATCCCTAAGAATGTGAAGTTTAGCAACTAACTGAAGATTAGTTAAGATGAATGGTTTCCTGGGTATTGATCTGATGTTGGTTTCGGCCTTCGGGGTTAATATTTGGGGAATTGTTCCCTTACTAATTTACGGTTAGTGACTGATGAATTGGAATGAGGCATATGTTGTGTTTATGTAACACTTGTTTATTATATGCGCGAGTTATTCGAAAAGACCGGGTTTATCCCATTCTGAATAACTGATACGACGATAAGTTGAAGATGAAGACAGTGGTCGAAGACCGGAGGTCTTCACGTTGTTTGGGTGATTACTGATGATCATTGTTGGGTCGTACACCCAAGAGGAGGGAATCAGTTAGTGGTCGTCCAGACGTACTTGGAGATCGATGGATATGCGAGGTACAAGGTGCCTCCGGTTTCGTTTAGACCCAGGACGATCTTGTAAATGGATTGTGTGTCTGACATTGGATTTCATTCTGTGTGACTGATATCGGTTGCATAGAGTGGTTTGCCTGTGTAGCATGCTAATATGCAAATGATCAAGGCTTCTGTTGAAAAGCAGAGTCTTGTGGTTGATGATCAAAGCAGGGCCTGTGTGGCATAGCTTTGTGTAACGTGAATTCGCGAGCCTCACACCTCGGTTGTGAACCAGAAACGGGAGAGGGGCTCAGGGAGGACATGCGTTTCCTTCTAGTTAGAAGTGGCGTCAGTGGTTTTACATGCCCTGACGAGTTTGACTTATGTGGTTGTTGCTGTTGCGAGGGGCCTCGGATATATCAGTGACTATGTGGAGCCGATAGAGTCATTCGTTGGCTCATTTACGTCCCAAAGGGCGGGGAAACGTAGTGTTCAGGCATTTTAATCCACATCGATGGACTGGCCCTGACGATCCAAAGGCTTGACTGAGTACTTGCCTGAGACATGGGCTGGATTGTCTCGAATTTGGTAGAGGACGATCCCTTGCCTCGGTTCATAGAAGGAAATCCAATTTCCAAATACGTGACTTTGCGGTTTTGATTGTAGAGCCTTGTAACACCCCGTAATTCTGATAATATTAATATTCAGAAATTAAAGAATAACTAATCTCAGACGTGAGAATTGTGGGAAACGGGTTGCGCCATTGTGTTCGTCTCGGAATTCTAGTTGAAATAGAGTCCGAGTTTGCATGATTTGGACTTCGTATGAAGAAGTTATGGCCATCGGAAGTTTCTGAAAATTTAAAACAGCTCGCAGGAAATTTAAAATTCAAAATTCGAAGTCAAACAGGCTAGGCGGGAAATTTCCCGCCCAGCACCCCAGGTCGATTGGGAGGTCGACTGGGCAGTCGACACCCCCCCTCCCCAGGTTGACTGGGGAGTCGACTGGGCAGTCGACACCCCAGGGACCAGGTCGATTGCGCAGTCGACCTGGGTGTCGACCTGGTCTGGCGGCTAGGGTTTCTGGCTGACCTGTTTTTAATTGATTAATGACCTATTATGGTTTCTGACCTAATCTAGTTGGCTGGGATTAGTTCTGAGATGATCTGACGGTCTAAAATAAATCCTAACTCTATAAATGCCTGGGTAGTCTCTCACCCTAATTCATATGAAAAAATAGAGTAGCTACCGTCATACCGCCGCCATGGAATTCAGTCTAGCCGCCGCCAACTAAGAGAAGAAAAGCTAATTCAATTTTAATTCTCTCAACCCTAAAGCAAAGCAAAACTCTCTCTTCTTCCCTAAATTGTGAGTATGATAGTCTTAGCAAGATTATTATCATCTTAATTAGGTTAAGTCATGAATGGATTATGAGTAGATGATGTGAATTGTCATATATGTTGTTGAAACCTTATGCTATCATGTATGTTATTAATCCTATGCTATGTGGTGATGATATCCTATATGTTGAAATCATGCTATGATGATGTTATGTATGTTGAAAGTTTCTATGCTAAGTTGTGATAAATCATACATGTTAAAAAGCCGTGATGTTACTATCTATGCTAGTTAGTTCATATTAATTAATGTTTGGACTATGTTGATCTATATGACAAGTCACATATGCAAGTTAGATTGATTAGAAAAGTTATGAACATATGCCATGACATCTATTATGACATCTAGAATTATGCTATGACATATGTGATATCCTATGCTAGTTCACACCATCATTATGTTGCCTAAAAACCCCATATGCAAGTTTATGTATAGATTTGGACTATGATCATATCATGTAAATTGGAACATTTAACAAGTTGACACCTTTTGATCCTTAACATGTGTAGTTTATGCAAGTTTCACCCCTGTTATGATTAGATTTATTCTAATTGTCTATATGTTGTGATAATTTATCTTGGTTAGTCCATTCAAGTCTAGCCTATATTATGCGTTGAATAAGCGAACGTATAAACGTAGGGTAGGGGTAATATTAAGGATCTAATATTAAAAAGTTGGGGTGCAATTGATATGATTTTGCATGCCATAAGTGGATGGCCATAATTGAGTCAATTATGGACATCATTAAAGTTGGAAGTAATTAATAATTTGAATATGGAATTATTAAAACTGGGTTAAAAGATTATAAGTGTTAATCAATGCTTAGGACAGGAGGTTGGACTCGTTTGTGACGTAAACCTGCCCGGACCCGCCCGGCAAATCCAGTGATCACAAATGTCAGCCCAATGTGAGAGGTCCTAGGCCTAAACTAAAGCATAACAGTTGTAAAGACACGAGGTTAGACTCTTTTATGGTGTAAGACTGCCCAGAACCGCCCGGCAAATCCAGCTGCCATAAATGCCAGTCTAATGTGAGAGGTTTTTATGAGGTTATGGCCTGAATGAATTAAGAAATACTTAATGAGATAAACATGTAAGGTGGGACATGGGGGTTAAGTAGGTGTCTTGGGTGGCATGAGAAGTCTAGTGGGTTCCCTTAGTGGCATGTGAAATACGAGTAGTAAGACTTAACCAAACACACATGTAAATGAACATGACTAAGAGGGTTAAGTGGGATATACTAGTAGCGAAAAGCTTAGGTGGGTAGCTTGTGGGGACCCATTTCAACCAGTATCCCAAACGTATCTTTGTGGGCACGACCCAAGTCGAGGACGGGACACGCTTGCTGGGTTTGACTATAAGAGGCCAAAACGGGGAGCGGTGGCAATGCAAGTCCAGCGGGTTTCATATGCATGTGTGGACCCGGGCTGGTAGGTAAGACGTTGTTGCATCGTGTAGGTATAAGCCATCGGGTTGCCACTTTAGGGGAGTGATACACCCCACTGTGGGGCCAGCATGGGTATCTACGAGTAGGGAGCTGATCGAAAGTGGGTAGTGGGGTACACCTAGTGGAGATAGGGGCAGACGACACCTATGTAGTCAGCTAGGGGTACGTAAGGCCATTTATATGTTTCTGTGTGAAGCAAGTGGGATCAACCTTTAGGGTGACTGGTGCGGTGCAGTGTAGTATTATTCGTTAGTAATTAGGTGTGCCTTTACCGTTATCTTTAACGTTATCTTAAACGCTATCTTTTTCTTCCTAAGAGTTCATAGACATTTACGTGTCTTCCAGTTTGTGCCTTAGTCTAGTTATTTTGATAATTGTATTGTTAGAATTATCGTACTCGCCAGACTTTATGTCTGACCCCCTCCATTTCTATCCTTTTCCCCCTCCAGGTCCTCAGGTTGGGCCCACCTCTAGTGGAGTTTGATTGGATTTCTTCATCTCTTTGGAAAGCTTGGACCCTTGAAGTAAAGTCCAGCTTGTTATCTTCTTTAATGGCTATTTGTGTAATGGGATTATGTATTTTGTTTTTATGAAGATGGATAATGTACTTGACTCTGATTAATGGTTTTGTGATGTAATAAACATGTTTAATTTCCGCTGCAATCTAAAATGAAGTTTTAGATTTTTCAAGTACCACTTATTATCTGTCTTGTTGTAATTTTTCTGTTCTATATTCACTTAAAACCTCCATGGAAGTTAATGCATTCCCTTTGTGAGTGACATTAATGGACGTGGGGTGTTACATGTGGTATCAGATCTTAAGGTTACCAGGATAGATAAAAATACTTTATAAAAATAGTTATTTTTGGAAGAAGTGTTTTCAAAAACATGTTTTAATGAGAAATTTAAAGAGAAAAGTTTTTAAGAAAAAAACATAATCCCCAATAGCCACATATCTTTATCTTTCGAATTCTCCATTTTGAATCTTTCCTTTTTTGTTTCAGCATGGCTGAAGATCTTAATCTACCCGACGGTGTAATGATACCAGGATGGTATAGGAGGTTATTAGAGACTAGGGCTGCTGCAGGTCCAGCTAATATTCCTCCACCACCAGTTGCACCCGTTCCTCCTCCTCCTCCTCGCGTAGATACTTTTGCAAAGACGTGCAAGGAATTTAAGGCTATGGGTGGGAAACCTTTTCTAGGGTCAGAAACGTTTGTGGAAGCTAGAGATTGGCTTAAGGAGGTGGAAGAACTGCTAGAAATCTTTGAAGTAGAAGAAGGAAGGAAAGTTCGTTTAGCAGCTTGGTTGATGAAGGGAGAGGCCTCGTTTTGGTGGGAGGTCACTAATGGGGAGCGTCCTGTTGACTCTTGGGCGGATTTCAGACGTAGGTTCGAGGCGAAGTTTCTCTCAAGGGTGGAAGAAAATCTATATATGGAAAGGTTCTTGACATTGAAGCAAGGAAGCTCATTAGTGAAAGAGTATGTTAACAAATTTAATCAGTTAGTAAGGTTTGGCTTGGACTTAGTAAACACACCGGAGAAGAAGGCTCTGAGGTTCGTTAATGGGTTGAATGAACCATTGCAAGGGTTGGCTATGACCCACATCCCTATGGGGGCCACCTTTGAGAAGTTAGTAGAAATGGCGCTCATGCATGAGGAGAAAAGCGCTAAAGCTGATAAGGCACCCGAGAAGAAGGGGGATCAGAAGAAACCAGAACAGCAAAACAAGAAGGGTGGTAAAGACAATAACGACAAGGGGAAGAAGAAGTGCTTTAACTGTGGAACCCCAGGCCATCTCAGCAAGGATTGCCGAAAGAAAAAGAAGACTAGCTGTTTTCATTGTGGCGATGCGGGACATTTAGTGAAGGACTGCCCAAAGAAGGGGCAGAGGGCAGGAGCTACCTCGGGAGGACAGGTGCAGGCTCTTATGGCACCAAGGCAGGCAAGGGGAGAAGTTCAGGCTCTCGCGGTACGACCGCTGCAAGAACGAGGTAGAACCATTTCTGTTGAAAGCTTAGTTTTTCTGTTTGATCATCCTATCCGTACCTTATTCGATTCGGGCGCATCGCATTCGTTTATCTCTACATCATTAGTTGAATCACTGCACTTAAACACCAGTTTAGTAGAAGATCCCTTAGTTGTTTCGAATCCAATTGGGGGCTCATCTCATTTGTCCATGATGTGTTTGGATTTGAAAATTTCTATACTTAGCGTTGAGTTTCGATGTTATGCTTATGTGTTGGGCTTCACGGGCTATGGGCTAATTATAGGAATGGATTGGTTATCCAGAAATGGGGCCATTCTTGATTGTGGAAGGAGAGTAGTTAGGCTCATGACTCGCCTTGGCAACACTCTCGAAATCTTTTGTAATCCCATAAATTCTGTTATGCTAAGTTATCTAGAATCGCTTGACGCGTCTGAGGAAAATCTACAATCTGTTAGAGTGGTCCGAGAATATTCGTATGTGTTTGAGGAGGTGAAGGGCTTGCCTCCGAAGCGGGAGATAGATTTTCGAATATATCTTGTGGATAATGCGAAACCCGTATCTTTGCCAGTACGCCACATGGCTCCACGTGAAAGGAGTGAACTCGATAAGCAAGTGAAGGAGTTGCTTGAGAAGGGGTTCATAAGACGAAGTATATCAGAGTGGGGTGCTCCAGTAGTATTTGCCACCAAGGCGGATGGGTCCCTTAGACTTTGTGTGGACTATAGAGAACTTAATAAGCTTACTAAGAAGAACAAACACCCACTGCCGAGGATTGACGATCTCTTCGATCAGTTAGTTGGCGCCTCAGTGTTTTCGTAGGTGGACTTAGCCACTGGGTTCCATCAGTTGAGAGTGGCTGAGGATAGCATAGACAAGACTGCCTTTAGGACTCCGGACGGTTTCTATGAATGGCTAGTGATGCCCTTCGGTTTGACAAACGCCCCCGCATACTTTGTTGATCTGACGAGTAGGGTGTTTAGGGAGTACCTTAACAAATTCGTGGTAGTCTTTGTAGATGACATCTTGATCTTTTCTAAGGATGAAGAAGAGCATGCCCTACATCTTAGGGAAGTGTTGGAGACTCTTCGAGTGCATAGCCTTAAAGCTAAATTTTCTAAGTGTCACTTCTGGAGGAAGGAAGTACGGTTCTTAGGACACGTGGTTTCCAAAGAAGGGATAATTGTGGATCCCGCGAAGGTGGTGGCCATCCAAAATTGGAAGGTCCCTAAAAATGCTACCGAAATAGGAAGTTTCTTAGGGTTGGCTGGCTACTATAGGAAGTTTATCAAAGACTTCGCAAAGATATCAGCTCCATTGACACGCTTGACGAAGAAGAACCTAGTTTTCACATGGGACGTAGATTGTGATGATGCGTTCCAACGTTTGAAGAGAGTTTTGACTTCAGCCGCAGTCTTAGTATTGCTAGACGGGAGTAAGCCGTTTACTGTTTATACTGACGCTTGTGGGACAGGACTAGGCGCAGTCTTAATGCAAGAGGGCAGGGTAATAGCCTATGGTGGAAGGCAGTTGAGAGCGCATGAGAAGAATTACCCCACACATGACCTAGAGTTGGCCGCTATCGTTTTCGCGCTTAAGTCTTGGCGTCATTATCTTCTTGGCGAGAAATTCATATTATTCACTGACCACAAATCTTTAAAATACCTATTCTCTCAAAAGGACTTGAACTTAAGGCAGCAAAGGTGGATGGAGTTCTTAGCATCCTACGACTTCGAGATAGCATATATCCCTGGCAAGGGTAACGTAGTGGCAGATGCCTTAAGTAGAAAAAGATTATCCTTAAGTCCTTTGATTGTTGAGCGGCGAAGCTTAGAATTCATCTCTATGTTTGACTTTAGACCTTTCGTTGACTTTGTACCCGGTTTGCTAGCATCCTTGGCGGTCAGACCTACGCTTTTGGGACGGATTGGCGAGGCACAACGAGACGACCCACAGTTGGTTGAGTTAGTGGAAAAGCTCAAAAGAGGGGAGTCATCAAGCCATCTCCGTAGGTATACCCTAGATGATAAGGGTTGGCTACGTAGGGACGGTAGACTTTGTATACCAAAAGACGATGACCTAAGGAAGACTATTCTTGACGAAGCACATCATTCGAAGATGACCATTCATCCCGGCGGGGACAAGATGTACAAAGACATGAAGCGAGTTTTCTTTTGGGCCGGTATGAAGAGGGATGTGGCCGAGTATGTCGCTAGATGCTTGGTGTGCCAACAAGTAAAAGCGTAGCAAAAGAAACCCGGTGGGTTGCTTCACCCGTTGGAGGTTCCACTATGGAATTGGGAGAGTGTCTCGATGGACTTTGTGGACGGATTACCGCGATCAAGGAAGGGTAATACGGGGATTTGGGTTATTGTAGATAGACTCACTAAGAGCGCCCATTTCATTCCCGTGAAGAGTAAGAGGACTACTCCATGGTTAGCTTCTGTATATGTCCGAGAAATAGTTCGTTTGCACGGTGTTCCTTATAGCATAGTGAGCGACCGCGATCCTATTTTCACTAGCGAATTTTGGAGAAGCTTACAAGAGGCGGTAGGGACTCAGTTATGTTTGAGCACCACATATCATCCTCAGACGGACGGCCAAACCGAGAGGGTGAATCGCATTCTAGAGGATCTTTTGAGGTTATGTATCCTAGACTTTGGGGGTACATGGGAAGAGCATCTTCCATTGGTTGAGTTCGCATATAACAATAGCTTTCAGTCTAGCATTGGCATGGCACCATTCGAAGCTCTTTATGGACGACCTTGTCGTTCACCTATGTAACAACCCGTATTTTTGAATAACATGTTATAACATAAATCAAGGCAGAATTAAACTGTAAAATCTGAATCAAGGGAAACGGGCTGTGCCATTACGTTCATCTCGGAAAAATACGCGAAATAGAGTCCAAGTTTTCGAAAATCGGAGTCCATATGACCAAGTTATGGCCCATCAAAGTTTTCATAAAATTTCAAGTTCAAAAACGGTTCAAATTTGAATTTAGAATTCAAATTCAGCCAAAACAGACTGGGCGGGAAAACTCCCGCCCAGACAGGTCAACAGGGGGGTCGACACTAGGGTCGACCTCCCCCCCAACCAGGTCGACAATAGAGTCGACCTGGGGGTCGACCTCCCTGGTCGGCCAGGTCGGCCTGGTGCACTTGATTGGGCTGTTTGGACCTGTTTTGGAGGCTTGTGACGTGATTTGATGGCTCGGATTGGATCTAGGGTTAATCCTATGGCTAATACTATCCTAATCTTCTATAAAAAGACCCCTAAGCCTAGCCTAAATCATCATTATTCAACTCTACAACTAAACTATGCCAAATTTGTTCCTCTCATGGCCTCCACTCTCATGCTAAAATTTCTAAGTTTATTTATATGAGAGATTTTGAGCTCATACAAGTATATTCAAGCTTGTATGAGTGTGCTTAGTTTGCATTCAAGTCAAGTTGCAACATTTCTATTACAAAGCAAGGGTTTTTATTGATTTGGCTCAAGGGTTTTCATTTGGAGCTTGCATATTTGGGTTTTTTGGTGGTTGCATAAGGGCTTCGTCTAAATCTTTATAATAAATATTCATTTGTGTCTTCATAGCATAGTAAGCCCTTTTCTACTTTCTTTTTGAACTCTAAAGTTAAATGAATGATGCAAGTTTGGGGTTGATCATTATGATATGCAAGTTTGGTTGATCATTATGCGAGTTGGTTTAATCATTATGTATGACACATGTTGCTATGTTATGCAAGTTTGGGTTGATCATTATACACATGTTATCATGTTATGCAAGTTAAACTTGAGTTTGTGAGCTTAAATCTTCAAGCTTTATATTAAAGGTTGCATTTTGGCAACATGGAAGTTATCATATCCCTTATTATATCTTGCATGTGAGGCTAAATGCGAGCTTCTAGCAACTTCTACATGTCATTTATCATCATGTATCACTTATATGCTAAGTTTGGTTTTATGCATACTTTTGAAGCCTAATAATGCAATATGCAAGTATATGAACATATGTACATTTCATATGCCACCATGTTAAACTTGTGGCTTCAACACCTATTTGTCATGATTATGCCAAGTTCCCTTTTTTATCCTTTATGCGTTGTTGTGATTATGTAAACCATGGGATTACGTTGGGGTTGGGTAACATTATGACATGAACATGGTTTTTATAACATGACGTGATATGTAATTATGTTTTGGAAACATAATGGACATGACACTTAGAAAATATGAGTGTGGCCAACTCGAGGTTGGGTTGAGTTTGTAGCATAAATCTACCCGGACCCGCCCGGCTTAACTAGTGGCTACAAACAATAGGACCCAATGTGAGAAGTTGGTCATGTTGTGCTCGAACCCGAGGTTAGACCAAGTTGTGGTGTAAAGCTACCCGGACCCGCCCGACTTAACTAGTAACCACAACAAGGTCTAATGTGAGAGGTTAAAGCACATTAAGTTAAGTAATGCCTCCTGATTAGGGTTAAGTCATGGTCCACTTAATACTTAACCAATTTGGGCTTGATGGGTTAATCGGGGTTAAGTCATGAACCTTGGGTACACTTAACCAATTTAATCCACGTTTGGATCGGGTTAACCACATTTAACCCGTTAAGAAACCCTAGTGGTGTGGTCCTTTTCAGCAGTAACCCTCTTGATGGTATCATAAGACCCTAGGGACTAGGCTAGGGTGGGGCACGATTACTGGGCTGACATGTAAGCGACCAAAACGACGGCTGAGTAGGTACGCCGGTGAAGGTCCAGGCGGACTATGGTCGTGCACATAGTCCGGAGTTGGAAAATCAGGCACGGGTACCAGTAGATCTAGACTGTGCATACTTGATTGGTGTCCGAGGTTGACACCCTAGGACTTGATACACCCTAGGGTGGAGCTAGCGCAGTTTAACTACAATTCATGTTTAGGCCGTAGGACACCGACACTTGACGAGTTAGGCTTATAGGGAGCCGATCAACTAGACCGTGTAGTTGGACCTTGATTTAGGTCACCTCATGATATTGGGCCAAGCTTGGGCCAAGGGATCAATTCTTGTTTTTACTTGACATGTTAGAATGCTAGTACACCCGTGGTGGAAAACTTAACCTTGATTATGCGATGACACCTTTATCTATCTTGTTAGTTAATCATCATGCCAGTATGTTGTTATCCTTATGTTCATCTCAGCTTCTCATGCCAGTTAACTTTACTAGTTCATGGACTGACAGTAGTAGGGCTTACCAGACTTTTTGACTGACCTGTTTTCTTTCGCCTCTTTTCTTCCGTTTCCCCCCCCCCCCCCCTCAGGTCCTCAGGGTGGGAACATTGGAGCTTAGCTTGGATCTTTATAGCTTGCTTACGGGATTTGCTCATGTACGGTTCTGGACATTGAGCTTGCTATGGTTTATCACTTCACTTTGGGGATAGTACTTTATGTATTTCAGTTTTTCAGTTTATGCTTTTCTTTAGACTTTGTTTGTTGGAATATAATGACCAAGTACTTTGTTGTAACATGACTATGGTTTTGAAATGCTAGTTTTATCCGCTGCTTTACTTACTCTGTTTTACTTATATGTTCTGTCTTGTGATATCTGCATGCATATTTACCTTGCTTAATGCCCCTCCGAAGCTAGTGTGCTTGCAAGAGTTACCCTGGCGGTGGTGGGGTGTTATAATTGGTATCAGAGCATAAGGTTTACAAGATTTGAGCAAAAAGTGTTTTTAAAACTTACCTTTCGAAAAACTATTTTCAAAACCAATTAAGTATTTTCCAAGAAAAGTCTAGTTATTTTAAAAGGCTATTCCCCAAAAGCCATTAGCATTATCCTTCGTTTCCTCGTTCTAAATCTATCTTTTACTTTTTCAGTATGGCCGATCTTAACCTTCCCGAGGGAGTGACCATTCCCAGATGGTTCCGGAGGTACTTGGAAGCTAGGGCCAACGATGCGGGCCCAGCAACTACCCCCACCATAACTGAGGTTCCTCCTCCTCCCCCTCCTTAGAATCCACAAGTGGATTTCGCAAAAGTTTGCAAGGACTTTAAGGCGATGGGTGGCAAGAATTTCGTTGGGATGGAGACTTTTGTGGAGGCGCGAAATTGGTTGAAAGAAACTGAAGATCTTTTCGCTATCTTTGATGTGGAAGACCGTAGAAAGGTTTTATTGGCAGCACGGCTATTAAAAGAAGAAGCTGCTTATTGGTGGGAGGTCACCAATGCTACGAGGCCTATAGAGACTTGGGCCAACTTTTGGACAAGATTTGGGCTTAAGTTTCTATCATCAGCTGAGGCGAATCTGCAATTGGAGAAGTTTATATCTTTGAAGCAAGGGGACATGACAGTGAGGGAGTATGTGAATGAGTTTAACAAGCTCGCCCGATTCGGTTTGGACATGGTTAATACTCCCCAGAAGAAGGCTTTACGCTCTGCACGAGGGTTGAACGAGCCATTACAAGGTTTAGCCCTATCTCATATACCCATGGGAGCCACTTTTGAAGGCCTAGTGGACATGGCATTGCTTCAAGGAGACAATAAGAATAGCAAGAAGGAAGACAAGACTAATGAGACTCAAACCAAGAAGACAGACTCCAAGTGGGGGGAAATCAGAGTAATCAGAACAACAAAAACAACAAGAACAACAAGGACAACAAGGCCAAGGCAAAGGATCCAAGAAAATGCCACTACTGCGGGAATGTTGGGCACATAGCTAAAGACTGTAAGAAGAAGAGGAAGTTGGGCAATGATTTCGTTGTGGAGAGACTGGACATTTTAGCAAGGATTTCCCCAAGCAGCAAGGACAAGGGCAAGGGCAGAATCAGCATGCAGGACCTTCTGGAGGGCAAGTGCATGCTCTCAACACTGCTCTAGTTCAGGATCGAGGTAGTATTTCTGTAGAAAGTCTTGTTTATATTTCTGATTATCCTGTTCGCACCTTGTTTGATTCTGGCGCATCACATAGTTTTATTTCTTCTGATCTTGTTGAAAGTTTGCACCTAAGTACTAGTCTAGTTGAGGATCCCGTTTGTGTTTCAAAACCGATTGGGGGTTCCGCCCATCTATCTATGATTTGTGTGGATTTGAAGATTTCTATCTTGACCGTAGAATTCACGTGTAATGCTTATGTTCTCGGGTTCACGGGATATGGGTTGATCTTGGGCATGGATTGGTTGTCCAGTTATGGAGCCATTCTCGATTGTGAGCATAGGGTGGTGAGGCTCATGACTCACCTCGGTAATACCCTAGAAATTTCTTGTAACCCTAGAGGTCCCGTCATGTTATGTTATCTTGAATCTCTTGACTCGTCCATCGATGATCTGCAATCTGTAAGGGTGGTCCGAGACTATCCTGATGTCTTTGAAGAAGTTAAGGGGTTACCCCCTAAACGAGATATAGATTTCCGCATTTATATAGTCGATAATGCCAAGCCAGTATCATTGCCCGTTAGGCATATGGCTCCACGAGAAAGAAGAGAGCTCAGTAAGCAAATCAAGGAGCTGCTTGAGAAGAATTTTATTAGACGAAGCATTTCTGAATGGGGTGCTCCGGTGGTATTCGATACTAAGGCGGATGGTTCGCTTTGTCTATGTGTTGATTATCGAGAGTTGAACAAGCTGACAAAGAAGAATAGGCACCCTTTACCGAGGATTGATGATCTCTTTGACCAGCTGGTTGGTGCTTCTGTTTTCTCTCAACTCGATCTAGCCACTGGATTCCACCAGCTTAGAGTAGCTGAGGATAGCATTGATAAAACTGCGTTTAGGACTCCAGATGGGTTCTTTGAATGGCTTGTCATGCCATTCGGATTGACTAATGCACCCTCCTACTTCGTAGACTTGATGAGTAGGGTGTTCAGGGAGTTCCTTAACAAATTCGTGGTTGTCTTTGTGGATGACATCTTAGTATTTTCTAAGAGTGAAGAAGAGCATGCCCTACATCTTAGGGAAGTGTTGGAGACTCTTCGAGCACATAGCCTTAAGGCTAAATTCTCTAAATGTCACTTCTGGAGGAAGGAAGTGCGGTTCTTAGGGCACGTGGTCTCCAAGGAAGGGATAGTTGTGGATCCCGCGAAGGTAGTATCCATCCAAGATTGGAAAGTTCCGAAGAATGCTACCGAGGTGAGGAGTTTCTTGGGGTTGGCTGGCTACTATAGGAAGTTTATCAAGGACTTCGCGAAGATATCAGCCCCATTAACTCGCTTGACAAAGAAGAATCTAGTCTTCGCATGGGACGTAGATTATGATGACGCGTTCCGACGGTTAAAGAGAGCTTTAACCATAGCTCCAGTCTTAGTGTTGCCAGATGGGAGTAAGCCATTTGTTGTCTATACCGATGCTTGTGGAACAGGACTGGGCGCAGTCTTAATGCAAGAGGGAATGGTAATAGCCTACGGTGGAAGGCAGTTGAGGGCGCATGAGAAAAATTATCCTACCCATGATTTAGAGTTGGCCTCTATTGTTTTTGCGCTTAAGATTTGGTGCCATTACCTTCTGGGAGAGAGGTTCGAATTGTTCACTGACCAAAAATCATTGAAGTACTTGTTTTCTCAGAAGGATTTGAACTTTAGACAACAAAGGTGGATGGAGTTCTTAGCATCCTATGATTTCGAGATAGCGTATAGCCCTGGCAAGGGTAACGTGGTGGCGGACGCCTTGAGTAGAAAAAGGTTGTCCTTGAGTCCATTGTTCGTGGAACAACGAAGCTTGGAATTCATCTCGATGTTTGATTTCAGACCTTCCGTTGACTATATACCCGGTTTGCTAGCATCCTTGGAGGTCAGACCTACTTTTTTGGGACAGATTGGTGAGGCACAACGGGACGACCCACAGTTGGTTGAGTTAGTAGAGAGGCTCATAAGGGGGGAGTCGTCCAGCCATTTGAGTAGGTACACCCTAGACGATAGGGGGTGCTTGCGTAGAGACGGTAGACTTTGTGTACCGCAAGATGAGGGGTTGAGGAAGGCTATTCTTGATGATGCACACCGTTCTAGGATGACCATTCATCCCGGTGGGGACAAGATGTACCAAGACATGAAGCGAGTTTTCTTTTGGGCCGGTATGAAGAAAGATGTGGCCGAGTATGTCGCTAGATGCTTGGTGTGCCAACAAGTGAAAGCGGAGCAAAAGAAACCCGGCGGGTTGCTTCACCCATTGGAAGTTCCGCAATGGAAGTAGGATAGCGTCTCGATGGATTTTATTGATGGGTTACCGAGATCGAGGAAGGGTAATACGGGAATTTGGGTTGTGGTAGACAGACTTACTAAGAGCGCCCATTTCATACCCGTGAAGAGCAAGAGGACTGCTCCATGGCTAGCTTCAGTTTATCTTCGAGAGATAGTTCGATTGCATGGGGTACCTTCTAGCATAGTGAGTGATCGAGATCCTATCCTCACTAGCGAGTTTTGAAAGAGTTTGCAAGAAGCAGTGGGGACTCAGTTGTGTTTGAGCACCGCATATCATCCTCAGACGGACGGCCAGACCGAGAGGGTGAATCGTGTTCTGGAAGACCTTTTGAGGCTTTGTATCTTGGATTTTGGAGGTACATGGGAAGAGCATCTTCCATTGGTGGAGTTCGTGTATAATAACAGCTTTCAGTCTAGTATTGGTATGGCTCCTTTCGAAGCTCTTTATGGAAGGCCTTGCCGATCACCTACATGTTGGTGGGAATCTACGGATAAGACCTTGCTTGGGCCTGATATGGTTAGAGAGACTTCGGAGAAGATTGATTTGATTCGAAGAAGGATGAAAGCAGCACAAGACAGGCAGAAATCTTACGCAGATAAGAGGAGGACAGATCTGGAATTTGATGTTGGGGACATGGTCTTTGTCAAAGTATCCCCATTACGGAATGTTGTCCGCTTTGGGTCCGTTGGGAAGTTAGCTCCAAGGTTTGTAGGACCGTTTCCCATTAAGGAAAGGATTGGACGGATGGCATATAGAGTGGATCTACCCGAGAGACTTAGTGGGGTACATGATGTATTCCATGTGTCACATTTGAGGAAGTGCCTACATGAGACCGCAGAGGTGGTAGAGCCGAGCTTGCTTAGAGAAGTGGAGGTAGAGCGTGATGCGACTATTCGACGAGCTCCTACCCGCATCCTTGGGTCAGAGATTAGGAAGTTGAGAAACAGAGAGGTTCGACTAGTCAAAGTGCAATGGGGAGAGGATGAGAGAAATGCTACTTGGGAGACAGAAGCGAAGATGCGTTCACTTTATCCATTCCTTTTTGAGGATATATTCTCAATCTCCTTTCTTAATCAGCATATTTTTCTATCCGTGTTTATCCTGTTTATCTTATTATCTCGTTAACCTTGTCATGAGGACCTTAGGTAGAAACCCTTTGGATGAAACATGTATTTGAAACATGTTATGCTTGATGGTTGCAAGTGTTTGCACGTGGAAACTCGTGGATGCATGATACACATTAGGCACTAAGATCGGCTCACACACTTTCATGTTGCATATGCATGATTGCTTATACTTATTCATGGATGAAACTTGTTATGCTATCACGTGGATGTTGCATATGGATGAATGTTATGTGCACTCATGTAGAGATTATAAGTTATGTTAGGAATTTGCATACATATGGACTCATTTCACTAACATGTTTTGCATTAAGGGGGTTTACTGAATCAGTAACCTCCTGATTTTTGCATTAGATAAGTACATATACACACACCCTTGCATATGTTCATACATCATTTAGAATCCTTTAAGAACAATGACTGCACGTGGATGATGTTTTGAGTAGATGGATGATGGATGGTAGGATACGTTCTTCCTAACTTGGAGATTTCGGGGACGAAATCCTTTAAGGAGGGGAGAATGTAACAACCCGTATTTTCGAATAACATGTTATAACATAAATCAAGGCAGAATTAAACTGTAAAATCTGAATCAAGGGAAACGGGCTGTGCCATTGCGTTCGTCTCAGAAAAATACGCGAAATAGAGTCCGAGTTTTCGAAAATCGGAGTCCATATGACCAAGTTATGGCCCGTCAAAATTTTCAGAAAATTTCAAGTTCAAAAACAGTTCAAATTTGAATTTAGAATTCAAATTCAGTAAAAACAGACTGGGCGGGAAAACTCCCGCCCAGACAGGTCGACAGGGGGGTCGACACTAGGGTCGACCTCCCCCCCAACCAGGTCGACACTAGAGTCGACCTGGGGGTCGACCTCCCTGGTCGGCCAGGTCGGCCTGGTGCACTTGATTGGGCTGTTTGGACCTGTTTTGGAGGCTTGTGACGTGATTTGATGGCTCAGATTGGATCTAGGGTTAATCCTATGGCTAACACTATCCTAATCTTCTATAAAAAGACCCCTAAGCCTAGCCTAAATCATCATTATTCAACTCTACAACTAAACTATGCCAAATTTGTTCCTCTCATGGCCTCCACTCTCATGCTAAAATTTCTAAGTTTATTTATATGAGAGATTTTGAGCTCATACAAGTATATTCAAGCTTGTATGAGTGTGCTTAGTTTGCATTCAAGTCAAGTTGCAACATTTCTATTACAAAGCAAGGGTTTTTATTGATTTGGCTCAAGGGTTTTCATTTGGAGCTTGCATATTTGGGTTTTTTGGTGGTTGCATAAGGGCTTCGTCTCAATCTTTATAATAAATATTCATTTGTGTCTTCATAGCATAGTAATCCCTTTTCTACTTTCTTTTTGAACTCTAAAGTTAAATGAATGATGCAAGTTTGGGGTTGATCATTATGATATGCAAGTTTGGTTGATCATTATGCGAGTTGGTTTAATCATTATGTATGACACATGTTGCTATGTTATGCAAGTTTGGGTTGATCATTATACACATGTTATCATGTTATGCAAGTTAAACTTGAGTTTGTGAGCTTAAAGCTTCAAGCTTTATATTAAAGGTTGCATTTTGGCAACATGGAAGTTATCATATCCCTTATGATAACTTGCATGTGAGGCTAAATGCGAGCTTCTAGCAACTTCTACATGTCATTTATCATCATGTATCACTTATATGCTAAGTTTGGTTTTATGCATACTTTTGAAGCCTAATAATGCAATACGCAAGTATATGAACATATGTACATTTCATATGCCACCATGTTAAACTTGTGGCTTCAACACCTTTTTGTCATGATTATGCCAAGTTCCTTTTTTATCCTTTATGCGTTGTTGCGATTATGTAAACGATGGGACTACGTTGGGGTTGGGTAACATTATGACATGAACATGGTTTTTATAACATGACGTGATATGTAATTATGTTTTGGAAACATAATGGACATGACACTTAGAAAATATGAGTGTGGCCAACTCGAGGTTGGGTTGAGTTTGTAGCATAAATCTACCCGGACCCGCCCGACTTAACTAGTGGCTACAAACAATAGGACCCAATGTGAGAAGTTGGTCATGTTGTGCTCGAACCCGAGGTTAGACCAAGTTGTGGTGTAAAGCTACCCGGACCCGCCCGGCTTAACTAGTAACCACAACAAGGTCTAATGTGAGAGGTTAAAGCACATTAAGTTAAGTAATGCCTCCTGATTAGGGTTAAGTCATGGTCCACTTATTACTTAACCAATTTGGGCTTGATGGGTTAATCGGGGTTAAGTCATGAACCTTGGGTACACTTAACCAATTTAATCCACGTTTGGATCGGGTTAACCACATTTAACCCATTAAGAAACCCTAGTGGCGTGGTCCTTTTCAGCAGTAACCCTCTTGATGGTATCATAAGACCCTAGGGACTAGGCTAGGGTGGGGCACGATTACTGGGCTGACATGTAAGCGACCAAAACGACAGCTGAGTAGGTACGCCGGTGTAGGTCCAGGCGGACTATGGTCGTGCACATAGTCCGGAGTTGGAAAATCAGGCACGGGTACCAGTAGATCTAGACTGTGCATACTTGATTGGTGTCCGAGGTTGACACCCTAGGACTTGATACACCCTAGGGTGGACCTAGCGCAGTTTAACTACATTTCATGTTTGGGCCGTAGGACACCGACACTTGACGAGTTAGGCTTATAGGGAGCCGATCAACTAGACCGTGTAGTTGGACCTTGATTTAGGTCACTTCATGATATTGGGCCAAGCTTGGGCCAAGGGATCAATTCTTGTTTTTACTTGACATGTTAGAATGCTAGTACACCCGTGGTGCAAAACTTAACCTTGATTATGCGATGACACATTTATCTATCTTGTTAGTTAATCATCATGCCAGTATGTTGTTATCCTTATGTTCATCTCAGCTTCTCATGCCAGTTAACTTTACTAGTTCATGGACTGACAGTGGTAGGGCTTACCAGTCTTTTTGACTGACCTGTTTTCTTTCGCCTCTTTTCTTCCGTTTCCCCCCCCCCCCCCTCAGGTCCTCAGGGTGGGAACATTGGAGCTTAGCTTGGATCTTTATAGCTTGCTTACGGGATTTTCTCATGTACGGTTCTGGACATTGAGCTTGCTATGGTTTATCACTTCACTTTGGGGATAGTACTTTATGTATTTCAGTTTTTCAGTTTATGCTTTTCTCTAGACTTTGTTTGTTGGAAAATAATGACCAAGTACTTTGTTGTAACATGACTATGGTTTTGAAATGCTAGTTTTATCCGCTGCTTTACTTACTCTGTTTTACTTATATGTTCTGTCTTGTGATATCTGCATGCATGTTTACCTTGCTTAATGTTGGCTCGCTTTTTGACCAAGCCACCTAGGATCATTCATAAGAAGAAAGCATGAAACCACGTTCTCTAAGAATATGAAGGAATGGATCGCATCATCGACTCGCCCGATGACGAATCGCATGCTATCGACTCGCCCACCATCAGATCGCGTCTCGACGGATCGCCCCTATTTCATCAGCGAAACGACACCTCTATGCGATCTGATCCATGCATATGTTGTTGTCCGGTATTGATCGATCTGATCCCCTGATGCGTGGCGAACCCTCTGACCCATTCAAACGTGAGCTAGTCTTCAGCGATCCGAGACGCACGGATCTGGCGACACGTGTCCCTAACCGTCATTTGGACCAATTCTCCCCATCTGCACGATCCGATTTTCAAGCAGATCGCGACACCTGTCCACAACGGCTAATTTGACTATTTCCTCAACGGTGGCGATGCGATCCGATGTTCTCGGGATTCGTGCCACGTGTAACCACGACCCGCCTGACAAAATCAGCTATAAATAGCCCGGAGCTTGGCATTTTTTGGGATCTTTTTGGCAATATTGAGTACTGAATCCGCCATTGTTGTCAAAATACTAAAATATTGAGAGAAATCCTTGATTGTATTAGCTTTCAAAGTATAATCAATAATATATAAAGTGGACGTAGGCTCGTTAACGCCGAACCACTATAAATTCTATGTGTTATTTCCTTTTTTCTCATTCTTCAGTTGAAACTCTATAAGCTTCAGAACAATTTGGGTGTTAGGTCCAAATTTTGATCTAACATTTTGGTGCTTTCACTGAGAAGACAATCCTAAAGTTTCACTATTTGGTTCGTTGAAGATTCCAGCGATTCGGATATCATGGCTGGAAAAAGATCTAAGGAAGCACGAGCTTCGCAAACCAATGAAACGATTGAAGAAAGTGTGCACGAGCTGGGCAACGAAGAAACTCTGGATCGCGGGGCGCAGGGGGCGAACCGATCCGACGAAGACACCATGCTCCGAGTCGACGAGAACGAGGCGATCCGGACTGCTGAAGGGGTTGTTACTCGATCCCGAGGCAACGTCTCGAATCCCCCACGCACCGCGACCGCGAATCGATCTCAGGGGGGCGTTGCGAGCCGCCATCCTCAAACCACAGCGATCCGAATTGATGATCAGACTACAACTCGACCTGGAAAGGAGCCTATGGCTCGCTCCTACCGTCCTGGCCCCTCTGCTCGACCCGGCTCAAGCTCTTTGCGCATAAGAGAAGGTGATGACGAACAATATGATCCTGCTGCTCCCGTTACTGAGGGGGATCTCTCTCGCTTTTCTGAAATGTGGGAGAGGTTGTTTGATGAATTGGCTGCCCAAAGGCAAGAAAGCTCCGTCCTGCGACAAAATTTGACTGCTATGGATAGAAGACTTGATGAGCTTGCGAGGCAAAGAACATCGCCGGTTCGTCCACTCACTCCAGGATATTCTTCTTCGTCTGAAGAATCACCAAGACCTCCGCGACGGCCGTATGAGAGAGCCGAAAACATAGAACAGCTTCGGTTCGGAACCCTGCCATCACAGGAAGAAGAAGCGCTGGGGGCGGGGCCCTGAAACCGTAATGTGAACGATCAAGCCGCAGCTCCCAGGGCTCGAGATGTGGACAGTCCCGTACGTAATAGACTACCTCAGCCCCGTCGCCGCACACATACTCATGATAAAAGGGGGCAATGAAGCCCTATCCGAGCCCTGGATTTCGTGACTGCTCCCGGAAGAGAGATTAGAGAACCCCGCCGAGCCAGAGGCACTGACCCTGAACCTCCTTTGACCAGCGCAAATGTTGCAGCCATGATCCACCAGATCCTGGCAGATAGCCGTGGACAACGGAATGAAGATTGGGGGATCGACCGCAGTCACACCCCTTTCACTGATGATATTTTGGATGCAACTTTTCCAAGGCGTTTCAACATGCCACAAATGAACCGATATGCGGGTAGGTCTGATCCTGTCCAGCATCTGATGAGATACTCTTGGTCAATGACCGCTGCCGCAGCCTCTGACGCTGTTAAGTACAAAGTGTTTCCCATATTCCTGGAGGATGTGCCTTTGTTATGGTTTACTCGCTTGCCGGCGAGATCGATTTCTAGCTTCAGGGAGTTGAGTGAGAAGTTCGTAGAACAATTCCGAATCTACGCACAAAAGACAAAAAGTGTGATCGATTTGTTCCTTGTCAAGCAGCGACCAGGCGAGAGTTTAAGGGTGTACCTGGATCGTTTCAATTTGGCCGCTACTGAGGTTAAAGATCCCCATGAACCGACCGTTGTCGCAGCACTGATTGACGGAGTAGACAAAGACACTGAATTCGGGAGGTACCTGGCAGGCAAACCGCCCCACACTAGAGAGTTATTCTACGAGAAAGCCAACGTGCATTTACGCCGGGAAGAGGTATATGCAAACCGAAAGGCTAAAACAACTTATAAGGAGGAAATCCAGAGCAATGTCGCCATCAAACAGACGGGAGACAGCTCGGGGAAAGTTGAAGTTAATGTCGGAAATCAGAATCAGGGTGGTCGTCAGCCAGGTAACAACAATAATAATGGTAACGGCAACAACCAGAAGAGGAACCGAGGGAACGACTCCCAGAGAAGGACTCGTCCCAGGGCCTTTGAAAGTTATACACCAATAAATGATACTCTAGAAAATATCTTCATGGATGCGTATGAAGTCCTCCAGAATAAGAGGCCACCTCCCAGAGAGTCGACAGAGAATGAGCGTGAAACAGGGAAGTTTTGTCTCTTTCATCAGATTCACGGCCATTCGACAAATGAATGCCGTCACCTAAGAGATGTAGTCGAAAGGCTGCTTCGAGAAGGAAAGTTAGATGAATACAGAGTGACGCCCAGAGACAAGGGGCAAGCAATACAGGTCCCAAAGCAGAACCAGAATCAACTTGCTGCTAGGCCGACTGGCCAGCAAAAGGGAAAGAACATTGTTATCAATACCGTAATCGGAGGACTTTATCTCGCCGGGCATAGTTCCAAGGCATTGGATCAATACGTCAATGCAGCCAAACAACACCTCGAAGTAGGGGAGTGTAGCAACCCTGAGGACAGTATCCCGGTGAAGCAGCAAAAGATGATGACCGACGATGTCGTCTTCCAAGAACGAGAAAGCATCGGAGTTCATGCTCCGACTGAAGATCCATTTGTAATTACAGTACCTATTGGACCAGCCACTGTTCATAAGGTTTTAGTGGACAACGGGAGTTCTGTCAACATTCTTTTCAAAAGGACATTTGATCAGATGAATCTCGGAATAAAAGACTTGAAGCCCTGCCAAGGATGGATCCGTGGATTCAACGGAGCATCCACCGCTCCAATGGGTTATGTAGAGTTACCAGTTACACTTGGGGAAGGAGAACGCCAGAGAGTGAGAATCCTTCCCTTCGTGGTTTTAGATGTTGAATCGCCCTACAATGCCTTCTTGGGCCGACCGGCCCTTGCAAAGTTTAGAGCCTGTATAGCCACCTGGTGCTTGTTATTGAAATTCCCCACAGAAGCTAGCATTGGTATAGTCAGAGGGGATCAAGTTGCTGCGCGAGCATGTTATGTTGCCGAACTAAAGTTACTTCGCAATGGAGGGGATATTGAAACTAAAGGCACTTCTCCCCCTACGGGGGCGGAGACCTTATAGCAACCAAAGAGGATAGTCGTTGGAGAGTCGCCCAGAGAGATGCCCGAGGATATAGATCCCAGAGAGGATCAGGAACCCGGGGGCAGAATGGCGACTCCCAACGAGACAACTGTGGATGTACCAATCGATGACAGTGACCCGGAGAAGGTCCTTAAAATTGGATCCCAGTTAAATCTGAACCTCGCTAAAGAATTGACGGATTTCTTAAAAAACAACTTGGATGTATTTGCTTGGACCCACGCGGACATGTGTGGGATATCCCCATTAATCATGAGCCATTCCTTAAGCATTGACCCTAAACATCCTCCAGTAAAGCAAAAAAGGCGAATGTTGGGCCCAGAGAGGTCCGCTGCCTTGAAAGAAGAAGTTGGAAAGCTAAAGAGTAATGGATTTATCAGAGACTCGACCTACCCAGACTGGATTTCGAATCCAGTCCTGGTAAAGAAGGCCAACGGGAAGTGGCGAACGTGTATCGACTTCTCGGATTTAAACAAAGCCTGTCCAAAAGATAGTTTCCCGTTGCCCTGGATTGACCAGTTGGTAGACTCGACGGCAGGTCATGAGCTTCTCTCATTTATGGATGCTTATTCGGGATACAACCAGATTCCGATGCATGTTCCAGATCAAGAGCACGCTAGTTTTATCACGGATCTGGGATTATATTATTATGTGGTGATGCCCTTTGGCTTGAAGAATGCGGGCGCTACATATCAACGCTTAGTCAACAGAATGTTTTATAATCAGATCAGGAAAACAATGGAAGTATACGTCGACGATATGTTATTTAAGTCCAAGCAATCTTCTCAACACACTACTGACTTGGCAGAGATGTTCGGCATTCTTCGAAAGTACGGAATGAAACTCAACCCAACCAAATGTTCGTTCGGTGTTGCTTCTGGAAAATTCTTGGGATTCATCGTTAGTTCCCGTGGTATTGAGATTAATCCAGACCAGATCGCGGCAATCAGAGACATTCAGGAACCTAGGCAAATTAGAGATGTGCAAAGCCTTGCCGGAAAAGTGGCCGCATTAAGCAGATTTATCTCCAGGGCTACGGATAAGTGCATCCCATTCTTCGAATTAATAAAGCGAGGAAAACGCCACTTCAAATGGACACCCGACTGTGTAGAAGCGTTTCAGAATTTACTCAGGCACCTAGAGAAACCTCCGATATTATCTAAGCCAATAGATCACGAGGACTTATTCGTGTATTTGGCAGTGTCCTCCTATGCGATCAGCTCAGTGTTGGTAAGGGAAGAGGATAAGGTCCAAAGACCTGTGTATTACGTGAGCAAAAAATTAATGGCAGCAGAGCGTAATTATCCCAGGATAGAAAAGTTGGCGTATAGTTTACTGATCGCCTCTAGAAAGCTTCTACATTACTTTCAGGCACATCCCATTACCGTATACACCGATCACCCGCTTAAGCAAGTCCCACAGAGACCAGAAGCATCTGGAAGGTTACTCAAATGGAATATTGAGTTAAGTCAATTTGATTTGAACTTTCAGCCCAGACGATCAATTCGGGGGCATGTGATAGCCGACTTCATAGCAGAGTTCACTGTCCCTGAGGAAGATATAGCAAACGAAGAAGTTGATCCTTCAAAGTTACTTCTCGATCCCAATGCATGGGGATTGTATACTGATGGCGCTAGGAATGACGAAAGATCCGGCGCTGGAATAGTGCTTGAAACCCCCGAGAAACGACTGATAACCTATGCAATCCGGATGGAGTTTCATGCCACTAACAACGATTCCGAATATGAAGCTCTGATAGCCGGATTAAGGATCGCAAAGGAATTAGAAGTCACAAAGCTAAACATCTTCTGCGACTCCAAGTTAGTTGTGAACCAAGTTACTGGAAAATTCCAAGCTAAAAGTGCAAGATTGATTTTGTACTTAAAGAAAGTGAAAGAGTTGCTGAACAATTTTGATCACTATAGCATATCTCATATTCCGCGGTCAGAGAATCAGCAGGCGGATAAGTTGGCAAAGATGGCTAGTTCCGACGATCCTGAAGTGACCGGGCTAGCCCCCGTTGAAGTACTTCGGTCCCCTAGCATAGATCAGATGGAAATTGACCCAGTGCTAGAGGCGGAACCAGAAAGGGAGTCCTGGATGACCCCTCTAAAGAATTTTCTGATGAACGGAGCACTTCCGACCAAGAAAAGTGAGAGGCACAAAGTGATTCGTAAGGCCGCCCGATACGTTCTGCAAGGCGAAGTTCTTTACAGACAAGGGTTTTCGATGCCTCTCCTCCGGTGTATAGCCCACGACGACATCAAGCGTGTACTGCAAGAGGTTCACGAAGGCGAATGTGGCGACCACACTGGAGGGCAAACTTTGGCAAAAAAGGTGTTGCGGCATGGTTATTTCTGGCCTACCATAAACAAGGATGCAGCGAGATATGCACGACGGTGTGATGCATGCCATAGATTTTCGAGGATACCTAGAGCACCTCCTAATCAGTTAAAAACAATGATGAGCCCATGGCCTTTCGCTATGTGGGGAATTGATATCATTGGAAGTCTCCCCATAGTAAGGGGCGGAGCAAAGTTCGCTATTGTGGTCGTGGATTATTTCACTAAGTTGGTCGAGGCTGAGCCACTAACTACGATTACAACCAAACGAGTGATCAACTTTATCGTAAGAAACATCATTTGCCGATTTGGGATTCCAAAGATTGTGATAACGGATTACGGAACTCAGTTCGATAGCGCGGAATTCAGAAATTTCTGCCAAAAATACCACATTGAGAATCGATACACCTCTGTGGCACACCCGCAATCGAACGGACAAGTCGAAGCGGCGAATAAAGTGATTAAGTCTATTCTGAAAAAGAGACTGAAGCGAGCTAGAGCCATGTGGGCTGATGAATTGCCCTTGGCACTGTGGGCCTACAGGACAACATATAAATCGGTAACAGGACATACCCCGTTCTCCCTTGCCTTTGGAACGGAAGCAGTCATCCCGGTTGAGATAAAGGTACCTTCTCACCGGGTGACTTATTATGATCCAATGACCAATAATGAATTGCTCCTTGAGTCCCTAGATATGATCGAAGAAAAGAGGGATGAGGCGGACCTGCGCGCCTTGAGATGCAAGCAACAGATCGCTCGATATTACAACAAAAAGGTTCGAGCCCGAACCTGGGAACCCGGAGACTTGGTTCTGAAACGTGTCTTTCCACCCCCAACTCATATGGGAGCGAAGTGGGAAGGACCGTACTCCATTCTGAGCAAGCTTGATAATGGAACTTTCAAGCTGGCAACCGTATATGGAAGGGAAATCCCCAGAGTGTGGAATGCCCAACATTTGCGGCCATACTTAGCATAGAAGTTTCAAACCTATTCTTTTGCTTTGTTGAAAACCATGTATAAGGCACGACTTGCCTAGAATAGTTTGATTCCTTGAAGCAAAAAATTATAAAGTGGACGTAGGTCATGATTCGACCGAACCACTATAAAAATATTGTGTGTCATTTACCTTTATCGCATCCTTATTTGTCTGCCTGTTTATTTTTGGAAATCGGCGTGAATAATGCAGGTACCCGAAGTCTGGTGCCAACCATTCCTCCCGTAGACTGTTCGGAGGAACTCAAAGCCTTGGCAAAAGCCCCAACTGCTTGACCGATTGATTTCGATCCTCGGAGCTTGGATTAAAATGTAAACCTAGGACGAGTTTGATGAGCGTGCATGATTACAGACTGCTTGAGCTCGAACTCTAATTCTCCAGAGAGAGAGAGTATAAAAGCGTCTCCGATTGAGCGCTGAGAAAGAGCTCCTTCCCCGCTGAAGGATCGGGAAGCGAATGAATTGCTGAGCTCGAACTCTAACTCTCCAGAGAGAGAGAGAGAGAGTATAAAAGCGTCTCCGATTGAGCACTGAGAAAGAGCTCCTTCCCCGCTGAAGGATCGGGAAGCGAATGAATTGCTGAGCTCGAACTCTAACTCTCCAGAGAGAGAGAGAGAGTATAAAAGCGTCTCCGATTGAGCGCTGAGAAAGAGCTCCTTCCCCGCTGAAGGATTGGGAAGCGAATGAATTACTGAGCTCGAACTCTAACTCTCCAGAGAGAGAGAGAGAGAGTATAAAAGCATCTCTGATTGAGCACTGAGAAAGGTGTCAGAAATTCGATGCCACAAGAACAATTATCCTATGAAATCTTCTAAGTCCCCCATATTCAGAAATAGGGGGCAACCTGCCGACAAGGCTAACCAATTCTTAGTAAACCCCCGTCAGGCGCTATGATAACAACTGATTGGGGGCACATATACTCATATACATATACTGAACTCTAATACAGCAACGCAGCATGAAAATTTTCTCTTGGCTATCTGTTGTTTGACTAATTTGTAATTATTATTAGATGGCCTATGACTAAGCATGGAAAGTTTATTTGAATACAGGTACATAATGATGCAAAAAGAGATAAACTTTCATTTATATACTACGGACCAACAAAGTGAAAAACAACCTAGAAAGGAAAGTGAGGGCCAGTCTCACAATTACACTTCCTGGCCAGTGGAAAACCTAAGGACAAAATATCAACAAACAACAAACATCCTATTTATGCTTTGGCCTCTTCTCTTGCTTCTGCCTCTCCAGCTTCGCCTTGACGGCATCAGATGGATCCCCTTTCTTCCTCTTCCTTTTGTCTATGAGGGGAACATCCGACTCCTCTGAAGATTCCTCTTCCACCTCTTTTCTCTTCCTTCTATCAGAAAGGGAAGCCGGGAAGTCATCGAGGTTTGCAAAGTGAAGCTGTCGGCTGATGGATTTGGCTGGATCTTCACAATCATCCCAGTTTTGGGATCGAATTCTGCAAGAGGGACTACGTCCAAAGCCTCATCTCCCACCTTCTTCGAAGCCAACTCTTTCTCCTGCCTGGCTTTTCGGCTGGCCAAGGTTTCGTCGTCATCATCATCGGCCTTTTTGGCGCTGATATTGTCTTCTTCATCATCTACATGGCGCCCATCCATGTCTTTCAAAGCTTCGATGGTCTCAGCATCTTTGGGAACATCAGCGCTAGGTGCCGGGATGCTTCTTTCTGCTGTTGTGACCTCGGCCTGCTTTGATACATCAATACCAGCACCTGGCGAGACAGCCTCCTTCTCCACTTCTTTTTCTTTTTTAGCACCCTTGCCGACGGGCTGGCCACCTGTATCAGGAGGAATACACGTTACTAATTCGATTGGTTGTTCTACCAGACGATGGCAATTCACTATTGCTTTGAAAAATTGTGGGGAAAAAAGAGAGATACCTTCCGCAGATGCTCCCTCTTGAGTAGTTGCAGAGGCTCCAATGACCACGGGAGTTACACCCAGAGGGATTAATGGATCATCAGGATGGTATTCTTCAACCCCGGAGGTCTTGGGCTCCACAGCTGAACTCGAACCTTCGTCAGCTTTGCCTTTGCCCTTGGCCAGGGCCCTTTCCTTTTCTATCTCCGCCAGAATCAGGCGACGACCCTCTGCCAGGTCCTCAGGCTCATTGTCCCTTAAGATGCTCTTCATCAACTCATCCTCATCGATTTCTTCGACCCCCAACCTATGCTTTTCACCCTCAACAAGGGAATCCCATAAATTGGCTAATGTAACGTGGTAATCCGGGATCCACGAGATGTTGCGAGTTTTGAGAACCTGGCCAAGGAAATCGAAAATCATCTCTTCAAACCCCTCGATCTCCTTCTCTCTTTCGAGGAGCTTGTTGTTAGAAGCGGTGGCCAATTCGATGGCACTTTCAACGTTCTTTTCGGTGAGAGCTTCCCGTCTCTCCGCGTCCGAGACCTGGTCATTTAAAATCACCTTTTCTGCTTTAGCCAAAGCCAAACTTTCTTTTAAACTTGCCTTTTCTGCCTCCAAAGCAGCCCTCTCAGCTTCAAAATGGCCTTGTGTTGTTTTCAACTCGATGTTGGCCATTTTGAGATCTTCAACCTCCTTCTTTAAGGCCATTTTCTCTTGGCTATTGGAGTCAAGTTCCGAATGGAAGCGCTGCTTAGCATTCTCTAATTCAATCTTATAATTTTCAGCGTCCCTCCATGCTAAAGCAAGCTGGGATTGAGCATCTTCCAGGTCCTTCTCCATCTTGGTCCTGGCCCTTTCGTTGTTTTCAAGTTTCGCCTTAGATCTGTGTGCCTCTATTTCAAGCGATCGGATGACTTCAGAAAGGTTAACAGCATGTTTTTTCATCATCTCATATTGCCTGGCAACATGGCGGATATGCCCGACAACCTCGCTATCCCAGTTCTTGGGGACCGGTTCCAAGGCTGGAACAAATGTCATCCGGTCAAAGAATATGTCTGGGAATTGTTCCCGCAGCTTTTCCAGCCTACCTTGAATCTCGGGACCATGCATGTAATCCTGTAACACCCCGTGTATTATATAATTGTGAAATTCATAAATTAAACTATAAATAATTTTAAAACAAAGAATTAAGGGAAACGGGATATGCCATTGCGTTCGTCTCGGAATTCTGCTTGAGATAGAGTCTGAGTTTGCGTAAAACGGATATCGTATGAAGAAGATATGGACGAACGAAGTTGGGCGAAAAACCGGAAAACGGGTCAGAATGCACTGGCGCACTTGGGAAGTGCGCCAAAACAAAAATGTACTGGCGCCCTTGGGAAGTGCGCCAGTGCATTTTTGACCTGGCGCACCTGCCAAGTGCGCCCAGGTCAAAAATGACCTGCTGGTCAGGTCTGGTCAAGTCCTGGCTGGCCAGGTCTGTGTTTGGTCGATTTTCTGAGCCTTGCCTTGTCACTAGGGCTAGGTGTCAGCTCCTGGTTGGTCTCTCCTTCAAACGAACGGCTATTATTGAACCAAGCTTCATCGACGGTCTAAATTAAGTCACAAACTCTATAAAAAGGACCTAAGTCTAACCCTAATTCACATAAACTAAAATGGAGATGAGACCGTCATGCTGCTGAGGAGAGACTGAAGATAGCCGTCAGAAATAGAGAGACAACTAGGAGATAATTCAAAGCTTAAAGCAACGTTAATCAAATCAAAGCAACGCCTACAACAAAGGATAGCATCTCCAAATTCAGAATTCTGATTTCTGAATTGAAGATTCGCCATACGCTGTAAGTAGAGTGCTATTCCGATATGAATTAAATAATTGTGTTGATTTGTGTAATGTAAGAAATGGAATTGTGGGAATAATAATCTATATTTGTATGTTGCTTTGATGCAAAACGATTTGGGAATATTATGGTATACGATTGGATATTTGCAAGTACACGATTTGCGTTGGAAACGAAATGGAATTGTGGCGATAATGACTTATATTTGTATGTTTTTGATTCTAAACGATTTGGCAATGCTATGGTTTGATCCATACAAGTATGTGGCTTATGTTGACAACCACATGTTGTGGAATTTTGATTGGGACTTATGCAAGCATATGATTCATATTGAAAACTACATGTTTGTGGTAGTTATTTACAACACCCATTTGGTAAATGCAAGTATAAGATTCATGTTGAAACAACAACTATATGTTGTAATAGTTTATTTTGAAATTCATGCAAGTCTATGATCTATTGCTATGACAATATGATGTAAAATTTTATGGTCATCTTTAGTGTAATTTGATTCACCTAAGTATTATGATTCATATGAAGGTTATGTTGAAATTGGCATCATAGTTCAAGTATAAAAATCATGATTTTGTGATAGTGACAAAAGCAAGCGTCGTTGTAAGCTTGTATTAATTTTATGAACATGTCTAAGCTATGTTTGTTATTATGCCTAGTTAAAAACATGTTTTCTAAGCTTATGTTGTTATCTTAATCATATGATAATATATTTTTGGCACATAAGTTACATTAGAAATTTACACTAGAATTGCATCCCCTTACAAGTTACATAGATTGGACAAAAACCCATGATTATATGAATAATAGGATTCATAATCAATTATGTTTATGCCATGACCATATAAGGACTCATGTTTAATTATGATTATGCCATAATTATATGATTAGAGTGGTTCATGTTTAAGTACTATTTATGCCAAGACTACATGTTTCATTTACACCATGATTTTGTGGATAGAATGATTCATGTTTAAGTATTGCTTATATTATATGTTGTTACAATTGCAAGTTCACATATGCCTATCTTATGATAATTAGATCGTATGTTGCAAGTTCATGCGTTCACACTCCCCTTTTTATGTCACCTTATAAACACCATGTTATAGCCTCCCCTTTTCATATGGCTAAATTGGGTTTAAGTATTAAACCCAACACACCTTACATTGGAACGAACGAATAAAACAGGGGAAATGACGTTTGGGTTAAAAATATAGAACATATGTGTTGGCTTGTTTGACGCACGCCAATAACTTTGAAAAACAATTAAGTGGCATAAATAAATCTTAACCAATAAAGATGAATTTGAATAATGGGCCGCAAATATTTACATATAAAAAGAAGAAAGAAAAAATATGTAAATGTAGAAAATACGATGTGTTTAACCCGAGGTTGGATTGAGTTGTGATGTAAACCTGCCCGGAACCGCCCGGCTGTCCAGTAGTCACAACAATACCTATCCAATGTGGGTGGTTAAACATGGAGCCCAATAAGGACCCGAGGTTAGACTGAGTTGTGGCGTAAGACTGCCCGGACCCAACCGGCAACAGGCAGCCACAACAATACCTGTCTAATGTGAGAGGTCAAGGCTTTAATAAGACAATTAAGGCTGAGTCAGGATTGATAGGATTAAGTAAATTATATTAATACTTAATCAAAATGGAACATGCTAAACTAAACAGACTGATTGGGGGTTAGGTTTATAAAACACTTAACCAACTTAGCATGTTGGCTAGAAATAGAAAACCTAGTAGCGGGGGACCCTTTTCAGCAGTAACCCTATAAGGTATCATGATACCCTGAAACTAGGTAGGGTGGGGCACGATTACTGGGCTGACTGTAAGAGGTCAAATCGACGGCGGTGGTGCAGCAGTGTAGGTTCTAACGGGGTGCGGGCGTGCACACACTCCGGCGCAGAAAAATAAGGCACTGGGCACCAGTAGCATACCTGTGCATTCTAGGATTGTGTCGGGCCGCCACCATGGGACTTGATACACCCCATGGTGGGACCAGCATGGGTAACTACAACATCGGGGGCCGTAAGACACATGTAACTATGCGAGTAGGAGCCGATCATCATAAAATGGATCACTTCACCCTGATTATGGGGTGCCTGTTGGGAACTAGTTTATATGGGTATAGAGATTAATACGGGGTACGATAGTATATTCGACCCTAGACAACTTAACTAAGTTTATGGTGCTTTCCCATTTCTAGTTTATACTTATCATACCCAGTTCTTTATTCATAGACTGAATAGTCTTAGACTTACTCAGGCTTTATGTCTGACTCTACTTTTCTTTCGTCTTCTTTTCTTCCGTTTCCCCCCCCCCCCTCCCCCCCCCCAGGTCCGCAGGGAGGGAATACCGCAGCTTGACCAACCTTCATATCCAGCTTGAAGAGAAAGAATGTATTGCTTGTATCTTTTCGTTTTAGACTATGGCTTTAGACAGCAACTATGGGACTTTTGCAGTTTATTTATGTTTTCTTTATGCTTCTTTAAATAATGTAATCAAGACAGTTATGAAGATGTTATGTTTTTGGAAGTATTGTAAGACAATTATGGTATGGTTGTTGTAACACGTATTTTTAATGAAATAAAAGTTGTTGTTTTTCCACTGTTCAAAAATATGTGTTCTTATATCTGTCTTGTATATCTGTGACTTATACTTATAAACCTCCACCAAAATTAGGGCATTCCCTTTGAGAGTGACCCTAACGGAGGTGGGGTGTTTCACTTGGTATCAGAGCATAGGTTTACCAGATAAGATAAAAAGTTTTGAAAATTTATTTTCAAAAAGGAAATTTAAAGAAGCATTTTTAAAAGAAAAATATTATTTTATTTTAAAAAAGGCAAAGTCCCCCCAAAGCCATAGGTACTATCTCTTATCCTTCGTTTTGAATCTATCGTTTTTGTTTCTGCATGTCCGAAGAACTTAACTTGCCAGAGGGTGTACCAATACCTGGTTGGTTTAGGCGGTTCTTAGAAGCAAGGGCCACTCAGCCAGGTCCTACCGTTCCTCCTCCCCCAGCTGCAGGAAATCATCCAGCTGCAGCAGCACCTCTTCCTCCACCTCCTCCACGGGGAAACACGTTTGCTTAGATATGTAAAGATTTTAAAGCTATGGAAGGAAAGGATTTTCATGGAACTGAGTCCTTCATGGCAGCTAGAAATTGGCTGAAAGAAACCGAGGACTTATTCATCATCTTTGAGGTAGAAGATAGACAGAAAGTACAACTGGAAGTATGGCTACTAAAGGGCGAGGCTTCCTACTGGTGGGAAGTCACTAATGCAGAAAGACCAGTGGAGACATGGGAGGACTTTAGGGCAAGGTTTGAGGCTAAATTTCTCTCAGATGCGGAAAGGAGTTTGCAGTTGGAAAAATTCTTATTTCTTAAGCAAGGGAACAAGACAGTCAAAGAGTATGTTAATCAGTTCGATGAGCTGGCTAGGTTTGGGCTGGACCTAGTCAACACCCCGCACAAGAAGGCTCTCCGTTTCGTCAAAGGGTTGAATGAGCCATTACACAGTTTGGCCATGACCCATATACCCATGGGGGCTACATATGAAAGGTTGGTACAAATGGCATTGCTGAACGAAGAGGATAAGGGCAAGAAGGAGACAAAGGCAGAAAGCTCTCAAGGGAAGAAAGAGGGTTTGCAGCCTAAGAAGACAGACTTTAAGAAGAGCGGGAAAGGCAACAAAGAGAAGAGGAAGTGTAATTTCTGTGGAAAAGTGGGGCACTTAGTGAAAGATTGCCGGAAAAAGAAGGCCAAGGAGAATGGTGGGTGCTTTTCTTGCGGTGAGACAGGCCACAGGGCTAAGGACTGCCCAAAGAAACGAGGACAGGGTCAGAGGGTTGGATCCACCTCAGGGGCACAAGTTCATGTACTAGAAGCGCCACCTCTGCAACAGCGAGGTATAAATACTTCTGTAGAAAGTGTAGTTTATCTTTATGATCACCCCGTTCGCACTTTATTTGATTCTGGCGCATCACACTCCTTTATCTCGTCTGCTTTAGTAGAACCTCTGCACCTAAAAACTAGTATGGTAGAGGACCCCTTAATTGTTTCAAACCCAATTGGGTGCCTAACTCATTTGTCTATGATCTGTTTGGGATTGAAAATTTCTATTCTAAGCGTAGAATTTTAATGTAGTGCCTTTGTTTTGGGCTTTTCGGGATATGGTTTGATTTTGGGCATGGATTGGCTATCCAGTAATGGGGCCATCCTTGATTGTGAGAAAAGGGTTGTTAGGTTCCTAACCCAGCTCGGTAATACTTTGGAAATTTCTTATAATCCCTCGTATGCGGTTATGCTTAGTTACCTTGAATCGCTAGATGCCTCTGTTGAAAATTTGCAATCAGTTAGAGTGGTCTGGGAAAATCCGGATGTCTTCGAAGAGGTGAAGGGCTTGCCTCCGAAGTGGGAGATAGACTTCCGCATATACCTTGTAGATAATGCAAAGCCCGTTGCGTTGCCCGTTAGACACATGGCTCCACGGGAAAGGAAAGAGCTCAGTAAACAGATTAAAGAGCTTCTAGAAAAGGGGTTCATTAGGAGGAGCATTTCAGAATGGGGCGCTCCAGTGGTGTTCGCTACAAAGGAGGATGGTTCACTCCGTCTATGTGTTGACTATAGGGAGCTCAACAAGCTAACGAAAAAGAATAGTAACCCTCTCCCCAGAATTGACAATTTGTTTGATCAGCTTGTAGGAGCGTCCGTTTTCTCCCAACTCGATTTAGCGACCGGTTTTCATCAGCTAAGGGTGGCTGAAGATAGTATCGATAAAAAGGCATTCAGAACCCCAGACGGCTTCTTTGAATGGCTTGTCATGCCTTTTGGCTTGACAAATGCACCTGCTTACTTCGTGGACCTGATGAGTAGGGTATTCAGAGATTTCCTCAATAAGTTCGTAGTGGTCTTCGTAGACGATATCCTTATCTTCTCAAAGAGTGAAGAGGAACATGCTCAGCACTTAAGGGCAATCATGGAAACTCTGCGAGTCCATCAGCTACAAGCCAAATTCTCCAAATGCCACTTTTGGAGAGAAGAGGTGAGGTTCCTTGGGCACATAGTATCCAAACAAGGGTTAGCAGTGGACCCTGCTAAGGTAGTGGCGGTACAGGATTGGAAGACACCAAGGAATGCAACTGAGGTCCGAAGTTTTCTAGGACTAGCAGGTTTCTATCGAAAGTTCATAAAGGATTTTTCGAGAATCTCAGCTCCTCTCACGAAATTGACCAAGAAGAATCTAGCGTTCAACTGGGACTTGGATTGCGAGTTTGCTTTCCAGCGACTAAAAAGGGCTCTTACAACAGCCCCAGTTTTGACGTTGCCAGATGGAAGCAAGATGTTCACTGTTTATACAGATGCATGTGGGACAGGGCTAGGCGCCGTCTTAATGCAAGAAGGAAGGGTAGTAGCTTATGGCGGGAGGCAGTTGAAAGTGCACGAAAAGAACTACCCGACCCACGATCTTGAGTTAGCTGCCATCGTCTTTGCACTCAAGTCTTGGCGACACTATCTCCTAGGTGAGAAGTTCGAACTTTACACTGACCATAAATCGTTGAAATATCTTTTCTCGCAGAAAGATCTTAACTTGAGGCAACAAAGATGGATGGAGTTTCTTGCCTCGTATGATTTCGAGATCTCCTACACTCCGGGCAAAGGCAACGTAGTGGCAGACGCGTTGAGCCGAAAGAAATTGACCCTAAGCCCGCTGTTTGTTGAAAGACAAAGCCTAGAGTTTATAGCCAGCTTCGACTTTAGGCCTTCCTCCGATTTTGTACCAGGCTTGCTAGCATCTCTCGAAGTGCGCCCGACTTTAGTGGACTCAATAGGGACAGCACAACGCGAAGACCCTCAGCTTGTGGAAACGATTGATAGGCTAATTAGGGGTGAGACTTCAAGTCACCTCAACAGATACTCCATCGACGATAAGGGTTGGCTAAGGCGAGACGGAAGACTATGCGTCCCACAGACAAGGGATTTAGTAAAGAGGGTTCTCGAGGAAGCACATCACTCCAAGATGACGATACACCCAGGCGGAGATAAAATGTACAAGGACATAAAAAGAACTTTCTTCTGGAACGGCATGAAAAAGGACGTGGCAGAATTCGTTTCTAAGTGTATGGTGTGCCAACAGGTTAAGGCGGAACAGAAAAAGCCTGGCGGTCTGCTACATCCTCTAGAGGTCCCGCAGTGGAAGTGGGATAGCATCTCTATGGACTTCATCGATGGGCTGCCTAGGTCTAGGAGAGGCAACACTAGCATTTGGGTAATAGTGGATAGGCTTACTAAAAGCGCCCACTTATTACCTGTCAAAAGTAAAAGAACTGCCTCATCCCTAGCATCTCTTTACCTCAAGGAAATCGTTCGACTCCATGGAATACCATCCAGCATTGTTAGTGACCGAGACCCTATCTTCACCAGTGAGTTTTGGCGGAGTCTGCAAGAAGCAGTAGGAACGCAGTTATGCTTGAGCACAGCCTATCATCCCCAAACCGACAGCCAAACAGAAAGAGTGAACAGAGTTTTGGAGGACCTTTTAAGACTGTGCGTCCTTGACTTCGGAGGGACATGGGAAGACCATCTTCCTTTGGTGGAATTTGCCTACAACAACAGCTATCAAGCAACCATCGGAATGGCGCCCTTCGAAGCTTTATATGGAAGACCGTGCCGATCGCCCACTTGTTGGTGGGAGTCTACTGATAAGCTCATACTTGGACCAGATATGATCCGAGAAACTACAGAAAAAGTAGACTTAATACGAAGAAGGATGAAGACGGCCCAAGACAGACAAAAGTCCTACGCCGACAAGAGGAGGACCGACCTTGAATTTGAGGTTGGAGACAGAGTTTTTCTTAAGGTATCTCCGCTAAGGAACGTTGTTTGTTTTGGGAACCACAGGAAAGCTAGCACCAAGGTTCGTGGGGCCATTCCCTATCATCGAGAAAATTGGGAAAATGGCCTATAGACTAGAGCTACCCAAAAAGCTGGCCGGAGTTCACAATGTTTTTCATGTTTCACATCTCCGGAAATGTCTACATGAGTCTGCTGAAGTGGTAGAGCCAAATATCCTAGAAGAAGCTGAAGTGGAACGCGAAGCAACCATAAGAAAAGTTCCAACCCGCATATTAGGAACGGAAGTGAAAAAGCTACGCAACCGCGAAGTCAAGCTCGTCAAAGTTCAGTGGAGCGACGCTGAAGGAGATGCAACTTGGGAAACTGAAGCTAAAATACGCGCAGCCTACCCTTTTCTTTTCGAGGGTACATCTTTGATCTTTCCTTTTTCCTTAAGTTGTGCTTTTATCTATCTTTTTAGGTATATCTCCTCGACCCTATCTTTTAGGTAGAAACTTTTGGATGAAAACATGTAGTTGAAACATGTTATGGATGATTGTTGCAAGTGGTTGCAAGTGATTGCTAGTGGTTGCTCGTGGTTGCATATACACACACAATCTAGGCTTTAGATCGGCTCAGTCACTTCATTTTGCATATGCATATATGTTTGCATTCGTATATGGTTGAACTTTAATGTGTTGTCATATGGATGTTGCGTGTGTATGAATGATTGTGCACTCATGTAGAATCATGAATAGGGGGATTTGCATTCATTATGGATTCATAGAACTTACATAATTCGCATTAAGGAGGTCAACTAAATCAGTAGACCGCCTGATTTTGCATTAGATAAGTACATGTACACACACAATTCGCATATGATCATGAAGCATTAGAAGTCTTTTAAGGACAATGGATGCTCGTGTTTGATGGATGAGTAGATGGATGTTTGGACGTTAGGATGTACATTCTTCCTGAACTTGAAGATTTCGGGGACGAAATCCTTTTAAGTGGGGGAGAATGTAACACCCCGTGTATTATATAACTGTGAAATTCATAAATTAAACTATAAATAATTTTAAAACAAAGAATTAAGGAAAACGGGATACGCCATTGCGTTCGTCTCGGAATTCTGCTTGAGATAGAGTCTGAGTTTGCGTAAAACGGATATCGTATGAAGAAGATATGGACGAACAAAGTTGAGCGAAAAACCGAAAAACGGGTCAGAATGCACTGGCGCACTTGGGAAGTGCGCCAAAACAAAAATGCACTGGCGCCCTTGGGAAGTGCGCCAGTACATTTTTGACCTGGCGCACCTGCCAAGTGCGCCCAGGTCAAAAATGACCTGCTGGTCAGGTTTGGTCAAGTCCTGGCTGGCCAGGTCTGTGTTTGGTCGATTTTCTGAGCCTTGCCTTGTCACTAGGGCTAGGTGTCAGCTCCTGGTTGGTCTCTCCTTCAAACGAACGGCTATTATTGAACCAAGCTTCATCGACGGTCTAAATTAACTCACAAACTCTATAAAAAGGACCTAAGTCTAACCCTAATTCACATAAACTAAAATGGAGATGAGACCGTCATGCTGCTGAGGAGAGACTGAAGATAGCCGTCAGAAATAGAGAGACAACTAGGAGATAATTCAAAGCTTAAAGCAACGTTAATCAAATCAAAGCAACGCCTACAACAAAGGATAGCATCTCCAAATTCAAAATTCAGATTTCTGAATTGAAGATTCGCCATACGCTGTAAGTAGAGTGCTATTCCGATATGAATTAAATAATTGTGTTGATTTGTGTAATGTAAGAAATGGAACTGTGGCGATAATAATCTATATTTGTATGTTGCTTTGATGCAAAACGATTTGGGAATATTATGGTATACGATTGGATATTTGCAAGTACGCGATTTGCGTTGGAAACGAAATGGAATTGTGGCGATAATGATTTATATTTGTATGTTTTTGATTCTAAACGATTTGGAAATGCTATGGTTTGATCCATACAAGTATGTGGCTTATGTTGACAACCACATGTTGTGGAATTTTGATTGGGACTTATGCAAGCATATGATTCATATTGAAAACTACATGTTTGTGGTAGTTATTTACAACACCCATTTGGTAAATGCAAGTATAAGATTCATGTTGAAACAACAACTATATGTTGTAATAGTTTATTTTGAAATTCATGCAAGTCTATGATCTATTGCTATGACAACATGATGTAAAATTTTATGGTCATCTTTAGTGTAATTTGATTCACCTAAGTATTATGATTCATATGAAGGTTATGTTGAAATTGGCATCATAGTTCAAGTATAAAAATCATGATTTTGTGATAGTGACAAAAGCAAGCGTCGTTGTAAGCTTGTATTAATTTTATGAACATGTCTAAGCTATGTTTGTTATTATGCCTAGTTAAAAACATGTTTTCTAAGCTTATGTTGTTATCTTAATCATATGATAATATATTTTTGGCACATAAGTTACATTAGAAATTTACACTAGAATTGCATCCCCTTACAAGTTACATAGATTGGACAAAAACCCATGATTATATGAATAATAGGATTCATAATCAATTATGTTTATGCCATGACCATATAAGGACTCATGTTTAATTATGATTATGCCATAATTATATGATTAGAGTGGTTCATGTTTAAGTACTATTTATGCCAAGACTACATGTTTCGTTTACACCATGATTTTGTGGATAGAATGATTCATGTTTAAGTATTGCTTATATTATATGTTGTTACAATTGCAAGTTCACATATGCCTATCTTATGATAATTAGATCGTATGTTGCAAGTTCATGCGTTCACACTCCCCTTTTTATGTCACCTTATAAACACCATGTTATAGCCTCCCCTTTTCATATGGCTAAATTGGGTTTAAGTATTAAACCCAACACACCTTACATTGGAACGAACGAATAAAACAGGGGAAATGACGTTTGGGTTAAAAATATAGAACATATGTGTTGGCTTGTTTGACGCACGCCAATAACTTTGAAAAACAATTAAGTGGCATAAATAAATCTTAACCAATAAAGATGAATTTGAATAATGGGCCGCAAATATTTACATATAAATAGAAGAAAGACAAAATATGTAAATGTAGAAAATACGATGTGTTTAACCCGAGGTTGGATTGAGTTGTGATGTAAACCTGCCCGGAACCGCCCGGCTGTCCAGTAGTCACAACAATACCTATCCAATGTGGGTGGTTAAACATGGAGCCCAATAAGGACCCGAGGTTAGACTGAGTTGTGGCGTAAGACTGCCCGGACCCAACCGGCAACAGGCAGCCATAACAATACCTCTCTAATGTGAGAGGTCAAGGCTTTAATAAGACAATTAAGGCTGAGTCAGGATTGATAGGATTAAGTAAATTATATTAATACTTAATCAAAATGGAACATGCTAAACTAAACAGACTGATTGGGGGTTAGGTTTATAAAACACTTAACCAACTTAGCATGTTGGCTAGAAATAGAAAACCTAGTAGCGGGGGACCCTTTTCAGCAGTAACCCTATAAGGTATCATGATACCCTGAAACTAGGTAGGGTGGGGCACGATTACTGGGCTGACTGTAAGAGGTCAAATCGACGGCGGTGGTGCAGCAGTGTAGGTTCTAACGGGGTGCGGGCGTGCATACACTCCGGCGCAGAAAAATAAGGCACTGGGCACCAGTAGCATATCTGTGCATTCTAGGATTGTGTCGGGCCGCCACCATGGGACTTGATACACCCCATGGTGGGACCAGCATAGGTAACTACAACATCGGGGGCCGTAAGACACATGTAACTATGCGAGTAGGAGCCGATCATCATAAAATGGATCACTTCACCCTGATTATGGGGTGCCTGTTGGGAACTAGTTTATATGGGTACAGAGATTAATACGGGGTACGATAGTATATTCGACCCTAGACAACTTAACTAAGTTTATGGTGCTTTCCCATTTCTAGTTTATACTTATCATACCCAGTTCTTTATTCATGGACTGAATAGTCCTAGACTTACTCAGGCTTTATGTCTGACTCTACTTTTCTTTCATCTTCTTTTCTTCCGTTCCCCCCCCCCCCCCCCCAGGTCCGTAGGGAAGGAATACCGCAGCTTGACCAACCTTCATATCCAGCTTGAAGAGAAAGAATGTATTGCTTGGATCTTTTCGTTTTAGACTATGGCTTTGGACAGCAACTATGGGACTTTTGCAGTTTATTTATGTTTTCTTTATGCTTCTTTAAATAATGTAATCAAGACAGTTATGAAGATGTTATGTTTTTGGAAGTATTGTAAGACAATTATGGTATGGCTGTTGTAACACGTATTTTTAATGAAATAAAAGTTGTTGTTTTTCCGCTGTTCAAAAATATGTGTTATTATATCTGTCTTGTATATCTGTGACTTATACTTATAAACCTCCACCAAAATTAGGGCATTCCCTTTGAGAGTGACCCTAACGGAGGTGGGGTGTTTCAAATCCCGTGACCCGGGGGCAGCCAACTCTGGCTGGCTGGAGGGGACAATGTCACTTCTCTCCTTTTCAGTCTCTTTGGATGAATCCTTGTCCCTATCTTTAGATTCGTGATGCCTTTTGGACGACCGGCTGTGGGAAGGTGCACTCTTTGGAGGAGTTAACTCTTTAGGAAGTTTCTTTCCCCCTGTAGGAACTGTCGGGTAGCTGGAAGGCTTGGTAGAGGTCGATTTTGGTGGAGACCAAGGTTGCGGGGAAGTCGGCCTGTGCGAAGGACCACGAGAGCGCTCAGTATCCGGACGAAGGCTAGGTGTGCCCTCACGAAGAGAACGATACGAGTAAGATTTCCTACGGGACATCATTCCTGCAAAAAAGAAAAGAGCATATCAAAACTTTGAATACCCTCGATATAAGAGTGCAGAGTCAGATAGTGTGTGTGATTTGTGCATCCCATATAATTCCCCCTAACAGACCCGGGCCTGAAGACAGGCTCATCTGACCAGTTTCTTGTCTTCTAGTGGGAGCGATGGTCTCTTCAGAAGCAGGGAAGAAAGGCCTCTCTTCAAAGTCCTTCTCTGTATATACATCATCGGGTAGAGGAATTTTATTCAGCTCGTCAAATAACTGCTCTTCCGTCAAATCATCGGGGGCAGCGGTTTCGATTGGAGTAGAAATCGGGATTTCCTTGGACACGTCACCACGAACCTCATCCCCTCCGTATATGTTCAGGTCCTCATCGTCTTGGATGACTATCGGAGAAGGACTCTTGCGAAATTTAGTTGTTTCTACCGCTTGCGAAGTTCCCTCTCCCTCCGTTGGGGGCACATACTTATAAGGTTTGCCGCCAGTGCCAAGTCCAAATCTTCTATCCAGAAGACGATGCTTATGAAGATTGTCATTAGTAATGCATTTTTTGATCCTTAGAAAGTCGGATCTGCTTTGTGAAAGAATGGACAATCGATTGCTGTACAGCGGACCCTCCGTTTTCGGGAAGACATGATCTGTTTGAGACAAAGAGAAAGGCGGGAGAATGTTAACGCCTAAACTTCTTGAACAAGATATTTGATTAGAAGCTTAAAAGTTTACTTGATTTGAGCCATTTTCGTGAGCATCCGGCCTGTTTCCTTATATAAAACCAATCAGACATAGGATCCCCTATATTGCTATATCCATCGTACAGAACCTTCCTATTCGCCACCGATTCAAAGAAAGAGAAATTTGGAGTTGCCGAAGAACGGTGCTTGAAAAGAAAGAAGAATGTCAAATCTCTGAATTTAAGTTTGGCATGTAAGATCTCCGCGTATGCAATATATAGGGTATATAGTGATGCGTAGGCGTTCGGATGAAGTTGCATCGGAGCAATTCCCAGTCGTCTTAAAGTTTCGATGGCGATCGGAGGGAACGGAGGAATAGCTCCTACCAAGCACATGGTTCGGCTGATTGCCATATATCCTTCCGGACCTAGGTGGGGTCTATCTTCGCTTCCGGGCGTCAAGACATCATCCCAAGGAATCCCGTGTCTCAAGCAGATTCTTTTAAGCTTTATATCGTCGAGCTTAGATGCTAAAGAATCGGAAAATTTATCTATCTCGAGAGTGCCAGGAATCTCGTCGGGAGCTCGCCCATCTATCTCAGAGTCATCGCTAGATGAAGTACTTTCGGACGGATCTGATTCTGTGGCCTCGTACTCAGATCCAGAATCTTCACCTCCCGGATTAATTGGAGGAATTTCAGGGTTGTATTGCCCGGGAACCTCGGATTCCGCTTCTGTTGCGGATCTTGAAGAAGAGTGATCATTCGACATTACTGCTAGGACGAGAAAACATGAACAATGAGATTAATACTACCCGTCCCCCGTGTGTGCAAGAGCCGGTGTGTGTGCTTGTGTGTGCATTAAAAATAAAGCGTGAAAGCAATCAAGATCATCAAAATATTAGTCGTCATATGCAGTCAAATTATGTGGTCATTTAGTCCAGAAAGTCCGACGTCAAGGCCTTAGCCTAACTGTTCAGAATTTTATGGTGACAAGGCGTCGATTAAAGTTTGAAATTTCTTCGCATCGTCAGCTATGAGTCGGATCGCAAGGCAGAGGGATCGCCCCCTTTTGGATCGCAAGGCAGAGGGATCGCCCCCTTTTGGATCGCAAGGCAGAGGGATCGCCCCCCATCGAATCGCAGGGCAAAGGGATCGCTCCTTCGCGAATCGTTGCAGCCCCTACGATACGCGCCTTCGCTGTCACCACGATCTTCCGTCTCGCCACTCACCTTCATCTTCTTCCTTTCCTCTCCTTGCCCACGATCCGAACTGGTCTTCCCTCTTCTCCTTCCTCCTTCGTTTTCCTCCTCTCCTTCCCATCCTCGAACTCCGAGCTCTACGCCCGTCAGCCATGGCGTCCTGATGATTCCTTCAGAAAATCGCAAGTTTCCATCGTTTCTCCCTCAAATTAGTCGAAAAAGTTCATGAAAGAGCAGCGTTCACGAATAAGAATGCTTTTTGTGGAGTTACCTTTCTAAAAATTGAGGAAATGCTCGGATTTTCGAAGGTTTGAAAAACTTGGGTTCGTTCTTCGACAGTGCAGGCGAAACGATACGACAGAAAAAGAAGAAGAAGGAAAGTGAAGAGGGGAGGGTCGACTTACATAGGCAAAAGGGTGACCGTTTGTCTCCCCTTTTTTGTCCTACTCGGTCCACGAAAATAGGCGGGCCACGAACCAAAAGCCCACCACGACTCGAGGAGGAGCCCGTTACGTTCCGAGGCCCAAGTGCACACCCAAGAACGGAACGAATGTCTCGCTAACGGACCGCGACTCGAGCCCGCGATCCGAATCGATAAATTCAGGGATGAGGATTCTGAAAAATCCCAGAAAGAGAATCATTCTCTGATCCGCGACTCGTTGAGAAAAGACGATTCTATAGCTTCGAAGCATGTTCCATCATCGATAAAACATACTTCGAGGGGGCAAAATATTGGCTCGCTTTTTGACCAAGCCACCTAGGATCATTCATAAGAATAAAGCATGAAACCACGTTCTCTAAGAATATGAAGGAATGGATCGTATCATCGACTCGCCCGATGACGGATCGCATGCTATCGACTCGCCCACCATCAGATCGCGTCTCGACGGATCGCCCCTATTTCATCAGCGAAACGACACCTCTATGCGATCCGATTCATGCATATGTTGTTGTCCAGTACTGATCGATCCGATCCCCTGATGCGTGGCGAACCCTCTGACCCGTTCAAGCGTGAGCTAGTCTTCAGCGATCCGAGACGCATGGATCTGGCGACACGTGTCCCTAACTGTCATTTGGACCAATTTTCCCCATCTGCACGATCCGATTTTCAAGCAGATCGCGACACCTGTCCACAACGGCTAATTTGACTATTTCTTCAACGGTGGCGATGCGATCCGATGTTATCGGGATTCGTGCCACGTGTACCCATGACCCGCCTGACAAAATCAGCTATAAATAGCCCGGAGCTTGGCATTTTTGGGATCTTTTTGGCAATATTGAGTACTGAATCCTCCATTGTTGTCAAAATACTAAAATATTGAGAGAAATCCTTGATTGTATTAGCTTTCAAAGTATAATCAATAATATATAAAGTGGACGTAGGCTCGTTAACGCCGAACCACTGTAAATTCTGTGTGTTATTTCCTTTTTTCTCATTCTTCAGTTGAAACTCTATAAGCTTCAGAACAATTTGGGTGTTAGGTCCAAATTTTGATCTAACACTTAACGCCCCTCCGAAGCTAGTGTGCTTGCAAGAGTTACCCTGGCGGAGGTGGGGTGTTACAACCTACTTGTTGGTGGGAATCTACGGATAAGATCTTACTTGGGCCTGATATGATTAGAGAGACTTCGGAAAAGATCGACTTGATTCGAAGGAGGATGAAAGCAGCGCAAGATAGGCAAAAATCTTATGCGGATAAGAGGAGAATAGATCTTGAGTTTGAAGTTGGGGACATGGTCTTTGTCAAAGTGTCTCCATTATGAAACGTTGTTCGCTTTGGGTCCATTGGGAAATTAGCGCCAAGGTTTGTAGGGTCGTTTCCTATTAAGGAGAAGATTGGACAGATGGCGTATAGAGTGGAGTTGCCTAAGAGACTTAGTGGTGTACACGACGTATTCCATGTGTCACATTTGAGGAAGTGCTTGCACGAGACTGCGGAACTGGTAGAGCCGAGCTTGCTTAGAGAGGTGGAGATAGAGCGTGATGCGACGATCCGACGAGCTCCCACGCGCATTCTTGGGTCGGAGATCAAGAATTTGAGGAACCGAGAGGTCAGACTAGTCAAAGTGCAATGGGGAGATGATGAGAGCAACGCTACTTGGGAGACGAAATAGAAGATGAGTTCGCGATACCCTTTTCTTTTCGAGGGTATGTCCTTTAATTTCTCCTTTATCGTTTAGCTTGTACTTATCTTTAGTATGTCCTCTCGCTAGTATCTTTGACCTTTAGTTAGGATAACCCTATGGTTGAAACATGTGTTTGATACATGTTATGTATGGTGGATGCAAAGTGGATGCAAGTGTTTGCTAGTGGTTGCTCGTGGACGCATATACACACACTATTAGGCACTAGATCGGCTCAGTCACTTCATACTGCATATTGCATATAAACGGTTGTATTTAGTTAAATAGATGTATGATGATTGTATTATCAGATGGATGCTGCATTCAGATGATGATTGTGCACACATATAGAGATAATATGTAGCATTAGGGAACTTTTGCATACATAATGGACGCATGGCACTATCATGGTTTGCATTAAGGAGGTCAACTGAATCTGTGGACCGCCTGATTTTTGCATTATGGACATATACACACACTGTGCATTTAAACATAAAAGCATTAGAAGTCTATAAGGACAATGGATGCCTTTGTTTGATGGTTGAGTAGATGGTTGTTTGGATGTTAGGGTTTACATTCTTCTTGACTTGAAGATTTTGGGGACGAAATCCTTTAAGGAGGGGAGAATGTAACACCCCATAATTCTGATAATATTAATATTCACAAATTAAAGAATAACTAATCTCAGACATGAGAACTGTGGGAAACGGGTTGCTCCATTGTGTTCGTCTCGGAATTCTAGTTGAAATAGAGTCCGAGTTTGCATGATTTGGACTTCGTATGAAGAAGTTATGGCCATCGGAAGTTTCTGAAAATTTAAAACAGCTCGCAGGAAATTTAAAATTCAAAATTCAAAGTAAAACAGGCTAGGCGGGAAATTTCCCGTCCGGCACCCCAGGTCAACTGGGGAGTCGACTGGGCAGTCGAAACCCCCCCTCCCCAGTTCGACTGGGCAGTCGACACCCCAGGGACCAGGTCGACTGCGCAGTCGACCTGGGTGTCGACCTGGTCTGGCTGCTAGGGTTTCTGGCTGACTTGGTTTTAATTGAGTAATGACCCATTAGGGTTTCTGAGCTAATCTGGTTGGCTGGGATTAGTTCTGAGATGATCTGACGGTCTAAAATAAATCCTAACTCTATAAATACCTAGGTAGTCTCTCACCCTAATTCATATGAAAAAATAGAGTAGCTACCGTCATACCGCCGCCATGGAATTCAGTCTAGCCGCCGCCAACTAAGAAAGAAGAAAAGCTAATTCAATTTTAATTCTCTCAACCCTAAATCAAAGCAAAACTCTCTCTTCTTCCCTAAATTGTGAGTATGATAGTCTTAGCAAGATTATTATCATCTTAATTAGGTTAAGTCATGAATGGATTATGAGTAGATGATGTGAATTGTCATATATGTTGTTGTAAACCTTATGCTATCATGTATGTTATTAATCCTATGCTATGTAGTGATGATATCCTATATGTTGAAATCATGCTATGATGATGTTATGTATGTTGAAAGTTTCTATGCTAAGTTGTGATAAATCATACATGTTAAAAAGTCGTGATGTTACTATCTATGCTAGTTAGTTCATATTAATTAAATCATCATGTTTGGGCTATTTTGATTTATATGACAAGTCACATATGCAAGTTAGATTGATTAGAAAAGCTATGAACATATGCCATGACATCTATTATGACATCTAGAATTATGCTATGACATATGTGATATCCTATGATAGTTCACACCATCATTATGTTGCCTAAAAACCCCATATGCAAGTTTATGTATAGATTTGGACTATGATCATATCATGTAAATTGGGACATTTAACAATTTGACACCTTTTGATCCTTAACGTGTGTAGTTTATGCAAGTTTCACCCCTATTATGATTAGATTTATTCTAATTGTCTATATGTTGTGATAATTTATCTTGGTTAGTCGATTCAAGTCTAGCCTATATTATGCGTTGAATAAGCGAACGTATAAACGTGGGGTAGGGGTAATATTAAGGATCTAATATTAAAAAGTTGGGGTGCAATTGATATGATTTTGCATGCCATAAGTGGATGGCCATAATTGAGTCAATTATGGACATCATTAAAGTTGGAAGTAATTAATAATTTGAATAGGGAATTATTAAAACTGGGGTAAAAGATTATAAGTGTTAATCAATGCTTAGGACACGAGGTTGGACTCGTTCGTGACGTAAACCTGCCTGGACCCGCCTGGCAAATCCAGTGGTCACAAATGTCAGCCCAATGTGAGAGGTCCTAGGCCTAAACTAAAGCATAACAGTTGTAAAGACACGAGGTTAGACTCTTTTATGGTGTAAGACTGCCCGGACCCGCCCGGCAAATCCAGCTGCCATAAATGCAGTCTAATGTGAGAGGTCTTTATGAGGTTATGGCCTGAATGAATTAAGAAATACTTAACCAGATAAACATATAAGGTGGGACATGGGGGTTAAGTAGGTGCCTTGGGTGGCATGAGGAGTCTAGTGGGTGCCCTTAGTGGCATGTGAAATACGAGTAGTAAGACTTAACCAAACACACATGTAAATGAACATGACTAAGAGGGTTAAGTGGGATATACTAGTAGTGACAAGCTTAGGTAGGTAGCTTGTGGGGGCCCATTTCAACCAGTATCCCAAACGTATCTTTGTGGGCTCGACCCAAGTCGAGGACGGGACACGCATGCTGGGTTTGACTATAAGAGGCCAAAACGGGGAGCGGTGGCAACGCAAGTCCAACGGGTTTCATATGCGTGTGTGGACCCGGGCTGGTAGGTAAGACGTTGTTGCATCGTGTAGGTATAAGCCGTGCATTCTCAAATTGTATCGGGTTGCCACTTTAGGGGAGTGATACAGCCCACTGTGGGGCCAACACGGGTATCTACGAGTAGGGAGCCGATCGAAAGTGGGTAATGGTGTACACCTAGTGGAGATAGGGGCAGACGGCACCTATGTAGTCAGCTAGGGGTACGTAAGTCCATTTATATGTTTCTGTGTGAAGCAAGTGGGATCAACCTTTAGGGTGACTGGTGCAGTGCAGTGTAGTAATGAGCGGTGCAGTGTAGTAATTATTCGTTAGTAATTAGGTGTGCCTTTACCGTTATCTTTAACGTTATCTTTATCTTCCTAAGAGTTCATAGACATTTACTTGTCTTCCAGTTTGTGCCTTATTCTAGTTATTTTGATAATTGTATTGTTAGAATTATCATACTCGCCAGACTTTATGTCTGACCCCCTCCATTTCTATCCTTTTTCCCCCTCCAGGTCCTCAGGTTAGGCCCAGCTCTAGTGGAGTTTGATTGGATTTCTTCATCTCTTTGGAAAGCTTGGACCCTTGAAGTAAAGTCCGGCTTGTTATCTTCTTTAATGGCTATTTGTGTAATGGGATTATGTATTTTGTTTTTATGAAGATGGATAATGTACTTGAATCTGATTAATGGTTTTGTGATGTAATAAACATGTTTAATTTCCGCTGCAATCTAAAATGAAGTTTTAGATTTTTCAAGTACCACTTATTTTCTGTCTTGTTGTAATTTTTCTGTTCTATATTCACTCAAAACCTCCATGGAAGTTAATGCATTCCCTTTGTGAGTGACATTAATGGACGTGGGGTGTTACAAGCCTAGTATTGGCGACCTGATATATGGTACCCATGCCGTCTATGATTGATACTTATGATTTGAAATTGTTTTACACACTATACACTTATAGTAATAATAAAAGATGAAGTTTAGCGTATCAAGCATTCTTTGGCTATTATAAGGTAAAACCCTATCCTATGGATTGCATTGCATTGTGTGATGGGACCTGGGTCTTATAATAGCTTCATTGTTCTTTATTTAGCATTGCACGGTTGTTTTATGCACTGGTATCCTTGGGAGGAAACCCGTTCCATGTTATACGGCGTAGTCCCTTATTTACCTAACTTTAAAATAAAGATTAATAAATGTTTTAGTTCTCACACCAGTCACATGACTGACCTGGAGTTTATTGTTTTAACCTAAACTTTAGGTGCCCTTATTTCGACACGGGCAGTTAGTAGATTTGGTTTTGCAGATTTAAATTCACAGGATCCTGATTTACAGCTGGAACGATACTCGGAAAGCTCTGTATCCGTGTATTACTTCTAGTTGTGTATTGTATTATTTTCCGTTGCTATGTAATGTATTGTAATCTCTGATATTTATCGAATGTATATTATTTGTTTATACTCTGTATATTCTTGTATTCTGATGGAATTGTTGTAATATACAATGAAATGTTCTTCTGTATGCGTTCTGGTTTGTTGTGTACTCAAAGCAATCCGTGCTTTCCTGACCGGGGAAGTTTGGGTCGTTTCATTTTGGTATCAGAGCTCTGGTTTATAGAGCTAGAGAACAAGACACATTAGAACCATATGAAAGGATTCATCAGAGATTGGATTAGTAATATCCAATGGGAATGACTCGTTAGAGATGGGATCAGTAGATTCCTAGAACGAGTGTGAAGAGTATATTTTTAAAATGAAAACAAATTTTGTTTGGAAATTTAAATCGTTTTATACGTATTTGAATATTTATTTGTATTGAATTTGGACAATCCAATATATAAAGATTTTGCGTATATGCCTTGCAAACGTATATTCGAAGTTTTAATATATTGGGTAGATATAAAATCACACTCTAGTCACCCGGAGATGAAGTTATTGATGACTGTACAACATCAGTCGTTTGGGTTCGAGTTTCGAAGGTGTGATATTTATATATTTCCATTAGATTGGTGTGAGAACCAAAACTAGATAGGGTTTATTGTTGTGATTTGGCACCAAAAATCTGATTTTTGACTATATATCAAAATTATGAATTTGAAAAGCTAATCAACTAATTGATTGTTGGTTATGTTGTTTGATTATTGGTTGAGTAATTAAAATTTGAACCTTATAGCCAATTTGAACCAGATAGTAAATTGTATTGAAAATTTATCGCATTTGCATGCATGTGCATGTACTTACATTGAATAGGTCATAGCAAGGAGGCTAGAGCAGAAGAATAAAATTGTTTGTCCGACAAATAGGTACATGTTTACCATAATTTACTGTTTTGTTTGGGTGATGATGATTTTATGAGCGGATTGGCTGGCCTCTTGGCCTTTTCTTTTTCTTTTGGATTGAAGAAGGCCTTGGGAGGCTATATGAAATATCCCGAAGTCCCGGTGCAGGGGAGGTTATGTCGAAATTTTTCGAAATTTTAGGGTGTTAGCCAAATTTTTGAAAAATTTGAAAAGTTCTTAGAAACTGTAAAGTTGAAGAACTTAAGCCGTAGTGAAAATACTGGAAGTTGAGTTGATTAATTAAACAACTTTCGGCTTCGTTCCTTTTCAGGGACGAAAAGTTTTAAGTGGGGGAGATTGTAATAACCCGGAAATCCGAGCCAATTTAAAATTTTCATTTTGGCTATTTTAATGAATTTTGATTATTTAAAATGAATTATTTTAAATAATAACGACGAAAAATTTATTTTCAATGAAGTTCAAACGAATAAATTTATTTTAATTATATAACGAGCCTGAAATGGCGCGGTAGTTTGAAATTTCGATTTCGAATTTCAAATGAATATACAGAATTCGTTTTAAGTCGGAATTGGACAAAACCAGAAATATCTAAATCTGTTTGACGATATCTTTCTAACGGATGTAAGAAACTGAGATTTCACTTTAGAAGTTGAAAGATATGTCCAGTTTAAAATTCAGAAAAGTCGTTGTGGAATTTATATATATTTTAATATATAAAAAGGCCTTTAAAAATAGCCATTTTGCAAACGACCACGGTTTTCGACGAAATCACTTTTGTTGGATCTGTGATGTCAAGTTATTGCTCGGTTTCAAAATTCGTAATTTTCTGAATCAATATGTGAGCGTGGCAAACGAAAACGCGTTTGACCAGTTTTAGTCGATTTTAATTGACTGGAAAATGGCCATTTTTCAAACAGTCTTAGAATTCGATGAAAGTAGTTTTGTTAGGACTGTATCGTCAATACGAAGCTAGAAATAATTTTTCGGGAATTTTTAGAGTCCTCGGTAAATTGAAATGCGCGTTCAAATTCAATATATAGAGTTATATGTGGATTTTGACGAAATCTGATTGAGACGATCAAATCAACTTACGACACATATCCCACTGTGTTCAGAATGGGGGTAATTAGCTATGGATGACGGTCGGTGGGTTCGATTTCGAGTTCAAATAAAAAGGTTGACTTTTTTTCGAATTAATCAAAAAACTAAATAAAATATATATATTTATATATCCCCCCTTTTCCTTTCTTTCCCTCAGTACACATTGAATAGAAAAATAAAAAGAAAAAAAAACCTAAATTAGCTCGTTGTCCCCAAATCGAATGTCGCACCGTCGCTTGGCATCGTCGCCCCCTTCCCCTTCGGCCGCCGTCGAGACACCCCTTCCCCGCTGGCTCCCTCTCGCACTGCTCTCTCTCTCTCCTCTACAACATCTCGCGCAGACCCACATGACCCGAAACCTCGCGCCACCGCAAGCGAGAACCGCCACCGCCAACTTGACCTAGCCGCTACCTGACGAGACTGCCGCGCCCCTCGACCTCTACCTCCCCCTCTGAAAATATACAGTAAGTTTTTCTGCTTGTTTTATTTTATTTCCTTTTATTTTTTTATTTATTCGTGTAATTAACTTTGTAAAGGAACGCAGTTTTTTTCTTCTTAACTGAAAAGAAATGATTTTTTAAAACTAGAAGGAAATGATTTTTATTGGTATGAAGATGTGAGTTTTATTTATATAAAAATATGGTTTTATCACATGAAAAGCAATATAAAGATTTGATTTTTTTTAACTCAAGAAAAGATACGATTTTTAATTTATAAAACATGAAAGGATTTGATTTTCAAAAGTAAAAAAGAAGTGATTTTTAAAATTAAAAGATTCAATTTTTACATTAACAAAGAGTTGAGATTTTTATTTAATGTAGAGAATAAAAATATGATTTTTATATTATAGAAAGAATAAAAAATCGATCTTTATAGAGGAAGTAGAAATATAAAAATATAATTTTAATATAGAAAGAAGCGATAAAAATATATGATTTTTATATTATAGAAAGAATAAAAATATGATTTTTATATTAAAGAAAGAATATAATTTTTATATTATAGAAAGAATAAAAATATGATTTTTATATTATAGAAAGAATATAATTTTATATTATAGAAGGAATAAAAATAAGATTTTTATATCGGTAAAGTATTAAAAATATGATTTTTAATGTATAGAATATCATATTAAAAATGTGACTTTATGAACTACGTGAAAATGAAGTTGGAATTTCAGGAAAATCAGCACTGTTCTGAAATTCAGAAATAATGAATTGGTAGAGTGGATCCCCAAGGTGAGAACTCCTCACCTTTTATTTATTTTTCTAATTGAAATATATACTAGGATGCAGACGGTGTTTAGTAGCACCCGACACCCGTCGTCCATAGACCATAGATGACTTATTTGTTTGAATGCTGTGTTATGAAATTTGATTGTGTGAGGTGAAATGAAATAAAATATTTTATAGTGTAAAATATTTTATAGATAAAAATATAATTTTTAACGTGTATATAAAATAAATAGTAATAAACAAATCAGAGATTTGTTTATATACACTGATTTGACTGATATTGATTAGGACGATAAATTTTACACATCGCCCAACTACACAAATAAAAATATGTGTTTGTTGATTTGAAACCACATACGGGTATTGGGATGATATTTAGCGTACACTAATCCCAATTATTTAGCTATATGCCGATCGATTGGTCGACAGAATGTGTAAGCGTTAATAATTTATATTTAATGCTTATGCAGTTGTGTGGTGCACTCTAGATGACAGTTGATTATTTATCGTTGCTGTTATATACATGTGTTGTAGAGAATACATATAATTAACATTATATGGTAATTGATTGGGCCTTATTCCAATTTGGAAAATAACGAATATTATAAAAATAAATTCATGTGTTGAATAGAATAAACATTCATGTGTTGATTAAAAGCCGTGTTGATTAGATTGACGCCATTTTGACGTGAACGATATTTATATCGATTTTATTCATTTTATAATGAATATCGAAAGTGATTTCAAAATCTAATATTTTGAAATGAATTGAAATTCAGATTTAAATTGAAATGAATTGAAATTAGGATTTAAATTGAAATGAATTGAAATTTGAATTAAATTGAAATGAATTGAAATTCGAATTAAATTGAATAAATTGAAATTCGAATTAAATTGAAAAGAATTGAAATTCGAATTAAATTGAAAAGAATTGAAATTCGAATTAGGTTGAAATAGAAATGAAATCGTTTTGAATTGAATTTAAAACGTATTGAAATCGAACTGAAATTTATTTGAACTGAAATCGATTTGAAATGAATTTAAAACGAATTTATATTGGAATATTCAATTTTGATTTGAAATTGAATATGAAGTTGAAATTGTTTTGAAAACGAATTTAAAACGGTTTATAAAATACGTTTTGAAAGGAAATCGATGAAATATATATAATATATTTATATTATATATATAATGGCCTAAATAAAACGCACCGCGCTGCGGTAGTTCGCGAATTTCGACCATTGACTTCGAATGGACATTGCGGGAGATCCGACCGTCGGACTCTCCTAAAACCAGAACCGTTGGGTTCGTATCGAAAAGAGCTTTCTAACAAATATTAGAGATTTAAAATCCAACGGTTGGATTTGGAATTATGTCCAAATCAAATTCGGAAAAGGTCGCTGTAAGTGCAGTTCGATGGCCGTTGATGGAAATCGACTGTACGGGCCTTGATAAAATTATTAAAAATAGTAATAATTTGTGTAAAATCATAAGAAATGATTTAGGAAGAATTTGGATGAAAACCTACATATTTGAAAAGATAAAAATAGATTTTTATCGAAATGAACTAGTTTTGAACTAGAATTATAATTCTATTTATTTTTAAATAAATAAATTGAATTTGAAAAGGGTTTTAAAAGTAACCAGAATTTCCAATAATTGAATTGGAATGGATTTGAATCGAAATTGTCTTTGGAATATTTCGATGTTGGATTTTGTGATTATAAAGATAGCGTTATGGAAATTTGAAAGATATATAGACATCGTTATTTCCAATACGATATTTGTTGGTCGTAGAATTTGATTTTGAATATAAGCCAATATATTTTTTATTCAGAGCCTTATATTTAATATCAAATGTGATTTGGGTTTGTCGTGAATGGTGTCTTCATTAACACTGTTCTTAAGCCCAGCTGAGAAAAAGATTAAATCTTTTTATTTAGATTTAATAAAGTGTACCAATTAAACAATATTTAATTGGAATTGAATTGGTATTGATTTTTGGGTTTATCGTGAACAGTGTTTTAAATAACACTTGTTCTTTAACCCGATAATTAATGGAATGTGCTTTTGGGTTGTCATGAACGGTATTTTCAATAATACTTTTATTAGACCCAATGGAGTTAAGAAAATCAGAAACTAACTGGAGATTAGTTAAGTTGAATGGTTTCCTGGGTATTGATCCGACGTTGGTTTTGGCCTTCAGGGTTAATACTTTGGAAATTGTTCACTTGCTAATTTACGGTTAAAGGCTGATAGAATGGAATGTGATTTTGGGTTTATATTGAACCGTGTTTTAAATGACATTGGTTCTTTAACCCAGTTAAAGATTAAAACTAAGTTGATTTTTAATGAATCATTAATTAGATTGAAAAGATTGAGAATGAAGTATCACCAGTTTTGCTCCAGGCGATAGTTAAATCTTTAATTAGATTTGAACGTGAAATGGTAATTGAATTTACCGATAACACCGTGGTGTTAGATATGAAGTATGACTAGTTTTACTTCATGGGATGAATAGGTTGGGATTGGGAAATAAAATAAATGATTACTTCGTTGTGTTTCGCTAATCCCGACTAGTTGAATTGATATTCAAAAGAAGATTAAAGAATAAATTTGAGGAATTTATCTTTGATAAAATTAATGGGAACATGTCCCTAAGAATGTGAAGTTTAGCAATTAACTGAAGATTAGTTAAGATGAATGGTTTCCTGGGTATTGATCTGATGTTGGTTTCGGCCTTTGGGGTTAGTATTTGGGGAATTGTTCCCTTACTAATTTACGGTTAGTGACTGATGAATTGGATTGAGGCGTATGTTGTGTTTGTGTAACACTTGTTTATTATATACGCGAGTTATTCGAAAAGACTGGGTTTATCCCATTCTGAATAACTGATACGACAATAAGTCGATGATGAAGACGGTGGTTGAAGACCGGAGGTCTTCACATCGTTTGGGTGATTACTGATGATCTTGATTGGGCCGTACACCCAAGAGGAGGGAATCAGTTAGTGGTCGTCCAGACGTACTTGGAGATCAATGGATATGCGAGGTACAAGGTGCCTCCGGTTTCGTTCAGACCCAGAACGATCTTGTAAATGGACTGTGTGTCTGACATTGGATTTCCTTCTGTGTGACTGATATCGGTTGCATAGAGTGGTTTGCCTGTGTGGCATGCTAAGATGCAAATGATCAAGGCTTCAGTTGAAAAGCAGAGTCTTGTGGTTGATGATCAAAGCACGGCCTGTGTGGCATAGCTTTGTGTAACGTGAATTCGCGAGCCTCACACCCCGGTTGTGAACCAGAAACGGGAGAGGACCTCAGGGAGGACATGCATTTCCTTCTAGTTAGAAGTGGAGTCAGTGGTTTTACACGCCCTAACGAGTTTGACTTATGTGGTTGTTGCTGTTGCGAGGCGCTTCGGATATATCGGTGACTATGTGGAGCCGATGGAGTCATTCGTTGGCTCATTTACGCCCCAAAGGGCGGGGAAACGTGGTGTTCAGGCATTTTAATCCACATCGGTGGACCGACCCTGACGATCCAAAGGCTTGACTGAGTACTTGCCTGAGACATGGGCTAGATTGTCTCAAATTCGGTAGAGGACGGTCCTTTGCCCCAGTTCACAGAAGGAAATCCAATTTCCAAATACGTGACTTTGTCGTTTTGATTGTAGAGCCTAGTATTGACGACATCATATATGGTACCCATGCCGTCTATGATTGATACTTATGATTTGAAATTGTTTTATACACTATACACTTATAGTAATAATAAAAGATGAAGTTTAGCGTATCAAGCATTCTTTGGCTATTATAAGGTAAAACCCTATCCTCCGGCTTGTGTTGCATTGTGTGATGGGACCTGGGTCTTATAATAGCTTCATTGTTCTTTATTTAGCATTGCGCGGTTGTTTTATGCACTGGTATCCTTGTGAGGAAACTCGTTCCGTGTTATACGGCGTGGTCCCTTGATTTACCTAACTTTAAAATAAAGATTAATAATTGTTTTAGTTCTCACACCAGTCACATGACTGACCTGGAGTTTATTGTTTTAACCAAAACTCTGGGTGCCCTTATTTCGATACGGGCGGTTAGTAGTTTTGGTTTTGCAGATTTATATTCACAGGATCCTGATTTACAGCTGGAACGATACTCAGAAAGCTCTGTATCTGTGTATTACTTCTAGTTTTGTATTGTATTATTTTCCGCTGCTATGTAATGTATTGTAATCTCTAATATTTATCGAATGTATATTATTTGTTTATACTCTGTATATTCTTGTATTCTGATGGAATTGTTGTAATATACAATGAAATGTTTTTCTGTCTGCGTTCTGGTTTTTCGTTTTCTCAAAGCAATCCGTGCTTTCCTTACTGGGGAAGTTCGTGTCGTTTCAACCTCTAAGCTCGTACGTCTTAGAGAAGGGTGTTAAGCAAGAAAATAAATTCTCTGCCACCAAACAGATATATATTTAGCAGAGATCAACCATACAGTTTGAAATACAATGTTAGACATGTAATCTTGTTTAACACCCCGTATATTCTATAACAGTGAAATTCATAAATTAAAGTATAATTAATTTCAAATCAAAGAATTAAGGGAAACGGGATACGCCATTTCGTTCGTCTCAGAATTCTGCTTGAGATAGAGTCCGAGTTTGCGTAAAACGGACAACGTATGAGAGAGAGATATGACCTCCGGAAGTTTCAGAATTAAGTTTAAAATTCAAACAGGCAGAAACAGTTCAGAAAAACGAATTCAAATTCAAAATTGGACCCAGATTGGGCTGGGCGGGAATTTTCCCGCCCAAGACCCAGGTCGACTGGGTAGTCGACCTGGGGTACCCAGGTCGACTGGGCAGTCGACCTGGGTGTCGACTGGGTAGTCGACCTGCCCCTGAGCCAGGTCAAACCCAGCCCCTCCTAGCTGGCCTTGTCTGTGCTTGGCCGAATTTCTGGACTTGGTCTTGTCACTAGGGCTTATGTGGCAACTCTTGAGTGTTTTCTCTTTGAAACGAACGGCTTATATTAATCTTGGCTCCATCAACGGCTCTAATCAATTCACAAACTCTATAAAAAGGACCTAAGGCTCCACCTAATTCACACAAATAAAAATGGGTATGGAGCCGTCATGCTGCTGAAGAAAGACTAGGAGTAGCCGTCAAATCAAAGAGACAATTAGGAGTTGATTCAAAAGCTTAAAGCCACGACAATTAAATCAAAACAACGCCTACAACAAAGGATAAGCATCACCAAATTCAGAGTCCTGAATACAAGACTCGTCATACGTTGTAAGTAGAGTGCTATTCCGATGTGAATGAATAATTGAGACTTGATCTGTATAGAATAAGAAATGGGATTGTACTTTAATTATAATGATGTTAATTCATAATTGTATGTTGCTATGATTTGCTATGAATGGATTTTGGGATGTGATAGTGTAATTAACATGATATTGGATCTATTGAATAGTTGCGATACAAGTATATAACTTATGTTGGAAATTTAATACTTATACGTTGTGGTTAATGAGAAGTTATACATATTTCGTTGCAACCAAGTTAAGACTTATGCAAGTATGTGATTCACTATTATGCCAACATGATTTTACATCCTTTTATGTATATTTTTATGATCACTTTTAGTGTAGTTGGATCCAATTGGGTATTATGATTCATATGAATTTATGTTGGAATAGGCATCATTGATTCAAGTGAAAACCATACTTGTGTATTAGTGACAAAAGTAAGCATCTTTGTGAACTTGTGTTGACTTTATGAACATGGCTGGTTCATGTTTAACTTTATGCCCAAACAAAATATGTGGCACATAATTAAGTTAGATTCATACTTTAAATAAAAGTTTACATGATTATATTAAAACCATGATTCATGTTTAGGTATGTTTTATGTCAAGATTTTATGCTATTACAATGCAAGTTCACAAGTGCCTAATTTATGTTAATTAGACCGCTATGTTGCAAGTTCATGCGTTTACACACCCCTTTTTGATGTTACTTAGAATATATATACATTATGTTCTAAGCCTCCCCTTTTTATGTGGCTAAGTTGGGCTAAAATGTTGAAGCCCAACATATGTTATATTATTACGTACAAACGGGGGAATACGTTGGGGTTAATTAAAATATATGTGTTGGCATGTTTGGGTCATGCCAATGATTCATGACATTTTAAATGGTATAAATTATTATACCCAAGAATAATGAATTTGAATAATGGGCCGCAAATATTTACATATAAAAGAAAAAGAGAAAAAATATGTAAACTTAGAAAATACGACATGCTTAACCCGAGGTTGGATTGCGTTGTGACATAAACCTGCCCGGACCCGCCCGGCTGTCCAGTAGTCACAACAATACCTATCCAATGTGGGTGGTGAAGCATTGAGCCCAATAAAGAGCTAAGGTTAGACTGAGTTGTGACGTAAGGCTGCCCGGACCCAACCGGCAACAGGCAGTCACAGTAATTCCTGTCTAATGTGAGTGGTTGTGGCTTTAATAAGACAATTAAGGCTAAGTCAGGATTGATAGGATTAAGTAAATTGAATTAACACTTAATCAAATATAACATGCTAAACTATACAAACTTATTTGGGGGCTAGGTTTATACAGAACACCTAACCAACTTAGCATGTTGGCTAGAAATAGAAAACCCAGTAGCGGGGGGCCCTTTTCAGCAGTAACCCTACAAGGTGTATCAGGATACCCTGAACTAGGCAGGGTGGGGCACGATTACTGGGCTGACTGTAAGAGGTCAAATCGACGGCGGTGGTGCAGCAGTGTAGGTTCTAACGGGGTGCGGGCGTGCACACACTCCGGCGCAGAAAAATTAGGCACTAGGCACCAGTAGTGTAACAACCCGAAAATCTGGGCCAGTTTAAAATTTTTATTTTGGCGATTTTAGCGAATTTTAATTATTTAAAATGAATTATTTTAAATAATATTGACGAGAAATTTATTTTGAATATAATTAGAACGTATATATTATATACGTCGTCGTTAGAATATAAATATTTATATATAATTATAAATAGAATTGAAAATGGCGCGGTAGTTCGATAATTCGATTTCAAACTTCAATTGAACGTACAGGGTGCAAAACAATCCGGATTTATTGAAACCAAAAATAATAGGATCTAATTGATAATATCTTTCCAACGAATCCGAAAAATTGAAATTTCATAGCGGGAATCAAAAGATATGTCCAGATGAAAATTCTGAATAGTCGCTATGGAATTCAGGCCCTTAAAAATGGACATTTTGTAAACGACCTCGGATTTCGACGAAACCACTTTTGCTGGATCCGCAGTGTAAAGTTATTGCTAGATTCCAAATTTCATAATTTTTCGAATCAATTTGTGAGCGTGGCAAAGGAAAACACGTTTGACCGGTTTCAGTTGATTTTAATCGACTGGAAAATGGTCATTTTTCCAACGGTCTCAGAATTCGACGAAATTAGTTTTGTTAGGACCGTATCGTCAATACGAAGCTAGAAAATATTTTTATGGAATTTATCGAGTTAGTATGTGGCCCCGGTAAATTGAAATGTACGTTTACAATTCAATATAGTGATTTAAATGTAAATTCAACGGAAACTAATCGAAACGATCAAATCAGCTTGCGATACATATCCCATTGTGTTCGGAATGGGGGTGAAACGCTATGGACGACAGGCGGTGGGCCTCGTTTCGAGGTCGTATGAAAAAAGTCAACTTTTTGTAAATTAAAATAATTAAAAATTAAAATCCCCTTCTCTCCCTTTAACCCCTCTGGCCCACCCCCTTTTGCCTTCGTTCATTCTGAAGAAAAAAAAACCCTAAACCTAAATCGCTCGACGGCCGTTGCTCCTCCAACCAGCCCGCCGCCGCTGGTGGCCGGCGCCCCAGCGCCACACCCCCCCTCTTCTTCTTCCCCCCCTCCTCGATCCCCTCGCGACCACCACACACCTCTTCCCCCCAAACCGCGCCCCACGATTCCACCAGCGGAGCCACCGAAGGCCGCCGCCACACGCCTCCCCGCCTCAGCCTGCGCCCACCCCCATTCCCGTCCCCTCCTCCAGCTCGAAGAAGCCGCACCCCCCTGCCTTCGATTTCTGCTATAAGCTTTTTTTTTCTTTTTACTCATTTATTTTTATTTCATGCAATTTCTTTGGAAAATAAAGGGTAATCCCCTTGACACTGTAATTAAAGGTAATTTCTTTCAATTTTTATCGTATTAATTGTTTTAAAAATATATATTTGCCTTGTTTATTCTCAGTTTTATATATATAAATTTGCATTAAATTTATTTTCTGATTTATAAAGAATAGGGAAAAACATGATTTTTAAAATATAGAAAAGACGATATTTTGAGATGAGTAGTGAAGTAAAAATATGATTTTTACTTCGAGAAAAATATAGATTTTTGCAACAAGGAAGTTATAATTTTTATTATCCATAACGAGTTATAAAGATTTGATTTTGAAGGGAAAAAGAAGAAAGGCAAAATCTTTATTTTTAGAAAGGCGAAATCTATATTTTTAAAATGCGATTTTTATATATTAAATAGCGAAGTAAAAATTCGATTTTTATATATTGAATAGCGAAGTAAAAATTCGATTTTTATATATTGAATCACGAAGTAAAAAAGTGATTTTTACATATGTAGAGAATACGGGCAAAGAAAGTGACAAGAATGCGATAACGACGAAGACTTCTGCAAAAGAAGAGTCAAGATGATTGGATAGCTATCGGTGAGAATTTCTCACCTTTCAGTTTCATTTTCTAGTTATATATATATACTAGGATGTAGACGGTGCTTAGTAGCACCCGACACAATCGTCCACAGACCATGGACTTGTTTGTTTGGTTGCATAAATTAGTTAGATGATTTGGTTTGAATTTGGTTGTTTGGTGAATTTGATTGATGTGTGAATGGCGTGGGCCTTCACTAGACCAGGGATAAGGCTAGGCCCTGTCCCGTTTCTAGTATCGTGCCGTTATACTGCCGAAATTTTCTAAAATAAGTTAGAAAAATAAAAATATCATTTTATTTAAAGAATGAACTGAATAGAAATTCATATGTTAAAATAAAAATGTTTTATCGTTAAAAATATAATTTTTAACGTGAATATGAATATAGTGAATGTGAATAAATAAATATTCATTTACAAACCGGACGGTTTGTTTATGTACACCTATTTGAAGGACATTGATTGGGTCGATAAATTTTACACATCGCCCAACTGCACAAATAAAAATCTGTGTTTGTTGATTTGAAACCCCACACGGGTGTTGGGACGAAATTTGAAGTTCACTCATCCTGATTGATTAAATATGTCGATTGATTGATTGACAGGCTGTTATAAGCATTAGATATCTATATTTGATGCTTATACAGTGTAGTGCACTTTGGTTGATGGTTGATTATTTTTCAATGCTATTATATGTGTGTAATGTATGAAAATCCATATAATTAACATTATATGGTGATTGATTGGGCCTCATTCCAATTTAGAAAATAAAGAATAATATAAAATAAAGGTTCATGTGTTGACAGTACTCATCCATTGAGATTGGTCATGTGTTGAACGAAATATTTTAGTAATAAAATTTACATCTTTATCAATATAAAATAAAGGTTCATGTGTTGACAGTACTCATCCATTGAGATTGGTCATGTGTTGAACGAAATATTTTAGTAATAAAATTTACATCTTTATCAATATAAAATAAAGGTTCATGTGTTGACAGTACTCATCCATTGAGATTGGTCATGTGTTGAACGAAATATTTTGATAATAACAACTATTTTGAAAAAGAAATATTTGAAATAGAATATTTGAAAATAGAAATTTATGAAGCCGTGTTGATTAGATTGACGCCATTTTGACGTGAACGATATTTATATCGATTTTATTCATTTTGAAATGAATTGAATTGAAAACGATTTCGAAATGAATTGAATTAAAAACGATTTCGAAATGAATTGAATTAAAAACGATTTCGAAATGAATTGAATTAAAAACGATTTCGAAATGAATTAAATTGAAAACGATTTCAAAATGAATTGAATTAAAAACGATTTCGAAATGAATTGAATTAAAAACGATTTCGAAATGAATTGAATTGAAAACGATTTCGAAATGAATTGAATTAAAAACGATTTCGAAATGAATTGAATTAAAAACGATTTCGAAATGATTTGAATTGAAAACGATTTCGAAATAAATTGAATTGAAAACTATTTCGAAATGAATTGAATTGAAAACGAATTCGAATTGAATTGAAAGCGAATTGAAATGAATTCAAATTGAATTGAAATTTGAATTGAATAGAAATGAATTTTAAAACGAATTTATAAAGAAGAATTCAATTTTGATTTGAATTGAAAAGGAAGTTGAAATTGCTTTTGAAACGAATTTAAAACTATTTATATAATTTGTTTTAAATAGAAATCGATGAAATATATATTATATATATTATATAATGGCCTGAATAGAACGCGCCACGCCGCGGCAGTTCGCGAATTTCGGACATTAACTTCGAACGAATATTACGGGAGATCCGACCGTCGGATTCTCCTAAAACCGGAACCATTGGGTTCGTATCGAAAAGAGATTTCTAATGAATATTAGAAATTTGAAATCTAACGGTTGGATTTGGAATTATGTCCAAATCAAATTTGAAAAAGGTTGCTATAAGTGCAGTTCGATGGCCGTTGATGGAAATCGACTGTACGGGCCTTGATAAAATTATTAAAAATAGTAATAATTTGTGTAAAATCATAAGAAATGATTTAGAAAGAATTGGGATGAAAAACTCCATATTTGAAAAGATAAAAATAGATTTTTATCGAAATGAACTAGTTTTGAACTAGAATTATAATTCTATTTATTTTTAAATAAATAAATTGAATTTGAAAAGGGTTTTAAAAATAACCCGAATTTCCAATGATTGCATTAGAGTGGATTTGAATTGAAATTGCCTTCGGAATATTTCGATGTTGGAATTCGTGATTATACATATGTTGTTATGGAAATTTGAAAGATATATATATATATACCGTTATTTCCAATACGACATTTGTTAATCGTAGAATTTGATATTGAATATAAGCCGATATATTTTCTATTCAGAGCCTTATATTGAATATCAAATGTGATTTGGGTTTGTCGTGAATGGTGTCTTCACTAACACTGTTCTTGAACTCAGTTGAGAAAAGATTAAATCTTTTTATTTAGATTTAATGAAGTGTACCAATTAAATAATATTTAATTGGAATTGAATTGATATTGATTTTTGGGTTTATCGTGAAGAGTGTTTTAAATAACACTCGTTCTTTAACCCGATAATTAATGGAATGTGACTTTGGGTTTATCGTGAACCGTGTTTTAAATGACACGGATTCTTTAACCCAGTTAATGATTAAAACTAAGTGGAGTTTTAATGAATCTTTAATTAGATTGAAATGATCGAGAATGGAGTATCACCAATTTTGCTCCAGGCGATAGTTAAATCTTTAATTAGATTTGAACGTGAAATGGTAATTGAATTTACCGATAACACCGTGGTGTTAGATATGAAGTACTACCAGTTTTACTTCATGGGATGAATAGGTTGGGATTGGGAAATTAAAACAAATAATTACTTCGGTAAGGTTCGCTAATCCCGACTAGTTTTGAATTGATATTCAAAAATAGGTTAAAGAATAAATTCAAGAAATTTATCTTGGATAAAATTAATGGGAACTTTTCCCTATGAATGTGAAATTTAGAAACTAACTGTCGGTTAGCCAAGTAGAATGGTGTTCTGAATATTGATCTGGTGTTGGTTTCGGCCTTCGGGGTTAATATTTGGGGAATTATTCTCTGGATTAATTTATGGTTAGTGACTGATGAATTGGAATGAGGCGTATGTTGTGTTTGTGTAACACTTACTTAAAATATACGCGAGTTATTCGGAAAGACCGGGTTTATCCCATTCTGAATAACTGATACGACGATAAGTCGAAGATGAAGACGATGGTCGAAGACCGGAGGTCTTCACGGCGTTTGGGTGATTACTGATGATTTTGATTGGGCTGTACACCCAAGAAGATGGAAACAGTTGGTGATCGTCCAGACGTGCTTGGAGATCGATGGAAATGCGGGGTACTAGGTGCCTCCGGTTTCGTTCAGACCCAGAACGGACTTGTAAATGGACTGTGTGTCTGACATTGGATTTTAGTCCGTGTGATTGATCTCTATTAAATATATATCTGTTTGGCGGCGGAGAATTTATTCTTTTGCTTAACGCCCTTCTCTGAGACGTACGAGCTCAGGGTTATATATTGATGGATATCAAACGCATGCAGTGAATTGCCTGTGTGGCATGCCTAAGTGGCAATTGATCGAGGCTTCTGTTGAAAAGCAAAGTCTTGTGGTGATGATCAAAGCACGGCCTTTGTGACGTAGCTTTGTGTAACGTTTACTTCGCGAGTTTCGCACCCCGGTTGTGAACCAAAACAGGAGAGGACGTCAGGGAGGGCATGCGTTTCTTTCTAGCTAGGGTGGTGTCAGTGACCTACCAGCCCTGACATTTATATATTTTTCACCTGTGTGGTTGTTGCTGTTGCGAGGCACCTCGGTTTGATCGGACGATCCGGGTCCAATGGAGTCATTCGTTGGCTCATTTACGCCCCAAAGGGCGGGGAAACGTATTGTTCAGGCACTATAATCCACATCGGTGGACCGACCCTGAGGATCCAGGGGGCAGTTGCGGCTGTTCCTGAGGCTCGGGCTAGAGAGTCTCGAATCGGTTGAGGACTATCTTTTGCCTCGGTTCATAGACAGAAATCCAATTTCCAAATACGTGACTTTGCGGTTTTATTTGTAAACCTGTATATGGCGACATAGTGGCATGGGACGCTCATGCCGCCTATGATTGATACTTATGATTTGAAGTTGTTTTATACACTATGCACTTATAATAGTATCAAATAATCTGTTTTAAACGTATCAAGCATTCTTTGGCTGTTATAAGGGAAAACCTTATCCCCCGGCTTGCGTTGCATTGTGTGATAGGACCTGGGTCTTATAACAGCTTCATTTTTCTTTATTTTAGCATTGCGCTGTTTGTTTTATGCACTGGTATTCTTGGGAGGAAACCCGTTCCGTGTTATACGGCGTGGTCCCTTGATTTACCTAACTTTAAAATAAAGATTTATAACTGTTTTAGTTCTCACACCAGTCCCATGACTGACCTGGAGTTTATTGTTTTAACCTAAACTCTGTGTGCCCGTATTTTGACACGGGCAGCTAGTAGTTTTGGTTTTGCAGATTTATATTCACAGGATCCTGGTTTACAGCTGGAACGATATCCGGAAAGCTTTGTATCCGTATATCTCCTTCAGTTGTGTATTGTATTATTTTCCGCTGCTATGTATTTAAATGTAATTTAAATCTCTGATATTTCTATGTAATACTCATTTATACTCTGTATATTCTTGTATTCTGATGCATTGTTGTAATATACTACGAAATGTTCTTTTGTATGTCTTCTGTTGTGGCTTGTTCTCGAACTATCCGACGCTTTCCTTTACGGGGAAGTTGCGGGTTTTTACAGTTGGTATCAGAGCTTTGGTTTACAAAGCTCAGAGAACAAGACACATTAGAACCATACGAAAGAATTCATTAGAAATTGGATTAGTAATATCCAACGAGAATGACTCGTTAGAGATGGGATCAGTAGTATCCTAGAACGAGTGTGAAGAGTATATTTTTGAAAATGAAAACAAATCTTGTTTTGAAATATAAATCAATTATTCGTATTTGGTTATTTATTTATATTGATGTGGACAATCCAGTATATATAGATTTTGCGTATACGTCTGATCCGCGTGTATTCGAAATTTTAATATACTGGATAGATATAGAATTACACTCTAATCGCCCGGAGATGATTTTGATGATGGAGCTCCATCATTAGAATTTATGTTCGAGTGACGAAAGTGGGCTTTCTATATATTTCCTATTGACTGGTGTGAGAACCAAAATTTGATAGGGCTTATTGTTGTGATTTGGCATCAAAAATCTGATTTTTGTATATGTATCAAAATTATGAATTTGAAACTCTAATTCACTAATTGATTGATGTTTGTGTTGCTTGTTTAGTTGTTTGATAAATTTTGAACCATTATGCCTAATTGAACCAAATATTGAATTGTATTGAAAATTGGTCGCATTTGCTTGCATATACTTGCACTTACATTGAACAGGTCATAGCAAGGAGGCTAGAGCAGAGAATAAAATTTGTTTGCCCGACAAATAGGTACATGTTTACTACATAATTTACTGTTTTGTTTGGGTGATGATGATTTTATGAGCCTATTGGCTAGCCGCTTGGCTTTTTCTTTTTGAGATTAGAAGGACCGGGGAAGCTATTCGAAACTCCCCGATGCTCCCGATGCAGGGGAGGTTATGGCGAAATTTTTCGAAAATTTAGGGTGTTAGCCAAATTTTTGAAAATTTGAAAATTCTCAGAAACTGAAAAGTTGGAGAATGCAAACCAGATCGAATGTAGAGCTTATTAATCAAACCACTTTCGACTTTGTTCCTTTTTGGGGACAAAAAGTTTTAAGTGGGGGAGATTGTAACAACCCGAAAATCTGGGCCAGTTTAAATTTTTTATTTTGGCGATTTTAGCGAATTTTAATTATTTAAAATGAATTATTTTAAATAATAATGACGAGAAATTTATTTTGAATATAATTAGAATGTATATATTATATACGTCGTCGTTAGAATATAAATATTTATATATAATTATAAATAGAATTGAAAATGGCGCGGTTGTTCGATAATTCGATTTCAAACTTCAATTGAACGTACCGGGTGCAAAACAATCCGGATTTTAGTGAAACCAAAAATAATAGGATCTAATTGATAATATCTTTCCAACGAATCCGAAAAATTGAAATTTCATAGCGGGAATCAAAAGATATGTCCAGATGAAAATTCTGAATAGTCGCTATGGAATTCAGGCCCTTAAAAATGGACATTTTGCAAACGACCTCGGATTTCGACGAAACCACTTTTGTTGGATCCGCAGTGTAAAGATATTGCTAGATTCCAAATTTCATAATTTTTCGAATCAATATGTGAGCGTGGCAAAGGAAAACGCGTTTGACCGGTTTCAGTTGATTTTAATCGACTGGAAAATGGTCATTTTTCCAACGGTCTCAGAATTCGACGAAATTAGTTTTGTTAGGACCGTATCGTCAATACGAAACTAGAAAATATTTTTATAGAATTTATCGAGTTAGTATGTGGCCCCGGTAAATTGAAATGTACGTTTACAATTCAATATAGTGATTTAAATATAAATTCAACGGAAACTAATCGAAACGATCAAATCAGCTTGCGATACATAACCCATTGTGTTCGGAATGGGGGTGAAATGCTATGGACGACAGGCGGTGGGCCTCGTTTCGAGGTCGTATGAAAAAAGTCAACTTTTTGTAAATTAAAATAATTAAAAATTAAAATTCCCTTCTCTCCCTTTAACCCCTCTGGCCCACCCCCTTTTGCCTTCGTTCATTCTGAAGAAAAAAAAAGAAAAAAAAAACCCTAAACCAAAATCGCTCGACGGCCGTCGCTCCTCCAACCAGCCCGCCGCCGCTGGTGGCCGGCGCCCCATCGCCACACCCCCCTCTTCTTCTTCCCCCCTCCTCGATCCCCTCGCGACCACCACACACCTCTTCCCCCAAACCGCGCCCCACGATTCCACCACCGGAGCCACCGAAGGCCGCCGCCACACGCCTCCCCGCCTCAGCCAGCGCCCATTCCCGTTCCCTCCTCCAGCTCAAAGAAGCCGCACCCCCCTGCCTTCGATTTCTGCTGTAAGCTTTTTTTTTCTTTTTACTCATTTATTTTTATTTCATGCAATTTGTTTGGAAAATAAAGGGTAATCCCCTTGACACTGTAATTAAAGGTAATTTCTTTCAATTTTTATCGTATTAATTGTTTTAAAAATATATATTTGCCTTGTTTATTCTCAGTTTTATATGTATAAATTTGCATTAAATTTATTTTCTGATTTATAAAGAATAGGGAAAAACATGATTTTTAAAATATAGAAAAGACGATATTTTGAGATGAGTAGTGAAGTAAAAATATGATTTTTACTTCGAGAAAAATATAGATTTTTGCAACAAGGAAGTTATAATTTTTATTATCCATAACGAGTTATAAAGATTTGATTTTGAAGGGAAAAAGAAGAAAGGCGAAATCTTTATTTTTAGAAAGGCGAAATCTATATTTTTAAAATGCGATTTTTATATATTGAATAGCGAAGTAAAAATTCGATTTTTATATACTGAATAGCGAAGTAAAAATTTGATTTTTATATATTGAATAGCGAAGTAAAAATTCGATTTTTATATATTGAATAGCGAAGTAAAAATGTGATTTTTACATATGTAGAGAATACGGGCAAAGAAAGTGACAAGAATGCGATAACGACGAAGACTTCTGCAAATGAAGAGTCAAGATGATTGGATAGCTATCGGTGAGAATTTCTCACCTTTCAATTTCATTTTCTAGTTATATATATATACTAGGATGCAGACGGTGCTTAGTAGCACCCGACACAATCGTCCACAGACCATGGACTTATTTGTTTGGTTGCATAAATTAGTTAGATGATTTGGTTTGAATTTGGTTGTTTGGTGAATTTGATTGATGTGTGAATGGCGTGGGCCTTCACTAGACCAGGGATAAGGCTAGGCCCTGTCCCGTTTCTAGTATCGTGCCGTTATACCATCGAAATTTTCTAAAATAATTTAGAAAAATAAAAATATCATTTTATTTAAAGAATGAACTGAATAGAAATTTATATGTTAAAATAAAATGTTTTATCGTTAAAAATATAATTTTTAACGTGAATATGAATATAGTGAATGTGAATAAATAAATATTCATTTACAAACCGGACGGTTTGTTTATGTACACCTATTTGAAGGACATTGATTGGGTCGATAAATTTTACACATCTCCCAACTGCACAAATAAAAATCTGTGTTTGTTGATTTGAAACCCCACACGGGTGTTGGGATGAAATTTGAAGTTCACTCATCCTGATTGATTAAATATGTCGATCGATTGATTGATAGGCTGTTATAAGCGTTAGATATCTATATTTGATGCTTATACAGTGTAGTGCACTTTGGTTGATGGTTGATTATTTTTCAATGCTATTATATGTGTGTAATGTATGAAAATCCATATAATTAACATTATATGGTGATTGATTGGGCCTCATTCCAATTTAGAAAATAAAGAATAATATAAAATAAAGGTTCATGTGTTGACAGTACTCATCCATTGAGATTGGTCATGTGTTGAACGAAATATTTTAGTAATAAAATTTACATCTTTATCAATATAAAATAAAGGTTCATGTTTTGACAGTACTCATCCATTGAGATTGGTCATGTGTTGAACGAAATATTTTAGTAATAAAATTTACATCTATATCAATATAAAATAAAGGTTCATGTGTTGACAGTACTCATCCATTGAGATTGGTCATGTGTTGAACGAAATATTTTGATAATAACAACTATTTTGAAAAAGAAATATTTGAAATAGAATATTTGAAAATAGAAATTTATGAAGCCGTGTTGATTAGATTGACGCCATTTTGACGTGAACGACATTTATATCAATTTTATTCATTTTGAAATGAATTGAATTGAAAACGATTTCGAAATGAATTGAATTAAAAATGATTTCGAAATGAATTGAATTAAAAACGATTTCGAAATGAATTGAATTAAAAACGATTTCGAAATGAATTGAATTGAAAATGATTTCGAAATGAATTGAATTAAAAACGATTTCGAAATGAATTGAATTGAAAATGATTTCGAAATGAATTGAATTAAAAACGATTTCGAAATGAATTGAATTAAAAACGATTTCGAAATGAATTGAATTGAAAACGATTTCGAAATGAATTGAATTGAAAACGAATTCAAATTGAATTGAAAGCGAATTGAAATGAATTCAAATTGAATTGAAATTTGAATTGAATAGAAATGAATTTTAAAACGAATTTATAAAGAAGAATTCAATTTTGATTTGAATTGAAAAGGAAGTTGAAATTGCTTTTGAAACGAATTTAAAACTATTTATATAATTCGTTTTAAATAGAAATTGATGAAATATATTATATATATATTATATATATAATATAATAGCCTGAATAGAACGCGCCGCGCCGCGGCAGTTCGCGAATTTCGGACATTAACTTCGAACGAATATTACGGGAGATCCGACCGTCGGATTCTCCTAAAACCGGAACCGTTGGGTTCGTGTGAAAACCCGCAACTTCCCCGTAAAGGGAAGCGTCGGATAGTTCGAGAACAAGCCACAACAGAACACATACAGAAGAACATTTCATTGTATATTACAACAATGCATCAGATTACAAGAATATACAGAGTATGAATAAATATTACACACATATAACAGAGATTTAAATTACATTTAAATACATCGCAGCGGAAAATAATACAATGCACAACTAGAAGAGATATACGGATACAAAGCTCTCCGGATATCATTCCAGCTGAAAACCAGGATCCTGTGAATATAAATCTGCAAAACCAAAACTACTAGCTGCCCGTGCGGAAAATAGGGGCACCCAGAGTTTAGGTTAAAACAATAAACTCCAGGTGAGTCATGTGACTGGTGTGAGAACTAAAACAGTTAATCTTTATTTTTAAAGTTAGGTAAATCAAGGGACCACGCCGTATAACACGGAACGGGTTTCCTCCCAAGAATACCAGTGCATAAAACAAACAGCGCAATGCTAAATAAAGAAAAATGAAGCTGTTATAAGACCCAGGTCCCATCACACAATGCAACGCAGCCGAGGATAGGGTTTTCCCTTATAACAGCCAAAGAATGCTTGATACGTTTAAAACAAATCGTTTGATACTATTATAAGTGCATAGTGTATAAAACAACTTCAAATCATAAGTATCAATCATAGACGGCATAAGTGCCCCATCCCACTATGTCGCCATACTAGGCTCTACAAATAAAACCGCAGAATCACGTATTTGGAAATTGGGCTTCCATCTATGAACTGAGGCAAAAGATAGTCCTCAACCGATTCGAGACTGTCTAGCCCGAGTCTCAGGTCAGAGCTCGAGTGATCTTGGAGCGACAGGGCCGGTCCACCGATGTGGATTAAACTTAAACCCTGAACATGCGTTCCCCCGCCCTATGGGGTGTAAATGAGCCAACGAATGACTCCATCGGACCCGGATCGTCCGATTAAACCGAGGCGCCTCGCAACAGCAACAACCACATAAGTCAAACTCGTCAGGGCGTGTAAAACCACTGACGCCACTTCTAACTAGAAAGAAATGCATGCCCTCCCTGAGGTCCGTCTCCCGTTTTTGGTTCATACCGGGTGTGAAACTCGCGAAGTAAACGTTACACAAAGCTACGCCACAAAGGCCATGCTTTGATCATCACCACAAGACTTTGCTTTTCAACAGAAGCCTCGATCAATTGCCACTTAGGCATGCCACACAGGCAATTCACTCCATGCGTTTGATATCCATCAATATATAACCCCTGAGCTCGTACGTCTTAGAGAAGGGCGTTAAGCAAGAGAATAAATTCTCCGCCGCCAAACAGATATATATTTAATAGAGATCAATCACACGGACTAAAATCCAATGTCAGACACACAGTCCATTTACAAGTCCGTTCTGGGTCTGAACGAAACCGGAGGCACCTAGTACCCCGCATATCCATCGATCTCCAAGTACGTCTGGACGATCACTAACTGTTTCCATCTTCTTGGGTGTACAGCCCAATCAAGATCATCAGTAATTACCCAAACGACGTGAAGACTTCTGGTCTTCGACCACTGTCTTCATCTTCGACTTATCGTCGTATCAGTTATTCAGAATGGGATAAACCCGGTCTTTCCGAATAACTCACGTATATTTTAAATAAGTGTTACACAAACACAACATACGCCTCATTCCAATTCATTAGTCACTAACCGTAAATTAATCAAGAGAATAATTCCCCAAATATTAACCCCGAAGGCCGAAACCAACATCAGATCAATATTCAGAAAACCATTCTGCTTGGCTAACCGACAGTTAGTTTCTAAATTTCACATTCATAGGGAAAGGTTCCCATTAATTTTATCCAAGATAAATTCCTTGAATTTATTCTTTATTCTATTTTTGAATCTCAATTCAAACTAGTCGGGATTAGCGAACCTTACCGAAGTAATTATTTATTTTAATTTCCCCATCCCAACCTATTCATCCCATGAAGTAAAACTGGTAATACTTCATATCTAACACCACAGTGTTATCGGTAAATTCAATTACCATTTCACGTTCAAATCTAATTAAAGATTTAACTATCGCCTGAAGCAAAACTGGTGATACTCCATTTTCGATCATTTCAATCTAATTAAAGATTCATTAAAACTCCACTTAGTTTTAATCTTCGACTGGGTTAAAGAATCAGTGTCATTTAAAACACGGTTCACGATAAACCCAAAATCACATTCATTAATTATCGGGTTAAAGAACGAGTGTTATTTAAAACACTGTTCACGATAAACCCAAAAATCATTCCATTAATTATCGGGTTAAAGAACAAGTGTTATTTAAAACACTATTCACGATAAACCCAAAAATCATTCCATTAATTATCGGGTTAAAGAACAAGTGTTATTTAAAACATTGTTCACGATAAACCCAAAAATCATTCCATTAATTATCGGGTTAAAGAACAAGTGTTATTTAAAACACTGTTCACGATAAACCCAAAAATCATTCCATTAATTATCGGGTTAAAGAACAAGTGTTATTTAAAACACTGTTCACGATAAACCCAATATCAATATCAATTCAATTCCAATTAAATATTATTGAATTGGTACACTTCATTAAATCTAAATAAAAAGATTTAATCATTTCTCAACTGGGTTCAAGAACAGTGTTAGTGAAGACACCATTCACGACAAACCCAAATCACATTTGATATTCAATACAAGGCTCTGAATAGAAAACATACCGGCTTATATTCAATATCAAATTCTACGACTAACAAATATCGCATTGGAAATAACGATATATATATATATATCTTTCAAATTCCCATAACAATATCTGTATCATCACGAAATCCAACATCGAAATATTCCGAAGGCAATTTCGATTCAAATCCATTCCAATGCAATCATTGGAAATTCTGGTTATTTTCAAAACCATTTCAAATTCAATTTATTTATTTAAAAATAAATAGAATTGTAATTCTAGTTCAAAACTAGTTCATTTCGATAAAAATCTATTTCTATCTTTTCAAATATGGAGTTTTTCATCCCAATTCTTTCTAAATCATTTCTTATGATTTTACACAAATTATTACTATTTTTAATAATTTTATCAAAGCCCGTACAGTCGATTTCCATCAACGGCCATCGAACTGCACTTACAACGACCTTTTTCAAATTTGATTTGGACGTAACTCCAAATCCAACCGTTAGATTTCAAATTTCTAATATTCGTTAGAAAGCTCTTTTCGATACGAACCCAACGGTTCCGGTTTTAGGAGAATCCGACGGTCGGATCTCCCGTAATGTCCGTTCGAAATAAATGGTCGAAATTCACGAACTGCCGCGGCGCGGCGCGTTCTATTCAGGCCATTATATTATATATATAATATATATAATATATATTTCGTCGATTTCTATTTAAAACGAATTATATAAATAGTTTTAAAATTCGTTTCAAAAGCAATTTCAACTTTCTTTTCAATTCAAATCAAAATTGAATTCTTCTTTATAAATTCGTTTTAAAATTCATTTCTATTCAATTCAAATTTCAATTCAATTTGAATTCATTTCAATTTGCTTTCATTTCAATTTGAATTCATTTTCAATTCAATTTATTTCGAAATCGTTTTCAATTCAGTTCATTTCGAAATCGTTTTCAATTCAATTCATTTCGAAATCGTTTTCAATTCAATTCATTTCGAAATCGTTTTCAATTCAATTCATTTCGAAATCGTTTTCAATTCAATTCATTTCGAAATCGTTTTTAATTCAATTCATTTCGAAATCGTTTTTAATTCAATTCATTTCGACATCGTTTTTAATTCAATTCATTTCGAAATCGTTTTTAATTCAATTCATTTCGAAATCGTTTTTAATTCAATTCATTTCGAAATCGTTTTCAATTCAATTCATTTCGAAATCGTTTTTAACTCAATTCATTTCGAAATCGTTTTCAATTCAATTCATTTCGAAATCGTTTTTTTAATTCAATTCATTTCGAAATGAATAAAATCGATATAAATATCGTTCACGTCAAAATGGCGTCAATCTAATCAACACGGCTCCATAAATTTCTATTTTCAAATATTCTATTTCAAATATTTCTTTTTCAAAATAGTTGTTAATATCAAAATATTTCGTTCAACACATGACCAATCTCAATGGATGAGTACTGTCAACACATGAACCTTTATTTTATATTGATAAAGATGTAAATTTTATTACTAAAATATTTCGTTCAACACATGACCAATCTCAATGGATGAGTACTGTCAACACATGAACCTTTATTTTATATTGATAAAGATGTAAATTTTATTACTAAAATATTTCGTTCAACACATGACCAATCTCAATGGATGAGTACTGTCAACACATGAACCTTTATTTTATATTATTCTTTATTTTTCAAATTGGAATGAGGCCCAATCAATTACCATATAAAGTTAATTATATGGATTCCATACAACACATGTATATAATAGCATCGAAAAATAATCAACCATCAACCAAAGTGCACTACACTGTATAAGCATCAAATATAGATATCTAATGCTTATAACAGCCTGTTAATCGATCGATCGACATATTTAATCAATCAGGATGAGTGAACTTCAAATTTCATCCTAACACCCGTGTGTGATTTCAAACAATCAAACACATATTTTATTTGTGCAGTTGGGCGATGTGTAAAATTTATCGTCTCAATCAATGTCATTCAAATAGGTGTACATAAACAAACCGTCCGGTTTGTAAATGAATATTTTATTTTATTCACTTCACGTTAAAAATTATATTTTTAACGATAAAACATTTTATTTTAACATATGAATTTCTATTCAGTTCATTCTTTAAATAAAATGATATTCTTATTTTTCTAACATATTTTAGAAAATTTCGGCGGCATAACGGCACGATACTAGGAACGGGACGAGGCCTAGCCTTATCCCCGGTCTAGTGAAGGCCCACGCCATTCACACATCAATCAAAATCACCAAATAACCAAATTCAAATCACATCATATAACTAATCTATGCAACCAAACAAACAAGTCCATGGTCTGTGGACGATTGTGTCGGGTGCTACTAAGCACCGTCTGCATCCTAGTATATATATATATAAATAGAAATGAAATTGAAAGGTGAGAAATTCTCACATATAGCTATCCAATCATCTTGACTCTTCTTGATAGAAATCTTCATCGTTATCGCATCTTCGTCATCTTCGTCGTCCGTAGCCACTACATAGGTAAAAATCGAATTTTTACTTCGTTATTCAATATATAAAAATCGAATTTTTACTTCGCTATTCAATATATAAAAATCGAATTTTTACTATGCTATTCAGTATATAAAAATCATATTTTTACTATGCTATTCAGTATATAAAAATCATATTTTTACTATGCTATTCAGTATATAAAAATCATATTTTTACTATGCTATTCAGTATATAAAAATCATATTTTTATAATTGCTTCATACTTTTTAAAAATCGAATTTTCCCTTCGCTATTATATAAAAAGAATTCGCCTTTTTAATAATAAAGATTTCATTTTTAACCTTCCCATGATATAAAAGTTATATTTTTAATCTTTTACTATAATAAAAATTTCGTCTTTCTATGTTTAAAAATATAAACTTCATCATATAAGAAATCATACCTTTTTACATTTCAAAATCTAAACTTTTCCTAAATTAAAAATCTAATCTTTTCAGTTTTAATAACTAAGAAGAATCAGTTTTTCAGACAAAGGAAAAATCAGTTTTTGAATTAATTAAAAGTTCAGTTTTGAAATAAATAAAAATTCAGTTTTGAAATTAAAACAAAAAGAACTCACATTTATTGAAGGGAGGGGGTTTAGCAGTCGTGATCGGCGCCTAAACGTGATGGCGTTGGAGTTCGTCGGGGCTGCAGCGTCTGAGTGAAAAAGGGGGGGGGGGGGGTTTGGTGGTTGCGGTGGCTGAGAGGGGGGAGGTTCGAAGGCGAGGCGAGGGGGTCACAGGTGAGCGCGACGCGTTGTGGCGGAGGGGGGGGGGGGAAAGGGTGTCGCGTCGCTTCCGTCGATCCTGGGCTTGGGGGGGCTATGGTTGCGGAAATCGCAAGGGGGAGGGGCGGAGGTGCTGAGGATCGAGGAGGGGGGTGGAGCGATGGCCGGTGGTGGCACAGGGAGGAGGCGGCGGGCGGGTCTCCGATCCCTTTCGTTGTTTTTTTTTTCTTTTTTTTTTCTGAATCGAGAATGGGAGGGGGCAGAAGATAAAGGAAAGGAGAGGAGAATATATTTTATTTTATTTTTTTATTATTTAATTATTAATTTAATCCCAATAGGTTGACTTTTACATAAGACCTCAAAACGAGGCCCACCGCCTGTCGTCCATAGCGTTTCACCCCCATTCCGAACACAATGGGATATGTATCGTAAGTTGATTCGATCGTTTGAATCAGTTTCCGTTAAATTTACATTTAAATCGCTATATTGAATTTTAAACGTACATTTCAAATTACCGGGGTCACATAACAACTCTATAAATTCCATAAAAATATTTTCTAGCTTCGTATTGACGATACGGTCCTAACAAAACTAGTTTCGTCGAATTCTGAGACCATTTGAAAAATGGCCAATTTCCAGTCGATTAAAATCAACTGAAACTGGTCAAACGCGTTTTCCTCTGCCACGCTCACATATTGATTCGAAAAATTATGAAATTTGGAATCTAGCAATAACCTTTCATCACGGACCCAACAAAAGTGGTTTCGTCGAAATCCGAGGTCGTTTACAAAATTTCCATTTTTAAGGGCCTGAATTCCATAGCGACTATTCAGAATTTTCAACTGGACATATCTTTTGATTCCCGCTATGAAATCTTGATTTTTCGGATTCGTAGGAAAGATATTACCAATTAGATCCTAATGTTTTTGGTTTCACTAAAATCCGGATTGTTTAGCACCCGGTACATTCAATTGAAGTTTGAAATCGAATTATCGAACTACCGCGCCATTTTCAATTCTATTTATAATTATATATAAATATTTATATTCTAACGACGACGCGTATAAATATATACGTTCGAATTATATTCAAAATAAATTTCTCGTCGTTATTATTTAAAATAATCTATTTTAAATATTCAAAATTCGCTAAAATTGCCAAAATAAAAATTTTAAACTGGCCCAGATTTTCGGGTTGTTACAATCTCCCCCACTTAAAACTTTTCGTCCCCGAAAAGGAACAAAGTCGAAAGTGGTTTGATTAATCAACTCTACGCTCGATCTGGCTTTCATTCTCCAACTTTTCAGTTTCTGAGAATTTTCAAAAATTTCAAAAATTTGGCTAACACCCTAAATTTTCGAAAAATTTCGCCATAACCTCCCCTGCAATGGGAGCATCGGGAAATCTCAAATAGCTTCCCCGGTCCTTCAGATCTCAAAAAGAAAAAGAAAAAGCCAAGCGGCTAGCCAATAGGCTCATAAAATCATCATCACCCAAACAAAACAGTAAATTATGTAGTAAACATGTACCTATTTGTCAGGCAAACAAATTTTATTCTCTGCTCTAGCCTCCTTGCTATGACCTGTTCAATGTAAGTTCTAGTATATGCAAGCAAACGCAACCAATTTTCAATACCGTTTACTATTTGGTTCAATTGGCTAAATGGTTAAAAATTATCAAACAAGTAAACCAACAACACAAACCATCAATCTATTAGTTAATTAGAGTTTCAAATTCATAATTTTGATACATATACAAAAATCACATTTTTGATGCCAAATCACAACAATGTATTCTAGCTATATTAGTTTTGGTTCTCACACCAGTCAATAGGAAGTATATAGGTATTACACGTTCGTCACTCGAATATAAATTCTAATGATGGAGCTCCATCATCAAAATCATCTCCGGGCGATTAGAGTGTAATTCTATATCTATCCAAAATATCAAAACTTCGAATACACGCTAGCTAGGCGCATACGCAAAATCTTTATATTTTGGACTGTCCTAATCAATATAAAATAAATAATCAAATACGAATAGTTGATTTAGATTTTCAAAACAAAAATCGTTTTCATTTTAAAAATATACTCTTCACACTCGTTCTAAGATACTACTAATCCCATCTCTAACGAGTCATTCTAATTGGATATTACTAATCCAATATCTGATGAATTCTTTCGTACAGTTCTAATGTGTCTTGTTCTCTGAGCTTTGCAAACCAAAGCTCTGATACCAACTGTGAAAACCCGTAACTTCCCCGTAAAGGAAAGCGTCGGATAGTTCGAGAACAAGCCACAACAGAACACATACAGAAGAACATTTCATTGTATATTACAACAATGCATCAGATTACAAGAATATACAGAGTATGAATAAATATTACACACATATAACAGAGATTTAAATTACATTTAAATACATCGCAGCGGAAAATAATACAATGCACAACTAGAAGAGATATACGGATACAAAGCTCTCCGGATATCATTCCAGCTGAAAACCAGGATCCTGTGAATATAAATATGCAAAACCAAAACTACTAGCTGCCCGTGCGGAAAATAGGGGCACCCAGAGTTTAGGTTAAAACAATAAACTCCAGGTCAGTCATGTGACTGGTGTGAGAACTAAAACAGTTAATCTTTATTTTTAAAGTTAGGTAAATCAAGGGACCACGCCGTATAACACGGAACGGGTTTCCTCCCAAGAATACCAGTGCATAAAACAAACAGCGCAATGCTAAATAAAGAAAAATGAAGCTGTTATAAGACCCAGGTCCCATCACACAATGCAACGCAGCCGAGGATAGAGTTTTCCCTTATAACAGCCAAAGAATGCTTGATACGTTTAAAACAAATCGTTTGATACTATTATAAGTGCATAGTGTATAAAACAACTTCAAATCATAAGTATCAATCATAGACGGCATAAGTGCCCCATCCCACTATGTCGCCATACTAGGCTCTACAAATAAAACCGCAGAATCACGTATTTGGAAATTGGGTTTCCATCTATGAACCGAGGCAAAAGATAGTCCTCAACCGATTCGAGACTGTCTAGCCCGAGTTTCAGGTCAGAGCGCGAGTGACCTTGGAGCGACAGGGCCGGTCCACCGATGTGGATTAAACTTAAACCCTGAACATGCGTTCCCCCGCCCTATGGGGCGTAAATGAGCCAACGAATGACTCCATCGGACCCGGATCATCCGATCAAACCGAGGCTCCTCGCAACAGCAACAACCACATAAGTCAAACTCGTCAGGGCGTGTAAAACCACTGTCGCCACTTCTAACTAGAAAGAAACGCATGCCCTCCCTGAGGTCCGTCTCCCGTTTTTGGTTCATACCGGGTGTGAAACTCGCGAAGTAAACGTTACACAAAGCTACGCCACAAAGGCTGTGCTTTGATCACCACCACAAGACTTTGCTTTTCAACAGAAGCCTCGATCAATTGCCACTTAGGCATGCCACACAGGCAATTCACTCCATGCGTTTGATATCCATCAATATATAACCCCTGAGCTCGTATGTCTTAGAGAAGGGCGTTAAGCAAGAGAATAAATTCTCCGCCGCCAAACAGATATATATTTAATAGAGATCAATCACACGGACTAAAATCCAATGTCAGACACACAATCCATTTACAAGTCCGTTCTGGGTCTGAACGAAACCGGAGGCACCTAGTACCCCGCATATCCATCGATCTCCAAGTACGTCTGGACGATCACTAACTGTTTCCATCTTCTTGGGTGTACAGCCCAATCAAGATCATCAGTAATTACCCAAACGACGTGAAGACTTCTGGTCTTCGACCACCGTCTTCATCTTCGACTTATCGTCGTATCAGTTATTCAGAATGGGATAAACCCGGTCTTTCCGAATAACTCGCATATATTTTAAATAAGTGTTACAAAAACACAACATACGCCTCATTCCAATTCATTAGTCACTAACCGTAAATTAATCAAGAGAATAATTCCCCAAATATTAACCCCGAAGGCCGAAACCAACATCAGATCAATATTCAGAAAACCATTCTGCTTGGCTAACCGACAGTTAGTTTCTAAATTTCACATTCATAGGGAAAGGTTCCCATTAATTTTATCCAAGATAAATTCCTTGAATTTATTCTTTATTCTATTTTTGAATCTCAATTCAAACTAGTCGGGATTAGCGAACCTTACCGAAGTAATTATTTATTTTAATTTCCCCATCCCAACCTATTCATCCCATGAAGTAAAACTGGTAATACTTCATATCTAACACCACAGTGTTATCGGTAAATTCAATTACCACTTCACGTTCAAATCTAATTAAAGATTTAACTATCGCCTGAAGCAAAACTGGTGATACTCCATTTTCGATCATTTCAATCTAATTAAAGATTCATTAAAACTCTACTTAGTTTTAATCTTCGACTGGGTTAAAGAATCAGTGTCATTTAAAACACGGTTCACGATAAACCCAAAATCACATTCATTAATTATCGGGTTAAAGAACGAGTGTTATTTAAAACACTGTTCACGATAAACCCAAAAATCATTCCATTAATTATCGGGTTAAAGAACAAGTGTTATTTAAAACACTGTTCATGATAAACCCAAAAAGCATTCCATTAATTATCGGGTTATAGAACAAGTGTTATTTAAAACACTGTTCACGATAAACCCAAAAATCATTCCATTAATTATCGGGTTAAAGAACAAGTGTTATTTAAAACACTGTTCACGATAAACCCAAAAATCATTCCATTAATTATCGGGTTAAAGAACAAGTGTTATTTAAAACACTGTTCACGATAAACCCAAAAATCATTCCATTAATTATCGGGTTAAAGAACAAGTGTTATTTAAAACACTGTTCACGATAAACCCAATATCAATATCAATTCAATTCCAATTAAATATTATTGAATTGGTACACTTCATTAAATCTAAATAAAAAGATTTAATCTTTTCTCAACTGGGTTCAAGAACAGTGTTAGTGAAGACACCATTCACGAAAAACCCAAATCACATTTGATATTCAATACAAGGCTCTGAATAGAAAATATACCGGCTTATATTCAATATCAAATTCTACGACTAACAAATATCGCATTGGAAATAACGATATATATATATATATATCTTTCAAATTCCCATAACAATATCTGTATCATCACGAAATCCAACATCGAAATATTCCGAAGGCAATTTCGATTCAAATCCATTCCAATGCAATCATTGGAAATTCTGGTTATTTTCAAAACCATTTCAAATTCAATTTATTTATTTAAAAATAAATAGAATTGTAATTCTAGTTCAAAACTAGTTCATTTCGATAAAAATCTATTTTTATCTTTTCAAATATGGAGTTTTTCATCCCAATTCTTTCTAAATCATTTCTTATGATTTTACACAAATTATTACTATTTTTAATAATTTTATCAAGGCCCGTACAGTCGATTTCCATCAACGGCCATCGAACTGCACTTACAGCGACCTTTTTCAAATTTGATTTGGACGTAACTCCAAATCCAACCGTTAGATTTCAAATTTCTAATATTCATTAGAAAGCTCTTTTCGATACGAACCCAACGGTTCCGGTTTTAGGAGAATCCGACGGTCGGATCTCCCGTAATGTCCGTTCGAAATAAATGGTCGAAATTCACGAACTGCCACGGTGCGGCGCGTTCTATTCAGGCCATTATATTATATATATAATATATATTTCGTCGATTTCTATTTAAAACGAATTATATAAATAGTTTTAAAATTCGTTTCAAAAGCAATTTCAACTTTCTTTTCAATTCAAATCAAAATTGAATTCTACTTTATAAATTCGTTTTAAAATTCATTTCTATTCAATTCATTTCTATTCAATTCAAATTTCAATTCAATTTGAATTCATTTCAATTTGCTTTCATTTCAATTTGAATTCGTTTTCAATTCAATTTATTTCGAAATCGTTTTCAATTCAGTTCATTTCGAAATCGTTTTCAATTCAATTCATTTCGAAATCGTTTTCAATTCAATTCATTTCCAAATCGTTTTCAATTCAATTCATTTCGAAATCGTTTTCAACTCAATTCATTTCGAAATCGTTTTCAATTCAATTCATTTCGAAATCGTTTTCAATTCAATTCATTTCGAAATCGTTTTCAATTCAATTCATTTCGAAATCGTTTTCAATTCAATTCATTTCGAAATCGTTTTTAATTCAATTCATTTCGAAATCGTTTTTAATTCAATTCATTTCGAAATCGTTTTCAATTCAATTCATTTCGAAATCGTTTTTTTAATTCAATTCATTTCGAAATGAATAAAATCAATATAAATATCGTTCACGTCAAAATGGCGTCAATCTAATCAACACGGCTTCATAAATTTCTATTTTCAAATATTCTATTTCAAATATTTCTTTTTCAAAATAGTTGTTATTATCAAAATATTTCGTTCAACACATGACCAATCTCAATGGATGAGTACTGTCAACACATGAACCTTTATTTTATATTGATAAAGATGTAAATTTTATTACTAAAATATTTCGTTCAACACATGACCAATCTCAATGGATGAGTACTGTCAACACATGAACCTTTATTTTATATTGATAAAGATGTAAATTTTATTACTAAAATATTTCGTTCAACACATGACCAATCTCAATGGATGAGTAATGTCAACACATGAACCTTTATTTTATATTATTCTTTATTTTTCAAATTGGAATGAGGCCCAATCAATTACCATATAAAGTTAATTATATGGATTCCATACAACACATGTATATAATAGCATCGAAAAATAATCAACCATCAACCAAAGTGCACTACACTGTATAAGCATCAAATATAGATATCTAACGCTTATAACAGCCTGTCAATCGATCGATCAACATATTTAATCAATCAGGATGAGTGAACTTCAAATTTCATCCTAACACCCGCGTGGGATTTCAAACAATCAAACGCATATTTTATTTGTGCAGTTGGGCGATGTGTAAAATTTATCGTCTCAATCAATGTCATTCAAATAGGTGTACATAAACAAACCGTCCGGTTTGTAAATGAATATTTTATTTTATTCACTTCACGTTAAAAATTATATTTTTAGCGACAAAACATTTTATTTTAACATATGAATTTCTATTCAGTTCATTCTTTAAATAAAATGATATTCTTATTTTTCTAACATATTTTAGAAAATTTCGGCGGCATAACGGCACGATACTAGGAACGGGACGAGGCCTAGCCTTATCCCCGGTCTAGTGAAGGCCCACGCCATTCACACATCAATCAAAATCACCAAATAACCAAATTCAAATCACATCATATAACTAATCTATGCAACCAAACAAACAAGTCCATGGTCTGTGGACGATTGTGTCGGGTGCTACTAAGCACCGTCTGCATCCTAGTATATATATATATATATATATATATATATATATATAGAAATGAAATTGAAAGGTGAGAAATTCTCACATATAGCTATCCAATCATCTTGACTCTTCTTGATAGAAATCTTCATCGTTATCGCATCTTCGTCATCTTCGTCGTCCGTAGCCACTACATAGGTAAAAATCGAATTTTTACTTCGTTATTCAATATATAAAAATCGAATTTTTACTTCGCTATTCAATATATAAAAATCGAATTTTTACTATGCTATTCAGTATATAAAAATCATATTTTTACTATGCTATTCAGTATATAAAAATCATATTTTTACTATGCTATTCAGTATATAAAAATCATATTTTTACTATGTTATTCAGTATATAAAAATCATATTTTTATAATTGCTTCATACTTTTTAAAAATCGAATTTTCCCTTCGCTATTATATAAAAAGATTTCGCCTTTTTAATAATAAAGATTTCATTTTTTAACCTTCCCATGATATAAAAATTATATTTTTAATCTTTTACTATAATAAAAATTTCGTCTTTCTATGTTTAAAAATATAAACTTCATCATATAAGAAATCATACCTTTTTACATTTCAAAATCTAAACTTTTCCTAAATTAAAAATCTAATCTTTTCAGTTTTAATAACTAAGAAGAATCAGTTTTTCAGACAAAGGAAAAATCAGTTTTTGAATTAATTAAAAGTTCAGTTTTGAAATAAATAAAAATTCAGTTTTGAAATTAAAACAAAAAGAACTCACATTTATTGAAGGGAGGGGGTTTAGCAGTCGTGATCGGCGCCTAAACGTGATGGCGCTGGAGTTCGTCGGGGCTGCAGCGTCTGAGTGAAAAAGGGGGGGGGGGGTTTGGTGGTTGCGGTGGCTGAGAGGGGGGAGGTTCGAAGGCGAGGCGAGGGGGTCACAGGTGGGCGCAACGCGTTGTGGCGGAGGGGGGGGAAAGGGTGTCGCGTCGCTTTCGTCGATCCTGGGCTTGGGGGGGCTATGGTTGCGGAAATCGCAAGGGGGAGGGGCGGAGGTGCTGAGGATCGAGGAGGGGGTGGAGCGATGGCCGGTGGTGGCACAGGGAGGAGGCGGCGGGCGGGTCTCCGATCCCTTTCGTTGTTTTTTTTTCTGAATCGAGAATGGGGGGGCCAGAAGATAAAGGAAAGGAGAGGAGAATATATTTTATTTTATTTTTTTATTATTTAATTATTAATTTAATCCCAATAGGTTGACTTTTACATAAGACCTCAAAACGAGGCCCACCGCCTGTCGTCCATAGCGTTTCACCCCCATTCCGAACACAATGGGATATGTATCGTAAGTTGATTCGATCGTTTGAATCAGTTTTCGTTAAATTTACATTTAAATCGCTATATTGAATTTTAAACGTACATTTCAAATTACCGGGGTCACATAACAACTCTATAAATTCCATAAAAATATTTTCTAGCTTCGTATTGACGATACGGTCCTAACAAAACTAGTTTCGTCGAATTCTGAGACCATTTGAAAAATGGCCAATTTCCAGTCGATTAAAATCAACTGAAACTGGTCAAACGCGTTTTCCTCTGCCACGCTCACATAGCGACTATTCATAATTTTCAACTGGACATATCTTTTGATTCCCGCTATGAAATCTTGATTTTTCGGATTCGTAGGAAAGATATTACCAATTAGATCCTAATGTTTTTGGTTTCACTAAAATCCGGATTGTTTAGCACCCGGTACATTCAATTGAAGTTTGAAATCGAATTATCGAACTACCGCGCCATTTTCAATTCTATTTATAATTATATATAAATATTTATATTCTAACGACGACGCGTATAAATATATACGTTCGAATTATATTCAAAATAAATTTCTCGTCGTTATTATTTAAAATAATCTATTTTAAATATTCAAAATTCGCTAAAATTGCCAAAATAAAAAATTTAAACTGGCCCAGATTTTCGGGTTGTTACAGTTCGTATCGAAAAGAGCTTTCTAATGAATATTAGAAATTTGAAATCTAACGGTTGGATTTGGAATTATGTCCAAATCAAATTTGAAAAAGGTTGCTATAAGTGCAGTTCGATGGCCGTTGATGGAAATCGACTGTACGGGCCTTGATAAAATTATTAAAAATAGTAATAATTTGTGTAAAATCATAAGAAATGATTTAGAAAGAATTGGGATGAAAAACTCCATATTTGAAAAGATAAAAATAGATTTTTATCGAAATGAACTAGTTTTGAACTAGAATTATAATTCTATTTATTTTTAAATAAATAAATTGAATTTGAAAAGGGTTTTAAAAATAACCCGAATTTCCAATGATTGCATTAGAGTGGATTTGAATCGAAATTGTCTTTGGAATATTTCGATGTTGGAATTCGTGATTATACATATGTTGTTATGGAAATTTGAAAGATATATATATATACCGTTATTTCCAATACGACATTTGTTAATCGTAGAATTTGATATTGAATATAAGCCGATATATTTTCTATTCAGAGCCTTATATTGAATATCAAATGTGATTTGGGTTTGTCGTGAATGGTGTCTTCACTAACACTGTTCTTGAACTCAGTTGAGAAAAGATTAAATATTTTTATTTAGATTTAATGAAGTGTGCCAATTAAATAATATTTAATTGGAATTGAATTGATATTGATTTTTTTGTTTATCGTGAACAGTGTTTTAAATAACACTCGTTCTTTAACCCGATAATTAATGGAATATGACTTTGGGTTTATCGTGAACCGTGTTTTAAATGACACGGATTCTTTAACCCAGTTAATGATTAAAACTAAGTGGATTTTTAATGAATCTTTAATTAGATTGAAATGATCGAGAATGGAGTATCACCAGTTTTGCTCCAGGCGATAGTTAAATCTTTAATTAGATTTGAACGTGAAATGGTAATTGAATTTACCGATAACACCGTGGTGTTAGATATGAAGTACTACCAGTTTTACTTCATGGGATGAATAGGTTGGGATTGGGAAATTAAAACAAATAATTACTTCGGTAATGTTCGCTAATCCCGACTAGTTTTGAATTGATATTCAAAAATAGGTTAAAGAATAAATTCAAGAAATTTATCTTGGATAAAATTAATGGGAACTTTTCCCTATGAATGTGAAATTTAGAAACTAACTATCGGTTATCCAAGCAGAATGGTGTTCTGAATATTGATTTGGTGTTGGTTTCGGCCTTCGGGGTTAATATTTGGGGAATTATTCTCTTGATTAATTTACGGTTAGTGACTGATGAATTGGAATGAGGCGTATGTTGTGTTTGTGTAACACTTATTTAAAATATACGCGAGTTATTCGGAAAGACCGAGTTTATCCCATTCTGAATAACTGATACGACGATAAGTCGAAGATGAAGACGATGGTCGAAGACCGGAGGTCTTCACGTCGTTTGGGTGATTACTGATGATCTTGATTGGGCTGTACACCCAAGAAGATGGAAACAGTTGGTGATCGTCCAGACGTGCTTGGAGATCGATGGAAATGCGGGGTACTAGGTGCCTCCGGTTTCGTTTAGACCCAGAACGGACTTGTAAATGGACTGTGTGTCTGACATTGGATTTTAGTCCGTGTGATTGATCTCTATTAAATATATATCTGTTTGGCGGCGGAGAATTTATTCTTTTGCTTAACGCCCTTCTCTGAGACGTACGAGCTCAGGGGTTATATATTGATGGATATCAAACGCATGGAGTGAATTGCCTGTGTGGCATGCCTAAGTGGCAATTGATCGAGGCTTCTGTTGAAAAGCAAAGTCTTGTGGTGACGATCAAAGCATGACCTTTGTGGCGTAGCTTTGTGTAACGTTTACTTCGCGAGTTTCGCACCCCGGTTGTGAACCAAAAACGGGAGAGGACGTCAGGGAGGGCATGCATTTCTTTCTAGCTAGGGTGGTGTCAGTGACCTACCAGCTCTGACATTTATATATTTTTCACCTGTGTGGTTGTTGCTGTTGCGAGGCGCCTCGGTTTGATCGGACGATCCAGGTCCGATGGAGTCATTCGTTGGCTCATTTACGCCCCAAAGAGCGGGGAAACGTATTGTTCAGGCACTATAATCCACATCGGTGGACCGGCCCTGAGGATCCAGGGGGCAGTTGCGGCTGTTCCTGAGGCTCGGGCTAGAGAGTCTCGAATCGGTTGAGGACTATCTTTTGCCTCGGTTCATAGACGGAAATCCAATTTCCAAATACGTGACTTTGCGGTTTTATTTGTAAACCTGTATATGGCGACATAGTGGCATGGGACGCTCATGCCGCCTATGATTGATACTTATGATTTGAAGTTGTTTTATACACTATGCACTTATAATAGTATCAAATAATTTGTTTTAAACGTATCAAGCATTCTTTGGCTGTTATAAGGGAAAACCTTATCCCCCGGCTTGCGTTGCATTGTGTGATAGGACCTGGGTCTTATAACAGCTTCATTTTTCTTTATTTTAGCATTGCGCTGTTTGTTTTACGCACTGGTATTCTTGGGAGGAAACCCGTTCCGTGTTATACGGCGTGGTCCCTTGATTTACCTAACTTTAAAATAAAGATTTATAACTGTTTTAGTTCTCACACCAGTCCCATGACTGACCTGGAGTTTATTGTTTTAACCTAAACTCTGGGTGCCCCTATTTTGACACGGGCAGCTAGTAGTTTTGGTTTTGCAGATTTATATTCACAGGATCCTGGTTTACAGCTGGAACGATATCCGGAAAGCTTTGTATCCGTATATCTCCTTCAGTTGTGTATTGTATTATTTTCCGCTGCTATTTATTTAAATGTAATTTAAATCTCTGATATTTCTGTGTAATACTCATTTATACTCTGTATATTCTTGTATTCTGATGCATTGTTGTAATATACTACGAAATGTTCTTTTGTATGTCTTCTGTTGTGGCTTGTTCTCGAACTATCCGACGCTTTCCTTTACGGGGAAGTTGCGGGTTTTTACAAGTAGTATACCTGTGCATTCTAGAACTGTGTCTGGCCACCACCATGGGACTAGGTACACCCCATGGTGGGACCATCATAGGTAGCTACAATATCGGGGGCCGTAAGACACATGTAACTATGAGAGTGGGAATCGATCATTAAAAAGGATCACTTCACCCTGGTTGTGGGGTGCCAGTTGGGAACTAGTTTATAGGGGGTGCAGAGATTAATATGGGGTACGATAGTGTATTCGACTCTAGACAACTTAACTTAGTTTATGGTGCTTTCCCATTTCCAGTTTGTACTTATCATGCTCTTTTTCTTATTCATAGACTGAATAGTCCTAGACTTACTCAGGCTTTATGTTTGACTCTACTTTTCTTTCGTCTTCTTTTCTTTCGTTTCCCCCCCAGGTCCGCAGGGAGGGAATACCGCAGCTTGACTAGTTTCACATCCAGCTTGAAGAGAGAGAATGTATTGCTTGGATCTCTTTCGTTTAGAACTATGGCTTTAGATAGCAACTATGGGGACTTATGCAGTTTACTTATGTTTTTATGCTTCTTTAAGTTATGAAATCAAGACAGTTATGGAAATGTAATGTTTTTGGAAGTATTGTAAGACAATTATGGTATGGTTTGTGTAACACGTATTTTGATGAAATAAAAGTTGTTGTTATTTCCACTGTTTAAAAGTATGTGTATTTATATCTGTCTTGTGCATCTGTGACTTATACTTATAAACCTCCAACAAAATTAGGGCATTCCCTTTATGAGTGACCCTAACGGAGGTGGGGTGTTTCATCTTGTCTTTTACTGGGTTAAAGAACTAATGCCATTTAAAACACAGTTCACAATAAACCCAAATCCTCTTGCATAAAAATGGAATCTTCACGGAAAACAAATCAATGTATAATCAATACCAATTTCCATATCCAACTAATAATATAAATAGAATAACGGCAAAGCCTTTTAAATTCCATATGTATTAACCGTCTTCCTCCACAGAAGTTCACTTCGATTATTATCAAATCGAATTCCATTCAATTCCAATTTAATATATTAAATTGGAAAACTTTACTTTGGAAAATCTCCGTAAAATCTTAATAAAAAAATTAATAAATTCCAAATCACATTTCACTGTAAATCGGGTTAAAGAACGAATGTCGTTAAAAACACAGTTCACAATAAACCCAACTCACATTTCATTTTCAATTCCAATTAAATGTTAATTAATTGGAAACTCTAATAATTTTACTTAAAAGATTTATTCTTTTCTCAACTGGCTTTAAGAACAGTGTTAATGAAGACACCATTCACGACAAACCCAAAATCAAATTCAGTATTAAATACAAGGCTCTGAATAGAAATTATATCGGCTTATATTCAATATCTAATTCTGCGATCAATAAATATCGTATTGGGAATAGCTATATATATATATATCTTCCAAATTCCTCCATAGTATCCGTATAATCACGGAATCCAATATCGAAATATTCCGATGATAATTTCGATTCAAATCCATTCTAATTCATATATTGGAAATTCTGGTTATTATTTTTAAAACCATTTCAAATCCAATTTATTTATTTAAAAATATTGGATTTATAATTCTAGTTCATAACTAGTTCACTTTTAATAAAAATATACTTTTGTCTTTTCAAATATGACTTTTTTATCCCAATTCTTTCCAAATCATTTATTATGATTTTACACAAATTATCGATATTTTTAATAATTTTATCAAGCCCCGTATAGTTGATTTCCATAAACGGGTCATGGAGCTGCACTTATAGCGACCTTTGCCAAATTTGATTTGTACATAATTCCAAATCTAACCGTTAGATTACAAATACCTTATATTCATCAGAAATCTCTTTTTGATACAAACCCAGCGGTTCCGGTTTTAGGAGAATCCGACGGTCGGATCTCCCATAATGTCAATTCGAAGTCAATGGTCGAAATTTGCGAACTGTCGCGGCGCGGTGCGTTCTATTCAGGCCATTTAATATATATATATATATATATATATATATAATATTATATATATTTTGTCGATTTCCATTTAAAATCCTTTTAACTTCTTTTTAAAAACGATTCTAACTTCATTTTCAATTTTAAATCAAAATTGAATATTTCTTATCAATATAATATATAAATGATAATATTTTCAAAATATCAGATTTTTGAAATCATTTCCTTTTCGATATTCGTTATAAAAATGAATAAAATCGATATAAATATCATTCTCATCAAAATGGCGTTAATCTAATCAACATGGCTTTATATATTTAAATATATTTGTGTCCATCCCAAATCGGACATCAAAATCAGATTTTGATCTTTTACTGAATATTATTTTAAAATATTCATCATTCTAAAATAATAGTTGTTTTAAAATATTTGTTCTTTCTGAACTGGAATCAGACACAAGCAATTTCCATATAATGTTATTTATATGGATTTCATACAACACATGTATAGAACAACAATGATAAACAATCAACCATCATCCAGAGTGCATTACACAACTGCATATGCATTAAATATAAATAATTCACGTTTACATAGTCTGTCAACCAAACAATCGACATACCACTAAACAATTAGGATTAGTGTACCTCAAATATCATCCCAACACCCATGTCGGGTTTCAATCAACAAACACAGATTATTATTTGTGCATTTGGGTGATTTGTAAAATATATCGTCCCAATCCATATCAGTCAAATGTGTGTACACAAACAAATCGTCCGATTTGTGAATGAATATTTATTTTATTCATATACACGTTAAAAATTATATTTCCAACTATAAAATATTTATTTCAACTCATGAATATTTTATTTATTTCATTTATGTAATAAAAATGATATTTTTATTGTTCTAATATTTTTAGAAAATTTTGGCGGCATAACGGCGTGATACTAGAACCGGGATCAGGTCTAGCCTTATCCCTCGCCTAATAATGGCTCGTGCCATACATAAACCAAATCATATCGATTCATTTCACATCCCAAACCAATCCAAACAAATAAATCAACCAAACCAAACAATCAAACAAGTCATCCATAGTTTGTGGATGACAGGGAGTAGTTCATATATGCAGTTATAAAATAAATAACTGTACAAAGAAAATTATAGTGAGGAGTTCTCACCTTTGGGTTCCACTCTGTCAGTCTTTACTTTGACGATTTGGATTCCGTTCTGCCTCTCATCATTTCCATCGCAATCTACTTTACGCGGTTCATGTTAAAAATCACATTTTTAACCTACGACCTTAATAAATAAAAATCACATTTTTATTTCAAAGTTATATGGATAAAAATCATATTTTTATTTTTGCTTCTTCATTATAAAAATCAAATCTTTATATATGCTACTTCGTAATAAAAATCGAAAAATGAGAAATCATATTTTATTTCAAAACTATATGTGAAAAACATCATATTTTTATCGCTTCTTATTATAGATAAAAATCTAATTTTTCGTATATATAAAAAAATCAAATCTTTCTTATACATTATTCCATTATAAAAAATATATTTTTACATCGCTTTCTTCATGATAAAGGTCCAATTTTTATCGCTTCGCTACATATGTAAAAATCAAGTTTTTATATCATTAAAAATCATTTTTTTTCTATCATAAAAATATAGTCTTTTTATTTATAAAAATATAATCTTTTGTGTGTAAAAAAAAATCTTTATATGTTAAAAATATAATCTTTATATTTAAAGAAAATCTATTATTTTTAAAGATTACTACATAAAAGAAAAACTAAAATAAAATGAACAAAACAAAATTAATAAAAAACATACTTTTGCTTTTGTGTTTTTGTTCGCAGGGGGAGGGAGAAGTCTACGCGCCGGGGAGGGAGAAGTCTGCGCGTCGGGGAGGGGAGAAGAGAGGCGCGCGAGGGGCGTTCCTGACTGATGGTGGCGTCGGTTTGTTTGGGCATTGGGGGGTGTGGTTCGCAGGTTGGAGTTGGATTGGGAGGTGGGGGCTCGATCGATTAGAGGAGAGGATGGGGAAAGAGGCACGGGGAGCAGGGTGAAAACCGGCGGTGGCTGCGTGGAGGTGGGTGGAGGCTGGGCGTTGTTACGGTGGTGGGTTTTGGGGAAGAACAGGGGCAACGGGGTAATTTAGGTTTTTTTTTAAATTTAACGTTGATTGTAATGAAGAGAGAGAGGAGGTAGGGATAATATAATAATTATGTTTAATTTATTTTAATTTGCCAAAAAGGTGCTTTTTCATTCGAACACCGAATCGAACCCAACGACTGTCGTCGCTAGCTAATTACCTCCATTCCGAACACAATGGGATATGTCCCATAAGCCAGTTTGGTTGTTTCAATAGGTTTCCATTAAAATTAAAATATAAATCAATATATTTTAATTTTAAATGTACATTTCAATTTATTGGGGCCACATACGGACTCCAAAAATTCAAAAAAATAAATCTGGCTATGTTTTGATGATACGGTCCTAACAAAACTAATTTCATCGAATTTAGAGACCGTTTGAAAAAGGTCAATTTCTGGTCGATAAAATTCAAGCTGAAATTACCAAACACATTTAAATTCGCCACGCTCACATATTGATTCCAAAAATTATGAAAATTGTAATCTAGCAATAATTTGACATTCCGAATCCAACAAAAGTGTTCACGTCGAAAATGTAGGTTGTTTGCAAAATTTCGATTTCTGAGGGCTATGTTTTTATACCGACTATTCGGAATTTTCAATTTGACAAAACTTTTTATTCCGCTAAGAAATTTGGATTTTTCAGATTTGTTGGAAATATATTTTCAAACAGATTCAAATGTTTCTGGTTTCACTAATATCCGGTTTATTTTGAATCATGTACATTCATTTGAAATTAAAAATCGAATTTTCAAACTACCGCGCCATTTCCAACTCCTTTTATAATTAAAATAAAAAATTATATTCCAATTTCGATTTATATAAATATATACGTTCTAATTCTATTCAAAATAGATTTCTCATCATTATTATTTAAAATAATTCATTTTAAATATTCAAAATTCATTAAAATAGCCAAAATAAAAATTTTAATTGGTTCCGATTTTCCATCCCCCCCCCCCTCCCCCCGCCTCGAAATCCGTCGGACAGCCTTGGGCTATAGAGAACGCACCAAAATTCCATCGAGTCAACCCAAAACTCGCCAACAAACTATATACACAACCACAATCATCACTACACTCTCCATTCCGCCCAAAACTCCTTCATATGCTCACGAGTTCGAACCCTAGGTCACGCTGGATAATTAGCGCGGACCAGAAAGTTTATCCAACTTAACCAAACTTATATGAGATTTAAGCTTACAACACCACGAGTTCAAAAACGTTAATCCCATGATTTATCTGATTAAATCTGATTTGTTTTTGAATTTAAAAGATGACCTTCCCCATTTTTTTAAGAAATGGTAACGGCGGAAAGAAATGTTGACAAGAGAAACTGAAATGTTAGGGTTAGGAAATGTGTTAGTATTTATAGATAAATTTTAATATTTTTTAATGATTATTTTATACAAATTTATCAACTGCTGCTAGTATTTATATTTTAAAAATTCATGTGGTCACATACGAATCCCATTTTCGATGAAAATGGACATGTCGCTAGAGTTCGACATTACGGACCCAACGAAACTTGTTTCGTCAAATTCCGACTCTGTTTGCTCACACAGCGTATTTTTAAAGTCGAATTATTGACTTTTTTCACATTAAAATCCCGTACGGCCACATACTGACTCCAAAAGTCACGAAAATTGAAATACAACAATAATTTAATACTCTGGATCCAACAAAATTAGTTTCATCGAAAACGGAGGTCGTTTGCAAAACTAACTATGTTTAAAGCTCTAAATAAACCCATTTAAATATAAATATATTTAAAAATAATTAAATTAAATATTAATAAATTAATATTATTGTATATATTCACATAGAATATAATCCGACTCCAAAATAAACATATCGGGATTTATAACTCGACATTTAAAAATCCCAGATTAAATCGATATCCAATTTATTTTAAAAATACATTTATAATATAAATAAATCATTTTGTATTACAATAGAATTCCATAGCGACTTTTCGAAAATTTGATTTGGACACAACTCACAATCTACATGATGAAATCTCGATTTTTCTCTTCCATTAGAAAAATATACTTCACCAGCTCTGAACGTTTCTTGTTTCACAGAAATCCGGCTTAAAACGGATTCTGTATATTCAATTAAAGTTTGAACCGCCATATTACAAACTGTCGCGCCATTTCGAGCTCGATTATAATTATAATATAATTATACGTTCAACTGTTGTTTATATAATATATTCGTTAATATAATTCAACTGTATACTAAATTATATATTATAAATGATCTAATTCACACAATATTGTGAATTCCACTATTTCAGAAATTAAATATATTATTTAGTTATTATATTAATTAAATATTCAAAGTTATTTAATTTAAACCATTAAATTACCAAACCATTATTTAAATAGTTAAATAAAATTAATTATCAAATTGTTAAAAAATACGGGTCGTTACAGTAATATAATAGGTTGACTTGTCATAAGGACAAGTAGGACTAGAACATACAGGTTATAATTAAAAGATGAAATGGAAAGAAAGAGGCTTATTGTAAATGAACTTAAATTATGGTAAATAAGTGTCATAAGTAAACCCGTAATTAAAGTTGTGGTAATATTACAGCACGATGTTATAATTAAATGGAGAAGAGTAGAGTAGGCTTATTACTAATAAACTTATAATTGAGAAATTAATTTTAATGAATATAACAATATGCAGTGTTCAGTTTTGGCAGCGAGAGTTGATTGGTAAAATAAGTGGCCAATTAAATAAATGAAAGGTGGTCTGTTTTGGCAGCAATGTATGATTAGGGAAAATAAGCGGCCAATCAAATCTAATAAACAAATAATTCGAATGCAGAATAAACAAATGTTTAAGTTAATTAACAGTGCAGTAATTAAAACATGCGCGACAAGCGCGTAATTAAAGATTAGACAAAGGATCTAATAACATAATGATGAGATGCGCTTGGAACAGTCCGTTCATATTTAGGATGAAGAGCCCAACGGAGCGGATCATCACGGGTGCCCGGAGACATGAGAGGAGAACGTCCAACTTGTTATTCGATGGGATTGGATGGAAATACAAGACTTCTACAGGACATGGGATGGTACTCTGAGATGTCCCTTTAGGGAAACTGGTTTAAGACGTGCGCCCAGAGACAGGTTTGGAGTTGCATCTAAGAGTATACCTTGGTTGCAATTATGATGTGGCAGCCAAAAGGTTGGGTGGATGACCTTAGGACGATCCGGCGTGTAACACCCCGTGTATTCTATAACAGTGAAAATCACAAATTAAAGTATAACTAATTTCAAATCAAAGAATTTAGGGAAATGGGATACGCCATTGTGTTCGTCTCGGAAATCTGCTTGAGATAGAGTCTGAGTTTGCGTAAAACGGACTCCGTATGAAGAAGATATGGCCTCTGGAAGTTTCAGAATTCAGTTTAAAATTCAAAACAGCTCAGAAAAACCAATTCAAAATTCAAAATCGGGCCGGATTGGCCAGGGCAGGAATTTTCCCGCCCAAGGCACCTAGGTCGACTGGGTAGTCGACCAGGGTCACCCGTGTCGACTGCCAAGTCGACACGGTGTCGACTGGCGTGTCGACCTGGCCCTGAGCCAGGTCAAACCCAGCCCCTTGGCTGGCCTAGTCTGTGTTTGGCCGAATTTCTGAGCCTTGCCTTGTAACTATGGCTAGGTGTCAGCTCCTGATTGGTCTCTCCTTCAAATGAACGGCTAATATTAATCCAAGCTCCATCGACGGTCCTAATCAATTCACAAACTCTATAAAAAGGACCTAAGACTCACCCTAATTCATACAAATAAAAATGAGAATTAGATCGTCATGCTGCTGAGGAGAGACAAGGAGTAGCCATCAAATTTGAGAGACGATTAGGAGACAATTCCAAAGCTTAAAGCAACGACAACTAAATCAAAACAACGCCTACAACAAAGGATAGCATCTCCAAATTCAGAATTCAGATTCCTGAATTGAAGATTCGTCATACGTTGTAAGTAGAGTGCTATTCCGATGTGAATAAATAATTGTGTTTTGATTTGTATAAAATGAGAAACAGAATTGTACTTGATTTGTGGTGATAATAATTCTTATTTGTATGTTGCTATGATTCTAATCGATTTGGGATGTTTTGGTATAACGATTGGATATTCGCAAGTATGTAATTCATGTTGAAAACTACATGTTTGTGGTAGTTTATTACAACACCTATTAGATAATTGCGAGTATATGATTCATGTTGAAAGTAACGACTATATGTTTGTGGTAGTTTATTTGAGATTCATGCAAGTATATGGTTCACTATTATGCCAACATAATATATATTTTTTTATAATCACTTTTAGTGTAGTTGGATCCATTTGGGTATTATGACTCATATGAATTTATGTTGGAATTGGCATCATGTTTCAAGTGTAAAACCATACTTTTGTATTAGAGACAAAAGTAAGCATCTTTGTGAACTTTTGAACACGACTAAACTATGTTTGGTGTTATGCCTAATCGAAAACATGTTTTAGCCCTATGTTGTTATCAAAATCATATGATAATATATGTGACACATAATTAAGTTAGATTTACATTCCACTTGCAATTTTACATGAATAGATTAAAAACCATGATTTCATGTTTAGGTATGTTTATGCCATGATTATATGAATAGATCAAAAACCATGATTTCATGTTTAGGTATGTTTATGCCATGATTATATGCTATTACAATGCAAGTTCACAAGTGCCTAATTTATATTAATTAGTTCGCTATGTTGCAAGTTCATGCGTTCACACTCCCCTTTTTATGTTACTTAGAATATATAAACACCATGTTCTAAGCCTCCCCTTTTTCATGTGGCTATGTTGGGTTTAAATGTTAAACCCAACATATGTTATATTGTAGCGAACGTATAAAACGGGGGTAATGACGTTTGGGTTAAAATATAAAACATAGGTGTTGGCATGTTTTGACGCATGCCAACGACCTTGAAAACAATTAAGTGGTATAAATTAATTTTACCCAATAAAGATGAATTTGAATAATGGGCCGCAAATATTTACATATAAAAAGAAAAGAGACAAAATATGTAAATTTAGAAAATACGATGTGTTTAACCCGAGGTTGGATTGAGTTGTGATGTAAACCTGCCCGGAACCACTCGGTTGTCCAGTAGTCACAACAATACATATCCAATGTGGGTGGTTGAACACGGAGCCCAAGAAAGACCCGAGGTTAGACTGAGTTGTGGCGTAAGACTGCCCGGACCCAACCGGCAACAGGCAGCCACAACAATATCTGTCTAATATGAGAGGTCGAGGCTTTAATATGACAATTAAGGCTGAGTCAGGATTGATAGGATTAAGTAAATTAAATTAATACTTAATCAAAATGGAACATGCTAAACTATACAGACTGATTGGGGGTTAGGTTTACAAAAAACTTAACCAACTTAGCATGTTGGCTAGAAATAGAAAACCTAGTAGCGGGGGACCCTTTTCAGCAGTAACCCTACAATGTGTATCAGGATACCCTGAACTAGGCGGGGTGGGCCACGATTACTGGGCTGACTATAAGAGGTCAAATCAATGGCGGTGGTGCAGCAGTGTAGGTTCTAACAGGGTGCGGGCGTGCACACACTCCGGCGCAGAAAAATAAGGCACTGGGTACCAGTAGTATACCTGTGCATTCTGGAATTGTGTCGGGCCGCCACCATGGGACTTGATACACCCCATGGTGGGACCAGCATAGGTAACTACAACATCGGGGGCCGTAAGGCACATGTAACTATGCGAGTAGGAGCCGATCATCGGAAATGGACCACTTCACCCTAATTATGGGGTGCCTATTGGGAACTAGTTTATATGGGTACAGAGATTAATATGGGGTACGATAGTATACTCGACTCTAGACAACTTAACTTAGTTATGGTGCTTTCCCATTTCCAGTTTATACTTATCATGCCCAATTCTTTATTCATAGACTGAATAGCCCTAGAATTACTCAGGCTTTATGTCTGATTCTACTTTTCTTTCGTCCCCCCCCCCCCCCCCCATGTCCACAGGGAGGGAATACCGCAGCTTGACCAGTTTTCACATCCAGCTTGAAGAGAAAGAATGTATTGCTTGGATCTTTTTCGTTTTGGACTATGGTTTTGGAAAGCAATTATGGGACTTATGCAGTTTACTTATGTTTTTATGCTTCTTTAAATAATGTAATCAAGACAGTTATGAAGATGTTATGTTTTTGGAAGTATTGTAAGACAAATTATGGCACGGTCTGTGTAACACGTATTTTAATAAAACAAAAATTTCTGTTGTTTTCCGCTGTTCAAAAATATGTGTTTTTATATCTGTCTTGTGTATTTGTGACTTATACTTATAGACCTCCACCAAAATTAGGGCATTCCCTTTGAGAGTGACCCTAACGGAGGTGCGGTGTTTCACTTGGTATCAGAGCATAGGTTTACCAGATAAGATAAAAAGTTTTGAAAATTCATTTCCCAAAAAAAAATATTAAAGAAGCATTTTTAACGATAAAATATTATTTTATTTTAAAAAGGCATAGTCCCCCAAAGCCATAGGTACTATCTTTTATCCTTCGTTTTGAATCTATCCTTTTTGTTTCAGCATGTCCGAAGAACTTAACTTGCCAGAGGGTATACCAATACCTGGTTGGTTCAGACGATTCTTAGAAGCGAGGGCCACTCAACCAGGTCCTACCGTTCCTCCTCCCCCAGCTGCGGGAAATCATCCAGCTGCAGCAGCACCTCTTTCTCCACCTCCTCCACGGGGTAATACTTTTGCTAAGATATGTAAAGATTTTAAAGCTATGGGAGGAAAGGACTTTCATGGAACTGAGTCCTTCGTGGCAGCCAGGAATTGGCTGAAGGAAACCGAGGACTTATTCGTCATCTTTGAGGTTGAAGATAGGCAGAAGGTACAACTGGCAGTATGGCTACTTAAAGGCGAGGCTTCCTACTGGTGGGAAGTCACCAATGCAGAAAGACCAGTGGAAACATGGGAGGACTTTAGGGCAAGGTTTGAGGCTAAATTTCTCTCAGAAGCTGAAAGGAGTCTTCAGTTGGAAATTTTCTTATTTCTTAAGCAAGGGAATATGACAGTCAAAGAGTATGTTAATCAGTTCGATCAGCTGGCTTAGATCGGATTGGACCTAGTCAACACTCCGCACAAGAAGGCTCTCCGCTTTGTCAAAGGATTGAATGAGCCATTACACAGTTTGGCCATGACCCATATACCCATGGGAGCTACGTATGAAAGGTTGGTGCAGATGGCATTGCTGAACGAAGAGGATAAGGGCAAGAAAGAGACAAAGGCAGAAAGCTCTCAAGGGAAGAAAGAGGGTTTATAGCCTAAGAAGACAGACTTTAAGGGCGGGAAAGACAACAAAGAGAAGAGGAAGTGTAATTTATGTGGCAAAGTGGGGCACTTAGTGAAAGATTGCCGGAAAAAGAAGGCCAAGATGAATGGTGGGTGCTTTTCTTGCGGTGAGACATGCCACATGGCTAAGGATTGCCCAAAGAAACGAGGGCAGGGGCAGAGGGCTAGATCCACCTCAGGGGCACAGGTTCATGTGCTAGAAGCGCCACCTCTGCAACAGCGAGGTATAAATACTTCTGTAGAAAGTGTAGTTTATCTTTATGATCACCCAGTTCGCACTTTATTTGATTCTGGCGCATCACACTCCTTTATCTCGTCTGCTTTAGTAGAATCTCTGCACCTAGAAACTAGTATGGTAGAGGACCCCTTAATTGTTTCAAATCCAATTGGGGGCCCAGCTCATTTGTCTATGATCTGTGTGGGATTGAAAATTTCTATTCTAAGCATAAAATTTAGATGTAGTGCCTTTGTTTTGTGCTTCTCGGGATATGGTTTGATTTTGGGCATGGATTGGCTATCCAGTAATGGTGCCATTCTGGATTGCGAGAAAAGGGTGGCAAGGCTTCTGACCCAACTCGGTAACACTCTGGAAATTACTTGTAATCCCTCGTATGCGGTTATGCTTAGTTATCTTGAATCGCTAGATGCCTCTGTTGAAAGTTTGCAATCGGTCAGAGTGGTCCGGGAGTATCCGGATGTCTTCGAAGAGGTGAAGGGCTTGCCTCCGAAGCAGGAGATAGACTTCCACATATATCTTGTAGATAATGCAAAGCCCGTTGCGTTGCCCATTAGACACATGGCTCCACGGGAAAGGAAGGATCTCAGTAAACAGATTAAAGAGCTTCTAGAGAAGGGGTTCATTAGAAGGAGCATTTCAGAATGGGGCGCTCCAGTGGTGTTCGCTACAAAGGCGGATGGTTCACTCCGTCTGTGTGTTGATTATAGGGAGCTCAACAAGCTAACAAAAAAGAATAGGCACACTCTCCCCAGAATTGACGATCTGTTTGATCAGCTTGTAGGAGCGTCTGTTTTCTCCCAACTCGATTTGGCGACCGGTTTTCATCAGCTAAGGGTGGCTGAAAATAGCATCGATAAAATGGCATTCAGAACCCCAGACAGCTTCTTTGAATGGCTTGTCATGCCTTTTGGCTTGACAAACGCACCTGCTCACTTCGTGGACCTGATGAGTAGGGTGTTCATAGAATTCCTCAACAAGTTCGTGGTGGTCTTCGTAGACGATATTTTGATCTTCTCAAAGAATGAAGAAGAACATGCTCAGCACCTAAGGGCAATCATGGAAACTCTGCGAGTCCATCAGCTAAAAGCCAAATTCTCTAAATGCCACTTTTGGAGAGAGGAAGTAAGGTTTCTTGGGCACATAGTATCCAAAGAAGGGTTAGCTGTGGACCCTGCTAAGGTAGTAGCGGTACAAGACTGGAAGACACCAAAGAATGCAACAGAAGTCTGAAGCTTTCTCGGGCTAGCAGGCTTCTATCGGAAATTCATCAGAGACTTTGCTAAAATATCAGCTCCGCTCACAAGGCTGACAAAGAAGAATCTAGTGTTCAATTGGGACTTGGATTTTGTGTTTGCTTTCCAACGACTGAAAAGGGCTCTTACAACAGCCCCAGTTTTGACGTTGCCGGAGGGAAGCAAGATGTTCACAGTTTATACCGATGCATGTGGGACAGGGCTAGGCGCTGTCTTAATGCAAGAAGGAAGGGCAGTAGCGTATGGCGGGAGACAATTGAAAGTTCATGAAAGGAACTACCCAACCCACGATCTTGAGTTAGCTGCCATCGTCTTTGCACTCAAGTCTTGGCGACACTATCTCCTAGGTGAGAAGTTCGAACTTTACACTGACCATAAATCATTGAAATATCTTTTCTCGCAGAAAGATCTTAACTTGAGGCAACAGAGACGGATGGAGTTTCTTTCCTCGTACGATTTCGAGATCTCCTACACTCCGGGCAAAGGCAACGTAGTGGCAGACGCGTTGAGCCGAAAGAAACTAACCCTAAGCCCGTTGTTTGTTGAAAGACAAAGCCTAGAGTTTATAGCCAGCTTTGCCTTTAGGCCCTCCTCCAATTTTGTACCGGGCTTGCTAGCATCTCTCGAAGTACGCCCGACTTTAGTGGACTCAATAGGGACAGCACAACGCGAAGACCCTCAGCTTGTGGAGACGATTGATAGGCTAATTAGGGGTGAGACTTCAAGTCACCTCAGCAGATACTCCATCGACGATAAGGGTTGGCTAAGGCGAGACGGAAGACTATGCATCCCACAGACAAGGGACTTAGTAAAGAAGGTTCTCGAGGAAGCACATCACTCCAAGATGACGATACATCCAGGCCGAGATAAAATGTACAAGGACATAAAGAGAACTTTCTTTTGGAGCGGCATGAAGAAGGACGTGGCAGATTTCGTTTCTAAGTGTGTGATTTGCCAACAGGTTAAGGTGGAGCAGAAGAAGCCTGGCGGTCTGCTCCATCCTCTAGAGGTCCCGCAGTGGAAATGGGAGAGCATCTCAATGGACTTCATTGATGGGTTGCCTAGGTCTAGAAGAGGCAACACTAGCATCTGGGTAATAGTGGATAGGCTTACTAAAAGCGCCCACTTTTTACCTGTCAAGAGTAAAAGAACTACCTCATCCCTAGCATCTCTTTACCTCAAGGAAATTGTTCGACTCCATGGAATACCCTCCAGCATTGTTAGTGACCAAACCCTATCTTCACAAGTGAGTTTTGGCGGAGTCTGCAAGAAGCGGTAGGCATACAGTTATGCTTGAGCACAGCCTATCATCCCCAAACCGACGGCCAGACAGAAAGAGTGAACAGAGTTTTGGAGGACCTTTTAAGACTGTGCGTCCTTGACTTCGGAGGGACATGGGAAGACCATCTTCCTTTGGTGGAATTTGCCTACAACAACAGCTACCAAGCCACCATCGGAATGGCGCCCTTCGAAGCTTTATATGGAAGACCGTGCCGATCGCCCACTTGTTGGTGGGAGTCTACTGACAAGCTCATACTTGGACCAAATATGATCCGAGAGACTTCAGAAAAAGTAGACTTAATACGGAGAAGAATGAAGACAGCCCAAGATAGACAAAAATCCTACGCCGATAGGAGGAGGACCGACCTTGAATTTGAGGTTGGGGACAGAGTTTTTCTTAAGGTATCTCTGCTAAGGAACGTTGTTCGTTTCGGAACAACAGGAAAGCTAGCACCAAGGTTCGTAGGACCATTTCCTATTATCGAGAAGATTAGGAAAATGGCCTATAGATTAAAGCTACCCGAAAAGCTGGCCGGAGTTCACAACGTCTTCCATGTTTCGCACCTCCGAAAATGTCTACATGAATCTACTGAAGTGGTAAAGCCAAATATCCTAGAAGAAGCTGAAGTGGAACGCGAATCAACCGTAAGGAAAGTTCCAACCCGCATATTAGGGACGGAAGTGAAAAAGCTACGCAACTGCGAAGTCAAGCTCGTCAAAGTTCAGTGGAGCGATGCCGAGGGAGACGCAACTTGGGAAACTGAAGCTAGGATACGCGCAGCCTACCCTTTTCTTTTCAAGGGTACATCTTTGATCTTTCTTTTTCCTTAAGTTGCGCTTTTATCTATCTTTTTAGGTATATCTCCTCGACCTTATCTTTTAGGTAGAAACTCTTTGGATGAAAACATGTAATTGAAACATGTTATGGATGATGGTTGCAAGTGGTTGCAAGTGATTGCTAGTGGTTGCTTGTGGTTGCATATACACACACACAATTTAGGTTTTAGATCGGCTCAGTCACTTCATATTGCATATGCATATATGTATTTATATTCGTATATGGTTGAAGTTTAATGTGTTGTCATATGAATGTTGCATTTATATGAATGATTGTGCACTCATGTAGAACCATGAATAGGAAAATTTGCATACATGATGGATTCATGACACTTACATAATTTGCATTAAGGAGGTCAACTGAATCAGTAGACCGACTGATTTTGCATTAGATAAGTACATGTACACACACTTCGCATATGATCATGAAGCATTAGAAGTCTTTTGAGGACAATGGATGCTCGTGTTTGATGGATGAGTAGATGGATGTTTGGATATTAGGACATACATTCTTCCTGAACTTGAAGATTTCGGGGACGAAATCCTTTTAAGTGGGGGAGAATGTAACACCCCGTGTATTCGATAACAGTGAAAATCACAAATTAAAGTATAACTAATTTCAAATCAAAGAATTAAGGGAAACGGGGTACGCCATTGCGTTCGTCTCAGAATTCTGCTTGAGATAGAGTCTGAGTTTGTGTAAAACGAACTCCGTATGAAGAAGATATGGCCTCTGGAAGTTTCAGAATTCAGTTTAAAATTCAAAACAGATCAGAAAAACCAATTCAAAATTCAAAATTGGGCCGGATTGGCTAGGGCGGGAATTTTCCCGCCCAAGGCACCCAGGTCGACTGGGTAGTCGACCTGGGTCACCCGTGTCGACTACTAAGTCGACACGGTGTCGACTGGCGTGTCGACCTGGCCCCTGAGCCAGGTCGAACCCAGCCCCCCGGCTAGCCTAGTCTGTGTTTGGCCGAATTTCTTAGCCTTGCCTTGTCACTAGGGCTAGGTGTCAGCTCCTGATTGGTCTCTCCTTCAAATGAACGGCTAATATTAATCCAAGCTCCATCGACGGTCCTAATCAATTCACAAACTCTACAAAAAGGACCTAAGACTCACCCTAATTCATACAAATAAAAATGAGAATGAGACCGTCATGCTACTGAGGAGAGACAAGGAGTAGCCGTCAAAATTGAGAGACGATTAGGAGATAATTCAAAAGCTTAAAGCAACGACAACTAAATCAAAACAATGCCTACAACAAAGGATAGCATCTCCAAATTCAGAATTCAGATTCCTGAATTGAAGATTCGTCATACGTTGTAAGTAGAGTGCTATTCCGATGTGAATAAACAATTCTGTTTTGATTTGTGTAAAATGAGAAATAGAATTGTACTTGATTTGTGGTGATAATAATTCTTATTTGTATGTTGCTATGATTCTAATCGATTTGGGATGTTGTTGTATAACGATTGGATATTCGCAAGTATGTAATTCATGTTGGAAACTACATATTTGTGGTAGTTTATTACAACACCTATTGGATAATTGCGAGTATATGATTCATGTTGAAAGTAACGACTATATGTTTGTGGTAGTTTATTTGAGATTCATGCAAGTATATGGTTCGCTATTATGCCAACATAATATATATTTTTTTATAATCACTTTTAGTGTAGTTGGATCCATTTGGGTATTATAACTCATATGAATTTATGTTGGAATTGGCATCATGTTTCAAGTGTAAAACCATACTTTTGTATTAGAGACAAAAGTAAGCATCTTTGTGAACTTGTGAACACGACTAAACTATGTTTGGTGTTATGCCTAATTGAAAACATGTTTTAGGCCTATGTTGTTATCAAAATCATATGATAATATATGTGACACGTAATTAAGTTAGATTTACATTCCACTTGCAATTTTACATGAATATATTAAAAACCATGATTTCATGTTTAGGTATGTTTATGCCATGATTATATGAATAGATCAAAAACCATGATTTCATGTTTAGGTATGTTTATGCCATGATTATATGCTATTACAATGCAAGTTCACAAGTGCCTAATTTATATTAATTAGTTCGCTATGTTGCAAGTTCATGTGTTCACACTCCCCTTTTTATGTTACTTAGAATATATAAACACCATGTTCTAAGCCTCCCCTTTTTCATGTGGATAAGTTGGGTTTAAATGTTAAACCCAACACATGTTATATTGTAGCGAACGTATAAAATGGGGGTAATGACGTTTGGGTTAAAATATAAAACATAGGTGTTGGCATGTTTTGACGCATGCCAACGACCTTGAAAACAATTAAGTGGTATAAATTAATTTTACCCAATAAAAATGAATTTGAATAATGGGCCGCAAATATTTACATATAAAAAGGAAAGAGACAAAATATGTAAATTTAGAAAATACGATGTGTTTAACCCGAGGTTGGATTGAGTTGTGATGTAAACCTGCCCGGAACCGTCCGGCTGTCCAGTAGTCACAACAATACCTATCCAATGTGGGTGGTTGAACACGGAGCCCAAGAAAGACCCGAGGTTAGACTGAGTTGTGGCGTAAGACTGCCCAGACCCAACCAGCAACAGGCAGCCACAACAATATCTGTCTAATGTGAGAGGTCGAGGCTTTAATAAGACAATTAAAGCTGAGTCAGGATTGATAGGATTAAGTAAATTAAATTAATACTTAATCAAAATGGAACATGCTAAACTATACAGACTGATTGGGGGTTAGGTTTACAAAACACTTAACCAACTTAGCATGTTGGCTAGAAATAGAAAACCTCGTAGCGGGGGACCCTTTTCAGCAGTAACCCTACAAGGTGTATCAGGATACCCTGAACTAGGCAGGGTGGGGCACGATTACTGGGCTGACTGTAAGAGGTCAAATCAACGGCGGTGGTGCAGCAGTGTAGGTTCTAACGGGGTGCGGGCATGCACACACTCCGGCACAGAAAAATAAGGCACTGTGCACCAGTAGTTTACCTGTGCATTCTAGAATTGTGTCGGGCCACCACCATGGTACTTGATACACCCCATGGTGGGACCAGCATAGGTAACTACAACATCGGGGGCCGTAAGACACATGTAACTATGCGAGTAGGAGCCGATCATCGGAAATGGATCACTTCACCCTGATTATGGGGTGCCTGTTGGGAACTAGTTTATATGGGTACAGAGATTAATATGGGGTACGATAGTATACTCGACTCTAGACAACTTAACTTAGTTATGGTGCTTTCCCATTTCCAGTTTATACTTATCATGCCCAATTCTTTATTCATAGACTGAATAGTCCTGGACATACTCAGGCTTTATGTTTGACTCTACTTTTATTTCGTCTTCTTTTCTTTCGTTCCACCCCCCCCCCCCCCCCAGGTCCATAGGGAGGGAATACCGCAGCTTGACCAGTTTTCACATCCAGCTTGAAGAGAAAGAATGTATTGCTTAGATCTTTTTCGTTTTGGACTATGGCTTTGGAAATCAATTATGGGACTTATGCAGTTTACTTATGTTTTTATGCTTCTTTAAATAATGTAATCAAGACAGTTATGAAGATGTTATGTTTTTGGAAGTATTGTAAGACAAATTATGGCATGGTTTATGTAACACGTATTTTAATGAAATAAAAATTGCTGTTGTTTTCCGCTGTTCAAAAATATGTGTTTTTATATCTATCTTGTGTATCTGTGACTTAAACTTATAAACCTCCAACAAAATTAGGGCATTCCCTTTGAGAGTGACCCTAACGGAGGTGCGGTGTTTCACGGCGTTTGCCTAGCTCGGGGAGGAGGCTAGTCAGGACCAAATAAGGATATTAATCGTCGGATACGTGTCATCGGCGGTCAGTAGGATGCGGAAAGACTATAGCTAAACCAACTGGCCAATTATTTTTCACTATCGAGACATTGGTTAAGGAACACGCCAATTTGTGCTTTAGATTGGATGTTAGGGGCACATCACTTAGATCTTGAAGTAGTCTTTCACTAGTTGAGGGAGGGACCGGGGTGGGGCTATAGCTACAGTGGAATGAGACAGACCTATATGCAGGTATCTGTATTATAAGCCTAACGAAGTTGTCATTTACAAATATCGAAAGCTCACGACTGAGTTCCATGCATAGATGCAGCCCGATTGCGGAACATAGGTTATAGTAGTCAGTATGTTCATATGAGGGTCTCGATGGATGCACTGGGTGGTGTATCGTAGACAATAGGACATTTAACTCCGCATCGGGGCTTAGCTCGACCATGAAGTTCGGATATGAGAATCTGTATGCTTACATGGCATAGCAATGATGGATCTGTGCATTTACGTGGCATGGTAATGGAGATTTCATATTCGTCTAGGCATAGGATAGAGGTTAGGTATGCTTCTATGGCATGACGATAGAGATCGTACGAGGAAGGTACTATGGGGAGTTGTAACACCCCACAATTTTCTACACCCAAATTTCGAAAAAAATTGAAACTCAAACACATCCAAGCATGAAGCATGTAAATTTCGTACCTGCAATAAATGAGCATGATCATAATCAAAGTACGATAGAATAACTCACAGCGGAAATAAAGTAGGATAAATTAGTATTAACACAAGTAACTACCTTTTTCAAAGTAAGTCACTTTTCCAATATGAACATAAGAGAAAACGAGAACCGAAAGCCAAACTTAAACACTTGTGAGAACCCGACCTTCTCTAGAAAACCTAGGTGGTTGTAATGAGGAGGGGGTTGGAACAACAAGATTCTGGAGAACATGAAATGTACAACACAGATTATAATACACAAATGTACCCCGCTTGGTTCAACTCAGGATGTATGCCCACCAAGGTTAGTGATTCTAGCCTAACCTTGTAAATTCTTACGCACGATTGTACTACTCTTCTCAAAGTAGTATTTCCGAAGTATAATAACGAGATAGGACATTTTACGCATATACTTGTGAAACCTTTATAAAAGATCATGGCTGGTTATTTAATCGATATTAGACCTCTAATTATGGGGTTTCTATATGTATGCTTTCACTCACTCTTCTTGTTCCTCGAAGATTTATTTAACAATAACACGAACTAGAGGTCACTAGCTACGAGCCCTACTAGTCAAGGCCTCTGTCATTCACGCATATACCCTTTCCCCGCATAAGGTGAGAGACGGTATTTAATCGCACACTTACCTTCTAGATGACCTTATTAGATAACCCCCTTAGTCGCTTATTATTTCTCGTAGGATAGGTAGCTATATCTGACATTTTATTTGCCAGATTTGGGTAGGCCTGCACACACCTACCATTTAATACCCCTAAACTGAAAGACCTATTCCCATGTGTACCCTTCAACCCTAGCTGATTAAGACCCAAGAAGCGGACCATACGCGAAGGTTATTGGTTCATACCCCATTAGCCTTTAATACCTTTCCCTATTTGGGAGAAAGTGGGCAACGTTATTTAGTCATTCCCGTTTAGTCCGTCTACATGGAAATGTTAAACGCACAAGATTCATTATCGTCATGGGTTCATATGGTTAATAATATTTTACATTATTAACCTACTAAGTCCAACTTTGAAATTTAAATTATAAATTCCGTGTTAACAAGTATAAAAAGGAAAGTTATGCCTCCTTACCCTAGGATATATTTAATTACCTTTCCTAATTGGACTTAGTATTTAAACAACAATCGATACCCATTAGCCCCCTTTTTCTTATCCGTAAGTTTGTTGCCATTTATGACCATAACGGTCATATTTCCTAAGACATCCCTTAGTTCTGGATATCCTTATTTTATCAGTCCCGAAATATCTATTTGTTGTATCCCAACAGAGCATTACTATTTATATTTATTTGTTTATTTATTTACATGTTTATTTTATGTATGTATGTATATATATATATTATGCAACAAACCACTCACATTAAGTTGACCACTTGTAGATGCTGGATTTTCGGTCGGTTCCGGATAGAATTCTACCACAAGTTGTAGTTAACCTCGTGCCTCGGTACATTTATATTTATGCATTAGATCCCTTACATTAAGCTGACTACCTGTGGATGCTAGATTTGTTGGTCGATTCCGGGTAGAGTTCTACCACAAGGTGAACTTAACCTCATGTCTAAATGCAGTTATGATTCAAATTTCCTAATTGGGGTTTACGACATTTATCCTAATTGATTTTAGGAATTGTAACCATTATCCTATTATATTCACTTTCCCCAATCAACATTTGTTATAATTGTTATTAATTGATCTGCAGTCCTATTTATAGCAATTAATTATACTGATTGGTACAAATGGTCACCACAAATATAATAATTCAATATGGATTACATTTACGTATAATTCCATAATTGAACCTTATCCAAACATTCAACACAATGTATATTTTTATCATTTTATGCTACTTTGGATGGATAATACGTATAATTTATATTTTATGTTTTCGTTCGGTCAACGTAGTTATTATTATTATTTTTATTATTATTCTAAATTTAATGATTTGGTTAAGTAAATAACCAAACATTTTTTTTGCATTTTATCTTGCCAAAAGGTTTCAATCTTACAAAAAGACCTTAGCGGTAATCATTGTAAATTATGCCTAATTAGTGGAATTGACATATTTGTAAATCACAAGAAATATATATGAATATATTATTTGGAATAGTTGATGCAAATTATGCACAAATATACATATTTATATTTATATGTAAATTTGCACCACTTTTCCCTTTTTGATCATTTTATCATGCCTCTAGTGATATCAAAATGATGCCTTTTTATTCAAAAGGGAAAATGGCATACTTACAACAATTAAGCCAAAACCCAACAGTACTGAATACAGACATGCATATTTCTTTTAATATTACAATCACATAATTTACCGATTGAATCGTTTTACCCAAATTCATATAATTTTTTTCATCACTGAACTAGAGAATAGGAATGTTACTACATCTAAATGGTGTTTAATAGGACTAATTTCCAGATCTACAGTGCTTTACAACAGCTGCAGTATATTTAACAGCATAACTGTAGGAATCAGTGTACACAAGTTTAAAAATCCTACAAATAATATTATGCATAACCACACTATACAATTCACAAGTTTTAGCAATTTTTATAATCAAATCTGATAGTTGCTAATTCCATTACAACAATATCATGAGCAGATCTAATGAAATTAGGCATAAAAATTGAAATCTTCTACAAACGAGATAAATACCTTATTATAAATTTATATATAAATTTCAAACTCACCTTATAGCATCCAAATTTAAAGTTTGAACCTTTTAGGCCTATAATTCCCAAATTTTTATAAATCTATAATTTATCTGAAAAGGAGAAAATTCCATATCTGTAGAGATTTAAGAAAATAGGAAGAGAGGGGAGAATCTGATTTGGAGCGCCAATTTTCCATTAGATCTGATAATCCTCTCAATCTTATATGAATTGGATTTGATTTGATGTGTATGAATATATTTTTATTTTACAAATTAGTTTTTGAGAAGGATGAAAATGGCAAAGCTCCGTTGCTGCTACAGATTTGTGTGGAAAAGAATGACACCTTACCCCTTTATTTATAGAAGTGGAATTAGCCTTGAAATGTTGGATTCATTTTAATTTATATTCGTCCATCTGTTTTATATATAATGTAAACTAAACCTACAAGACCTAGCCGTCACTAGGCGTTTTGACTCTCAGTGGGTCGATCGTAGCGGTCGACCGCTAGGGTCTACCGCCTGAACGTCAAAATGCCCAGTTAGGCTGGTCAAATAAGGTATAATATATATATAATTTATGATTCATTTGTTTTCTATTCATTTTCATATTTCATCCGTAATTTTTTCATACAGACTCCGTTCGTGAAACTCCAACCATAAAAGTTGACTAGAATTTCGGGATAAATGCATCAGTTAAGATTTCCTGCTCAAATTCCATCGTTTGCAGAAATTCCTATTTTTGAAATTCTAATAATTAATTTATATCAATAAAATTCTGGGTTGTTACATTATTCCTTAAAAGGAATTTTGTCCTAAAATTCTGACGCCTATAGTCCTATTCTACACAACCAATTCGTGTACATATACTTTGCAACCATGTGTATATGTGCATGGTGTAATAATGCAATTCAACCATTAAATATGCATGCAAGATGATTCTAATCGGATCCCCCTATATGTCTGCATTAAAATTTTGAAATGTTATTGAAAACATGATGCAAAATTTCCTAAATATACTAGCAGCTCTATATGAATACAAATTTTTTGAAAACTCTTTTTCATCCATTACCCTCACACAATTACGAATAAAAGTGTGAAGCAACCAATTTTTCATCCAAACCCTACCATCCAAAATGTCACGCAACCTGATTGTTTCATATTTGATTTCTCCTAAACCGGAAAAATGAAACTAAAGCGAAGAATTTTAACATTTTTCCCGCTTGCAACTTTTCCATTTTCCATCTTACAGTGGAATTTTCACCTCAGCTACCCAAAATACTCTGAAAGTTTCCATCTGTAGACTGTAAGGAGGCTAAAAACAAGCTCTAAAACGTAAAACAATTTAGTTAATAGCTCGTGCGCATTATTGAAAAGGTGTGGAAACAACGTTTCCAAGGCTAAAACAGTCTTTTCCCTGTAACTATTAACGTTTTTATCGTATCGTTGGTTCTATTGCACAACTAAAACTCACTCACAAATCAACCAAACATCTTCCTTACACTATTGATGCGACCAAAAATCGAAACTTTTCATAAAAATAAACTTTCGCTTGAAAACTTCTTATGTTTATTTTGAAAATTTCTTTTCAAAACTGTTTCACTTTTTTATAAAATAAGAAAAAGATAAAAAAAAAAAATTCAAACAACGTTTTCCAAAAATTTCAAAAATGTGTTTTGCGAAAACTTAAATGATTCAAGTCACATGTCGGCGAAAAAGGAAGTCAGTCGCGCAAAAAATGTGAAAACTGAAGTCACACAAAAGACCAAAAATAAACTTTATTTTTTACAAGGAGCGGTTATTTATTTATTTACATGCCCATGACGTGCGATTTTCATTAGCCAAAGTCATGCGATTTTCATTACTAGCAGTTACAAACACAACACTACAATAAAGATAAAGAAAACTGCTGGAAAGAGAAACACACAATACAATATACAATATGCACAGGGCATGTACTAACAATAACGACAACGACGACTATAACTACCCAATGTAGGATGCCTACCTCCACAGGTAAAGCCTGATTCATTACCTCGCCCGTGCCAAGAGCATAGTATGGAGAAGATGCATCCAATCTCATGCGCGTGTCGATGCAGCTTCTCGCGAATCTCTCAAAGCTCGGCCTGCATAGCATGGTTGGCAGCGACGTCTTGTGACCAGGCTGCTAAGGCTGCTGAGTTGGAGCGGGTGGTCTGGGGCTAGGTGTGACGACCCGCCCCGAACCAGCCGACATTTCCTTGAAATGCGTTGTGCCAATGCCGACTAGCAAGGGGCGGTCGTCAAAAAGGAAAGGTTTTTGAAAATATGAATCACCAAAGAACCTGTAGTATATCTCACAGCACATGAAATAAAATATATTAATAACATACTTGACATAAAACAGGCGAGACAGTGCATAAATTGAAAACTAAACCATCATAGCAGCGATACCCAAAGTACGGCTTATGATCCAAACCATCATTATTACAACTTCAAAATACTGCCTCTAAAGAAAAATAGAAACGGTACACTACTAATGCCCAAAGTAGTGACCAGCAACAACACAGGGAGAATATATGTAAATAGTACGTGGAAGCCTCCTGCTCGTCTCCGGACAGCTACTCGCACACAACCACCTAACCTGTCTCTAATCTGCTCGTTTAGGAGCACCCAAAGTAATAAGAGGAGACATAAAACTCTGGGTCAGACAAATTCTGGTATGAGCGATAGCAGCAAAATAAAACAATAATAGGTATAAATAATTATATCTGAACCTGGACCTATGTAACGACCCGTATTCTATACATCGGAGAATCGTAGAATATTTATTTCATTTACATACGAAGTCGTATGGTCATGTAACATTGAGGAACGACTATTGGGGTCATTTCCCATGTTCACGATTTTTGCCAATTTTTAAACGACTGTTTTTACCCTGGCGAGTCTTGTTTCACTTATAACTTTTGGTCGGTAAGAAGTTTTGACCTGAAACCACTTCCATTGAGTTTGGATGATGGTTTCTCTTTCCGTAGAATGGTGACATCAATCAAACATACTTACTGTTAAGGAGATATGGCTGAAATAAGGTTTGGAAAGTGAAAAACTGCTTAAATGGGCTTAATTTGATAATTAGCAGCTAGGTCCATTAGGGATTTCGGGATTAGGGGTATTTAAGGGCTGATAGGGGCTAGAGAAACCCTCATTTGTCATTTTTCGGCCGCCACTTTTCATCCTTGAAACCCTAGTAATGGCCTCCACTCTCAAATTCTTCATTTAAACACCTCCTAATCGCTTTCTAATCGAGGATTAAACTAAACTACATCAAGTCAAGGCAAATCAACACCAAATCAGAGTTAGAGCTGCTGTGTTGCATAGGAATTCGACCCAAATAGTAGAAAAGTTTCAGATGTAAGATTATTTGTGGCTAAGGTGAGTGATTTGCATTATTTTTCACTAATTACAGCTAATTAGGGGTGATCAGTGATAATTAGTGAAATTATGCATGTTAAAATTTTGGGAAAATATGTAAAAATTCTTAAATATTATTTTAGTGCTCTGATAGAAATTTGGGTTAATTTGGATATGTTTTGCTAATTATATGCTCAAATCATGATTAAGGGGATTAAGGGGAAAAACCATAGATTTCGGCATGTTTGATCCAAAATAACTCATATGATTGATGTATGGATGTTTATGGTTGATTCTATTTGTTGTTATTACTGCTTGGAATGTTAAGTAATCTTGTAGGAAAGTTAGAGTGGTTGAAAACGCCGTCTCATGGTGAAAATGGACGATATAAGCTCGTTGGAAAATGTGCAGGGTTTCATATCGGATCGGATCATAGGGCTCGGATTGGATTGGAGGACCGAGTAAGGAGATTCGAATTGGATCAGAACTTGGCATAAGAAGAGGCTTGGCAAGAAGGAAGGCCATTTACATAGAGTTGGAGTTGAGATCGGATCTGAATGGCAGGAGGGCGTGGGATCGGGTTTATATGGACCGAATTGAAGTTAAAGAGATGGAGCACGAACCAAAAGCAGGTGCTTGGATACTATATTCCGAACTGAACCGGAAGCAATATACGAACCAAACCGATTGTGATAAGACGGAGCTTGAAGGACTTGAACTATGAAGTACCCGAACCGAACCGAGTTGCTTCACCCGAACCGAACCGAGTTGCTTCATCTGAACCGAACCGAGCTAGAACCTCCACTACTACGACGTGACAACTCTTCTGAAGATCAACTCCAGTATGACCAAAACCCGGGATACAAAGGTAGTCCAAATAGGAAGAAGGACTCAGGATCCCAACGAGTTGACTTCATGCTTGGACTTTGCTGCGGGACGTGTGCAAAGGGGTTATGGATACTTATAACTTTAGTTCACCACTAAGAGACGGATTAGGGTCTCGTAGTGATAGTTGTACGGGGTTGGATTCTGTCATGGTCCAAAGATTAGGTAACCAAAGTAGTGGATATCGTATGCTTTACGCACTGAGTGAGAGATGTGAGGATGATTGCTATGTTTGATGTTTTCTATCACCATGTCATGCACGCCCCCATATTACTTTTAAACTTTGCGTTAGTAGAGTACTGTACATCTTGTCGTGCTAACTCTTTGGTTGCAGGTCTAGGTTCAGGTATGATTGGATTATACCTGTTATTGTTCTGTTTTGTTGCTTATCGCTCATACCAGACTTTTGTCTGACACAGAGTTTTATGTCTTTTCTTATTACTCTGGGTGCACCTAAATGAGACGACTAGAGATAGGTTAGGTGATTATGCACGAGTAGCTGTCTGGAGACGAGCAGGAGGCTTACACGTATAACTCTCATATATTCTACCTGTGTTGTTGCTGGTCACTACTTTGGGCATTAGTAGTGTACCTTTCTATTTTGCTTTAGAGACAGTTTTAAAAGTTGTAATAAAGACGGTTTGGATCATAATCTGTATTTTGAATTTTCCGCTGCTATGATGGTTTAGTTTTCAGCTTATGCATTATCTTGCCTATTTATACCAAGTTATGTTATTATTATATTTTGTTCCATGCGCTGTGAGACATTTTATAAGTTCCTTGTTAGTTCAAATTCCTTTCCTTTCTTGGGCGACCATCCCGTGCTTGTCGGGCACTGGCACATCGCACTTTCATTGGAAATGTCGGCTAGTGTGGGGCGGGCCATCACACTTGGTATCAGAGCTCTAGGTTGCGTAGTTAACCTAGGGAAAGACACCAGGAGAGATAGTACATATATGAGAGCACGTATTTGTGATATTTTGGTTTTCAAAAGATATATATATACTACTAGTATACCTAAGGATGAAGTCGCACTGCACTGGCATCACTGAAGAGATGGTTAATCGTTTTCTCTTTACAGATTGAACAACGAGCCGATGTACGAGGAGTACGGGTTTAGGAGCAAACCATAGGAATGTTCCTGATATGAGGACAATGTTTACCACCTTCATGAGGGAGATGCTTAGGGATGTTCAGGGAGTAGTTCCTAATGTTGCTAACGGTGGTGGTGCAGTAGTGCAGGCTCCTAGGGCCGATTTTGCCAAGTTTAACAAGGATTATACTAGTCTTGGGGGAAAGCCATTCCACAGAACGGAATCGGCAACAGAATTTCACGATTGGCTTGATAGTTGTGAGCGCATCTTCGAAGATTTGGGAATTGAGGATACAATAAAGAGGAAGATAACATCCTGTTAACTGCAAGGACGGGCAATGAATTGGTGGAATGCTATTAAGGCAGCTACCCCTGAGGATCAAGTTACTTGGAATCAGGTTAGGACTCGCTTCAGTGATAAATTTATCCCAGCTGCTCAGAAGTCAGAGTTGTTTAGGAAGTTCTTGGAGCTTAAGAAGAATGGTAGGGCAATCTCGGAATATATTGCTTAGTTCGATACTTTGTCAAAGTATGGATTATCTCTTATTGATACCGTCAAGAAGAAGAACGAGAAGTGCATAACCGGACTAGATGCGTACCTGGGGAAATACTTATAAACCACATCGATGAGACTTTTGAATCTATTGTGGGGAAAGCATTAAGATCAGAGAGCCTTTACCCTAAGTCAAAGGCCGATGTTATTATTGCATCTATAGAGGAGCCAAAGCCGCAAGCAAGCGGTGGAGGCAAGAATAATTCTTAGAATAAGAGAAAACAAGATCAGACCATGGATGGTCAGAAAAAGAAGAAGAATAATAAAGATGGCGAGTGCTTTAGTTGTGGCAAGAAGGGCCACTATGCCAGAGATTATTGGGAAAAGCCTGGGGAAAGGAAGTGCTTTCATTGTGGCCAAGTGGGACATCACAAGGATAATTGTCCGCAACCTCCTAAAGAGAAGCAGATTGTGAAAGCATATGCTATCAACGTTGTTCCTTCTTCGTCGAATGTCCCAATTGCGGCGCATATGGAAAAAGGTATCGTTATTCGAAGCATGCTTTCTATTTATGATGTTTCTATTCGAGTTTTGTTTGATACTGAGACACCCCATTCCTTCATACCTAGTGACCTGGTAGATAGGTTGGAATTGGGACTTGAGATTGTCCATAGACCTTTAGTTGTGATGAACCCGATTGGTGGTTCGACTAGTTTTTGCATGATTTGCGGTAACGTGGTCTTATCGAGCCATGGACATATGTATGCTTGTGATTTATTAGTTGTTTTGCTAATATCATCTCACGTAGATTGTCCGAATTCGGGGAAGATGTTCCTTGAGTGCTTGTCTGATATTGGTTTAGGCCTTTGGAGCTTGTGCTTGGGGAATGTCGAGTTCGACTAGGATGGTTTGCATGAGATATAAATAGTAGTTGTGATTTCCATTGAATGATATCTCGGCTTACTCGAGGAGTGATGTGCAGCCGTGACATTATAAGATAGTTCAATGGTATGGACTGCCCCAAGTTGCATTCGATAGGGCAATGAGATGACTTGAGTGGACATGAGAAAGCTGCAAAGTAATGGATTGTTGGGACCCTATGTTGATGTTCTCTTTAGTTCAAGAGTGGTAGAACTTTGAAGGGATGGGATGTGTTCATTGATCGTGGAAGATGCAACGAAACTTAAGACGATTCAAGTTGGGCTTGAACTCGTAGAGGAAAATGGTTGTTTGTTGATCTTGGAGATGCAACGAATAAGGAGACGACTCATGTTGGACTTGAGTTTGTCGGTAATGGATACTCAAGATTGGGTCTGAGTTTGTGGGTAACTCTCCTGATGAGAGTACCAAGGAATCGTCGATAGTTGGAGTGTTTTAGGCGGACTCGAAGCAGGGGTATCTGGGGACGCCCATTACCTTGGATCCGTTGGACATGATCTAGTTATCCTTAGAGGATAAACGTACGTTGGACGTGTAGTAGTCCGTTTGGAACGAGGGCTTCCATTAGCCCTCGGGATTGGCTGGACCAGTCATATAAGTATCGACGTATTCATGGCTTTAGCAGGTAATAGATAGGACATGTTTGATGGATGTTATGGTTGCTATGTTTGTTCCTATTTTTATTCCCTTGAGTAGACTATCACCTGTAGGGTTCTAGCGATGGGAAACAAAGAGATGATGGTATATACGGGTGCTTATAGTACCGGACTAGGGGCGGTAATAGGTGCATTGAGTAGGAGACATGCCAGTCTAGGAGTTATGTTCCTAGGATGGAAGCGATTGGAGCAAGTCGCGAGATATAATTTCAGACCTAAGTATGGATTAGATCCAGAGATGTTAACAAGTTTGATGATTAGACCGATTTTGATTAAGTAGATTGGTTCCAGTCAGAGGGACGATCCTAACCTATCGGAAATCATCTCTAAGGTAGAGATGGGTATCAATGACGAGAGAATGATCAAGTAAGGACTGGATCGAGATGGATGGCTTAGAAAGAATGGGAGACTAGTTGTACCCAATGTCAATGGATTGAGAGATGAAGTGCTTAGAGAATGTAATCACTTAAAAATTGACTATAAATCCCGGTGATAACAAAACGTGTCGAGATATGAAATAGATCTACTACTAAGAAGGGATGAGAGGGGATGTTAAGAAATTTATATCCAAGCGCATGAACTGCCAGTTAGTTAAAGACGAGCGAAAGAAGCCTAGTGGTTTTCTACAACCATTGGAAATTTCATATAGAAATGGGGCGAGTTTGTTAGTCATGGTGATATAACGAATGTAAAGACACTTCACATTAGATTTGAAGTATGTTTGGAACATTGTGGCGTGTTCGTTGATCTTAAAGATTCAGCGAATATAGGAGAGATTCAAGTTGGACTTGGACTCGTAGGTAGAGTACCTAGATTCATTGGATGGGTCTAGTTTACCTTTGGAAGGTGAATGTACGTTAAACGTGCAGTACAAATATAGGTAGGGTACCTAGATTCATTGGATGGGTCTAGTTTATCTCTGCGAGGTGAATATACATTGGATGGGTAGTACGAATATAGGAAAGGCTCGGGTTGGACTTGAAAGGACATTTGGAATGTAGTTGGGAATTAGACGTATAAGAGTTGGATTACCTGACAAGATGGAAGGAGGGCATGACGTATTTCATGTTTCACAGATGAGGAAGTTTGTGCATGATTTTGATTTAGCTATATCACCAGATCAGTGGATGATATCGAAGTAGAACCCAAGGCGGTTGGGAACTGCAAGACCGATTTGTATTATCAAACACGTTATGAAACAACTTTGAAAGAAGAGGGTGAAACTGGTTAAAGTCCAATGGAATGATAATGAGAATGACTGTACATGAGAAACCGAGGAGAGCATGAAGAAGTCGTATCCAGAGCTCTTTACTTAGTAAGATTTCAATTGTAATACAGTTATTCCCTTGTTAGCAAACTACATGCTAGGAAAAGCTTGTTATGTTTATTATGTATGGTTAATTGTTTGTAAATGGTTGGTACGCATGCGGGACCCTATTGTACGTTTTCTAAGTTAAGGAATTTCGGGTGCGAAATTTCTTAAGGGAGGGGGGGGAGAATGTAACGACCCGTATTCTATGCATCGAAGGATTATAGAATATGTATTTCATTTACATACGAAGTATATGGTCATGTAACTTTGGGGAACGACTATAGGGGTCATTTCCCATGTTCACGATTTTTGCCGATTTTAAACGATTGTTTTGCCCTTGGCGAATCTTGTTTCGCCTATAAATTTTGATTGGTAAGGAGTTTTGACCTGAAACCACTTCCATTGGATTCAGATGATGGTTTTTCTTTTCGTAGAGTGGTCACATTAATCAAACAGACTTAAGGTTTGGGAGATATGGCTGAAATAAAGTTTGGAAAGTGAAAAATAGCTTAAATGGGCTTAATTGGGTAATTAGCAGCTAGGTCCATTAGGGATTTCGGGATTAGGGGTATTTAAGGGCTGATAGGGGCTAGAGAAACCCTCCTTTGCCATTTTTCAGCTGCCACTTTCATCCTTGGAACCCTAGTAATGGCCTCCACTCTCAAATTCTTCATTTAAACACCTCTTAATCGCTTTGTAATCGAGGATTAAGCTAAAATACATCAAGTCAAGGCAAATTAAAACCAAATCAGAGTTGGAGCTATTGTGTTGCATAGGAATTCGACCCAAACAGTAAAAAAGTTTCAGATGTAAGATTATTTGTGGCTAAGGTGAGTGATTTGTATTGTTTTTCACTAATTACGACTAATTAGGGGTGATTAGTGATAATTAGCGAAATTTTGCATGTTAAAATTTTGGAAAAATATGTAAAAATTCTTAAATATTATTCTAGGGCTCTGATAGAAATTTGGGTTAATTTGGATATGTTTTGCTAATTGTATGCTTAAATCATGACTAAGGGGATTAAGGGGAAAAACCATAGATTTAGGCATGTTTGATCCAAAATAACTCATATGATTGATGTTTGGATGTTTATGGTTGATTCTATTTGTTGTTATTACTGTTTGGAATGTTAAGTAATCTTGTAGGAAAGCTAGAATGGTTGAAAATGCCGTCGTATGGTGAAAATGGACGATATACGCTCGTTGGAAAATGTGCAAGATTTCGGATCGGATCGAAGGACCGAGTAAAGAGATTCAAACCGGATTGGAACTTGGCATAAGAAGAGGATTGACAAAGAGGAAGGCCATTTACATAGAGTTGGATTTGGGATCGGATCGAAATGGCAGGATGGCGTGGGATCAGGTTTATATGACCGAACCGAAGTAAAAGAGATGGAGCACGAACCAAAAGGAGAGGCCTGGATACTATATTCCGAACCGAACCGGAAGCAATATACGAACCAAACCGATTGTGATAAGATGGAGCTTGAAGGACTTGAACTATGAAGTACCCGAACCGAACCGAGTTGCTTCACCCGAACCAAACCGAGTTGCTTCACCTGAACCAAACCGAGCTAGAACCTCCACTACTACTATGCGATGACTCTTCTGAAGACCAACTCCAATTCAACCAAAACCCGAGATGCAAAGGTAGTCCAAATAGGAAGAAGGACTCAGGATCCAGACGGGAACCAACGAGTTGACTTCATGATTGGACTTTGCTGCGGGACGTGTGCAAAGGGGTTATCGATACCTATAACTTTAGTTCACTACTAAGAGACGGATTAGGGGCTCGTAGTGATAGTTGTACGGGGTTGGACTCCGTCATGGCCCAAAGATTAGGTGACCAAAGTAGTGGATATCGTATGCTTTATGCACTGAGTAAGAGATGTGAGGATGATTGTTATGTTTGATGTTTGCTATCACTATGTCATGCGCACCCCATATTACTTTTAAACTTTGCGTTAGTATGGTACTGTGCATCTTGTTGTGCTAACTCTTTGGTTGCAATTCCAGGTTCAAGTATGATTGGATTATACCTGTTATTGTTCTGTTTTGTTGCTTATCGCTCATACCAGACTTCTGACCCAGAGTTTTATGTCTCTTCTTATTACTCTGGGTGCTCCTAAACGAGCAGACTAGGGACAGGTTAGGTGGTTATGCACGAGTAGTTGTCTGGAGACGAGCATGAGGCTTACACGTATAACTCTCATATATTCTACCAGTGTTGTTGCTGGTCACTACTTTGGAAATTAGTAGTGTACCTTTCTATCTTGCTTTAGAGACAGTTTTAAAAGTTGTAATAAAGACGATTTGGATCCTAAGCTGTATTTTGAATTTTCTGCTGCTATGATGGTTTAGTTTTCAGCTTATACACTATCTCGCATGTTTTATATCAAGTTATGTTATTATTATATTTTGTTCCATGCACTGTGAGATATTCTACAGGTTCCTTGTTAGTTCAAATTCCTTTCCTTTCTTGGGCGACCGTCCCGTGCTTGTTGGGCATTGGCACAGCGCTCTTTCATTGAAAATGTCGGCTGGTGCAAGGCGGGCTGTCACAATCTGCAACCAAAGAGTTAGCACAATAAGATGTACAGTACTCTTAGGTAACACTAGCATATAGTGTAAAAATTGGAGTGTGTGTATCATGGTGATAGAAAACATCAAGCATAGTAATCATCCTGACATCTCTCACTCAGTGCGTAAAGCATATAATATCCACCGCTTTGATCACCAAATCTGTGGGGGCCATGACGGCAACTCCGTACAATTATTGCTATGACCATACTTCCCTGGTCTATAGTCAATAACCCTACCCATTTCACACATCCCTGGCTCTAGGTTAACGGTCAACCAATCCACACTTCCCTGGCTCTAGTTCGTCTACATGCCCCCTCTCTTCAATAGAAAACCAAAGTTATAGATATCGGTAACCTCTTCGCACATGTCCCGCAGCAAAGCCCAACTCTAGAAGTTAACTCGTTGGTTCCCATCTGGATCCTAAGTAATAACTTCCCATTTGGACTTCCTATGCATCTCGGGTTTTGGTTGAATTGTAGTAAATCTTCAGAAAAGTTCACAATTGTCATCGCGTGGCAGAAGTTTGAATCTACTTCGGTTTGGAGTCATCATCTCGGTTTAGGTCATGGTCGGGGTCCTCGTTAGGGTCGGCTCATGGCTCATGACCCCCACCCCCCTCGGTTCGTGAGACAACCCCCTTCCCCCGGGCTCGTAATCCCCTCCCCGACTCGTGACATCACCCCCGGTTCGTGAGTCCTCATATTGGAGCTGTTCATGACCATCATCTTGGAGTGTCCATTATCTTGGAGTGGTTCGTGAGACATACCCCCTTCAGGAATCGAAGTTCTCCTAGGCGGTTCGTGAAGCATACCCCCTTCATGAACCGGTTTTCTAAAGTTGTTCCAGCAAGCTAATTTCGCTAAACGATGGAGTTTTCAACCATTCCAACCTTACTATGAAGTCACAAAACATACCAAACAAAAGTAGTAATATGTAGAATCAACCAAAAACACCAAAACATCAATCACATGAAATATTTTAGATCAAACATACCCAAAAAGCATGATTTCCCCCTTAATCCCCTTAAGCATGTTTTAACTATAAGATTAGCAAACATAATCCAAATTTTCACCAGTGACATAAAATAATATTTTTGAATTTCTACTTATTTTTCCAGATTTTTATGATGCATAATTTCGCTAGTTATCACTAATCACCCCTAATTAGCCGTAGTTAGTGAATAAAAGTACAAATCGCTCACCTTAGCCACAAATGAAATCTTAAATCTGAAACTTTACTGTTATGGCATGACTTCCAATGTATAGCAGCAGCTCTATCCTTGATTTGATACTAATTTGACTTGATTTAGTGTTAATTTGATCAATTACTGGTTAAAGAGCGATTAGGAAGGGATTAGAATGAGATTTGGAAGATGGAGACCATTGCTAGGGTTCAAGGAAGGTTATCGACGGCTAGAAAAATGAAATGTTTTCCCAAACCCTTTCAGCCCTCCCATAACTGTAATCCCGAAATGGGTTATGGGCCCAGCTGCTAATCACCTGGTTAAGCCCATTATATTGTTTTTCATCTTCCAAACCTTATTTCAGCCATATCTCCCAAACCGTAAGTCCGTTTGATTAATATGACCACTCTACGAAAAGGAAAACCATCATCTGAGTCCAATGAAAGTGGTTTAGGTCAAAAATCCATACCAATCAAAAGTTATAGGTGAAATAAGACTCGCTAGGGGTAAATAGTTATTTAAAATTCAGTAAAAATCGTGAACATGGGAAGTAACCCCAATAGTCGTTCCCAAAGTTACACGACCATGCAACTTCATATGAGAATGAAATAAATGTTCTACGATCCTCCGATGCGTAAATTGTGGGTCATTACACTCTCCCCCCTTAAGAAATTTCTCCCCCGAAATTCCTTAACTAAGAAATCAGCCAAAAGGTCCTGCATGCCTATCAACCATTTGCAACAATCAAACATACAAAATAAACACAACAAGCCTATCCTAGCATGAAGAATAACTATATTGCAATTAAAACTTTACCATGTAAAGAGCTCTGTATATGACTTCCTCATGCTCTCCTCGGTTTCCCAACAACAGTCATTCTCATTATCACCCCACTGGACCTTAACCAGTTTCATCGTCTTCCTTCGAAATTTCTTCGAATCATGTCCGACAATACGAATCGTTCTGTGGTTCCTAATTACTGCAGATTCCACTTCGATATCATCCAACTGATCTGGTGAAATAGTCATATCAGAATCATGCACGAACTTCCTCAACTGGGAAACATGAAATACGTTGTGCACTCCCGCCATCTTATATGGTAATCCAACTTTATACGCCAAATTCTCAACTTGTTCGAGAACTGGAAATGGACCAACAAACCTTGTTGCTAATTTACCTCTCCTACCAAATCGAATCACACTCTTTAATGGAGAAATTTTGACGAATACCAAGTCGCCAACGGAGAATTTCAATTTTCTTCGTCTTTTATCAGCATAACTTTTATGCCTATCTTGGACAGCCTTCATTCGCTGTTGAATGACCTTGAGCTTATCTGAAGTTTCTCTTATTACATCCAGCCTAAGGACAAATTTATCACCGGTCTCTAACCGACATGATGGTGAGTTGCATGGTCTTCCATACAAAATTTCAAATAGAGCCATACCAATACTGGATTGATAACTATTATTATATGTGAATTCAACCAGATGTAAATGGTCACCCCATGATCCTCCAAAGCCCAACATACAAGCCCTTAAGAGATCCTCTAATACATGATTCACTCTCTTTGTTTGACTGTTGGTTTGAGGATGGTACGTGGTGCTGAGATGTAATTATGATCCTAAAGCCTCTTGTAAGCTCTTCCAAAATTCACTAATAAATAACGGATCTCGGTCACTCACAATACCTCTAGGTACTCCGTGAAATCTCACTACCCACTTCATATACAGTTCTGCTAACCTAGTTGCCATTCTATTCGACCTGACCAGTACAAATCTTGCACTTTTGGTCAATCGATCCATAATCACCCAAATACTATCATGACACGAACTAGGCCTTAGTAAACCATCAATGAAATCCAGTGAGACTTGTTCCTAATTCTATTCGGGAATTTCCAGCAGTTGTAACAAACAACTTGGCTTCTTTTGCTCGGCTTTAAACTAACTGGCAATTCATGCACTTGGATATGAACTTCCCAACGTATCTCTTCATCCCTTCCCAGTAGTAGGTCTGCTTTATGTCTCGATACATTTAGTTAACACCGGGATGTATAGTCAGTCTCGAGTGATGACACTCTCAAAGTACTTCATCTCTCAATCCATTAACATTGGATACGACAAGTTTCCCATTCTTTCGAAGTCATCCTTCTCTATCAAGTCCATACTTGTTAATCTCCTCACCGTCAATACTCATCTATACCTTGGAGACGATTTCCAATAGGTTAGGATCGTCCCTCTGGATGGAACCGAACCACTCAATCAAGGTGGGTCTGATCGTCAAACTTGCTAACATCTCTGGATCCAATTCGTGCTTAGGCCTAAAATCATATCCTTCCATATACTCCAGTTGCTTCCATTCCAGAAACATAGCCCCCAAACTAGCATATCTCCTACTCAATGCATCAGTTATCACATTGCCTTTCCTGGGTGTGTATGCGATATTGAAATCAAATGAAGCCAAGAACTCTAACCATCTCTGCTTATGAAGATTTATATCCTTTTGAGAGAAAATATACTTTAATGACTTATGATCGGTAAACAACTCGAATCTTTCTCCAAAGAGATAGTGTCTCCACATCTTTAATGTGAACACGATCGCTACCAATTCCAAATCATGGGTAGGATATCTTTTCTTATGAGGTTTCAGTTGCCGACTAGCATAAGCTACAACCTTACCTTCTTGCATCAGTAGAACACCTAGTACGTTACCACAGGCGTCCATGTATACCGTCGTTTCTTCGTTCCCTTTAGGAATAACTAACACTGGTGCACACGTCAGCTTTTACCTTAGGCTCTTAAATGCATTCTCACACCTTTCGTCCCAGACAAAAGCTTGATTCATCTTGGTCAACTGAGTTAACAATGTCTCTATCTTGGAGAAATCTTGGATAAACTTACGATAATATCCAGGTAACCCCATGGAACTTCTTAAGTCTGTTGCATTCTTGGGCGTAGACCAATCTTACACCGTAGCCACCTTCGCAGGATCCACGGCAATACCATTCTCCAAAACAACATGGCCCAAAAACCTCACTCACTTCCCTCCTCCAGAAGTGACACTTAGAAAAATTTTCTTTTAATTGGTGTTTCCTCAACACCTCCATCACTGTCCCCAAATGTTCCTTTTGTTCTTCCTCTGTCCTCGAGTAAACTAAGATATCGTCCATGAACACAAGAATAAAATATTTAATTGATCTCTGAAAACTCTATTCATAAGATCCACAAAATATGCTGGTGCATTGGTCAACCCGAATGACATGACTGACCATTCATAAAATCCAGACGGCGTACGAAATGCCTTTTTAGGTATACTCTCAACTGTTACTCGGAGCTGATGAAAACCCGTCGCAAGATCTAATTGGGAGAACACTCTTGCTCCATTTAATTGACCAAACAAATCATCTATCCGTGGAAGAAAATACTTATTATTCCTAGTCACCTTGTTCAGCTCAAGGTAGTCTACACATAAGCGAAGGGAGCCATCGGCCTTGGTAGCAAATATAACTGGTGCTCTCCACTCTGAAACACTCCTTCGGATAAATCTCTTCTTCAAAAGATCGTCCACCTGCACCTCGAGATCCCTCTGCTCCCTTGGCGCCATACAACGAAGTGGCATCACTATAGGTCTGACATCTTTCACTAAATCAATCCGAAACTCAATCTCTCGTGTGGTGGAAGTCCGATCACTTCCTCGAAGATGTCCGGATACTTGCCAGTAATAGGTACATCTGATAACTCATCCTGCGGGATGTTGAGGGAATGTAAAAAACTAGTCATCACCTCATCACTAGGTGGGCAACCCAATACCACCCTCTACCCATTGTTCACTCTAATGGTCACCGAAGACCCCTCACAGTGTACCACCACCTCATATCTTTGGAGCCAATCGACTCCCAAAATAATGCCAAACCCAGTAAAGCCCAAAACAAAGCAATCACAAGCAAACATACATCCATGACTCAATAAGACCAAATTACAACAAATCATACTAAGGCTAGTCGAACCTTCGACCGGGTTCATCACAACTAAAGGTCTATCGACTATCTTGGGTTCTAATTCCAACCTATCTATCAGGTCACTAGATACGAAGGAATGAGAAGGCCTGGTATCAAACAATACTCTAACAGAAACATCATAAACAGAAAGCATACCTTATATAACGACACCTTTTCACTTCTGCGCCGCAGTTGGGGCATTCGACGAAGAAGGAACAACGTTGATAGCATATGCTTTCACGATCTTCTTCTATTTAGGAGGTTGTGGACATTCATTCTTAAAATGTCCCATTTGGCCACAGTTGAAGCACTTCTTTTCTGCTGGCTTTGCTCGACACTCTTTGGCATAATGACCCTTCTTGCCACAGCTATAACACTCGATATCTTTTTTATTCTTCTTTTTCTGATCATCCTTGGTCTGATTCTGTTTCCTCTTATTCTAGGAATTATTCTTACCTCCACTGCTTGCCTCCGGCTTTGGCTCCTCTGTAGATGAAATAGCAACCTCGATCTTTGACTTGGGGTAAAGGCTCTCAGATCTCAATGCCTTTCCCACAATAGATTCGAATGTCTCATCGATATGGTTTATGATTCTTTACCCTAAGTACTCATCTAGTCCGGTTATGAACCACTCGTTCTTCTTCTCGGCAGTATCGATAAGAGATAATCCATATTTTGATAAGGTATCAAATTCAGCAATATATTTCGAGACTGCCCTACCATTGTGCTTAAGCTCCAAAAACTTCCTAAACAATTTTGATATCTGAGCAGCTGGAATAAACTTATCACTGAAATGGGTCTTAAACTGATCCCAAGTAACTTGATCCTCAGGAGTAGCCGCTTTGATAGAATTCCACCAAATCATTGCTCGTCTTTGTAGTTGACGCGGTACTAACTTTCTCTTCATCGCATCATCGATCTCCAAATCCTCGAAGATGCACTCACAACTATCAACCCAATCCTGAACCTCCGTAGCCGACTTCGTTCCATGGAATGGCTTCCCACCAAGACTAGTATAATCCTTGCAGAGCTTGGTGAAATCGGCTTTAGGAGCCTGCACTGCCACACCACCACCATTAGCAGTATTAGGAACTGCTCCCTGAACATCCCTAAGCATCTCTCGCATGAAGGGAGTAAACATCGTCCTCATATCAGGGAAATTACCATTATTGGCCACTGAACCCGTACTCCTCATATACTAGCTCATCATTTAGTCTGTAAAGTGAAAATGATTAACTATCTTCTTAGTGGTGCTAGTGTAGTGCGACTTCATACTTAGACATACTAATAGTATATATATAGTTTTTTGAAAACCAAAATATCACAAATATGCGCTCTCATATACGTATACTATCTCTCCTTGATGTCTTTCCCTAGGTTAAACTACGCAACCTAGGCTCTGATACCAAGTGTAACGGCCCGACCCGAACCAGCCGACATTTCCACGAAATGCGTTGTGCTAGTGCCCGACTAGCAAGGGATGGTCGTCAAAAAGGAAAGAGTTTTAAAACTATGAATCACCAAAGAACCTGCAGTATATCTCACAGCGCATGGAATAAATTATAATAATAACATACTTAACATAAAACATGCAAGACAGTGCATAAGGTAAAAACTAAACCATCATAGCAGCGGAACCCAAAGTACATCTTATGATCCAAACCATCATTATTACAACTTCAAAATACTGTCTCTAAAGCAAAATAGAAAAGGTACACTACTAATGCCCAAAATAGTGACCAGTAACAACACAGGGAGAATATATGTAAATAGTATGTGGAAGCCTCCTGCTCATCTCCGGACAGCTACTCGCGCATAACCACCTAACTTGTCTTTAGTCTACTCATTTAGGAGCACCCAGAGTAATAAGGAGAGACATAAAACTCTGGGTCAGTCAAAACTCTGGTTGAGCGATAGCAGCGAAATAAAACAATAACAGGTATAAATAATCATACCTGAACCTGGACCTACAACCAAAGAGTTAGCACAACAAGATGTACAGTACTATATGGTAACACTAGCATATAGTGTAAAAATGGGAGTGTGTGCGTCATGGTGATAGCAAACATCAAACATAGTAATTATCCTTACGTTTCTCACTCAGTGTGTAAAGCATACGATATCCACCGCTTTGATCACCAAATCTATTAGGGCCATGACGACAACTCCGTACAATTATTGCTATGACCATACTTCCTTGGTCTATAGTCACTAACCCTACCTAGTCCACACATCCCTGGCTCTAAGTTAAGGGCCAACCAGTCCATACTTCCCTAGCTCTGGTTCGTTTACATGCCCCCTCTCTTCAATGGTGAACCAAAGTTATAGATATCAATAACCCCTTTGCACACATCCCATAGCAAAGCCCAACCCTAGAAGCTAACTCGGTAGTTCCTATCTGAATCTTGAGTAATAACTTCTCATTTGGATTTCCTTTACATCTCGGGTTTTGGTTGAATTGTAGTTAATCTTCAGAAGAGTTTACAATTGTCGTTGCATGGCAGAAGTTTGAATCTAGTTCGGTTTGCAGTCATCATCTTAGTTCAGGTCATGGTCGGGGTCCTCGTTAGGGTCGATTCGTGGTTCGTGACCCCACGGTTCGTGACACCCCCCGGCTTGTAATCCCCTCCCAGGCTCGTGACAGTCTCCCCCGGTTCGTGAGTCCTCATATTGGAGCGGTTCGTGACCATCATCTTGGAGCGGCTCGTGAGACATACCCACTTCACGAATCGAAGTTCTCCTGGGCGGTCCGTGGGGCATACCCCTTCAGGAGTCGGTTTTCTGCAGTTTTTCCAGCATGCTAATTTCGCCAAACGATGGCATTTTCAACCATTCTAACCTTACTATGAAGTCACAAAACATACCAAACAACAGTAGTAACATGTAGAATCAACCAGAAACACCAAAATAATAATCACATGAAATATTTTAGATCAAACATACTCAAAAAGCATGATTTTCCCCTTAATCCCCTTAAACATATTTTAACTATAAAATTAGCAAACTTAACCCAAATTTTCACCAGTGACGTAAAATAATATTTTAGAATTTATACATATTTTTTCAGATTTTTATGATGCATAATTTCGCTAATTATCACTACACTCCTAATTAGCCGTAATTTGTGAATAAAAGTGCAAATCACTCACCTTAGCCACAAATGAAATCTTATATCCAAAACTTTTCTGTTTTGGCATGAATTCCAATGTATAGCAGCAGCTCTATCTCTGATTTGATACTAGTTTGACTTGATTTGATGTTAATTTGATCAACTAGTGGTTAAAAACGATTAGGAAGGGATTAAAATGAGATTTGGAAGATGGTGGTCATTGCTAGGGTTCAAGGAAGGTTATTAACGGCTAGAAAAATGAAATGAAATGTTTTCCCAAACTCTTTCAGCCCTCCCATTGCCCTAATCCTAAAATGGGTTATGGGACCAGCTGCTAATCACCCGGTTAAGGCCAATGATGTTGTTTTTCATCTTCCAAGCCATATTTCAGTCATGTCTCGCAAGCGGTAAGTCCATTTGATTAATGTAACCACTCTACGGAAAGGTAAGCCATCATCTGAATCCAATGGAAGTGGTTTCAGATCAAAACTCCTTACCAATCAAAAGTTATAGGCGAAACAAGATTCTCTAGGGCAAAACGGTCATTTTAAAATTTGTCAAAAATCGTGAACATGGGAAATTACCCTAATAATCGTTCCCAAAGTTATACGACTTCATACGAGAATGAAATAAATATTCTACGATCCTCTGATGCGTAGAATGTGGGTCATTACAATAGGGGCATCGGGCAATTGAATGCCCATCTTCTGGAAGGTGGCACGGCTAATGGCGGTCGGCACCTTCCTCAGTGGCGCCTCCCCAATAAGTGTCACCTGAAAGTATCAGAAGACAGAGGTGAGAAGGTGGCTATAAGGAAAATGGCTCCATGGGGTGCCGACGAAGGGCACATTAAGGTGGATCATAAGCACATGTGCTCAATTAACGGCTATGCCGCCAAAAATAGCATAGGTGGCCCGGCGAACAGAAGGATAAATCTACTTCAAGCTTCCAGTCTTCGGGATGATGTTGTGTTGTATGATGCGCACAACTACACAAGCTACGGGTGGCAGATTGGCAGCGGTCCATGCTCCGGGCTCTCCAAGGAAGATACGCTAAAGGATCTGAGGGTCCTCCATCTCAATAGCATCAAGCTTCGCTCCGACAGTCAAGATACCTAAAATCTGAACTGAGTCAATGTCAGTGAACTCGATGTCGGCGTCAATGATCTTAGATCTGATCACGCATGACTCGTCATCGATGTCGGCATCCATCTGAGCATCGAACAGACGGATGCAGCGCGGATACATGTCGTGCACAAAAGTGTCAAAGCGCAAAATTGGTGCTAAGCCCGTGGTGACAAAAAGCTCCTCTAAACAAAATGCAGCGAAGTCGGCGAACTTGACTGGTCTACCAATCTGAACTCATACCTGGTCGTGGCTAAGTACTGCTTAATTTTTACCTCATCGCAATCTAACCAAGCGACTTCTCGAGGCGTGAAACTGGGGTGTTGGTTGTGAGGTGCCATGGAGGAATCATAGAATATGATAAACGAAACTGTAAAACTAGAGTATAATTTGGCCGAGACCTGCACGAGAAGGATTTTGGTGGTAATTAGGGGTAAAACGGAACGGCGGTTGCTTAGATTGGAGCTTGGGAAGGAGGAGGGTTTGGGTTTTTGGTGGAATCGGGGTTAGGGGAGAAAGAGTCAGCTGAACGATGTATATATATCATTCTCAACCTATTCGGGTCAGGTCAGGCCACGCTAACGTTGGGGGAGCGGTCGACCTGGCCCAAATAGGGCGGTCTACCGTCGGTCGATCATTTGAGCCATAGTGGGCGCAGTTTGAACCTCGGCCCAACGGCCCGTATAAACTATATATAAAATTAAAAATAATTTTATATTACATCGAAACAACTTCTACTACCAACCGAATTCTCGTATCGACTTCCACCCATTATCGAGGTTAGAAATTTAATTTTCCTACGCCTTTTCCGTGCATCTAAAAAGATTTGTGACCACCGAATCGAACGAACATAAAATAGGAAATCATTTAGAAATCTAAAATAAAATTTAGATGAATTTTTTCACTTACTAGCGAACACAACTAAACAATTCAAAATCAAGTACGCTAAAATAAGGATGAAGGATTTTCTTAGCCTTTTGCAAAGAAAATTTTAAAACTTTTCCAAATATGGAATTTATTAAAGTCTAACGGTTTCGTATTTATAAATCCATTTTATTATTACTATTATTTATATTTTAGTTTATATTTCAAACTAAAAAAATCTTTTCATGTACAAAAATGTTGGAGCTTTGAAATCTTAATTATGATAATTTCAATAAGTTATCCAATATATATTAGAAGAGAATACAAAAATTCACAAGGAATAATTATTTATTATTTTCAAGTTTAGTGGCATATTCCTTGTCATTTCTAACTCTATCTCTCAAACCAATCGGATTATATTTAATAAAATTACACTTAAGCCTCAAAATTTTGAAACACGAATAGATTAAAAGTTTAAAATCCATATCTTTATTAAACTAAGCCTTTATAAAACCATTTTCCGAAATCGTATTTCAAAACTTTCAGAGCCCATTTTTATTTTCTCCAAATAGTTTTAAAAATAAAATTTCCTCAAACACAAGGCCAAGAACTCAATTTAATGTTTCAACAAATGTAGATTCAGAATTTCAACAAAGTAACAAATGGATATACCTCATAATTATATTTTCGAAATAGATACGAAATACTAACGTGAACTTTCCCGTTTTGGATCGAGCTACCAAACAAAACCAAAAACCAGGAATTGTGACTACCTCGGTCATAGCTAGATTTTCATCCAGTCACCAAACTCGAATCAACGGAGTCCACCATATGTTGTCATCATCCCCTTCACGACGAGATTGACAACATACTATAGGGTAAGACATAATTGGCTAGAAACCCGAACTCAACATATTCCAATCTTAGACGTTTAAAGCCCATTTCATATAAATAGTCCCACAACTAATTTCATTATCGAATTAATTAAAGTCAAGTAAAAAAAACGAAGAAAAACATAAAAGAAAACCGAATTACATTCCCTTGGGGTCCTAATTTAACTAATTCCTCTGATCATTTAACCTAAGCTATGATACCAAATGCAACACCCTACACTTTTCTACGCCTAAATTTCGACAAAAATCGAAACTCAAACACATCCAAGCTTGGAGCATGTAAATCAGTTACCTGCAATAAATGAGCATGAGCATAATCTGAGTACGATAAATAACTCACAATGGAAAAAAAATAGGATAAACTAGAATTAACTCAAGTAACAACTTTTTTTCAAAGTAATTAACTTTGTCAATGCCGAGCACGAGAGAGAACGAGAACCGAAAGCCAAACTTAATCACCAGTGAGAACCCGATCTTCTCTAGAAAACTTGGGTTGTCGTAATGAGGAGGTGGGTCAGAACAACAAGATTCCGGTGAATATGAAATGCACAACACATGTTATAATACACATATGTATCCAGTTTTGTTCAACCCAAAATGTATGCCTACCAAGGTTAGTGATTCTAGCCTAACCTTGTAAATGCTTACGCACGACTGTACTGCTCTTCTCAAGGTAGTATTTCTAAAGTATAATACTGAGATGAGACATTTTACGCATATATTTGTGAAACCTTTATACCAGATCATGGCTGATTATTTAATCGATGTTAGACCCCTAGTTATGGAGTTTCTATATACACACACACACACACACTTTCATTCACTCTTCTTATTCCATGAAGATTTATTTAACAAAAACGCGAACTAGATGACACTAGCTAAGGACCCAACAAGTTAAAGCTTCTGGCATTCATGCATATACCCTTGCCCTACATAAGGTGATAGATGGTATTTTATCGCTCGTTGTACCTTCTAGCTTGCCTTATTAGATAACCCCCTTAGTCGCTTATTACTTCCCGTAGGATAGGTAGCCATATCTGACATTTTAGGCTCCAGGTTTGGGTAGGCCGACACACACCTGCCACTTAAGACCCCTAAACTAAAAGACCAATCCTCAGATGGACTCTTCAACCCCAGCCACTTATGACCGAGGAAGCAGACCATACGCGAAGGTTATTGGTTCGTACCCCCATTAGCCTTTAATACCTTCCCTGTTTGGGATAAAGTATGCTACATTATTTAGTCATTCCCCTTTAGTCCCTCTACACGGAAATCTTAGACGCACACGATTCATTATTGTCACAGATTCATATAGTTAATAATATTTTATATTATTAACCTACTAAGTCCATCTCTAAAATTTAAACTATAAATTCCACGTTAACTAGTATAAAAAGGAAAGTTATGTCTCCTTACCCTAGGATATATTTAATTACCTTCCCTACTTGGATTTAGTATTTAAACAACAATCGATACCCATTAATCCCCTTTTTCTTACCATAAGTTTATAGCCATTTATGACCATAATGGTCATATTTTCCTAAAGCAACCCTTAATTCTGGATATCCTTATTTTATCAGTCCCGAAATATCTATTTGTTGTACCCCAACAGACCATTACTATTCATATTTATTTGTTTATTTATTTACCTGTTTATTTTTTTATGTATATATATTTATATTTTATGACCCAGACCATTCACATTAAGTTGACCACTTGTGGATGCTGGATTTGTCGGTCGGTTACGGATAGACTTCTACCACAAGTTGAACTTAACTTCGTGTCTCAGTACATTTATATTTACGCATTAGACCACTCACAATAAGCTGACTACCTGTGGATGCTGGACCTGCCGGTCAGTTCCGGGCACACTTCTACCACAAGTTGAACTTAACCTCGCATCATAATGTGGCTATGATTCAAATTTTCTAATTGGGGTTTACAACATTTATCCTAATTTATTTTAGGAATTGTAACCATTATCCTATTATATTCACTTTCCCTAATCAACATTTGTTATAATTGTTATTTATTGACTTGCAGTTCTTTCTATAGCAATTAATTATACTGATTGCAACATATGGTCACCACAAATATATTAATTCAATATGGATTACATTTACATATAATTCCATAATTGAACCTTATCCAAACATCTAAACATTCAACACAATGTTTATTTTTATCATTTTACGCTACTTTGGATGGATAATAAGTATATATTTATATTTTATGTTTTCGTGTAGTCAACGTAGTTATTATTTTTATTTCTATTATTATTCTAAATTTAATGATTTGGTTAAGTAAATAACCAAACATTCCTTTTTGCATTTATCTTGCCAAAAGGTTTTAATCTTACAAAAAGACCTTTCGCCATAATCATTGTAGATTATGACTAATTAGTGGAATTGACATATTTCAAAATCACAAGAAATATATGTGAATATATTATTTGGAATAGTTGATGCAAATTACGCACAAATATACATATTTATGTACATTTGCACCACTTTTCCCTTTTTGATCTTTTTATCATGCCTCTAGTGATTTCAAAATGATGCCTTTTTATTCAAAAGGAAAAATGACATACTTATAACAATTAAGCCAAAACTCAACAGTATTGAATACAAACAGACATATTTCTTTTAACATTACAATCACATAATTTATCGATCGAATCTTTTTACCCAAATTCACATAATTTATTTTTCAACACTGAACTAGAGAACTGGAATGTAACTACGTCTAAATGGTGTTTAATGGGACTGATTTCCAGATCTACAGTGCTTTACAACAACTGTATTATATTTTACAACATAACCGTAGGAATATGTGTACACAAGTTTAAAAATCTTACAATTAATATTATGCATAACCACAATATACAATTCAAAAGTTTTAACAATTTTCATAATCAGATCTGATAGGTGCTAATTCCATTACAACAATATCATGAGCAGATCTAATGGAAGTAGGCATAAAAATTGAGATCTACTACAAACAAGATAAATACATTATTATAAATGTATATATAAATTTCTCACTCATGTTATAACATATAAATCTAAAGTTTGAACCTTTTAGGCCTACAATTCCCAAATTCTTATAAATCTATTATTTATCTGAAAAGGAGAAAATTCCATGTTTGTAGGGATGTAAGAAAATAGGAAGAGATGGGAGAATCAGATTTGGAGTGTCAATTTTCCATTAGGACTGATAATCCTCTCAATTTCATATGAATTCGATTTGATTTGTTGTGTATGAATATATTTTTATTTTAGAAATTAGGTTTGGAGAAGGATGAAAATGGCAAAGCTCCCCTGCTGCTGCTACAGATTTGTGTGGAAAAAAATAACGCCTTACCCCTTTATTTATAGGGGTGAAATTGGCCTTGAACCGTTGGATTCATTCTAATTTATATTCGTCCATCTGTTTTATATATAATACAAACTAAACCTACAAGACCTAGCCATCATTGGGAGTTTTGACTCCCAGTGGATCGATCGTAGCGGTCGACCACTATTCGGCCGCTAAGGTCGACCGCCTGGACGTCAAAATGCCCAGTCAGGCTGGTCAAATAAGGTATAATATATATATATATATATATATATATATATATTATGATTTATTTATTTTCTGTTCATTTTCGTATTTCGTTCATATTTCTTCATACGGACTTCGTTTCCGATACTCCAAACATGAAAGTTGACCAAAATTCCGAGATGAACGCATCGGTTAAATTTTTGTGGTCAAATTCCATCATTTACAAATATTCCTATTTTTGAAATTCTAATAATTAATTTATATCAACAAAATTTCAGGTTGTTACATTCTTCCCTCCTTAAAAGGAATTTCATCCTGAAATTCTGACGCCTATAGCCCTATTCTACACAACCAATTCGTGTACATATACTTTTCAACCATCTGTATATGTGCATGGTGTACATACTGCAATTCAACCATAAAATATGCATACAAGATGATTATAATCAGATCCTCCTATATGTCTGTATTAAATTTTTGAAATACTTTTGAAAACATGATGCAAAATATCCTAAATATACTAGCAGATTTATATGAATGCAAATTTTTTGAAAACTCATTTTCATCCATTACCCTCACACAATTACGAATAAAAGTGTGAAGCAACCAATTTTTCATCCAAATCCTACCATCCAAAATGTCACGCAACCTAATTGTTTCTTATTTAATTTCTCCTAAACCAGAAAAAGGAAATTGAAGTAAAGAATTTTAACATTTTCCCCGCTTGCAACTTTTCCATTTTCCGTCTTACAGTGGAATTTTCACCTCAGCAACCCAAAATACTCCGAAAATTTCCATCTGTAGATGGTAAAGGAGGCTAAAAACAAGCTCCGAAACATAAAATGAGTTAATTAATAGCTCGTGCGCATTATTGACAAGGTGTGGAAACAACGTTTCCAAGGCTAAAACAGACTTTTCCTTGTAACCGTTAACGTTTTTATTGTACCATTGTTTCTATTGCACTGCTAAAACGCGCTCACAAATCAACCAAACATCTTCCTTGCTCTATTCATGTGACCAGAAATTGAAATTTTTCATAAAAATAAATTTTTGCTTGAAAACTTCTTATGTTTATTTTGAAAATTTCTTTTCAAAACCGTTTCACTTTCTTATAAAATAAGAAAATGATAAAAAGGTTTTTTTTCAAACAACTTTTTCCAAAAATTTCAAAAATGTATATAGTGGAAACTCAAACGAATCAAGTCATATGTCCGCGAGAAAGGAAGTCAATCGCGCAAAAAATGCGAAAACTGAAATCACACAAAAGACCAAAAATAAATTTTATTTTTAACAAGGAGAGGTTATTTATTTATATACCCGTGACGGGCTACTGGTCCTTTACTAAAATTTATCCAACACAGAATTTTATTCTTTCCAGCTCTAGGACAAATGCTAGTTTATGAACAAGATTTCATTCAAATAAGTATGTGTGAACGAAAAAACACTTTTAAACAAGAAATCTCATTAGCCAAAGTCGTGCGATTTTCATTACTAGCAGTTACAAACACAACACTACAACAAAGATAAAGAAAAATGTTGAGAAGGGAAACATACGATAAAGATACAACATGCACAGGGCATGTACTAACAATAACAAAAACGACGACTATGACTACCCAATGTAGGTTGCCTACCTCAACAGCTAGAGCCTGATCCATTAACTCGTCGCTAATCTCTCTGAGCTTGGCCTGCATAGCGCGGTTGGCAGTGAGCTCCCGTGACCAGGCTGCTGAGGCTGCTGAGTTGGAACAGGTGGTGTGGGTACAGGAGCATCAGGCAATTGAATGCCCATCTTCCGGAGGGTGGCACGGCTAATGGCGGTCGACGCCTTCCTTAGTGGTGCCTCCCCATAAAGTCTCACCTGAAAGTATCAGAAGACACGGGTGAGAAGGTGACTATAAGGAAAATGGCTCTAAGGGGTTCGATGAAGGGCTCATTAAGGTGGATCATAAGCACATGTGCTCAATTGACGGCTATGCCGCCAAGAATAGCAGTGGCGTGGCGAACAGAAGGATAAATCTGCTCCAAGCTTCCCGTCTTTGGGATGATGTTGTGTTGTACGACACGCACAACTACACAAGCTACGAGTCGCAGATTGGCGGTGGTCCAGGCTCCGGGCTCTCCAAGGAAGATACGCTGAAGAATCTGAGGGTCCTCCATCTCAATAGCATCAAGCTCGGCTCCGACTGCCAAGATACCCAAAATCCGAGCTAAGTCAGTGTCAGTGAACTCGATGTCGGTGCCGATGACCTTAGATCTGATGATGCATGACTCGTCATCGATGTCGGCATCTATCTGAGCATCGAATAGACAGAGCAGCGTGGATACAGGTCGTGCACAAAAGTGTCGAAGAGCAAGATCGGTGTTAAGCCTGTGGTGACAAAAAGATCCTCCACACCAAATGCGGCAAAGTCGGCGAGCTTCACCGGTCTACGAATCTGAAACTCATAACTGGATGTGGCTAAGTACAGCTTAATCTTCACCTCATCGCGATCTAACATGGCAACTTCCCAAGGCGTGAATTCGGGGTGTTGGTTGCAAGGTGCCATAGGGGAATCGGAGAATCGGGCAAACGAAACTGCAAAAATGGAGTATAATTGGGTAGATACCTGCACGAGAAGGATTTTGGTGGTAACTAGGGGTAAACAGAGCGGGGGTTGCTCAGATTGGAGCTTGGGAAGGAGGAGGGTTTGGGTTTTTGGTGGAATTAGGGTTGGGGAGAAAGAGTAGACTGAACGATATATATACCATTCTCAACCTATTCGGGTCGGGTCAGGCCACGCTAATGTTGGGGGAGCGGTCGACCTGGACCTAATAGGGCGGTCGACAATCGGTCGACCGCTGGACCGATAGCAGGCGCGGTTTGAACCTCGGCCCAACGGCCCGTATAAACTATATACAAAATTAAAAATAATTTTCTATTACGTCGAAACAACTTCTACTCCCGATCGAATTCTCGTATCGACTTCCACCAATTGTCAAGATTAGAAATTTTATTTTCCAACGACTTTACCCTGTCTCCAAAAAGATTTGTGACCACTGAATCGAAACGAACTTAAAACAGGAAATCGGCCAGAAATCCAAAATAAAATTTAAATGGATTTTTCCGCTTACTAGCCGACACAACTAAACGATTCAAAATCAAATACCCCAAAATAAGGATAAAGGGTTTTGTTAGCCTTTTGCTAAGAAAAAATTAAAACTTTTCCAAATATGGAATTCATTAAAGTCTAATGGTTTCGTATTTATAAATCCATTTTATTATTGCTATTATTTATATTTTAGTTTATATATCAAACTGGAAAGACCTTTTCATGTACAACATGTTGGAGCTTTGAAATCTTAATTATGATAATTTCAATAATTTATCCAATTTATATAGCAAGAGGGATACTAAAAATCACAAGGAATAATTATTTATTATTTTCAAGTTTCGTGGCATATTCCTTATCATTTCTAACTCCATCTCTCCAATCAATCAGATTATATTTATTAAAATTACACTAAGCCCTAAAAATTTTGAGACACAAATAGATTAAAAGTTTAAAAACCATATCTTTATTAAACTAAGCCTTTATAAAACCATTTTCCAAAATCGTATTTCAAACTTTCAAAGCCCATTTTTATTTTCTCCAAATAGTTTTAGAAATAAAATTTCCTCGAATACAAGGCCGAGGACTCAATTAAATGTTTCAACAAATGTAGATTCGAAATGTCAACAAAGTAACGAATGGATATACCTCGTAATTATATTTCTGAAACAGATACGACATACTAATGTGAACTTTCCTAATTTGGATCGAGGAATGGTTCTAACCGGAACTACCAAACAAAACCAAAAACCAGAAATTACGATTATCTCGGTCCTTGCTAGATTTTCGTCCAGTCACCAAACTCGAATCAACGGAATCCATATATGTTGTCCTCATGCTCTTCACGACGATATTGCCAACATACTGTGGGGTAAGACAGAATTGACTAGAATCCCGAACTCAACATATTCCAATCTTAGACGTTTAAAGCCCATTTTATATAAATAGTCCCACGACTAATTTCATTGTCGAAATAAATTAAAGTCGAGTAAGAAAGACAAAGAAAAACATAAAAGAAAATCGAATTATGTTCTCTCTCGAGTTCTAATTTAACTAATTCCTCTGACCATTTAACCTAAGCTATGATACCAAATGCAACACCCTACACTTTTCTACGCCCAAATTTCGACAAAAATTGAAACTCAAATACATCCAAACCTGGAGCGTGTAAATCAGGTACCTGCAATAAATGAGCATAAGAATAATCAGGGTACGATAAATAACTCACAGCAGAAATAAAATAGGATAATCTAGTATTAACTCAAGTAACTACCTTTTTCAAAGTAAATCACTTTGTCAATACCGCGCATGAGAGAGAACGAGAACCGAAAGCCAAACATAAACACCAGTGAGAACCCGACCTTCTTTAGAAAACCTGGGTGGTTGTAATGAGGAGGTGGGTCAGAACAACAAGATTCCGGTGAATATGAAATGTACAACACAGGTTATAATACACAGATGTATCCAGTTTGGTTCAACCCAAGATGTATGCCTACCAAAGTTAGTGATTCTAGCGTAACCTTGTAAATGCTTACGCACAATTGTTCTACTCTTCTCGAAGTAGTATTTCCGAAATATAATACCAAGATGAGACATTTTACGCATATATTTGTGAAGCCTTTATACCAGATCAAGGCTGATTATTTAATCGACGTTAGACCCCTAGTTACGGGGTTTCTATATATATAATTTCATTCGCTCTACTTATTCTTGAATATTTATTTAACAATAACACGAACTAGAGGACACTAGCTACGGGCCCTACTATTGAAGGCTTCTGGCACTCACGCATATATCCTTGCCCTGCATAAGGTGAGAGATGATATTTTATCGCTCGCTATACCATCTAGCTGGCCTTATTAGATAACCCCCTTAGTCGCTTATTACATCCCGTAGGATAGGTAGCCATATCTGATATTTTAGTTTCCAGATTTGGGTAGGCCCAAACACACTAGCTATTTAAGACCCCTAAACTGAAAGACCTATTCCTAGGTGGACTCTTCAACCCCAGCCGCTTATGACCGAGGAAGCGGACCATACACGAAGGTTATTGGTTCGTACCCCCATTAGCCTTTAATACCTTTCACTGTTTGGGATAAAGTATGCTACGTTATTTAGTTATTCCCGTTTAGTCCCTCTATACGGAAATGTTTTACACACACGATTCATTATCTGGGTTCATATGGTTAATAATATTTTACATTATTAACCTACTAAGTCCAACTCTAAAATTTAAAATATAAATTCCATGTTAACAAGTATAAAAAGGAAAGTTATGTCTCCTTACCCTAGGTTATATTTAATTACCTTCCCTAATTGGATTTAATATTTGAACAATAATCGATAACCACCAGCCCCCTTTTTCTTACCATAAATTTATTGCTATTTATGACCATAATGGTCATATTTTCCTAAGGCAACCCTTAGTTCTGGATGTCCTTATTTTATCAGTCCCGAAATATCTATTTGTTGTACCCCAACAGACAATTACTAGCTATATTTATTTGTTTAATTATTTACCTGTTTATTTTATTTGTGCATATATATTTATATTTTATGCACTAGACCACTCACATTAAGTTGACCACTTGTGGATGTTGGATTTGTCGGTCAGTTACGGACAGACTTCTACCACAAATTGAACTTAACCTCGTGCCTCAGTTCATTTATATTTACGCATTAGACCACTCACAATAAGCTGACTATTTGAGGATGCTGGACTTGTCATTCGGTTCCGGGCACACTTCTACCACAAGCTGAACTTAACCTCGTGTATAAATGCGATTATGATTCAAATTTTCTAATTGGGATTTACAACATTTACCCTAATTGATTTCAGGAATTGTAACCATTATCCTATTATATTCACTTTCCTCAATCAACGTTTGTTATAATTGTTATTTATTGATTTGTAGTCCTACTTATAGCAATTAATTATACTGATTGCTACAAATGGTCGCAACAAATATATTAGTTCAATATGGATTACATTTACATATGATTCCATAATTGAACCTTATTCAAACACTCAACACAATGTATATTTTTATCATTTTATGCTGCTTTGGACGTATAATATGTATATATTTATATTTTATTTTTTTGTGCAGTCAACGTAGTTATTATTTTGATTTTTATTATTATTCTAAATTTAATGATTTGGTTAAGTAAATAACCAAACATTCCTTTTTTGCATTTAATTTTGCCAAAAGGTTTCAATCTTACAAAAAGACTTTTAGCCATAATCATTGTAAATTATGCATAATTAGTGGAATTGACATATTTCAAAATCACAAAAAATATATGTAAATATATTATTTGGAATAGTTGATGCAAATTATGCAGAAATATACATCTTTATATTTATACGTACATTTGCACCACTTTTCCCTTTTTGATCTTTTTATTGTGCCTCTTGTGATTTCAAAATGATGCATTTTTATTTGAAAGGAAAAACGACATACCTACAATAATTAAGCCAAAACCCAACGGTATTGAATACAAACATGCATATTTCTTTTAACATTACAATCACATAATTTACCGATCGAATCTTTTTACCCAAATTCGCATAATTTATTTGTCAATACTGAAAATGTAACTACATCTAAACGGTGTTTAATGGGACTGATTTCCAGATCAATAGTGCTTTACAACAACTACGATATATTTTACAACGTAACTATAGGAATATGTGTACACAAGTTTAAAAATCATATAATTAATATTATGCATAACCACAATATACAATTCACAAGTTTAAACAATTTTTATAATCAGATCTGATAGGTGCTAATTCCATTATAACAATATCACGAGAAGATCTGATGAAACTAGGCATAAAAATTGAGATCTACTACAAACGAGATAAGTACGTTATTATAAATGTATATATAAATTTCCCACTCACCAAATAGCATCCAAATCTAAAGTTTGAACCTTTTAGGCCTACAATTCTCAAATTCTTGTAAATCCACAATTTATTCGAAAAGAGGAAAATTCCATTTCGTAGAGATGTAAGAAAATATTAAGAGAGGGGATAATCTGATTTTGAGCATCAATTTGCATTCTTTTCCATTAGATTTGGCAATCCTCTCAATTTCATATGAATTGGAATTGATTTGCTGTGTATGAATATATTTTTATTTTAGAAATTAGGTTTAGAGAAGGAGGAAAATGGCAGAATTCCGCTGCCATACATATTTGTATGGAAAAGAATGAGGCCTTACTGTAACGACCCAGATTTTTGATCGATTTATTTTTGAACATTTAATATTTATTTAAAATATTTATTTGATAATATAAATGGATTTTTATATTAAGTAATTGATTTAAAAATCAATTTCGATTTAATATAGAATATATTAAATTATCGAAATATGAAAAATAATTGAAATTGAAGTTAAAAACAGAATCAAAACATTCCAGATGACCGGTATAAATTCTTTTTGAATATATATGATGATAATAATAATTTATTATCAAGAAATTTATTTGTTTGAGTTTAAATTTTATTATATTAATTTAATATGGTTATTATATATATATATATATATATATATATATACACACACACACACGTTTAAATTAAATTTTAGAATATTTTCTGCTGAGTTCAGAATAGTGTTGTAGCATTGGAACGTCCGTCATTACAGTAAAACAGTTGTTCGTGATTTAAATTAATGGACCCCGAAGATATTTGATTGTGGATAGGTTCGAAATCAAATTAGTATCTATTTAAAAAGAAATAAAATCTCTTTAAACTCAAATCACATTAAATATACTGTACCCTTGCACAGGCTAATTTTCTTAGTTGCTAAGTAGCCTTTATCTATAAAATCGCGTGTATCCTCTTCCCTGTATTTCTTCAGAAAAACAATTCAATCGAAACTCTCTCTCCTTTAAATGCTTCCAATAATCTTCTATTGTTTTCTCATTGTAAATTCGAACCTGAAGACCTTGTTTTCTTTTGTATAAACATTACGTTCTTTTTCCCTTCCTCACATAATAAAAAGGAAAAAATCCTAATTTCATTCAATTTGAACTTGTCTGGCCTTGACATCAATTCGTGATAGATTAATGGAGTATTCGACGGTCTAACTTAGGGCACGGGGGTCAGGTGAGTTAAGGGGCGTCGGAGGTCAGTTCAACGGTGGCGCAAGGCTTGACTGAGTCAACAGAAGTAGGTGGGTCGGAGGTGCGTTCAATGGTGGATCGATGGCTCTAGTATGATGCTGAAGTTCATATATGGTTCCGTACTGGTTTGAGGGAATTATTTTTGGGTCGATACTGATTTTTGTTAAGTATCGCGAATTTGGGGTTAGTGCGTTTTACGATGGGTTGACTGGTAAGTGGTGCGACATGATTTCTTGTTCGATTTACTATCGCTATTTGTTTGCGTGAAGTACTGTATTCGGGTGGTTGAGGAAAACTGCGAATTGAGGAAAGAAGGGCTAGCAAGGTGTTGTTTTGGGGGTTGATGATCACGGTGACATTGAACTGCAATTCTATTGCTTGTGGAAAAAGTTCGATTGTGGTTGGAGACTGGTCTGAAAATGGAAGAGCCAGGTGATTAACGTGAGTTCTAGGATCTAGAATGTAAATTAGTCAAAGCTTGTGGTGTTGCCGTGGTGCAATCTGGATGGTATTCGAGTTCAAATGTGTGGTTCTCTTATGGTGGAATTGGAGTTTGGTTAAATGATGGAGGCTGTGAGTGTTCAAGTTCGATATATGAAGAGGGAATAAGGTATTCCTCTTTTCAAAATTTAAAATATTTAGAATTAATTTAGTATTTGTTAATAAGTTATTTTTAATGAAAAATCATTAATGGATAAATTAAATAAACCATAGGTGCGAAGAGATTTATTTGGGACGATCCATAGCCGCGATGAGATGAAATTTAATCGGATATTCGACAAATAAAAATCAGTTGAGTAAATCTCACTCATATTTTATTTAGAATTATTTTATTCGTTAAAATAATTGTTTGTTGGTTGGTTGCATGCATTGAAATATTTTTGTGGCTATTATAAATATATATTAGTTATTTAGGATTGGTGTTTGTGGTTATTATGTATATATTGGTGGTTGGATTCCCGCAGTATCATTAGCGGATGCCCGCAGTATCATTAGCGGATGACCCTATACGCCCCACGCTATGATAGTGGATAACCTTCTATACCGCGATATCCTGCCTCGAAGCAGGAAGGGTATTATTTATGTTGGCTAACGTCTGTCGATGCAGGAAAACAGGTTGGAGGAATACAACTGGATTCCTCAAAATTTATCATTTGTTTGTTCTCGTATATATATATTATCACATATGACGTATTGATTGAATTGGTTGGTTTGATTTTTAAATATCACTAAGGCCCAAAATGTTGATTTATAAAAATATCGTGAAAATGATATTTGAGTTTGAAAACGTAAAATTCTATTTTCTAAAAAAGAATTTGAATTTAGAATGGGCATAAGATATTTACTTGTTTTGAAAATAAATAAAACAAGTATTGAATTTATAAACGATGTTTATAAATTAAATAATACAAGAAATTGAAGTGAAATTATAAACAGTGTTTATAAATAAAGGGGAAAAATTATCATTGGATAATTTGAATATTTAAATTCAAATGTGAATTTAAATATAGAAATGGGAAAAAAATTTTAAAGAAATAAACGATGGAATTTATTCTGATGTTCAGAATATAAAATGAACTAAAATAAATCCGTAGGGATTTATGATTTGAATTCGATTAATTCGAATTTATTTAAATATAAGTTAATCTGAATATGAAAATAAATTGGGTGTTATATATGTAAGTTATTTTAAATAGAAATTTCCAAAATATCATTTTAGTTTTAAATAGATTCCGAATTAGACTTGTTTAAATATAAAATAAGGAAAATTATAAAATGGTGTTTATAAATATAATGAATTAATTATCAAGAGATAATTTGAATATTTAAATTCAAATAGGAATTTAAAAATAGAATTTGAAATCATTCGAAAAGGGAATAACCGTTTTTATTCCGCAATTCGGAATAACAAAGGCATGCAGTTTCAAATAGAAATTTGAAAAGGGAACTTGTTTAAATATATGAGACAAGGAAGTTGAATTTATAAATGGTATTATAATTTTGGCGAAATAAATTATAATTTGGATACTTAAACCATTTAAATTCAAATAGGAATTTAAAAGTAAATTGGGAAGTGTTTTGAAACAAAACGATTGATTATATTTCGGAATTCAGAATATAAGCTAAATTGAGGAAAATACAACAGGTTTATAATTGAAATTCGATTATATCAAATTTTATAAATAATTTATTTATAAAAGGAATTGGAATTGAATATAGAAGATCGAAGTATAAATATATTACCGAGTAAGGAAAAATCGATAATTATAGATAATCAAAAATACTATGCTGAATTGGGAAACTGATTTGATATATATTAAAAATATATCAGAATGGAGTTAGAATATATATAAATAAACGAAGTTTAAAATGTTTATATATTAAATATAATTAAAATGAACTCGTCGCAGCGCTACAATTCGTAGATTGGCATTTCGAACTTCAATCGAGTATACAAAACTCGGTTTAAGTCGAAATTCTTTGAAACAAGAAATGTTAGTACCGGTTGAATAATAGTTTAAATCTGGATTTCGTCTTATAGATTTTGAGTTATGTCAAAAACAAATTTTCAGAAAAACAGCGCCAGAACCATTATAAAACCATAACGGTTTATTTAAATAAATAAAAGGGTTTTAAAGAAATAAAATCCGAATTGCCATTAGAAAAATCCAGACTGGAGATATAAAATAAATGTGAACTTCAGTTAAGTAAGTGAAATGATTTTTGAGACAAAAATTAGATTTTTAGTTATTGAATAAAACTAACTGATTTGAGTAATAATTAGTTAATCGAAATTCGATATGAAAATGAACTTTGAATAAGTAAAGGAGATTTGAGAATTTTTACTCGAAATCGAATATGGAACTTGAGTCGAAATCAAATTAAATTAATTCATTAGCAAGATAAAATGATAATTGAACATGATATGTTCATGGAATGGGCAAAAGAGCTAATAAAAAGATTAATTAGCGAGTTGAGTTAAAAATGACCGGATTAAATTGAAATAAATTAGAAATGGACACATATGTGTTAGATAGGTATGGAATGAAGTGTATGAAGTTTATAGATTTAGTGCCCAACAAAAAGGTACACGTTTAAATTCCATATGAGTTTTTATGCGCCGAATCGGCAAGCCACTTGGTATTTTGATTTTCTTTTTGAATGGCAAGGGCCTAGATTGGCGAGTTGAGGTTTGAACTATTAACCGGTACAAAGGAGGTTATGGCGAAATTTTCCGGAAATTTAAGTAGTTAGAATATTTTTGTAATAATCCGGAAAATCCGAGCCAATTTAAATTTTTTATTTTGGCGACTTTAAAGAACTTTGAATGTTTAAAATGATTTATTTTAAATAATAACGACGAGAAATTTATTTTGAATAGAAATAGTACGTATATATTTATATAGATCGTCGTTAGAATATAAATATTTATTTTTAAATATAAAAGGAATTGAAAATGCGTTGTAGTTCGAAAATTCGATTTCAAAATTCAAATGTATGCACAGGATTCAAAATAAACCGGATTTTAGCGAAACCAAAAATATTTGAATCTATTTTTCCAACAAATCCGAAAAATCAAAATTTCATAGCGGGAATAAAAAGTTATGCCGAGTTGAAAATTCAGAATAGTCGTTATGGAATTATGGCCCTTAAAAACGGAAATTTTGCAAACGACCTCGGTTTTTCGACGAAACCACTTTTGTTGGATCCGGGATGTCAAATTATTGCTAGATTCCAAAATTCGTAATTTTTTGAATCAATATGTGAGCGTGGCGAAGTAAAACGTGTTTTGGCAGTTTCAATCAAGGTCGATGGACCAGAAAATGGACATTTTTCAAACGGTGTCAGAATTTAACGAAATTTGTTTTGTTAGGACTGTATCGTCAATACGAAGCTAGAATAATTTTTCTGGAATTATTAGAGCCCATGTGTGGCCCCAGTAAATTGAAATGTATGTTTGAATTGAATATATATTTATATTTTAATTTAAATGGAAACTGATTGTAACATTCGAATTGGCTTGTGAAACATATCCCGTTGAGTTTTGAATGGGGGTAATACGCTAGGGACGACAGTTGGCGGGTTCGAATTGGAGTTCAAATTAGAAAGTGACTTTTCTTTGGAAAATTTTAAAATAAAATAATATATAAATTATTATATGTCCTCCCCTTTATTACCCTCTCTCTCTCTCTTCCACTCGTTGACTCGGTTAAAAGAATAAAAAAACACGACGCAGAGGAGGGGGCGATTCGCCGCTGCCGCTAATTAGAGGCGCCACATCTCCGGTGCCGCTTCCTCCCAATAGACCGCGCAGCCATCCCTCTCCCCTCCTCTCGCGTTCTCTCTCGCTTAAACCCTCATCCTGATCCAAGACCAAACCCTAGAAACCCGAGACCCAACCACTGCGCCGCTTGCTTTCGCCGCCCCTACCTCCGACTGGCCAACGCCCAGCTACCCAGTTCGACCTCTTGAACCCCTCCTTTCCTCCGTTCTCTCTCTTCTTACCTCCTTAAAACCCATAGACACCCAAAATCAGCCCGACCTCGCCAATGTGGCCCGCTGCCGACCCAGCCGAGCTTCCCCTGAACACCAGCGAGCTCTCCGACGATTTAAACGCTATAAATGGATGTAAGTTCTTCGATTCTTAAAGTGATTTCTATAACTAGGAAGAAGTGATTTTTATAACTAGAAAGATGCAATTTTTATAACTAGAAAGATGCAATTTTTATAATTAGAAAGATGCAATTTTTATAACTAGAAAGAAGTGATTTTTATAAATAGAAAGATTTGATTTTTCTGATGTAAAAGATTTGATTCTTTTGAAATGTAAAAGGTATGATTTTTATTCGTAGATAGATTAGATTTTATCGGTATAAAGATTAGATTTTTATCAATATAAAGTATAGATATTTATATATGTTCTACGAAATGAAAATTCGATTTTTATATGAGTAGCGGATTAAAAATAGAATTTTTATATACTAAAGAATATAAAAATGTGATTTTTATATATGTAGTGAATACGGACGAGGAAAGTGACAAAAGGCAAGCACGACGAAGAATTCCTACAAATGAAGAGTCGTGGCGTTTGGTGTAGCTTATGGGTGAGAACTCCTCACTTTTAATTTGTTTTTCTAGTTAAAATTATATACTAGGATGCAGACGGTGCTTAGCAGCTCCCGACACCCGTCGTCCATAGACTATGGACGACTTGTATGTTTGATTGTATATTGTTGTGAAAATTGATTGTGATGTGGAATGAATGGAAATATAAATTCATGTGTTGAAAATAAATATTTTATCGTTAAAAATATAATTTTTAACGTGTATGTGAATAAATAAATATTCATTTACAAATCAGACAGTTTGTTTATGTACACTGAGTTGTCTGATATTGATTGGAACGATAAATTTTACACATCGCCCAACTACACAAATAATATTCAGTGTTTGAGGATTGAAACCCTACACGGGTGTTGGGATGAGATTTGGCGTACACTAATCCCAATTTTTTAGTAGTATATCGATCAATTAGTCGACAGACGGTGTAAGCGTTAATTATTTATATTTAATGCTTATGCAGTTGTTTAGTGCACTTTGGATGATGGTTGATTATTTATCATTGCTATTATATACATGTATTATATGGAATCCATATAATTAACATTATATGGTAATTGATTGGGCCTCATTCCAATTGGGAAAATAAAGAATATTATAAAATATAAATTCATGTGTTGAATAGAATAAATATTCATGTGTTGAATAAAATATATATTCATGTGTTAAAAATATTCATGTGTTGAGTAAAATATTTTAACAATAAAATATACATCTTTATCATATATAAAATTAGAGTCTGATTAAGAATTAAACGATATAAAACATGATTTTATCAAATATATTAAATAACCAAAAATAGTCATGTGTTGAAGATGCTCATGTGTTGAGAATATTCATGTGTTGAAAGAAGTATATATTCATGTGTTGAAGAAAATATTCATTTGTTGAATAGAATAACGAAGTTATTGAAATATATAAAGCCGTGTTGATTAGATATGCGCCATTTTGATGCGAACAATATTTATATTGATTATATTCGTTTTTATAATGAATATAGAAAAGGAAGTGATTTCAAAATATAACGTTATGAAAATATTATCATTTATATATTAATGATATGAAATATTCAATTTTGATTTGAAATTGAATATGAAATTGAATTGTTTTGAAAACGAATTTAAAACGATTTATAAAATATGTTTTGAATTGAAATCGATGAAATATAAATAATATATATGTTATATATATTAAATGGTCTGAATAGAATGCGCCGCGCAGCGTTAGTTCGTGAATTTCGACCATTGACTTCGAATTGACGTTACGAGAGATCTGACCGTCGGATTCTCCTGAAAAAGGAACCTCGGGTTCATATCGAAAAGTGCTTTCCAATGAATATTAGAAATTTGAAAGCTAATGGTTGGATTTGGAATTATGTCCAAATCAAATTTGGAAAAAGTCGTTGTAAGTGCAGTTCGGTGGCCGTTATTGAAAACCGACTGTACGGGCCTTGATAAAAATATTAAAAATATTAATAATTTGTGTAAAATCATAATATATGAATTGGAAAGAACTGGGATGAAAAATTCCACATTTGAAATGATAAAAATATATTTTTATCGAAATGAACTAGTTTTGAACTAGATTTGAAGCGGTTTTGAAAATAATCAGAATTTCCAATATACGAATTGGAATGGATTTGAATCGAAATTATCTTCGCAATATTTCGATGTTGGATTTCGTGATTATGCAGATATGGTTGTGGAAATTTGAAAGATATATTTGTAACACCCCACTCCCGCTATGATCACTCACCAAGGGAATGCCATAGCATCGGTGGAGTATTTTAGTGAATATAGAACAGAAAAATTACAACAAGACAGATATAAATAGTACTTGAAATTTTAAAACATCATCTCATAACAGCGGAAGTAAAACATGTCTGGTTACATCATAAAACCACAATAAAGGTCAAGTACAATATCCATCAAAATAAAGAAGTACATAATCCCACTCTCATACAATAGCCAAACAAAAGAAAAGATAACTGGATAACTGGAGCTTTACATCTATCCAAGCTCCTAAAGACTGGAACAGCAATCCGATCAAGCTCCACTACTGCTAGGATCCACCGTAGGACCTGAGGGTTGGGAAAAAGATAAAAACAACAGGGTCAGACATAAGTCTGAGCGAGTCCTATAACTTTAACAATACAATCGTTAAAGTAACCAGAGAAGACATAAACTGATATACGGTAACATATAGGGATGAATGGCTACCCTAAGCAGTCAACTAAACGAAGATAAAGGATAAAGACGCATCTACCCTCCCTAAGGTAAATTACTAAACTGCACCACACCAGTCGTTCCTAACTTAAAGGTTGATCCCACCCAAGGACTTATAAAATTTACTAATTAGTACCTGCGTACCCCTAGGTGACCAAGTAGGCGCCACGGGGCCCTACAATCCACTAGGTGTACACACTACTTCCCATTCGATCGGCTCCCTAACGTAGATACCCGTGCTGGCCCCACCGTGGGATGTATCATTCCCCAATGTGGCAACCTGATGAAACTAAAGGTGCACGGCTTATATCTACTCGATGCAACAACAGCTTACCTACCAGCCCGGGCCCACTCACGCATATGAAGCCCGTTGGACTTGCGTTGCCACCGCTAACCCGTTTGCCTCTTACAGTCAAGCCCAGTATGCGTGTCCCGTCCTCGACATGGGTCGAGCCCACAAAGATACGTATGGGTTACTGGTTGAAATGGGCCTCCACAAGCTACCCACCTAAGCTTGTCCCTTTTTCTAGTATATCCCACTTAACCCTTTAATCATGTTTTAATTACATGTTCTATTTTGGTTAAGTATTCTAATCGTATTTTCTATTGCCACCCAAGGCAACCACTAGATTTTCTCATGCCACCCGAGGCACCCACTTAACCCCTCATGTCCCTCTACATGCTAATGTGGTTAAGTGTTTCTTAATTAATTAATTAAGAACGTAACCTTTGTAAAGACCTCTCACATTAGACTGTCTTTTATGACCGCTGGTTAAGCCGGTTGGGTCCGGGCAGCCTTATGTCATAACAGAGTCTAACCTCGTGTCTTTACATTAATTACGTATTTAGTTTGTGCCTAAGACCTCTCACATTGGGCTAACATTTGTAGCAACTGGTTAAGCCGGTTGGGTCCGGGCAGTTTTACGCTACAACTGAGTCCAACCTCGTGTCTTAGTCAATTAATTACACCTAATTAATCACCCTCATAATTTTATATTAATTATCCCTAATTAATCAAGTTTTCTTAACATGGGTAGACCTAACTTAATAGGTAAATTCCCATGGGGTAGACCTAACTCAATAGGTAAATTCCCAACACATAGTATGGGTACACCTAACCAAATAGGCAAATTCCCATACTATGTTTATTTATTTTGTGTTATGCATAATTATATTAATTTCACACAATCTTATTAACTTATGCATTTAATTACCCCATCGTTCCCACGTAATTTCGTTCATGATATAACACATATAAAAGGTGTCAACTTGCATATGAATGAACATGTTTCAAAGGTGCCATCTTGCATATTAACAAACACATAACTTGCATATGAACTTGCATAACATGTCACATAACTTGCATATAATATGTCACATAACTTACATATTCATTTTGCATAACAAACTTGCATATTAGCTTATAGACTTGCATAATGTGTCATCATGAACTTGCATATTAATAAACATGTAACTTGCATATTTACATACATGTAACTCGCATATTAACAAACATGTAACTTGCATATAAAGAAACATGTAACTTGCATATTTACATACATGTAACTTGCATATTAACAAACATGTAACTTGCATATTAACAAACATGTAACTTGCATATTTACATACATGTAACTTGCATATTAACAAACATGTAACTTGCATATTAACAAACATGTAACTTGCATAGCATATTACCATGAACTTGCATAACATGCATATGATTACATAGCCCACAACTTGCATATTTAGCATCATGCAAACATAACATACATCATATTAAACTTGCATAAGCTTACATACTCAACATGCATAAACATAAGATTAATGCTAACATCATATCATATGATTCAAAGCTCATTAACCCACATACAAAACCATAAATCTCATCACATCTCATCTAATTAGTTTACCAAAAGATCATCAAAGTGATAGAAACTCACAACTAGCAACTTTGAACACCAAATGAAGAAGATTAAGATGATAAGAAGGGATTAGAAGTTGATTAGAGAGTGATTAGTATGCAACCCTCTTCATAAAATTAGTGGAGGCCATGAGAGCTAGCATTTTGCCATAGTTTAGTCACTAGGTTTAATTATGAATGAATTAGGGTAGGTTAGGGTCTTATTTATAGATTAGGCAAGTGTTTTAGGCCATAGGATTAACCCTAGATTCAATCCAAGCCATCAAAGCATGTCTTGGGGAAGAAGTCAAGTGTAGGAACCATCTAGGGCCTTTAGATTAAAGATGGACCATGAGAACCATTCAAATGCAAAATCTGCACTTGAGCGAATCGGCCCACGGGTTGACAGCCAAACACCCTGGATTAACCCCTAGTCGACCCAGCGGGCTCGGGTCGACTTCAAAAATCGGCCGGTTCGGTTATTCCCCTCTCCCAATTCGCTGTTTTGAGCATTTTTGCATATTTATTTATTAAATTTTCAATTATATATATATATATATATCAATATATATATATATATATATATATATCTACACAACCCATTTCACTTAATTAAGTATACTTTAATTTGGGAATTTTCGTGAAACTTCGCGAGGCCATATCTTGGTCATACGGACTCCGATTTTCGAAAACTCGGACTCTATTTCGCGTATTTTTCCGAGACGAACACAATGGCATAGCCCGTTTCCCTTGATTCCCATTTTAGAATTAAATTCTGCCTCGATTTATGTTATTACAGGTTATTGAAAATACGGGTTGTTACATTCTCCCCTCCTTAAAGGATTTCGTCCCCGAAATCTTCAAGTTAGGAAGAACGTATCCTACCATCCAATCATCCATCAACTCAAAGCATCATCCACGAGCAATCATTGTCCTTACAAGATTCTAAATGCTGGATGGATATATGCAAAAGTGTGTGTATATGTACTTACCTAATGCGAAAATCAGGCGGTTACTGATACAGTAAACCTCCTTAATGCAAACCATGATAGTGCCATGCATCCAATATGTATGCGAAACCCTATTGACACATACAAATTTCTACATGCGTGCACAACCATACACAAAAATGCATCATCCATATGATAACACAGCCATGATACATCCATCAATCTAACTACCACATCCATTTATGCAATATGCAACATGAAGTGACTGAGCCGATCTAGTGCCTAATGTGTGTGTATATGCATCCACGAGCAACCACTAGCAAACAATTGCATCCATATGCATCCATCAACCATAACATGTTTCAAACACATGTTTCAACCATAGGTTTTACCCTATCTAAAGGTCATAGGTATTAGCGAGAGGATATACTAAAGATAAGATAAGTACTAGACAAGCAATAAAGGAGAAGTTAAAAGACATACTCTCAAAAAGAAATGGATACAAAGAACGCATCTTTGCTTCCGTCTCCCAAGTAGCATTGCTTTCGTCATCTCCCCATTGCACTTTAACTAGCTGAACTTCTCTGTTCCTCAACTTCCTAGTTTCTGACCCAAGGATGCGAGTAGGAGCTCGTCGAATCGTCGCATCACGCTCTACCTCTACATCTCTAAGCAAGCTCGGCTCTACCACCTCCGCGGTCTCATGTAAGCACTTCCTCAAATGTGATACATGGAATACATCATGAACACCACTAAGTCTGTCGGGCAACTCCACCCTATATGCCATCCGTCCAATCCTTTCCTTAATAGGAAACGGCCCAACAAATCTCGGTGCTAACTTCCCTACGGACCCAAAGCGAACAACATTTCTCAATGGAGATACTTTGACAAAAAACATGTCCCCAACCTCAAACTCAAGATCCGTCCTTCTCCGATCCGCATAAGATTTCTGTCTATCTTGTGCTGCTTTCATCCTTTTTCGAATTAAATCAATCTTCTCTGAAGTCTCTCTAACCATATCCGGCCCAAGCAAGATCTTATCCGTAGATTCCCACCAACATGTAGGAGATCGACAAGGCCTTCCATAAAGAGCTTCGAAAGGAGCCATACCAATACTGGACTGAAAGCTGTTATTATATGCGAACTCCACCAAAGGAAGATGTTCTTCCCATGTACCTCCAAAATCCAAGATACAAAGCCTCAAAAGATCTTCTAAGATACGGTTCACCCTCTCGGTCTGACCGTCCGTCTGAGGATGATATGCGGTGCTCAAACACAACTGAGTCCCTACCGCCTCTTGCAAACTTCTCCAAAACTCACTAGTGAAAATAGGATCTCGATCACTCACAATGCTGGATGGTACGCCATGCAATCTAACAATCTCTCTAACATAGACTGAAGCAAGCCATGGAGCGGTCCTCTTACTCTTTACGGGTATAAAATGGGCACTCTTGGTAAGTCTGTCTACCACAACCCAAATTCCCGTATTGCCCTTCCTCGATCTCGGTAACCCGTCGATGAAATCCATCGAGACACTATCCCACTTCCACTGTGGAACTTCCAATGGGTGTAGCAACCCACCGGGTTTCCTTTGCTCCACTTTAACTTGTTGGCACACTAAGCATCTAGCCACATACTCGGCCACATCTTTCTTCATACCGGCCCAGAAGAAAACTCTCTTCATGTCTTGGTACATTTTGTCTCCACCGGGATGAATAGTCATTCTTGAACGATGTGCATCATCCAAAATAGCCTTCTTCAAACCCTCATCTTGCGGTACACAAAGTCTACCGTCTCTATGCAACCATCCCTTATCATCTATGGTGTATCTACCCAAATGGCTGGACGACTCCCCTCTTATAAGCTTCTCTACCAACACAACCAACTGTGGGTCGTCTCGCTGAGCCTCGCCAATCCGTCTCAAAAGAGTAGGTCTAACCTCCACGGATGCCAACAAACCAGGTACAAAATCAACAGAAGGTCTGAAGTCAAACAAAGAAAGAAACTCCAAGCTTCGTCGTTCCACGAACAATGGACTCAAAGATAGCCTTTTTCTACTTAAGGCGTCTGCCACCACGTTACCCTTACCAGGGGTATACGCTATCTCGAAATCATAGGATGCTAAGAACTCCATCCACCTTTGCTGTCTTAAGTTTAAATCCTTCTGAGAGAATAAGTACTTCAATGATTTATGGTCGGTGAACAACTCGAATCTCTCACCAAGAAGATAATGGCGCCAAGACTTAAGTGCGAAAACAATCGCGGCCAACTCTAGATCATGGGTAGGGTAATTCTTCTCATGCACTCTCAATTGTCTCCCTCCATAGGCTATTACCCTTCCCTCCTGCATCAAGACTGCGCCTAATCCTGTTCCACAAGCATCGGTATAAACAACAAACGGCTTACTCCCATCTGGAAGCACTAAAACTGGAGCGGTGGTCAAAGCTCTCTTTAACCGTCGGAAAGCATCATCACAATCTACATCCCATGAGAAAACCAGATTCTTCTTCGTCAAGCGGGTTAATGGGGCTGATATCTTCGCGAAGTCTTTGATGAACTTCCTATAATATCCTGCCAACCCCAAGAAACTTCTTACCTCGGTAGCATTTCTAGGAACTTTCCAATCCTGGATAGATACTATCTTTGCGGGATCCACAGCTATCCCTTCCTTAGAGACCACATGCCCTAAGAATCGCACTTCTCTTCTCCAAAAATGGCATTTAGAGAATTTAGCTTTAAGACTATGCGCTCGAAGAGTCTCCAACACTTCCTTGAGATGTAAGGCATGCTCTTCTTCATTCTTGGAAAAGACCAAGATGTCATCCACAAAAACTACTACAAACTTATTCAGATACTCTCTGAACACTCTACTCATGAGATCAACAAAGTATGCGGGGGCGTTTGTCAACCCAAATGGCATCACTAGCCACTCATAAAAACCATCCGGAGTCCGGAAAGCAGTCTTCTCTATACTGTCCTCCGCCACTCTTAACTGATGAAACCCTGTAGCTAAGTCCATCTGCGAAAATACTGACGCGCCAACCAACTGATCAAAGAGATCATCTATCCTCGGTAATGGGTGTCTATTCTTCTTCGTGAGCTTATTAAGTTCCCTATAATCCACACAAAGTCTGAGGGACCCATCCGCCTTCGTGGCAAACACTACTGGAGCTCCCCACTCCGATATACTTCGCCTTATGAACCCCTTCTCAAGCAACTCCCCTACTTGCTTATGAAGTTCTCTTCTCTCACGAGGAGCCATGTGGCGTACTGGCAAAGACACTGGTTTGGCATTATCCACCAAATAAATTCGGAAATCTATCTCCCGCTTCGGAGGCAAACCCTTTACTTCTTCAAACACATCCGGATATTCCCGGACTACTCTGACAGAACACAAACTTTCGACCGAAGCATCGAGCGATTCAAGATAACTTAGCAAAACAGATTCCATGGGATTGCAAGAGATCTCGAGAGTGTTACCCAAGCGGGTCATGAGCCTGACAACTCTCCTTTCGCAATCAAGAACGGCACCATTACTGGATAACCAGTCCATGCCCAAGATCAACCCATAGCCCGTGAAGCCCAATACAAAAGCATCACATCTAAACTCAACGCTAAGTATAGAAATCTTCAAACCCAAACATATCATAGACAGATATATGGAGCCCCCAATTGGGTTTGAGACAACCAAGGGATCATCAACTAGACTGGTGTCTAAGTGCAGTGACTCAACTAACGATGATGAGATAAAAGAATGCGATGCGCCAGAGTCAAACAAAGTACGAACTGGATGATCAAACAGAAAAACCAGACTTTCAACGGAAATAGTTCTACCTCTCTGCTGAATCGGTGGAACTGAGAGAACCTGAACTTGCCCCCCTGACTGAGGTGGTGCTATAAGAGCTTGCACCTGGCCTCCTGAGGTAGACCCCGTCTTCTGCCCCTTCTTTGGGCAGTTTTTCACAAGATGCCCTGCTTCACCACAATGAAAGCAACCGGTCTTCTTCTTTTTGCGACAATCCTTACTGAGGTGTCCTGGTGTTCCACAATTGAAGCACTTCTTCTTCGTCTTCTTTTTGTCACCATTGCCTTTTCCGCCCTTGCCTTGTTGTTGCTGTTGCGGTTTCTTCTGATCCCCCTTTTTCTCTGGTGCCTTAGAATTCTTATCATCCTCATGCATAAGTGCCATGTAGACAAGCTTCTCAAAAGTGGCCCCCATAGGAATGTGAGTCATAGCTATTCCTTGCAATGGTTCGTTCAAGCCTCTAACGAACCTCAAAGCCTTCTTCTCCGGTGTATTCACCAACTCTATGCCAAACCTTGCTAATTGATTGAATTTGTTGACATATTCTTTCACCGTGAGATTCCCTTGCTTCAAATTCAAGAACTTCTCCATAAACAGATTCTCTTCCGCCCTTGAGAGAAACTTAGCCCCAAACCTTTGCTTAAAATCTGCCCAAGAGTCAACAGGGCGTTCTCCATTAGTGACCTCCCACCAGAATGAGGCCTCTCCCTTCATTAACCAAGCCGCCAACTTGACTTTCTTTCCCTCTTCCACTTCAAAGATATCTAGCAACTCTTCCACTTCCTTAAGCCAATCTCTAGCCTCTACGAAAGTCTCTGAACCAAGAAAAGGTTTTCCTCCTATAGCCTTGAACTCCTTGCAAACCTTAGCAAAATTATCCACTCTAGGCTGAGGAGGAGGAGCGGTTGTCTCTGGTGTAGTAGCATTGGCCGGACCCGCAGCCGCGGCCCTAGCCTCTTGCAACCTCCTATACCATAGTGGTATAACTAAACCCTCCGGGATGTTAAGATCTTCAGCCATGCTGAAACGAAAGAGGAAAGATTCAAAAAGGAGATTCCGAAAGATAAAGATATGGCTATTGGGGATTATGCTTTTCTTTTTCAAAAACTTTTTCTCTTAGAAGACATGCTTTTAAAAATACTTTCTTCGAAAATACTCTTAGAAAGTAGTTTTTCTAAAAAAAATTATCTGTTCTGGTAACCTTAAGCTCTGATACCACGTGTAACACCCCACTCCCGCTATGATCACTCACCAAGGGAATGCCATAGCATCGGTGGAGTATTTTAGTGAATATAGAACAGAAAAATTACAACAAGACAGATATAAATAGTACTTGAAATTTTAAAACATCATCTCATAACAGCGGAAGTAAAACATGTCTGGTTACATCATAAAACCACAATAAAGGTCAAGTACAATATCCATCAAAATAAAGAAGTACATAATCCCACTCTCATACAATAGCCAAACAAAAGAAAAGATAACTGGATAACTGGAGCTTTACATCTATCCAAGCTCCTAAAGACTGGAACAGCAATCCGATCAAGCTCCACTACTGCTAGGATCCACCGTAGGACCTGAGGGTTGGGAAAAAGATAAAAACAACAGGGTCAGACATAAGTCTGAGCGAGTCCTATAACTTTAACAATACAATCGTTAAAGTAACCAGAGAAGACATAAACTGATATACGGTAACATATAGGGATGAATGGCTACCCTAAGCAGTCAACTAAACGAAGATAAAGGATAAAGACGCATCTACCCTCCCTAAGGTAAATTACTAAACTGCACCACACCAGTCGTTCCTAACTTAAAGGTTGATCCCACCCAAGGACTTATAAAATTTACTAATTAGTACCTGCGTACCCCTAGGTGACCAAGTAGGCGCCACGGGGCCCTACAATCCACTAGGTGTACACACTACTTCCCATTCGATCGGCTCCCTAACGTAGATACCCGTGCTGGCCCCACCGTGGGATGTATCATTCCCCAATGTGGCAACCTGATGAAACTAAAGGTGCACGGCTTATATCTACTCGATGCAACAACAGCTTACCTACCAGCCCGGGCCCACTCACGCATATGAAGCCCGTTGGACTTGCGTTGCCACCGCTAACCCGTTTGCCTCTTACAGTCAAGCCCAGTATGCGTGTCCCGTCCTCGACATGGGTCGAGCCCACAAAGATACGTATGGGTTACTGGTTGAAATGGGCCTCCACAAGCTACCCACCTAAGCTTGTCCCTTTTTCTAGTATATCCCACTTAACCCTTTAATCATGTTTTAATTACATGTTCTATTTTGGTTAAGTATTCTAATCGTATTTTCTATTGCCACCCAAGGCAACCACTAGATTTTCTCATGCCACCCGAGGCACCCACTTAACCCCTCATGTCCCTCTACATGCTAATGTGGTTAAGTGTTTCTTAATTAATTAATTAAGAACGTAACCTTTGTAAAGACCTCTCACATTAGACTGTCTTTTATGACCGCTGGTTAAGCCGGTTGGGTCCGGGCAGCCTTATGTCATAACAGAGTCTAACCTCGTGTCTTTACATTAATTACGTATTTAGTTTGTGCCTAAGACCTCTCACATTGGGCTAACATTTGTAGCAACTGGTTAAGCCGGTTGGGTCCGGGCAGTTTTACGCTACAACTGAGTCCAACCTCGTGTCTTAGTCAATTAATTACACCTAATTAATCACCCTCATAATTTTATATTAATTATCCCTAATTAATCAAGTTTTCTTAACATGGGTAGACCTAACTTAATAGGTAAATTCCCATGGGGTAGACCTAACTCAATAGGTAAATTCCCAACACATAGTATGGGTACACCTAACCAAATAGGCAAATTCCCATACTATGTTTATTTATTTTGTGTTATGCATAATTATATTAATTTCACACAATCTTATTAACTTATGCATTTAATTACCCCATCGTTCCCACGTAATTTCGTTCATGATATAACACATATAAAAGGTGTCAACTTGCATATGAATGAACATGTTTCAAAGGTGCCATCTTGCATATTAACAAACACATAACTTGCATATGAACTTGCATAACATGTCACATAACTTGCATATAATATGTCACATAACTTACATATTCATTTTGCATAACAAACTTGCATATTAGCTTATAGACTTGCATAATGTGTCATCATGAACTTGCATATTAATAAACATGTAACTTGCATATTTACATACATGTAACTCGCATATTAACAAACATGTAACTTGCATATAAAGAAACATGTAACTTGCATATTTACATACATGTAACTTGCATATTAACAAACATGTAACTTGCATATTAACAAACATGTAACTTGCATATTTACATACATGTAACTTGCATATTAACAAACATGTAACTTGCATATTAACAAACATGTAACTTGCATAGCATATTACCATGAACTTGCATAACATGCATATGATTACATAGCCCACAACTTGCATATTTAGCATCATGCAAACATAACATACATCATATTAAACTTGCATAAGCTTACATACTCAACATGCATAAACATAAGATTAATGCTAACATCATATCATATGATTCAAAGCTCATTAACCCACATACAAAACCATAAATCTCATCACATCTCATCTAATTAGTTTACCAAAAGATCATCAAAGTGATAGAAACTCACAACTAGCAACTTTGAACACCAAATGAAGAAGATTAAGATGATAAGAAGGGATTAGAAGTTGATTAGAGAGTGATTAGTATGCAACCCTCTTCATAAAATTAGTGGAGGCCATGAGAGCTAGCATTTTGCCATAGTTTAGTCACTAGGTTTAATTATGAATGAATTAGGGTAGGTTAGGGTCTTATTTATAGATTAGGCAAGTGTTTTAGGCCATAGGATTAACCCTAGATTCAATCCAAGCCATCAAAGCATGTCTTGGGGAAGAAGTCAAGTGTAGGAACCATCTAGGGCCTTTAGATTAAAGATGGACCATGAGAACCATTCAAATGCAAAATCTGCACTTGAGCGAATCGGCCCACGGGTTGACAGCCAAACACCCTGGATTAACCCCTAGTCGACCCAGCGGGCTCGGGTCGACTTCAAAAATCGGCCGGTTCGGTTATTCCCCTCTCCCAATTCGCTGTTTTGAGCATTTTTGCATATTTATTTATTAAATTTTCAATTATATATATATATATATATCAATATATATATATATATATATATATATCTACACAACCCATTTCACTTAATTAAGTATACTTTAATTTGGGAATTTTCGTGAAACTTCGCGAGGCCATATCTTGGTCATACGGACTCCGATTTTCGAAAACTCGGACTCTATTTCGCGTATTTTTCCGAGACGAACACAATGGCATAGCCCGTTTCCCTTGATTCCCATTTTAGAATTAAATTCTGCCTCGATTTATGTTATTACAGGTTATTGAAAATACGGGTTGTTACAATATTTATATCGTTATTTCCAATACGATATTTGTTGGTTTCAGAATTTGATATTGAATATAAGCCGATATATTTTCTATTCCGAGCCTTGTATTTAATATCAAATGGGATTTTGGGGTTTATCGTGAATAGTGTCTTAAATAACACTGTTCTTGAACCCAATTTAGAAAAGAATAAATCTTTTAATTAAGATTTAGTGAAATTGTCCAGTTAATTATTATTTAATTGGAATTGAATTAGAATTGATTTTTGGGTTTATCGTGAACTGTGTTTTAAAAAGACATTAGTTCTTTAACCCAGTAAAAGGCAGGATTTCATGTTTGTCGTTGTATTTCGAACTGTATGGTTGATCTCTGCGGTAACACCCCGTAATTCTGTGACATTAAGATTCACAAATTAAAGTACAATTAATTTTTAAAAGAAAAAAAAAGATCCATGCAGTTGTTTAATTTAAGTATCGTAACTAACATGAAAAAGAGAAGAATGGAGAGAACAATAATTATTATTGTTCTCAGACTTATTAACAAAAGCCTCTGTAGCTCAGTTGGTTAAGGCATTGGATTTGTAGCATAGAGGTCAGGGGTTCGAACCCCGGCGGCGGCATAATTTTTTTATCTTTGTTTTAGAGAGGGCCAACTGAACATGCAAATATATGTTCGTATACAAATTAAATATTTGAAAGGATAAGAACGTACATATAAGGAAATAAAGAAAATATATATATATACATATGAGAATATAAATATATATATATGCAAAAATATATGTATACGAAAGATAAAATTCAAGATAAGGCTACAGTCAATGAAATATGGCAACATCATTTGAATTTTGAAAATAAAATGAAAGTTGTGCGTATATATATACGCATAAAATGGTCGTTAGAGGAATTGTATACATATAAGAATATTTCATGTGAATAAAACAGTTAAATAAATTCCAGAAATTCAAAAGTTCGAAAATCAAATTTCTACGCCAAATACAATTCATTCGAATTTCAAATTTCTACGCCAAAATAGTGGGACCCAATGCTGACTCAGCACTGCGTGTATGATAAGGTTTGGCTAGATTCATCTACGTACCTGGACTATTTTCTTAACTAGGTTCAATGCTGACTCAGCGGTGCGTGTACGATAAGGTCTTGAGCAGCTATATAAACAGCCCTAGTCTTCATTCTCTTTGCACCAATTCTCTTCTATCCTTATGCTGCTAAGATTCATGGCTTCTTCCCCTCCTCTAAATTTTCTTAAATAATTAAAATAAAATATAAATTCAAGACATGGAGATGCTGCTCAAATCTGTTCACGAGAAGATCCAAATCAAAGTGAAGAATTCAAAGGCTAAATCAACAAACTTCAAGCAACGACATACGAATCTTAGCATCGCCATTCTTCTATTCTAGATCTAATTTCTGTAAGTCAGTTGTTTCTAGATTTGAACGTTTTTGCTTTATTTTGTGACATGAAATTAAAGGAATAAAAGAATATGCCAAATCTCTCTCTCTATTCGAATCTGTGTTTATACTCTTGGACTAAATTAAGAACTGTTATGATTCAAGGACAAATAAGACTTTGCCTAAGACCGTTGCCTATGACTATGGATTCTGAGATCATGTGCCTTTGGACTATGAACATAAGCCTTTGATTTTGGGACATAAAACATTGCCTATGACGGTGACTTATGACTGTGGGAATTATTTTCCCTTTTGACTATGAATATTGCCTATGACTATGGACATTTGCCTATGATTATGAACACAAGCCTTTGATTTGGACATAAAGTATTACCTATGACATAACAACGGTGATTTAAACACCTATGATTCATGACTAGGAAAATTGTTGCTTAGGTTTTGTGACTATGAAATTGGGTCTAAAACCCGATTTATCTATTTTGTTTGTTCTTGATTATCTTTGGTTTTAGACTGTGAGAATTTACCTATTAAGTTAGGTCTACCCATATTCTCGAACCTATTATGTCTATTCTTGGTTTTAGACCGTGGGAATTTACCTATTAAGTTAGGTCTACCCATATTCTTGAACCTGCGTCATTATTCAAAATCTTTTTATGCCAATTATTATGTCCACCCTTTTTCATAGCATCTTTGGTTCATTCCCTATTTTCTACGAATCTAGATTTATTTACAATCTAGGTTGAATCATGATTATACGAACGGTGGGAATGCGATTTGGGAAAAACACAAAAATAAACATAAATATAGTTGTAAGCTTGAAATTGGCATAGTTTGGAAGCGAACATGATTCTGATTTATACAATTTTAGAACATGTGTTAAGACATGTGAATTGGGTAGATTTGACATGGATTATAGGTTATGAAATTTAGATCTAGTATTGGCCTGTAAACTGAAAAACTAGAATAATAAATCTAGTTTGTATGTAGACTGTAAACTAGAAGAATAAATCTAGTTTTTGGGCATAAACGGTGAACTAGAATAGAAAATCTAGTTTGGCATATAAAATCTAGTTTAGCATAAACTGAAAATAAAGATGATAGATCTAAATTGCTATGAACTGTAGGTTAGGCAAATCAAGATTTGGGCCTAGAATATAAGTCTGTTAGCGACAAATGAATATAGGCCAAATTTGTTTAAAAAGGGGGAAATGGGCTGTAAGATAAATTGTTAACAATTTATAAACAAAAGAAAGATATTTTGATAACACCCCTTTTTATAACTCGTACCAGGAATTTCTAGGGTGACAGAGAGGATAGTGTCTAGGCTTGGGTTTGGAAAATATAAGTTTCCTGCCCTCCCTGGCTATCCCTAACTGATCCGACGAACGGGATGGTTGCTTTCAAAACCAGGTTTGGAAATTAATCAGAAAACCCTTTGAACTTAGAAAACATGAATATGCCTAACCCGAGGTTAGACTTAGTTGTGGTGTAAACCTGCCCGGAACCGACCGGCACATCCAGTAACCGCAGCAATATCTGTCTAATGTGAGAGGTTGCGGCTTTAATTTATTAATTAAAGATAGAACAAGTAGGGGAGGGTTAAGTCCATAGGAACACTTAGCCAACACAGTTAAAGCTAGAATGGGAAGGTTAAGTCCATAGGAGCACTTAACCAACTTAACACTGTTAAGCTAGAATGGTAGGATTAAGTCCATAGAAACACTTAACCAACTTAACACAGTTAAAGCTAGAATGGGAGGGTTAAGTCCATGGGAATACTTAGCCAAATTAACATGTTGACTAGACTAGAAGGTGGGGTTAAGTAAAGTTAATACACTTAGCCAAGTTAACATGTTAATTAGACTAGAGGTTGGGGTTAAGTAATACACTTAGCCAATTTAATATGTTAGCTGGGTTGGACTGTAGGGTTAAGTAAACTTGAACACTTAACCATCAGAATATGATAAATGAATAAGGTTAAGTCTAAGACACGAAGAGATGATACTTAACCATTAATAACAGTTTTAGTTAAAACCGGTGGGAAAGGTTAAGTTTAAAAGGGAACACTTAACCAATACAGGATGAATGGGTAGGGTTAAGAAATACTTAACCAATATGACTTGGTTTGTGGTGGGGTTAAGTCAACATGAATACTGACAACACTTAACCAGTTTAACAGGATAAGGGAAGAGGGTTAAGTTAGCTTGAATCGACTAAAGACACTTAACCAATCCAACTTAACGGGAAAGAGAACTAAGTAGTAAAACTTAGTTAAGAAGACAATGATCCTGGAAACTAAGTGGTAAAACTTAGTTAGTAGAACTAAGTAGTAATTCTTAGTATAACACGAAGGAGCGGACGTCCATCTGATTTTAAAGAAGACTCCAACGAATTAGGATACGAAGCCCGAGGCTTCGAGGGGACGTGAGGGTACTCTTGGTATCCCTCTGTGAGGCTGCAGATGATCCGTCTGGGCGCACAGAGGTTAAGGTCTGCGGTAGAAGAGCCAAGGGTATGCCTTGGTTGCAATATGTAACACCCCGTATTTTCTGAGAATATAAAAAAAAAATGGTTAATTATGAAGAAGTTATTAAGCCTTAAAGTTTATATGCATATGAGAGAAATATATATATATAAATTAAATAAATAAACATGCAAAAAAGGTTCAAAACAGCGAATTGGAAGGGGGAATAACCGAACCGGCCCATTTTTGAGGTCGACCCAAGCCCTGCTGGGTCGACTAGGGGTTAATCCAGGGTGTTTGGCTGTCATCCCGTGGGCCGATTTGCTCAAATGCAAATTTTGCATTTGAATGGTTCTCATGATTCAGGGTTAATCTAATGGTCCTAAATAACTTCCTACACCTATATATACATCCCTAACCTAAACCTAAATCTCATATACAATTCTCTAGCCTCCATTGCTCTCTTCCTCTCTAAAAATAAATAAATCAATGGCGTCTCTACTCTGCTGAAACCTAAGCTAGGACTTGTGCTTCTTCTTCCTCCAATTCTGATTAGGACTAAAAGAGAACAGCTACAACACCTTTTTCTTTTAGAATCCAACCAAGGCAAGTGCAGTTATTTTCTGATATAAACTTTAATTATAATTGTGACATGATTGTAAATCTGAATTTGAGATTGCGTATGTTCTGTTCTGATCTATTTTATTCTATATCTCTTTCTTCTTTCTGTTCTATAGTCAGGCTACCCCGAGCCTGCGCCAAATCTCATAAGAGATTAACGCACGAACGTTAAACTTTGGGACAATTAATGAATGATGGCATAATTGGACATGGCTAATCTGTGACTAAAAGGACATAGCTTGTAAACTAGATTTAGATCTGTGCATATTCTGTGAATTGGAAGAACAGGAACCATTGTATATTAACATGTGACTTGAGACATTGGACATAACGCATATTTTTGAATTAAAGATCTGTTATAATTTAAAGTTCTAGATTGTTAGGCATATTATTTATATAGAGATTCATGATTTGGGATAAAAAGGGAATATGACTTAGGTGTGAAGATTTATGTTAAGATTTGATAACTATTAAATGTGAATAACACCTAAGTGGGAGATTTTTGAATATATGACATGCATTGAAATCGATGGCTATATTTGTTATAATTTATATGTGAATCTTTTGTACAAGGCAAGTTTAACTAAATTTGAGACGTGTGTTATATGGTAAATTATGACCATAATTTGTACCATGTAAATTCAATGCAAACGTGGGGTATATGATCATAATGTGAATCATGACAACTATTTAGGAATGCAAACTTAGGCCAAATTTATAATTAGGCAAGATATGTTTATGAAACTTTAAGGAATGATTAAATCTGTTATATGGCCTAATCTGCTAGTTCTGTTATATTGCCTAATTTGCTAGTTCTGTTATATTGCCTAATCTGCTAGTTCTGCTATAATCTGCTATATCTGTTCATATACCAAATCTGTCATCTGCTAAGTCTGCTGAAGATGCCTAAACTGTTATATGCTAAATCTGCTAAACTGCTTAATCTGCTGAATCCGTTAAGTCGCCTAATCTGCTAAATCTGTTATCTGCCATATCTGTTGAGTTGATATATTTAGTCTGTTGTTGACACAATCTAAATAAGCTATGAATAATTGACATGTATATTAGGCGTGGGTATAAATGGTAAATCATTAATTAATTGGCCGCAAAGATAAACATGGCTAACTCGAGGTTAGAATGTGTTTGCGGCATAATTCTGCCCGGAACCGCCCGACATATTCCAGTGGCCGCAAACAATAGGTTCTAATGTGAGAAGTTAGTCATAACGTGCTTGAAACCCGAGGTTAGACTCAGTTTGCGACAGAAATCTGCCCGGAACCAACCGGCCTAACCAATAGCCGCAAACTATCAGTCTAATGTGAGAGGTCTGGGCATTAATAATTAATTAATGAAAATCTGAGATAAACATGATGACTAAAACTTGTTGGGCGGATAGGATTAAACCCACTAGACTGATGAATTTAATAAATCTGTAGGCCTAATTACAAAGTTAGACAAATCTGTAAGTCTGTTAAATCTGTATATCTGATCCGTTAGTCTGAAAACTTGTCTGTGAACTGGTTGATCTGAATTCTGTATGTCTGAACTTGTAAACAAGTTAATCTGAAATCTGTTAGTCTGGGGACACAAGGTTAGGAGGGGAATTACTTGTGTCATCTGTTGTTTGGGACCCATATTAGTCAGTAACCCTTTCTGGTATCAAAACTTTGACCCAACAGTAGGTAGGGTCCGGGCACGCTTACTGAACTAATTATAAGCGGTTCATTCTGATAATGGAGAGGGGTTTTGATGGTGCGTTCCAACCGGGTCATGTGCGTGCATGGATCCCGGTCTGCCTCTGAGGATGTAAGACGCCGTGACATCTGTAAATAGGTCTGTGCCAATTGGTTGTCACTTTAGGGAGTGACACACCCTACTGTGGGGCCGACACAGGATATTTATGTATTAGGGAGCCGATCGCTTGGGGTAGGGTTTTAGGGTACACTTAGTTCTGTCTGTTTCTGTTGGTACCGTCTGTTTCTGTTGGGTGGTAACACCTGTCTGTTTCTGCGTGGTACCGTCTGTTCGGGTGGTAAATGCCCATTACTAGTGTACACCTAATTCTACATTCTGTTTCCGTAGGGATTAATCTGTTTCTGCTTCTGTCTGTTTCTGATCGGGTAGTAAAGGCCCATTATTAGCATTCTGTTTCTGTTAAATTATTCTGTACCCGTTTCTGTTTCAGTTTAGACATTAGGGTGACACCTAATTCGGTTATACTAGTATTAGTGCAGAGAAGTGTAAAGCAATAGCTTATATCATTCTATTCTTCTGTTATATATGCTACATCTGTTACAGTTATCTCTCATCCAGTTTTATTTTCATGTCATGTTATTATTATCTGTTCATAACTGAAAATCACTGGACTTGCCAGACTTTTGTCTGACCCTTGTTGTTTCGCCTCCTTTCTTACGTTCCCCCCCCCCCCAAGGTTTTGTAGAAGGGAATACTCTAGCTTGATCCAGATTTCTTCCGCTTGCAGTGCTTAAAGTATGGCTTGTCTTCTTCCGTGGGGATTATGATTTTAAACTATGCATTCTGAAGGCCTTTGTACAAGACTGATATTTTGTACTTGAATTCTGATATTGTGATTTGAAAGGATGTAACCAAGCTTCTGTTTGAAATAAAGTTATAATTTTTCAAGTACTGTTTATCTGTCTTGTAGTATTCTGTTTCTGTTTACTAAAATTCTCCACCAAAGTTAAGGCATTCCCTTTATGAGTGACCTTAACGGAGGTGGGGTGTTACACTTGGTATCAGAGCTGAAGGTTACCAGATTTGATAAAAAGATTTTGAAAACTATGTTTTAAAAAGGAAGTATTTTCAAAAGTAAAGCTTATTTTAAAAAAAAACATATTCCCCAAAAGTCATATATCTTTCTTTCGATTCTTTGTTTCGAGTTCCTTCCTCTTTCCCTTTTTGAATCTCTTCCTCCGCCTATAGATGCTTTTTCTAAGATATGTACGGACTTCCGTGCGATGGGCGGAAAACCGCTTTATGGGACTGAGACGTTGTCGAGGCTAGAAGTTGGCTGAACGAAGTGGAGGACTTGTTGGTACCTTTGAGATAGACGATGGGAGGAAGGTTCAACCAGCTGCTTGGTTAATGAAGGATGAAGCTTCATTTTGGTGGAAGGTCACAAATGGGGAACGTACATGGGAGACATGGATAGGACACACGATAAGAAAGTGGATCCAAAGAATGGCACTTGCTTTAACTGTGGTGAGATGGGACACTTCACTAGGGACTGCCCGAAGAAACGAGGACAAGGGCAGAGGGCTCTCGAGGCTAGTGGATAGGATTAGGAAAACTTTCTGTAGGAGGTTTAATTTCTTTATCTGATTGTTGAGTTAAAACTCTTTCTGATTCTGGTATTTTGATTCTGTAATCGATAATCTGCACTTTAATACTAGTATTGTTTCTGATTCCGCTGTACACTCAAACCCATAAGGGTTATGATTAATCTGTTTGTGATAGATTGGGGTTTGAGAGATATCTGTGTTAGGCGTCAAGTATGACGCATACATTCTGAGGTTTTGTGGGATATGATTTTATCATGCTTAGCTTCCTAAGAATCATTAGGGAACCTGATCTATATCAGTAGTCTGTAAATATCTGAATAATTCTGATTTCCAGTTCTGACATTGTCTAAAGAGGGTAATCCTCTGGGTGTCAATCTGATGTTGATTTCGGTCTTCGGGGTTGATACTTAGGGGAATTATTTTCTCAACCAATGTCTAATGGGAACCAAGTCTTCGTTTTACCTGTACTCGCTTCCATCATTCGACTGTATCCTATCGATCGAATCTTCGAACTTTAGGTAGAAACTAATGGGTGTAAACATGTGTTTGATACATGTTACGTTTGATGGTTGCAAGTGGATGCAAGTGGTTGCTAGTGGTTGCTCGTGGATGCATATACACACACTAGGCACTAGATCGGCTCGAAAACACTCTCATACTGCATATGGATATGTGAGCATTTTCAATTTTTGTGGATGCAAAATGATTGACTCAGCACATGGATGTTGCATTTGGATGAATGGTTATGCACTCATATAGAAATGATGTGTATCAAATAGGATTTCTTGCATACATATTTGGACTCATGACACTAACATGATTCGCATTAAGGAGGTCAACTGGATCAGTAGACCGCCTGATTTTGCATTAGATAAGAAACATATACACACACTTTGCATATGTTCATACGACATTAGAAACCTTTTAAGGACAATGGATGCCTGTGATTGAATGGTTGAGTAGATGGATGTTGGATGTTAGGATACATTCTTCTTAACTTGAAGATTTCGGGGACGAAATCCTATAAGGAGGGGAGAATGTAACACCCCGTATTTTCTAAGAATATAAAAAAAATGGTTAATTATGAAGAAGTTATTAAGCCTTGAAGTTTATATGCATACGAGAGAAATATATATATATATATTAAATAAATAAACATGCAAAAAGGGTTCAAAACAGCGAATTGGAAGGGGGAATAACCGAACCGGCCCATTTTTGAGGTCGACCCGAGCCTTGCTGTATCGACTAGGGGTTAATCCAGGGTGTTTGACTGTCATCCCGTGGGCCGATTCGCTCAAATGAAGATTTTGCATTTGAATGGTTCTCATGATTCAGGGTTAATCTAATGGTCCTAAATAACTTCCTACACCTATATATACATCCCTAACTTAAACCTAAATCTCATATACAGTTCTCTAGCCTCCATTGCTCTCTTCCTCTCTAAAAATAAATAAATCAATGGCGTCTCTACTCTGCTGAAACCTAAGCTAGGACTTGTGCTTCTTCTTCCTCCAATTCTGATTAGGACTAAAAGAGAACAGCTACAACACCTTTTTCTTTTAGAATCCAACCAAGGCAAGTGCAGTTATTTTCTGATATAAACTTTAATTATAATTGTGACATGATTGTAAATCTGAATTTGAGATTGCATATGTTCTATTCTGATCTATTTTATTCTATATCTCTTTCTTCTTTCTGTTCTATAGTCAGGCTACCCCGAGCCTGCGCCAAATCTCATAAGAGATTAACGCACGAACGTTAAACTTCGGGACAATTAATGAATGATGGCATAATTGGACATGGCTAATCTGTGACTAAAAGGACATAGCTTGTAAACTAGATTTAGATCTGTGCATATTCTGTGAATTGGAAGAAGAGGAACCATTGTATATTAACATGTGACTTGAGACATTGGACATAACGCATAATTTTGAATTAAAGATCTGTTATAATTTAAAGTTCTAGATTGTTGGGCATATTGTTTATATAGAGATTCATGATTTGGGATAAAAAGGGAATATGACTTAGGTGTGAAGATTTATGTTAAGATTTGATAACTATTAAATGTGAATAACACCTAAGTGGGAGATTTTTGAATATATGACATGCATTGAAATCGATGGCTATATTTGGTATAATTTATATGTGAATCTTTTGTACTAGGCAAGTTTAACTAAATTTGAGACGTGTGTTATATGGTAAATTATGACCATAATCTGTGCCATGTAAATTCAATGCAAACGTGGGGTATATGATCATAATGTGAATCATGACAACTATTTAGGAATGCAAACTTAGGCAAAATTTATAATTAGGCAAGATATGTTTATGAAACTTTAAGGAATGATTAAATCTGTTATATGGCCTAATCTGCTAGTTCTGTTATATTGCCTAATTTGCTAGTTCTGTTATATTGCCTAATCTGCTAGTTCTGCTATATCTGTTCATATACCAAATCTGTCATCTGCTAAGTCTGCTGAAGATGCCTAAACTGTTATATGCTAAATCTGCTAAACTGCTTAATCTGCTGAATCCGTTAAGTCGCCTAATCTGCTAAATCTGTTATCTGCCATATCTGTTGAGTTGATATATTTAGTCTGTTGTTGACATAATCTAAATTAGCTATGAATAATTGACATGTATATTAGGCGTGGGTATAAATGGTAAATCATTAATTAATTGGCCGCAAAGATAAACATGGCTAACTCGAGGTTAGAATGTGTTTGCGGCGTAATTCTGCCCGGAACCGCCCGACATATTCCAGTGGTCGCAAACAATAGGTTCTAATGTGAGAAGTTAGTCATAACGTGCTTGAAACCCGAGGTTAGACTCAATTTGCGACAGAAATCTGCCCGGAACCAACCGGCCAAACCAGTAGCCGCAAACTATCAGTCTAATGTGAGAGGTCTGGGCATTAATAATTAATTAATGAAAATCTGAGATAAACATGATGTCTAAAACAAGTTGGGCGGATAGGATTAAACCCACTAGACTGATGAATTTAATAAATCTGTTCCGTGAATCTGTAGGCCCAATTACAAAGTTAGACAAATCTGTAAGTCTGTTAAATCTGTATATCTGATCCGTTAGTCTGAAAACTTGTCTGTGAACTGGTTGATCTGAATTCTGTATGTTTGAACTTGTAAACTAGTTAATCTGAAATCTGTTAGTCTGGGGACACAAGGTTAGGAGGGGAATTACTTGTGTCATCTGTTGTTTGGGACCCATATTAGTCAGTAACCCTTTCTAGTATCAAAACTTTGACCCAACAGTAGGTAGGGTCCAGGAACGCTTACTGAACTAATTATAAGCGGTTCATTCTGATAATGGCGAGGGGTTTTGATGGTGCGTTCCAACCGGGTCATGTGCGTGCATGGATCCCGGTCTGCCTCTGAGGATGTAAGACGCCGTGACATCTGTAAATAGGTCTGTGCCAATTGGTTGTCACTTTAGGGAGTGATACACCCTACTGTGGGGCCGACACAGGATATTTATGTATTAGGGAGCCAATCGCTTGGGGTAGGGTTTTAGGGTACACTTAGTTTTGTCTGTTTCTGTTGGTACCGTCTGTTTCTGTTGGGTGGTAACACCTGTCTGTTTCTGCCTGGTACCGTCTGTTCGGGTGGTAAAGGCCCATTACTAGTGTACACCTAATTCTACATTCTGTTTCCGTATGGATTAATCTGTTTCTGCTTCTGTCTGTTTCTGATCGAGTAGTAAAGGCCTATTATTAGCATTCTGTTTCTGTTAAATTATTCTGTACCCGTTTCTGTTTCAGTTTAGACATTAGGGTGACACCTAATTCGGTTATACTAGTATTAGTGCAGAGAAGTGTAAAGCAATAGCTTATATCATTCTGTTCTTCTGTTATATATGCTACATCTGTTACAGTTATCTCTCATCCAGTTTTATTTTCATGTCATGTTATTATTATCTGTTCATAACTGAAAATCACTGGACTTGCCAGACTTTTGTCTGACCCTTGTTGTTTCGCCTCCTTTCTTCCGTTTCCCCCCCCCCCCCCCAAGGTTTTGTAGAAGGGAATACTCTAGCTTGATCCAGATTTCTTCCGCTTGCAGTGCTTAAAGTATGGCTTGTCTTCTTCCGTGGGGATTATGATTTTAAACTATGCATTTTGAAGGCTTTTGTACAAGACTGGTATTTTGTACTTGAATTCTGATATTGTGATTTGAAAGGATGTAACCAAGCTTCTGTTTGAAATAAAGTTATAATTTTTCAAGTACTGTTTATCTGTCTTGTAGTATTCTGTTTCTGTTTACTAAAATGCTCCACCCAAGTTAAGGCATTCCCTTTGTGAGTGACCTTAACGGAGGTGGGGTGTTACACTTGGTATCAAAGCTGAAGGTTACCAGATTTGATAAAAAGTTTTTGAAAACTATGTTTTAAAAAGGAAGTATTTTCAAAAGTAAAGCTTATTTTAAAAAAAAACATAATCCCCAAAAGTCATATATCTTTCTTTCGATTCTTTGTTTCGAGTTCCTTCCTCTTTCCCTTTTTGAATCTCTTCCTCCGCCTATAGATGCTTTTTCTAAGATATGTAAGGACTTCCGTGCGATGGGCGGAAAACCGCTTTATGGGACTGAGACGTTGTCGAGGCTAGAAGTTGGCTGAACGAAGTGGAGGACTTGTTGGTACCTTTGAGATAGACGATGGGAGGAAGGTTCAACCAGCTGCTTGGTTAATGAAGGATGAAGCTTCATTTTGGTGGAAGGTCACGAATGGGGAACGTACATGGGAGACATGGATAGGACACACGATAAGAAAGTGGATCCAAAGAATGGCACTTGCTTCAACTGTGGTGAGATGGGACACTTCACTAGGGACTGCCCGAAGAAACGAGGACAAGGGCAGAGGGCTCTCGAGGCTAGTGGATAGGATTAGGAAAACTTTCTGTAGGAGGTTTAATTTCTTTATCTGATTGTTGAGTAAAAACTCTTTCTGATTCTGGTATTTTGATTCTGTAATCGATACTCTGCACTTTAATACTAGTATTGTTTCTAATTCCGCTGTACACTCAAACCCATAAGGGTTATGATTAATCTGTTTGTGATAGATTGGGGTTTGAGAGATATCTGTGTTAGGCGTCAAGTATGACGCATACATTCTGAGGTTTTGTGGGATATGATTTTATCATGCTTAGCTTCCTAAGAATCATTAGGGAACCTGATCTATATCAGTAGTCTGTAAATATCTGAATAATTCTGAATTCCAGTTCTGACATTGTCTAAAGAGGGTAATCCTCTGGGTGTCAATCTGATGTTGATTTCGGTCTTCCGGGTTGATACTTAGGGGAATTATTTTCTCAACCAATGTCTAATGGGAACCAAGTCTTCGTTTTATCTGTACTCGCTTCCATCATTCGACTGTATCCTATCGATCGAATCTTCGAACTTTAGGTAGAAACTAATGGGTGTAAACATGTGTTTGATACATGTTACGTTTGATGGTTGCAAGTGGATGCAAGTGGTTGCTAGTGGTTGCTCGTGGATGCATATACACACACTAGGCACTAGATCGGCTCGAAAACACTCTCATGCTGCATATGGATGTGTGAGCATTTTCAATTTTTGTGGATGCAAAATGATTGACTCAGCACATGGATGTTGCATTTGGATGAATGGTTATGCACTCATATAGAAATGATGTGTATCAAATAGGATTTCTTGCATACATATTTGGACTCATGACACTAACATGATTCGCATTTTGGAGGTCAACTGGATCAGTAGACCGCCTGATTTTGCATTAGATAAGAAACATATACACACACTTTGCATATGTTCATACGACATTAGAAACCTTTTAAGGACAATGGATGCCTGTGATTGAATGGTTGAGTAGATGGATGTTGGATGTTAGGATACATTCTTCTTAACTTGAAGATTTCGGGGACGAAATCCTATAAGGAGGGGAGAATATAACACCCCGTATTTTCTGAGAATATAAAAAAAATGGTTAATTATGAAGAAGTTATTAAGCCTTGAAGTTTATATGCATATGAGAGAAATATATATATATATATATATATATATATATAAAATAAATAAACATGCAAAAAAGGTTCAAAACAGCGAAATGGAAGGGGGAATAACCGAACCGGCCCATTTTTGAGGTCGACCCGAGCCTTGCTGGGTCGACTAGGGGTTAGTCCAGGGTGTTTGGCTGTCATCCCGTGGGCCGATTCGCTCAAATGCAAATTTTGCATTTGAATGGTTCTCATGATTCAGGGTTAATCTAATGGTCCTAAATAACTTCCTACACCTATATATACATCCCTAACCTAAACCTAAATCTCATATACAATTCTCTAGCCTCCATTGCTCTCTTCCTCTCTAAAAGTAAATAAATCAATGGAGTCTCTACTCTGCTGAAACCTAAGCTAGGACTTGTGCTTCTTCTTCCTCCAATTCTGATTAGGACTAAAAGAGAACAGCTACAACACCTTTTTCTTTTAGAATCCAACCAAGGCAAGTGCAGTTATTTTCTGATATAAACTTTAATTATAATTGTGACATGATTGTAAATCTGAATTTGAGATTGCGTATGTTCTGTTCTGATCTATTTTATTCTATATCTCTTTCTTCTTTCTGTTCTATAGTCAGGCTACCCCGAGCCTGCGCCAAATCTCATAAGAGATTAACGCACGAACGTTAAACTTTGGGACAATTAATGAATGATGGCATAATTGGACATGGCTAATCTGTGACTAAAAGGACATAGCTTGTAAACTAGATTTAGATCTGTGCATATTCTGTGAATTGGAAGAAGAGGAACCATTGTATATTAACATGTGACTTGAGACATTGGACATAACGCATATTTTTGAATTAAAGATCTGTTATAATTTAAAGTTCTAGATTGTTGGGCATATTGTTTATATAGAGATTCATGATTTGGGATAAAAAGGGAATATGACTTAGGTGTGAAGATTTATGTTAAGATTTGATAACTATTAAATGTGAATAACACCTAAGTGGGAGATTTTTGAATATATGACATGCATTGAAATCGATTGCTATATTTGGTATAATTTATATGTGAATCTTTTGTACTAGGCAAGTTTAACTAAATTTGAGACGTGTGTTATATGGTAAATTATGACCATAATCTGTGCCATGTAAATTCAATGCAAACGTGGGGTATATGATCATAATGTGAATCATGACAACTATTTAGGAATGCAAACTTAGGCCAAATTTATAATTAGGCAAGATATGTTTATGAAACTTTAAGGAATGATTAAATCTGTTATATGGCCTAATCTGCTAGTTCTGTTATATTGCCTAATTTGCTAGTTCTGTTATATTGCCTAATCTGCTAGTTCTGCTATATCTGTTCATATACCAAATCTGTCATCTGCTAAGTCTGCTGAAGATGCCTAAACTGTTATATGCTAAATCTGCTAAACTGCTTAATCTGATGAATCCGTTAAGTCGCCTAATCTGCTAAATCTGTTATCTGCCATATCTGTTGAGTTGATATATTTAGTCTGTTGTTGACATAATCTAAATTAGCTATGAATAATTGACATGTATATTAGGCGTGGGTATAAATGGTAAATCATTAATTAATTGGCCGCAAAGATAAACATGGCTAACTCGAGGTTAGAATGTGTTTGCGGCGTAATTCTGCCCGGAACCGCCTGACATATTCCAGTGGTCGCAAACAATAGGTTCTAATGTGAGAAGTTAGTCATAACGTGCTTGAAACCCGAGGTTAGACTCAATTTGCGACAGAAATCTGCCCGGAACCAACCGGCCTAACCAGTAGCCGCAAACTATCAGTCTAATGTGAGAGGTCTGGGCATTAATAATTAATTAATGAAAATCTGAGATAAACATGATGTCTAAAACGTGTTGGGCGGATAGGATTAAACCCACTAGACTGATGAATTTAATAAATCTGTTCCATGAATCTGTAGGCCCAATTACAAAGTTAGACAAATCTGTAAGTCTGTTAAATCTGTATATCTGATCCGTTAGTCTGAAAACTTGTCTGTGAACTGGTTAATCTGAATTCTATATGTCTGAACTTGTAAACAAGTTAATCTGAAATCTGTTAGTCTGGGGACACAAGGTTAGGAGGGGAATTACTTGTGTCATCTGTTGTTTGGGACCCATATTAGTCAGTAACCCTTTCTGGTATCAAAACTTTGACCCAACAGTAGGTAGGGTCCGGGCACGCTTACTGAACTAATTATAAGCGGTTCATTCTGATAATGGCGAGGGGTTTTGATGGTGCGTTCCAACCGGGTCATGTGCGTGCATGGATCCCGGTCTGCTTCTGAGGATGTAAGACGCCGTGACATCTGTAAATAGGTCTGTGCCAATTGGTTGTCACTTTAGGGAGTGATACACCCTACTGTGGGGCCGACACAGGATATTTATGTATTAGGGAGCCAATCGCTTGGGGTAGGGTTTTAGGGTACACTTAGTTCTGTCTTTTTCTGTTGGGTGGTAACACCTGTCTGTTTCTGCGTGGTACCGTCTGTTCGGGTGCTAAAGGCCCATTACTAGTGTACACCTAATTCTACATTCTGTTTCCGTAGGGATTAATCTTTTTCTGCTTCTGTCTGTTTCTGATCGGGTAGTAAAGGCCCATTATTAGCATTCTGTTTCTGTTAAATTATTCTGTACCCGTTTCTGTTTCAGTTTAGACATTAGGGTGACAACTAATTCGGTTATACTTGTATTAGTGCAGAAAAGTGTAAAGCAATAGCTTATATCATTCTGTTCTTCTGTTATATATGCTACATCTGTTACAGTTATCTCTCATCCAGTTTTATTTTCATGTCATGTTATTATTATCTGTTCATAACTGAAAATCACTGGACTTGCCAGACTTTTGTCTGACCCTAGTTGTTTCGCCTCCTTTCTTCCGTTCCCCCCCCCCCCCCAAGGTTTTGTAGAAGGGAATACTCTTGCTTGATCCAGATTTCTTCCGCTTGCAGTACTTAAAGTATGGCTGGTCTTCTTCCGTGGGGATTATGATTTTAAACTATGCATTCTGAAGGCTTTTGTACAAGACTGATATTTTGTACTTGAATTCTGATATTGTGATTTGAAAGGATGTAACCAAGCTTCTGTTTGAAATAAAGTTATAATTTTTCAAGTACTGTTTATCTGTCTTGTAGTATTCTGTTTCTGTTTACTAAAATGCTCCACCAAAGTTAAGGCATTCCCTTTGTGAGTGACCTTAATGGAGGTGGGGTGTTACACAATATATGGCAACCAAAAGACTAGGATGGACCAGCGTGATTCGGCGAGAAGACGGAAGCCCTGTGATAGCAACTCGTCGTCTACCTACCATCTTCAGTCAAGCGAGACACGTGAAGCGGGAAGGCTGGAGGACTCATACGGACCACATACTTGCTATCTAGTTGTGGTTGCGGGGTGTTGTTGGCCATAGAATTAGTGGGGCAGATAGGGGCCTTCGTACAGTTCTCATTTTACAAGGGTGGCCTTCCATTAGTTGAGGGAGGGGTCGAGTGGGACCATAGCCACTGGAAAAACAGACCTTAGCATCTGCATCGGCAGATATTGAAAGCTCCCGACCGAGTTCCGTATTTCTAGAGTAGCCCTGACAGCGGAACTCGGACCGCACGTTACTGGACATGTGCATCTAGACAAGCGATAACGATTCGCGATACATGCGTGGGAAAAGTCTAGGAACATGTACCACCCTAGGTGGTGTGTCCTAGACTAAAGGGCATCGTTCGACAGGTAGCATAATCCCTAGTTTGGAACTAGGTGGCATAAACCCTGAATCCAAGAAGCATTCAGAAAAATAGCGTAAGTTCTAGTTGAATCTAGAAGGCACTTGATAGAAAACCCTAGATTAGATCTAGGTAATTAAACAATAAATGGATGCCTGAAGGCGACGGAAACTACAGGGATTGGGATTGGGATCACGTTATCGTTACTAGTAGGGACACTAGTTAGGCGGTGCAGAGATATAGAAACCAGAATAATAAGGTAATAGCGAAGCAGAGAAAGTATTAAAGTATATTCAGTTTATCTTGTCTTAGTATATCTTGTGGTAATCTTATCTTCTGTTGACCCTATCATCATGGTATTGTCTTGTATTCAGTTAATTCATGTCGTTTCATTTTTCCCTGTTCACATGCTAGAAGTTACTGACTTACTCAGCCTTTATGTCTGACTCTGTTTTTCTTCCGCTTCTTTTCTTCCGTTCCCCCCCCCCCCCTCAGGTAGTTGAGGAGGGAATAGTATAACTCAGGATTAGATTGGACCGTTGCTCTTTCTCCAGCTTGAAGATTTGACGAAGTCCTCCTTGGATTCTCTTTCAGATACTATGGCTGGCTCTTGATACATTGGGGAATATAAAATGTTGTTTTATGCTTCTTTATTTTGTAAAGACAGATGATACTCTGATATTGTAAAAGAATCTACAGACTATTTTATCAATAAAGCAAAGTTCTATTTTCCGCTGTTTAATATTTGTCTGTCTTGTAATTTATCTGCATCTTTTACCCAAAATGCTCCACAGAACTTAGTGCATTCCCTTTGTGAGTGACACTAACGGATGTGGGGTGTTACACGTGGTATCAGAGCTGAAGGTTACCGGATCAGATAAAAGATTTGAAAAATTATTTTCAAAAGGTTTTTAAAGAAGCATTTTTAAAAGAAAGGATTTGTTTTAAAGGCATATTCCCCAAAGCCATACGCATTGTCTCCTCTTCCTCTGTTTGAATTCTTGTCTCCTTCTTTCTTGAGTCTCTGGGTCTCCTGGCTTTCTGGGAGGTAACCTCATCGAAGGGCGAAGTAGTGACCGACTTCCATCTATAGCCGTAGTTGTTTTACTTACGGCCGGTCTTCTTTCAAGTTTATAGGGTTTTTCCGTGCGATAGAGGCAACTTTCGAGAGATTTGCCAACATGGTTACACGCGGAAGTTTGGCAAAGGAGCACGACCCAAGGATGAGGAAATTATGGATGTAGACTTGGCTCACGAAGGAGGAAGGGATTATAAAACCTAAGACAAGAGGAAGTATCTTTACTATGGTATGATAGGGCATATAATTAAGGACAAAGGACAAGATTTTCAGAAGGGCAAGTACATGCTGAGCGTACCTAGGAGATAGGTGGTAAAAGTTTCTGTTGGAAGAATCTAGTTTTTCTGTTCGGATTTAGCGCTTCGCATTTGTTCATATTTGCTTCCATAGTTGAGTCTCTGCACCTTAGTACTTGTATAGTAAGAAGATCCCAATCAGTCTCAAACCCAGTGGGTGGTTCGACCCGTTTATTTTTGGTTAGTAGGGGTTTGAATAGCTATCGAGTTTGCTTATATCATATCACGTAGATTGTCTAAAGGAGATATTCCTTGGGTGCTTGTCTGATATTGGTTTAGGCCTTTGGGGCTTGTACTTGAGGAATGTCGAGTTCGACTAGGATGGTTTGCGTGAGAGATGGATAGTTGTGGCAGGCGCTCTAAAAAGCGCGTAGTGACCTTTTGACCCTTATAATTATTGCATGATGGATAAGATAGGAGGAGAGACCTCTGATCATTCTAGTATATACACTTGGTTGACATTTGTTCATTTTGGAGATGGAGCTTAGAAACTTCACAATCGTGGAGTAAAAATTGGTTAAGATACAGTGGAGTAAAGCTCAAGAAGGCTAGATACTAGCAACATACCCTTTTTCTTAAGGGTGCATCCTTGATTTCTTTGTTTAGGAGCTTTACGCATAGTTGTTTCTCTCTTTCCAAAGTATATCCTCTAGATCGAATCTGCGATCTTTAGGTAGAAGCCAATGGATGTAAACATGTATTTGAAACATGTTATGGTTGAATGGTTGCAAGTGGTTGCAAATGGTCGTTCGTGGATGCATATGCATACGTATTAGACACTAGATCAAGTTCGAACGCTTTCATATAGCGTTTACATATATGCATTTGTTTGTAAGTTGAACTTGATATGATATCATATGGACGTTGCATATGGATGTATGGTTGTGCACGCATGTAGTATTTACATGACCAGGGATGCTTGCATACATGATTGGACGCATGGCACTAACATGATTTGCATTAAGGAGGTCAACTGAATCAGTAGACCGCCTGATTTTGCATTAGATAGAGACATATACACACACTATGCATATGAACATGAAAGCTTTAGAAATCTTTTAAGGACAATGAATGTCTGTGATTGAATGGTTGAGTAGATGGGTGATTGGATGGTAGGACACATTCTTCCTAACTTGAAGATTTCGGGGACGAAATCCTTTTAAGTGGGGGAGAATGTAACACCCCGTAATTCTATGACATTAAGATTCACAAATTAAAGTACAATTAATTTTTAAAAGAAAAAAAAAAGATCCATGCAGTTGTTTAATTTAAGTATCGTAACTAACATGAAAAAGAGAAGTATGGAGAGAACAATAATTATTATTGTTCTAAGACTTATTAACAAAAGCCTCTGTAGCTCAGTTGGTTAAGGCATTGGATTTGTAGCATAGAGGTCGGGGGTTCGAACCCCAGCGGCAGCATAATTTTTTTTATCTTTGTTTTAGAGAGGGCCAACTGAACATGCAAATATATGTACGTATACAAATTCAAAATTTGAAAGGATAAGAACGTACATATAAGGAAATAAAGAAAATATATATATATACATATGAGAATATAAATATATATATATATATATATGCAAAAATATATGTATACGAAAGATAAAATTCAAGATAAGGCTACAGTCAATGAAATATGGCAACATCATTTGAATTTTGAAAATAAAATGAAAGTTGTGCGTATATATATACGCATAAAATGGTCGTTAGAGGAATTGTATACATATAAGAATATTTCATGTGAATAAAACAGTTAAATAAATTCCAGAAATTCAAAAGTTCGAAAATCAAATTTCTACGCCAAATACAATTCATTCGAATTTCAAATTTCTACGCCAAAATAGTGGGACCCAATGCTGACTCAGCACTGCATGTATGATAAGGTTTGGCTAGATTCATCTACGTACCTGGACTATTTTCTTAACTAGGTTCAATGCTGACTCAGCGCTGCGTGTACGATAAGGTCTTGAGTAGCTATATAAACAGCCCTAGTCTTCATTCTCTTTGCACCAATTCTCTTCTATCCTTATGCTGCTAAGATTCATGGCTTCTTCCCCTCCTCTAAATTTTCTTAAATAATTAAAATAAAATATAAATTCAAGATATGGAGATGCTGCTCAAATCTGTTCAAGAGAAGATTCAAATCAAAGTGAAGAATTCAAAGGCTAAATCAACAAACCTCGAGCAACGACATACGAATCTTAGCATCGCCATTCTTCTATTCTAGATCTAATTTCTGTAAGTCAGTTGTTTCTAGATTTGAACGTTTTTGCTTTATTTTGTGACATGAAATTAAAGGAATAAGAGAATATGCCAAATCTCTCTCTCTCTATTCGAATCTGTGTTTATACTCTTGGACTAAATTAAGAACTGTTATGATTCAAGGACAAATAAGACTTTGCCTAAGACCGTTGCCTATGACTATGGATTCTGAGATCATGTGCCTTTGGACTATGAACATAAGCCTTTGATTTTGGGACATAAAACATTGCCTATGACGGTGACTTATGACTGTGGGAATTATTTTCCCTTTTGACTATGAATATTGCCTATGACTATGGACATTTGCCTATGATTATGAACACAAGCCTTTGATTTGGACATAAAGTATTACCTATGACATAACAACGGTGATTTAAACACCTATGATTCATGACTAGGAAAATTGTTGCTTAGGTTTTGTGACTATGAAATTAGGTCTAAAACCCGATTTATTTATTCTGTCTGTTCTTGATTTTCTTTTGTTTTAGACTATGGGAATTTACCTATTAAGTTAGGTCTACCCATGTTCTCGAACCTATTCTGACCGTGGGAATTTACCTATTAAGTTAGGTCTACCCATATTCTTGAACCTGCGTCATTATTCAAAATCTTTTTATGCCAATTATTATGTCCACCCTTTTTCATAGCATCTTTGGTTCATTCCCTATTTTCTACGAATCTAGATTTATTTACAATCTAGGTTGAATCATGATTATACGAACGGTGGGAATGCGATTTGGGAAAAACACAAAAATAAACATAAATATAGTTGTAAGCTTGAAATTGGCATAGTTTGGAAGCTAACATGATTCTGATTTATACAATTTTAGAACATGTGTTAAGACATGTGAATTGGGTAGATTTGACATGGATTATAGGTTATGAAATTTAGATCTAGTATTGGCCTGTAAACTGAAAAGCTAGAATAATAAATCTAGTTTGTATGTAGACTGTAAACTAGAAGAATAAATCTAGTTTTTGGGCATAAACGGTGAACTAGAATAGAAAATCTAGTTTGGCATATAAAATCTAGTTTAGCATAAACTGAAAATAAAGATGATAGATCTAAATTGCTATGAACTGTAGGTTAGGCAAATCAAGATTTGGGCCTAGAATATAAGTCTGTTAGCGACAAATGAATGTAGGCCAAATTTGTTTAAAAAGGGAGAAATGGGCTGTAATATAAATTGTTAACAATTTATAAACAAAAGAAAGATATTTTGATAACACCCCTTTTTATAACTCGTACCAGGAAGTTCTAGGGTGACAGAGAGGATAGTGTCTAGGCTTGGGTTTGGAAAATATAAGTTTCCTGCCCTCCCTGGCTATCCCTAACTGATCCGACGAACGGGATGGTTGCTTTCAAAACCAGGTTTGGAAATTAATCAGAAAACCCTTTGAACTTAGAAAACATGAATATGCCTAACCCGAGGTTAGACTTAGTTGTGGTGTAAACCTGCCCGGAACCGACCGGCACATCCAGTAACCGCAGCAATATCTGTCTAATGTGAGAGGTTGCGGCTTTAATTTATTAATTAAGGCTAGAACAAGAAGGGGAGGGTTAAGTCCATAGGAACACTTAACCAACACAGTTAAAGCTAGAATGGGAAGGTTAAGTCCATAGGAGCACTTAACCAACTTAACACTGTTAAGCCAGAATGGTAGGATTAAGTCCATAGAAACACTTAACCAACTTAACACAGTTAAAGCTAGAATGGGAGGGTTAAGTCCATGGGAATGCTTAGCCAAATTAACATGTTGACTAGACTAGAAGGTGGGGTTAAGTAAAGTTAATACACTTAGCCAATTTAACATGTTAATTAGACTAGAGGTTGGGGTTAAGTAATACACTTAGCCAATTTAATATGTTAGCTGGGTTGGACCTAGGGTTAAATAAATTTGAACACTTAACCATCAGAATATGATAAATGAATAGGGTTAAGTCTAAGACACGAAGAGATGATACTTAACCATTAATAACAGGTTTAGTTAAAACCGGTGGGAAAGGTTAAGTTAAAAAGGGAACACTTAACCAATACAGGATGAATGGGTAGGGTTAAGAAATACTTAACCAATATGACTTGGTTTGTGGTGGGGTTAAGTCAACATGAATACTGACAACACTTAACCAGTTTAACAGGATAAGGGAAGAGGGTTAAGTTAGCTTGAATCGACTAAAGACACTTAACCAATCCAACTTAACGGGAAAGAGAACTAAGTAGTAAAACTTAGTAAAGAAGACAATGATCCTGGAAACTAAGTGGTAAAACTTAGTTAGTAGAACTAAGTAGTAATTCTTAGTATAACACGAAGGAGCGGACGTCCATCTGATTTTAAAGAAGACTCCAACGAATTGGGATACGAAGCACGAGGCTTCGAGGGGACGTGAGGGTACTCTTGGTATCCCTCTGTGAGGCTGCAGATGATCCGCCTGGGCGCATAGAGGTTAAGGTCTGCGGTAGAAGAGCCAAGGGTATGCCTTGGTTGCAATATATGGCAACCAAAAGACTAGGATGGACTTAGTGCATTCCCTTTGTGAGTGACACTAACGGATGTGGGGTGTTACATCTGCTTAATATATATCTGTTTGGCGGCGGAGAATTTATTCTCTTACTTAACGCCCTTCCCTGAGACGTACGAGCTCAGAGGTTATATATCGGCAGAAATCAATAGGACGGTGTAGATTGTCGATGCGGCGTGATTGATTTTCCAAAGTTAAATAATCATTAATATTGATTTTTGGAAAGATTAAAACAAAATGGCATTTTAATGAATCTCTAATTAGATTGAAATGTGAATTGATAATTTAAATTATCAAATTTGGGAAGTGATCGAGAATGGAGAATCACCAGTTTTACTCCAAAGCGATAGTTAAATCTTCAATTAGATTTGAACATGAAATGGAAATTAATATTTACTGATAAAACCGTGGTGTTAGATATGGAGTATTACCGGTTTTTCTCCATGGGATGAATAGGTTGGGATTGGGAAATAAAATAAATAATTATTTCGGTGTGGTTTGCTAATCCCGGCTAGTTTGGAAAAACCTTAACATGGTTTGAAATGATATCCAAAGGAAGATTAAAGAATAAATTTAGTAGAATTTATCTTTGATAAAATTAATGGGAACCTTTCCCTAAGAATGTGAAGATTTGAATAAAAGAATATTCTGAATTGGAATGAGGCGAATGTTGTGTTTGTGTAACACTTGTTTATTATATACGCGGGTTATTCAGAAAGGCCGGGTTTATGCCCATTCTGATTAACTGATTCGACGATAAGTCAAAGATGAAGACGGTGTTGAAGACCGGAGGTCTTCACATCGTTTGGATGATTATTGATGATCTTCATTGGGCTGTACACCCAAGAGGAGGGAATCAGTTGGTGATCGTCCAGACGTACTTGGAGATCGATGGATATGCGAGGAATAAGGTTCCTACGGTTTCGTTCAGACCAAGAAGGAACTTGTAAATGGACTGTGTGTCTGACATTGGATTTTATTCGGTGTGATTGATCTCTATTAAATATATATCTATTTGGCGGCGGAGAATTTATTCTCTTGCTTAACGCCCTTCTCTGAGACGTACGAGCTCAGAGGTTATATATTGATGGATATCAATCGCATGGAGTGAATAGCCTGTTTGGCATGCCTAAGTGGCAGATGATCAAGGCTTCTGTTGAAAAGAAAAGTCTTGTGGTTGATGATCAAAGCACAGCCTATGTGGCATAGCTTTGTGTATGGCGTTAATTCGCGAGCCTCACACCTAGGTATGAGTCAAAAACGGGATAAGGACCCAAGGAATGCACGACGTTTCCTTCTAGCTATGGGTGATGTCAGTGACCTAACAGCCCTGACATATATATTATTTTTACCTATGTTGTCTTTGGATGCGAGGCGCCTCGGATATAGGTCCTATAGGACCGGGAAACATGTGTTCAGGAATTGCCAATCCTCAAAAGTAAGAGAGGACCGGCCTTGGAGGTTCCAAGGACCGTTGTGTGTGGTCCTGAGACATTTGCTAGAGTGTCTCGAACGGAGAGGAGCTTGCCTCTTGCCTCGACTCATGACGGAAATATAATTTCCAATACGTGACATTGCGGTTTTAATTGTAGAACTAGTATGGCGACATGATATATGGTATCCATGCCTCCTATGATTGATACTTATGATTGAAATTGTTTTGACACCATACACTTATAATAGTATCAAATGATTTGTTTTAAACGTACCAAGCATGTTTGGCTATTATAAGAGAAAACCCTATCCTCCGGCTTGCGTTGCATTGTGTGATGGGACTTGGATCTTATATTAGCTTCAATTTTTCAAAAAGCATTGCGCTGTTTTGATATATGCACTGGTATTCTTGGGAGGAAACCCGTTCCGTGTTAGACGGCGTTGTAACGACCCGGAAAATCTGAACCAATTTAAAATTTTTAAATTCGCTATTTTAGTGGATTTTAAATATTTAAAATAAATATTTTAAATAATAACGAAGAAAAGTAAGTTTGAATCGACGTTTGAAAATAAAAATAATTATTTCTAATTATAAACAAGGCCTGAAATGGTGCAGTAGTTTCAAAAATTGAATTCAAAATTTGACTGACTGTACCGGGCGCAAATTAAAACGGATTTTAGTGAAACCAAAAATATTTAAATCTGTTAGTGAATATCTTTCTAACGAATCTGAAAAATCGAAGTTTCATAGTTGGAAGCAGAAGTTATGGCCAAATGAATTTTCAGAAAGGTCGCTATAGAGTTTATATAGCCCATGAAAATGGCCGTTTTGCAAACGACCTCGGAATTCGACGAAACCACTTTTGTTGGATCTGAGATGTCAAATTATAGCTAGGTTTCAAATTTCATAATTTTTGAAGCTAGTATGTGAGTGTGGCAAAGGAAAATGTGTTTGGCCGATTTCTATTAAAGTGGATCGACCAGAAAAAGGCCATTTTTCAAACGGTCTTAGAATTCGACAAAACTAGTTTTGTTGGGACCGTATCGTCAAAACATAGCTAGATTTATTTTTTGGAAATTTTTAGAATCAGTATGTGGCCCCGGCAAATTGAAATGTACGCTCAAATCAAATATTGAATGTTTTATATTTTAATTTGAAGAAAAACTGATAGAAACAGTCGAATGGGCCTACGAAACATATCCCATTGGGTTCAGAATGGGGGTATTTGGCTAAGGACGACAGTCATTGGGTTTGAATTGGAGTTCGTATGAGATAAGGGGTATTTTCGGATTTTTTAAAATTTATAAATATAAAAAAAATCCTATTGGTCCACCTCAGATATCTCTCTCCCCGTGAATTCTCTCCCCCCTCCCCCCTCCCCCCATGATAAACGATGGAAACCCCTTCTCCACTTCGCGATCAATTTCCGGCTGCCTCGTTCCCCGTTGACCCCCACCCATGTTGAACTTTTTGAAGACCTCTTCCCCCTCTTCAAATCAACACCGACTTCACCACCCCTCGTCGCACCTTTCTTGAGTTCTGCGCCTCAGAAGACTTCCGCCGTCGGGCTGGAAATCGCCGCCACCGCGCGTAGAGGCGCCATTCCTCCCTCTTCCACGCTGTGTACTCCGATCGGGGTATAACTTCACGGATCCGACGAAAAATCCGACCCTACTTTTGAACAGGGGGCTGAAAGGTACGGCTGGATTTAACTAAAAGGAAAACAACATTTAATAGCGTTGCGAAATAGGTTGATCTAATAAAAATCGTACATTTTCATGTGTGATCGAAATTCAGGGAAACAAGAGACACCAGGACCGTGAGAACGTCTTCTATATTCTAGAAGAGACCGGATATTTTTCTGAGCCTTGTGCTACTTTTGGTGGAGTGGAACCCAATGTGAGATTTCTGAATTATAAACGATATGGAAAACGACGATGTATAAATTATATAGTCGATGTATGAGTTATATAAGCATTGTACACCTCATGTATAAGCGTTGTATAAGTTTTACTGTAACACCCCACGTCCATTAATGTCACTCACAAAGGGAATGCATTAACTTCTATGGAGCGTTTTAAGTAAGTATAGAACGGAAACTTAACAACAAGACAGATATAAATAGTACTCAAAGATTTAAAACTTTATTTCATTGCAGCGGAAAACACATATGTTTGCTTACATCATCAAAAACCAGAGTCAAAGTACATAATATTCATCTTGACAACCAAAAGTACATAAATTGAAAGACATAATCCCCAACATCAAAATAGCCATAAATAAAAGAGAAGATGAACTTTACTTCAGCGATCGAAGCAATCTTCTAAAAGTAGTTCAAAATCAAGCTCCAATGGTGCTAGTTCCAACCTGAGCACCTGGGGGGAAGGAAGGAAAGAGGAGGAAACAAAGGGGGTCAGACATAAAGTCTGGCGAGTGCGATAATTTTAACAATATAATTAGCAAAGTAACTAGGCTAAGGCATAAGTTGGAAAACAAGGAAATGACTATGAACCATTGAATATGGCAGAGTAAATAAGGAAATAAGATGAACAACGATATCGTTAAAGCGCACCTAACCCACTGTAAGATAATTACCAAGCTACACCAACACTATTGGATAATTGCTATATTGCACCACCACTAGTATACTGCACCACCACTAGTCACCCTAAGGTTGATCCCGCCTACAGAACTTAATAATGATATTGGTAGTTTCGTGCACCCCTAGCTGCCTTCATAGGTGCCGCCTACCCCTATCTCCACTAGGTGTACCCACTACCCCCAAGCAATCGGCTCCCTAACTCGTAGATACCTGTGCTGGCCCCATAGTGGGGTGTATCACTCACCAAAGTGGCAACCCGATACAACCAATAATGCACGGTTTATACCTACACGATGCAACAACGTCTTACCTACCAGTCTGGGTCCACACACGCATCTGAACCCGTTGGACTTGCGTTGCCACCGCTAACCCGTTTTGGCCTCTTATAGTCAAGCCCAGTATGTGTGTCCCGTCCTCGAATTGGGTCGAACCCACAAAGATACGTATGGGATACTGGTTGAAATGGGCCCTCATTACTTGACACAAGTTATCCACCTAAGCTTGGTCCCCTCTAGTACATCCCACTTAACCCACTTCTTATTCATGTTTCAATTACATGTTTCAATTTTTGTTAAGTGTTTCTAATCGTATTTCCAAATGCCACCCAAGGCACCCACTAGATTCCACATGCCACCCAAGGCACCCACTTAACCCCCTCATGTCCACTACATTTTTATCTGGTTAAGTGTTTCTTAATTCATTAAGACCATAACCTCAAAAAGACCTCTCACATTAGACTGGCATTTGTGGCAGCTGGATTTGCGGGGCGGGTCTGGGCAGTCTTACACCACAAAAGAGCCTAACCTCGTGTCTTTACAATTGTTACGTATTTAATTTATGCCTAAGACCTCTCACATTAGACTGGCATTTGTGGCAGCTGGATTTGCCGGGCGGGTCCGGGCAGTCTTACACCACAAATGTAACAACCCGCATCTATGCATTGGAGGATCGTAGAATATTTATTTCTTTCCCATTTGAAGTTGTATGGTTAGGTAACCTCAGGAAACAACCATTAGAGTCATTTCCGATGTTCATGATTTTTGTCGATTTTTAAATGACCGTTTTGCCCCTAGCTGATCTTGTTTTAGCCATAACTTTTGACTGGAAAGGGATTTTGATCTGAAACCACTTCCATTAGATTTGTTTGACAGTTTATCTTTCCGTAGAGTGGTCATGATAGCCAAACGGACTCACCGTTTGGGAGATATGGCTGAAATAAGGTTTGGAAGGTGAAAAACTGTTTAACCGGGCCAAATAGGGTGATTAGTGAATGGACCCATAACCCATTTCGGGATTAGGGTTATGTGAAGGCTGAAAAGAGATAGGGTTTCATTCCATTTCAGTTTTCTAGCCTCCACTTACCTCTTAGAAATCCTAAAAATGGCCTGCCACCTCTAAATCACCTCCAAATCACTTTCTACTTGAAGATTGGGCTTAGCAACATCAAATCAAGAGAGATCAACACCAAATCAACATTAGAGCTGCTGCTTAGCATTGATATTCGCACCAAATCAGAAATTTATTTCAAATTTAAGTTTTATTTGTGGCTAAGGTGAGTGATTTGCATAGTTCCTCACTAATTATGGTTGATTAAGGGTAATTAGTGAAGATTAGCGAATTTATACATTAATAAATTCTGGAAAAATACTTATAAATTCTTAAATAATTTTTTAGACCTCTGATATGAATTTGGGTTAATTTTGCTAAGTTTTGCTAATCCTATCATTAGTTATGTCTAAACATGCTTAAGGGAAAATATGGGGTTTTGACTGTGTTTGATCCATTTTAACCTATCATATTGATGTTTTGGTGTTTGAGGTCACTACTACTTGTTGCTATGACTTTGTGGTATGCTTTGTGATTGATTAGAATACTTAGAATGGCCGAAAACATCATCGAATGGCGTAAAATGTTCACTGGAAAAGTTGCAGAAAAACAATGCAGGCTTTCGGATCGGATCAGGTGGACGGGCTCGGACCGGGCAAAGGATCACCGAACCGAACCGTAGCTTAGCACAAGAGAAAGTATGGCAAAAAGGAAGGCCACAAAGGTTGAACTGGGATCGGATCGGGCTAAGGAAGGGGGATCGGATTGTAGCGGATAGGAATAAGGAAGGGGATCGGATCGGACCAGAAGGCCAAGCCAGGAGCTAAGAGAGTGGAGGACCCGAACTGAACCGATGAAGCAAACTGATGGAGCAAAAGGGAACTCGAATCGAACCAATACGACGTGAAGGACCCGAACCGAACTGAGATGCATATACATGACCGAATCGAACTGATGGCAAGAGGGAATCCGAATCGATCCAGTATTGACCAATAACCTGAGATTCAAAGGTAGTCCAAGTTGAAAGTTAGAGCTCAGGGTCCAGTTGGGAACCAATGAGTTCGCTTCATGATTGGGCTTTGCTGCGGGACGTGTGCTAAGGAGTTGTCGACGTTCATAACTTCGATTCACCATGAATGATAGGACTACGTTATCAGTGCAGTAGAGTCATTATGACTCGAGGGGCAAAGTGATCGTAGTAAGACTATGAGCCAGCGCAGATGGGGTGAACAACTCCATGGGGCAAAGTGGACATAGTAAAGGATTAGTAAGGCTATGAGCCAGCGCAGATGGGGTGAACAACTCCATGGGGCAAGTGGACATAGCGAAGGATAATTGGCTATGTATCAGTGCAGTGAAGACATTTATGACTTCATGGGGCAAGGTGATCATAGCAAAGTATTGAGGTGATCGAAGTGGTGAATATCGTATGCTTTACGCACTGAGTGAGAGATGTGAGGATGGTTGCTATGCTTGATTGTTTGCCATCACTATGACATGCACACCCCACCCCCGTTATCTTTACACCATTTGAAATGGAACCTTAGAGTGTTGTACAGTATGTAGTGCTAACTCTTTGGTTGCAGGTCCAGGTTCAGGTATGGTTTAGTATACCTGTTACTGTTCTGTTTAGATGCTTATCGCTTATACCAGACTTTTGTCTGACCCAGAGTTTTATGTCTCTTCTTATTACTCTGGGTGCTCACATGAGCAGACTAAAGACAGGTTAGTTGGTGATGCGCGAGTAGCTGATTCGGAGGCAAGCAGGAGGCTTCCACGTATAATATATAGATATTCTCCCTGTGTCGTTGGTGGTCGCTACTTGGGCATTAGTAGTGTACCTCCCTTATCTTGCTTTTGCTTTTTGAGACAGTTTGAAAAGTTGTAATAATGTTGGCTTTGGATCATAAGTTGTACTTGGATTTTCCGCTGCTATGCTAGTTTGTTTTCAGCTTATGCACTGTCTCACCTGTTTTATGTCAAGTGTGTTGTTATTATATTTTGTTCCATGTGCTGTGAGACATTCTACAGGTTCCTTGTTAGTTCATTTCCTTCTTTCCTTTCCTTCTGACGACCGTCCCGTGCTAACTTGACATGTGTACAGCGCACTTTTGTAGTAAATGTTAGTTGGTGCGGGGCGGGCCGTCACATTTGGTATCAGAGCTCTAGGTTGCGTAGTTAACCTAGGGAAAGACACTAGGGAGAGATAATACATATATGAGAGCGCGTATTTGTGATTACTTTGGTTTTCAAAATCTATATATATATATATACTATTAGTAGTATAAGAATGAAGTCGTACTGCACTATCACCACTATGGGGTCGTTAATCGTTTTCTCTTTACGGATTGAACGATGAGTCGAGACACGAGGGGTGCTGGTAGAGGGACCAATAATGGAAATGCTCCTGACATGAGGACGATGTTCACTAACTTCATGAGGGAGATGCTTAAGGATGTTCTAGGGGCAGTTCCCAATCCCGGTAATGTTGGTGGTCCAGTAGTGCAGGCGCCTAGGGCCGATTTCGCCAAGTTGTGCAAGGATTACACTGACCTTGGTGGGAAGCCGTTCCATGGAACGGAGTCAGCCACAGATGTTCAGGATTGGTTGGATAGTTGTGATTGTATCTTCGACGACTTGGGTATCGGGGATGCGATAAAGAGAAGGCTAGCGTCTCGTCAGCTGCAAGGGCGAGCGATGAATTGGTGGAATGCTATCAGGATAGCTACTCCAAAGGATCAGGTTACTTGGGATCAGTTCAAGGCTCGCTTTAGCGAGAAGTTCATTCCAGCTGCCCAGAAGTCAGTGTTGTTTAAGAGATTCTTGGAACTCAAGCAGAATGATAGGGCAATCTCTGACTATATTGCTGAATTCGACACTTTGTCGAAGTATGGATTATCCCTTATCGATACTCCTGAGAAGAAGAATGAGAAGTTCATTACTGGTTTGGATGTATACTTGGGGGAAAGGCTTATCAACCCCATCGATGAGACTTTTGAATCGATTGTGGGGAAAGCTTTGAGATCAGAGAGCCTTTACCCTAAGTCAAAGACAGAGGTTGCATCTGTAGAAGGGCCAAAACCGCAAGCGAGCGGTGGAGGCAAGAACAACTCTCAGAACAAGAGAAAGCAGAACCAATCTAAGGATAGCCAGAAAAAGAGCAAGAAAGATGTGGAGTGCTTTAGCTATGGTAAGAAGGGCCATTATGCTAAGGATTGTCGGGCCAAGTCAGCGGATAAAAAGTGCTTCAACTGTGGCCAAGTGGGACATTTCAAGGATAAGTGTGCACAACCTCTTAAAGAGAAGCAGATTGTGAAAGCATATGCTATCAACGCTATTCCTTCTTCATCAAATGCCCCAACTGCGACGGAGAAAGGAAAGAATGTCATCATTCAAGGTATGCTTTCTATTCATGATGTACCTGTTCGAGTTTTGTTTGATACTGGGGCTTCCCGTTCCTTCATATCTAGTGACCTGGTGGATAGGTTGGACTGGAACCCGAGATAGTCGATAGACCGTTGGTTGTGACGAACCCGATTGGTGGTTCGACTAACCTTAGTATGCTTTACCGAAATTTGGTCTTATCGAGTCATGGATGTATGTTTGTTTGTGATTGCTTTGTTTTGGGCTTTACTGGGTATGGCATTACATTGGGGGTCAATTGGCTCCAAAGATACGGGGTGGTGGTAGACTGTGAGGGCTTTTTGGTGACAGTTAGGGCGGATGATGGGCGGAGGGTAGTGTTTGGTAGTCTACCTAGTGATGGGGTAATGGCTAGTTTTATAAATTCCCTCGACATCCCGCATGATGAGTTGTCAGATGTGCCCGTGGTTGGCCAGTATCCGGACGTCTTCGAGAAAGTGACCGGGCTTCCACCACACCGAGAGATTGAGTTCCGTATTGATTTAGTGAAAGATGCCAGACCTATAGTGATGCCACTTCGTTGTATGGCACCAAGGGAGCAGTGGGAGCTCGGGGTGCAAGTAAGCGATCTTTTGAAGAAGGGGTTTATTACAAGAAGTGTCTCCGAGTGGGGAGCACCAGTTGTGTTTGCCACTAAGGCAGATGGTTCCCTTCGTTTGTGTGTAGACTATCGCGAATTGAATAAGGTGACGAGGAAGAATAAGTATCCTCTACCATGGATAGATGATTTGTTTGATCAACTGGAAGAAGCAAGGGTGTTCTCCCAGTTGGACCTCGCGACAGGATTTCATCAGCTTCGAGTAGCGGCTGAGAGTGTTCCGAAAACGGCATTTAGGATGCCGTCTGGATTTTATGAGTGGTTGGTCATGCCATTTGGGTTGACCAATGCACCAGCATACTTCGTGGATCTTATGAATCAAGTATTCAGAGATCAGCTGAATAAGTTTGTTCTTGTGTTCATAGACGACATCCTTGTTTACTCGAGGACAGAGGAAGAACACAAGAGACATTTGAGGGTAGTGATGGAGGTGTTGAGAAAACACCAATTGAAAGCGAAGTTTTCTAAGTGTCACTTCTGGAGGAGGGAAGTGGGATTCTTGGGCCATATTGTTTCGGAAAATGGTATTGCCGTGGACCCTGCGAAGGTGGCTACGGTACAGGATTGGTCTACGCCCAAGAATGCAACAGACGTAAGAAGCTTCTTGGGGTTAGCTGGATATTATCGTAAGTTTATCCAGGACTTCTCCAAGATAGTAGCACCGTTGACTCAGTTGACTAAGAAGAATCAAGCCTTCATCTGGGACGGAGTGTGTGAGGATGCATTCAATAGTCTAAAAGAAAAGTTGACGCGTGCGCCAGTGTTAGTCATTCCTAAAGGGAATGAAGAGATGACGGTATACACGGATGCTTGTGGCACCGGACTAGGTATTGTATTGATGCAAGGAGGTAGGGTTGTAGCTTATGCTAGTAGACAACTAAAGCCACATGAGAAAAAGTACCCTACCCATGATTTGGAACTAGCAGCGATCGTGTTTGCGCTGAAGATGTGGAGACATTATCTCTTGGGAGAGAGATTCAAGATGTTTACCGATCATAAATCGTTAAAGTATCTCTTCTCTCAGAAGGATCTAAATCTCCGTCAGCAGAGATGATTAGAGTTTTTGGCTTCGTATGATTTTGATATCGCATATACATATGGGAAAGGCAATGCGGTCGCCGATGCCTTGAGTAGGAAACATGCTAGTTTAGGGGCTATGTTCCTTGAATGGAAGCAACTGGAGTATATCGCAGGGTTTGATTTCAGACCAAAGTGCGAATTGGATCCAGAGATGTTGGCTAGTTTGATGTTCAGACCCACTTTGATTGATCGGATTGGTTCCAGTCAGAGGGACAATCCTAATCTATTGGAAATCATCTCCAAGTTAGAAATGAATATTGACGGCGAGGAGATGAATTTGTATGGGCTTGATCGAGATGGATGGCTTAGAAAGAATGGAAGACTAGTTGTACCCAACGTGAATGGTTTGAGAGATGAAGTGCTTAGAGAATGTCATCACTCAAAACTGACTATACACCCCGGTGGTGATAAGATTTATCGAGACATGAAACAGACTTACTACTGGGAAGGGATGAAAAGAGACGTTGGGAAGTTTATATCCAAATGCATGAATTGCCAGCTAGTTAAAGCCGAGCAAAAGAAGCCTAGTGGTTTGTTGCAACCATTAGAAATTCCCGAATGGAAATGGGAGCAAGTCTCGATGGATTTCATCGATGGTTTACCAAGGACTAGATCGGGATATGATAGCATTTGGGTAATTGTGGATCGATTGACTAAGAGTGCAAGATTTAAACCCGTCAAATCGACCAGAACGGCAGCTAAGTTAGCAGAATTGTATATGAAGTGGGTAGTGAGATTTCAAGGAGTTCTTAAAAGCATTGTGAGTGACCGAGGCACGTTGTTTACTAGTGGGTTTTGTAAGAGCTTACAAGAGGCTCTAGGGTTAGAATTACATCTCGGTACCGCATATCATCCTCAGACCGACGGTCAGACGGAGAGGGTGAATCGTATATTGGAAGATCTCTTGAGAGCTTGTATATTCGATTTTGGTGGATCGTGGGATGACCATTTGCATCTAGTAGAGTTTGCATATAATAATAGCTACCAATCCAGTATCGGTATGGCTCCATATGAAGCTTTGTACGGAAGATCGTGCAACTCAACATCATGTTGGATTGAGACCGATGAGAAGTTTATGCTTGGATAGATATGGTAAGAGAAACCTCGGACAAGATTAAGATCATTCAACAACGAATGAAGGCTGCCCAGGATAGGCAGAAGAGTTATGCTGATAAAAGGAGAAGAGACTCAAAATTCTCCGTTGGTGACTAGGTGTTTATCAAGATTTCTCCGTTGAAGAGCGTGATACGATTTGGCAGGAGAGGCAAATTGGCACCAAGATTTGTTGGCCCATTCCCAGTTCTTGAACTAGTTGGGAATTTGGCATATAGAGTTGACTTACCAGAAAAGATGGCGGGAGTTCACAACATATTTCATGTTTCCCAACTAAGGAAGTTCGTGCACGACCCAGATATGACTATTTCACCTGATCAGTTAGAGGACTTCGAAGTGGAACCCGAGGCGGTTGGGAACCGCAAGCCGATTCGTATTGTCGAGCACGATACAAAGCAACCTCGAAGGAAGGCGGTGAAGCTAGTCAAGGTTCAGTGGGGTGAGAACGAGAATGACTGTACTTGGGAGACAGAGGAGAGCATTAGGAAAACGTATCCAGAACTCTTTGTCGGGTAAGATTTACTCTGGAATTCAGTTATTCCGCATGCTAAGATAGACTTGCTTGGCTTGTTTTGCATGTTTGATTGTTGTTTTATGACTGATAGGCATGCGGGACCCTTGTGTGTGTTTTGATTAGGAAATTTCGGGGGCGAAATTTCTTAAGAGGGAGAATGTAACAACCCGCATTCTACGCATTGGAGGATCGTAGAATATTTATTTCTTTCCCATATGAAGTTGTATGGTCGGGTAACTTCGGGAAACAACCATTAGAGTCATTTCCCATGTTCATGATTTTTGTCGATTTTAAATGACCGTTTTGCCCCTAGCTGATCTTGTTTTGGCCATAACTTTTGACTGGAAAGGGATTTTAACTTGAAATCACTTCCATTAGATTCGTTTGATGGTTTACCTTTCCGTAGAGTGGTCATAATAGCCAAACGGACTCACCGTTTGGGAGATATGGCTGAAATAAGGTTTGGAAGGTGAAAAACTGCTTAACCGGGCCAAATAGGGTGATTAGTGAATGGGCCCATAACCCATTTCGGGATTAGGGTTATGGGGAGGCTGAAAAGAGATAGGGTTTCATTCCATTTCAGTTTTCTAGCCTCCACTTACCTCTTAGAAACCCTAAAAATGGCCTCCAACCTCTAAATCACCTCCAAATCACTTTCTACTTGAAGATTGGGCTTAGCAACATCAAATCAAGAGAGATCAACACCAAATCAACATTAGAGCTGCTGCTTAGCATTGGGATTGGCACCAAATCAGAGATTTATTTCAGATTTAAGTTTTATTTGTGGCTAAGGTGAGTGATTTGCATAGTTCCTCACTAATTATGGTTGATTAAGGGTAATTAGTGAAGATTAGCGAATTTATACATTAATAAATTATAGAAAATACTTATAAATTCTTAAATAATGTTTTAGACCTCTGATATGAATTTGGGTTAATTTGGTTAAGTTTTGCTAATCCTATCATTAGTTATGCCTAAACATGCTTAAGCGAAAATATGGGGTTTTGGCTATGTTTGATCCATTTTAACCTATCATATTGATGTTTTTGTGTTTGAGGTCACTTCTACTTGTTGCTATGACTTTGTGGTATGCTTTGTGATTGATTAGAATACTTAGAATGGCTGAAAACGTCGTCGAATGGCGTAAAATGTTCGCTGGAAAAGTTGCAGAAAAACAGTGCAGGCTTTTGGATCGGATCAGGTGGATGGGCTCGGACCGGGCAAAGGATCACCGAACCGAACCGTAGCTTAGCACAAGAGAAAGTATGGCAAAAAGGAAGGCCACAAAGGTTGAACTGGGATCGGATCGGGCTAAGAAAGGGGGATCGGATCGGAGCGGATGGGAATAAGGAAGGGGATCGGATCGGACCAAAAGGCCAAGCCAGGAGCTAAGAGAGTGGAGGACCCGAACCGAACCGATGAAGCAAACTGATGGAGCAAAAGGGAACCCGAACCGAACCAATACGACGTGAAGGACCCGAACCGAACCGAGATGCATATACATGACCGAATCGAACCGATGGAAAGAGGGAATCTGAATCGATCCATTATTGACCAATAACCCGAGATGCAAAGGTAGTCCAAGTTGGAAGTTAGAGCTCAGGGTCCAGTTGGGAACCAATGAGTTCACTTCATGATTGGGCTTTGCTGCGGGACGTGTGCTAAGGAGTTTTCGACGTTCATAACTTCGATTCACCATGAATGATAGGACTACGTTATCAGTGCAGTAGAGTCATTATGACTCGAGGGGCAAAGTGATCGTAGTAAGACTATAAGCCAGCGCAGATGGGTGAACAACTCCATGGGGCAAAGTGGACATAGTAAAGGATTAGTAAGGCTATGAGCCAGCGCAAATGGGGTGAACAACTCCATGGGGCAAGTGGACATAGCGAAGGATTAGTGGCTATGTATCAGTGCAGTGAAGACATTTATGACTTCATGGGGCAAGGTGATCATAGCAAAGTATTGAGGTGATCGAAGTGGTGAATATCATATGCTTTACGCATTGAGTGAGAGATGTGAGGATGGTTGCTATGCTTGATTGTTTGCCATCACTATGACATGCACACCCCCACCCCCGTTATCTTTACACCATTTGAAATGGCACCTTAGAGTGTTGTACAGTATGCAGTGCTAACTCTTTGGTTGCAGGTCCAGGTTCAGGTATGGTTTAGTATACCTGTTACTGTTCTGTTTAGATGCTTATCGCTCATACCAGACTTTTGTCTGACTCAGAGTTTTATGTCTCTTCTTATTACTCTGGGTGCTCACATGAGCAGACTAGAGACATGTTAGCTGGTGATGCGCGAGTAGCTGATTCGGAGGTGAGCAGGAGGCTTCCACATATGATATATAGATATTCTCCCTGTGTCGTTGGTGGTCGCTACTTGGGCATTAGTAGTGTACCTCCCTTATCTTGCTTTTGCTTTTTGAGACAGTTTGAAAAGTTGTAATAATGTTGGCTTTGGATCATAAGCTGTACTTGGATTTTTCGCTGCTATGCTAGTTTGTTTTCAGCTTACGCATTGTCTCACCTGTTTTATGTCAAGTATGTTGTTATTATATTTTGTTCCATGCGCTGTGAGACATTCTACAGGTTCCTTGTTAGTTCATTTCCTTCTTTCATTTCCTTCTGACGACCGTCCCGTGCTAACTGGACATGTGTACAGTGCACTTTTGTAGTAAATGTCGGTTGGTGCAGGGCGGGCCATCACAACAAAAGAGCCTAACCTCGTGTCTTAGACGATTAATTTCTCCTAATTAATCATTCCACAAATTTGAATTACTTTCCCTATTCAAATTATTAATCAATTCCAAATTTAACGATGTCCATAATTGACTTAATTATGTCCATCCATTTATGGTATGCAAAATCATACCAATTTTCATCACAATCATATTTTATGCCTTTTAAGGCATTTATGCCAATTAAATCTTTTTTTAATATTATCCCATGTACCCCACGTTGTACGTTTGTTCGTTTAACGTAAAATATACGTTAGACTCGAATAGTCTAACTCATGGAATAAAGAGAAAACATCACAATGTACACATAATGAAAACATAGATCTAAACATAGGGATGAACTTGCATATGTGAATGATGTTCTACATCTAAAACTTGCATAGGCCAAAGTTACAACTTGCATAAACAACATATGTCATGGATCCAAATCTAAAGGTGTGAACTTGCATAAATCATGTATGTCATAGATCTACATCTAAAGGTGTAAACTTGCATAGGCAATAACCCTAAACTTGCATAACATGATTCATACCCCAAACTAATATATTTATAGAAACTTGCATATGTGATTTATGCATCATAACAATGGTGTAAACTTGCATCTAACATGTAAAATATCATGTAGAATTTAGCATATAACTCACCCATGTCATAGCCTAACTTTTAATCAAATTTTCACATAAACTAGATGTCATAACCATGCAAGGTCATATATAATTTCACCCAACTTGTATATGATTCATGTTTAAATAAAAATCTAAACTTGCATACATATGATTTATCATATGAATCAACATCACCAAACTAGCATATGAAACATGATGATTTGATTATATATAAAATTACAACATAGAAGATAGCAACGTAACTTTACATCATAAATGATAGCATCACAACATAACGTCATAGAGATCTCAACACAGTTCTACAACATAATTACAACATGTGATCAATAATTCACATCACATCCATACAATCCGCATCATAACTTAATCCAATTAAATTACTAATTATTTTATTAAAACCATCGAACTCACTACTCAAAGGCGGTCTTGAGTTCTGAATTCTAATTTTTGAAGTTGAATTAGCTTTCCTTTGATGAAGATTCGTTGTTAGGATTAAGTAGAACTGATTTGATTTGTTGTTCTTCCTCTCTAATTGGTGGCGGCTACTCTAGGGTTCAAGACGACAACATGATGGCCATAGTTTTAGTTTTAATTCTGATTTAGGGTTTGAGTCTATGGGTCTTTTTATAGAGCTTTGAATTAATTTAAGCCGTCGGATCACTCTAGAATCCATCTAGGCCTTAGAAACCAAGAAATGATGTCAACAGACCAACCAGAAATCGCCACCTAAGCCCTAAACATAAAATTTCGTCATAGACCATTTAGGGCCGATGGGACCAATTCCAAACCTCCTGAGTCGACCCAGCGAGCCTCGGGTCGACCCATAAAATGGGTCGGTTAGGTGTTTTGCCTTCCCGCTTCTGCTGTTTTGAATTTTTTTCTTAAATTCTAGGTTGAATTTTATTTTATATATATATATATATACATATTTCCATCCTCCTAATTAACCATTTTCACATTAAACTACTTTTTGAACCGCGTTCACACTAAGCCGCTTTTTAGCCATTCCCCTAAAACAAAAATATGGTGTTGGCGGGGATCGAACTCTGTACCTCTTGTATGCAAGTCACATGTTCCAACCAAATGAGCTACCAAGTCTTTTACTTATAAACCTTAGAACAATGCTAAACATTTATTCTTTAATTTAGTTAATTCGATTATTTAAAAATCCGGGGTGTTACATGTACGTTCGATGTATAAGTTATATATGCGTTGTAAAAATTATATTTGTGTTGAAATAGAAGTGAAATGCTTATATAAACATATATATACGCCCCTCGTCCACAAACCATGGACGATATTTATTGGTTGTAATTGTTGTGAAAATTGGTTGATAGCGAATGGTTGATTGGAATTGTTTGTGGTTGAAATTGATTGATTTAGGTTGAAAAATACCCGTTTGTGGTTGAGAATTATTTGGTTGAAACCACATAGGATTAGTTTGTGGAAATGAAAAAAAAAATATACATGCCGCCTGTGTGCGAACTGGATGCATGAAATCCCCATTGTCAAAAGCTACGAGGCTTTAAGGTAGAGCGAGGAGCCGTACTAGGGACAGCCCCAGTTTTAACTACCCTGCCGTTATGCTGCCGAAATTTTGAATAATATTCATGTGTTAGAATTATTTTCATGTGTTGAAACTATATTCGTATGTTGAATAGAAAACATTCATGTGTTGAATAGAAATTCATTCGTTGAATAGAAATTCATGTGTTGAATGGTATTCGTGTTTTAAATAAATTGTTTTAACAATAAAAATCACATTTTTATTTCATATATACGAACTATAGAAAACATTCATGTGTTGAATAGAAATTCATTCGTTGAATAGAAATTCATTCGTTGAATAGAAATTCATCTGTTGAATGGTATTCGTGTTTTAAATGAATTGTTTTAACAATAAAAATCACATTTTTATTGTATATGTACGACCTATAGAAAACATTCATGTGTTGAGTAGAAATTCATTCGTTGAATAGAAATTCATTTGTTGAATGGTATTCGTGTTTGAAATAAATTGTTTTATAATAAAAATCATATTTTTATCATCTATATGAACTATATAAAATAATCGTGTTTTGAAATAAACTGTTTTGTAATAAAAATCATATTTTTATCATCTATATGAACTATATAAAATAGTCGTGTTTTGAAATAAATTGTTTTATATTAAAAATCATATTTTTATCAACTATATGAACTATATAAAATAGTCGTGTTTTGAAATAAATTGTTTTACAATAAAAATCACATTTTTGTTATGTACATGAAATTGTTAAAAATAGTGAAGTGTCAAAATAAATGTATGTTGGATAAAAATATCATTTTTATCAAATGTATGAAAGAATATGGTTTTAAAATCGAAGAATCGATTATATTTATATATATATATAAATAAATAAATAAATATAATCAAAATATATCAAATAATGAAGCTGCAGTTCGTGTTTTGAAATCGTGATTACAAACGATTAGTGCGGGAGATCTGACCATCGGATTTTCCCGAAACTGAAACCATTGGGTTCGCCTTGGAAATATCTTTCCAACGACACCAACTTTGTAAAGATCCAACGGTTAGATTGTCTGGAATGTTTAATTCAAATCTGAAGAAAAACAGCGCCAGAATCGATTATATATATATATATATATATATATAATATTAAATCGAATAACGACGCAGCAGTTCGTATTTTGAAATCGAAACTTCAAACGAGTGTACTGGGAGATCCGACCGTCGGATTTTCCCAAAACTGGAACTGTTAGATTCGTTTTGAAAAGATCTTTCTAATGATGTAAAATTTGTGAAGATCCAACGGTTAGATTTTCAGATATGTGTAAATCAAATCTGAAGAAAAACAGCGCCACGGCCGCGTTATGGCCCGAAGCATCGTTTGAATGAATTGGCTATAAATAAATAAATAAAAATAGCGATAAATCATTATAAAATATTATAAATGATATGGAATGGAAATAAACCGAATTTACCCAGTTTATTGAATATTTGATGGTTGAATGTGAAATTTAGAAACTAACTGAAGGTTAGCTAAGTAGAATGGTTTCCTGGGTTTTGATCTGATGTTGGTTTCGGCCTTCGGGGTTAAGATTTGGGAAATCGTTCTCTTACTGATTTACGGTTAGTGACTAATGAATTGGAATAAGGCGTATGTTGTTTTTGTGTAGAACTTGTTTATTATATACGCGAGTTGCTCAGAAAGATAGGGTTTATCCCATTCTGAAAAACTGAATCGACGATAAGAAGCCGAAGATGAAGACGGTGGTTGAAGACCGGAGATCTTCACCTCGGTTTGATGATAACTGATGTCCTGATTGGGAGGCATCCCAAAATATGGATAATGAATGGTGATCGTCCAGACGTACGTGGAGATCGATGGGTATGCGAGGTATTTGTGCCTCCGGTTTCGTTCAGACCCAGAACGGACTTGTAAATGGACTGTGTCTGACATTGGGATTCATTCTGTGTGATTGATCGCCATCAGTTGCATGGTGTGAATTTCCTGTGTGGCATGCTAAGATGCAGTGATCAAGGCTTCTGTTGAAAAGCAAAGTCTTGTGGTTGATGATCAAAGCACGGCCTGTGCAGCGTAGCTTTGTGTATAACGTGAATTCGCGAGGCTCACACCCCGGTATGAACCAGAAACGGGAGAGGACCTCAGGGAGGGCATGTGTTTCCTTCTAGTTAGAGGTGGTGTCAGTGCTTAAACTGGATGACATTTATATTATTTTCACCCGTGTGGTTGTTGCTGTTGCGAGGCGCCTCAGATATATCGGTGACTATGTGAAGCCGATGGAGTCATTTGTTGGCTCATTTACGCCGCAAAGGGTGGGGAAACGTAGTGTTCAGGAATTTTAATCCACATCAGTGGACCGGCCCTGTCGCTCCAAGGGTCACTCGAGCTCTGATCCTAAGACATGGGCTAGATTGTCTCGAAGTCGGTAAGGACTGTCTTTTGCCTTGGTTCATGACGGAAATCCAATTTCCAAATACGTGACTGTGCGGTTTTGATTATATACCTATATATGGCGACATGATATATGCCATGCCGTCTATGATTGATACTTATGATTTGAAATTGTTTTTGAAACATATAAACACTAATAATAATATCAAATGCTTTTGTTTTATTCGTATCAAGCATATTTTGGCCATTATAAGGTAAAACTCTATCCCCTAGTTTGTGTTGCATTGTGTGATGGAACTGAGTCTTATAATGGCTTCATTTTTATAAAAAGCATTGCGATGTTTAAAAGAATTACTTGTTTTAAAGCACTGGCAATCCAATGGAGTAACCCGTTCCGCGAAAGTGGCGTGGTCCTGTGATTAGCCATATTATAAAATGTGTTAAGTAGATTTCTCTTACCAGTCCCATGACTGACTCGTAGTTTGTTTCACTTGCAATCTCGGGTGCCCCTTTTTCTACACGGGCATCCTTGTATTCAGGTTTTAGCAGGCACTTTCTGGATAGCTGGAGCTGAAGATGGATTCTATCATTTATCTCTTTTTATGCTGTTCAGCTCCTATTGTACATATTATGTTTGTTTTCCGCTGTAGACATTTATGTATAGCTGAACTGTATTTGTACTAAGTATGATCCTGTATACTGTGTAACTCTGATGATTACTTTTATCCAGTGTATTATTTGTACATTATTTGGTGTATTTATTTATTTTTGTTCTTCCATTATATGTTTATGTGTTATATTCCAAAGATTACCCTTGCCACCGTCTGTACGAGGTTTGGGGTCGTCAGAGGCGTGGTCCCTTGATTTACCTAACTTTAAAATAAAGATTAATAATTGTTTTTGTTCTCACACCAGTCACATGATTGACCTAGAGTTTATTGTTTTCACCTAAACTCTGGGTGCCCTTATTTTCGACACGGGCAGCTAGTAGTTGGGTTTTACAGATTTATATTCACAGGATCCTAGTTTACATCTAGAAAGGTTTTCGGAAAGCTCTGTATCTGTATGTCTCCTTTTAGTTGTCTGTTGTATTATTTTTCCGCTGCTATGTATTTAAAATGTAATTTAAATCTCTGATATTTTTCAAATGTGTAATATTTATTCATACTCTGTATATTCTTGTATTCTGATGAAATTGTTGTAATATACAATGAAATTTTCTTATATATGTGTCCCGATGTGTGTTTTTCTCAAAGCAATCCGTGCTTTCCTTACCGGGAAAGTTTGGGTCGCTATATAGTGGTATCAGAGCTTTGGTTTACAGACCTCGAGAACAAGACACATTAGAACCAAATGAAAGAATTCATCAGAGATTGGACTAGTAATGTCCAACAAGAATGGCTCGTTAGAGATGGGATCAGTAGTGTCCTAGAACGAGTGTAAAGAGTGAAATTTTTGAAAGATAAAAATTTAAAACAAATTTTGTTTTGAAAGTTAAATTCAAGTTTACGTATTTGAATATTTTATTTGTATTGAATTTGGAAAATCGAATATATAAAGATTTTGCATATACGCGTCATGAACGTATATTCGAAGTTTTAATATACTGGATAGATATAGAATCACACTCTAGTCGCCCGGAGACGATCCTGATGATAATCTAGACATCATCAGTATTTATGTTCGAGTTTCAGAGGTGTGATATTTAAATATTTCCATTAGACTGGTGTGAGAATCCAAACTAGATAGGATCTATTATTGTGATTTGGCATCAAAAACATGATTTTCTGTATATATCAAAATTATTTATTTGAAACGAAAATCCACTAATTGATTGTTGATTGTGTTTATTGTTTTGAGAATTTTGAACCATTATGCCAAATTGAACCGAATATTGAACTGTATTGAAAAATGATTACAATTGCATGCATATACATGTATATCCATTGAACAGTTCATAGCAAGGAGGCTAGAGCAGAGGAATAAAATTGTTTGCCCAACAAATAGGTACATGTTTATTGTATTTCTTGGGTTTGGATGATTTTATGAGCCGATTGGCTAGCCGCTTGGCTGTTTCTTTTTCTTTTTGGATTGATGAGGGCCATGGGAGGCTATTTGAAATATCCCGAAGCTCCCGTTGCAAAGGAGGTTATGGCGAAATTTTTCGAAAATTTAGGGTGTTAGCCAAATTTTTGAAAATTATGAGAAGTTCTTAGAAACAGAAAAGTTGAAGAACTTAAGCCGTAATGAAAATAATGGAAGTTGAGTTGATTAGATAAACAACTTTCAACTTCGTTCATTTTCGGGGACGAAAAGTTTTAAGTGGGGGAAATTGTAACAACCCGGAAAATCCGAGCCAATTTAAAATTTTTATTTTGGCGACTTTAACGAATTTTGAATATTTAAAATGATTTGTTCTAAATAATAACGACGAGAAATTTATTTTGAATAGAAATAGAATGTATATATTTATATAGATCGTCGTTAGAATATAAATATTTATTTTTAAATATAAAAGGAACTGAAAATGGCGCGGTAGTTCGAAAATTCGATTTCGAATTTCAAATGAATGCACAGGATTCAAAATAAGCCGGATTTTAGCGAAACCAAAAATATTTGAATCCATTTGAGAATATATTTACAACGAATCCGAAAAATCAAAATTTCATAGCAGAAATAAAAAGTTATGTCCAGTTGAAAATTCAGAATAGTCGCTATGGAATTCTGGCCCTTAAAAAAGGAAATTTTGCAAACGACCTTGGTTTTCGACGAAACCAATTTTGTTGGATCCAAGATATCAAATTATTACCAGATTCCAAAATTCGTAATTTTCTGAATCAATATGTGAGCGTGGCGAAGTAAAACGTGTTTTGGCAGTTTTAGTCAATTTCGATCGACCAGAAAATGGCCATTTTTCAAACGGACTCAGAATTTGACTAAATTAGTTTTGTTCGGACCATATCGTCAATAAAAAGCTAGAAATAATTTTTTTGGAATTTTTAGAGCTCGTATGTGGCCCTAGTAAATTGAAATGTACATTTGAATTGAATATATAGATTTATATTTTATTTTAAACAGAAACTGATCGTAACATTCGAATTGGCTTGTGAAACATATCCCGTTGTGTTCGGGATGGGGGTATTACTCTTGGGGCGACAGTCGGCGGGTTCGAATTGGTGTTCAAATTAGAAAGTGACTTTTCTTTGAAAAAATTTAAAATAAAATAATATATAAATTATTATATGCCCTCCCCTTTATTACCCTCTCTATCTTCCACCCATTGAATCAGTTAAAAGAATATAAAAAACACGACGCAGAGGGGGACGATTCGTCGCCGCCGCTCATTAGAGGCGCCACACCTCCGGTGCCGCTTCCTCCCACCAGACCGCGCAGCCATCCCTCTCCCCTCCTCTCGCGTTCTCTCTCGCTTAAACCCCATCCCGATCCAAGTCCAAACCCTAGAAACCCGAGACCCAACCACCGCGCCACTTGCTTTCACCGCCCCCACTTATGACTAGCCGATGCCCAGCTACCCAGTCCGACCCCTTGAACCCCTCCTTTCCTCCGTTCTCTCACTTCCTACCTCCTTAAAACCCATAGACACCCAAAATCAGACCGACCTCGCCAATGTGGCCCGCTGCCGACCCACCCGAGCTTCCCCTGAACACCAGCGAGCTCTCTAACGATTTAAACGCTATAAATGGATGTAAGTTCTTCGATTCTTAAAGTGATTTCTATAACTAGGATGAAGTGATTTTTATAACTAGAAAGATGCAATTTTTATAACTAGATAGATGCAATTTTTATAATTAGAAAGATGCAATTTTTATAACTAGAAGGAAGTTATTTTTATAAATAGAAAGATTTGATTTTTCTGAAGTAAAAGATTTGTTTCTTTTGAAATGTAAAAGGTAAGATTTTTATTCGTAGATGATTAGATTTTATCGGTATAAAAATTAGATTTTTATCAATATAAAGTATAGATATTTATATATGTTCTACCGAAATAAAAATTCGATTTTTATATGAGTAGCAGATTAAAAATAGAATTTTTATATACTAGAGAATATAAAAATGTGATTTTTATATATGTAGTGAATACGGACGAGGAAAGTGACAAAAGGCGAGCACGACGAATAATTCCTACATATGAAGACTCGTGGCGTTTGGTGTAGCTTATGGGTGAGAACTCTTCACTTTTAATTTGTTTTCTAGTTAAAATTATATGCTAGGATGTAGACGGTGCTTAGCAGCACCCGACACCCTTCGTCCATAGACCATGGACGGCTTGTATGTTTGATTGTATATTGTTGTGAAAATTGATTGTGATGTGGAATGAATGGAAATATAAATTCATGTGTTGAAAATAAATATTTTATCGTTAAAAATATAATTTTTAACGTGTATGTGAATAAATAAATATTCATTTAAAATCAGACGGTTTGTTTATGTACACTGATTTGACTGATATTGAATGGGACGATAAATTTTTCACATCGCCCAACCGCATAAATAATATTCAGTGTTTGAGGATTGAAACCCCACACGGATGTTGGGATGAGATTTGGCATACACTAATCCCAATTATTTAGTAGTATGTCGATCGTTTGGTCGACAGACGGTGTAAGCGTTAATTATTTATATTTAATGCTTATGCAGTTGTGTAGTGCACTTTGGAAGATGGTTGATTATTTGTCATTGCTATTATATACATGTGTTGTATGGAATCCATATAATTAACATTATATGATAATTACTTGGGCCTCATTCCAATGGGAAAATAAATAATATTATAAAATATAGATTCATGTGTTGAATAGAATAAATATTCATGTGTTGAATGAAATATATATTCATGTGTTGAAAATTTTCATGTGTTGAGTAAAATATTTTAACAATAAAATTTACATCTTTATCATATATAAAATTAGAGTTTGATTAAGAATTAAATGATATAAAACACAATTTTATTAAATATATTAAATAACCAAAACTAGTCATGTGTTGAGAATATTCATGTGTTGAAAGAAGTATATATTCATGTGTTGAAGAAAATATTCATTTGTTGAATAGAATAACGAAGTTTTTGAAATGTATAAAGCCGTGTTGATTAGATATGCGCCGAACGATATTTATATTGATCATATTCGTTTTTATAATGAATATAGAAAAGGAAGTGATTTCAAAATATAAAGTTTTGAAAATATTATCATTTATATATTAGTGATATGAAATATTCAATTTTGATTTGAAATTGAATATGAAGTTGAATTGTTTTGAAAACGAATTTAAAATGATTTATAAAATACGTTATGAATTGAAATCGATGAAATATATATAATATATATTATATATATTAAATGGCCTGAATAGAATGCGCCGCGCTGCAGTAGTTCGTGAATTTCGACCATTGACTTCGAATTGACGTTACGGGAGATCCGACTGTCGGATTCTCCTGAAACCGGAACCTTGGGTTCGTATCAAAATGAGCTTTCCAATGTATATTAGAAATTTGAAATTGAATGGATGGATTTGGAATTATGTCCAAATGAAATTTTGAAAAGGTCGATGTAAGTGCAGTTCGGTGACCGTTATTGAAAACTTACTATACGGGCCTTGATAAAATTATTATAAATATTAATAATTTGTGTAAAATCATAATATATGAATTGGAAAGAACAGGGATGAAAAATTCCACATTTGAAAGGATAAAAATATATTTTTATCGAAATGAACTAGTTTTGAACTAGATTTGAAGTGGTTTTAAAAATAATTAGAATTTCCAATATACGAATTGGAATGGATTTGAATCGAAATTATCTTTGGAATATTTCGATGTCGGATTTCGTGATTATACAAATATGGTTGTGGAAATTTGAAAGATATATTTATATCGTTATTTCCAATATGATATTTGTTGGTTTCAGAATTTGATATTGAACATAAATCGATATATTTTCTATTCAGAGCCTTGTATTTAATATCAAATGAGATTTTGGGGTTTATCGTGAATGGTGTCTTAAATAACACTTTTCTTGAACCCACTTTAGAAAAGAATAAATATTTTAATTAAGATTTAGTGAAATTTTCCAGTTAATTAGTATTTAATTGGAATTGAATTAGAATTGATTTTTGGGTTTATCGTGAACTGTGTTTTAAAAAGACATTAGTTCTTTAACCTAGTAAAAGGCAGGATTTCATATTTGTCATTGTATTTCGAACTGTATGGTTGATCTCTGCTTAATATATAGCTGTTTGGCGGCGGAGAATTTATTCTCTTGCTTAACGCCCTTCTCTGAGACGTACGATCTCAGAGGTTATATATCGGCAGAAATCAATAGTACAGTGTAGATTGTCGATGCAGCATGTTTGATTTTCCAAAGTTAAATAATCATTAATATTGATTTTTGGAAAGATTAAAACCAAGTGGTGTTTTAACGAATCTGTAATTAGATTGAAATGTGAATTGATAATTTAAATTATCAAATTTGGGAAGTGATCGAGAATGGAGAATCACCAGTTTTACTCCAAAGCGATAGTTAAATCTTTAATTAAATTTGAACGTGAAATGGTAATTAATATTTACCGATAACACCGTGGTGTTAGATATGGAGTATTACCGGTTTTTCTCCATGGGATGAATAGGTTGGGATTGGGAAATAAAATAAATAATTACTTCGGTGTGGTTCGCTAATCCCGGCTAGTTTGGAAAAACCTTAACATGGTTTGAAATGATATCCAAAGGAAGATTAAAGAATAAATTCAGAAGAATTTATCTTTGATAAAATTAATGGGAACCTTTCCCTAAGAATGTGAAGATTTGAGTAAAAGAATATTCTGAATTGGAATGAGGCGTATGTTGTGTTTGTGTAACACTTGTTTATTATATACGCGGGTTATTCGGAAAGGTCGGGTTTATACCCATTCTGAATAACCGATTCGGCGATAAGTCGAAGATGAAGTCGGTGGTTGAAGACCAAAGGTCTTCACATCGTTTGGATGATTAGTGATGATCTTTATTGGGCTGTACACCCAAGAGGAGGGAATCAGTTGGTGATCGTCCAGACGTACTTGGAGATCGATGGATATGCGAGGAATAAGGTTCCTCCAGTTTCGTTCAGACCCAGAACGAACTTGTAAATGGGCTGTGTGTCTGACATTGGATTTTATTCTGTGTGATTGATCTCTATTAATATATATCTGTTTGGAGGCAGAGAATTTATTCTCTTGCTTAACGCCCTTCTCTGAGACGTACGAGCTCAGATGTTATATATTGATAGATATCAATCACATGGAGTGAATTGCCTGTGTGGCATGCCTAAGTGGCAGATGATCAAGGCTCCTGTTGAAAAGAAAAGTCTTGTGGTTGATGATCAAAGCACAACCTGTGTGGCATAGCTTTGTGTATGGCGTTAATTCGCGAGCCTCACACCTCGGTATGAGTTAAAAACGGGGTAAGGACCCAAGGAGTGCACGATGTTTCCTTCTAACTATGGGTGATGTCAGTGACCTACCAGCTCTGACATATATATTATTTTTACCTGTGTCGTATTTGGATGCGAGGCGCCTCGGATATAGGTCCGATAGGACTGGGAAATGTGTGTTCAAGAATTGCCAATCCTCAAAAGTAAGAGAGGTCCGGCCTTGGAGGTTCCAAGGATCGCTGTGTGTGGTACTGAGATATTTGCTAGAGTGTCTCGAACGGAGAGGAGCTTGCCCCTTGCCTCGACTCATGATGGAAATCCAATTTCCAATACGTGAAATTGCGGTTTTAATTATAGAACTAGTATGGCGACATGATATATGGTACCCATGCCTCCTATGATTGATACATATGATTGAAATTGTTTTGATACTATACTTATAATAGTATCAAATGATTTGTTTTAAACGTACCAAGCATGTTTAGCCATTATAAGAGAAAACCCTATCCTCCGGCTTGCATTGCATTGTGTGATGGGACCTGGGTCTTATAATAGCTTCATTTTTCCAAAAAGAATTACGCTGTTTTGATATGTGCACTGGTATTCTTGGGAGGAAACCCGTTCTGTGTTATATGACGTGGTCCCTTGATTTACCTAACTTTAAAATAAAGATTAATAATTGTTTTAGTTCTCACACCAGTCACATGACTGACCTGGAGTTTATTGTTTTAACCTAAACTCTGGGTGCCCTTATTTTCGACACGGGCAGCTAATAGTTGGGTTTTGCAGATTTATATTCACAGGATCCTGGTTTACAGCTGGAATGATATTCGGAAAGCTCGGCATCCGTATATCTCCTTTCAGTTGTCTGTTGTATTATTTTTCTGCTGCTATGTATTTAAATGTAATTTAAATCTCTGATATTTGTCAAATGTGTAATATTTATTCGTACTCTGTATATTCTTGTATTCTGATGGAATTGTTGTAATATACAGTGAAATGTTCTTCTGTCTGTGTTCCGATGTGTGTTGTTCTCAAAGCAATCCGTGCTTTCCTTACCGGGGAAGTTCATGTCGCTATAAAGTGGTATCAGAGCTTTGGTTTACAGAGCTCGAGAACAAGACACATTAGAACCAAACGAAAGAATTCATCAGAGATTGGACTAGTAATGTCTAATAAGAATGGCTCGTTAGAGATGGGATCAGTAGTGTCCTAGAATGAGTGTAAAGAGTGAAATTTTTGAAAGATAAAAATTGAAACCAATTTTTTTTTGAAAGTTAAATTCAAGTGTACGTATTTGAATATTTTATTTATATTGAATTTGGACAATTGAGTATATAAAGATTTTGCATATACACGTCATGAACGTATATTCGAAGTTTTAATATACTGGATAGATATAGAATCACACTCTAGTCGCCCGGAGACGATCCTGATGATAGTCTAGACATCATCAGTATTTATGTTCGAGTTTCGAAGGTGTGAAATTTATATATTTCCATTAGACTGGTGTGGGAACCCAAACTAGATAGGATCTATTGTTGTGATTTGGCATCAAAAACATGATTTTTTGTATATATCAGAATTATAAATTTGAAACGATAATCCATTGAACAGGTCATAGCAAGGAGGCTAGAGCAGAGGAATAAATTGTTTGCCCGACAAATATGTACATGTTTATTGTATTTCTTGGGTTTGTATGATTTTATGAGCCACTTGGCTGTTTCTTTTTGGATTGATGGGGGCCATGGGAGGCTATTTGAAATATCCTGAAGCTCCCGATGCAGGGGAGGTTATGGCGAAATTTTTCAAAAATTTAGGGTGTTAGCCAAATTTTTGAAAAATATGAAAATTTCTTAGAAACTAAAAAGTTGAAGAACTTAAGCCGTAATGAAAATAATGGAAGTTGAGTTGATTAGTTAAACAACTTTCAGCTTCGTTCCTTTTCGGGGGCGAAAAGTTTTAAGTGGGGGAGATTGTAACAACCCGGAAAATCCGAGCCAATTTAAAATTTTTATTTTGGCGATTTAACGAATTTTGAATATTTAAAACGATTTATTTTAAATAATAACGATGAAAAATTTATTTTGAATCGAAATAGAACGTATATATTTATATAGATCGTCGTTAGAATATAAATATTTATTTTTAAATATAAAAGGAACTGAAAATGGCGCGGTAGTTCGAAAATTCGATTTCGAATTTCAAATGAATGCACAGGATTCAAAATAAACCGGATTTTAGCGAAACCAAAAATATTTGAATCTATTTGAGAATATATTTCCAACGAATCCAAAAAATCAAAATTTCATAGCAGGAATAAAAAGTTATGCCCAGTTGAAAATTCAGAATAGTCGCTATGGAATTTTGGCCCTTAAAAATGGAAATATTGCAAACGACCTCGGTTTTTGACGAAACCAATTTTGTTGGATCCGGGATGTCAAATTATTGCTAGATTCCAAAATTCGTAATTTTCTGAATCAATATGTGAGCGTGGCGAAGTAAAACGTGTTTTGGCAGTTTTAGTCAATTTCGATCGACCAGAAAATGGCCATTTTTCAAACGGTCTCAGAATTTGACGAAATTAGTTTTGTTAGGACCGTATCGTCAATACGAGCTAGAAATAATTTTTCTGGAATTTTTGGAGCCCGTATGTGTCCCCAGTAAATTGAAATATACGTTTGAATTGAATATATATATATATTATTTTATTTTAAACGGAAACTGATCGTAACGTTCGAATTGGCTTGTGAAACATATCCCGTTGTGTCCGGAATAGGGGTATTACGCTAGGGGCGACAGTCGGCGGGTTCGAATTTGAGTTCAAATTAGAAAGTGGCTTTTCTTTGGAAAAAATTAAAATAAAATAATATACAAATTATTATATGCCCTCCCCTTTATTACCCTCACTCTCTTCCACCCATTGACTTAGTTAATAGAATAAAAAAACACGACGCAGAGGGTGGGGGCGATTCGCTGCCGCTGCTCATTAGAGGCACCACACCTCCGGCGCCGCTTCCTCCCACGAGACCACGCAGCCATCCCTCTCCCCTCCTCTCGCATTCTCTCTCGCTTAAACCCCCATCCCGATCCAAGTCCAAACCCTAGAAACCCGAAACCCAACCACCGCGCCGCTTACTTTCGCCGCCCCCACCTCCGCCTAGCCGACGCCCAACTACCCAGTCTGACCCCTTGAACCCCTCCTTTCCTCCGTTCTCTCTCTTCCTACCCCCTTAAAACCCGCAGACACCCAAAATCAGTCCGACCTCGACAATGTGGCCCGCTGCCGACCCACCCGAGCTTCCCCTGAACACCAACGAGCTCTCCGACGATTTAAACTCTATAAATGGATGTAAGTTCTTCGATTCTTAAAGCGATTTTTATAACTAAGAAGAAGTGATTTTTATAACTAGAAATATGCAATTTTTATAACTAGAAAGATGCAATTTTTATAATTAGAAAGATGCAATTTTTATAACCAGAAAGAAGTGATTTTTATAAATAGAATGATTTGATTTTTCTGAAGTAAAAGATTTGTTTCTTTTGAAATGTAAAAGGTAAGATTTTTATTCGTAGATAGATTTGATTTTATCGGTATAAAAATTAGATTTTTATCAATATAAAGTATAGATATTTATATGTGTTCTAGCGAAATAAAAACTCGATTTTTATATGAGTAACAGATTAAAAATAGAATGTTTATATACTAGAGAATATAAAAATGTGAGTTTTATATATGTAGTGAATACGGACGAGGAAAGTGACAAAAGGCGAGCACGACGAAGAATTCCTACATATGAAGAGTCGTGGCATTTGGTGTAGCTTATGGGTAAGAACTCCTCACTTTTAATTTGTTTTCTAATTAAAATTATATACTAGGATAAAGACGCTGCTTAGCACACCCGACACCCGTCGTCCATAGACCATGGACGGCTTGTATGTTTAATTGTATATTGTTGTGAAAATTGATTGTGATGTGGAATGAATGAAAATATAAATTCATGTGTTGAAAATAAATATTTTATCGTTAAAAATGTAACTTTTAACGTGTATGTGAATAAATAAATATTCGTTTACAAATCAGACGGTTTCTTTATGTACACTAATTTGACTGATATTGATTGGGACGATAAATTTTACACATCGCCCAACTGCACAAATAATATTCAGTGTTTGAGGATTGAAACCCCACACGGGTGTTGGGATGAGATATGGCATGCACTAATCCCAATTATTTACTAGTATGTCGCTCGATTGGTCGGCAAACGGTGTAAGCATTAATTATTTTTATTTAATGCTTATGCAGTTGTGTAGTGCACTTTGAATGATGGTTGATTATTTATCATTGCTATTATATACATATGTTGTATGGAATCCATATAATTAACAATATATGGTAATTGCTTGGGCCTCAATCCAATTGGGAAAATAAAGAATATTATAAAATATAGATTCATGTGTTAAATGGAATAAATATTCATGTGTTGAATAAAATATATATTCATGTGTTGAAAATTTTCATGTGTTGAGTAAAATATTTTAACAATAAAATTTACATCTTTATCATATATAAAATTAGAGTCTGATTAAGTATTAAACGATATAAAACACAATTTTATCAAATATATTAAATAACTAAAAATAGTCATGTGTTGACGATGCTCATGTGTTGAGAATATTCATGTGTTGAAAGAAGTATATATTCATGTGTTGAAAAAAATATTCATTGGTTGAATAGAATAACGAAGTTATTGAAATACATAAAGCGTGTTGATTAGATATGCACCATTTTGACGCAAACGATATTTGTATCGATTATATTCGATTTTATAATGAATATAGAAAAGGAAATGATTTCAAAATATAACGTTTTTAAAATATTATCATTTATATATTAATGATATGAAATATTCAATTTTGATTTGAAATTGAATAGGAAGTTGAATTGTTTTGAAAACGAATTTAAAACGATTTATAAAATGCATTTTGAATTGAAATTGACGAAATATATATAATATATGTATTATATATATTGAATGGCCTGAATAGAACGTGTCGCGCCGCTGTAGTTCGTGAATTTCGACCATTGACTTCGAATTGACGTTACGGGAGATCCGACCATCGGATTCTCCTGAAGCTGGAACCTTGGGTTCGTATCGAAAAGAACTTTCCAATGAATATTAGAAATTTGAAATATAACGGTTGGATTTGGAATTATGTCCAAATCAAATTTGGAAAAGGTCGTTGTAAGTGAAGTTCGGTGGCCGTTATTGAAAACCAACAGTACGGGCTTTGATAAAATTACTAAAAATGTTAATAATTTGTGTAAAATCATAATATATGAATTGGAAAGAACTGGGATGAAAAATTCCACATTTTAAAGGATAAAAATATATTTTTATCGAAATGAACTATTTTTGAACTAGATTTGAAGTGGTTTTAAAAATAATCAGAATTTCCAATATACGAATTGGAATGGATTTGAATCGAAATTATCTTCGGAATATTTCGATGTTGGATTTCGTGATTATACAGATATGGTTATGGAAATTTGAAAGATATATTTATATCGTTATTTCCAATATGATATTTGTTGGTTTCAGAATTTGATATTAAATATAAGCCGATATATTTTCTATTCAGAGCTTTGTGTTTAATATCAAATGGGATTTTGGGTTTTTTCCTGAATGATGTCTTAAATAACACTGTTCTTAAACCCAGTTTAGAAAAGAATAAATCTTTTAATTAAGATTTAGTGAAATTGTCCAGTTAATTAGTATTTAATTGGAATTGAATTAGAAATGATTTTTGGGTTTATCGCGAACTGTGTTTTAAAAAGACATTAGTTCCTAAACCCAGTAAAAGGCAGGATTTCATGTTTGTCATTGTATTTCGAACTGTATGGTTGATCTCTGCTTAATATATATCTGTTTGGCGGCGGAGAATTTATTCTCTTGCTTAACGCCCTTCTCTGAGACATACGAGCTCAAAGGTTATATATCAGCATAAATCAATAGTACGGTGTAGATTGTCGATGCGGCATGTTTGATTTTCCAAAGTTAAATAATCATTAATATTGATTTTTGGAAATATTAAAACCAAGTGGCGTTTTAATGAATCTGTAATTAGATTGAAATGTGAATTGATAATTTAAATTATCAAATTTGGGAAGTGATCGAGAATGGAGAATCACCAATTTTACTCCAAAGTGATAGTTAAATCTTTAACTAGATTTGAACGTGAAATCGTAATTAATATTTACCAATAACACCGTGGTGTTAGATATGGAGTATTACCAGTTTTGCTCCATGGGATGAATAGGTTGGGATTGGGAAATAAAATAAATAATTACTTCGGTGTGGTTCGCTAATCCCGGCTAGTTTGGAAAAACCTTAACATGGTTTAAAATGATATCCAAAGGAAGATTAAAGAATAAATTTAGAAGAATTTATCATTAATAAAATTAATGGGAACCTTTCCCTAAGAATGTGAAGATTTGAATAAAAGAATATTCTGAGTTGGAATGAGGCTTATGTTGTGTTTGTGTAACACTTGTTTATTATATACGCGGGTTATTCGGAAAGGCCGTGTTTATACCCATTCTGAATAATCGATTCGACGATAAGTCGAAGATGAAGACGGTGGTTGAAGTCCGGAGGTCCTCACATCGTTTGGATGATTATTGATGATCTTGATTGGGTTGTACACCCAAGAGGAGGGAATCAGTTGGTGATAGTCCAGACGTACTTGGAGATCGATGGATATGCGAGGAATAAGGTTCCTCCGGTTTTGTTCAGACCCAGAACGAACTTGTAAATGGATTGTGTGTCTGACATTGGATTTTATTCTGTGTGATTGATCTCTATTAAATATATATCTGTTTCGCAATGGAGAATTTATTCTTTTGCTTAACGCCCTTCTCTGAGACGTACGAGCTCGGAGGTTATATATTGATGGATATCAATTGCATGGAGTGAATTGCCTGTGTGGCATGCCTAAGTGGCAGATGATCGAGGCTTCTGTTGAAAAGCAAAGTCTTGTTGTTGATGATCAAAGCATAGCCTGTGTGCCGTAGCTTTGTGTATGGCGTTAATTCGCGAGCCTCACATCACGGTATGAGTTAAAAAGGGATAAGGACCCAAGGAGTGCACGACGTTTCCTTCTAGCTATGGGTGATGTCAGTGACCTACCAGCCCTGACATATATAATATTTTTACATGTGTGGTATTTGTATGCGAGGCGCCTCGGATATAGGTCCTATAGGTCCTATAGATCATGGCTAGAGTGTCTCGAACGGAGAGGAGCTTACCCCTTGCCTCGACTCATGACGGAAATCCAATTTCCAATACGTGACATTGCGGTTTTAATTGTAGAACTAGTATGGCGACATGATATATGGTACTCATGCCTCCTATGATTAATACTTATGATTGAAATTGATTTGATGTTATACACTTATAATAGTTGTTTTAAACGTACCAAGCATGTTTGGCTATTATAAGGGAAAACCCTATCCTCCGGCTTGCGTTGCATTGTGTGATGGGGCCTAGGTCTTATAATAGCTTCATTTTTCCAAAAAGCATTGCGCTGTTTTGATATATGCACTGGTATTCTTGGGAGGAAACCCGTTCTGTGTTATACGGCGTGGTCCCTTGATTTACCTAACTTTAAAATAAAGATTAATAACTGTTTTAGTTCTCACACCAGACACATGACTGACCTGGAGTTTATTGTTTTAACCTAAACTCTGGGTGCCCTTATTTTCGACACGGGCAGCTATTAGTTGGGTTTTGCATATTTATATTCACAGGATCCAATTTTACAGCTGGAATGATATTCGGAAATCTCTGTATCCGTATATCTCCTTTCAGTTGTTTGTTGTATTATTTTTCCGCTGCTATGTATTTAAATGTAATTTAAATCTCTGATATTTGTCAAATGTGTAATATTAATTCATACTCTGTATATTCTTGTATTCTGATGGAATTGTTATAATATAAAATGAAATGTTCTTCTGTCTAGGTTCCGATGTGTGTTGTTCTCAAAGCAATCCATGCTTCCCTTACCGGGGAATTTCGGATCGCTATAAAGTTAAAGAAAATTGGATAACTAGAAAATCAATATATCAATATATATTGAATTCGATAAAGAAACGAATTTAAAATAGAATATTATAAACAAAAAGGAAATCGATAGTATGGTAATACAAAGAGAAATGTATATACGTTTTAAAAATGAATAATTGGCTTTATATGATGTGGATTATTCGAGGTAAGCGGTTTTGTTTGTTTTGAAGTTAATGATGTTTCCAGCCAAGGTTTGAGAGGTAGTTATACCCCAACCTGATTGATTGAATTTTTGACCGATAAATAGCAAGATCCAGTCTCAAAGAGAAATGTTTGAATAAGAGTTAGTTGAATGCAGTATTTTGGGTTGTTGTAACGATGTTCTATACAACATTCGTTTTAACCCAAGGAAGTGGAATTTTGGAAATATAATAAATAAATATTTCCTAAGTGTAGAAATGAACGGGCATGAAAGAGATAAGTAATTGGAATTGTTTACAATTATAAATAGAAGTGATTTTCTATGTATAGAAAATCAAAGGAGGAGATATATGAAAATGTTTTCCAAATGGAAAAAAGGGCCAAGATGATGGTTTAAAATATTTGATTAACAAATATTGATAAGGAAATGGAATAGCGATTTAATTAATGAAAAATTTATTAAGAGCCTAGTGATTGTTTGATGCTATGAATGGATGTTTGTTTTTCTTCGATAGTTAAATAACCGACTATCGAAGTGTTTTCCAATATCGTTGTCAATATGGAGAGACCGGTTGGATTATTATCCGTGAACCACTCCATATTGGCAGTAGCGTTGCGAATCAGATTATATGAAGATAATCGAAGACGGAGTAAAGTGCAAGGACTTTTTTATTAATAGAAATTGTGCCTTCAGTCTCATTCGTTCCCAGAACGAACGTGTATGGGCGAGTGTCTGACAGAGCATTTCCAATGATCGCATATGTTGGTCTTTATAAATATATATTGTGACGGAGAATTTATTCTCTTGGCATAATATCCAGATTATATTTATGCAAGTCAAATAGTGATTAACGGATCTGACCATGTGGCATTCAAAGTGATTATGCTGTCAATGAATGATAAGTAATCATAGCCTCAGGCTTCAACAATGGGAAATGAAAAAAATCGGGCAGGCAGCATTGCTATATGGGTCGCTTCCATTTGGGTGTATTGTCACATATCTAGAGAAATTCATCCAATTCCTTTTTTTATTCGATGCTGTCCCATTCGGGAAACGGATGCCGATCCCAACCGTTGGTGATATACATTTGATACACTCAAGCAAAATGAGTGGTTGGTCATGTGTGGGCCGGGTTGCAAGACGTTCTTGTTGAACCAAGTGTATTCCCCTCTAGAGATACACTATCGGAAGGTGGTTCCATACCTTCTCATGATGGAAATCCAATCTCCAATAAGAGCCTTGCGGTTTTTGGTTTTATATTATATATGGAGCGTGAGATGCAAGCGCTCCACTAGATTCTATTTATTTGATGTAGACATTATTATAATATCACTGGATTTGAAATCAAAAATATTTTGGGTTATCGTAATGTAAAAAACATCTGTGTTTATGTGTGGATCGGTCTTACGATTATCATTTCTTCCGAAAGGATTTTTTTTAAAGTTAAACAAATGATTGGAGCTTACTCACACCAGTCCCATGACTGATCCAGAGTTTTTTTTTTCCCTAAACTCTTGGGTGCCCAAATTTGTATGGGCAGTCAAGTAGCCAGGATTTTCCAGATTCACTTAGAAGAGATGGAAGCATGAGGCTTCACTGGTTAGCTATAGACTGTCATATTTCCGCTGTGTACTACGTTGTATCTGGAAACACGTGTTTATAACTGTTTCAGGAATAACTGTTGTGCTCTGATAATGGTATGTACATACAGTTACTGATTTGTATTCCAAAAGTTATGTTATTTATTATATATTATTCGTTCCACTGTGAGATATGTGTTCTTCGTTTTTCTTCTATTCTAACTTCTCTTTCTTTCTATTCCTCATCCTCTAACTTCTTTGTACTAATGATTCGTATTTCTGTGTCATTTGGGTTGGACGTGTGGTGTTATCAGTCAACTCATATAATACGGATTTGCGGTTCGTTACAGTTGGTATCAGAGCTTAGTTTGAGCGAATACCTAGGCTTTGGTGGGATTGTGCTCATTAGAGATAGGGTCAGTAGAACCCTAGAATGAGTTGAGTGTATATATACATATACATATATATATATATACATACAAGAGCGCGTACTTGTTAATTGATATAACAATTGTTTTATATTGTGTTGGCTAGTCTATTGAGTGAGTTATGAATTCTGATCGAAACGTGGGACGCCACGAAGTCGATAGGAATTTGTAAACACTTGAATAGAAAATTTTAACATAATATTGTTTTAAGTGGGTAAATGAAATAATTTTACCCAAAAATTCTATTTTTGATAGAAAAAGAATAATTTTCTAAAATTATTATAATATATGGATGTTAATATTATCGTCAAATGAGATTATAAAATTAAAATGGTTATATATAACCAAGTAGAATTTATATAGAAACAAAATACACAAATGAGATGAACTAGAGTTAAATTCGAACCGTAAATGGAATTTAAATCCTAGGTGTTTGGAAGGATTTTTGATTAAAAATCATTTTAGACGGATTTTTAAAGTGATAAAGCACTGAACTCACTTTAGTAGCTGGAAAATAATTCTGATGATGACTGAAGCAATATCAGTGTTCATTTTCGAGTTCTAAGTGATGGATTGCAACCTTTGAAAAGTTTTTGATGGAAATTTGTTTGAAAGAAAACAAGTTGGTTTGAAAATTTCAAATGTTTTGATTTTGAAATGGAAATAAATATATGTACATATTTATGGGATTTCAAAATGATTTGAAATAGAAATCCAGGAATTTAAATTCTGGAATTTAAAATTTAACTTAAGCAAGTTAAATGGATCAAAGTAAATAAATTAATCAGAATCAATTTGGATGAATTTAAATGTGTATGGATGGAATATAAATTTTATGTGCATATATATTGATCATTCAGATTAAATGAATGGAAACCAAAAGTTCTGTTAGAAGTAAAATGTTGAGTTTCAACATAAGTGGATTTTGAAAAGTTAATAAGGTTTGAATCATTTTTCCTAATTTAGTAATTTCGGGGACGAAATTCTTTTAAGGGGGAAGAATGTAACGACCCATATTTTTGATCGGTTTATTTTTGAATGTTTAATATTTATTTTAAATATTTAGTTGATAATATAAATGGATTTTTATATTAAGTAATTGATTTAAAAATCAATTTCGATTAATATCGAATATATTAAATTATCGAAATATGAAAAATAATTGAAATCGAAGTTAAAAACTGAATCAAAACATTCTAGATGACCGGTATAAATTCTATTTGAATATATACGATGATAATAATAATTTATTATCGAGAAATTTATTTGTTTGAGTTTAAATTTTATTATATTAATTTAATATGGTTATTATATATATACACATTTAAATTAAATTTTAGAATATTTTCTGTTGAGTTCAGAATAGTGTTGTAGCATTGGAACGTCCGTCGTTACGGTAAAACAACGGTTCGTGATTTAAATTAATGGGGCCCGAAGATATTTGATTGTGGATAGATTCAAAATCAAATCAGTATCTATTTAAAAAGAAACAAAATCTCTTTAAACTCAAATCACATTAAATATATAGTTCCCTTGCACAGACTAATTTCCTTAGTTGCTAAGTATCCTTTATCTATATAATCATGTGTATCCTCTTCCCTGTATTTCTTTAGAAAAGCAATTTAATCGAAGCTCTCTCTCCTTTAAATGCTTCCAATAATCTTCTACTTTTTTCTCGTTGTAAATTCGAACCTGAAGACCTTGTTTTCTTTTATATAAACATTGCGTTCTCTTTCCCTTCCTCACATAATAAAAAGGAAAAATCCTAAATTCATTCAATTTGAACTCGTCTGGCCTCGACATCAATTCGAAACAGATTAATGGAATATTTGATGGTCTAATTTAGGGCATGGGGTCAGGTGAGTTAAGGGGCGTCGGAGGTCGGTTCTACGGTAGCGCAAGGCTCAACTGAGTCAACAGAAGTAGGTAGGTCGGAGGTGCATTCGATGGTGGATCGATGGCTCTAGTATGATGGTGAAGTTCAGATCTACTTCCGTACTGGTCTGAGGGAATCATTTTTGGGGCGATACTAATTTTTGGTAAGTATCACGAATTTGGGGTTAGTGCGTTTTACGATGGGTTGACTGGTAAATGGTGCGACATGATTTCTTGTTCGATTTACTATCGTTGTTTGTTTGCGTGAAGGACTGTATTTGGGTGGTTGAGGAAAACTGTGAATTGAGGAAAGAAGGGCTAGCAAGGTGTTGTTTTGGGTGTTGATGATCACGGTGACATTGAACTGCAATTCTATTGCTTGTGGAAAGAGTTCGATTGTGGTTGGAGACTGGTCTGAAAATGAAAGAGCCAGGTGGTTAAAGTGAGTTCTAGGATCTAGAGTGTAAATTAGTCAAAGCTTGTGGTGTTGCCATGGTGCAATCTGGATGGTATTCGAGTTCGAATGTGTGGTTCTCTTATGGTGGAATTGGAGTTCGGTTAAATTAAGGAGGCTGTGAGAGTTCAAGTTCGATATATGAAGAGGGAATAAGGTTTTCCTCTTTTCAAAATTTAAAATATTTAGAATTAATTTAATTATTTGTTAAGAAGTTAATTTTAATGAAAAATCATTAATCAATAGCTTAAATAAATCATAGGTGCGAAGAGATATATTTGAGACGATCCATAGCCACGATGAGATGAAATTTAATTGGATATTCAACAAATAAAAATCAGGTGAGTAAATCTCACTCATATTTTATTTAGAATTATTTTATTCGTTAAAATAATTGTTTGTTGGTTGGTTGCATGCCTTGAAATATTTTTGTGGCTATTATAAATATATATTAGTTAGTTAGGATTGGTGTTTGTGGTTATTATGTATATATTGGTGGTTGGATTCCCGTAGTATCATTAGTGGATGACCATATACACCCCACGCTATGATAGTGGATGACCTTCTATACCGCGATATCCTGCCTCGAAGCAGGATGGGTATTATTTATGTTGGCTAACGTCTGTGGATGCAGGAAAACAGGTTGGAGGAATCCAAATGGATTCCCCAAAATTTATCATTTGTTTGCTCTCGTATATATATTATCACATATGACGTGTTGATTGAATTGGTTGGTTTGATTTTTTGAATATCACCGAGGGCCAAAATGTTGATTTATAAAAATATCATGAAAATGATATTTGAGTTTTAAAAAGAAAAATTCTATTTTCTAAAATAGAATTTGAATTTAGAATGGGCTAAAGATATTTACTTGTTTTGAAAATAAATAAAACAATTATTGAAATTATAAACGATGTTTATAAATTAAATAATACAAGAAATTGAAGTGAAATTATAAACCGTGTTTATAAATAAAGTGGAAAAATTATCATTGGATAATTTGATTATTTAAATTCAAATGTGAATTTAAAAATAGAAATGGGAAAATTCGTTTAAAGAAATAAACGATGGAATTTACTCTGATGTTCAGAATATAAATTGAGCTAAAATAAATCCGTAGGGATTTATGATTTGAAATCGATTAATTCAAATTTATTTAAATAGAAGTTAAATTAAATATGAAAATAAATTGGGTGCTATATATATAAGTTATTTTAAATAGAAATTTCCAAAATATGATTTTAGTTTTAAATAGATTTCGAAATAGACTTGTTTAAATATAAAACAAGGAAATTTATAAAATGGTGTTTATAAATATAATGAATAAATTATCAACTGATAATTTGAATATTTAAATTCAAATAGGAATTTAAAAATAGAATTTGAAATCATTCGAAAAGGGAACAACGGTTTTTATTCCGCAATTCGGAATAACAAAGGCATGCAGTTTCAAATAAAAATTTGAAAAGGGAACTTGTTTAAATATATGAAATAAGGAAGTTGAATTTATAAATAATATTATAAATTTGGAAAAATAAATTGTCATTTGGATAATTTAAACCATTTAAATTCAAATAGGAATTTAAAAGTAAATTCGGAAGTGTTTTGAAACAAAACGATTGATTATATTTCGGAATTTGGAATATAAGTTGAATTGAGGAAAATTCAACAAGTTTATAATTAAATTAGATTATATCGAATTTTAGAAATAATCTATTTATAAAAGGAATTGGAATTGAATATAGAAGATTGAAGTATAAATATATTACCGAGTAAGGAAAAATCGACAATCATAGATAATCGAAAATTCTATGTTGAATTGGGAAACTGATTTGATACATATTAAAAATATATCAGAATGGAGTTAGAATTTATATATAAACGAAGTATAAAATGTATATATATTAAATATAATTAAAACGAACTCGTCGCAGCTCGACAGTTCGTAAATTGGCGTTTTGAACTTCAATCGAGTATACAGAACTCATTTTAAGTCGAAATTCTTTGAAACAAGAATTGTTAGGATCAGTTGAATAATAGTTTTCTAATGGAAGAGAAAAATCTAGATTTCATGTTATAGATTTTGAGTTATGTCAAAATAAAATTTTCAGAAAAACAGCGCCAGAACCATTATAAAACCATAACGGTTTATTTAAATAAATAAAGGGTTTTGAAGAAATAAAATCTGAATTTCCATTAGAAAAATCCAAACTGGAGATATAAAATAAATATGAACTCCAGTGAAGTAAGTGAAATTATTTTTGAGACAAATATCAGATTTTTAGTTATTGAATAAAACTAACTAATTTGAATAATAATTAGTTAATCGAAATTCGATATGAAAATGGACTTTGAATAAGCAAAGGAGATTTGAGAATTTTACTCGAAATCGAATATGGAACTTGAGTCGAAATGGAATTAAATTAATTCATAAGCAAGATAAAATGATAATTGAACATGATATGTTCAAATATAAAGTGGAATGGGAAAAAGAGCTAATAAAAGATTAATTAGCGAGTTGAGTTAAAAATGACTGGATTGAGTTGAAATAAATTAGAAATGGACACATATGTGTTAGACAGGTATGGAATGAAGTATATGAAGTGTATGAAGTTTATAGATTTTGTGCCCGACAAAAAGGTACACGTTTAAATTCCATATGAGTTTTTATGTGCCGAATCGGCAAGCCACTTGGCTTTTTGATTTTCTTTTTGAATGGAAAAGGCCTAGAGAGGCGAGTTGAGGTTTGAACTATTGACCGGTACAAAGAAGAAATTTTCCGGAAATTTAAGGAGTTAGAATATTTTAAAGAAAATTGAATAACTAGAAAATCAATATATCAATATATATTGAATTCGGTAAGGAAATGAAATTAAAATAGAATATTATGAACAAAAAGGAAATCGATAGTCTGGTAATAGAAAGAGAAATGTATATACGTTTTAAAAATGAATAGTTGGCTTTATATGATGTGGATTATTCGAGGTAAGTGGTTTTGTCTGTTTTGAACTTAATGATGTTTTCAGTCAAGGTCTGAGAGGTAGTTATACTCCAACTTGATTGATTCCATTTTTAACCGATAAATAGCAAGATCCAGTCTTGAAGAGAAATGTTTGAATAAGAGTTAGTTGAATGCAGTATTTTGGGTTGTCGTAAAGATGTTTTATACAACATTCGTTTTAACCCAAGGAAGTGGACTTTTGGAAATATAATAAATAAATATTTCCTGAGTGTTGAAATGAACGGGCGTGAAAGAGATAAGTAATTGGAATGGTTTCCAATTATAAATAGAAGATATTTTCTATGTATAGAAAATCAAAGGAGGCGATATATGGAAATGTTTTCCAAATGGCAAAAGGGCCAAGATGATGGTTTAAAATATTTGGTTAACAAATATTGATAAGGAAATGAAATAGTGATTTAATTAATGAAAAATTAATTAAGAGCCAAGTGATTATTTGATGCTATGAATGGATGTTTGTTTTTCTTCGGTAGTTAAATAACCGACTATCGAAGTGTTTGCCAATATCATTGTCAATATGGAGAGACCGGTTGGATTATTATCCGTGAACCACTCTGTATTGGCAGTATCATTGCGAATTAGACTATATGAAGATAATTGAAGACGGACTAAAGTGCAAGTACTTTTTATATTAATAGAAATTGTGCCTTCGGTCTCCTTCGGTCCCAGAACGAACGTGTATGGACGAGTGTCTGACAAAGTATTTCCAATGATCGCATATGTTAGTCTGTATAAATATATATATGGTGGCGGAGAATTTATTCTCTTGGCATAATATCTAGATTATATTTATGCAAATCAAATAGTGATTAATGGATCTGACCATGTGGCATTCAAAGTGATTATGCTGTCAATGAATGATAAGTAATCGTAGCCTTAGGCCTCAACAACCGGGAAATGACAAAAATCGGGCAGCCAGCATGGCTATGTGGGTCGCTTCCATTAGGGTGTATTATCATTTAATTCCTTATTCTATTCGATGTTGTCCCATTCGGGAAACGGTTCCTGATCCCAACCATTGGTGATATACATTCGATACACTCAAGAGAAATGAGTGATCGGTCATGTGCGGGCCGGGTTGCAAGACGTTCTTGTTGAACCCAATGTATTTCCCTCTAGAGATACACTATCGGAATGTGGTTCCATACCTTGTCATGCTGGTAATCCTAACTCTTGGGTGCCCAAATTTTTACGGGCAGTCAAGTAGCCGGGATTTTTCAGATTCACTTGGAAGAGCAGGAAGCAGGAGGCTTCACCAGTTAGCTATAGACTATCATATTTCCATTGTGTACTATGTTGTATCTAGAAAAAGGTGTTTATAACTGTTCCAGGAATAACCGTTGTGCTCTGATAATGGTATGTAAATGTTATTTAATATATTTTATTCGTTCCGCTGTGAGATATGTGTTCTTCGTTTTTCTTCTATTCTAACTTTTCTTTCTATTCCTCATCCTCTAACTTCTTTCTACTAATGACTTGTATTTCTGTGTCATTTGGGTTGGACATGTGGTGTTATTAGTCAACTTAGATAATATGGATTTGCGGTTCGTTACACTTACCCCCTTATTTATTGGGGTGGAATTGTCCTTGAACCATTGGATTCATTTTAATTTAAATATGTCCACCCGTTTTATATATAATATAAACTAAACCTACAAGACCTAGCCGTCACTGGGCGTTTTGACGCCCAGTGGGTTGACTGTGGCGGTCGACCACGAGGATCGACTACCTGGGCATCAAAAAGCCCAATCAGGCTGGCCAAATAAAGTATAATATATGTTATGCTTTATTTATTTTCCGTCCATTTTCGTATTTCGTTCATAAATTTTTCATACGAACTCCGTTCGCGAAACTCCAAACATGAAAGATGACCAAAATTCGGACACGAACGCATCAGTTAAAGTTTCATGGTCAAATTCCATCATTTGTAGAAATTCCTATTTTTAAAATTCTAATAATTAATTTATATTACCAAAATTTTGGTTTTTTACAGGAGTATCTTGAGATGTCAAGCATTTAGCTACATATATATGATTTATTAGGTAAATTTACTAGGGTATAGATGGGTACGATTTATGCGAAAAAATCAAAAGTATATTGTGAAATAAACCTGTAACGGCCCACAAATCCGTACTATCTGAGTTGACTAATAACACCACACGTCCAACCCAAATTGCATAGAAATACGAATCATTATTAGAAAGAAGTTAGAGGATGAGAAATAGAAAGAAAGAAATATTAGAATAGAAGAAAACAAAGAAGACAAATCTCACAGCGGAACGAATAAAATATATTATATAACATAACTTTTGAAATACAAATCAGTAACTTTATATACATACTATCATCAGAGCACAACGGTTATTCCTGGAACAGTTATAAGCACCTGTTTCCAGATACCACATAGTACACAGCGGAATATATGATAGTCTATAGCTAACTGGTGAAGCCTCCTGCTTCCAGCTCTTCCAAGTGAATATAAAAAAAATCTCGACTACTTGACTGCCCATACAAACTTGGGCACCCAAGAGTTTAGGGAAAACAGAAAAAACAAAATAAACTCTGGGTCAGTTATGGGACTGGTATGAGTAAACTCCAACCAATTGTTTAACTTTAAAAATCCTTTCGAAAGAAATGATAATCGGAAGACCGATCCACACATAAACATGGATAGTTTTTACCTTACGATAACCAAAAATATTTTTGATATGAAAATCAAGTGATATTATAATAGTGTCTATTCAAATAAATAACAATCTAGCGGAACGCTTGCATCTCACGCTCTATATATATAATATAAAATCAAAAATCGCATGGCGCTTATTGGAGATTGGATTTCCAACATGACAAGGTATGGAACCACCTTCCGATCAGTGTACTCTAGAGAGGATACACTGGGGTTCAACAAGAACATCTAGCAACCCGACCCACACATGACCGACCACTCATTTCGCTTGAATGTATCGAATGTATATCACCAACGGTTGGGATCAGCAACCGTTTCCCGAAAAGGGACAGCATCGATAGATTAAAGAAGTAAAAGGAATTTCTCTAGATAGGTGATTATACACCCTAATAGGAGCGACCCACATAGCCATGCTGCCTGCCCGATTTTTGTCATTTCCCAGTTGTTGATGCCTGAGGCTACGATTACTTATCATTCCTTGATAGCACAATCACTTTGAATGCCACATTGTCAGATCCGTTAATCACTAATTGATTTGCACAAATATATTCTGGATATTATGCTAAGGGAATAAATCCGTTGCCACCATATATATTCATACAGACCAACATATTTGATCATTGGAAATACTTTGTCAGACATTCGTCCATATATATTTGTTCTGGGATTGAACGAAACCGAAGGCGCAATTCCTATTAATAGAAAAATTCCTTGCACTCTACTCTGTCTTCGATTATCTTCATATAATCTGATTCGCAAGGCTACCGCCAATACGGAGTGGTTCACGGATAATAATCCAACCGGTCTCTCCATATTGACAACGATATTGGCAAACACTTCGATAGTCGGTTATTTAACTATCGAAGAAAAACAAACATCCATTCATCAATAACATCAAACCATCACTGGGCCTGTTAATTAATATTTCATTAATTAATTCACTTCTTCATTTCCCTATCAATATTCGTTAACCAAATATTTTCAGTGATCTTATTGGAATCTTACGCTATTTGGAAAAAAACATTTCCCTATATCACCTTCTTTTATTTTCTACACTTAGAAAATATATTCTATTTGAAATTAAAAACAATTTCAATCACTTATCTCTTTCCCGACTACTTTAATTATACTCAGGAAATATTTACTTTTATATTTCCAAAATTCCATCACTTGGGTTAAAACGAATGTTGTGTAAAACATTGTTACAACAACCCAAAATATTTTATTCAACTAACTATTATTCAAATACTTCTCTTCGAGATTGGATCTTGCTATTTATCAATTAAAAATGAAGTCGATCAAGTTGGGGTATAACTACCTCTCAGACCTTGACTGAAAATATTATTAACTTCAAAACAGACAAGACCACTTATCTCAAATAACCAACATTATAAAAACCAATTATTCATTTTAAACTCGTAATGTTTCTTTCTTCTAATTCTACCAGGTTTAATTATAGATTTCCCTTTTTGTTTATAATATTCTATATTTAAGTTTGTTTCCTTATCGAATTCTATATATATCAATACATTGATTTTCAGTTATCAAAATTTCTTAAAAATATTCTAACTCCTTAAATTTCCGTAAAATTTCGCCATAACCTCCTTTGTACCAGGAGCATCGGGAAAATCCCCAAACCACCACACAGGCCTCTCCATTCAAAAAGAAAAAGAAAAAGCCAAGCGGCTAGCCGATACGGCGCATAAAACCTCATATGGAATTTAAACATGTACCTTTTTGTCGGGCACACAAATTATAATCTCCATTCTCTTCATATACTTCATTCCATACATGTCTAACACATATTCACCTGTTTTCAATTCAACTCAGTCCAATCGTTCGAATTCAGTTTCGCCTATTTATTCTTTAATTAGCAATTTTGCCTATTTCACTTCTTTGTTTGAACATAACATGTTCAAATAAAATATTTAACTTGCTTATTACAAAATTGAATTCCAATTTCAATTCAAGTTTCTTTTCGATTTCGAATATAAATTTCCAAATCGAATTCACTTATTCAAAGTCCAATATCAATTCAAAATCTCATTAGCTAATTACTATTCAAATTAGTTAATTCTATTTAATAATTAAAAATCTGATTTCTGTTTCAAAAATCAATTCATTACTCCACTTGGGTTCACATATATTTTACAACTCAAATCTGAAATTTCCTAAATAGAAATTCGGATTTTATTTGCTTAAATTCCTTTTATAAAATTAAATAAATCATTATGGTTTTTAAATGGTTATGGCGCTGTTTTTCTGAAAATTTGATTTTGGCATAACTCGAAATTCATTCGATGAAATCCAGATTTTTCTCTTCCATTAGAAAACTATTATCAAATCGGTCCTGACGTTTCTTGTTTCAAAGAATTCCGACTTCAATTGAGTTATGTATACTCAATTGAAGTTCGAAACGCCAATTACGAACTACCGCGCTGCGGCGAGTTCATTTTAATTATATTTATATATAAAAATGTTTGAACTTCGTTTATATATAAATTCTAACTCCATTTAATATATTTTTAATATATATATATCAAAACAGTTTCCCAATCCAACCTAATATTTTCGATTATCTATAATTTCGATTTTTCCTTACTCGGTAATATATTTATTTATACTTCGATCTTTTATATTCGAATTCCATTTCAATTCTATTTAAATTTCCTATATTCAATTTCCATTTCAACTTTACTTGAATTCTATATTAAAATTCCCCTTTCAACTCTATTTGAATTTCCTATATTCCATTTCCCATTTCAACTATATTTGAATTCTATATTGAAATTCTATTTCAATACTATTTCAAATTCTCTATATTCAAACTCTATTTGAATTTCTATGTTCAAATTCTATATTTAAAATTTCTTTATTCAAATTCCATTTCACTTCCTATATTCAAATTCTATATTTGAATTTCCTTTATATTTTCTATATTCAAATTCTATATTTGAATTACATTTTAATTTATATATTAAATTTCTATCTGAATTTTCTTTATTCATTCTTAAACAAGTCTCGATTTCAATTTGTTTTGAAATCGATATTTCTACTTTTGGAAAATAGATTTCCCTTTTCAATTTCACACTTGTATTTTTATTTTCGAATTATCCAACGATAATTCTTTTCAATTCATTTATAAGCTTCGTTTACAAAAGAACTATTTGTTTTTATTCTTTTAAAACAAGTTAATATTTTTATCCTATTTAAATTTCAAATTCTATTTTAGAAAAATAGAATTTCCTTTTTAAATCTGAAAATTTCCTTTTTCATGATATTTTTAAATATCAACATTTAGGCCCTGATATTTGAACACCAAACAACCAATTGTTTATTTTTCTAACACATTATATATGACAGTATATATGCAAACAAATAAACAATGGATCCCTCCAACCTGTTTTTCCTGCATCCACAGACGTTAGTCAACAGAAATAATACCCATCCTGCTTCGTGGCAGGATATCGCGGTATGAAGGTCATCCACTAACATAACATGGGGCGTATAGGGTAATCATCCGCTAATGGTACCGCGGGCATCCGCTAATGATACTGTGGGAATCCAACCACCAACATATATATAATAGCAACCACCAAGCCTAAATAACTAATATATTTTTAACAGCAACAAATAATTTTTAAAGCATCCAAACAATCAACAAACAATTATTTTTAATTGATAAAAATAATTCTAAATAAAATTTGAGTGAGATTTACTCACTGTGATTTTTATTGCCGCTTGCTCCACTTTTAAATTAAATTGAGCGATGTTCGATAAAATTTGAAATCCTTGTTAATTCTAACTTGTTCACATCGCAGCTACAAATCCATTGTGATACGTTTATCCAAATCGGACCTCGTATATAAAAAAACGTATTTTTAACATTTAACCATTTACATATCTAACGTTGAATTAAATAAATAATTAATTAATTTAATTACTTAATCCCCCTTATTTTTTTAGTTAAAAAAGTTGAAATTACCTTAATCCATGGTAATAATCAATCTTCTTCCTTGACCAAAAACTAGAACCCGTATATAACCATTTGTGCTTCCTTCCCTTTACTTCAAAAATGTGCGCAGCCCTTCTTGTACATGAATGTTGCCATCGCCATCCAATTTCACAAGCACAATTCAACCCTACAATTACCAAGGTTCCAAACTACCCATGATAAGATCCTCCTTCCCATTTTAAACCCAGAAACCTTGCCCCAACCTTACTGCCAAACCGAACACCAACATTATTCATCCCTCATCACCCACGCTTTACAAAACCGAGATCGACCAAAGCTTCTCCTTCGAACCCTCCTCAACGCCATCATCTCTTGGAGCAGCTCACACCTACCAAGCGGATCGCGTTCCAGGTTCAAACCCTACTGCTATAGGAAAACAGCGACTTCAAATCGCACCAAACAACATCGATTCTTCCGGCGAGCTACCTCTTCCCTTGTTAATCCCTAATTCGAACATGAGTATTCTCAGCACTTCCTCCTTTCGATGATAATCGCAACCCTAATTCTCGATTGTAGCCCAACTTCATTCTGAAATCGCGAGTCTCCAGTTATTGTTGGGTTAAATTTTCTTTCCTTCTTTTTTTCATGTTCGATGTTTCGGATTTGATTCTGATGCGATGGAGAAATAGCGGTGTAATTCAAATTTGATTTCGATTTTATGAATTAAGGAAGATTTTAGGAGGAGGCGGCCATTTCTGAGGCTTTTGATTTCATTTCAAATGAATGAAGAAAAGCAGGGACCTCAGCTTATTAAATTAGTAGAGGATTTAATTGTGAAGCTTTTCAAAGGCCGACCATTTTTAATTCATGAAGCTTTGATTTGTTTTAACAAATCGTGAAGATGATGATGCGATTTTATAAGTAGTGAATACTTAGGTGTTAAGGAGTGTAGGGTAGCATAGGGTACAATGCATTTAATTCGATTAGACTTCTACTTAATACGATTTGATTTGTTTTTAATTCGATTAGATTTAAAGAGATTTTATTTCTTTTTAAATAGATATCGATTTGATTTTGATCTTATCCACAAATCGAAAATCTCGGGGTCCATTAATTGAAATCACGAACCGCTATTCTAGCGTACCGACCGACATTTCAATGTAATAACCCTATTCTGAACTCAACAGTAAATATTCTGAAATTTAATTTCAACATATATACCATATTAAATTAATACAATATAATTTAAATTCAAAAACAAATAAATTTTCTGATAATAAAATATTTTGTTATCATCTATATTCAAATACAATTAATACTGATCATCTAAATTGTTTTGATTTAGTTTCTAACTTCGAATTGAATTATTTTATATTCTCGTATTACGATGATCATATATAATCAAAATAAATCGTATTTCAATTATTAAATAGATAACTCAATATAAAATATCGTTTATATTATCAACTCAATATTCAAAATTATATTAAATATTTAAAACCAACTGTTCGAAAAATTCGGGTCGTTACAAAACCAAATAACCTACTAAATTTGAACCATTGATAGTACAGTATATGTAGTGTTATTTGTATAAAATATGGTTTCTCCATTCACTAGAATTTCATTCTGACCCACTCCTTATAACAAACCCATAGGTTAGACAGGTGGTTGAGATTTTGCAGCTTAAGGACACTTGTTAGATAAGTGTCATTATATTAGTAAGTATTCACCTACTATTATTTTTATTCCCTTACGAGATTTCTATTATGAGCTCTGATATATTTATCTTTGACTTTCTACAAGATACCAGACAAGCCAACCGAGTTTCGATAGATTTGGATTTTTGAAAAAAAAAAGGGTCTGTCGAAATGTGGGTTGTTACAGAGACCTCTCGTTTTAATGACATATATGTTGATATGCTTTTATTATAGAATATTGAAGGTTTTCAAAACTAGTTTGTTTTTAAATCCCCAAGTGAAGTAAGATTTAATATGAAAGAAATATTTTTTTCAATGATTTAAAATAAAATCGGACTTCAAGTTCAAAAAGATCATTTACCAAAGAATGGATTTTGAAAATAAATGAAATTGGTTAGAATTGATAAATCTAAATTTGAAGATTAAGCCTAAAGGTTAGTTTGAGAATTGCATTGTTGTTTGTGCATCATTAGTTCCATGAGTCCTATTTGTGAATGGGAGAACTATGTTGGCTTAATTTTGTATCTAATTGGGTATTCAATTAGATAGGGTTACATAAGCAGTCACAAGTGGTAGTGATGCAACCCCGAAAATGGAACAATACTTTCTTGTTTGTGGTTTGACATTTATCTTATGATGTGGTATATTTCCTACTTACTATTTAATTCTACATTAGACTTATTTGTTGAGTTTACAGGAGTAGTTATTGTTGTCTTCTCATCAGGGTAGTGCAGCGATAACTTTATTTATTTGAGTTTTCTTGTATACTATAGCATACCCTGTAGATTAGATGGTCTCTACTAGTTGTATCATTAAAATTGTATCCTATAAATTTAGAGTGTCGTATATTTATCAAATATTGTTTGGTAAATTGGTAGTTTTCATTAGTGGTTTTACAACGAATGGATATTTTGGCTATTTTTGACTATGCTGAAATTCCGGGTCATTTCATTTGGTATCAGAGCTTAGATTAAATGCCTAAGAAAAGTACGTCTAGGTTAGTAATTCAACCTAGGGAATTTAAAATGAAACTGTAAGAGTTTGATAAGTAAGAATTGATAGGATAAAGCACCATACCTCCGACCAAGGATATGGGTTTAATTGTTTTTGGTATGTTTAACCTAAGCTAATTATTTGCTTTTGGTTATAATTTTTTGTTTTTATAATTCCAAGGAAGAAATTCTTGTGAGGGGGAAAGTCTATAACAACCACATTTTTGAGTCATCAAAATTTAAAATTAAATATATAAATTGGGTTAATTCCAATAAATAATGAAGTTTAAGGTAAAAAACAATGATAATAAACTTATTTTGGGAAAATTTATTTAGAAGATATTTCCCTAGGGAAATAATCGCAAAATGACCAAAATCATTTTTTTCGAAAAAATGATTTCTATCTGTAACAGCACATAAAATATACTCCAAATAAACATAGATAATTAAATTAAATGTTAATAATAATAAATTAATAAAAATGTTAATGGGCTGAAAATAAGAATTTTGGAAAATTGGGTATTAGGCCATGAAAGTATGACTATGATGTTCGTGGCGAGATTCTAACGGGTTTTCATATTTTATTTGTTGAAAACAGAGTACGTATGAAGAAGATATTAATAAAACAAGTTATGCGTAAATATTTACGCACAAGATTCGAAATTCAAATTGATTAAATTTAAATTTAGAATATAATTAATTATATATTGGTATAAAAGAATATTCCATGAGGATTTAAATTTGTGTGTACATATTTATATGTAAAGGGGACAAAAACGGAAGGTAATCATTCTAATTAATCAACGATTGATAAAATAGGAAACAATCAGGAGAATAAATATCCTGGGAAAATTCGACCTACGGGGTCGACCCTTGCCCTTCTAAGGGGAGGTCAACCACCCTTGTGTAAAAAGGGTGGAGAAGGCTTATATTTTAAAGGGTTTATTTATAGTTTTGCATTAATATACTGTCCAGACTAAATTTAACTAATCCTACGGTCTATACACACACTTGCAACTATAAATATAGCTCCCTAGCCTCACTCTAAACCCTATTTTCATTTCTTTCTACGCCTCTATATTGTCCTTCTACCATTGCTAATTCCAGGGAAAAAGTTTAGGATTCTCTTCTTTTCCTTTAACCTCCTTTCTATACTCTTTGTTTTATATTAATATAGATTTAGGTTCTAGAATTCAGTTATATATATTTATAAGACTTTAAAGATTTGATATATATATATATATTATAAGGATTGAAGTATGATTTCGAAGGCTAAATCCATCTCATTGATTCTATACAAATCTGGTTGTTCTTCCTTCTCAAATCATTGTGAGTGGAAACCCTATAAGTTACTATTTTCTATCTTTTGTAGTTTGGATTTGGATTATTATGCCTATATCAGATTTGGATTAAACAAGAACAAAATACTATAAACCCTCCAAATCTTATATTTTGTTTATAACCGAATGGCCATATAATTGGGTTTGTTCTATTTGAATAATGGAAGTTAGGCTTAACGTGTTGTGAAATCCTTAGTTTTTAGGTCTGATTCACTTGATTCTTCTTTTAATGTTCATATACGTGTTTGCGAACAAATTATACAATTGTAAACAACTGTAAAATCCGTTCGGCTTTCCTAAACAACAAGGATTGTTGTAGAGGGTGTCGAACTCTGGGACCAAAAATACTTTAAATAATAAATCCAATCAAGTTATTCCAAGATTTTGATTGACTGAAAACACAGAAAATAACAGCAATTAATTAAAGAAGAGAGATTTATCTAATAAGAGAAAGCAGTTAGGGGATAATGACATAGATTAGATTCACACTCATCAATAGCCAACAAATAAATATAGATCTAATTCATGTTTTTGTCACAAACACGAATCAACGATAAATAGATTTTTAGAAACAAATATGTAAACAACGACAAGCATAGCCTATGCAGGAGCTGAGCTCTTAAACAACAATAGACTATCAGGACAGATTCAAAAATTAATTTCTAAAAACCTAAAATTAGATCTAAATCTGATAATTGTTAGATTGAACACGAATATACCCTGTGAAGGAGCATAGCTCTTAAACGACACAGAATATGAAGGTTCAGATCTAACCCTTGATCAGATCCAGATCTACATGTATAAAGTCCTCATCTATTGGCTATGTGATTCATGTTGAATCATATCTATTAGCGTCATTACCCCCTAATCGAAGGGGATTAGCTAGACATAGCTAAAGAAGAAGAAAAACAGAAATTAAATAACATTAACATAAATAAAACTAAAACTAAATAGAACAGAGGAAGAAGAGTTTTATTCCAAGAGAAAGATTACAGAATAAAACTAAGTGTGTTTTTACATGAATAAGATACAAGGTATTTATAGTTGTATTGGCCAAGGCTACTTGGCAAATTCCACAATGTGGGACAAAAACCCTTTTTCAAAATAACACATTAATCAAGTAGCTCAGTGTGAACGCGTGCAGCGCATGAATGAGAAGCCTTGCAAATTACATGATATGGGACAAATAACTTAGCCCAATTAGCAACTAGACCAATGTGAATGCATGCAGATGTCATGGAAAATAGGTTGCGGGCTTCAACTCCAATTGACTTGAGAATGAATAACAACTCCAAGTGATCGTTATGGAAAAGCATTGAATCTTGTCTTTGAAATATGCAGCAGAAGGCGATTGAATAGCAACTTTTCTTCAGGTCTTCAAGCTTTAATCCAGCTTTAAAATTCAACACTCTTCTCGCACAAATTCTTCAAGCTTTTCAACAATTAAGTGCGTTAATCCATTCATCAAAAATAATCTGTAAACACAACTATAAATGCACAATATCAATTATTTAAAAGATAAAATAAGATAAATATGCGGATAAAATATAAACATTTATGTGTATATCAATACGTTTATGTGATAAAATGCAAGGTTTGTGTATTGTAAATTAATAAGTTTAAACGTCTATTTTAAATGGATTTTTTTGAACGTATTATATACAGTATATTATAATCTTAAGTTTTTGTATGCAGAATAAATTAAAAAGTGAAGCAGCGCCAAAACAAGGGTTTTGCATATGTAATTGGATTTATTGCACCTTAGCTATACTTTTATTATTTAAGTAATTATTCAAACCTAGGTTGCATGTTTTATTCATATGTGTTGTTATTTCTCTTTTTATTAAATGAGAATATGCTTGTTGAACCATGTTAATTTATAAGGAAATTAACTTGTATACCTAAATTATGATTGTTAGGATTGACATTTCAGACGTATTAGGTCGTTATTCTCATGCGCTAATTCATGCCTATATGTATATATTTATAGTGTAATTAGACATAATACTAATGTGTATTACATGCATACTAATTATGTTTAAATTAGTAAATAGAACTTGAATGTCCCATAGGAATGTGTATTGTATATGTGTGAGTTAATGGCTTTAATTATAGTTCATGACACACGGAAACGAGGTTAACTATTGCTTGTAGTAGAATCCTGCCCAGAACCAACCGACATACCCAGCATCTACAAGTAAGACTAGTTAATTTTAGAGGTCTAGGCGTTATGGGACATTATAATTAGTTCACTAAGACGCAAGGTTAAGCCCAACTTGTAGTAGAAGCCTGCCCGGAACCTCCCAACAAATCCAGCATCTACAAATGGTTGGTTTAATGTGAAATGTCTTGTGTGAATATATATATATATATATGTGTGTGTGTGTGTGTGTGTGTGTGTGTGTGTATTTGTGCGTGAAGTAGGCCTGCCTTGAGAAGGTATAAAGTGGCTGACCTACCTTGTTGGGTATTAAGTGGTTAGGACTAAGTCCATTCCTAAAGTTCACTACTTGGTTTTGGACCAGAGTCATGAGACCCTCCCTAATAGGTCTTAAGTGGTCATTTGGTCTGCCTTCCTCCTATAAGGTATTAAATGTTCCTAATAGACAATAGTGTATGAGTGGTATAGTTCTCCAGGAAATGTTCGCTTCTTATTTAGGAGCTTAGTGAGTGCTGACCTAGGGGCGTTTTATTTAAGTGGCCTAAAGGAATCGCCATCTAAGGGAAGTATTATGTGGCTAGGAGATCACCCGTAGGGATACTAAATAGTAACGAAGGGGTCCACTAGGAGGGTCTTAAATGATGTTGTGTTCCTACCTAAACTTGGTATTAAGTGGCTTCTTACTATCTCTCGACCTACAAGGAGAGTATATATTTGATATTGTTGATGTTAGGGATGAGGTCTTAAGTGGATAGAGCTTCGTCATAGGGTAATAAGTGATAGTAGGAATATGCCCTTAAATAAATTTAGGTAATGACCTTAAGTGACTAGGTAGAGCCCACTTCGTGGGGTATTAACTGATTATAAGGATGTCCACCCTTATATCAATATATGGGCCTTAAGTGACTGTAAGAATGTCCACCTCATATGATTAATTGTGTTAGTTTACTTGCATAGACATAACTTGAAGAATTTATCCTACCAAATATAGGAAATGGTCATTCCTAAACTTATATGATTTTCATTGACCTGAACTTTATGTTCTGACATCCTTCATCTTAAGATATAAACTGGTTAGTATGTGGTAACGCTTTAGATCAGTGGTGCTTTGGAGATGGAGCGCGACGATGGAGGCTTTTAGTTATTTATGGCAGTATCATTATTGTATTATTGAGATAGTTATTAATGTACCTTCTATTATTGGTTGAGAGTCGTTGTAACCGATATTTATTATGGGTTTAATTATAAGTGCATCTTCTTTAAGTTATTATATTTTATCCATTTTAATGTGTGAGGTTCTAATTTCGTTTAGTTTTCTCCGTTATACCTGTTTAAGTATTTCCTTATAGGAACCAATGATCCATTTAGAATGACTCTAAGCTCTGTTTGGCCTTTTTCTAGATCTGAATTTAGGCCCAATCCAAGCATATGTGTGTGTACATATATAAAGTACGCATATATTTATTATCTTTAGGTCCTTCTAAGGAAAGGGTTGACCTTAATTTCTAGAAAATTTCTAGAAACCGCAGTGATTTAGTATCTTCCTTATAAATCTAGAAGCCTATAGGTGGAAAGGAATGAAGCTCCCGGATTTAATAGACTGTTAATGGAGATCAATTGGTGACTTAATTATCATTTATGAAAAGTATAAACGAAAAATAAATAAATAAAATTGGGATAAGCATCTGTTATGATAGATGTTAATAAGGACAAATTAATATCCATGACATAAGGATATGTTAAGGTTTCAAGAAATACAAAAGAATATCTTTTATTAAATGGAATAAACTTCCGTATTAGTAAATCTGCAATTTTGAAATTTGAAAAAAGCACTAAATGGTCAAAAAGTGAAAGAATATTGAAATCGAAAAATATTAATGCGGCAATTATGACCATTTATGTGAGGGTATGAATATTCAACTTCGAATTAAATGTCCGTAAGAGTGAGCGTTACTTAATGCATAAAATGGGAATAAAGGACAATTATAGAGGTAACAATTAGGAATGTCAAGAATGAAGATAATAAGAACACGAAAGAAAGGGTACAATAAAAGAGATAGACTTCCCTAAATAGTGTGTCGGAAAGTTTAGATGAAAAGATCAAAATGTTAAGAAACCTATAAAGATGATTTTCGACACACCGCTAAATTATTTTGAAAAAGGAAATTTTGAGGTGATTATTTAACATTTCATTTATAGGTTCGAGTTACATAACAATTCCATTTGAAAAGAAATTGGAAGTATGATTTCTAGAAATATAAATGTTTTAAGAAAATTTTGAAAGGTTTCATGTTTCTTCTGTTAACCCAACTATTGAGAAAACAAAAAATAAATTATTTAGGATAATAAAAGGTTAATAGTAAACGTCTGCATTTATGAGCTTTAATGGAAAAGAAATGTAAGTTTTGTAAAGCAACAAGTAATGAACAATTATTATGGTAAATTTACAATTGTCATGACCTTGAGAATGCAAGCTTTTAAAATTCCAATGAATTTGAAAAGATTCTTTTCTTCAAAATCCTATACAAATTGTGACAATAAATTTTACTTTTAATTAAAAATGAAAAGGAAAAAAAAGGAAAGAAGGCACATAAAAGTTTGGCACGGCAAAAGAAAATGCACTCATTTGAATGCGAATGGATATAGAATTTATTTGCCATAATTTGAGTAGAATTTAGAATAGTACAATTATCATATAATAAGGAATATATGAGGAAATAATAGTACAGAGAGTAAAGTATACGGTAAACGACTATTACAATAAATTAATTTAGAAATATATAATTTATCCTTGACTATTAAATTAAATTTTGTAAAGCACCCTCATTATGCAAATAAATTAATAATTAAGGATTTTCAAAAATTCAAATATACATTAATGTGAAATTTGATAAGAGTATACATTCTCGTGGCAGTAAGTGTTGAACTTTGTTAACAAAAATGAATATAATCTTAGGCTAATGTTTTAAAACATATTTTAAGCAGTTATTAAGCTAACAGAGGTTATTTTACTATTAATTTAAAATTTTAAGGCATAATTGTTATAAAGTTTAAAATACGGCATTTATTTGGAACGTTTTTTAAGAAATAAAGAAGTTACTAAGCTTTACTATTAAAGGGTACAAAAACCTTGAGTAATACTTCGAAAATATTATTAAGTGAAGTAATAATGTATTTTGAGAATTGTAACACCCCACATTTTTATAATATTAATTCAAATAAATAATTATAGATAACGATGAATGGAAAACGGATTTTTCTGGAATTGTCGGTATTGGGCTTCGGAATGTGTATCATTGCGTTTATTGCATTTTTCTGATAAATTTACCTACATAATATGTTCTGAATGGAGTTCGTACGGCAAATTTACTAGCGTTCGAAGTTTAGCTTCGTAAAATATTTGATGTAAATGTGTGAAAATATAATTTATATTTTAAATTATGTATGTACATAAATTCTTAAAAAAAATGGTCTTTCGAAATTGAAATAAATGAACAGTCAGTAGAGAAAAGTAATTGACATTAAAATTGAAACGTTCACGCAAGTCAAAATATAATTAATGTTAAAATAAATTGCAAAAGAAATACGCAAAATAAACGCATGCTATAAATGGTACAAAAAATGCAATAAAAGGAACTTTGGAATAACGTTAATTAAGTAGCATTTCAATTTAGAACAGATATGCGCATGTTAATGCATTAATGGTGCGCAATTGAAATGGAATTAATGCGTTTTAGTAACACAATGGAAATAAACGTTAACGATAAGGTTCATTGAATTAAAAAGGGAATATACACGGAGAAAGTTAAAATGAAAGAAATTTTATGCATTCTTTTGTTTTGCATTTAAAATTTGAATGGATAAGCTTAAAGGATAAGGAAAGAAATTAATTTATAACGTTAAGAAGAGAATTAAGAAAGAAATAAATCATGTATTCAATGGCCTGTACACGTTTTGTCAAAAACGTGTATGGGTCGACCCGTGGAAGTGGTTGAGTCAACCTAGCGTCAACCCAAGATAGGTCTGGGTCGACCTAAACAGTGTTGGCGGCGTGACATATTTGAGGCCCAGTAACCTGTTTTATTTTCAATGACTTTCTGATTTACTTTCCATAAATCTAACGGAGCACGTTCTTTTGAGAGGCTATAAATAAACCCCCAGGGCTAGCCGTCAAATTCATTATTTTCAGAGAAAACATGGAGGCCCTGTTGTTTCATTTCTTCTTCAAACCTTTTCAGAATCAAATTAGATTAGTTTAGGCCTTCGGAAACAAGAATTGGAGAATGAAATTCATAGCTTAGGATTGTAGGTGCTCAGATTTCCTTTCCGTATAAGGTAAATTCCATGGATCTGATTCTAATTCAATTATATTGTTTTCTTTTGGTTTCCAAATTGTAAATTTGTGGTTATTACAGCATTGAATCAAATTAGGGAGAAATCATGGTTAATAATTCCGAATTAGATTCTGAAATTGGAAAGCATACATGTAAGTGGATTTAAATTATGTCTTTTGGTAACGGTATATTTATCGTTTAATTCCCCATTATTCTTAACAAAATAAATAAATGGAATTATTGTGGTTATTGTGTAATTCATTCCCTAAAGGCGTTAAGAATATTACTATCGTGCAAATTCGATCCTATATCTTTCTGCTTGGGCTTAAGACATTACGGTAATAATAAGACTGTAAAATTGACAATGGTTTGGTGTATGTTCCCAAAGTATATTGTTTATAATGTAATTAAAAGAATAGGTCGGGAAAAATTACAATAAAATATGAAAAAATAGAATAGGAAATAGTAAGCCTAATTGTGTACAAAAATTTACCATAATTAAATTTGGAATTATGTAATAAAACATGAAATAATGTATACATCAGAAAAAGGGAATTATTAGTGAACTGAGTTAGCTGGGGATAGAAAAAGGATACATTTCCATAATTACCATTACTAGGACTGTTATGGTAATGGTTAATTTACCAGTACCATACCAATACCAAGTAATTGGTTAAAAAAATTGAGCCACTTTGGTTTACCAGTGTTATCGGTATGGTAACGATAAATTTACCATTGTTAACGGTAAATATATCAGTAAAGAAAAGTCAATACCAGTGGTAACGGTAAATTTACCAACCATATTAAATTTATTTTTCACTATTAGATCAAACCTTAACCATAGACACTTTTAATGATACGTCGTGGTTTTTAAGAAGATTTTGTAGTATTATTTATGATGATGATTCTTTTTAAGTTTTGTAAGGCTCAAAGTTTGAGATTATAAATGTTATTATCACATATTATTGTAAATAAGCGGTGATGGATTAAGAAATACTTAGATATCAACTAAAACATGTCATAATACTAATATAAATATCATAGAGTAATAATAAAAATCAAGATAATTGCTTTTTTTCAAATTTTAGTGCAACAAAATTTAAATGTTTGTTTTACTGATAAATTTCTCATTACCAGCCAACGGTATACCAGTTTATCGGTATACCAATGAATATTTTACCTTTGGTAACGGTAAATTATCGATAGCTATTTTTGACTTACCATTAGTACTGGTACGGTAATGATTCTCATGTATCGGTAGCGGTTATCATTACCATAACAACCCTAACCATTACGGTAAATTACAGAGAACACAGCAGCAAGAAAAAGAAAGGTAATAGAAATTAGTGTGAAATAGGGGGTTTTGCCGTATTGCACACTAACCAAATATATATATAATGCAATAAAGAGAAATAGCTTGCAAATACGGATCTTAATTGATGTCTATTATGGAAATAGATTTTTATACATTTCCACCAACCAATTTAATGAAGTATGTGAAATATTTCCTATAATAATAATAATAATAATAATAATAATAATAATAATAACAATAATAATAATAATATACAATACGGTGAATAAAGAAAGGTTATGTAACAACCCAAATTCTTAACAAAACAATAATTAATTAATGGATCAATTAATTGAGAAACTAACTGATAGAATAAATATTAATCAGAATAATATTGAGAATTAAATAAAATGGATATCACCGTTGCATCCGTTACGAAATTCTGATTCAGATAAACTTTTAATTTGCATAAATCGGACTACGTATGTACAAGCTATGATCAAAAGAAGTTTGCAATTAAATTAAAGAATTTAATTAATAAACAGAAAATAAGCAACGGTAAATGGGCGGCCCAGCCCTTAACTGGGTCGACACATGGATTGTAACAACCCGAATTTTTAACAATGTGTTAAGACAAGAATCAAGGCAGAACTAAATGTTAAAATCTGAATCAGGAGAAACGGGTTGTGCCATTGCGTTCGTCTCGGAAAAATACGCGAAATAGAGTCCGAAATTTCCTAAATCGGAGTCCGTATGACCAAGATATGGCCTCGCGAAGTTTCACGAAAAATTCGAAAACGAAAACAGATTCAAATTTCAGAATTCAGAAGAGGCGGGAAAATTTGGCTCGGTTTTGGAGGCTTGTGACGATTTTTGAGGGCTTGGATCTATCCTAGGGTTAATCTAACGGCCTAGACTACTCCTAATCTCTATAAAAAGACCCCTAAGCCTACCCTAAACCCTCACAAATCACTCATGCCACGAAGTGCTGCCCAAATCTCCATTGATCATGGCCTCCATCTCCAACTTCAAGAGCCTATGCATTCAAATCGGGTTTAAATCAAAAGGTGCAAGCTTGCTACACCAAATAGAGGCCAAATCAACGTTGCTATGTGAGTTTCAATGACGGTTCTTCGACAAAGGAGCCACCTTTCTTAGTCAAGATGATGAATGATCCTTTTCCTAAGCCTCGCTATGTAAGTTCTAGCTACTTCTAGATCTAAACGGTAGTTTTGATCATGGCATGGAATAAAATGTGGTTAAACATGAATGTTATAACCTATGCGAGCCTAGTTTGCTCCTTTATCATGAACATATGACTTTGGGTTATGTTTTAGCGACTAAACCATGCTATTCATGTTGCATTGGACTTAGTTTGCCATGCAAGATTGGGCCTTTACTTGTAGTATGATAGCATGAACATTTAGAGCCACTTTGACTTGTGAAATAGTTGCATAAATTGGACTTGGGGGCTTATGCATGTAAATAAAACCAACCCCCTTATGATATCATGTTTATGTAAGGTCAAATCCCGTTATGACAACATGCAAGTTTGTGAGCAAATTTCCTATGATAATATGCAAGTTTGTGGCCAAATCCTTTATGACATTATGCATGCTTATGGCCAATCCCTATATGACACTATCATGCATGTTTTAAGGCCAAACCCCCTTATGATACCATGCATGTTTGGAGCCAATCCCTTTTGTGGCATCGTGCATGTTTTGGGGTCTATATGTAGCCATAGTTTACCTACTATGTTGACTCGCTTTCACTCAAGTGAAAACACGATTTTGGGGTAGTTAGATAAACATGAACATGACGCAAAATCTTGACGTGAATATGACATGAAAACTTGACTTGAGGTTACATGTGAACACGACATGTAAGTTGAACCAAAATGGGGGCATGACATGTGGGGTAAACATGGAACTTGAACTAGACGTGGGAGGGTTGTAAGTGTAATATGACACTAGACCAAACATGAAAGTGGCCAACTCGATGTTGGGTTGAGTTTGTAGCATAAATCTACCCGGACCCGCCCGGCTTAACTAGTGGCTACAAACAATAGGACCCAATGTGAGAAGTTGGTCATGTCGCGCTTAAGACCCGAGGTTAGACTAAGTTGGGGTGTAAAACTACCCGGACCCGCCCGGCTTAACTAGTAACCACAACAAGGTCTAATGTGAGAGGTTGAGAGTGCATTAATTAAATTAATGCCACATGATAAGGTTAAGTAAATTTGACTAATGACACTTAACCGATATGACACGAATAGGTAGGTTAAGTGGGACCGGACTTGATTTCTTAATGACACTTAACCATACAAGACAATTAGGGGATGGGGTTAAGTAATTTATGCTTAACTAATCCGACTTGGTAATTAGATGGGGTTAAGTAATCCACACTTAGCTAATCTAAACACGGTAAATTAGATGGGGTTAAGTAATCCACACTTAACTAATCTAAACACGGTAATTAGATGTGGTTAAGTAACCTATACTTAACTAATCTAAACACGGTAATTCGATGGGGTTAAGTTAAACACTTAACCAATCTAAATTTGGTAATTCAATGAGGTTAAGTAACCAATATTTAACCAATTTAACATGATAATCTAATGGGGTTAAGTAACTTATACTTAACCAATTATACGTGATGATTGGATGAGGTTAAGTAACCTTTACTTAACCAATCTAATAGGTGGACCTGGTAGGGTTAAGTCACAAGACCTTTTAAATTAGGCTTAACCATTGTAATACGATTAGTGGATGGGGTTAAGTTAACCTATACTTAACCAATCCGACTCGATAATCTGATGGGATTAAGATAATCTATGCTTAATCAATCTAACATGATAATCTGATAGGGTTAAGACAAATAAATACTTAACCAATTTGACTTGCTAGGGTTAAGTCATGAGCTTCTTGGTACACTTAACCAACTTGTAGGGCTAAGCCTTGAACTTGAGTATTTAGCCAATCTTGACAGGATTCGTAGGCGGGTTAAGTCATGAACTTGGATAACAACACTTAACCCATTTGACAAAACCCTAGCTCAGGGGACTAGGTTGGAAATCGTAGTTAACAAGGATAGTGGAAAGAGGGGCTAAGTGGTAAACCTTAGTTAAGGGTAACTAAGTAATAATTCTTAGCTAAGGACATGGACTAGTTCATAAAGAGATGAGTAACCTGGTACGGTAGGTCATCGCTTAGTATACGAGGAGGAGCAAGTTATCTGACTTTGATAAAAGCTCCAGCGAACTGGGTGACGAAGCGGAAGCTTCGGGGAACGTGAGGGTAATCTTGGTATCCCTCTGTGAGGTGGCGAGTGGTCCATGAAACCCGGCCTCACAGAGGTTAAGGTCTGCAGTAGAAGAGCCAAGAGTATGCCTTGGTTGCTATGCGAGCGACATAAAGACTGGGATGGATTAGCGTGGAGTCGACGGTACTTGATTTTGCCCCGGGATAGCATGTCGCCGACTACCTACCATCTTTAGTCAATCGTGTACATACGGAAAAGCAGGGAACTCCCAAGAGACCATATACTAGCTATCGAGTTATGGGTGAGGTTGGCTATCTGGAAATGGGCATCGATGGGCCTTAGTGTAGTTCTCATACATGATTTTTCTTGGATTGCCTTTCAGTAGTTGAGGGAGGGGTCACGTGGGACCATAGCCACGGGTACAAAAATAGACCTTGATATCTGCATTAGCAGACGACTTAAATCTCCCGACCGAGTTCCGTATTTCTTGATTTGCCCTGGCACGGAACTCGGATGGCACATTGAGGAACATGTGCGTCTAGACATGGAAAACGATTCACGATACATACGCGGGATAAAGGGGCGCGGTTGACGGGTGGCATAATCCCTAGTGGCCCTAGGTGGCTGAACCCAAACCGAGACACGGAAACGTTCATTAGGTAGCATAATACCTAGTGGTCCTAGGCGGCATAAATCCTAAGTGAACACGCGATAGTTCATGGTAAGGAAACATAACTAGATCAAGGGTAGCAGTCCAAAATAACCTCAGGGATAAAACGCTTACATGGGAAAGCCCGTATGGCCTACGGCAAAGGACTGAAGTTATACATGGAAAGAAACATACGAGTTGGGAAAACCTCCATATGCTATATATTAGGTTGACATGGACCATTACATGACATTGGGCAAGGGACATTCATAGTTAACACATGAGCGGGTTGGGATTCTAGTACGAGAGGTGCAGAGCAAATATACATGTTAGAGCCAGGAGAAATATACATGATAGATACCGTGGGATGTTATACAGGATAGATACCTTGGGATAGTATACTTGATAGAAACCTGACGATGTGATACCTTTATTTATCATGACACCGTAGTTTATCATAATATCTTAGTTTACCTTGCTACAGTAGTTCAGCCTGGTATCCTGGTTTAGTTTACCTATCTTGTAGTCATCCTTATGTTTACTTTCAGTTTATGCATGTCATGTTACCTTTACCTGTTTTTATACTGGAAGTAGATAGGACTTACCAGTCTTTATGACTGACCCCGTTTTCTTTCGCCTCTTTGTCTTCTGTTTCCCCCCAGGTTTCAGGGAGGAAATGTTGTTGTTAGTTCGGGCTTCTTCTGTTTGAAGGTCATCACGCATGGCTTGGACTTTTCTTGGCTATGGCTACTTTACTGTTTTACTTGGGGAATAATTCATGAAATGGTTTTATGCTTCTTTATTATTGCAAGACAGGTTTTGATGTATTCTGATGTAAAAGGCTTTAGACCTTATTTTATAAGGTAATGAAATTTGTTTTACTTCCGCTGTTTTATATATGTTCTGTCTTGTAATATTTCTGTGCATGTTTACCTCGATAATGCTTCACCAAACCTAGTGCATTCCCTTTGTGAGTGACCCTAGCGGAGGTGGGGTGTTACATTTGGTATCAGAGCAGAAGGTTACCAGACTGGGCAAAAGTTTTTAAAACCTTCTGAAAACTATTTGAAAAACCGTTTACAAAGAAGCATTTTTCAAGAAAAGTTTGTTTTAAAAGAGCTATTCCCCAAAGGCCATTAGCATTATCCTTTGATTCCTTGATTGAATCTCCTTTCCTTTCTTTCCTCCATCTGTGGTCACAGTAGTTCTAACTGTGACTAATCTTTGTCTAGCCACGTAGGTGTTTCCCGTAAGATGGAGGTGGTTCTCGAGAGACCTGTTGCCGTGGTACAAGGAAGGATAATAAGAGTAAGGATAAAGGACGCGAGCTTAAGGATAAGCAACTGTTGCTATGGATTAGTCCATCAAGGAGGACAAGGACAGGATCATCGGAGAGGGAAATTGTACGCTCCCATTTCTAGGGTACCTAAAAGAAATGGTACCGTTTCTGGTAAAGGTTTAGTCGTTCTTTCCTATCATCCCGTCCAGACTTTGTCTTGATCATCAAATCATTTAAGTCTGCTTGGATAGTTGAGACTCTGCACCTTAGTACTAGCATGGTAAAGGATCCCATTTTTTGTCCCAAAAATCTGATTGGAGAGTTGGTCCATTTCTTCACGACTTGTTTGGATTTGAGAATAACATGTCTCGGCTGCGGATGGATTCTAGGGATAAAGTGGTCATCCAGTAAGGGATGTCATTCTCGGTTTTGGAAAGAGGATAGTTAAACTCTTAACTTGCCTTGGTAATACCCTCGAAGTCTCGTGTAACCTTTTGGGTTCTGTCATGGTTGGTTACCTAGAATCTCTTGATGCATTTATCGAAAATCCCTGATCCGATCGAGTAACGTTCGCCACTAAGGCGGATGGTCCATTCCGCTCAAGCATGGGTTATAGGAATCACCCTAGTAAGTGCACGTGGTAACATGGATTGGCATTGGTAAACGAGATCCAGAATTCACTAGTGAATTTTGGAGAGCTTGCATGAGTACGTAGATATGATTGAGCCAAGTATACTAGGGAAAGAATAAATGAAAGTGGAACGAGAGGCGACAGTGAAAAGAGTTCCGACTCATACCTTGGAAATAGGAATCAAGAAGCTACGAAATCATGAAGTCAAAGGCGGTCAAGGCACAATGGAATTAAGCTCAGGGAAATGTGGCTTAAACACGTGCATCATGTCTCTTTTTAAGAATATATCTTTGATCCTTGGTTCACCTGTAGAGCTTACTTACATGCTATCGCTTGGTGGATATCCTCTCGGTCCTGTTTCTGTTACAAACCCCGTAAGGAGTTTGTCTTGTTTATCTCCTCGATCTTATCTTGGGAACCTTAGATAGAACTCTATGGATGTAAACATGTATTTGAAACATGTTATGATTGATATGGTTGCAAATGGTTGCAAGTGGTTGCTCGTGGATGCACGAATACACATTAGATACTAGATTGACGCGGTCACGTTTCATGTTGCATATGCACGAGTATTTATACTTGTTTATGGATGAAATTGAATGTGTTATCATGCGGATGTTGCATATGAATGAATGTTTGTGAACGCATATAGTACTTATATGACTAGGACTATTTGCATACATGTTGGATTCATGGCACTAAACATATTTTGCATTAGAAGATCATTCAGGCCTGATCATGAGCATTAGCTAAGGAGCATATACACACACGTTTTGCATATGTTCATATGGCATTAGAAATCGTCTAAGGACAATGGTTGACTGTGGATGATGTTTTGAGTAGATGGATGATGGATGGTAGGATACGTTCTTCCTAACTTGGAGATTTCAGGGATGAAATCCTTAAAGGAGGGGAGAATGTAACAACCTGAATTTTTAACAACGTGTTAAGACAAGAATCAAGGCAGAACTAAATGTTAAAATCTAAATCAGGAGAAACGGGCTGTGCCATTGCGTTCGTCTCGGAAAAATACGCGAAATAGAGTCCGAAATTTCCTAAATCGGAGTCCGTATGACCAAGATATGGCCTCGCGAAGTTTCACGAAAAATTCGAAAACGAAAACAGATTCAAATTTCATAATTCAGAAGAGGCGGAGAAATTTCCCGCCAGACCTTGGGAGGTCGACTGGGGAGTCGACACCCCCCCTGCCCCAGGTCGACTGGGGAGTCGACCTGGGGGTCGACCTACCTGGTCGGACCCAGGCAACCCGGTGCACCTGTTTTGCTGTTTGGCTCGGTTTTGGAGGCTTGTGACGATTTTTGAGGGCTTGGATCTATCCTAGGGTTAATCTAACGGCCTAGACTACTCCTAATCTCTATAAAAAGACCCCTAAGCCTACCCTAAACCCTCACAAATCACTCATGCCACGAAGTGCTGCCCAAATCTCCATTGATCATGGCCTCCATCTCCAACTTCAAGAGCCTATGCATTCAAATCGGGTTCAAATCAAAAGGTGCAAGCTTGCTACACAAAATAGAGGCCAAATCAACGTTGCTATGCGAGTTTCATGACGGTTCTTCGATAAAGGAGCCACCTTTCTTAGTCAAGATGATGAATGATCCATTTCCTAAGCCTCGCTATGTAAGTTCTAGCTACTTCTAGATCTAAACGGTAGTTTTGATCATGGCATGGAATAAAATGTGGTTAAACATGAATGTTATAACCTATGCGAGCCTAGTTTGCTCCTTTATCATGAACATATGACTTTGGGTTATGTTTTAGCGACTAAACCATGCTATTCATGTTGCATTGGACTTAGTTTGCCATGCAAGATTGGGCCTTTACTTGTAGTATGATAGCATGAACATTTAGAGCCACTTTGACTTGTGAAATAGTTGCATAAATTGGACTTGGGGGCTTATGCATGTAAATAAAACCAACCCCCTTATGATATCATGTTTATGTAAGGTCAAATCCCGTTATGACAACATGCAAGTTTGTGAGCAAATTTCCTATGATAATATGCAAGTTTGTGGCCAAATCCTTTATGACATTATGCATGCTTATGGCCAATCCCTATATGACACTATCATGCATGTTTTAAGGCCAAACCCCCTTATGATACCATGCATGTTTGGAGCCAATCCCTTTTGTGGCATCGTGCATGTTTTGGGGTCTATATGTAGCCATAATATACCTACTATGTTGACTCGCTTTCACTCAAGCGAAAACACGATTTTGGGGTAGTTAGATAAACATGAACATGACGCAAAATCTTGACGTGAATATGACATGAAAACATGATTTGAGGTTACATGTGAACATGACATGTAAGTTGAACCAAAATGGGGGCATGACATGTGGGGTAAACATGGAACTTGAACAAGACGTGGGAGGGCTGTAAGTGTAATATGACACTAGACCAAACATGAAAGTGGCCAACTCGAGGTTGGGTTGAGTTTGTAGCATAAATCTACCCGGACCCGCCCGGCTTAACTAGTGGCTACAAACAATAGGACCCAATGTGAGAAGTTAGTCATGTCGCGCTTAAGACCCGAGGTTAGACTAAGTTGTGGTGTAAAACTACCCGGACCCGCCCGGTTTAACTAGTAACCACAACAAGGTCTAATGTGAGAGGTTGAGAGTGCATTAATTAAATTAATGCCACATGATAAGGTTAAGTAAATTTGACTAATGACACTTAACCGATATGACACGAATAGGTAGGTTAAGTGGGACCGGACTTGATTTCTTAATGACACTTAACCATACAAGACAATTAGGGGATGGGGTTAAGTAATTTACGCTTAACTAATCCGACTTGGCAATTAGATGGGGTTAAGTAATCCACACTTAGCTAATCTAAACACGGTAAATTAGATGGGGTTAAGTAATCCACACTTAACTAATCTAAACACGGTAATTAGATGTGGTTAAGTAACCTATACTCAACTAATCTAAACACGGTAATTCGATGGGGTTAAGTTAAACACTTAACCAATCTAAACTTGGTAATTCAATGAGGTTAAGTAACCAATACTTAACCAATTTAACATGATAATCTAATGGGGTTAAGTAACTTATACTTAACCAATTATACGTGATGATTGGATGAGGTTAAGTAACCTTTACTTTACCAATCTAATAGGTGGACCTGGTAGGGTTAAGTCACAAGACCTTTTAAATTAGGCTTAACCATTGTAATACGATTAGTGGATGGGGTTAAGTTAACATATACTTAACCAATCCGACTCGATAATCTGATGGGATTAAGATAATCTATGCTTAATCAATCTAACATGATAATCTGATAGGGTTAAGACAAATAAATACTTAACCAATTTGACTTGCTAGGGTTAAGTCATGAGCTTCTTGGTACACTTAACCAACTTGTAGGGCTAAGCCTTGAACTTGAGTATTTAGCCAATCTTGACAGGATTCGTAGGCGGGTTAAGTCATGAACTTGGATAACAACACTTAACCCATTTGACAAAACCCTAGCTCAGGGGACTAGGTTGGAAATCGTAGTTAACAAGGATAGTGGAAAGTGGGGCTAAGTGGTAAACCTTAGTTAAGGGTAACTAAGTAATAATTCTTAGCTAAGGACATGGACTAGTTCATAAAGAAATGAGTAACCTGGTACGGTAGGTCATCGCTTAGTATACGAGGAGGAGCAAGTTATCTGACTTTGATAAAAGCTCCAGCGAACTGGGTGACGAAGCGGAAGCTTCGGGGAACGTGAGGGTACTCTTGGTATCCCTCTATGAGGTGGCGAGTGGTCCATGAAACCCGACCTCACAGAGGTTAAGGTCTGCGGTAGAAGAGCCAAGAGTATGCCTTGGTTGCTATGCGAGCGACCTAAAGACTGGGATGGATTAGCGTGGAGTCGACGATACTTGATTTTGCCCCGGGATAGCATGTCGCCGACTACCTACCATCTTTAGTCAATCGTGTACGTACGGAAAGGCAGGGAACTCCCAAGAGACCATATACTAGCTATCGAGTTATGGGTGAGGTTGGCTATCTGGAAATGGGCATCGATGGGCCTTAGTGTAGTTCTCATACATGATTTTTCTTGGATTGCCTTTCAGTAGTTGAGGGAGGGGTCACGTGGGACCATAGCCACGGGTACAAAAACAGACCTTGATATCTGCATTAGCAGACGACTTAAATCTACCGACCGAGTTCCGTATTTCTTGATTTGCCCTGGCACGGAACTCGGATGGCACATTGAGGAACATGTGCGTCTAGACATGGAAAACGATTCACGATACATACGCGGGATAAAGGGGCGCGGTTGACGGGTGGCATAATCCCTAGTGGCCCTAGGTGGCTGAACCCAAACCGAGACACGGAAACGTTCATTAGGTAGCATAATCCCTAGTGGTCCTAGGCGGCATAAATCCTAAGTGAACACGCGATAGTTCATGGTAAGGAAACATAACTAGATCAAGGGTAGCAGTCCAAAATAACCTCAGGGATAAAACGTTTACATGGGAAAGCCCGTATGGCCTACGGCAAAGGACTGAACTTATACATGGAAAGAAACATACGAGTTGGGAAAACCTCCATATGCTATATATTAGGTTGACATGGACCATTACATGACATTGGGCAAGGGACATTCATAGTTAACACATGACGCGGGTTGGGATTCTAGTACGAGAGGTGCAGAGCAAATATACATGTTAGAGCCAGGAGAAATATACATGATAGATACCGTGGGATGTTATACAGGATAGATACCTTGGGATAGTATACTTGATAGAAACCTGACGATGTGATACCTTAATTTATCATGACACTGTAGTTTATCATAATATCTTAGTTTACCTTGCTACAGTAGTTCAGCCTGGTATCCTGGTTTAGTTTACCTATCTTGTAGTCATCCTTATGTTTACTTTCAGTTTATGCATGTCATGTTACCTTTACCTGTTTTTATACTGGAAGTAGATAGGACTTACCAGTCTTTATGACTGACCCCGTTTTCTTTCGCCTCTTTGTCTTCCGTTCCCCCCCCCTCCAGGTTTCAGGGAGGAAATGCTGTTGTTAGTTCGGGCTTCTTCTGTTTGAAGGTCATCACGCATGGCTTGGACTTTTCTTGGCTATGGCTACTTTACTGTTTTACTTGGGGAATAATTCATGAAATGGTTTTATGCTTCTTTATTATTGCAAGACAGGTTTTGATGTATTCTGATGTAAAAGGCTTTAGACCTTATTTTATAAGGTAATGAAATTTGTTTTACTTCCGCTGTTTTATATATGTTCTGTCTTGTAATATTTCTGTGCATGTTTACCTCGATAATGCTTCACCAAACCTAGTGCATTCCCTTTGTGAGTGACCCTAGCGGAGGTGGGGTGTTACATGGATCGACCCCATGTCTAAGGTGGGTCGACCCACCTTAGAGCAGGCAGATTCATACGCCTGAATCTGGACTGTTTTGTGTGCTATGTACATATGATGACTCAGCTTGAGATGTACGGTTTGACTTAATAATTTAATATCCTATGGTTTAGATTTATCCGAACTATCTATAAATAGGCTAACAGTCTCACCATTTTCTTGCACACGAACATATCTTCATCTTCTACCTCCTCCAAGCTATTTCTAAATAAATTAAGAAAATGACGGAGTGCTACCAATGCATAGATTGAAGGGATCAGTCTTGCTTTTCTTCTACAACAACTATTTCAAAGGCCTTTTCTGGATCTACAACAATATTAAGTGAGTATTTCTGTGATTTTCACATTTCTTCTAAGTTAAAGTTAAATAGATATAAGCGTTGTTGTAATAATCTAAATAAAAAAAACTTTGATAATAAATACTGGATCTAAAAAATAACCATGTTTATAAGTTTAATTGTTATTTTAATTACCGTCAATTACCTATTTATTTTCAGTTATTATATGTTTGTATGTACATCTTTCTTCCTTATCCCCTTTCTGTTGTTTATTTTATTTACAGTATTATTATGCCTTTACTGTTTGAATTGCATAGAATTGGAAAAGTATGAAATAACGTTAAAAGAAAAATTGGGCATATTAGAATTTGTACTATAAATTGGGATTAGTATAAAGGAAGAATATGTATACATGAACTGATTAAACTTAATTTTATATTAATAAAACATGTCATTTGACATATTAATGTGAAATATTAATTTGGCTATATCTGTATCCGCGTATACGGACGGATATCTGATAATTATCCTATCCACCAACGATCGATAAACCAAATAAAAAAAAATGAATTTTTTTAATTTAACATAAATGTTTTTCAATTTCATTGATCACAAAAGTGTTGAAAATAAACATATATGGTAAAATTAAATAGATTTGAGTAGCTAATATGCATTTAGTGCATATATTATAAATCTTCAAAACAGTAGATGTCTCATTCATTGTATTAAAATACATATAATTTTGAGCGCATATATTATAAATCTTCGAAACAGTAAATGTCTCATTCATTGTATTAAAATACATAATTTTGAGCATAATGTTAAAAAAAATCAAACAGATAATTTTTGGATGTGGATATCTATGTATCTGTATCCTCATCCGTTTCTCTGAATATCAGATATTTATCTGTTTTTCGGATACGAATACGAACGGATTTCAGATTTCCAGTATCCATTGACAACCTAGATTGGAAGTTCGTTGTTTTCAAAAAATTGCAAGTGAAACCACGGCCGGGAAAGGCTATACACACGCAAAGTTAAACTTAAGCCGTTATAATTAGTAATCAAATTGGGAATCCAATAACCCAAATCCAAGCGTATGATCCATGCTCCAGCTTCATCAATACGTACAACACCACATTGATCTTGCTAAGTAATTATTTAAGTTGGTGCAATTCAACCGCTAATACTTCCAAAAACAAAATAATGTTTAGACGACGTGGATTATTACCTTAAAGCGTAATCGTCATGCCAATGAATAATAAGTCGTTAAGCTTTTCCTGTCGTAGACAGAAGGAATCAAATTTTTTCATGGAAGAAACCTTAAAACAGTTCGCAATCATGAATCAGTATTGAAACATGCGGCCACCACAATATACTGAGGGCCTAACAAATCTTAAGTAGGACCATGCCCAGAAACACTTTATCCCATACATGAATTTCCGTGCTTTGAACAATTTATGAGAACGCAAAATAGGGAAATTTTGGTAAAGGGTTGAGCTTTTGCAAATTATACATACATACGTGTGTATATATGTGAAGCGATACGGGACACTTTGTTTTGTGGCACCCCTTTGACACTACTATCGATTCGTAAGCTACACGAATCCAAATCCAACAAAAATTTGTGAATGTTCAATCTACATGTATATTATCATCTATTCAAAATTTGAACTTGTCCGACATTCATAAAATAATATATTTGATGTTTAAATTTAATGGTTCGAATAAATATCCGAACGGTGAATAATTAAGCTGATTTTGAAGATTTTACGAATGTCGGAATAAGCTAAAATTTTGCATAGACGATCGTATATGTGTGGATTGAATATCTACAAATTCTTGTTGGATTTGGATTGGTATAGTTCGCGAACGGGTAGAGGTGCTATAAAACATGAATGCCCCGGAATGTTCCTATATACACACACACAACTTCTGGTTATATCAACCTTGAATTAAATGCATATTTGATATTTGAGGAGAAAAAGAAAAAATAATTTTAACAAGGGTAATATAAAATTTATTCTTTGAGACGGGATTTTTTGCATTCAATTTAAAAACAAGGAATGGGTGAACTTTTATGCAAAAATGGACAGTAACAATTTCGCAACAGTAACAGCCTTCAACCTCAACTATTAAAGTAACAAAATGTAACTATAACATGTACACTGAACTAAATAGCCTGGACACATTGGCTCGTAGATACAAGGAATATAAAGTAGAAATGCACCATATCGAGGTAAACAAAACCTGCATAAAACCTTACTTCTTGCATGAAGCAAACAAGGAAGCAGCTCATGATCAATAGGAGTAATCGGTAGGAGGGTCATGCTCCGATATTCTATAAGAGATGCCTAATTCTTCACCAGACTGCCTTCGAACTGCGCTTGCTCTTTGCATTAACCGAATTAACGACTGCACCACTTCTGATATCGGCGGTCGAAACTCTGGCTCAGGCTGCAACAATGTTATCAAGCCTTCTTCATCTTAAAATTGAATTATGCTAAAAAGATATTGGAAGATAAGGAGAAAGGGATTTTACCTGAATACATAGAGCAATGATATCAGCAAAGCGTGAGAGAGACTTCGCAGGGTACATTCCATTCAGTGTAGGGTCGACCATTCTTGATAACGAGTCTATGTCATGAAGCTGCGGGGCTGCCCAACTTACAAGGGACTGCTCTGATCTTACCCTAGAACTGATTAACCGACCATGTAAAGGGAAAGCAAACAAGCCTAGTTAGCTTATGAACACAACTTGATTCTACTCCATATTAAACAATCATCACATTACTAACACATATTTTGATACCTAATTGGGTAAGATGAAGTGCAAAAAGTGGTGCATTCAGCACCACACTAAAATAATACAACGCTGATTTTTGGGAGACCTTTTTTTCTAGGGGTGAACAATCTTTGGTTTACCCAAATTAACCTACCGAACCAAATCACTTTGATCGATTTGGTATGGTTTTGAAACTATATTTGTTGATAATCAACCCGTAAAAAAATTAGTTTGGTTATCGGTTTAACCAAACAAACCGAACTTTTGTTATTTTTTCAAAATTACTAACATTATAACAATATTTTTAGATTAGTTTAATGACCGAAATAAATTTTGTTTATCGTGTATGTATCAGAATTACTACTAGAAAGAATAATAATGCTAAACAAGAACGCTTTAATCATATAATTTGATTTTATTTCGAGTCGCGATGAAATATTCCAAGCATATTACATGACTTGTTTTTAGTTTGATCATCGGATAAAATAACCAATCGATTCAACCAAACATAATTTGGTTGGTTTGGTTTTTATTTTGTTGGTTTTGTTTCGGTTTTACTATTGTCATCATTAGATAAACCAAACCAAGAAAACGTTCAATCCTACTTGTTTGCACAAAGAAACATATTGCTATTTGTATAGCAAAAATTGTGCTCCATTACTAACACGGGACTAAACTACATATTATTCATTTGGAGACATTGTATGGACATGTCCCCTAGAAGCGTTGTGATCAAAAATCTTAAAACCTATAATCTCTCTCCGTTAATGATTCAATTTATAATCTAGCTCAAACTTAGTTAAAGCCGTGATTGAGAAAATCATTCAATCTATATTTATATATCAAATGCACTTATTTGGATCCACGGTACCGATTCTAATGTTTCCTATGTGGAAGAATAGTGAAAATTGACTTCTAGGTTGGATGTAGAAGTTTCAAGCTTATAAATCAGTTTTGAAGTGTAAATATCTTAAAATATAAATCTTTTGTTACGAGCTGAAATACTTTTTAATTTAAAGTATTAACTTTACGATTTTAACCTCATTTTGGAAACCTTGCCCAAAAGTATTAATGCTATCTTTCTTATGAACCCAAATCTTGCCAGGGTCCCATTGAAAATATATACATCATAATGCATCGCTTTTACTGAAGGATGTTATGTTCAATTGATTTGTAACCTCCAGAAGGGGACCAAGATGTGTACTATTTTTTTTTTTTTTTTTACGAAACCAGCGTTCATTTGAAAGGTTTGGTTAGTTTTAATATCAATACTGACGATGTACTGTTTATTGTAGGACTATACATCGAATTTATCTCATGGACATTGAGTGACTGTGTCCTTCTCACCCCCCTCAAGGAAATACAAAAGAACTAACCAAAGATGATTAACTGTATTCTTATAGCAAACCTTAACTTAATACTTTTTGCGAATTACGGTTCAGTAAAACAAATTATCCAAATAAGTAGGTACTTTTGATGTCTATTGTGAGGAAAAAAAAAAGAGGAAGGGGTTTTTAAAATGGGATTGCACAAGTGCTATCAACTGGAAGTTTAAAGAAAAAGTTTTGTACCCGTCAAGTGGTTTTCGACCAGTCAGTAATTCTAGCATGACAATCCCGAAGCTGTACACATCACTTTTCACAGTGTAGATGCCAGACATTGCAAATTCAGGAGCACTGTAACCAAACGATCCTACCATCTCGGTCGATAGCTATGAAATATGTAAAATAGAATGAATATACATGTTTCACGATATTTTTCACCAAGTTATGAAACATAAGTGATAGTACACTTGCCTGTCTCTCTTTATTGGTTACTAAAGCAGCTAGCCCGCAATCAGACAAGTGAGGATTGAGATCTTCATCTAGTAGAATATTTGCCGATTTGAAGTTTCTATGCACAAGAGAAGGCGAGCAAACTTCATGAAGATATTCTAAAGCCCTTGCGGTGCCAAGTGCAACCCTTACACGTGCATTCCATGTAAGCACACTTGTATCATCAGTATAATGCAAGATATCATGTAATGTTCCATGTCCAATATACTCATAAACCAAGATACGTTGTCCATGCTCTACACAGTAGCCTGCAAGTGTTGTTATGTTAGGATGCCTGAGTCGAGACATATTTGAAACGGCCTCAAGAAAGTTATCTTCATCTTGCAAGGCCAAAACCGCAGTGTCAATTTTCTTCACTGCATAAACCTACAAGATAGCATATATATTCACTCGTGATTTTTGACAATTTGGTACAGAATACTAGTGTCTAAGCTACTAAGAAAATTCTTATCACACACACACACGCACGCACGCAAACACATCATCATCATCATCATCATTGGTACCTTTCCATTTGAAAATTCTGCTTTGTAAACACGACCTAACGAACCTTCGCCAACTAATGAATCCTGACTAAAGCTGTTCGTTGCAGTTTGGAGAAATGCAACGGTGTAGGAAGTAACATTGATTGGCAGCTTTGATTTTTTTACTGAGCCATTTGTTTCATGTACTTTGTCGATCAAGATGCTATCTGAAGGTGGAGGCTTAGGAGCTGCCATCGAAGTAGTTCTGGTATATTGTTCTCCCATCTCCTTGTCGGCCGCTACAAGAAGGCAAAAATTGTAATGAAGTATTACAATGAATTCAAAGCTTAAAACCAGAGAAAAAAGGAAGTCCAAAAATCTCTATTAATGCTTAACCGAATGCCTCTATCAAAAACTCTCTGTCACTGATTCCATAGAGTGATAGAATAAGAGTGTAATAAGTGCAAGAATAGTTTGAATGACTTTGCAATTGGAAATTGTAATAGTAAAACCAGGCTACATTCTTATACATGTTCGTTTTCATCTCTTCATTTGGTATTAGAGCTAGACGGTAGAGGACTGGTGCTGAAATTCCGCCTTAAGTGAAAAGTGTTATAAAATAATCATCGGTCCAGAACATGGTTACATAGGCGATACGAAACGCGGTACGAAAACGGATACGTGGAAGGCTGTCTTGCATGTTTCCGGTACGAGGGAACGCATGGGTACGGGGGAACGCAAGGGTACGAAACATGTTTTTTCTTCTACTTTGGAAAAACTAATCTATTTATTTTTTATGTTAATTACCAAATTTTGCGAAGATCTTGCAAATTTACAGTTGCCCTTTCAATCTATATAAAAATTGATATATTATGTAGTCCTTCCAATATATATTACAACCATATACAGTTGTACAACACAAATCGAAGAGTCGTTTATTCTTTTCAAAAACTTGTGCGTCGTCATCTTCTTTTCACGACCACTAACGTTTCTGGGTTGCGTTTCGTTTAAGGGTCGGGGACGAATGAACCGATTCACGGATCGTGACCACGTCCCACATTCCTTGTTTCTATGGTCCAAAACTAGAAAACGATCATGGAAGACATCAATATATAAGCCATAATATATGATTAAGAGTATTGTTACAGGCAAAAATTGATAATTTGGTTACATTTATCTGTGCAATACGTGCACTTATATGACATCCCATTTGGAAGCAAATGAATTTTGGGAAACAGCGGATTGTACCAAACTCATACAATCATCCATGAAAAAGAATCTAAAATTTTGATAAAATGAAAAGTTAAATGAAATCAAAAAAGAAAAAAAGTTATATATGCGCTTAAGATATCAGTTGAGCTAGAATTATTGGCATGCATCAAGGACACAAAAAGTTCAATGGATGCATGTGACACTAGGACCACTCTTCGCAGAAACTAATGATATTCATCCACAAATGTTGGAGAATTAATAATGATAGCTAAACTAACTATGGTTATTAGCCAGTATTCAAAACAAACAAGGATTAGTATATCGCGAGTAAAAATATAAGGAGTAACGGATGAGACAAGCATTAGTGGTTTAGAACCTAAATATAAAGAATTTATCATTATAACAACTATACATAATTGGCCGAATCAAACAATCAGAGCTAAGCTAGAAAAGTTACAAAAAACACCGATAATGTTACTGAGCTGGAATTCTCCAAACATCAGGAAGATGCACTCTTTTGTAACAAAACTGAAGATGAATTTAAAAAAAAAAAAAAAAAAATCTACAACAAGGTAAACCTTCGAGAAAAACATGACGGCTCGCCACCAAGAAGAAAATTTGCATACAGAATGAGCTTAGCAAAGTAGAAGAAAAGAAACGGAGAGAAGTCTCGAACTTGAAACTTGAGGCGTCCCAATAACAAGTGTTACCCATGCAGTGCATTTTGCAAGGAATTGTCCTCAGAAGAAGGGACTTACAGAAATAACGTTGCAACTTATGATTAATACAAGGTAAACCTTATCCATATCCACCATTTTAGTTAGTTCATCCACCCTGTTTTCTAGCTTTTTAAGGTTTTTCTATATAAATAAAAACTATTCAGTTCATTCACTTTTCCAATAGGAACGGTTCAAAATGCTTTCATCTGCCTTTTTATTCTTTTCTATTCTCTTAGATCCAGTTGTTCACTAAGTCATAAGCCTGCCTTTTATATCTATTCCATCCAATTTAATTTTGTTTGTGCTAGTCGTGTGCCTATGTTTCTTGATCTTTGATGCTTCCCTATAACTTGTTGCCCTTAAGTGTTTATTGTAGGTTCATACAATTGTGTTTTCATATGTGAGCTGGTCTGTGTATATTTTTATTCCCATAATTAAATATGTATGTGAATTTGCTAAGTGGTTTTAGTTTATGCAGACTGCGTGAGTTAAAAATGCATATGTTGTGATTTGTGGCATAAAATCACATGTATATTGAAGAAGACAGTGCTTGGAAGTGCTTTGTGATAGAGGAGATAGTCTGAAGATTGAAAATCAGAGATTATAGCTTTGGTTTCAGTTGATCTAGTTTTTCTCATCTTTAATCTATGATATTTCCAAGATATATTCTGCAACTTTTAAGGGGGCAAATTGAGTATTTTGCCCATGTCTTCTATTCTTCTATATAAAGAGCTTTCAGGATTTGATTAGGCTATGACCGAATTAAGTTGAGAGATTGAGAGGATGTATGCCTCCATGGCACATTGTGCCATGGAGAGGAGGATTAGAGATTAGGCTGAGAGAAGTTATTTCTATTTGTGCCTCCAGATTGTATAAAGGTTTGCCATCATTCGTCGTTGTTCTCCTTCTCCAACAAAAGTTGTAACCATCTAGATATTTTTTCTCTTTCTCAATAAGCTTATTGATTCAACTGTAGTTTGTTTACTTTTGTTTCTTGATCCATCGAATGTAAACAAAAGTTGTTTTGTGAATCAATAAAGTGGGGTGGTTGAGTGGAATATCTTATGTTTGTGTTTTGAATGCATATCCTTGTGTTGTTTTCATTAAAATTATCTATAAGTAATTGTGTGAATAAAATCATGATCGCTTTCGCAAAATGCGCAATTTTCTAACAGTTGGTATCAAACTAGATCATCGCAAAACTTAGAGTGATTTTGTATTGAAAATTTTGATTTTTGTTTGGAAAAATTGATTTTTGTTTGGAGAAATTGAATTTCTTTTTTTACGTCGGATGTGATGGCGTTTCCGAAGATGACTATTTTTTATGGAAGAAATTGGAGGATTTGGAAGTCTAAGATGAATGATGTGTTTTACCTCAATGATCTTCAAAATCCGATTGATGGAGATAGGAAGAAGCCCTCGGATGTGAATGAGAAAAAGTGGAAAAATATGGATAAGAAGGAAATTGGTTTGATTTGCTTATACCTTAGTGATTCGGTTCATGTTTTCGACTTGGGTCTTCATGTTGATTATGCTCGAGGGATCCAGGGTGATCATAGAAGGAGCTTTGATCATGTGGAACACAGATGTAGATTTGGAATGTCCACAAGATGGAGATTCTTATGGTGTTACAAACGCTTTTAAACTGTTGAATTCTATATGGTGCAACTCATGGCGGAAGATGCATTTTTTTCAGGCGGTGAGTTATGTTTGTAAATGAGTGGATGTGATTGTAGACCGTAAATCAATTGAATCTCTGTTCTCCGAAAACAGGTGGAGTGTATCTCATGGCCTTGAATTCGAGGGTTGTATTAATTGAGAGTAGGTAGTCATTGAAAGAGCTAGGTTGACTTCTTTGACGATTGTTGAGGTGTTGATGTGATCTCATATTAAGTTGGAGTAATTTGTGATTTGTGATATCACATGTCCATGATGCTAGGGTGACTTGTTCGTTGATGTGATTTCATATCCAGGTGGAGTGTTGTGATTTGTGACATAAAATCACATGTACGTTGAAAAAGACGGTGCTTGGAAGTGCTCAGTGATAGAGGAGATAGCTTGAAGATTGAAGATCGAAGATTATAGCTTTGGTTTCAGTTGACTTAGTTTTTCTCATTTTTAATCTATGATATTTCTGAGATATATTATGCAAGTTTTAAGGGGGCAAATTGGGTATTTGTATATGTCTTCTATTCTTCTATATACAGAGCTTTCAAGATTGGATTAGGCTATGGCCAAATTGAGTTGAGAGATTGAGAAGCTGCATGCCTCCAAGGCTTGTGCCTTGGGGAGGAAGATTAGGGATTAGGCTGAGAGAATTTATTTTTAAGGTGCGTTTTATATAGATACCTATTAAGTTTCAAAATTAGGCTCACATCCGATCATAATTTATAATATAAACCCGCCCCCTATTTTTGAATTTCCACCTCCTTTTTTGTAGGATCCGCATCCTACTTTCATGGTTCCGCCTGCTACTTATTTTGTTACGCCTCCTGCATTTTCTTCCAAAAAAAGTGTGGTAGTGGTTAAAAAAAAAAAATCTAAAATCTAGAAAAAATCGCAGAAGTCTACACCAAGAAAAAAAAGTTGCATATATGTATGCAAGTATTGCCAATACTTGCATACATATATGCAATTATTGCTTAAATGGAATTATGCTAACAGTTTGTCTGCAGGTATGTTGCACACATGTGTGCATGTTTCGGATTTACTTGCACACTTGAATGCAAATAAAAAAGAACCGAGTTGCACTGTTACGAAATATTGCATATTTTTATGCAAGAATAATGCAATACTTGCACAGAAATATGCAAAAAAATCAAACGCGAATGCACCTCTGGAAGTACATGCACACATATATATGCAAGAAATTGGAATTCTTGCATAAGCATTTAACTGCATTTTTCGCGGGTTTTTTTTTTTTTTTTTTGCTGTTTTTTTTTTTTTTTTGACCAATTTTTTTGTCGAATGCATAATTTATTTAAATAATAATTTTCGTATTTTTTTATTCATTTTTTTCACTACTTATAAAAAATAGGGACCTAATTTATAATAAGTTTATGACCGGATGTGAGCCTAATTAATTTTGCTTTTAGGGATGTGTGTCTAATTTTCACTTATTTTTATTTGTGCCTCCAGATTGTTCAAGGGTTTGCCGTCATTCTCTATTGTTCTCCTTCTTCAACAAAAGTTGTAGTTATCTAGATGTTCTTTCACTTTCTCAATAAGGTTATTGATTCAATTGTAGTTTGTTTACTTTTGGTTCTTAATCCATTGAGTGTAAACAAAAATTGTTTTGTGAATCAATAAAGAGAGCGGTTAGGTAGAATATCTTGTGTTTGCGATTTGATTGCATATGCGTGTGTTGTTTTCATTAAAATAATATTTAAGTAACTGGATGAATAAGATCCAGATCGCTTCCGCAGAAGGTGCGGTTTCCTAACATCATATGCATGAGTATGTGGCTTCTTTGCATGAGCACGAGTAGTTCCATCATGTGGGTGTGTTGATCTGAGCTATATTCATATCTCTTGGAGATAATGTGGGTGTTATCCTCCTTTTCTTGTGTTTGTGGACCTGTACATGTATTGCTAGTTGCTACTATCATGTTTTCTTGCCTGCGTAAGTGTGATTAAGTGTTCCATTTTATGCTCTACGTGTTGAATAGCATGTTAGTATATTGCTTCGTTTTTTCATTTTGTCTTCTGTTCCAAGTACAAATATATACATATTTCTCTTGTATTAAATCTGCTTGAATACATTTCTTATGTACAAGATGGCTACATGTTCTCATATACTTATTATACATGCACAGAGGACATACACAAGAAACACACAAAAAAATAAAATTTATTAGTTAATCCTCGGTGGATTAACTTAACGTAAATTTTGTGGATCTAGTCATCAAAACTTAATTGTGGATTGACTAATTAATCTTGTGGATACAAACAAAATTTACCTTAATATAATAGTGAGATGCTTTAGCTTCATTCACAGTTAAAGTGGTAGATCATAACAATAAAGAAGATGGTGAAGAAAAACAAATCCTCCCCCCACAACCCCCCACCAAAACCCTTGCGCGTATTTTTAAATAAGCTGTTGCACGGGTATACACCAAGTATATATCTACTGATTTAATTTCATACATTGACATTTCAATGGTTCGCTTGCTTAGAATTGTTCTTCATACTTGAACATTTTTACTGATGCATAATGAATATTTTTGTCGTTATGTTCCCATGTAAACTCTACCATCACGTCTTTGAAACAAGCTGCTTACCGCTTTAAAGTATCAATAAAGAGCTGCGAACTAGTATCCCAGCTACTCCCCCCCCCCCCCAACCCCCCCTTTAGATTTCAACTGGAGGAATAAATTGGATATGACACCATTACGTGTCCACCATAGTCTTAAAAAAACCATTACATCGCCACTATAGTACCTATAGTCCAAAAAAAAGGCAAACCCCCCCCCCCCCCCCTCTTTGCCATGAAATTCCTGTGCATATGGTTTGTTTGGTTGAAACCTATAAAAAAATATCAAAAACAAAATTTAAAAAAAAAAAAAATTTAAAAAAAAAAATCAAATCAAACTGAATCGCTATATTCAAAATCGGAATTAGCCGAACCCAAAAAAACCGACTCGATCTGCATGGTCTAACTGATTTGCCTGAAAATGAGTTTGTTATGATTGTTTCGCATGTTCTTAAGGAGGAATGATAGTTTGGATACAACAGTCCCACATCACAGAATATATTGAAGGAATTGTGTACAAATACGAGATGGTAGGCACGTAACATCGGGGATTTCTTTTGTTATAACATGTGCTTGCCAATACGACATTATATGCTCGATGGGTGGCGATGGGGATGTTCAATCGAGACCTCGGCATTGGAGACTTCAACCGTTGATTGCGGATATACACGGTGAAGCGCGTACGGAACGCAGGGAATGCCGAAACTCAACGTGGTATCGGAGTCGAATGTTCGGACTCAACGGACTGGACCATGCAGGCAAGACAGTGCTCTCAAAAGGGATTTCTTTTGTTATATGGGAGTTGTAAACCAGCTCATATGCATGCAAGGAAGGGGGCTTTGTTCCGACCGTCGTTACATAACAGGAGAGAACATCTCTCAAAGTTGTATTTCTTTTTCTTCTCTATTATCAGTCTTGTAATATTTTCTTATTTAGAAAAGGAATAAAATCTCCCTTCTCCAAGTGGACGTACACTAACAAGACGTTAGTGGAACCACACTAAATTTCTTGTGTTCTTTCTTTTATTGCTTGATCTATGATTGTTTTGCTGGTGACTATCTGTTGTTTGTTTTGCCTTGTCATCAATCTGTTCCTATTTGTTTTTCCGCAAGGTTGAGTTTTATTCCCAAGGCGCTTTATTGGGAAACTTTCCCCCAACAGAGTTATATCTAGTTGCTAAACTAATATATCATTGAAACAATGAATGAGTTCACATTTACGTAAATATGTGATATGTTACAATTTTAAGAAGTTCTCTTCTACAAACACTAACATCAATATAAATAAACAGAATACATATAAAATAATAACATAAAAATAATTAATTCATTTTATGCTTTTTAGAACTAAATGAATTTTTAACTTTGGTTTAATTGGTTGGTTTTGTTTTGTAATACCAAAAACAAAAACTGATCGAAAAAGCAAATGATTGAGAAAATAAAAACCAAACTCAAACAGTTAATTAGTAAAACCATACCAAACCAACTTATTTTGTTCGATTGGTTTATTCGGTTCAGACTAATAAATGCTCGCCTCTAAACTGTACCAAATATAAAAGTTTTACCTGACAATAATTAGTGCATACTGATAATCTTAAGTAACCATGGCATACTAGGTTTTTGGTTTCAAGACTAGAGAAACACTGCAAAACATAATGTCAAGGTAAAATAAATGATAGTTTAGCTTAGTAAAAAGTCTATGCTTTAATAGCATATTACAGAACAACTTATCTTTCCTAAACACAATAGGAACCTGAAAAGTAGATTTCATATTTATACATAGTGATTTCAAAGAACAGTATCTAGGCCCGAGGTGGACGAAGGGATATGTGTGTGTGTGTGTGTGTGTGTACGTGTGTGTGTATATGTATGTATGTATGTATGTATATGTATATGTACATATATGCATATGTATATGTATATATATGGGAAAGTCTATTTAGACACAGAAGTTTGACATAAATTGGAGGACACAAATCTCAATCATTGGATTACCCTCTGATTTCCACCTTTCATATAAAGACAAATTAATCCAGTAACTAAGATTTTATGTCCCCTAGTTTGTGTCATATTTTTGTGTCCAAATAGTCGCTCCCTATATAAATTAAAGGTAAATTTATTGGGAAGTAGATGAGTGATGTTCTTCCGCAGTGGTGGAGTCTAAACGACTTGAAATAAAAACTTAGCATAAATGGTTGAAAATCGGTCCATGATAGTGTTATAACTTATATATAAGGTACAATTTACCAATCACCAGAACATTGTTCTGACCCCCTCCTCGTTGTGACCCACAAAATAAATGGAATGTAGGTACCTGTATTGTAGACAGGATTGATACTGACTGGGAAACTTGATTTAAAAGTACCAATTTATGGTTAGTGCTTTTCCTACTATTATATTTTAAATTACTCCGCTGTGAGTTATTTACTAGAGCTCTGATCAACACCTTTGTTTATTTGTAGCATACCAAACAAATGATTTATGTTCCAGCGGACTTAAATTTTCGGTTTTTGCGTAAATTCAACCCCACTAGGTGCGGTTGTCATAATAAAACTGCTTGATTTTTACTGTAAGAAATTTAATCCAAGAAGTATGTCGAGTTGAAAATTATTATCATATTCTGATAGTAAGTTATGGAGAAAAAAACATTAAAGGTGTATATATAGCTAGGAAGAACAGAATATAGATTCTTATACAGGAGCATAATATAAGCATAATATCAGGGATGGGATTATTGTATTGAGCCATGTATATAAACAAGAATACCTGTATCTGATACAACGGATGGAGGTGGTGTGTTGCTTCTTGATACATTTTTTGTATCATCTTTTCGCTTACGAACAATCCGTAGACAAAACACAATAGCAAAGACCAAACTCAGAAGACCAAGAAGTGATCCGATAACAATGCCTGTGATTTGACCACCACTTAATTGTTTCTTTCCTCCATTGGACTCTTCTTGATCGGGTACTGGGGTTCCAGAATTGTCTGGTCCTTCTGAAGGTGGACTGTTATGATGATGTGGTCTTCTTGGTGGGGGAGGAGTATAAGGAGGTGGGGGTGGAGCAGGTCCATTAGCAAATGAATTACCTCCAACTCTGTGCATATACCGCACATTTAAACGTGGACATATAACAATGACATGGATAACCATGACTCAGCATCTCACAGTACTTGGTGTTTTATGATGCTATTGACATATGTAACTACTGAAAATATTGGCAATCGGAAATAAAATTTAGTAACATACTGGAGATTTGGAATAGCTTTGAACTCCTGAGGGATCCAGCCATTGAAATGATTGTTCGCAATGTTTCTATCAAAAGATAAATTATATGTATCTACTAGTATCTTCAGGAAGAAACTGTACGTTGGCATGATAAGGAAACTACTTACAGACTACTTAACTCAAGACTACCGAGAACCTTAACTTGACCAGTTAATTGATTGTTCTGTAAGAAACTGCACATAAGATATGTGGCATGGCATTATTAAGTAACAATTAAATATGACAAACGGTAAACTAAAACACAATGAATGTATAAATCATACAGCCTGGAAAGGTTAGATAAGGAGCCAATTGAAATAGGAAGATCCCCATTAAGATTGTTAAATGACAAATCCCTGCAACAATAATATCAAACAGCAAAATAAAAATTGAATTAACCGAAGAATGTGCTAAGTAGTTATTGAGTAGCCAATAAAAGTGTCTAACTAGATATTCATTGGATAAATCTGAATTTAAACAAATAAAATTTAGATGCTCCCAGGATATATGCAAGTGAACACAATTTATTTTTATTTTATTTATTTATTTATTTATTTGAGAAAAATAAAAGTAAAAAATAAACCTTGTATGGAAGATCGATGGGCTAACACTAAAATATTAACTAAAAACACTGTTCTTACAAATCTGATAAATCCTGCAAATTTTTGAAGATGTCCTCAATTGTTTGAGTCAAGTAGTTGTGGCTAAGATTGCTACAACAAGAAAAGTCATCAAAAAGGATCAGTGTGGTTTAATAGCAACATGATGATCACAGCATGTGAAATCCATACAGATAAGCAAGGGAAAACATGGAAGATATAGAGTATGGAATTGTTCCAGTGAGATTGTTATCAGCAAGATTCCTAAAATGCAAAAATGACCCATTAGTATTTTTTCAATTTTTAAGAAAGAGATCATGACATCAGCATGCACTATTTACACGTACAAAGTGGTTAGATTCGGCGGCAGCTGATATGGGATGGTATCATGTATCTTGTTGTCGCTCAAATCCCTGCAAAACATAGTTCAAAGCAATAATTAACATAGAATGAGAACTTGTGCATATTGGAACGTCATCATAAAGGTAAAACAAACTCACAAAGTTTTCAAGGACATTAAATCAGAAAGAGTGTAACCGAGAGTGCCATTAATCCCCAATCCTGGTATTACACTGTATTAAAACAATCATCATCCACAAAAAAAGGAGGAAAAAACTCAGTACTTGTCGGAAAAAGGAAGAAATTAAATGCGTAAGGTTTTGTTCATAAACCCATTATATTTTCTGAGGTTAGCTACACAATTGAAGAAAATAAAAAACCAACAAACAAATAAAAATCTTTATAAAATACTTCAAATAGATCCCTAAAAAAACCGCAATTTCCAGATTTATCAATAATGCTAATTCAACAGATCAAGTTAAAGTTGTCATCAATTAATATATAACATGGGAAACATTTTATATGTATCTTCAAATAATTGCAAACCACAAAATAAATGTATACGAGATACGTTTATTTTTAGAATAATAAACTTCAATAACAATGGCCCAAGGACCGTTGAATATTAGTGTGTTCCAGACCGGCAAGACAAGCAGTACGAATCTAGCAAAAACACAACAAGCTATTAGCTATATTGCATTGACAACAGCAATTTCGCTATCGGTAACAACATCTGAAACTGCAAAACAACGATGAGGTTTATTTCTTTTATCCTTCGCTCAACTTTCGATTTTGCACTGATCTTCTTTCATTCTTCTTCGGTTATCTCCTAGGTATATTAATACATATTGTAAATCTTAACACTCCATCTGGATACAAGTATCTTCCAATAGGTCCGCCTTAATTCAGATCTCTTCACGTTCATCCAAACCTCCATCATGCCAATGTTTGAAGTTCGGACATGCAATTTTATTTTCACGCTGTTTATAGAATAACAAAAAAAGCCTTTGTTGAAATATTTGGTTGCTTCTTGCTACTACATTTTTGATTCGAGTAAATAAACTTCTCTATCTAGAGTTGAAGAAGTTTCTAGGTTTTTGACAGTTTTCTTCTTCATATCAACAGCCTCACCTATCACCATATAAAAGTTTTTTTAAATCGAACACTCAGGTACATAGTTGTCGTTAATAACCATGTGATCCCAACACCTGCTGCCCTAGAATACAACATCATATGGACATGTGACCTCACGGACCAATGGGACAGTGATTCTGCACATAAATGTTGTTTCTTTCACATCTAGTGCATGCCATTACACGTTTATCCCTCAATGCTTTCACTAACTTCGTTTGCAGTATACGTGTGATCGTTGCCTTCCAATTGTCCAACTAAAATGAGGTTCTTCAAGATCTTTTGGGTGTGTCCAATATTTGTAAATGTTTTCTTCTTTCATTGAACATATGGAGCTTCACTAAACTAACTTCTTAGCTGATTCACTGCTGTTGCTTCTTGTAATCCATGGAAGCTATACATGTTTGCAAACCTGAAACATGAATCCTTATTGCCAATATTTACCTCATTACCATTATCATCCCCATGTTTGCTTTTCTCACAACTGACGCCTCTGATATTTTCTTTCCGATTTCTCTTCAACTGGTTATAAAAATATCACACATGGTTCATTATTTGCCATAATAGCATGTGAAGTCGCTTTCATCTCCACGATGTCTAATTATATCACTATCTTCTTCCTTTTGATGGCCGATTCTAAACATCTGCCACAGTTTCTTCCCTTGAATCTTCTGTTTTCATTTTCCACAAAATTAAGCTCTCCCAAATAATAGCATCATCGAAATCTATTCTTCTTGTCTACAAATTTGCAGATTGCTTGTTACTGAATTCACTGAAACAACTAAAGGAGTTGCTCAATGCTACCACAAGCATCTCAATTTTCCAACAATGAACTCTTCAACATCAAAGTTGACGTCCCATCAGCCATTCTATATGTTGATTGTCGCCCAATCTAACGGCGATAATTTAAAATTCATCAAAATGTTCACTAATTCATTGCCTGCCTTCAGCTACAGATTTACCAATCTCAACGTTAGTAATGTCTTATTCATCACTAAGTTCTTTGTGTCGGTACCCTCTAATTTCTTTCATACGACAAGTCAAGGTTTTGTCATCAACAAAATAAAACAGTGGGTTCTCTCATCCATAGTTCAACTTATTCCAGTTGAATTACCAAAAATCTTTTCAGCATTCACGATGGTTGGTGAAAGTCATTCAAATACTAATAACACGATTTATCTTTGATTTTAATATTCACCGCTTTGTTCCATTCAGTTGGCCCATGATTGTCTTCATCATCTTTGATTATTATTATTTTTCTTCAAAATAGCGTGCGCGAGGCCCTAATATCAATTATTATATTTTTCTAGGATCACTATACTATTGGATTAAGGAAAATTATTACAAAAGTTTGATAACATCAACCCAAAATATAATCGACCCTTCATATTAACTCAAAAGAGAATTACTTCAAAAAAAATCGAATGGAGATCCACTCACAACCGTTTTTATTGTTAACCATTAATTGAATTTATAGCTATCGTCAAATAGTGCGTGTGTGCGCGCGTAGGAGGGGAGGGGGTGCGTATACAGTAGATCTCTCATCATATAGACCCCTTCCATCCATTATCATCGTTTTGTACAAAGACTGAAATGAGCTTTTGCAAACATGTTTCATTTATTAGCGAGATCATCTATGAAAAAGAAACACATTTTAAAAATTTTGACTCTTTTAAAATAATATTTCAATTGACGGTTAGTTTAATTGTTTTCGACGTTTAATACGGACATCCAATTTTAAAGAGATTATAAGTTTTTTAAAAGATCAAATTTTTGCAGAGATAATCTCACTAACAAACATAACACATCTACAAAAATCACAATCATTTCAACTCGATTTTTTTCCAACACAAAAGGATGAAAGGAGCAAAATAGGGATTCAAACGATTAGGTTCTAGATATATCCAATTCAATTATGCATATATACATATATAAATATAGTTACACACACACATACACACACACACACATATACATACATACATATATATACACACACATATAAGGTTCAACATAATCCTAGCCACTAAATATATACATACCAAGCACCTTTATTTTGATAACAAACTCCAATAGAATATGGTCTAGAAGCATCCAAAATCAACATGTTACTAACTGATGTTGTCGACGAACAGAGTTTCATTGTTGACAACAACTTGTAGCTCATAAAACTTAATAAGATGGATGTGCCAAGAACAAGTTTTATTGTTGACAACAACACCACCTCAAACTATCTAATAATTGTTGTTTACTCTTTTTCTCCATTTTTTGACTTCCAATTTTGCTTCGATCTTGGTACATTCTTCTTTGATCGTCTCCTATGTATACTGATACCACAAATCTTAGCATAGCCACTGCTGGAATTTAGTCTTAGATTGTAAAAATTATTAACTTTTAGGTCATACAGGGATTTGTGCCCCTAGTCATTGGTAAAGCTATCTACATCCTAGCGGAGAACTCACATCTCTAAAAAAATTAACTATCTGCGATGATATATGTAAATAATTTTGAATTCTCTTTTAAATGAGTGAAATTTCATGTTGGCATCTGCCCATATTGCTTCCCAATTCTACGTTACGTCCCAAGAATTAAACATTGGGTCCTCCTCTGCTTTTAGTCTACACACAACACATAATAGATATTATACTCAAGTAACGCGATATAAATGGTCAACCTATTATATTATTAAAAATCGATTGGTGCTATTTAAAAGAAAAAAAAAGTTGTTATTGATGTGTGTAAGAGTATTTTCGAAAATAATAACTGAAGTTCTATCCATAAACTTAAAAAGAACTCAATGCCATTGTTAACTAGACTATGTAAATAAGGTCATCCCTTATAATAAGAAAACAAATATATAGAAGAAGTCTATCTTAAGGCTTACAATTGGAACTAGACCGAACAGATCCACAAAATCAAGACCTAATCCGTAGCACAAGCCGACAAAACACATATTCAATCCAAATTTGACCAGTCTTAGTGCCAGGTACAAATAACACATCACTTAAAAAAAAAAAAAAAAAAAAAAAAAAAAAAAAAAAACACAGTAATTATTGTCATTGTCTGATCCGATTCAAATGTAACCCCAATCAGGCTTACGTTTTGGGAACGTACAGTTTGAACACGAAACTCCTTCCTGAAATAAAGACGGAACAGTCCAAACTGAGGGGTAAGCTTTTGGTTATATCTTGGTTTATTTAATGTGAAATCCAAATTAAGTACAATATACAAGGATGGTTGTTGTGAAATTTAACCGGTAGGAACATATCTAGTAAGGAGCCGATTGTTGGCGGGAGAAGATTAAAAAAAAAAAGTGTGGGCAATCCCCACTTCTTCAGAAGCTACGCTATTATTATGTTTTCTGATTTTTTTTCTAGTCATTTAGAAAAAAGAAAATAAAACAAATGGGATTCTAAAACCCGTTTAGTGCTAAAAACGGATTTTAGAAATCCGTTTAGCAAAAAGAAAGGGTGAAATAAAGACATAGAATCATGAAAAAGAGATTCTGAAAACCATTTAGTCATAAACAATTTTTTAGAAACTGGTTTACGCTAAGAAAAAAGGGAGCAAATCTCCATTTCTTCCCATTCCCCATGCTAGAACCAACCTTGTCGCAGCGTGGAGAATGAAAAAAAAAAAAAAAAAAAAAAAAAAAAAAAAAAAGGTGTGTTTGCCCATATTTTGGGGTCTTGGTACTGTTGGAGATGCTCTAATATTATTTGTGTATGAGTAGACAAACTTGATTTTTTACCCGTCCAAAAATTCGTCCCTGTATTTGATACATTGCAAAATAGCATACATGAAATTCACATACATTGAGGTTACGGCTGAACCAGAACATGCAATCCCTTTCCACGAATTACCACAAGGATCACTGCCATTTGATGACCATCCTGAAAGCTGAGATGGACTATTCAAGGAGCTATAGAGGACCCAAAGAGCTTGAGCTGCAAAATTAAGATTAAAAAAAATTTATATGAAACGAAACCATAAATAACACTACGCTGATTGTCTACATGATCTACATTCTAGTATCCTATGTATCGTATGATCTACTGGGAAAAATACTAATGAACAGCGCAAATTAGGCGTCCATCCAAAAACCAAAGCTCTCGTTCGGGAAAAAAAACCTTGTGAAAAAGTGATGAAAAGTTCACATTTTAGTTTAGTCGCTAGCATTTCCTAGAAGATTGAATGAGCAATCAACATTTCCTTGTTACAGATCAAATTATTGGCATCTACAAGAAAATTCTTTCACAAACACGATAAAAAAAAGTTCTTTTTTTCATGATCATTAGCTACATGGACGGAAAAACAAAAAGGGATAAAACAGAAGAGAGAATCCAGGATAAAATTACCATCTTTGGTATCAGTAGCTGATTGCACAGTCGCAAAAACACATAAAATAAAGAGAGAAACAAGAGAGATCATTGTTTCTCTCTTGATTTTTTTTCTTCTCCAACTTTGACCCCTGTTTGTTTAATAACTAATAATTGTAATAATTAGCACCGACGCCAGCGATAAAGTGAGTACAAACTAACCATTGATTGCTTTGCTTCTCGTTGTCGGCGAAGAATAATTATTAATTTATCATTTGCGTGATGTTACTGCATTAATACGAAAATCGATAGTGAAGAGGGAAAATGAAAGTAAAATATTTGACTGGTCACCCGTGTGGCCGAGGAAGGTGACGGGAGTGTTTTATGTGACAAAATTCGTTTTACATGACTTGCTATTAGAACCAACTAACCAAGTCATGTTTTGTTCACAGGCATCTTGAAAACAAAAGCTTGACACACGCGGGAGAGGATGGAGAAACAAACTTGTTAGAGTGTTTGATTGTGATTGAAATGACACTGTTATGGCATAAAAAGTAATTCACTCAGCCATCCTTCTTATTAGACCATCATGTACCTATTTCATGTTTTTACTACTTTTCACGAGGTTTAATTGAAAGTACATTTTCAGTATTTACAATGTAGAATCGTAAATATGAGTATGATATAGAAAGCAATTCATCGAAGTCGTATGACAATCAATTTAACTTTTATGTTATCTCGAACCAACACCATATTATTATTAATTATCATTTGAATCGATTAATTATCCCTCACACCATTAGCTTTACATTTATAGTTTCCCTCAAGATATTTGTTCGGAGTAACATTAGGATTATTGTTAAGATGTCATAAAGCCAAAGACTTCATTGTTGTGTTTTCATATGAAGTTGCAATAGTCGTTATAATAGCAGCCATATTTACTTAAATCAATTGAAAAGCCAACATACAATTTGAGATAACAAGTTTTCTTTTTCATATTCAGTATTCTTTCTATTGTCATATGTAAAATTGAGTGGTAGAAATTAAAAATCTCATTTTCAGACTTTTCTTGATTTTGATCACGGAGATGGGAATCATGATATCTTTTATTACAATTAGAGATATATAATATTCTATCTGATGATGCCCTGAGTCAATTAAATAGTATATCCCTTGATGGACGATGTGAAACTTTCGAGTCTTTATCATTTATTGATGAACTAAATTTAGTATTTCTTACTCTTTTTGTGTAAAAAGTATTGATATATTATATTTTATTCATTCCGTTGAAAGATTCTATTATGCATTGATTATATAGTGTGGACGTTTTCTTGGTCTTCTTCTATTCTAACATTTCTTTCTCTCTTCTTCTCATCCTCTAACTTCTTTCTTCTAAGTTTCTAGATTTTTGATACTTGAGTTTAGGCACGTGAGTACAGAAGTATTAGTGTCAAAATTCGAGCATCGAAATTCTCGGATCCTACATAAGTAGCGCTCCAAGTCTCAGTAACCGAACGGTAGGAAAGGCAAAGTTTTGATTTCTTAGTGGAAGAGAGAGAATATTGATCTAGGTGCATAATCCCCATTCCTGACACGCCAAAATGTTGATGGTCAAAAGTGGTCGTCAACACTCGAGATTTCCACGACAGTGAAAATAAATGTCTAAAATGGAAAATAAGTGAATTGCGATGTAAGTATATAGGGGAAAACGCTACAAAACAGTCACATAGTATCTATAGTGGTTCTGCTCGTCGGAGCCTACATCCACTCTGGAAATTTAGTACTTTATTAATTAACTTTTACAAGTTACAATATGGAAATGGTATATCTCTGAATGTACAAGAACTATGATGATTCCAAATGCTAAGTATCTGATCCCGAGTTCTATGCTTGGAGGAGGAGGTATTGGGCTTTACTTCGTGATCCAAATGTTTAGATCGAAGAGGAAGGAGGAGTCTTCTAGAGTCCGTGAAACCATGTCCAGTCAAGAGGAGATCGAGAGGCTAGGATGTTCTCGTGAAGCTACCATGACCATGGTGGTAAGGAGGTCCAATGATGGTTTTATCTTTTTTTTCTCGAAATGTCTAGGCAGCCCAAAGTGGTTCAAGTGTCCAAGAAGATGGTTCTTCTTTTTACCGGGTTGATGGAAGATGCTTAAAAGGTTGTGGGAAGTTATTTTCTTTCTAGGAGGCCATGAGAACAAGGAGCCAACGCCTTCATGCTGCATGAAGATGGGTATTTATAGCAGAGGAGAGGCATGTGAAGCAGGTAGGAGCAGGTGAGGCTGTGGGGCCCATAACCACAATTCTTATCCCAGGATCGGTACTGATTCCGCGATTTAGTTATATTCTTCAGAGCTCTCCCCACTTTATTGTTTCCCTCTTGGCCACTTTTGTATCCATGAAGTTATGTTTGAGGCCTGCATTGTCAAATCTGTATCCATCAATCGCTCTACAAATTCATATCCGGTGGTTGGGAGTACGAAATGGTGAACATGGAGCAAGATATGAAATGCAGTATGAGTGGGATACAAAATACATGATGATCGTGGAATATGAAAATGGTCAGTGAGGGGAATATCGATCTGGGAAGTCGTATATGGGGATACAAATTTGGTGTTAGTGGGGTTTTTGAGGAGTTGTGAGGTCGGGGTACGAGTCGATGATGACGCTCAATGCCGATCCCAAACTTATGGGTTGTTGATGATTAGTCCATTGTTCAGCAGTTTGGTCGAGTTGGGACAACTATTCTTACGGGACTCCATCTGGGCTTGAGTCATTAACGTTTTGGCAAGCTTATGGGCTATTGATCCACAAGATGGGTTGGGTTGTGTGCGCTTGAACTTCTTTTGGAAACGAGGCCAAAAGGCTGACATATCATTTCATTTGAATTTTCAAAAGTTCCCGCCAGTTTTAACAGATATATTTCCCACTTTATCTTCCTGATCAAATTCGCAATCTGGACTTGATAACGGGTTCAAATTTGATCCATTTAGCTATAATAATTCTGTTAGAAAAATATAAAACTGAACCCGACTCGACTAGCATTAGTGACCACCATCTTCACAACAAAGCAAATATTTGGATGCATAAAGAGCCAACTCCCTTATAAGAAATCCAAATTCAAACAAATATGTTTCTCAATTTTTCAAGATTAACACAACCCTGCTTCTTATTCTCTTTCTCTCCTTCTCATTAATAATAAAAATACTCAAATTTTATAATAAAAAAAAGTTCAGCAAAAAATAATAAAGTCTCGAAATTTTCACATCGTCCATCGGGGGATATACTATTTAATTGATTCAGGGTATCATCGGATAGAATACTATATATCTCTAATTGTAATAAAAGATATCATGGCTTCTAAGTTCATAAAATGTTTATAATGGCGACAACATCCTCTAGCCATTTTTGATAACCCATTCTTCCTCTTCTTCCTTAGCCTTTGATCTCGCTTCATTTCAACCTCTACCATCCAAACCATCGCCTCCTCCTCCTTCATCTAATCTTATCTCCTTTAGCTCTTCTCATGTAATTTCAGATAGTAATCGTGCCTCAGATCTGACAGATCTACCTAATGGGAATCAAGATGTACCTAATAGGAATCAATTGAATCCCTCTATTGAGGATCAATTGTATGCTCCCCTAACACAAGGATCGCCTTCTGTTCAACCTTCTGACATTGGGTCTAAACCTAAATTGATTATGCTCCACTGTTCAATTCACTCACAAAAAATGCGGGTTCCATCAAACCATTACATTTTGACATACTTAGAGATGGTTTACCGAAGGAGCCTTCTGCGATTGTCAAAGAGGGAGGACAGAAATACTGGAATAACCACCTTGTCGGCTTCTTCCTTGATGGTACACAATCTTACTATTCATTTGTTAATTTTCTTAAGCAACATTGGAAATTGCAAGGTGATTTTACTTCTAAATTCGATGGAAATCATTTCTATTTTCAATTTTCAAATGAAATTTATCGAAATAAGATTCTACAATCAGATCCAATCTTCATTAGGGGTAGGATGTTTATTATAACACAATGGGACCCTACGATTGGAAGTTCTTTGAAACAGATAAAGAAAATACCTGTATGGATTCAATTCTATGGATGTTAATGGGCATAAACTGGTTAGCTTGCCATATTGGGAAATTAATTTGTTTCGATGCTAGCACAGAAAGACTACAGCGGTTTTGTTATGCTAAAGCATTAGTTGAGGTCTCTTATGAATATGGTTTGCCTATTAAAGTAGAATTAAAGGGATTAGGAGATTGCCCTCCAGTAAAAATCTCTTACAGTTGGAAACCAAGAATGTACTCGACTTGTAAGTGTTTTGGTCATACAACTTTGGATTGTGATTATAGAAATGAGGATTGCAAAATTGATAATTCTCAATATATTGAGAATTATGAGCATATCCAACATAATGGAAAGCAGCATGAGAATAAGTCCAATAATAAAGATAAGTCTATGATAAATGAGAATGGATGGACCAAAATTATTAACAAAAAGAATATGGTATGGCAAAAAAAGAAGACTAACAATGTAGCATCGACTCTGAATATGGATGTTGCTTGTAATCATACAACAATGGATGCACAGCTTGATCAATCTGGTGACAATAGATTTGAAATTCTTGCTGAAAAAACTGCTTTAGGCAGCTCTGCTTCAGATAGTATAGTAGACTTAGTTGAAGAGACAACAATGGTAGGAAACTTATTTGAGGAAGCTTTAGACAATATTGTTAATGTTCATACCTCCACTGATCATCTAATATCAGCAAAACTATCCTTAAAGCTTCCACCATGGGATCTTGGTTGCAACACTGTCATGTTCGTCAACTTACAGTGTCAATATGCCTTCTTCAATTGGTTCTTCTGGGTGCACTTCAGCTCCAACCATGTCTTCACCATATGCGCATTTCAAGACAACTTCAAATATCATACTCCCACCTGCTAATGTCACTGGCTCTGACCTAACTTTCCCCATAGTAAATACGGTGATAGCATCTTCTCTGGCTGCTTCTAGTTCTCTACCCACAACAAAATCAAAGTATGCTAAATTAAAGGGTAAATTTCGGGATGATCTTGATGATGGTAGAGAATTTCATTCTGAGGAAGTACTACCTATTGGAAGCAATGTGAAATCGTATGAAAGACATACGAGGAAGAACCCTGGGCCTTTGTTTGATCTATTTATCACTTGATGTTCTTGCAGTGGTTTTACCTTTTGGTTGTTGCAAATTCCAATGATAATACATGAAGGTCGGTTCAATAAAGTAAAGATGCAGTGTTATTTGGTGTAGATGCAGCGATAGTTTTTGTTTTGGATATACAGTGATCTTACTGTCTTGGTTAAGGTGATTTCAAGTTTGGATCGATCTGAAGATGAGGCATGAAGCTGATAATTTTTGAATTTCTTTGATATTGTTTTACTGGTTACCAGTATTAGTTGTAACCCTATGTGGCCTAGTGAGTGTTGTAATGGAGTTATTGTGTTGCATTGTAATATTGTTCTTAGACTGAAGTAATAAAATATGCTCTTAACTTTCAAAAAAATAAAAGATATCTTGATTCCCTTTCCATGAAATCAAAATCAAGAAAAGTCCGAAAATTAGACTTTTTTAATTTCTACCACTCAATTTTACATATGATAATAGAAAGAATACTGAATATGGAAAAGAAAACTTGTTATCTCAAATTGTATGTTGGCTTTTCAATTTTTGATTTAACTAAATATGGCTGTTATTATAACGACTATTTCAACTCTATATGAAAACACAACAATGAAGTCTTTGGCATTATGACATCTAAACAATAATCCTAATGTTATTCCAAATGAATATCTTGAAGGAAACTATAAATGTAAAATTATTGGTGTAAGGGATAATTAATCATTCAAATGATAACATATAATAATATAGCATTGGTTTGAGATAACATAAAAGTTAAATTGATTGTTATATGACTTCGATGAGTTGCTTTCTGTATCATATTCATATTTATGATTCTACATTGTAAATACTAAAAATGTATTTTCAGTTAAACCTCGTGAAAAGTAGTAAAACATGAAATAGGTACATGATGATCTAGTAAGAAGGATGGTTGAGTGAATTACTTTTTATATCATAAAGTGTCATTTTGATAGTAATCAAACACTCTAATAAAACACTTGTGATTCTAAATTCTTAAAATGCATACACCCATCAAGAAATCCCTAAGTTTGATTCTCCATCCTCTCTCGCATGTGTCAAACTTTTGTTTTCAAGATGTTTGTGAACAAAACATGACCAATTTTGGTTTTAATAACAAGTCATGTAAAACAAATTTTGTCACATAAACCACTCCCGTCACCTTCCTCGGCCACATAAGTGACCCGTCAAATATTTTACTTCATTTTCCCTATTCACTATCGATTTTCGCATTAATGTAGTAACATCATGCAAATGACAAATTAATAACTATTCTTCGCCCACAACCAAAAGCAAAGCAATCATTTGTTAGTTTGTACTCACTTTTTCGCTAGCGTAGCGTTGGCTCCTTGTTCTCATGGCCTCCAAGGAAGAAGATAACTTCCCACAACCTATCAAGCATCTTCCATCAGCCCAGGAAGAAGAAGAACCATCTTCTTGGACACTTGGACCACTTTGGGTTGCCTTGATATTTCGAGAAAAAGGGATAAAACCCATCATTGGACCTCCTTGCCACCATGGTCATGGTAGTTTCACGAGAACATCCTAGCCTCTCGATCCCTTCTTGACTAGACCTAGTTTCACGAACTCTAGAAGACTCTTCCTTTCTCTTTGATCTAAGCATTTGGATCACAAAGTAAAGCCCAATACCTCCTCCTCCAAGCATTGAACTCGGGATCACATACTTAGCATTTGGAATGATCATAGTTCTTGTACATTCAGAGATATACCGTTTCCATATTGTAACTAGTAAAAGTAGATTAATTAAGTACTAAACTTCCAGAGTTAATGTAGGCTCCGACGAACCGAACCACTATATATACTATGTGACTGTTCTGTTGCATTTTCCCTTATATACTTACATCGCAACTCGCATATTTTCCATCTCGGATGTTTATTTTCACTATCGTGGAAATCTCGAGTTTTGGCGACCACTTTTGACCATCAACATTTTGGCGCGTCAGGAATGGGGATTACGCACCAAGATCAATATTCTTTCTCTTCCACTGAGAAATCAAAACTTTGCCTTTCCTACCGTTCGGTCACCGAGACTTAGAGCTCTACTTATGTAACGACCCGATAATTTCGATGCTCAAATTTCCACATAATACCTCTGTGCTCACGTGCTAAACTCAACTATCAAGAATCTAGAAACTTAGAAGAAAGAAGTTAGAGGATGAGAAGAAGGGAGAAAGAAATGTTAGAATAGAAGAAGAAGAAAACATCATCAATACTATAGAATCAGAGCATAATAGAATATCAAAATGGAATGAATAAAATATAATATATCTATACTTTTCACATAAAGAGAAAAATGTATATATGACTACAAAATCAGGGCACACAACTAGATTAGCCTATACAATAAGTCTGTATAGTGATGATAAATTCAATACACAAAGCGAAAATAAATTTATATGAGAAAATATGGGAATATGTCTCGACTCCAGCTCCTCTCTTGAGGCTCCAAGCAAAAAATCCAATGCAACTTTGAAAATATACTCCATTTGACTCGAGCATATCTTGAGAAAAACAAAATCACCCAGATCAATTTGTAATACTTACAGTGAGAAAACTCACATCACAAACAACTTGCTTAATTTTAGAAATTACTTTTAAAGAATAGAACTCTCGTAAGACACAATCATACATAAACATGGCATGTGTTTTTCCCTTACGATAACCAAATCACCTTTATTGTAAATCCAATGATACTATAATAATGTTTAAAATACATAAATAAAATAGGAATATAGTCGAAAAGTTAACATCTCACTTTTCGACTTGGTTGGTTTACATCTAAAACCGTACGGCTCGTATTGGAGTTTGGATTTCTATACATGACTAGTTAAGGAGCTACCTCCCGAACAATGTTCCTCTAAAGATAAAAAAACACTAGGTTTCAGCAAGAACATTTTGCAACCTGACCACACTGAACTAGTCACTCATTCAACTTGAGTGTACCGAATATATCGCCACCATGGTTGGGGCCAATTAACCTTATTCATTCCAAAATATGAAAAAGGGACAACTAATTTCTTTTGATCGGGTGATGATGTATCCTAGTGGGAATGGTTCACTTAGCCCTGCTGCCTGCTCTATTTCAGTCATTTAATTTTCAATTGATGAGGATTGAGGCTACAATTATCTTTTTGATAAATCACATTTAACTTTTGAATGCCACATTGTCGGATCTATCAATCACTAATTGAAATGCGTAGAGATACTCTAGGTGTTCAGCTAAAAGAAGTTGCCTTCTATGCCACCAAACAAATGTACATTTGTAAAAAAATCAAAATATGTGGTCTAAGAAATACAATGTCAAACATTCGTCCATACAAGTTGTCAAGGATCATGACAACCCGAAGGTACTCTTTTACTACAACCTATCGAGATAACCCTTAGGATTAGTAATAAGAAGTCCTCGCGTCATGCAGAACCCAGAACGTAGGGACTATTTCTACGAGTATAATCTTGGTAGTTAACCAGAGACATCAGCGAGCACCCCTTTTCGCTTCGAAGGTCTACACCTTCAAAACTTCTTAATACGCATAGGCATACATGCAAACTCAGTTTTCGAACGCAAAGCCAGTTCGAAGTGGTTTTGGATCCAGTTCCATTCCTAGTTCCTCTAACCAACAAGTTATAAGTTTAAAGGGATATTTATTGATAATATATTCTTTAACTATCAAATAAAAATTAGTATAGTTAAGTACATCAGCAACATAAACCCTTTTAATTAAAACTATTTATTAAAATCGTATCATCGATTTCATATACCTATCTCAGCGGAATAAGTATATTTACAAATCTCTTATTTTCGCTACATTAAAACGATGGCCATATACTTATCCTTTTGGAATAAGCATACACGCAAAACCATACCATTTTTAGTACTTAGGAAATAATGTTGTATACTTAATCGAATGGAATAAGTATAGTCAAGTATCGTATTTGGGGCAAACAATATCATGCGGTACATTGTTTACTATAAAACTCAAACAGTTTTATTTAACTTATAAACTTTGCAGATTAAAGTTTATAATATCTTTTATGGAAATAATAGTTTAATTTCCAACATCTACTACCATTTCAAACTTGTATCGTCCCTTGGATAACAATGAAGTCGTTCAAGCAGGGGTATTTTATTTACCTCTCAGACATTGATTCGACAACATTCTTATCTTCAAGGTAAATAGAAGTTCGTTAACACAAAACCTGACATTCAGTAAATGTTATAATAAGTTCAATTTACTATTCAATTTAGACAGTTTTTTTTAAACCCTTCCTTTCATTTTTGAAAATCTTTTTTCAATTGCAATCATTTTTTTACTTAATTCAATTATTAAATAAGCACTTATTTAAAACCATCGCATTAGCTTTAAATTGTTTTTATAAAACTTGGATCTATTATAAAATCCCTTTATGAAACCCGTTATAAAATTCAATTAAAAACTCATTTCGAACTTGATAAATTGCCTTTAATGAATTCCATTTTAAAAAGGTAATCACTGTAACACCCTGAATTTTTGAATAATCAAATCAACTAAATTAAAGAATAATTAGTCTCAGATGTAAGAATTAAGGGAAACGGGTTGCGCCATTGTGTTCGTCTCGGAATTCTGGTTGAGATAGAGTCGGAGTTTGCGTAAATTGGATTCCGTATGAAAAAGATATCTTTAAATTAAATATTGCAGCAAAACATGGAAAAAAAAGAATGAGAAAAGAATAAATGTTTAGCATTGTTCTAAGGTTTTTAATCAAAAGACTAAGTAGCTCATTTGGTTGGAACACGTGACTTGCATACAAGGGGTACAGAGTTTCGATCCCCGCCAATGCCATATTTTTTGTTTTAGCGGAATGGCTTAAAATGGCTTAGTGTGAACACAGTTCAAAAAGTGGTTTAGTGTGAAAATGGGTAATTGGGAAGATAGATAAAAAGAAAAAGAAAATATATATATAGAAAATATATATATACACACATATATATATATATATATATATGACGTGTACGCATTATGTGGCGTACATGGCGCATTTTTGGTTGTCAATGATTATTTTTTTATGTGGCCTTCTTTGATTGGCTTTTATGACAAATTAAAGGTAAGAAAGATTTATGCATGTATAAATGGATATTTGTATATGGGTAATTAATGTATATGGTAAAAGGGAGAATATGTAATTAACAATAATAGATTTATAATTTACATATAAATATGAAGGATAAACATGAAAACTACATGGCATAGATTGGTTCATGAAATGGTATATTTAGTATACCATTAATTGTGAGCATAATTAAAAATATAGTTATGACATAATTAAAATGGGAATAATTTACATATGGAATTTGTCATAAATAAGAAATAGGTAAATTATAGAAAAAAAATGAACATTTAATACACTGTGCTGAGTCATTAGGGCTGAGGTGTCACCCTATCTTGGTTGGATGGTTCAGGTTGCTTCTAGGTTGATCGGATGGCCTAAATTAACCCTAAACTCTATAAAAACACCTCTAGACTCAAACCCTAAAATCAAAACAAAATTAGATTCATGGCCTCCATGCCGTCACCTAGCAACACAGCATAGCCGCCACCAACTAAAGAGGAAGAAAGCTAGTCTAAAACAATCCTTTTCAACTTTAACAACGAATCTTCTTCAAGGGAAAGCTATTACAACTTTAGAACTCAAAATTCAGAATTCAATACCTTCTCTGAATTGTGAGTTCGATAATTTTAATAAAATAATTAGCAAATTAATTGGATTGAGTTATGATGTAGATTATTTGGATATGATGTGAATTATTGACCGCATGTTATTATTCATGTAGTAAAATTGTGATGTTTATGTTGTAAATTCTATGATGCTATCTTGTAAAGTTGTGATCATCTATGTTGTAATTTTATGATTGGCTTATGTATAATCGAATCACCATGGTGTTCATATGTTAGTTTAGGTATGTTGATTCATATGATAAATCATAAGTATATATGCAAGTTTAGATATTTTTTATTAAGACATGAATCATATGCAAGTCGGGGAAAATTATATGTATAACCTTATATGCTTCATGGCATCTATTTTAGATCTAAAGTTAGGCTATGACATGTGTGAGTTATATGCCAAATTCTACATGCTAGATGTAAGTTTATACCATTGTTATGTTGCATAAATCACATATGCAAGTTTATATGAATACATGTGTTTGAAAATGAATCATGTTATGCAAGTTTGTGGTTACTGCCTATGCAAGTTTACACCTTTAGATGTAGATTTATGACATACATGATTTATGCAAGTTTGTGACCATTATCTAAACAAGTTCACGCCTTTAGATTTGGATTTATGACATATGTAATTTTATGCAAGTTGTAACTTTGGCCTATGCAAGTTTTAGATGTAGAACATCATTCACACATGCAAGTTCACCCCTTATGTTTAGATCTAGTTTTAATTATATGTATGTTGTGATGTTTTCTCTTTATTCCATGAGTTAGACTATTCGAGTCTAATGTATATTTTACGTTAAACGAACGAACGTACAACGTGGGGTAAAGGGGATAATATTAAAAGATTTAATTGGCATAAATGCCTTAAAAGACATAAAATAAATTTGTGATGAAAATTGCTATGATTTTACATACCATAAATGGATGGACATAATTGAGTCAATTATGGACATCGTTAAATTTGGAATTGATTGATAATTTGAATAGGGAAAGTAATTCAAATTGGGTAATGATTAATTAGGAGTAATTAATCGTCCAAGACACGAGGTTAGGCTCTTTTGTGGTGTAAGACTGCCCGGACCCGCCCGACAAATCCAGCTGCCACAAATGTCAGTCTAATGTGGGAGGTCTTAGACATAAATTAAATACGTAACAATTGTAAAGACACGAGGTTAGGCTCTTTTGTGGTGTAAGACTGGGCGAACCCGCCCGGCACATCCAGCTGCCACAAAAGTCAGTCTAATGTGAGATGTCTTTATGAGGTTACGATCTTAATGAATTAAGAAACACTTAACTAGCTAAACATGTAGTGGTACATAATGGGGTTAAGTGGGTGCCTTGGGTGGCATGTGGAATCTAGTGGGTACCGTGGCTGGCATTTGAAATATGATTAGAAATACTTAACCAAAATTGAAACATGTAATTGAAATATGAATAAGAAGTTGGTTAAGTGGGAAATACTAGAGGGGACCAAGCTTAGGTGGATAGCTTGTGTCAAGTCATGGGGGCTCATTTCAACCAGTAACCCATACGTATCTTTGTGGGCTCGACCCAAGTCGAGGACGGGACACGCATACTGGACTTGACTGTAAGAGGCCAAACCGGGTTAGCGGTGGCAACGCAAGTCCAATGGGTTCATATGCGTGTGTGGACCCGGGCTGGTAGGTAAGACGTTGTTGCATTGTGTAGGTATAAGCCGTGCATCTCTAGTAGTATTGGGTTGCCACTTTGGGGAGTGATACACCCCACTGTGGGACTATCACGGGTATCTACGAGTTAGAGAGCCGATCGAATGGGGAAGGTAGTGGGTACGACTAGTGGAGATAGGAGCAGGCGACACCTATGACAGCAGCTAGGAGTACAGCTACCATGTTATGAATATTGTAATTAGAATGGGGAGGGTAGTGGGTACCACTAGTGGAGATAGGAGCAGGCGGCACCTATGACAGCAACTAGGGGTACACGAAACTACCATTATTATTATCACTTATGTTCAGTAGGCAGGATCCACCTTAGGGTGACTAGTGGTGGTGCAGTATAGCAATTATCTCATAGTGTTGGTGTAGTTTAGTAATTATCTTACAGTGGGTTAGGTGCGCTTTAACGATATCATTGTTCATCATGTTTCCTTGTTTACTCTGCCATACTCAATGATTCATGGTCATTTCCTGATTTTCCAACTTATGCCTTAGCCTAGTTACTTTGGTGATTATATTGTTAAAGTTATCGCACTCGCCAGACTTTATGTCTGACCCCCTTTGTTTCCTCCTCTTTCCTTCCTCCCCCCCCCCCAAGGTGCTCAGGTTGGAACTAGCACCAGTGGAGCTTGATTTTGGACAGCTGTGCTTCTTGCTTTTAGAAGATTGCTTGGATCGCTAAAGTAAAGTTCAGCCTCTCTTTTATTTATGGCTATTTTGTATTAGGGGTTATGCCTTTCAATTTATGTACTTTGATTTAGTCAAGATGGATATTATGTACTTGGCTCTGGTTTTGACGATGTAATCAAACATATGTATTTTCCGCTGCAATGTAATAATTTTTTTAATTTTTCAAGTACTGTTTATATCTGTCTTATTGTTAAATTTATGTTCTATACTCAATTAAAACGCTCCATAGAAGTTAATGCATTCCCTTTGTGAGTGACATTAATGGACATGCGGTGTTACACGTGGTATCAGTGATGAAGGTTACCAGAACAGATATGAATTTTGAAAAGTTGTTTTTCAAAGACAATTTTATGAAGAAGTACCTTCAAAAGTATGTTTTAAGGAAAGTATTTTCAAGAAAAAAGCTTATTTTGGAAAGCATAACCCCAAGGACCATATATCTTATCTTTAGTATGTCCTCTCGTTAGTACCTTTGACCTTTAGGTAGGGTAGTCCTATGGTTGAAACATGTGTTTGAGACATGTTATGTATGATAGATGCATGTGGATGCAAGTATTTGCTAGTGGTTGTTCGTGGATGCATATACACACACTTTAGGCAGTAGATCGGCTCAGTCACTTCATATTGCATATAAATGTGTGTACATATTTAAGTAATGGATGTATAATGGTTGTACCATCATATGGATGTTGCATTTTGGTGAATGGTTGTGCACGCATGTAGAGATAATATGTATCGATAGGATTCTTTCGCATACATAATGGACGCATGGCACTATCATGTTTTGCATTAAGGAGGTCAACTGAATCAGTAGATCGCCTAATTTTGCATTAGATAAGGAACATATAAACACACTTCTTGCATATGTTCATACAACATTAGAAAATTTTAAGGACGATGGATGCCTATGTTTGATGGTTGAGTAGATGGTTGTTTGGATGGTAGGATACGTTCTTCTTGACTTAGAGATTTCGAGGACGAAATCCTTTAAGTAGGGGAGAATGTAACACCCTGAATTTTTGAATAATCGAATCAACTAAATTAAAGAATAATTAATCCCAGATGTAAGAGTTAAGGGAAACGTGTTGCACCATTGTGCTCGTCTCGGAATTCTGGTTGAGATAGAGTCCGAGTTTGCATAAATTGGATTCCATATGAAAAAGATATCTTTAATTTAAATATTGCAGCAAAATATGAAGAAAAAAAAAAGAATGAGAAAAGAATAAATGTTTAGCATTGTTCTAAGGTTTGTAAGCAAAAGACTTAGTAGCTCATTTGGTTGGAACACGTGACTTGCATACAAGGGGTACAGAGTTCGATTCCCGCCAGTGCCATATTTTTTGTTTTAGGGGAATAGCTTAAAATGGCTTAGTATGAACACAGTTCAGAAAGTGGTTTAGTGTGAAAATGGGTAATTGGGAAGATAGATAAAAAGAAAAAGAAAATATATATATAGAAAATATATATATATATATATATATACACACACACACACACACACACATATATATATATATATATATATATATATATATATGACGTGTACGCATCATGTGGCGTACGTGGCGCATTTTTGGTTGTCAATGATTGTTTTTTTTATGTGGCCTTCTTTGATTAGCTTTTATGACAAATTAAAGGTAAGAAAGATTTATGCATATATAAATGGATATTTGTATATGGGTAATTAAGTGGAAATTAGGTCCTGGTGACAATTTGGAAAGCGGCATTAGTTTCCAGGACAGCTGTTTTAATAGTTAAGTTTGCAGGATAGTAACGCATGTTCGGTTTCACTGCAGTCCCTTAATACCCATTTTTAATTAATTTGAAGGACAAATCCAGAAATTTATCTTTCCTCTACTACCCTTCTTCAGATCTCCAGCACTATTCTTCAGCTCTATCAGATCGATAGTCCACAACGTCTTTCCATCGCAATGTTCACGTCTCCCTTCAACCTTGGATTAGATTTTCACCATCGGTATGTTACTAATTTTGAACTTATTTGATTTTCTCAATCTTCCATAAAATCAAATCTATGAAAGTTCAAACTAAAAGAATTCGTTCAAATTCCAAAAACGTCATATTCAAAAGTTGGTTATAATTCAGATTCTAATATGAAATTTGAGTTTTTTCATCAGTTTTTGTTCGAACCCTAATACAAAATCTGTTATAATTCAAAACTGGGTAAGATTTTCTCTATAGTTATGATATCGATTTTAAACCTGAAGAATATACTTAGATTTTAACAAATTCGAATTCACTAATCACTCGCTAGGATTTCATTTAATGCTTTTAAATCTGGAAGATACTGCAGCTTATGTGATTTATTTGCAGTATATTCTTTTCAGTTATACTAATTATTTATGCCATTGAATATGTTTCATTTACACTTGTTATTTTTGCTACTGAACACATGCAGCTGGGAAAAGGCAAATTAGGTCAATTATAGATAGAGAAGTGGATAATTTAAGGCTCTTGCAGCTGGAAGAGAAGGATGTCATTCTTGTGTTGCAGATGTGCTTTTTCAACTTTGCGATGCAGGGGAGTGCATACCTGTGTCCATCCTACATAATAAGGTTTGTCTAGAAATAGAATTTGTCTTGAACATATTCATTCCATAATCATCTATGCAACTAGCAGATACCTATATTAAGCACTCAGTCTTAACCAGAGTTTAAGAAACATGCTGTTAAAAAAATGATTGCCCATTCATACTTGGTTCCATGTAGTACGTAGAGCGACATGAACAAGAATAATTGGTACTTGTTGAATAGATGGCTAAATAAAAATTGAGATGGGCTTCTGTTCGATAGTAGCCTAATGTTGAACAAATTTCCATAAAAAATGTAATATTACGTTCTACAGTGACTGTTGGAAGCAATTTTGGATCTTACAGAATTGTAACATGTATGCTGACAATTGAAGATGTTCTTAAACCAGGTCATCATTGTTCTTTTATGTCTAACCTATTATAAAATGGGTTTGATTCTTCGTTTCGAACTAGAAAAAGGACCTTTATAGTACTTTTGAGGCGTTGAAGTGGTCAGTTAGCTTATGATGATTACCTTCTAGTGATGAAGACTTATTGATTGGACAAATAATTTGTTGCGCAGCTTCCTGAACAATATGGCACCATAGCAGAGTCCGAAAGTACTTGACATCTTAAGAATGACCAGAGTATGAAAGTAGCGGAAAACCGTGCTATGGATTACTGACTCTGTTACGAAAGTACAGCGAGCATTTTATGATTACCACAAGGTCAAAAGGTAGGGTAAAAACAGAGTTTGTCACTCTTGTTTCGCCTCTTTGATGATGTCTATATGGTGCAGTTTAGCCCTGTCTTAGGATCGAATGTTTTGTTTTGTTTGTTTCGGTGGAGGCTTGTTATAGAAAAAACTCATACTTGCTTGCTACAAAGAGACTTGGGCTAGAATACTTGATCCATGGATTTTAATTTTGGTTGAGTTTTCGCCTTGTTTTCTTTGTTAGTCAGTTTTGAAGCTGAAACGTGTTGTTGTATCCTGACTTTGTGAAGTTACTGAAACTATTGCCCTTTTATTTTGTTAATGCATATGATGCTGTGATGTATAGAATTCAATTAGCATGATTCCTTTGGACAACTGCATGATTTTGATGGCCAATTTTTGTTGCAAGTTTTATAAATTTTACTGAAAATTTGGGAAGAAAAAAACAATTTTGGAATTTTCGTGAAAATAATTTACTTTTTCTTTTTTCCTTCTTTTTATAGAATACGAGAATATTTTGAGTAGATTTTGATTTTATTTTTAATACCAATATCAAGTAATCGGAGCTCTATTTTGATTTTGATTTTCTTTTTAACGCGACATACAAGGGAGTAGTCCTGTTTCCCTGATCACTCGCTAGGATCTTAACCCTATCTTGCTGCCAAACTTCTACGCACGAGTAGTTCTGTATGTTTTTGCTGTTTGTTTCTTGCAGATAGTTCTGTATGTGGCATGCCACGTATAATAATATACACAATACAAACATAAAATATTAGCAGTTTGAGTTAGCAAGTTCAACTTCGATAATAAATACATTTCCGTAAATTTTAGGTAGTTTCATGGAGTATATTATACAAGAGACTGATGCTATATCATCTCTCTTTCCTGGTGTGGAATTAAACATAGCTCGAAATCTTCTCACTTTTGAATTTGCCTTTGCAATGTTACAACAGTAATTGTTCATCCAACTGCTTGGTTTCGAGATCTTGGTATTCTCAATTATGTATCAGGTGCCAATTTGTAGTTTCATACACCACATATTTTAATATGATATGTATTTTTACAGAACATTCAAATCACTGGCAAAGCAAATTTGACAGGCCCTTAATTTGCATTCCACGTATTTTTACAAGATCTTCCAAATAGTTTCATTGCTATTGCTGCAATTGTTGAACTGTTTGGTGATAGAACCATTAATTCTGCAACATTACACTAATTATAAATTCTTCAGAGATAATATTTGTGATACATCATGTTTGTTTGCAAATTCTTATTCGTATTTTATTTTCTTTTAATTCACTTATGCGCGACACACTGCTTTATAATTAAAATTCCAAAAGAAATCATGGAACTTTACGTGGAATGAATAAAACTGAATAATCATTAGACTCTTTCCATCATCCAGCTGTCATACTATGTAATATTTTTCGCGAACAACATGTATAATTCATTAGAGTTATATTCTTACATTTGGATGACAATTTTTGATGTGATGCACAGCTGAATCTGTAGCAGCTATTACTATAGTATCATTGCTTGTGCGGACTAGGTATAATAGACAACGAGGGATTCAAAAACAAAAGATGGGTGCTAATCAATTGGTCAGGCATCCTATTCACTATTGGATTATATGGATACTGCTACACTGTCTTGGTGTTTTGCCAACCTTTATTGCACTTTAAAGAATGGCAGCTAACGTCCATCTACTCTCTTCACAAAGCAACATACTTTTCCTTTCACATCCATTAATTATTGTCCAAATTTGTTGCATTAATTATGTTGTTGGAAATAACTTGCTTATTGAACACAACTCATTTGTTTATACAACTCCTTATTCACTGCTATAATGTTTGGCAGTAGTTCCCTTACTGAGTTCACTCTCAACTTGCTGAGTACATTGAAAGTATTCAAAACTGATGTTTGCAATATGGTAAAAGAACTGTTAGGATGTTTAAATTGATTTTGGCTCTAAGTTCACAAAAAAATGTTGTTTGTAATATGACTTTGCCGTGCTGAAGGAGGAAGTGGTTATGGCAAGTTTTGGATGGAATCGGGTCTGGAAGGAGTTTTATGTGTGGAGAGACGCAGGTAGAAGCTTAAGTGCGTGTATGGAGAGGATGGTGGGATGTTGAGGTTGCCATTTTTCCAACGTCTAAACTATTTGTACCAATGTATTATCAAACTATGAATAAAACCACTATAGTATTGTACTGGGAAATCATGGACTATTATTGCATACATTTCTAAATTTTGAATTGTGGATTATTATTACGTTGTGATATTTTTATTTCTTACTGTAAGTATTTGTATTCGGGTATTATCTATTATAAAATTGTCTCTCTACGATGTAGCATTGTACCATTGTGGATTGTAAATTAATGTTGCAATGTAAATTAGCTGACCTATGTACTCCAGATTTTTGAAGTACCATATGCGCAAAAGAATTTGGTTCAGACGGTTAATCATTTATTGGTTAATTGTTAACTTTTAACCAGTTTGGTCGGTATAGCAAACCACATTTTTACTTTTTACGTGTTAGCTGTTTAAATTAACCGATCGTGTCTACCCCTACTAGATATACAAATTTCATTGAAGAGCTGACTTGAGTGTATCCATAACCGACCGTGTCTACCCTTACTAGTTATACAAATTTCCTTGTATGACTGTTTAAAAAAAAAAAGTGTAATCCTTTCAAAAAGCACATTTTTGTATAACTGAATGATTGAATGAATTTCTGTTTTAAAGTGATTGAATAACGAGATAAAATTATTTACTGTAAAACTGGAACGATATTTCTATAAAATCATGATTGTGCTATATGTTGAAGTTGAAGTATGAGGTGGTTATTGTTGAATATTCCTGCATTGCATAGGAGTAAATAGTGTTGAAGGTATGTTTTAATATTATCATTATATAATTGTTATCAACTTATTATAATTGTTCTTATAATTAATTTTTAATTGTGCATGCAAGCATTGGTTTGGATTCATACACTTCATGTTGGCCACCGGGATCTGCATAGTAAAAAAATTGATGTAGTACACTCCTCAGTTCTGAAATCATTATCATGGCTCAAGTAAGTCTATACTCAAGTATATATAAGAATTCGTATCGATCTGGTGTAAATGTCTCATCTTCACAGTGCATGCCTCGTTCCTCAGTGCAAGAAGTGAGTCACGAACCATTTACTAATCTCTCTGTCTCTAGAGGCTCATTTATTTGAGTTTCATCTTGATTTTGGATCGATCTTTGCTCGACCTGCTTTGGTAAGTGACTAGTTTTTGCTTTGTGTTTTCTGCACGGTGATCCACTTGGTGTATCATCTTGTGTTTTTGGTTTTATATACTTTGCGCATGGTTGTGGGGTTATTTCTCTCAGGTGAAGGTTGTCTCTGTTACTGTGGAGTGCTAAAGGCTATTACCGTTAGTCATGGACAATCACTGTTTTTAGTGAAGCAGGTTTTCAGAACTGTTAAGAATGCTCTTGTAGTAGAATAAGAGCTCACACGTCTTGGGCGTTCTTCGGTTGATGGTTTGGTTTGTTCCCCTTTAGTTTTTGTCATTTAAGTGCTACATAGCATAGATATTTCTCACATGTAATATTTTTTACATGTACTTCTGATGTTGTATTATTTATTGTTTGTATTATGTGGGAATGCCGATCCCTGAATATGAAATGCAGCAATCCCGGACACAGTAAGCAAGTTGCGGAAGGAGTTAAAGTGGGAGACCCCTGCTTTTCCATTCAGCAGTAGTTTGAGCTTACTCGCGAAGCTTTTCTGGATATAAATCCTAATTTATATTTTATATTTTATGCTTTATATTTTATATTCTATACTCTATATTTTATATTTTATACTTTATACTTTATACTTTTTATCTTATACTTTATACTTTATATTTTGTAATTTATATTTATATTTATATTTTATATTTTATACTTTATACTTTATATTTTATACTTTATATTTTATAATTTATACTTTTTTATATTTTATATTTTGTAATTTAGAATTTTTTCCATAGCCTATCAAATAACCGAGGCCATAAGCGAGATCTAAATCTAGCTAATTACTGAGGTAATAAACGAGCTCATATCCACAATCATAATTGTGGTTATAACAAAAACTTTAAACTAGTCCATAACCCGAGCCCACAATTGAGCATATAACTGCGCCAAAATCAAACCCATAACCAATCCCATAACCGAGTCCATAACCAAGCACATAATTGAGGTCTTAACCAAACCTTTAACCCGGTACATAACCGAGTCCATAACCGAGCCAAATCCATAACTGATCCAACAACTGAGCCCAAAACCGAGCTCTTAAACAAGCTTGTAATTGAATTTAAATCTGAGCTCTAAATCAAGGTTATGATCTAGCTTGTAACCGAAATTAATTATTTATATTTTATTCATATTTAATATTTTATTTTTTATTTTTTATATTTTCTAATTTAGCTTTTATTCCATAACTGATCCAATAACCGAGCCCATAAACGAGATATAAACCTAGCTCATACCTTAGGTAATAACCGAGCTTATAACCACGGTCATAATTGAGGTCACAATCGAGCCCATAACCTATCCCATAACCGAGCCCATAACAGATCCCGTAACCAAGCCCATAAACGAGCCCATAACCAAGCTTTTAACCAAGTTCGTAACCGAGGTAAGAACCGAGTTAATAACCGAGCCCACAACCGAGCCCATAACCTAACTCATAACGTATCGCATAACCAATCACATAATTGAGCTCTTAAACCAACTTGTAACTGAAGTAATAACTGAGTTCTTAATCGAGGTCATAACAAGGATCGTAACCTAAACCTATAATTGAACATATTTCTTATAACCAAGCTCATAACCTAGCCTGTAACCGAAATAATTTATTTATATTTTACTCATATTTTATATTTTACTTTTATATTTTATATTTTATATTTTGTATTTTATATTTTATAATTTTTATTTTATACTTTATATTTTATATTTTATATTTTGTAATTTATATTTATATTTTATACTTTATACTTTATATTTTTTTACTTTATAGTTTTTACTTTATAGTTTTTTTTATATTTTATATTTTGTAATTTAGAATTTTTTCCATAACCTATCCAATAACCGAGGCCATAAGCAAGATCTAAATCGAGCTCATTACTAAGGTAATAAACGGGCTCATATCCACAATCATAACTGTGGTTATAACCAAACCTTTAAACTAGTCCATAACCGAGCCCACAACTGAGCATATAACTGAGCCAAAATCAAACCCATAACTGATCCCATAACCAATCCCATAACCAAGTCCATAATCGTTGCTGGAGTATCCGATTAGGCCTTGCGTGCGGAAGTCTTTTACGTGTCATAGGTACCCGATTAGGCCTTGCATGCAGGTGTATTTTGTGTGTCATGGGTACCCGCTCGATTAATTAATTCCTACTAGGTGCAGAATTGTTGCTGGATTACTCGATTAGGCCTTACGTGTGGAAGTCTTTTACGTGTCATAGGTACCCGATTAGGCCTTACGTGCAAGTGTCTTTTGCGTGTTACGGGTACCCGCTCGGTTAACTGATTCCTACTGGGTGCAGAATTGTTGTTGGAGTACCCAATTAGGCCTTGCATGCGGAAGTCTTTTACGTGTCATAGGTACCCGATTAAGCCTTGCGTGCAGGTGTCTTTTGCGTGTCACAGGTACCCGCTTGGTTGACTTATTCCTACTGGGTGCAAAATCATTGCTGGAGTACCTGATTAGGCCTTGCGTGCGGAAGTCTTTTACGTGTCATAGGTACCCGATTAGGCCTTGCGTGCGGGTGTATTTTGCGTGTCATGGGTACCCGCTCGGTTAATTAATTCCTACTGGGTGCATAATCGTTGCTGGAGTACCCGATTAGGCCTTACGTGTGGAAGTCTTTTACGTGTCATAAGTACCTGATTAGGCCTTGCATGCAGGTGTCTTTTGCATGTCATGGGAACCCGCTCGGTTAACTAATTCCTACTGGGTGAAGAATCGTTGTTGGGGTACCCGATTAAGCCTTGCGTGAGGATGACTTTTGCATGTCAGGGGTACTCGCTTGGTTAACTTATTCCTACTGGGTGCAGAATCATTGCTGGAGTACCCGATTAAACCTTGCGTGCGGAAGTCCTTTATATTTTATACTTTATAATTTATATTTATTTTTTATAATTCATAATTCATAATTTATCATTTTTATTTTATACTTTATATTTTTTATTTTTTATTTTATACTTTATAATTTATGTTTTATTGTAACACCCCGAATTTTAGTTAATACTAAAATTCACTAATTACAGGATAAATAATCTCAGATATGGGAATTGGGAGTAACGGGCTGCGTCATTGCATTCGTCTCGGAAAAATACGCGAAATAGAGTCCGAGTTTTCGAGAATCGGAGTCCGTATGGCCCGGTTATGGCCCAAAGAAGTTTGCAGAAAATTTAAAACTAAAAACAGATTTAGAAATTCAAATTTAGATTTTAAAATAGAACCAGCGGGGCCAGGCGGGAAGATTCCCGCCCTGACCATGTCGACAGGGCTGTCGACAGGCCTGTCGACAGGGGGAGTCGACTTGCCTGTCGACTTGCCTGTCGACACGGCGTCTGGAACCAGGGGGCTTGGGTGCACCAGATCTGGTTTTCTGGCTAGGGCTGGGCTGGGTTCTAGAGATTTCCTAAATCTAACGGACCTAATCTAATCTAGGGTTAATCTAAGGGCCTAAAACACTCTCTTAATCTATAAATACACCCTAAACCTACCCTAATCCATACTAAAAATAGAAATGATGGCCTCATGCCGCCAAATTAAATCCTAGAAGGAGCCTCCACTAATTTAAGAAGGAAGTTGCAAGCTAATCCCTCTCTAATCAATCTCTAATCATTGGCTTCTTCATATTTAGCAACTAATTCCCCTTCATAAGATTGCTAATCTTGGTTTTGGTGAGTTTCTATCACTTTAACATCAATTGTTAAAGTAAGTAGATTGGGTGTAATGAGACTTATGGTCTTAAATGCGGATTAATGAGTTTGAATCATTTATAATGATATGCTACTCTATGTTTTCTTATGTTTATGCATAATTAATAAGTGGGTTTATGCATGTTTGATAAGTTGGTTTATGCATGCTTAACAAGTTGGTTTGTGCATGATTAACAAGTGGGTTTATGCATATTTAATAAGTGGATTTATGCATGTTTAACAAAGTGAGTTATGCAAGTTATATGCAAGTTATGTATATGCTTAAATGCAAGTTTAACATGATTTGCAAGTTATGAATGCTTATGCAAGTATATGGATGCTTATGCAAGATATGTATATGCTTAAATGCAAGTTTAACATGATATGCAAGTTATGCATGCTTATGCAAGTATGTGAATGTTTATGCAAGTATGTGAATGCTTATGCAAGTATGTAAATGCTTATGCAAGTATGTGAATGCTTATGCAAGTTATGTGTATGCTTAAATGCATGTTTAACATGTTATGCAAGTTATGAGAGTGCTTATATGCAAGTTCAACATGTTATGCAAGATATGTGTATGATAATATGCAAGCTCATATGCAACATGTTATGCAAATCATGTGTATGATAATATGCAAGTTTGGGTTATATGTAGTTGGGTTAATACATGCTCATATATGCAAGTTGACATCCTCTTAACCCATGACAAAGTTGTATGCTAAACCCATGATATTTGTGATGATCTTCCCCTTATTTATGTCATGAAATGAGAACGATTTACGTGGGGAACGATGGGGTTGGTAAATATGTTAATAAAAAAAAATATGATTGGGTATGATTAAGCATACCATAAAAAAATAAATTACCATAAGTGGGAATTTACCTATTGAGTTAGGTCTACCCCATCGGAATTTACCTATTGAGTTAGGTCTACCCATGTTATGGAAAAATTGATATTAATTAGGGATAATTAATATGGGGGTGATTAATTAGGTGTAATTAATCGACTAAGACACGAGGTTGGACTCATTTGTAGTGTAAAACTGCCCGGACCCGACCGGCTTAACCAGTTGCTACAAATGTCAGCCCAATGTGAGAGGTCTTAGCCATAAATTAAATACGTGATTAAAGTAAAGACACGAGGTTAGGCTCTGTTATGACGTAAGACTGCCCGGGACTCTACCGGCTTAACCAGGCGGTCATAACAGCCAGTCTAATGTGGGAGGTCTTTATGGGGGATCACGGTCTTAATTAATTAAGAAACACTTAACCATATTAGCATGTAGTGGGACATGAGGGGTTAAGTGGGTGCCTTGGGTGGCATGTGGAAATTTAATGGTTGCCTTGGGTGGCATGTGGAATCTAGTGGGTTGCCTTGGGTGGCAATAGAAAATACGATTAGAATACTTAACCAAGTGGAAACATGTAATTAAACATGATTAAAGGGTTAAGTGGGATACACTAGATATGTGACAAGCTTAGGTGGGTAGCTTGTGGGGGCCCATTTCAACCAATATCCCAAACGTATCTTTGTGGGCTCGACCCATGTCGAGTGACGGGACACGCATATTGGGCTTGATTATAAGAGGCCAAAACGGGTTAGCGGTGGCAACGCAAGTCCAACGGGTTTCATATGCGTGTGTGGGCCCGGGCTGGTAGATAAGCCGTTGTTGCATCGTGTAGATATAAAGCCGTGCACCGTTGATATTATCAGGTAGCCACTTTAGGGGAGTGATACACCCCACTGTGGGACCAGCACGAGTATCTACGGTAGGGAGCCGATCGCTGGGGAGTAGTGGGTACACCTAATGAAGATAGGGGCAGACGGCACCTATGTAGGGGTACACGAAACTACTGGGTAAGAATTACTGGGTACACCTAGTGGAGATAGGGGCAGACGACACCTATGTAGTGGGCTAGGGGTACATGAAACTACTGGGGAAATTTTCTAAGTCCTTGGAAGGGATCAACCTTTAAGTAGGAATAACTGGTGTGGTGCAGTTAGTAATTATCCTTGGGTGGGTAGATGCGTCCTTACGGTTATCTTAGTTTATCCTAAGTCTACCAAGCTGCTTAGTGTAGCCATTCATCCCCAGATATTACCGTAGGTCAAGTTTATGTCTTCTCTGGTTACTTTAATGATTGTATTGTTAAAGTTATAGGGCTCACTCAGACTTATGTCTGACCCCGTTGTTTTTATCTTTTTCCCAACCCTCAGGTCCTACGGTGGATCCTAGCGGTAGTAGAGCTTGATCGGATTGCTGTTCCAGTCTTTAGGAGCTTGGGTAGATGTAAAGCTCCAGTTATCCAGTTATCTTTTCTTTTGTTCTGGCTATTGTATGAGAGAGTGGGATTATGTACTTCTTTATTTTGATGGATATTGTACTTGACTTTTATCGTGGTTTTATGATGTAACCAGACATGTTTATTTCCGCTGTTATGAGATGATGTTTTAAAATTTCAAGTACTATTTATATCTGTCTTGTTGTAATTTTTCTGTTCTATATTCACTAAAATACTCCACCGATGCTATGGCATTCCCTTAGTGAGTGACCATAGCGGGCGTGGGGTGTTACACGTGGTATCAGAGCAAAGGTTACCGGAACAGATAAAATTTTTAGAAAACTATTTTTCTAAAACATTTTTGAAAGAGATATTTTCAAAAACATGTCTTTTAAGAGAAAAGTTTTTGAAAGAAAAGCATAATCCCCAATAGCCATATCTATACCCTACGAATTCTCCATTTTGAATCTTTCCTCTTTCGTTTCAGCATGGCCGAGAATCTTAACTTTCCGGAGGGTGTGACGGTACCAGTATGGTATAGGAGATTGATGGAGGCTAGGGCCACCACTGCGGGTCCAGCAAATGTTCCTCCACCAACCGTAGCACCCGATCTTCCTCCTCCCCCTCCTCCTCGCACGGATACTTTTGCTAAGACTTGTAAGGAATTTAAAGCTATGGGAGGGAAACCTTTTCAAGGATCTGAAACTTTTGTGGAAGCTAGAGATTGGCTTAAGGAGGTGGAAGAATTGATAGATATCTTTGAGATGGAGGAAGGAAAGAAAGTCAAGTTGGCTGCTTGGTTAATGAAGGGAGAGGCCTCATTCTGGTGGGAGGTCACTAATGGAGAACGCCCCGTTGACTCTTGGGCGGATTTTAGGCAAAGATTTTTGGCAAAGTTTCTCTCAAGGGTGGAGGAAAACTTGTATATGGAAAGATTCTTGACTCTAAAGCAAGGGAATCTCTCGGTGAAGGAATATGTCAACAAGTTTAATCAATTGGCAAGGTTTGGCCTAGACATGGTGAATACACCGGAGAAGAAGGCTTTGAGGTTCGTGAAAGGCTTGAATGAACCGATGCATGGGTTGGCTATGACTCATATTCCTATGGGGGCCACCTTTGAGAAGCTAGTTGACATGGCACTCATGTATGAAGAAGAGAAGGGTCCCAATGCTAATAGGGCACCCGAGAAGAAGGGAGATCAAAAGAGACCTCAGCAACAACAACAAAACAAAGGTGGGAAAGGCAACGGTGGCAAAGGCAAGAAGAAGAAGTGTTTCAATTATGGGACACCTGGCCACCTAAGCAAGGATTGCCGCAAGAAGAAGAAGACTGGCTGCTTCCACTGTGGCGAAGCAGGGCATTTAGTGAAGGATTGCCCTAAGAAGGGGCAAAGGACGGGATCTACCTCAGGAGCACAGGTGCAAGCTCTTATGGCACCGAGTCAGGCTAGGGGGCAAGTACAGGCTCTCGCGGTTCCACCGATTCAGGAGAGAGGTAGAACTATTTCCGTTGAAAGTCTGGTCTTTCTATTTGATCATCCTGTCCGTACATTTTTTGATTCAGGCGCATCGCATTCGTTTATCTCATCATCATTAGTTGAGTCACTGCACTTAGACACCAGTCTGGTAGATGATCCCCTGGTTGTTTCAAACCCAATTGGGGGCTCCACTTATTTGTCCATGATATGTTTGGGTTTGAAGATTTCTATACATAGCATTGAGTTTAGATGTGATGCTTTTGTGTTGGGCTTCACGGGCTATGGGTTGATTTTGGGCATGGACTGGTTATCCAGTAATGGTGCCGTTCTTGATTGCGAAAGGAGGGTTGTTAGGCTCATGACCCGTTTGGGTAACACTCTCGAGATTTCTTGTAATCCCAGGGACTCTGTTATGCTAAGTTATCTTGAATCGCTTGACGCGTCGGTCGAGAGTTTGCAATCTGTTAGAGTGGTCCGGGAATATCCGGATGTGTTTGAGGAGGTGAAGGGCTTACCTCCGAAGCGGGAGATTGACTTCCGAATATATTTGGTGGATAATGCTAAACCGGTATCTTTACCAGTGCGCCACATGGCTCCTCGTGAGAGGAGGGAACTCCATAAGCAAGTAGGGGAGTTGCTTGAGAAGGGGTTCATAAGACGAAGTATATCGGAGTGGGGTGCCCCAGTAGTATTTGCTACGAAGGCGGATGGGTCCCTCAGACTTTGTGTAGACTATAGAGAACTCAACAAGCTCACAAAGAAGAATAGACACCCATTGCCGAGGATTGATGATCTTTTCGATCAGTTGGTTGGCGCTTCAGTATTTTCTCGGTTGGACTTAGCCACGGGGTTTCATCAGTTGAGGGTGGCTGAGGATAGCATAGACAAGACTGCCTTTAGAACTCCTGATGGTTTCTATGAGTGGCTAGTGATGCCATTTGGGTTGACGAACGCCCCTGCATACTTTGTTGATTTGATGAGTAGGGTGTTCAGGGAGTTCCTTAATAAATTCGTGGTGGTCTTTGTGGATGATATCTTAGTATTTTCTAAGAGTGAAGAAGAGCATGCCCTACATCTTGGGGAGGTATTGAAGACTCTTCGGGCATATAGCCTTAAGGCTAAATTCTCTAAATGTCACTTCTGGAGGAAAGAGGTGCGGTTCTTGGGGCACGTGGTCTCCAAGGAAGGGATAGTTGTGGATCCCGCGAAGGTAGTATCAATTCAGGATTGGAAGGTTCCGAAAAATGCTACCGAAGTAAGAAGTTTCTTGGGGTTGGCGGGTTATTATAGGAAGTTTATTAAAGACTTCGCAAAGATATCAGCCCCATTAACCCGCTTAACAAAGAAGAATCTTGTTTTCACATGGGACGTAGATTGTGATGATGCGTTCCGACGGTTAAAGAGAGCTTTAACCACCGCTCCAGTTTTAGTGTTGCCAGATGGGAGCAAGCCATTTGTTGTCTATACCGATGCCTGTAGGACAGGACTTGGCGCAGTCTTAATGCAAGAGGGAAGGGTGATAGCCTATGGTGGAAGGCAGTTGAGGGCACATGAAAAAAATTACCCTACTCATGATCTAGAGCTGGCCGCTATTGTTTTTGCGCTTAAAATTTGGCGCCATTATCTTCTTGGTGAGAGATTCGAGTTGTTCACTGACCATAAATCATTGAAGTACTTATTCTCTCAGAAGGATTTAAACTTAAGACAGCAAAGGTGGATGGAGTTCTTAGCATCCTATGATTTCGAGATAGCGTATACCCCTGGCAAGGGTAACGTGGTGGCGGACGCCTTGAGCAGGAAGAGGTTGTCCTTGAGTCCATTGTTCGCGGAACGACGAAGCTTGGAATTTATCTCGATGTTTGATTTCAGACCTCCCGTTGACTATGTACCCGGTTTGCTAGCTTCCTTGGAAGTTAGGCCTACTCTTTTGGGGCGGATTGGAGAAGCACAGAGGGACGACCCACAGTTGGTTGAGTTGGTAGAAAAGCTCATAAGGGGGGAGTCGTCCAGCCATTTGAGTAGGTACACCCTAGACGATAGGGGGTGTTTGCGTAGAGACGGTAGACTTTGTGTACCGCAAGACGACGGTTTGAGGAAGGCTATTCTTGATGATGCACACCGTTCTAGGATGACCATTCATCCCGGTGGGGACAAGATGTACCGAGACATGAAGAGGGTTTTCTTCTGGGCCGGTATGAAGAAAGATGTGGCCGAGTATGTCGCTCGATGTTTGGTATGCCAACAAGTGAAGGCGGAGCAAAAGAAACCTGGTGGGTTGCTTCACCCATTGGAAGTTCCGCAATGGAAGTGGGATAGCGTCTCGATGGATTTTATTGACGGGTTGCCCAGATCGAGGAAGGGTAATACAGGAATTTGGGTGGTGGTTGATAGACTTACTAAGAGTGCCCATTTCATACCTGTGAAGAGCAAGAGGACTGCTCCATGGCTAGCTTCAGTATATCTTCGAGAGATAGTTCGATTGCATGGGGTACCCTCTAACATAGTGAGTGATCGAGATCCTATCTTCACTAGCGAGTTCTGGAGAAGTTTGCAAGAAGCAGTAGGAACTCAATTGAGTCTGAGCACCGCATATCATCCTCAGACGGACGGCCAGACTGAGAGGGTGAATCGTGTTCTAGAAGACCTTTTGAGGCTTTGTATCTTAGATTTTGGAGGTACATGGGAAGAGCATCTTCCATTGGTGGAGTTCGCATATAATAACAGCTTTCAGTCCAGTATTGGTATGGCTCCTTTCGAAGCTCTCTATGGAAGGCCTTGTCGATCACCTACGTGTTGGTGGGAATCTACGGATAAGATCTTGCTTGGGCCTGATATGATTAGGGAGACTTCTGAGAAGATTGACTTGATTCGAAGAAGGATGAAAGCAGCGCAGGATAGGCAAAAATCTTATGCGGACAAGAGAAGGACGGATCTTGAGTTTGAGGTTGGGGATATGGTTTTTGTCAAGGTATCTCTGTTGAGAAATGTTGTTCGCTTTGGATCCATTGGGAAGTTAGCACCGAGGTTTGTTCGGCCGTTTCCTATTAAGGAAAGGATTGGACGGATGGCATATAGAGTAGAGTTGCCCGATAGACTTAGTGGTTTACATGATGTATACCATGTGTCCCATTTGAGGAAATGCTTACATGAGACCGCAGAGGTGGTAGAGCCGAGCTTGCTTAGAGATATAGAGATAGAGCGTGATGCGACTATTCGACGAGCTCCTACTCGCATCCTTGGGTCAGAGACTAGGAAATTGAGGAATCGAGAGGTTCAGCTAATCAAAGTGCAATGGGGAGAAGATGAGAGCAACGCAACTTGGGAGACGGAAGCGAAGATGCGTTCATTGTACCCATTTCTTTTTGAGGGTATGACTTTACTTTCTCCTCTATCATTGTCTAGTACTTATCTTATCTTTAGTATATCCTCTCATTTGTACCTTTGACCTTTAGATAGGGTAAACCTATGGTTGAAACATGTGTTTGAGACATGTTATGGTTGATGGATGCAAGTGGATGCAAGTGGTTGCTAGTGGTTGCTCGTGGATGCATGTACACACACTTTAGGCACTAGATCGGCTCAATCACTTCATATTGCATATTGCATAAAATTGTGTGTAGGAAGCTATATTTATGGATGTATAATGATTGTGTTATCATATGGGTGATGCATTTTGGTGAATGATTGTGCACTCATGTAGATATTGTATGTGTCGATAGGGTTCTCTCGCATACATAATGGATGCATGGCACTATCATGGTTTGCATATGTTCATACATTAGATAGGGAACATATACACACACTTTTGCATATGCTCATACATCATTAGAAATTGTTTTAAGGACAATGGATGCCCGTGTTTTGATGGATTGAGTAGATGGTTGTTTGGATGGTAAGATATGCATTCTCCTTAGCTTAGAGATTTCGGGGACGAAATCCTTTAAGGAGGGGAGAATGTAACACCCCGAATTTTAGTTAATACTAAAATTCACTAATTACAGGATAAATAATCTCAGATGTGGGAATTGGGGGTAACGGGCTGCGTCATTGCGTTCGTCTCGGAAAAATACGCGAAATAGAGTCCGAGTTTTCGAGAATCGGAGTCCGTATGGCCCGGTTATGGCCCAAAGAAGTTTGCAGAAAATTTAAAACTAAAAACAGATTTAGAAATTCAAATTTAGATTTTAAAATAGAACCAGCGGGGCCAGGCGGGAAGATTCCCGCCCTGACCATGTCGACAGGGCTGTCGACAGGGGGAGTCGACTTGCCTGTCGACTTGCCTGTCGACACGGCGTCTGGAACCAGGGGGCTTGGGTGCACCAGATCTGGTTTTCTGGCTAGGGCTGGGCTGGGTTCTAGAGATTTCCTAAATCTAACGGACCTAATCTAATCTAGGGTTAATCTAAGGGCCTAAAACACTCTCTTAATCTATAAATACACCCTAAACCTACCCTAATCCATACTAAAAATAAAAATGATGGCCTCATGCCGCCAAATTAAATCCTAGAAGGAGCCTCCACTAATTTAAGAAGGAAGTTGCAAGCTAATCCCTCTCTAATCAATCTCTAATCATTGGCTTCTTCATATTTAGCAACTAATTCCCCTTCATAAGTTTGCTAATCTGGGTTTTGGTGAGTTTCTATCACTTTAACATCAATTGTTAAAGTAAGTAGATTGGGTGTAATGAGACTTATGGTCTTAAATGCGGATTAATGAGTTTGAATCATTTATAATGATATGCTACTCTATGTTTTCTTATGTTTATGCATAATTAATAAGTGGGTTTATGCATGTTTGATAAGTTGGTTTATGCATGCTTAACAAGTTGGTTTGTGCATGATTAACAAGTGGGTTTATGCATATTTAATAAGTGGATTTATGCATGTTTAACAAAGTGAGTTATGCAAGTTATATGCAAGTTATGTATATGCTTAAATGCAAGTTTAACATGATTTGCAAGTTATGAATGCTTATGCAAGTATATGGATGCTTATGCAAGATATGTATATGCTTAAATGCAAGTTTAACATGATATGCAAGTTATGCATGCTTATGCAAGTATGTGAATGTTTATGCAAGTATGTGAATGCTTATGCAAGTATGTAAATGCTTATGCAAGTATGTGAATGCTTATGCAAGTTATGTGTATGCTTAAATGCATGTTTAACATGTTATGCAAGTTATGAGAGTGCTTATATGCAAGTTCAACATGTTATGCAAGATATGTGTATGATAATATGCAAGCTCATATGCAACATGTTATGCAAATCATGTGTATGATAATATGCAAGTTTGGGTTATATGTAGTTGGGTTAATATATGCTCATATATGCAAGTTGACATCCTCTTAACCCATGACAAAGTTGTATGCTAAACCCATGATATTTGTGATGATCTTCCCCTTATTTATGTCATGAAATGAGAACGATTTACGTGGGGAACGATGGGGTTGGTAAATATGTTAATAAAAAAAAAAATATGATTGGGTATGATTAAGCATACCATAAAAAAATAAATTACCATAAGTGGGAATTTACCTATTGAGTTAGGTCTACCCATGTTATGGAAAACTTGATTTTAATTAGGGATAATCAATATGGGGGTGATTAATTAGGTGTAATTAATCGACTAAGACACGAGGTTGGACTCATTTGTAGTGTAAAACTGCCCGGACCCGACCGGCTTAACCAGTTGCTACAAATGTCAGCCCAATGTGAGAGGTCTTAGCCATAAATTAAATACGTGATTAAAGTAAAGACACGAGGTTAGGCTCTGTTATGACGTAAGACTGCCCGGGACTCTACCGGCTTAACCAGGCGGTCATAACAGCCAGTCTAATGTGAGAGGTCTTTATGGGGGATCACGGTATTAATTAATTAAGAAACACTTAACCATATTAGCATGTAGTGGGACATGAGGGGTTAAGTGGGTGCCTTGGGTGGCATGTGGAAATTTAATGGTTGCCTTGGGTGGCATGTGGAATCTAGTGGGTTGCCTTGGGTGGCAATAGAAAATACGATTAGAATACTTAACCAAGTGGAAACATGTAATTAAACATGATTAAAGGGTTAAGTGGGATACACTAGATATGTGACAAGCTTAGGTGGGTAGCTTGTGGGGGCCCATTTCAACCAATATCCCAAACGTATCTTTGTGGGCTCGACCCATGTCGAGTGACGGGACACGCATATTGGGCTTGATTATAAGAGGCCAAAACGGGTTAGCGGTGGCAACGCAAGTCCAACGGGTTTCATATGCGTGTGTGGGCCCGGGCTGGTAGATAAGTCGTTGTTGCATCGTGTAGATATAAAGCCGTGCACCGTTGATATTATCAGGTAGCCACTTTAGGGGAGTGATACACCCCACTGTGGGACCAGCACGGGTATCTACGGTAGGGAACCGATCGTTGGGGAGTAGTGGGTACACCTAATGAAGATAGGGGCAGACGGCACCTATGTAGGGGTACACGAAACTACTGGGTAAGAATTACTGGGTACACCTAGTGGAGATAGGGGCAGACGGCACCTATGTAGTGGGCTAGGGGTACATGAAACTACTGGGGAAATTTTCTAAGTCCTTGGAAGGGATCAACCTTTAAGTAGGAATGACTGGTGTGGTGCAGTTAATAATTATCCTTGGGTGGGTAGATGCGTCCTTACGGTTATCTTAGTTTATCCTAAGTCTACCAAGCTGCTTAGTGTAGCCATTCATCCCCAGATATTACCGTAGGTCAAGTTTATGTCTTCTCTGGTTACTTTAATGATTGTATTGTTAAAGTTATAGGGCTCACTCAGACTTATGTCTGACCCCGTTGTTTTTATCTTTTTCCCAACCCTCAGGTCCTACGGTGGATCCTAGCGGTAGTAGAGCTTGATCGGATTGCTGTTCCAGTCTTTAGGAGCTTGGGTAGATGTAAAGCTCCAGTTATCCAGTTATCTTTTCTTTTGTTCTGGCTATTGTATGAGAGAGTGGGATTATGTACTTCTTTATTTTGATGGATATTGTACTTGACTTTTATCGTGGTTTTATGATGTAACCAGACATGTTTATTTCCGCTGTTATGAGATGATGTTTTAAAATTTCAAGTACTATTTATATCTGTCTTGTTGTAATTTTTCTGTTCTATATTCACTAAAATACTCCACCGATGCTATGACATTCCCTTAGTGAGTGACCATAGCGGGCGTGGGGTGTTACATTTATACTTTATACTTTATACTTTATATGTTATATGTTATACTTAAAAATATAATTTTTTTTCATAACTGAGACCCTTCATATAACCGAGTGCATAACCGAGCTCATAAGCGAGCTCATAATCGATTCCATAACCGAGCCAATAACCCAGCCCCTTCACATAACCGATCACACAACCAAGTCCATAACCGAGCGCATAACCGAATCCATAATTGAGCCCATAACCGAGACCCTTCATAAAACCGAGTCCATAACAAAGCCCATAACCGAGCCAATAACCAAAACCTTAACTGAGCTCACAATTTAGGTCTTAACCAAACCTCTAATCAAGCTCATAATTTATATTTTATACTTTATACTTTGTATTTTATGCTTTGTACTTTATATTATATAATTTACCATATATACTTTATATTTAATAATTAATATTTTATATTTTTGAATATATTTTTTTCTTTCTAATTTAGGTTATATTCCATAACCGATGGAATAACTGAGCCCATAACCAAGATCTAAACCTAGCGCATAACTGAACCCATAATCATGGTCATAACTGTGGTCATAACCAAACCTTTAACCTGGGTCATAACTGAGATCGTAATCGAACCCATAACCAATCACATGTCCGTAACCGAGGCCGTAACCGAGTCTATAATTGAGCCAATAATCGAAACCTTTCACATAACCGATCACATAACCGAGTCCATAACTGATCCCATAACCAAATCTATAATTGAGCCCATAACATATCTTTCATATAACCGAGTCCATAACCGAGCCCATAGCCAAGCCAATAACCAAAACCTTAACTGAGCTCATAATTTTGGTCTTAACCAACCCTCTAATCAAGCTCATAATTTATATTTTATACTTTATATTTTATACTTTATACTTTGTATTTTATACTTTATACTTTATATTTTATACTTTATACTTTATATTTTATACTTTGTACTATATATTTTATTTCAAATAAATCAAATAAGAAATAATTTATATTTTAGGCTTTATACTTTATAATTTATATTTATTTTTATAATTCATAATTTATATTTTATATTTTATACTTTATACTTTATATTTTAAACTTTATATTTTATACTTTATATTTTATATTTTATACTTTATATTTTATACTTTATGTTTTATGTTTTATACTTTAAACTTTATATTTTATACTTTATATTTTATATTTTATATTTTACACTTTATATTTTATATTTTATACTTTATGTTTTATACTTTATACTTTATGTTTTATGTTTTTTACTTTATATTTTATATTTTATATTTTATACTTTATGTTTTATACTTTATACTTTATGTTTTATGTTTTTTACTTTATATTTTATATTTTATATTTTATACTTTGTGTTTTATATTTTATACTTTATGTTTTATACTTTATGCTTTGTATTTTATACTTTGTACTCTATATTATATAATTTGTAATATATACTTTATATTTTATATTTAATAATTAATATTTTATGTTTTTTTCCTAATTTAGCTTATATTCCATAACCAAACCTTTAACCTAGGTCATAACTGAGACCATAGCCGAACCCATAACCGATCACATGTCCATAATCAAGACCATAACCAAACCCATAACCGATCACTTGTCCGTAACCTAGGCCATAACCGAGCTCAAAACTGAGCCCATAACTGAGACCCTTCACAAAACTGAGCCCATAAGCGAGATCATAATCGAGCCAATAACGGAGACCCTTCACATAACCAATCACATAAACGTGCCTATAACCGAGCTCATAACCGAATCCATAATTGAGCCCATAACCAAGACCCTTCATATAACCGAGTCCATAATCGAGGCCATAACCGAGCCAATAACAAAAACCCTAACTTAGCTCATAATTTAGGTCTTAACCAAACCTCTAATTAAGCTCATAATTTATACGTTTTATTTTATACTTTTTATTTTGTACTTTATACTTTATATTTTATACTTTATATTTTATATTTTATACTTTGTACTTTATATTATTTAATTTGTAATAATACTTTGTATTTTATATTTAATAATTAATATTTTTTATTTTTTATTTTCTAATTTGTATTTTATACTATATCATAACCAAACTCTTAAACTAGGTCATAACCGAGACCGTAACCGAACCCATAACCGATCACATCTCCATAACCGAGACCCTTCACATAACCGAGTCCATAACTAAACCTATAATCGAGCTCATAATTTATATTTTATAATTTCTCTTTTATACTTTATATTTTATACTTTATAATTTATATTTATTTTTTATAATTCATAATTTCTAATTTATATTTTATACTTTATATTTATATTTTATACTTTATATTTTATACTTTATATTTTATGTTTTATACTTTATACTTTATATTTTTATACTTTATATTTTATACTTTATATTTTATGTTTTATACTTTATGTTTTATACTTTGTATTTTATATTTTATATTTTATACTTTATGTTTTATACTTTATACTCTATGTTTTATACTTTATACTTTATACTTTATACTTTATACTTTATACTTTATATTTTATATTTTATACTTTATGTTTTACACTTTATACTTTATGTTTTATACTTTGTACTTTATATTATATAATTTGTAATATATACTTTATATTTCATATTTAATATTTTATTTTTTTAATTTTCTAATTTAGCTTATATTCCATAACTGATGGAATAACCAACCCACAACCAAGATCTAAATCTAGCCCATGACTGAACCTATAATCACGGTCATAACTGTGGTCATAACCAAACCTTTAACCTAGGTCATAACTTAGACCATAACCGAACCCATAACCGATCACATGTCCGTAAACTAGGCTATAACTGAGCTCAAAACTGATCGAATAACCGAGCCCATAACCAAGATCTAAACCTAGCCCATAACCGAACCCATAACCACGGTCATAATTGTGGTCATAATCGTACCTTTAAACTAGCTCATAACCAAGCCAAAACTAAACCCATAACTTATCCTATAACCGAGGCCATAACCAGGCTCTTAAATTGTAGTTGAATTTATAATTGAGCTCGTAATCGAGGTTATGATCTAGATTGTATCTTAAATTAGTTATTTATATTTTATTCATATTTTGTATTTTATATTTTATATTTTATATTTTCTAATTTAGCTTTTATTTTTATTAGCTTTTATTCCATAACTGATCCAATAACTAAGACAATAACCGAGCCCATAACTGAGATCTAAACTTAGCTTATAACTGAGGTAATAACCGAGCTTATAACCATGGTCATAATTGAGGTCATAGCCAAACCTTTAACCTTTCTCATAACAAGACCAAAATGAGCTCATAACCGCGCTCTTAAACAAGCTTGTAATTGAATTTATAATTGAGGTCTTAATTGAGGTTAATATCTACCTTGTAACAGAAACAATTAATTTTTATTTTATTTTATAATTTATTTTTTATATTATATATTTTATAATTTAGCTTTTATTCCATAACGGATCAAATAACCAAGCCCATAATCGAGATCTAAACCTAGTTCGTAATTGAGGTAATAACCGAGCTCATAACCACAGTCATAATTGAAGTCATAACCAAACCTTTAACCTAGCCCATAACCGAGCCCATAACTACGGTTATAATTGTGGTCATAACCCAACCTTTAAACTAGCCTATAACCGAGACCATAACCGAGTTTGTAATTGAATTTATAACTCAGCTCTTAATCGAGGTTATGATGTAACTTGTAACCGAAATTAGTTATGTAATAACCCGGAAAATCTGGGCCAGTTTAAAATTTTTATTTTGGCGATTTTAGCGAATTTTGAATATTTAAAATAGAGTATTTTAACTAATATCGACGAGAAAATTTATTTTGAATATAATTCGACGTATATATTTTATACGTCGTCGTTAGAATATAAATAATTATATATAATTATAAAAGGAATTGAAAATGGCGCGGTAGTTCGAAAATTCGATTTCTAATTTCAAATGAATATACAGAATTCAATATAAGTCAGAATTGAACGAAACAAGAAATATTTGAATCTGTATAACTATATCTTTGTAACGAAGTTAACAAACTGAGATTTCATTTTAGAAATGATGAGATATGTCCAGTTGAAAATTAGAAATAGTCGCTGTGGAATTTATATATATTTTAATATAATATATAGCCCTTAAAAATAGCCATTTTGCAAATGACCTCGGATTTCGACGAAACCACTTTTGTTGGGTCCGTGATGTTAAGTTATTGTTAGATTCCAAATTTCATAATTTTTCGAATCAATATGTGAGCGTGGCAAAGGAAAACGTGTTTTGACCATTTCAGTTGATTTTAATCGACTGGAAATTGGCCATTTTTCCAACAGTCTCAGAATTCGACGAAACTAGTTTTGTTAGGACCGTATCGTCAATACGAAGCTAGAAAATATTTTTCGAGAATTTTTAGAGTTAGTATGTGACCCCGGTAATTTAAAATGTACGTTTAAAATTCAATATAAAGATTTATATTTTAAATTTAACGGAAACTGACTGTAACAGTCGAAATGGCTTGCGAAACCTATTCCATTGTGTCAGGGATGGGGGTAGTTAGCTAGGGGCGACACTGGTTCGGTTTGATTTGGAGTTTAAATGAAAATTCCTTTTTTTTAAAAGAAAAATAGAATTAAATAATAATTAAAATAATTATATTTATATATATACTCCCCCCCCGTTTATTCTTCAATCAGAGAAAAAAAAAAAAAAAAAAAGGATTAAACCTAATCGATCGACGATGAGAGCAGCCGCCGCCTCCATCGCGCCCCCCCCCCCTGGCGTTCGCCACCGCCCTCCGTCCCCTTCTCCCTTCGCCTGCGACGCCCGAAACCCCCCCCTCTCCTCAAGCGACGCGACAACATTTCCCCCCCCGACCCGCATCCAATCGACGCCGCCAGGACCCGCGCCTGAGCCTCGAGCACCGACCAGCATCCAAGCTCCCCCCTTCGACGAAGACCACTGCCAAACCCCCCCTCGACTGTAAGTGTTCGTTTTTTTTTTTTTTATTATTTAATATTTTATTTCTGATTTTTATTTTAAAATTAAAACTGTTTTTTTTAATAAAAAGTTAAAAACTGATTTTATTTTTCAGTTTAGAAAAACTGATTTTATTTTATATTTTTGGTTTAGGAAAACTGAATTTTTAAAAGAAACTTAAAACTGAATTTTTTTTTTAAAAAAAAAAGAAACTTAAAACTGAATTTTTTTTTTTAAAAAAAAAGAAACTGGAAGACTGATTTTAAATGGTTTTAAAACTGATTTTAAAACTGAATTTTTGAAAGATTTTAGAAACTGTTTTTTTTATATAAAGGTAGAAACTGTTTTTTTATAAAGGTAGAAACTGTTTTTTTATAAAGGTAGAAACTGATTTTTTATAAAGATTTAAAACTGATTTGTTTTAAGAAAAATATAAACTGATTTGTTTTAAAAATGGTTTAAATTTTAAATAGAAAAGGTTTAATCTTTGAATTAGAAAAAGATTTGAGTTTTTAGAAAAAAAAAAAGAAGAAAATTTGATTTTTAAAAATTGAACTTCGAATAAAAATTCGATTTTTATATATAGAACTTTGAAATAAAAATTCGATTTTTATATATTGAATAGCATAGTAAAGATTCAATTTTTATATAAAGTATAACGAAGTGAAAATTCTATTTTTACACATATGCGATAGCGATGAAAATACTATTTTTCACAATATGAAGTTAGCGTTAAAAATATGATTTTTATATAATAAAGAATATAAAAATGTGATTTTTATATTTATAGTGACTACGGGCAATGAAGATGGCGATGATGCGATAGCGATGAAGATTTCCTGCGTTAGAAGTGCCGTGGAGCTAGGATAGCTATAAGTGAGAACTTCTCACTCAAATTTATTTTTCTAGTTATATATATACTAGGATGCAGACGGTGCTTAGTAGCACCCGACACAATCGTCCACAGACCATGGACTTGTTTGTTTGACTGTTTGGTGATTGTTTGCGATATTGGTTTGAATGTGGTTTGTGGTGTGAATAATCGAATCGATAAATTGATTAGGATTAGACGTGCGCCGTTATAAGGCGAAGGAGTAAGGCTAGGTTAGACCCTTACTCCAAATGTTGTGGTTTGCATAACGAAAGTGAATTTGATTGATGTGTGAATGGCGTGGGCCTTCACTAGACCGGGGATAAGGCTAGGCCTTGTCCCGTTTCTAGTATAGTGCCGTTATGCCGCCGAAATTTTCTAAAATATGTTAGAAAAATAAAAATAACATTTTATTTAAAGAATGAACTGAATAGAAATTCATATGTTGAAATAAAATGTTTTATCGTTAAAAATATAATTTTTAACGTGAAGTGAATAAAATAAAATATTCATTTACAAACCAGACGGTTTGTTTATGTACACCTATTTGACTGATATTGATTGGGTCGATAAATTTTACACATCGCCCAACTGCACAAATAAAATCTGTGTGTGATTGTTTGAAACCCCACACGGGTGTTGGGATGAAATATGAGTTCACTCATCCTGATTGATAAAGTATGTCGATCGATTGATTGACAGGCTGTTATAAGCGTTAGATATCTATATTTGATGCTTATACAGTGTAGTGCACTTTGGTTGATGGTTGATTATTCTTCAATGCTATCTTATACATGTGTTGTATGAAAATCCATATAATTGACTTTATATGGTAATTGATTGGGCCTCATTCCAATTTGAAAAATAAAGAATATTATAAAATAAAGGTTCATGTGTTGACTATACTCATCCGTTGATATTAGTCATGTGTTGAACGAAATATTTTATAATAAAATTTACATCTTTATCAATATAATATAAAGGTTCATGTGTTGACGGTACTCATTCGTTGAGATTAGTCATGTGTTGAACGAAATATTTTGTAATAAAATTTATATCTTTATCAATATAAAATAAAGGTTCATGTGTTGACTATATTCATCCGTTGATATTAGTCATGTGTTGAACGAAGTATTTTAACAAAAATAGTCACACACGGACGGTACTCATTCGTTGAGATTAGTCGTGTGTTGACAAAAAGAAATATTTGAAATAGAATATATAAAGCCGTGTTGAATAGTGATGCGCCATTTTGACGCGAACGATAAATATAACGATTTCGAAATGAATTGAATATAACGATTTCGAAATGAATTGAATATATAACGATTTCGAAATGAATTGAATATATAACGATTTCGAAATGAATTGAATATATAACGATTTCGAAATGAATTGAATATATAACGATTTCGAAATGAATTGAATATATAACGATTTCGAAATGAATTGAATATATAACGATTTCGAAATGAATTGAATATATAACGATTTCGAAATGAATTGAATATATAACGATTTCGAAATGAATTGAATATATAACGATTTCGAAATGAATTGAATATATAACGATTTCGAAATGAATTGAATATATAACGATTTCGAAATGAATTGAATATATAACGATTTCGAAATGAATTGAATATATAACGATTTCGAAATGAATTGAATATATAACGATTTCGAAATGAATTGAATATATAACGATTTCGAAATGAATTGAATATATAACGATTTCGATTTGAGTTGAATATAAAACGATTACGAATTGAATCGAATAGAAAACCAATTTGATTTCAAATTGAATATATAATGAACTTGATTCAAATAGAAAACGAAACGAATTTAATTTGAATAGAAAATGAATTTGAATCGAATAGAAAATCAATTTGAATTGAATTGAATTGAATTGAATTGAGAAACGAATTCGAATTGAATTTAAAATGAAGTGAAATGAATTCAAATTAAATTGAAATTTGAATTGAATAGAAATGAATTTTAAAACGAATTTATAAAGAAGAATTCAATTTTGATTTGAATTGAAATAGAAGTTGACTTAGTTTTTGAAACGAATTCAAAACTAAATATATAATTCGTTTTAAATAGAAATCGACGAAATATATATTATATATATTATATATATAATATAATGGCCTGAATAGAACGCGCCGCGCCGCGGTAGTTCGTAAATTTCGACCATTTATTTCAAACGGACATTACGGGAGATCCGACCATCGGATTCTCCTAAAACCGGAACCGTTGGGTTCGTATCGAAAAGAGCTTTCTAACGAATATTAGAAATTCAAAATCTAACGGTTGGATTTGGAGATACGTCCAAATCAAATTCGAAAAAGGTCGCTGTAAGTGCAGTTCGATGGCCGTTGTTGGAAATCGACTGTACGGGCCTTGATAAAATTATTAAAAATATCAATAATTTGTGTAAAATCATAAGAAATGATTTGGGAAAAATTGGGGTGAAAAACTCCATATTTGAAAAGATAAAAATAGATTTTTATCGAAATGAACTAGTTTTGAACTAATTTAAAACCCAATCATTTTTAAATAAATGAATTAGATTTAAAAAGGGGTTTTAAATCATCGAATTTCTAATATATTTGATTAAATTTGAAATGGGTTTATCGTGAACAGTGTTTAAATAACACTAGTTCTTTAACCCGATAACGAATAGAATGTGATTTGGGTTTGTCGTGAACTGTGTTTTAAATAACACCTAGTTCTTTAACCCAGTAAAAGGAGTTTTATTGAATCTGCAATTAGATTGAAATTCGAATTGATAATCTAAATTACCAAATTTAGAAATGAGCGAGAATGGAGTATTACCAGTTTTACTCCAAAGCGATAGTTAAATCTTTAATTAGATTTGAACGTGAAATGGTAATTAATTTTACCGATAACACCACGGTGTTAGATATGGAGTATCACCAGTTTTGCTTCATGGATGAATAGGTTGGGATTGGGAAATAAAATAAATAATTACTTCGTTGTGGTTCGCTAATCTCGACTAGTTGGGAAAACCAAAATTTGGTTTTAAAAGACATCCAAAGGAAGATTACAGGATAAATTTTAAAGAATTTATCTTGGATAAAATTAATGGGAACATTTCCCAAAGAATGTGGAATTTAGGAACTAGCTGTAGGTTGGCTAAGAAGAATGGTTTCCTGGGTATTGATCTGATGTTGGTTTCGGCCTTCGGGGTTAATGTTTGGGAAATTGTTCTCTTGCTAATTTGCGGTTAGTGACTAATGAATTGGAATGAGGCGTATGTTGTGTTTGTGTAACATTTGTTTTCAATATACGCGGGTTATTCGGAAAGACCGGGTTTACACCCATTCTGAATAACCGATTCGACGATAAGTCGAAGATGAAGACGGTGGTCGAAGACCGGAAGTTTTCACATCGTTTGGGTAATTACTGACGATCCTGATTGGGCAGTACACCCAAGAGGATGGAAATAGTTGGTGGTCGTCCAGACGTACTTGGAGATGGATGGATATGCGAGGAAAGTGCCTCCGGTTTCGTTCAGACCCAGAACGGACTTGTAAATGGATTGTGTGTCTGACATTGGATTTTATTCTGTGTTGATTGATTTCTATTAAATATATATCTGCTTGGCGGCGGAGAATTTATTCTCTTGCTTAACGCCCTTCTCTGAGACGTACGAGCTCAGAGGTTATATATCGATAGATATCAATCGCATGGCATGAATTGCCTGTGTGGCATGCTGAGTTGCATGGATCAAGGCTTCTGTTGAAAAGCAAAGTCTTGTGGTTGATGATCAAAGCATAACCTTCGTGGTAGCTTTGTGTATAGCGTGTATTCGCGAGCCTCACACCTCGGTATGAGTTAAAAACGGGATACGGACTGCAGGGAGAGCGCACGTTTCTTTTTAGCTTTGGTGGTGTCAGTGACTTACCAGCCCTGACATTTATATACTTTTCACCTTTGTGGTTGTTGGATGAGGCGCCTCGATTATAGGTCTGTAAGGACCGGGAAACGTGTGTTCAGGAATTGCCAATCCTCTAACGTAAGTGAGGACCGGCCCTGAAGCATCCAGGGGTTACCCAGTGTGCGTAATCCCGGGGACATTTGCTAGAGTGTCTCGAATGCGGAGAGGAGCTTGCCCCTTGCCTCGACTCATGACGGAAATCCAATTTCCAATACGTGTATCGCGGTTTTAATTGTAGAACTAGTATGGCGACATGATATATGGTACCCATGCCGTCTATGATTTATACTTATGATTGAAAATGTTTTGACACTATACACTTATTATAGTATCAAATGATTTGTTTGAAGCGTACCAAGCATGTTTGGCTATTATAAGGGAAAACCCTATCCCCCGGCTTGCGTTGCATTGTATGATAGGACCTGGGTCTTATAATAGCTTCATTTTTCGAAAAAGCATTGCGTTGTTTATTGATATGCACTGGTATTCTTGGGAGGAAACCCGTTCCGTGTTATGCGGCGTGGTCCCTTGAATGACTTTCTTTTAAAATAAAGTTTTAAATAACTGTTTTAGTTCTCACACCAGTCACATGACTGACCTGGAGTTTATTGTTTCAACCTAAACTCTGGGTGCCCCTATTTTCCGCACGGGCAGCTAGTAGTTTTGGTTTTGCAGATTTATATTCACAGGATCCTGGTTTACAGCTGGAATGATATCCGGAAAGCTCTGTATCCGTATATCACCTTCAGTTGTGCTTTATATTATTTTTCCGCTGCTATGTATTAAAATGTAATTTAAATCTCTGATATTTCTGTGTAATATTTATTCATTTATACTCTGTATATTCTTGTAATCTGATGCATTGTTGTAATATACAATGAAATGTTCTTCTGTTTGTGTTCTGATTTGTCATGTTCTCAACAGTCAGGGGTTTCGAACGGTCTAGATCGGTTTAACGACTGATTCAGATCGAGCGAAATTCCAGGCCGTCACATTTGGTATCAGAGCTTTGGTTTACAGAGCTCGAGAACAAGACACATTAGAACCATACGAAAGAATTCATCAGATATTGGATTAGTAGTATCCAATTAGAATGACTCGTTAGAGATAGGATCAGTAGTATCCTAGAACGAGTGTGAAGAGTATATTTTTCAATTGAAAACAATATTGTTTTGAAAATATAAACCATTCTATACGTATTTGAATATTTACTTATTTTGAATATGGACAATCGAGTATATAAAGATTTCGCGTATACGCGTCATGAACGTATATTCGAAGTGTTAATATACTGGATAGATATAGAATCATACTCTAGTGGTCCGAAGATGATTCTGATGATTGACTAGTTGTCATTAGTATTCATGTTCGAGTAACGAAGGCGTGATTTTCTATATATTTCCATTAGACTGGTGTGAGAACCAAAACTAATATATATAGAACACTTTGTTGTGAATTGGCATCAAAAACATGATTTTTTGTATATGTATCAAAATTATGAATTTGAAATTCTAATCCACTAATTGATTGATGTTTGAGTTGCTTGTTTAATTGTTTGCTAATTTTAACCATTTATGCCTAAGTAAACTAATAATTGAATCGTATTGAAAATTGGTTGCATTTGCTTGCATATACATATACTTACATTGAACAGGTCATAGCAAGGAGGCTAGAGCCAGAGAATAAAATTTGTTTGCCCGACAAATAGGTACATGTTTATTACATAATTTACTGTTTTGTTTGGGTGATGATGATTTTGTGAGCCTATTGGCTAGCCGCTTGGCTTTTTCTTTTTCTTTTTGAGATCTGAAGGACCGGGGAAGCTATTTGAAATTCCCCGATGCTCCCGGTGCAGGGGAGGTTATGGCGAAATTTTTCAAAAATTTAGGGTGTTAGCCAAATTTTTGAAGTTTTGAAAATTCTCAGAAACTGAAAAGTTAGAGAATGGAAGCCAGATCGAGCGTAGAGCTGATTAATCAAACCACTTTCGACTTTGTTCCTTTTCGGGGACGAAAAGTTTTAAGTGGGGGAGATTGTAATAACCCGGAAAATCTGGGCCAGTTTAAAATTTTTATTTTGGCGATTTTAGCGAATTTTGAATATTTAAAATAGAGTATTTTAACTAATATCGACGAGAAAATTTATTTTGAATATAATTCGACGTATATATTTTATACGTCGTCGTTAGAATATAAATAATTATATATAATTATAAAAGGAATTGAAAATGGCGCGGTAGTTCGAAAATTCGATTTCTAATTTCAAATGAATATACAGAATTCAATATAAGTCAGAATTGAACGAAACAAGAAATATTTGAATCTGTATAACTATATCTTTGTAACGAAGTTAACAAACTGAGATTTCATTTTAGAAATGATGAGATATGTCCAGTTGAAAATTAGAAATAGTCGCTGTGGAATTTATATATATTTTAATATAATATATAGCCCTTAAAAATAGCCATTTTGCAAATGACCTCGGATTTCGACGAAACCACTTTTGTTGGGTCCGTGATGTTAAGTTATTGCTAGATTCCAAATTTCATAATTTTTCGAATCAATATGTGAGCGTGGCAAAGGAAAACGTGTTTTGACCATTTCAGTTGATTTTAATCGACTGGAAATTGGCCATTTTTCCAACAGTCTCAGAATTCGACGAAACTAGTTTTGTTAGGACCGTATCGTCAATACGAAGCTAGAAAATATTTTTCGAGAATTTTTAGAGTTAGTATGTGACCCCGGTAATTTAAAATGTACGTTTAAAATTCAATATAAAGATTTATATTTTAAATTTAACGGAAACTGACTGTAACAGTCGAAATGGCTTGCGAAACCTATTCCATTGTGTCAGGGATGGGGGTAGTTAGCTAGGGGCGACACTGGTTCGGTTTGATTTGGAGTTTAAATGAAAATTCCTTTTTTTTAAAAGAAAAATAGAATTAAATAATAATTAAAATAATTATATTTATATATATACTCCCCCCCCGTTTATTCTTCAATCAGAGAAAAAAAAAAAAAAGGATTAAACCTAATCGATCGACGATGAGAGCAGCCGCCGCCTCCATCGCGCCCCCCCCCCCCTGGCGTTCGCCACCGCCCTCCGTCCCCTTCTCCCTTCGCCTGCGACGCCCGAAACCCCCCCCCTCTCCTCAAGCGACGCGACAACATTTCCCCCCCCGACCCGCATCCAATCGACGCCGCCAGGACCCGCGCCTGAGCCTCGAGCACCGACCAGCATCCAAGCTCCCCCCTTCGACGAAGACCACTGCCAAACCCCCCCTCGACTGTAAGTGTTCGTTTTTTTTTTTTTTATTATTTAATATTTTATTTCTGATTTTTATTTTAAAATTAAAACTGTTTTTTTTAATAAAAAGTTAAAAACTGATTTTATTTTTCAGTTTAGAAAAACTGATTTTATTTTATATTTTTGGTTTAGGAAAACTGAATTTTTAAAAGAAACTTAAAACTGAATTTTTTTTTTAAAAAAAAAAGAAACTTAAAACTGAATTTTTTTTAAAAAAAAAAAAGAAACTGGAAGACTGATTTTAAATGGTTTTAAAACTGATTTTAAAACTGAATTTTTGAAAGATTTTAGAAACTGTTTTTTTTATATAAAGGTAGAAACTGTTTTTTTATAAAGGTAGAAACTGTTTTTTTATAAAGGTAGAAACTGATTTTTTATAAAGATTTAAAACTGATTTGTTTTAAGAAAAATATAAACTGATTTGTTTTAAAAATGGTTTAAATTTTAAATAGAAAAGGTTTAATCTTTGAATTAGAAAAAGATTTGAGTTTTTAGAAAAAAAAAAAGAAGAAAATTTGATTTTTAAAAATTGAACTTCGAATAAAAATTCGATTTTTATATATAGAACTTTGAAATAAAAATTCGATTTTTATATATTGAATAGCATAGTAAAGATTCAATTTTTATATAAAGTATAACGAAGTGAAAATTCTATTTTTACACATATGCGATAGCGATGAAAATACTATTTTTCACAATATGAAGTTAGCGTTAAAAATATGATTTTTATATAATAAAGAATATAAAAATGTGATTTTTATATTTATAGTGACTACGGGCAATGAAGATGGCGATGATGCGATAGCGATGAAGATTTCCTGCGTTAGAAGTGCCGTGGAGCTAGGATAGCTATAAGTGAGAACTTCTCACTCAAATTTATTTTTCTAGTTATATATATACTAGGATGCAGACGGTGCTTAGTAGCACCCGACACAATCGTCCACAGACCATGGACTTGTTTGTTTGACTGTTTGGTGATTGTTTGCGATATTGGTTTGAATGTGGTTTGTGGTGTGAATAATCGAATCGATAAATTGATTAGGATTAGACGTGCGCCGTTATAAGGCGAAGGAGTAAGGCTAGGTTAGACCCTTACTCCAAATGTTGTGGTTTGCATAACGAAAGTGAATTTGATTGATGTGTGAATGGCGTGGGCCTTCACTAGACCGGGGATAAGGCTAGGCCTTGTCCCGTTTCTAGTATAGTGCCGTTATGCCGCCGAAATTTTCTAAAATATGTTAGAAAAATAAAAATAACATTTTATTTAAAGAATGAACTGAATAGAAATTCATATGTTGAAATAAAATGTTTTATCGTTAAAAATATAATTTTTAACGTGAAGTGAATAAAATAAAATATTCATTTACAAACCAGACGGTTTGTTTATGTACACCTATTTGACTGATATTGATTGGGTCGATAAATTTTACACATCGCCCAACTGCACAAATAAAATCTGTGTGTGATTGTTTGAAACCCCACACGGGTGTTGGGATGAAATATGAGTTCACTCATCCTGATTGATAAAGTATGTCGATCGATTGATTGACAGGCTGTTATAAGCGTTAGATATCTATATTTGATGCTTATACAGTGTAGTGCACTTTGGTTGATGGTTGATTATTCTTCAATGCTATCTTATACATGTGTTGTATGAAAATCCATATAATTGACTTTATATGGTAATTGATTGGGCCTCATTCCAATTTGAAAAATAAAGAATATTATAAAATAAAGGTTCATGTGTTGACTATACTCATCCGTTGATATTAGTCATGTGTTGAACGAAATATTTTATAATAAAATTTACATCTTTATCAATATAATATAAAGGTTCATGTGTTGACGGTACTCATTCGTTGAGATTAGTCATGTGTTGAACGAAATATTTTGTAATAAAATTTATATCTTTATCAATATAAAATAAAGGTTCATGTGTTGACTATATTCATCCGTTGATATTAGTCATGTGTTGAACGAAGTATTTTAACAAAAATAGTCACACACGGACGGTACTCATTCGTTGAGATTAGTCGTGTGTTGACAAAAAGAAATATTTGAAATAGAATATATAAAGCCGTGTTGAATAGTGATGCGCCATTTTGACGCGAACGATAAATATAACGATTTCGAAATGAATTGAATATAACGATTTCGAAATGAATTGAATATATAACGATTTCGAAATGAATTGAATATATAACGATTTCGAAATGAATTGAATATATAACGATTTCGAAATGAATTGAATATATAACGATTTCGAAATGAATTGAATATATAACGATTTCGAAATGAATTGAATATATAACGATTTCGAAATGAATTGAATATATAACGATTTCGAAATGAATTGAATATATAACGATTTCGAAATGAATTGAATATATAACGATTTCGAAATGAATTGAATATATAACGATTTCGAAATGAATTGAATATATAACGATTTCGAAATGAATTGAATATATAACGATTTCGAAATGAATTGAATATATAACGATTTCGAAATGAATTGAATATATAACGATTTCGAAATGAATTGAATATATAACGATTTCGAAATGAATTGAATATATAACGATTTCGATTTGAGTTGAATATAAAACGATTACGAATTGAATCGAATAGAAAACCAATTTGATTTCAAATTGAATATATAATGAACTTGATTCAAATAGAAAACGAAACGAATTTAATTTGAATAGAAAATGAATTTGAATCGAATAGAAAATCAATTTGAATTGAATTGAATTGAATTGAATTGAGAAACGAATTCGAATTGAATTTAAAATGAAGTGAAATGAATTCAAATTAAATTGAAATTTGAATTGAATAGAAATGAATTTTAAAACGAATTTATAAAGAAGAATTCAATTTTGATTTGAATTGAAATAGAAGTTGACTTTGTTTTTGAAACGAATTCAAAACTAAATATATAATTCGTTTTAAATAGAAATCGACGAAATATATATTATATATATTATATATATAATATAATGGCCTGAATAGAACGCGCCGCGCCGCGGTAGTTCGTAAATTTCGACCATTTATTTCAAACGGACATTACGGGAGATCCGACCGTCGGATTCTCCTAAAACCGGAACCGTTGGGTTCGTATCGAAAAGAGCTTTCTAACGAATATTAGAAATTCAAAATCTAACGGTTGGATTTGGAGATACGTCCAAATCAAATTCGAAAAAGGTCGCTGTAAGTGCAGTTCGATGGCCGTTGTTGGAAATCGACTGTACGGGCCTTGATAAAATTATTAAAAATATCAATAATTTGTGTAAAATCATAAGAAATGATTTGGGAAAAATTGGGGTGAAAAACTCCATATTTGAAAAGATAAAAATAGATTTTTATCGAAATGAACTAGTTTTGAACTAATTTAAAACCCAATCATTTTTAAATAAATGAATTAGATTTAAAAAGGGGTTTTAAATCATCGAATTTCTAATATATTTGATTAAATTTGAAATGGGTTTATCGTGAACAGTGTTTAAATAACACTAGTTCTTTAACCCGATAACGAATAGAATGTGATTTGGGTTTGTCGTGAACTGTGTTTTAAATAACACCTAGTTCTTTAACCCAGTAAAAGGAGTTTTATTGAATCTGCAATTAGATTGAAATTCGAATTGATAATCTAAATTACCAAATTTAGAAATGAGCGAGAATGGAGTATTACCAGTTTTACTCCAAAGCGATAGTTAAATCTTTAATTAGATTTGAACGTGAAATGGTAATTAATTTTACCGATAACACCACGGTGTTAGATATGGAGTATCACCAGTTTTGCTTCATGGATGAATAGGTTGGGATTGGGAAATAAAATAAATAATTACTTCGTTGTGGTTCGCTAATCTCGACTAGTTGGGAAAACCAAAATTTGGTTTTAAAAGACATCCAAAGGAAGATTACAGGATAAATTTTAAAGAATTTATCTTGGATAAAATTAATGGGAACATTTCCCAAAGAATGTGGAATTTAGGAACTAGCTGTAGGTTGGCTAAGAAGAATGGTTTCCTGGGTATTGATCTGATGTTGGTTTCGGCCTTCGGGGTTAATGTTTGGGAAATTGTTCTCTTGCTAATTTGCGGTTAGTGACTAATGAATTGGAATGAGGCGTATGTTGTGTTTGTGTAACATTTGTTTTCAATATACGCGGGTTATTCGGAAAGACCGGGTTTACACCCATTCTGAATAACCGATTCGACGATAAGTCGAAGATGAAGACGGTGGTCGAAGACCGGAAGTTTTCACATCGTTTGGGTAATTACTGACGATCCTGATTGGGCAGTACACCCAAGAGGATGGAAATAGTTGGTGGTCGTCCAGACGTACTTGGAGATGGATGGATATGCGAGGAAAGTGCCTCCGGTTTCGTTCAGACCCAGAACGGACTTGTAAATGGATTGTGTGTCTGACATTGGATTTTATTCTGTGTTGATTGATTTCTATTAAATATATATCTGCTTGGCGGCGGAGAATTTATTCTCTTGCTTAACGCCCTTCTCTGAGACGTACGAGCTCAGAGGTTATATATCGATAGATATCAATCGCATGGCATGAATTGCCTGTGTGGCATGCTGAGTTGCATGGATCAAGGCTTCTGTTGAAAAGCAAAGTCTTGTGGTTGATGATCAAAGCATAACCTTCGTGGTAGCTTTGTGTATAGCGTGTATTCGCGAGCCTCACACCTCGGTATGAGTTAAAAACGGGATACGGACTGCAGGGAGAGCGCACGTTTCTTTCTAGCTTTGGTGGTGTCAGTGACTTACCAGCCCTGACATTTATATACTTTTCACCTTTGTGGTTGTTGGATGAGGCGCCTCGATTATAGGTCTGTAAGGACCGGGAAACGTGTGTTCAGGAATTGCCAATCCTCTAACGTAAGTGAGGACCGGCCCTGAAGCATCCAGGGGTTACCCAGTGTGCGTAATCCCGGGGACATTTGCTAGAGTGTCTCGAATGCGGAGAGGAGCTTGCCCCTTGCCTCGACTCATGACGGAAATCCAATTTCCAATACGTGTATCGCGGTTTTAATTGTAGAACTAGTATGGCGACATGATATATGGTACCCATGCCGTCTATGATTTATACTTATGATTGAAAATGTTTTGACACTATACACTTATTATAGTATCAAATGATTTGTTTGAAGCGTACCAAGCATGTTTGGCTATTATAAGGGAAAACCCTATCCCCCGGCTTGCGTTGCATTGTATGATAGGACCTGGGTCTTATAATAGCTTCATTTTTCGAAAAAGCATTGCGTTGTTTATTGATATGCACTGGTATTCTTGGGAGGAAACCCGTTCCGTGTTATGCGGCGTGGTCCCTTGAATGACTTTCTTTTAAAATAAAGTTTTAAATAACTGTTTTAGTTCTCACACCAGTCACATGACTGACCTGGAGTTTATTGTTTCAACCTAAACTCTGGGTGCCCCTATTTTCCGCACGGGCAGCTAGTAGTTTTGGTTTTGCAGATTTATATTCACAGGATCCTGGTTTACAGCTGGAATGATATCCGGAAAGCTCTGTATCCGTATATCACCTTCAGTTGTGCTTTATATTATTTTTCCGCTGCTATGTATTAAAATGTAATTTAAATCTCTGATATTTCTGTGTAATATTTATTCATTTATACTCTGTATATTCTTGTAATCTGATGCATTGTTGTAATATACAATGAAATGTTCTTCTGTTTGTGTTCTGATTTGTCATGTTCTCAACAGTCAGGGGTTTCGAACGGTCTAGATCGGTTTAACGACTGATTCAGATCGAGCGAAATTCCAGGCCGTCACAAGTTATTTATATTTTATTCATATTTTATATTTTATAATTTAGCTTTTATATTAGCTCATAACTGAGGTAATAACCAAGCACATAACCACGGTCATAATTGAGGTCATTATCAAACCTTTAACCAGCCCATAACCGGACACATAACTGGACACATAACCGAGCCAAAACCAAATCCATAACTGATCCCATAACCAAGACCATACCCCAGGTCTTAAACAAACTTGTAATTAAATTTATAATTGAGCTCTTAATCGAGGTTATAATCTAGCTTGTAACTTAAATTAGTTATTTATATTTTATAATTTATATTTTATACTTTATATTTTATACTTTACAATTTATAATTTATAATTTATTTTATATTTTATAATTTAAATTAGTAACTTCAAAACTGAAGTGATAATATTGACTAGAATTTGTAGTTAGTTGGTCTTCTTAATTAATAACTTTAATACTAGATCTAATGTCATTAAAAGCACTAGGCTTTTTTATATATTTTAGTAATAATAATGGTTAGTATTACAATAGTAGGTGTTCAGATATGATTTTCTCCAAAGATTGTTAACGAGCTATTACATTAAAATGATATTTTATCTCATCTATATTATATTATAGTTGCCGATCAGATTCCGATAGCACAGAAGCCCTTCAAAATTTTGCACTTTATAGTCGCACCCGCTTTCTTTTTTGAATGTTGCCACGACTATTCCTATACTAAAACGTCACTTTCCTTCTCAAAACCTAAAATAATTCACTTTGCTCTCGTAGCCAAAACTCTAACCGAGCTCGTAATTTATATTTTATACTTTATATTTTAAATTTTATACTTTATACTTTATATTTTATACTTTACATTTTATATTTATACTTTATACTTTATATTATATATTTTGTAATTTAGAATTTTTTCCATAACCAAACCCATAACCGAGATATAAACCTAGCTCATAACTGAGGTAATAACCGAGCTTATAACTATGGTCATAATTGTGGTTATAACCAAACCTTTAAACTAGTCCATAACCGAGCCCACAAATGAGGACATAACTGAGCCAAAATCAAACCCATAACTGATCCCAGAACCAATCACATAACCGAGTCCATAATCGAGCCCATAACCGAGTTCATAACCGAGCCCATAACCGAGACCCTAACCGAGCTCATAATTGAGGTCTTAACCAAACCTCTAACCAAGCTCATAATTTATATTTTATATTTTATAGTTTATATTTATTTTTATAATTCATAATTTATACTTTATATTTTATACTTTAAACTTTATATTTTGTAATTTGTAATTTATATTTATACTTTATACTTTATACTTTATATTTTGTACTTTATATTTTATATTTTATACTTTTTTTATATTTTATATTTTGTAATTTAGAATTTTTTCCATAACCTATCCAATAACCGAGGCCATAAGCGAGATCTAAATCTAGCTCGTTACTGAGGTAATAAACGAGCTCATATCCACAATCATAACTGTGGTTATAACTAAAACTTTAAACTAGTATATAACCCGAGCCCACAATTGAGCATATAAATGAGCCAAAATCAAACCCATAACTGATCCCATAATCGAGTCCATAACCCAGCTCATAATTGAGGTCTTAACCAAACCTTTAACCCAGTACATAACCGAGATCATAATTGAGGTCTTAACCAAACTTTTAACCAAGTACATAACTGAGTCCATAACCGAGCCAAATCCATAACTGATCTTATAACTAAGCCCAAAACCGAGCTCTTAAACAAGCTTGTAATTGAATTTAAATCTGAGCTCTAAATCAAGGTTATGATCTAGCTTGTAACCAAAATTAATTATTTATGTTTTATTCATATTTTATATTTTATTTTTTGTATTTTATACTTTATATTTTCTAATTTAGTTTTTATTCCATAACCGATCCAATATCCGAGCCCATAAACGAGATATAAACCTAGCTCATACCTTAGATAATAACCGAGCTTATAACCACGGTCATAATTTAGGTCATAGCCGAGCCCATAACCTATCCCATAACCGAGCCCATAACAGATCCCGTAACCGAGCCCATAAACGAGCCCATAACCAAGCCTTTAATCAAGTTCGTAACCGAGGTAAGAACCGAGCTAATAATCGTGCCGAAGTAAGACAATTCTCTAATCAAGCTCATAATTTATACTTTTTATTTTGTACTTTATACTTTATGAAACGACCCGCAAATCCGAGCTATCTGAGTTGACTAAATACACCACACGTCCAACCCAAATAACACAGAAATACGAACCATTAATAGAAAGAAGTTAGAAGATGAGAAATAGAAAGAAAGAAATATTAGAATAGAAGAAAAACGAAGATCACAACTCACAGCGGAACGAATAAAATATATTATATAACATAAGCTTTGAAATACAAATCTGTTTGGTACATATATACATACCATCATCAGAGTACACATAACATTTGATTCAGCGGAAGTAACTCTAAATAACTAACGTTGAAGCCTCCTGCTTCAAGCTCTCCAAGTGTATCTGTAAAAGCCTGAAACACTTGACTGCCCGTACAAATTTGGGCACCCAAGAGTTTAGGAAAAACAAAACAAAACAAACTCTGGGTCAGTCATGGGACTGGTGTGAGTAAACTCCAACCACTTGTTTAACTTTCAAAACCCTTTTCGGAAGAAAAGATAATAGTAAGACCAGCCCACACATAAACATGGACGGTTTTTACCTTACTATAACCCAAAACATTTTGGTATCAAATCCAATGATATTATAATAATGTCTACATCAATTAAATAACCAAATAGCAGAACGCTTGCATCTCACGCTCCACATATATTATAAAATCAAAAACCGCATGGCGCTTATTGGAGATTGGATTTCCAACATGACAAGGTATGGAACCACCTTCCGACTGTGTATCTCTAGAGAGGAATACACTGGGTTCAACAAGAACATCTTGTAACCCGGCCCACACATGACCGACCACTCATTTCGCTTGAGTGTATCGAATGTATATCACCAACGGTTGGGATCAGCAACCGTCTCCCGACTGGGACAGCATCGAATAGAATAAGAAATTAAATGAACCTCTAGATAGGTGATTATACATCCTAATGGGTGCGACCCACATAGCCATGCTGCCTGCCCGATTTTTGTCCTTTCCCGGTTGTTGAGGCCTGAGGCTACACATACTTACCATTCATCGATAACACAATCACTTTGAATGCCACATCGTCAGATCCGTTAATCACTAGTTGAGTTTGCACAAATATTCTGGATATTATGCTAAGGGATAAATCCGTTGCAACCATATATATTCATACAGACCAACCCATTTGATCATTGGAAATACTCTGTCAGACATTCGTCCATTTACGTTCGTTCTGGGACTGAACGAAACCGAAGGCACCATTTATATTTAATAGAAAAGCCCTTGCACTTTACTCCGTCTTCAATATATTCAGCATACTTGGTTCGTAACGCCTATGCCGATACGGAGTGGTTCTTCGGATAATAATCCCACCGGTCTCCCCATATTGACAACGATGGTCAAAAACTTCGATAGTCTGTGATTTAACTATCGAATAAAAACAAGTGTTCATCCAAACATATCAAACAAATCACTGGGCTCTTTAATTAATATTTCATTAATTAAATCTCTTCTATATTCTCTTATCAATATTTGTTAACCAAATAATTTCAATAATCATCTTGCCTCTTATGCCATTTGGAAAACGTTTCCAAATATTAACTTCTTTTATTTTCTATATATTAGAAAATGTCTATATTTGCAATTGGAAACAATTCCAATCACTTATCTCTATCCCGACTATTTTAATTATACTCAGGAAATATTTACTTGTTATATTTCCAAAATTCCATCACTTGGGTTTAAAACGAATGTTGTGTAAAACATCGTTACAACAACCCAAAATATTTTATTCAACTAACTCTTTTCAAACACTTCTCTTCGAGACTGGATCTTGCTATTTATCCATTAAAAATGAAATCAATCAAGTTGGGGTAAAATTACCTCTCAGACCTTAACTGAAAACATTCTCAACTTCAAAACGGCAAAACCACTTACCTCGAATAAACACACCATACAATCCAATTATTCATTTTTAAAACATGTATAAAGTTCGCTTTCTATTTCTAATTTATAGATTTCCCCTTTTGTTTACAATATTCGATTTTCATATTCATTTACTTATCGAATTTTATACGTCGATACAATGATTTCTAACTATCAAAATATCTTAAAAATATTCTAACTCTTTAAATTTCCGGAAAATTTCGCCATAACCTCCCCTATATCGGGAAATTTCAAATAGCTTCCCGGTATCTTCCTCAATCAAAAAGGAAAAAGGAAAAGCCAAGCGGCTTGCCGATACGGCGCATAAAATCTCATATATGAATTAAACATGTACCTTTTTGTCGAGCACATAAATTTAAATCTTCATATCAAACCTGCTTACACGTGTTCACCTGTTTTCAATTCAATTCAATACCATCTAATCGTTTGAATTCAGTTTCGCCCATTTATTCTTTAATTAGTTATTTTGCCTATTTCACTTCTTTGTTGAACATAACATGTTCAAACAAAATATTTAACTCGTTCATAACCAAATTGAATTTCAATTTCAATTCTAGTTCTCTTTTCTATTTCGAATATAAATTTTCAAATCGAATTCACTTATTTAAGGCCCAATATCAATTCAACATCTCATTTACTAATTCCTATTCGAATTAGTTAATTCTATTCAATAATCAAAAATCTGATTTCTGTTTCAAAAATCAATTCATTACTCCACCTGAGTTCACATATATTTTATAACTCAAATCTGAAATTTTCTAAATAGAAATTCGGATTTTTATTTGCTTAAAATCCTTTTATAAAATGAAATAAACCGTTATGGTTTTTAAATAGTTCTGGCGCTGTTTTTCTGAAAATTTGATTTTGACATAACTCAAAATCTATACGACGAAATTCATATTTTTCTCTTTCATTAGAAAACTATTATCAAACCGGTCCTGACGTTTCTTGTTTCAAAGAGATCCGACTCCAATTGAGTCCTGTATATTCGATTGAAGTTCGAATCGCTATTTTACGAACTGCAGCGCTGCGGCGAGTTCGTTTTAATTATATTTATATATATAAACCTTTAAACTTCTTTAAAATGAATTCAACTCCATTTTAACTCTATTTGAATTCCTTGATTCAAATTCCAATCTCACTTTTATTTGAATTCTATATTCAAATTCCAATTCCTTTTCTATTTGATATTCAAATTCAATACTTGAATTTCTATTTGAATTCCCTATATTCAAATTCTATGTTTGAATTCATTTGAATTCTCTTATTCAAACTCTATATTTAAATTCCATTTGAACTTCTATATTCCAATTTCTATATTTGAATTCTATTGAAATTCAAATATTCAAACTCCTTTTTAAATTCTATATTCAAAATTCCATAGTTTAAAACCCATTTGAATTTCATATTCAAATCCCATAGATTAAATCCTATTTGAATTCAATTTGAATCTCTTATATTCAAATTTCATTTTCCATTTCCATTTGAATTCTAATATTCAAATTCATTTCCAACACCATTTGAATTTCTTCACTCAAATCCATTTGAATTCCCTTGAATTCAAATTCTATTTCAAAACCATTTGGATTTCCTATTTTGAAATCCTATTTGAAATTCTATTTCCAATTCTACTTTGAAAATCCTATTTTCAAAGTTTATTTCAAATTCTATTTTGAAATTCTACATTCAAATCTCTATTTGAATTTCTTTATTCGAATTCCTTTGAATTCAAATTTTATTTTAATTCCTTGAATTCAAATTCTATTTTTCATTCAAATTTCGTCTATTCAAATTCTATTTGAACTTCTATTTGAATTTCTAATATTCAATCTCCTTTTAAACTTCAAATATTTAAACTCCTTTTCTAATTCTACTATTCAAATGTTATACTCAAATTGCATTTTAAAAATTTCATTTTCACATCCTATTTTGAAATTTCATTTCAAATTCCAATTTCACACTTATATTTCTATTTCTGAATTATCAAATGATAATTCTTTTCACTTCATTTATAACTTCGTTATAAAAGAACTATTTATAACTTCGTTTAAAAGAAACTACTTGTTTTATTTTTCAAAAACAAGTTTAGATTTTTATTCCATTAAAAATTCAAATTCTATTTAAAAATAGAATTTTTCCTTTTTAAATCTCAAATATCCTTCCACGATATTTTTAAATATCATTACTTAAGCCCAGTGATAAAACACACAAAGCAACCAATTATTTATTTTTCTAACACATCATATATAACAATATATATGCAAACAAATAAACAAACAGATAATATATTTTTGAGGAATCCAGTTGGATTCCTCCAACCTGTTTCCCTGCATCCACAGATGTTAGCACATAAATAATACCCATTCTGCTTCGTGGCAGAATATCGCGGTATAGAAGGTCATCCACTAATCATAGCGTGGGGCGTATAGGGTAATCATCCGCTATGAAACTGCGGGCATCCGCTAATGAGACTGCGGGAATCCAACCAATCAATCAACCCAATATATATATATATATATATATATATATATATAGCCTAAATAACTACTATATATAAAACAACCAGAAAAATCCAAACAAGCAACAACAATTATTTTTACGAAGTAGAAATAATTATAAATAAAAGGCGAGTGAGATTTACTCACCTTGTATTCTCATTCGCAGAACATCCAATTGATTTTCATATGGTTGTGCCTACGAATCGTCTCAAGTCGTTTATACCTATGATTAATTTATTTTTATCTATCGATTAAACATTTCTATTTATTCAAATTAGCCTACTAAAATAAACAAATTATTCTAAGAAATTTTAAAAAAATTTATTAAATAATTACCTTGTTGCTACTTCATTTTCAAGGACAAAGAATGAACGTTCTCTCCGTTGTACAAAACCGTCTTTAGCTCCACCGAAGCTTTTCCTTATGATTTCCAGAGCCGAACCCTTCCTGTTTCTTTCACACAATTCACTGAACACTTTATAGGCAGTGCTCTTAATACCCTCATCTTCTTCTCTCCCTTACCGTTAACATACTGTCGCATCCCACATTTCAACCCCTCCTTCCATCGCAACTCCAATACCAGAACCTATCGCGGTCGCTTCCAGGTCGAGCTCGACCTCGAGATGCCCTAACCCACTGTCGAGCTTGCGGTCTTCTGATGATCGCGACCCCCCAATCATGGTGATTTCGGCTTTCTCGAACTCCACAATTACCCCTAAATCAACCCACTGCCTTTACTACAGCAGTTCAATCCCTGCACCACACAACCAACTCACGATAAGGCCATCATCCCCACCAGTTGACTTCGCATCATCTACACCATCATGATTCAAGAATCGAACTCCAAAAATCCCGATGTGTCGAACCCCAATCATCACTGATTCGAATGTCGGCCTCCTCAGTACCGCATCTCCTGAAACCGCGATGTCTCCATCGCGTACCTCAACTTCGAACGAACCCTGATGCCCTTCTTCACCCCAATTCACGAGCGCCCTCACTGTTCGGTCGAGCTTCCAGGAAATCAAGCGATTTCGAGTTGTGGTTTTTGGATCTAGATTCGAATCCTTTTTTTTTCTTTGTGGATTTCAGAATGGGAACAGACGGATGTGGGGCGCAATATATAGAGCAAACGGGGGAACAATAGTACGTAACCATTAAATATGATGTTTGCTTGATATGGAGGATATAAAGCAGTTTTTACGGCTCGAGGAAGGAGATGAGCTGTGCGATTTTACTTCTTAGGTCTGCGTTGTAAATGTATAGGTCGGCCTAAATTAAATATGATACGAAATTGATTTGATTTTATTTAATTTATAACCAAAATATCTCACGGTCCATAATTCGCAACCCAGCACTCCTATCTAGTCATGACGACCGATATTTCCAAGTTTATACGGTATTCTAAACTTAAGGGATTCGATTTTGAACCTGAATTAGATTAAAATATGAAACTATTTCAAATAATTAAATTTAAATAATTTTTTTATCGTTCTAATCCAGTATAGAATTTATATTAGTCGACTGAATTGTTTTTGGTTCAGTTTTATCTTTGAATTAAATAATTTCAGTTCCTCGTATTTCGATTATTTAATCGATAACCCAATAAAATACCATTTATATTATAAATTCAATATTTAAAACCATACTAAATATTTAAAATAAACTGTTCAAAAATCTGGGTCGTTACATTCTTCCCCCCTTAAAATAATTTCGTCCTCGAAATTGCTAAGGTAGGAAAAATGGTACAAATCTATTACTTTTCAACATTTCACTTATGCTGAAACGCAACTCTTCGTATTTCAACAAATTTAATTCTAACCAAAACTTTTGGTTTCCGTCCATATGCGTTTAAATTGATTCTGATCAACTCATTCACTTGATTCATTTAACTTTCATAGGTCAAATTTTAATTTCCAGAATTCAAATTCCCGGGTTTTTATTTCAAATCACTTCTGAAATCTAATAAATATACACATGTATTTATTTCCATTTCAAATTCAAAACATTTAAATATTCAAACCAATTTGTTTTCTTTCACACAAATTTCCATCAAAAACTTTTTCTAAGGTAGCAATCCATCACTTAGAAACTCGGAAATGAATACTGATGATGTTGCAATCATCATCAGAATTATTTCCCAGCGACTGAAGTGAGTTCAGTGCTTTATTTTAAAAATCAATTCAAAATGATTTTCATTCAAAAACCCTTTCAAAATAAAACAATATTACTTTGAAAAATATTTTTCAACTTCCCAGGATTTTGAATTCTTAATTCTGGTTTGAATTTAATTCTAATTCATCTCATTTGTATATATTTCATTCATATACAAATTCAGTTTTGGTTATATATAACCATTTCAATTTTATAATCTCGTTTGATTATAATCCTAACAATCAACACATCCATATAATAATAATTCTAGAAAATTATTCTTTCTATATCAAAATAGAATTTTTGGGTAAAATTATTTCATCTACCCATTTTAAAACTATATCGTGTTAAATCTTCTGTTCAAGTATTTAGAAACTCCTATCGACGTCGTGGCGTCCCACGATTCGACCAGAATTCATAAATTACCCAACAGACATGCCAACACAATATAAAACAATTTTTATATCAACTAACAAATACGCTCTCTCGTATATATATACACTCAACTCATTCTAGGGTACTACTGACCCTATCTCTAATGAGCACATCCCTATCAAGCCTAGGTATTCGCTCAACCTAAGCTCTGATACCAACTGAAACGACCCGCAAATCCGAGCTATCTGAGTTGACTAAATACACCACACGTCCAACCCAAATAACACAGAAATACGAACCATTAATAGAAAGAAGTTAGAAGATGAGAAATAGAAAGAAAGAAATATTAGAATAGAAGAAAAACGAAGATCACAACTCACAGCGGAACGAATAAAATATATTATATAACATAAGCTTTGAAATACAAATCTGTTTGGTACATATATACATACCATCATCAGAGTACACATAACATTTGATTCAGCGGAAGTAACTCTAAATAACTAACGTTGAAGCCTCCTGCTTCAAGCTCTCCAAGTGTATCTGTAAAAGCCTGAAACACTTGACTGCCCGTACAAATTTGGGCACCCAAGAGTTTAGGAAAAACAAAACAAAACAAACTCTGGGTCAGTCATGGGACTGGTGTGAGTAAACTCCAACCACTTGTTTAACTTTCAAAACCCTTTTCGGAAGAAAAGATAATAGTAAGACCAGCCCACACATAAACATGGACGGTTTTTACCTTACTATAACCCAAAACATTTTGGTATCAAATCCAATGATATTATAATAATGTCTACATCAATTAAATAACCAAATAGCAGAACGCTTGCATCTCACGCTCCACATATATTATAAAATCAAAAACCGCATGGCGCTTATTGGAGATTGGATTTCCAACATGACAAGGTATGGAACCACCTTCCGACTGTGTATCTCTAGAGAGGAATACACTGGGTTCAACAAGAACATCTTGTAACCCGGCCCACACATTGCCGACCACTCATTTTGCTTGAGTGTATCGAATGTATATCACCAACGGTTGGGATCAGCAACCGTCTCCCGACTGGGACAACATCGAATAGAATAAGAAATTAAATGAACCTCTAGATAGGTGATTATACATCCTAATGGGTGCGACCCACATAGCCATGCTGCCTGCCCGATTTTTGTCCTTTCCCGGTTGTTGAGGCCTGAGGCTACGCATACTTACCATTCATCGATAACACAATCACTTTGAATGCCACATCGTCAGATCCGTTAATCACTAGTTGAGTTTGCACAAATATTCTGGATATTATGCTAAGGGATAAATCCGTTGCAACCATATATATTCATACAGACCAACCCATTTGATCATTGGAAATACTCTGTCAGACATTCGTCCATTTACGTTCGTTCTGGGACTGAACGAAACCGAAGGCACCATTTCAATTTAATAGAAAAGCCCTTGCACTTTACTCCGTCTTCAATATATTCAGCATACTTGGTTCGTAACGCCTATGCCGATACGGAGTGGTTCTTCGGATAATAATCCCACCGGTCTCCCCATATTGACAACGATGGTCAAAAACTTCGATAGTCTGTGATTTAACTATCGAATAAAAACAAGTGTTCATCCAAACATATCAAACAAATCACTGGGCTCTTTAATTAATATTTCATTAATTAAATCTCTTCTATATTCTCTTATCAATATTTGTTAACCAAATAATTTCAATAATCATCTTGCCTCTTATGCCATTTGGAAAACGTTTCCAAATATTAACTTCTTTTATTTTCTATATATTAGAAAATGTCTCTATTTGCAATTGGAAACAATTCCAATCACTTATCTCTATCCCGACTATTTTAATTATACTCAGGAAATATTTACTTGTTATATTTCCAAAATTCCATCACTTGGGTTTAAAACGAATGTTGTGTAAAACATCGTTACAACAACCCAAAATATTTTATTCAACTAACTCTTTTCAAACACTTTTCTTCGAGACTGGATCTTGCTATTTATCCATTAAAAATGAAATCAATCAAGTTGGGGCAAAATTACCTCTCAGACCTTAACTGAAAACATTCTCAACTTCAAAACGGCAAAACCACTTACCTCGAATAAACACACCATACAATCCAATTATTCATTTTTAAAACATGTATAAAGTTCGCTTTCTATTTCTAATTTATAGATTTCCCTTTTTGTTTACAATATTCGATTTTCATATTCATTTACTTATCGAATTTTATACGTCGATACAATGATTTCTAACTATCAAAATATCTTAAAAATATTCTAACTCCTTAAATTTCCGGAAAATTTCGCCATAACCTCCCCTATATCGGGAAATTTCAAATAGCTTCCCGGTATCTTCCTCAATCAAAAAGGAAAAAGGAAAAGCCAAGCGGCTTGCCGATACGGCGCATAAAATCTCATATATGAATTAAACATGTACCTTTTTGTCGAGCACATAAATTTAAATCTTCATATCAAACCTGCTTACACGTGTTCACCTGTTTTCAATTCAATTCAATACCATCTAATCGTTTGAATTCAGTTTCGCCCATTTATTCTTTAATTAGTTATTTTGCCTATTTCACTTCTTTGTTGAACATAACATGTTCAAACAAAATATTTAACTCGTTCATAACCAAATTGAATTTCAATTTCAATTCTAGTTCTCTTTTCTATTTCGAATATAAATTTTCAAATCGAATTCACTTATTTAAGGCCCAATATCAATTCAACATCTCATTTACTAATTCCTATTCGAATTAGTTAATTCTATTCAATAATCAAAAATCTGATTTCTGTTTCAAAAATCAATTCATTACTCCACCTGAGTTCACATATATTTTATAACTCAAATCTGAAATTTTCTAAATAGAAATTCGGATTTTTATTTGCTTAAAATCCTTTTATAAAATGAAATAAACCGTTATGGTTTTTAAATAGTTCTGGCGCTGTTTTTCTGAAAATTTGATTTTGACATAACTCAAAATCTATACGACGAAATTCATATTTTTCTCTTTCATTAGAAAACTATTATCAAACCGGTCCTGACGTTTCTTGTTTCAAAGAGATCCGACTCCAATTGAGTCCTGTATATTCGATTGAAGTTCGAATCGCTATTTTACGAACTGCAGCGCTGCGGCGAGTTCGTTTTAATTATATTTATATATATAAACCTTTAAACTTCTTTAAAATGAATTCAACTCCATTTTAACTCTATTTGAATTCCTTGATTCAAATTCCAATCTCACTTTTATTTGAATTCTATATTCAAATTCCAATTCCTTTTCTATTTGATATTCAAATTCAATACTTGAATTTCTATTTGAATTCCCTATATTCAAATTCTATGTTTGAATTCATTTGAATTCTCTTATTCAAACTCTATATTTAAATTCCATTTGAACTTCTATATTCCAATTTCTATATTTGAATTCTATTGAAATTCAAATATTCAAACTCCTTTTTAAATTCTATATTCAAAATTCCATAGTTTAAAACCCATTTGAATTTCATATTCAAATCCCATAGATTAAATCCTATTTGAATTCAATTTGAATCTCTTATATTCAAATTTCATTTTCCATTTCCATTTGAATTCTAATATTCAAATTCATTTCCAACACCATTTGAATTTCTTCACTCAAATCCATTTGAATTCCCTTGAATTCAAATTCTATTTCAAAACCATTTGGATTTCCTATTTTGAAATCCTATTTGAAATTCTATTTCCAATTCTACTTTGAAAATCCTATTTTCAAAGTTTATTTCAAATTCTATTTTGAAATTCTACATTCAAATCTCTATTTGAATTTCTTTATTCGAATTCCTTTGAATTCAAATTTTATTTTAATTCCTTGAATTCAAATTCTATTTTTCATTCAAATTTCGTCTATTCAAATTCTATTTGAACTTCTATTTGAATTTCTAATATTCAATCTCCTTTTAAACTTCAAATATTTAAACTCCTTTTCTAATTCTACTATTCAAATGTTATACTCAAATTGCATTTTAAAAATTTCATTTTCACATCCTATTTTGAAATTTCATTTCAAATTCCAATTTCACACTTATATTTCTATTTCTGAATTATCAAATGATAATTCTTTTCACTTCATTTATAACTTCGTTATAAAAGAACTATTTATAACTTCGTTTAAAAGAAACTACTTGTTTTATTTTTCAAAAACAAGTTTAGATTTTTATTCCATTAAAAATTCAAATTCTATTTAAAAATAGAATTTTTCCTTTTTAAATCTCAAATATCCTTCCACGATATTTTTAAATATCATTACTTAAGCCCAGTGATAAAACACACAAAGCAACCAATTATTTATTTTTCTAACACATCATATATAACAATATATATGCAAACAAATAAACAAACAGATAATATATTTTTGAGGAATCCAGTTGGATTCCTCCAACCTGTTTCCCTGCATCCACAGATGTTAGCACATAAATAATACCCATTCTGCTTCGTGGCAGAATATCGCGGTATAGAAGGTCATCCACTAATCATAGCGTGGGGCGTATAGGGTAATCATCCGCTATGAAACTGCGGGCATCCGCTAATGAGACTGCGGGAATCCAACCAATCAATCAACCCAATATATATATATATATATATATATATATATATATATATAGCCTAAATAACTACTATATATAAAACAACCAGAAAAATCCAAACAAGCAACAACAATTATTTTTACGAAGTAGAAATAATTATAAATAAAAGGCGAGTGAGATTTACTCACCTTGTATTCTCATTCGCAGAACATCCAATTGATTTTCATATGGTTGTGCCTACGAATCGTCTCAAGTCGTCTATACCTATGATTAATTTATTTTTATCTATCGATTAAACATTTCTATTTATTCAAATTAGCCTACTAAAATAAACAAATTATTCTAAGAAATTTTAAAAAAATTTATTAAATAATTACCTTGTTGCTACTTCATTTTCAAGGACAAAGAATGAACGTTCTCTCCGTTGTACAAAACCGTCTTTAGCTCCACCGAAGCTTTTCCTTATGATTTCCAGAGCCGAACCCTTCCTGTTTCTTTCACACAATTCACTGAACACTTTATAGGCAGTGCTCTTAATACCCTCATCTTCTTCTCTCCCTTACCGTTAACATACTGTCGCATCCCACATTTCAACCCCTCCTTCCATCGCAACTCCAATACCAGAACCTATCGCGGTCGCTTCCAGGTCGAGCTCGACCTCGAGATGCCCTAACCCACTGTCGAGCTTGCGGTCTTCTGATGATCGCGACCCCCCAATCATGGTGATTTCGGCTTTCTCGAACTCCACAATTACCCCTAAATCAACCCACTGCCTTTACTACAGCAGTTCAATCCCTGCACCACACAACCAACTCATGATAAGGCCATCATCCCCACCAGTTGACTTCGCATCATCTACACCATCACGATTCAAGAATCGAACTCCAAAAATCCCGATGTGTCGAACCCCAATCATCACTGATTCGAATGTCGGCCTCCTCAGTACCGCATCTCCTGAAACCGCGATGTCTCCATCGCGTACCTCAACTTCGAACGAACCCTGATGCCCTTCTTCACCCCAATTCACGAGCGCCCTCACTGTTCGGTCGAGCTTCCAGGAAATCAAGCGATTTCGAGTTGTGGTTTTTGGATCTAGATTCGAATCCTTTTTTTTTTCTTTGTGGATTTCAGAATGGGAACAGACGGATGTGGGGCGCAATATATAGAGCAAACGGGGGAACAATAGTACGTAACCATTAAATACGATGTTTGCTTGATATGGAGGATATAAAGCAGTTTTTACGGCTCGAGGAAGGAGATGAGCTGTGCGATTTTACTTCTTAGGTCTGCGTTGTAAATGTATAGGTCGGCCTAAATTAAATATGATACGAAATTGATTTGATTTTATTTAATTTATAACCAAAATATCTCACGGTCCATAATTCGCAACCCAGCACTCCTATCTAGTCATGACGACCGATATTTCCAAGTTTATACGGTATTCTAAACTTAAGGGATTCGATTTTGAACCTGAATTAGATTAAAATATGAAACTATTTCAAATAATTAAATTTAAATAATTTTTTTATCGTTCTAATCCAGTATAGAATTTATATTAGTCGACTGAATTGTTTTCGGTTCAGTTTTATCTTTGAATTAAATAATTTCAGTTCCTCGTATTTCGATTATTTAATCGATAACCCAATAAAATACCATTTATATTATAAATTCAATATTTAAAACCATACTAAATATTTAAAATAAACTGTTCAAAAATCTGGGTCGTTACACTTTATATTTTATACTTTATATTTTATACATTGTACTTTATATTATATAGTTTGTAATAATACTTTATATTTTATATTTAATAATTAATATTTTTTATTTTTTTATTTTTTATTTTCATTTTCTAATTTATATTTTATACTAGATCATAACCAAACTCTTAAACTAGGTCATAACCGAGACCGTAAGCGAAACCATAATCGGTCACATGTCCATAACCGAGACCCTTCACATAACCGAGTCCATAACCATACCTATAATCGAGCTCATAATTTATAATTTATAATTTATCTTTTATGCTTTATACTTTATATTTTATACTTTATAATTTATATTTATTTTTTAAAATTCATAATTCATAATTTATATTTTATATTTTATACTTTATATTTATACTTTATATTTTATACTTTATATTTTATACTTTATATTTTTATGTTTTATAATTTATACTTTATATTTTATACTTTATATTTTATGTTTTATACTTTATATATTATATTTTATATTTTATATTTTATGTTTTATACTTTATACTTTATGTTTTATACTTTATACTTTATGTTTTATACTTTATATTTTATATTTAATATTTTATACTTTATATTATATATTTTACACTTTATGTTTTATACTTTATACTTTATGTTTTATACTTTATACTTTGTACTTTATATTATATAATTTGTAATATATACTTTATATTTTATATTTAATATTTAATATTTTATTTTTTTTCTAATTTAGCTTATATTCCATAACCGATGGAATAACCAAGATCTAAACCTAGTCCATAACTGAACCCGTAATCACGGTCATAACTGTGGTCATAACCAAACCTTTAATCTAGGTCATAACTGAGACCATAACCTAACCCATAACCGATCACATGTCCATAATCGAGACCATAACCAAATCCACAACCGATCACATGTCCATAACCTAGGCCATAACCGAGCTCAAAACTGAACCCATAACTAAGACCCTTCACATAACCGAGTCGATAAGCGAGCTCATAATCGAGTCCATAATCAAGCCAATAACCGAGATCCTTCACATAACCAATCACATAATCTAGCCCATAACCGAATCCATAATTGAGCCCATAACCAAGACCCTTCATATAACCGAGTCCATAATCTAGGTCATAACCGAGCCAATAACAAAAGCCCTAACTAAGATCATAATTTAAGTCTTAACCAAACCTCTAATCAAGCTCATAATTTGTACTTTATATTTTATACTTTATACTTTATATTTTATACTTTGTACTTTATATTATATAATTTGTAATAATTCATAATTTATAATTTATAATTTATATTTTATACTTTATATTTTATACTTTATATTTTATGTTTTATACTTTATGTTTTATACTTTATACTTTATATTTTATATTTTATACTTTATGTTTTATACTTTATACTTTATGTTTTATATTTTATATTTTATACTTTATATTTTATAGTTTATAGTTTATACTTTATGTCCTATACTTTATGTCTTATACTTTATACTTTGTACTTTATATTATATAATTTGTAATATATACTTTATATTTTATATTTAATAATTAATATTTTATAAAAAAATATTTTCTAATTTAGCTTATATTCCATAACCGATGGAATAACCAAGCCCATAACCAAGATCTAAACCTAGCCCATAACTGAACCCATAATCACGGTCATAACTATGGTCATAAGCTAACCTTCAACCTAGGTCATAACTGAGACCATAACCGAACCCATAACCGGTCATATGTCCATAATCGAGACCATAACCGATCCCATAACCAATCACATGTCCGTAACCTAGGCCATAACCGAGCTCCAGACTGAGTCCATAACTAAGACTCTTCACATAATCGAGTCCATAACCGAGCCCATAAGCGAGCTCATAATCGATTCCATAACCGGGCAAATAACCGAGACCCTTCACATAACCGATCACGTAACCGAGTCCATAACCGAGCTCATAACTAAATCTGTAATTGAGCCCATAAATGAGACCCTTCATATAACCAAGTTCATAACCGAGCCCATAAGCAAGCTCATAATCGAGTCCATAATCGAGCCAATAACCGAGATCCTTCACATAACCGATCACATAACCAAATCGATAATTGAGCCCATAACCAAGACCCTTCATATAACTGAGTCCGTAATCGAGCCCATAACTGAGCCAATAACCAAAACCCTAATTGAGCTCAAAATTTAGGTCTTAACTAAACCTATAATCAAGCTCATAATTTATACTTTATTTTGTATACTTTATACTTTATATTTTATACTTTATAATCTATATTTTATATTTTGTACTTTATATTTATATAATTTGTAATATTACTTTATATTTTATATTTAATAATTAATAATTTATATATATTTTTTTATAATTTATATTTTATACTAGGTCATATCCAAACCTTTAACCTAGGTCATAACCGAGACCATAACCGAACCCATAACCGATCACTTGTCCATAACTGAGACCATAACCGAACCCATAACCGATCACATGTCCGTAACCTAGACCATAACCGAGCTCAAAACTAAGCCCATAACTGAGACCCTTCACATAATTGAGTCCATAACCAAGCCCATAAGCGAGCTCGTAATTGATTCCATAACCGAGTCAATAACTGAGACCCTTCACATAACCGATCACATAATCGAATCCATAACCAAGCCCATAACCGAATCTGCAATTGAGCCCATAACCGAGACCCTTCATATAACCAAGTCCATAACCGATCCCATAACCGAACCCATAACCGATCACATGTCCATAACCGAGACCATAACCGAACCCATAACCGATCACATGTCTGTAACCTAGGCCATAACCGAGCTCAAAACTGAACCCATAACTAAGACCCTTCACATAACCGATCACATAACCGAGTCCATAACCAAGCCCATAACCGAGCCAATAACCAAAACCCTAACTGAGCTCATAATTGAGGTCTTAACCAAACCTCTAATCAAGCTCATAATTTATATTTTATACTTTATTTTGTATACTTTATACTTTATAATTTATATTTTATACTTTGTACTTTACATTAAATAATTTGTAATATTACTTTACATTTTATATTTAACAATTAATATTTTATATTTTTATTTTTTATATTATAATTTATATTTTATACTAGTTCATAACCAAACCTTTAAACTAGGTCATAACCGGGACTGTAACCAAACCCATAACCGATCAATGTCCATAACTAAGGCCATAACCGAGTCCATAACTGAGCCTATAACCAAGCTCATAATCTAGCCTATAACCGAAATAATTTATTTATATTTTACTCATATTTTATGTTTTACTTTTATATTTTATATTTTATATTTTATACTATACTTTATACTTTATATTTTATATTTATATTTATATTTTATATTTTATATTTTATATTTTATACTTTATATTTTATACTTTATATTTTCTATTTTCTATTTTATACTTTATACTTTTTTTATATTTTATATTTTGTAATTTAGAAATTTTCCATAACCTATCCAATAACTGTGGCCATAAGCGAGATCTAAATCTAGCTCATTACTGAGGTTATAAACGAGCTCATATCCACAATCATAACTGTGGTTATAACCAAACCTTTAAACTAGTCCATAACCGAGCCCACAACTAAGCATATAACTGAGCCAAAACCAAACCCATAACTCACTCCATAACCAATCCCATAACCGAGTCCATAACCGAGCTCATAATTGAGGTCTTAACCAAACCTTTAACCTGGTACATAACCGAGTCCATAACCGAGCGAAATCCAAAACTGATCCTATAACCGAGCCAAATCCATAACTGATCCTATAACCGAGCCCATAGCCGAGCTCTTAAACAAGCTTGTAATTGAATTTAAAACTGAGCTCTAAATCAAGGTTATGATCTAGCTTGTAATTGAAATTAATTATTTATATTTTATTCATATTTTATATTTTATAATTTATTTTTTATACTTTATACTTTATATTTTCTAATTTAGTTTTTATTTCATGACCGATCCAATAACCGAGCCCATAAATGAGATGTAAACCTAGCTCATAACTTTGGTAATAACCGAGCTTATAACCACGGTCATAATTGAGGTCATAACCGAGCCCATAACCGAGCCCATAACAGATCCTGTTACCGAGCCCATAAACGTGCCCATAACCAAGCCTTTAATCAAGTTCGTAACTGAGGTAAGAACCGAGCTAATAACTGTGCCCACAACCGAGCCCATAACCTAACCCATAATGTATCGCATAACCGTTCACATAACTGAGCTCTTAAACCAACTTGTAACTGAAGTAATAACTGAGCTTTTAATCGAGGTCATAACAAGGATCATAACCTAAACCAATAATTGAACATATTTCCTATAACCAAGCTCATAACCTAGCCTGTAACCGAAATAATTTATCTATATTTTATTCATATTTTATATTTTACTTTTATATTTTATATTTTATAATTTTTTTATATTTTATATTTCATAACAAATTATCACTAAGCCCATAACCGAGCTAATTACTAAGCCTATAACCGAGCATACAAACAAAGTCATAACTGTACATTGTACGCATAATCGAGCCAATAACCTAAACCACAACCGAGCCTATAACCGATCCCATAATCGAGGCAATAACCATGCATATAAAGAAGTTTTTGTTATATTTTCTATTTTTTAAATATGTTTTACATTTTATATTTTCTTATTTAAATTTATATTTACTATTTCATTACATGTATTTTACTATTTATATTTCATATGTACATCATCCTTAGTTAGATTTCATAATCGTCGACATAACTAAATTAAACAAAATAATAATTGAATTTTTACATAACATAATACATTAATAAATAATAGAACTTATAATTCCCCCCAAAATCGTACATATCATAACCGATGTCATAATCAAGCACATAACCGAGCATAACATCCATAACGATATTAAAAAAACTAATAATTGAGCTTTTACACAACTTAATACGTTAATACAAAACCAAGCCCGTAAACAAATTTATTTCTATTTTATATTATCATTATATATTATAAATTTTATAATTTATTTACATTTTATATTTATAAACCATAACCAAACATAAGATCCATAATCGAGCACAAAACCGAGTCCATAGCCAAAGTTATAATCGAGCTCATAACCGAACATAATATCTATAATCAACCTCGTAATTGATCCCATAGCAAGGTTCTTAACCAAAGGCCATAACCGAGCTCATAACTAAACTCATAAATGAACTCATATCCAAACATATGACCGGACATTTCCAAAGTCATAGTCGAGTTTGTAAACAAGCCTATAACCAGGTCTTTAATCGAATCTGTAACCTAGCTTATAACCAAACTCATAACTGAGGTCATAATTGAATTGATAACCAAAGTTAATACTGAACATATATCCATCGCCATAACCGAGCGTATAACGTAGACTATAATTGAGCTCATAACTGAACATAATACCCATAACCGAGCTCATAACCAAGGTTATAATCGAGCTCATAACCAAGCCCATAACCGAATATAATACACATAATGAAACTCGTAATCGAGCTCATAGCCAAGTTAATAACCAAGGCCATAACCAAGCTCATAGCTAAACATATTATCCACAAAAATAACTTAACTCCAAAATAACCGAAAAGAAAATTTTGTTAGAAATTATAAAAAATAGCTTAACTCTAGATCTTGGCTCCATTTCTTTTGTATAAGCTTTAAAACATTCCGTACAAAGCATTTGAACTGTTCATATTGTGGATGTCTACCCATGACGTAGGCAACCAACATATTCATCCACTTACCTGAACTCCCCATAACGACAAAAATGAAAAAGCATACAAACGAAGATAAAAATAGAACATAGGTTTCAAGACAACTAATTTCAAAACTTCCCTAAAGTGTGGCATGTAGCACAAAACAATACTGCATTACTTATTATTTTAGCAACAAGATTGTAATATATAGCAAAGTTTTTGTAAGACATAATTTTTTTCACAATAGTTTCGGCATAGTGCAATCAAGGAATTATAAACTCCATTGCATTCAGTTTATAAACACCCAAACACAAAGCCTAAAACCTTTCGACACAAATACCATCTCTGAGAACATCATATGCATCTCTGCTCCTACTTTTCTTCACCCTAGTTGTAAAACAAACTTTTGACCCCTCAGTAAAAATGGAAGTAACCTTTGCCCAGACTATTTACTTTGGTTTTCAACCCCTCTATGTCAACTAGTTTTCCGTCTTCTAAGTATCCAGACACAGTTGTGAAAAATCTTAAGACGGACAAATCTTTGTAACCGAGCACGCATATTGCTGGTATGAAGAAAGTAAGTTTCTTTGTTTCCTCGTTGAACTCATAGTTTGTGGCATCATGAGGGACGAGACCTGTTGGTAGATTGTATTCTCGCAATAGCTCAGGCAATGGTTTCTGCATTTTACCTGAATGTTTCAAAAATTCAAGATGTTAACCGTTATCTTGGTCATTTTTAGTAGAATAAAAGGTTTAAAAAACCAAAGGGCACATGGTTGACTAAGTGATACACTAAAATTATAAGACATAATGAGCCAAAGATCATTTGTTAACTAAAAAAGTGAAATAACTGCACAATTCATATACTTTTACCACTGAGAATTGAAATGAAGGTAGCCAGCAAGGCAAGGATATATGTTTAAAACAGAAAAGTTTCATCAGAAGGCATTTCAATAGAATTCTTTAATGTGCTTCAAGTTTTAAACAAAGTAACATCAAATATTTTCAACACTTACGGTTCAAAATTGTATGCCCAAACGTTACCAACAAAAAAAGCATATCAGAAAATCGTATGTATTTTCTTAGGTAGGACGCATCAGAAAATTGTATGTATTTTCTTCCGTAGAATGCATCAGAGTCGTTATCTACCAAAAAAGAGATATCATCAAATAGAAGACAATTTTCATATCAGATTGCAAGCATATAACTGAGTTCAGAAGCACTACAATTTTATAATTATTATCATGGCAGAGACAGCAGTAGCGATACCCAACTTATCCGTAGACAACTCACCATTTCACTTAATGTTAAAACAATCACTCAACAAAAATATGCGTGGTCTAGGTATATGAGATCGCTACAAACCAGAATGCTAAGTAAATATGAGCAGTAGAGGAACCAAAACTGATAGGATTTCAAAACTATCAGTAAACGAACAATATAATTAACAAGTTAAACGCATAACTTACCTTTAACTTTGTTAACCAGCCAACTTGCTCCACTTAGAATGTTGCTTGAAAATGATTGTTTCATTCAGCAATAACATTGATAGATTGATGTCAGAAACATAGGATATTGAACGAGGCTTTATCAAAAGTTTAGAAAATATGCAACAATATGATATTGATCTAACACACTCAAATTCAGGACCCAGTTCATGAATAGTCAATAAAAAGACTATCTGCAATCTATGATGGGACGAGCAATGAAATCATAACATGGTGACAAAGGGCAAGTCCGCATTCCAAATCATTTACCTATTGAATCAATTGAGTACTTCACAGAAACAAAACAACAAACCAATTTAAGTAATGATCAAGAAGAGTTGGTGACAAACAACAGTACTGATATTGGTGTAATTCAAGAAGTAACTGATCGCGCTCAGGCAGATCAAATTAACGGAAAAGACAGTGTCATTTCTCAACGGTTCGTATGGAAAGCCAGTGGTCTTTCTGTTACTTTAGTGAACATGGCTGCTTCGAATGTTGGCAAGCAAGAATCATTGGAATAAATACTTAAGTATGTTATCACCTTCAAAAATAATTTGACTTCTAATGTGCAGGAAAAGGAAAAGAAGCTAGCTAGTCTACTTTTATAATCTCTAAGAGGAGAATTAAAACTTCAATGAAACACAACTATGTTTTCGTGTTTCTGCAAATCAAAATCAATTAACAAGTAATCTGAGTACAACTTTGCATTACGGTATATTAGTATGCACTCAACGATTAAGTTAGTTAATAACAAACCAATTGTAGTACAACAAAAGTTGGGTTGAAACTGAGTGTACGGTGAAATTTAACAAGTACACATAAATAAGCACATTACAGATCTGTTCAGTTATATCACAAAACAATAAAGGTTTTTTTTATTTTTTTATTTCTTAAACTAACCTTTCTTATCTCTGGAACCGAGACACAAATCATGTGGGCAGGAAGCTCCACTTTCTCTAGTTGCAACTAGCATAAAGAACAATATTAAGTATCTTAACAATTAATGTTAAATTAGTTAAGTTAATCCAAATGATCAATAAGATGCTGTAAAATGACTTACAAGTTCTCTAATCAAGACAACATTCTCACCTTGTATATAAAAAATAATTTTGAAGGACTGACTACATTAGACAACATTCTCACCACGAATAACATACTTTTGAAGGACTGTATATAAAAAATTACACCTCCCAGCTCAAAATCCGAGATAAAAATCTTAAGACAAAAAGCCAGCAGCACTGCGCCAGGTAGCTCGAATGCTAGGAGTAATACAATGGAATAATGCCACTTCTCTTGTGGAACTACTCGAGCTTCCAATCTATCAATCTAACATTATAGAACGCTTCGAATTTCACCAGCAAGCTACGACATCGGCGCTTTAGAGTGTAGTAGTAGTCTAGTAATTAGCGAACTCCAAGGTTAGATCGATGCTCCAGATTACTTCAATTTAAACACTGATGTACACATCGTCACAAACCTCTGTTTACTTCGTTTTGAATGTGAGGAGAAATTGGAAACCCTAATTTATTATTCACAGTGGAGGAGAAACGAAAAGAGCTTGACTTTTAAACGAAAGGGGGACAGAGACGTAATTTCATTTTTTTATGTCCTTAAAACCTATTGTTGGGTATGCGGTCCTACAAACTAATATGTTGTCTTGTTGGAGCCCTGCTAGCAAAATTACCCGGTAATTAATGTATACGGTAAAGAAAGAATATGTAGTTAACAATAATAGATTTATAATTTACATATAAATATGAAGGATAAACATGAAAATTACATGGCATAGATTGGTTCGTGAAATGGTATATTTAGTATACCATTAATTGTGAGTATAATTAAAAATATAGTTATGGCATAATTAAAATGGGAATAATTTACATATGGAATTTGTCATAAATAAGAAATATGTAAATTATAGAAAAAAAATGAACATTTAATACACTGTGCTGAGTCATTAGGGCTGAGGTGTCACCCTATCTTGGTTGGATGGTTCAGGTTGCTTCTAGGTTGATTGGATGGCCTAAATTAACCCTAAACTCTATAAAAACACATCTAGACTCAAACCCTAAAATCAAAACAAAATTAGATTCATGGCCTCCATGCCGTCACCTAGCAAACAGCATAGCCGCCACCAATTAAAGAGGAAGAAAGCTAGTCTAAATCAATCCTTTTCAACTTTAACAACGAATCTTCTTCAAGGGAAAGTTATTACAACTTCAGAACTCAAAATTCAGAATTCAAGACCTTCTCTGAATTGTGAGTTCGATAATTTTAATAAAATAATTAGCAAATTAATTGGATTGAGTTATGATGTGGACTATTTGGATATGATGTGAATTATTGACCGCATGTTATTATTCATATAGTAAAATTGTGATGTTTATGTTGTAAATTCTATGATGCTATCTTGTAAAGTTGTGATCATCTATAATGTAATTTTATGATTGGCTTATGTATAATCGAATCACCATGTTGTTCATATGTTAGTTTGGGTATGTTGATTTATATGATAAATCATAAGTATGTATGCAAGTTTAGATTATTTTTTTATTAAGACATGAATCATATGCAAGTTGGGGAAAATTATATGTATAACATTATATGCTTCATGGCATCTATTTTAGATCTAAAGTTAGGATATGACATGTGTGAGTTATATGCCAAATTCTACATGCTAGATGTAAGTTTATACCATTGTTATGTTGCATAAATCACATATGCAAGTTTATATGAATACATGTGTTTGAAAATGAATCATGTTATGCAAGTTTGTGGTTATTGCCTATGCAAGTTTACACCTTTAGATGTAGATCTATGACATACATGATTTATGCAAGTTTGTGACCATTATCTAAACAAGTTCACACCTTTAGATTTGGATTTATGACATATGTAATTTTATGCAAGTTGTAACTTTGGCCTATGCAAGTTTTAGATGTAGAACATCATTCACACATGCAAGTTCACCCCTTATGTTTAGATCTAGTTTTAATTATATGTATGTTGCGATGTTTTCTTTTTATTTCATGAGTTAGACTATTCGAGTCTAACGTATATTTTACGTTTAACGAACGAACGTACAACGTGGGGGTAAAGGGGATAATATTAAAAGATTTAATTGGCATAAATGCCTTAAAAGACATAAAATAAATTTGTGATGAAAATTGGTATGATTTTACATGCCATAAATGGATGGACATAATTGAGTCAATTATGGACATCGTTAAATTTGGAATTGATTGATAATTTGAATAGGGAAAGTAATTCAAATTGGGGAATGATTAATTAGGAGTAATTAATCGTCTAAGACACGAGGTTAGGCTCTTTTGTGGTGTAAGACTACCCGGACTCGCCCGACAAATCCAGCTGCCACAAATGCCAGTCTAATGTGGGAGAACTTAGGCATAAATTAAATACGTAACAATTGTAAAGACACGAGGTTAGGCTCTTTTGTGGTGTAAGACTGCCCGGACCCGCCCGGCACATCCAGCTGCCACAAATGCCAGTCTAATGTGAGAGGTCTTTATGAGGTTACGGTCTTAATGAATTAAGAAACACTTAACCAGATAAACATGTAGTGGGACATGAAGGGGTTAAGTGGGTGCCTTGGGTGGCATGTGGAATCTAGTGGGTGCCTTGGGTGGCATTTGAAATACGATTAGAAATACTTAACCAAAATTGAAACATGAATAAGAAGTGGGTTAAGTGGGAAATACTAGAGGGGACCAAGCTTAGGTGGATAGCTTGTGTCAAGTAATGGGGGTCCATTTCAACCAGTAACCCATACGTATCTTTGTGGGCTCGGCCCAAGTCGAGGATGGGACACGCATACTGGGCTTGACTTTAAGGGGCCAAACCGGGTTAGCGGTGGCAACGCAAGTCCAGCGGGTTCATATGCGTGTGTGGACCCAGGCTGGTAGGTAAGACGTTGTTGCATCGTTTAGGTATAAGCCGTGCATCTCTGGTAGTATTGGGTTGCCACTTTGGGGAGTGATACACTCCATTGTGGGACCAGCACGAGTATCTACTAGTTAGGGAGTTGATCGAATGGGGAAGGTAGTGTGTACGACTAGTGGAGATAGGAGCAGGTGGCACCTATGACAGCAGCTAGGAGTACAGCTGCCATGTTATGAATATTGTAATTAGAATGGGGAGGGTAGTGGGTACCACTAGTGGAGATAGGAGCAGGTGGCACCTATGACAGCAGCTAGGGATACACGAAACTACCATTATTATTGTCACTTATGTTCAGTAGGCAGGATCAACCTTAGGGTGACTAGTGGTGGTGCAGTATAGCAATTATCTCATAGTGTTGGTGTAGTTTAGTAATTATCTTATAGTGGGTTAGGTGCGCTTTAACGATATCGTTGTTCATCATGTTTCCTTGTTTACTCTGCCATACTCAATGGTTCATGGTCATTTCCTGATTTTCCAACTTATGCCTTAGCCTAGTTACTTTGATGATTATATTGTTAAAGTTATCACACTCGCCAGACTTTATGTCTAACCCCCTTTGTTTCCTCCTCTTTCCTTCCTTCCCCCCCTCCCAGGTGCTCAAGTTGGAACTAGCACCAGTGGAGCTTGATTTTGGACAGCTGTGCTTCTTGCTTTTAGAAGATTGCTTAGATCGTTGAAGTAAAGTTCAGCCTCTCTTTTATTTATGGCTATTTTGTATTGGGAATTATGTCTTTCAATTTATGTACTTTGATTTAGTCAAGATGGATATTATGTACTTGGCTCTGGTTTTGATGATGTAATCAAACATATGTATTTTTCGCTGCAATGAAATAAAGTTTTTAATTTTTCAAGTACAGTTTATATCTGTCTTGTTGTTAAGTTTCTATTCTATACTCACTTAAAACGCTCCATAAAAGTTAATGCATTCCCTTTGTGAGTGACATTAATGGACATGGGGTGTTACAATCACTTTAATTAAAATAATAATTAATTTCAAAATTAACTAAAGTAAAAGTAGTTTACTTCGTTATTAACTCAAGAAAATAGAATAGTTAACCTCTTTTAGAACGTTATTAAAATAATAACTGACTTTACTAATAACTGTTAATTCAATAATTTCTTTAAACACGGTTAATTAAAAGATTAATTAACTTTTATGAATCCTTATTAAGTTTAAACAACTTTCTTTCAAATAAATTGAAGAATTAAGATATTATTGTCACAAAATTTCATTTAAAATAAATGATATTCTATATCTTGTTTAGACAAGTTTAATTTCATTTGTAATAAAAGAGCAATTGTTATTCATTTTATTTAAATGAAATATTTTGTGAAATTTCACTAATAGTTAATGATCTTTATAAATCCTTAACTATGATGTGCTTGATTATAACATAAATACTGAGTTGATTAAAAATTAATGATTTAAATCCAACATACCTTTGGCATTGTCAGTTAGGCCATATAAACAAGAAAAACATATCAAAACTCTGTAATGATGGAATTTTGGAATCATTTGATTTCGAATCATTTAAAGAATGGAAATCTTGTTTATTAGGAAAAATGACTTAAGCAACTTTCACTTGGTACAGTGAATGGGCTAGTAAGTATTGGGTCTCATACATAATGATGTATGTGGAGCAACGAATACATAGGCTAGAGGTAGGTTTTGTTACTTTGTTACATTTACTGATGATATCTGTAAATATGATTTGTGTATCTTATGAAACACAGATTAGAATCCTTTGAAAAGTTCAAAACCAATTTTGGAAAAACTACAAGAAAACTTCACATAGACATCGGCTAAAAAACGATGTCTTCATTTTTCTGGTGTGATGTCTTTGTCGATGATGTCTAAAGTACCCCGTTTATACATCAGTTAAAAGATGATGTCAAAACAACTCTAAGACATTATAAATTAATTAATTAACTATTGTAATAAGTATTTTACCATATAAGCTTTTGACTAATGGATATGATGGCTTTATATTGATGTCTACGATAACTTTTTAATGTTGTTTTCTCATCTCATATATAGAAATAAATATTTATTAAATGAAATACTATTGCATAGAATTTAATATTCAAACCGTATTTTTATTTAATTAAATATTTTATTTCAACATATGAAATAGCATATATTCCCGATTCCAACTATTTTACATTCATATTTCTCATACATAATTCAATACACTCCGCAATCAGTTTTAGATTGCCACCTCACAACAACACTCATCACTCCAGCCAGAGAAACTTCGTCTTATAGATTTTATGCTTCAATCCAGTCCAGTCACCTATATACCTATCATAGAAACACACACAGTAAACTGGAACAAAAATAGATTTTAAATACAAAAAGTATAAATTTATTTTAAATTTGATTTATCTCAGAATTTTGATGTGTTTCTCATCATTTTTGTAGACTTGGTCTGATACACACACACGTGCGCGCACACATATCTGAGTCTAGACTACTTATAATATTCACAGTGATACACTGTAAATACTACAAGGCAGACTGTATACTCTAGTGCTCATAAATCATCCCCAACACAACTACATTGGTTTGCTGATCAGAACCAATTACATTATAATTAACTGATTCTGAAAAGCCCCAACATAGATATAGTTGGTCTGCTGATAACCCATTCATGTCTGTCATTCGAATATTCCACATATATAAAGCACACACACACGATACTCCATGGTACAAGTTTTCATGGCTAAGAGAGGATACCATACTGGCCAATACCAGTGTAAGAGCTCAAAAATGGTCATCATCATACAACATTACTGACCAATACCATATAAGGCAGCAGGGTCAAGAATGCACATATGTGCATGGATATTCAAAGTCAACAAGAAAAGCGGTCTGTCATGTGACCAGCTACAACTAGAATAAAATATAAACACAGAGTATCTCAGATTTAAATTTTAGGTCAGTAAGAATCTCAGGAACCCTGACACTCATCAAACTGTAATAAAAAAGGTCCACGAATATGTAAATCCAAACAACCATGTTTTTGAAAGTTATGATGAAACCGAACTATTCAAGAATTTTTATCCATCAGCCTATTCACACAAAAAAGTCCATGAATATATAAATGAACTAAAGTAAAAAAGTTAAATAAAAGTCAAAGTGCACTTATTTTTTCCTCTAAATATAAGAACTAGAATATGAACTACAAGAGACTTCTAGTCAAAAACACACACAAACCAAAGCAACAAGCATAAATGATAATAATAAAATGCACAAAACAAGACCAGGCAATGATAATAAGAAATGAACTATAAGATTACACATGCAAGTTGAATGAATATAAAGTCGGTGCATGAAAAAAGAAACATTATAAACCTTATGGCCTATTCCAGCTTTCAACAGATGTCAGGGAAGAAGTTAATGTTGTTGTTGCAAACAAAACATACAACAATAAAGCTTATACTAAGAGAAGGAAGAGTTTTCGTAAAACAAACTGTAAGATCCAACAGCAGTGGGAAATAGGCATATTTTGAGTGTTAACAACAACCACGAAGTACTAAAATAACGTGAACTTCCTCTCAAACAATTTACAACTCACCAGAGGAGCAAGTGAAACTTGATGATAAAGAGGAGCAAGAGCAACTTGACACTTTTTCTTTCAATTTTTTGGTATATAAGAATGATAAAAGGCAAGTTAAGAGGTCGTGGCCGAAACTGATATGAAGAACAAAACAGCATAAACCTGGATTTTTTTTAACTTACTGTAGAATAAGTATAAAGTATAAACATCAATAGCTTTAGTACGATTTGTTCCACCTTTAGCATAGTAAAGAATATACAACTAATTATGTATTTCTACTTTTTATTTCCCTTACAATATTCATAAAAAAGCTTGTTTTTTAAAAATAAAAAGCGATTTTTGTTTGCTGAGTTGTTTTTTGTTCTTCTTATGTTATAAAATTAAGATTGATTCTATTTGAGACAAATTATAAGTCAGGTTGCATTCATTTAGGTAAACATTTTATCATTATCACATAATGATACCAATAGCTATACATTCTTCATTTTATACCATAGTTAAAAGAGCTATAAGAAACTCAGTTTGTAACTGATAACAGTAAGGAATTATGATAATAGTTGGCATTGATCTTTCCCGGTAAAACCCAAAAATGTCAAGTTCTCTCAAAAAGGTGTTTGACCAACAAAATCAGCTCCAGAAGTAGAAATAAGGTTAAAAGACTTAATCAAAAATCCCAACAAACACTCAAGTTCTAACCCTAGTATATACAAAAATTCCAGAAGGGCTAAACATTTCAAACTAGATAAAACCAAAGGAAACAACACGACCTAATCAAATAAGAAATCAGAGATATTATCAGACTTAGGAACCTAATAAATTCACACACAATTCATTATTGGCAAGCATCCAAGTTCGAGCATAAATCAAACATAAATTCGAATTAAAAATCATACCAGAGATCGAACAAACAATCTTGGATCGACTTGAAGCATTTCAACTCGAGTAAAGCAACAGAGACTGATACTGGAAATTGGAGCAGATAATAGAGCGCAAGCCTCAAATCAAAGGGATTCGAAACCCTAGCTTATAACGCCACCGCCATTAGCTCAAAAAGGGATTCGATTTCCTCTTTTTTCTATACGAGTTTTGAATTTCGATTGAGCGAAGAAACAGTTTCGATTCTGTGAAAAAAGGGGAAGGGAATCGCAATTTGGAATAGGGAAGAAACGGATTCAGTATGTGTTGAGAAATAAAACGCGAACGGGTGAAAAGTGAAGCGGGAGTGTTGAAACGTGAAGAGGGAAACTGCTGATGACGTGAAAGAGGCTGATTGGAGGGTTTTGATGGTTGCAGATTAGTAGAAGTGATCAACGACTAGATATAGGAAATTATGGGTGGTGTGGATTGATAAGTAAAGCAAATTATGAGACCTTTAACATCACGCATGAAGCTGATGTAAATGATGCATAGAAACTGATGTTGAAGCACATTTCTATTTATTTATTAATGTAAGATATAATTTTACTATAAAATATAATTAATAAATATTAACTATAATTAATAAATATTAACTATAATTACTAAAAAATATTAACTATAAAATATAATTAATAAGTATTAACTATAATTTACTAATTATTAATCATTAACAATAATACATTTAACAAGTGATGTAATTGACAACAGCTATTTTAATAAGTGATGTAATAGCCAAGATTTTTGGTATGACCTAAGTTCAATTTTTTTAAAAGTTTATTTAAGACATCAGTCGTTCAAGAAATCGATGCCTGAGAAACCAACAACATCACTTTAAAAATTAGCGATGTTAAAAAACGTTTTGACATCGGCTGAATTTACGATCGATGTTAAAACTGTGATGTTTATTCTACTTTTTCTTTTAGCGAAAGAATATAAAGATTCCTTAAATAAATCTAGAGAATAATTAAGCTAATAATTAATGACTATCTAATAGAGTATGAAATTGTCTCATAACTCACTCCACCAAGAACACCATAATGGAATGGTGTGTCTGAAAGGAGAAGTCGCACCTTATAAGATATTGTATGATCGATGATTAGTCATACGGATCTTCCGGCTATTTTTGAGATTATCCTCTTGAAACATTTGACTTCATTTTTTTATTGTAATCCTGCTAAAACGACTTTGAAGACGCCATATAAGATATGGATTAGGAAACGTCCTAATATGTCTTTTATGAAGATTTGGGATATGAGGCGTTTGTTAAACGTCTTGCATCTGATTAGCTCATACCCAAATCTAATAAGTGTTATTTTGTGGAATATCCAACAAAAACAAAGGATATTATTTCTATAAATCATTTGAGAATAACATGTTTATTGCTCGAATTAGCATCCTTTGGAAAGGAGAGACAATCTCTAAGATACCGGTAGGAATAAAGTAGAACTCGAAATGTCTCGGGAACCACAAAATACCAATGAACCTTGCATAAACAAGAAATTGAGTAGGAGTGACACAATAATTCTAATGTTATATATTGATAACACATTAATTACTGTAAACGATGTTAGTTTTAAAACAAGAAATAGATACTGATTCTAAGAAAGAAAATGTTTCGGTTAAGAAGTTCATAATTGAACTTAATTCATTGTTGATCCAATGATTTACATTTTGATAACAATGGGGCTATTTCTCAGGCCTAAAACCTTGATCGCATTACTGATCCAAACATATAAAATATAATTTCTTATGTGAAATTGTTCACAGAGGATATAATCATTTCTGCCAAGTTACAAAAAATTATAATCTTGCAGATCTACTGGCTCAAACTCTGTCGTAGTAGAAGTTTAATAGTCACATTAGTGTCATAGGTATATGATACATGATTGATTGATTCTAGTGCAAATGGGGAATGTTTGGGATTATTCCCTAGAGGCAATCCATTTGATGTGAGTAATAACACTGTTGATGTTATTATTTTATTTGAAACAAAAATATTTTGTTATATTTACAACGTAATATAAGTATTGACATAACAGAAGTCCTTAGAATAATAATACGGAATTATATATAGTTCAAATAAGTGACTTGAATATGAGATTATATAACATATTAAGTATTATAATTCTTAAATGTCCCTAGTCAAGTTTTATTGTTTATATAGGACAACAATAAAACATTTAGTCTAGCATGTTGATTGACTAACGATCACATCTCATTGATCATTAATATATGTGATATTAATGTCAATGCATATATTTGTATTGCAGAATAACATATTGGACTGACCCACCATGAGAAAACTACATGGAATGTAATTAACAGTATCATAAGTTATTCTCATAGTGACAGTGGTGTAATAGTCCTTAGACCCGAAGTCATTATAATTTTATTCAAGAATATTTGTATTTTGATATCATCAAAAGTTGCTTTTAACCGAGTAGACGATAAAGGCGATTATGGGATACATCTCAAATCGAATGAAAATTATGAATGATCTAGATGGAATTTAACCCTACAATATAAGTAGAGATGTCCATAGGCCTCTTGATTGAGTGAGACTATGAAACACATGGACATGCCCAAATATTAATTTGTTTTTAAATAGTCTACTCATCGATCAAGATAAAAGGATTAAATTATAAAGAGGGTGATACGTTCCATTCCTCAAGTTTGATCCTAGATATATTGGTTAAAAAAATTATATTACATTGAGACATTGATCATAGAAAAGGTTGTATCGAATCATTGATCGTATTATAACTTGGGTAGCAGCGACATATTACTAGATTCCAATCATTGTTTATCATTTTAAATGTGATTTAAAATCGCTGCCAACGTTGTAATAACCTATAGGGACACACATAAGAATCTTAAATAGGGTGAGAGCCATTCGTAATAAAAGAAAATTCAAATGTTGAAATTTTCTTTTACTTTGAAACAGTGAATGGCTAATACGATCCATTTATAATATCTTGTTTTTGAATTATAAAAGATAGGACCGTCCCTTCTTTTATGATTATAAAAAAACGAATATCTACAGAAAACCTAAATCCCCAATATATCGACTAGTAACGACCATCCACCCTCCTCGATTTTGTATGATGATTTCAAGATTATCGTTCCCGGATACCTCTAAAGGCTGTGGCTTTGTGTCACGTTAGGGTTCGATATGACTTCAATTTCAATGTGTTTTCGTGGAATCTCGCAAGCCCAAAAAAGGTATGGTTTTTTGATTTTAATCGATTTGCAAATTTAATGCATAGATCCTGTTAATTTTGATAGCAATTTTAATTATATGATATGAACCGAACCAAAATTACTACAATTAATAAATTATAAATGAACCAAAGAGTGAGTTTACTCACATTGATTTTTACTTGCCATCCATTCAAATTTTCATTTTAAATCGAATGATCTTCGATGTAAATTAAAAATTCCAATCGACTCTGAAAAATCTCAGTTAACCCGTATGTATGGCCTTTGTTAACCTGAAGCCAATGAAATTCATTTCACTTGAATATGTTATTGTATGACATATATAAAAAATTATGAGTTAGGATATAAATGTAACGACCCAAGGATTTTCAACCCCGAAAATTGACACAACACACCATGTTGACTATCCAAGCATCAGAAATACCGGACCATTTATAGAAAAAATGTTGGAGGGTGAGAAATAGAAAGAAAGAAAAATTAAAATAGAAGAAGATCACAATAGAACAGAATCAGAGTAACACGAATCTCACAGCGAAACGAATAAATTATTATATAACAACTTTTGAAATACAAAATTATAACTGTATATACATACCAGTATAACTCACAACATCACAGCGGATATATACTATATATATAACAAATGTTGAAGCCTCCTGCTCCAAGCTCCTCCAAGTATGTCTGAAAAATCCTGACTACTCGACTGCCCATACAAATTTGAGCACCCAAGAGTTTAGGGAAAACAAAACAAAATAAACTCTGGGTCAGTTATGGGACTGGTGTAAGTAATCTCTAATCACTTGGTTTAACTTTTAAAATTCTTTTAAAAGAAATGATAATCATATGAACGATCCATACATAAACACAGATAGTTTTACCTTACGATAACCCAAAATATTTCTTAAGATCAGTATTTTCTGATATTATAATAATGTCTAAATCAAGTAATTAGCAATCTAGCAGAACGCTTTCGTCTCACGCTTTACATATATATTATACAAATCAAAAACCGCGGGCTCTTACTGGGTAATTGATTTCCAACTATGATAAGGGATGGAGCCACCTTCCGATCTGTGTACTCTAGAAGCGATACACCAGAGTTCAACAAGAACATCTTGTAACTCGACCGTACATGATCGACCATTCATTTCACTTGAATGTTCCGAAAATATTGTCAACTTATGGTTGGTATACCAATATTACCATTCCCGGGAGATACAGAAGCGAAAGAAGTAACAAATATGAATATTCTCTAGATGGTGACAATATACCTTAAGTGGGTGCAACCCACTTAGCCATGTTGCCAGCCCGATTTTCATCATTTCTCGGTTGATGAGGCTTGAGGTCATAACATACTATTGTACCGATAACATCTATATCAATCCCCTTAAATTAATTTATCATTAGTTTATTCGTTTTTTAATCTCCCATTTTTCATATTTCTTAAACCGTTTTAGTCTCTCATGACTCGCGGAATAACATTTCAAATATCCACAATTTTCTTAGTTTCTATATATAGAAAATATAAGTTAATCACAACTGGAAAACATTTCCATTTCTTATTTACGCATCACTAATCTTCCACAACCATCAGTCCATAACCATAAAATAGTAAGAGAACAATTCCCTAAGTATAAACCACAAAGACCGAAACCAACATCAGATCGATACTTAGACAAGTATTCAACATAACTGATTTCCAGTCCATTTCTAATGTTCTTAACTCCATTTCTTAATTTCTTATTTACAAAACTATTTACACAACTCTCTATTCAGTTTACAAATCCACTTCTTTACGAAAATCTTTGATTACAACGATAACGTTATAATCTCTGCTTTTGATATATTTAATTTCAACATATAACTTTTATTTAATTAATTAATTAATTAATTAATTAGATAAATAAATAAATCTCGTGTTAGCTACTTTGTAAACTAGGCTATACAAAGTCAAGAAGTCCGAAGATCAAGTAGGCAAAAGACACTCTGTTATGCATCCGGTTCGGATTGGAATTACAGGGGTAGGAACAAAAGCAAGAAAAAGGAGGAAGGAAATTATTCGGATTGGATCGGATGTAGCAGGGCCGATCGGAACCCCATCTGCTAGCCCATTCGATCCGTACCCAGTGCACCCTGCTACTCTGCACCACGATCTCCTGAATATTCGGGGCAGTTACACCTACTTTCTACCCACAATGGCCACTAATTTGATGTGCTGGCAACACCAGAACTCGTCCGATCCCGAAAGTCATGGAATGGAGAACACGTGTACCCGATCCGAACCGAATTTTGGAGAAGTTTCCACCTATAAATAGACCCCCAAGGGTCGTTTGAAAGGGATCTTTTGGCACTTTGAGAGTTCGAACATCTTTGAGAACCGAATTCCAGCATTCCCAAACAATCCAAATCATCATTCAAAGTATATTTTGAGACAACTGAGTGAATGTATGTGAAAAAAAGAGAGAGATTGAGTGAATATCTTGTTGTATTTTCATCTACATCATCAAACGAAGTGATATAAAGTGGACATAGGCTTTTAAACGCCTAACCACTATAAATCTTGTGTCTCTTTTCTATTTTCGATTTCGTTTTATCGTAATCTTTGTCAATTTGGGTGTTAGAACCACTTTTTGGTCTAACATTTTGGTGTTTTCACTGAGAACAATTTGAATTCTCTGTTTTTCTGGATTACCGTTCTACTTTTTGGACCGTTGAGTTCAAAGAAGTTAATCCCCAATTTTCGTCGCTTTTAAATACTTGTTGGTTGATTGTTGAAGAATTATGGCCAAAGGAAAAGGCAAGGAAGTTCAAACCAGTCGAGGGAACGAAGTTGGTGAAGATCAGCAAAACCCGGTTGTGGCGAGGTCTCGTGGGCAAAGCTCAGGAGCGGATCGGACTGGCTCGGGAAATCCGAACTGATCGCATAGGGAGAGCTCCGATCCGAACCGGGTAGAAGACATTGAAGAGGTGCACTCCCCCAACCCGAACTGATCCGGCCAGGTTACTTTGCTCCGATCTGATCCGGCACCAGGTGATGCTGGAACCTCTACTCGAGCCCCTCCAAATGCTCCGACTCCAGCCACCAGGATCAATGACCAGATCAATCCATCTGCGCCTGTCACCCAAGGATATTTTTCGCGCCTTCTCGACATGCTTGAGAGCACTAGGGAGGCTATGAGAATCCACGAGTGCACCAATCTTATGATGCAAGAGAATATGAGAATCATGAGTAGGGAAATCGGCGAGCTCCGTAGGCAGAGAACCCCTTCCCAGTTCACCTCACTGCAATGGATCAGTCTTCTTCTTTTGAGGAAGAATGGCCTCGTGAAAGAAGGCCGCTCGAACGACCTCAGAATTTGGAACAAATGACTTTCGGATCTCTGGGATCCCGCGAGGATGCTGCTCGTGTGCTAGGACCCGATGACCCGAGCTTGAGAGAGCCTATGCTATTACCAATGTGAGGATCCCATGTTTTGCCTAGAGATACTAACCTCACCAACCCCACTTAGGGACAAAGGCTTCAGCCCCTTCCTCCCGAGATCGACCGGGAACGTAGGGAGCAAAGCAGAGCAGAAGTCGCTAGAAGAAGGAGGGTGTCCCCTGATCAGGAGCCCAGAGGAAACCCGAACATCAGAGCCAGGGAGCCTGAATGACCCTTAACCAATGTTGATGTATGGGCTATGGTACGCCAGATCATGTCTGAGAGTCGAAACTACACCAATGAAGATTATGGTATTGAGCGAAGCCATACTCCCTTTACTGATGACATTCTTGACTTTCAGTTCCTCCGACGTTTTAATTTGCCGCAGATGGACAGATATAATGGGAGAACTAACCTGGGACAACATTTGATGCGATACGCATGGCTTATGAATGCTACCGCTGCCCCTGATGCTGTGAAGTGTAAGGCTTTCCCGATTTACTTAGAAGACGTAGCATTACTATGGTTTACCCGACTTCCTACTTCACGCTCGAAAGTCTAAGAATGTCATCGAATTATCGAGAATTAAGCAAGCTCCGGGTGAGTCCTTGAAGTCGTATCTAGACCGTTTCAATTTAGCCGTGATAGAAGTCAGCGACCCGCATGAGCCTACTATCTTGATGGCCTTAATGGAAGGAGTTGATCCTGATTCAGGGTTTGGAGATTATCTTTCTGGGAAGCCGCCTCCCACAAGAGAGTTGTTTTATGAGAAGGCCAATATTCAGTTAAGACGGGAGGAAGCAAGGGCAAACAGAAAGAGGAAGTCCGGAGCGGCCTCAAAAGAAGCTGTTCAGAGTAATGTTGCCGTAAAGCAGTCCGGAGAAAACTCTGGGAAAGTCGAAGTTAATGTTGGAAACAAGAATGGAAACAATAATAATGGAAACGGGGGCAACAACAACCGTAATGGGAATGGTAATAGGAGAAACAGGAATCGAGGAAGTAATTCTGACAAAAGACCCCGGTTCCAGACATTTGAAAACTATTCACCGTTGAATGACACGAGAACATTTATTTGGACACGTATAATGTTCTGCAATATAAAAAACCGCCGCCGTGAGATTCAACAGAGAAAGAAATTGCTACTGGAAAATTTTGTTTATTTCATGGAACTCATGGACATTCAACGAACGAATGTCGACACTTGAGAGATGTAGTTGAGAAGTTGTTGCTTGAAGGTAAGTTGGATGAGTATAAGGCTGCCCCAAGGGACATGGGGCAAGGAGGACAGGCCCCAAACCAGAGTCAGTCGGCTCCCAAGCCTACAGCGCAACAAAAAGGCAAAGGGATTGTCATTAACACCATAATAGGTGGACTCCATCCGGCTATCCACAGTTTCAGAGAAATGGACCAATACGTTAATGCAGTTAAGCACATAGATGTGGACGAGTGCGATGATTTGGAAGATATCACCCCTGTGAAACAACAGAAGAAAATGTTCGATGATGTAGTGTTCCATAGCAGAGACGACACCGGAATCCAAACACCTACCGAAGATCCGTTGGTTATTACCACTACCATTGGACCGGTACTGGTTCATAAGGTACTAGTGGACAACGGAAGCTCTGACAACATTTTATTTAAGAAGTCGTTTGATCAGATGAGACTCGAGTCTGGAGATTTGAAGCCCTGTGAAGGTTGGATCCGAGGCTTCAATGGGGCATCGACAGCTCCAATGGGGTATATAGAATTACCCGTAACATTGGGACAATGGGATCGTCGAAGAGTACGAATGCTTCAATTTGTAATGCTAGATATAGATTCGCCCTACAATGCATATTTAGGAAGGTCTGCCCTTGCAGAGTTCAGGGCTTGTATTGCACCGTGGTGTTTATCGCTAAAGTTCCCAACTGAAGCCAGAACAGGAGTAATGAGGGGAGATCAAGTCTCCGGACGAGCTTGCTATTTTGCTGAATTAAAGATGCTGATGAAGGGACTCAACATCGAGAATAAAAGTACTTCACGTCCTCCAAAGGAGGGTTCGGCGTAGCAATCAAAGGGATCAGCCCCGAAGGATTTGCCCAAGGGAATGCCCGAAGACCTGGATCCCAGAGAAGATGAGGAACCTGAGGATAGAAAGGCAACTCCTAACGAAACGACAGTGGATATACCCATTGATGAAGCTGATCTAGCAAAAGTTTTGATGATTGGATCCCAGTTGGATCCGCACCGAGCCAAAGAACTAGCTAACTTTCTGAAGGCAAACCTAGATGTGTTTGCCTGGACCCACGCTGACATGTGTGGGATATCACTATCCATCATGAGTCATTCGCTGAGTATAAATCCAAAACACCTGCCTGTAAAGCAAAAGAGATGTGTGCTAGGCCCAAAGAGGTCGACAGCTCTAAAAGAAGTGGAGAAGTTGAAAGAGAACGGATTTATTAGAGATTCGACATATCCCGACTGGATATCGAATCCTGTTTTGGTAAAGAAGCCAAACGGAAAGTGGAGGACATGTATTGATTTTTCAGACTTGAACAAAGCCTGCTCGAAAGATAGCTTCCCACTCCCCAGAATAGACCAGCTTGTGGATTCGACGGCAGGACATGAACTTCTTTCTTTCATGGACGCATATTCCGGATACAACCAGATTCCCATGCATGTGCCCGATCAAGAGCACACGAGCTTCATTACAAATTTGGGGTTGTATTGCTATGTTATCATGCCGTTTGGATTGAAAAATGCTGGAGCTACCTACCAACGCTTGGTGAACATGATGTTTTATAACCAAATAAGGAAGACTATGGAGGTTTATGTGGACGATATGCTCGTCAAATCAAGACAGTCCTCCACCCATACGCAAGACTTGGCAGAGATGTTCGGTATCCTGCGAAAGTATCGGATGAAGTTAAATCCTTTGAAGTGCTCATTTGGAGTGGCATCTAGAAAGTTTCTAGGTTTCATCGTGAGCTCTCGAGGGATTGAAATCAATCCTAGCCAAATAGCAGCGATAAGGAACATTGAGGAACTAAGGAGAATCAAAGATGTCAAAAGTCTTGAGGGAAAAGTAGCTGCGTTGAGTAGATTTATCTCCAAAGCAACAGACAAATGCGTCCCGTTTTTTGACTTGATAAAAAGGGGAAAGAAAAATTTCGAATGGACTCCGGACTGTGTTGAGGCCTTTCGAAATCTATTGGACTTACTAGAGAGACCACCGATTTTGTCGAAGCCAGTAGATCATGAAGAGCTGTTTGTTTATCTAGCAGTATCGGCTCACGCCGTTAGCACCGCCTTGGTCCGGGAAGAAGACTAGGTGCAAAGGCCGGTATATTGCGTAAGTAAGAAATTGGCAGCTGTAGAACGTAACTACCTAAGGATTGAGAAGCTTGCTTACAGCCTTCTTATCGCCTCCCGAAAACTTCGCCATTATTTTAATGCTCACCCAATAACCATATACACTGATCAGCCTCTGAGATAGGTGTTGCAAAGACCCGAAGCATCGGGATGGTTGATCAAGTGGAATATTGAATTAAGTCAGTTTGATTTAAATTTTCAGCCGCGGAGATCGATCAGGGGGCAAGCTCTGGCTGACTTTATAGCAGAGTTCACAATTCCGGAGGAAGAGATGAACAACGACAAGGTGGTCAAGTTAGAGGAGGAATTAAAATTAGATCCATGGAAGTTGTACACAGACGGAGCCAAGAACGACCGAAAGTCCGGAGCTGGAGTCGTCTTAGTTACTCCTGAAGGACGATCATTATATTATGCTCTACGACTAGAATTTTCAGTGACCAATAATGACTCTGAATATGAATCCCTGATTGCAGGGCTGAAACTTGCTAACGAATTCGGAATAAGGGCATTGGATATATTCTGCGACTCCAAAATAGTCGTCTGCCAAGTGCAAAAGGAGTTTGTGGCCCAGGGACCTCGACTTATTGCCTATCTCGGAAAAGTGGAGGAGCTGTTGAGCAACTTGGAACGGTATAACACTACAACAAAAACACCATATTACAACTTTAATTTTACAACTGTGCAAGAAGCACAGTTGTAATAAACGATTTTTTACAACTGTGCAAAACGCACTGTTGTAATAAATGTTTTTTACAACTGTGAAAAAATCACTGTTGTAATAAACATATATATCACAACTTTTCTTTTTTGTCTGTTGTAATAGCTAATATATACTAATTAATTTCTGATAATTAATAGTTAAATTAGATAATATAAATTTAAAATTTTGTAAAATATTCAATATTTCATGAAATACTCAAAAATTTATTTAATATTCTAAACTAATACTAACCAACATTTATTAATTAAAATAATTAATAACCATATTTAGTGTTTAATATTTAAAAATGTAAAATTTTGAACTTCGTAAAATTAATTTGAAAATATTCATAAGATTTAGAAATAAAATTTTATATTTTCAACAGAATTAAATAACTTAATTTTTTTATTATAAAATATTCAATATTTTACAAAAATAATAAGAAGAATCAAATTTTAGAAATATTTTTTAGTAACTATATTGCAGCATTCATTAGAACCTATATAATATTTATCATCTCCATACACATCTATATATTCTCTTTTATTTTACTTTTCCTTGACACATACAGGAAAATTGTTTTGGCTCCATCGCTTTTAAATTTTGGCTCCAAACCAATATATTCGGCTCCAAAATAAAATATTGGGCTCGAAGTAGCGGAGTTTCTCACAACCCAATGTTTTAATCGGTGGCTCCACAAACAAATTTCACAACTAATTCCCATCTCATCCTCTCCAGGAGAAATCTCCTCTTTCTAACCCTAATCTCAATTCTACAGTAGCTGCAAAATAGTCACTCTCGCAGATGAACGGCGGAGATGGGTCGGAGTACGAAGCGCTGCACACGGCGATCCACCGGGGGCGGATGAACTGGATCCCCGATCTCCAGATGCAGAAATTCTGCTTGATTGCCGATGTCGTCGTCGAATTGAAGAGAGTCGAGTTCAATCACAATGTGAATGTCGGTAACGGAATCGATGTTAGATCGGAGCGATCTGCTGTTAGCTATAAGAAGTCCGAAGATGGAAGCGCTGATTCTTCCAGGAGCGTTAAGGTTAACTTTTATTAATTTTTTTATCTCAAATTTGTCATAATACCGAACATGTTAAGGAGTTTGATTACCAAGATAAGTGGTTATGCGATCAGATTTAAGACAATTATGGGTTTGTGGAGTGGTCCTGATGACCTAAGAAATGTTGATGTATAAGTCTGACATTAACTTGTGTTGTTTTCATTTGGAAGTAAGTTTGGATGTTAACTTTGTTTATCCGTTGCTATCCTAAAGGGTTAATTGATTATATCAGAACATTGTGGGTCTAATATTGATTTCTGTTATGCTGTCATCATGGGATGTGGTTTGGTGACATGACAATGCTGTATTGATTTATTACTTGTTTTTCCCCTAGCTATTCAAATTTTAAGATTGACAATCCATGCGGCAAATTATTGCTTGAATTTCCTCTGGTGCATTATGGTTTGGTTATGTGTAGGCACATTATTTTTCATGCTGTAGGCTTTTCCAATCTAATAGTCGTAATTTTGTTACTTAATGGCCATTCATAGGAATGCAGGAGGGGCGTGATAAAGTTGATATGGTTGCCAGATAACCTCTTTGTGTGCAAGTCACTATAAAAGTTTGCTATAAACATGATAACAGATATATTACAAGTTCTTTTCATTTGGAAATCACAATTGCACCAACAAATGCCTGTTAAATTGATAAATTTTGGTAAATATGAAACTATTTTACTTTTATCAGTGTTTCAAGTTATGAATACACCCTGATTACGCATCAAATTTTTTTGTAGTATGGACTCAAATGACAAGGCTACCTATGATGAATTCATCAAAACATCTCTCTATTTTCATTCTTTGTTCATACTTCATAAAGCCTTAGTTTACTAACTTGTTCCTCAACCATGTTTTTAGGCTCGCCATGGGGTCCAAAAAGCTCAGCTGCCAAAAGTTGGTGACTTTTTTAAGGTACTATCCAGCCTATGCCAAAAATTTGACTAAATGACCCATGACCTTTTAATGCAAGTTTATGATATAATCATTTAACATAGGTCCTTTTCTTAAGTCTCAATGCATATTATAAAGTTTGATGGGCATAGGATACCAATAGCTATGATAATAATCTATTATTGCTGTCAACATTGCTGTCAACATTGTTATATATAGCATTATAACAATCATGCTTTAGACACTTGATCCTTTAACAAGGACTTGTGCATGTATATAAGGATTTGACTTATATTCAAAGTTATGGGAATATACTTGTTTGAGTAGTTCTGTTTTCTCCAATTCTTATCGGCCTACTATAACCAGTGTGGACATTACTACTAGGTGATCGTGCTTATAACCAATGAAAACATAAGCACCTTTTTCTGAATTGTCGGTGGTGTCGACATTAGTAAATGTGGAAACCTGTTTCAGTGACATATTAATGTGCTTTACATTTAAGGGTGCACTGTTGGTAAAAATGACTTCATTTATTTAGATTTACGCAGAGGATGATATTTTATTTTCTTTATGTTCTTATCATGTGCTGTTTTTGCATGGTTTCCATACAGACAACTTCAAAAAATGCACAAGAATTTTATGAAGGCAAATAAGAAAACCATGTAATAGCTTCAAGCAACAAAGGTTATGTTTATGTATATGCATGTTTTGTGATTGTGCAGGTGGTGTGTCTTGTGGTGGTGGGGATGTTGAGGAAGTGCAAAGATGAAGCAGGCTGATAGTTGAAGCAGAGTTTTTGGATGGTATTGATTTGTAATGAAGAATTGATATATTACCGTGATGATGTATGATTCATTTTTTGTATTTTGAATATAAAGTTGTAATGTTTTTTGTATGAATGGATCCGTTGCTTTGAATTTATATCAATTTATTTTCTGTTTATTCATCTTTTGTTGCATTTGCAAAATTTATTTTTTTTAAAACCCAAATGTCAATCACAACGGTGCATAACAGTTGTAGTATATTTTATTACAACGGTGCACAACTGTTGTAATAAAGTTTATTACAACGGTGGAAAAAAGTTGTAAAATATGCATATTACAACGATGTTGCAACAGTGCAAAAAAGTTGTAAAAGATATTAGTCTATTTCAACTTCTTAATACACGACGGTTTGCCCACCGTTGTAAAATATATATTACAACGGTGTTCCACCGTTGTAATAGGGTCATTTTGTTGTAGTGTAACATAATGCATATCCCAAGAGATGAAAACCAGAAGGCAGACTGGCTAGCGAAGCTGGCTAGTTCCGACAATCCGGAGGAAACCGAGATGGTTCCAATTGAGACATTGGGATCGCCAAGCTTTGAGTCAATGGAAATTGAATTAGCTTTCGAAGCAGAACCGAAGAGGGAGTCGTGGATGACCCCAATCAAGAATTTCCTTAGAAATGGAGTACTCCTGCCAAAGAAGAGTGAGAGGCGAGCCATAGTTCACAAAGCCACCAGATACATCCTTAAAGATGATACCCTTTATCGGCAAGGATTTTCTATGCCCCTGTTACGATGTATAGCGCACGACGACATCAAGCATGTACTAAGAGAAGTACACGAAGGTGAGTGTGGAGATCATACGGGGGGTCAGACTTTAGCAAAAAAGGTATTGCAGTATGGGTATTTCTGGCCCACTATTAATAAAGATGCAGCTGATTACTCACGACGCTACGACCGACCCAGCTCAAATCGATGGTGAGTCCATGGCCGTTTGCCATGTGGGGAATTGACATCATCAGAGTTCTACCGATTGCCAAAGGAGGAGCAAAGTAAGCAATAGTCGCCGTGGACTATTTTACGAAGTGGGTGGAAGCTGAGCCCTTAACCAAAATCACAGCTAGAAAGGTGATAAGTTTCGTGGTTAGAAATATCATATGCCGATTTGGGATTCCAAGGACCATTATATGATAATGGAACCCAGTTCGATGGTGCCAAATTCAGAAATTTATGCCAGAAATACAAGATCGACAAGCGGTATACTGCAGTCGCCCATCCACAGTCGAATGGGCAAGTAGAAGCAATAAATAAAGTCATAAAGACCATCCTCAAGAAGCGATTGGAATGTGCAAAAGCAAAATGGGTGGATGAATTGCCCTTGGCTTTGTGGGCATATCGGACAACATTTAAGATAGCTACCGGTCATACTCCTTTCTCTCTTTCATTTGTCTCAGAAGCAGTAATCCCGGTAGAGCTTGAAGTTCCCTCTCACAGGGTGACATATTATGACCCGGTGACGAATCGAGCACTCCTCCTCGAGTCCCTTGATGAAATCGAAGAGAAAAGGGACGAGGCAGACTTGCGTGCGTCAAGACATCGACGTTAGATGGAACACTATTATGACAAGAAAGTTCGTTTTAGAACCTTTGAACTAGGAGATTTGGTGCTAAAGCGAGTTTTTCCATCCCTTCCTCACCTCGGTCCAAAGTGGGAAGGACCATTCGTCATCCAACGGAAACTTGAGACAGGAGCCTTCAAGTTAATGACCGTAGATGGCGAAGAAGTGCCTAGGGCTTGGAATGCCCAAAACTTGATGCGATATTTGAATTAGGGTTGTTGTATTTTCTTTTGTTTTTCTTATGAACCCTATAAAAAGGCACGACTTGCCTTAGAAAAGTCTGTTGATATGAACAAAGAACTATAAAGTGGATGTAGGCTACGACTTAGCTGAACCACTATAAAAATATCATGTGCCATTTACTTTCCTGCATTATTTATATCTTCAACTATTATTCTATTGTGACTGTGGAATGCGAGATGTTAAATTAAAATCTGGAAAGATGGAGATGGCTTATATGCAGGAACAAACATAACGACTGTTTGTACAATAAGACATAAAAGAATGGGAAGACGACATTCTTAACTCTAACTCTCAAGAATTGAGAGAGAGTATAAAGGACGGGAAGACGAAGTCCTCTGAGGCATGAAGGTGCACCCAGATGAGAGACCGCCTCAGCAAGAACTCTAACCTGAATATAAGACAGGAGAGTATAAAAGATGCCAGAAAAGAACAGGCATCAATGACAAAAAGAATGTGACCCCCGTAGGGGAATCGAGGACATTCGGACTTTTTAATTTAATCTTGAATAGTTTTTCAAGATTGACTGGGGGCATATATGTACACACATATTTCCTCGCACTATGACTCCATTACACAACTTTAGTAGGACATGCATTTGCATTTTTACATAAGTACTGAACTGACGACTAATAGGCATTACAGGAAATGAATCATTTTCATTTACAAATGTATGAATTTGTACAGGAAAACAGGCAAAAAGAAGATGCGAGGGCCACACTCACTGCAACAATTGTGGGCCAATTAAATGCTAAAATAAAGCAAAACACTTCATCACTTAGACTTTGAAGTGGACTTGGATTTTTTAGTAGCCTTCTGAGCATCCTTCGCCTCTCTTTCAGCATCAGTTAAGATGCGCCTTGGTTTTTTCTTCCCTGAGTTTGAAGTGCTGGAATCGGTTGATTTTTTCCAGGGAGTCGGAACGCCTGGAATCAAGAGAAGACTTTTTAGCAAGTTCTTCTGTAATAGATCCAGTCGAAATCTTAACAACTAACCTTGATCCAGCATCCACTACTGCGAGAGGCTTAAGGCTTTTGGGGTCTAGGTCTTCAACTTTAATCTACATGCGTTTGTCTTGTTCGACATTCAATGCAGCTAAAGTAATGTCATCGGCGCTTTTTGACTCCCCAACTATAGCCACCTCAGGGTCTTCCTCATGTCCCTCATCGCCACCATCATCCTTTAAGGCATCTATCATCTCGCTGTCGTGAGGAGCGTCAGCCTTACTCTTGTTTCCTTCATCCCTCTCTGCTGACTTTGCTTCGGCAGTGGTTCCCTGGGGCACATCTGCCTTCTCGGACGGTTCAGCACCTGCGGAATGAGAAGCAACAGTTATCAACTCAGAAGAAAATAAAGGGTCCTTCATCGATTGTCCGACTATGCGATGGAAAGTGGAGACAGCTTTGACGAATTGGGGTGAAAAGGTAGAAATACCTTCCGATGATTTCTCAGCTGGAGTAGCTGCCACCTCTGAAGCCGATTCAGGAACAGGAGATAAAAGAGATGCCTGAGGGATCGCTGCGTTTTCGGGGTCATATCCCTCTACTTCAGAAGTTTCAGCGGCAGTGGAAGAAGAACCAGCCTCTAAGATGTCCTTTTGTTTAACCTTCCGTCTCTCCTTGTCCACGGCAGCAGCAATCAGGCGACGCCCCTCAGCTAGGCTCGCCGGCTCGTCATCTCTTATATATTTTTCCATAAGTTTGTCCTCGTCAACGGAATCTACCTTGAGTTCTTCTTTTTCCCATTCAACAATTTGGCTCCACACATGAACCAAGGTAGTCGAATAATCATCAATCCAAGGGATGTTTCGGTGATGGATTATATGTGCAAAAAATTCGATCAGTAATTCACCAAAGCCCTGCACATCCTCCTGGGCCTCCGCCAGCTGCTTGTGGGACTCTTCGGCCGATTTGAGGACACTTTCAACATTACCCTCCGCCAAGGCAGCCCTGTTCTTGGCCTCCATTAACTTGGAAGCCAAGTCAGCATTTTTCTTCTCCAATTCGGCATTCTTCTTCGCTAACTCGGCCCTCTCTCGCTCAAGGTCAGCGTAAGCAAGTTGCATTTTGGCAGTATCTGACTTGGCGTCTTCTACTTGCTTTTTCAGCTCTGAACACTCCTGAGTATGGGATTCAAGCAAGTCATGATAACGTTTTTGTAGATCTTAAAATTGTTGCTTGAAGCTAGCAGCATCCCGTTGAGCGATAACTAGTTGGGCCTGTGTATCCTCAAGGTCTTTCCCTAAATTTTTCAAGGCCTTTGCGTCATCTTCTGCGGTCTTCTGCATCGAGTTAGTATTCATGATTAGATTTCGGATGATTCTGGAAAGGTTACGCGAATACTTGAACATCTCTGAATATTGTTTCTCGACTACGTCAATTTTTGCTTTGGCCTCGTATGCCCACCTCGAGGAAATAGGCTCAAGAGCAGGTAAGAAAGTCAAGTTTTCAAAGTAGTGTTCGGGAAATTGCTCCTCTAGATACGCCCGCTTAACTGCAGTTTCAGCATCCAACGGTGGAGGTGCAGGGAATGTCAGCTCGGTATCCTTATGTGTGGAGGGCTCAATGGCCTCCTCACCCTTACTGGGCCGTTTGGCAGGAACCTTGTGCTTGCTTCGCGAGTCGGTATTTCTCGGCGGGCTCCTTTCCCTACTGCGCTTTTCTTGAGAAGAAATTGGGTTTTTTGACTGCGGCCTGTCATCTTCTCGACGACCTTGATAGCCCTTATATCGCTCTGGATCTGACCGAACAGGAGAGCGAGAGCGCGAGGACCGCGATTGATAAGAATCATAGGGCCTTCTATCCTCCCTACCGCGGCTTTCGCGATGATCATGCTCAACATCATGAGGGGGTCTGGTCATGCTGCGGCGTAGTTTCCTGATGTCATAGTGAGCACGAGACATTGTACCTGCATAACAATGTAAGTGGAATTCAGAATCAGTATTCCCGTAAGAAGTAAGTGCTGTGAAGTGGGGTGCTTTTGTGTCAAGTGCATCCTAAATGGTGTCCCCCCTCCGACAAACCAGAGTCTAAAACCGAGCCAAAATCCTCCGAAGAAGTAAAAACTAAAGGATTTGTGCCAAAATCCTCGGAAGTGTAAATAGTATCTGGAAGGGGGAGATCTCCCAAGCCCTGAAATGTAGGATCATCAACGGTAGAGGCATCTCTTTGGGAAGCGCCTGTTGGCTGTTCTTTAGGAGATGGTGATTTCTCAGGAGAAATAATATCCCCAGGAGTGATGTACCCTTCTCGGTGCTTTTCAGGTATGTTGGCCAACTCATCGTCTTGAGTTGAACTTGGAGAAGGGGAAGTTCGAAGCGGCATGGTGGGGCCTTTCGAGCTCTCGCCCATTTCTGGAATTACATCCACCGGAGGGAAATATACATATGGACCTGACCCGTGACCTATGCTATGGGTAATGGACAGCAGCCCGCGGTGATGAAGATATTCGATCAAAATACACTTGACCCGATACTTGCTTTGGATTATCAACTGCAAACAAAAAGAAAACGGATTAATGTGGTGGCGTGGACATTCAGAGTTAAGATTTAGAAAACCAGTGCCTTACTCGATTTTGTCCATCTCCTAGCACACCCCGGCTGTTGCCTTATATAAAACCATTCTAGTTTGGAGTCGCCGGCCTTGCTGCTGAATGGGGCCGAAATTATCTTTCTTTTTGGGACAGACTCGAAGTAAGAGAAAGAAGGATTTCTCGAGTCCGATGCTTGAAGTTATAAAAGAAATGAACATCATCAAAAGTGAGATCTGTGCCTAAGATCTCGCGGTATGCTACGTATAAGGTATACAGGTAAGCATAGGAGTTGGGGTGCAGCTGCATGGGGGCAATCCACATTTGTCTTAGAAAATCAACGACGAAAGGAGAAAATGGAGGGATAGCCCCAACCGTGCACATTAATCGGGTAATTTCCATAAACCTCCGGAGGATCATGAGGACGGTCAGTCTTTGATGGCACCAGGGTATCCTTTTTCAGTATCTCGTGCTTTAGGCGTATTCGAGTAAGTCTGTCGTTGTCAGTCGTCGATTCAACAGAATCTTGAGGTGATTCCAATATGATGGCAGTTCAAATTCGTCAGGAGCTCGAGTATCTCCAACCCCTCCTTCCTCTTCATAGCCCAGGGAAACTTCACTGTCAGAAGGCATTTCGCTGTTATGCGCATCTACTTCATAATCTGATCCCTCGTCGTCCCATTCAGAGTCTGAGGAAGAAGATATGTCGTCAAGAGTAACTTTAGTGGATGTCTCTGGGATCTCTTTCTTTTCTGCCAGTCTAGAAGAATGTCGTTCGGCCATGATCGCTAAACTATCGAAGAAGTAATAACAGAAGTTAGAGTAAATTAGCCCGTGTCCCCCTGTGCACGTATGTGAACTAAAGTGTGTACGGTGTATGCAGGAAATGTAAAGTGAGCACTCAAAAGTGCAATGCAAAATCTTGGCAAAGTGACGATGTTCAGAGCAGTTCTTGATGTTCGTGTATGTTCGCAGGGCACTATCCTAACTGTTCATGAAGGTGGAAGTTATGTTAAATATTGATTTTATCCAATTGGACAAAGTATTGTGCTTTAAGTTGGGTGGCCTCGGTTCGAGTATACATGATGGGATCGGATCGGAGGCAAAGTCGCGCTTCGGTCGGAAGTTGACGTCCAACCGGATCGGTTCGGGAGCAGGCTTTTGGAGCGGACTGGGTGGGCTTGAATATCGACGCCTCTTCTCCTTTGTTCTGCCCTTCGACCCGATCCGGCCAAATAAGCCTCGTTTCCCTTTTTTTTCTTTTTCCTCCGACCCGACCCGATAGAGTAAGCTTCGCCTTCCCTCTTTTCCGACCCGATCCGGTCTTGTGAACCCCTCACTCTTTTCTTCTCCTCCATCTCCTATGCTTCCTCGCCCGAACCGATTCCCTATACCCTTCATCTTCCTTTTCCTCCTCAATCACAACCAAACCCAATCCTGTATCCAAAGCTCCAGTTCAGAAGAGACGTACACCCTGTCCAACCTCCCAGCGTCTCGACATGGTGACGGAGCCACCAGCGACGACGGCTGGGGAGGAGATGGCCATGGTGTCGAAGCCGAATAGTACTCATACCCAAATCGTCTGATTTGAGTACAAATCCAAACCGTAAAACGGCTATATTGAGATGACTTAAGATTATACAACTACCTATATGCTTAATTCAGAAATTGGAGCGAAATTCTTGGGGTTTTGGGCGTCAAGGTTTTCTTTTTCTCATTGGAGCAGTTTCTGGAAAAGTGATGGAAATAAAAAGAAAAGGAGAAGGAGGAAAGGGAGCTATGGATTTATATATGGAATTGAGATGAATCTTAGTATTCCCCGTATTTCATTTCGTTCGGACCGCGATGTAGGCCCATGAGCATAAGTTTGGCCTGTTAAGTTCAGTGATCGAGCAGTTTGAGAAGAGAACCCATTCGGGTCGGATCCAAACCGAATAGGTTGAGCATAGCAACTCGGAGCATAAATTAAATTTAACATAAAATAAAGAAAACTACCTGGAAGAATTACTGGACATCGAGGAGAGTTCCTAGGATTGTTTTAAAATGAAGAAAATAAATCGTGCATTCTACGACATATATATAACCGATGAGAGACACGACTTCATGAAGCAATGCGTCTTCGCAAACGAATAGAAATGACTTTTTAACGCTTCAAGTTCAAGAGCTGGTATGCAAACGATGTCAAAGCACGCTCCGTCTTCAACAGAAGCATTTTTTGAGGGGGCAAAATGTTAGCCTACTTTGTAAGCTAGGCTATACAAAGTCAAGAAGTCAGAAGATCAAGTAGACAAAAGACACTCTGTTATGCATCCGGTTCGGATCGGAATTACAGGGGTAGGAACAAAAGCAAGACAAAGGAGGAAGGAAATTATTCGGATTAGATTGGATGTAGCAGGGCCGATCCGAAACCCATCTGCTAGCCCATCCGATCCGAACCCAGTGCACCCTGCTACTCCGCACCACGATCTCCTGAATATTCGGGGCAGTTACACCCACTTTCTACCCACGATGGCCACTAACTTGATGTGCTGGCAACACCAGAACTCATCCGATCCCGAAAGTCATGGAATGGAGAACACGTATACCCGATCCGAACCGAATTCTAGAGAAGTTTCCACCTATAAATAGAACCCAAGGGTCGTTTGAAAGGGATCTTTTGGCACTTTGAGAGTTCGAACATCTTTGAGAACTGAATTCCAGCATTCCCAAACAATCCAAATCATCATTCAAAGTATATTTTGAGATAACTGAGTGAATGTATGTGAAAAAAGAGAGATATTGAGTGAATATCTTGTTGTATTTTCATCTACATCATCAAACGAAGTGATATAAAGTGGACATAGGCTTTTAAACGCCGAACCACTATAAATCTTGTGTCTCTTTTCTATTTTCGATTTCGTTTTATCGTAATCTTTGTCAATTTGGGTGTTAGAACCACTTTTTGGTCTAACATCTTGATAATAATTGGAAAGTAGATGTTACTTTCCTAAATTCGATAGAATCGAATTCCAATATATAACTCACTTTTGAATACTCTCTATTCAATAACGTTTCGAACTTCGGAATAAACTCACCATTTCAGGTTAACTTGATTTCTAAATTCATGTTTGAATTTATTACTTCAAATATTCATCAATTTCCTTTTACAACCCATTTAATCTGCAAAGTGTTTTCTTTTAAATCGCTATTCACTTTAAAACGTAAATAACATTCCTCTATAGAAATCTGGGCTCATTTTATTAAATTAAATCTTGATTTCAATAATAAACACCATTACAGTTTAATATCCCATTTATCTTGTTATTTTCATAAGTTTATACTTCATATTTTATTAAGTAAACTTCTTGCTAATTATAGATCAAGTTTATAATTAAATCTCGACTTCGTATTCTATTATAATCTATTGGTTCTAAACCAAATGTTAATTATCTTGTCCAACTCCAATTTTTATAATACATAAATTCTAAAAATAAATCATTTTAATAACATTCGACATTGTTGAATTACAAATCCTTATGGTTTTTATTTCCTTCTATTTACATTTCAAACAACGAAATAAATCTCATCATTTTCCTTTGAAAATGATTTTCATTTCCCATTTTATTTCGTTCTTGAGTTTATAATTCCCATTTTTTTGATCGTAATTATTTCATATCATTTATTAACATTGTTTATAAATCAAATCATTTGTTTTAATATAATTAAAACAAGTTATTATATTCTAGCCTGACCGACATTCAATTTCTATTTTAAAATAGATTATCTTTTTTTAAAACCCCAAATTATTTTCTAATATATCTGGAAATAATTTGCGGTATTTAAATACCAATTATTTCTTGTCAATGTTGTCTAAACATCCCAAAATACACAATAATCAACACCAGATTTATTTATCACCTCATATAATGCAATATATGAAAAACAATAATATAATTGTTGAGGAATCCAGTTGAATCCCTCTAACCGGTTTCCCTGCATCCACATATGTTAATCAACATGAATAATACCAGTTTCAGATAACTGCGAAATATAATAACAAATATGATCAATATTAAATTAATGACTTATATATGTATACTATATATATTGTTTGAACCAATTTATTTGCAAATTATCCGAACAACCATCACACACAACATTCAAACATTTTTATCAATATTAAATAACGTTTATAAAATTATAAAACTAGACAGAGTTAGTGAGTTTACTCACCTTGGTCGTTAATTGTCAAATAACGATTATTGATCGGTTGATTTAATCATGCGTTTTATTTTGTCTAAAATTGTAATGTGCTCCAAATCGTTCCGGACCTGCTTCATCACGTAGTCTGCGTTTGTACGATTCCAAAGAGTCATGGTTTGTTGAGTTTGGACAACATATGAGTAAGATACGATTACTTAAATTTAATATGCTATTTTTTTTTAATTTTAAACTTAATAATATTAAAAATGGGATTTACTAATGGAAACCCCGACCCAACTGCCCTAGCCTGCCCGCGTGGACTTCAGCTTCCCAACTCCAGATGTAGATGCCAACCAATACAAAATTCCGATACACCGATCTTCTTTTTGTTTTTAAATCCTTTCATTTCTCTTTTTTTCGTAAATAGAAACTGGGCTTCTCAAACATGTAAATTGGCAAAACTGCTATTCACGTCACCCCATTTACCCTACCCGCTCGCATCACAGTAGAACAATTGCTACTTCCATCATTTTCAATGTAAGCTTCATTCTTTCTTGCTCATACAAATGGATATTTTACAATCTTCATGCCAACCCCTTTCTAATATCCTCACCTATAACCTGCATCCACACGTTTTCGATATGAGGATGCAGGCTCCAGCAAACCCATTTCTCACCTGCTCGCGCCTGTTGTGAACAACCCAAACACCGCCCGCCTTCAAGCTTCTCCCCACTACATTTCTACTTTACACAACATCCAATTGCGTCTACTACTCTCCCTAATCTCGTCCGCCTCATCCTCTAACTATTCACTCGCAATCTCAAGATAAATGCATCTACCAGTCCACTCGGCTCGCACCTTCAATGACTGCGAACCTCATTTATGTGAACTCCCCTAGTCTTGCGTTTCCACCTTCTCCGAAGCCTTAGGCTTTACTGTCGAATGTCAGCACTATTATACACTATCGTACCAAATGAAATTCATACTGGATGGAAACGGAAAATAAGAGGATTCAGAAAAATGGTATTTAGCTTATTATGATATTTTATTTTATTTTCTATTCATGCAGTATTAAGTCTGGAAAGTAAATCACAAGCCATTGAAACGTTGTAGTTTCCTTTGCGGTTTTCCTGAAGCAAGAGGAAGTAATGAAGTTGTCAGCGGTAGTATATGTAGGAGATGGTACTTAGCAGCGAAGGAAAATAGGGTACACATATAGCTTTTAGGCATGTTGCATGTATAGCATAGGGTAGGTAATAGTGCTTTAAAATTTGATGTTCCATCGTAGCATATATCCTGCGTGAAAGGGGAAGGAGGATGTACAATTCCTTTGTTATTAAGGAAAAAATATATATGTATTTTTCTTATTTAATCCAAGCAAACTTATCCCTTAATTACCATGTTCACGCTATTGACATATAAATCATTATACTACTCTATTCTAAGTTTAGAAAAAAAATTATATCCAATACTATATAAAAATTGTTCAAATTTAGCCAAAGGATTTTTACTAGAGCTATAAAAGGCTTCATATAGATTTAACAACTACGTTTACACCAGATAAATTAAATAATGTAATCATTACAGTGGGACATGATATAATAAGTCATATGTAAAACCCTATTCGTTTGCGGACTGTTATGGACAAAAATAAAAATACTGTTGTATCCAGCAATGTGCCACGATCCCAAAAATATAACAATATACACAAGTTAACTTATTTTGTGAAATTTCTAAAAAGCTGATTTAGGGTGCCAAATACGTTAAACAAAAAGTAGCTTATTTTCCAAAATAAAAATTACAGTAAAATCCTAAAAAATTAAATTATAACTACGTCTCAAAAATCTTGTCTGAATTCGAATTTAATTATATTAAATATATCGTTATGGTTTATAAACGATTCCATAAAGATTATTTGAAAATTTGATTTGGACATAACTTGCAATCTATATAACACGAAATATCGATTTTTCACTTCCATTAGAAAAATACAGCTTAACAGATTCCAGCATTTCTTATTTCAAAGAATAACGAACCTTGTATAGTCATTTAAAGTTGAAAACATAATATTATGAACTACCGCGCCATTATGAACTCATTTTAACTATATTATAATTAATACGTTCAACTGGTCGTTTAAATAATATATTCATTATTATAATTTAATTCATATAATATTGCCAATTTACAAATTCCGACTATTTTGGAAATAAATATATTATTCCACTATTTATATTAATTAGATAATCAAAGTTATTTAAATTCAGATCATTTAAATCACCAAACCATTTATTAAATAATTAAATAAATTTATTATTAAATTGTAAAAATATGGGTCGTTACATTCCTTTCCCCTTAAAAGGATTTCGTCCCTGAAATTACTAAGGTAGAAAAATGCTACAAACCCTGTTAAAAAGGTTAAAATTCTTTTGTTTTCTCCTTTTAGTTTCAACTGAACCAATTTAATTCCAATTAAAATATTAATTTATTTATATTAATGAAAATTTCCAAAGAAATTGAAAATTTTCTAACACCTTAACTTTTCGAAAAATTTCGCCAACGTCTCCTTCGCACGGCTCAGCAACTCATCTCTCTAGGCCTTCTCCAATCCAAAAGGAAATCAAACAGCCAAGTGACTTACCAAACGGACTCATAAAAATCTCATACTCAAATAAAATATAAACTCATACCTTTTTGTTGGGCATTTAACTCTATCACTTTCATCTGCTATCACTTCAGCCTATATCCATGCATCCCTAATTGATTAGTTTAAACTCAAATCCAATCAATTACTCATGCCGAAGCCCAATTCTATTTCGAATTCTAGTTCCAATCTCAATCCCAAATCCTTACTCACCAATCCAATTGCATTTCAGATCATCTCTAATCCAATTTTATTTAACTCAATTAAATTTTATTCCAATTCAATTTCAACTTGGCTGGCTTCAATTAAATTCCAATTTGCTTTCACAATCTTTATTTAGCTTGTTTAAGTTAAATTCTAATTTATCCATTTACCTTTACCACTTCAATCTATTTAACTTCATAAGTTAAATTTTAATTTCAGAATTCTAATTCCTGGGGTTTTATTTCAAATTAGTTTGAAATCACACACACACACACACACACACACATATATATATATAATATCATTTCAAATCATTTGATTTTTTTCGGCAACTTATTTCCTCAAAACAAAATATTTGGTAGTAATCCATCACTTAGAAACTCGAAAATGAACACTAATGATGCGGCCGTCATCATCAGAATTATTTTCCTCGTGGTCAAAGTGAGATCAATACTATTACTTTCAAAGATCCTTTTAAACACTTCCATTTTGAACTTACTTCAAAAATATTTTTCACACTACTTGGAAAACATTTCCAAAATCTACCAGAATTTTAAAATTCCCATATATTTAATCCCAAATTTGTTCTCAAACCTTTTCCAAGTTTCCAGAATTTTTATTTCCAATTCTGACTTATATTTGGATTTAATTCATCTTAATTTATATATACTCTTATATGAATTCTTATTGGTTATTTATAACCATTTCAATTATAATCCTATTCGATTATAATAACAACCAACATATCCTATACTATAATAGTTCCAAGATATATACTTCTTTTATATCAAAATATAATTTAGGTAAAATTATTCCATTTAACCTTCTTTCAAAAACATATTGTGTTGGTTCATCGTATCCTAGCATTTATAAACCCCGATCGATATTATGGTGCTCCACCGTCGACCAGAATTCACAAATCACTCAACCAATAAATTCCCATAATACAAAACAAATTTTACAAAATCTACAAATACGTTCACTCATATATATACACTCAAACTCAATCTAGGATTTTACTAACCCCATCCCTATCGAGTCATGCCACAGAGCCAAGGTAATCACTTAACCTGGCTCTGATACCACTGTAACGACATAAGGATTTTCGACCCTGAAACTCGACACAATACACCATATCGACTATCTAAGAATCGGAAATACCGGACTATTTATAGAAAGAAGTTAGAGGGTGAGAAATAGAAAGAAAAAAATTAGAATAGAAGAAGATCACAATATAATAGAATAAAAGTAACACGAATCTCACAGCGGAACGAATAAATTATTATATAACAACTTTTGAAATTCAAAACTATAGCCGTATGTACTAGTATAACTCATAACATCACAGCGGAAATATACTCTATATATAACAAATGTTGAAGCCTCCTGCTTCAAGATCCTCCAAGTATATCTGAAAAATCCCGACTACTTGACTGCCCGTACAAATTTGGGCATCCAAGAGTTTAGGGAAAACAAAACAAAATAAACTCTGGGTCAGCCATGGGACAGGTGTGAGTAAACTATAATCACCTGGGTTAACTTTTAAAATCCTTTTAAAAGAGATGATGATCATAAGACAAATCCATACATAAACACAGACAATTTTTACCTTAAAATGACCCAAAATATTTCTTAAAATCAATATTTTCTAATATTATAATAATGTCCAAATCAAGTAAATAGCAATCTAGCAGAACGCTTTCATCTCACGCTCTACATATATATAATATACAAATCAAAAACCATGGGCTCTTATTGGGTAATGGATTTCCAACTATGACAAGGTGTGGAACCACCTTCCGATCAGCGTACTCTAGAAGCGATACACCAGAGTTCAACAAGAACATCTTGTAACTCGGCCACACACGACCGACCATTCATTTCGCTTAAATGTTCCAAATATATTATCACCTTACGGTAGGTATATCAACATAATTGTTCCCGGGAGACACAAAAGCGAAAGAAGTAACAAATATGAATATTCTCTAGATGGTGACAATATACCTTAATTGGATGCAACCCACTTAGCCATGCTGCCAACCCGATTTTTGTCATTTCTCGGTTGATGAGGCTCGAGGTCATGACGTACTATTATATAGATCACATTTATATTTACTTTGAATGCCACGTTGTCATACTCGCCAAATCACAAATTGATTTCCCAAAAATACCACGGGTATAAAGATAGGAGAAACGAATTCCTCCGCCACCAACATAAATACATTTGAAACGATCAACTTATGCGATTTATTAGATATAATCTATCAGACATTCATCTATACACGTTATCCTGGGACTGGACAAACTGAAGACACTATTCTGTAAATCCATCTTAGGCAGTTTCTATCTAGGATCGCCAGAACATCCCTTGCTCAAACTCCGTCTTCAATTATCTTCAACATATTTTATTTGCAATGCTAGTGCCCATACAGAGTGGATTTCAGATAATAAATCTAATCCCGGTCTCTCCGTATTGACAACGGAAAAAATATCAAAACTTTGATAGCCGGTTATTTAACTATCAAAGGAAACATACATACAAACAACAGTTGTATTTCCAAATGAAAATTTCACTGATCAATGATTAATCAACATTTAGCCCCTTTAAATTAATTTGTCATTAATTTATTCATTCTTTAATCTCCTATTTTTCATATTCCTTGAACCCGTTTAGTCTCTCATGATTCGCTGAAAAACATTTCCATATCCACAATTTTCTTATTTTCCATATTTAGAAAATATACGTTAATTAAAACTGGAAAACATTTCCATTTCTTATTCATGCATTACTAATCTTCCACATCCATTAGTCCCTAACCGTAAACTAGTAAGAGAACTATTCCCTAAGTATAAACCCCGAAGACCAAAACCAACATCAGATCTATACTCAAACAACTATTCAACATAACTAATTTCCAGTCTACTTCTAATGTTCCTAACTCCGTTTCTTAATTTCTTATTTACAAAACTGTTTACACAACTCTCTATTCAGTTTAGGAATCCATTTCTCTACGGAAATCTTTGATTACAACGATAACGTTATAATCTCTGCTTTTGAAATATTTAATTTCAACATATAACTTTTATATAAATAAATAAATAAATAAATAAATAGATAGATAAATAAATAAATCATGATAATAACCGGAAAGTAAATGGTAATTTCCTAAATTCGATAAAATCTAATTCCAACATATAACTCACTTTTGAATATTCTTTATTCAAACGACGTTCCGAACTTCAAAATAAACTCACCATTTCAGGTTAATTTGATTTCTAAATTCATGTTTGAATTTATTTCTTCAAATATTCATCAATTTCCTTTTATAACCCATTTAATCTACAAATTGTTTGCGTTTAAATCGTTATCCACTTTAAAATGTAAACAATATTTCTTTATAGAAATATGGGCTCATTTTATCAAATCAAATCTTGATTTCAATAATAAATACCTTTACAATTTAATATCCCATTTATCTTGTTATTTTTATTAGTTTATACTTCATATTTTATTTCGTAAGCTCTATTTCTAAGTAAACTTCTTGTTAATTATAGATCAAATTTGTAACAAAATCTTGACTTCATATTTTATTATAATCTATTGGTTCTAAACCAAATTTTAATTAACTCCAGTTTGTATAATATATAAATTCTAAAAATAAATCATTTTAATAACATTTGACATCGTCGAATTACAAATCCTTATGGTTTTTATTTCGTTTTATTTACATTTCGAACAACAAAATAAATCTCATCGTTTTCGTTTGAAACGATTTTCATTTTCCATTTTATTTCATTCTTGAATTTATAATTCCCATTTATTTAATCATCAGTATTTCATATCATTATAAACATCGTTTATAAATCAAATCACTTGTTTTAATATAATTAAAACAAGTTATTATATTCTAGCCTGACTGACATTCAATTTCTATTTCAAAATAGATTATCTTTTTTTAAAACCCCAAATTCTTTTCTAATATATCTGGATATATTTTACGCTATTTAAATACCAATTATTTTAGGTCAATGTTGTTTAAACATCCTAAAATGCACAATAATCAACACCAGATTTATTTGTCACCTCATATAATGCAATATATGAAAAATAATAATATAATTGTGGAGGAATCCAGTTGGATCCCTCCAACCTGCTACCCTGCCCCCATAGATGTTAATCAACATGAATAATACCAGTTTCAGATAAATCTGAAATATAATAACAAATATGATCAATATTAAATTAACAACTTATATATGTATACTATATATATTATTTTAACCAATTTATTTGCCAATTATCCAAACAACCATCACACACAGCATTCAATCATTTTTATCAATGTTAAATAATGTTTATAAAATTATAAAACTGGACAGAGTTATGAGTTTACTCACCTTGGTCGTTAATCGTCAAATAACGATTGTCGGTCGGTTGATTTAATCACGCATTTTATTGCGTCTAAAATTGTAACGTGCTCCAAATCACTCCAGACCAGCTTCTTCACGTAGTCTATGTTTGTACGATTCCATTGGGTCTTGGTTTGTTGAGTTTGGATAACATATGAGCAAGATATGATTATTTAAATTTAATATACTATTATATTTTAATTTTAAACTTAATAGTATTAAAAATGGGCTTTACCGATGGAAACCCGACCTAACTTCCCTAGCCTCCCCATGTGGACTTCAGCTTCCGAACTCCATATGTAGATTTTAACCCATACAAAATTCCCATACGCCGATCTTCTTTTGGTTTTTAAATCCTTTCGTTTCTCCTTTTTCCATAAATATAAACTGGGCTTCTCAAACATGTAAATTAGCCCAACTGTTATTCACGTTACCCCAATTTACCCTAACTGCCCGCATCATAGTGGAACAGTTGCTTCTTCCATCATTTTCAACGCAAGCTTAAGTTCTTTTCTACTTATACAAATAGACATTTTCCAATCTTCATGCTTGCTTACTACCTCCCCCATTCAACCAAATCACAACCAAACATCAGTAACCCCTTTCTAATATCCTCGCCTGTACCCCACATCCACACGTTTCCTTTCTTTTACAATATGAGGACGTAGGCTCCAGGAAACCCATTTCTTACCTGCTCATGCCTGTAGTGAAAAACCCATACACCGCCCACCTTCAAGCTTCTCCCCGCTACATTTCTACTTTACACAACATCCATCTGCGTCTCCTACTCTCCCTAATCTCGTCAGCTTCATCCTCTAACTGTTCACTCGCCAGTTTTAAGACAAATGCATCTGCCAGTCCACTCGGCATGCACCTCCAAAGATTGCGAACCTCATTTGTGCGAACTCCCCCAAGAGCCTCACCCAGTCTTGCGTTTCCACCTTCTTCGATGCCTTAGGCTTCATTGTCAAACGTAAACACTATTATACACTATCGTACCAAATGAAATTCATACTGGATTGGAACGGAACATAAGAGGATTCAGAAAAATGGTATTTAGCTTGTTATGATATTTTATTTTATTATTCACGCAGTATTAAGTCTGGGAAGTAAATCACAAGCCATTGAAACGTTGGAGTTTCCTTTGCGGTTTTCCTAAAGCAAGAGGAAGGAATGAAGTTGCCAGCGGTAGTATATATTGGAGATGGTACTTAGTAGTAAAGGAAAATATGGTACACATATAGATTTTAGGACTGCTTCATGTATAGCGTAGGGTAGGTAACAACGCTTTAAATTTTGATGTTCCATCCTAGCATATAGCCTGCGTGAAAGGGGAAGGTGGATGTACAATTCCTTTGTTGTTAAGGAACCAATATATATGTATTCTATTGTTTATTTTATTTTATTTATTCTAAGCAAACATATCCCTTAAGTACCATGTTCAAGCTATTGACATATAAATCATTATACTACTCTATTCTAAGTTTAGAAAAAAATTGTTATATCCAATATTATATAAAAACATTTCAGATTTAGCCAAAGGATTTTTACTAGATCTATAAAAGGCTTCATATAGATTTAACAACTACGTTTACACTGGATAAATTAAATAATGTAGTCGTTGTAGTGGGATGTAATATGATAAGGCACATGTAAAACATTATTCGTTTACGGACTGTTATAGACAAAAAATAAAAATACTATTGTATCCAGCAATCTGCCGTGATCCCAAAAATATAATAATATAGACAAGTTAACTTATTTTGTGAAATCTCTAAAGAGCTGATTTAGGGTGCCAAATACGTTAAACAAAAAGTAGCTTATTTTCCAAAATAAAAATTATAGTAAAATTCTAAAAAATTAAATTATAACTACGTCTGAAAAATCTTGACTAAATTCGAGACAAATATTTAATTATATTAAATATATCGTTATGATTTATAAACGATTACATAGCTATTTTTTGAAAATTTGATTTGGTCATAACTTACAATCTATAACACGAAATACTGATTTTTCACTTCCATTAGAATAATACTACTTAATAGATTCCAATGTTTGTTGTTTTAAAGTAATCCAACTTATAACGAATCATGTATAGTTATTTAAAGTTGAAAATGTAATATTACAAACTACCATGCCATTACAAGCTCGTTTTAATTATATTATAATTAATAAGTTCAACTGGTCGTTTAAATAATATATTCATTATTATAACTTAATTCATATAATATTGCCAATTTAAAAATTCCGACTATTTTGGAAATAAATATATTATTCCACTATTTAAATTAATAATCAAAGTTATTTGAATTCAAATCATTTAAATCACCAAACCATTTATTAAATAATTAAATAAATTTATTATTAAATCCTAAAAATATGGGTCGTTACAATAAATTTGAACTAATTTAATTTAAATAAGAAAAACATTAACTAAACTAATTTTATTTAAATTACCTTAATCACTGTTCGACATCTCCCTCCTTACTGCTAAAACTAGTCCTCTCCACGACCTTGCCTCCTTGTAAAAAAACTACCCCTTACTAAGTGAAAATAGATTACTGCCTAAACCTTTTCTACTGAAATTCCTATACGGTAATGGTTCCTTCCATTAATTTGACCAAATAAAATATGAACCTACTCAAAATACACCCACGAGCTTCCATGGCAACTAACACAGTTGATCACCTTCTGTCCTTCTTTCCAAATCAGCAACCCAGTTCTAAATTCTGCTTATAGTAAAATATCGAATCCCTTTCACTTCCCGCAATTGTATTGACATTTTTTAGTGCAAAACCCTCTAAAATTTTGAACTCGATCCCTTCTCCACTCTTCGAGCCTTCCTAAAGCCTCGTTGCCCCTCCTCCTTGCCTCAAACTGAAATATGACGGTTGCGACCTCCCACCCAGATCGCGACTTCCACGACCATGTTATAGGGTTCTTGCTTCTTCGTTATCACTAATCTATCGCGATTCGTGATTCCCATTTCTCTTTATTTGTTTTATATTGAACGAACTTGATTTCTTCTGAAGTGGAGAATTTTCGCAGAAAGATGGCTTCCCTTTTTTAGTTCTGAAGAATGATGAGGGAGGGAAATAAATGGAGAGAAAAAAGGGTTTTGTGATGTACAATATAGGCACGCATAAATTTATTTTAACAAAGGGAATGTGGGAATTTCAATTTTTGAAGTTTTCGTTATTGTTTCCTGGGAATGAATTCGAAGAGAGAAAAGGGGGAGGGGTCATCGCGATTTTATAGATGAAGAACAATGTGGGCACTATGGAGTTAGGTTCTGCGTTGGTACAAAGTAGGGAATGCTGAAGTACTAAAAAAGGTGGTTGATGGGAAGTGTATTTATTTTGATTTGATTTTGAGCTTATCCATTAATTTTCAAATTAAAATATCTTGAGGTTCTGAACTCCTATTTAAGCATAACAACCAGCTTTTCAAGGGTTGTACCCTTGTTCTGAACACACTAGAACAGGTCCCGAAGCCTAATTCGATCATACGGGAAAGATATCATTTTAAATTAACGATATTAAATTAAATTCAATTTAATTATTTCTAAGCATTTTCTTATTGTACAATTAAATGATAAATCCAAACGCTACAAAAATTGAAATCCGATAATAATACACTACTGCAGATCCGATAGAACTGGTTTCATTGAATTCCAAGATCATTTGAAAATGGTTATTTTCACTTACCAAATTAAATCGATAAAATATAATTTCAATTCAAAACAATCAACTCTTCAATAATAAATTATTATTATTATCGTTCTATTCAAATAGAATTTATATTGACCACCTGAATTGTTTCAATTCAGTTTTTAACTTCGAATCTAATTATATTTTGTTTTCGTATTACGAGAATTCGATATACTCGAAATTAAATTGTATTCGATTACTAATCGATAAATCCCATATAAAAATCCACTTATATTATTAACTCAACATTTAAAACAAATTTAAATGTTTAAAATTAATGGACTATAAATTTGGGTGTTACACTTTATATAGTAATTTAAAATTTTTTTTTGAATGGTTATTTGCTTGATTGATTATTTGTTTGGTTTGAAATTTAAATCTTAATTCAAAAATTCAAATTTGAAATTTAAAATAATAATAATATAATAATATAAAATATATTTTTATAATAAATATTGTTCAAGGAATTAACTAAATAAGAGTATAGGATTATAATTAAATCAAAAAGTCAAAATTCAAAAGTTATCTTGAAAATGTAAAGGGGTATATTGACATTCCCTTTTGACTATGTCGACATATACAGAAATGTCAAATTTGAATTTCAAAATTTGAAATTCAAACTTTTGAAATTCTCACCAACTTTTCACCAACTTCAATGTACCTAAAAATGTGTCCTTTAAATCAGCGAATTGTCCTTTGATTCTCTATATTTGCTAATAATCCCATTCATTTCTTATCCACCTTGTTTTCAAAATTCAAAACTACTCTTCATATTCTACTCTTCATGTACTCCAAAAACCGTGAAATTGACCAAGACCGTCAAAGGCTTTCTCCTCAATAACATGGATGCAATCCAAAATTACATTAGCTATGTAAATTTTGGTAAAGTAGATGCGGAAAAGTTTCATATCTTTAGTGATTTTGCCACTTACGAACTTGAACCTCTCTTTTATCAAAATGGAATTTTGATTCTTATTGATTCTCGAGATAATAATGAAGTTTGTTATCCTAATCTTGTGAAAATGTTTTATGCAAATTTGAGTCACAACTTTTATCAAGAAAGCAAAGATGGAATTTAGAGTAGTGTTAAAGGAACACAAATTGTCTTGGATTGTGATGTTTCACATACTATTTGGGTTGTAAGAATATAGAAATGGATCTTTTGGATTTTAATATCAATGAAAGTGATTTGAAAACTTTTCATCACAGTTTTGAAAATGATGAAAATTTGGAATTCAAAATTTGTCTTTATCATCCAAAAGCAAGAATTGTCAATTTACTACTTCAACATACCATCACCCCTTGATCCAGAAATTTCAATAACCCTACCATGAAAGTTAATAAGGCCTTTTTTGCTGTCTTTGGAAATTATGAAATTAATTAGGCTAAAGTGATTTTATGTGAGTTTCAAAGGAAATTTCGACAAAGGAAAATACATTATATCATGGAGTTTACCTTACACGTATTTTCAAATATTTTAGAGTCGATTTCAAAGGAGAAGAGTTCAAATCTGGAAAAGTTTTCAATGCGGGAAATATTTCTCTTATGAAGGTTCCACTTGTGTTTCATTCATATGAAACATGCACGGAAAAACGAGCAAGAATTGAGAAAGAAGAAGAAATGGATATTGAAGAAGAGGAACAAGATGCCTCTTTAGTAAGCATTGAAGTTCCTACCAACCCCTCTAAGAAAACCATTCTCCAAAATAAAAAGATTTTAGCCAAGAGTCAAAAGTTACTTAAGAGATCGTTTAGTAAGAAATTTGAAAAGATTACTACTAAAATGAGTAAATTCTTTGGCAAATTTGGAAGAAAACTTGGCTTGTCATCCTCTTCATCCTCCTCCGCTAAGTTTTAAGTTTAATTTCATATGGTGTTTGCTTGTATTTCAATTTCCATATTTCTATCTTATGTAATGTACTAATTTCATGTATCGTTATCATTAGATTGAAATGAAGTTCTTTATTTCTGTCAATACTTGTTTAAACATCTCTGGAATTACTATTAAATCAATAAAATAAGTTTATATAAGTTGAAACGGATCACAAAACATTAAAATTCTTCAACACTTGTAATAATATGTATATATATATATATATATGTATATGTCGACATATGTATTTACCCATGTCGGCATATAAAAATACAATTTCCAGAAGTTGTTTTAATTTGTAACTACTCTAACCAACTCATGTCTATTCAATTTTAAGTGAATTTTAGAGCCTATTTATATCCTCCCCTTCCAGAAAAACCAATCCATTCGTTGCTCCTATACTTTCTTTCATTATTTCTTAATATAATCAAAACTATGGCTACTCAAATCCATAATCTTAGTGAAAACCTTGAAGAATTTCTTAATTCTTTCAAGAATATGCTTTCAATTATTCTTCATAATCAGAGTCATCTAGAATTGAGTCAAATACAGATGATCAAACAACAAGAAAAACATTTTGATGTAATTCGATGGATGATTGCCTCTCGTTTAAAAGATGAAGATAACAACATCACTAGATTTGTAGTAATGTTATTATGATAGATAAAATAATTTAGGATTCAACTGTTTGAAATCATGTCTCATACTTACTAATTTAATTTCTCTATTCTAATTTTTTTTCTGTTATCCATCTGATCGATCCAAGTGAATATGGGTCAGTTTTAAGCATTTTGAAGAAGGGATCGGTCCTGTCGTTATTAAAAGGGAGCGGTCATAGCGCAAGATTCCTAGTCGTTCTAAATCTGGTCGCTCCGAAAAAGCCAAAAGAAGTTGGTCGATCCGAAGCTGGTTGCTCCGAAAGCCAAAGAAGGCTGATCGCTCCGAACTGCTAAAGAGATCTGGTCGTTCCAGAGTACAGAAGATCCCTGGTCGCTCCAAAAATACAAGGTATCTGGTCGTTTACTAGCTCTTGATCACACCAACAAGCTTCAAGGCTTCCTGGTCCGTATGTTCCAAGCCTCCTGGTCGTCCTTTCTTCTGGCGGAAGCTCCTGGTCGGCCAAAGCACTAGAAACGACATGTGATGGCGTGATAGCTGGAAACAACTGGTGACAACTGGCAGTGGCATTTCCGTAAATACCAAGAATACCGACCAGACCCCTGCATACAAGACTTCAGCCATTTCTCCGCCTATAAATAGGACCCTACCTCCATCATTTTAGGGGACTTTTTCGGGAACTACGAGGAGGTGCTGTCCAATTGCTTTCGGGATTTCTCCAAGCATTCCTACGTCTCTTCTCTATCATCGATCATAAGTCTATGGAGCATTGGAGCATGTGGAGCATAGCTTTCATGGAGGAACAAGCATAAGCATTCCACACACTTCTTCATTTCTTCTTGATCATTCACCCAAAGATCTAAGGAGCTTTCATCCATGGCTTTCATGGAGGGATTGGCATAAAATACTTCAAGCTTTCATCCATCCTTTCAATCGATTGTAAAGACAAATGCGTGTCAAAGAAGCTTGTACGAATGTATAATGGAACAAATGCTGTAATCTTTTGGTTATTAATGAAATCCAATTTTCAAAGTGGACGTAGACTCGAATAAGAGTCGAACCACTATAAAATTCTTGTCTTCTTTCTTTATTTTGGTATTTTGATGCTCTTGAATGTTAGATATGGCCTCACATAACTCTAAAGGTTTTCTAACGACCCGCCTCTGAAAAGGTGACGTGCTTTCTAAGCATCTCACCTCCGATTAGGTAACGTGTTTAGAAATACCATTTTGGTTGTTATACCAATTTTCGGTATCAACAATTAGGCGCCCACCATGGGGCCAGATCTACTTTCTGGAATCAAATATACTACGAAGATCTTGAGATCTTGAAGCTAAGCTTTAAAATAGCTCTCTCCAGCTTGCGATTTGGACCTTCCAACGAACTCTCCTCAAAGTTCAAGTTGCTTTCTGAAATAATGCCGCTAAAAGCAAATAAGGAAGCTAGAATTAGAATCTCTAATGGAGAAAATCGGGATGGGACCCCCGTGGCTAACCGATTTGAAGTGGGAGAGACATCTAATGGATGTGTGAATGTCACAAGAGGCGAGCTTGATCAAGCTGTCGCTGGATTGACGCAACAGCTAGAGATAGCTAACAAAGCCATGTTGACAAAACTTGATTCGCTCTTTGCTCTTCAGGCCGCTACGGCAAAGGTGGCCTCTAAGCCCATTCGTGTAGAGGATGCTGGTTCTTCTTCTTCTAGTCCAAATCGGGAAAAATCTTTTCAAGAAATCTCTAATCCTGGTAAAGGAAAGCCCGATAATCCAAAGCAAGCCGCTTGGAACCATAATGGAGAAGCTACTTCTTGTCGAGTCGCCGATGCTGCCAAAGGGGCACTTTCCAATCGAGAAAGGCCAGGGCCCCTAAGTCGCAACCGTGAAGGTTTGCAAAGGCAAACCTCCGGCCAAGACACAGGTGCCCGCCTCGCAGAAAGCCTCGACGAGAAGGATCGCCTTCTGAAGATGGTCCGACAGATCATGAAGGAGGACAAGCACCGAATCGACAATGAAGCAGAATGGGAATTCGCGCCATCCAAAACCCCCCTTACCGAAAGAATCAAGAAAACGACCTTCCCGCGAAAGTTCAAACCGCCCACCATTCAAGCTTATAATGGGACAGGCGACCCTAATGTGTTCTTGTTCTGATACGATCAACACATGGATAGGGCACAAGCAACTGACGAGCTTAAGTGCTTGTACTTCTCGGTGTATATGGAGGGGGTTGCGTCATTATGGTTCACAAAGTTGCCTCCCAGATCTATTGATAACTTTGCCACATTGGCAAGATGCTTCCGAGACCAGTTCCGCCTCCAAACAACAAAGGTCAGAGATATCATGTCCCTCAATGAACTAGAACAAGCTCCTGGTGAAACGATAAGGTCTTTCTTCAATCGTTTTAATGCTACTACTGCAAAAGTAGGGACCCAAGAGCCAAGGCTAATTCTAATGGCCTTAAAGGGGGGCATTGATAAGATGTCTGAATTCGGAAGGTGGCTAAAAAGAAAGAAACCTGAGACGCTAGAGAAATTTTATGACAAAGCCGAGGAATACATGTGTCTTGAAGATGATCCTATCTATTCCGATGGCAATGTCAAAACTAAGGTGGTCCCGGAAAGGAAGGAAGCTCCCAAAAAGAATAGTCAAGAAAATTTTGGGGAAGGTCAAAAGAGAGGAAGCAGTAATGATGCTAGAAATGATAAGGACTCCAAGAAACGGCGTTTCTTCAAGCCAACAGATTTTACTCCGTTGAATGATACAATCGAGCATATATATATGGCAACGAAGGATGCAGAGGGCTATCCAAGCCCAAAGCCAGTAAAGGTGTCCGAGGAAGCTGCGAACTTAGGGAGGTTCTGTCGATTTCACAATCGACCGGGACACGACACTAATGAATGTCGACACCTGAAAAACTTGATTGAAGAATTGATAAGGCAAAATCGTCTCCAGGAGTATGTAAAGCGTTCATCAGATACCGAGCCTGCCCAGGAGCAGCAGGTCCATCCAAGTCAAGACAGAAGAACACCTGCGAATATTCCTCGACCTGTTATCAATATAATCAGCGGCGGGCCTCATCCTGTAGGGGATACTTGGGAGGATATGATCAGGTATACTAATGAACCCAGAAGCATTCTAAAAGGAGATGGTTTTGAGGTTTGCAATAATTCTCTTCGTCGAAAAATGCCTAAAGCATCCTGCGAAGATGTTATCTTTCCGGATCGGGATTCCGACGGAATGTTGGTTCCAACTGTTGACCCGATGGTGATTACTATTGGCTTGGGTCCAGCAATAGTAAAGAAGGTGTTGATTGATAACGGAGCATCTGTAAACATTCTGTTTTACAGTACCTTCTCTAAAATGGGTCTATCCATGGATAATGTGCGAGCTAGCAAAGACAAAATACACGGGTTCACTGGCGTACCTACTCAGCCAATCGGTGTGGTTGATCTCCTTGTAGAGCTAGGAGAGGGAGAGAGGCAAGTCTCCATGATACAATATTTTGTTATAATTGACTCACCTTCAGGGTACAATGCATTCTTGGGAAGGCCAGCACTTGCCGACTTCAGGATAGCTGTTGCTCCTTGGTGCTTGATGATGAAGTTCCCGACCGCAAATGGGGTGGGAGTTATCAAAGGGGATCCTCAGGAATCAAGAGAATGCTATATGGCAGAACTGATTGAAGCTCGGAAATTTGGATGTCTTCGCTTGGAGTCACTCAGATATGTGCGGGATACCTCCAGACGTAATAGTGCATAAGCTGAATATTGACCCCAACGTGCGCCCGGTGAAGCAGAAAAGACGGATACAGGGCCCAGAAAGGTCTGAAGCTTTGAAAGATGAAGTGGATAGGCTATTGACGAATAATTTCATTCGAGAATCCACCTATCCTAATTGGGTGTCCAATCCGGTCCTTGTGAAAAAATCAAACGGCAAATGGCGAGTGTGTGTTGATTATTCTGACTTGAATAAGGCTTGCCCAAAAGATAGTTTCCCCCACCTCGAATTGATCAACTTGTTGATGCAACAACGGGGCATGAACTATTGTCTTTCATGGATGCATATTCTGGATACAATCAGATTATGATGCACGAGCCAGACCAGGATAGTACCAGTTTCATAACTGATCGTGGTTTATATTGTTATAAGGTAATGCCGTTTGGTTTGAAAAATGCAGGTGCCACCTACCAACGCTTGGTGAACGCGATGTTCAAAACTCAAATTGGAAAGACTATGGAGGTCTATGTTGACGACATGCTGGTAAAATCCAAAAAGGCAAAGAATCATATAGAGGATCTTAATGAAATGTTCCAAATCCTGAGGAGATACGGCATGAAGCTCAATCCACTTAAGTGCTCGTTCGGCGTAGCATCAGGAAAATTTCTTGGTTTCATGGTAAATGCTCGGGGCATTGAAGCAAACCCAGCACAAGTGATTGCTTTACGAGAAATGCAAGCTCCACGGACTAAGAAAGAACTCCAATGCTTAAATGGCAAGGTAGCAGCATTGAGCCGCTTCATCTCAAGGGCAACGGACAGGCGCGTTCCCCTATTTGATGCATTAAAAAAGGAAAAGAAAAGCTTCCACTGGACTCCCGAATGCCAGCAAGCATTTAAAGATCTCATCAAGCACATGGAATCCCCTCCGATGCTATCGAAGCCTAGGGATGGAGAAAGCTTGCTCTTATACCTTGCAGTGTCATCCCATGCGTTGAGCGCAGCACTCGTTAGGGAGGAAGACAAATTGCAGTGGCCAGTATACTACATTAGCAAAAGGTTTACTGGGGCAGAGATGAATTATCCAAGGATAGAAAAGCTTGCATATGCCTTGCTCATCGCATCACAAAAGCTCAGACCCTATTTCCAATCCCACTCTATTAAAGTCCTTACCGACCAACCCTTGAAACAGGTGTTGTTCCGTCCAGAAACTTCAGGGAGACTCCTGAAATGGAATATTGAACTCAGCCAATATGATATCACTTACTACCCCAGAAAAGCAATAAATGGGCAAGCTCTGGCCGACTTTATTGCTGAATTCACTGACAGGGGAGAGGAAATGGAGGAAACTAACGAATTGGCCGTTAGGTGGAAACTTTTTGTTGATGGCGCTAAGAATGAATATTGTGCTAGGGCAGGGATAGTATTTGAAACCCCAGAAGGACGACATGTATGCTGTGCTCTGCGATTCGAATTCCCCATCACCAACAACGAGGCCGAGTATGAAGCGTTACTCGGAGGATTGCGGGTTGCAAAAGAATTAAGCTTGAAAAGTCTACTAATATTCAATGATTCATAGCTAATGGTTTCCCAAATCAAAGGTGAATTCCAGACTAAGATGGGAAGGCTTCTGACATATCTGCTTAAAGCCAAAGAACTTCTCGACAACTTGGAATATTATTCTATCTCTCATATTCCTCGCAGAGAAAATTGGAAGGCAGATTCCTTATCAAAGCTAGCTAGCACCGGAGATCCTTAAATCTTCGATCTAGTTCCTGTGGAAGTATTATCTAGTTCCAGCATTGAGGAATCCGATATAGACTGGGTTATGGAAACAACCAACGAGCCCGACTCGTGGATGACCCCTATAAAAAACTATATACTTCACGGAACGCTTCCTGAGAAACCAAAGGATCGCAGAAAACTGCTCCGAAAGTCTCGCCTATATCTTGTCCAAGATGGTCATTTATACAGGAGAGGATATTCAACGCCATTACTATGGTGTGTAACAAAGGAGGAATCTAAAGCGATTTTGGCGGAGCTACATGAAGGAGATTGTGGAGGTCATGTTGGTGGACAGACTCTTGCCAAAAAGGTCCTTCGATATGGTTATTTTTGGCCCGATGTAAACTTCGACTCAATGACATTCACTAAGAAATGCGACCGGTGCCAGAAATTTGCAAAAATTCCAAGAGCTCCGTCAACTGAATTGACACAGATGTTGAGTCCTTGGACATTCGCCGTCTGGGGCATAGACTTGATTGGAGCACTACCTACCGCAAAATCGAGCTTCAAATATGCTATAGTGGTCGTGGATTACTTTACCAAATGGGATGAAGCTGAACCATTGGCAACTATCACATCGAAGAAGGTAATCAACTTTGTGTTGAAAAATATCATATGCAGGTTTGGGGTTCCACAGAAAATTATCTCCGACAATGGCACGCAATTTGAAAGTGATGAATTCAAGGATTTCTGCAACAAATATCATATTCAGAAAAGTTTTGCAGCAGTTGTGTAACACCCCACCTCCGTTAAGGTCACTCACAAAGGGAATGCCTTAACTTTGGTGGAGCATTTTAGTAAACAGAACAGAAACTTACAAGACAGATAAAACAGTACTTGAAAAATTTTAACTTTATTACAGTGGAAACAGAAAATTAATCTGGTTACATCCTTTCAATTTCAGAATTCAAGTACAAAATATCAGTCTTGTACAAAAGCCTTCAAAATGCATAGTTTAAAATCATAAACCCCATGGAACGGAAGCAATACAGAGCCGAGCCATACTTTAAGCACTTCAAGCAAAGAGAAATCTGGATCAAGCTAAAGTATTTCCCTCCTTGGATAACCTGGGGGGGGGGAACGGAAGAAAGGAGGCGAAAACAACAAGGGTCAGACAAAAAGTCTGGCAAGTCCAGTGACTTTCAGCATATGAACAGATAATAATAATATGATATGAACATAAAACTGGATGTGAGATAACTGTAACAGGTGTAGCAGATATAACAGAAAAACAGATTGATATAAACTATTGTTTTACACTTCTCTGCACTAATACTTGTATAGCAGAATTAGGTGTCACCCTAATGTCTAAATTGAAGCAGGAACGGGTACAGAATACTTTAACAGAAACATAATGCTAATAATGGGCCTTTACTACCCGATTAGAAACAGACAGAAGAAGAAACAGATTTATCCCTATGGAGACAGAATGTGGAATTAGGTGTAGACTAGCAATGGGCCTTTACCACCCAAACAGACGGTACCACACAGAAACAGACAGGTGTTACCACCCAACAGAAACAGACGGTACCAACAGAAACAGAAAGAACTAAGCGTACCCTAAAACCCTACCCCAAGCGATCGGCTCCCTAATACATAAATATCCTGTGTCGGCCCCACAGTAGGGTGTATCACTCCCTAAAGTGACAACCAATTGGCACAGACCTATTTACAGATGTCACGGCGTCTTACATCCTCAGAGACAGACGGGATCTATGCACGCACATGACCCGGTTGGAATGCACCATCAACACCCCTCGCCATTATTAGAATGAACCACTTATAATTAGTTCAGTAAGCGTGCCCGGACCCTACCTACTGTTGGGTCGAAGTTTTGATACCAGAAAGGGTTACTGACTAATATGGGTTCCAAACAACAGATGACACAAGTAATTCCCCTCCTAACCTTGTGTCCCCAGACTAACAGATTTCAGATTAACTTGTTTACAAGTTCAGACATACAGAATTCAGATTTACTAATTCACAAATTAAGTTAACAAGTTTTCAGACTAACGGATCAGATATACTGATTTTTCAGATTTGTCTAACTTTGTATTGGGCCTACAGATTCATGGACGGGTTTTACTACATCTATTAATCCCTTTGGTTTAACCCTATTTTCCCCAATACGTTTTAGACGTCATTCTTATCTTAGATTTGCATTAATTAATTATTAATGCACAGACCTCTCACATTAGGTCGGTAGCTTGTGGCCGCTGGATATGCCAGGCGGTTCCGGGCAGACTTCTGCCACAAGCCAGACCTAACCTCGTGTCTTACGCATGTTATGACTAACTTCTCACATTAGAACCTATTGTTTGCGGCCACTGGATGTGCCGGGCGGTTCCGGGCAGATTTACGCCGCAAACTCATTCTAACCTCGAGTTAGCCATGTTTATCTTTGCGGCCAATTAATTAACAATTTACCGTTTATGCGCACGCCAAATATATATGCCAATTCAGATTATATCAATAACAGGATGATTATATCAACATAGCAGATAACAGATTTTATATGACTTAACGGATTTAACAGAATTAGCAACTTAGCAGGTTTTGGCATATAACAGGTTAGGCATTTCAACCGACAAATTTAACAGATTAGGCATTTCAATCTAATTAGCAGTCTAGGCAATATAACAAAACTAGTAGTTTAGGCAACTTGACAAATTAGCAGATTTAGCAAATTTAATATTTTCTAAAAAGTTCTATTTATATGCCTTGCCCAATCATAAATTGGCCTAAATTCATATGCTTACATAATTGTCATGATTCACAATATATACTCCATGTTTGCATAAGCGCAGAATATGGACATAATTTGCCATATAACCGATGTTCCAATTTTTGTTAAACTAGCATTTTACAGCAGATTCACATATAAATTATACCAAATATAACCATTAATTTCAATGCATGCCATATATCCAAAAATCCCTATTTAGGTGTAATCACAATAATAGATATCCTAATTAATGTAAATCTTTACACCTAAGTTTCCATATCTTCTTCTTTTTGAGTCATGAATCATTATGCAAACTATACCCAACAATCTAAATCTTTAAATCATATCTTCTAAAAATCAAATCTTGACTTTTATATGCATTTTGTTCAAAGTCTCAAATCATATGTAATCTTACGGTGGTTCCTCTTCTTCTTTTATCACAGAATATGCATAGGTCTAAAACTAGTTTATAACATATGCTTATTTTTCTAATTAATTACAGATCAACATAACTATGCATACAACATGCATAAATTACATGTTCATAGTCAAATTTATGCATCCAATCCCAAGTCACATGTCCAATATATTTTATGCCTCAGACCTAAGGTCATACATTCAATTTAGTCTTGTCAAATTTCGCATCATTCATTAATTGTCCCAAATTTTGCGTTCATACGTTAATCTCTTTATGAGATTGGGCACAGGCTCGTGGTAGCCTGGCTATAGAAACAGAAAAGAAGAAAGGAATACAGAACAGTCACAGTCACAGAAAATAGATCCAACAGAAGAGAATATATGTACAACCTCAAACTCAGTTTTAAATGCATATCAAAATTATAATTAACGTTTATAGTGGAGAATAACTGTACTTGCCTTGATTGGATTAAAGAAAGAACTTTAACTTCTTGTAGAATCTTTGTAGAAACTTTAATCTCTAGTTTGAATTGAGTTGCTTAGGCTGATGTTGATTATCTTCTAGTTTTAATTCCAGCAGAGCAGAGACGCCATTTTTATTTTTAATTAGAAGAAGAGAGCAATGGAGGCTAGAGAATTGTGTAAGAAACCTAGGTAGAGTCTAGGGTCATTTTATAGAGTTTATGAACTGATTAGGACCATTAATGTCGCTTGGATTGATCGTAGCCATTCATTTGCAAGAGGGACCAATTAGAGCCTGCCACCTAGCCCTAATGACAAAGTAAACCACAGAAAATCGACCAACATAGAATAGGCCAGCCAGGGTGGACTGGGTTCGACCTGGGTCTGGACCAGGTCGACAGCCCTGTCGACAGCCCTGTCGACCTGGTTAGACCAGGTCGACAGCCCAGTCGACCTGGGTGTCTTAGGCGGGAGTTTTCCCGCCTTGGCCAATTGGGCCCGGTTTTAATTTTTAAACTGTTTTATTCTGTTCGGATTTTAAACTTAATTCAGAAACTTCCGAAGGCCATATCTTCTTCATACGGACTCCGTTTTTCGAAAACTCGGACTCTATTTCGCGTATTTTTCCGAGACGAATGCAATGGCGTATCCCGTTTCCCTTAGTTCTTTGATTTCAAATTAATTATACTTTAATTTGTTAATTCCACAGTTATAGAATACACGGGGTGTTACATTCTCCCCCACTTAAAAGGATTTCGTCCCCGAAATCTTCAAGTTAAGAAGAATGTGTCCTACCATCCAATCACCCATCTACTCAACCATCATCCACAAGCATCCATTGTCCTTAGAAAACTTCTAATGTTGTATGAACATATGCAAAAGTGTGTGTATATGTTCCCTATCTAATGCAAAGATCAGGCGGTCTACTGATTCAGTTGACCTCCTTAATGCGAATTATGTCAGTGCCATGAGTCCAACATGTATGCAATAGAATTCTGATGATATAGTATTTCTATATGAGTGCACAACCATTCACTCAAATGCAACATCCATGTGCTGAATCAACCATTTTGCATCCACAAGAATTGAAAAATGCTCACTCATCCATATGCAGTATGAGAGTGTTTTCGAGCCGATCTAGTGCCTAGTGTGTGTATATGCATCCACGGGCAACCACTAGCAACCACTTGCATACACTTGCAACCATCAAACATAACATGTCTCAAACACATGTTTACACCCATTAGTTTCTACCTAAAGTTCAAATATTCGATCGATAGGATACAGTCGAATGATGGAAGCGAGTACAGATAGAACGAAAATTTGGTTCCCATTAGACATGGGTCCTAGGTATCGGCCCCAAAGACCGAAACCAACATTAAATTAATACCCCATGAAAACTCAGAATGTATGCGTCATACTTGACGCCTAACACAGATATCCCTCAAACCCCAGTCCCAAACAGATGATCCATAACCCTTATGGGTCTGAGTCTACAGCGGAATTCAGAAATAATACTAGTATTAAAGTGCAGAGTATCGATTACAAAATCAAAATATCAGAATCAGAAAAAGTCTTGACTTCATAATCAGATAAATAAATTAAACCTACTATAGAAATTTTCCTATTTCTATCCTAGCCACTAGCCTCAAGAGTGTTCGCCTGCCCTCCTTGTCCTCGTCTCTTCGGGCAGTCCCTAGTGAAGTGTCCCATCTCCCCACAGTTGAAGCAAGCGCCCTTCCTTTTTCTGCAATCCTTGTTCAGATGAGTTGAGCTCCCACAAGTAAAGCACTTTTTCCCCTTCTTATCTTCAGACTTCTCATCCTTCTTTTGTGTTTCCTTTTTGGGCCCCGCTTTCTTATTCTGTGGTTCTTCCTTCTTTGTCTCTTTCGGGCCCTTGTCTTCCTCGTGCAGTAGTGCCATATCCACCAATTTCTCGTAAGTTGCTCCCATGGGTACATGGGTCATGGCTAGGCTGTGCAGTGACTCATTCAATCCTTTAACAAAGCGGAGAGCCTTTTTATGCTGAGTGTTGACTAAATCCAATCCGAATCTTGCTAGTTGGTTGAACTGGTTGACGTATTCCTTGACCGTCATACTTCCTTGCTTAAGAGACAAGAACTTTTCCAATTGTAAACTTTGTTCAGCTTGCGAGAGGAATTTTGTCTCAAACCTTGTTCTGAAATCCATCCATGTTTCAACCGGCCTCTCGGCGTTAGTGACTTCCCACCAGTAGGAAGCTTCGTCTTTGAGCAGCCATACCGCCAACTGTACCTTCTGCCTATCGTCCACCTCGAAGATAACGAATAGATCCTCAGTTTCTTTGAGCCAATTCCTTGCTTCTACGATTGATTCAGTTCCTTTGAAATCCTTCCCACCCATGGCCCTAAAATCTCTACAGATTTTTGAGAAAGCAATAGCACGAGGAGGGGGTGGAGGAGGGGGATCATTTGCTGGACCTGCAGCGGCGGTCCTAGCCTCAAGATATTGACGAAACCAACCGGGTACATGAACACCCTCTGGTATCTCAGATGCTTCAGACATGCTGAAACGAAAAAGGAAAGGTTCAATACAAAAAGGACTGAAAGAAAGATATATGGCTCTTGGGGATCATGTTTTTCAAAATAAGCTTTAATTTTGAAAATACTTCCTTTTAAAACCTTTTTGAAAATAGTTTTCAAAAACTTTTATCTAATCTGGTAACCTTTAGCTCTGATACCAAGTGTAACACCCCACCTCCGTTAAGGTCACTCACAAAGGGAATGCCTTAACTTTGGTGGAGCATTTTAGTAAACAGAACAGAAACTTACAAGACAGATAAAACAGTACTTGAAAAATTTTAACTTTATTACAGTGGAAACAGAAAATTAATCTGGTTACATCCTTTCAATTTCAGAATTCAAGTACAAAATATCAGTCTTGTACAAAAGCCTTCAAAATGCATAGTTTAAAATCATAATCCCCATGGAACGGAAGCTATACAGAGCCGAGCCATACTTTAAGCACTTCAAGCAAAGAGAAATCCGGATCAAGCTAAAGTATTTCCCTCCTTGGATAACCTGGGGGGGGGGGGGAACGGAAGAAAGGAGGCGAAAACAACAAGGTTCAGACAAAAAGTCTGGCAAGTCCAGTGACTTTCAGCATATGAACAGATAATAATAATATGATATGAACATAAAACTGGATGTGAGATAACTGTAACAGGTGTAGCAGATATAACAGAAAAACAGATTGATATAAACTATTGTTTTACACTTCTCTGCACTAATACTAGTATAACAGAATTAGGTGTCACCCTAATGTCTAAATTGAAGCAGGAACGGGTACAGAATACTTTAACAGAAACAGAATGCTAATAATGGGCCTTTACTACCCGATCAGAAACAGACAGAAGAAGAAACAGATTTATCCCTATGGAGACAGAATGTGGAATTAGGTGTACACTAGCAATGGGCCTTTACCACCCGAACAGACGGTACCACACAGAAACAGACAGGTGTTACCACCCAACAGAAACAGACGGTACCAACAGAAACAGACAGAACTAAGCGTACCCTAAAACCCTACCCCAAGCGATCGGCTCCCTAATACATAAATATCCTGTGTCGGCCCCACAGTAGGGTGTATCACTCCCTAAAGTGACAACCAATTGGCACAGACCTATTTACAGATGTCACGGCGTCTTACATCCTCAGAGGCAGACCGGGATCCATGCACGCACATGACCCGGTTGGAACGCACCATCAACACCCCTCGCCATTATCAGAATGAACCACTTATAATTAGTTCAGTAAGCGTGCCCGGACCCTACCTACTGTTGGGTCGAAGTTTTGATACCAGAAAGGGTTACTGACTAATATGGGTTCCAAACAACAGATGACACAAGTAATTCCCCTCCTAACCTTGTGTCCCCAGACTAACAGATTTCAGATTAACTTGTTTACAAGTTCAGACATACAGAATTCAGATTTACTAATTCACAAATTAAGTTAACAAGTTTTCAGACTAACGGATCAGATGTACTGATTTTTCAGATTTGTCTAACTTTGTATTGGGCCTACAGATTCATGGACGGGTTTTACCACATCTATTAATCCCTTTGGTTTAACCCTATTTTCCCCAATACGTTTTAGACGTCATTCTTATCTTAGATTTGCATTAATTAATTATTAATGCACAGACCTCTCACATTAGGTCGGTAGCTTGTGGCCGCTGGATATGCCGGGCGGTTCCGGGCAGACTTCTGCCACAAGCTAGACCTAACCTCGTGTCTTACGCATGTTATGACTAACTTCTCACATTAGAACCTATTGTTTGCGGCCACTGGATGTGCCGGGCGGTTCCAGGCAGATTTACGCCGCAAACTCATTCTAACCTCGAGTTAGCCATGTTTATCTTTGCGGCCAATTAATTAACAATTTACCGTTTATGCGCCCGCCCAATATATATGCCAATTCAGATTATATCAATAACAGGATGATTATATCAACATAGCAGATAACAGATTTTATATGACTTAACGGATTTAACAGAATTAGCAACTTAGCAGGTTTTGGCATATAACAGGTTAGGCATTTCAACCGACAAATTTAACAGATTAGGCATTTCAATCTAATTAGCAGTCTAGGCAATATAACAAAACTAGTAGTTTAGGCAACTTGACAAATTAGCAGATTTAGCAAATTTAATATTTTCTAAAAAGTTCTATTTACATGCCTTGCCCAATCATAAATTGGCCTAAATTCATATGCTTACATAATTGTCATGATTCACAATATATACTCCATGTTTGCATAAGCGCAGAATATGGACATAATTTGCCATATAACCTATGTTCCAATTTTTGTTAAACTAGCATTTTACAGCAGATTCACATATAAATTATACCAAATATAACCATTAATTTCAATGCATGCCATATATCCAAAAATCCCTATTTAGGTGTAATCAAAATAATAGATATCCTAATTAATGTAAATCTTTACACCTAAGTTTCCATATCTTCTTCTTTTTGAGTCATGAATCATTATGCAAACTATACCCAACAATCTAAATCTTTAAATCATATCTTCTAAAAATCAAATCTTGACTTTTATATGCATTTTGTTCAAAGTCTCAAATCATATGTAATCTTACGGTGGTTCCTCTTCTTCTTTTATCACAGAATATGCATAGGTCTAAAACTAGTTTATAACATATGCTTATTTTTCTAATTAATTACAGATCAACATAACTATGCATACAACATGCATAAATTACATGTTCATAGTCAAATTTATGCATCCAATCCCAAGTCACATGTCCAATATATTTTATGCCTCAGACCTAAGGTCATACATTCAATTTAGTCTTGTCAAATTTCGCATCATTCATTAATTGTCCCAAATTTCGCGTTCATACGTTAATCTCTTTATGAGATTGGGCACAGGCTCGTGGTAGCCTGGCTATAGAAACAGAAAAGAAGAAAGGAATACAGAACAGTCACAGTCACAGAAAATAGATCCAACAGAAGAGAATATATATACAACCTCAAACTCAGTTTTAAATGCATATCAAAATTATAATTAACGTTTATAGCGGAGAATAACTGTACTTGCCTTGATTGGATTAAAGAAAGAACTTTAACTTCTTGTAGAATCTTTGCAGAAACTTTAATCTCTAGTTTGAATTGAGTTGCTTAGGCTGATGTTGATTATCTTCTAGTTTTAATTCTAGCAGAGCAGAGACGCCATTTTTATTTTTAATTAGAAGAAGAGAGCAATGGAGGCTAGAGAATTGTGTAAGAAACCTAGGTAGAGTCTAGGGTCATTTTATAGAGTTTATGAACTGATTAGGACCATTAATGTCGCTTGGATTGATCGTAGCCATTCATTCGCAAGAGGGACCAATTAGAGCCTGCCACCTAGCCCTAATGACAAAGCAGACCATAGAAAATCGACCAACATAGAATAGGCCAGCCAGGGTGGACTGGGTTCGACCTGGGTCTGGACCAGGTCGACAGCCCTGTCGACAGCCCTGTCGACCTGGTTAGACCAGGTCGACAGCCCAGTCGACCTGGGTGTCTTAGGCGGGAGTTTTCCCGCCTTGGCCAATTGGGCCCGGTTTTAATTTTTAAACTGTTTTATTCTGTTCGGATTTTAAACTTAATTCAGAAACTTCCGAAGGCCATATCTTCTTCATACGGACTCCGTTTTTCGAAAACTCGGACTCTATTTCGCGTATTTTTCCGAGACGAACGCAATGGCGTATCCCGTTTCCCTTAGTTCTTTGATTTCAAATTAATTATACTTTAATTTGTTAATTCCACAGTTATAGAATACACGGGGTGTTACAAGTTGCCCACCCGCAGGCCAACGGGCAAGTTGAGGCAGTCAACAAAATCCTGAAGTCCACCATTAAAAAGCGTCTTGAGAAAGCTAAAGGCAACTGGATTGAAGAATTGCCACTTGCCCTATGGGCTTATCGTACGACTCATAAAACTGCAACTGGGCATACTCCGTTCTCTTTGGCATATGGTTCGGAAGAAATGATACCTGTGGAGTTAGAGGTTCCAACTCACCGCAGAATTCATTTTAACCAAGAAGAGAATGAAAAGCTGCAACTTGAGGCTCTTGATTTACTCGAGGAGAAAAGGACTGAATCAGAACTTAGAATGGTCGCCCATCAGAGAAGAATTGCTTGACACTTCAATCAAAAGGTCAGGCATAGAACATTCGAAATGGGAAACCTGGTGTTAAAGAAAATCATGACCGCAACAGGAGTCTTTGGCCCCAATTGGGAAGCTCCATTTGTCATCGACCAAAAGCTCCTCGACGGTACCTTTAAGCTCAAAACTACAGATGGAATAGAACTCCCAAGGGCCTGGAACAGTGATCACCTTCGTCGCTATTTTAAATGATTTTCTAACTCATATTCTTTTGTATTTTTCTATGAATATGGTAAATACTTTGTATGAAATTACATGAATATAAATCCAGCAGCACTTCTGGTTCTGTCAAAGCTCTATATTCGCATCCAAAAGATGCACAGCTATGGTTACAGGACACGATACCTTCGTCATCCTATTTTCCGGCATAAAACTCGCCATAGCTTTACTGAAGAAATATGGTCCAAAAGCAGGCGCAATCTTAACCCAAACCCTCTCCGAGGATTCTCAGTCGAATAATAAACTGAGTCTTCTCCAGGGGTGCTCGGTCAAATAACCCAAAGTCAGACAAAATTTGATCGCGTTATAACCGAGTTTCTTAACCCAAACCCTCTCCGAGGATTCTCAGTCGAATAATAAACTGAGTCTTCTCCAGGGGTGCTCGGTCAAATAACCCAAAGTCAGACAAAATCTGATCGCGTTATAACCGAGTTTCTTAACCCAAACCCTCTCTGAGGATTCTCAGTCGAATAATAAACTGAGTCTTCTCCAGGGGTGCTCGGTCAAATAACCCAAAGTCAGACAAAATCTGATTGCGTTATAACCGAGTTTCTTAACCCAAACCCTCTCCGAGGATTCTCAGTCGAATAATAAACTGAGTCTTCTCCAGGGGTGCTCGGTCAAATAACCCAAACTCAGACAAAATCTGATCGCGTTATAACCGAGTTTCTTAACCCAAACCCTCTCCGAGGATTCTCAGTCGAATAATAAACTGAGTCTTCTCCAGGGGTGCTCGGTCAAATAACCCAAAGTCAGACAAAATCTGATCGCGTTATAACCGAGTTTCTTAACCCAAACCCTCTCCGAGGATTCTCAGTCGAATAATAAACTGGGTCTTCTCCAGGGGTGCTCGGCCAAATAACCCAAAGTCAGACAAAATCTGATCGCGTTATAACCGAGTTTCTTAACCCAAACCCTCTCCGAGGATTCTCAGTCGAATAATAAACTGGGTCTTCTCCAGGGGTGCTCGGCCAAATAACCCAAAGTCAGACAAAATCTGATCGCGTTATAACCGAGTTTCTTAACCCAAACCCTCTCCGAGGAGTCTCAGTCGAATAATAAACTGAGTCTTCTCCAGGGGTGCTCAGTCAATAAATCAAAGTCCGAAAAAACTTGACTACGATATTACTGAGTCTTTGACAGGGAAAACCTTCAAAAAAGCATCCAAATATCCACCTTCGATATATAAAGGTTGAAACAATCCAATGGTACGGGGGCATATCACATATCACGACACAAAACAAAAAGCAGCTCCTTGATTTCTCACATACCAAAGGATCATCTCAACCGTTTATAAGTAGGAAATTCATAAATAAGCAAAATGTGTAAAGTGTGGTGTCCAAGCATAATGTGCAAACCAGAATGCGCAGAGGAAAGTAATAACAAGGTTAAAAGCACCAAAACTGTAACAACCCGTATTTCAATAACATGTTAAAACGAGAATCAAGGCAGAATTTAATTTTAAATTCTGAATCAAGTAAAACGGGCTATGCCATTGCGTTCATCTCGGAAAAATACGCGAAATAGAGTCCGAGTTTTCGAAAATCGGAGTCCGTATGACCCGGTTAAGGCCCAAAGAAGTTTTCGGGAAATTTGAATTTCGAAACAAGCAGAAATGGGGCCAGGCGGGAAAATTCCCGCCCAGACATGTCGACAGGCATGTCGACATGCATGTCGACAGGCATGTCGACAGGCATGTCGACAGGGCTGTCGACTTGCCCTGTCGGCTGATTCTGGTCTGGTGCACCTATTTTCTATCTTGGCTAGGTTTTTGGGCCTGGTTTGAAATCTGACGGTTCAGGTTGGTCCTAGGGTTAATCTAAGGGCCTAAAACTATCCTAATCTCTATAAAAAGACCCTAAACCCTCATTATTCACTCATGTAACTAAACTATGGCCAAATTTCTACTCTCATGGCCTCCATCTCAAATCCCTAGAGCCTATGCACTCAAATCAAGTTCAAATCAAAAGGTGCAAGCTTGCTACACCAAATCAAGGCCAAATCAACATTGCTATGCGAGTTCCATGACGATTCTTCTACAAAGGAGGCACCTTTCTTAGCCAAGATGATTCATGCTCCTTTCCCTAGGCCTAACTATGTAAGTTCTAGCTACTTTTGGATCAAAACGGTATTTTTAATGTTGACATGGGATAAAATGAGGCTAAACATGATTATGCGAACCTATATGAACCTTATCTTGCCTCTTGTGTTCATGTTTATGATTTTAGGCCATGTGAGTGACTTAATCAAGCCTCTTATGCTATGCATAACCTAGTTTAACTTGCAAGTTTGGATCTTTATGCATGAAATGCTAGCATGAACCTTTAGAAACCATTTTACTTGTGAAACATTGGCTAAGACAAGATTTTGGGGCTTATGCATGTTTATGAACCCAAACCCCTTTATGCTAACATGCAAGTTTGTGGCCAAATCCTTTATGAGATTATGCATGCTCGTGGCCAATCCCCTCTTTTAAGTTGTGCATGTTTATGGCCAATCCCTTTATGATGTTATGCATGTGGAAGCCAAGCCCTTTTTGGCATCATGCATGTTTTGAGACCAATATGTGACATAGCATCCTTACTATGTTGACGCTCTTTGCTTGCGTTGGGAAAACACGATTTTGGGTAGATAGATAAACATGAACATGTCGCAAAATCTTAACTTGAATATGACATGTGTTTATACTTGAAAATATGACTTGAAAGATAACATGGAAGATGACATGTAAGTATGCATAAAAACATGAGCTTGGGAATTTACCTATTAAGTTAGGTCTACCCTTTGGGAATTTACCTATTAAGTTAGGTCTACCCAAATGCTTGAAAAACTTGTAACATGTTTTGGAAACATGAGGAACTTAGATAATATGAGTGTGGCCAACTCGAGGTTGGGTTGAGTTTGCAACGTAAAACTACCCGGAACCGACCGGCCTAACTAGTGGTTGCAAGCAATAGGATCCAATGTGAGAAGTTGGTCATGTCGCGCTTAAGACCCGAGGTTAGACTAGGTTGTGGTGTAAATCTACCCGGACCCGCCCGGCTTAACTAGTAACCACAACAAGGTCTAATGTGAGAGGTTAAGAGTGCATTAATTAAATTAATGCCACATGATAAGGTTAAGTAAATTTGACTAATGACACTTAACCGATATGACGCGAATGGGTAGGTTAAGTGGGACCGGGCTTGATTTCCTTAATGACACTTAACCGTGCAAGATGATTAGGAGATGGGGTTAAGTAATTTACACTTAACTAATCCGACTGGGTAATTAGATGAGGTTAAGTAATTAAGACTTAACTAACCTAACCACGGTAATTAGATGGGGTTAAGTAATCCACACTTAACTAATCTAAACACGGTAATTCGACGGGGTTAAGTTAAACACTTAACCAATTTAAACTTGGTAGTTCAATGAGGTTAAGTAACCAATACTTAACCAACTTAACGTGATAATTTAATGGGGTTAAGCAACTTATACTTAACCAATTATACATGAAGATTTGATGAGGTTAAGTGACCTATACTTAACCAATCTAACTCGTTAATTTGATGAGGTTAAGTTAATCTATACTTAACCAATCTAACGTGAAAACATGATAAGGCTAAGTCACGAATCACTTGAATACGCTTGACCGATTTGACTCGGTAATTTGACAAGGTCAAGTTAATTTATATAATTAACCAATCTAAAATGATAATTAGACGAGGTTGAGTTATGGATTGCTTAATATACTTAGCCAACTTGACACATGGTTTGTAGTGTTAAGTCTTGGACTTGGATACTTAGCCAATTTTGACATGGTTTGTGGACGGGCTAAGTTATGGACTTAAGTGACACTCAACCCATTAGATAAACCCTAATTCGGAGGATTAGGTAAATAACCATGGTTAATAAGGATAATGGAAATAGGGCTAAGTGGTAAACCTTAGTTAAGGGAAACTAAGTAATAATTCTTAGTCAAGGAAATTTGGACCATTTCTTAGATAGATCAGTAACCCGATACGTTAGGTCAACGTTTAAGTATGCGTGTAGGAGCAGGCTATCTGATTTAGATAAAGGCTCCAACGAACTGGGTAACGAAGCAGTGGCTTCAGGGAACGTGAGGATATTCTTGGGATCCCTCTGTGAGCTACCAGGTCATTATACTAGGCTCACGAGAGGTTGAGGTCTGCGGTAGAAGAACCAAGAATATGCCTTGGTTGCTATGCGAGCGACCTAAAGACTGGGGTGGATAGCAGTGAGTCGACGAATACATAAGGTGCCCGAGATAGCAAGTTCGTCGATCATCTACCATCTTGAGTCAAGCGTGTACGTACGGAAAGGCAGGGAACACCCAACAGACCATGATTTGCTATCTAATTATGGGTGAGGTAGGCCGTAGGATGTGGGCTGGCCGGAGTGTAGTTCTCATGCAAGATTTTCTCTTGTGTTGCCTTTCACTAGTTAAGGGAGGGGTCTCGTGGGACCATAGCCACGTGTAGAAAAGCAGACCTTAGTATCTGCATCGGCAGATAAATCTAAAGCTCCCGACCGAGTCCTGTATTTCTTGGTTTGCCCTGTGACAGGACTCGGGTGGCACGATGTGATACATGTGCATACAGTAATAGAAAAACGATTCACGATGAATGCGTGGGAAAAAGGGCGCGGTTGAGGGTTAGCGTAATCCCTAGTGGCCTAGGTGGTTTAACCCAAACCGAAATACGAAAGCGTGCAATAGGTAAGCGTAATCCCTAGTGGTGCTAGGTGGCGTAAGTCCTAGTAGTTCAAACGATGATTCATATGGAAGAGCCTAGCTATAACAAGGGTGACAGTCCAAACGATTTCAAGGATAATACATGAGGAAGCCCGTACGAGGTACGGCAAAGGACTGAACTTACCTACATGGAAAGAAACATACGGGTTGAGTAACCTATATATGTGATATATTAGGTTGACATGGACCATTACACGACTTCGAGCAAGGGACATTCATGGTTAACACATGACGCGGGTAGGGATACTAGTACGAGAGGTGCAGAGCAAGTATACATGTTAGAACTAGGAAGAATATACGTAATAGATACTGTGGGATGTTAGATGGGGTAGATACCTTAGGATAATGTACTCGATAGAAATCTGACGATGTGATACCTTGACTTATCATAACACCGTAGTTTATCATGATACCTTAGTTTATCTGGGTACAGTAGTTCATCCTGTTACTTTGGTTCAGTTTATCTATCTTGACATCATCCTTGTGTTTACTTTCAGTTTATGCATGTCATATTACCTTTACCTGTTTTTATACTGGAAGTAGATAGGACTTACTCAGTCTTTTTGACTGACCCGTTTTGTTTTGCCTCTTTTCTTCCGTTTCCCCCCCAGGTTTCAGGGAGGAAACAATGCTGTTTAGTTCGGACTTCTTCTGCTTGAAGGTCATCATGGATGGCTTGGACTTCTCTTGGCTATGGCCACTTTACTGTTTTTACTTGGGGAATAATTTATGAAAAGGTTTTATGCTTCTTTATTTTTGCAAGACAGGTTTTGATGTACTCTGATGTAAAAAGGCTTTAGACCTTATTTATTCATGTTATGAAAGTTTGATTTTACTTCCGCTATTTATATATGTTCTGTCTTGTGATATCTCTGTGCATGTTTACCAATAATGCCCCTCTAAAGCTAGTGCATTCCTTTGCGAGTGACCCTAGCGGAGGTGGGGTGTTACATTTGGTATCAGAGCAGAAGGTTACCAGACTGGGCAAAAGCTTTTAAAACCTTCTGAAAACTATTTGGAAAACCGTTTATAAAGAAGCATTTTTCAAGAAAAGTTTGTTTTAAGAAGGCTATTCCCCAAAGGCCATTAGCACTATCCTGGTTTCCTTGATTGAATCTCTTTTCCTTTCTTCCCTCCATCTGTAGTCACAGTGGTTTTAACTGTGACTAGTCTTTTCTATCTGCGAAAGTGCTTTCCATGCCATGGAGGCTGTTCTCGGGAGACCAGTGGTCGCGTTATAAGAAAGGATAGTGAGAAAGAGGATAAAGGATACGAGTTTAAGGATGAACAACTTGTTGGTATGGCTCAACCCAGAATGAGAGAGAAAGAGGAAAAATGAAACCCATGACGAGAGGGTACCTTTGGCATGGTGAAACGAAACGGATAGTTAAGTATCATGGGACAAGGACAAGATCGTTGGGAGGGCAATAGTATGCTCTCATTTCTAGGGTACCTCGGAAGGAGGGTAACGATCTTGTTAAAGGTTTAGTTTTTCTTCTCTATCATCCCGTCAGGACTTTGTTTGGATCACCGCATCTTTTTAAGTCCGCTTCGATAGTTGAGTCTCTGCACCTTAAGTACTAGCGTAATAGAGAATCCCATTTTTGTTTCAAGTCCTGTGGAGAATCGGTCCATTTATTCATGACTTGTTTTGGATTTGAGAATGACATGCCTCGGTTATGGATGGATTCTAGGGGTGAAGTGGTTATCCAATAAGGGGTGCCATTCTCGGTTTTGGAAAGAGGGTAGTTAGATTCTCGACTCATCTTGGTCTCGTGTAACCTTTTTGGGTCCTATCATGGCTAGTTACCTAGAATCCCAGGATGCAGTTGTTGGTAATCCGTTTGAATAGAATTCGCCGATAAGACGGACGGTTTACTTCATTTATGCATGGGTTATAGAGATCACCCTAGTAAGTGCGCTTGATAACCTGGTTGGCATCTGTTTACTTTCAAGAGGAAGTTCTTCTACGAGAAATACCCTGTGGTACGAGGTCCGAGATTCACTAGTGAATTTTGGAAAGCTTGCATGAGATCATGAGTACGCAGTCATATTTGCGTCAAGTATTCTAGGAAAAGGATAAGTGCAAGTGGAACGAGAGGCGACGAAGAAATGAGTTCCTGCTCATGTTACGGAAACAGAAATAAGAAGCTACGAAATCGCGAAGTTAAAGGACGGTCAAGGCACAATGGAATTAAGCTCAAGGAAATACGACTTTGATGGTCAAAGACTAGATACGCGCATGATATCTCTTTTTGGGAGTATATCCTTGATCCCTGTTTTCTGTAGAGCTTACTTGTAGGCTATCTTTTGTGGACATCCTCTCGGTCCTATTCTCCGTTACAAACCCTGTAAGGAGTTTGTCCTGTTTATCTTCTCGACCCTGTTTCAGGGAATTCTAGGTAGAACCCTATGGATGTAAACATGTATTTGAAACATGTTATGATTGATATGGTTGCAAGTGGTTGCTCGTGGATGCGCGAATACACATTAGATACTAGCTCGACTCGGTCACATTTCATATTGCATATGCACGAGTATTTATACTTGTTTATGGATGAAATCGAATGTATTATCATGCGGTTGTTGCATATGAATGAATGATTGTGCACGCATATAGTATCTATATGACTAGGACTATTTGCATACATGTTGGATTCATGGCACTATACATATTTTGCATTAGAAAGATTATTCAGGCCTGATCATTAGCATTAGCTAAGGAACATGTACACACACGTTTTGCATATATTCATACAGCATTAGAAATCATCTAAGGACAATGGTTGCTTGTGGATGATGATTTGAGTAGATGGATGATGGATGGTAGGATATGTTCTTCCTAACTTAGAGATTTCGGGGACGAAATCCTAAAAGGTGGGGAGAATGTAACAACCCGTATTTCAATAACATGTTAAAACGAGAATCAAGGCAGAATTTAATTTTAAATTCTGAATCAAGTAAAACGGGCTATGCCATTGCGTTCATCTCGGAAAAATACGCGAAATAGAGTCCGAATTTTCGAAAATCGGAGTCCGTATGACCCGGTTAAGGCCCAAAGAAGTTTTCGGGAAATTTGAATTTCGAAACAAGCAGAAATGGGGCCAGGCGGGAAAATTCCCGCCCAGACATGTCGACAGGCATGTCGACAGGCATGTCGACATGCATGTCGACAGGCATGTCGACAGGCATGTCGACAGGGCTGTCGACTTGCCCTGTCGGCTGATTCTGGTCTGGTGCACCTATTTTCTATCTTGGCTAGGTTTTTGGGCCTGGTTTGAAATCTGACGGTTCAGGTTGGTCCTAGGGTTAATCTAAGGGCCTAAAACTATCCTAATCTCTATAAAAAGACCCTAAACCTACCCCTAAACCCTCATTATTCACTCATGTAACTAAACTATGGCCAAATTTCTACTCTCATGGCCTCCATCTCAAATCCCTAGAGCCTATGCACTCAAATCAAGTTCAAATCAAAAGGTGCAAGCTTGCTACACCAAATCAAGGCCAAATCAACATTGCTATGCGAGTTCCATGACGATTCTTCTACAAAGGAGGCACCTTTCTTAGCCAAGATGATTCATGCTCCTTTCCCTAGGCCTAACTATGTAAGTTCTAGCTACTTTTGGATCAAAACGGTATTTTTAATGTTGACATGGGATAAAATGAGGCTAAACATGATTATGCGAACCTATATGAACCTTATCTTGCCTCTTGTGTTCATGTTTATGATTTTAGGCCATGTGAGTGACTTAATCAAGCCTCTTATGCTATGCATAACCTAGTTTAACTTGCAAGTTTGGATCTTTATGCATGAAATGCTAGCATGAACCTTTAGAAACCATTTTACTTGTGAAACATTGGCTAAGACAAGATTTTGGGGCTTATGCATGTTTATGAACCCAAACCCCTTTATGCTAACATGCAAGTTTGTGGCCAAATCCTTTATGAGATTATGCATGCTCGTGGCCAATCCCCTCTTTTAAGTTGTGCATGTTTATGGCCAATCCCTTTATGATGTTATGCATGTGGAAGCCAAGCCCTTTTTGGCATCATGCATGTTTTGAGACCAATATGTGACATAGCATCCTTACTATGTTGACTCTCTTTGCTTGCGTTGGGAAAACACGATTTTGGGTAGATAGATAAACATGAACATGTCGCAAAATCTTAACTTGAATATGACATGTGTTTATACTTGAAAATATGACATGAAAGATAACATGGAAGATGACATGTAAGTATGCATAAAAACATGAGCTTGGGAATTTACCTATTAAGTTAGGTCTACCCTTTGGGAATTTACCTATTAAGTTAGGTGTAACACCCCACTCCCGCTATGATCACTCACTAAGGGAATGCCATAGCATCGGTGGAGTATTTTAGTGAATATAGAACAGAAAAATTACAACAAGACAGATATAAATAGTACTTGAAATTTTAAAACATCATCTCATAATAGCGGAAGTAAAACATGTCTGGTTACATCATAAAACCATAATAAAGGTCAAGTACAATATCCATCAAAATAAAGGAATACATAATCCCACTCTCATACAATAGCCAAAACAAAAGAAAAGATAACTGGATAACTGGAGCTTTACATCTACCCAAGCTCCTAAAGACTGGAACAGCAATCCGATCAAGCTCCACTACTGCTAGGATCCACCACAGGACCTAAGGGTTGGGAAAAAAGATAAAGACAACGGGGTCAGACATAAGTCTGAGTGAGTCCTATAACTTTAACAATACAATCGTTAAAGTAACCAGAGAAGACATAACTTGATATACGGTAACATATAGGGATGAACGGCTATACTAAGCAGTTAACCAAGATAAAGGATAAAGACGCATCTACCCTTCCTAAGGTAAATTACTAAACTGCACCACACCAGTCGATCCTAACTTAAAGGTTGATCCCTCCCCTGGACTTATAAAGTTAACTTAATAGTACTTGCGTACCCCTAGGTGACCAAGTAGAAGCCACGGGGCCCTACAATTCACTAGGTGTGCGCACTACTCCCCATTCGATCGGCTCCCTAACGTAGATACCCGTGCTGGCCCCACCGTGGGGTGTACCATTCCCCAACGTGGCAACCCGATATAATTAACGGTGCACGGCTTATATCTACACGATGCAACAACGGCTTATCTACCAGCCCGGGCCCACTCACGCATATGAAGCCCGTTGGACTTGCGTTGCCACCGCTAACCCGTTTTGGCCTCTTATAATCAAGCCCAATATGCGTGTCCCGTTACTCGACATGGGTCGAGCCCACAAAGATACGTTTTGGGATATTGGTTGAAATGGGCCCCCACAAGCTACCCACTTAAGCTTGTCAAATATCTAGTGTATCCCACTTAACCCTTTAATTATGTTTAATTACATGTTTCTCTTGGTTAAGTACTCTAATCGTATTTTCTATTGCCACTCAAGGCAACCCACTTAAGATTCCACATGCCACCCAAGGCACCCACTTAACCCCTCATGTCCCACTACATGCTATAATGGTTAAGTGTTTCTTAATTAATTAAGACTGTGATCTCCCGTAAAGACCTCCCACATTAGACTGACTGTTATGACCGCCTGGTTAAGCCGGTAGAATCCGGGCAGTCTTACGTCATAACAGAGTCTAACCTCGTGTCTTTACCCTAATCACGTATTTAATTTATGGCCAAGACCTCTCACATTGGACTGACATTTGTAGCAACTGGTTAAGCCGGTCGGGTCCGGGCAGTTTTACACTACAAATGAGTCCAACCTCGTGTCTTAGTCGATTAATCACACCTAATTAATCACCCCCATATTAATTATCCCTAATTAATGTCAAGCTTTTCATAACATGGGTAGACCTAACTCAATAGGTAAATTCCCATGGGGTAGACCTAACTCAATAGGTAAATTCCCAACACATAGTATGGGTACACCTAACCAAATAGGCAAATTCCCATACTATGTTTATTTATTTTGAGTTATGCATAATTATATTAATTTCACACAATCTTATTAACTTATGCATTTAATTACCCCATCGTTCCCACGTAATTTCGTTCATGATATAACACATATAAAAGGTGTCAACTTGCATATGAATGAACATGTTTCAAAGGTGCCATCTTGCATATTAACAAACACATAACTTGCATATGAACTTGCATAACATGTCACATAACTTGCATATAATATGTCACATAACTTACATATTCATTTTGCATAACAAACTTGCATATTAGCTTATAGACTTGCATAATGTGTCATCATGAACTTGCATATTAATAAACATGTAACTTGCATATTTACATACATGTAACTCGCATATTAACAAACATGTAACTTGCATATAAAGAAACATGTAACTTGCATATTTACATACATGTAACTTGCATATTAACAAACATGTAACTTGCATATTAACAAACATGTAACTTGCATATTTACATACATGTAACTTGCATATTAACAAACATGTAACTTGCATATTAACAAACATGTAACTTGCATAGCATATTACCATGAACTTGCATAACATGCATATGATTACATAGCCCACAACTTGCATATTTAGCATCATGCAAACATAACATACATCATATTAAACTTGCATAAGCTTACATACTCAACATGCATAAACATAAGATTAATGCTAACATCATATCATATGATTCAAAGCTCATTAACCCACATACAAAACCATAAATCTCATCACATCTCATCTAATTAGTTTACCAAAAGATCATCAAAGTGATAGAAACTCACAACTAGCAACTTTGAACACCAAATGAAGAAGATTAAGATGCTAAGAAGGGATTAGAAGTTGATTAGAGAGTGATTAGTATGCAACCCTCTTCATAAAATTAGTGGAGGCCATGAGAGCTAGCATTTTGCCATAGTTTAGTCACTAGGTTTAATTATGAATGAATTAGGGTAGGTTAGGGTCTTATTTATAGATTAGGCAAGTGTTTTAGGCCATAGGATTAACCCTAGATTCAATCCAAGCCATCAAAGCATGTCTTGGGGAAGAAGTCAAGTGTAGGAACCATCTAGGGACTTTAGATTAAAGATGGACCATGAGAACCATTCAAATGCAAAATCTGCACTTGAGCGAATCGGCCCACGGGTTGACAGCCAAACACCCTGGATTAACCCCTAGTCGACCCAGCGGGCTCGGGTCGACTTCAAAAATCGGCCGGTTCGGTTATTCCCCTCTCCCAATTCGCTGTTTTGAGCATTTTTGCATATTTATTTATTAAATTTTCAATTATATATATATATATATCAATATATATATATATATATATATATATATATATATATATCTACACAACCCATTTCACTTAATTAAGTATACTTTAATTTGGGAATTTTCGTGAAACTTCGCGAGGCCATATCTTGGTCATACGGACTCCGATTTTCGAAAACTCGGACTCTATTTCGCGTATTTTTCCGAGACGAACACAATGGCATAGCCCGTTTCCCTTGATTCCCATTTTAGAATTAAATTCTGCCTCGATTTATGTTATTACAGGTTATTGAAAATACGGGTTGTTACATTCTCCCCTCCTTAAAGGATTTCGTCCCCGAAATCTTCAAGTTAGGAAGAACGTATCCTACCATCCAATCATCCATCTACTCAAAGCATCATCCACGAGCAATCATTGTCCTTACAAGATTCTAAATGCTGGATGGATATATGCAAAAGTGTGTGTATATGTACTTACCTAATGCGAAAATCAGGCGGTTACTGATACAGTAAACCTCCTTAATGCAAACCATGATAGTGCCATGCATCCAATATGTATGCGAAACCCTATTGACACATACAAATTTCTACATGCGTGCACAACCATACACAAAAATGCATCATCCATATGATAACACAGCCATGATACATCCATCAATTCTATCTACCACATCCATTTATGCAATATGCAATATGAAGTGTCTGAGCCGATCTAGTGCCTAATGTGTGTGTATATGCATCCACGAGCAACCACTAGCAATCAATTGCATCCACATGCATCCATCAACCATAACATGTTTCAAACACATGTTTCAACCATAGGTTTTACCCTATCTAAAGGTCATAGGTACTAGCAAGAGGATATACTAAAGATAAGATAAGTACTAGACAAGCGATAAAGGAGAAGCTAAAAGACATACTCTCAAAAAGAAATGGATACAAAGAACGCATCTTCGCTTCCGTCTCCCAAGTAGCATTGCTTTCGTCATCTCCCCATTGCACTTTCACTAGCTGAACTTCTCTGTTCCTCAACTTCCTAGTCTCTGACCCAAGGATGCGAGTAGGAGCTCGTCGAATCGTCGCATCACGCTCTACCTCTACATCTCTAAGCAAGCTCGGCTCTAGTACCTCTGCGGTCTCATGTAAGCACTTCCTCAAATGTGATACATGGAATACATCATGAACACCACTAAGTCTGTCGGGCAACTCTACCCTATATGCCATCCGTCCAATCCTTTCCTTAATAGGAAATGGTCCAACAAACCTCGGTGCTAACTTCCCAACGGACCCAAAGCGAACAACATTTCTCAATGGAGATACTTTGACAAAAACCATATCCCCAACCTCAAACTCAAGATCCGTCCTTCTCCGATCCGCATAAGACTTCTGTCTATCTTGCGCTGCCTTCATCCTTCTACGAATTAAATCAATCTTCTCTGAAGTCTCTCTAACCATATCTGGCCCAAGCAAGATCTTATCCGTAGATTCCCACCAACATGTAGGAGATCGACAAGGCCTTCCATAAAGAGCTTCGAAAGGAGCCATACCAATACTGGACTGAAAGCTGTTATTATATGCGAACTCCACCAAAGGAAGATGTTCTTCCCATGTACCTCCAAAATCCAAGATACAAAGCCTCAAAAGATCTTCTAAGATACGGTTCACCCTCTCGGTCTGACCGTCCGTCTGAGGATGATATGCGGTGCTCAAACACAACTGAGTCCCTACCGCCTCTTGCAAACTTCTCCAAAACTCACTAGTGAAAATAGGATCTCGATCACTCACAATGCTGGATGGTACGCCATGCAATCTAACAATCTCTCTAACATAGACTGAAGCAAGCCATGGAGCGGTCCTCTTACTCTTTACGGGTATAAAATGGGCACTCTTGGTAAGTCTGTCTACCACAACCCAAATTCCCGTATTGCCCTTCCTCGATCTCGGTAACCCGTCGATGAAATCCATCGAGACACTATCCCACTTCCACTGTGGAACTTCCAATGGGTGTAGCAACCCACCGGGTTTCCTTTGCTCCACTTTAACTTGTTGGCACACTAAGCATCTAGCCACATACTCGGCCACATCTTTCTTCATACCGGCCCAGAAGAAAACTCTCTTCATGTCTTGGTACATTTTGTCTCCACCGGGATGAATAGTCATTCTTGAACGATGTGCATCATCCAAAATAGCCTTCTTCAAACCCTCATCTTGCGGTACACAAAGTCTACCGTCTCTATGCAACCATCCCTTATCATCTATGGTGTATCTACCCAAATGGCTGGACGACTCCCCTCTTATAAGCTTCTCTACCAACACAACCAACTGTGGGTCGTCTCGCTGAGCCTCGCCAATCCGTCTCAAAAGAGTAGGTCTAACCTCCAAGGATGCCAACAAACCAGGTACAAAATCAACAGAAGGTCTGAAGTCAAACAAAGAAAGAAACTCCAAGCTTCGTCGTTCCACGAACAATGGACTCAAAGATAGCCTTTTTCTACTTAAGGCGTCTGCCACCACGTTACCCTTACCAGGGGTATACGCTATCTCGAAATCATAGGATGCTAAGAACTCCATCCACCTTTGCTGTCTTAAGTTTAAATCCTTCTGAGAGAATAAGTACTTCAATGATTTATGGTCGGTGAACAACTCGAATCTCTCACCAAGAAGATAATGGCGCCAAGACTTAAGTGCGAAAACAATCGCGGCCAACTCTAGATCATGGGTAGGGTAATTCTTCTCATGCACTCTCAATTGTCTCCCTCCATAGGCTATTACCCTTCCCTCCTGCATCAAGACTGCGCCTAATCCTGTTCCACAAGCATCGGTATAAACAACAAACGGCTTACTCCCATCTGGAAGCACTAAAACTGGAGCGGTGGTCAAAGCTCTCTTTAACCGTCGGAAAGCATCATCACAATCTACATCCCATGAGAAAACCAGATTCTTCTTCGTCAAGCGGGTTAATGGGGCTGATATCTTCGCGAAGTCTTTGATGAACTTCCTATAATATCCTGCCAACCCCAAGAAACTTCTTACCTCGGTAGCATTTCTAGGAACTTTCCAATCCTGGATAGATACTATCTTTGCGGGATCCACAGCTATCCCTTCCTTAGAGACCACATGCCCTAAGAATCGCACTTCTCTTCTCCAAAAATGGCATTTAGAGAATTTAGCTTTAAGACTATGCGCTCGAAGAGTCTCCAACACTTCCTTGAGATGTAAGGCATGCTCTTCTTCATTCTTGGAAAAGACCAAGATGTCATCCACAAAAACTACTACAAACTTATTCAGATACTCTCTGAACACTCTACTCATGAGATCAACAAAGTATGCGGGGGCGTTTGTCAACCCAAATGGCATCACTAGCCACTCATAAAAACCATCCGGAGTCCGGAAAGCAGTCTTCTCTATACTGTCCTCCGCCACTCTTAACTGATGAAACCCTGTAGCTAAGTCCATCTGCGAAAATACTGACGCGCCAACCAACTGATCAAAGAGATCATCTATCCTCGGTAATGGGTGTCTATTCTTCTTCGTGAGCTTATTAAGTTCCCTATAATCCACACAAAGTCTGAGGGACCCATCCGCCTTCGTGGCAAACACTACTGGAGCTCCCCACTCCGATATACTTCGCCTTATGAACCCCTTCTCAAGCAACTCCCCTACTTGCTTATGAAGTTCTCTTCTCTCACGAGGAGCCATGTGGCGTACTGGCAAAGACACTGGTTTGGCATTATCCACCAAATAAATTCGGAAATCTATCTCCCGCTTCGGAGGCAAACCCTTTACTTCTTCAAACACATCCGGATATTCCCGGACTACTCTGACAGAACACAAACTTTCGACCGAAGCATCGAGCGATTCAAGATAACTTAGCAAAACAGATTCCATGGGATTGCAAGAGATCTCGAGAGTGTTACCCAAGCGGGTCATGAGCCTGACAACTCTCCTTTCGCAATCAAGAACGGCACCATTACTGGATAACCAGTCCATGCCCAAGATCAACCCATAGCCCGTGAAGCCCAATACAAAAGCATCACATCTAAACTCAACGCTAAGTATAGAAATCTTCAAACCCAAACATATCATAGACAGATATATGGAGCCCCCAATTGGGTTTGAGACAACCAAGGGATCATCAACTAGACTGGTGTCTAAGTGCAGTGACTCAACTAACGATGATGAGATAAAAGAATGCGATGCGCCAGAGTCAAACAAAGTACGAACTGGATGATCAAACAGAAAAACCAGACTTTCAACGGAAATAGTTCTACCTCTCTGCTGAATCGGTGGAACTGAGAGAACCTGAACTTGCCCCCCTGACTGAGGTGGTGCTATAAGAGCTTGCACCTGACCTCCTGAGGTAGACCCCGTCTTCTGTCCCTTCTTTGGGCAGTTTTTCACAAGATGCCCTGCTTCACCACAATGAAAGCAACCGGTCTTCTTCTTTTTGCGACAATCCTTACTGAGGTGTCCTGGTGTTCCACAATTGAAGCACTTCTTCTTCGTCTTCTTTTTGTCACCATTGCCTTTTCCGCCCTTGCCTTGTTGTTGCTGTTGCGGTTTCTTCTGATCCCCCTTTTTCTCTGGTGCCTTAGAATTCTTATCATCCTCATGCATAAGTGCCATGTAGACAAGCTTCTCAAAGGTGGCTCCCATAGGAATGTGAGTCATAGCTATTCCTTGCAATGGTTCGTTCAAGCCTCTAACGAACCTCAAAGCCTTCTTCTCCGGTGTATTCACCAACTCTATGCCAAACCTTGCTAATTGATTGAATTTGTTGACATATTCTTTCACCGTGAGATTCCCTTGCTTCAAATTCAAGAACTTCTCCATAAACAGATTCTCTTCCGCCCTTGAGAGAAACTTAGCCCCAAACCTTTGCTTAAAATCTGCCCAAGAGTCAACAGGGCGTTCTCCATTAGTGACCTCCCACCAGAATGAGGCCTCTCCCTTCATTAACCAAGCCGCCAACTTGACTTTCTTTCCCTCTTCCACTTCAAAGATATCTAGCAACTCTTCCACTTCCTTAAGCCAATCTCTAGCCTCTACGAAAGTCTCTGAACCAAGAAAAGGTTTTCCTCCTATAGCCTTGAACTCCTTGCAAACCTTAGCAAAATTATCCACTCTAGGCTGAGGAGGAGGAGCGGTTGTCTCTGGTGTAGTAGCATTGGCCGGACCCGCAGCCGCGGCCCTAGCCTCTTGCAACCTCCTATACCATAGTGGTATAACTAAACCCTCCGGGATGTTAAGATCTTCAGCCATGCTGAAACGAAAGAGGAAAGATTCAAAAAGGAGATTCCGAAAGATAAAGATATGGCTATTGGGGATTATGCTTTTCTTTTTCAAAAACTTTTTCTCTTAGAAGACATGCTTTTAAAAATACTTTCTTCGAAAATACTCTTAGAAAGTAGTTTTTCTCAAAAATTTTATCTGTTCTGGTAACCTTAAGCTCTGATACCACGTGTAACACCCCACTCCCGCTATGATCACTCACTAAGGGAATGCCATAGCATCGGTGGAGTATTTTAGTGAATATAGAACAGAAAAATTACAACAAGACAGATATAAATAGTACTTGAAATTTTAAAACATCATCTCATAATAGCGGAAGTAAAACATGTCTGGTTACATCATAAAACCATAATAAAGGTCAAGTACAATATCCATCAAAATAAAGGAATACATAATCCCACTCTCATACAATAGCCAAAACAAAAGAAAAGATAACTGGATAACTGGAGCTTTACATCTACCCAAGCTCCTAAAGACTGGAACAGCAATCCGATCAAGCTCCACTACTGCTAGGATCCACCACAGGACCTAAGGGTTGGGAAAAAAGATAAAGACAACGGGGTCAGACATAAGTCTGAGTGAGTCCTATAACTTTAACAATACAATCGTTAAAGTAACCAGAGAAGACATAACTTGATATACGGTAACATATAGGGATGAACGGCTATACTAAGCAGTTAACCAAGATAAAGGATAAAGACGCATCTACCCTTCCTAAGGTAAATTACTAAACTGCACCACACCAGTCGATCCTAACTTAAAGGTTGATCCCTCCCCTGGACTTATAAAGTTAACTTAATAGTACTTGCGTACCCCTAGGTGACCAAGTAGAAGCCACGGGGCCCTACAATTCACTAGGTGTGCGCACTACTCCCCATTCGATCGGCTCCCTAACGTAGATACCCGTGCTGGCCCCACCGTGGGGTGTACCATTCCCCAACGTGGCAACCCGATATAATTAACGGTGCACGGCTTATATCTACACGATGCAACAACGGCTTATCTACCAGCCCGGGCCCACTCACGCATATGAAGCCCGTTGGACTTGCGTTGCCACCGCTAACCCGTTTTGGCCTCTTATAATCAAGCCCAATATGCGTGTCCCGTTACTCGACATGGGTCGAGCCCACAAAGATACGTTTTGGGATATTGGTTGAAATGGGCCCCCACAAGCTACCCACTTAAGCTTGTCAAATATCTAGTGTATCCCACTTAACCCTTTAATTATGTTTAATTACATGTTTCTCTTGGTTAAGTACTCTAATCGTATTTTCTATTGCCACTCAAGGCAACCCACTTAAGATTCCACATGCCACCCAAGGCACCCACTTAACCCCTCATGTCCCACTACATGCTATAATGGTTAAGTGTTTCTTAATTAATTAAGACTGTGATCTCCCGTAAAGACCTCCCACATTAGACTGACTGTTATGACCGCCTGGTTAAGCCGGTAGAATCCGGGCAGTCTTACGTCATAACAGAGTCTAACCTCGTGTCTTTACCCTAATCACGTATTTAATTTATGGCCAAGACCTCTCACATTGGACTGACATTTGTAGCAACTGGTTAAGCCGGTCGGGTCCGGGCAGTTTTACACTACAAATGAGTCCAACCTCGTGTCTTAGTCGATTAATCACACCTAATTAATCACCCCCATATTAATTATCCCTAATTAATGTCAAGCTTTTCATAACATGGGTAGACCTAACTCAATAGGTAAATTCCCATGGGGTAGACCTAACTCAATAGGTAAATTCCCAACACATAGTATGGGTACACCTAACCAAATAGGCAAATTCCCATACTATGTTTATTTATTTTGAGTTATGCATAATTATATTAATTTCACACAATCTTATTAACTTATGCATTTAATTACCCCATCGTTCCCACGTAATTTCGTTCATGATATAACACATATAAAAGGTGTCAACTTGCATATGAATGAACATGTTTCAAAGGTGCCATCTTGCATATTAACAAACACATAACTTGCATATGAACTTGCATAACATGTCACATAACTTGCATATAATATGTCACATAACTTACATATTCATTTTGCATAACAAACTTGCATATTAGCTTATAGACTTGCATAATGTGTCATCATGAACTTGCATATTAATAAACATGTAACTTGCATATTTACATACATGTAACTCGCATATTAACAAACATGTAACTTGCATATAAAGAAACATGTAACTTGCATATTTACATACATGTAACTTGCATATTAACAAACATGTAACTTGCATATTAACAAACATGTAACTTGCATATTTACATACATGTAACTTGCATATTAACAAACATGTAACTTGCATATTAACAAACATGTAACTTGCATAGCATATTACCATGAACTTGCATAACATGCATATGATTACATAGCCCACAACTTGCATATTTAGCATCATGCAAACATAACATACATCATATTAAACTTGCATAAGCTTACATACTCAACATGCATAAACATAAGATTAATGCTAACATCATATCATATGATTCAAAGCTCATTAACCCACATACAAAACCATAAATCTCATCACATCTCATCTAATTAGTTTACCAAAAGATCATCAAAGTGATAGAAACTCACAACTAGCAACTTTGAACACCAAATGAAGAAGATTAAGATGCTAAGAAGGGATTAGAAGTTGATTAGAGAGTGATTAGTATGCAACCCTCTTCATAAAATTAGTGGAGGCCATGAGAGCTAGCATTTTGCCATAGTTTAGTCACTAGGTTTAATTATGAATGAATTAGGGTAGGTTAGGGTCTTATTTATAGATTAGGCAAGTGTTTTAGGCCATAGGATTAACCCTAGATTCAATCCAAGCCATCAAAGCATGTCTTGGGGAAGAAGTCAAGTGTAGGAACCATCTAGGGACTTTAGATTAAAGATGGACCATGAGAACCATTCGAATGCAAAATCTGCACTTGAGCGAATCGGCCCACGGGTTGACAGCCAAACACCCTGGATTAACCCCTAGTCGACCCAGCGGGCTCGGGTCGACTTCAAAAATCGGCCGGTTCGGTTATTCCCCTCTCCCAATTCGCTGTTTTGAGCATTTTTGCATATTTATTTATTAAATTTTCAATTATATATATATATATATCAATATATATATATATATATATATATATATATATATATATCTACACAACCCATTTCACTTAATTAAGTATACTTTAATTTGGGAATTTTCGTGAAACTTCGCGAGGCCATATCTTGGTCATACGGACTCCGATTTTCGAAAACTCGGACTCTATTTCGCGTATTTTTCCGAGACGAACACAATGGCATAGCCCGTTTCCCTTGATTCCCATTTTAGAATTAAATTCTGCCTCGATTTATGTTATTACAGGTTATTGAAAATACGGGTTGTTACATTAGGTCTACCCAAATGCTTGAAAAACTTGTAACATGTTTTGGAAACATGAGGAACTTAGATAATATGAGTGTGGCCAACTCGAGGTTGGGTTGAGTTTGCAACGTAAAACTACCCGGAACCGACCGGCCTAACTAGTGGTTGCAAGCAATAGGATCCAATGTGAGAAGTTGGTCATGTCGCGCTTAAGACCCGAGGTTAGACTAGGTTGTGGTGTAAATCTACCCGGACCCGCCCGGCTTAACTAGTAACCACAACAAGGTCTAATGTGAGAGGTTAAGAGTGCATTAATTAAATTAATGCCACATGATAAGGTTAAGTAAATTTGACTAATGACACTTAACCGATATGACGCGAATGGGTAGGTTAAGTGGGACCGGGCTTGATTTCCTTAATGACACTTAACCGTGCAAGATGATTAGGAGATGGGGTTAAGTAATTTACACTTAACTAATCCGACTGGGTAATTAGATGAGGTTAAGTAATTAAGACTTAACTAACCTAACCACGGTAATTAGATGGGGTTAAGTAATCCACACTTAACTAATATAACACGGTAATTCGACGGGGTTAAGTTAAACACTTAACCAATTTAAACTTGGTAGTTCAATGAGGTTAAGTAACCAATACTTAACCAACTTAACGTGATAATTTAATGGGGTTAAGCAACTTATACTTAACCAATTATACATGAAGATTTGATGAGGTTAAGTGACCTATACTTAACCAATCTAATTCGTTAATTTGATGAGGTTAAGTTAATCTATACTTAACCAATCTAACGTGAAAACATGATAAGGCTAAGTCACGAATCACTTGAATACGCTTGACCGATTTGACTCGGTAATTTGACAAGGTCAAGTTAATTTATATAATTAACCAATCTAAAATGATAATTAGACGAGGTTGAGTTATGGATTGCTTAATATACTTAGCCAACTTGACACATGGTTTGTAGTGTTAAGTCTTGGACTTGGATACTTAGCCAATTTTGACATGGTTTGTGGACGGGCTAAGTTATGGACTTAAGTGACACTCAACCCATTAGATAAACCCTAATTCGGAGGATTAGGTAAATAACCATGGTTAATAAGGATAATGGAAATAGGGCTAAGTGGTAAACCTTAGTTAAGGGAAACTAAGTAATAATTCTTAGTCAAGGAAATTTGGACCATTTCTTAGATAGATCAGTAACCCGATACGTTAGGTCAACGTTTAAGTATGCGTGTAGGAGCAGGCTATCTGATTTAGATAAAGGCTCCAACGAACTGGGTAACGAAGCAGTGGCTTCAGGGAACGTGAGGATATTCTTGGGATCCCTCTGTGAGCTGCCAGGTCATTATACTAGGCTCACGAGAGGTTGAGGTCTGCGGTAGAAGAACCAAGAATATGCCTTGGTTGCTATGCGAGCGACCTAAAGACTGGGGTGGATAGCAGTGAGTCGACGAATACATAAGGTGCCCGAGATAGCAAGTTCGTCGATCATCTACCATCTTGAGTCAAGCGTGTACGTACGGAAAGGCAGGGAACACCCAACAGACCATGATTTGCTATCTAATTATGGGTGAGGTAGGCCGTAGGATGTGGGCTGGCCGGAGTGTAGTTCTCATGCAAGATTTTCTCTTGTGTTGCCTTTCACTAGTTAAGGGAGGGGTCTCGTGGGACCATAGCCACGTGTAGAAAAGCAGACCTTAGTATCTGCATCGGCAGATAAATCTAAAGCTCCCGACCGAGTCCTGTATTTCTTGGTTTGCCCTGTGACAGGACTCGGGTGGCACGATGTGATACATGTGCATACAGTAATAGAAAAACGATTCACGATGAATGCGTGGGAAAAAGGGCGCGGTTGAGGGTTAGCGTAATCCCTAGTGGCCTAGGTGGTTTAACCCAAACCGAAATACGAAAGCGTGCAATAGGTAAGCGTAATCCCTAGTGGTGCTAGGTGGCGTAAGTCCTAGTAGTTCAAACGATGATTCATATGGAAGAGCCTAGCTATAACAAGGGTGACAGTCCAAACGATTTCAAGGATAATACATGAGGAAGCCCGTACGAGGTACGGCAAAGGACTGAACTTACCTACATGGAAAGAAACATACGGGTTGAGTAACCTATATATGTGATATATTAGGTTGACATGGACCATTACACGACTTCGAGCAAGGGACATTCATGGTTAACACATGACGCGGGTAGGGATACTAGTACGAGAGGTGCAGAGCAAGTATACATGTTAGAACTAGGAAGAATATACGTAATAGATACTGTGGGATGTTAGATGGGGTAGATACCTTAGGATAATGTACTCGATAGAAATCTGACGATGTGATACCTTGACTTATCATAACACCGTAGTTTATCATGATACCTTAGTTTATCTGGGTACAGTAGTTCATCCTGTTACTTTGGTTCAGTTTATCTATCTTGACATCATCCTTGTGTTTACTTTCAGTTTATGCATGTCATATTACCTTTACCTGTTTTTATACTGGAAGTAGATAGGACTTACTCAGTCTTTTTGACTGACCCGTTTTGTTTTGCCTCTTTTCTTCCGTTTCCCCCCCAGGTTTCAGGGAGGAAACAATGCTGTTTAGTTCGGACTTCTTCTGCTTGAAGGTCATCATGGATGGCTTGGACTTCTCTTGGCTATGGCCACTTTACTGTTTTTACTTGGGGAATAATTTATGAAAAGGTTTTATGCTTCTTTATTTTTGCAAGACAGGTTTTGATGTACTCTGATGTAAAAAGGCTTTAGACCTTATTTATTCATGTTATGAAAGTTTGATTTTACTTCCGCTATTTATATATGTTCTGTCTTGTGATATCTCTGTGCATGTTTACCAATAATGCCCCTCTAAAGCTAGTGCATTCCTTTGCGAGTGACCCTAGCGGAGGTGGGGTGTTACATTTGGTATCAGAGCAGAAGGTTACCAGACTGGGCAAAAGCTTTTAAAACCTTCTGAAAACTATTTGGAAAACCGTTTATAAAGAAGCATTTTTCAAGAAAAGTTTGTTTTAAGAAGGCTATTCCCCAAAGGCCATTAGCACTATCCTGGTTTCCTTGATTGAATCTCTTTTCCTTTCTTCCCTCCATCTGTAGTCACAGTGGTTTTAACTGTGACTAGTCTTTTCTATCTGCGAAAGTGCTTTCCATGCCATGGAGGCTGTTCTCGGGAGACCAGTGGTCGCGTTATAAGAAAGGATAGTGAGAAAGAGGATAAAGGATACGAGTTTAAGGATGAACAACTTGTTGGTATGGCTCAACCCAGAATGAGAGAGAAAGAGGAAAAATGAAACCCATGACGAGAGGGTACCTTTGGCATGGTGAAACGAAACGGATAGTTAAGTATCATGGGACAAGGACAAGATCGTTGGGAGGGCAATAGTATGCTCTCATTTCTAGGGTACCTCGGAAGGAGGGTAACGATCTTGTTAAAGGTTTAGTTTTTCTTCTCTATCATCCCGTCAGGACTTTGTTTGGATCACCGCATCTTTTTAAGTCCGCTTCGATAGTTGAGTCTCTGCACCTTAAGTACTAGCGTAATAGAGAATCCCATTTTTGTTTCAAGTCCTGTGGAGAATCGGTCCATTTATTCATGACTTGTTTTGGATTTGAGAATGACATGCCTCGGTTATGGATGGATTCTAGGGGTGAAGTGGTTATCCAATAAGGGGTGCCATTCTCGGTTTTGGAAAGAGGGTAGTTAGATTCTCGACTCATCTTGGTCTCGTGTAACCTTTTTGGGTCCTATCATGGCTAGTTACCTAGAATCCCAGGATGCAGTTGTTGGTAATCCGTTTGAATAGAATTCGCCGATAAGACGGACGGTTTACTTCATTTATGCATGGGTTATAGAGATCACCCTAGTAAGTGCGCTTGATAACCTGGTTGGCATCTGTTTACTTTCAAGAGGAAGTTCTTCTACGAGAAATACCCTGTGGTACGAGGTCCGAGATTCACTAGTGAATTTTGGAAAGCTTGCATGAGATCATGAGTACGCAGTCATATTTGCGTCAAGTATTCTAGGAAAAGGATAAGTGCAAGTGGAACGAGAGGCGACGAAGAAATGAGTTCCTGCTCATGTTACGGAAACAGAAATAAGAAGCTACGAAATCGCGAAGTTAAAGGACGGTCAAGGCACAATGGAATTAAGCTCAAGGAAATACGACTTTGATGGTCAAAGACTAGATACGCGCATGATATCTCTTTTTGGGAGTATATCCTTGATCCCTGTTTTCTGTAGAGCTTACTTGTAGGCTATCTTTTGTGGACATCCTCTCGGTCCTATTCTCCGTTACAAACCCTGTAAGGAGTTTGTCCTGTTTATCTTCTCGACCCTGTTTCAGGGAATTCTAGGTAGAACCCTATGGATGTAAACATGTATTTGAAACATGTTATGATTGATATGGTTGCAAGTGGTTGCTCGTGGATGCGCGAATACACATTAGATACTAGCTCGACTCGGTCACATTTCATATTGTATATGCACGAGTATTTATACTTGTTTATGGATGAAATCGAATGTATTATCATGCGGTTGTTGCATATGAATGAATGATTGTGCACGCATATAGTATCTATATGACTAGGACTATTTGCATACATGTTGGATTCATGGCACTATACATATTTTGCATTAGAAAGATTATTCAGGCCTGATCATTAGCATTAGCTAAGGAACATGTACACACACGTTTTGCATATATTCATACAGCATTAGAAATCATCTAAGGACAATGGTTGCTTGTGGATGATGATTTGAGTAGATGGATGATGGATGGTAGGATATGTTCTTCCTAACTTAGAGATTTCGGGGACGAAATCCTAAAAGGTGGGGAGAATGTAACAACCCGTATTTCAATAACATGTTAAAACGAGAATCAAGGCAGAATTTAATTTTATATTCTGAATCAAGTAAAACGGGCTATGCCATTGCGTTCATCTCGGAAAAATACGCGAAATAGAGTCCGAATTTTCGAAAATCGGAGTCCGTATGACCCGGTTAAGGCCCAAAGAAGTTTTCGGGAAATTTGAATTTCGAAACAAGCAGAAATGGGGCCAGGCGGGAAAATTCCCGCCCAGACATGTCGACAGGCATGTCGACAGGCATGTCGACATGCATGTCGACAGGCATGTCGACAGGCATGTCGACAGGGCTGTCGACTTGCCCTGTCGGCTGATTCTGGTCTGGTGCACCTATTTTCTATCTTGGCTAGGTTTTTGGGCCTGGTTTGAAATCTGACGGTTCAGGTTGGTCCTAGGGTTAATCTAAGGGCCTAAAACTATCCTAATCTCTATAAAAAGACCCTAAACCTACCCCTAAACCCTCATTATTCACTCATGTAACTAAACTATGGCCAAATTTCTACTCTCATGGCCTCCATCTCAAATCCCTAGAGCCTATGCACTCAAATCAAGTTCAAATCAAAAGGTGCAAGCTTGCTACACCAAATCAAGGCCAAATCAATATTGCTATGCGAGTTCCATGACGATTCTTCTACAAAGGAGGCACCTTTCTTAGCCAAGATGATTCATGCTCCTTTCCCTAGGCCTAACTATGTAAGTTCTAGCTACTTTTGGATCAAAACGGTATTTTTAATGTTGACATGGGATAAAATGAGGCTAAACATGATTATGCGAACCTATATGAACCTTATCTTGCCTCTTGTGTTCATGTTTATGATTTTAGGCCATGTGAGTGACTTAATCAAGCCTCTTATGCTATGCATAACCTAGTTTAACTTGCAAGTTTGGATCTTTATGCATGAAATGCTAGCATGAACCTTTAGAAACCATTTTACTTGTGAAACATTGGCTAAGACAAGATTTTGGGGCTTATGCATGTTTATGAACCCAAACCCCTTTATGCTAACATGCAAGTTTGTGGCCAAATCCTTTATGAGATTATGCATGCTCGTGGCCAATCCCCTCTTTTAAGTTGTGCATGTTTATGGCCAATCCCTTTATGATGTTATGCATGTGGAAGCCAAGCCCTTTTTGGCATCATGCATGTTTTGAGACCAATATGTGACATAGCATCCTTACTATGTTGACTCTCTTTGCTTGCGTTGGGAAAACACGATTTTGGGTAGATAGATAAACATGAACATGTCGCAAAATCTTAACTTGAATATGACATGTGTTTATACTTGAAAATATGACTTGAAAGATAACATGGAAGATGACATGTAAGTATGCATAAAAACATGAGCTTGGGAATTTACCTATTAAGTTAGGTCTACCCTTTGGGAATTTACCTATTAAGTTTGGTTTACCCAAATGCTTGAAAAACTTGTAACATGTTTTGGAAACATGAGGAACTTAGATAATATGAGTGTGGCCAACTCGAGGTTGGGTTGAGTTTGCAACGTAAAACTACCCGGAACCGACCGACCTAACTAGTGGTTGCAAGCAATAGGATCCAATGTGAGAAGTTGGTCATGTCGCGCTTAAGACCCGAGGTTAGACTAGGTTGTGGTGTAAATCTACCCGGACCCGCCCGGCTTAACTAGTAACCACAACAAGGTCTAATGTGAGAGGTTAAGAGTGCATTAATTAAATTAATGCCACATGATAAGGTTAAGTAAATTTGACTAATGACACTTAACCGATATGACGCGAATGGGTAGGTTAAGTGGGACCGGGCTTGATTTCCTTAATGACACTTAACCGTGCAAGATGATTAGGAGATGGGGTTAAGTAATTTACACTTAACTAATCCGACTGGGTAATTAGATGAGGTTAAGTAATTAAGACTTAACTAACCTAACCACGGTAATTAGATGGGGTTAAGTAATCCACACTTAACTAATCTAAACACGGTAATTCGATGGGGTTAAGTTAAACACTTAACCAATTTAAACTTGGTAGTTCAATGAGGTTAAGTAACCAATACTTAACCAACTTAACGTGATAATTTAATGGGGTTAAGAAACTTATACTTAACCAATTATACATGAAGATTTGATGAGGTTAAGTGACCTATACTTAACCAATCTAACTCGTTAATTTGATGAGGTTAAGTTAATCTATACTTAACCAATCTAACGTGAAAACATGATAAGGCTAAGTCACGAATCACTTGAATACGCTTGACCGATTTGACTCGGTAATTTGACAAGGTCAAGTTAATTTATATAATTAACCAATCTAAAATGATAATTAGACGAGGTTGAGTTATGGATTGCTTAATATACTTAGCCAACTTGACACATGGTTTGTAGTGTTAAGTCTTGGACTTGGATACTTAGCCAATTTTGACATGGTTTGTGGACGGGCTAAGTTATGGACTTAAGTGACACTCAACCCATTAGATAAACCCTAATTCGAAGGATTAGGTAAATAACCATGGTTAATAAGGATAATGGAAATAGGGCTAAGTGGTAAACCTTAGTTAAGGGAAACTAAGTAATAATTCTTAGTCAAGGAAATTTGGACCATTTCTTAGATAGATCAGTAACCCGATACGTTAGGTCAACGTTTAAGTATGCGTGTAGGAGCAGGCTATCTGATTTAGATAAAGGCTCCAACGAACTGGGTAACGAAGCAGCGGCTTCAGGGAACGTGAGGATATTCTTGGGATCCCTCTGTGAGCTGCCAGGTCATTATACTAGGCTCACGAGAGGTTGAGGTCTGCGGTAGAAGAACCAAGAATATGCCTTGGTTGCTATGCGAGCGACCTAAAGACTGGGGTGGATAGCAGTGAGTCGACGAATACATAAGGTGCCCGAGATAGCAAGTTCGTCGATCATCTACCATCTTGAGTCAAGCGTGTACGTACGGAAAGGCAGGGAACACCCAACAGACCATGATTTGCTATCTAATTATGGGTGAGGTAGGCCGTAGGATGTGGGCTGGCCGGAGTGTAGTTCTCATGCAAGATTTTCTCTTGTGCTGCCTTTCACTAGTTAAGGGAGGGGTCTCGTGGGACCATAGCCACGTGTAGAAAAGCAGACCTTAGTATCTGCATCGGCAGATAAATCTAAAGCTCCCGACCGAGTCCTGTATTTCTTGGTTTGCCCTGTGACAGGACTCGGGTGGCACGATGTGATACATGTGCATACAGTAATAGAAAAACGATTCACGATGAATGCGTGGGAAAAAGGGCGCGGTTGAGGGTTAGCGTAATCCCTAGTGGCCTAGGTGGTTTAACCCAAACCGAAATACGAAAGCGTGCAATAGGTAAGCGTAATCCCTAGTGGTGCTAGGTGGCGTAAGTCCTAGTAGTTCAAACGATGATTCATATGGAAGAGCCTAGCTATAACAAGGGTGACAGTCCAAACGATTTCAAGGATAATACATGAGGAAGCCCGTACGAGGTACGGCAAAGGACTGAACTTACCTACATGGAAAGAAACATACGGGTTGAGTAACCTATATATGTGATATATTAGGTTGACATGGACCATTACACGACTTCGAGCAAGGGACATTCATGGTTAACACATGACGCGGGTAGGGATACTAGTATGAGAGGTGCAGAGCAAGTATACATGTTAGAACTAGGAAGAATATACGTAATAGATACTGTGGGATGTTAGATGGGGTAGATACCTTAGGATAATGTACTCGATAGAAATCTGACGATGTGATACCTTGACTTATCATAACACCGTAGTTTATCATGATACCTTAGTTTATCTGGGTACAGTAGTTCATCCTGTTACTTTGGTTCAGTTTATCTATCTTGACATCATCCTTGTGTTTACTTTCAGTTTATGCATGTCATATTACCTTTACCTGTTTTTATACTGGAAGTAGATAGGACTTACTCAGTCTTTTTGACTGACCCATTTTGTTTCGCCTCTTTTCTTCCGTTTCCCCCCCAGGTTTCAGGGAGGAAACAATGCTGTTTAGTTCGGACTTCTTCTGCTTGAAGGTCATCATGGATGGCTTGGACTTCTCTTGGCTATGGCCACTTTACTGTTTTTACTTGGGGAATAATTTATGAAAAGGTTTTTATGCTTCTTTATTTTTGCAAGACAGGTTTTGATGTACTCTGATGTAAAAAGGCTTTAGACCTTATTTATTCATGTTATGAAAGTTTGATTTTACTTCCGCTATTTATATATGTTCTGTCTTGTGATATCTCTGTGCATGTTTACCAATAATGCCCCTCTAAAGCTAGTGCATTCCTTTGCGAGTGACCCTAGCGGAGGTGGGGTGTTACAAAAACACAGAACATCATCACATACACATACCAAAATAAAACTACCAGTGTCCCGTACACAACCAAAAGTAGGTAATAAAAAGAGTCATGAAGCAAGGACTGGCACTTGCTTGATACATCCAGTCATACAATATCTACAAACACCGGATCTGAAACCCCCAAGTCAAGCATTCTTACCAAGGGATTTCTCCCCACCACAAGGGGAAGGGTGAAGGACCTCGCTTTCCTGGCCCAAAAGTTCGGCAATCATCTTATCCCTAGACTTGAGAGCTCGAATGAGGAGGGCCTTATCTTCCTCCAAAAGAGCTATACGCTTGAGATGCTCACGATTCAGCCCTGAAAGATTGTTGACAAGGTCATGCCATCCTGTCAAGTCTTTAGCCAAGTAATTGCTAAGCATGTCAAAATGTCCTTCAAGCCAATCTTTCACTTTGTCAAGCTGAGTCAGCCCATCAAGCTGAATAGAGTTCACGTCATCAGCAAGCACTCTGTAATCGGACGGGTGTATATCAGGGTTAATAAACACCCCATCCAAGCAGTATCCTTTGAACCGATCAGCAAGCTCGGGGTGACATGGTAAGACACAATATTGGGGTCTATTTATGATAACTCGAAGTTCATTTAGGGAAGGGGTTCTCACAGCAGAATCACTAGTTGCAGAACAAGCTTCAGGCACAGGAGATTTACCAGCTCTGCGCTGTCTTTTAGAATCACTATCCTCCTATTGGGGGTTTTCTGGCATATCATGCTTATCTGTCATCCTGCACAGAAATTTCACAAATTTTTTGGTCAACAATCAAGTTCAAGCAGTGTTGTGAGCTAAATTGATCGGTCATGATTAGTCAATCAAGAATGGTCGGCCTGAAAATTATCTAAGGCTGATCGCTTTAAAAGCTAAAACGCTGGTCGCCCAAGATTGGCCTGGGTAGGTTTATATCAAACTTCGTCATAGCGCGACCCAAACTCCACCAAAGTCGTACTCAGCTCTAAAGGCGATCGGTTTTAGGGGGATCACACACAAATGCTGACCTGAATCGGTCAAACCTTATTCGCTCTGAAATAGTAAGGATCTGATCGTGCCAGAAAGGGTAAAACTCTGGTCGATCCCAACATAGACAATACCGATCGCTTAAAAATCAGTCAAAATTTAATCCAGTTCTAGTCGCACAAAACTAGCCTCGATTGGGTCGATAAAAACATCCCAAGGCCAGTCGTTCTACGATTAATCTGAAAACAATCATACCCTGGTCGGTCGAGATTCAAATCCATCTGGACCGTTCATATCGGGTAAAACTAAAGATAGCCTGTTCTGATCGGTCGAAGGAGGATCGGCTCATCTAAAAACCGACCATATCACTGTTCTAAAAACGACCAGTCTGGTCGCGCAAATGAAAGGAAACTTGAATTTTCATTGCAAATGCACAGTAAAAACATCAAAAATAATGGTACAAAGAGATGATTCTAGAAGGAAAATCAAAGCATGCATCACAAAAAGGTTTCATACGCATCAGTCAGTCAAGCAATTGCACAAACAAGTCGTGATCGTTGCGAAAATGACATAAAATTGCTCATTTTGAAATCATCACTCCCCTATTCCATTAGGGTGACTCGGTTGAAACCGCGCTCAAATGATTAATAACGAAGGTTTACCAAAAATTATCGCAACTTCTTCCCCAAACTCATTCTACTCCAAACTCAAAATCAACGTTAGAATGCATACAATGTACCTGGGATTTGGAAGAATAGTTCGGGTTGGTAAAGCAGCAGCTTGAATCGGCAAGGAAGTAAGCTAAAGATCGAGCAATTTGTTTTTTAAAGAAGAGAAAGCCACCATTGATGAAGATTTTGACCGAAAAGAAATGGAGAAGGAAATGACGGGTTGAATTAATTATATAAGTTTAATTTGGTCTCTCCGGATTTTTAGGAATTATCTCTTCGCCTTCCAGAATTTGGCTTTTTCGTGCGTTCCAAAACTGGAGAAAAGACCGACCTCTACTTGCCACATTTAAAACCGACCCTCAAGTTAATTCCAGAACCGACCCATGAGAACTGCATCCAAGACCGACCCTTAATTGAAGCGGATCGATCCACTAATGTTTCGAAGCCCACAGTTTTTATAAAAACTATGAAACTTCGAGGGGCAAAATGTTATCCATCTGATCGATCCAAGTGAATATGGGTCGGTTTTAAGCATTTTGAAGAAGGGATCGGTCCTGTCGTTATTAAAAGGGAGCGGTCGTAGCGCAAGATTCCTGGTCGTTCTAAATCTGGTCGCTCCGAAAAAGCCAAAAGAAGTTGGTCGATCCGAAGCTGGGTTCTCCGAAAGCCAAAGAAGGCTGATCGCTCCGAACTGCTAAAGAGATCTGGTCGTTCCAGAGTACAGAAGATCCCTGGTCGCTCCAAAAATACAAGGTATCTGGTCGTTTACTAGCTCTTGATCACACCAACAAGCTTCAAGGCTTCCTGGTCCGTATGTTCCAAGCCTCCTGGTCGTCCTTTCTTCTGGTGGAAGCTACTGGTCGGCCAAAGCACTAGAAACGACCTGTGATGGCGTGACAGCTGGAAACAACTGGTGGCAACTGGCAGTGGCATTTCCGTAAATACCAGGAATACCGACCAGACCCCTGCATACAAGATTTCAGCCATTTCTCCGCCTATAAATAGGACCCTACCTCCATCATTTTGGGGGACTTTTTCGGGAACTACGAGGAGGTGCTGTCCAATTGCTTTCGGGATTTCTCCAAGCATTCCTACGTCTCTTCTCTATCATCGATCATAAGTCTATGGAGCATTGGAGCATGTGGAGCATAGCTTTCATGGAGGAACAAGCATAAGCATTCCACGCACTTCTTCATTTCTTCTTGATCATTCACCCAAAGATCTAAGGAGCTTTCATCCATGGCTTTCATGGAGGGATTGGCATAAAATACTTCAAGCTTTCATCCATCCTTTCAATCGGTTGTAAAGACAAATGCATGTCAAAGAAGCTTGTATGAATGTATAATGGAGCAAATGCTGTAATCTTTTGGTTATTAATGAAATCCAATCTTCAAAGTGGACGTAGACTCGAATAAGAGTCGAACCACTATAAAATTCTTGTCTTCTTTCTTTATTTTGGTATTTTGATGCTCTTGAATGTTAGATATGGCCTCACATAACTCTAAAGGTTTTCTAACGCCCCGCCTCTGAAAAGGTGACGTGCTTTCTAAGCATCTCACCTCCGATTAGGTAACGTGTTTAGAAATACCATTTTGGTTGTTATACCAATTTTCGGTATCAACATTTTCTAAAGCAAAAAAGCCGAAGCAAACATATTTTTTATGACCAAGTTGAAAGTGAAACAAGTGGTGAGCCATATACGTTTTTTTGACCGTGATTTTGCAGCTTTCAAAAAACAATGGCTCTTTAATGGTCGCTTCTCTCTGACCTCTCGAGCGATTATTTTTCTCTTCAAACTGCTTGCGTTTCTTGCTCACGTTTACTGCTTTTCTGCATTGGATTTTCTGCTCAACTTGTCTGTTCCTCGATTCGTGCCTTCTCGGTGGACCTTTCCTGTTTTGGGCAATTAGGGTTCACGTAATGTCGATCAGGTTATGCAATTTTTCTCATATTGGGTCCTTTACGAGACCTTTCCCCAATCTCATTTGTGTTGTTAAAGCACTTCTATCATTGTCGGTGGGGCCAGTGTCAGTGAAGAAGCCCCGCATCTCGTCCACTAAAATTTCGGTGGCATCGCTGGAGGTAATCACTACTCTAACTCGTCACCGCTTCTTATTGGCTGAGGGATTTTTCTTTGAACTCTCCTCCCTTTTACTCTGGTTGCTTGGCTTCACAGCAATTGCTTCCTCCTCGTAAGGGAGTGGGTCTTGGTTACCTTCTACATCGGCTCACTATGACGTTCCTACTGTATTAGCGGACAAAGGGGATTTAATCACCCTATTTGTGTTATACTTGTCCTTTGTCGGACCTGGTGGCCATGTTGTTGTGTCACCAGTAATGGGGTTTTGGTCGGATCCGTGTGCCGTGCGGTTTCACTCTTAGATGGACTTGTTGCCCGTTTCGTTAGCACGGTTGCAGGGGAGGTGACGACCGCTACATAATGCATGCCAATGTGGGTGGATGGCTCTCACCTTAGTCGCTTATCTAGGCTATAGGTGGGTCAGGGTGAACGTCCTATGATGCACTCTCGTTGTCGCAGGCATTCTAAGCAGGCACTCTAAACGATCGAAGAGAGTGGGCAAGTACACTGCACCCTCTTTTTCCTCTGTACGTGCACCAATGAGTGTTGTGATGGTTCTTTGATGGCTGCTTATGCTCAAGCTCCCCCTAAGTTTTGTGTTTCCAACTGTTTTGATGCTTTTAGCGAGCATTCCATGGTTGTATCAAAAGCTCCACCCTCGTGCTTCTCTATTGATAGGGTGGTGCCCACTTCCCCTTCCCCACTACCTTGATGGCTTCATGGTGCCAATTATCATTATTTGAGGAATTCTTGCTTGTTGGAGCTAACAGTTACGCGCTCGCGTCTGGGTGTCCAGTATAGTAATTGGCGTCTAGTCCAGTAATTGGCTTAAGGTGATATTGGTGTCTTCAGCTCTCAGTTGTACTCCACCAGCTTAGCCAAGTCTCCTTGGCGAGGCAACGAAGACATGCCTTGATAGGTCTTGTCAGGTTGTAGTATTTGTTACTTGTCGCTTTGAAGCAGGTTCTTCCCTTCCCCAGTAGGTTCGTCTTCTTTTTACCTTTAACGTTTCTGCATTTGGGACTATTATTGTGTTTTACCATTTTCTTAGTTATATTGCTATAGTTGAAACCATGCATGGGCTTATAGTCCCTTATACTTAGTCTTCGCCCGTTGCCAAATCTTTCCAATGTGATGTTTTGGCACTGTTTTTTTGGTTCCCTGCTTTTTTAGCGTGTTTTTTGCAACCCTTTTGTGCCTTGCTCTATGGTCTAGGGTTTGGAATTTGTTTTCTGGCTCTATAGGGTTATAGTGTTCCTTTTCAGGAACCAGTCTGGGTTTATAGATGCGGTTGTGTTTTATCGTTGCATTGTTTAATTCGATTCCCAGCCTTGCTTGTCGATAGTAGTTATGTGGTAGCGTCACGGCGAGATGTTCAATGTCCCATTTGTAACTCGTGCCGCACCTATCCAGTCTCTTGTCAGTCTTGGGTTTGTTGGGTTGTTGAGGTGGTTGGTCACCACAGATGTGGGTTGGTCGCATACCATACAGTTGTCCTGGTTATGGAAAATTATACAGCCTTACTAGATGATTACCTTTCGATGGGGAGCTTCCATTTTATTGACTTTTGGATCCTTTTCTCTCTCCGTTCACTTGTGTGTTTCTCTTTGCTCGTGTAGTGACCCGAAAATCCAGTCCAATTTGAGCTGACTAAATAACACAAGTCCAACCCCAAATTGCACTAGAAATTTAAGAAACTAATAGAAAGAAGATAGAGGGTGAGGACAGATAAGATAGAAACTTAGAATAGAAGAAGAAGAATACAACAACAACAACAACATCAGAGTAACACGAATCTCACAGCGGAACGAATAAAATATAACATAACTTTTGAAATACAAAGTTATAACTGTTTATACATACCATTTTCAGAGTACAACATATAACATCACGGCGGAATAAATAATAGCTATCGACTGCTGAAGCCTCCTGCTCCAAGCTCTCCAAGTGCATCTGTAAATCCCGACTACTTGACTGCCCGTACAAATTTAGGCACCCAAGAGTTTAGGGAAGACAAAACAAATAAACTCCGGGTCAGTCATGTGACTGGTGTGAGTAAATTCAAATCATTTAAATAGGTATATGATATCTCATAAGACCACGCCGTGAATACGGAACGGGTTTTTCCCTTATGAGAATCCAAACATCTTTGAAAAGAAATATCATTCTGATATTATGATAATGTCTAAATACAAATAGATATCAGTCTAGTAGAAACGCTTGCATCTCACGTTCTACATATATAGTATACAATCAAAACCGCAGGTGCGTATTGGATGATTGGGTTTCCAACTATGACAAGGTATGGAAACACCTTCCGATCAGTGTACTCTAGGAACGATACACTGGAGTTCAACAAGAACATCTTGCAACTCAGCCACACATGACCGACCACTCATTTCGCTTGAGTGTATCGAATATAAATCACCAACGGTTGGGATCAGCAAACGTTCCCGTATATATATGGGACAACATTGATAGATTTAAGAAGCAAATGAATATTCTCTAGATAGGTGATTATACACCCTACTTCGGTGCGACCGACTTAGCCATGCTGCCTGCCCGATTTTTGTCATTTACCAGATGTGAGGCTAGAAACTACGCTTACTTTCCATTCATTGATAACACGATCACTTTGAATGCCACATTATCAGATCCGTTAATCATTAGTTGGATCTGCACAAATAGATTCTGGATATTATGTGAAGGGAATAAATCCGTTGGCCACCATATATATTTGTACAGTCCAACTCTTTCGATCATTGGAACTATTCTGTCAGACATTCGTCCATTTACGTTCGTTCTGGGATTGAACGAAACCGAAGGCACTATTCTGTAAACAGGACAGCCCTTGCACTTTACTCCGTCTTCAATTTCTTCATCGTATTTGATCACAACGCTTATGTCGATACGGAGTGGTTCTTCGGATAATAATCCAACCGGTCTCTCCATATTAACAACGTAAAATGGTCAAAACTTCGATAGTCTGTGATTTAACTATCAAATGAAAATATGTCGGTGTACAAACAACGATCTTAATTCCAAATGGAATTATCGATCCAATCATCAATCATATATATATATATATTCATATTTCCTTATTTTCTAAAACTAGAAAATATTCATTTTCAACATTGGAAAACATTTCCAATCCTCATTTATGCATCACTATCATTCCACAACTATTAGTCCCTAACTGTAAACTAGTAAGAGAACAATTCTCTAAGTATAAACCCCGAAGGCCGAAACCAACATCAGATCAACACTCAGAAAACTATTCAACTTATTAATCTCTAGTCAGTTTCTAATTTTTATTTAACTTCACTTCTTAATTTCTATATTCGATTAACCCCTTTTTATAAACTACGTTTGATTAACTCCTTTTGATAAACTACGTTTGATTAACTCTTTTTGATAAACTACGTTTTCCGTTACAACTATTTCCTTTTTATAACGTTTACTTACCGTTACAAATATTTCCTATTTATAACTTCTATTTACCGTTACAAATATTCCCTATTTATAACTAAATAAATATTTCCTTTATTCTATTTATTTTCTAAATAAATATTCCCCTTTTCAATTATATTTATTTTCTAAATAAATATTTCCTTTATTCTATTTATTTTCTAAATAAATATTCCCCTTTTCAATTCTATTTATTTTCTAAATAAATATTTCCTTTATTAAAACTCTATTTGTTTTATAAATACTTTTCCTTTTATAAAACCGTGTTCATTTTATAAATACTCTATTTTCAAATTGTTTCCTTTTATAAAATCGGTTGATTTTATAAAACTCCTTTATTTCGATATACATTGAAATATTCCTTTTTACAACTCAGGGTTTCTTATGATATGTAAACTATCGAATAACAATGATTAATATCATTCTAACACACATAATCCAGAACAGATTATATAACACATCATATAACACTATATATGAAAATAGTAAAATAACTGTTGAGGAATCCAGTCGGATCCCTCCAACCTGTCTCCCTGCATCCACAGATGTTACCCAATATAATATATATCATATTTCATTTTGAAATGAAATATCCTGTTATACAGAACCATATTTGATTAACAGTACATAGATTAACTATAACTACGTTTTCAATCAAATCTATTTAACAGTCCAGTTTAACAATCAATATACAAGTTTAACAATCAATATACAACAGTCAATAAATAAAGTACAATTTATATTAAAATATAAATTGAGGAGAGTTAGTGAGTTTTACTCCCATTGCGCGTTAACCGTTAAATATGATTTGCGTCGGCTCATCGCCTGAACTACCCGCTATTGTGCTTCCCTTCCATTTTGATAAACCGAATCAGCCCCTCACCGCACTGTAAACCCCATGGCCGCATCTTCATAATTTCACTGCTCCCAAACACATTTCATTATTTCTAAAATTTCAACAAGCATTTTAACAGTGCACCCAACATGACCGCATATATCTTCCCTCCTGTTTTACCTCATCTCGACCACTACTCCTCACAACAAACATATACATACTGCTTCCTGCTCCTCACATTTACAGACATCACCGAACCCAACAAACTTCATCAACTCAACACACAACTTCTCCTTTCTTAACTCCACCGAAACCAGTGCCATCACTCAAACTCAGACAAACTGCATCACTGAAACTCCAGCACCCCACATAAAACCACTGAACTCAAATATCATAATATACCTCCAGGTTACGTCCCTCTCAGTACACGTTTAAAACTTACAAAGCCACTCATTTGAATGCCTCACCATCAACCAAAAATACACGCAGTCTTCACTGCTGACTCCATCGCCTTACAGACTTCCTACTGAACCACCTTTCGACCACTCGAGTCCCCTGCCAGCTACTTCATTAGCTCCAACTCGAGCTCCTTCTCTGTCGCGTCCTCCACGCGTCCACAGGAGCTTTCCCGAGCCTCCATAATGCCTATCGACATCAATTTGTGTCGTCCCCCTTCCTTACACTGACATGAAATCCAGGCACCCCAACAGAACACCATCGATCCCTCCTTTTGATTGTAAACCGCAGCCATAGGAGGCGCTGCCTCAAAATTATCGAACTCCAGGCAGAACTCGAGTTTAACAAAAAGGGTATGAACTTGAACGGAAACTCAAGAGGATTTCGATTATATAACTTTCGAGATTTATGGATTTAAATTTTGATTTTATTTCGAATTGTTTTAGGAGCTTGGAAGAACGATTTCTGCTGTTGATGTTGGCGGCTGAGAATGGTAGAAGAGATTTAGGTTTAAAGTAGGAGGGACCTTATATATAAAGGATTTAATTTGTTGAGAGGCTTTCCTTTTGTCCACGTTTTCGGTTTGAGAACACACAAGACCTTGCGGCTGAGAAGGGAAGACTTGGCTTGTTAATAATCATGAATAGGTTTAGATATTTTAGATATAGCATTTCGGTGACCCTTCTATATTAAGTCCTGTTCTCATTCGGACGGCCAACGACAGAAATAAAAATACTGTTGTGCTCAGCTCAGTGCCCCGATCCCAAAAATGTAATAATACCGGTAGATGAACTCATATTGTGAAAACCCAAAATATTGATTACACGGTGCAAAGTACTCTAAATAAAAAGTTGCTTATTTAATTAAATAAAAATTACCATAAAATTCTAAAAATTAAATTATTACTATATCTCAAAAGAACCTTATCTAGATTCAAACCCTAGCTCTAGTTATATCGAATAAACCGTTACGGTCGATAAACGATTCTATAGCGACTATTTTAAAATTTGATTTGGACATATCTCAAAATCTATACAACGAAATCCTGATTTTTCTCTTCCTCTAGAAAGATATACTCCACCAGCTCCACACGTTTCTTGTTTCACAGAAATCCGATTTAAAACGAGTCCTGTACACTCAGTTGAAGTTTGAATCGCCAAATAACGAACTGCAGCGCCATTTCAAGCTCGATTTTAATTATAATATAATTATACGTTCTAACGTCGTCGATTAAATAATATATTCGTTATTTAAATAATTAAATAAGTTAATTATTACACCGTCAAATATCCGGGTCATTACATTCTTCCCCACTTAAAATAATTTCGTCCTCGAAATTGCTAAGGTAGTATACGACCCTATCTATTGGAATTCCTAAGATTTGTTTATCCTTTATTTCTGATTTCAACTGAACCAATTAATATTGACTAAAATATTAATTCCTTCCGACTAACCTAAATTTTCAAAAATTCGGAAAATTTTCTAACTCTTAAATTTTTCGGAAAATTTCGCCATAAACTCCTTTGTACAGCCCTATCTATAAAACCACAACTCGCCTCTCTAGGCTATCTCCACCCCAAAAGAAGATCAAACAGCCAAGCGGCTTGCCAAATCGGCTCATAAAATCCAAACTCATATATAAAATAAACTTGTACCTTTTTGTCGGGTATATCATTATATCCCTACCATCTGCTATCACTTTGCATATATCATGCCATCCAAATCAAACTCCAGTCTGTCTTTATTCTCAACACAATTATTGGCTTGTACTCAAGTAAAATTCCATTCAAACTCTAATCTCAAATTTCAATCTCCCAACTTACCAACTCAATTTCATATTCACTTATTTCAAGTTAAATTCCAATTTATAAATCATTTTTACCAGTTCATCTATTTAACTCATAAGTTAATTTAATTTCCGAATTTAAATTCCTGGGTATATTCAAATCACTTGAAATCATAATAACAATTCAAAATCCTTTGAATTCCTGAATAACTTGTTTTTGCAAAACAATTTCAAACAAAATCTTTGGTAGTAATCCATCACTTAGCAACTCGAAAATTACACCGATGATGTATCGATCCATCCTCGGAATTATTTCCCAGCGATCAAAGAGAGTTCAATACTATATTCCTTTCAAAACCACCTTTAAACACTTCCCATTTTGAAATCAATCCCAGATATCCTTATCAAAACAAATTTAAAACCTCTTAGGATTTTAAAATTCACGCATACTTAATCCAGATTCAATTACAAACACTGATATGAATTTCCAGTTTTAAATTTCAATTCTGATTTTAATTTCAGATTTAATTCATCTTATTTCATATACTTTACTTATATGAATTCTGTTTAGTTATTTATAACCATTTCACCTTTATAATCTTATTCAATTATAATAACAACCAACACATTAATATTTCCAATATATATACTTGGGTAAAATTATTTTATTTACCCTCTTTTCAAAACATACCATGTCGGTTCATCGTATTCAAGTGTTTAGTAACTCCTATCAATACAGTTTGCATTACTGTATCGACCAAAATTCATAAACTACTCGACCAATAAATCTCCATAATATAAAACAAATTTTTATATCAAATAACAAATACGTTCACTCGTATATATACACTCAATCTCAGTCTAGGGTATTACTAACCCCATCTCTACTGAGTCACGCCACAGAGCCAAGGTAATACTTAACTTAAGCTCTGATACCAACTGTAGTGACCCGAAAATCCAATCCAATTTGAGCTGACTAAATAACACAAGTCCAACCCCAAATTGCACTAGAAATTCAAGAAACTAATAGAAAGAAGATAGAGGGTGAGGATAGATAAGATAGAAACTTAGAATAGAAGAAGAAGAAGACAACAACAACAACATCAGAGTAACACAAATCTCACAGCGGAACGAATAAAATATAACATAACTTTTGAAATACAAAGTTATAACTGTTTATACATACCATTTTCAGAGTACAACATATAACATCACAGCGGAATAAATAATAGCTATCGACTGCTGAAGCCTCCTGCTCCAAGCTCTCCAAGTGCATCTGTAAATCCCGACTACTTGACTGCCCGTACAAATTTAGGCACCCAAGAGTTTAGGGAAGACAAAACAAATAAACTCCGGGTCAGTCATGTGACTGGTGTGAGTAAACTCAAATCATTTAAACAGGTATATGATATCTCATAAGACCACGCCGTGAATACGAAACGGGTTTTTCCCTTATGAGAATCCAAACATCTTTGAAAAGCAATATCATTCTGATATTATGATAATGTCTAAATACAAATAGATATCAGTCTAGTAGAAACGCTTGCATCTCACGTTCTACATATATAGTATACAATCAAAACCGCAGGTGCGTATTGGATGATTGGGTTTCCAACTATGACAAGGTATGGAACCACCTTCCGATCAGTGTACTCTAGGAACGATACACTGGAGTTCAACAAGAACATCTTGCAACTCAGCCACACATGACCGACCACTCATTTCGCTTGAGTGTATCGAATGTACATCACCAACGGTTGGGATCAGCAACCGTTCCCGTATATATATATGGGACAGCATTGATAGATTTAAGAAGCAAATGAATATTCTCTAGATAGGTGATTATACACCCTACTTCGGTGCGACCGACTTAGCCATGCTGCCTGCCCGATTTTTGTCATTTACCAGATGTGAGGCTAGAAACTACGCTTACTTTCCATTCATTGATAACACGATCACTTTGAATGCCACATTATCAGATCCGTTAATCATTAGTTGGATCTGCACAAATAGATTCTGGATATTATGTGAAGGGAATAAATCCGTTGGCCACCATATATATTTGTACAGTCCAACTCTTTCGATCATTGGAACTATTCTGTCAGACATTCGTCCATTTACGTTCGTTCTGGGATTGAACGAAACCGAAGGCACTATTCTGTAAATAGGACAGCCCATGCACTGTACACCGTCTTCAATTTCTTCATCGTATTTGATCACAACGCTTATGTCGATACGGAGTGGTTCTTCGGATAATAATCCAACCGGTCTCTCCATATTAACAACGTAAAATGGTCAAAACTTCGATAGTCTGTGATTTAACTATCAAATGAAAATATGTCGGTGTACAAACAATGATCTTAATTCCAAATGGAATTATCGATCCAATCATCAATCATATATATATATATTCATATTTCCTTATTTTCTAAAACTAGAAAATATACATTTTCAACATTGGAAAACATTTCCAATCCTCATTTATGCATCACTATCATTCCACAACTATTAGTCCCTAACTGTAAACTAGTAAGAGAACAATTCTCTAAGTATAAACCCCGAAGGCCGAAACCAACATCAGATCAACACTCAGAAAACTATTCAACTTACTATTCTCTAGTCAGTTTCTAATTTTTGTTTAACTTCACTTCTTAATTTCTATATTCGATTAACCCCTTTTTATAAACTACGTTTGATTAACTCCTTTTGATAAACTACGTTTGAATAACTCTTTTTGATAAACTACGTTTTCCATTACAACTATTTCCTTTTTATAACGTTTACTTACCGTTACAAATATTTCCTATTTATAATTTCTATTTACCGTTACAAATATTCCCTATTTATAACTAAATAAATATTTCCTTTATTCTATTTATTTTCTAAATAAATATTCCCCTTTTCAATTCTATTTATTTTCTAAATAAATATTTCCTTTATTCTATTTATTTTCTAAATAAATATTCCCCTTTTCAATTCTATTTATTTTCTAAATAAATATTTCCTTTATTAAAACTCTATTTGTTTTATAAATACTTTTCCTTTTATAAAACCGTGTTCGTTTTATAAATACTCTATTTTCAACTTGTTTCCTTTTATAAAATCGGTTGATTTTATAAAACTCCTTTATTTCGATATACATTGAAATATTCCTTTTTACAACTCAGGGTTTCTTATGATATGTAAAGTATCGAATAACAATGATTAATATTATTCTAACACACATAATCCAGAACAGATTATATAACACATCATATAACACTATATATGAAAACAGTAAAATAATTGTTGAGGAATCCAGTCGGATTCCTCCAACCTGTCTCCCTGCATCCACAGATGTTACCCAATATAATATATATCATATTTCATTTTGAAATGAAATATCCTGTTATACAGAACCATATTTGATTAACAGTACATAGATTAACTATAACTACGTTTTCAATCAAATCTATTTAACAGTCCAGTTTAACAATCAATATACAAGTTTAACAATCAATATACAACAGTCAATAAATAAAGTACAATTTATATTAAAATATAAATTGAGGAGAGTTAGTGAGTTTTACTCACATTGCGCGTTAACCGTTAAATACGATTTGCGTCGGCTCATCGCCCGAACTACCTGCTATTGTGCTTCCCTTCCATTTTGATAAACCGAATCAGCCCCTCACCGCACTGTAAACCCCATGGCCGCATCTTCATAATTTCACTGCTCCCAAACACATTTCATTATTTCTAAAATTTCAACAAGCATTTTAACAGTGCACCCAACATGACCGCATATATCTTCCCTCCTGTTTTACCTCATCTCGACCACTACTCCTCACAACAAACATATACATATTGCTTCCTGCTCCTCACATTTACAGACATCACCGAACCCAACAAACTTCATCAACTCAACACACAACTTCTCCTTTCTTAACTCCACCGAAACCAGTGCCATCACTCAAACTCAGACAAACTGCATCACTGAAACTCCAGCACCCCACATAAAACCAATGAACTCAAATATCATAATATATCTCCAGGTTACGTCCCTTTCAGTACACGTTTAAAACTTACAAAGCCACTCATTTGAATGCCTCACCATCAACCAAAAATACACGCAGTCTTCACTGCTGACTCCGTCGCCTTACAGACTTCCTACTGAACCACCTTTCGACCACTCGAGTCCCCTGCCAGCTACTTCATTAGCTCGAACACGAGCTCCTTCTCTGTCGCGTCCTCCATGCGTCCACAGGAGCTTTCCCGAGCCTCCATAATGCCTATCGACATCAATTTGTGTCGTCCCCCTTCCTTACACTGACATGAAATCCAGGCACCCCAACAGAACACCATCGATCCCTCCTTTTGATTGTAAACCGCAACCATAGGAGGCGCTGCCTCAAAATTATCGAACTCCAGGCAGAACTCGAGTTTAACAAAAAGGGTATGAACTTGAATGGAAACTCAAGAGGATTTCGATTATATAACTTTCGAGATTTATGGATTTAAATTTTGATTTTATTTCGAATTGTTTTAGGAGCTTGGAAGAACGATTTCTGCTGTTGATGTTGGCGGCTGAGAATGGTAGAAGAGATTTAGGTTTAAAGTGGGAGGGACCTTATATATAAAGGATTTAATTTGTTGAGAGGCTTTCCTTTTGTCCACGTTTTCGGTTTGAGAACACACAAGACCTTGCGGCTGAGAAGGGAAGACTTGGCTTGTTAATAATCATGAATAGGTTTAGATATTTTAGATATAGCATTTCGGTGACCCTTCTATATTAAGTCCTGTTCTCATTCGGACGGCCAACGACAGAAATAAAAATACTGTTGTGCTTAGCTCAGTGCCCCGATCCCAAAAATGTAATAATACCGGTAGATGAACTCATATTGTGAAAACCCAAAATATTGATTACAGGATGCAAAGTACTATAAATAAAAAGTTGCTTATTTAATTAAATAAAAATTACCATAAAATTCTAAAAATTAAATTATTACTATATCTCAAAAGAACCTTATCTAGATTCAAACCCTAGCTCTAGTTATATCGAATAAACCGTTACGGTCGATAAACGATTCTATAGCGACTATTTTAAAATTTGATTTGGACATATCTCAAAATCTATACAATGAAATCCTGATTTTTCTCTTCCTCTAGAAAGATATACTCCACCAGCTCCACACGTTTCTTGTTTCACAAAAATCCGATTTAAAACGAGTCTTGTACACCCAGTTGAAGTTTGAATCGCCAAATAACGAACTGCAGCGCCATTTCAAGCTCGATTTTAATTATAATATAATTATACGTTCTAACATCGTCGATTAAATAATATATTCGTTATTTAAATAATTAAATAAGTTAATTATTACACCGTCAAATATCCGGGTCATTATAGCTCGGGTCCTCGGTTGGTCTCCGGGCATTACTGTTTCTGCGGGGTTGTCAATCCAATGACAACTTGGCATTTGTAATGTCCATACAGGAATTGGTGTCGCGCAATATGCGCAACACTACATCTCGTAGGTGTCCTCTTGTCTCTATCTCTTTGGTGGTCTATTCATGTCCAGAGGTGGTCTTTAGCACCTCTATATCTGTCGACCCTTCCTCTTTCTAGTAAGGAGAAGATAGCGATCATCAATGATCACCTATCTCAACTTACTAAGAATTCTTATCCCTTGGGATCGAGGTCTCTTGCCTCCTCATCGTCGTGTCTATTATCTTGTGATTCTTTCTCGATTGATTGGGAGCCGCATGTTGTTTCTTCTCCTATTCAGCTAAGACCGTTTCATAGGTGACCGAGTGCGTTGCCTCGCATTCCTCACACCATTTACACACGCTTTATAGCTGTGTCCGAGCAGATTGTATATCTCCTCGGTTTACCGTTTATCTTACTTGAGTTACTTTCTCTTTGTTTTATTGCAGTCTTCTGTGAGAAGGTTGTCTCTAGTTTTGGTTCTCTCTCTGATCTATTTTCGGTATGGAGAACATTTTGTTATGGAACGTTCATGAAATCAGTAGTGAGGCTTCGTTAGCAAGGCTTAAGCGCATTGTCAAGAATCACTCGGTGTGTCTATGGCTATCCTGGAGCCCTTTATGGGTTTGGAATCGCTCACTATATCAGTATTTTCATCGGGTTTTGGGGGTGATGTTTCAATGTATCCAACAAGATTTGGATCCTACAGTCCAAAGTCTAGATTATCAGGTCCATTTTCGATTCCGTCTAGCTTCTATCAGTTGCATGCTCGATTGCTACCTTCTCTTCTTCCTTTCTTTTTTCGGCAGTGTACGCAAAGTATGATCGGGCTGAGAGGCAAGGCCTTTGGTCCGACATCCTCTCACTTGCTAACCCTGGCGTTGCTGATTCTTTCGCAGGAGGCGACTTCAATGTCATCTCCTGCCAATAAGAGAAATGGGGAGGATCTTCGATTAACCATTCAACTGTCAGGGATTTCAACTCATTCTGGATCAGCTCTGGTCTGTCTAAGATTTTTTTATCATCTCTGCTTTCACTTGGTGTAGCAAACAAGATAGCCCTAACTGGATATTCTCTTGTCTGGACTAAGTATTAGGCTCAAAGGGATGGTTTTCCCTCCCTTTCTCATACTCCGTTTTGCACCTTCCCCGTGCTACCTAGGATCATGCTCCGATGATCCTCAACTGCTCTCCCTTTGCACAGTTGTAACGACCCAAACTTCCCAGTAAAGGAAAGACGGATTGCTTTGAGAGCAGCACACATCAGAACACAAAACATAGGAATATTTCATTGCTTATTACATTAGTTTGCATCAGAGTACGAGAATGTTCCAGAGTATGAATAATTATACAACAGAAAATACAATATCAGAGTTTTAAAATTACATAGCAGCGGAAAAGTAATACAAACACAACAGAAAGAAATATACGGACACAGAGCTTTCCGAATATCGCTTCAGTTGTAAACCAGGATCCTGTGAAGATAATATCTACAAAACTAAACTACTGACTGCTCGTGTGGAAAATATGGGCACCCAGAGTTTAGGAAGGAACAATAAACTCCAGGTCAGTCATGGGACTGGTATGAGAACTCAAAACAGTTATTAATTGGATTTTAAATTTAGGTAAATCAAGGGACCACGCCTTATTACACGGAACGGGTTTAACCCCAAGATTACCAAAAAAAACAGTGCAATGCTTTTTAGAAAAATGAAACCATTATAAGACTCATGTCCCATGCAACGCAAGCTAAAGGATAGAGTTTTACCTTATAATGGTAAAAAATGCTTAATACACGAAATTCATCTTTTACTATAAGGGCACAGTGTAGAAATCAATTTCAAATATAAATGTATCAATCCAAGGTGGCATAATATATCATGTAAGCGGCATAATATATTATGCCACCATATAGGTATACAACTAAAACCGTAAAGCTCGTATTGGAAAATTTGGTTTCCATCATGATGGCTGCAGATTCGAATGATCTATCACGAATGTATCTCCACGGCTTACGTCTTAGCAAGAGAAAACACCGTAATACATATACTATGCACTTTGGATGAGCTTCAATATGTTCAATTCCCATGAAAATCGATCGGCCGAAATGACCTATCCCAATCTCCAGGTGTGGATCGACCACACTCAGCACAACTCGGCCGACCAAATCCATATATATAAAGTATATTTGCCAAACCTACTAATCAAACAAATCGTTCACCATCATACCGGGGTGTGAGGCTCGCGAAGTAACATTGTACACAAAGCTATGCTAATTAAAGTTGTGCTTTGATCATCATCCACAAGGCTCTGCTTTTCAACAAAAGCCTTGATCCATGCATCTTAGCATGCCACATTATCAATCCATACCATACCATTGATTTCTGCCAATATATATAACATCTAAGCACATACGTCTCAGAGAAGGGTGTTAAGCAAGAGAATAAATTCTCTGCCACTAACAGATATATATATATATATATAGCAGAGATCAACGAATACAACATAAAGGAATACAACGTCAGACATACCATCCATTTACAAGTCCGTTTTGGGTCTGAACGAAACCAGAAGCACCTTATTCCTCGTCCCGTATGTCCAATACGGAAGAGAGGCCCTTGCATATCTGAACGATCAACAAGTACGTCCAGGCGGCTACCACTATAGCCCCTTCAAGGTAGCTACTCCAATCATGGGAATCAGTAGTAACTCATCCATTCGATGTGAAGATCGTCGGTCTTGCGCCATCTTCAATCTCTTCGACTGTTAGTCGTCGTATCAATTATTTAGAATGGGTTAAACCTGGTCTTTCCAAATTACTGGCATACTTTATAAACAAGTGCTATAAAACACATCCAATATCTCATTCCAATTCAGACTATCCTTTTAATAAGATATTCACATTTTAGGGAAAAGTTCCCATTAATTTTATCAAAGATAAATTCTTTCAAATTTATCCTTTTTAATCTCAAAAATCATTACTTACGGATTATTCAAGCTTAAGAATTTAACCTTATCTTTAACTGGGTTAAAGAACTAATGTGTTTTAAAAACATTGTTCACGATAAACCAAAATCTTCTTCCATTAACTATGGAATCTTCACGGAAATCATAACGGTGTATAAAATATATAAATTCCCATATAAAACTAATAATATAAATGGAATAGCATCAATGCCTTTTAAATTCCATATATAGCATCGGTCTTCATTCACAGCTCATCTCAATTATTGCCAAATTGAATTCCATTCAATTCCAATTTAATATATTAAATTGGAAAACTTTATTTTGGAAAATTTCCATTAAATCTTAATAAAAGATTTATAAATTCCAAATTATTTCTTCACTGTTAGTTGGGTTAAAGAACATGTGTTATCTAAAACATCGTTCACAATAAACCCAACAATCCAATTCTTTTGTCCAATTCCAATTAAATATTAATTAATTAGTAAAAAACTTCCTAAATCTTAAATAAAAGATTTATTCTTTTCTAAACTGGGTTTAAGAACAGTGTTATTAAAGACATCGTCCACGACAAACCCAAAATCCCATTTGATATTAAATATAAGGTTCTGAATTAAAATTATATCGGCTTATATTCAATATCAAATTCTGAAACCAACAATATCGTATTGGGAATAACGATATGTATATATCTTCCAAATTCGCATAACAATATCTGTATAATCACGGAATTCAATATCGAAATATCCCGAAGATAATTTCCATTCAAATCCGTTCCAATTTATTCTTTAGAAAATTCTGGTTATTTTAAAACCATTTTCAAATCCAATTTATTTACTTCTAAAAATAATTAAATTATCACTCTAGTTTATAACTAGTTCATTAAACAGTTCATTTCGATAAAAAAATATTTTTATCTTTATAAAATTGGAATTTTTTATCAAAAATCTTTCCGAACCATTTATTATGATTTTACTTATTTTTTCCATACTTTTAGTAATTTTATTATCGCTTGTATAGTCGGTTTCCAACAATGGCCACCGAACTGCATCCATAGCAACCTTTTTTGAAATTGAAATGGACACATCTCCAAATCTAACCATTAGATTTCATTTATATTTATTGGAAAGCTCTTTTCGATACGAACCCAATGGATAGAATCCGACGGTTGCGTCTCCCGTTACGCTAATTGAAGTTAGTGGTCGAAATTCGCGAACGGTCGCTGTGCGACGCGTTCTATTCAGGCCATTAAATATATATAATGTATATTTTATATATATATATATATCGTCGATTTCTTTTAAAACGTATATAAAAAATATTTATAATTTCATTTCAAAACGGTTCCAACTTCATTTCCAATTTCAAATAAAAGTTGAATATTCTATATCTTCATCATATTAAAATGATAATATTTTCAAAATATTATATTATATTTTGAAATCACTTGTTTTTGGTATTCATTTTAAAATGAATGAAATCAATCGATAAACCTATTCGGGATAAAATGGCGTTTGCTACTTACTCGACTTCATATTTTTATATTTCTGTGTCCATCTAAAATCGGACATCAAAATCATAGTTTTATTCTTCCCTGAATATTATTTCAAAATATTCGTTATTTTAAAATATTATTTATTTCAAAATATTTTTATTTTAAAATATTCTTTAATTCTGAATCGGAATGCGACTCAATCAATTACCATATAAGTTTAGTTATATGGATTTCATACATTGCATGTGTACAGCGATAATGATAAACAATCATCAAAAATTCATACAACATCCAAAGTGCACTTTACAACTGTATAAGCATTAAAATAAATAAATAACGCTTACAACAATCTATCAACCCATTGATTGACATACAACTAATTATTGGGATCAGTGTATGTCAAATATTATCCCAATACCCGTGTGGGGTTTTCAAACAACAAATATTGTTTATTATTTGTGCAGTTAGGCATTGTAAGGAGAATGTAACACCCTTAAGTTCCACATCGTGGAATCCTGTATGAAGTGGGTACTTATATAGTAGAGCCCATCTCTTACTAACGCCGATGCCTTTTGGGGAACAAAACCCCACACCTATATGGTGGCTAAGTTGGGGACAATATCTTGCGTGAACGGAGGTACGGGCTGTTACAGTGGTATCAGAGCCAATACCCACCCGGAATTGTGGCTCCTATGTGGACCATAATGCCTGGGTGAGGTGTTTGTGAGCCAACGGGGACGTTGGGCTCTGTAGGAGGGTAGAATGTAACACCCCTAAGTCCTACATCGTGGAAGCATGTGTGAAGTGGGTACTTATATAGTAGAGCCCATCTCTTACTAACGCCGAGGCCTTTTGAGGAACAAAATCCCACACCTATATGGTGGCTATGTTGTGGACAATATCTTGCGTGAATGGAGGTACGTGCTGTTACAACAGTCCATACCATCATCTTTCCAGTTTCTGAGTATGGTGGAGATCTCACCATTCATTCCACCATTTAGTGGATTATTCTTTGGCCTATCCTGTGGTAGGCGATCCTTTTGCGTTGTTCTCCCGCAAGCTCAACTGCCTCAAAGCTTGTCTCAAGCTTTGAAACGTGCAGGTCTTTAAGAATATCTTCGACCACGTCAGGGTGGCCGAAGAAATCCAAGTCTTAGTGGATTCAACCTTCAATGAGTCTCCCTCTCCCGCAAACAAGGAAACGTGGGCCCTTTCCCAAATCTTCTTTTCGTCCAAGCTTCACATCGAAAATGACTTCCTGCGTTAGAAGGCTCATATTAAGTGGGTTATGGATGAAGATGTGAACTCCAAATTCTTTCATTCGTCTATTCATAAGAAGAACTCTGTACTGTCGATCCGACATATCTTTCGTCCAGATCTCTCGATGGCTACCACCCCATTGTAAGTCAGAGAGACAATCCTGCATCATTTCCAATCCTTTTTGGGTGATCTATCGGCTTCTGTCTCTAATCCTTCACTATTAGCCTTTATCCCGAGGAAGTTCCTTAAAGGGGAGGGAATCGAGCTCTCCAACCCTCCATCTACTGACGAGATTCATTCTTGCTTGTTTTTCTTAGCAAGGATAGTGTAAGTGGACCTGATGGGTTTAATGGGGTTTTCCATTGCAATGTTTGGCCGATTATCTAGGCAGATCTTTGCCTGGCTATTTAGTTTTCTTCTCGGGTGGAGCGCTTCCACAAGGCTGGACCTCTGCTCATTTGATTCTCATCCCCAATTGCGAAACCCTCGTGACTGCTCGGACTTCCACCCTATTAGTCTATGAAATTTCTCTAACAAGATCATTTCTAAGGTGGTAACCACTCGATTAGCACCTCACTTGGATCGTGTTATATACTCATCCCAAGAAGGCTTTGTTAAAGGTGGTTTGATTACAAATAATGTTCTTTTAGCTCAGGAACTTATCTCACAGATCAAATCGCAAGGCCAGGGGATCTAATGTTGTAATCAAGCTCGATATGGCTAAGGCGTACGACCACATTCTTGATTCTTTTTCATTAAAGTTTTTCGTGCTTTCGGGTTTCCCGAGACCCTCATCGACCTTGTATGGCATCTCGTTTCGAACTGTTGGTTCACCGTTCTCATTAACGGATTGGCCAACGGGTACTTCACGTCGGGAAGGGGACTACGCCAAGGAGATCCCCTATCCCATACATTATTTTTCATTACTGCGGAGGCTTTTGTTCGTGGATTTCACTATCTTATGATTGCAGGCCAACCTGCTGCTTCATCTTGCCTAGTGGTTTCCCTTTACCTTGTTGCTATCCTTTGCAGACGATATCATTATCTTCTCAAATGGTGATCGATGCTCGCTCAACCATCTCCTTGACTTTTGTAACACCACAAAATTTAATACACTATAACTATACATTAAGATGATAAATTGAAAATAAATTAATTAGACATTTAGAATTGAGTGAAACTGGAATTACCATTGCGTTCGTCTCGGAATTCTGGTTTAGATAGACTCCAAGTTTGCGTAAAACAGATAAAGTTATGGGCATTCAAAGTTTGTATACATATAACAGTCATATATATAAATATAGTATTAAAATAATTCTAGAAAATCAAAATGAAACGAGGCGGGAAAATGAGCGGGAAACAGGCCCGTTATGGGATGACCCACGCTCGACCTAGGTCGACCTAAGGAGGTTGGGTCTACCCTAGGGTCGACACCGATGGTAGGTGGGTCGACCCACTCTAGATCTGGGAGGATTTTGAGTGACATACATGGACTATTTTATGACTGGATTCATTGCTGGCTCAACAATATGTGTACGGTTAAGATTAAAACCCTAAGATCTAAATGCAGAGCTTGACTATGTGAATCTATAAATATGTGGCTTCTCACATTCTGTTTTACACCATTTCTTCATACCTTCTGCCTCTACAAATCAATTCTAAAAATATAAACATATAATGGGGGAATTCTGTTGAAGATTGGATCAAACTTAGATAACATCGGGACTTGCATACATACAACTTGTATTGGACTTTTCTATGGCATATTGTTATATATATATAAGAGATTTATTCTCTTATTCACTAAGACCCATTGTGATTTCCTTTCATTTATAGATCTAATTTCTTAGACTTTAAACATGCCAGTTAAATAAAAGGGGAATTATACAATAAGGGCCTCCTTTAGTTAAACAATTAGTTTCTAGGACACAAGTTCAAAATAATTATTTTTCGGGACAAATTTCCACAGCCGCTTCCATTTCTACCATCTTCTTCTTTTTGATGATCGTCTCCTATTTTTTGACGATCCTCCATTAATTTTTTAGGCTGGTTTCATATTTTTTTATGACCGTCTCTTATTTCTCAATACAACCGATCTTAAAAAACAAGACCTAAGCCGATTCGTGAATCCCTTCCCTAAAATCTAAACCGATTCATGAAACCCTAAATCTCTAAGTTGAACTTCTCAAAAAAATTAATCTTCTCAAACAAATCGATATTTTCAAACAAGTTAAAATCCTAAAGGCGCTAAGAATCGACAGGTATGAATATACATTTTCATCTTTTAAAGTTTGAAAATAAGTTTTGTTCGATTACAGATTATAGCAGTATTAAATTAGGACATATATATTCAGTAATATATTTTATTATGTTTAACAACTTACAAATAAAATCGTGTTTATCTTTTATTATGAATTATTTAATTACGTATTAAAATTTAGTAATATTTCAAAATTATTGATACATGTAAAATATAAACACATTTATCTTTTACTGTAATTGTAATAAATGTTTAGTAGTATTTTTTATATGAAAAACAAATTCTAATGTTTATTTTTTTTCCGTATACACTACTATCAGTTTTCTTTAGAACATAAATATATGTAAATCATCACTGTAAATGATATAAGAGAAGTACACAAAAAAGATAAATATATCTATCTTTTTAAACAATTATGCTTTTTTATTAGAATATTCGCGTATTAGATTTTAATTAAAAAAAATCAATAATTTCCGTGCATTATATGATTTAACGCATTTATTTTAGCAAATGATTAAAAAAATTATAAAAAACAAACACAAAAAAATATAAACACATTTATCTATTACTGTAATTGTTATAAATGTTTAGATGTATTTTTTGTACAACAAAAAAATTTCAATGTTTATTTATTATTTGGTATACATTGCTTTCAGTTTTTTGAAAAGGATAAATGTATGTAAATCATCACTGTAAAAGATATAATACAATTATACTAAAAAAGACAAATATATCTATCTTTTTAGATAATAATGTATTTTAATAGAAGATTTGCATATTAGATTTTAATTAAAAAAATTCAATAATTTCCGTGCATTAGACGATTTAAAGCATTTATTTTAGCAAATGAGTAATATATATTTTTTATAACAAACAAACACAAATAAATATAAGCACATCTATTTGTTACTGTAATTGTTATAAATGTTTAGATGTATGTTTTTTAGAAAAAAACAAATTTTAATGTTTATTTATTATTTGGTATACACTTCTATTAGTTTTTTGAAAAGGATATAATGTATGTAAATCATCACTGTAAAAGATATAAAACAATTAGACTAAAAAGATAAATATATCTGTCTTTGTAAACAACAACGTTTTTTTTAGTATATGATTTGCAGAATATATTTTTATTGAGAAAAATTAAATAATTTACATGAATTAGATGATTTAACACATTTATATTAGCAAATGATTAACATGTTTTAATGCATCTACCCTTGTTAACGTTTTTGTAATATGAAAGCTACTAACAAAAAAGATAAGCAATTTTATCTTTAAAATAACTTCCAAATGAAGCGACCCGAACTTCCCCGATCTCTGAAGAGAAGAGAAAGAACAAATTACTTTGAGAACAACACACATCGGAACGCAAATAGAAGAACATTTCATTGTTTATTACAACAATTCCATCAGAATAAGAGTATGAATGAATATATATTCGACAAATACTTCTGTACAAAAACATTGAAAGATTACTTTTGTAATAAAAATATTGTTAAATTATTATGTTAATATGTTTTAATATGTGTATAATATGTTTATCATTACAGGTATGCTTTTACAAACAAAATAAAAATCATTGCATAAAAAAGATAAATGGGTTTACCTTTTTATGCAACAGAGCCGGTAATCAATGGTTGACAATATGTTATTTAACCTTATGAACTTGACAAGGATATGACTATGGATTGTATATCTTTATGAATTTGACAAGGATATGACTATGGAATGTATATCATTATGAACTTGACAAATTTTACGCATAGAAGACCGATGATAGCAAGCAATTCACAACAACATATGGATTAATTAAGAGTTAATTTTGCATCTGGTATACTACAAGACGAACCATACCGCCAGATGATGAAAAGATAATTGTGATTATATTTTAAAACCTTTGCTATCGAATAAAATGAAATAATAAAATAACCATTCAACAAAGCATAGCATAAAATTCACAAGACCAAATAACCAAATGATCATTCAACAAAAGAAATAACAACATAATATAAAATAAAAAGATAAAATTAAATATCTTTTTAATCATCTAAACCACAACATAATACTAAACATAATATTGCTTAAATTTAATTATTTCTTAACACTTATCACTGCTAAAAGCAACTTTCATCACATACATATTAACAAATATTGATCTTACAATATAATTTTTTTTAAAGCAAAAAGTTAGTGATAATTGTTGTCAACATATTACAGCCCACAAAAAGAAAAATAGCAGCATGTAATACATATTATAGCCCCCAAAACAACAAAGTACCATAGAGTCTTCGACAGCAATTTCAAGCAGAACGTCTAGCAATCCTTCTTACCCTTGCACACACTTTTTCAGTAATGCTTTCTACGTATTTGTTCCTATCAGTGCCTTCAGTAGTATGAGGTATGCCTCTTTCACTCTGCCTACGCATCACCACTCCAGAATTGTCAAGAGGTCATTTCACCTTTCTTTTTACGAGTGATATCAGACCATTCCCCTGAATCAATAACAGCCAAAGCATTGCCACCACCAAGATCCATGTCCTGATAATTATATTCATTGCCCTCAAAAAGAAGATTTCTATCACTCAGATCATCACCAATATCATCCAAACCTAGTGTATCATCATCATTTGGCTGTGCATTACCAACTTCCATAATGTTTCCACCTACATCAACTTCTACATGAGCTCCCCCTTCATAATTCACAAAAGCATTATCAACATACCCCCCCTGTTCAACGTTATCCGGTTTATCCACTTCATCTGACAAAAGAACATTGGGCACACTAGCACTCGGGGCATTCGTAGGTGCAACATTTGGAGCGCTAGTAGAGCCATCCCTCTCTCCCCAACAATTCAGAGCCATCAGCCTGCCATCAACACCCCTGGCAAAAACAATCCTTGTAAACTCTCTTATATCAAACTCCTCAGAAGACTCTCCATCCAACTTCGTAATTTTAACCTCATGATGATAGTTTTCACTGGGAACGATAATCGAAGGCGGGAGTACTAAATCTTCATCTATCAGAATCAGGACCCTCAACCAAGTATAATCTGCAGTATGCAAAGATCCATACCAAAGTCTCTTCACATACCCCAAATCCACCAGCGCTGCTTTGAGCACTTCCAAACGTTTGCAAACAACCGGCAAGTTCTTCAAGCTAACCCATTTTTCAACCTTCCTCTTAGCTATACTGCCAAACTGTGGGCTCTACCTCTTTAGATTCACAACACCCTTTGTCATAACAAAGGAATAGTAGAAATTATCAGTCAACAAGGAAGAAAGGAATTTCACGATATAATTATCACCCATTCTTCGAACAGTCCAGTTTCAATAAGGCAAACTCTTGCCGAACTTGGTTATGATGAGATTTTCAAGTTCGATGATAGAGAAAGCTCCCCGAGCTATGGAGATCATCACCATAGATCTAGCCTAATTGAAATAATCGGGAAATGTCTTAGCTGAAATATAATTATTACTTTTAGGGGTAGCAATTTTTTGGGGATATTTGATATGAGACATAAAATAAAAAGCCTTGTACCTTTTGTTGTTGAATCTGAAACATAAAATTGGATTTCGATGCCTGCAAACCCAATTATCTGAAGAGCCACACCTGAAGCACCCATTAATAGATTTGATGTAATTAATATTTTCAGAACAACAAATATATTTTCGAGGCGGCGGTTGAGTGGAGGAACTTTTGAGTTCATTAAAATATGCATATCCATTTATAGGTGTATTCAAAACAGCATCCCTGTATGAAGATGGTACATCTTTGTCCATAACTTCGCTTGTCATGTTGTGATGAAGAAATATAATTAAAGAAACAAGATGCAAAATAATCATATTACATTTTTTTAAATTTTCATTATGGATTGAACAACCCATGACCAAAAACAAAGTTAATTTAACTTACCATATAATTCAACTGTAATAAGAGTTGCATTTAAAATTAATTAATATAATATATAAAACTGATTTACTGCTAAAATGATATAAACGATATTCTTTTGCTTATTAAATTATGTGTTGCATTTGAAATAAAAAAGATATATCATTTTGTCTTTTTTAAAATAATTAGCAGCAACATCCTCCATATAACAGTTAATATGTTATATATAATATTAACTATCTAGCTGTAATACAACTTATGTTAATTTAAAGATAAATTATGATAAATGATAATGAATTTTCAATACTCATTTTTATTCTGCTACTAAGCTAAGAAAGATAAAAGCTTTTTTATTTTGTTGAAAATATATTAGTACACCATAGTATTATAAAGCCTTACAAACATAATAACACGGAATATTATATACAATATCCTCATATAGATACAATATACTTTTAATAAAATAGTATGTCACGACCTTAAATATAATATCAATAAAATATATAATGAAATATCTTTCTTCAAAAATCAAAATAATCATATTACATATTACAAAGTCATGCTCAGTTATTTGAATAACATTATCAGACAGTAAAAATTAATTATCAAATTCATCATAAAGTTTTCAATATCAGCCATCACAATATCATCACTAAGTTCAGTTAAACTAAAATTATTATCAATAAAGGATAAAATCATTTATCTTTTTTCTACATCAGTATAACCATAGTACTCATAATAAAACACCATTCATATATTTGTTTCAAAACATACAAAATTAAACATAACATTTCATGAAATCCCAAAGGATGAAACATGAAAAAAAATTATGAAGAAAAAATGTACTTCACTGCATTACATTGCCATAAGCATACACAAAATAATCCCAAACATGATCCAAGACATAGCTAAAGCTCTTGCAAATATTTTTTTTTCTTTTCTCGTGATTCCACATTTAACGCACATTAAAGACATCTTTATCATCATATCAGCAACAATCTCATCAGCTTTTGCCCTCTTTTGCTTTTGCTTCAGCAACTTGTCTTCAAGTGTCTTCCTTTCCATGAGCAATTATGATATATTATTTTATTTTTCCATCAATTTAACAATAGTATCTTCCATTTTAGCATTGTTATTGATTTCATACACATCTTCATGCCACATAAAATAACCACAATCGTCATTTTGCACATATGTTAAATTCTCAACTAAAACATCACCGAAAAATACAATAATCAACAAATAACAAAAAAATACTTAATTTATACTTACAAGCCACATGGAGCAACCAAAAAACTTCTTCCCCACATTCAACCCTGCCTTCACGGTCCTCATCTTTGGTGGGATTCTATGGTGGCACAGCTTAATTCCGATTGCTGTTGTTGAATTTGAAGTAGAAATTGATGGAGTCATCATTGAACCAAGATGGAAAAATCAACTACATTAGACCATATAATCAACATTACAAAAAAATAAATTCATTGCATCATACCATTTATGGCATACATATCGGAAAAAATAAAATCAATTATTATTTTTGGTCAACTAACATCTGTTATGTTATTTGAGCAAACATTATCAGGACTATACAAAAGATGCAATCACATATAGTTAATATTCTTGAAGATCACAAAATCTACGCTATAAGGGAATAAAAATAGTTCATGCATTAGTGCAACTGATTGACCTTTGTTTTCTGTAGTAACTTGTAATGTATTTATCTTTGTTTTCTCTAGTAACCATGATATGTAAGTACGGCTTAATATTTTATTTCATTTTAAAGAAAAAGATATATGCATATATCTTTTTTAACTCCTGTATACAGTAACATCGGGTAAATCAAATTAAATAACATTAAATTTTTTATAGTTTTTTTTTTGGATCAAATATACATAAAATAGTAAAAACAATGCAAAATGTTTTTGGATTATCTTAGATTAACAAGAAGCATGGATGTATATTCAACATTTGTACCTATACATTGAAATGCATTTTTTTAATATAAAAAGATTGACCATCTTTTGTAAATATACATTTGAATGCAGTTGTCAGTGAAATCATTTATCATTTTCTGTAAAGAATCTCACTAATTTATCATTTTATGTCCTACTTTTAAAAAAAGATAAAATCATTTATCTTTTACAGATCACAAAACACCAAGAACTGAAGAACAGGCGTGGTCAACTAATATTAATCAATATACAATTTCATACTCAAAGTGAGTACAAACAGAATTGACTGACAAAAATAACTAGTGTGATTGCTCAAGACAGATCTGAAGTTATAGTGTAAATACAAAAATCATAATCTAAAGGGAATAATGAAACCATGCTAAATACACATTGCTTTTTTTATCAGAAAAATACATTTCAGAGTTCATTATTCGACCTAAAGCAAACGAAACATTTCTCTAATAGGTCAAAATTGCCTCTGAAATAACATCGAATAGTTTATTATAAGAAATATGTAAGAGCATGAAAAATGACATAAAACATTGTATTGACAATGAAAAATAACAAATAGAACAGAGATTCACCAAAAATCAAGCAATCCAACAGTGAAAATCGATTAGCCTATCCAAAAGAACAAAATCGCCTCATTATTTCCCACAATTAAACTCGACTTTGATTTGAGAACAAACTAACAACTAGTTCTTTTCCCAAAAAATTAACGATCACTTTGAGTTGACAAAAAAGAGCTTAATTTTGACCTAATTTCCATGAGCACATTATTTCCGAAGATACAATGATTATTTAAGAAGATGAAGACTCGCGCTTTGATTTTTGTCCTAGAAATTAATTTTTAATAACCTGTGTCCTGAAATAATTAGGACCAAGTAATAGACCTTTAATGTAAATTTCCAGTAAATGAAATTGGGTTAGGATATGTAGTATTTGTAGGATGAAATGTTATACATTTTAAACACTTATGCCATAGTAATAGTAGAACATATGCTTACATGTTAAACACTTATGCCATTGTGACAGAAAAACATATGCCTGTAATGTTGGATAATTGACAAGTATTATGTATTTATCTTCCTTTTCCCATTTTCTATGTTTTATGTTTATTTCCAGTCATGTCTATATGCCTATATGATTTGATTCTATTCTTCTTCCTCTATTTTTTGTTTCTATTTTTACGCTAAGCCTAAGCCTTTGGAAGCCTAGGTTATACCCGATTAGAGTGGGCGTATAATTGGGGCAATAATGAATTATATAAAAATAGGAATATAGGCATGTAATTGAATTGGGACCGATTAGTTATAATTTGGGAAAAAGGGTTAATATACACATGTTTAGATTTGAAGTAGACTGATAAAAAGGAAGATGTGTATATACTTGTTGGAAATGGATAATATGCATAAGTCTGTACATGTTGTAAATTACGAACATAGATAATGAATAATATGCATATGTGGGACATACTAGATTTGACTTAATACAGACATTAAGTAAATGACATGTGAGAATACTGTAAGTACCAGACTTAGGTTAATAAACTGACATGCTATAGAAATTGTATACATCTGGGAAGGTGCTTTGGGGAAGATGTGACACCCCACGTCCGTTAATGTCGCTCATAAAGAGAATGCATTAAGTTTCATGAAGTGTTATAGGTAAACAGACATAGAACATTACAAGATAGATATAAAAGATAGCAGTGGAATTTAAAAATTAATTTAAAACATAATTCATAACATCGTGGTCCAAAATATCACAAGTCTGGAACTACATAAAGACCAATACAATAATCAAAGTACAGAAATACAAAAAAGAAGAAGCATAATTCCCCAAAAGAGACAAAGCCATAGCAGTAAAGACAAGAACTTGAGCAATACTTCAAAAGAAGATCCTAGCAAGATGATAACCGACTCCTAATTAAGCCTGAGTATTCCCTTCCTGCAAACCTTGGGGGGGGGGGGAAGAGAGAAGAGGTGTAACACCCCGCATTTTTAATGAAATTAAAAATGTGTAAATATGTATATATATTATATACAAAGATATATTCAAGAGAAAAATTAAATAATGACAATAAAATTGCATGTAATAAGTTCATGCAGTGAAATGAAGGAAAAAGATTAATAAAAGAAATTAAATGCAATACATGAAATGCAAAGAAATGCATGCGAACAATTAAATAGAAATAAAAAGGAAAATTTGAAAAGCATCAGGAATTTGGTCACGAAATTAGCGTCATTGCGTTCGTGGCGATTTTCTACTCAATTTAGACCTATGGTTTGTGGAAAACCAATTTAGGATGAAAAAGATATCTTTTAATTAAATATTGCAACAAAACATGAAAAAAGAGGAATGAGAAAAAATAATGGATACCGTTGTCCTAAGTCTTGTTAACAAAAGACTAAGTAGCCCAGTTGGTTAGAGCATGTGACTTGTATACAAGAGGTACAGAGTTCGATCTCCGTCAGCGCCACATTTTTGTTTTAGGGGAATGGCTAAAATGTGGCTTAGTGTGAACGCAGTTCAACTAAAAAGCGGTTTAATGTGAAAAGGGTTAAATGGAAAAATGGTTAAAAAGAAAAAAAAAAGTGTATATATATATATATGTGTGTGTGTGTGTGTGTGTGTATGTGTGTGTGTGACGTGTGGGTGTCAATACCCTGCTGCTGCGCATCATGTTGCACACATGGCACATTTTTATTAGTTAATGATCGTTTTTTTGCAACATGGCTATTTTCTATTAGTCGGATAATGTGATCGATTCCTATGGCTCCTAATCTAATCAAATGGACCTAATTAACTCATTACACCTATATAAACACACCTAGACCTAAACCTAATTTCAGTACACTAATTCATGGTGCCTCCATGCTGCCTCAACCTAAACTAGTCCTTCTTCTTCAACAAATCGAAGTAAAGGAATTCTGTAAAGGGGATCGAATCTACGACAACTACAATGCCTAATTCTCTTCCTTAATCCAATCCTTGTGAGTTCATTGATTATTTTTAGATTAAAATAAAGCTAAAGCAATTCTAACATGTTGTAAATTGGATTTGGGAATTATACATGATAATAAGATTGAATCTCATCAATTCTATCTTAGCCTATAACATCAGATTCATGATTCTTATATGCCCATGTTGATATTATCATTAGTTTTATCATATCTTTATGATCAGTTCATACTTATGCCTATTGTTATTATTGTACCTGTTCTTTATCTTGTCCCTTCCTCCTTCCCTTTTTGGTTTTTATAGCCGGGCTACTTCAAGACTAGACCAAATCTCATATAGATGAACGTACGAATGGTATTTTATGGAACGATGGGAAATTTGGCATAATATACATTGGGTTGGTTTGGACATGACAAATGTTAAATTTGTCATAATATATGTTAATTGTTGGGCATGATATGAAATTGGGAATTTTGGGTAATTGAAATAATTAACCTAAAATTGGCATAAACTGCAAATGAGTAAATTGGCTAAGATAAGCATGCTGAGACATGAGGTTAGACTCCGTTTGTGGTAGAAGCCTACTCGGAACCAACTGGCCTAACCAGCAACCGCAAATGGTTAGTCTAATATAAGAGGTGTAGGCATAACTAAAAGATGCTTAAACATGAGGTTAAGTCTGGCTTGTGGCAGAAGTCTTCCCGGAACTGCCCGACACATCCAGCGGCTACAAGCCATTGACTTAATTTGAGAGGCCTGTGCATTAATAACTAATTAATGCTGATCAAAGATGAATATGATACCTAAAACATGTTAGGTGGGTGGGGTTAAGTTAACTTGTGTAAGATGACAACTTAACCAATAATACATGATCAAAGTGGATGATAGGGTTAAGGCAAGCTTAACAAATAATGCATATTGATTAGATAAGTGGATGGGGTTAAGTCAACTAGGTTGATAGACAACACTTAACCAATATAAGTTTGGGTTAATATAAATCCTGGGGAAAACCTACTAGCGGTAGGGACCCATTTCAGACAGTAACCCACTTAGTGGTATCGGCAACCCTGAGCTAGGCAGGGTTGGGGCACGTTTACTGGTCTGAATATAAGTAGTCAAACAAGAGCGAGGGTGTAGCAGTGCAGGTTCTGACGGGTTCGTTAAGCGTGCACAAGGTGTTCCCGACATTGGAAGATTTAGCCATTGTACATCAGTAGGTATAAAGCTGTGCACCCACGGGTTGCTACTTAGGGAGTGATACAACCTAAGCTGGGACCCGCACAAATATCTACAAAGGGAGCCGATCAATTAAGGGTAGTGTTGGGACATCTAGTATCTATTATGGGCAAGTGGACTTTCAAGGATTGTATTGGGCAGATACCTCTTACTAGATGTTACACCTGAGTGCTACCAATTGCGGGGTTGGGATCATTTCATTAAGAATTACTAGTTGGTGGTGCACAGAATTAAATTAATAAGAAATCTCGGAAGCGCACTAGACATTCCTTTATATTCATCCTGTTATCCAGCTTTACCTTATGCCATGGTTATACTTTCCATCCTGTTTATTCCTATCATATTGCTTTACTTATTTTCATGCTAAAAGTAGCTGGACTCTCCAGGCTTTATGTCTGACCTTTTTGTTTTCGCCTTTTTTTCTTCCGTTCCCCCCAGGTTCTCAAGGAGGAAACACTGAAGCTTGACTTGGATTTCTTTCTTCTTGAAGCACTTGGAATGTTGAGAGTAATGCTCAGCTTTATCTCTTTACATTATGGCTGTTTAGAGTGGGATTATGATTTTACTTTTATGTACTCTGATAATAATTTTGGTCAAGATGGATATTTATGTACTTGACTCTAGTATGTGGTTTTGATGTTGTAATCAAACATGTTTTGCTTTTCCGCTGCAATGAATAAAGTTTGAATTTTCTTAAGTACCAATTATATATCTATCTTGTGATATTCTGTTCTATACTCTTATAATACTCCATGAAAGTTAATGCATTCCCATAGTGAGTGACATTAATGGACATGGGGTGTTACACGTGGTATCAGAACTGAAGGTTACCTGAACAGATAAAAGATTTTGAAAACCGTTTTCAAAAGTATTTTTTTAAGAAGTATTTTCAAAAACATGTTTTAAAGAGGGTACTTTCAAGAGAAAGGTTTATTCTGAAAAACATAGTCCCCAAAAGCCGTATATCTTTCTTTTGATTCTCTACTTGAATCTGTTTTTCCTTTCTTTTCGCCATAGTTCCATAGGCATGTTAAAACTACGACATATGTCAGAGGGCAAAAAAAAAAAGTGCCCAACCTCCATCTGTAGCCGCAGTAGTTTCACCTGCGGCTAATCTTCTTTCAAGCTTCGTAGGGTTTTCCATGCGATGGAGGCATCTTTCGAGAGACTTGTTAGCATGTTACACAAGGATGGTAAAAATGAGAATGAGGGAGTTTAGGCTAAGGAGCACATCCCAAGGATCAGAAACTTGTTGATATGGCTTTAATCCACGAAGAAGGTAAAGGTGAAAAGAAAGAGGTAAAAGTGGAAGAATCACAGAATAAGAAAGTAGAACCTAAGAAGGGTAGAAAGAATAATAAACCCCAAGATAAAAGGAAGTGCCATTTTTGTGGTATACCAGGTTATATAGCTAAAGATTGTAGAAAGAAGAAGGCGAAAAAGACTGGTTGCTTCCAATGTGGTGATGCAAGACATATGATTAAGGACTCTCCAAGGAAGCAAGGATAAGGGCAAGGACAAAGGACAGGATCTACTTCTGGAGGGCAGGTTCATGCTCTCTTGGCCAAGAGGGAGGTAGAAACATTTCTGTTGAAAGCTTGATTTTCCTCTTTGATCATCTTGTACGTACTTTGTTTGATTCTGGCGCTTCGTATTCATTTATATATGCTTCTGTTGTTGAGTCTCTAGGCCAAGATACTAGCATAGTAGAGGGCCCCGTCGTTGTCTCAAATCCTATTGGGGGTAAGGCTCATCTTTCTATGTTATGTCGGGATTTGAGAATATATTTTTATGGCGTTGAGTTCGAATGCAACTCTTATGTTCTTGGTTTCACGGGCTATGGGTTGATTCTAGAAATGGATTGGCTAGCCAGGTGTGGTGCCATTCTCGACTATGAAAAGAGGGTAATTAGACTGTTGACTACTTTGGGTAATACTCTCGATATCTCATGCGACCCTATGGGTTCTGTTATGCTTAGCTGCCTAGAATCTCTTGACACATCTATTGATGATTCGCAATTTGTTCGAGTAGTCCGTGAGTATGCAGATGTCTTTGTGGTGGTTAGGGGCTTACCTCCAAAATGCGAGACAGATTTCCATATATACTTGGTAGACAATGCAAAGCCAGTTGCATTTCCTGTGCGCCACATGGCTCCAAGAGAAAGGAGGGAGTTTAGTAAACAAGTGAAAGAGTTGCTTGAGAAAGGGTTCATAAGAAGAAGTATCACGGAGTGGGGTGCTCCTATTGTTTTTGCCACGAAGGCTAATGGTTCACTTAGATTGTGCATGGACTATAGGGAGCTGAATAAGCTCACGAAGAAGAACATACACCCATTGCCGTGGATAGATGATTTGTTCGATTAGTTAGTTGGTGCTTTGGTTTTCTCGTAGTTGGACTTAGCTATAGGATTTCATCAGTTGAGGGTAGCTGAGGATAGTATAGATAAGACTGCTTTTAGGACTCCCGGCAGTTTCTTTGAATGGCTCGTCATGCCTTTTGGTTTGACGAAGGCACCCGCATATTTCGTAGACTTGATGAGTAGGGTGTTTTGGGAATTTCTAAACAAGTTCATGGTAGTCTTTGTGGATGATATCTTGATATTCTTTAGAAGCGAGGAAGAGCATGCCCAACATCTTAGGGAAGTTTTAGAGACCCTTCGGGCACATCAACTCAAAGCTAAATTTTCCAAATGTCATTTTTGGAGGAAGGAGGTGAGGTTCATAGGGCACGTGGTCTCTAAGGAAGGGATAGCAGTGGATCCCGCGAAGGTGGTGGCAATCCAAGATTGGAAGGTTCCTAAGAATGCAACATAAGTAAGAAGTTTTTTTTGGTTTGGCGAGCAATTATAGAAAGTTCATCAAGGACTTTGCTAAGATATCAGCCCCACTTACACGGTTGACGAAAAAGAATTTGACCTTTGCTTGGGATGGTGACTGTGACGATGCTTTCCAGCGTTTGAAGATAGCATTGACGATAGCTCCAGTTTTAGTTTTGCCTGTTTCCAGCGTTTGAAGAGAGCATTGACGACGGCTCCAGTTTTAGTTTTGCCTGATGAGAGTAAACTGTTCATAGTGTATACCGATGCTTGCGGGATAGGGCTTGGCGCAGTTTTGATGCAAGAGGGAAGGGTGATATGCTATGGTGGAAGGTAGTAGAAAGTCCATGAGAAGAATTATCCTACCCACGACTTAGAGTTAGCTTCTACAGTTTTTGCGCTTAAGACCTGGCGCCATTACTTGCTTGGTGAGAGGTTTGAGTTGTATACAGACTATAAGTCACTACAATACTTGTTCTCCCAAAAAGATTTAAACTTAAGGCAACAATGGTGGATGGAGTTCTTAGCATCCTAAGATTTTGAGATTGCATATACCCCCGGCAAGGGTAGCATTGTAGCGGACGCCTTGAATAGAAAGAAGTTGACTTTGAGTCCTTTGTTTGTCGAGCGGCGGAGTTTAGAGTATATCTCTACCTTTGACTTTAGACCTTCTATTGATTATGTACCCGATTTGTTGGCATAGTTAGAGGTACGACCCATGCTTTTGGGACAGATAGGTGCAGCATAGCGAGATGACCCATAGTTGATAGAGATAGTAGACCAGCTCATCGGAGGGGAATCTTCGAGCTATCTTAGTAGGTATACTATCGATGACAAAGGTTGGTTGCGTTGGGATGGGAGACTTTGCGTATCTCAAGACAAGGGTTTGAGGAGGACAATCCTTGAAGAAGCACGTCGTTCTAAGCTGACCATACATCCCGGTGGAGAAATGATGTATAGGGACATGAAGCGAGTTTTCTTTTGGGCCGGAATGAAGAAGGATTTGGCTAAGTTCGTTTCTAGATGCTTAGTGTGCCAGCAAGTCAAGGCCGAGCAAAAGAAGCCTGGTGGTTTGCTTCACCCTTTAGAGGTTCCACATTGGAAATGGAAAAGTGTTTCCGTGGATTTCATCGACGGTTTTCCAAGGTCAAGGAAGGGTAATACGGGGATTTTGGTAGTAGTAGATAGACTTACCAAGAGCGCCCATTTCATTCCCGTTAAGAGTAAAAGAACAACAGCATGATTAGCATCTGTTTATCTCCGAGACATAGTTCGTCTACATGGTATACCTTCTAGTATCGTAAGCGATCGAGATCCCATTTTCACTAGTGAGTTTTGGAAAATCTCGCAAGAGGCGGTAGGAACACAATTGTGTTTGAGCACCGCTTATCACCCTCAGACGGACGGCCAAACAGAAAGAGTGAATCAGATTCTATAAGATCTTTTAAGGTTATGCATCTTGGACTTTGGAGATGATCAAGGAGAAGCGACTTGGGAGACTAGAAATAAAGATCACACTTCATACCCTTTCCTTTTAGGACTATGTTCTTAACTTCTTTTTCTAAAGCTTTTTATTCGTACTAGTTTCTATCATTCGTCAGTGTCCTATCGATTGAATCTTCGACCTTTAGATAGAGAACCAATGGATGTAAACATGTGTTTGAGACATGTTACGTTTGATGGATTCAAGTGGATACAAGTGTTTGCTAGTGGTTTCCTGTGGATTCATATATACATACATTAGGCACTAGATCGACTCAATCACTCTCATACTACATATGGATGTGTGTGCATTTTTCTTTTTCTTCATGGATGAGAATGGATGTATCATCATATGGATGTTGCATTTTGGACGAATGAATGTGCAACATATAGAACTTACATGTTATACTACGATTATTTGCATACATGTTGGATTCATGGCACCAACATATATTGCATTAAGGAGGTCAATTGAATCAGTAGACCACCTGATCTTCGCATTAGTATTGGGACATATACACACACCTCTGCATATATTCATAGGAACATTAGAAATCTTTTAAGGATAATGGATGCTTGTGGATGATGGATGAGTAGATGGATGATGGATGGTAGGATACATTCTTCTTAACTCAGAGATTTCGGGGACGAAATCCTTTAAGTAGGGGAGAATGTAACACCCCGCATTTTTAATGAAATTAAAAATGTGGAAATATGTATATATATCATATACATAGATATATTTAAGAGAAAAATTAAATAATGACAATAAAATTGCATGTAATAAGTTCATGCAGTGAAATGAAGGAAAAAGATTTATAAACAAAATTAAATGCAATACATGAAATGCGAAGAAATGCATGCGAACAATTAAATAGAAATAAAAAGGAAAATTTGAAGAGCTTTCAGGAATTTGGTCACGAAATTAGCGTCATTGCGTTCGTGGCGATTTTCTAGTCAATTTAGACTTATGGTGTGTAGAAAACCGATTTAGGATGAAAAAGATATCTTTTAATTAAATATTGCAACAAAACATTAAAAAAAGAGGAATGAGAAAAGAATAATGGGTACCATTGTCCTAAGTCTTGTTAACAACAGGCTAAGTAGCCCAGTTGGTTAGAGCATGTGACTTGCATACAAGAGGTACAAAGTTCGATCCCTGCAGCGCCATATTTTTTTTAGGGGAATGGCTAAAAAGCGGTTTAGTGTGAACGCAGTTCAATTAAAAAGCGGTTTAGTGTGAAAAGGGCTAATTGGAGGATTAATTGGAAAAAGGATTAAAAAGAATAAATAATATATATATATATATATGACGTGTGGGTATCAACACAATGCTGTTGTGCATCATGTTGCACACATGATGCATTTTTATTGGTTAACGATCGTTTTTTCGCAATATGGCTATTTTCTATTGGTCGGATGACGTGGTCGATTCTATGGCTCCTGACTTAATTTAATGGCCCTAATTAACTCACTACACCTATATAAACACACCTAGACCTAAACCTAATTTCACTACACTAATTCATGGCGCCTCCATGCTACCTCAACCTAAACTAGTCATTCTTCTTCAACAAATCAAAGCAAAGGAATTTTATAAAGGGGATCAAATCTATAACAACTACAACGCCTAATCCTCTTCCTTAATCCAATCCTTGTTAGTTCATTGATTACTTTTAGATTAAAATAATGCTAAAGTAATCCTGACATGTTGTAAATTGGATTTGGGAATTATACATGATAATAAGATTGAATCTCATCAATTTTATCTTAGCCTATAACATCGGATTCATGATTCTTATATGCCCATGTTGATATTATCATTAGTTTTATCATTTTTATCATATCATTATGATCAGTTCATACTTATGCCTATTGTTGTTATTATGCTTGTTCTTTATCTTATCCCTTCCTCCTTCCCTTTTTGGTTTTTATAGTCGGGCTACTTCGAGCCTAGGCCAAATCTCATAGAGATGAACGTACGAACGGTATTTTAGGGAACGTTGGGAAATTGAGCATAATATATGTTGGGTTGGTTTGGATATGACAAATGTTAAATTTGACATAATATATGTTAATTGTTGGACATGATATTAAATTGGTAATTTTGGGTAATTGACATAATTAGCCTAAAATTGGCATAAACTGCAAATGAATAAACTGGCTATGATAAGCATGCAGAGACATGAGGTTAGGCTCCATTTGCGGTAGAAACCTGCCCGGAACCAACCGGCCTAACCAATAACCGCAAATGGTCAGTATAATGTGAGAGGTCGTAGGCATAACTAAAAGATGCTTAGACACGAGGTTAAGTCCGTCTTATGGCAGAAGTCTGCCCGGAACTGGCAGGCACATCCAGCGATCACAAGCCGTCAACTTAATGTGAGAGGTCTATGCATTAATAACTAATTAATGCTGATCAAAGATGAATATGATACATAAAACATGTTAGGTAGGTAGGATTAAGTTAACCTGTGTAAGATGACAACATAACCAATAATACATGAATAAAGTGGATAGCGTTAAGGCAAGCATAACCAATAATGCATATTGATTAGATAAGTGGATAGGGTTAAGTCAATTGGGTTGATAGACAACACTTAACCAATAAAAGTTTGGGTTAGGATAAACCCTGGGGAAAAACCTAGTACCGGTAGGGACCCATTTCAGAAGGTAACCCACTTAGTGGTATCGGGACCCTGAGCTAGGCAGGGTTGGGGCACGCTTTCTTGGCTTATTATAAGAAATCAAATAAGAGCGAGGGTGTAGCAGTGCAGGTTCCGATGGGTTCGTTAAGCGTGCACAAGGTGTTCCTGGCATTGGAAGATTTATCCACTGTACATCAGTAAGTATAAAGCAATGCACCCACGGGTTGCCACTTAGGAGTGACACACCCTAAGCTGGGACTCGCACAGTTATCTACAAGTTAGGGAGCTGATCGATTAGGGGTAGTGTGGGGACATCTAGTATCTGTTATGGGCAAGTGGACTTTCAACGATTGTATGGGGCATATACCTCTTACTAGATGTTACGCTTGAGTGCTACCAATTGCGGGGTTGGATCATTTCGTTAAGAATTACTAGTAGGTGGTGCAGAGAATTAAATTAGGTAAGAAATCTGGGAAGCGCACTAGACATTCCTTTATATTCATCATGTTATCCAGCTTTACCCTATGTCATGGTTATACTTTCCACCCTGTTTATTCCTCTCATATTGCTTTAATTATTTTCATTCGAAAAGTAGCTAGACTCGTCAGGCTTTATGTCTGACCTTTTTGTTTTCACCTCTTTTTCTTCCATTCCCCCCAGGTTCTAAGGGAGGAAACACTAAAGCGTGACTTAGATTTCTTTCTTCTTGAAGCGCTTGGAAGTGCTGAGAGTAATGCTCAGCTTTATATCTTTACATTATGGTTGTTTGGAGTGGGATTATGATTTTGCTTTTATGTACTCTGATAATAATTTTGTTCAAGATGGATATTTATGTACTTGACTCTAGTATGTGGTTTTTATATTATAATCAAACATGTTTTGCTTTTCCGCTGCAATGAATAAAGTTTTAATTTTCTTAAGTACCATTTATATATCTGTCTTCTGATATTCTATTCTATACTCTTATAATACTCCATGGAAGTTAATGCATTCCCCTAGTGAGTGACATTAATGGATGTGGGGTGTTACAAAAGGAAACAAATAGGGTTAGACATAAAGTCTGGCGAGTCTAATTACTTTTAGCAAGTAAATAGGTAAAAGTATCATGACAGACATATAAGGTGGATAAGAAAGATAACATCGTAAAAGGTAAGTATGACATGGTAAACATGATAGAGTGTATATGCTTCCCTAATGATTACTCTGCACTAATATTAGTATAACCAGAATGAGATGATCCCAACAACTATAAGATGGTAGACTTAGGTGTACTTCTAGTGAGTGGTGTTAACCCCATACAATCCACAGGCAGCCCAACATAACAGGCACCTAAACTTTTTACCAAAGTCTAGACGTACCCTAACTACTAACCTAATCGCTCGGCTCCCTACTCCGTAGATACCCTGTGTGGGTACCATAGTAAGAGGTATCACTTTCTAATGTGGCAACCCTTCATAATGTGCACAACCATATCTACTGGTGTCATGGTCGTCTTTTCCCCTTCTGCCCGGCGCATGCACGCACATATCCCTGGTTGGTTTGCGCCGCCCACACTGTCCTCCACGTTTGGATCTCTTACAATCTGCCCAGTAAGCGTGCCCCAACTCCTACCTAGGGCGGAGTACTCGTTCGATACCGTTGTATGGGTTACTGACTGAAACGTATCCCACACAAGATGATACAAGTTCTCCCCCTTGTCTTGTATCCCCACTAGGATTTCCACTGGTTATGTATACCTATTGATGTCTTTAATTACATAACCCCTTTAGGTTTAGTTTGTGGGCCTATATATGAATGTTACCCACCCGCTCGATTTACTCAACCCACCAACTGTTTAATCAAATTTACTTAACCCCTATTCCAGTTCATGTTCATACAATCCATATGGATTCAACTAGGTTAAGTATTCCAATATATTAGCATGTCCTTTTATGGTTATGTACTGGACCCCTCACATTAATCCTACCACTTTTGGATGCTGGATATGCCAGTCGGGTCTGGGAAGACTTCCTCCATAGGTCTGTCTTAACCTCGTGTCTCAGCACGTCTCATATTTGTTCATCTAGCCCCTTACATTAGATTCACCACTTGTGGTCGCTAGATATGCCGGGCGGTTCCAGGCAGACTTCCACCACAAGTGTAATCTAATCACGTGTCTAGGCGCAGTTACAGTTTCTAATTATTGTAATCCTAGGCATTCCATTATTAGCCAATTTTAACCTATGTCGTTATAGGTTTCATGCCCCTTTACCCAAAATATGTTCATAATGAATTTTATGCCCTAAATTCATATTCATAAACATTGTTGAAGTTATGCCAATTTTCCACTTTGTAGGTTATGCCCAATTTCAATGTTTTTCCCCTCGTTCCCAAACTAACGCACCTGTATAATTTTAGCGGCATTTCTAGGCTCGAAAGTAGGTTGCCTATATAAAATAAAAGGGAAAGGGTGAAGGGAAGATGATAGAAATCTGTATTCTAACAAAATTTACATAAACATATAATGGCATAATATTAAGATGGACATATAAGAATAGATCTTGTGAACTTGTGATAATAAAACTAGTTCTAACATAGTAGGGATGTCATAATAAACATGATTAGATCTAAACAAGGATTTAGATGTCCAATTAATGATAGATCCAAATTAACCACAACATGATAGGTACAAAATGATCTAAATATTGAATTAGATCTATAATCAAAAGTAGATCTGACATGATAAAGGTTTAGATCCAAGTCATAGTTAATTCAGAATATCATAAATTCACCAATTGCAATAGATCTAGTATGATTTAGTCAAAGGGATAGATCAAAATTACAATCATATCATGTTTTACTTTTAGTTATTTAAATCAAAAGGTAACTTAAACTCACAGTCTTCGGATCTTGAACAATAGAAGGAGAAAAGCGGTGGTTGAATCACAGATCTACACTTGAATCTCTAAACTTCGATTGCAGAAGAAGAAAAGGATTGGATTCAGTTCAGACACCGACTACATTTAGGCCTCAATTGATTTCAGTGTGACAAATTAGAAAATAAGGACATATATATAACTGCCTGCCCCCAGAACCGACCTGCCACGTCTGTCCATGGGGGGGGGGGGGGGGTGGGGTCGACCCATGGGTCGACACCCCTTTGAGGGGTCGACTCCCCTAGGCGGGGTTTTTCCCTCTCACCTAAATTTTCGTGATTTTGAATTTTTTGAACCAAATTTGAATTTCTGGACCCTATACGTATATATTATCTTCTTGCGCGTATACAAACTTCAAACCTTCATAACTTCTTCATACGGTGTCCGTTTTACGCAAACCAAATGTCCATCTTAGCCAGAATTTCGAGACGGACGCAATGGTATAGTCCGTTTCCCTTAATTCAGAATATTAAATTAATTAATTAATTTATCCTCTTTAATGTCATTAAAGTTAAGGGTGTTACATTCTCCCCTACTCAAAGAATTTTTTCCCCGAAATTTTCAAGTTAAGAAGAATGTTTATCCTACCAACCAACAATCACGGGCATCCGTTGTCCTTAAAGGCTTCTAGTGCTTATATGAACATAAGCAAAGGTTTGTGTATATGTCCCAATACTAAAGCGAAGATCAGGCGGTCTACTGATTCAGTCGACCGCTTTGTATGTTAGTGCCATGAATCCAACATGTATGCAACGATCCTATTACAACATGAAAGTTCTACATGGGTGTGCAAACATCCGTCCAAATGCAACATGCATATGATGATACATCCGATTTCATCCATAAAAAGAAAGAAAAATGCACACATGTCCATATGCGGTATGAGAGTGATTGAGCCGATCTAGTGCTTAATGTGTGTGTATATGCATCCACGAGCAACCACTAACAAACACTTGCATCCACTTGCATCCATCAAACATGACATGTCTCAAGCACCTGTTTACGTCCATAGGATTCCTACCTAAAATTCGAAGATTCGATCGATAGGACATACTGAAATGATAGAAACAAGCATAAATAAAAGCTTTGGAGAAGGAGTTAAGAACATACCATCGAGAAGAAAAGGGTACGAAGCATGAATCTTGTCTTCGATCTCCGACGTCGCATGCTCTAGGTTATATCCCCACTGAACTTTCACCTACTTGACTTCTCTATTGCGTAGCTTCTTAACTTCTGATCTAAGAATACATGAAGGAACTCGTCCGACTGTCGCCTCTCGTTCCACCTCTACTTCTTTCAATACACTCAGCTTAACTACTTCTGTTATATCATGCAAGCACTTCTATAAATGAGAAACGTGGAAAACATCATGAACGCCGGATAGTCTCCTTGGCAGCTTTACTCTATGGGCCATTTGGCCAATACTTTATGTTATGGGAAATGGCCCTACGAATCTTGGTGTCAACTTCCCTATAAATTCGAAGCGAACCACATTCCTCAAAGGTGACACTTTAATGAAAACCATGTCTCCTGCTTCAAATTCAATGTCAGTCCTTCGCTTGTCTGCATAGGATTTCTTCCTATCTTGAGCGGTCTTCATTCGTCGCCTAATAAGATCAATCTTCTCGGACGTTTCTCTAAGCATATCTGGTCCAAGCAACAGCCTTTCTGTAGATTCCCACCAACAAGTTGGTGACCTACTGGGTCGTCCGTACAATGCTTCGAAGGGTGCTATGCCAGTGCTAGCTTTATAACTGTTGTTGTTGGCGAACTCTACTAAAGGAAGATGCTCTTTCCAAGTCCCTCCGAAGTCTAGGATACACAGCCTCAAATGATCCTCAAGAATTCTGTTCACCCTCTCCGCCTATCCATTGGTATGAGGATGATAAGCAGTGCTAAAAATAACTGTGTACCTAATGCTTCTTGCAAAGTCCTCCAAAATTCACTGGTGAAAATAGGGTCACGATCACTTACGATGCTGGAATGAAGACAGACTATCTCACGAACATAAATTACTGCTAACAAAGCTACCGTCCTCTTACTCTTAACTGGAATAAAATGAGCGCTCTTAGTAAGTCTATCCACTACCACCTAAATACTCGTGTTGCCTTTCTTTGTTCTAGGCAACCATCTATGAAATCCGTAGAGACGCCCTCCTACTTCCATTGTGGAACGTCCAAAGCATAAAGTATACCTGACATACTAAACATTGAAACAAACTCTGCTACATCTTTCTTAATCCCAGACTAATAGAAAAGCCTCTTCATGTCCCTATACGTCTTATCGCCACCTAGATGAATAGTCATCTTAGAATGATGGGCTTCTTCTAGGACTATTTTTTATCAAACTTCCAATTTGAGGAACACAAAGCCTTCCATCTCATCGCAACCACCCTTTATCGTTAATGGAATATCTATTGAGGTGATCAAAAGTCTCCCCTTTACCGAGCCTATCCAAGATATCTGAAATCTGTGGATCATTTTTCTGTGAAGCTCCTATCTGATCCACAAGATCGGTCGTATCGCTAGCGACGCAAACAAACTAGGCAAAAGCTCGGTGGAGGGTCTAAAATCGAAAGTCGATATGAACTCTAAGCTTTTCCTTTCCAAAAACAGAGGACTTAAGGCCATCCTCTGCCTACTCAGTGCGTCTGCCACCACATTACCATTGCCAGGGGTATGAGCAATCTCAAAATCATAAGAAGCTAGGATCTCCATCATCCTTTGTTGCCTTAAATTAAGGTCCTTCTGCGAGAAAAAATACTTGAGAGATTTATGATCCGCGTATAACTCGAACCTCTCTCTAAGCAAATAATGACGCCACATCTTAAGCTCGAATACTATAGCAGCTAGCTCAAAATCATGGGTAGGGTTTCTTCTCATGAACCCTTAGTTGTCTACCCCCATAACACACTACCTACCCTTATTGCATCAGAACCGCACCAAGCCCTGTACCACATGCATCAGTGTAAACTGTAAACACTTTGTTCCCATCAGGCAAGGTTAAGACTAGGGCTGTTGTCAGAGCCCTCTTCAATCATTGGAAAGTAACATCACAGTCTATATCCCATGAAAACGCCAAATTCTTCTTTATTAGCCTGGTGTGTGGGGATGATATCTTTGTGAAGTCCTTAATGAACTTCCTATAATAGCCTGCTAACCACAAAAAAGCTTCTCACCTCCGTTGCATTCCTTGGAATATACCAGTCTTGAACTACAACCACCTTTGCGGGATCTACTGCTATCCCTTCTTTAGAAACCACATGCCCTAGGAATCTTACCTCTTTTCTCCAAAAATGGCATTTGGAGAATTTTGCCTTAAGTTGATGCGCACAAAGAGTTTTTAAAACTTCCCTTAAATGTTGGGCATGCTCTTCTTCGCTTTTTGAGAAGATCAAGATTTTATCAACAAAGACTACGACAAATTTATTTAGAAACTCCCGAAACACCCTACCCATCAGATCGACGAAATAGGCAGGTGCATTTTTCAACCCAAAAGGCATAACTAGCCATTCAAAGAAACCATCTGGAGTCCTAAAAGCGGTCTTATCTATATGTCCTCGGCTAACCTCAACTGATGAAACCCCATGGCCAAGTCTAACTGAGAAAATACCGTGGCACCAACAAGTTGGTCAAACAAGTCATCTATCCTCAGGAATGGGTGTCTGTTCTTCTTGGTGAGTTTATTCAACTCTCTATAGTCTACAAACAGACGAAGCGAACCATCTGCCTTAGTCGCGAATACTACTGGAGCACCCCATTCAGATATGCTTCGGCTGATGAATCCTTTCTCAAGTAGCTCCCCTACTTGCTTGCTAAGCTCCCTCCTTTCCCTTAGAGCCATATGGCGCACAGGTAATGCAACTGGCTTTGTACTGTACACCAAATATATACGAAAATCAATTTCACGCCTCGGAGGTAATCCTCGTACCTCATCAAAAACATCAAAATAATCTTGAACTACTGGAACAAATTCTAGGTCATCGATAGATGCATCAAGAGACTCTAGGAAACAAAGAATAACAGACCCTTGCGGGTCACAAGAAATCTCAAGGGTCCTCCCATGACAGGTCAGAAGCCTAACGACCCTTTTCTCACAATCCTGAATAGCACCCTACATGGTTAGCCAATCATCCCTTGTAACGACCTGTATTTTTGACTATTTATTCGGTTTATTTTAATTATTTAAAATATTGGTTGGAATTTAAATAATCGAATTTAACGATTTTAATTGGAATATATTATTTAAATAAATAATAAAATATTATTTTAATTTCCAGAATTTGGGAAAATGTTGGATTTGGAATATATTGTGACCGGGCAGTTTAAAATGGTTAAATATTGGTTATATTGAAATTATAGTGACGATTCCGATTCGAAAACCCACGGTCGAGCGATATGGTTTATAATTTAAATAAATAACGAGCTGCAGCGGCGCGGCAGTTCGTGATTTGGCATTTTGAACTTCAAACGGCCGTACCGGGTTCAAAATAAGTCGGATTTCCTCGAAACAAGAAACGTCAGGACCAGTTTGACGATATCTTTCCAATGGCAGAGAAAAATCGAGTTTTCGTCGTGTAGATTTTGTTTTACGTCCAAATCAAATTTTGGAAAAAAACAGCGCCAGGATTTCATTTATATATATAGCGCTGCAGTTATATAAAATAACGGTTTTTTAAATATTTTGAGTATCGATTTGGCTTGGATTTCAACCCGGGATATTTTTCCCTGGTAATATATCAAATTCTGGTTGTGTATGACCAATTGCAGTATTTTGATATTATTATATTGAAGTATTTTAAAATTAATTTATTTTAATTCAAATTGGCCAGTTCAAAAGGGACATTTTCAAACGACCTCTGTTTTTTTTGAAACAAATTTTGTTGGGACCGTAACAGTAATTTATCTCTAGATTTTCAAACGGCGCGTCAATCGGGGTTATTCTGTGAGCATGGCAAAATGAAATGTAAAATAAATCGATCTATTTGGACGTGTACAAATGCTATTTGAGCAAACAGACACGGAATTTGACGAAACAAGTTTCGTTATGACCGTATCTTCGAAATATACTATACCGTCCAGTTGCGTCTTGAACGGGGTTCATATGTGAGCGCAGCAGCAAATAAACGATGTTTAAAATAGCGATAGACACGACGAAAAATATCGTTAGTCACATCGACAATTTAATAATACTTTTTCCCATCTTTATATACCATAAACCATCAGCCTTTCCCGTCCAAACACTTTCACCAATTCACCCCAGCCCAAATTTTGCAAATAAGCCCTCGATCGCAAAATCAATTATATCTTCCAATCCGTAAGGTTTTTGCTAAGGCGACCTAAAGTAAAAGTGTAGATCAGGCAGGATCTACCTACTGAGAAAAGTTGGGGAGGTTTCGTCGATTGTGGTGGCCGGAATCGAGGTAAAACCGTGAAAACCTACTTCTGTTCTTTGGTAAAATTGATGAGTTGTGATTGATTTCAGATGCTTGGACCTTATGGGTTTCCTAGAGGAGAGACCAGGCTTTCAAATAGCTGTGGTCTCGGGGTCTGGAATGGTGTGCGGTGGCCGGAATTGGAAGATGAATGGAGGTGAGGTATTTGGGTTCGGTTTTGAAAATAGCGTTGGGTTTTTGGCCATTTCCGGCGGCCGTGGTGGTTATTGGGGTCGATGGTCTGAAGAGAGTGGTGGGGCGTGGCGAGAGCTAGCCAATGGAGGTGGTGTGGTTGCTGGACATGGACGATGGCAGCGTAATTTCAAGGATGGTCGAATTTGGGGCAAACAGAAAAATCAGGCGATTGGGGAGGTCTTGGCGGCGGGGACTGGCGGCGATGGGGGTTGGACGTTAGCGCGGTTCTGGTGACGTGCTCGAGGGGTGCTCCGGTGGCTCAAACTGGCGGTTGTAGGCGTTTGAAGGTGGCTTGGGGTTTCGTTCTTTGGTCAGGGAAGAGGAAGTCGGGGTTGAGGAATTTGTACAGTAGAAACCGCGTGACGCGGTGAATGGGGCATGCAGATTTTAACGACGTGGCAGGGGTTTTTTGGGGTAAGATTTTAATTAATTAATGATTATTTAATTAAAGAATCGTATATTTTATTCAAACGAAAAACAGCGATAACTTTTACATACGTGAACGGAATCTGATGAAACTGGATCCGTTGGGATCGCAAGGACGAGACCTACCTGATGGCACTGACTAGGAGTCAATCTGACGCTGTTGAAAATTCAGCTAATTTTGAACGCTTGTCTCAAATTAAAAACGACAAACGCGTCAACCGTCGATAGAATAACCTGGTGAGTTAATTCTCACACCTTCTGAAATCCTGTGATGTGGTACATTCACAGTAAAATATATTTTACAGTTAATAGTTTAAATTGGCTGATTGGATGCGATGGATGCAAATTGGTTGATTGGTTGCAGTTGTTTATTTATTTATTCGTCTATTTTATCAACTGACATATGTGATGCAGGGAAGGACAAGTTGGAGGGATCCGACCGGATTCCTCAAAACATTATATATGTTCTTTGTTTGGTTATATCGTTGATATTTGAACTGATTGAACACCATATGGTTGAAAACCTGTCTGAGTGTGATGGTTGAATAAATATTCACCCGTGTTGTGTTTAAAATCAACCGGCAGTGTTGAGTTGGTAATTGGCAGTGAATGGAACAAAACATGTTGTTTAAACATCATTCTACCATTCGATGAATCAACGTAATTTTAATGTTATAATTTATTTTATAACTAAATTAAGCCCTTTTAAGTTATTTTATATAAGTGATTAGATTAGAAATTTATGAATAAATATTTTAATCGAGCTTTTAAAAGAAATTGCTATTTTAATCAAACGATGACTTCTACTTGAAGTTCATTTGAAAAGTGATTAAGCAGGCGATATGGTCTGATCGAAGAAGGCAATGAGAAATTAAAAAGGAATGTGTAATCCAAGTGTTCAAACGAAATTGGTAATTGAAAGTGGTAAGTGAATATAGAGATTTAAACAAGATTTTTCTTAATTGTTAAATTAGGTAAAAGAGAATGTAATTGAAATGAAATGCTTAAGGAAGGTGGTAAATCATAGATTGGAAAATAGCAATGGTAATAATGGTTTTACAATAAACTATAAGAAGTTGTTAAATTTATTTAAGAGATTTTCAAAGTATTCAAGAAGGAATCCAAGTGAGGTTTAAAGGATTTTGAACCAGATTGATGAGTCAAATGAAATGAATTTAATTAAACAAAGCACGGTAATTGAAATAAGGATTTCAAAAACAAAGTGAATCAAATACAAGTGCTTTAGTAGTAAATATTGATTTATGGATGCTCAAAATGAAAACCAAGTAAAAGGGGTCATATTATAGAAAAAGTGGTAAGCGGATTTTATAAAATCCAAAACAAGTCCATTACTAGAATGCCAGATTGGTGGAAGCCAAATATTTGACAACAGATATTTACTATAAAACCCAAAGAGTTATAAGTGTAGTAGTGCTTTGAGTTAGAAGTGGTGTTTAGTAAAGATTTACTTAATCAAGGGAATTAAGTAAAAAGAGTATTGGCCGAGGATTCCAAATAGAAGAAACGACTGTTAAACCAGATTCAAAATCAAAGTGGTAAAGGAGATGTTATTATCGGTGGTGAAGATACGAACTGGTATTATTCTGAGATAAGGACGTTGTCGATCAAGGTCTGAGAGGTAAATGGAATACCCCAACTTGAGCGGCCTCATTATTATCAAGGAATGGTATTGGTTTGAAACGAGTGAAAGGTGTTGTGATTGAAGTGATGTCCCATACGTGAAGTATTGAAAATGAATGCGAGATTTTGGGAATATGAATATAAATACGAATATGGTTTTCAAATTATATTGAATATTTGTTTATTCAATTAGAGTTGATCGAATACAGTATTTGAGGTAGAGTTAGTCAAACATAGTTATTTAGGAAAAGTCGCCATTGTGTACGACTGCTAGCGTAATTCGCAGGGCTGCAGATAGCATACGGCGGTCGGATGTTTCCTGAGGGAATCAGGCGTAACCATTGTGATCGCTGCGATCTAGAGTCAAGCGAACGGAGTTAAGTCGAGTATTAGTTAATCGATAGGAGTAATCAAGTCGAGTAAGCAAGTTAAGAGTTAAGTCGAATATTAGAGTTTATTAATGATTTTGTTAAATATATTTTAAAAAGGCCGGGCAGTGCCAAGTATTGAATCAGCGAACTTGTTTTATTCACACATGTGTTATTTGATAGATAAAACACCGACTATCAAAAGCAGACCAATACGATTGTTGGTATGGAAAGACCGGGATCGAATTCATATTCGAAAACCATTCCGACCAACAAATACGTGAAGATATTTGAGGACGGTCGAGATGGAGCTTTGAAGACCGTGGATCTTCATAAGAGGAAGGACTGCTAAAAATCTTTGGTTAGCTCCTAGAGATAAAATGTGGTTCGGTCGTGGTTGGAATCCACGGGTTGCAAGGACTACTCGCTACTGATCCATGGGGTGATTCCTATATGAGATGCAGTAGGAGAGTGCCTTCGGTTCATCCTGTTCCTGGATGACTTGTATGGACGAGTGTCTGACAGAGTATTTCCAAAGGGGCCACGTACGTTGATTTTTACAAACGTATTTCTATTAGTGGCGGAGAGGGGCACCTCTCTAGCTTAACGGCCAGAATATTTTTATGGATGTCAATTAGTGATATATGGCGGATCTGATGATGTGACATTCAAAGTGTATGGTGGCCAAATGTACGAAGAGGAATTCTAGCCTCAAGCCTCATCAACCGGGAAATGACAAAAATCGGGCAGGCAGCATGGCTATGTGGGTCGCTCCCATTAGGATGTATGATCACCTATCTAGAGAAATTCCATTTGCTTCTTTTATCTCTGTTTCGATGCTATCCCTTTTTGGGCAGGAGGTTGCTGATCCCAACCGTCGGTGATATACATTCGATACACTCAAGCGAAATGAGTGGTCGGTCATGTGAGGGCCGGGTTGCAAGACGTTCTTGTTGAACCCAGTGTATTCGCCTCTAGAGATACACGTGCGGATGGTGGTCCCATACCTTGTCAAGTTGGAATCCAATATCCAATAAGCGCCCGCGGTTTTGGTTTGTATATATATATATATATATATATATATATATATGGGGAGCGTGAGATGCAAGCGTTCCTCTAGATTGATATTTACTTGTATTTAGACATTATGATAATATCAGATCAAGTTATGATTTCAAAACCGTTTTGGGTTATAGTAAGGTAAAAACCGTCCATGTTTATTTGTGGACTGGTCTTACTATTATCCTTTTGATTTAAAAAGAATTTTCCAAAGTTAAGCAAGTGTGTGTGTTGTGAATTTATCACTGAAAGTATTCCAGACTGACCCGGTGTATTTTGTTTTAAATCAAATGTGCTCGAGTCAGACCGAGTATGTTCCAGGTTAGGTTTCGCTTGGAGTTTCAGGAGCTAAGAGCAGGAGGCTTCACCGCTAGTTATATACAGATATTTTTCCGCTGTGACTGATACATTTTGTACTTTGATGATTGGTATGTATATACAATTCTTTTAAAGAGATTTGTTATATCATATTTTATACGTTCCGCTATGAGGTTCTAATGTGTTCTTCTTCTATCCTCTATTCTAATACTTCTTTCTTTCTATTCTCACCCTCTAAATTCTTTCTCATGACAATCTGGGGATTCGATACTTGGGATTTTGGCAAGTGATACGGGTTTATGTATCATTGTCGAAAATTCGAGCGTCGAGTTTTTCCCCGGGTCGTTACATCCCTAGAATCAGACCCTGGCCGATAAATATGAGCACATACGCATCGCACTCAAACTCGACACCAAAGATAGATATTCTCAAACCCCGAAAATTCATAGATAAATGAGCCGAAACACCAATGGGGTTTGAGACATGCAACACCCCACCTCCGTTAGGGTCACTCTCAAAGGGAATGCCCTAATTTTGGCGGAGGTTTATAAGTATGAGTCACAGATATACAAGACAGATAAAAGAACACATATCTTTGAACAGCGGAAACCAACAACAACTTTTATTTCATTAAAATAAGTGTTACACAAGCCATGCCATAATTGTCATACAATACTTCCAAAAACATAACATCTTCATAACTGTCTTGATTACATTATTTAAAGAAGCATAAAGAAAACATAGATAAATTGCAAAAGTCCCATAATTGTTGTCCAAAGCCATAGTCCAAAACGGAAAAGATCCATGCAATACATTCTTTCTCTTCAAGCTGGATGTGAAATCTGGTCAAGCTGCGGTATTCCCTCCCTGTGGACCTGGGGGGGAACGAAAGAAAAGAAGGCGAGACAAAAGTAGAGTCAGACATAAAGCCTGAGTAAGCCTAGGACTATTCAGTTTATGAATAAAGAACTGGGTATGACAAGTATAAATTGGAAATGGGAAAGCACCATAAACTAAGTTAAGTTGTCTAGGGTTGAATATACTATCGTACCCCATATTAATCTCTGTACCCATATAAACTAGTTCCCAACAGGCACCCCATAATCAGGGTGAAGTGATCCTTTTTCTGATGATCGGCTCCTAATCGCATAGTTACATGTGTCTTACGGCCCCCGATGTTGTAGTTACCTATGCTGGTCCCACCATGGGGTGTATCAAGTCCCATGGTGGCGGCCCGACACAATCCTAGAATGCACAGGTATGCTACTGGTGCCCAGTGCCTTATTTTTCTGCGCCGGAGTGTGTGCACGCCCGCACCCCGTTAGAACCTACACTGCTGCACCACCGCCGTCGATTTGACCTCTTACAGTCAGCCCAGTAATCGTGCCCCACCCTGCCTAGTTTCAGGGTATCATGATACGCCTTGTAGGGTTACTGCTGAAAAGGGTCCCCCGCTACTAGGTTTTCTATTCCTTGCCAACATGCTAAGTTGGTTAAGTGTTTAATAAACCTAACCCCAATTAGTCTGTTTAGTTTAGCATGTTCCATTTTGATTAAGTATTAATATAATTTACTTAATCCTTTCAATCCTGACTCAGCCTTAATTGTCTTATTAAGCCTTGACCACTCACATTAGACAAGTATTGTTGTGGCTGCCTGTTGCCGGTTGGGTCCGGGCAATCTTACGCCACAACTCAGTCTAACCACGGGTCCTTATTGGGCTCCGTGTTTAAACACCCACATTGGATAGGTATTGTTGTGACTACTGGACAGCCGGGCAGGTTTACATCACAACTCAATCCAACCTCGGGTTAAACACATCGTATTTTTTACATTTACATATTTTGTCTCTTTTCTTTTTATATGTAAATATTTGCAGCCCATTATTCAAATTCATCTTTATCGATTAAAATTTATTTATGCCACTTAATTGCTTTTCAAGGTTGTTGGCATGCGTTAAACATGCCAAAACATATGTTCTATATTTTAGCCCAAACGTCATTACCCCCGTTTTATACGTTCGCTCCAATGTAAGGTGTGACCCAATTTAGCCAAATGAAAAGGGGAGGCTTATAACATAGTGTTTATAAGGTAACATGAAAAAGGGGAGTGTGAACGCATGAACTTGCAACGAACGATTCAATTAACATAAAGTAAGCACATGTGAACTTGCAATTGTAACATCATGGCAAAACAATACTTAAACATGAATCATTCTATTCATATGATTATGGCATAAACAATACTTAAACATGAATCATTCTAGACAATACTTAAACATGAATCATTCTATTCATATGAATTGGCATAAACAATACTTAAACATGAATCATCCTATTCATATGACTATGGCATAAACAATACTTAAACATACCTAAACTTAAATCATGGTTTTTACTCTATCTATGTAAACTTGCAAGTGGAATGTAATCCTAATGTAATTCAAATGTAACTTATGTGTCACATATATTATCATATGATTATGATAACAACATAAGCCTAAAAACATGTTTTTCAATTAGGCATAATAACAAACATTGTTTAGTCATGTTCATAAAATTAATACAAGTTCACAAAGATGCTTGCTTTTGTCACTATCACAAAAGCATGATTTTTATACTTGAACCATGATGCCAATTCCAACATAACTTCATCTGAATCATAATACTCAAATGGATCAAATTACACTAAAGATGACCATAAAATTATACATCATGTTGGCATAGCAGTAAATCATATACTTGCATGAATTTCAAATAAACTATTACAACATACAAATATAGATTTTTGTCGCCACAATTCCATTTTGTTGTTAACTTCCAACGCAAATCACGTACTTACAAATATCCAATTGTATACCATAATATTCCTAAATCGTTTAGAATCAAAATAATATACAAATATATATATTATTATCGCCACAATTCCATTTCGCATCTTACACAAATCAAACGCAATTAATTATTCACATCGGAATAGCACTCTACTTACAACGTATGACGAATCTTCAATTCAGGAATCTGAATTCTGAAATTGGAGATGCTATCCTTTGTTGTAGGCGTTGCTTTGATTCAATTAACGTTGCTTTAAGCTTTTGATTTATCTCCTAATTGTTTCCCAATTTCTGGCGGCTATCCTTAGTCTCTCCTCAGCAGCATGACGGTCTCATCTCCATTTTAGTTTGTGTGAATTAGGGTTAGTCTTAGGTCCTTTTTATAGAGTTTGTGAGTTGATTTAGACCGTCGATGAAGCTTGGTTTAATAATAGCCGTTCGTTCAAAGGAGAGGCCAATCAGGAGCTGACACCTAGCCCTAGTGATAAGGCAAGGCTCAGAAAATCGACCAAACACAGACCAGGCCAGCCAGGCTGGGCTGGGTTCGACCTGGCTCAGGGGCCAGGTCGACTCCCCAGTCGACCCCTAGGTCGACTCTAGAGTCGACCTGCCTGGGTAGGTCGACCCCCAGGTCGACTCTAGAGTCGACCTGCCTGGGGCAGGTCGACCCCTAGGTCGACTCCCAGGTCGACCTGGCCTGGCAGGTCGACCCTAGGGTCGACCCCAGGTCGACCTGGTTGGTTGGGCGGGAACTTTTCCCGCCTACTCTGATTGGGCTGAAATTCAAATCTGTTTTCGAAATTTGAATTTTCTGAAACTTCATCGGGCCATAATTTGGTCATACGGGCTCCGTTTTTCGAAAACTCAGACTCTATTTCGCGTATTTTTCCGAGACGAACGCAATGGCATATCCCGTTTCCCTTAATACTTTGATTTGAAATTTATTATACTTTAATTTGTGAATTTCACTGTTATAAAATACACGGGGTGTTACATTCTCCCCAACTTAAAAGGATTTCATCCCGAAATCTTCAAGTTCATGAAGAATGTACATCCTAACATCCAAACACCCATCTACTCATCCATCAAACACGAGCATCCATTGTCCTTAAAAGACTTCTAATGTTTCATGATAATATGCGAAGTGTGTGTGTACATGTACTTATCTAATGCAAAATCAGGCGGTCTACTGATTCAGTTGACCTCCTTAATGCGAATTATGTAAGTGCCATGAATCCATTATGTATGCAAATCCTCCTATTCATGATTCTACATGAGTGCACAATCATTCATACAAATGCAACATCCATATGACAACACATTAAAGTTCAACCATATACGAATGCAAACATATATGCATGTGCAATATGAAGTGATTGAGCCGATCTAAAACCTAGATTGTGTGTATATGCAAACACGAGCAACCACTAGCAATCACTTGCAACCACTTGAAATCATCATCCATATCATGTTTCAATTACATGTTTTCATCCAAAGGGTTTCTACCTAAAAGATAGGGTCGAGGAGATATACCTAAAAAGATAGATAAAAGCGCAACTTAAGGAAAAAGAAAAGATCAAAGATGTACCCTCGAAAAGAAAAGGGTAGGTGCGCGTATTCTAGCTTCAGTTTCCCAGGTTGCATCTTCTTCAGCGTCGCTCCACTGCACTTTGACGAGCTTGACTTCACGGTTGCGTAGTTTCTTAACTTCTGTTCCTAATATGTGGGTTGGAACTTTCCTTACGGTTGCTTCGCGTTCCACTTCCGCTTCTTCTAGGATATTTGGCTCTACCACTTCAGCAGACTCATGTAGATATTTTCGGAGATGTGAAACGTGAAAGATGTTGTGACCTCCGGCCAATTTTTTGGGTAGCTCTAATCTATAGGCCATTTTCCCAGTTTTCTCGATGATAGGTAATGGCCCTACGAACCTTGGTGCTAGCTTTCCAGTGGTTCCAAAACGAACAATGTTCCTTAGCGGAGATACCTTAAGAAAAACTCTGTCCCCAACCTTAAATTCAAGGTCGGTCCTCCTCTTATCGGCGTAGGACTTTTGTCTGTCTTGGGCCGTCTTCATCCTTCTTCGTATTAAGTCTACTTTTTCTGAAGTCTCTCAGATCATATCTGGTCCAAGTATGAGCTTATCAGTAGACTCCCACCAACAAGTGGGTGATCGGCACAGTCTTCCATATAAAGCTTCGAAGGGTGCCATTCCGATGGTTGCTTGATAGCTGTTGTTGTAGGCAAATTCCACCAAAGGAAGATGGTCTTCCCTTGTCCCTCCGAAGTAAAGGACGCACAGTCTTAGAAGGTCCTCCAAAACTCCGTTCACTCTTTCTGTTTGGCCGTCGATTTGGGGATGATAGGCTGTGCTCAAGCATAACTGTGTGCCTACCGCTTCTTGCAGACTCCGCCAAAACTCACTTGTGAAGATAGGGTCTCGGTCACTAACAATGCTGGATGGTATTCCATGGAGTCGAATGATTTCCTTGAGGTAAAGAGATGCTAGGGATGAGGCAGTTCTTTTACTTTTGACAGGTAAAAAGTGGGCGCTTTTAGTAAGCCTATCCACTATTACCCAAATGCTAGTGTTGCCTCTCCTAGACCTAGGCAGCCTATCAACGAAGTCCATTGAGATGCTATCCCACTTCCACTGCGGGACTTCTAGAGGATGTAGCAGACCGCCAAGCTTTTTCTGTTCCGCCTTAACCTGTTGGCACACCATACACTTAGAAACGAAATCTGCCACGTCCTTCTTCATGTCGTTCCAAAAGAAAGTTCTTTTTATGTCCTTGTACATTTTATCTCCGCCTGGGTGTATCGTCATCTTGGAGTGATGTGCTTCCTCGAGAACCTTCTTTACTAAATCCCTTGTTTGTGGGACGCATAGTCTTCCGTCTCGCCTTAGCCAACCCTTATCGTCGATGGAGTATCTGTTGAGGTGACTTGAAGTCTCACCCCTAATTAGCCTATCAATCGTTTCCACAAGCTGAGGGTCTTCGCGTTGTGCTGTCCCTATTGAGTCCACTAAAGTCGGGCGTACTTCGAGAGATGCTAGAAAGCCTGGTACAAAATTGGAGGAGGGCCTAAAGTCAAAGCTGGCTATAAACTCTAGGCTTTGTCTTTCAACAAACAACGGGCTTAGGGTTAGTTTCTTTCGGCTCAACGCGTCTGCCACTACGTTGCCTTTGCCCGGAGTGTAGGAGATCTCGAAATCATACGAGGCAAGAAACTCCATCCATCTCTGTTGCCTCAAGTTAAGATCTTTCTGCGAGAAAAGATATTTCAACGATTTATGGTCAGTGTAAAGTTCGAACTTCTCACCTAGGAGATAGTGTCGCCAAGACTTGAGTGCAAAGACGATGGCAGCTAATTCAAGATCGTGGGTCGGGTAGTTCTTTTCGTGCACTTTCAACTGTCTTCCGCCATAAGCTACTACCCTTCCTTCTTGCATTAAGACAGCGCATAGCCCTGTCCCACATGCATCTGTATAAACTGTGAACATCTTGCTTCCATCTGGCAACGTTAAAACTGGGGCTGTTGTAAGAGTCCTTTTTAGACGCTGGAAAGCAAACTCGCAATCCAAGTCCCAATTGAACACTAGATTCTTCTTGGTCAGCCTTGTGAGCGGAGCTGAGATTTTCGCAAAATCCCTTATGAATTTTCGGTAGAAACCTGCTAGCCCTAGAAAACTTCGGACCTCAGTTGCGTTTCTTGGTGTCTTCCAATCCTGTACCGCTACTGCCTTAGCAGGGTCCACAGCTAACCCTTCTTTGGATACTATGTGCCCAAGGAACCTCACTTCTTCTCTCCAAAAGTGGCATTTGGCGAATTTGGATTTTAGCTGATGGACTCGCAGAGTTTCCATGATTGCCCTTAAGTGCTGAGCATGCTCTTCCTCATTCTTTGAGAAGATCAAGATATCGTCTACGAAGACCACTACGAACTTATTGAGGAAATCTCTGAATACCCTACTCATCAGGTCCACGAAGTAAGCAGGTGCATTTGTCAAGCCGAAAGGCATGACAAGCCATTCAAAGAAGCCGTCTGGGGTTCTGAATGCCGTTTTATCGATACTATCTTCAGCCACCCTTAGCTGACGAAAACCGGTCGCTAAATCGAGTTGGGTGAAAACAGACACTTCTATAAGCTGATCAAACAAATCGTCAATTCTGGGGAGAGGGTGCCTATTCTTTTTCGTTAGCTTGTTGAGCTCCCTATAGTCAACACATAGACGGAGTGAACCATCCGCCTTTGTAGCGAACACCACTGGAGCGCCCCATTCTGAAATGCTCCTCCTAATGAACCCCTTTTCTAGAAGCTCTTTAATCTGTTTACTGAGCTCTTTTCTTTCCCGTGGAGCCATGTGTCTAACGGGCAACGCAACGGGCTTTGCATTATCTACAAGATATATGCGGAAGTCTATCTCCCGCTTCGGAGGCAAGCCCTTCACCTCTTCGAAGACATCCGGATATTCCCGGACCACTCTAACCGATTGCAAATTTTCAACGCAGGCATCTAGCGATTCAAGATAACTAAGCATAACCGCATACGAGGTATTACAAGTAATTTCCAAAGTGTTACCGAGCTGGGTTAGGAGCCTAACAACCCTTTTTTGACAATCAAGGATGGCCCCATTACCGGATAGCCAATCCATGCCCAAAATCAAACCATATCCCGAAAAGCCCAAAACAAAGGCACTACATTTAAATTCTACGCTTAGAATAGAAATTTTCAATCCCAAACAGATCATAGACAAATGAGCTGGGCCCCCAATTGGGTTTGAAACAATTAAGGGGTCCTCTACCATACTAGTTTTTAGGTGCAGAGATTCTACTAAAGCAGACGAGATAAAGGAGTGTGATGCGCCAGAATCAAATAAAGTGCGAACGGGGTGATCATAAAGATAAACTACACTTTCTACAGAAGTATTTATACCTCGCTGTTGCAGAGGTGACGCCTCTAGCACATGAACTTGTGCCCCTGAGGTGGATACAACCCTCTACCCCTGTCCTCGTTTCTTTGGGCAGTCCTTAGCCATGTGGCATGTCTCACCGCAAGAAAAGCACCCACCATTCATCTTGGCCTTCTTTTTCTGGTAATCTTTCACTAAGTGCCCCACTTTGCCACAGAAATTACACTTCGTCTTCTCTTTGTTGTCTTTTCCGCCCTTCTTAAAGTCCGTCTTCTTAGGGCAGTCTTTGCTGATGTGTCCAGTCTCCCCACAATGAAAACATTCTCCTTGCTTTCTTTTCCTTTTTCTACAATCCTTGGCTACGTGCCCTTCCGTACCACAAAAACTGCATTTCCTTTTTTTTCGTTTCTTGTTATTACTGTCACGATCCTTTCTTGTTTGACTATTATTCGTCTTCCTACTCTGGGACTCTTCCGCTTGCTGGTTCACGTGGAGGAGGAGGAGTGAAAGCGTCAGCAGCTGGGGAGTAAGGTCTCCAGACATGCTGAAACAGAAAGGATGGATTCAAAACGAAGGATAAGAGATAATACCTATGGATTTGGGGGACTTTGCCTTTTTAAAATAAAATAATATTTTATCTTTTAAAAATGCTTCTTTAAATTTCTTTTTGAAAAATAAATTTTTCAAAACTTTTTATCTTATCTGGTAAACCTATGCTCTGATACCAAATGCAACACCCCACCTCCGTTAGGGTCACTCTCAAAGGGAATGCCTTAATTTTGGGGGAGGTTTATAAGTATGAGTCACAGATATACAAGACAGATATAAGAACACATATTTTTGAACAGCGGAAACCAACAACAGCTTTTATTTCATCAAAATATGTGTTACACAAGCCATGCCATAATTGTCTTACAATACTTCCAAAAACATAACATCTTCATAACTGTCTTGGTTACATTATTTAAAGAAGCATAAAGAAAACATAGATAAATTGCAAAAGTCCCATAATTGTTGTCCAAAGCCATTGTCCAAAACGGAAAAGATCCATGCAATACATTCTTTCTCTTCAAGTTGGATGTGAAATCTGGTCAAGCTGCGGTATTCCCTCCCTGTGGACCTAGGGGGGGGGGAGGGGGGAAATGAAAGAAAAGAAGGCGAAAGAAAAGTAGAGTCAGACATAAAGCCTGAGTAAGCCTAGGACTATTCAGTTTATGAATAAAGAACTGGGTATGATAAGTATAAACTGGAAATGGGAAAGCACCATAAACTAAGTTAAGTTGTCTAGGGTTGAATGTACTATCGTACCCCATATTAATCTCTGTACCCATATAAACTAGTTCCCAACAGGCACCCCATAATCAGGGTGAAGTGATCCTTTTTCTGATGATCGGCTCCTACTCGCATAGTTACATGTGTCTTACGGCCCCCGATGTTGTAGTTACCTATGCTGGTCCCACCATGGGGTGTATCAAGTCCCATGGTGGCGGCCCGACACAATCCTAGAATGCACAGGTATGCTACTGGTGCCCAGTGCCTTATTTTTTTGCGCCGGAGTGTGTGCACGCCCGCACCCTATTAGAACCTACACTGCTGCACCACCGCCGTCGATTTGACCTCTTACAGTCAGCCCAGTAATCGTGCCCCACCCTGCCTAGTTTCAGGGTATCATGATACGCCTTGTAGGGTTACTGCTGAAAAGGGTCCCCCGCTACTAGGTTTTCTATTCCTAGCCAACATGCTAAGTTGGTTAAGTGTTAAATAAACCTAACCCCCAATCAGTCTGTTTAGTTTAGCATGTTCCATTTTGATTAAGTATTAATATAATTTACTTAATCCTATCAATCCTGACTCAGCCTTAATTGTCTTATTAAAGCCTTGACCACTCACATTAGACATGTATTGTTGTGGCTGCCTGTTGCCGGTTGGGTCCGGGCAGTCTAACGCCACAACTCAGTCTAACCTCGGGTCCTTATTGGGCTCCGTGTTTAACCACCCACATTGGATAGGTATTGTTGTGACTACTGGACAACCGGGCAGGTTTACATCACAACTCAATCCAACCTCGGGTTAAACACATCGTATTTTCTACATTTACATATTTTGTCTCTTTTCTTTTTATATGTAAATATTTGCAGCCCATTATTCAAATTCATCTTTATCGATTAAAATTTATTTATGCCACTTAATTGCTTTTCAAGGTTGTTGGCATGCGTTAAACATGCCAAAACATATGTTTTATATTTTAGCCCAAACGTCATTACCCCCGTTTTATACGTTCGCTCCAATGTAAGGTGTGTTGGGTTTAATACTTAAACCCAATTTAGCCAAATGAAAAGGGGAGGCTTATAACATGGTGTTTATAAGGTAACATGAAAAAGGGGAGTGTGAACGCATGAACTTGCAACGAACGATTCAATTAACATAAGTAGGCAGATGTAAACTTGCAATTGTAACATCATGGCAACACAATACTTAAACATGAATCATTCTATTCATATGATTATGGCATAAACAATACTTAAACATGAATTATTCTATTCATATGATTATGGCACAGACAATACTTATACATGAATCATTCTATTCATATGATTATGGCATAAACAATACTTAAACATGAATCATCCTATTCATATCACTGTGGCATAAACAATACTTAAACATACCTAAACTTAAATCTTGGTTTTTACTCTATCTATGTAAACTTGCAAGTGGAATGTAATCCTAACGTAATTCTAATGTAACTTATGTGTCACATATATTATCATATGATTATGATAACAACATAAGCCTAAAAACATGTTTTTCAATTAGGCATAATAACAAACATTGTTTAGTCATGTTCATAAAATTAATACAAGTTCACAAAGATGCTTGCTTTTGTCACTATCACAAAAGCATGATTTTTATACTTGAACCATGATGCCAATTCCAACATAACTTCATATGAATCATAATACTCAAATGGATCAAATTACACTAAAGATGACCATAAAATTATACATCATGTTGGCATAGCAGTAAATCATATACTTGCATGAATTTCAAATAAACTATTAAAACATACAAATATAGATTTTTGTCGCCACAATTCCATTTCGTTGTTAACTTCCAACGCAAATCACGTACTTACAAATATCCAATCGTATACCATAATATTCCCAAATCGTTTAGAATCAAAATAACATACAAATATATATATTATTATCGCCACAATTCCATTTCGCATCTTACACAAATCATACGCAATTAATTATTCACATCGGAACAGCACTCTACTTACAACGTATGACGAATCTTCAATTCAGGAATCTGAATTCTGAAATTGGAGATGATATCCTTTGTTGTAGGCGTTGCTTTGATTCAATTAACGTTGCTTTAAGCTTTTGATTTATCTCCTAATTGTTTCCCAATTTCTGGTGGCTATCCTTAGTCTCTCCTCAGCAGCATGACGGTCTCATCTCCATTTTAGTTTGTGTGAATTAGGGTTAGTCTTAGGTCCTTTTTATAGAGTTTGTGAGTTGATTTAGACCGTCGATGAAGCTCTGTTTAATAATAGTCGTTCTTTCAAAGGGGAGGCCAATCAGGAGCTGACACCTAGCCCTAGTGACAAGGCAAGGCTCAGAAAATCGACCAAACACAGACCAGGCCAGCCAGGGTGGGCTGGGTTTGACCTAGCTCAGGGGCCAGGTCGACTCCGCAGTCGACCCCCAGGTCGACTCTAGAGTCGACCTGCCTGGGTAGGTCGACCCCCAGGTCGACTCTAGAGTCGATCTGCCTGGGGCAGGTCGACTCCCAGGTCGACCTGGCCTGGCAGGTCGACCCTAGGGTCGACCCCCAGGTCGACCTGGTGGGTTGGGCGGGAACTTTTCCCGCTACTCTGATTGGGCTGAAATTCAAATATGTTTTCGAAATTTGAATTTTCTGAAACTTCATCGGGCAATAATTTGGTCATACGGGCTCTGTTTTTCGAAAACTCGGACTCTATTTCGCGTATTTTTCCGAGACAAACGCAATGGCATATCCCGTTTCCCTTAATACTTTGATTTGAAATTTATTATACTTTAATTTGTGAATTTCACTGTTATAAAATACACGGGGTGTTACAAGACAACTACAGGATCCACTACCATACTAGTCTTTTAAGTGCAGAGATTCAACCGTAGAACTGGATATAAATGAATGTGAAGCGTCAGAATCAAAAAGAGTTCTAATTGGATGATTGGAAAGATAAATCAAATCTTCCACGAAAATTTTCCTACTTCTGTCCGGAGCAACGGTCGCGAGAGCATGCACCTGCCTGCCAGAAGCTCCTTCCCTTTGACCTTGTCCCTGTGGTCCCTATTTCTTCAGGCACTCCTTAGAAAAGTGTCTGACTTCTCCACAATTGAAGCACGTATTCTTCCTTCTTTTGCAGTCCTTGACCAAGTGACCCTCTTGTCCGCAACTATGACATTTCCTCTTATCCTTAGCCTTGTCATTGTTTCTGCCTTTCTTCTGTTGTTGTTGTCCTTTCTTGTGTCGTACCTTCTTCTTTTTTGTTGTTTCCTCAGCCTTAACTTCCTTCTTTTCTCCCTTGTCTTCCTCATGCATCAAGGCCATATCAACAAGCCTTTCAAAAGTTGCTCCCATTTGAATGTGGGACATAGCTAACCCATGAAGGGGTTCATTCAGCCCTTTAGCAAACCGCAAAGCTTTCTTATGCGGAGTATCTACCAGTTCCAATCCAAACCTTACTAGCTGGTTGAATTTGTTCACATATTCTTTAACAGTCATGTTTCCATGTTTGAGCGCCAAGAACCTCTCCATTTTCATGCTTTTCTCAGCTTGAGAAAGAAACTTCATTTCAAACCTCTATCTAAAATCATCCAATGTCTCCACCGGACATCCAGCTTGGGTAACTTCCCACCAAAACGAAGCTTCATTATTTAGTAGCCAAGCAGCTAACTGAATCTTCCTTCAAGCTTCCACTTCAAAGATTACAAACAATTCCTCGGTCTCTTTGAGCCAATTCCTTGCCTCTACGAACGCTTTGATTCCACGGAACGGCTTCCCTCCCGTAGCACAAAAATCTTTGCAAATCTTAGCGAAATTATCTGCTCTTGGAGGAGGAGGAGGTGGAATGATGAGTGCAGCCGGGGGAGGGACTTCATCTTGACCTCCGACAGGCACCGTGGCCTCTAGATACCTACGGAACTAGCCTGGTATCGTAACGCCCTCAGGAATATTAGGTTCTCCAGATATGCTGAAAGAAGAAGGGAAGAGATTCAGACAAAGGATCGAAGGATAGTACATATGCCTTTAGGGAATATGTTTTTCAAAACATACTTTTCATTGAAAAATGCTTTCTTTTAAAACCTTTTTGAAAATAATTTTCAAAAACTTTTATCTAATATGGTAACCTTCAGCTCTGATACCAAGTGTGACACCCCACATCCATTAATGTCACTCATTAACAGAATGCATTAAGTTTCATGAAGTGTTATAGGTAAACAGACACGCAACATTACAAGACAGATATAAAAGATAGCAGCAAAATTTAAAATTTTATTTAAAACATAATTCATAACATCGTGTCCAAAATATCACAAGTCTGGAACTACATAAAAACCATTACAATAATATAAAGCTTCTATCTTGTACCATCAGAGTATAGAAATACATAAAAGAAAAGGCATAATTCCCCAAAAGAGACAAAGCCATAGCAGTAAAGACAAGAACTCGAGCAATACTTCAAAAGCATCTCCTATAAAGACGATAATCGAGTCCTGATTAAGCCTGAGTATTCCCTCCCCATGAACCGGGGGGAGGGAACGGAAGAGAGAAGAGGAAACAAAAATGGTCAGACAGAAAGTCTGGCGAGTCTAGTGACTTTTAGCAAGTAAATAAGTAAAAGTACCATGACAGGCATATAAGGTGGATAAGAAAGATAACATCATAAAAGGTAAGTATGACAAGGTAAACATAATAGAGTGTATACACTTCCCTAATGATTACTCTGCACTAATACTAGTATAACCAAAATGAGATGATCCCAACAACTATAAGATGGTAGACTTAGGCTACTTATGGTGAGAGGTGTTAACCCCTTACAATCCACAGGCAGCCAACCTAACAGTTTCCTAAATTTTTACCAAAGTCTAGACGTAACGTAACTACTACCCTAATCGATCGACTCCCTACTCTGTAGATACCCTGTGCCGACCCCGCAATAGGAGGTATCAATTTCCTAAAGTGGCAACCCTTCGTAATGTGCACAACCATATCTATTGGTGTCACAGACATCTTATCCCCTTCTTCCCGGCCCATGCACGCACATGTCCCTAGTTGGTTTGCGCCGTCCACACAGTCCTCTATGTTTGGATATCTTACAATCAGCTCGGTAAGCATGCCCCCACTCCGACCTAGGGCGGAGTACTCGTTCGATACCGTTATATGGGTTATTGACTTAAACGGGTCCCACACAAGACGGTACAAGCTCCCCCTTGTCTTGTATCCCCACTAGGATTTCCACTGGTTATGTATACCTATTGGTGTCTTTAATTACATAACCCCCTTAGGTTAAGTTTGTGGGCCTATATATGAATATTACCCACCCCCTCGGATTTACTTAACCCACTCAGTGTTCAATCAAATTTACTTAACCCCTATTCAATTTCATGTTCATACAATCCCTATGGATTCAACTAGGTTAAGTATTTCAATTTATTACCATGTCCTTTTATGGTTATAATTTACTGGACCCCTTACATTAAGACTACCACTTGTGTATGCTGGATATGTCGGTCGGGTTCAGGAAGACTTCTTCCACAGGTCGGGCATAACCTCGTGTCTCAGCACATCTCGTATTTGTGCACCTAGACCCCTCACATTAGATTCACCACTTGTGGTTGCTGGATATGCCGGGCAGTTACAGGCAGACTTCCACCACAAGTGTAATCTAACCTCGTGTCTAAGCGCAGTTACAGTTTCTAATTATTGTAATCCTAGGCATTCCATTACTAGCCAATTTTTACCTATGTTGTTATAGGTTTCATGCCCATTTACCCCAAATATGTTCATAATGAATTATATGCCCTAAATTCATATTCATAAACATTATTCAAGTTATGCCAATTTTCCCTTTTACAGGTTATGCCCAATTTTAATGTTTTTCCCCTCGTTCCAAAACTAATGCATTCGCATAATTTTAGTGGCATGCTTAGGCTCGAAAGTAGCTTGGCTATATAAAATAAAAGAGAAAGGGTGAAGTGAAGATGACAGAAATGTTTATTCCAACAAAATTGACATAAACATATAATGACATAATGTTAAGATGGACATATAAGAATAGATCTAGTGAACTTGTGATAATAAAACTAGCTCTACCATAGTAGGGATGTCATAATAGGCACGATTAGATCTAAACAAGGATTTAGATGTCCAATTAATGTCAGATCCAAATTAACCACAACATGATAGGTACAAAATGATCTAAATATTGAATTAGATCTGTAATCAAAAGTAGATCTGACATGATAAAGGTTAAGATCCAAGTCATAGTTAATTCAGAATATCATAGATTCACCAGTCGCAATAGATCTGGTATGATTCAGTCAAAAGGATAGATCCAAAATACAATCATATCATGTTTTACTTTTAGTTATTTAAATCTAAAGGTAATTTAAACTCACAGTGTTCGGATTTAGAACAATAGAAGAAGAAAAGCGGAGGTTGAATCACAAATCTACACTTAAATCTATAAACTTTGATTGCAAAAGAAGAAAAGGATTTGATTCAGTTCAGGCACCGACAACATTTAGGCCTCCATTGATTTCAGTGTGAGAAAACTAGAAAAATAGGGCCATATATATAGCTGCAAGCCCCTAGAACCGACCTGCCACGTCAGCCCTAGGGGGTCGACGACCCTTAGGTGGTCGACCCATGGGTCGACGCCCACTTGACGGGTCGACTCCCCTGGGCGGGATTTTTCCCACTCACTCGAATTTCGTGATTTTGAATTTTCTAAACCAAATTTGAATTTCTGGAACCTATATGTATATATATATATATATTCTTCTTATGCATATACAAACTTCAAACCTTCATAACTTCTTGATACGGTGTTCATTTTATGCAAACCAAATGTCTATCTTGACCAGAATTTCGAGATGGACGCAATGGAGTAGTCCATTTCCCTTAATTCTGAATATTAAATTAATTATTATTTAATTTATCCTCTTTAATGTCATTAAAATTACAGGGTGTTATAGAAAGGTTGTACACACATAATGACATGTAATAATTACAACCATTGTTATTAGTAAACCTAAACCTGCTAGGTTAAAACACGAGTATTAATAAGCTAAGAGGTCCCATATTCCTCAGTTGTATCGGGTTTTGGGCACTCTTAGATCCTAGATTTGGGGGCACAAGCTTAGGGGGTTTAACTTGTGTCAATATGTTGTTTGGAATCCATTCCATTCAATATTCCTGCTGGTATCTTATTAGAGAAGGCCTCACACTAGGTAGGGGCCAAGGCATGGTTTACTGAACTGGATAGTAAGAGTTTTACATGGAGGCGGGTACGAGCGCGTACCGGTAGAGTCATGAGCGTGCATGGGTCCAACTAGGGAAGACAAGACATTGTAGCACCAGTAAGCAGGTCTATATTATATACTTGTTGGGATAGGGAATGATACACCCTATTGCTGGGGATGACATAGGGTATTTATGTAGTAGGGAGCCGATCGCTTGGGTTGTAATTAGGGTACACGTAATCTTGCTGTTGTGTAATTAGGTTAACACCTAATATGTTTATGTAATTAGGGTACGCCTAATCCTGTTGTTAATCCTGCTAATGTGTAATCATGTTGAACTTGTTATACTAGTATTGGTGAAGACATACCTGTTTAAGATATAAATGTGAAGCATTACTCAATCATAGTTTATTCCTGTATTTTCTATCTATTCTGCTACTATGTTTAAGTTTAGTTTACCTTATATGACACTGTACCTTCCTCATCCAGTCTTATTTACCTGTCTTGGCATTTCTATTTTATGCACATTTGTAAACCACTGGAACTCGCCGGACTTTATGTTTGACCCTTTTTCTTTTACCACTTTCTTCCTTTCCTCCCCAGGTCCTCAGAGTTGAAGGACTCAACAGTGACTAGGACTTCTCTTACAGCTTGGAACTGGATTTATTGAGATGTATCATTTTGACTTGCTCTCTACTTTAGTATGGCTTATGGCAAAGGATATGATTTTATGTACTCGGATATTTTATTTCATGAGATGTGTTGTAAGACTTATTTGAGACATTTGGTTAGTTGTAACTGGTTTTGATGCACTTTCGAAACTATGCCTTATTTTAAATAATGAATTAAAATTTTTCCGCTGCTTATTATATCTGTCATGTAAATTCTCTGTAGTGATTACCTATTGCGCCTCACAGAATTTAATGCATTCTCTTATGAGTGACATTAACGGACATGGGGTTTCACATTTGGTATCAGTGCTGAAGGTTACAAGATCAGAGAAAAAGTTTTTAAAACTGTTTTCAAAAGCAAAGTATTTTCAAATTAAAGTTTGTTTTTGAAAAACATACACTACACCATAATGGCCATTTGGCAACTCTTATTTTTTTTTCAGCAGCCAACATTTATATCTGTTGTAGACTAGTGACACTAATATGTGTTGCTATAGTAGAAATGTGTCACCAAAAATGTGCCAACACTTATTTGTGTTGATATGCTTGGTCAACTCTTATATTCTAAGGGCAAAAGGGTAAGTTCTCACACATAACACTAATTGGTACCTCAACGCTTATTCCTTCGAAGGCCGCATCATATGCAAATAAAAAAAATGGAGTTCGAAGAACTGATAACAACGAATTAGTAATCAATATAAGAGATACTAAGTATTTTTTATTTCTCAAATCGGTATTAGCCTCTCAAATTCTCTCTCCATGACTTCGAATTGGGGCTTCTAGGAATTGGGGCTTCTAGAAATCATGGCGGCTTCTAGGAATCACGATAATAGGTAAAAAAATCAATTTCACTTTCATTGTGTTTGGACTATAGATATGAATTTTTGTTGTAGATTTCTAAAATAAAATAGATGCAGCCTTACTGAATGTACAATAAAGATATTATGGAACTGTATATACCAGATCTGATGTCCAACTATATGAATTGTGCTACTTGTATGAATTGTGCATAGTACTTTGAAACAATGAGAGATCAGGAAATGAGATGGGAATGAAGAAAAATAAGAACAACAATAGTCAATGATCGAAGTTTTTACATTAAATAATAGAAGAACATATTTAATATTTGCGGGATAATAAGATGGATTTATTAGTTTACAATAAATAAAGTATTTATAGAAAAAATGGTATTGACTTATTTAATGTAATTTCTTAGGATAAAAATATTTACTTTAAACAATAATAATGGTTACTGACTTATTTAAAACCAAATACTCGTTATGGAATCACTCAATAATGCACCCATATCCGATTAGTTTAAATAATTTCTGGATTAGGGGAGTAATTATATGTTGCTCGTTAAACAGTATTAATGTAATATGCACCAAATATGTCAAGATGCTCATAAAAACTGTTATTGTATTTTATTTGAATGCTTACCTTCGCAATTCAAAATGAAACAATTTGCATGCTTTACAATGCATTTAAGAAACATTTTTTTGGAAACAAATTAATTACAGTACACAAACAAATAGGTTATTAAAAAATAAACAACTTTTATTAGAACTTGAATAACTACATCATTGTTGCTTGACCAAGTTAATGTGTAAACACTGTAAATGGCGTGGATTTAGTTTACCACAAGTAATAGTGTATGTATTTAGTTTATGTAAGTTAAATATGTCTATAAATCTGGGTAGTTAAATATATCTATAAATCTGCGTACTTATTTTATCATATGGCTTATGTCAATCAGTTTTAGGGAAAAAGTCATCTAATTATTCTTATTTAAGGCTCTGTCCATTTCTAGGCCAATAAAGGATTTTCAGTTCTAGTTTTCCCTAGGATAAAGGTTTTCTGATTTAATGAAATACGATCATTCATACGAGCATTCATTCCATTATATAGGAGATTGGAAAGAATTTATATATGACAGTACATTATGAGATAGGTCCATCTGCCAAAGCCACCATACAGTATCCAAGCTATATCATTTATATGGTAGCAGATCATTCAAGTTATATCATTAAGTTTGCACATCTGAGTTTGCAACTCAATTTGCGAAAAACTGAGTTTGTAACTCAGTTGCATGCAAACTGAGTTGCAAACTTGAAAGGAATTAAAATAAGGGTTGATCTCCTGAGTTTTTGATCACTTGAGAAAAAAAAATATCACCCAAACTTGAAAGGAATTAAAAGTGTTTAGTGATATAGGTCATTAAGACACTGAAGTGTTACATAAAATATTTATGTATGATGAATATTTTTGCTAAAATTGGGTGCAAAAATCTTTATTTAAATCAATATGTTATCAGCATAATATGTAGTGTTGGATTTGTTTAAACTAGCATTATATAGGTCTTACTGCAGTAAAAAAAAAAATAACCTGGAACTCCTAAAAGGAAATGGATTGAATCAGTGTGAGAAACTGAATGGTTTTGGTTGATAATTGAGATAAGTATAATTGAATTGCGGGACACAATTCCTAAAAGGAAGGGTAGATGTGAGCACCCTAAGCACACACACACACATACACACTAATTAATCAGTAAACATCAGTAAATTTCTATGGCTAATAAGAAGGAATACTTGTGTGTGCAAAACCTAATGGATACCCACTGTTTTGCATAACCTAATTGAAAACACATTAAATATATGCAATTAAACCAGTTTATATATATATATATATATATATATATATATATATATATATTAGTCTAATATGTACTAAATGCTTCTTATTAAGTGCTTAGTTTTTTTCCCTTACTGGATATCTTCATCCAGTTAGTTCCATTAATTAGCTTATTACCATTTCAAGTTTTTTGGTTGCCTACATGATTTGGCCATCACTTGAGGAACATAGTTGATAACAGGTTTGTATTATTTTCAATTTAAAAAATATGTTGGTGCATTCTCTACCAAAATTACTTTGTATAGCTTAATTGCTTTGGAAATTGAATAATGATACATAGCTTAAAAAGAAGCCAAAACGATCATTTTATGCCCAATTCTTAAGTTAGCATAAACTTAAGCATAAAGATTTATAAATGTTTTATGATGAATGGTTTTAATATGTAATTTCATTCTATCTTTTGGAAATATTTTTTTCATTTTTTTTAAACTATGGAGGCAGTTCAAGTTTGGGCATTGAAACCAAATATCATGGCCTTCTCTTTTCCTAAATCTTTGCTACAATTGAATTATTCAGTTTTGCTTACTCTATTGTAGTTGCAAATTATTCAATGTTTCACTTTCGTGCTGCTTTTAACTGTTAGCTGGACTTCTCCCAACATATTTTGTTCCCATTCATTTCAGATTTTTCATCATATTGATCCAACTGTATATTTTTCTGTAAAATATGAATGTCTATGTGGATTTTCCCATTGAAATATTATCCTTTAATCTATACATCAGATTTAATTAGATATGGCGATGAGAATCATTTATATGTAGTAATTTCTATGGTGGGTGATAAAAAATATATTGGAAGAAGATATTACTTTCGGGTGCAACTGCATTAACCCTGATCTTTGCCTGGTTTGGGTTTCATGCTATATTCCTGTAAACACATGCTTAGCCATTCTTTAAACAAAAATTAACTTTTTTTTCATGTGCAATGGCTGACAATTTTTTTACCCATATGTTGAGTCTTAGAATTTTTTGCTGCCTATCAACTGCCAAATACAGTTGATATTTTGAGTCTTTGAATTTTTACCCAAATTACAGTCGTATTTTGGTAAGACAACATTAAATGCTTTATAAGCACCATAATTTTTACCCAAATCTAAGCCTCAGCCCAGTTTTCGCGCAAATTGAGCCTTGACCCAGTTTCGCGCAAACTGAGCCACGGCTCAGTTTTGCATTTCTCTTATTATTTGTCAGTTTTGGAACAATAACTTGTTATTTATCAGTTTTGCAAATACACTTGTTATTTATCAGTTTTGCAAATACACTTGTTATTTATCAGTTTTGCAATTTGTTGTTTCTGTAAAAATGAGCGCATTTATATTTTGTAGGCACTTGTAGATGAGGAGGAAAAAAAATAGAATTTGGAATATAATAACAATGGGAAAGCAAATATGTTTGATCTTGACAATGATCCCATCTCAAAACGGACACTACAAGCTTTGTGAATTTTCGGATGGAGGCCTTGAGATATGGTCCATGTTTCGCCTTCATAAAATCTAAAATTCTAGGTATCTTTAGTAAAACTTTGTATTGTTCTTTGTAATTTGAACTTGATATTATGGTATTTTGAGTTGGAAGCATTATGCAAAAGTGATATTGTTGAATTTGAAATATGGAAGTGTACCAAATACTTTTATTTGAATTGATATGTTGAATTATATATGTGATTGAAAATGATAAAAACATGTTATATAAGTGTTAGCAATTTATGTATGCCAACATTTATAAGAGTTAGTAGGATTATGATACTGACATTTATAAGTGTTACCATATCTTATAGTTCCAACATTTATAAGTGTTAGCAATGAATATTTTGTAACTCTTATAAGTGTTACCATATCTTATGGTTCCAACATTTATAAATGTTAGCAATGAATATGTTTGTAATACTTATAAGTGCAAGCAATGAATATGTTTGTAACACTTATATGTGTTAGCAGTTACTTTGTTTATAACACTTATAAGTGTTACAAATATGGCTGGAAAATTCCTCATAAGCCGTTGGTAACACGTAAAAGTGTTATAGATATTATTTGTAACACCTATACTTGTTGGGAATCCCCGGTTTTGATGTAATGATATCCCCTCAAGTCATAGTCACTATTCTCTCGATCTCTTATTGAATCCCTTTTCTTTCCTTTTTAGCATGCTTGGGGAACCTAATCTTTTCGAAGGCATTCTGTTACCGACATGGTTCCGTAGGTATCTTAAGGCTACGACACCTGCCGGAGGTCAAGGAGATGCCCCTCCCCCAGTTGCAGTCGTTGTCGCTCCACCTCCAAGAGTAGATAACTTTTCTAAGTTATGTAAAGACTTTTGGGCTATGGGAGGAAAACCATTCTGTTGTATTGAAAGATTTATTGAAGCACGGACTTGGCTACTAGAAACAGAGAACTTATTTGGACTTTTCGAGATCGACGACGGAAGAAAGATACAATTAGTTGCATGGTAACTAAAGGATGAGGCTTCCTACTGGTGGGAAGTAACACAAGTTAGACAACCAGTAGCTATTTGGGATGATTTCAGGCGGAGATTTGAGATGAAATTCTTATCTCAGGGGGAAGAGGGATTACAAATGGAAAAATTCTTGGCTTTGAAACAAGGGGACATGCTAGTTAAGGAGTATGTGAACAAGTTTAATCAACTAGCGAGGTTTGGACTGGACTTGGTGAACACCCCCATAAGAAGGCACTTTGATTTGCGAGAGGGTTGAATCAACCTGAAACACCCCACCTCCGTTAAGGTCACTCACAAAGGGAATGCATTAACTTTGGTGAAGCATTTTAGGTAAAAGACACAGATAATTTACAAGACAGACATATAAACAGTGGAAAACTGAAATCATTTCATAAATAGCGTGGTTCAGTCATAACATTACAAGCATTGTCTCAAAACCCAACCTATAAATTATTACAATGAAACATCTGTCATGATTTAAAACTCCAAGTACATAAAGAAGCATAAAACATTAGTAAAGCAGCATAAATCCCCAATAAAAGTGTAACCACAGCCATAACCCAATAAGAGAGAATCCAAGCAATACATCTAGTCTCTTCAAACTGGAAAAGGTTTGCACTAAGCTGAAGTATTCCCTCGCTGCAGACCTGGGGGGAGGGGGGACGGAAGAAAAGAAGGCGAAAGAAAATAGGTCAGACAGAAGTCTGCTAAGTCCAGTGATTATTCAGCATGTAAACAGGTAAAAGAATCATGACATGAATAAACTGAATATAGGACAATACCATAGAAATAAGATAACATAAGATAAGGCTAGATAAACAGAATATATTATCGCAATCATTTCCATTTCTCTGCACCTACTACGAATGTTTCAATTAGCATCATGTGTTCATAACAAAGTGATCCCTTTTCCGATAAGCTTCTACTTGCATGCATTTATTACTTGTGTCATTCGGCCCCGCTCGTGTGTATATACCTGTGCTGGCCCCAATCATGGGGTATATTAATTCCCATGATGGCAACCTGACACGATTCAAGATGCTCAGTGTATACTACTTACGCCCAGTGCCTGCTTTTCCACTCCGGAGTACGTGCATGCCCATACTCCATCGGAACTACACTACTGCACCACCCGCCGCTATTTTGACCGCTTATAATCAGCCAAGTAATCGTGCCCTAGTCTGCCTAGTTCAGGGTACCATGATACATCTATGTGGGTTATTGCTGAAATGGGTCCCCATTGCTAGGGTTTCCTAATCAACATGTTATAATGGTTAAGTGTTCTCAAAATTTATCTAACCTTACCCTTCTATTTTGCTAACATGTTGTATTGGTTAAGTGTTGCCTTAATTAACTTAACCCTACCATTCTTAGTTTTCATGTTCCTTAGCTTTAATTCATTCATTAAAGCACCAACCTCTCACATTAGATCTATATTGTTGCGGTCGCTGGATGTGCCGGGCGGTTCCGGGCAGTCTTACACTGCAACTCAATCTAACCTCGGGTTTTTGGGCTTAATGCACTAACCTCTCACATTAGATTTATATTGTTGTGGTAGCTGGATGTGCCGGGTGATTCCAGGCAGTCTTACACCGCAACTCAATCTAACCTCGGGTTAGGCATGTTCATCTTTAGCCAATTTACATATTTGTCATATGTGTCCAAATCTATGTGTCAAATTTCCATAAGTCTAGTAAATACAAGTTTATGCCACATTCCCAAGCTATGCCCAAAATTTACTAAATTAAATTATACCCAATTTTCCCCATGTTATAATTGGACGTACAACGAGATTCAATCTAAGTTCCGAATGAACTTAGTATTCACAAAAGCAAGTAAAAAGGGGAAAAATAGAGAAGGAGCATAACAATTGACATAAGGAAAAATAGGCATGTAAAGATGTACCAAACTCAAGAATCATGTTTCAATGTTGTACGTTAACACTATGTTTAGACAAGCTAAGCAATTCACGCCATAGGTATAAAGATTAGATAGAATTGGACTTAAGAGAATTACTAATTTAATGTACAACATGATAAGTCCCATTTGATAAATCACAATAGTCTCATAGGCATAGGTTGTACAACATGAAAAGTTCCATCCTATCAATCACAAAAGTCTCACAAGCATGATAGGTTCATTTATGTCAGTTCAACAGTCTTATAGGCTTGATAGGTTCTATTATGTTAGTCCAACAGTCTCATAGACATGATAGGTTCTATTATGTCAGTCCAATAGTCTCGTAGGCACGATAGGTTCTATTATGTCAGTCCAACAGTCTCATAGGCATGACAGGTGCCATTACATCAATCACAATAGTCTCATAGGCATAACCAATTTACATTAGACAAAAGGATAGGCACGAATCAGAATTAGGCATCGTTCTAGATCCAATTATTACATTCATGATTTATATTAAATGTTTATATCTAAATAATGACTAAACTTACAGAAAAAGGTCGGATCTTGTATTCTAGGATCTGATTTCTGAATTTGAAAAGCTATCCTCTAATGTAGACATTTGATTTGAAGTTCTTCTAATCGATTACTAGTTTGGATTTATTTTTCTAGTTAGGAGAAGATGAAGGAGGCTAGGCTAGCTTGTAGACGCATAGAATGACGACACTATAGTCTTAGGGTTATGAGGTCAGGGTCTAGGTTTGGCTACGTATATATATAGATGTCTACGATTAATTCTAGCCTTTAGATTAGTCTAAGAGAAATCAGAGCCATCAAACCAAAGAGATGTGTCATTCAGCGAATCATAGAACGACACATAAGCCCTAACACCTCAAAAATTAGTCATTGGCCAATCAGAGAATGCCACATCAGATCAGGACTACAGAAATTTGTCACAGGAAGCAGATCTCAAAGCGGTTGACTCCCTATAGGGGGGTCGACACCTATGTCGACTCCTCTATAGGGGGTCAACACCTATGTCGACTCCCCCGGGGGTGGGGTTCGACATCCTGATCGGGAATTTTCCCGCTCAGCCTGTTTTGTCCGAATTTTAAATTTTGAACTGGATTTATTATTTAATTATTATTTTATGTTTATTATTGAAATATTCAGAACTCCGTAACTTCTTCATACGGAGTCCGATTCACGCAAACTCGGACTCTATCTCAAGCTGAATTACGAGACGAACACAATGGCGTAACCTATTTCCCTTAATTCTTCTTCTTAAAATTAAGTGTTCTTAGATTTGTTAATTTTAATATTCATAGAAAATACGGGGTGTTACGTTCTCCCCTCCTTAAAGGATTTCATCCCCGAAATCTCTATGTTAAGAAGAAGGTATCCTAACATCCAACATCCATCTACTCAACCATCAATCACAGGTATCCATTGTCCTTAAAAGACTTCTAATGCTTTCATGATCATATGCATAGTGTGTGTATATGTCCTTATCTAATGCAAAATCAGGCGGTCTACTGATTCAGTTGACCTCCTTGATGCGAATCATGTCAGTGCTATGAGTCCAACATGTATGCAATTATTTCTAATTGTATTTTGTAACTTCTATATGAGTGCACAATCATTCGTGCAAATGCAACGTCCACATGATAACACATCAAGTTTTAATCCATATATAAATTTATATATGCATATGCAATATGAAAGTGACTGAGCCGATCTAGTACCTAGTGTGTGTGTGTGTATGCATCCACGAGCAACAACTAGCAACCACTTGCAACCACTTGCAACCATAGATCATAACATGTTTCAAATACATGTTTGCATCCATTGGTTTCTACCTAAGGATTAAGAACAGGACCGAGGAGATATACTTAAGAGATAGATACAAGCATGCATAAACTTTTGGAAAAAAAAGATCAAGAATGTACCCTCAAAAAGATAAGGGTAGGCTGCGCGTATCTTGTCCTCAGTCTCCCAAGTCGCGTCTTCCTCAGCATCACTCCATTGTACTTTAACTAGCTTGACCTCACAATTGCATAGCCTTTTAACTTCTGTACCCAAGATACGAGTTGGAACTCTTCTCACCGTTGCTTCTCGTTCCACTTCTATTTCCTCTAGTATGCTTGGCTCTACAACTTCGGCACACTCATATAAGCACTTTTGTAGATGAGAAACATGGAAAACATTACGAATTCCAGCCAATCTTTCGGCAGCTTAACTCTATAAGACATTTTCCTAATCCTCTCAATGATAGGAAATGGCCCTACAAATATTGGTGCCAATTTTTCTATGGACCCAAAGCGAACGACATTCCTCAAAGGAGATACTTTAAGAAAAACTCTGTCCCCAACCTCAAACTCAAGGTCGGTCCTTCTTTTATCAGCATAGGACTTCTGTCTATCTTGTGTGGTCTTCATTCATCTTCGTATCAAGTCCACCTTCTTTGAAGCTTCTCTGATCATGTCAGGCCCAAGTACGAGCTTGTCTATAGACTCCCACCAACAAGTTGGTGATCGGCATGGTCTTCCATATAAAGCCTCAAAGGGTGCCATGCCTATGGTGGCATGGTAGCTATTGTTGTAGGCGAACTCCACCAAAGGAAGGTGATCCTCCCATGTTCCCCCAAAATCAAGAATGCACAATCTTAAGAGATCTTCTAATACTCTGTTCACCCTATCCATCTGACCATCGGTGTGAGGGTGATAAGCGGTGCTTCAGCATAGCTGTGTGCCTACAGCCTCTTGCAAACTCTTCCAAAACTCGCTCGTAAAGATAGGGTCTCGATCTCTTACTATGCTGGAGGGTATTCCATGCAGTCGAACTACCTCTTTAAGATAAATGGATGCTAATGATGAGGCAGTCCTCTTGCTCTTAATAAGTATAAAGTGAGCGCTTTTAGTAAGCATGTCCACTATTACCCAAATACTAGTATTGTCCCTTCTTGACCTAGGAAACCCATCAATAAAGTCCATCGAAATGCTATCCCACTGTGGGACCTCTAGATGATGAAGCAGACCACCAGGCTTCTTCTGCTCTGCCTTAACTTGCGGGCATATCAAGCATTTAGAGGCAAACTTAACTACATCCTTCTTTATGCCATTCCAGAAGAAAACCCTTTTTATGTCTTTATACATACCCTTTTTATGTCTTTATACATCTTTTCTCCACCTAGGTGTATGGTCAACTTAGAATGATGCGCTTCTTCGAGAACGGTCTTCACCAAATCCCTTGCTTGTGGGACGCATAGTCATCCATTTCGTTTCAACCAACCCTTGTCATCGATGGAGTATCTATTGAGGTGACTAGAAGTCTCACCTCTAATTAGCTTATCCATCACATCAACTAGCTGAGGGTCTTCACATTGCGCAGTTCCTATTGAGTCCAAAAGAGTAGGCTGCACCTCTAGCGATGCTAACAAACCAGGTACAAATTCAAAGGAGGGTCTAAAGTCAAAGTTTGCCATGTACACCAAGCTTTGCCTTTCTACAAAGAGAGGACTTAAGGTTAGCTTTTTCCTACTTAAGGCGTCTGCTACCACATTGCCTTTGCCAGGGGTATAAGAAATCTCAAAATCGTATGAGGCAAGAAATTCCATCCACCTTTGTTGCCTTAAGTTAAGTTCTTTCTATGGGAAAAGGTACTTTAACGATTTATGGTCAGTAAACAATTCAAACCTTTCTCCTAGCAGGTAATGATGCCATGACTTAAGAGTGAAAACAATGGCAGCTAGTTCTAATTATGAGTTGGGTAGTTTTTCTCATGTACCTTCAACTGCCTCCCTCCATAACAAACTACTCTGCCCTCCTGCATCAGGACAACGCCCAAACCTATACTGCATGCGTTTGTGTACACTGTAAACATCTTACTCCCATCAGGCAATGTCAGAACTAGGGCTATTGTTAGAGCCCTTTTCAATCGTTGGAAAGCAACATCGCAATCCAAATCCCAAGAAAAAGTTAGGTTCTTCTTTGTCAACCTAGTAAGTGGGATTGATATCTTCGCAAAGTCCTTAATGAACTTTCAAGAAAAGCCTGCCAGCCCGAGAAAACTTCGTACTTCAGTTGCATTACGTGGGATCTTCCAATCCTGCACCGCAACTACTTTTGTGGGATCCACAGCTATCCCCTCTTTGGACACTACATGTCCAAGAAACCTTACTTCATCTCTCCAAAAATGGCATTTGGAGAATTTTGCTTTCAGCTGATGTGCATGAAGAGTATCCATAACTTCCCTTAAATGCAAAGCATGTTCTTCCTCACTTTTTGAGAAAATCAAAATGTCGTCCACGAAGACCACTACAAATTTATTAAGAATTCTCTGAACACCATACACATCAAGTCTACGAAATAGGCAGGTGCATTTGTCAAGCCGAAATGCATGACAAGCCATTCGAAGAAACCATCCCGGGCCCTGAACGTGGTTTTGTCTATGCTGTCTTCGGCCACTCTTAATTGATCAAATCTGGTGGCCAGATCTAGTTGGGAGAAAACCGAGGCACCTACGAGCTGGTCGAACAAGTCGTCTATTCTAGGAAGTGGGTGCCTATTCTTCTTGGTCAGCTTGTTTAGCCCTTTATAGTCCATGCACAGATGAAGTGAACCATCTGCTTTGGTTGCAAACACCACTGGAGCACCCCATTCAGAAATACACCGCCTTATGAACCTTTTTTCAAGCAACTCTTCAACTTGCTTGCTGAGCTCTTTCCTTTCCCTTGGAGCCATGTGTCTAACGGGTAAAGTAACAGGTTTTGCATTATCAACAAGGTATATGCGGAAGTCTATCTCTCGCTTTGAAGGTAAGCCTTTCACCTCTTCAAAGACATCCGCATATTCACGGACTACTCTAACAGATTGCAAGTTTTCAACAGACGCTTCAAGAGATTCTAGATAGCTAAGCATAACCGAATACATGGGATTATAAGAGATTTCGAGAGTGTTACTGAGGCGAGTCATAAGTCTAACCACTCTCTTTTCACAATCAAGGATGGCACCAATACTAGATAACCAATCCATGCCTAGAGTCAATCGATAGCCCGTGAGGCCCAAAACATAAGCATTACATCTAAACCCAACGCTTAGTATAGAAATTTCCAAATAAATCATTGATAAATAAGCCGAGCCCTCAATTGGATTTGAAACAACCATGGGATCCTCTACTATACTGGTATCTAGGTGCAGAGATTCAACTAAAACAGTAGATATAAAAGAGCGCGATGCGCTAGAATCAAAAAGTGTACGAACTGGATGATCAGAAAGATAAACTAAACTCCCAACAGAAATATTTCTACCTCTTTCTTGCGGAGGTGCAATGAGAGCATGAATCTGCCTTCAGAAGTGGATCCAGTCCTCTGCCCTTACCCTTGCCTTTTTGGGCAATCCTTAGCCATATGTCCTGTCTCGCCGCATTGAAAGCAACCACCCATCTTCCTTTTCTTCTTCCTGCAGTCTTTAATTAGATGTCCATGTATGCCACAAAATTTACACTTCCTCTTGTCACGGGGTTTGTTATTCTTCCCGCCTTTCTCAAAATCCATCTTCTTATTCTGCAACCCCTCCTCTTTCTTGTCTAGAGGTTCTTCCGCCTTTGCCCCTTTTTTGCCATCCCTGTCTTCCTCCTGTAACAGTGTCATGTCCACTAGTCTCTCAAAAGTCGCACCCATAGGTATATGGGACATAGCTAGGCTGTGTAGTGGCTCATTTAATCCTTTAATGAATCAGAGAGCCTTTTTATGTGGAGTGTTACTAACTCCAGTCCGAATCTAGCCAGCTGGTTGAATTGGTTGACGTATTCCTTAACCGATAGGCTTCCCTGTTTGAGTGCTAAGAACTTCTCCATCTGTAGGCTTCGTTCAGCTTGCGAGAGGAACTTCATTTCAATTCTCCTTCTGAAATCCTCCCAAGTTTCAATTAGTCTCTCAGCATTAGTAACTTCCCACCAGTAGGAGGCTTCGTCCTTAAGTAACCAAACAGCCAATTGTATCTTCTGCCTATCGTCCACTTCTAAGATAACAAATAGATCTTCTGTTTCCTTAAGCCAGCTTCTTGCTTCCACAAATGACTCAGTCCCATTAAAGTTCTTTCTGCCTATAGCTCTAAAATCTCTACATATCTTCGAGAAAGCATTCACATGCGGAGGAGGAGGAGGAACAGCTGTAGCTGGGGGAGGAGGAACATCTGCTGGGCCTGCGCCATTAGCCATAGCCTCCAGATACCTTCTGAACCAGCTAGGTATCGGTACACCCTCGGGAAGATTAAGATCCCCAAACATGCTGAAACAAAAAGAAAAGGTTCAAAACAAAGGATAGAAGGATAATGCATACGGCTTTGGGGATTATGCCTTTAAAATAAAGTAACACTTTTCTTGAAAATGCTTCTTTAAATTTCATTTTGAAAAATAGTTTTCAAAAACTTTTATCTGATCTGGTAAACCATCGCTCTGATACCAAGTGAAACACCCCACCTCCGTTAAGGTAACTCACAAAGGGAATGCATTAACTTTGGTGAAGCATTTTAGGTAAAAGGAATAGAAAATTTACAAGACAGACATATAAACAGTGGAAAACTAAAATCATTTCATAAATAGCATGGTTCAGTCAAAACATTACAAGCATTGTCTCAAAACTCAACTTCTAAATTATTACAATGAAACAGCTGTCTTGATTTAAAATTCTAAGTACATAAAGAAGCATAAAACAGTAGTAAAGCAGCATAAATCCCCAATAAAAGTGTAACCACATCCATAGCCGAATAAGAGAGAATCCAAGCAATACATCTACTCTCTTCAAACTAGAAAAGGTCTGCACTAAGTTGAAGTATTCCCTCCCTGCGGACCGGGGGAGGGGGGACGGAAGAAAAGAAGGCGAAAGAAAATAGGTCAGACATAAATCTGGTAAGTACAGTGATTATTCAGCATGTAAACAGGTAAAAGAATCATGACATGAATAAACTGAATATAGGACAATACCATAGAAATAAGATAACATAGACAAGGCAAGATAAACAAAATATACTATCGCACTCATTTCCATTTCTCTGCACCTACTATAAATGTTTCAACTACCATCATGTGTTCATAAAAAAGTGATCCCTTTTCCGATCGGCTTCTACTCACATGCATTTATTACTTGTGTCATTCAGCCCTGCTCGAGTGTAGATACTTGTGCAGGCCCCAATCATGGGGGTGTATCAATTCCCATGACGGCAACCCGACACGATTCAAGATGCATAGTGTATACTACTAATGCCCAATTCCTGCTTTTCCACTCCGGAGTACGTGCACGCCCATACTCCGTCGGAACTACACTGCTGTACCACTCGCCGCTATTTTGATCGCTTATAATCAGCCAAGTAATCGTGCCCCGCCCTGCCTAGTTCAGGGTACCATGATACATCTAAGTGGGTTACTGCTGAAATGGGTCCCCGTTACTAGGGCTTCCTAATCAACATGTTATAACGGTTAAGTGTTCTCAAAATTTACCTGACCTCACCCATCTGTTTTGCTAACATGTTGTATTGGTTAAGTGTTGACTTAATTAACTTAACCCTACCATTCTTAGTCTGTCTGTTCCTTAGATTTAATTCATTCATTAAAGCACCAACCTCTCACATTAGATCTATATTGTTGTGGTCGCTGGATGTGTCGGGCGGTTCCGGGCAGTCTTACACCACAACTCAATCTAACCTCGGGATTTTAGGCTTAATGCGCTAACCTCTCACATTAGATTTATATTGTTGCGGAAGTTGGATGTGCTGGGTGGTTCCAGGCAGTCTTACACCGCAACTCAATCTAACCTCATGTTATGCATGTTCTTCTTTAGCCAATTTACATATTTGTCATATGTGTCCAAATCTATGGGTCAAATATTCCATAAGTCTAGTAAATACAAGTTTATGCCACATTCCCTAGCTATGCCCAAAATTTACTAAATTAAATTATACCCAATTTTCCCCGCGTTATAATCGTATGTATAATGAGATTCAATCTAAGTTCCGAATGAACTTAGTATTCACAAAAGCAAGTAAAAAGGGGGAAAATAGAGAAGGAGCATAAAAATTGACATAAGGAAAAATAGGCATGTAAAGATGTACCAAATTTAAGAATCATGTTTCAATGTTATACATTAACACTATGTTTAGACAAGCTAAGCAATTCACACTATAGGTATAAAAATTAGATAGAATTGGACTTAAGAGAATTACTAATTTAATGTACAACATGATAAGTCCCATTTGATAAATCACAATAGTCTCATAGGCATAGGTTGTACAACATGAAAAGTTCCATCCTATCAATCACAACAGTCTCACAGACATGATAGGTTCATTTATGTCAGTCCAACAGTCTCATAGGCATCATAGGTTCTATTATGTCAGTCCAACAGTCTCATAGGCATGATAGATTCTATTATGTCAGTCCAACAGTCTCATAGCCATGATAGGTTCTATTATGTCAGTCCAACAGTCTCCTAGGCATGATATGTGTTATTACATCAATCACAATAGTCTAATAGGCATAAGCAATTTAGATTAGACAAAAGGATAGGCACAAATCAGAATTAGGCATCATTCTAGATCCAATTGTTACATTCATGATTTATATTAAATGTTTATATCTAAATAATAACTAAACTTACAGAAAGAGGACGGATCTTGTATTCTGGTATCTGATTTTTGAATTTGAAAAGCTATCCTTTGATGTAGACATTTGGTTTGAAGTTCTTCTAATCGATTACTAATTTGGATTTATTTTTCAAGTTAGGAGAAGATGAAGGATGCTAGGCTAGCTTGTAGACGAACAGCGTGATGACACCATAGTCTTAGGGTTATGAGGTTAGGGTCTAGGTTTGGCTATATATATATATATATATATATATATATAGATGTCTATGATTAATTCTAGCCTTTAGATTAGTCAAGGAGAAATCAGAGCCATCAAACCAAAGAGATGTGTCATTCAGCCAATCATAGCACGACACATAAGCCCTACCACCTCAGAAATTAGTCATTGGCCAATTAGAGAAGGCCATATCAGCTCAGGACTACAGAAATTCATCACAGGAAGCAGATCTCAAAGGGGTCGACTCCCCTATAGGGGGTCGACACCTATGTTGACTCCCTCTGGGGGGGTCGACACCCTAAGCGGTAATTTTCCCTCTTAGCCTGTTCTGTTCGAATTTTGAATTTTGAACTAGATTTATTATTTAATTATTATTTTTAGTTTATTCTTGAAATCTTCTGAACTCCATAACTTCTTTATACGGAGTCCGATTCACGCAAACTCAAACTCTATCTCAAGCAGAACTCCGAGACGAACGCAATGGCCTAACCCGTTTCCATTAATTCTTTTTCTAAAAATTAATTATTCTTAGATTTGTTAATTTTAATATTCACAGAAAATACGGAGTGTTACACAACCTCTCCAAGGACTTGCTTTGTCCCATATACCAATGAGGGCAACGTTTGAAAGACTAGTTGACATGGCTTTTATGCATGAAGATGGCAAGGAGGAGTAGAAAGAAAATAAGACTGAAGAGACACATGCTAAGGGCGAGAAATAGAAATGGTGGCCCAGAAAAGGAAAGCAACAAAAGAAAGGTGGAAAGCCTGACAAAGCTCAAATCAAGAAGGATATCAAGTGTCATTGTTGCGGTGTTATGGTCATTTTGTAAAGGACCATAGAAAGATGAAGAAAGCCTGCTTTAATTGTGGACAAGAAGGACACTTCAGTAAACTATGCCCCAGAAAGAAAGGACAAGGGGCAAGAACTTTGGACAAGTGCATGCTTTAGAGGCTAGTGGACCTGATCAAGGTAAAAAAGTCATGGTTGAAGTTTTGATTTCCCTTTTTGACTATCTTATTCGAACCCTGTTGATTATCGCATTTCACATTCATTTATATCAAATTATTTAGTAGATAGTCTGCACCTTAATACTAGTATAATTTCTTATTCCAAGTAGTCTCAAACCCTATAGGAGGATCGACTACATATAACCACAATGCGTAAAAGTTTGAGAATTTCTATATTGGGCTTCGAGTTTGAATGTGATGCATACATGCTGGGATTTATGGTCTATGGTTTGATTCTAGGAATTGATTGGCTAGCCATGCATGCTGCCATTCTTGATTGTGAAAGAGAGTAGTCAGACTTCTTACTTGTCATGGTAGAACTCTCGAAATGTCCTGCGACCCACGGAGGTCGGTTGTGCTCAATTTTTTAGAATCACTTAATACTTATGTCAATGATTTGTGATCTATGCCCATAGTTAGAGACTGTCTGGATGTGTTTGAGGACGTTAAGGGGTTACCTCTAAGGCGTGAAATAGATTTTCGGATTTACTTGGTAGAGAACGTGAAGCCAGTTGCTCTACCAGTGCGCCACATGGCTACCAGAGAGAGGAGGGAGCTTAGCAAGCAAGTAGGGGAGCTATTCAAGAAAGGTTTTATTAGGAGAAACATTTCAGAGTGGGGAGCTCCGGTCGTCTTTGCAACTAAGGCAGACGGCTCATTTTGTCTATGTGCGGATTATAGGGAGATGAATAAGCTCACTAAGAAGAATAGGCACCCGCTACTGAGAATTGACGACCTGTTTAATCAGCTAGTTGGCGCATCGGTTTTCTCGCATATGGATTTTGGCCATGGGGTTTCATCAATTGACAGTGGCAGAGGACAACATAGATAAGATGACATTCATAACTCTAGACGGTTTCTTCGAATGGTTGGTTATGCCTTTTGGGCTAACCAATGCACCCTCCTATTTTGTGGGCTTGATGAGTAGGGTGTTTAGGGAGTTTCTGAACAAGTTTGTGGTGGTCTTTGTGGATGACATTCTAATCTTCTCAAAGAATGAGGAGGAGCTTGCCAAACACTTAGGGAGGTTCTAAGCACTCTCCGATCACATCAACTCAAGGAAAAATTTTCTAAGTGGTACTTTTTGAGAAAAGAAGTAAGGTTCTTAGGGCATGTGGTCTTCAAGGATGGGATAACAGTGGACCCCGCTAAAGTCGTTGTAGTTCAATATTGGAGGGCTGCCAAGCGTAAATCATTCTAATCAATATCGACATCTGTAACACCCCATATTTTTAAGGAAACTAAAAGAGGATAAATTAAATTATAATTAATTTAATATTCATAATTAAGGAAAACGGACTGCGCCATTCCGTCCCTCTCGAAATTCTGGTCAAGATAGACATTTGGTTTGTGTAAAATAGGCACCGTATGAAGAAGTATGAGGGTTTTAAGTTTGTATACGCGTAGAAAGATTATATATACACTTGAGTCAGAGATGAGTCAGAACCTTATCCAAAACAGTTCGAATTCCAAAAATAAAATGTGGCGGTAGAATTCCCGCTCTAGGGAATCGACCCCACTAGAGGGGTGTCGACACCAGGGTCGACCCCCTTAAGAGGTGTCGATACAAGGGTCGACCCACCCACAGGGGTGTCGACACCCTTAGGGATGACGTGGCAGTTAGTTTCAGAGGGTCTGGCAGCTATATATACATGATCGTTTCTCTTGTTTTCTTCATTGAGAATTCATGGTGGCCAAACTCTGCCGGTATCTGAACTGATCTGGATCCATTATCAACTATCAAACTAAAACAAATCAATTGGAGATTCAAGATCCAATCTTTTCTAGTTTTATTTTCTAATCCTAACACTATGAGTTTCTAGTTGCTTTTAGATTTGAATATTTAAAAGTAAATATGACACGACTATGACTTGGACTTGTTCATATGCCTAGATTATATCAGATCCATTGTAAATTCTATTTATAAGATATTCTAAATTGGTTTGGATTTGGATCTAAATCTCTATCTTGTTGGATCCATTGTAACTTTTGTGGCATTCTATGATGTGAATCTTAAACCTTAATTTTGTAGATCTACTTTTAAACTATTGGATCTAAATGTGTAGACATTTAATTTGTTAATCAAATATAGTTTATCATCTTGTGCCTATTATGTTAGATCTGAATAGTTGGACATCTAAATGGTTAATTTAGATATTATTATGCTCACTATGACAACATAGTTATGTTAGAACTAGTACATCTAAATGGTTAATTTATATTTTATTATGCTCACTATGACATCATAGTTATGTTAGAAATAGTAATTGCAACAAGTTCATCAGATTTATGCTCATACGTCCACCTTATCACCTTGCTAGTTTATGTTTATGCCAAGTTATGTTAAAACAATCACTTTGGTTATATTCCTATTATTTTCCTTATTATCGTTTATGACTAGGCTATTGTCTAGCCTAAGCATGCCGCCAATTTTGTGACTGCGCCAGTTAAGGAACGGGGGAAAAAGGTTAATACTTGCATAATTTGAATATAAACATCATTGAACATATAATTCAAATTGTTGGGTAAGATGGGCATTAACACCTATAAGGGCATAGGTTTAATTAATAATGAATGCCTAGGATTACAATTAGAAATTGTAATTGCACTTATGACATGAGGTTAGGTTGCATTAGTGGTGGAAGTCTGATCGGACCCGACCGACATATCCGCAGCCACTAATCTTGAACCTAATGTGAGAGGTCTAAGTGCGCAAATACGAATCGGGATAAGACATGAGTTTAGACCCTACTGTGGAATAAGACTGCCCAGACCCGACCGGCATATCCAGCATCCACAAGTTGTAGGCCTAATGTGGGAGTTCTAGCCCATTATAAACCATAAATGGACATGGTAATAAATTGGACTACTTATCCAAATCTAATACATAGGGATTGCATGATTGTGAACTAGAGTTAGGGTAAAGTAAAATTGGTTTGATAGTGGATGAGTTAAGCAAATCTGGAGGGGGTGGGTAATATTTATATATAGGCCCACAAACTTAACCTGATAAGGTTATGTAATTAAAGAAACCTAGTGGCATACATAACCGGAGGAAATAATAAAGTTATGTAATTAAAGACACCTTTTAGGGTAAGCATAACTAGTAGAAATAATAGGGTTATGTAATTGAAGACACGTAGTGGTATACATAGCCAAAGAAAACCTAGTGGGGATACAAGACAAGGGAGAGCTTGTATCATATTGTGTGGGACCGTTGCAGTCAGTAACCCGGATTAGTTATCAAAACATGTACTATGTACTAGGTCGGAGAAGGGGCACGCTTACTGGACTGATTGTAAGAGATCCAAACATGGAGGACGGTGTGGGCAGCGCAAACTGAACGAGCCATGTGCGTGCATGAGCCGAGCAGAAGGGGATAAGACGATCGTGACACCTATAGACATGGAGCTGTGGACATCAGCGAGGGGTTGCCACTTTAGGACGTAATGCATCCTACGGTGGGGCTGGCACAGAGTATCTACGTGGATTAGGGAGTCGATCGATTAGGGTAGTAGATAGGATACATTTGGACGTATGCCTAAGTCTACCACCTTATAGTGGAAGGGATCATCTCATTCTAGTTATACTAGTAATAGTGCAGAATAATCATTAGAGAAGCGTATACACCTTATCCTGTCTACGTTGTCACACTTGCCATTTATGTAGTGATCTCTCTTATCCACTTTATATGTCTGTCATGCTATTTTTATTTATTTACTTGCTAAAAGTAACTAGACTCGCCAGACTTTATGTCTGACCCTTTTATTTCCTCTTCTTTCTCCCCCCTAGTTTCTCAGGGAGGAAACACTCAGGCTTAGTCGGGACTCAGTTATCATCTTATTAGAGCTGCTTTCGAAGTATGGCTCAAGTGCTTATCTCTACCATGGCTTTGTCTCTTTTATTTGGGGAATTGTGTTTTCTTTTAAGTATTTATGTACTCTGATGGTAAAAGACAAAAATTATATTATTGTAATAGTTTTTGTGACTGATGGTATTCTGGATCACGATGTATGATTTGCGTTTGAAATAAAAATTTGAATTTCCGATGATATCTTATTTATATCTATCTTGTAATATTTTGTGTCTGTTTACCCATAATGCTTCACGAAACTTAATGCATTCCCTTTGTGAGTGACATTAACAGACATGGTGTAACAACCCGAGAATCTGGGCCAGTTTAAAAATTTTATTTTGGCAATTTTAGCGAATTTTGATTATTTAAAATGAATTAGTTTAAATAATATCGACGAGAAATATATTTTGAACAGAATTCGAAAGAATATATTTATATAGTTCATCGTTAGAATATAAATAATTATATATAATTATATAAGGAAATGAAAATGGCGCGGTAGTTCGATAATTCGATTTCAAGCTTCAATTGAAGGTACCGGTGCAAAATAAACCGGATTTTAGTGAAACCAAAAAAAATGGAATCTAATAGAGAATATCTTTCCAACGAATCCGAAAAATTAAAATTTCATAGCGGGAATCAAAAGATATGTCCAGTTGAAAATTCTGAATAGTCGCTATGGAATTTAGGCCCTTAAAAATGGAAATTTTGCAAACGACCTCGGATTTCGACGAAACCACTTTTGTTGGGTCCGTGATGTCAAGTTATTACTATGTTTCAAATTTCGTAATTTTTCGACTCGATATGTGAGCATGGCGAAGGAAAATGCATTTGACCCGTTTCAGTTGATTTTAATCGACTGGAAAATGGCCATTTTTCAAATGATCTTGGAATTTGACGAAACTAGTTTTGTTAGGACCGTATCGTCAATACGAAGCTAGAAAATATTTTTTTGGAATTTTTCGAGTTAGTATGCGGCCCCGGTAAATTGAAATGCGCATTTAAATTTAATATATGGAAGTATATGTTGATTTTGACGAAAACTGATTGTAACAGCCGAATCCGCTTACGATACATATCCCATTGTGATCGGAATGGGGGTAAAACGCTATGGACGACAGTCGGTGGGCCTTGTTTCGAGTTTGAATAAAAAAGGTAACTTTTTAAAATAAAAATAAATAAAATTAATTGAAATATATTGCCCCCCCTTTATCTTTCTCTCTCTTCCCCATTTAGCAGAAAACGATCGAAAAAATAACCCTACAGCGATGGACGCCGCTCCCCTCCACGCCGACCTCCGCGCCTGGCTCCCCCCATCCTCACGTTGGCCTCACCACCAGAGCCCCCCTTCCTTCCCTTTGCGCGAGAAGCCCTAGCCCCCCATCGGAAATCGTGCCAGCTCAACCCCAGTCGCGCCACCACCGAATCGACCGCCTTAGCCCACTCCTCAATCACCGCACCCCTGTGCCACCGTCCGCGCCTCCTGTAGCCCCCCCCCCCTGACCTCCAGTGCGCAGCCCCTCTCCCCCTTTTTAACTGTAAGTTTCTACTTAGATTTGTATTTATTCAAAGTTATATTTTTATATATGCAAAGTTATATTTTTATATATGCAAAGTTATATTTTTATATATGCAAAGTTAATTTTTTTTTTTATATGCAAAGTTAATTTAAAAATCAGTTTTTTTTGTTGTATAGAAGAAAAGAGTTGATTTTTAAAATAGAAAAGAGTTGATTTTTAAAATAGAAAAGAGTTGATTTTTAAAATAGAAAAGATTAGATTTTTAAAATAGAAAAGATTAGATTTTTGAAATAGAAAAGATTAGATTTTTAAAATAGAAAAGATTATATTTTTGAAGTTTGAAAAGGCGAAATCTTTATGTATAGGATAACGTGATTAAAATAGAATTTTTATCTGTATAGTAGAAATGTAAAAATTCGATTTTTTTATCTATATAGGAGCGATGTAAAAATTCGATTTTTATATATTGAATAGCAAAGTAAAAATTCGATTTTTATATATTGAATAGCGAAGTAAAAATTCTATTTTTATATATTGAATAGCGAAGTAAAAATTCAATTTTTATATATTGAATAGCAAAGCAAAAATTCGATTTTTATATATTGAATAGAGAGGTAAAAATTCGATTTTTTTACATATGTAGAGAATATGGGCAAAGAGAGTGACAAGAGGCAAGAACAGCGAAGATTTCTAGCTAAGAATAGTCGTGGGATTGGATTAGCTACCTGTGATAATTTCTCACTCTTTGATTTAATTTTCTAGTTATAAATATATACTAGGATGCAGACGGTGTTTAGTAGCACCCGACACCCGTCGTCCACAGACCATGGACGGCTTGTATGCTTGTTTGTTTGATTTTGATGTGTAGTTGATTGTGTGATGTGATGTGAAATGAAATAAAATATTTATATAGTTAAAAAATATTTTATAGTTAAAAATCGAATTTTTAACGTGGATATGAAATGAAATAAAAATAAACAAATCGGACGATTTGTTTATATACCCACATTTGACTGATATTGATTAGGACGATAAATTTTACACATCGCCCAACTGCACAAATAAAATCTGTGTTTGATTGTTTGAAACCCCACACGGGTATTGGGATGATATTTGATGTACACCAATCCTGATTGTTTAGTTGTATGTCGATCGATTGATTGACAGACTGTTATAAGCATTGAATATTTATATTTGATGCTTATACAGTGTAGAATGCACGTTGGATGATGGTTGATTATTCATCGTTGTTGATATATACATGTGTTGTAGAAAATCCATATAATTAACATTATACGGTAATCGATCGGGCCTCATTCCAGTTTTGCAAAAGAAATATTTGAATAGAAATATTTGCAAAAGAAATATTTGAAAAAGAAATATTAGAGAAAAATATATTTGAATAGAAATATTTGAAAAGGAAATATTTGAAATAGAATATTTGAAAATAGAAATATATGAAGCCGTGTTGATTAGATTTACGCCATTTTGACGTGAACGATATTTATATCAATTTCATTCATTTTACAACGAATATCGAAAGTGATTTCAAAATCTGAAATTTTGAAAAGAACTGAAATTCAAACTGAAACTGAATATAAATAAATTCAAATTGAAATTGAATAGAAGTGAATTCAAATTGAAATTGAATAGAAGTGAATTCAAATTGAAATTGAATAGAAATGAATTCAAATTGAAATTGAATAGAAGTGAATTCAAATTGAAATTGAATAGAAGTGAATTCAAATTGAAATCGGAAAGAATTGAAATTCGAACTGAAACAGAATATAAATAAATTCGAATTGAAATTGAACTGAATTGAAAATGAACTGAAATTGAATTAGAAATCAATTTGAATTGAAATCGATTTGAAATGAATTTAAAACGAATTTATATTGGAATATTCAATTTTGATTTGAAATTGAACATGAAGTTGAAACCTTTTTGAAGATGAACTTAAAACGAATTATAAAGCACGTTTTAAAAGGAAATCGACGAAGTATATATTATATATATTATATATAATATAATGGCCTGAATAGAACGGGCCGCGCCGCGGCAGTTCGCGAATTTCGACCATTGACATCGAACGGATATTACGGGAGATCCGACCGTCGGATTCTCCTGAAACCAGAACCGTTGGGTTCGTATCGAAAAGAGCTTTCTAACGAATATTAGAAATTTGAAATCTAACGGTTGGATTTGGAATTATGTCCAAATCAAATTTGGAAAAGGTCATTGTAAGTGCAGTTCGATGGCCATTGATGGAAATCGACTGTACGGGCCTTTATAAAATTATTAAAAGTAGTATGATTTGTGTAAAATCATAAGAAATGATATAGAAAGAATTGGGATGAAAAACTCCATATTTGAAAAGATAAAAATAGTTTTTTATCGAATTGAACTAGTTTTGAACTAGAATTATAATTCTATTTATTTTTAAAATAAATAAACTGGATTAGAAATGGTTTTGAAAATAACCAGAATTTCCAATAATTGCATTGGAATGGATTTGAATCGAAATTATCTTCGGAATATTTCGATGTTGGATTTCGTGATTATACAGATGTTGTTATGGAAATTTGAAAGATATTTATATATCATTATTTCCAATACGATATCTGTTGGTCGTAGAATTTGATATTGAATATAAGCTGATATATTTTCTATTCAGAGCCTTGTGTTTAATATAAAATGTGATTTGGGTTTGTGGTGAATGGTGTCTTCATTAACACTGTTCTTGAACCCAGTTGAGAAAAGATTAAATCTTTTTATTTAGATTTAATGAAGTGTACCAATTAAATAATATTTAATTGGAATTGAATTGATATTGATTTTGGATTTATCGTGAACAGTGTCTTAAATAACACTTGTTCTTTAACCCGATAATTAATGTGATGTGATTTTGGGTTTATCGTGAACCATGTTTTAAATGACACTGATTCTTTAACCCAGTCACAGATTAAAACTAAGTGGAGTTTTAATGAATCTTTAATTAGATTGAAATAATCGAGAATGGAGTATCACCAGTTTTGCTCCAGGCGTTAGTTAAATCTTTAATTAGATTTGAACGTGAAATGGTAATTGAATTTACCGATAACACCGTGGTGTTAGATATGAAGTAAGACCCGTTTTACTTCGTGGGATGAATTGGTTGGGATTGGGAAATTAAAACCAATGATTGCTTCTGTAAGGTTCGTTAATCTTGACTAGTTGAATCGAAATTCAAAAGGAGATTAGAGAATAAATTCAAGGAACTTATCTTGGATAAAATTAATGGGAACCTTTCCCAATGAATGTGAAATTTAGAAACTAACTGTCGGTTAGCCAAGCAGAATGGTTTTCTGGATATTGATCTGATGTTGGTTTCGGCCTTTGGGGTTAATATTTGGGGAATTGTTCTCTTGATTAATTTATGGTTAGTGACTGATGAATTGGAATGAAGCGTATGTTCTGTTTGTGTAACACTTATTTAAAATATACGCGAGTTATTCGGAAAGTCCGGGTTTATCCCATTCTGAATAACTGATACGACGATAAGTCGAAGATGAAGACGATGGTCGAAGACCGGAGGTCTTCACGTCGTTTGGGTGATTACTGATGATCTTGATTGGGCTGTACACCCAAGAAGATGGAAACAGTTGGTGATCGTCCAGATGTGCTTGGAGATCGAAGGATATACGAGGAAAGTGCCTTCGGTTTCGTTCAGACCCAGAACGGACTTGTAAATGGACTATGTGTCTGACATCGGATTTCATTCTCTGTGACTGATATCGGTTGCATAGAATGGTTTGCCTGTGTGGCAAGCTAAGATGAAAATGATCAAGACTTCTGTTGAAAAGAAAAGTCTTGTGGTTGATGATCAAAGCACAGCCTGTGTGGCACAGCTTTGTGTAACGTGAATTCGCGAGCCTCACACCCCGGTATGAACCAAAAACTGGAGACGGACATCAAGGATGTGGACATATGCTGGTTTCTAGTTAGGAGTGGCGTCAGTGCTTGAACTGGCTGACGAGTTTGACTCATATGGTTGTTGGAATTGGAGGCGCCTCGGTTATATCGGTCGTTCTCGAACCGATGGAGTCAGTGGACTCATTTAGCCCCATAGGGCAGACTAGCATATAGTTCAGGCATTTTAATCCACTCCGTATGGACCGGCCCTGATGATCCAAGGGTCACTCGAGCTCTGATCCTGAGGCTCGGGCTAGAGAGTCTCGAATCGGTTGAGGACTATCTTTTGCCTTGGTTCATAGATGGAAACCCAATTTCCAAATACGTGACTTTGCGATTTTGATTGTATAACCTATATATGGCGACATAGTGGGATGGGGCGCTTATGCCACCTACGATTGATACTTATGATTTGAAGTTGTTTATACACTATACACTTATAATAGTATCAAATGATTTCTTTTAAACGTATCAAGCATTCTTGGCTATTATAAGGTAAAAACCCTATCCTCCGGCTTGCGTTGCATTGTGTGATGGGAACTGGATCTTATAATAGCTTCATTTTTTCCTTATTTAGCATTGCATTGTTTGTTTTATGCACTGGTGTTCTTGGGAGGAAACCCGTTCCGTGTTATACGGCGTGGTCCCTTGATTTACCTAACTTTAAAATAATGATTTACAACTGTTTTAGTTCTCACACCAGTCACATGACTGACCTGGAGTTTATTGTTTTGACCTAAACTCTGGGTGCCCTTATTTTGACACGGGCAGCTAGTAGTTTTGGTTTTGTAGATTTATATTCATAGGATCCTGGTTTACAGCTGGAATGATATCCGGAAAGCTTTGTATCTGTATATTTACTTCTAGTTGTGTATTGTATTATTTTCCGCTGCGATGTATTTAAATGTAATTTAAATCTCTGATATTTCTGTGTAATATTCATTTATACTCTGTGTATTCATGTAATCTGATGCATTGTTGTAATATACAATGAAATGTTCTTCCATCTGCGTTCTGTTGTGGCTTGTTCTCGAACTATCCGCACTTTCCTCACCGGGGAAGTTACGGGTTTTCACAATTGGCATCAGAGCTTTGGTTTACAAAGCTCAGAGAACAAGACACATTAGAACCATACGAAAGAATTCATCAGATATTGGATTAGTAATATCCAATTAGAATGACTCGTTAGAGATGGGATCAGTAGTATCCTAGAACGAGTGTGAAGAGTATATTTTTAAAAGTTAAAACAATTTTTGTTTTGAAAATCTAAATCAATTATTCGTATTTGATTATTTATTTGTATTGATTTGGACAGTCCAGTATATTAAGATTTTGCATATACGCCTTGCAAACGTGTATTTGAAGTTTTAATATACTGGATAGATATAGAATTACACTTGAATCGCCCGGAGATGATTTTGATGATGGAGCTCCATCATTAGAATTCATGTTCTAGTGACGAAAGTGTACTTTCTATATATTTCCTATTGACTGGTGTGAGAACCAAAATTAGATAGGGCCTATTGTTGTGATTTGGCATCAAAAATCTGATTTTTGACTATGTATCAAAGTTATAAATTTGAAAAGCTAATCAACAAATTGATTGCTGGTTGTGTTGTTGATTATTGGTTGATTTATTAAATTTTTTAACCATATAGCCATTTGAACCAAATAATGAATTGTATTGAAATTTGGTCGCATTTGCTTGCATATACTTGTACTTACATTGAACAGGTCATAGCAAGGAGGCTAGAGCAGAGAAATAAAATTTGTTTGCCCGACAAATAGGTACATGTTTACTATAATTTACTGTTTTGTTTGGGTGATGATGATTTTATGAGCCGATTGGCTTTTTCTTTTTCTTTTTGAGATCAGAAGGCCTATATGGCAATTTCGGGATTTTCCCGTGGCTCCTGGTGCAGGGGAGGTTATTGCGAAATTTTTCGAAAATTCCGGGTGTTAGCCAAATTTTTGAAGAATTTGAAAATTCTCAGAAACTGAAAAGTTGGAGAATGGAAGCCAGATCGAACGTAGAGTTGATTAATAAAACCACTTTCGGCTTTGTTCCTTTTCGGGGACGAAAAGTTTTAAGTGGGGGAGATTGTAACAACCCGAAAATCTGGGCTAGTTTAAAATTTTTATTTTGGCAATTTTAGCGAATTTTGATTATTTAAAATGAATTATTTTGAATAATATCGACGAGAAATATATTTTGAATAGAATTCGAACGAATATATTTATATAGTTCGTCGTTAGAATATAAATAATTATATATAATTATATAAGGAATTGAAAATGGCGCGGTAGTTCGATAATTCGATTTCAAGCTTCAATTGAAGGTACTGGGTGCAAAATAAACCGGATTTTAGTGAAACCAAAAATAATGGAATCTAATAGAGAATATCTTTCCAACGAATCCGAAAAATCGAAATTTCATAGCGGGAATCAAAAGATATGTCCAGTTGAAAATTCTGAATAGTCGCTACGGAATTCAGGCCCTTAAAAATGAAATTTTGCAAACGACCTCGGATTTCGACGAAACCACTTTTGTTGGGTTCGTGATGTCAAGTTATTGCTAGGTTTCAAATTTCGTAATTTTTCGACTCGATATGTGAGCGTGGCAAAGGAAAATGCATTTGACCCGTTTCAGTTGATTTTAATCGACTGGAAAATGGCCATTTTCAAACGATCTCGGAATTTGATGAAACTAGTTTTGTTAGGACCGTATCGTCAATACGAAGCTAGAAAATATTTTTCTGGAATTTTTCGAGTTAGTATGCGGCCCCGGTAAATTGAAATGCGCATTTAAATTCAATATATAGAAGTATATGTTGATTTTGACGAAAACTGATTGTAACAGCCGAATCAGCTTACGACACATATCCCATTGTGATCAGAATGGGGGTAAAACGCTATGGGCGACAGTCGGTGGGCCTAGTTTCGAGTTCGAATAAAAAAGGTAACGTTTTAAAATAAAAATAAATAAAATTAATTGAAATATATTGGCCCCCCTTTATCTTTCTCTCTATTCCCCATTTAGCAGAAAACGATCGAAATAAAAAAAACCCTGCAGCGATGGACGCCGCTCCCCTCGACGCCGACCTCCGCGCCTGGCTCCCCCCATCCTCACGTCGGCCTCACCATCAGAGCCCCCCCTTCCTTTCCGTTGCGCGCGAAGCCCTAGCCCCCCATCGGAAACCGTGCCAGCTCAACCCCAGTCGCGCCGCCACCGAATCGACCGCCTCAGCCCACTCCTCGATCACCGCACCCCTGTGCCACCGTCCGCGCCTCCTGCAGCCGCCCCTGACCTCTAGTGCGCAGCCCCTCTCCCCCTTTTTAACTGTAAGTTTCTACTTAGATTTTTATTTATTTAAAGTTATATTTATATATGTAAAGTTATATTTTTGTAGATGCAAAGTTAATTTATTTTTTTATATGCAAAGTTAATTTAAAAATCAGTTTTTTTTTGTTGTATAGAAGAAAAGAGTTGATTTTTAAAATAGAAAAGAGTTGATTTTTAAAATAGAAAAGAGTTGATTTTTAAAATAGAAAAGAGTTGATTTTTAAAATAGAAAAGATTAGATTTTTGAAATAGAAAAGATTAGATTTTTAAAATAGAAAAGATTATATTTTTGAAGTTTGAAAAGGCGAAATCTTTATGTATAGGATAACGTGATTAAAATAGAATTTTTATCTATATAGTAGAAACGTAAAAATTCGATTTTTTATCTATATAGGAGCGATGTAAAAATTCGATTTTTATATATTGAATAGCAAAGTAAAAATTCGATTTTTATATATTGAATAGTGAAGTAAAAAATTCGATTTTTATATATTGAATAGCGAAGTAAAAATTCGATTTTTATATATTGAATAGCAAAGTAAAAATTCGATTTTTATATATAGAATAGCGAGGTAAAAATTCGATTTTTTTACATATGTAGAGAATATGGGCAAAGAGAGTGACAAGAGGCAAGAACGGAGAAGATTTCTACCTAAGAAGAGTCATGGGATTGGATTAGCTACCTCTAAGAATTTCTCACTCTTTGATTTAATTTTCTAGTTATAAATATATACTAGGATGCAGACGGTGTTTAGTAGCACCCGACACCCGTCGTCCACAGACCATGGACGGCTTGTATGCTTGTTTGTTTGATTTTGATGTGTAGTTGATTGTGTGATGTGATGTGAAATGAAATAAAATATTTATATAGTTAAAAAATATTTTATAGTTAAAAATAGAATTTTTAACGTGGATATGAAATGAAATAAAAATAAACAAATCGGACAATTTGTTTATATACCCACATTTGACTGATATTGATTGGGACGATAAATTTTACACATCGCCCAACTGCACAAATAAAATCTGTGTTTGATTGTTTGAAACCCCACACGGGTATTGGGATGATATTTGATGTACACCAATCCCGATTGTTTAGTTGTATGTCGATCGATTGATTGACAGACTGTTATAAGCGTTGAATATTTATATTTGATGCTTATACAGTGTAGAATGCACGTTGGATGATGGTTGATTATTCATCGTTGTTGATATATACATGTGTTGTAGAAAATCCATATAATTAACATTATATGGTAATTGATCGGGCCTCATTCCAGTTTTGCAAAAGAAATATTTGAATAGAAATATTTGAATAGAAATATCTGCAAAAGAAATATTTGAAAAAGAAATATTGGAAAAAAAACATTTGAATAGAAATATTTGAAAAGGAAATATTTGAAATAGAATATTTGAAAATAGAAATATATGAAGCCGTGTTGATTAGATTTACGCCATTTTGACGTGAACGATATTTATATCGATTTCATTCATTTTATAACGAATATCGAAAGTGATTTCAAAATCTGAAATTTTGAAAAGAATTGAAATTCAAACTGAAACTGAATATAAATAAATTCAAATTGAAATTGAATAGAAATGAATTCAAATTGAAATTGAATTGAAATGAATTCAAATTGAAATTGAATAGAAGTGAATTCAAATGGAAATTGAATAGAAATGAATTCAAATTGAAATTGAATAGAAGTGAATTCAAATTGAAATTGAATAGAAGTGAATTCAAATTGAAATTGGAAAGAATTGAAATTCGAACTGAAACTGAATATAAATAAATTCGAATTGAAATTGAATTGAATTGAAAACGAACTGAAATTGAATTAGAAATCAATTTGAATTGAAATTGATTTGAAATGAATTTAAAAAGAATTTATATTGGAATATTCAATTTTGATTTGAAATTGAACATGAAGTTGAAACCGTTTTGAAAATGAATTTGAAACGATTTATAAAGCACGTTTTAAAAGGAAATCGACGAAGTATATATTATATATATAATATAATGGCCTGAATGGAACGCGCCGCGCCGCGGTAGTTCGCGAATTTCGACCATTGACTTCGAACGGATATTACGGGAGATCCGACCATCGGATTCTCCTGAAACCGGAACCGTTGGGTTTGTATCGAAAAGAGCTTTCTCACGAATATTAGAAATTTGAAATCTAACGGTTGGATTTGGAATTATGTCCAAATCAAAATTGAAAAAGGTCGTTGTAAGTGCAGTTCGATGGCCATTGATGGAAATCGACTATACGGGCCTTGATAAAATTATTAAAAATAGTAATAATTTGTGTAAAATCATAAGAAATGATTTAGAAAGAATTGGGATGAAAAACTCTATATTTGAAAAGATAAAAATAGATTTTTATCGAAATGAACTAGTTTTGAACTAGATTTATAATTCTATTTATTTTTAAAATAAATAAATTGGATTAGAAATGGTTTTGAAAGTAACCAGAATTTCCAATAATTGCATTGGAATGGATTTGAATCGAAATTGTCTTCGGAATATTTCGATGTTGGATTTCGTGATTATACAGATGTTGTTATGGAAATTTGAAAGACAATTATATATCGTTATTTCCAATACGATATCTGTTGGTCGTAGGGTTTGATATTGAATATAAGCCGATATATTTTCTATTTAGAGCCTTGTGTTTAATATCAAATGTGATTTGGGTTTGTCGTGAATGGTGTCTTTATTAACACTGCTCTTGAACCCAGTTGAGAAAAGATTAAATCTTTTTATTTAGATTTAATGAAGTGTACCAATTAAATAATATTTAATTAGAATTGAATTGATATTGATTTTGGGTTTATCGTGAACAGTGTCTTAAATAACACTTGTTCTTTAACCCGATAATTAATGTGATGTGATTTTGGGTTTATCGTGAACCGTGTTTTAAATGACACTGATTCTTTAGCCCAGTCACAGATTAAAACTAAGTGGAGTTTTAATGAATCTTTAATTAGATTGAAATAATCGAGAATGGAGTATCACCAGTTTTGCTCCAGGCGTTAGTTAAATCTTTAATTAGATTTGAACGTGAAATGGTAATTGAATTTACCGATAACACCGTGGTGTTAGATATGAAGTAAGACCCGTTTTACTTCATGGGATGAATAGGTTGGGATTGGGAAGTTAAAACCAATGATTACTTCGGTAAGGTTCGCTAATCTCGACTAATTGAATCGAAATTCAAAAGGAGATTAGAGAATAAATTCAAGGAATTTATCTTGGATAAAATTAATGGGAACTTTTCCCTATGAATGTGAAATTTAGAAACTAACTGTCGGTTAGCCAAGCAGAATGGTTTTCTGGATATTGATCTGATGTTGGTTTCGGCCTTTGGGGTTAATATTTGGGGAATTGTTCTCTTGATTAATTTACGGTTAGTGACTGATGAATTGGAATGAAGCGTATGTTGTGTTTGTGTATCACTTATTTAAAATATACACGAGTTATTCGGAAAGTCCGGGTTTATCCCATTCTGAATAACTGATACGACGATAAGTCGAAGATGAAGACGATGGTCGAAGACCAGAGGTCTTCACGTCGTTTCGGTGATTACCGATGATCTTGATTGGGCTGTACACCCAAGAAGATGGAAACAGTTGGTGATCGTCCAAATGTGCTTGGAGATTGAAGGATATGCGAGGAAAGTGCCTCCGGTTTCGTTCAGACCCAGAACGGACTTGTAAATGGACTGTGTGTCTGACATCGGATTTCATTCTCTGTGACTGATATCGGTTGCATAGAATGGTTTGCCTGTGTCGCATGCGAAGATGCAAATGATCAAGGCTTCTGTTGAAAAGCAAAGTCTTGTGGTTGATGATCAAAGCACAACCTGTGTGGCACAGCTTTGTGTAACGTGGATTCGCGAGCCTCACACCCCGATATGAACCAAAAACTGGAGACGCACATCAGGGATATGGACATATGCTGGTTTCTAGTTAGGAGGGGCGTTAGTGCGTGAACTGGCTGACGAGTTTGACTCATGTAGTTGTTGGAATTGGAGGCGCCTCGGTTATATTGGTTGTTCTCGAACCGATGGAGTCAGTGGACTCATTTAGCCCCATAGGGCAGACTAGCATATAGTTCAGGCATTTTAATCCACTCCGTGTGGACCGGCCTTGACGATCCAAGGGTCGCTCGAGCTCTGATCCTGAGGCTCGGGCTAGAGAGTCTCGAATCGGTTGAGGACTATCTTTTGCCTCGGTTCATAGATGGAAACCCAATTTCCAAATACATGACTTTGCGATTTTGATTGTATAACCTATATATGGCGACATAGTGGGATGGAGCGCTTATGCCGCCTACGATTGATACTTATGATTTGAAGTTGTTTATACACTATACACTTATAATAGTATCAAATGATTTCTTTTAAACGTATCAAGCATTCTTGGCTATTATAAGGTAAAAACCCTATCCTCCGGCTTGCGTTGCATTGTGTGATGGGAACTGGGTCTTATAATAGCTTCATTTTTCCTTATTTAGCATTGCACTGTTTGTTTTATGCACTGGTGTTCTTAGGAGGAAACCCGTTCCGTGTTATACGGCATGGTCTTATAACAACCCGTATTTTCAATAAATTGTTATAACATAAATCGAGGCAGAATTTAATTCAAAAATCAGAATCAGGGGAAACGGGCTATGCCATTGCGTTCGTCTCGGAAAAATACGCGAAATAGAGTCCGAGTTTTCGAAAATCGGAGTCCGTATGACCCAGTTAAGGCCCATTGAAGTTTTCAGAAATTTCTATGCTAAAAACAGATTTAAATTTCAAATTAAAAACCAGGATTAGGGCTAATCGGGGTTAGGCGGGAAAATTCCCGCCAGGGCCCCCATGTCGACAGGCATGTCGACAGGGGTCCTATGGTGTCGACTGCCCTGTCGACAGCCCTGTCGACAGGGGGTAAGCAGGCAGTTTTGCCTGGCGCGCCACTTTGATTTGGGCTTGGTCTTGTGGCTTGGTTCTAGAGGATTCCGAGATCTGACGGGCCAAAGCTAATCTAGGGTTAATCCTAGGGCTAAAAACACTCTAATCTTCTATAAATATACCCCTAATCCTACCCTAAAGCCTCATTAATCAATCTAGCAACTAAACTATGTCAATTTGAATCCTCAAATGGCCTCCACCTAAAATCCCTAGCCTTCACCTTCCTCAAAGTTAAATCCTATGGAGATATGATGATCATACAACCTTTTCTATGTTGTATGAATGCTTAATAACTTGCATACTTCATTAAGTTGCAAGTTTGATTTGCTAAAGTTTGTGTTTTTGGGATTTTGCAAAAGGGTTTTCTTATTTGAAGCTTTGTTTTGGGTTTTTAAAGGGCTTCTTCATCTTATTTGGTGGATTTGTGGCTTGTTTATATTTGTAAGCCCTCTTACCTTCACTTTACAAACTCTAAAGTTAATATGTGGTGAAAGTTGAGATTTATGTGAGTTTAGTTGATTATGCATGCTTATGCGAACTCACTATGCCATGTTTTATATGTTTCATAAGTTATGCATGCTTATGCGGACTCACTATGCCATGTTTTATATGTTTCATAAGTTATGCATGCTTATGCGAACTCACTATGCCATGTTTTATATGTTTCATAAGTTATGCATGCTTATGCGAACTCACTATGCCATGTTTTACATGTTTCATAAGTTATGCATGCATATGCGAGTTTACTATGCCATGTTCTACATGTTTAATGGGTTATACATGACTATGCAAGTTCACCTTACCATGTTATGCAAGTTTAATGGGTTATGCATGACTATGCAAGTTCACCTTACCATGTTATGCATATTTACTAAGCTATGCATGTTTATGCGAGTTCACTATGACATGATTTGCAAGTTTAACATGTATGCATGTTTATTATGATATGTGAAGTTCATCATGTATGTTTTGCCAAGTTACCTTTTATACCCTTATGCGTTATGACGAATATGTAAGCGAGATAATGACGTTGGGAGGGTTTGGGTAAACTTAAAAATACATGAAACTAAAAGATTGGGAATTTACCTATTAAGTTAGGTCTACCCCTTGGGAATTTACCTATTAAGTTAGGTCTACCCAAGTATATGTTAACTTGTAATATGTTTTAAAGTGGACATGACATTAGATAACATGATATGGCCAACTCGAGGTTAGACCTAGTTGTGGTGTAAATCTTCCCAGGTAACCACAACGTGGGGTCTAATGTGGGTAGTTGGTCATGTTGCACCATAAGACCCGAGGTTAGACCTAGACGTGGTGTAAATCTTCCCAGGTAACCACGGATGTCTAATGTGAGAGCTTGGGTGCGTTAAGTAATTAATGCCTCATGATTAGGGTTAAGTCATGGCCCACTAATACTTAACCAAAAATGGGGATGCGAGGATTAGATGGGGTTAAGTGGTTACACTTAACTAATTTAATCCATGATTAGTGAGGGGTTAAAACCACACTTAACCCTCTTAGAAACCCTAGCAACGTGGTCTGTTCCAGCAGTAATCCCAGTTTGGTATCACCACAACCCTACAGCTAGGTTAGGGCGGGGCACGATTACTGGACTGATGTAAGCGACCAAAGCGACGGCTGAGTGGTACAGCGGTGCGGGTCCGGCGGGCTACGGACGTGCACGCAGTCCGATGATGGACAAACTCGAGGCACGGGTACTAGTAGGCTTAGACTGTGCATTATTGCTTAGGTGTCTGGGGTTGACACCTTAGGGCTTGATACACCCGAAGGTGGACCCAGCACAGTCTGACTACATCCATGTGGGCCGTATGGACACCAACACTTGACGTGTTAGGTTTATAGGGAGCCGATCGACTAGACCGTTGGGCTGGACCTTATATTAAGGTCACTTCATGTTATTGGGCCAAAGTTTGGGCTAAGGGATCAACCTCTGTTTTGTGGGTTTGCTAGTACACTGTGGTGCAAAAACTTAATCTTCTTATGTGAGGTCACCTTTATCTATTGCCAGTATGTTCATCTCAGTTTCCATCATGCTGTTAACTTTATTAGTTTATAGATTGATCGTAGTAGGCTTACTAGTCTTTTTGACTGACCTGTTTTCTTTCGCTTCTTTTCTTCCGTTCCCCCCCCCCCCCCCACAGGTTCTCAGGGAGGGGCTACATCTGCTTAGTGGATCTTTGGCTTGCTTGTTGGATAGCTCATGTATGGATCTGAGCTAGCTGTGGCTTATCTTTTGTTTCTGGGGATTAGTACTGATGTTTTACCATGTATTTTGTTATCACGTATCTAGACTTATGTTGTATTTTGGATCATGACATTTTGATATTATGTACTTGACTATGTCGGTTTTCTGAGATGATGATGGGTTTTTATCTGCTACCGCTGCTTTACTTATATTTATTTTTATATATTCTGTCTTGCGATATCTCTGTGCATGTTTACCTTCACAATAACGCCCCTCCAAAGCTAGTACATTCTAAGGAGTGATCCTAGTGGAGGTGGGGTGTTACATTTGGTATCAGAGCACAAGGTTAACAAGATTGAACAAAACTTTTGAAAAAAAAAACCCTTTTTGAAAAACTATTTTCGAAAACCTACTAAGTATTTTCCAAAATAAAGTCTAGATTATTTTAAGGCTAATCCCCAAAAGCCATTAGCGTTATCCTTCGTTCCCTTGACCTGATCTTATCTTATCTTTCGTTTCAGTATGGCTGAGAATCTTGACATCCCAGATGGAGTGAACGTACCACTCTGGTATAGGAGACTTCTAGAAGCTAGGGCGGCAGCTGGTCCCGCCAACCCTACTCCCACTCCTCCTCCTGTAGTTGAGAATCCTATCCCTAATATCCCTCCTCCGGTGGTTCCTGCTCCCCCTCCTCCAGCAGTTAATATTCCCCCTCCCGTTGCTAATGTTCCTCCCCCTCCCGTTGCTGAGGCTCCTCTTCCTCCTCCTCCCCCTCAGCATCCTCAGGTTGAATTTACAAAGGTTTGTAAAGACTTCAAGGCAATGGGAGGCAAGAATTTCCTAGGCACGGAATCTTTTGTTGAAGCTAGGAATTGGCTGAAAGACACGGAGGACTTGTTTGCTATCTTTGGGATTGATGACGAGAGGAAAATCTTATTGACAGTATGGCTTTTGAAGGATGAGGCGGCCTATTGGTGGGAGGTCACCAATGGGACGAGGCCCGTTGAGACTTGGGCCGATTTGAGGGCTAGATTTGTGACCAAGTTTCTATCTTCGGCTGAGGCGAATTTACAAATGGAGAAGTTCATTGCATTAAAGCAAGGTGATATGTCTGTCAAGGAGTATGTGAACAAGTTTAATCAGCTGGCCCGTTTTGGTTTGGATATGGTAAACACCCCGGAGAAGAAGGCTCTTCGATTTGCTAGAGGGTTGAATGAGCCGCTACAGGGCTTGGCGATGTCACATATTCCGCATGGAGCTACTTTCGAGAGTTTGGTCAATATGGCTCTGCTTCAGGGAGATGGAAAGAAAGAAGTCAAGTCGGGTGATACTCAAGCAAAGAAGGCTGATTCTCAAGGCAAAGGCAACCAAGGTGGTCAAAGCAGTCAAGAAAATCAGAACAAGAACAAGAAGGGCAACAACAAAGGCAAGGGAAAGTGCAATTACTGTGGCATAGCTGGGCACTTTGCTAAGGATTGCAGGAAGAAGAAAAGGAAGCTTAGTGGTGGATGCTTTTCTTGTGGAGAGACTGGGCACTTTAGCAAAGAATGCCCAAAGAAGAAAGGACAAGCTGGGCCTTCAGGAGGGCAAGTTCATGCTCTCAATGCCGCTTCAGTTCCCGAGCGAGGTAGTGTTTCTGTTGAGAACCTTGTTTATATCTCTGATCTTCCAGTGCGTACCTTGTTTGATTCTGGTGCTTCACATAGCTTTATTTCATCTGATCTTGTTGATAGCTTGCACCTTAGTACTAGCTTAGTGGATGATCCCGTTTGTGTTTCGAATCCCATTGGGGGTTCTGCTCATCTATCTATGATATGTGAGGATCTAAGGATTTCTATACTCAGCGTAGAGTTCTTGTGTAGTGCGTATGTTCTTGGTTTCAGGGGATACGGATTGATCTTGGGCATGGATTGGCTATCTAGATATGGAGCCATTCTGGATTGTGAGCATAGGGTTGTAAGGCTTGTGACTCGCCTGGGCAACACCTTAGAGATTTCATGCAATCCGAAGAATCCCGTCATGTTATGCTATCTAGAATCTCTCGACTCATCAGAGGAGGCCCTTCAGTCTGTAAGGGTGGTCCGAGATTATCCAGACGTTTTTGAAGAAGTTAAGGGGTTGCCCCCTAAACGAGAGATTGATTTTCGCATCTATCTGGTAGATAATGCTAAGCCTGTTTCTTTACCCGTTCGGCATATGGCTCCGCGTGAGAGACGGGAGCTGAGCAAGCAAGTGAAAGAATTGCTTGAGAAGAACTTCATCAGAAGAAGCATATCCGAATGGGGAGCGCCTGTGGTGTTTGCAACTAAGGCAGATGGCTCTCTTCGACTCTGTGTGGATTATAGAGAATTGAATAAGCTGACTAAGAAAAACAGACACCCGTTACCAAGGATCGATGATCTCTTTTACCAACTTGTTGGTGCTTCTGTTTTCTCTCAGCTTGACCTTGCTACGGGTTTCCATCAGCTCAGAGTGGCTGAAGACAGTATAGACAAGACTGCATTCAGAACTCCAGACGGATTCTTTGAATGGCTTGTTATGCCGTTCGGTTTGACGAATGCACCCGCGTATTTTGTGGATTTGATGAGTAGGGTGTTTCGGGAGTTCTTGAATAAGTTTGTCGTGGTCTTTGTGGATGATATTCTGGTCTTCTCCAAGGATGAAGAAGAGCATGCGAGGCACCTAGTAGAGGTGATGGATACGCTCAGAGCACACCAGTTAAAAGCCAAGTTCTCCAAGTGCCATTTTTGGAGAAGGGAAGTCAGATTCCTTGGGCATATCGTATCCAAGCAAGGCTTAGCGGTGGATCCCGCTAAGGTGGTTGCAGTTCAGGATTGGAAGACTCCAAGGAATGCAACCGAGGTGAGAAGCTTTCTGGGTCTTGCGGGTTTTTACCGGAAGTTCATCAAGGACTTCGCGAAGATATCCGCTCCTCTTACTAAGTTGACAAAGAAGAACTTAGTCTTTGCTTGGGATATGGATTGTGAGCTTGCTTTTCAGAGACTCAAGAGAGCCCTTACCTCAGCACCAGTTCTAGCCTTACCCGATGGTGGTAAGATATTTACCGTGTACACTGATGCTTGTGGCACGGGATTGGGCGCCGTTCTGATGCAAGAGGGCAGAGTTATATGTTTTGGTGGGAGGCAACTTAAGGTGCATGAGAGGAATTATCCCACTCATGATCTAGAGCTGGCAGCGATTGTATATTCACTCAAGGCTTGGCGTCATTATATTCTGGGAGAGAGATTTGAGCTATATACTGATCATAAGTCTCTGAAGTATCTCTTTTCGCAGAAGGATCTGAACTTAAGGCAGCAGAGATGGATGGAATTCTTGGCTTCCTATGATTTTGAGATATCCTATACCCCTGGCAAGGGGAATGTTGTAGCGGATGCGTTGAGTAGGAAAAGGTTGACACTAAGTCCTCTATTTGTTGAGATGAAGAATTTAGAGTTCTTGGCAACCTTTGATTTTTCTTTGACAGTTGAGACGATGACCGGTTCTTTGGCATCTCTAGAGCTCAGGCCTACCCTTTTGGATCAAGTCGGGGCTTCACAGAAGGAAGACCCTCAGATAATTGAGATCATGGACATGATGGTTCGAGGGGAGACATCTGGTCACCTTGCTCGATATTCTATAGACGATAAGGGTTGGCTGAGGAGAGACGGAAGGCTTTGTGTTCCGATGGTAGAAGACTTGGTGAGGAAAGTTCTTGAGGAAGCACATCGCTCCAAGATGACTATACATCCAGGTGGTGATAAGATGTATAAGGACATGAAGCGCGTTTTCTTCTGGCCTGGAATGAAGAAGGATGTGGCGGAGTTTGTCTCGAGATGTGTTATTTGTCAGAGAGTAAAAGCTGAGTCGAAGAAGCCTGGTGGGCTATTACATCCGCTAGAGGTCCCGCTATGGAAGTGGGAGAGCATTTCTATGGACTTTATTGATGGGCTTCCAAGGTCAAGGAGAGGGAATACGAGCATATGGGTCATTGTAGATAGGCTTACGAAGAGTGCTCATTTTATCCCAGTAAAGAGCAAAAGGACCGCATCTGGACTAGCATCAGTATATCTTCGTGAGATAGTGCGACTACATGGAGTCCCCTCCAGCATAGTCAGTGACCGAGACCCCATCTTCACTAGTCAGTTCTGGAACAGTTTACAGGAAGCTATGGGCACGAGATTGAACCTGAGTACGGCCTATCACCCACAAACAGACGGCCAAACAGAAAGGGTGAATAGGGTACTTGAGGACTTGTTGAGGCTTTGCATTCTGGATTTTGGTGGTGCTTGGGAAGACCATCTTCCTCTTGTTGAGTTTGCATATAACAACAGTTATCAGGCGAGCGTAGGGATGGCACCATTTGAGGCTTTATATGGGAGGCCGTGCAAGTCACCTACATGTTGGTGGGAGTCCACGGATAAGCTTATACTTGGACCCGACATGATTAGGGATACATCCGAGAAGGTCGAGTTGATTAGAAGACGGATGAAAGCGGCCCAAGACCGGCAGAAATCCTATGCTGACAGGCGAAGGTCCGAATTAGAGTTTGAGGTTGGGGACAAGGTTTTCGTAAAGGTTTCTCCTTTACGGAATGTGGTCCGGTTTGGAGCTGTTGGGAAGTTAGCACCGATATTCGTTGGACCCTTCCCCATCATTGAGAGAATTGGGAAGATGGCTTATAAAGTGCAATTGCCCGAGAAGTTGTCCGGAGTGCATAATGTCTTTCATGTCTCGCATCTCCGAAAGTGCTTGCATGAGTCCGCTGAGGTGGTTGAACCTAGCATTCTTGAAGACGTGGAAGTAGAGAAAGAAGCAACTTTAAGGAGAGCTCCGATTCGTATCTTGGGGACAGAGACCAAGAAGCTAAGGAATCGTGAGGTCAGGTTAGTGAAAGTTCAATGGGGTGAAGCCGAAGAAGACGCAACTTGGGAAACCGAGGAGAAGATGCGTGGGCTTTATCCATTCCTTTTTGAGGGTACACTCTCAATCTCTTTCCTTTGTTAGTATATCTTTCTCTTTGCTATCCATGTTTATCTAGTTATCGTGCTAAGCTTGTCATGAGAACCTTAGGTAGAAACCCTTTGGATGAAACATGTGCTTGAGACATGTTATGTTTGATGGTTGCAAGTGGTTGCAAGTGTTTGCAAGTGGTTACTCGTGGATGCATGATACACATTAGGCACTAGATCGGCTCACACACTCCTCATATTGCATGTGCATGGGTGTTTATGCTTATTCTTGGATGAAATTTGTATGCAATCACATGGATGTTGCATATGGATGTATGATTGAGCACGCATGTAGATATTATACATTATGTTAGGGATTTGCATACATATGGATACATTTCACTAACATATTTTGCATTGATCATTGCATTAGATAAGTACATATACACACACTTTTGCATATGTTCATACAGCATTTAGAATCTTTTAAGGACAATGGCTGCTCGTGGATGATGTTTTGAGTAGATGGATGTTGGATGGTAGGATATGTTCTTCCTAACTTGAAGATTTCGGGGACGAAATCCTTTAAGGAGGGGAGAATATAACAACCCGTATTTTCAATAAATTGTTATAACATAAATCGAGGCAGAATTTAATTCAAAAATCAGAATCAGGGGAAACGGGCTATTCCATTGCGTTCGTCTCGGAAAAATACGCGAAATAGAGTCCGAGTTTTCGAAAATCGGAGTCCGTATGACCCAGTTAAGGCCCATTGAAGTTTTCAGAAATTTCTATGCTAAAAACAGATTTAAATTTCAAATTAAAAACCAGGATTAGGGCTAATCGGGGTTAGGCGGGAAAATTCCCGCCAGGGCCCCCATGTCGACAGGCATGTCGACAGGGGTCCTATGGTGTCGACTGCCCTGTCGACAGCCCTGTCGACAGGGGGTAAGCAGGCAGTTTTGCCTGGCGCGCCACTTTGATTTGGGCTTGGTCTTGTGGCTTGGTTCTAGAGGATTCCGAGATCTGACGGGCCAAAGCTAATCTAGGGTTAATCCTAGGGCTAAAAACACTCTAATCTTCTATAAATATACCCCTAATCCTACCCTAAAGCCTCATTAATCAATCTAGCAACTAAACTATGTCAATTTGATCCTCAAATGGCCTCCACCTAAAATCCCTAGCCTCCACCTTCCTCAAAGTTAAATCCTATGGAGATATGATGATCATACAACCTTTTCTATGTTGTATGAATACTTAATAACTTGCATACTTCATTAAGTTGCAAGTTTGATTTGCTAAAGTTTGTGTTTTTGGGATTTTGCAAAAGGGTTTTCTTATTTGAAGCTTTGTTTTGGGTTTTTAAAGGGCTTCTTCATCTTATTTGGTGGATTTGTGGCTTGTTTATATTTGTAAGCCCTCTTACCTTCACTTTACAAACTCTAAAGTTAATATGTGGTGAAAGTTGAGATTTATGTGAGTTTAGTTGATTATGCATGCTTATGTGAACTCACTATGCCATGTTTTATATGTTTCATAAGTTATGCATGCTTATGCGGACTCACTATGCCATGTTTTATATGTTTCATAAGTTATGCATGCTTATGCGAACTCACTATGCCATGTTTTATATGTTTCATAAGTTATGCATGCTTATGCGAACTCACTATGCCATGTTTTACATGTTTCATAAGTTATGCATGCATATGCGAGTTTACTATGCCATGTTCTACATGTTTAATGGGTTATGCATGACTATGCAAGTTCACCTTACCATGTTATGCAAGTTTAATGGGTTATGCATGACTATGCAAGTTCATCTTACCATGTTATGCATATTTACTAAGCTATGCATGTTTATGCGAGTTCACTATGACATGATTTGCAAGTTTAACATGTATGCATGTTTATTATGATATGTGAAGTTCATCATGTATGTTTTGCCAAGTTACCTTTTATACCCTTATGCGTTATGACGAATATGTAAGCGAGATAATGACGTTGGGAGGGTTTGGGTAAACTTAAAAATACATGAAACTAAAAGATTGGGAATTTACCTATTAAGTTAGGTCTACCCCTTGGGAATTTACCTATTAAGTTAGGTCTACCCAAGTATATGTTAACTTGTAATATGTTTTAAAGTGGACATGACATTAGATAACATGATATGGCCAACTCGAGGTTAGACCTAGTTGTTGTGTAAATCTTCCCAGGTAACCACAACGTGGGGTCTAATGTGGGTAGTTGGTCATGTTGCACCATAAGACCCGAGGTTAGACCTAGACGTGGTGTAAATCTTCCCAGGTAACCACGGATGTCTAATGTGAGAGCTTGGGTGCGTTAAGTAATTAATGCCTCATGATTAGGGTTAAGTCATGGCCCACTAATACTTAACCAAAAATGGGGATGCGAGGATTAGATGGGGTTAAGTGGTTACACTTAACTAATTTAATCCATGATTAGTGAGGGGTTAAAACCACACTTAACCCTCTTAGAAACCCTAGCAACGTGGTCTGTTCCAGCAGTAATCCCAGTTTGGTATCACCACAACCCTACAGCTAGGTTAGGGCGGGGCACGATTACTGGACTGATGTAAGCGACCAAAGCGACGGCTGAGTGGTACAGCGGTGCGGGTCCGGCGGGCTACGGACGTGCACGTAGTCCGATGATGGACAAACTCGAGGCACGGGTACCAGTAGGCTTAGACTGTGCATTATTGCTTAGGTGTCTGGGGTTGACACCTTAGGGCTTGATACACCCGAAGGTGGACCCAGCACAGTCTGACTACATCCATGTGGGCCGTATGGACACCAACACTTGACGTGTTAGGTTTATAGGGAGCCGATCGACTAGACCGTTGGGTTGGACCTTATATTAAGGTCACTTCATGTTATTGGGCCAAAGTTTGGGCTAAGGGATCAACCTCTGTTTTGTGGGTTTGCTAGTACACTGTGGTGCAAAAACTTAATCTTCTTATGTGAGGTCACCTTTATCTATTGCCAGTATATTCATCTCAGTTTCCATCATGCTGTTAACTTTATTAGTTTATAGATTGATCGTAGTAGGGCTTACCAGTCTTTTTGACTGACCTGTTTTCTTTCGCTTCTTTTCTTCCGTTTCCCCCCCCCCCCCCCACAGGTTCTCAGGGAGGGGCTACATCTGCTTAGTGGATCTTTGGCTTGCTTGTTGGATAGCTCATGTATGGATCTGAGTTAGCTGTGGCTTATCTTTTGTTTCTGGGGATTAGTACTAATGTTTTACCATGTATTTTGTTATCACGTATCTAGACTTATGTTGTATTTTGGATCATGACATTTTGATATTATGTACTTGACTATGTCGGTTTTCTGAGATGATGATGATGGGTTTTTATCTGCTACCGCTGCTTTACTTATATTTATTTTTATATATTCTGTCTTGCGATATCTCTGTGCATGTTTACCTTCACAATAACGCCCCTCCAAAGCTAGTACATTCTAAGGAGTGATCCTAGTGGAGGTGGGGTGTTACAGGTCTCTTGATTTACCTAAGTTTAAAATAAAGATTTACAACTGTTTTAGTTCTCACACCAGTCACATGACTGACCTGGAGTTTATTGTTTTGACCTAAACTCTGGGTGCCCTTATTTTGACACGGGAAGCTAGTAGTTTTGGTTTTGCAGATTTATATTCACAGGATCCTGGTTTACAGCTGGAATGATATCCGGAAAGCTTTGTATCCGTATATTTGCTTCTAGTTGTGTATTGTATTATTTTCCGCTGCTATGTATTTAAATGTAATTTAAATCTCTGATATTTCTGTGTAATATTCATTTATACTCTGTGTATTCATGTAATCTGATGCATTGTTGTAATATACAATGAAATGTTCTTCCGTCTGCGTTCTGTTGTGGCTTGTTCTCGAACTATCTGTGCTTTCCTCACCGGGGAAGTTACGGGTTTTCACACATGGGGTGTCACAACATCTCCCAAGCACAAACCCCAAAACCCTAAACCAACATCAGACAAGCACCCAAGAGATATCTACGTCGAATAATCTACATAAGATGATACAAGTAAAGCAATCATCATCTATGGCTCTGGCTATCACCGCCAATCTTGCTTTTAGACCATCGTTAATCGTAAGACGGCTAAGATATGCCATTTTTCAAGGGCTAATGAAACCTCGGTTCTAGAAAAACTCCATACGCCATTCGTACTAGTATGTTTGCCTTACTCGACGAAGACAACCAGGCCCATTCATACTGCCCAGGGTACTCGACCAGCTAACATCTAGTCTTTTGGGCATCCCCATTATACCCCTGCTTTGAGTTCGCTAGAACCTATGACCACGATAATTCCTCGTCCTTCGATATCTATATCATCCAATCTGATGACTGTTCATAAGCTCAAGCTACTTCTCGAGCACCATTATCCACGAACTCAACATCCTTGAGTCATACCCACATTCATTGCATTTCATCGATCAAAGAACACTTCGAACATTCCTGCTTGAATTCACGTCAAAGCTATGCTTCATTTGGTCGATTATGCATTTCATAGCATTTCTAGCTTTCTCGCTATGAAAAATTGAGCATAGCGTCAAAACTGCCTTTTACAGGGTTTAGGAAACGCCACCATATCCCTGTGTCCCATTCTGGATTGGTCTAGTGCTCGACCTCTCAAAACAACCCAAAAACACGTGCACAACACACCTTTTTATGTGCGCAATCCATGCTCCAGAGTGGCCAATCCATCAGCTTTTATAGCCTTTTCGAGGCGCTGCCAATTCCGCTCAATCCATGAAAACTGCCTGATCCATGATTTTCCCAGCACGCGCCTTGGCAAATCCAAGTTTTTACCGTGTGCAGGCCAACATGGTACTCTAGCATTTAGCTCGATCCATACCATAGCATTTATAAACGCTAAAGTAAACCAATTTTTGCCCGAGCCATCCAGATGCTTGCCGAATACTCCTTTTTGCGATGCGCAGCACACGTTTGGCACTTTGCCAGTTTTGCCCGATCCATGCCCCCTACCACAGCGTTTTCCAAATGCTATAAAAAAATTCCAAATCATTGCCTGATTTTTCCGCCTGATCCATGCACTGATTTCTGCCAAAACTCCCAACATTTCCACTCTTGAATTCAACATGATTTCATACTCGAAAACCAATCAATCTTCAACTTCTTCAACAATGATTCGATCAACGAAATAACAACAAATCACACAATTGTCAACAAACGTTAAAACAACGATTTAACAATCAATCAAATCAATAAATGGACCTAACCATGGAATTAGCATATAAAACACCGTTTATAAATTTCTAGAATTGGATCCTTTGGTGTTTATATTGAAATCATACTTACATCGATTAGATCTATATGAAACAAACTTGAAATGATGAACATAAGATCATATAACCCATATACTTGATTGAATCTCTGCGAGAGATGCTTATTACTCACCAATTCTTCAAAATACTTGAAATCACTAAATCCCCAATTCGAACGTGAAGAATTATCTTCAAACGTCTCAATTTGATGCGATCTTCCTTTACTCGATGTAGGTCTAGCTACGTTTGATGTAGATCTTCAATCTTATTGCGTAGATCTAGAAATTTAATGAAGGAAAGATGTATTTGATTGAGAAAGGAGGATCACAGGATCAACCATATGAGAGAATAAAGAAAAATAAACTTTCTTTATGCCTCTAACCCCCTATTTATAGCTAACAACACACTAATTGGCCACACCAATTCAGCCCATTAACGACTAGTCAAACTTGAACAGAATTTTATGAAACATTAAAACAATGATTCCTCCCAAATCATTGAACCAAATCTTTAATGAGACCACTTTATAGAATTGGAAACATCAGTTCCTTTCCAATGAAATCGATCCCAACACCGGATTCGATCACAGTCAAAATTTATTCCCTGTACAAAACTGATAGGGGCAAAATGGTCACACACAAAATTGGTAAAAATTATGGACATGTCTCACATCCCCATAAACAACATATCAAAATATGAGAATGATCCCACCCTTGGGGAATTAAATAAAAATAATTCACGATACCCATAAACAACATATCAAAATATGAGAACTTCTCTCCCCTTTTAGGAATTTCTCCCTCGAAATTCCAAACAAACACAAGCAACCAGAAACAATTATGCATGCCTACCATCCAGAAGTAGCCAATTTATCGTCCAAACTAGCATCCATCAAGCCATGCATCCATAGCCTTACCTTAACACGTGGAATTCTAACAATGAAAGTACAAGTTACATTGGTGTAAGGTGACATGATATTATTGGGCCATACCAACGAAGAGTTCTTGATGGGTCGTCTTCATAGTCTCTTCTGTCTCCCACGTACAATCGTCATCATTCTCATTCCATTGCACCATGACTAGCTTAACCGTCTTCCTACTAAGCTATTTCGTGTCATTCGTCACAACGCGTAGCAACTTACAAGGTTTCGTAACTATCATGTGTACTATAGGATACGCTTTTTTTCATTATTGAATACATTGTACACCTTTCACCCAAACCTCCTATGGGTCTCTTATTCTGAAATTTCGATAACCAATTCTCTAGTGTACGTAACTGATATCCCAATTCCATCCATATGTCTCTCATCCTATTTAGTGGGTTGCTTTGGATCAAGGTGTATGTATATAATATATTTATATTTCTTAAAAATAGAAATACTTTCGCTCACTATCTATACAGAAATCCTAAACTTAAGCTCTGATACTAGATGTAACAACCCGAATTTCGACAGTCGATTTTTTTTTTTTAAAATCCCAACCTAACGAAGCTCGAGTCAGCTTGTTAGGTATCCTATAGAAAAGATAGAGATAAATATATCAGAGCTCAGAAAACATCTCACAGCGGAATGGATAAAATATGATACAATCAAATATAGCCTTACTGATGTAATAATACTGCATAACCAGTATCCAAAGCTATCCTATCTCTGCCACAAACCTAACCTGCTAGTATATTATGAGGAGGAGGTCAGGACACAAATTCTGGTGACTAGACTTAAATTACACATTCTGAAATAACATACATATATCGTTCAGTTACATTTCATTGTTTATTAGGTTGTTTTAGGTTAATAGTACTCAAGGCTTTACACACATGTCATACTCGTTTACATCCCAGTAGATTAACCTAATATAATTTATATGTAGCTACCATCAACATATCAAGGTACTTCCCATAGTACCCTCCTTGCACGGTCCCTACCATCATACCATGAAAACGTATCCTACACCGAACGACGTATGGGAATCCAAATCATAACGCCACATTACCACACAGAATCCTCCTCGTTATGCCATACAAGCGTATGGAGCACAACCCTAATGTTTATGATACTCCACTTGGTGCGGTGTGCATGTACCTAGACCCTCATCCATACGTTCTGTCTACTGTAACCCGAGTCCCGTAACAGAGCTGCATCTAATGCATGGTTCTCGGTCAGTAGCCTTTCCATATCTATATTGTCCTGCCTTTAAGGGACTACAATATAGATATCCAGAATGGTCTGCTTTTTCACGGTGGCGATGGCCCCACCCAGGCACCTCTCTTAACTAATGAAAGTCTACATCAAGGGCTAATGACGTGCCCCTAGCAACCAATCTAGCATCCAATTTGGAGTGTCCCTCAAACATGCCTCGATAGTGAAAGGACAATGGTATCTTGGTTTAGCTCTAGTCTTTCCGGATCCCACTGACTGCCGATGATAGGTATCCGACGATTACTATCCTTAGTTTGGTCTTGACCAACCTCCTTCTACGAAGAGAGGAAAACCGCCAAATCACCCTAATACCATACCGCAACAGCCTTCTGATAGCCAAGATACTGTTGCAGTCAAGGTATACTCCCTTGGGTGGTATTTCGCAGACCCCACCTCTGTGTGTACATCCTGAGCGTGTACCACAACAGAGCATCACCACAGAGTACCATACTACGTCCCTCAGAAGCTGCGTGCTTCCATCCAGTCCCACCAAGAAATCAAGCCGCATGTCGAGCAGAGTAATTAAGTGTACATGCTCCTCCTGTGTCTCCAAACACCCCGATGATCTACCCAGTTTGGCTCTTCACCTTTATTTGTGCGGACTGGTCCAAGCGCATCACACAAACGTGTTATTAAACCATAGTCTAATCTTTTAATTGCACTTACTTTAACGACAATAATCTACACCCTTATACCCCAGATCGTATGAATAAATGTATTTATTACCATGTCATTTACTGTTAGTTACATGTTTACAAGTTCCAATAACATGTTCTACTTAATGTATAACTAAGTATATATTATTCCAATCCATATGTTTTCCGTTGACATGTTACTTAATGTATATAATTATGTATAACTTAATTTATTCCATAAGTTTACCACATTCTTCCCTATTTGATCATAATTTTTACACTGACATCACAACTTATTGTTGTTACTCATGAACTTAGTTCTCCTATCTAAGGTTTATCAATAAGTTCCCTTTTTTATTTATTATAACCCATGTCATAATTTTCACTTTTCCCTAGGATAAGCCTACCTATTATATTGTATTCTCGTTAATGTAATTAATTATAATAGGTTATATTCCCTGTTCATCACATTTTCCCTTTTTAACCAAACTTTTACTGTTGTAACTTCCATTTCTTTACCGACTTGTATATTTTCACATGTACCATTTATTTCTGTTGGTTACTATTAGTGTCACTTATGAACATAATGGTTATACTTCCCTAATACATTAATGGACAATGAATTTTATTATTCCCTAAAATTTCTATTTTGTTGTACCCCAACAGATATTACTACTTTATTTATTTATTACCTGTTGTATACATATATTTTTAATATATGTTTAGGCACTAAAACTCTCACATTAAGTTGACCATTTGTGGATGCTGGATTTGTCGGGCGGTTCCAGGCAGTCTTCTACCACAAGTTGAACTTAACCTCATATCTCAGTGCGGTTATCTACAATTTTCCAATTACTATAAATTTTACATGTAGATTAGGTATATCTGTTCTTTTTCTATTATTCCCAATTCCACTTTAACTCGATTTACAATATCCAATTTGTCATTAATAATATTTTTTGTAATATATTCACTTTTATTATTAATTCCACAATTTCATTGTAGTGACTTTAATACGATTAAGAGATTCATAGAATAGATCTATACAGCAGTAATATTCTTAACATAACTGAAATTAACTTACACCGCAATTATCACAATTTACAATCATTTGATATGCTAAGAATGATGGGGACTGTAAATGGTAAATATACCATTATTTGAAAAGGTATAACTTGAATCCACTCACCTAACAGCTTTCCAATTCATGAATCTGATCCACATTTGTTGTTACATGGCATCCCTAACTAAATCTATTATTTGAACAACCACGGATTCACAAATCAGATGCTAAAAGAAGAGGGAAGGAAGAGAACCTAAATAAACCAGATTCAAGAACATACCTCATGTTTATCAGAATTTTGAACACCTATATGTAGATTTACATTCTTTTATCTTCAAATCTTCAATAAGAATTTCCTAAAACTAATGTTATATTTTTTTAAAAAAGTTTGGAGGAAGAAGAGAATGATAGAGCTTATATTGCTTCTCAAAAAATATGAGTTTAGAGCTTGTCCCTGCTAGTCTATTTGTAGGTGTACAAGAAAGTCTGAACCATCGTATTTACTCAAATAAAATCAGAACTGTTTATATCAAAAAACCACGTCATACATAAAAACAAATATGGGAGTAGGTTAACCCATAGGTCGACCCAGGCCATCTTGGGTCGACCCAGGCCAACTTGGGTCAACCCATCCTGGGTCCAGACGAGATTCCCACCCTGCCGTGGGTTCTGATTTTTAAAGGTTAATTAATAACATTAATTTTCTTCCTAATATAACCTAGGTGATTTATAATCTTTCTATTATAATTTATTTTAATTATAATTTTTTGTTTATAACACACATATAATTTCAAATGTATGTGTGTATACACTCATGTAACCTTCCTGATTCTTATCTGTTAATCAATGCAATTAATGATGTTTTGTTTTATTCCTTTTAATGCACTCTAATTTCAATGGCAGCTTGTTTCCTATCCATTTTCCATTTATTATGAATTAATTATATTTTTCCCTTAGCTTGTACTTTTTTATCTCAACATTTGAATTTTGTGCGTGTATATATGCGCAACTTTTATTTATTTTTTTCAAAATTCAAATGGCGTTATGCCGTCATTTATTTCTTACCTATTTCCATTTATTGCAGGTTTATTTCAGATTCCTCTTTCATTTGCATATATTTTTGTACACACATACATATGTATGTATACATATATTTTTTATACTCACCTTCATGTATAATTTTCCCTATATGTGCACTTATAAATATTTTTCTCTTAGAATGTGTATTATTTTAGCCGTTCATCTAAAATAAAAATATGGTGCTAGCGGGACTCGTACGTCGCCACTCACTTGAGAGAGACATGTCTTTACCAATTGAGCTACTTAGGCTTTTGTTAATAAAACTAAAAACAATGGTGGTGATTTTTCTTTTATTATACCTTCTTTTCATGTTTGTTGTAATATTTCATTTAAAGATATCTTTTTCATCTTAAATCCGTTTCCTGCAAACTATGGGTCTAAACATATCAGAAAATTGCCACGGATGCACTGAAAGCTTCTTAAATTTTATTTTATTATTTAATTTAAAAATGCGGGGTGTTACACATTGAACATTAATGATATAGATGTCGTTTGGTTTTTGTAGACAAAAGAAGAAGAAAATTCGTGGATGACATCGATCAAGGATTGTCTACTGAGGAGAATTCACCTCCAAGACAGTACAGGTGGAAGAAACTCCATAAAAGGCACCATACTCCATGATGCAAGATAGAGTACTTCAGAGGAGATTATTCTCCTCCTCTTACTTTGATGTGTGATTAGGAAAGAAGCTAGTAGTATTCTCATGGAGATTCATGAAAGCACTTACATAAACTATTTTACGTGGCATACGCTAGCAAAAAAATTACTTTTGTATGGATATTTCTAGCTGACACTAAATATGGACATAGATCATTATACAAAGCATTGTGACATGTGCTATAGATTCTCGAATGAACCCAATCAGTTAGATAGAAAAAAGAGAGGAATTTTAGAGGAGGATACACAAGTAATTTTTCTTCTTTTATAAATCTACTTATTTCTTTTCTTGTTTTCTTATTCTTTCTCAAACTTCCTTACAACATTCTTTCTTGCTTGCTTGCAACACAACAAAATGACCACATATTTATAATGGACTACAACTCTTTGGATAAACACCTTTTCATTTCAATTGACGCAACCTTTACTAAATAGACATGACTCTTCACTTCAATAAACACTACTTTTACTGAATATACATGACTCTTAACTCCAATTGACACGACTCTTTACTCCAATAGACACAACTCTTCACTCCAACAAACACGACTCTTCACACCAACGGACACATCTCTTTACTTCAACGGACATGACTTTTGACTTCGACAGACATATTACTTCATTTCAACAAACACATCTTTTCACTTTATCGTTTGTTTGAGTTTATTCTTTAACAAATTCCTCCCTTAAACTCAAACATCTTCCATTCTTCATTCTAATCATCATCTTACGTTGTTCGAATAGAACTTTTGGAAGATATTTCTTGGGATGACAAGAAAATAGAATTGCTTACTGCATATGGCAAGTACGCATAGTTTTGAGGCATATATGCATAACCAAACATGTTTGCAAAATGACCGAATGGGAGTGATGGTTGCATTAATGTTGAGAATGAAGAAAGATTTCACATTTGTGGATTAAATTTTGGATAACGATATGTAGCAGTAGGTTAACTTCTGAACAAAAAACATAATCCGAGCCAAATAGAAAATTTCCTTAAACATTATATGTCTCATTTATATCTTCGGTTTTGGAAACTGAACGCATATCCTAACTTCTTTTGTTCGCCACATTCTCATCTACTGTTATCTTCAGTTGGTCATTGTCTTAATATTGGGTGCTTATGGAATTAAATTGACAAAAAGTAGTTTCTTCTAAAATTGGAGCCACATCCAAATTACTACCTCTCAAGGGCTTTTATGAAAATGACCCAGAAGGTGTAATATTATTCATGTTGAAGCCAAAACTACCAAAGCTCAAAAATGACAAGTCTGCATCAATGGCTTGTCTTAGTAGTTGCTGCCTTGACCCCTCCTTCATGTAGATTTAGTTGCTGCAAATTCAAAGTGACTGACGATATCTTTTCATTGGCATCTCCAGAATTACTCAACTCGGTTTCTTCATCGTGAACAGCTTCTAACATATTACATTCTGTTTGTGGCTCTTCATCAACATTTTCAAGTGTCTGATCATCATCCAAAGAATAGTCAAGCTCAATCCTAGGTTTTTCCTCTACTTCCAAAGAAGAAGACGTTGATGGAACAACATCCTCGTTGACTTGCATACACCTTTCTTGCACGTTTCCTATATTGACTTTGAACATTTGATTCTTGCTCATCTCTACATGTGCAAGTAAATATCCCTTTTTGTCCTTTAAATATAACATCTGGTCTTTCATGAAAATTGTGTATCCCTTCTCTTATAGTTGCCCATGCTAAGGATGTTGCTCTTCAATTCAGGCACATAATAGACATCTTCAATCCACCAATCTCTACCATCCTTTTGAGAAAAATTGATTTTTCCTCGGCCTTTGACTTGAACTTTTGACGCATCTCCAAATGACACATGTCCATCCTTTACTTCTTGCATCTTCATGAAAGGTATTTTTCCCGCATATGTGATTACCTGCACCGGTATCGAGATACGACACTACTCACTGTCAGGGGAACTTTCTTTATAGGCCATCAAGAGAACATCGTTGTCTCATTTTTCTTCTTTCACAACAAGGTGTGCATTTTCCTCCACCTTTTTCATAGAATAACATTCTTTTGAATAATGCCCATACTTGCCATAGTTGTAGCACTCCAGATTTTGATGATTTGACCGACCGCTTCTTCCCCAACCATATCCTCTGCCATGTCAATTTTGTTGGTTTGGTTGGTCTTTTTCTTGGGGATCATTTCTAAATTCATATCCTCCATTACGACCAAAACCAGAACTCCACTACCACCATGTCTTGTTCCTTGATTTTGTTGTGCGTACATCACCTTGTCTTCCTTGAGACTTGCCTTAGCTTGCAAAGCCTCTTTGAGTAGCTCTTCTTTCTGGTTCTTTTTCTGTTGTTCATGTGCTTCAAGAGAACCTGCAAGATCGTCAATGGTTATTTCTGCCAAATTCTTCGACTCTTCAATCACACATACAACGTTTTCAAAATTTTGGTCAACGACCGCAGAATCTTTTCCACAACCCTTGCATTAGTTATATTTTTTCCATTTCGTTTAAGTTGATTCACCACTGTTTGCACACGTGTGATGTAATTAGATATTACTTCTGATTCCTTCATTTTCGTTACTTCCAACTCACCATGAAGCATTTGAAGCCGCACGTGTTTAACTCTATCAGCACCCTTGTGGACTTTTTGCAAAGTGTCCCATTAATTTGCTGGACCATTAATTTTTTTGAATTTTGATTCGTCCATTGCTTGAAATAAGATGTAGAGGGTGTTCTTGTCTTTCATACGCATATCTTTCAATGTCTTTAATTGATTTTCCAACAAGTTTGCGGTGTTTTCTACTTCCATGTAGCCAGTTTCAACTACTTCCCATGCATCTTGTGCACCTTTCAATTCACACATTGGAATGATCCAATTGTCATAATTCAACTTGGTAAGTTATGGAAGCGGTATATTCCCCAACGATCCCAAATTTCCCATAACTCTAATATCAATTTGTCTAACAGAAAAAAGAGAGGAATTTTATAGGAGGATAAGCAAGTAATTTTTCTTTTTTTATAAATCTACTTATTTCTTTTCTTGCTTTCTTATTCTTTCTCAAACTTGCTTACAACATTCTTGCTTGCAACACAACAAAATGACCACAGATTTATAGTGGACCACAACTCTTTGGATATGCACCTTTTCTTTTCAATTGACATGACCTTTACTGAATAGACACTACTCTTCATTTAAATAGACACTAATTTTACTCAATATACATGACACTTTACTCCAATAGACATGAATCTTCACTCTAACAAACATGACTCTTCACTCTAACAGACATGTCTCTTCACTTCAACATACTCGACTTTTCAGTTCAACAGACATGTCACTTCATTTCAATAGACACATCTTTTCACTTTATCGTCTGTTTGAGTTTATTCTTTAGCACAATCGACAACACTAAAGCAGATGGTCATCCTTTAGCGATTTGCAATATGGGGAATCAATATCATTAATGTGCTACTGATAGCTAAAGTATATTATCAATGCAATTGACTAATTTAGAATATGGGATAAAGCAAAAATACTTTTCCATTATTATTAAAAAAAAGTAATTAATTTGTAAATGAACTACCAACCGAAAACAGTGCCAACACCTAGTAGTATGAAGTAGAGTAATAAAATTAAAGAACAATACTTCAAAACAAGTAAGAAACGAATACATAATTTCTGTAGTGTTTTGACATACTCTGGCCTATGTCCATTCCAAAAGTTCTTTTTATTTATCATGATATTGTAGTTCTAGTTAATTTGAATTTGTGGAGAAAAATAAATGTCAAGGTGTTGGAAAGAGCAAAGTAGAGAAGATCCCTTGTAATGAGTCATTCTCCTTGTATTTTGAGCAATAAACTTCCAAACACTACCTTAAAATTCTTCATAAGAATCCCCAAATGAAGACCAAGCCCACCAAAAAACGGACCTTGATTCCCAATGGTTGGGGACCAGTGCTGATTCCTATACGGATACTTACCAAACCCAAATAATCTAATATAGGAGTTCGAGGCTATTTTCTTCCGATTTGCTTTGTTGTTTTTTCCATGATTCCATAATTTTTTTGAATAGCTGCATATGTACCTTTTGTTCTAAGTGGTGAACTAGTGATGAGTTGAAGTGCTTAATTCCAATGCTCCAAGTGAGTGGTTCTAAGAATGTGTCAGCCAACGTTAGAGTATAGAAGTGAGATGCGAGCATCATGAGGTAATTGGGTATGAAACTCAAGTCCTTATGTATTGATGTATGAGAATCATTATGGACACCTCGGACGAGGGATCAAAGACTATCCCTCAACTTGGGTTTTGTGGGGTTTTGTCCCTTCTTTCTACCTTTGTCTTGATCGCATATCTCAGGCTATATTTGAGTTTCTAGATTTTGTGGCTATCTTTCCGAACTTCCCTCCTTGATAACTTTGAAATTTGATCAACTAGATTCATTTTGGTAATACCTTGCATCAAGATGGGTTAACATTTCCCTCTCAAAGAATGCCTTATGTGTGGAAAGCATGATTTGTATAAGAATCAGCAATACTACAAAATATGTCATTTGCTTCGGCTGTTTGACCCTTGTTGTGATTTTATGACTGAAGTAAATGAAGATGGTGCGCAATGCCAACACCTATTGCTTCGGTCTTAGATTGAAACAAATAACGTCATTTGGTTTGATCATTTGGGAACTACCGAAGCAAATGACACATCTTTACTTTGACCGTTTAAAAAAGACCAGAGCGAACAACACTTATTTGCTTCAATCTTTTGGCAATGGAAGAAGCCAAATATGTCATTTACTTTAGTTCAACAACCAAAACAATAGGTTTTGGTCTTTTGCTTTGACCATTAAACTTAAACAACAATGATCTAACAAAAGAAGAAAATATTAAAAAAATGTTATTGTTTTAGGTTTTAAAACTTAAAACGGTATCAAATTATGTTTAAAAAATTGTAAAATACATTATTACTATGAATCTTGTTGAAGAAACAGATTTTTTTTTTATCCACCAACATAATTCATGCTTACTACTTGGATCAACAAAGAAGCACAAACAACATACAATTAGATTAAGAAAGCATAATATAATGTTTTATAGGAAACTTAAGTACTATTACCAATACTTTTAACATTCTTGCATGAATTCTTTAAGACACGAAATTAAAGAATGTTATAAGAAATATGATGAAAACTTAAAAGAATGTTCCCAAAATTAGATACACACTTTGTAATAATATTTGTGCATCATACTTCTTTGTAATATAATTATTTTATCTTAATAATATATTATAATTCAATTCAAGGTGTACTTATATAAGTTGGTTTGTTCCAGTTTTTTTTTAATATAACTCCAGTCAAATACCTTTTCTTTTTTCCATGAAGAAAAATAGAATCGACTCTTTAGCCGTGTGTTTACGTTATTTTTCTTCTATATGGATTATTTATAAATATATTATAGACACTTTATTGATGGGGTTAATACATGAGTCTTCAAACATGTCTTTGAATGTGTGAGTTACATGTTTAACTTTTAACCAATTGTTGGTTTTCTTTTTCAAGTTTTTAGTGTTTGTTTTTCTTACTGTTGAATTTGATTTTAAATATAGACTATATTAGTATCATAGTTAGGATTATTGTTATAATTAGTATTTAAGTTATGCAGAAACAAAAAAAGGTAATGGTCCATATTTGATAAAAGTGAGAAAAACGGCTACAGATAGATGTTAAATAGGATAATATATATATATATGCAGGTTTATATTCTACCTGGTAGTTATTGCTTCAGTATATAAATGGGCTTAGCCCAATATGTATAAATATTACATTGATGTATAAACAATTCGTCTATCGCATCATTTACATTTTTACATTCAGTTGTCTATCATTTATTACAAGCAATAAAATTCTCTGCAATCTTTGTTCTTCAACTCTCCTTTACATAATCAAATGTATTGCATAGTTCTTTAAAAGTTTAACATGGTATCAGATCAAGCATTGATCCTAAGCCTGTTGGGGTTGTTTCTGATTGATCCATCAGAGAATTCTTATCGTTTGGATTCATTCTCATTGGAGATTTCAAGAATCTCTTCATCTGAGTTGGATCTGAAGATAAGATACCATGCCTCGCCAGTATTTCTTTCTGCATCAGTAATTTACCTTGCAAATCGAAGAAAAAGAGCATTAAACATTCATTACCAATCAAGAAAAGCAAGATTGTTCACAAAAGTGACAAATCCATTCAAGAAAGCACCAGAAAAAAGGTTTATCTTCGAAAATTCAACATTTTAAAGCTTTCAAGAAAGGTCTATCAAGACTACAAATCTTTTCTTACTATTCTCAATACAAAGTAAGAAGATTAAAGACTGTTTTTCATACCTAAGTCATCTGATATCATCAGTATTGGATCAATTATGGTTTAAGATAGTAATTCCTCTTTTGCAGCAAATTCAGGGACATCTCAACCTTCTAATATCGATCAGTTGATTAATACCATTATTAGACCACAAAGCCAACTCATCACTGCTAAATTGGATGAGAATAACTGTCTTATTGGAAGCTGCAAGTGGAAACAATAATCCATAGATATGGACTTGAAGGGTATGTTCATGGAACAATACCAATTCCTCCAAAATTTGTAACTAATGCCGAAAATAACGTTGTTAGTAATGAAGATTTCACTAAATACCATAGACAGGAAAGATTAACCAGTGCTTGGCTTCTTTCTTCAATAGAACCAAGTTTATTATCACATGTTGTTGGTTACAAAATAGCAGATGAAATATGGACTGTTGTTGAAAGAAATTTCAACACACAATCATCTTCCAAGACACTATTTTATAAGAGACAACTGCAGAATTGCAAGAAATATAGTATGAGTATGAGAGAATATTTGGCTAAGGTCAAAATATTTGTGACATGTTAAAAGCAACATGTAGCAATATTGAAGAATCAGAACATGTGTTGTTTTTACTCATTGGTTTTGATGATGATTAGGAAGCCATTATCATTGTTGTGACATCTCAGAAAATCACACCAGGTTTAGATGAAATTCATGCAATGTTGTTATCTCATGAAGCAAGGATTGCAAGTAAAAAGGCTACAAATTTAGATTATTCACTTAACTTTGCTGCTAGTAGTAAAAATAAAGGCCAAAGTTCTACCAGAGGTGGTAATCCAAATCAGAGAGGTGGTTATCCCAATCGTGGCAGAGGCAGAGGTAGATGAAATGCCAATAATAAACCAAAATTGTAACACCCCACGTCCATTAATGTCACTCACAAAGGGAATGCATTAACTTCCATGGAGGTTTTAAGTGAATATAGAACAGTAAAATTACAACAAGACAGATATAAAATAGTACTTGGAAATTCAAAAACTTTATTTCATTGTAGCAGAAGTCAAAACATGTTTGATTACATCATAACACCACATTCAATGTCAAGTACAATATCTATCTTGATAAAACAAGTACATAATCCCATTACATGAATAGCCATTAAAAAGAAAGATAACAAGCTGGACTTTACTTCAGTAGTCCAAGCTTTCCAGAAGATAAGCGATCCAACTAGACTCCACTAGAACTTGGCCCAACCTACGGACCTGAAGGGAGAAAAAGGATGGAAAAGAGGGGTCAGACATAAAGTCTGGTGAATATGATAATTCTACAATACTATTACCAAAATAACTGGACTAAGGCATAAGCTGGAAAACAAGAAAATGTCTATGATGAGCAGATTAAGGACATAGACAATCGCTAAAGGCAACGTTATAGGCGCTCCTAAATACTAAAGGATAAACACTATACTGCACCTCACCAGTCACCCTAAAGATTCATCCCACTTAGCTTCACTTAGAAACTTTCCCAATGGCTTTACGTACCCCTAGCTGACTACATAGGTGCCGCCTGCCCCTATCTCCACTAGGTGTACCCTACTTCCCATTATTCGATCGGCTCCCTAACTCGTAGATACCCGTGCTGGCCCCACAGTGGGGTGTATCACTCCCCTAAAGTGGCAACCTGATACAACGGACATGCACGGCTTATACCTACACGATGCAACAACGTCTTACCTACCAGCCCGGGTCCACACACGCATATGAAACCCGTTGGACTTGCGTTGCCAACGCTCCCTGTTTTGGCCTCTTATAGTCAAACCCAGTATGCGTGTCCCGTCCTCGACTTGGGTCGAGCCCACAAAGATACGTTTTGGGATACTGGTTGAAATGGGCCCCCACTATTTACCACAAGCATTCCACCTAAGCTTGTCCCCATTAGTCCATCCCACTTAACCCACTTAGTCATGTTCATTTACATGTGTGTTTGGTTAAGTCTAATCGTATTTCAAATGCCTCTAAAGGCAACCACCAGATTCCTCATGCCACCCAAGGCACCTACTTAACCCCCATGTCCCACCTTACATGATTATCTGGTTAAGTATTTCTTAGTTCATTAAGGCCATAACCTCATAAAGACCTCTCACATTAGACTGGCATTTATGGCAGCTGGATTTGCCGGGCGGGTCCGGGCAGTCTTACACCATAAAAGAGTCTAACCTCGTGTCTTTACAACTGTTATGCTTTAGTTTGGGCCTAGGACCTCTCACATTGGGCCGACATTTGTGACTACTGGATTTGCCGGGCGGGTCCGGGCAGGTTTACATCACAAACGGGTCCAACCTCGTGTCCTAAGCATTGATTATTAATAATAATCCACTTTCCCCCAATTTTAATAATTCCCTACTTGAATTATTAATTACTTCCAATTTTTAACAATGTCCATAATTGACTCAATTATGGACATTCATTCATGGTATGCAACATCTTACAAAATTGCACCCAATTTATTAATTCCTAATATTACCCCTACCCCACGTTTGAACGTTTATTCGCAAAATATATGTTAGACTCGAATAGCCTAACTCATAGCATAAAAGAGATTATCATAATAACAACATGTATATGTGACCAAATGAATCATAATAAGGGGTGAAACTTGCATATGTCCAACTTGCATAGATTATACATGTCATGGATCTAAAGGTGTCAACTTGTTCAAAATTCACCTAATATGATCTCAATCAATTTTCATAAACTTACATATGAACATGTGTGAATCAACATCATCTAGTTTTTTAACAACATGGTTTTATATGGGTACACCTAACTCAATAGGCAAATTCCCATAATCAAGTTTTATTTAATTATAGTTTCAAGTTTATGGGTACACCTAACCTAATAGGCAAACTCCCATAAACAAGATCCATTTAAATTAAGAAAAAAAAACATAACTTTAAGCATGATCCAACAACATGATTTTTCAACATAATATAGCATGATTTATAACATGGCATAGTATGATAGTATAACATAGCTTGACATGATTCTCAACATAGCACGACATAGCATAAGAGAATTTACAACATAGCATGACATAGCATATATAATTTACATCATACGACAACATAATAATATAATAAGAGATCCACAATATATAAAATTTACAATTACAAATCACATCACTTTCTTGTGATCCATTCATAACTGAGTCAAATTAGTTTGTAATAGTCTTGTGAGAATCATCATACTCACCAACAAAAGAAAAGAATTAGAGAAAGAGAGATCTTTTGATTTGATTTGTGTAGATTTAGTTGTAGATGATTAGGCTTCCTCTTCTTAGTTTGTGACGGCTATGCTGAACTCCATGGCAGCAGCATGACGGTAGCTTCTCTAATTTTACAAGTGATTTAGGTCTAGGGTCTACCCACTTATTTATAGATTTTAGAATTCATTTAGGCCATTAGATTTAACCTAGAAATAACCGCAGCCGTTCAGACAAGATGGGGTTTATCTTGTTGACTCAGCAATGAGTCAGAAGTGACTCAGCAAACACTCAGCATATTAATAAACTTCTATTCATGTCATAAATATATATATATTTTCTACAATGTACATATTAGATACATCCCCCTTCACTTATTATTGTTTTTATATACATATTAGATACATCCCCTCTCTCACACACCTATTAATATTTTTATATTCATATTAGATACATCCCCTCTCTTACACACTTATTAATATTTTTATATTCATATTAGATACATCCCCTCTCTTACACACCTATTAATATTTTTATATTCATATTAGATACATCCCCTCTCTTACACACTTATTAATATTTTTATATTCATATTAGATACATCCCCTCTCTTACACACTTATTAATATTTTTATATTCATATTAGATACATCCCCTCTCTTACACACTTATTAATATTTTTGCAACTTTAGTGTTAATAGAAAATTCGGGGTGTTACATTCTCCCCTCCTTTTAGGATTTCGTCCCCGAAATCTTCAAGTCTGGAAGAATGTATATCCTACCATCCAAACGTCCATCTACTCATCCATCATACACAGGCATCCATTGTCCTTAAAAGACTTCTAATGCTTTATGATCATATGCAAGTGTGTGTACATGTCCTTACCTAATGCGAAATCAGGCGGTCTACTGATTCAATTGACCTCCTTAATGCAAATTATGTAAGTGTCATGAATCCATTATGTATGCAAAAGATCCTAATTGCTTACATACTACTTCTATATGCGTGCACACCCATTCAACCGAATGCAGCATCCATATGATGGTACAACCATTATACATCCATTATACTAAATACATCCATATATATGCAATATGCAATATGAAGTGACTGAGCCGATCTAGTGCCTAAAGTGTGTGTATATATGCATCCACGAGCAACCACTAGCAAACACTTGCATCCATTTTGCATCCATCATACATAACATGTCTCAAACACATGTTTCAACCATAGGATTATCCTAATTAAAGGTCAAAGATACTAATGAGAGGACATACTAAAGATAAGATAAGATAAGCTAAGCGATAAAGGAGAAATTAAAAGACATACCCTCAAAAAGAAAAGGGTACAACGAACGCATCTTCTCTTCTGTCTCCCAAGTTGCGTTGCTCTCATCATCTCCCCATTGCACTTTAACCAGTCTGACCTCTCGATTCCTCAACTTTTTGATCTCCGACCCAAGAATGCATGTAGGAGCTCGTCTAATTGTTGCATCACGCTCTATTTCCACCTCTTTAAGCAAACTCGGCTCTGCCACCTCCGCGGTCTTGTGCAAACACTTCCTCAAATGTGATACATGGAATACGTCGTGTACTCCACTAAGTTTCTCAGGCAACTCCACCCTATATGCCATCTTCCCAATCCTGTTTTTTACAGGAAACGGCCCTACAAACCTTGGTGCTAATTTCCCCACGGACCCAAAGCGAACAACATTCTGTAACGGAGATACTTTGATAAAAACCATGTCCCCAATGTCAAACTCAAGATCTGTCCTCCTCTTATCAGCATACGATTTTTGCCTATCTTGTGCTGCTTTCATCCTCCTTCGAATCAACTCAATCTTCTCCGAGGTTTCCCTAACCATATCGGGCCCAAGTAGGATTTTATCGGTAGATTCCCACCAACATGTAGGCGAACGGCAAGGCCTTCCATAAAGAGCTTCGAAAGGTGCCATGCCAATACTAGACTGAAAGCTATTATTATATGCGAATTCTACTAACGGAAGGTGCTCTTCCCATGTACCCCCAAAGTCTAGGATACAAAGCCTTAAAAGATCCTCTAGAATGCGATTCACCCTCTCGGTCTGGCCGTCTGTCTGAGGATGATATGCGGTGCTCAAACATAGATGAGTCCCTACCACCTCTTGTAAACTCTTCCAAAATTCGCTAGTAAAGATGGGGTCACAGTCGCTTACTATACTAGAAGGAATACCGTGCAAACGAACTATCTCCTTAATGTACACAGAAGCCAACCACGGAGCAGTCCTCTTACTTTTCACGGGAATAAAATGGGCGCTTTTAGTAAGTCTATCTACTATAACCCAAATCCCCGTGTTACCCTTCCTTGATCTTGGTAATCCATCCACAAAATCCATTGAGATGCTTTCCCATTTCCATAGTGGAACTTCTAATGGGTGAAGCAACCCACCGGGTTTCTTTTGTTCTGCTTTAACTCGTTGGCACACCAAGCATCTAGCGACGTACTCGACCACATCCTTTTTCATACCGGCCCAAAAGAAAACCCGCTTCATATCTTTGTACATCTTATCCCCGCCGGGATGAATGGTCATTTTTGAGCGATGAGCATCATCAAGAATGGCCTTCCTTAAGTCTTCGTCTTGTGGTACACAAAGTCTATTATCCCTTCGTAACCAACCCTTATCGTCTAGGGTATACCTACGAAGATGGCTTGACGACTCCCCCCCTTTGAGCTTTTCTACTATCTCAACCAACTGTGGGTCATCTCGCTGTGCCTCACCAACCCGTCCTAGTAGTGTAGGTCTAACCTCCAAGGATGCTAACAGACCGGGTACTAAGTCAACGGAGGGTCTAAAGTCAAACATAGAGATGAATTCTAAGCTTTGTCGTTCAACAAACAACGGACTCAAGGACAACCTTTTCCTACTTAAGGCGTCTGCCACCACGTTACCCTTGCCCGGGGTATATGCTATTTCAAAATCGTAGGAGGCTAAGAATTCCATCCACCGTTGCTGCCTTAAATTCAAATCCTTCTGAGAGAATAAGTATTTTAATGATTTGTGGTCAGTGAACAGTTCGAATTTCTCACCAAGAAGATAGTGACGCCAAGACTTAAGCGCGAAAACAATTGCGGCTAGCTCTAAGTCATGTGTGGGGTAATTCTTTTCATGAACCCTCAACTGCCTTCCACCATAGGCTATTACTCTTCCCTCTTGCATGAGGACCGCGCCAAGTCCCGTCCCACAAGCATCAGTATAGATGGTAAACGGTTTATTCCCGTCTGGCAGCACTAAGACTGGGGCTGAAGTTAAGGCTCTCTTTAAATGTTGGAACGCATCATCGCAATCTTTGTCCCACGTAAAAACCAGGTTCTTCTTCGTTAACCGTGTTAATGGAGCTGATATTTTTGCGAAGTCTTTGATAAACTTCCTATAATAGCCAGCCAACCCCAAGAAACTTCTTACTTCGGTTGCATTTTTAGGGACCTTCCAATCTTGGATGGCCACCACCTTTGCGGGATCCACTGCTATCCCTTCTTTGGAAACCACGTGCCCTAAGAACCGTACTTCCTTCCTCCAGAAGTGACACTTAGAAAATTTTTCCTTAAGGTTATGCGCTCGAAGGGTTTCCAACACTTCCCTAAGATGTAGGGAGTGCTCTTCTTTATTCTTAGAAAAGAATAAGATGTCATCCACAAAGACTACCACGAATTTGTTAAGGTATTCCCTAAACACCCTACTCATCAAATCAACAAAATATGCAGGGGCGTTTGTCAAACCAAAGGGCATCACTAGCCATTCATAGAATCCGTCAGGAGTCCTAAAAGCAGTCTTATCTATACTATCCTCAGCCACTCTCAGTTGATGAAAGCCAGTGGCTAAGTCCAACTGCGAAAACACTGAGGCGCCAACTAACTGATCAAAGAGATCGTCAATCCTCGGCAGTGGGTGTCGGTTCTTTTTAGTAAGCTTGTTTAGTTCTCTATAGTCCATACAAAGTCTAAGAGACCGATCCGCCTTTGTGGCAAAAACTACTGGAGAACCCCACTCCGATATACTACGTCTTATGAACCCCTTCTCAAGCAACTCCTTTACTTGCTTATTGAGTTCCCTCCTTTCACGAGGAGCCATGTGGCGCACTGGCAAAGATACGGGTTTAGCATTATCCACAAGATAAATTCGAAAGTCTATCTCCCGCTTTGGAGGTAAGCCCTTCACCTCCTCAAACACATCCGGATATTCCCGGACCACTTCTACCGATCGCAGGTTCTCTACAGACGCGTCAAGCGATTCAAGATAACTTAGCATAACGGAATTTATGGGATTACAAAAGATGTCGAGAGCATTACCAAGGCGAGTCACAAGCCTAACTACTCTCCTTTCACAATCAAGAATGGCCCTATTTCTAGACAACCAATCCATTCCTAAAATTAGCCCATAGCCCGTGAAGCCCAATACATAAGCATCACATCTAAATTCAACGCTAAGTATAGAGATTTTCAAATCCAAACATATCATGGTCAAATGAGCCGAACCCCCAATTGGATTTGAAACGACCAAGGGATCCTCTACTAAACTGGTGTTCAAGTGCAGTGATTCAACTAATGATGCAGAGATAAACGAATGAGATGCGCCAGAATCGAATAAGGTACGGACAGGATGATCAAACAGAAAAACTAAGCTTTCAACAGAAATTGTTCTACCTCTTTCTTGCAGCGGTGGGGCCGCAATAGCCTGAACTTACCCCCTTGCCTGCCCTGGTGCCATAAGAGCCTGCACCTGTCCTCCCGAGGTAGACCCTGCCCTCTGCCCCTTCTTTGGACAGTCCTTCACTAAATGTCCCGCATCTCCACAATGAAAACAACCAGTCTTCTTTTTCTTTCTACAATCTTTGCTGAGATGGCCAGGCGTCCCACAATTGAAGCATTTCTTCTTCCCTTTGCCATTATTGTTTTTACCACCCTTCTTATTTTGCTGTTGGGGTTTCTTCTGATCCCCTTTCTTTTCATCTGCCTTATCCTCATGCATAAGTGCCATTTCTACTAGCTTTTCAAAGGTGGCTCCCATAGGGATGTGGGTCATAGCCAACCCTTGCAACGGTTCATTCAAGCCTCTAACGAACCTCAAAGCTTTCTTCTCTGGCGTGTTCACCAACTCCAAGCCAAACCTTGCTAACTGATTAAATTTATTGACATATTCCTTTACTGATGAGCTCCCTTGCTTTAGTGCCAGGAATTTTTCCATATTTAAGTTCTCCTCTGCCCTTGAAAGAAACTTTGCCTCAAACCTTCGTCTGAAATCCGCCCATGAATCAACTGGACGTTCCCCGTTAGTGACCTCCCACCAAAACGAGGCCTCTCCCTTCATTAACCAAGCAGCTAAACGGACTTTCCTCCCATCTTCCACTTCAAAGATATCCAACAATTCCTCAGTCTCCTTAAGCCAATCTCTGGCCTCCACAAACGTCTCAGTCCCTTGAAAAGTTTTTCCTCCCATAGCCTTGAATTCCTTGCACGTCTTTGCAAAAGTGTCAACATGAGGAGGTGGAGGAGGAGGAGGAATGGGTGCAATTAGGGGTGGAGGAGCATCCGCTGGGCCTGCAGTGGTGGCCCTAGCCTCCAAGTATCTCCTAAACCACCCTGGAATCGTCACACCTTCTGGGAGATTAAGATCTTCAGCCATGCTGAAACGAAAAAGGAAAGATTCAAAATGGAGAATTCGAAATATAAAGATAAGGATGTGGCTATTTGGGATTATGTTTTTCATAAAAACTCTCTTTAAATAACATGTTTTTTTTTTTTTTTTTTTTTTTGAAAGCACTTCTTCCAAAAATACTTTAGAAAAAAAAAAATTCTAAATTTTTTTTTTTATCTGTTCTGGTAACCTTATGCTCTGATACCACGTGTAACACCCCACGTCCATTAATGTCACTCACAAAGGGAATGCATTAACTTCCATGGAGGTTTTAAGTGAATATAGAACAGTAAAATTACAACAAGACAGATATAAAATAGTACTTGGAAATTCAAAAACTTTATTTCATTGTAGCAGAAGTCAAAACATGTTTGATTACATCATAACACCACATTCAATGTCAAGTACAATATCTATCTTGATAAAACAAGTACATAATCCCATTACATGAATAGCCATTAAAAAGAAAGATAACAAGCTGGACTTTACTTCAGTAGTCCAAGCTTTCCAGAAGATAAGCGATCCAACTAGACTCCACTAGAACTTGGCCCAACCTACGGACCTGAAGGGAGAAAAAGGATGGAAAAGAGGGGTCAGACATAAAGTCTGGTGAATATGATAATTCTACAATACTATTACCAAAATAACTGGACTAAGGCATAAGCTGGAAAACAAGAAAATGTCTATGATGAGCAGATTAAGGACATAGACAATCGCTAAAGGCAACGTTATAGGCGCTCCTAAATACTAAAGGATAAACACTATACTGCACCTCACCAGTCACCCTAAAGATTCATCCCACTTAGCTTCACTTAGAAACTTTCCCAATGGCTTTACGTACCCCTAGCTGACTACATAGGTGCCGCCTGCCCCTATCTCCACTAGGTGTACCCTACTTCCCATTATTCGATCGGCTCCCTAACTCGTAGATACCCGTGCTGGCCCCACAGTGGGGTGTATCACTCCCCTAAAGTGGCAACCTGATACAACGGACATGCACGGCTTATACCTACACGATGCAACAACGTCTTACCTACCAGCCCGGGTCCACACACGCATATGAAACCCGTTGGACTTGCGTTGCCACCGCTCCCTGTTTTGGCCTCTTATAGTCAAACCCAGTATGCGTGTCCCGTCCTCGACTTGGGTCGAGCCCACAAAGATACGTTTTGGGATACTGGTTGAAATGGGCCCCCACTATTTACCACAAGCATTCCACCTAAGCTTGTCCCCATTAGTCCATCCCACTTAACCCACTTAGTCATGTTCATTTACATGTGTGTTTGGTTAAGTCTAATCGTATTTCAAATGCCTCTAAAGGCAACCACCAGATTCCTCATGCCACCCAAGGCACCTACTTAACCCCCATGTCCCACCTTACATGATTATCTGGTTAAGTATTTCTTAGTTCATTAAGGCCATAACCTCATAAAGACCTCTCACATTAGACTGGCATTTATGGCAGCTGGATTTGCCGGGTCCGGGCATTTATGGGTACACCTAACTCAATAGGCAAATTCCCATAATCAAGTTTTATTTAATTATAGTTTCAAGTTTATGGGTACACCTAACCTAATAGGCAAACTCCCATAAACAAGATCAATTTAAATTAAGAAAAAAAAAACATAACTTTAAGCATGATCCAACAACATGATTTTTCAACATAATATAGCATGATTTATAACATGGCATAGTATGATAGTATAACATAGCTTGACATGATTCTCAACATAGCACGACATAGCATAAGAGAATTTACAACATAGCATGACATAGCATATATAATTTACATCATACGACAACATAATAACATAATAAGAGATCCACAATATATAAAATTTACAATTACAAATCACATCACTTTCTTGTGATCCATTCATAACTGAGTCAAATTAGTTTGTAATAGTCTTGTGAGAATCATCATACTCACCAACAAAAGAAAAGAATTAGAGAAAGAGAGATCTTTTGATTTGATTTGTGTAGATTTAGTTGTAGATGATTAGGCTTCCTCTTCTTAGTTTGTGACGGCTATGCTGAACTCCATGGCAGCAGCATGACGGTAGCTTCTCTAATTTTACAAGTGATTTAGGTCTAGGGTCTACCCACTTATTTATAGATTTTAGAATTCATTTAGGCCATTAGATTTAACCTAGAAATAACCGCAGCCGTTCAGACAAGATGGGGTTTATCTTGTTGACTCAGCAATGAGTCAGAAGTGACTCAGCAAACACTCAGCATATTAATAAACTTCTATTCATGTCATAAATATATATATTTTTTCTACAATGTACATATTAGATACATCCCCCTTTACTTATTATTGTTTTTATATACATATTAGATACATCCCCTCTCTCACACACCTATTAATATTTTTATATTCATATTAGATACATCCCCTCTCTTACACACTTATTAATATTTTTATATTCATATTAGATACATCCCCTCTCTTACACACCTATTAATATTTTTATATTCATATTAGATACATCACCTCTCTTACACACTTATTAATATTTTTATATTCATATTAGATACATCACCTCTCTTACACACTTATTAATATTTTTATATTCATATTAGATACATCCCCTCTCTTACACACTTATTAATATTTTTGCAACTTTAGTGTTAATAGAAAATTCGGGGGGTTACATTAATGTCAAATTTGTTAAAAGATTGGGCATACAACTATGAAATGTTATTTCATATTCAACACAAATTATGTTTCAAACCAATATGAAAGCAGTCAAAAGGGATCAAATCCTAATGCTAACATTGCACAGGCACAAAATGATTCAACACAAGGCAGTAATAAAGAATGCAATCAATCTGAAGTTGCCATAGCAGAGCATATTCAAGATGACAATTGGTACCCTGATTCAAGTGCTACAAATCACATGACAAACAATTTGGACAATCTTAATCTTGGAAATAGGGAGTACAGAGGTAAACAGTGTATTAGCATGGGTAATGATAAGTGTATTAACATTTCTCACATTGGTAATGCAGTTATAAAATGCAAGAAACAACTGTTTTCTAACCAACTTATTAAGGGTACCCAAAATTAAAAAGAATTTATTGAGTGTGTCTCAATTTGCAAGAGATAATAGTGTGTACATTGAATTTTTCCCAAAGTATTGTTTAATCAAAGCTGTGTTAACACATGATATTTTTTTTATAGGGTAATGAAATAAATGGACTCTACAAGTTCATATTTGGGAACATCAACTACTCCGTGAAAGAAAATCAATTCTGTAACTCTGTACTGAATCATAATGAATTTAGTAAAAATTCATTTGATTTTTGGCATTATAAATTGGGTCACCCCAATGTCAGTGTTGTGAAAAATATTCTCAGTAGTAATAATATTCCATTTAATGATGTTGCCTTACCTTATGTTTGCTCCTATTGTCAGTTAGGGAAAAATCATAAATTACCCTTTTAAGATTCTTCAACTGTTTATTCTAAATCATTTGATCTAATTGTCACTGATCTTTGGGGACCTGCTCCATTTTTTATTGATTTTGGATACAAATACTATGTGTCATTTATAGATGCTATTTCTAGATTTGCTAAGATATATTTTTTGAAAAACAAATCTGAAACACATAGTATAGTTGTTAATTTTATCAATATGACAGAGAATCAGTTTAAGGGTAGAACAAAAGTTATTCAGTCTGACATTGGAACTGAATACAAATCTCTTAGCAATTATTTTAAATGTAAGGGAATTATTCATAGAACAACATGCCCCTATACTTCAGAACAAAATAAATTGTTGAACGAAAACATAGACATATTGTTGAGTCTGGGTTAACTTTATTAGCACAAGCATCATTACCATTAAAAATTTAGTCTAAATACTTCAATATTGTTGTCTATTTATGTAACAACCCGCATTTTACATATCGAAAGATCGTAAAATATTTTTATTTTATTCCCTGAGAGTTTGATCATTCTCATCTTTTAATATGTTGCTTATGAGGATGTGAGACATGTCCATAATTTTTACCAATTTTGTTTGTGACCATTTTGCCCCTATCAGTCTTGTACAGGGCATAACTTTAGGTCGAATCAGAGGGTGAGACCTGTGCCATTGGAAAGGAATTGATGTTTGCCTTTCCATAGAGTGGTTACATTAAAGATTTGGCTTAGTAATTTGGGAGAAATCGTTGTTTTAAGATTTTTCAGTTGGTTGTCCAGATTTTGGAATCTTAATGGGCTGATGTGGGAGAGGCTCATTAGTGGATTAGTGGAAACTATATATAGAGGGTGAGAGGTATGGCAAACAGTTTACTTCCCCATTTTCTCATCTGGTGGCCTTATGCTCCTCCTTCCTCTAACACATTTCCACCACTAAAAATCAAAATCTAAGGATGGAAATTACAGATCTATACCATTAGAGGCTAGATCTACATCAATTGAAGCAAGGATTCATCGGATCAAGGAGTTTTGTGTGAGATGCTTGCTGTCCGGATTCTAATTTCATCAATTTTAGCTTGTTTTGGAGAATTGGTGAGTGGTTTACATCTCTCACATGGATTCAATGAAGTATATGAGTGTTTGTTCAAATTTTTCATCAAATTCAAGTGTTTAATCATAGATCTACACCATCATAAGTTCATTTTCATTTGAGTCACCCTATGATCTCATTTTGTAAGTTTAAATCCATGATTCTATGTTATATCTATGCTATTCCATATGATTATGCAAGTTAGATCCATAATTGTGTTCATATTTGCAATTAGGTTAATTTTGGTGACTTTCACATAATTATTGACGAAATTTCCAAATTGGTGGCTTTATAACATGTTTATGATTGTATTGAATGGATTGGTTGAGTTTGTTTCGTTCATTGTGTCGATTGGCGAAGTTTTGATTGGAATTGGAGTTGCATTGGAGAAGTGCAGGTTTTGGGTCGCACGTGGGATCATTTTCTTAGGGAACACGACAGAAGGGGATCGGTCGAGCAAGCGGGTCTTAGGATGAACAGGGTTGAGCGAGCGAGCCTGGGGATGAACAGGGTTGGTCGAGCTAAGGGGATCGTGCATAGATGGTTCTGGTCGATCTGGCTGGGTCAAGCAGGCATCAGGTCATGCCATGGTTGTGTTCGGGTCGAGCACAAGGGGGTCGGTCACCAAGGGAGGGTCGAGCACAATGGGCCAGTCGTGCGAAGCTTGGTGGTCAGTCGCACAGGGTCATTTTCTGAAAATTTATATTTTCGGGTATGACCCAGATTTGAAGAAAAGAGCTTGAAAAAATATATTTTTCAGGGGCAACCCCCCTAACCCTAGCCGCAGCGCATTGATATAATTTGGCTCGGTCATGGTGTGACTTCGAAGTAAATTCAAGTATGAAGGTTCGAAGTGTTGAATGTGTTCGTTGATTAATGTAGAACCGCAAACGAGGCGACAACTCAATGGTCGTGAGTTGGTGGAATGGTTGCTTGAGAAGATTGCTTGAGCTATGGAAAGTCGTCGGGTTAAATGACTAGAGGTGCGAAGGCTGAGAGATTATCGAAGTCATAAGTTCTAGTAGGCTCAAAGCAGGGGTACGATAAGGGCACCTAAAAGACTGGTTGTAGGTCGAGTACCCTGGGTATCTTTGAAAGGCCTAGTTGTCAAGGTTGGACATACATACGTATCGTTGAAAGGCGTATGAAGTTTATGCTTGAACCGGGGTTACCATTATCCTTTGACATATGGCAAGGTTGGCCATCAAACGATTAACAATGGTTTCAAACCAGGATTGGCGGTGATAGCCAGAGTCAGTCATGAATAATTGGTTGTTCTGTTTGTACCGTCTCATGTAAGTCATCCAACGTCGAAGGAGATGTTTCTTGAGTACATGTCTGATATTGGTTTAGGCCTCTTGGGATTGTGCTTGAGGGATGTTGAATTTGATTAGGATGGTTTACATGATATATATATATATATATATATATATATATATAATATGGATGTTATGAGTGATTTACCATGATTGAATGGATGTTCTGGTTTCCATGGATGAATGGTTGAATTGTTTATCGTAAAGGCTATCACTGTCCGATGTGGGGAAGATGGGGTCGAGTTCTTCTCTGGTGTTGTGGGTAGATTAGTATATTTATTTATCCATCCTCATAAACTTTATTGTTGAAGTTTGTTTGCTATTTTATCGCTCACTAAGACTGCTATCCGACTCAACATTTTATGTTTCCTCTTATTACCTTGCGTTGTTCATCCGGTTGTGGATGGGCAGACTAAGCAGCAGGTGACAGGTGATTAGTGAGACGATGCTGCTGTGCAAGGGCGAGTAGGAGGCTGCCGTATTACTTTTACTACTATCTAGTATTTCTGTTTCTGCTGTTTGAGTTGCTCTATGAGTGTTGTAGTGAGGCCTTATTTACATACTTGGTATTTCCTATGATGTTGGGATAATCTTTCAGGATGTTGTGAAAATTTGGAAAGTTTGCTATATGATGCTTCACTATTATTACCCTATTGTATATGTTCTATTATATTTTATCCTTGCGCTGTGAGTTCTACGACAGGTTCCGATGTTGTTTACCTACTCTGATGATTGTCCATAGCTGCCTGGCACATCTTTCAGCGCATTATTCTTCTTGTTTAGTGCAGGGCTTATGGGCGGTCGTCATATTTGGTATCAGAGCTCTGACTAACGATTTTAGCCAAAGTTCGGAGACGTAGTTACATATGAGAGACATACTTGTTGATTTTAGTTGGATGCTTACTATATATATATATTAGCACATATAGTAGTAGCGATTGTGTTCTTTTAGCAGTTTTCTTGAAAAGCGGCTAATTATTCTAAATTGCTGATTTAGAATGAGTAGACGACTATAAAGACACGCTGCTAGGGGAGCTAATACTGGAGCGGAAAATGGTGGTGAACCAGACTACCCAGCCATGTTCAAGGCCATGGCGGCAGCGATCATGTATAGGGTTCTAGCTCCGATGGCAACTACGGTTGATGTTAGAGTTCCAGTGCCTAGAGCTGTAGAATTTGCAAAGCTATGCAAAGACTTTTCTTTATTGGGAGGAAAGCAATTTAAGGGCACTGAACCAGTTGAAGAAGTCCAAAGATGGATGGATACTTGTGCTCGAATTTTCAAGGACTTGGGCATTGATGATGCAACCAAGAGAAAGCTTGCATCAAGGCAATTAGAGGGCAGAGCAATGGACTAGTGGAACTTTGTCACACTTGAGACTCTGGAGAAAGAGATCTCATAGGAGCAATTTCAAGCAAGTTTGAAGCAAAGTTTATCTCCACCATGCAAAAGTCAATTCTGTTTAAGAGATTCTTGGAGCTTATGCAGAATGCTTGCCCAGTTCTTGACTCTATCTCTGACTTCGAGGCTTTGTCGAAGTATGTTCGTTCATATGTGGATACTCCTTTTCAAAAGAACGAGAAGTTTGTCTTGGGGTTGAATGAATATCTTGGGAATCAGCTTATGGATCACCTCGACGATAGTTCGAGAAGATTGTCGAGAAAGCTTTGAGGCATGAAAGTCTGTTTCCTAAGAGGATGTCTGTTGTTGCAACTAAGGAAGAACAGAAGTCACAACAAGGTGGTAATAATAAGAAGAGGAAGCAACAACAACAGAAATGGAAAGAATGACCAAAAAAAGCCTAAAATTGAGGTGGTTTGCTTTAACTGCCAAAAAAAGTCCATTTTTCTAGTGAATGCAACAATCGTAAAGCCGAGAAGAAGTGCTTCAAGTGTGGGAAGCTTGGACATGAGAAGAAAGACTATCCAGAATCAGCTAAGGGCAGGCAGGTTGTGAAGGCGTATGCTTTAGAAGCCGTGCCAACTTCCTCAAGAGCTCCTACTGCAGAGGAAAAGGAAAAGAGTGTCGTGGTGCAAGGTACTCTTTCTGTTAATGGTATTTCGTTTGTGTGCTTTTTGATACCGGAGCATCGCACTCATTCATTTGTAATGAGCTTATGTGTCGCTTGGGCTTGGAACCCGGGATTTGTGATAGGCCATTGATCGTGACTAATGTAGTTGGGGGTTCGTCCAGTTTGTGCATGATATGTCGTGGTCTAGTGTTGTCAAGTCATGGCTGCTCTTTTGTGTGTGATTTCTTTGTTCTTACCTTCGGTGGGTTTGGGATCATCTTGGGGCATGGATTGGCTCAAGAGGTATGCAGAAAGGGTGAATTGCGAGAAGCTAGAGGTGAGGGTCGAGGATGTGGAAGTGCGAAAGGTGTAGATTAGATGTAAGCGCAAAGATGGGTCTTCGTGAGTTATCTATATTCGCTTGGGATTTCACAAGAAGACCTATCATCAGTGTTGATCGCTAATGAGTTTGTAGATGTCTTTGACGAGGTCAAAGGGTTGTCGCCGCATTGTGAGATCGAGTTTAGGATCGATTTGGTCAAGGATGCTAGACTAATCGTTATGCCTCTTAGGAGGATGGTGCCTAAGGAACATCGAGAGTTGGAGATGCAAGTCTGAGATCCTTTGGGAAAAGGATTCATTCAGAGGAGTGTATCCGAATGGGGTGCACCAGTCGTGTTTGTAACTAAGGCGGATGGCTCGTTAAGATTTTGTGTGGACTATCGTGAGCTGAAAAAGTGACGAAGAAGAACAAGTATCCGTTTCCAAGGATTGATGACTTGTTCGATCAGCTCCACGGAGCCAAAGTGTTTTCTCAGATGGATTTGGCAATGGGATTTCACCAATTGAAGGTGGCTAAGGATAGTGTTCCAAAGATTTCTTTTAGGACACCATCTGGTTTTTTCGAATGGTTGGTGATGCCATTTGGGTTGACTAACGCGCCAGCGTATTTTGTGGATCTTATGAATAGGGTGTTCAGAGATCAGTTGAACAAGTTCGTGCTTGTGTTCATGGATGATATTATGGTTTATCCTCGGAATGATGAAGAACATAAGACGCACTGGAGAATTGTGTTAGATATCTTGTGAAAGCATCAGCTGAGAGCTAAGTTTTCCAAGTGTCACTTCTAGAAGAATGAAGTGAGTTTCTTAGGTCATGTTGTTTCTGGAAATGGGATAGCAGTTGACCCCGCTAAAGTGGCAGTAATCCAGTACTGGGATAGACCTAAGAATGCGACAGATGTGAGAAGTTTCCTTGGGTTGGCTGGTTATTATCGACGGTTTATCAAGGATTTCTCCAAGATAGATGTACCATTGACAGGACTGACGAAGAAGAACCAAGTGTTCGCATGGGATGCAAAGTGTGAACAAGCTTTAGGAATCCTGAAGGAGAGATTAACGAGCGCCCTTGTGTTGACCATTCCGAGTGGGAATGAAGAGATAGTGGTATATACCGATGCATGTGGTACTGGACTTGTAGCGGTATTGATGCAAAAAGATAAGGTTGTGGCCTACACGAGTCGATAGCTAAAGCCGCATGAGAAGAATCACCCAACTCATGATCTGGAGTTAGCAATGATTGTGTTTTCTCTGAAGATGTTGAGACATTACCTGTTAGGAGTTCAATTCGAGTTATTTATGATCACAAGTCATTGAAGTATCTTTTCTTCTAAAAGGATTTTAATCTTTGGCAGCAACGATGGTTGAAGTTTTTGGTGTCACATGATTCTGGTATAGCTTATACTCCTAGCAAAGGTAACGCGGTTGCAGATGCGTTGAGTCGAAGACACGCAAGCTTGGGAGCGACGTTTTCAGAACGGAAGAGCCTCGAGTACTTGGCGGGGTTCGATTTCAGGGAACTATGTGAATTGGAACCTAAAATGTTGGCAAGCTTATCAATAAGACCTACTTTCATTGAAAGGGTTGGTGAGAGCCAAAAGCGAGAAGCAAAACTTGTCGAGTTTATCCAGAAACCGGAACCCGAAGATAAAGAGCTCGAGGTCGATCGAGAGGGCTGACTTCGAAAGCATAGGAAATTAATTATTCTGGATATCGATGGATTGAGAGATGAGGTTCTGAGAGAATGTCATCACTCAAAGTTGACGATTCATCCCGGTGGCAATAAGATGTATCAGGACATGAAGCGAGTCTACTACTGGGAGGGGATGAAGCGAGATATTGGAAAATTCATTTCCAAGTGTTAAACTGTCAGTCGGTGAAAGCTGAACAGAAGAACCTGAGTGGTTTGCTTCAGCTATTGGAAATTCCTACGTGAAAGTGGGAGCAAGTATCGATGGATTTTATCGATGGACTACCTAGAACTAGGGCAGGAAATGAAGGGATTTGGGTCATTGTGGATCGCTTGACCAAAAGTGTGAGATTTATTCCTGTTAACTCGACAAGGACGGCGTCGAAACTGGCTGAACTTTATGTGAAATGGATAGTTCGATTCCATGGTGTCACAAAGAGTATAGTGAGTGACCGAGATCCATTATTCACGAGTTGATTTAGGAAAATTTGGCAAGAGGCTTTGGGAACTGAGTTATGTTTGAGTATGGCTTATCATCCCCAAACTGATGGTCAGACAGAGAGAGTCAATCGAGTTTTGGAAGATCTCCAGAGGGCTTGTGTGTTAGACTTCGGTGGATCATGGGAGGACCATCTACATTTAGTCGAGTTTGCTTATAACAATAACTATCAGTCTAGCACTGGGATGGCACCATACGAGGCGTTGTATGGGAGACCGTGCAATTCTCCATTTGTTGGTTAGAGATTGGAGATAAGTTGGTACTTGGGCCTGAGATGATTAGAGAAACCGCGGATTGTATCGAGATCGTTCATCAATGAATGAAAGCAGCCCAAGATCATCAGAAAAGTTATGCTGATAAGCGTCGAAAAGATCTGGAATTCGACGTAGGCGATATGATTTTCGAGAAGATTTCGCCATTAAAGCATGTGGTTCGATTCGAAAATAAAGGAAAATTAGCTCCAAGGTTTGTTAGACCATTTCCGAAAGTCGAGCATATTGGAAAGCTCGCATATAGATCGTAGTTACCTGAGAAGATGTCGAGCGTGCATTAAGTTTTCCATGTGTCGTTTCTACGGAAGTGCATGCATGATTCGAATGTGGTGGTGTCTCCAGTACAGTACGAAGATCTAGAAGTAGAAATTATAGTTACAAAACCTCATAAGCCACTTCGTGTTGTGGGGAATGACACGAAACAGCTTAGGAGGAAGACGGTTAAGCTAACCAAGGTACAATGAAGTGAGGATGGTGACGATGGTACATGGGAGACGAAGGAGAGCAAAAGGGCGACACATCCGGAACTCTTCATCGGTAGAACCTTTGATATTGTATCATCATTATATCATTGTATCTTGCTATTGTTTGATAGAATTCTGCATGCTAGGATAAGGCTATGGATGCATGGTTTGATGGTTGCTAGTTTGGGTGATAGAATTGGCTTCTCATGGATGATAGGAATGCCGAATTGTTGTGATTGCTTCTGTTTTTGCTTGGAATTTCGCGGGCGAAATTCTTAAGAGTGGGGGGGGGGGAGGAGAATGTAACAGCCCGCATTTTACGTATTGGAAGATCATAAAATATTTTTATTTTATTCTCTGAGGGTTGGATTATTCTCATCTATTAATATGTTGCTTATGGGGATGTGAGACATGTCAATAATTTTTACCAATTTTGTTTGTGACCATTTTACCCATGTCAGCCTTGTACAGGGAATAATTTTTGACTCAGGTCGAATCAGAAGGTGAGACCTGTGCCATTGGAAAGGAATTGATGTTTGCTTTTCCATAGAGTGGTTATATTAAAGATTTGGCTTAGCGATTTGGGAGAAATCGCTATTTTAAGATTTTTCAGTTGGTTGTCCAGGTTTTGGTAGTTTAATGGGCTAATTTGGTAGAGGCCCATTAGTGGGTTAGTGGAAACTATAAATAGAGGGTGAGAGGTATGGAAAATAGTTTACTTCCCTATTTTCTCATTTGGTGGTCTTGTGCTCCTCCTTCCTCTAACACCTATCCACCATTAAAAATCAAAATCCAAGGAGGGAAATCATAGATCAAAACCACTGGAGGCTAGATTTACATCAATAGAAGCAAGGATTCATCAGATCAAGGAGTTTGGCGTGAGGTGCTTGCTGTCCGAATTCTAATTTCATCAATTTTAGCTTGTTTTGGAGAATTAGGGAGTGGTTTACATCTCTCACATGGATTCAATGAAGTATATGAGTGTTTGTTCATGTTTTTAATCAAATTCAAGTGTTTAACCATAGATATATATAATCATAAGTTCATTTTCATTTGAATCACCTTATGATCTCATTTTGTAAGTTTAAATCCATGATTTTATGTTATTTCTATGCTATTCCATATGATTATGTAAGTTAAATCCATAGTTTTGTTCATATTTGCATTCAGGGTGATTTTGGTGAATTTCACACAATTATTGATGAAATTGCCAAATTGGTGATGTTATTGGCTTCATAACATGTTCATGCTTGTGTTGAATGGAATGGTGGAGTTGGTTTCATCGTTTGGGTCGATTGGCGAAGTTTTGATCGGAATTGAAGTTGCATTGGAGAAGTGCAGGTTTTTGATCGCACGTGGTGGGTCGGTCGCATGTGGGACGATTTTGTTGGGGAACAAGACAGAAGGGGATCGGTCAAGCAAGCGGGTCTGAGGATGAACAGGGTCGAGCGAGCAAGCCTGCAGGGGATGAACAAGGTCGGTCGAACCAAGGGGATCGTCCACAGATGGTTCTGGTCGATCTGGTTGGGTCGAGCAGGCATCAGGTCGAGCCATGGTTGTGTTCGGGTCGAGCACAAGGGTGTCGGTCACCAAGGGAGGGTCGAGAACAATGGGTCGGTCATGCGGAGTTTGGTGATCCATCGCACAGGGTCATTTTCTAAAAATTTATATTTTCGGGTACGACCCGGATTTGAAGAAAAAAGCTTGAAAAAATATATTTTTCGGGGGAACCCCCCTAACCCTAGCTGTGGCGCATTGATGTAATTTGGCTCGGTGATGGTGTGACTTCGATGTAAATTCAAATATGAAGGTTCAAAGTGTTGAATGTGTTCATCGATCAGTGTAGAATAACAAATGTGGCAACAACTCAAAGGTCGTGAGTTGGTGGATAATGGTTGCTTGAGAAGGTTGCTTGAGCTATGAAAAGTCGTCGGGTTAGATGACGAGGTGCGAAGGCTGAGAGATTATCGTTGTCGTAAGTTCTAGTAGGCTCAAAGCAGGGGTACGATAAGGGCATCTAAAAGACCGATCGTAGGTCGAGTACCCTGCGTATCGTTGAAAGGCCTAGTTGTCAAGGTTGGACGAACATATGTATCGGTGAAAAGCGTATGGAGTTTATGCTAGAAATGGGGTTACCATTATCCCTTGACATGTGGCAAGGTTGGCCATCATACGATTAACGATGGTTTCAAAGCAGGATTGGTGGTGATAGCCAGAGTCGGTCATGAATGATTGGTTGTTCTGTTTGTACAGTCTCATGTAGATCATCCAACGTCGAAGGAGATGCTTCTTGAGTACTTATCTGATATTGGTTTAGGCCTCTGGGGCATCTGCTTGAGGGATATTGAATTCGATTTGGATGGTTTACATGAGAGATATATATAATCTGGATGTTATGAGTGCTTTACCATGATTAAATGGATGTTCTGGTTTCCATGGATAAATGGTTGAATTGTTTATCGTAAAGGCTATCACTGTCTGATGTAGGGAAGATGGAGTCTGGTATTGTGGGTAGATTAGTATGTTTATCTATCCATCCTCACATACTTTATTGTTGAAGTTTGCTAGCTGTTTTATCGCTCATTAAGATTGTTGTCTGAGTCAAGGTTTTATGTTTCTTTTTATTACCTTGGGTTGTTCATCCAATTGTGGATGGACGGACTAAGTAGCAGGTGACATGTGATTAGTGAGGACGATGCCGCTGTGCGAGGGCGAGCAGGAGGCCGACGTATTACTTTTACTACTATCTAGTTTTTCTGTTTCCGCTATTTGAGTTGCTCTATGAGTGTTGTAGTTAGGCCTTATGTACATACTTGGTATTTCCTATGATGTTGGGATAATCTTTCAGGATGTAGTGAAAGTTTGAAAAGTTTGCTATATCATGCTTCACTACTATTACCTGTTGTATATGTTCTATTATATTTTATCCTTGCGCTGTGAGTTCTACGACAGGTTCCGATGTTGTTTACCTACTCTGATGATCGCCCATAGTTGCCTGACACACCTTTCAATGCATTATTTTTCTTGTTTAGTGCAGCGGTTATGGACAGGACGTCACAATTTAATAAATAGAATGCCTACAAAAGTTTTCAAAGATTCATGTCCACTTGAAAATTTATATAAAGTTAAACCAAATTATCATAGTTCAAAAATATTTGGATGTCTATGTTTTCTATGATTAAGACTGTAACACCCCACCTCCGCCAGGGTCACTCACAAAGGAATGCACTGGTTTTGGAGGGATATTATCTAGGTAATCATGCATAGAGATACCACAAGACAGAACATAAATAGATAATTAAGTAAACAGCGGAAGAATTTATGAGCAAAGCAGACTTTATTTCATTCCAAAATAAACCATGTTTCTTACAAACATTTCAAATAACACTTCATTACAACTGTCTTGTAATAGTAGCCAAAGAAGCAATAACTTAAAAACAGAAAAACAGCTTATTCCCCAAGTGCAGTAAAAAGAAGCAGCCATAGCAAACCGTACATGCTGAGCCAAAGCAAGTGATATCCGAGCTAGATGCTAGTGTTTCCTCCCTGAGAACCTGAGGGGGAAACGAAAGAAAAAGAGGCAAAAGGAAAAAGGGTCAGTCATAAAGACTGAGTAAGTCCTAGTTACTTTCAGCCTAAAAACTAGTAAAGGTAACATGACATGCATAAACTGAAAGTAACCATAAGCATGATGTCAAGATAAGCGAGATAACAGGATAATCAAATATAATCAAGTATAGGTCAAGTATAGATCAAGAGTAGCATTTTGTGTTCAAGGTTTGCTATACCACTGTACTAGTATTCTGGTTTATGTCAGGTAAAAATCAAGAAAGAATCCCTTGGGTCAATAAGACCCAATTATCAAGAGTTGGCCTCAAGTCAAGTGTATTCAAGAAAGGATCACCTGGCCCAATAATCAAGAGTTGATCCAAGTCAAGGTCCAACTAAACGGCCTAGTCGATCGGCTCCCTATAAGCCTAACTCGTCGTGTTTCGGTGTCATACGGCCCTAATCGCGAATGTAGTTACTTGTGCTAGGCCCACCCCAGGGGTGTATCAAACCCTGGAGTGACAACCACTGACACAATTCAAGTCACACAAGTAAACCTACTGATGCCCATGGGTCAACGCTGGACTCATGTGCACGGCCATGGTCCGCTTGAACTGGTACACCAACTAAGTCGTCCCTTTTGGTCACTTACATTCAGAGTACAGTAATCGTTCCTCACCCTGCCTAGTCCCAGGGTACAATGATACATCTAGTGGGTTACCGCTGAAAAGGACCCCGCAACTAGGTTTTCCTACTGGGTTAAGTGTGTCCAAGATTCAAGACCTAACCCTATCAAATCATGTATCAAGTTGGTTAAGTATATTCAAGTGTTTCAAGACTTAACCCTATCGTGTTTAATTGGTTAAGTATATTCAAGTGGTTCATGACTTAACCCTATCATGTGGCATTAATTTATTTTAATGCACCCAACCTCTCACATTAGACAGGTATTGTTGTGGCTGCCGGTATGTCGGTCGGTTCCGGGCAGTCTTACGCCACAACTCAGTCTAACCTCGGGTTTCAAGCGCGGTGTGACCAACTACTCACATTGGATCCTATTGTTTGTAGCCACTGGATTTGCCGGTCGGTTCCGGGCAGATTTACGCTACAAACTCAACCCAACCTCGAGTTGGTCACTTCATATTTTCTAAGTATCATGTCTACATTCATACAATCACATGTCAAGTTTCATATCATAGTTTCAAGTCATGTTTCATGTTATTCAAGTTTGCCTAACTACCCATAACGTATCCCCATCGCACGTAAGTTCGTATTAACACAAATAGATCTAGGAGGGGGACATAACAATATGACAAGGTGGGCATAAGATGGCAAATTAATCCCAAGTTAGACATGGTGATGTTCGAGGCATAACCTAGCATATGATAGCATAAAAGGTTTGGCCAAAAACATTAATCTAGCGCGAAGGTGATTTGGCCACAAAGGTGATAAACGAGATTACAAGACTGGCTTGAGATAATTGGTTACAACGTCACAAACAAATAGAAATTAATAGGCTTTCCAATTTTATCATATTAAGACAATAGTCATAGCATAAGGCGATAGTATAAACATCCTAAATGATGGTTTAAACTTGATCCAAATGTCAACATAGTTTTGGTCTAGATCTACCCAAATTGGTATCCTAACATGTCAAAGATTCATAACAGTGATATCATAGGTTCATGGACATTGGGTAGACCTAACTCAATAGGTAAATTCCCAAGATCAAGACCCACAGATAATCAAGAATAGGCTGAATAATCAAGTCTAGATCCAAGTTTTACAGTCATAGTTCTAGGTAAGACTTTCCTAATTATGAATCATAGCTGTTTTAGTCATAAATAGTCCACTGTAATAGTTTCAAGGTCATGGACATAGCCTTATAATTGTAGGCAACAGTTCATAGTCATGAGTCATAAATGTTCCCAATTATTTTTGTCATAATCATAGGCATTGTCTTATGTTCTCAGTCATAGGCATAGGAATAGGCATAGGCATAATCATATGTCCTCAATCATAGTCACAATTCCAATGTCATTTGGTAACGTTCCCAATATTCAAGATCCAAGAAAGAAACAAAACGGATCCAAGAAGAAAATACGAGAAATATGAATCATACATAGATCCTTTTCAATTTAACATGCCCATATTAGATTTATAGTTTTTGTCTAAAATTAACTAGAACTTACAGATCGAGGTTTAAGAAGTGGAGATCTAGAAACTAGTTGCTGAATCGTTGGATCGGTGGATCTTGATTTGGTCTTTAAGTTGTTCGAACTCTCTCTTGAATCCTAGCTTGAATCTCCTCTTGAACAGTATCTCCTTGTCTTGATTTGTTTTATTTGTTTATTAATTTAATTTAGAAGAGGAGAAGAGGCCATGATCATCTAGAATTTGAGCAGCATAAAGATAGAATGAAGTTGTGTGGGTTTAGGATAGGTCTAGGGGTCTTTTTATAGGGATATAGGAATGTTTCTAGCCATAGGATTAACCCTAATTTAGATCTAGGCCATCAAATTTCGTCTCAGGGTCAGAAAACAGGGTCAGGAAGTCATGCAGGTGCACCAGGCCGAAGTGGCCCGACCAGGCAGGTCGACCCCCAGGTCGACCCTGGGGTCGACTCCCCAGTCGACCTGGCCCCCCCAGGTCGACCTGGTTCTGGCGGGATTTTTCCCGCCTAGCCTGATTTCTGAAAATTTGAAATCTGTTTTGAATTTGAATTTTTCGTGAAACTTCGCGAGGCCATATCTCGGTCATACGGACTCCGATTTTCGAAAACTCATACTCTATTTCGCGTATTTTTCCGAGACGAACGCAATGGCACAGCCCGTTTCCCTTGATTCTGATTTTAGAATTTAATTCTGCCTTGATTTCTTGTTTTAGCATGTTATTAAAATTCGGGTTGTTACAAAGACCATATAATACAAACAAGTTAAATTTTAGATCTAAACCCTGTACTTTCATAGGATATGGTACAAATCAAAAAGGTTATAGATGTATAGATGAAAGCGGAAAAATATTCATCAGTAGACATGTTGTTTTCAATGAAACTATATTCGCTTACAGATCTAATGAAATCAAAACAACTAACAAAGTTTATAAGTTGCAAGAGAATATACCTTCCGTACTCGGTCTTATTGTTTTACGACAAGGTGGCAAAAGTAGAATGGCTGTTGATGCTTAGAGTCAACAGTTAACTAAAATTGAAGCCAGTTCTTTCAACAATGAGAGACCCAACTTCGCCACTCAGTTACTTGCGTCTAGAAATAGCAATGATGTCAATAATGATAACACTCCACAAACAGAAGAAAGTACAAATGAATCAAACCCTACCTCACCAGCTACTACTGTTAGTTCAAATAATGAAAATCCTTCTACAAATGATAGGCCAATCCACGCTGGACATCCCATGATTACAAGATCCAAAAGTGGTATATTTAAACCAAAGACATATATAGCTAGCATCACTTCTGATGAACCAGTCACATATAGTCAAGCAGCAAGCCACAAATTTTGGAGAGTAGCAATGGATGAGAAAACATGGGACTTAGTTCACAAACCAGATAATAAGAATCTAATAGGATGAAAATGTATTTTCAGATTGAAGATAAATTTTGATGGTACTATAAACAAATACAAAGAAAGGCTTGTAGCTATAGCTACACACAAGAATACATGTTTGATTATACAAAAACTTTCTCTTCAGTTGTAAAACCATCAACAATAAGGCTTATATTTACTATTGTGGTGAAAAATCAGTGGAGTGTTAAGCATTTAGATGTGAATAATGCCTTCCTTAATGGTACTTTGGATGAAGAAGTATATATGCAACAGCCTGAAGTCTACATACAAGACTCAAATCTTGTGTGCAAATTAAACAAAGCTATTTATGGGCTAAAACAATCAGCTAGAGTCTGGTTTGATAAACTCAAATCAACATTAGTTAATCTTGGCTATCATCCTACTAAGTTTGGCAATTCATTATTTACAAAACTCAATTGCAATTCAACTATTTATATTTTGATATATGTTGATGACTTAATTGTTACAGGGAACAATAATGACGAAATTAAACAGATCATTAACTATCTGAATCAAGCATTTTCAATTAAAGATCTGGGTGACGTGTCATTTTTTCTGGGCATTGAAGTGAAAAGAATTTCAGATTCGAAACTATTTCTATGTCAGAAAAAGTATATTGCAGAGCTACTCATGAAAACTGATATGGATAAAGCAAAGCCACAACCTACTCTTATGATTTCAAGTCAACATTATTCCAAATACAGGGGACAATCCATAAGCAATATTAAACAATATAGAAGTGTTGTGGAAGCACCTCAATATGCTACCATAACACGACCTGATAAGCGTTCAATGTTAACAAAGTTTTTCAATTGTTATAGGATCCCAAAGATGTTCATTGGAAAAATGTAAAAAGGATTCTCAGATATCTAAAGGGATCAATTAATATTGAGCTAACACTTAAAGGAAGCAAAAATCTTAATATCACTGGTTATTCAGATTCAGATTGGGCTGCTGATCCAGATGATAGAAAATTTGTCATTGGATATTGTGTATACATTGGTGAAATCTTAATATGATGGAGTTCTAAAAAGCATTCAATATCAAAATCCAGTGCCGAAGCAGTATGGAAGCATAGCCAGTATAGCTGCAGAAATTACTTGGCTACAGTCATTACTTAGAGAACTACAACTAATCACAAACGTTAAAGCAACTATTTGGTATGATGATCAAAGTTCTATTTGCATGTCAAGCAATCCTATTCAACATGCTAGAACAAAACACATTGAAATAGACATCTATTTTGTTCAATAATTGGTAAAAGAAGGAAAGCTGCAAGTAAATGATATACCTTCCCATCATCAGCGTGCTGACATATATTAACCAAGGCATTATCTACAAGCAATTTTCAAAGACTGCGTGATGAATTAAAGATTCGAAATTGCAATGACCTCAAATCCTCAGCTCAGTCCACTGATCTTTGCTTAATAGTCTCGAATCGATACAAATCTACTTCAAATAAAGCTGAAGACTATGACTCGAAGAATCCAAGCTTTACAACCACTTTCGGAGGAGATAAAGCCGGATATAGTTCATGGTTGTCTTCAACTTGCAGCAAGGAGCCAATTAAGATGAGGATTTCATTTCAAAGTCACTGTTTTTCTCATGAAGACAATTTAGGATTGGGATAACCCTAACCCTAGAATTGAGAGGGTCTAATAAAAAGTGAGCAAAACGGCTACAGAAAGATGTTAAATAGGATAATATATATGCTGGTTTATATTCTACTCGATAGTTATTGCTTTGGTCTATAAATGGGCTTTATCCCAATATGTCCACATATGTATAAATATTACATTGCTGTAGAAACAATTCATCTATCGTATCATTTACATTTTTACATTCAGTTTTGTATCATTCATTACAAACAATAGAATTCTTTGCGATCTTTCTTCTTCAATTCTCCTTTACATAATCAAATCTGCTGCATAGTTCTTCAACATTTTAACAATATTATAAAAAAAGAAGATTTATGTTTAACACTATGTAGTTTTAAAATTGCACATTCATTATCATTTTAGGTATTGCGTTTCCATTTTTTGTTGTATAACTAAAGTTTGAAATTTTAAGTTCTTCATTTTTCAATACGATTATGGTAAAAGAAATTCCTTTTTAAAATTTATTTTCATAATTTAGCGAAATTACTTATATTACAAACAAAACCGTATGCACAGCAAGGATCTGCACTAATGTTATTATGCTGGATAAAATATTTAAGGATTCAGCTGTTTGAATTCATGTCTCGTACTTACTAGTTGCTAATTCCATTTTTCTACTCAACTTCTTTTCTATAGCAAAAAACAGAAGCAATCATATTTTTTATGATTGAGTTGTAAGTGAAAAAAGGAGGTGAACCGTACCATATAACATATATAAATACAGCAGTAGCAACTCTGATTATATGAATTTATTAAACAGTAATTTGTTTAAGGGGTTTTTAGGCATAAGAACAAAATTAACAAAAAAATTATCCATAAGAAAAAGAGGCTAAAATTTTAACTACAAGGACAAATTTTAGTGCAAAGGGAGGAATTCAGAGGCCCACTATCATTTCATACTTTACATTAAAATTTGTCCTTATGGTTGAAATTTTAGCCTTTTGTTCTTATGGATAATTTTTTTGTTAATTTTGTCCTTCACAATATTTTCCTATTTGGTTTAATGTCCAATTCGGAATACCTGAAAGTATAAGTAGTATGGGTATAGTCATTCAAAAGTAACAATAAAAATCAGGATTAAAAAACTAGCATACTCTACTAGTTCTTCGATACTTATAATAATGAAAATTGTGCTAGTACATAGCTGTCAAGCAACATTTAAGTACACATTAGTTGTTGCAACACTGCTTAAATACCCCACGCTAACAGGATAAATTTATGTCCCTGTTTTTAAACTCAAGACGTTAAATCTTCAAACTAAATTTTTAAAAAAAAGAAAAAAAAAAAGTACCATTATAGCTATATACCTGCTCGAATTTCCTGCTGAGAATAGCATATCTACAGCCCCCTCAGAGGTCTGTGAACATCTTGGGTTCAACATTGAATGTGATCCTACTATACTTGGAACTTCAACATACTCTTCCATGCTTTAGTAGACACGTTGGGACTTCACCATATACATTCAGTGAATGTGCACATTCAATTATAGCAGTGAAAGAAAAAGAGTAAAATAGCTAGGTTACATGCTTTTTCGCACCTCCCAGTTGAAGAAAATTGCATGGCTGCCTGCTTTATCAAACAATATATGCATATATTAGTATACAGTGGGGAATTTGATGTTACCAAAGAGTAAAAACAGTCCAGGCTTTAATACTTCATGTACTCGAATTATATCCATATGTTGAATGTTTGTTATCGTTCTAACTTCAGTAAGAAATTCCGATCTACCCTGCTGACAATTCCCTATTGATAACCGCTTCACTGCTATCATTGTCCCATCATCCAAAGTACCCTGTCCAACGATATACATGTGGGTGTTCCAGTACAATTATTGTCTAACACTAATTACTCATTTCACCAAACACTTACTGCAAAACATTAATTTATTGACTACTGAGTCAGTTTGAAACTTTGATATGTTTAAAGTCTAATAGTATTTATTACATAAGCCTACTTAGTGAATCTTTTTATCTGAGGTAGATCATCCCTTTTTAAATATGAAAACACTGCTGCTATACACAACGAAACTGGTCCAAACTATGAATTAAGGATAATACATTGCAGTACACTTAACATATTCATTCAATTGATCCAATTATGAATTAACATAAGAGACAGTTTTGTTAACACCAAAGACGGGTCAACACCCAGAAAGGTGTAGAAACACCTTTCAGTCACAGAAAAACAAAGTTAAGACCAGAAAATAACAGAAAAGTAAAGTAGAGAACGGTTTTTACAGTGGTTCATCCGCGGATTAGGCCTACATCCACTTTTAATGCACATTTCATTGATTTCTCCATTACAAATACAAGTTTGATCTCGATTTACAACAATTCTCGATGATTCTCTAATAATCTTTCAATTCCACCATAGAAATGCACTCCGATCCACGAATATCGATGATTATCGGATTTGATCTTCGATAATCGTGCTGGGTGAGGAAGTTCGGTGATTTTTGGAGAAGAATGACGTTTGAGAAACTTGAGTTCGATAATGGCAGCCTTTCGGAAGGAAAAAATATAACCCCCTTTATGTGGGAAGTGGTCGAGTATATATAGGTGGAGGTAGGAGTGTTCGGGCCTTTGCATTGAAACGTAAACGGTCCATATTGTTGCTCATAGGGGTCGTAGGTGATCCATCTCCATTGATCGGGTGCACTCATCACTTACGTCCATTTCACTTTAATTGGATCAGGTCACATTCATCAGCAATGACCCATGAGCACTCCATACATATAAACGTTCCATGTTTGTTCTGACTGATTCAACGTTCCAGCGCTCAGAAATGCTTCCAAACGGTCCATGCATACTTAAGGAACGATCCATATATACTTAAGGAACGATCAAGTCTTTCTTAATGGAGTGTGGCCTCTTATAACATCAATCCAGTCCACATTTGCAAAACTGAATTGACGCTAGCTATTTACATGCGATCCATTATTTCCCAGACCACTTTATGAGCAGAAAATCCTTTTCCACGTACAAGTAGTTCCACCGATCCATGCATGAGACCCGCTTTTTTTCTCTAACCGATCCATCACTTTGTTTATACTGTGCCACAGTCCATTATTTTGCATCGATCCATCACTCTATGCCGATCCATCCCTTTGTCACGATCCTTTAATTTAGCACAGTCCATCACTTTATCGCGATCCAATCTTGCCTGCGCTCGAGAAGGAGATGCATGTCTTGTACTTCGATTTCAGATGTTGATGTTCTAATTTTTTTTCTTGAATAATGACTCATGCCAGCCCATGCGTGATGCAATAGGAACGATCCAATGTTTGCTGCCACGATCATGTGTACTTGCACATGTGAATCTTGCTGCTATGTATACCTAGTGTTCGACATAATGTTTGAGTGGGATACGACTTCTTTAGATTGTGCATTTTACCATATCCGGACCGAGGGTTTTTAAACCAAGTTAACATTTTTCCCTCGAAGCATACATTGCCGAAGAGAAGGTGTGTTTCGAAATGAAAGTTTCTAATGGTTGCTGATGGGTCAGTTATGTAATCTTTTCATTTGTTGGAGACGAATTTTCATGGTCCGAATATTTTGAGAAAAATCACTTTGTCTAAGAATTACCACTTCATCATTGACCAACTCGTTTCTTTATCACTGTATATTATTATAGGTGTCAATCGCTTTCAAATATCATGTTGAATTGGTTGGTTGGGACGTCAGTTGCTCATCGTTTTAGAGTGAAGTGTGAATTCCTTCGTTGACCGCATTTTTTTGATGGATCGTGCTTCGAGTTTTTGTGTAGTGACTTGTGATTTGGAGCAATAAAACTCGATTGCAATTTCCTTGTGGATAGTGTGCTAAATAGATCACGACTTCTTCGTGCATCGCATGCCTTGGTTGTATGATGGACCGGTTCTTGTTACCTTTGGTCGTTGAGTTTGCTCTTGCTCCGACCTAGTTTGCTAAGCTCGATTCCACACATGACCTTCGACTTTAGGTTTGCAAATGACCGATGAATTGTTGGTCTTCAAGTTAATCGTTGGATCTATTTGAGTCGATCCAACTTGAAAAATGACTGAACAAATCGAACTTGCTTATCCTTGCTAACTGTCACGAAATAAGAAAATCTTTGCATCAACTCGGGCAATTATTTCGTCGTCGATTGCCCATATCGACGACAGATTTGCTTATTTATTGAAAATGAAGTATGATGAATTTCTTGTCTTGAATGAAGTGTTTACGCAAAGTTATTTCGTTCAACCGCTTATGACTTGTCGAACGTTGTTTGTATAAACACAACATTCTAATTTGGATTCACGACGATGCTTGAGATTTGCTAATCGGCACATGCCGACTACAAGTTTCAAGCTTCGCCTTTAATAATTCTTATAATTTTGCATGACGGTTCACTTTTTATGAAATGTGTACCTGTAAGTCATTTAAAAACGAGATTTCATGTGTATAATGAATATCAGAAGACGACTAGTTCTAGTTCCCAAGAGGAAATCACTTTTGCTCAAAATGGAGCTTCAATTCAAGTTTCTGAGGCGAGTGACCGCAACTTCTAGGTTGGAAACAAATCAGTCTTCCCCTATTCTCTTGACATTTTGCTGGAGAAATGCCTTTATACGCTAAGTTAGTGTGATTTTAATCAAGCATACATTCAGTTTGGCATTCCCGAATCCAAGGTTATTACGACGCCAAGTCGAGCCACTACCGTCTAGAAGACTAGTCGACAAGTCGTCTGACTAGTCGTGACTAGTCGATAAGTCTTTTATATGCATATATTTATTAGACTTGAATATATAATATAATTAGATATAAAGATAACATAATAATAAGTTCAAATTCAACAATGATAACATAATAATAGGTGCAAATTCAAGAAACATAACATGATAGATCCTAGTCACAACAAAATAAAACCCATAATATCCATAATAGATCATAAAATGAGTATGAACTCAAGCAAAATCATCCATCTCATGCCAAGTATTTTCTGTGTTATTCTCCATTTCAACCGCTGCGAATATAATTAAAAACTGATCAGCCGTTAATTAAAACTAATTCAGTCACCAAAAAAAAAAAAACTTATCAGTTAAGTAAAAAAACATTTCAGTCAAAAAAAAAAAAACACAAATCGATTAAAAAAAAACTGCTAAGTAAAAAAACATTTCAGCCAAAAAAAAACCTTATCAGTTAAGTAAAAAAACATTTCACTCAAAAAAAAAACACAAATCATCAGTTAATTAAAAAAAAACATTTCAGTCAAAAAAAAAACTTATCAGTTAAGTAAAAACAAGTCAGGGCTAAGTCACCAAATCAGCTAATTAGACACTGCTTAGTTAATGAAAAAAAAAACCCTGCTACTGAAATAATTCCTGTCGATGAAAAAAAATAGAACACAAATCGATTATCATACCTGGGCTGGCGGCGGACGAGGCAGCAGGAGGAGCAGCGGCGAGGCAGAAGGGAGGCACCGACGAGGCAGCGATATGCAGTTAGGTTTTTTTTATCGATGCTCGTTCAACTGAAACGAAAAGCAAAATCGAAGTCGACTTCAGCTCAACTAGGGTTTTTGGGCTCGAATTAGGGTTCTGGGCTCAATTCGGCCCACCATCGTGGAATTGCACAAGTCGAGAGTCGTGGAATCTCTCCAGGCGACTTCTCGACTTGTCGACGACTAGTCGTCGACGTGATAACCATGCCCGAATCTAACGCAAAATTTCCAGAAAATGAGGGACTTGCTGATTGTTCGCCTTTTGGCTTTGTTGTGGTAGCTTGGTTGGTGCCTTTTAAACTTTTAGTTAACTTTGAGGTTTTGTCCAATATGACATTTGTTTGACTCAGATAGCTTGAATTTGCATATGGCTTTTGGATTTTTGGATTCCGACCTTAATGGATATCAAACCGTCAATGCTTTTCAGTTATCAACCATCGCACTTTAGCAATTTGAGATACTACTGATTCACATCTGTTCTGCTTTTAGGTGCATACATTTTTATATTAAATCCACTTAGGATGACTGAACAGTGAATGTCGGAGCTTGATATTGGAAAGTCTCCTTTGGCACACATATCCATCTAGATGACTTGTAACGAAGAGCTTTTGCGCCCATTTGGCGGTGAATTCGTTGTCCAGTAAGACGAAATAGATCATGAGAAGCTTTCACAAACTCAAATGTGTTATCAATGTGAAGCTATTTTATCTAAGAGTTTACGACTCGCTGTATACAGTTCATGCTGGTAATACATCTGTTCTAAATGTTGTTGTGAAAACGATGTGAATATGAAGACGCGAAGTGATGAACGTCGCTTGTTTGGTTGGATATTTGTGAATGCTCTGGAGAACTGTCTGAAGAAATACATATTAGAAAATAGGTTCTTGCCTACAAGTGAAGTAGGTGTGAGTGAAACATACTTGGTTTTATCCAACAAGCAAAAGAAAAAGAGCTGCAGCTCTAGCTTGTTCGGAGAATGAAAGATACAGAAGTATCCAGAGACTACCCGAGTGGATAGGTCGGTGAAGAAACCAAGTGTAGTTGTTGATGGTCAGAAGAACCAATCAATTGAAACAGTTGAGCATGCCTAACCAGATATAGATGAAAGTTGTGAGCAAGTTTGTCTATGGAAAACGATGAAAAAAACAGCAGTTCGATGCTTTGTAAACTTGATATTAGCACATCAAGACTAAGGGAGGGCGTTAGAAAGAATGAAGCGTCTGTTGGAAAATATACCCAAAGAGAAGTTCTTGGAGTTCAAAGAACAACACACTAAGGGGAAGAATGTTAGTAACGTGTGCAGTAATTAATATTTGCATTGGAATCATGTGTCTAGAATACTTAAGAGTCATGTCCTTTGAATCAAAAGGCATGTCCATTAATATTTGAAAAGATGAGTAAACCACTATAAATATGTGGTCATTTTGTATGTGAGAAGCAAGATAATATAAGTAATCTGATTTCTTTTCCTCCAACAAAGACCGAAAAATTGGAAGTAGACGCTGAGAAGAAATCAGATGAAAAAGTGCAAAGTGATTATTCGAAAGCAAAATCTGAAATTAAAGCACCTGTTTTCGGAGAAAATAGGAAGAACAACGTGCAAGATCTTACAACTTTAACTGGGGGGTGAACTCATTACAGAGGAACTAGGTATGGATCTGGAGAAAGTGGAGCTAGAGTTGCTTGGTACATGTAAAAAGGTTACAATGTCAGAAGAAAATACAGTTATCCTTGATGGTACCGGTGACAAGAAAGCTATTAAAGAAAGATGTGACCAGCTAAGGTCTGCTATTGATTTGAGTACATCGGACTATGACAAAGAGAATCTGCAAGAGTGGTTGGCAAAGTTGGTGTTGCAGTTTTAAATATTGGAGGAGCGAGTGAAGCTGAAATTAGTGAGAAGGATAGAGTTATCGATACCTTGAATGCAACTAAAGCTGCTGTGGAAGAGGTAATTGTGCCTGGAGGCGGTGTCGCCTTGCTGTATGAATCCAAAGAACTAGCGAACTTGCAGACGGCTAATTTTGACCAGAAAATTGGCGTTCAAATCATTCAAAATGCTTTGAAGATGCCAATATATATTATTGATGCGAATGCTGGAGTAGAAGGTGCGGTTGTTGTTGGTAAGCTTTTGGAGCAGGATCAAGCTGACGCTGCTAAAGGAGAATATGTTGATATGGTAAAGGCTAGTATTATCAATTCATTTAAAATGATCAGAATTATGTTAGTGGATACTGCGAGTATTTCTTCACTAATGACAACTACAGAAGCCATGGTGGTACAACAATCCGAAGATAAGAAAGCAAGAAAAGAACAGGAGCTCATGAGGAAGAAAGTTTGGACGATTACTATACTTCTACCAAAACATGTGAGATATAAAGGAATCAAAAATCTTGAGAAAACTTGAAGACTTGAAAGGTAAAACAAAAAAAGTTCAAATATTAGAGAATTGGGTTTAAGGGGGGATGTTGGAAAGTAAACCCAATTAGTGTCCGCTCGTAAAGAGTTATGTCTTTTGTTAAAGTGTCATGTCTGTTCGTTTAGTGTTGTGTTTTATTAATGAAAAGATGTTTATTATTATGTGTAAGGGTGTTTAGTCATTTTGTTGTAAGCAAAAAAGTAAGGAAATAAATAAAAGAGTTCTTCCTCCATTATAAATCAAATATTCTCCTCTTCTTCAAATTCAACATACTCTACTGCATTTTTTTTTTTTTTTTGCAAAGTAAGCCGGATTATTGTAGCCATACCACTTTTATTATAAACATTGAGAAACAGGTGCTCTGCACATGCACAGAGCAACTATCTGGTTTGAAGTGACCAGCCACCATCTAGTACCAAAATAACAATTGATTAAAACTACTGCAAAGATCATCTCATGAGGAATCATCGTCACAGAAAGTACCCGAAAAAGGTGTCATAATTGTAATGTGACGAGCAAACCGACTAAATTCTCCACATAATTTGGAGAGTTCGGTGAGAAAATAGTGCTTCTATCCCAGGAGGTATCCTGCATCCTAATTGCGTTATCCATACCTAATTCACCTTCATCCCATAGTTGTAGGTCACCATCAACTGGCTGATAGAAAAGATGGTCCCAAAAAACAGGCCCAGCAAGAGTATAGAAATAATACACAAAATCATGACGCATACCAGAAGGTGCATGCACCTAACTCTGTCCTCAGGAGCCTAATAGAAACCAGGGTTAGGTTCAAGATCAATCTGACAGAAAGAATTATCCAGTACAAAAACCAAATCCACGACAGGCGCTGCATCAAACACTACAACATCTGGTGCAAGCACAATAACGTCAGGAGGGACAATAGTGGTATCTGGCGTTTTCTCTATGCGAGCCCAAACACGACGAGGAGGATGTGGGAGGGGAGATGTAACGACCTGACTTTTTGACCGCCTCAAGTTGGAAATTAAACCAACTCAAACCGTTCAAAAGGGCAGATTGTTGTTGCTTATGAAGTTGAAATACAAATCATCACATAATCACAGACACAGAACACAAACTATCTCACAGCGGAAGTAAAAATTTATACAATATTACAAAAATCTTTGCAAATATCAGAGTGCAGAATAAATATAAAACAGCGGAAAAATGAATGTAAAACCATACTAAGATTCAGTAATAAGCTGAGATCGACACGACCGCCTAGCAAATGGGTGGCTGGATCTTCACAAATCTCAAGCTCTAACTGATATATTTCCAAGCTGAAATACTCGATCTGACCCGGGCATTTTGCAAAAAATGGAACAAACAAAATACACGAGTCAGGACTAACAGTCTCATATAAGTGAATTAAATCAAATGAAGTGTTCACTGAAATGTATAATAACTTAAAGGATGGTTGGGATTTCCATCCTCTAAGGATCCGCGAAATTAATATCTATATAGTAGTACGCTATTATTGTAATGTCTATCCTGTAAAGTATAAATAATAAAAATAGCGTAAGCGGAATTACCATATTACCCTTACGCCGTTTATAAGCATCAACGGTCTATACAGTACCGTAAATTCACCGTACTGGTGTTATCAGAGGGCACTCCATAGAAAGCAACACTAAATCAAAATCGTATGGGGCTCGTATAGGATATATATATGACAAGGCACTCGAGGCGATACCCAGGGTAGGATTCTACCAATTGCACTCCCGGACCGGTGGTAACGCATAGCAGCCACTACCGCCCACCTCGGAACACACTCCCATAATCAAAAGGTGCGCACCCAAATCAATCACAATAGTCATGGAGATGGTATCGAAGAAGCGTGTCCGATCAAAGGTGCTACCTCAATTAGTCACGGTATAGCTCCTGTTTTAGTCATTTTAATTATGACCCGAAGGTCAAGGCCATTTCGTTAATGTTCGCCATCTTTGATCCAGTGGTCGCCTCCAAGCCATCTTGTTGTCATTCCGATACTCCATCCCGTACATAGTTGTTAAAGTGGTATCGGCACTGACAGAGAGTATGCCACTTACCAACTCCGGTCTCTTTAACAACCGACGCTTACATTTTTCCACACCGTGGCCATTAGATTTGAAACATATTTCAAATATCACAAAATTGACTTATCCCAAGTCTTGCCCCAAGATCAAATCCCAAATCATTTATAAATCATTCGATTAGGATTTATAAATCCATTATTCATCCTCAGATTCTCTAGACTGGATTTGGACATAAATTTAGTCAAAATAAAATAGAAATAAAATAAAAGTATATTTGGAAAGTTAAGTTTTGAAAATAATGTATGTATATTTAATTTAAAGTAGTGTGTAACATATATATACATTTTTTTTTTTTTGAAAAACTATATAAAAAAAATTTATATAGTTAAAGAAATCAAATCATTTTATAAAGCATATTTATAAAACCAAGTAATGTGGAAAAATCGCTTTTTTATAAAAATCATAGTTTTATTTTAATAATATTAATCCAAATCCAAATCAAAGTCCATGTCTTACAATTTCTTCACAACTAGTTCATATACAACCCAATTCTCTTGATTTGGTTCAATTTCAATGCTTCATCATTTAAAAACGATTCTTGAATCATTACTTAACTTGAAATTTACATATCGCTCATATAATAAATTCCCAAACCACTTTGGCAATAATTATGGATCAAAATCCATTTGTATACATTCACATGGCAATATCCCTTTTGACAAATCATATATTGAAATAAGTTTGGTAAATATTTATCAAAGCTAGCAAATCCTTTACATTGATCATTTACTTCTAAAATTGCCATATTAGTACATTCATTATATGAACATACAAGTATGAAGAATTTATTTACATAATTTAGGATTCAGTATTCATTTGCAAAAATCACATTAAAATTTATTTTAATACAAATGAGATCCCTTACAAATTTCAATTTAGTTTTGAGCAAAATTTCTTTAAACTTTCTTCGTGCCAGAAAGAAGTTTCATTTAAAATTTATACTTACCAAATAGATAAAAGTATTTAAAAATATTTTATTTTATTGACCACGGTGTCTGCATATAATTTTCTACCCTATGGTCAAGTGGTGCGGATATTTATCATTTCAATCCGTTCTTTAAATATTCGAATCACGGGTGTGTATCATTTCAACCCGTATCCCAAACCAATTCGAATATACAGGGGTTCGGGTATTTATCATTTCAACCCGTTGTTTTTCTCTCTAAACAAGGGACTTGCATGGTGAGAGTAATAGCATAACATATCATAAAAACCATCCATAATGTCATGTAAAACCGGTGCGCGTGTAACATGTGCACAACCATGAGCAAACAATCTAAAGCACCCTAACATTTAAATCAACATCTCAAATTTCTAATTCACTTAATAATAAATTAGTCAAGCGTGAGAAAACTCACCTTTCGTAGCGAACGAGAAAACACGCTCCGAGAAGAATGATGTTAACCCCTATTCGGACGAGGTTGCGCTACCTAAAACAAAGGCGCGTCTTTCAGAAAGGCGAACAAATTTTTTTCCGAGCGAAGATTTTAAAACAACAGATTTTTTTTTTTTTTTTTTTTTTTTGATTGACTCAAAACCACGGCTAAACCAGTTCCGAACTGTGCATGCACCGGAGAACGCATGTATTCACACTGACTGCGAAGTGAACATGTACCGCTAATAGTACGACAAAAGAATTTTTTTTTTGGGACTTGAATACACGTATGTAAATTTTCCGGTTCACAGTAGTTGAACAGATTGTGTTCGATTCTTATGCAAGCACTTACACACACACACACACACACACATATATATATATATATATATATATATATATTCATTTCATTTCCCTTTGCATGCGACCGTCAGAACAAACAAGAATTGGCTTTGAAATTTACGCAACAATGGTTTTCAAATGCTTGCATTACACGTCCGCAACTACATGTAAATATGGTGCTTGCATTCCTAAACTAGAGGATGGATATCAGAAAAGTACTCATGATCACTTAGAATTCTAACTCATGGGACGGACTCACGCACAGGGATTATATACTCATCTCTTCCGGTTTACAGTACTATAGCAGGTATAAATATTAACTTATGATGCATGCAAATGAAATGATCCGAACAAGCGAATGAAACAAGAAACTCACGGCCTACAAGAGTTTGCACAAAATTTGGAGCTTCCTTCTTGTACCAAGGACAAATCGGATGCCAAGCTTGGACGCGAGCACTTGGCTTTGGAGACTCCGGAGTTCTTCACGCGAGGGGTGTTCGGCTTGAGGACGTTGGATGCTTTAATGGGGATGGGTGCTTTGGCCTTTCAAGGACTGGACGTGAATTGATAAATGGGGAAGGATGGATGTTTGAGGACGTTTGTTGAATGAGTGGTAGGCCGAAACAAAAGTATAAAGTACAAAAGAGAAGAGAGCAGTAAGAAAAAATGTGGACATTCAAATAGGGGAATACACGTGTGGAGCAATTGCTTCCCAATACAACATGTGTCAGCCGAATATAGTGTAGTGCCAGCTTGCGTTTTGCATGTTTTCGCATGCATAAGAGAAGACACGCGCAAAGGTGAGAGGACAGGCGGACCTCAAAAGAGACGTACACGCGCAAGGGGTCTTCCAAAAATATAACAAGTGTTAGCCGAAAAACAAGATGTGAGGAACAGCTGTACACACATGCATGCATTTTCGCATGCTGTGTCCTTCAAGAGCCACCGCGTGTTCAAACATAGTGTCCAAATTTCGTACACCCGCTTTGCTCCAATATCGGTAGCGACCGCTAACCGCTTTACTGACTGCATGCTTTGATTTTACTGTTAACGATTTTAAGGGCCATAACCATTTCATTTCATAACAACGTTTAAACACAGACAGATACTGCAGTGACTGTGCTAACAACCGGTATTCGGTTCACATGCGTTGTTTAGAACATTTGCCGACTGCGCGCTATCTGATTAATGCTAAAACAAAATTCTACTATATATATATATTTTCGAACATTAAATTTTGTTTAATAATTTATTTTATTTAATTATATATTTTTCTTCTTACCGACGCTGAATACGGCGAATGACGCACAGATGCATTTCGGACGACATACACTTCTTATATGTTTTGTCCGACGTGCACTTCAGTTGATCAGCACAGAAAACAAAACACTGCAATATTTTGATTTCAAATATTAACTTTTAATTTAGTATTTTATTTTTATTTAATTATTATTATAAATTTTTCCTATTTATATTATTTTAAATTTTTATTTATTATAAATATTATTACATAATTTCAAGATCGTTACATTCTCCCCCACTTAAAAGCTTTTCGTCCTCGAAAAGGAAGCGTCATGTAGATTTAAGTCGATATATATACATTACAAATATTTTAGTCTGTTTAAAACTTGTTAGGGAGAAAGACAAGTTATCGAATTTTAACTCGAAATATTCTTATCGTTCTTTTAAATCAAGCCAGCTTTCAAATTCTTAAAGGTTTAGGGAAAAATCGTTTAGAGCTTATAAGCCATGTCAGTCTTCCCTTTTTAAATCATATTCCCTATCCTGCAAACCATTTACAACGCGTATGGTTGAATATTTCCCCTTTTCAAACATTATTTCAAAATAATTCAAGACGTATCCTATTTCCAAAATTTCTCGCCACCACAGCATAGGGCTTTATTTCCTGTTTCAATTATCAAATTGTTCGAAAAGTTCACATTTCCTATCGGCGGGAAAATATCTTGTAACTTTCTTATTCAAATATCATCATGCTTCCGCTACGCACTCTGATTATGCGTAATTCAATTAATGTTTCAAAACATTAATTTAAAAATTTCCGGTACCAAATTCTCAAAATTGATATTTCAAAAACCCAAATTTTTTCTTGCATAAGTTGGATTCTACATTTTAAACATTCGATTACTATAAAAAGCTCATCTATTGGGGTTTCGCTACATAATATCTTGGACAAATTAAAGTTATCCAATTCAAATCCAGACACGCTTTCATACGACACGAAGGAGTGTACATGGATCAAGTCAAAATTCCATATGCTCAAGTAGGGACGTACTAATACAAGTTCACTATCAAATGTGTCTCACGAAGATATGAGGGTTCAAAACATAACACTTGGCCAATATTCCTAATGTACAAGGGCACTATTTTCATTACTCACAATCAACAGTTCGAACTCACATGATTAGCTAAGGCCAAGCTAGGGAGTCAAATACACGAAGGTACAATCATCAGCAGTTAAAAATCACGGGATACTCGATTTTATTTTATAAATTTCCTTGAGTAAGCCTTACTTTTAAAATTTCATTTTCATTTTTTTTTCTTTCTTTACCTCATAAGTGATTATTTGCCAAGTAATTTCCATTTGATTCATTCATTCATATTGGCACACATTTATTTCAAACTATTAGTTCGATCAGTGTCACTTAAATACCTATGCCAATCTGTCATGTTGATCTTGTCGTTCAAACTTATTGTACTTCATTCATTGATTCAGTCATACGGACCTGATAGGGAAAATAAGTTTCTCCCCCACTTAGACATTTGTTAAAATTTGATTAACTACTATTGTCAAAACTGAAAAATAGTGTGATATTCTCAACATATCAACAATTAAGCTCGCTTACGTGCTCTTTCAAAATTTCACTTTCCAAAATTTTAAGTGAGATTCATTTCAAAAATGTATCCTTTCATTCATTATCAAATCGTCCTATTGTACTTATCACTTTTATTAAAATTTCCTTAACATTCCCAAACCTTTCAATTCATTGCACATCGCGTTTGTTAAAGCAACACTTAAAATTTCATTTGCAAACATCAACTTATAGTTTACGACAATGAGACATTGCTTAAAACATTTTTCAAATGCTTATCTAAACAGCTTTAAGTATTTCCCGACGTCTCAATCGGAAATATATATAGTCATCCCACTTTCGAAACTCAAAAATAATACTGATGATGATCGATCAATTATCAGAATCATCCTCCAGCGACTAGAATGTGATTCTATATCTATCTAGTATATATGGGACTTCGTATATACGTTAGCTAGGCGTATATGCAAGATCCTTACATACTTGATTGTCCAATCTTGACGTCAAATAAATACCCGCAACTGATACATTTATATTTTTTTCAAATCTAAAATTTTTTTTTGAATCACCGACATTCGTATAAAATCCGTCTATATACATATATATATGCTTTGGAAAAATTTTCTTCATATCAAATGTCATACGATTTACAGTTCACGTTACCGACATATCGTTCGTATATATTTTCCTTGTACAAGGTTTCATTTCATATCTTAATTTCTTTGGGGATTCTGGACATTCGACGATTGATTTTGAAATCTTTACAGCTAAGCCGCGAGAAGCTTTTTATTTTCGAAATATCTTCTTCAAATTCTTGCTAGGTCTTTATTTTCAAGTTTACAAGTTTTTCCCCTTTAGTACGAGGTTACACGTCCACATCTAGCTCATTATTATTGAAATTTTTCCCAATTCAAATTTTCAACTCAACCAAGTGTCTAACACTTAGTTATTTGTTCAAATTTTACTGTAAATCCCCATACCTAATTTAATCTGATTTGAACTAAGTTGGATTATAAGCTAAGAACTGAACAACCGGATGAAGCAGATGGATTTATTAAGATTCGGGTCTAATCATGACCAATCTTAAGCTTCTAAAGTGGAACAAAGCACAACGAGAACTTAGATTCGGCAAATCTTAACTTAGGGAGAATCCAACAAGGGACGAGTTTACAGGAATGGGATTAAAACGAGGATATATTTAAAACAAGGCTAAAGTTTTAAATTATTTAAATATAGAAAAATCCCTTTGAAATCACTTGAAATATTTTAAATTTCAAAATACGCTCTCTCGGAATGATTCTAAGATGATTCCACTCATTCTGTAGTATTTCCACTCAATCTCTAATGAGTGTTTCAACAACATAAGCTAGGCTTTGTATAAACCAAAGCTCTGATACCACCTGTAACGACCTGACTTTTTGACCGCCTCAAGTTGGAAATTAAACCAACTCAAACCGTTCAAAAGGGCAGATTGTTGTTGCTTATGAAGTTGAAATACAAATCATCACAGAATCACAGACACAGAACACAAACTATCTCACAGCGGAAGTAAAAATTTATACAATATTACAAAAATCTTTGCAAATATCAGAGTGCAGAATAAATATAAAACAGCGGAAAAATGAATGTAAAACCATACTAAGATTCAGTAATTAGCTGAGATCGACACGACCGCATAGCAAATGGGTGGCTGGATCTTCACAAATCTCAAGCTCTAACTGATATATTTCCAAGCTGAAATACTCGATCTGACCCGGGCATTTTGCAAAAAATGGAACAAACAAAATACACGAGTCAGGACTAACAGTCTCATATAAGTGAATTAAATCAAATGAAGTGTTCACTGAAATGTATAATAACTTAAAGGATGGTTGGGATTTCCATCCTCTAAGGATCCGCGAAATTAATATCTATATAGTAGTACGCTATTATTGTAATGTCTATCCTGTAAAGTATAAATAATAAAAATAGCATAAGCGGAATTACCATATTACCCTTACGCCGTTTATAAGCATCAATGGTCTATACAGTACCGTAAATTCACCGTACTGGTGTTATCAGAGGGCACTCCATAGAAAGCAACACTAAATCAAAATCGTATGGGGCTCGTATAGGATATATATATGACAAGGCACTCGAGGCGATACCCAGGGTAGGATTCTACCAATTGCACTCCCGGACCGGTGGTAACGCATAGCAGCCACTACCGCCCACCTCGGAACACACTCCCATAATCAAAAGGTGCGCACCCAAATCAATCACAATAGTCATAGAGATGGTATCGAAGAAGCGTGTCCGATCAAAGGTGCTACCTCAATTAGTCACGGTATAGCTCCTGTTTTAGTCATTTTAATTATGACCCGAAGGTCAAGGCCATTTCGTTAATGTTCGCCATCTTTGATCCAGTGGTCGCCTCCAAGCCATCTTGTTGTCATTCCGATACTCCATCCCGTACATAGTTGTTAAAGTGGTATCGGCACTGACAGAGAGTATGCCACTTACCGACTCCGGTCTCTTTAACAACCGACGCTTACATTTTTCCACACCGTGGCCATTGGATTTGAAACATATTTCAAATATCACAAAATTGACTTATCCCAAGTCTTGCCCCAAGATCAAATCCCAAATCATTTATAAATCATTCGATTAGGATTTATAAATCCATTATTCATCCTCAGATTCTCTAGACTGGATTTGGACATAAATTTAGTCAAAATAAAATAGAAATAAAATAAAAGTATATTTGGAAAGTTAAGTTTTGAAAATAATGTATGTATATTTAATTTAAAGTAGTGTGTAACATATATATACATTTTTTTTTTTGAAAAACTATATAAAAAAAATTTATATAGTTAAAGAAATCAAATCATTTTATAAAGCATATTTATAAAACCAAGTAATGTGGAAAAATCGCTTTTTTATAAAAATCATAGTTTTATTTTAATAATATTAATCCAAATCCAAATCAAAGTCCATGTCTTACAATTTCTTCACAACTAGTTCATATACAACCCAATTCTCTTGATTTGGTTCAATTTCAATGCTTCATCATTTAAAAACGATTCTTGAATCATTACTTAACTTGAAATTTACATATCGCTCATATAATAAATTCCCAAACCACTTTGGCAATAATTATGGATCAAAATCCATTTGTATACATTCACATGGCAATATCCCTTTTGACAAATCATATTTTGAAATAAGTTTGGTAAATATTTATCAAAGCTAGCAAATCCTTTACATTGATCATTTACTTCTAAAATTGCCATATTAGTACATTCATTATATGAACATACAAGTATGAAGAATTTATTTACATAATTTAGGATTCAGTATTCATTTGCAAAAATCACATTAAAATTTATTTTAATACAAATGAGATCCCTTACAAATTTCAATTTAGTTTTGAGCAAAATTTCTTTAAACTTTCTTCGTGCCAGAAAGAAGTTTCATTTAAAATTTATACTTACCAAATAGATAAAAGTATTTAAAAATATTTTATTTTATTGACCACGGTGTCTGCATATAATTTTCTACCCTATGGTCAAGTGGTGCGGATATTTATCATTTCAATCCGTTCTTTAAATATTCGAATCACGGGTGTGTATCATTTCAACCCGTATCCCAAACCAATTCGAATATACAGGGGTTCGGGTATTTATCATTTCAACCCGTTGTTTTTCTCTCTAAACAAGGGACTTGCATGGTGAGAGTAATAGCATAACATATCATAAAAACCATCCATAATGTCATGTAAAACCGGTGCGCGTGTAACATGTGCACAACCATGAGCAAACAATCTAAAGCACCCTAACATTTAAATCAACATCTCAAATTTCTAATTCACTTAATAATAAATTAGTCAAGCGTGAGAAAACTCACCTTTCGTAGCGAACGAGAAAACACGCTCCGAGAAGAATGATGTTAACCCCTATTCGGACGAGGTTGCGCTACCTAAAACAAAGGCGCGTCTTTCAGAAAGGCGAACAAATTTTTTTCCGAGCGAAGATTTTAAAACAACAGATTTTTTTTTTTTTTTTTTTTTTGATTGACTCAAAACCACGGCTAAACCAGTTCCGAACTGTGCATGCACCGGAGAACGCATGTATTCACACTGACTGCGAAGTGAACATGTACCGCTAATAGTACGACAAAAGAATTTTTTTTTTGGGACTTGAATACACGTATGTAAATTTTCCGGTTCACAGTAGTTGAACAGATTGTGTTCGATTCTTATGCAAGCACTTACACACACACACACACACACACACACACACACACACACACACACATATATATATATATATATATATATATATTCATTTCATTTCCCTTTGCATGCGACCGTCAGAACAAACAAGAATTGGCTTTGAAATTTACGCAACAATGGTTTTCAAATGCTTGCATTACACGTCCGCAACTACATGTAAATATGGTGCTTGCATTCCTAAACTAGAGGATTGATATCAGAAAAGTACTCATGATCACTTAGAATTCTAACTCATGGGACGGACTCACGCACAGGGATTATATACTCATCTCTTCCGGTTTACAGTACTATAGCAGGTATAAATATTAACTTATGATGCATGCAAATGAAATGATCCGAACAAGCGAATGAAACAAGAAACTCACGGCCTACAAGAGTTTGCACAAAATTTGGAGCTTCCTTCTTGTACCAAGGACAAATCGGATGCCAAGCTTGGACGCGAGCACTTGGCTTTGGAGACTCCGGAGTTCTTCACGCGAGGGGTGTTCGGCTTGAGGACGTTGGATGCTTTAATGGGGATGGGTGCTTTGGCCTTTCAAGGACTGGACGTGAATTGATAAATGGGGAAGGATGGATGTTTGAGGACGTTTGTTGAATGAGTGGTAGGCCGAAACAAAAGTATAAAGTACAAAAGAGAAGAGAGCAGTAAGAAAAAATGTGGACATTCAAATAGGGGAATACACGTGTGGAGCAATTGCTTCCCAATACAACATGTGTCAGCCGAATATAGTGTAGTGCCAGCTTGCGTTTTGCATGTTTTCGCATGCATAAGAGAAGACACGCGCAAAGGTGAGAGGACAGGCGGACCTCAAAAGAGACGTACACGCGCAAGGGGTCTTCCAAAAATATAACAAGTGTTAGCCGAAAAACAAGATGTGAGGAACAGCTGTACACACATGCATGCATTTTCGCATGCTGTGTCCTTCAAGAGCCACCGCGTGTTCAAACATAGTGTCCAAATTTCGTACATCCGCTTTGCTCCAATATCGGTAGCGACCGCTAACCGCTTTACTGACTGCATGCTTTGATTTTACTGTTAACGATTTTAAGGGCCATAACCATTTCATTTCATAACAACGTTTAAACACGGACAGATACTGCAGTGACTGTGCTAACAACCGGTATTCGGTTCACATGCGTTGTTTAGAACATTTGCCGACTGCGCGCTATCTGATTAATGCTAAAACAAAATTCTACTATATATATATATTTTCGAACATTAAATTTTGTTTAATAATTTATTTTATTTAATTATATATTTTTCTTCTTACCGACGCTGAATACGGCGAATGACGCACAGATGCATTTCGGACGACATACACTTCTTATATGTTTTGTCCGACGTGCACTTCAGTTGATCAGCACAGAAAACAAAACACTGCAATATTTTAATTTCAAATATTAACTTTTAATTTAGTATTTTATTTTTATTTAATTATTATTATAAATTTTTCCTATTTATATTATTTTAAATTTTTATTTATTATAAATATTATTACAGAATTTCAAGATCGTTACAGGAGATCTAGTAGGGGGTGGGGCATCACTCAATAGACCACAAGCTTCCGCGGTATGACCAAAAACCTTGCACGATGTGCAAATTTCGAATTGCCATTTGTAACTCACCTTTACCAAATACTCCCGATCATCAATCCGAACCTTAAGATGAGAAGACAGAGGTTTATCAAGGGTAATCTCAATCAGAGCTCTCGCAAAAGAATGTTTCTTCCTTGCAACAGTTTTAGCGTCAAAGCATTTTAATTTACCGATATGGCAGGCCAACCAATTAAGACCTAGAAGAGGTTGAAGGGCAGATGGTACATTATTTAATTGTGTCCAAACAGGGATAGATAATACCTGCTCCCTAACCTTATCAATTTAAGAGTTCCATGGAGTCACAATGAATGGTTTACCAGCAATTATAGCAGGGGGAGATTCCAAGACCTGTAAATGCTCATCGGCGGACGAGAACTTAAGATAATAGAGACCATCAACAATTGTCATAGGCAAAATCCCTCGTAGTCGCCAAGAAGAACGACAAACGGTAATCATGTCAACATCAGGATGCCTAGAGTCCAAAAAAAACCCTACAACTTGATCCTTCCAAGTTTCAACAAGATCAGGATGTACTTCGTGATTTATTTGATCAACAACGATAATCAAATAAAACTAGAGACTATTGGAGGCTACAAACATTTAAGAATAAAATATGCATAAACGGAAAGCTCACAGCTTCATTTGATCAAACTGCTTGAAAAGGTTTTTTTTTTTTTTAAAAAAAAAAATGATCTGGAATGCAAAGTCAGAGCTATAACCTCCTTTTAGTACTAAAAACATGAATTAACCAATGGCTTATTATCATTTCACCATGAATAACTAACCGGAACGATTTACCTACCTTCTACCTTTGCTACTGTTTAATTTTATTGCTTTCAATGATTACAAGGCAATATTAATACTTGACTATACACTTGTATTTGTTTAATTAATTACTAAGTTTTCATGATGCAGAAGCTATTTTGAACTTGACAACTTATGTAGTATGTGATTATACTGGCAAGACCTGTTCTTCTATATTTACAATGACGAACATTATGCTAGTACATAGCTGTCAAGCAACTCTGAAATACACATTAGCTGTTACAACAATGCTTAAATACCCCACATTAATAGGATAAATTTATGTCTTTGTTTTTTAACTGAAGAAGTTAAATCTTTAAACTAAAAAAAATACCATTATAGCTATATACCTAGTCTCTGAAGCCTTCATCTTGGGTTCAACATTGAATGTGACCCCACTATCACTCGGATTTCAGCATACTCTTCCATGCTTTAGTAGACATTTGGGACTTCATTGTATAGTGTATACATTCAGTGAATGTGTACATTTATTGATAGCAGTGAAAGAAAAAGAGTAAAATAGCTGGGTTACATGCTTTCTCGCACCTTCCAGTTGAAGAAAATTGCATGGCAACCTGCTTTATCAAACAGTATATGCATATATTAGTATACAGTGGGGATTTGATGTCAAAGAGTAAACAGTCCAGGCTTTAATTCTTCATGTACTCGAAGTCTCGAATCGTATTCGTATGTTGAATGTTTGTTATCGTTATAACTGTTATCACAGAGAAACCCTAATTCGAAATTGGGTTAACAGAAAATAGAAATAGAGGTAAGATGAAAGTTTACCGATTTGTATTCTGATTGCAAGTTTGATTGTCAAATCCGAGTCCAGCACTTTGCTGTTCCCTTAAAACAGATTTGCTCCCCCTACGGCGCGGCGGGTTAAGATGAGCAACTGTTTCCCAATGTGAAACGGAATCAGTCTGCAAGGCTGCGCTGGCGATGCGAACGGCGACGAACTCAAGAGAAGTGTTTTCGAGAACAAGCGTGTGTGGGAGTAAGAAGATGGTCAGAATTCGATGATTTCAGTGAAGAAAATGGTTTTGATTCTTCATATTTATATCTGTAGCGGGTGACGATTTGGTTCAAACGGACGCATCGTTTGGAAAGGTAGCGACCCGTTTCTAAACGTTGCAACCCATTTGAATTTCGTATCCACTCAAAAGATGACCGTTAAGCCCAGCAGTTTCGGCCCGCTAACGCACAATGTACAGTGCAGCAAAAATATAGTTTCGGCCCGCTAATGCACAATGCACATTGCAAAGTGCTAAGTGCCTACAAGACGCCTCAAACGCCCATTCGCACACGAGTACGGGAGCGGGCGCAGGCACGGGCACGAGCACGGGCTCGGGCTCGGGTTCGGGTACGGGTGCGGGTGCGGGGTGGTGCGATGCACCACCCCTTTTGCTCCCCATTGTTGGTCCATAGCACTCTCTAAAAATTTATAATAGTCTCTATACTTAAGTATATATACCGTTATAACTTCTTATACCCTACAATGTGGGACTATTCCTACATTGTGGGATACACTACCCTACACCTTCATTATTCATTTATTCCGTTTGAACCAAAATTGTTATCACAGAGAAACCCTAATTCGAAATTGGGTTAACAGAAAATAGAAATAGAGGTAAGACGAAAGTTTACCGATTTGTATTCCGATTGCAAGTTTGATTGTCAAATCCGAGTCCAGCACTTTGCTGTTCCCTTAAAACAGATTTGCTCCCCCTACGGCGCGGTGGGTTAAGATGAGCAACTGTTTCCCAAGGTGAAACGGAATCAGTCCGCAAGGCTGCGCTGGCGATGCGAACGGCGACGAACTCAAGAGAAGTGTTTTCGAGAACAAGCGTGTGTGGGAGTAAGAAGATGGTCAGAATTCGATGATTTCAGTGAAGAAAATGGTTCTGATTCTTCTTATTTATATCTGTAGCGGGTGACGATTTGGTTCAAACGGACGCATCGTTTGGAAAGGTAGCGACCCGTTCCTAAACGTTGCAACCCATTTGAATTTCGTATCCGCTCAAAAGATGACCGTTAAGCCCAGCAGTTTCGGCCCGCTAAAGCACAATGTACAGTGCAGCAAAAATATAGTTTCGGCCCGCTAATGCACAATGCACAATGCACATTGCAAAGTACTAAGTGCCTACAAGACGCCTCAAACGCCCATTCGCACACGCGTACGGGAGCGGGCGCGGGCACGGGCACGAGCATGGGCTCGGGCTCGGGTTCAGGTACGGGTGCGGGTGCGGGGTGGTGCGATGCACCACCCCTTTTGATCCCCATTGTTGGTCCACAGCACTCTCTAAGAATTTATAATAGTCTCTATACTTAAGTATATATACCCTTATAACTTCTTATACCCTACAATGTGGGATTATTCCTACATTGTGGGATACACTACCCTACACCTTCATTATTCATTTATTCCAACATTCCCCCACATGAATGAATAATTCTTTAATTTTGTTCTTAACTTAGTGAAATTATGTTGTATTGGTTGAAGTAGCACAATGGCCTTGAACTTTCCTAGTGTTTATCTATTTGACCGACTAGCGAATCAGTAGACTTGTGAATGTCCTTGAACTGTAAGCTTTTTGTATAGGTCAAGATAGATAACACACAACATGATTTCTAAACTTCCTTGGTTCTCTGTTTGTGTTCGTTTTTGCCATGAACACCCGCTTGGTCTCATGAGTGTTTTAAAGAATTCGACCTTACAATTCTTTTTGAAGCGGCGCCTTCACACTCACGTAGGTGATTCTATGAAGAGTATCCCGTAATACTCCACTTGGGTCTTTTATAACACCACAGTATAGACATCATTAAAAGCTAAACTTATCCTTTTCTCCGACGGGTTGTGCACTGACTTATCATAGGAATGGTTTGTATTTTAACAGTGCCATCAAGTTTGTCTATAAACTTAGTTGTCCCTTTGAACCTAGATCTTGGGATCTCCATTCAACTAGGTAGGGTTTCCGTTTAAGAAAATTTTAATTCATAGGTCTTAAACCCATTCCCATCGATAAGGTTTGAACTTTCTCTCTTGGCAAGCCTTTGGTAAGTGGATCCGCTATGTTATCCTTTGACCTTACATAGTCTATAGTGATAACTCCATTAGAGAGAAGTTGTCTTATGGTTTTATGTCTACGACGAATATATCGAGACTTACCATTATACAATGTACTATTTGCCCTTCCTATAGCAGATTGACTGTCACAATGTATACATATTGGAGGTACAGGTTTTTCCCAATTTGGAATGTCTTCCAAAAAACCCCTAAGCCAATCTCCTTCTTCTGCGGCTTTATCTAGAGCAATGAACTCCAATTCCATTGCCGACCTTGCTATGCAAGTCTGTTTGGATGATTTCCAAGAGATTGCTCCATTTCCTAATGTAAACACATATCCACTTATGGATTTTGTGTCATTTGAGCCAGTTATCCAATTTGCGTCGCTGTAACCTTCTACCACTGAAGGATAATTTGTATAATGCAAACCAAAGTTCTGTGTATATTTTAGATATCCAAGAACTCTTATTATCGCTTTCCAATGATGTTTACCAGGATTGCTGGTAAATCTACTAAGTTTACTTACAGCATATGCGATATCTGGTCTTGTGCAATTCATTACATACATGATACTTCCTAATATGCGAGAATATTCAAGCTGATATATACTGTCACCAGTGTTCTTAACCCAATTTTGGTTCATATCTACTGGTAATTTTGCAATAGTTATATTGTATTGCTTGAATTTTTCAAGTATCTTGGCAATGTAATGTGATTGGGATAATACATATCCCTGTGGTGTTCTTACAATTTTGACACCCAATATTACATCAGCTAGTCCTAGATCTTTCATATCAAATCTAGAGGACAACATATCTTTTGTTGATGTTATTATGGCTTTATTATTGCCTATGGTTAATAAGTCATCAACATAGAGACATACAATGACATATCCAATATGTGTGTATTTTATATAAACACATTTATCTGATTCATTTATTTTGAATCCATTTGATAACATAGTTTCATCAAATTTCTCATGCCATTGTTTTGGTGCTTGTTTAAGACCATAAAGTGATTTAATCAATTTACGTACTTTGTTTTCATTTCCTGGGCTTACAAACCCTTCAGGTTGCAGCATGTATATTTCTTCCTCTAACTCACCATTCAAAAATGCCGTCTTTACGTCCATTTGATGTATTTCCAAATTTAGTATTGACGCGATTACAATAAGCATCCTAATGGATGTTATTCTAGTTACTGGTGAGTAAGTGTCAAAATAATCCAGATCTTCTTTCTGTCTGAATCCTTTGATTACTATACGAGCTTTATACTTATCTATTGAGCCGTCAGCCTTGAGTTTTTTCTTAAATATCCATTTATATCCTAGTGGTTTTGATCCTTTAGGTAGATCCACTAGTTCCCATGTATGGTTTTGTAAAATGGATTCTATTTCACTGTTGACAGCCTCCTTCCAGTATGGAACCTCAGGTGATGACATTGCTTGTTGGTAAGTAAGAGGTTCATTTTCTATCATATATGCATAGAAATCGGGTCCAAAGGTTTTCGAAGTCCTTTGACGTTTGCTCCTTCTGGGTTCTCCTACCTCAGTTCCAACATTTCTCTCATTCGAGTTTTGATTAATATTTTCCTCAGGAGTATATGTATCTCTTGATCTCCTTTGAACAATCGTTTCAGTACAGGTTTTTAGAGGATAAATGTGTTCAAAGAATCTCGCATTTCGTGACTCAATAATGGTGTTTTCATGAATGTCATCAATTTCAGATTTGTACACCAAAAATCGATATGCACTACTATTATGAGCATATCCAATGAATATGCAATCTATAGTCTTTGGTCCAATTTTGACCTTTTTCGGTTTTGGTATTTCTACTTTGGCAAGACACCCCCACACTTTTAAGTATTTGTAGGATGGTGGTCTATTTTTCCAAAGTTCATGTGGAGATTTAAAGGTATTTTTCCGAGGTATTTTATTTAGTATATGATTAGCTAAAGGTATTGCTTCACCCCAGAAATTATCTGGTAATCCAGAACTGATAAGCAGAGCATTCATCATTTCCTTTAGGGTACGATTCTTACGTTCTGCTATTCCATTTGATTGAGGAGAGTATGGTGCCGTCGTTTGATGGATTATACCATTTTGAGCACAAAATTCCTCAAATGGGAATTCATATTCACCACCTCTATCACTTCTCAATGCTTTTTATCTTTTTGTTTAGTTGATTTTCAACTTCTGCCTTGTATTGTTTAAACATTTCGAAGGCTTCATCTTTACTCCTTAATAGGTACACATAACAGTACCTAGTGCAATCGTCGATGAATGTGATAAAGTATCTTTTACCTCCTCTGGTTTGACACAATTTTAGATCACATACATCTGTATGTATCAAATCTAAAGGTTCAGTGTTCCTTTCAACATCATGAAAGGAGGTTCGAGTCATTTTAGCTTCTGTGCATGTTTCACATTTATAATTTGAGTCTATGACAAATTTAGGTATAAATTCTAAGTTTATCATTTTCCGCAAAGTATCAAAGTTAACATGTCCTAATCTGTTATGCCATATATTAAATGACTCGGCGATATAAATAGAAGATTCCACTTTATTCATATCCTTTGGTACAATAGTCATTACATTCATTTTGAACAGACCATCACTAACATACCCTTTACCCACATACACTCCATTTTTAGACAATACAAAACTATCAGAAACAAAGACCAACTTGAATCCATTCTTGCTCAGTAGTGATCCCGAGACCAAGTTCTTTCGAATGTCTGGAACGTGGAGTACGTCATTCAAAGTGAGTTCTTTACCAGAAGTCATTTTGAGAACCACTTTTCCCTTGCCTTCAACCTTTGACGTGGAGGAGTTTCCCATAAAGAGTTGCTCTTCCTGTGTCGCAGGCTTGTAGTTGGAGAACATCCATTTGTTGGCGCAAATATGTTTTGTGGCACCAGTATCCACAAACCATTCCTTCGTGTTTCCAATCAAATTGCATTCGGAGATTACAGCAGATAGGTTCATTTCTGAAACATCATCCGAGAGCCTATCACATTCAGTAACGTTGGCTTCGTCTTTCTTCTTCTTTGGTCCTCTGCACTCAACTGCTTTGTGACCTTTCTTGCCGCAATTATGGCAATTTCCTTTGAATTTCTTAGCCTTTTTCGCATTCGGATTATGCTCCCTTTTTCTTTTGTTGTTTTTGTCGGACTCGACCACATTTGCTTTGGCTACCATGGTGTTTGTTGCCTTCTTTTCAGATTTTCTGTTATCTTCCTCGATTCTGAGACGAACAACCAGATCCTCCATGGACATCTCCTTGCGCTTATGCTTCAAGTAGTTTTTGAATTCCTTCCATGATGGAGGTAATTTTTCTATCGCTGCAGCGACTTGGAAAGATTCACTCAATTCCATTTTTTCATCATGAATTTCATGGAAAATGACTTGAAGTTCCTGAATTTGGCTGACAACTGTCTTAGAGTCGACCATTTTGTAATCCAGAAATCTTCCGACTATGAATTTCTTCATGCCGGCATCTTCAGTCTTATATTTCTTTTCCAGTGCCTGCCAGAGGATCTTTGCGGTTTTGACAGTACAATATACATTGTACAGAGTGTCGTCGAGGCCATTCAGTATATAATTCTTGCAAATGAAGTCTGAACTCTTCCAGGCAGTGAGCGCTTCGACTTTTGTGGCGTCAGGCTCGAGTTCATCCACTTTCGGAGGGTCCTCTTCAAGGTACTTGGCCAGTCCTTGTGTGGTCAAGTAAAAAAGAATTTTCTGTTGCCAATGCTTGAAATCCACACCAGTGAATTTCTCTGGCCGTTCCCCATGCGAGAAAGGTACATGTTGAGGAACCAAAGTACCGGTCTGAGCGGGAGGGACAGTGGGCGGTACGGGTTGCTTGTTTGCCGAACTGTTACTGTCTTGACTCATCGTCTGCAAGCAGTTGACTTCAATCAGTAACACGTTTTATACACAAGCAAATCTGTTTTAAGATTGTTATCACGGAGAAACCCTAAATCGAAATTGGGTTAACAGAAAATAGAAATAGAGGTAAGACGAAAGTTTACCGATTTGTATTCCGATTGCAAGTTTGATTGTCAAATCCGAGTCCAGCACTTTGCTGTTCCCTTAAAACAGATTTGCTCCCCCTACGGCGCGACGGGTTAAGATGAGCAACTATTTCCCAAGGTGAAACGGAATCAGTCCGCAAGGCTGCGCTGGCGATGCGAACGGCGACGAACTCAAGAGAAGTGTTTTCGAGAACAAGCGTGTGTGGGAGTAAGAAGATGGTCAGAATTCGATGATTTCAGTGAAGAAAATGGTTCTGATTCTTCTTATTTATATCTGTAGCGGGTGACGATTTGGTTCAAACGGACGCGTCGTTTGGAAAGGTAGTGACCCGTTTCTAAACGTTGCAACCCATTTGAATTTCGTATCTGCTCAAAAGATGACCGTTAAGCCCAGCAGTTTCCGCCCGCTAACGCACAATGTACAGTGCAGCAAAAATATAGTTTCGGCCCGCTAATGCACAATGCACATTGCAAAGTGCTAAGTGCCTACAAGACGCCTCAAACGCCCATTCGCACATGCGTACGGTAGCGGGCGCGGGCACGGGCACGAGCACGGGCTCGGGCTCGGGTTCGGGTACGGGTGCGGGGTGGTGCGATGCACCACCCCTTTTGGTCCCCATTGTTGGTCCATATCACTCTCTAAGAATTTATAATAGTCTCTATACTTAAGTATATATAACCTTATAACTTCTTATACCCTACAATGTGGGACTATTCCTACATTGTGGGATACACTACCCTACACCTTCATTATTCATTTATTCCGTTTGAACCAAAATTGTTATCACAGAGAAACCCTAATTCGAAATTGGGTTAACAGAAAATAGAAATAGAGGTAAGATGAAAGTTTACCGATTTGTATTCCGATTGCAAGTTTGATTGTCAAATCCGAGTCCAGCACTTTGCTGTTCCCTTAAAACAGATTTGCTCCCCCTACGGTGCGTCGGGTTTAGATGAGCAACTATTTCCCAAGGTGAAACGGAATCAGTCCGCAAGGCTGCGCTGGCGATGCGAACGACGACGAACTCAAGAGAAGTGTTTTCGAGAACAAGCGTGTGTGGGAGTAAGAAGATGGTCAGAATTCGATGATTTCAGTGAAGAAAATGGTTCTGATTCTTCTTATTTATATCTGTAGCGGGTGACGATTTGGTTCAAACGGACGCGTCGTTTGGAAAGGTAGCGACCCGTTTCTAAACGTTGCAACCCATTTGAATTTCGTATCCGCTCAAAAGATGACCGTTAAGCCCAGCAGTTTCGGCCCGCTAACGCACAATGTACAGTGCAGTAAAAATATAGTTTCGGCCCGCTAATGCACAATGCACGTTGCAAAGTGCTAAGTGCCTACAAGACACCTCAAACGCCCATTCACACACGCGTACGGGAGCGGGCACGGGCACGAGCATGGGCTCGGGCTCGGGTTCGGGTACGGGTGCGGGTGCGGGGTGGTGCGATGCACCACCCCTTTTGGTCCCCATTGTTGGTCCATAACACTCTCTAAGAATTTATAATAGTCTCTATACTTAAGTATATATACCCTTATAACTTCTTATACCCTACAATGTGGGATTATTCCTAAATTGTGGGATACACTACCCTACACCTTCATTATTCATTTATTCCAACAATCCCCCACATGAATGAATAATTCTTTAATTTTGTTCTTAACTTAGTGAAATTAAGTTGTATCGGTTGAAGTAGCACTATGGCCTTGAACTTTCCTAGTGTTTATCTATTTGACCTACAAGCGAATCATCAGACTTGTGAATGTCCTTGAACTGTAAGGTTTTTGTATAGGTCAAGATAGATAACACACAACATGATTTCTAAACTTCCTTGGTTCTCTGTTTGTGTTCGTTTTTGCCATGAACACCCGCTTGGTCTCATGAGTGTTTTAAAGAATTCAACCTTACAATTCTTTTTGAAGCGGCGCCTTCACACTCACGTAGGTGATTCTATGAAGAGTATCCCGTAATACTCCACTTGGGTCTTTTATAACACCACAGTTTAGACATCATTAAAAGCTAAACTTATCCTTTTCTCCGACGGGTTGTGCACTGACTTATCATAGGAATGGTTTGTATTTTAACAGTGCCATCAAGTTTATCTATAAACTTAGTTGTCCCTTTGAACCTAGATCTTGGGATCTCCATTCAACTAGGTGGGGTTTCCGTTTAAGAAAACTTTTAATTCATAGGTCTTAAACCCATTCCCATCGATAAGGTTTGAACTTTCTCTCTTGGCAAGCCTTTGGTAAGTGGATCCGCTATGTTATCCTTTGACCTTACATAGTCTATAGTGATAACTCCATTAGAGAGAAGTTGTCTTATGGTTTTATCTCTACGACGAATATGTCGAGACTTACCATTATACAATGTACTATTTTCCCTTCCTATAGCAGATTGACTGTCACAATGTATACATATTGGAGGTACAGGTTTTTCCCAATTTGGAATGTCTTCCAAAAAACCCCTAAGCCAATCTGCTTCTTCTGCGGCTTTATCTAGAGCAATGAACTCCGATTCCATTGTCGACCTTGCTATGCAAGTCTGTTTGGATGATTTCCATGAGATTGCTCCATTTCCTAATGTAAACACATATCCACTTGTGGATTTTGTGTCATTTGAGCCAGTTATCCAATTTTCGTCGCTGTAACCTTCTACCACTGAAGGATAATTTGTATAATGCAAACCAAAGTTCTGTGTATATTTTAGATATCCAAGAACTCTTATTATCGCTTTCCAATGATGTTTACCAGGATTGCTGGTAAATCTACTAAGTTTACTTACAGCATATGCGATATCTGGTCTTGTGCAATTCACTACATACATGATACTTCCTAATATGCGAGAATATTCAAGCTGATATATACTGTCACCAGTGTTCTTAACCCAATTTTGGTTCATATCTACTGGTGATTTTGCAATAGTTATATTGTATTGCTTGAATTTTTCAAGTATCTTGGCTATGTAATGTGATTGGGATAATACATATCCCTGTGGTGTTCTTACAATTTTGACACCCAATATTACATCAGCTAGTCCTAGATCTTTCATATCAAATCTAGAGGACAACATATCTTTTGTTGATGTTATTATGGCTTTATTGCCTATGATTAATAAGTCATCAACATAGAGACATACAATGACATATCCAATATGTGTGTATTTTATATAAACACATTTATCTGATTCATTTATTTTGAATCCCTTTGATAACATAGTTTCATCAAATTTCTCATGCCATTGTTTTGGTGCTTGTTTAAGACCATAAAGTGATTTAATCAATTTACATACTTTGTTTTCATTTCCTGGGCTTACAAACCCTTCAGGTTGCAGCATGTATATTTCTTCCTCTAACTCACCATTCAAAAATGCCGTCTTTACGTCCATTTGATGTATTTCCAAATTTAGTATAGATGCGATTGCAATAAGCATCCTAATGGATGTTATTCTAGTTACTGGTGAGTAAGTGTAAAAATAATCTAGATCTTCTTTCTGTCTGAATCCTTTGATTACTATACGAGCTTTATACTTCTCTATTGAGCGGTCAGCCTTGAGTTTTTTCTTAAATATCCATTTATATCCTAGTGGTTTTGATCCTTTAGGTAGATCCACTAGTTCCCATGTATGGTTTTGTAAAATGGATTCTATTTCACTGTTGACAGCCTCCTTCCAGTATGGAGCCTCAGGTGATGACATTGCTTGTTGGTAAGTAAGAGGTTCATTTTCTGTCATATATGCATAGAAATCGGGTCCAAAGGTTTTCGAAGTCCTTTGACGTTTGCTCCTTCTGGGTTCTCCTACCTCAGTTTTCCAACATTTCTCTCATTCGAGTTTTGATTAATATTTTCCTCAGGAGTATATGTATCTCTTGATCTCTTTTGAACAATCGTTTCAGTACAGGTTTTTAGAGGATAAATGTGTTCAAAGAATCTCGCATTTCGTGACTCGATAATGGTGTTTTCATGAATGTCATCAATTTCAGATTTGTACACCAAAAATCGATATGCACTACTATTATGAGCATATCCAATGAATATGCAATCTATAGTCTTTGGTCCAATTTTGACCTTTTTCGGTTTTGGTATTTCTACTTTGGCAAGACACCCCCACACTTTTAAGTATTTGTAGGATGGTGGTCTATTTTTCCAAAGTTCATGTGGAGATTTAAAGGTATTTTTCCGAGGTATTTTATTCAGTATATGATTAGCTGAAAGTATTGCTTCACCCCAGAAATTATCTGGTAATCCAGAACTGATAAGCAGAGCATTCATCATTTCCTTTAGGGTACGATTCTTACGTTCTGCTATTCCATTTGATTGAGGAGAGTATGGTGCCGTCGTTTGATGGATTATACCATTTTGAGCACAAAATTCCTCAAATGGGAATTCATATTCACCACCTCTATCACTTCTCAATGCTTTTATCTTTTTGTTTAGTTGATTTTCAACTTCTGCCTTGTATTGTTTAAACATTTCGAAGGCTTCATCTTTACTCCTTAATAGGTACACATAACAGTACCTAGTGCAATCGTCGATGAATGTGATAAAGTATCTTTTACCTCCTCTGGTTTGACACAATTTTAGATCACATACATCTGTATGTATCAAATCTAAAGGTTCAGTGTTCCTTTCAACATTATGAAAGGAGGTTCGAGTCATTTTAGCTTCTGTGCATGTTTCACATTTATAATTTGAGTCTATGACAAATTTAGGTATAAATTCTAAGTTTATCATTTCCCGCAAAGTATCAAAGTTAACATGTCCTAATCTGTTATGCCATATATTAAATGACTCGGCGATATAAATAGAAGATTCCACTTTATTCATATCCTTTGGTACAATAGTCATTACATTCATTTTGAACAGACCATCACTAACATACCCTTTACCCACATACACTCCATTTTTAGACAATACAAAACTATCAGAAACAAAGACCAACTTGAATCCATTCTTGCTCAGTAGTGATCCCGAGACCAAGTTCTTCCGAATGTCTGGAACGTGGAGTACGTCATTCAAAGTGAGTTCTTTACCAGAAGTCATTTTGGAAACCACTTTTCCCTTGCCTTTAACCTTTGACGTGGAGGAGTTTCCCAAAAAGAGTTGCTCTTCTTGTGTCGCAGGCTTGTAGTTGGAGAACATCCATTTGTTGGCGCAAATATGTTTTGTGGCACCAGTATCCACAAACCATTCCTTCGTGTTGCCAATCAAATTGCATTCGGAGATTACAGCAGATAAGTTCATTTCTGAAACATCATCCGAGAGCCTATCACATTCAGTAACGTTGGCTTCGTCTTTCTTCTTCTTTGGTCCTCTGCACTCAACTGCTTTGTGACCTTTCTTGCCGCAATTATGGCAATTTCCTTTGAATTTCTTAGCCTTTTTCGCATTCGGATTATGCTCCCTTTTTCTTTTGTTGTTTTTGTCGGACTCGACCACATTTGCTTTGGCTACCATGGTGTTTGTTGCCTTCTTTTCAGATTTCTGTTATCTTCCTCGATTCTGAGACGAACAACCAGATCCTCCATGGACATCTCCTTTCGCTTATGCTTCAAGTAGTTTTTGAATTCCTTCCATGATGGAGGTAATTTTTCTATCGCTGCAGCGACTTGGAAAGATTCACTCAATTCCATTTTTTCATCATGAATTTCATGGAAAATGACTTGAAGTTACTGAATTTGGCTGACAACTGTCTTAGAGTCGAACATTTTGCAATCCAGAAATCTACCGACTATGAATTTCTTCACGCCGGCGTCTTCAGTCTTATATTTCTTTTCCAGTGCCTGCCAGGGGATCTTTGCGGTTTTGACAGTACAATATATATTGTATAGAGTGTTGTCGAGGCCATTCAGTATATAATTCTTGCAAATGAAGTCTGAACTCTTCCAGGCAGTGAGCGCTTCGACTTTTGTGGCGTCAGGCTCGAGTTCATCCACTTTCGGAGGGTCCTCTTCAAGGTACTTGGCCAGTCCTAGTGTGGTCAAGTAAAAAAGCATTTTCGGTTGCCAACGCTTGAAATCCACACCAGTGAATTTCTCTGGCCGTTCCCCATGCGAGAAAGGTACATGTTGAGGAACCAAAGTACCGGTCTGAGCGGGAGGGACAGTGGGCGGTACGGGTTGCTTGTTTGCGGAACTGTTACTGTCTTGAGTCATCGTCTGCAAGCAGTTGACTTCAATCAGTAACACGTTTTATACACAAACAAATCTGTTTTAAGATTGTTATCATAGAGAAACCCTAATTCGAAATTGGGTTAACAGAAAATAGAAATAGAGGTAAGATGAAAGTTTACCGATTTGTATTCCGATTGCAAGTTTGATTGTCAAATCCGAGTCCAGCACTTTGCTGTTCCATTAAAACAGATTTGCTCCCCCTACGCTGCAGCGGGTTAAGATGAGCAACTGTTTCCCGAGGTGAAACGGAATCAGTCCGCAAGGCTGCACTGGCGATGCGAACGGCGACGAACTCAAGAGAAGTGTTTTCGAGAACAAGCGTGTGTGGGAGTAAGAAGATGGTCAGAATTCGATGATTTCAGTGAAGAAAATGGTTCTGATTCTTCTTATTTATATCTGTAGCGGGTGACGATTTGGTTCAAACAGACGCATCGTTTGGAAAGGTAGCGACCCGTTTCTAAACGTTGCAACCCATTTGAATTTCGTATCCGCTCAAAAGATGACCGTTAAGCCCAGCAGTTTCGGCCCGCTAACGCACAATGTACAGTGCAGCAAAAATATAGTTTCGGCCCGCTAATGCACAATGCACAATGCACATTGCAAAGTGCTAAGTGCCTACAAGACGCCTCAAACGCCCATTCGCACACGCGTACGGGAGCGGGCGCGGGCACGGGCACGAGCACGGGCTCGGGCTCGGGTTCGGGTACGGGTGCGGGGTGGTGCGATGCACCACCCCTTTTGGTCCCCATTATTGGTCCATAGCACTCTCTAAGAATTTATATTAGTCTCTATAGTTAAGTATATATACCCTTATAACTTCTTATACCCTACAATGTGGGGCTATTCCAACATTGTGGGATACACTACCCTACACCTTCATTATTCATTTATTCCGTTTGAACCAAAATTGTTATCACAGAGAAACCCTAATTCGAAATTGGGTTAACAGAAAATAGAAATAGAGTTAGGATGAAAGTTTACCGATATGTATTCCGATTGCAAGTTTGATTGTCCAATCCGAGTCCAGCACTTTGTTGTTCCCATAAAACAGATTTGCTCCCCCTACGGCGTGGCGGGTTAAGATGAGCAACTGTTTCCCAAGGTGAAACGGAATCAGTCCGCAAGGCTGCGCTGGCGATGCGAACGACGACGAACTCAAGAGAAGTGTTTTCGAGAACAAGCATGTGTGGGAGTAAGAAGATGGTCAAAATTCGATGATTTCAGTGAAGAAAATGGTTCTGATTCTTCTTATTTATATCTGTAGCGGGTGACAATTTGGTTCAAACTGACGCAACGTTTGGAAAGGTAGCGACCCGTTTCTAAACGTTGCAACCCATTTGAATTTCGTATCCGCTCAAAAGATGAGCGTTAAGCCCAGCAGTTTTTGCCCGCTAACGCACAATGTATAGTGCAACAAAAATATAGTTTTGGCCCGCTAATGCACAATGCACATTGCAAAGTGCTAAGTGCCTACAAGACGCCCCAAACGCCCATTCGCACTCGCGTACGGGAGCGGGCGCGGGCATGGGCACAAGCACGGGCTCGGGCTCGGGCTCGGGTTCGGGTGCGGGTGCGGGGTGGTGCGATGCACCACCGCTTTTGGTCCCCATTGTTGGTCCATAGCACTCTCTAAGAATTTATAATAGTCTCTATACTTAAGTATATATACCTTTATAACTTCTTATACCCTACAATGTGGGACTATTCCTACATTGTGGGATACACTACCCTACACCTTCATTATTCATTTATTCCGTTTGAACCAAAATTGTTATCACGGAGAAACCCTAATTCGAAATTGGGTTAACAGAAAATAGAAATAGAGGTAAGATGAAAGTTTACCGATTTGTATTCCGATTGCAAGTTTGATTGTCAAATCCGAGTCCAGCACTTTGCTGTTCCCTTAAAACAGATTTGCTCCCCCTACGGCGCGACGGGTTAGGATGAGCAACTGTTTCCCAAGGTGAAACGTAATCAGTCCGCAAGGCTGCGCTGGCGATGCGAACGGCAACGAACTCAAGAGAAGTGTTTTCGAGAACAAGCGTGTGTGGGAGTAAGAAGATGGTCAGAATTCGATGATTTCAGTGAAGAAAATGGTTCTGATTCTTCTTATTTATATCTGTAGCGGGTGACGATTTGGTTCAAACGGACGCATCGTTTGGAAAGGTAGCGACCCGTTTCTAAACGTTGCAACCCATTTGAATTTCGTATCCGCTCAAAAGATGACCGTTAAGCCCAACAGTTTTGGCCCGCTAACGCACAATGTACAGTGCAGCAAAAATATAGTTTCGGCCCGCTAATGCACAATGCACATTGCAAAGTGCTAAGTGCCTACAAGACGCCTCAAACGCCCATTCGCACACGCGTACGGGAGCGGGCGCGGGCATGGGCACGAGCACGAGCACGGGCTCGGGCTCGGGTTTGGGTGCGGGTGCGGGTGCGGGATGGTGCGATGCACCACCCCTTTTGGTCCCCATTGTTGGTCCATAGCACTCTCTAAGAATTTATAATAGTCTCTATACTTAAGTATATATACCCTTATAACTTCTTATACCCTACAATGTGGGACTATTCCTACATTGTGGGATACACTACCCTACACCTTCATTATTCTTTTATTCCGTTTGAACCAAAATTGTTATCACAGAGAAACCCTAATTCGAAATTGGGTTAACAGAAAATAGAAATAGAGGTAAGATGAAAATTTACCGATTTGTATTCCGATTGCAAGTTTGATTGTCAAATCCGAGTCCAGCACTTTGCTGTTCCCTTAAAACAGATTTGATCCCTCTACGGCGCGGCGGGTTAGGTTGAGCAACTGTTTCCCAAGGTGAAACGGAATCAGTCCGCAAGGCTGCGCTGGCGATGCGAACGGCGACGAACTCAAGAGAAGTGTTTTCGAGAACAAGCGTGTGTGGGAGTAAGAAGATGGTCAGAATTCGATGATTTCAGTGAAGAAAATGGTTATGATTCTTCTTATTTATATCTGTAGCGGGTGACGATTTGGTTCAAACGGACGCATCGTTTGGAAAGGTAGCGACCCGTTTCTAAACGTTGCAACCCATTTGAATTTCGTATCCGCTCAAAAGATGACCGTTTTGCCCAGCAGTTTCGGCCCGCTAACGCACAATGTACAGTGCAGCAAAAATATAGTTTCGGCCCGCTAATGCACAATGCACATTGCAAAGTGCTAACTGCCTACAAGACGCCTCAAACGTCCATTCGCACACGCGTACGGGAGCGGGCACGGGCACAAGCACGGGCTCGGGCTCGGGTGCGGGGTGGTGTGATGCACCACCCCTTTTGGTCTCCATTGTTGGTCCATAGCACTCTCTAAGAATTTATAATAGTCTCTATACTTAAGTATATATACCCTTATAACTTCTTATACCCTACAATGTGAGACTATTCCTACATTGTGGGATACACTACCCTACAACTTCATTATTCATTTGTTCCAACAATAACTTCAGTAAGAAATTCCGATCTACCCTGCTGACATTTCCCTACCGATAACTGCATCACTGCTATCATTGTCCCATCATCCCAAGTATCCTGTCCAAGGATATATATATTAATCAAGGACCAAGATGTGATGAATATCGAGCACGTATACATCATCATAACATGATTAGCTATTCACGTTCATTGATCATGTATGCATTAATGACCAAATTTGACGGTCTCACTGATTAAACATGTATTCAATGTAAGCTCTAGACATTAGTTTTTATATATAAATCAGTCAAAAGAATCCAAATTTATCATAATTCAACTTGTAAATTTAGTAGTACACCTGGGAGGAAGTTCTATGTATAAGTGTACACTAGATTGATTGAGACCTGTGCTTCGCACACGAGAAGATTCTGGTAAGTTATACGTTAGTATATACATGCAATGTGGATATAAAAAAAGTCCATGAACTTTGATTATTATTATTATTATTATTATTATTATTATTATTTTTTAAGTACATGAAAAGTGTGTTGTAATTGTTGCAATGTTGTATACGTAGACGCAATTGTTGTATGTGTACACTGTTGTGGCTGCTGGATGTGTGGATACCAATTGCAGTCTGCAGATCTAATTGATTACGTACATTTAGTGGATGCAAAACCAATATAACATCCAAAATTATGAAGAAAAAACAGGTAAACCAAATTACAAATATAGCGACTGTTGCTAATTGAGATGCGCAAAAAGAAACAGTGTACTACTCACCATTCATCACGAGCAAACTTGTAGAATATGAGTTTGTTGACCTCTCACCTCCTCCTATTGGAGGAAATCAGGAGACCCATGTAAACCCCCTGATTTCCTCCAACAGAAGACCGGATAATGTAAAGTCAACAAACTAGCTCTCAAACTTGTATACTTATATTGTCAGCAAATGTAAACATAATCTGAAAGCACTATGTCTGCTGATGTATTAAAAATAAATTATTTCAAGCAGGGACATGTTGGCTGATAGACAGAGAACATAGCATATGAATAAAACAACTTAAATTATAAAAGAAAAAAAACACTACTCTGGTAATGGACAAAACACTTAAGACAGAACGCAGAAGTTACTTGGTAGCATACAGGAGTACGCAAACAGTAATGGCTACAAACAATGAGTCGAAGTACGTAATAGAAAAGGTTGAAATCGTTGAAATAAAACAGGAAAAAGATTATCCATAAAAGCACGTGACAGCAGTGTGCAGTTGTTCCAACCTTACTTCGTACGATGGTATACCAGTCTTGTTGTTCAGCATATCAAAGCCAAGTAGATCATCTCCAATCTCCTAATTGGGGAATATAAAAATAGTAAAGGTGTTTGTGAGGATTTGGTAATGACACATATGTAAAAAAATTACTGGCTATGAATACTCAAACATATTTTATAATATGCTGACCAATATCAACTGAATTGAGTATTTACCTGACCCTGGCAACATCCATTTTTAGTCTGAAAATTACATTATAACTGAAATCTTGATTATGCATGGTTTTCCTACATCAAAGAACTATCCAAGCCAAAATTTACCATCCAAAAATTTAATTTTGAATAAGATCAAAAATAGGAATCGTTAAGGGAGTTATCCCAGATGTATACATAAAATATTACAAATATATTAGCTACTCATATCGTTTAAGTGCAGACTACTGTCATTGTATGCATCAATTTCATATTTAGTGCAAATACTGATAGATTACCCTTCAGACCCAATAATTTTCTCATGCACAGTACATATGGTCACATGTGTGACTTTGGCAAAATCCATGTAGTCCTTTACGACGTTTTAAAATAGCAATTAACTTCCATTTTGTCAGGGGTCAGTTAAAAGGAATTGCACTCCCGATTTAAAAGTATAACGACTTTGCTTCTGTACACGCTTATAATAGAAATTATATGTACATTTCTCTTATTGTTATATCTTGGGAAACAATGGCTGAGCCGCGGACTAGATCACTTTCTTGAAAACGATTCGACGATCTGGTCGGAAGTGCAAACCAGTTCGTTTCTTCGCCGCAGCCTCTAGGATAAAACAGCCTCTAAAATAATAACTGATTTGCTTGCACAACAAATCAGTACAGATTTGCACTTTCTGAATTAAAATACTGCTTGTAAATTTCTGAGAGAAAAAAAAAATTTAATGGCGGCTGAGAGAAAAGAGAATTGTAATTCGGTAGGTATACTCGTCTGAAGCTAATGACAATATATAGGACGAGAATTAGGGTTAGGGTTTACTGATTAGTGAGCCGCTTTAATGAAGGATAAGAATTTTCACCGTTGCAGAAATCTTTTCCATAAAAAAAACGGTTCGAAAAAGGCTAAGTTTTATGGTCCAAAAAATATAAATGTATACACCACAAAGCCCAAGCCCGAGCCCGAGCGGGCCGAGCCGGGTCGAGTCGGTCGGTCGCACACGCGTGTGTGGTGGTCATGATGCATAGTCTCCCTCCTCACAACAAAGCATGTATTGGGAGCCCAAGACCCCAACATGATTTCTTAGAAACAAGTATAAATGTTTTCCTCTTCTATATAATCCCATGATGTGGGACTATTCACCCATAGGAGCCATTCATACGCTTATCCCATTATTTTTAATAATTCACTAATGTTATAAAACATTTCCAACAATCCCCCACTTGAATTTTTAAAAATATTTTCGAGCAATTTCTTAAAAAACATAAGATTGTGCATAAACAAAAATGTCTTTCGACTTGAACCTTTGCATAGTGAATAAGGTTCAGTTTTTACTAGAGTGACACGTAGTCTTGAACTCTATTCCTGACATCAAACCACACACAACCTTTTCTATAGTGCAATAAAATAAACCAGTGCATTTATGGCCATGCACGTCTATCCTAGTTTAGTGAATGCTCTAGAAGTTTTGCCCGCAACTTCATAGGAAATGGCCACATTTCCACATTCACAAAGGTGAGTCTATCAAGAACACTCCTGAAGGTAAGTACTCTACTCCACATAGAGTATAGACCTCATTAAGAGTTTCTATTAACTCATCCTCTAATCACTTCAGGAATACATGCTTCTTGGTTTACTAAATAGCATTTTCAACTCATATCACTACACAACTTGTTATTACCCATTGAACCTAGTTCTTGGGATCTCCAGTCATTTAGGTCGGGTTACCATTGTGTGTGACTCAACAATCTAAGGGCAATAGTCCCATTCTTTTAGAAGAGTTATGGACTTTCTCTCTGGACAGTCTTTTCGTCAAAGAATCTGCCAAATTTTCCTCACTACGTACGTAATCCACTCTAACGGTACATGTGGAAAGAAGTTCTCGAACCGTACTATGCTTACGACGTATTTGTCGTCTCTTACCGTTATAATAACGGTTCTGAACTTTTGCAATAACCGCGGTACTATCACAATGTATCAACACAGCCGGTATCGGTTTTTCCCATAAGGGAATCTCAGCTAGCAGATTTCTCAAATACTCTGCTTCTTCACTAGCTGTAGCTAGTGCTATCATCTCAGACTCCATAGTAGACTGAGCCAAAATAGTCTGTTTCTTGGATTTCCAAGAAACAGCTCCTCCAGCGATGCTAAATATATAGCCACTGGTCGCTTTAGAATCATCAGATAAGGTATTCCAGTCTGCATCGGAATATCCTTCAAGTACAGCTGGAAACCTTTCATAATGTAATCCAAGGTTCATGGTTCGTTTAAGGTATCTCATTACCCTTTTAATAGCTTGCCAGTGCTCTATACTAGGTCTACTGGTAAACCTGCACAATAATCCCACGGCATAGGCAATGTCGGGTCTAGTACAATCAGTGACATACCGAAGGCTGCCAATGATGCTTGCATAATCAGACTGTCTTACACCTTCACCGGTGTTCTTAAATAACTTTACACTGTAATCATATAGTGTACTTGCAGGTTTACAGTCAAAGTAATTATATTTCTTTAGTATCTTCTCCATATAATGAGATTGATCCAAAGAAATACTCTTTTCTGACCTAGTAATCTTAATACCAAGGATTACACTCGCCTCACCTAGATTTTTCATATCAAAATTGACATTTAATAAGGATTTGACTGAGTTTATGGCATGAATATTTGACCCAAAAATGAGTAGGTCATCTACATAAAGGCATATAATAGTGCAAATGTCATTCTCGGATTTGTAATAAATGCATTTGTCACTTTCATTAACTTTAAAACCATTTGAAATGATTAAGTTATCAAATTTTTCATGCCATTATTTAGGTGCTTGTTTTAAACCATATAATGATTTATCTAATTTACATACTGTAACACCCCACACCCGCTACGGTCACTCTCTACGGGAATGTCATAACATCGGTGGAGTATTTTAAGTGAGTATAGAACAGAAAAATTACAAATAGACAGATATAAGTAATACTTGAGAATTTAAAACATCATTTCATTTCAGCGGAAAGTAAAACATGTTTGGTTACACCAAAACCATAAATAAGAGTCAAGTACATAATATCCATCCTGATAAAAAAACAAAAGTACATAATCCCACTACATAACCTAATAGCCATAATAGAAAAGATAAACTGAGCTTTACATCCACGGTCCAAGCTCCAAAGGATAGATAAAGCAGTCTGATCAAAGCCCACTAGTGCTAGGCCCACTCTGAAAACCTGAGGGTTGGGAAAAAGATAAAGAAACAACGGGGTCAGACATAAGTCTGAGTGAGTCCTATAACCCTAACAATACAATCATTAAAGTAATTAGGGTATGATATAAACAAGGTACGGTACCTCTGGGGATAATGACTACACTAAGTAGCCAACTAAACACAGGATGTACTAAGATAACCAGAAAAGACGCATTTATCCACCCAAGGATAATTACTAGATTGCACCACCCCAGATTTACCCACCCAAGGGTAATTCCTACACTGCACCACACCAGTTCTACCCACCCAAGGGTAATTCCTACTTAAAGGTTGATCCCACTAAGTGTACTTAGTAATTTTACCCAGTAGTTTCTTGTACCCCTAGCTGACTACATAGGTGCCGTCTGCCCTTATCTCCACTAGGTGTACTCAGTAATTTTTAATAGTAGTTTCGTGTACCCCTAGCTGACTACATAGGTGCCGTCTGCCCCTATCTCCACTAGGTGTACCCACTACTCCCCAAGCGATCGGCTCCCTACCGTAGATACCCGTGCTGGCCCCACAGTGGGGTGTATCACTCCCCAAAGTGGCAACCTGATAATCAATGGTGCACGGCTTATACCTACACGATGCAACAACGTCTTACCTACCAGCCCGGGTCCACACACGCATATGAAACCCGTTGGACTCGCGTTGCCACCGCTACCCCGTTTTGGCCTCTTATAGTCAAGCCCAATATGCGTGTCCCGTCCTCGACTTGGGTCGAGCCCACAAAGATACGTTTGGGATATTGGTTGAAATGGGCCCCCACAAGCTACTACTTAAGCTTGCCATTTTATCTAGTGCGTCCCACTTAACCCCTTTTATAATCATGCCCACTTACATGTTAAGGTTTGGTTAAGTCATCTAATCATATTTCAATTGCCACTTAAGGCCCCCACAAGTTACTACTTAAGCTTGTCATTTAATTATATTTCAATTGCCACTTAAGGCCCCCACAAGCTACTACTTAAGCTTGTCATTTAATTATATTTCAATTGCCACTTGAGGCACCCACTAGATTTCCGCATGCCACCCAAGGCACTTACTTGATTTCCACATGCCACCCAAGGCACTTACTTAACCCTTTAATCATGTTTAATTACATGTTCCACTTTGGTTAAGTATTCTAATCGTATTTTCTATTGCCACCCAAGGCAACCCACTAGTTTCGTCATGCCACCCAAGGCACCCCCACTAGTTACTACATGCCACCCAAGGCACCCACTTAACCCCTCATGCCCCTCTACATGCTAATTTGGTTAAGTGTTTCTTAATTAATTAAGATCGTAACCTTTGTAAAGACCTCTCACATTAGACTGTCTTTTATGGCAGCTGGATATGCCGGTTGGTTCCGGGAAGCCTTACACCATAACAGAGTCTAACCTCGTGTCTTTACACTTGTCACGTATTTAGTTTATGACTAAGACCTCTCACATTGGGCCAATCATTTGTAGCCGCTGGATTTGCCGGTCGGTTCCGGGCAGTCTTATGCTACAAAAGGGTCCAACCTCGTGTCTTAGTAGATTAATTACACCTAATTAATCACCCCCATAATTTGTATTAATTATCCCTAATTAATTACAAATATTTAAGAATATGGGTAGACCTAACTCAATAGGTAAATTCCCAATTCCATAATATGGGTAGACCTAACTTAATAGGTAAATTCCCAATTATGTCCATCCACTTTACGGTATGTTTAATCATACCCACTTTACACAATTTTATGTGTTCATTAATTTTTACCCCATCGTCCCCACGTAAATACGTTAACATGACATACTTCAAAGGAGAAGATTCATCATACACACCATGGGTTCAACTTAGCATATCATTAGCATTATCATGGGTTTAAAAGGTGTCAACTTGTATATATGACCATAAACCCAACTTACATAAATAACCAACCCCAAACTTGCATGAATCACATATGTCATGAAGATGGTAACTTGCTTAAATGTTCATGTCATAGACCTATCATAAAAGGTGTCAACTTGCATACATGTCATAGGTCTAAAAGGGATGAACTTGCACATGTACTTATGTCATACATAGAGGCGAACTTGCATATGAACTTGCATCATAACTTGCATATGAACTTGCATCATAACTTGCATATAAACTTGCATCATAACTTGCATATGAACTTGCATCATAACTTGCATATGAACTTGCATAACATGCCATACTTAGAGGCAAACTTGCATATATTATGCATATCATAAAAAGAGACAAACTTGCATAAAACCAAACACTTAGTATGCATAAAACCAAATACTTAGCATGCACAAAACCAAATACTTAGCATGCATAAAACCAAATACATAACTTGCATATCATGTTACATATAACTTGCATATACTCTCACATATAGTTTGCATAACATGTTACATATGCATAAATGTTCAACATAGTGTTTTGCATCATAAAACATGGCATTAAACTTGCATATAGCATAAAACTTGCAAAACACATAACATACACTATACTAAACTTGCATAAACACATTTATCCACAAACATAGCCATATCTTATCATATCTTATCATAATCAATTTAACAATTGATTATTAGGTCTATAGAAACTCACCACTAAACTCCCATAAGCAAACCCTTGCCAAAAACCACCCAAAAACTCTAGCCTTGACCATAAAGCTTGCAACTTGATGATGAATGCAAGCTAATGATCACTCATACAACTCAAAGATGCTTGTATGCACATGAAAGCCTTCATAGAAATAGTTTAGAAATAGGATGGAGGCTAGGGTTTTGAGTGGAGGCCATGATCATAGAAAATTTTGGCATAGTTTAGTTAGGAGATAGTGTTGGATCTAGAATAACCCTAGAGGGGGGGTGAATAGGGTTTTTCACAGTTTTTATCAAGAATTAAAAACTTAATGAGATAAATAATAATAATAAACTGATCACAGAATATAGCAGAAACAGAAATGCAGAAAATAAATCACACAAAGATATACCCAGCTTCGGCAAAACCCTGCCTACTGCTGCATTTCTAAGATTTCTACTAGGTGATAGAACAGTTCCCGCATACAAGACCATGTACACTCGCAAACCCCTGCTTCTATTCTAACCCTACGCTCAAAATCCTAGACTGATTCAAACCCCTGAATCAGATTTTCCCCAGATTACAAACCCGTGACCTGTAACTCAGATTTACAGACTCTGAAACTGACAGTCAACTCCTTGACTAAATCCCCCTAGATTTTACAGACCTAGAACTGTTCAGAAATGATTTTACAACACAATTTAACAAAAAAAATATAAACCCTAGTTTTTTTAAAATAAAAATAAAAGGGAGTTTATATTAAAGGGGTCATCCCCTTTTTAACACATGGCTAGGTTTTTAAGCCCATTATGTCGGCCCCTTTCCATTGCTTTTGCCCGACCTCCTTTTTTTGTTCTGGAACTCAAAAATGGCGGCTAGGGTTTTGCGATTCCCCCAATTCAATCGGTTTCTGAGCGAGATGATTATTGTTATTGCTTCAATTCTCTTGCGCCTTGTTTCTTCAATCTATTGCTCTCTGATTTGAGGGTTGTTCTCTGGTCTGATCGAAACTGTGAGTAATTTTAATTTTTTGTGTCTGCTTGAAATTTCTTGCAAGTTGTTGTGTGGTTTCGATGCCTTTTACTGCCTGTGATGATGTGGTGTCATATAGGATTTCATATCCTTAACTTGCGCTCTGATTTCTTAAATGATTCGATCTGATTTTGTGGGATTCGATCTTCTATATTTGCCGATGATGAAATGGTGTGATAAAATAGGATTTGAAATCCTCAATCAACTCTGATTTCGCTGTAATGACTTGGCTGATTGATTGTTGTTTCCCCTTTTGATTTTCGGCTTGAATTGAATCCTTTTGTGCGAATGAAGAACACGTATGAAATACTTGATTGAATCTGAATTTTTGCCTTGTTTTTTGAATCAATCGGCTTTGAATATTGCTTTTATGATTTTGAACAAATCTGGAAATATATTATCTGTGGCCCCCCATGGTATTTTCCCTTGTCTGAATTTCTTGATTGAATTCTTGCCATGTGACTTGAATCTTTTAATCTGTTGCCAAAAACAGATTGAGTTTCTTGAATTAAATTGTCCCAAAAAGAAATGATTTTCTTGCCAAATGCGAATTGCTGATTTTTGTAAATCTGGAAATGTTAATTCCCTGTCCCTTGATTGAATATGCCACATATGTGCTGTTTGCTTCATTCATGTTGCATCACCTATGCTCGACCATCTTAAAGACTGTTGAACCATTGTGTTGATGAAATAGACTTGTCTTACTTTGATTCTCCTATACTTAATAAGCACAAAGAATTCTGGAAATATATTAATTTATTTCCTAGCTTGTTTTGCCGAGAATATTGATCAAATTTTGTCAAATATAAACTGTTCCTTTTTGCTAGAGATATCTTGCCTTATGTGTAGAATGATTTAAAGAATGCATTTAAACCTCTGCCTGGGAATCTTGCCGAATTGATTTGTTTCATTTCAGTCGAATGCATGATTGAAGCTTTCCATAAAAACTTTGTGCAATATTTTTGCTGATGCATACTTGAAATGGATTTTATCCATATATGCATTCTGGAAACCTTGCATGCTGATTTCTTGAAATAAATTCTTGCCAAAAAAAAACTATATTATGTATTACCTGATCATCTCTCGGCTAATTCTGGAAAATGATTTCAGTTTTGTTGTGCCCTTGAACAATTCTTGATTGATTGATTTCTGGAAGCAAATTAAAGATTTTCCCTTTTTGATCACTGACTATTTTCTAACCACTGATGTACACCACCCATGCATATTGTTCGCAGTCTTGCTTGTACAAGTATACACTGACTTGTAATTTAAAACTGACTTGTAAGTCTCTACTGTATAAACTCCTGCCATGCTCACTGTGTTCTTGAATTTTTGTTGTTGACTGATCAGTTTGCATTGTTGTGAGGCTGCCATTCATCATGCTTCACCATTGCTGTCTTGTTAGTCTTGACTGTCTCGTCTATTGGCTTGTGCACTTTGCTTGTATCTTGTTTGGCTACTCTGACTTGAACTGTTGCCATTATCATGCTACTGCACCATCATTTCCATGTATAACCTGCAAAGCTTGATATGTGACCCACTTGTGCACCTTTGCACCTGCTTGAACACTCGAGTATCTTGCTGACAATGATTCACTTTGGCTTTGTGTTGAGCACAGTCCTTACATTAAACAGTGAGGCTTGACCATTTGCACATCATGCTGAACTTGTATATCCTTGAGCTTGTGCTTGCTGCTTTGACCATTCTTGTGCATATTGTTTTATAACTTGATTGTTATGGAATGCCTTCTAGTTTGATCATGTCTTGACAACCTTGGTTTGAACCATTTGAACAGCACACATTTACTTTTGAACCTGCACATGTTTGCTGCCATGATCACTCTTACTTTTGAACTTTGTACTTGACCATTTTGGATTTGTATTGATATTTGCACTGAGTCGAGAAGGTCCTTGTGGCTACTCCTCAGTTGCACACTGAATTGGCGTGGCAGTGCACATGTGTATATATATACACATGTGTATATGCAGCCATCAGACGAGTTGTCCCTGCATTGAGATATATGTTGTCTGCCTTGTGGTATTTACAGTGTATCACTGTGAATATCACAAGCTGTCTAGACACAGATTGTTGGTTTTATAATTCAGATCAAGTCATGAAAAATGATGAGAAACACACCAGAAAACTGAGGCAAAAAAAAAATTTTAAAAATAAAATTTATATTTGCATATATTCTGTTATATTTCTATTGCAGTGTACTGTGTGTGTGTTTCACATGTGACAGGTAGGCAGGAATGACTGGACTGACTGTGATGACTGGACTTGAAAGCTGAAGATAAGAAGACAGTGTGTTGTCAATGAACGTATGAGTCTGTATATACATGTGAAAATGAATATATATGAAATGTAAACTGAATGAATGTATGAGTGTTGCAGTGAGGAGCTGTGTATATATGAAGTGTACTGATGTCTGTAATAAACAAGTTTGATTGAAATAAAATATCATTTTATTGTTGTCAAACGAACTTGTCTATTTTATTCTGTTTATATACAAGTACAAATATTCTGTGAATGCATAAATAGTGGAGTTACAAATAGTTGTACTGTTTGAATATTGAAATACAATATTCTATTTAAATAAAATACTGTGTTAATATTTGAATTTCTGTACAGTCGTATTTTATTTAAATATAAATATTATATTCATTGCTGTGATATATATATATAACAGTACAGTATCAAACATATTTATAATAAAAATATATTTGGTTGTTATCATCAAACAAAAATCATATAATTGTGTATACAACACCGTTATATACAACAGATAGGATTATGATCATTTAGGGCTAGCTTAGGGTCTTATTTATAGGATTAGGCAAGTGTTTTAGGCCATTAGATTAACCCTAGGATAGATCCCAGCCCTCAAAAATCGTCACAAGCCTCCAAAACAAGACCAAGGGCCAAAACAGGTGCACCAGGCCAGCCAGGGTCAAGCCAGAAGGCTGTGCAGGTTTCTGGCTCGACACGGGCGCTCTTCTGGCTTGTTTTCGGTTTTTCTGCCTAACTTCGTTCGTTCATATCTTCTTCATACGGACTCCGACTTTCGAAAACTCAAACTCTATTTCGCGTATTTTTCCGAGACGAACGCAATGGTGCAACCCGTTTCCGCTAATTCCCACATCTGGGATTGGTTATTCTTTAATTTGTGAATTTTAGCATTAACCGAAATTCGGGGTGTTACATTCTCCCCTCCTTAAAGGATTTCGTCCCCGAAATCTCTAAGCTAAGGAGAATGCATATCCTACCATCCAAACAACCATCTACTCAATCCATCAAACACGGGCATCCATTGTCCTTAAAACAATTTCTAATGATGTATGAGCATATGCAAAAAATGTGTGTATATGTTCCCTATCTAATGTATGAACATATGCAAACCATGATAGTGCCATGCATCCGTTATGTATGCGAGAGAACCCTATCGACACATACAATATCTGCATGAGTGCGCAATCATTCACCAAAATGCATCATCCATATGATAACACAATCATTATACATCCATAAATATAGCTACCTACACACAATTATATGCAATATGCAATATGAAGTGATTGAGCCGATCTAGTGTCTAGAGTGTGTGTATATGCATCCACGAGCAACTACTAGCAACCACTTGCATCCACATGCATCCATCAAACATAACATGTCTCAAACACATGTTTCAACCATAGGTTTACCCTATCTAAAGGTCAAAGGTACTAATGAGAGGACATACTAAAGATAAGATAAGCACTAGACAAATGATAAAGGAGACGTTTAAAGGACATACCCTAAAAAAGGAATGGGTATAACGAACGCATCTTCGCTTCTGTCTCCCAAGTAGCATTGCTCTCACCTTCTCCCCTTTTCACTTTGACTAGTCGAACCTCTCTGTTTCCCAACTTCCTAATCTCTGACCCAAGGATGCGGGTAGGAGCTCGTCGAATAATCACATCACGCTCTACCTTTGCTTCTTTAAGCAAGCTCGGCTCTACCGCCTCTGCGGTCTCATGTAGGCACTTCCTCAAATGTGACACATGGAATGTGTCATGTTCCTTATGCAACCGAACTATCTCTCGAATATAAACTGAAGCTAGACTTGGAATAGTCCTCTTGCTCTTCACGGGTATGAAATGGGCACTCTTAGTAAGTCTATCTACCACAACCCCCACATTCCCGTATTACCCTTCCTCAATTTCGGTAATCCATCGAGACACTATCCCACTTCCATAGAGGAACCTCCAATGAGTGGAGCAACCAACCGGGTTTCTTTTGCTTCGCTTTCTCCTGTTGGCACACCAAGCATCGAGCGACATACTTGGCCACATCTTTCTTCATACCGGCCCAAAAGAAAACTCGCTTCATGTCTTGGTACATCTTGTCCCTATCAGGATGAATGGTCATCTTCGATCGATGTGCATCATCAAGTATAGCCTTCCTCAAACCCTTGTCTTGCGGTACACAAAGTCTACCGTCTCTACGCAACCACCCCTTACCATCTAGGGTGTACCTACTCAAATGGCTGGACGACTCCCCCTCCTCATGAGCTTCTCTACTAACTCAACCGACTGTGGGTCGTCCCGCTGTGCTCCGCCAATACGCCCCAAAAGAGCAGGCCTAACCTTTAAGGAGGCTAGCAAACCGGGTACAAAGTCAACGGAAGGTCTAAAGTCAAACATAGAAATAAACTCTAAGCTCCGTCGTTCAACGAATAATGAACTCAAGGACAACCTTTTTCTACTTAAGGCATTCGTTACCACGTTACCCTTGCCATGGGTATACGCTATTTCAAACTCATAGGATGCTAAGAATCCTATCCACTTTTTCTGTCCTAAGACTATGCACTTAAAGAGTCTCCAACACTTCCCTAAGATGTAGGGCATGCTCTTCTCCTCTTTTAGAGAAAACCAGGATATTACCCCATCCAAAAATCCTCACAACTGTCCATCTCTCACGCAGACCACCCTAGTCGAACTCGACATCCCCCAAATGCAAGCCCCAAAGGCCTAAACCACTATCAGACAAACACCCAAGGGATACCTCCTTCGAATTCAGACGACCTACGTGAGATGATACTAGTAAAAACGGTTAAATAATTAAGCCCTTGTCCAACTCTGGATGTCCTCGCCAGTCTCGCTCCAAAACCACCGTTTATCCCATAACTGGCTTTGCTCAACCTATTGAGCACATACGAAAACTTATTTCGCTCCTAGAAAAGACCAAGATGTCATTTACAAAGACCATCACGAACTTATTTAGGTACTCCCTGAACACCCTTCTCATCAAATCAATAAAGTATGAGGGGGCGTTCGTCAAACCAAATGGCATCACCAGCCACTCATAAAAAAAATCATCCGGAGTCCTAAAGACAGTCTTCTCTATACTATCCTCAGCCACTCTCAACTGACGAAACCCCGTGGCTAAGTCCAACTGCGAAAATACTGAGGCGCCAACTAACTGATCAAAGAGATCATCAATCCTCGGCAATGGGTGTCTATTCTTCTTTGTGAGTTTATTTAGTTCTCTTTAGCCTACACAAAGTCTGAGGGACCCATCCGCCTTCGTGGCAAAAACTACTGGAGCACCCCACTCCGATATACTTCGTCTTATGAACCCCTTCTCAAGCAAATCGCCTACTTGCTCATGGAGTTCACTCCTCTCACGAGGAGCCATGTGGCACACTGGCCAAGATACTGGTTTGGCATTGTCTACCAGATATATTCGGAAGTCAATCTCCCGCTCCGGAGGTAAACCCTTCACCTCCTCAAACACATCCGAGTATTCCCGGACCACTCTAACAGATCGTAAACTCTTGACCGACGTGTCAAGCGATTCTAGATAACTTAGCATAACAGATTCCATGGGATTACAAGAGATCTCGAGAGTGTTACCCAAGCGGGTCATAAGCCTAACAACTCTCCCTTCAAAATCAAGAACGGCACCCCTTCTGGATAACCAGTCCATGCCCAAACTAACCCATAGCCCGTGAAGCCCAAAAAGCATCACATCTAAACTCAACGCTAAGTATAGAAACTTTCAAACCCAAACACATCATGGAGCCCCAATTGGGTTTGAAACAACTAAGGGATCATCTACCAAACTGGTGTCTAAGTGCAGTGACTCAACTAACAATGATGAGAGAAACGAACTCGATGCGTCAGAATCAAATAAAGTTCGAACCGGATAATAAAGAAATCCAAATTCCAACCTAGACGGTCCTATCCCCATCTGGTACACTAGCCGCGAGGGAATACAACTACCCTCCAGGAGATTCCATACCTTGCCCATGCCCCTTTGGACAATCCTAATAAGGTGTCCCATTCCTCCAAAAGGATAACTACTCATCTTCTTCTTCCCATTCTCCACTCGTAACCTTCCACCAATGAGGTCTCATCCTTCATTAACCAAACAACTATTTGAGCCTTCCTCCCATCGTCTATCCAATAGATACCTACCAGTCCTCCTCCTTCTTGAACCAACTTCTAATCCGACTAATGTCTAAGTCCCTTGAAGTGGTTTTCCATTCTTATCTATCTTAGAAAGGTCATCTATACACGGAGGGGAAACTCAAAACGAGAGAGGAAGAGATTCAAAACGGAGAATTCGAAAGATATAGATATGGCTATTGGGGATTATGCTTTTCTTTCAAAAACTTTTCTCTTAAAAGACATGTTTTTGAAAATACTCCTTTCAAAAATATTCTAAAAATTTTATCTGTTCTGGTAACCTTAAGCTCTGATACCACGTGTTACACCCCACACCCTCTACGGTCACTCTCTACGGGAATGCCATAACATCGGTGGAGTATTTTAAGTGAGTATAGAACAGAAAAATTACAAATAGACAGATATAAGTAATACTTGAGAATTTAAAACATCATTTCATTTCAGCGGAAAGTAAAACATGTTTGGTTACACCAAAACCATAAATAAGAGTCAAGTACATAATATCCATCCTGATAAAAACACAAAAGTACATAATCCCACTACATAACCTAATAGCCATAATAGAAAAGATAAACTGAGCTTTACATCCACGGTCCAAGCTCCAAAGGATAGATAAAGCAGTCTGATCAAAGCCCACTAGTGCTAGGCCCACTCTGAAAACCTGAGGGTTGGGAAAAAGATAAAGAAACAACGGGGTCAGACTTAAGTCTGAGTGAGTCCTATAACCCAAACAATACAATCATTAAAGTAATTAGGGTATGATATAAACAAGGTACGATACCTCTGGGGATAATGACTACACTAAGTAGCCAACTAAACACAGGATGTACTAAGATAACCGGAAAGACGCATTTATCCACCCAAGGATAATTACTAGATTGCACCACCCCAGATCTACCCACCCAAGGGTAATTCCTACACTGCACCACACCAGTTCTACCCACCCAAGGGTAATTCCTACTTAAAGGTTGATCCCACTAAGTGTACTTAGTAATTTTACCCAGTAGTTTCTTTACCCCTAGCTGACTACATAGGTGCCGTCTGCCCCTATCTCCACTAGGTGTACTCAGTAATTTTTAATAGTAGTTTCGTGTACCCCTAGCTGACTACATAGGTGTCGTCTGCCCCTATCTCCACTAGGTGTACCCACTACTCCCCAAGCGATCGGCTCCCTACCGTAGATACCCGTGCTGGCCCCACAGTGGGGTGTATCACTCCCCAAAGTGGCAACCCGATAATCAATGGTGCACGGCTTATACCTACACGATGCAATAACGTCTTACCTACCAGCCCGGGTCCACACACGCATATGAAACCCGTTGGACTCGCGTTGCCACCGCTACCCCGTTTTGGCCTCTTATAGTCAAGCCTAATATGAGTGTCCCGTCCTCGACTTGGGTCGAGCCCACAAAGATACGTTTGGGATATTGGTTGAAATGGGCCCCCACAAGCTACTACTTAAGCTTGCCATTTTATCTAGTGCGTCCCACTTAACCCCTTTTATAATCATGCCCACTTACATGTTAAGGTTTGGTTAAGTCATCTAATCATATTTCAATTGCCACTTAAGGCCCCCACAAGCTACTACTTAAGCTTGTCATTTAATTATATTTCAATTGCCACTTAAGGCCCCCACAAGCTACTACTTAAGCTTGTCATTTAATTATATTTCAATTGCCACTTGAGGCACCCACTAGATTTCCGCATGCCACCCAAGGCACTTACTTGATTTCCACATGCCACCCAAGGCACTTACTTAACCCTTTAATCATGTTTAATTACATGTTCCACTTTGGTTAAGTATTCTAATCGTATTTTCTATTGCCACCCAAGGCAACCCACTAGTTTCGTCATGCCACCCAAGGCACCCCCACTAGTTACTACATGCCACCCAAGGCACCTACTTAACCCCTCATGCCCCTCTACATGCTAATTTGGTTAAGTGTTTCTTAATTAATTAAGATCGTAACCTTTGTAAAGACCTCTCACATTAGACTGTCTTTTATGGCAGCTGGATATGCCGGTTGGTTCCGGGCAGCCTTACACCATAACAGAGTCTAACCTCGTGTCTTTACACTTGTCACGTATTTAGTTTATGACTAAGACCTCTCACATTGGGCCAATCATTTGTAGCCGCTGGATTTGCCGGTCGGTTCCGGGCAGTCTTATGCTACAAAAGGGTCCAACTTCGTGTCTTAGTAGATTAATTACACCTAATTAATCACCCCCATAATTTGTATTAATTATCCCTAATTAATTACAAATATTTAAGAATATGGGTAGACCTAACTCAATAGGTAAATTCCCAATTCCATAATATGGGTAGACCTAACTTAATAGGTAAATTCCCAATTATGTCCATCCACTTTACGGTATGTTTAATCATACCCACTTTACACAATTTTATGTGTTCATTAATTTTTACCCCATCGTCCCCACGTAAATACGTTAACATGACATACTTCGAAGGAGAAGATTCATCATACACACCATGGGTTCAACTTAGCATATCATTAGCATTATCATGGGTTTAAAAGGTGTCAACTTGTATATATGACCATAAACCCAACTTACATAAATAACCAACCCCAAACTTGCATGAATCACATATGTCATGAAGATGGTAACTTGCTTAAATGTTCATGTCATAGACCTATCATAAAAGGTGTCAACTTGCATACATGTCATAGGTCTAAAATGGATGAACTTGCACATGTACTTATGTCATACATAGAGGCGAACTTGCATATGAACTTGCATCATAACTTGCATATGAACTTGCATCATAACTTGCATATAAACTTGCATCATAACTTGCATATGAACTTGCATCATAACTTGCATATGAACTTGCATAACATGCCATACTTAGAGGCAAACTTGCATATATTATGCATATCATAAAAAGAGACAAACTTGCATAAAACCAAACACTTAGTATGCATAAAACCAAATACTTAGCATGCACAAAACCAAATACTTAGCATGCATAAAACCAAATACATAACTTGCATATCATGTTACATATAACTTGCATATACTCTCACATATAGTTTGAATAACATGTTACATATGCATAAATGTTCAACATAGTGTTTTGCATCATAAAACATGGCATTAAACTTGCATATAGCATAAAACTTGCAAAACACATAACATACACTATACTAAACTTGCATAAACACATTTATCCACAAACATAGCCATATCTTATCATATCTTATCATAATCAATTTAACAATTGATTATTAGGTCTATAGAAACTCACCACTAAACTCCCATAAGCAAACCCTTGCCAAAAACCACCCAAAAACTCTAGCCTTGACCATAAAGCTAGCAACTTGATGATGAATGCAAGCTAATGATCACTCATACAACTCAAAGATGCTTGTATGCACATGAAAGCCTTCATAGAAATAGTTTAGAAATAGGATGGAGGCTAGGGTTTTGAGTGGAGGCCATGATCATAGAAAATTTTGGCATAGTTTAGTTAGGAGATAGGATTATGATCATTTAGGGCTAGCTTAGGGTCTTATTTATAGGATTAGGCAAGTGTTTTAGGCCATTAGATTAACCCTAGGATAGATCCCAGCCCTCAAAAATCGTCACAAGCCTCCAAAACAAGACCAAGGGCCAAAACAGGTGCACCAGGCCAGCTAGGGTCAAGCCAGAAGGCTGTGCAGGTTTCTGGCTCGACACGGGCGCACTTCTGGCTTGTTTTCGGTTTTTCTGCCTAACTTCGTTCGTCCATATCTTCTTCATACAGACTCCGATTTTCGAAAACTCAGACTTTATTTCGCGTATTTTTCCGAGACGAACGCAATGGTGCAACCCGTTTCCGCTAATTCCCACATCTGGGATTAGTTATTCTTTAATTTGTGAATTTTAGCATTAACCGAAATTCGGGGTGTTACACATACTTTATGTTCTTGATCATGTACTACAAATCCTTCAGGCTGGTCCATATAAATTTCTTCGTCTAATTCACCGTTCAAAAAAGCAATTTTAACATCCATTTGGTGTATAAGTAAATTATGGATGGAAGCAAGTGAGATTAAAACCCGAATGGATGTTATTCTAGTTACTGGTGAAAAGGTGTCAAAGAAATCTATATTTTCTTTTTGTTTAAAAACCTTTAGCTACTAGTCGTGCTTTATACTTATCTATAGTGCCATCAGGTTTTAATTTCTTTTTAAGTACCCATTTACAGCCTATAAACTTACAACCAGGGGGTAAATCTACCAAGTGCCAAGTCTTGTTGGATTCTAAAGAATCCATCTCATCATTTATAGCCTCTTGCCAAAAATCGGCATCTAAAGAAGATAAGGCCTCTTGGAGGTTTATGGGATCCTCCTCAATAGTAAAAGCACAAAAATATGAATCGAAGTCTTTTATGGTTCTTGCTCTTTTACTTCTTCTATGTTCAGCTTCAGAATTTTCATTAAGTTCTGTTCTAATTGACATATTTGAGGTGCTCCCACTATTCCTTAATTTAAAAGGAAATTTAGTTTCATAAAAATCGGCATCATTTGATTCAATTATATTATGTGCATTAAGGTCATAAAATCTATATGCTTTGCTATTAATAGAATAGCCTATAAATGCACATTCATATGCTCTACTTGCCAATTTTATTCTCTTAGGGTCTGGAATGCGAATATAAGTTAAACAACCCCAAGTTCTAGAGTATGAGACATTGGGTTTATGATTCTTTAAAATTTCATAAGGAGAAATTTTATTTTTAGATTTGGGGATTTTATTCAGAACATAGCATACAGTCAATAAAATATCCCCCCACCAATGTTTTGCTGCACCAGAATTTAATAATATGGCAACTACTAGTTCGGTAAAGGTCCTATTTTTTCTTTCTGCTTTACTGTTCATTTCAGGAGAATAGGGTGCAGTTCTCTCATGTACTATACCATGCTGTTTATAGAAATCCAGAATTGAATTAGATTCGTATTATGTTCCTCTATCACTACGAAGTCTCTTAATTTTTCTATTTCTTGATTCTCAATCTCAGTTTTGAATGTTTTAAATATGTCAAAAGCATCACTTTTATTTTTCATAAGATATACATATGTGAAATCAGAGCAGTCATCAATAAAAGTGATAAAATAACGATGTCCCTGTCTAGTTAAAGTGTCATCTAGTTCACATATGTCAGAATGAATCAAGTCTAAGGGTTCAGAAATTCTATCAACAAATTTGTGAGGTTTCTTTGTGATTTTAGCTTGTGTACAAAATTCACATTTATCAAGTTCAGATTCTATCATTTTAGGTATCAAATCTAGGGTGCTCATGTTACGGATTATTCGATTATTAAGATGACATAATCTAGAATGCCAGATATTAAAATCACACAACATGTAAGCAGAAGTAGTCACTTTATTGGATTCAACATTCAGTTTAAATATACCCTCACAAGCATAACCCTTTCCTACAAAAGTTCCCTTATAAGTTAGGGTGTACAAATCAGCCCCAATTACTTGAGTGAAACCAGCCTTATTAAGGAGGAAGCCAGAGACCAGATTCTTTCTTATTTCTGGAGTGTGCATAACATCTTTCAGAATTACAGTTTTTCCAGAGGTGAACTTGAGTTCCACATTACCAATCCCCGCAACTCTAGTGGTGTGAGAGTCTCCCAACAGCACTTTCTGATTTTCAACAGCCGTGTATGTCGAGAACATGCCACGATCATAGCAGACATGGCGAAGGCACCAGTGTCTACCCACCAACCCTCTGATCCACCAACGAGGTAAATCTCAGTAATCATAGCCGTAAGAGGCGGCTCCTCAGTCATGTTAGCATGCGGTGCAGAGCTTGGCCTGTTCCGACACTTACGTGCCATATGACCTGGTTTTCCACAGTTGTAACATAGAAACTGTCCAGGGTCATTCTTTTGTGCTGGTTTCTGCTGTCCTTTTGGGTTTCCTTGCGGATTCCCATTCTGTTTGTTGTGCCTGTTCTGATTCTTAAAAGATTTCTGATTTGGTTTCAGAACAGCGGGAGTGGTCTTCTTAGTACTGTTGTTATTCACAATCAGCACCTCTTCTTTTTGGTCCTGCTTGCGTGCCTCCTTTTCAATACGGAGGCGTGTAATCAAGCTCTCTAAGGAAAATTCCTTAGTCTTATGTCGCAAGACATTCTTAAAATCTTTCCAGCTTGGGGTAATTTGTCAATAATAACAGCAATTTGAAATTGTTGGTCCAAGACCATACCTTCGGAGATGATCTCATGAGCTATTTTCTGCAGCTCATGAGACTCCATCTCTACAAATCTATCATCAGTCATCTGGTACTTTAGGTAACGGCTCACGACATATTTCTTTGCCTCTGCCTCCTCTGTATCATACTTCTTCTTCAGTGCTTCCCAGATCTCCTTTGCTATCTTTTCATCTGAGTTATAGTAGTCATACAGATCATCGCTCAGTCCGTTCAGAATAAAGATCTTGCATAAGTAATCATGTTCAGTCCAGGTCTGCAGTTGCTTTGACTGTTCAGTCCATGATGCCATTTTCGCTGCATCAGCCTCGTCAGGTTTATCAGGAAGCTGCAGTTTATCAATAGTCAGCGCAGCCACAACCTTTCCGATGGTGGGGAAGAACTCCATCTTCTAACGCCATCGTTTGAAATGCAAGCCTTCAAATCTGAATGGAGCAGCAGTCACGAGAGGGTTCTGGAAAGCAGAGGGTGGTGCAGAATCGTCTAGGGTTGAGTTGGAAGCCATTGTTTCAGCTCATCTTCAAATTGTTGGGAAACAATGGCTGAGTCACGGACTAGGTCGCTTTCTTGAAGACGATTCGGCGATCTGGTCGGAGGTGCAAACCAGTTCGTTCGTTCGCCGCCGCCTCTAGGATAAAACAGCCTCTAAAACAATAACTGATTTGCTTGCACAACAAATCAGTGCAGATTTGCACTTTCTGAATTAAAATACTGCTCGAGAATTTCTGAGAGGAAAAAAAAACAATTAATGGCGGTTGAGAGAAAAGAGAATTTTTACCGTTGCAGAAACCTTTTCCATAAAAAAAGGGTTCGAAAAAGGCTAAGTTTTATGGTCCAAAAAATATAAGTGTCTACACCACAAAGCCGAAGCCCAAGCCCGAACCGGACTGGGTCGGTCGCGCACGTGTGTGGTGGTCATGATGCATGGTCTCCTTCCTCACAACAAAGCATGTATTGGGAGCCCAAGAACCCAACATGATTTCTTAGAAACAAGTGTAAATGCTTGCCTCTTCTATATAATCTCATGATGTGGGACTATTCACCCATAGGAGCCATTCATACACTTATTCCATTATTTTTAATAATTCACTAATGTTATAAAACATTTCCAACATTTCTCTTATTGTTATATCAATAACAATCATAACATCTTGATTTCATAATGATGACATAAACAGAATAAGTCACATGGTTCACCAAAAGAACAATCATCCAAAAAAAGGAAAACTTCGGTGATGAACATATCAACAAATGGTCGGTGATAATGGGATTCACACTTTTCAATACAATAATGCCAGAGTTACAACTCACCATGGCTTAATTGATCGAATTTTATGTAATGAACACTGGACTGTTGTCGATAAGAATGCCCGACATTTAAGCGGACCTTCATCCCCCCTTCCCGCTCCCCCCCCCAAATGTGGACTTTGGTTGCATTTGTTTGACATTAAATGCTTGATACTTCATGTTGTGTATGTTTAAAAATTTTCGACTGGAAATGTGTTTAACAATAATTTAGGCTATCAGTACGCTGGTACTGATTCCGCAAAATGAATTTACTTATTACCTTTTAATTGTTTTTGTAATATGAAATGTGTAGTTGTGATGAAGCCGTAATAAAAAAAGGTTTTTCATTAGATTATATGATTAAATTACAACAATAATGATTCTGCAATGTTATATATATATATATGTGTGTGTGTGTGTGTGTGTGTGTGTGTGTGTGTGTAGCAATTAATAGGTAGTATTTCTGTGAATGAAAAGCCTTTCATATTACAATTTTAGTGAACAAAATAAGCAATGCTTTTGGAACATCCCATATTAAAGGAAAATAAATAATATAATCAGCTAATGATTCTCTTTTTTAGAGAACTTAAAATAATGTCTTGCATGAGCCAGTGTTCAGACTATTTTAAACAAATAAACGTTCAACTTGCTGGGTGAATTCAAACAATTTTATCAAACAATAGAATACTACTTTTTCGACTTCTTGTTCAGGACATATGTTATTATGCTGACTCAACTTCACCCTTATTTTTCTGAAAAAATAATATGGCATTGATGAATGCATGCAAATATTTGATATTTCTTCTTATTGGCAACAAATTTATAATTTATAATGATTCTTTGTTTTTCAAATAACAGTGATTCTTTATTCAAGGGCACTAATTTTGATCTGAAGAGTTCAAACTCAAGATCTCTAAACCCACAACGGCACAACCTTGAAATTTGACCACTTAGACTAACAGTCTTGAACAATTCCTTTTAAGTAACTGTTTGATCTCAACAAACTTTCATTCTCCAAATAAGCCAAGATAACTTACGTTGGCATAAATTATATATTTATTAATTAATGCATACTCTAGATAATGCATTAGCAGTACTGCTATATTAGATCGAGTTTGGTTAAACAATGATTGCTTTAAACTATTGTCATGTTTAATCGTAGGTTTTGTATGTCAAACATTAAAATAGGTTCTTAAGTTTATCATAATTTAAGATTTACATATTTTCAGTATTTGTAAAAGCTTTAATCAGATATGAAATTGAGCCATACTCTAGATAATGCATTTAGCAGTACTGTAAATACGTAGTTGTCATGAATAGAGTGTTGGGATCTAATCAGTTGCATAAACTACGTTTGAAAATTTGCTCTTTTTTGCCTCTATAATTAACTTAAGATCTTCTGTATTTCCCATAGTTATTTTAAATGTTTCATGCTTCCTAGCTAAACGATAATATCCAATGTAAAACGCTGAAAATCATTAAATTCTTGGGTTAACTGCAAGCATGTCCCGGTTTGTTTCTTGTTCACTTTCAAATGAATTAAATGCAGTATTGGTGTATGTTAAAAAAATGCACCCAGTAAACAAATGTCTATTATTCCTACGCAAACAACATACAAATTAAGGAGGACAGACAAATAAAGAATCAGACTAATACTGACACCATTTTTATGAAGAGATATGAATATTATGTTTTCCCTTCTACATATATGTGTCTGTGTGTGTATGTGTTTTCACATCTTCTGTAAAACTTGTCCACAAAATTTTGGAGATAAGTTTAATATATATGTGCGTATGCAAACAATCCATCTAGTTCAAGAATTACAATAAAGTACGATAACATTGACAATGATCAAGTAATTACCTCTTGTTACTCTATATTTTAAGTAATCAAATTTTAAGGAGCAATTATATCAAGACGTTACACGAATTTACATACACGAAGCATATAAATTTTTATTTACGGTAGCATACATATAAATAATTTGATATTTACAATTTATTTAAAAGAAATAATGTTAAAGATGTCATCATGTTAAAGATGCATGCATCATGCAGAACTAAGTCATAACCATATGCTAAACACGTTGAACATGGTAAATATATCATCATGCTAAAAAATCTTTTAATTTCCACTTGTGATGACTCATTTTATAACTCTTTCATACCAGTTATCCTATTATCTACCTTTGTATCACATACTTTTCATGGATGTTACAATACTTTGAATTTACATCATGATCTAAAATAAGAAATTTGAAAAAACCATAAAGTTTCAAACTTGAATTATACATCTAATAAGTATTCTACTTTAAAAAGATCCTGATGACGAACACACACACACACATATATGTGTGTGTGTGTGTGTATATATATATGTATGTATACGTATATATAACGTATGTATATATATGTATGTATATGTATATATATATGTATGTATGTATGTAAGTATGTGTATATATAGAGGATTGTTAAAGGGACTCCACATTTGGTTAAGGGGGGATAATTTTAAGGGGACTCCAGCTTAAATTTTTTTCTCGTTAAGGGGGTCAAGATTATTTTAAAAGAAAAGGAAAAACATACCTAAATGCCCATGGCTTGTCATTTATATTAATACCTACCGTACTAAATTCAACGCAAAATACAAAAGCGTGATTCCAGAAATAAAAAACAATTGCAAAAAAAATGACAAAATAAACAACAATATAAAATACGCAGCCCGTTAGATCAAAAATTTTGATCTGCATTTGATTTAAATTGAACATATCAATTTCGATATGAAATTACAATTAATTACCTGATTCAATGTCTTCCAGTCACTAATGAAACTTTCTTCTTTCTGCATTACATTAATTATATTCATTTTTTATTTTTATGTGCAATGTTAAATTGTAAGTATTAATTAAAATTTAGATTTTATGATTTTTATTAATGAGGATTATAGGGGTTAATAGCGGAATTTTAATTAATATTAGGGGTGAGCGTTTGGTTGGTTTGGTTTATCCGATGATGAAATTTGTTAAACCAAACTAACCTAATAAAAATGAAAACCAAATCAAACGAACCAAATTAATTTTGGTTGGTTCGGTTGGTTATCCGATCAAACCGAACTAAATATGTTTTACAATTTGTGTTTGAAATATTCACTATAATTTGAAATAAGTTATAAGTATATTAGAGTACAATTATTTATGATTTTTATTCCTTTTAATATTAATTTTGACACATAGGTAATGTTTAAAATTTACTTAACTAAACTAACCTTAAATATTTATTATAATATCGACAGTTTTGAAAACATAGTAAAAGTTCGGTTAATTTGGTTAAACTGATAAACGAATTAATTTTGGTCGGTTCGGTTGGTTATCCGATCAAACCGAACTAAATATGTTTTACAATTTGTGTTTGAAATATTCACTATAATTTGAAATAAGTTATAAGTATATTAGAGTACAATTATTTATGATTTTTATTCCTTTTAATATTAATTTTGACACATAGGTAATGTTTAAAATTTACTTAACTAAACTAACCTTAAATATTTATTATAATATCGACAGTTTTGAAAACATAGTAAAAGTTCGGTTAATTTGGTTAAACCGATAAACGAACTTTTTATTTTTCCGGGCCAATAAAAACTGATTTAATTTCAAAACCGAACCAAACCGACCAAAACAAATTGGTTTGGTTGGTTTATTTGGTTTAACCGAATAATGCTTACCCATAATTAATATGTTTAAGGGGAGGCTTATTTATTTTGTACCCCCCATAAACGAAATTGTATTTTTCAATATTGCAAACAGTACATGGTTGGTCTTATTTATAATGCAATGGTTCAACCCAATATTGGGCTTTAGACAAAACAGAAAATAGATGGGCCTTAGCCCATATGTACTACATAATGGACGGGTATGAAGACAACTATATTCTCCATACCCCCCCTCCCCCCCCCCCTCGCAAACCCTATTTTCAGATCTTGGATTTGAAAGCCAAAAAATGGTTGTTGCTCTAAATCGCCGTATCCTTGCTTCCGCCTTTGTCTTCCTCCATTTTAGCATCGTTTTTACTCTCCTCATGTCTTGGTCTCCATGCCGTACTCTGCTTTCCATCCTTTGTGTTTGTAGTTGATGACTTCAAACTTCTGAAGTCGAATCCTCTCATGGTGATGGAATTTGAGGCGCTGCTGATGGATCTGTGCCAAGATTGAGATTTTGGTGCCGATTCACGCTTCAAGGTTGAAGATTTGCTGGAATTTGCCTCTAGGGTTTGAGATTTGCATCCGCCACTTTGAAGTTGAGGGCTTTTGATTTCAGCAACACACAGCTTGTCTCTTAGGCCTTCAAATCGAGTTCTGGACAACGGTTTGGTCAGTATGTCGGCTATCTGGTAAGTTGAAGGTACGTAATTCACTTGAAGCTTGTTTCTTTGCACAAGTTCTCTTACAAAATATATGTCAATTTCAAGATGTTTAGTTCTAGAGTGCAATACTGGATTTGCTGTTAAGGCTATAACACTCATGTTGTCACACCACACTGTTGCTTTGGTGCTTGAATTGATGTTTAGCTCACTTAATAGTGACTGTATCCACATTATTTTTGCTGTTGTACTTGCAACACTGCGATATTCTGCTTCTGTGCTAGATCTAGACACAGTACTTTGCTTTTTAGCACACCATGATACTGGATTCTTACCTAAATATATGCAGTAACCACTTATGGATTTTCTATCATCATGATCATTTGCCCAATCTACATCTGAATAGGCATTAATATTTAAGTTACTGCTAGGTTTCAGTATCAGTCCCTGATGGATTGTCCCTTTTAAGTACCTTAAAATTCTTTTAACAACTTTCCAATGATCACTCAGTGGTTTTTGCATAAATTGACTTGCTTTGTTCACACTATAAGCTATGTCTGGTCTAGTTATAGTGACATATTGTAGGGCTCCTATTATGCTTCTGTATAACTTTTCATTGCAAATGGGTTCACCTTTTTCCTTGCTTAAGTGTAGATTAGTTATCATAGGTGTAGGCAGGGAATTGGCTTTGTTCATGTCTGACCTTGCAAGAATTTCTGAGATGTATTTTCTTTGACTTAGCTGAAGTTCATTGTCTTTGCTTCTGCTGACTTCAATTCCTAGAAAGTATGATAGCTCACCCAGGTCTTTAATAAAAAATTCACTGTTCAATTGGTTAGTGATGTTTCTGATTTCATCATTGCAATTGACTGTGATTATAAAGTCATCTACATAGATTAGAACATAGGTCACAATATTGGCTGAGAATTTTGTGAACAGTGAATTGTCTGATTTTGCTGAATTATATCCAAATTTTGATAGGGTTGCCTTTATCTTGTTGAACCATACTCTAGGAGCCTGTTTTAATCCATATATAGCCTTGTCAAGTTTGCACACCACATTGTTCCCTGAATTTTCTTTTAGTCCTGGTGGCAATTCCATATATACTTCTTCCTGCAAATCACCATTTAAAAAGGCATTATTAACATCAAGTTGCTTAATGGTCCAATTCCTATACAAGGCTATGGTTAAGATGATTCTAATTGTTGTTGGTTTCACAACAGGGGAGAATGTTTCACTAAAGTCAATACCCCACTGTTGCCTTTTGCTACCAGTCTAGCCTTGTATTTAGAAATTGTACCATCAACATTTCTTTTTATTCTATATGTCCATCTACACCCAATGATGTTTTTATTTTTGGGTGTTTAAACAAGATGCCAAGTTTTTTTCTTAGATAAAGCATCTAGTTCCTCCTGCATGGCTAGCCTCCACTTATCATTCAACTTGGCTTGTTGATAAGTGGATGGTTCAGTATCATCAAATTCAGTATGAAATATCTTTGGTTTGAATATACCACTTTTAGCTCTTGTCACCATGTGATGTTGATTTTGAGGTTGAGGAACTTCCCTGTTTTCTTCAGCTTGAGTGCTTTCAATACCATTATTTTCTTCATTGCTCCCATCATCATGTTGTGAGTTATTGCTATTACTATCACTGTCTGCATTTTCATGATCTGATGTACTACTAGGAGTCAAGTGTTGTGCAATTCTTGTAGTTTGTGTGTTTTGTGTTTGCTTGGTATTATAATCAGTTAGTGGCACATGCATAACTTCATCTGTTTGCTCAGCAAATTGTGGAACATGAATTCTTGGATTGTAAATCTTCTTTGTGGTTTTGCATGTGTCACTTCTGAATGGAAACACTTCCTCATTGAAAATAACATGTCTTAATATATAAATTTTTCCATTGCTGTCCAAACACTTATAGCCTTTATAATTGCTTGCATAACCCAAGAATGTACATGCAGTAGATCTATAATCAAGTTTGTGTTTATTAAATGGTCTGATATGAGGAAAACATACACATCCAAAAACTTTCAAGTCATTATAATTTGGCTTGGTTTTAAATTTATAGGACATTTCATGTCAAGTACCTTATTGGGTAATCTATTTATTAGATGAACAGTTGTAGCAAATGCATCTGACCAGAATTTCAAAGGCAGTGATGCATGTGCTAACAGTGTTAGCCCTGTCTCAACAATATGTCTATTTTTTCTCTCAATCAGCCCATTTTGTTCAGAAGTGTGAGGACAAGTTAATCTGTGTGTGATACCCTTTTTGTTGAAATAGTCTTTCAAGGGTAAAAATTCCTTGCCTCCATCACTTTGAATAGTTTTGAACTTGTGACTTAACTGATTTTCAACATTAGCAATGAACTGCATAACTACATTGTATGTGTCAGATTTTGATTTCAGAAAATATATCCACACATATCTTGAATGAGCATCAATGAATGAAATGTAATACTTGTATCCATAGTCAATGTTAATTGGTGTTGGACCCCATAAGTCAACAGCAATTAATTCTAAAGGGTTCAAGTATTCAGTTTCAGAATTGGAAAATGGCAATTTGTGACTCTTTCCCATTTGACAATAAGTGCACACATAGTGATTTGGAATAGCAACATAAGTGTTAATACTAGTTAGAATTTCTTTCATAATTTTTGTGCTTGGGTGGCCAAGCTTACAGTGCCACAATTCATATGTCATACAGTCATTCTCAGAATTTAATTCAGTCACATTGCAACACTTATTTTTTGACTCAGTTTTTCTGGGATTTCCAGAATCAAACTTGTATAAGCCATTTTGTTCCCTACCCTGCAATAAAATATTTCTAGTCAGCATGTCCCTAACTATACAGTGATTTGGGTAAAATTCAAATGACACTTTATCTTTAGCACATTGTGACACACAGATTAGATTCTTCCTTATATGTGGTGCACATAGCAAATTATTTAAATAAATTTGTTTAGCACCATTAATTCTAGCATATCCGGTGTGAGAGATAACTACAGAATTGCCATTACCCATAATTAGAGACTGCTTACCTTTGTATTCACGATTGCCAAGATTAAGATTGCTTAGGTTGTTTGTGACATGATGAGTGGCTCCTGAATCTGGATACCATGATTCATCTTGAATGTCCTCTGTAGTAGCAAGGGTTGAGGAAGTTTCTTGATCGCTTTTAGCATCAGCTTGACTGCTGACAATATTGACATTAGGTTTGTTGTTTCTATTGTTGCTATTTCCTTGCTGATTTACATTGTAGTTGTTGTCGAACCTAAAGTAACATTTATTTGCTGTGTGGCCTACTTTTTCACAAATCTGGCATTTTGGCCTGTTGTTGGACTTCCATCTTCCAGCTCTTCCTCTTCCACGATTTGACTGTCCTCCTCTCTGGTAAGTATTTGGATTTCTTGAATTACTTTGTTGATTTTTGTTCTTCCCTGTAGGAGTGTAGTTTATTGAGGGGTCAGTCACTTGATCTTTCTTTTGTGAAAGTCTGCCTTCATGAGACAACAACATAGAATGTACACTCTGTAATGAGGGTGTGGGTTCTGTTGATGTTATAAATGCCACCACAGCTTCATATTCATCTTCCAGTCCTCCAACTGTGTATAATACTTGTTCTTTTTCTTCGATCCTGTTTCCAGTGCATGCTAATTGGTCACATAGGTTTTTAACTTTCATCAAGTAGTCATTCATGCTTAGATTTTCCTTCTTTATATTTTGAAGTTGCTTCTTGTAGTTTAACACTCTAGCTGGTGATTGACTTGTGAAAGATCTTTCAAGTGCTGTCCAAATATCATGTGATGATTTAGTCCCAATTAGCTGAGGCATTATTGATGCACTAATAGTAGACATTAGCCATGCGCTAACAAGATTATCTTGTCTTTGATATGATGCATGTTCTTGATTAGGAATTAGACTGTTGTCGGCACCTCTGGTGTACTTAGCTGGAACAGTTTGTGATCCATAAAGATAATCTTCTAATCCATAACCTTTGGCTGTTGTTCCAACCTGCAGTTTCCACAAAAGATAGTTGGATTCGTTTAGTTGGATTGAGATGATATGGCTTTGTGGCTTTATGATGGATTTGATGAGTTCTTCAGGGCTTTCAGCGCTGGTCTGATTTGATCTTGCTGATGATCTTGGGGAATTTGGATTTGGCGGATTTTTTTCAACCATGATTCCCAAAATGTGATGTGAAGAATATCAGTTTCAGAAATTGCTGCACTAAAAGGTAAATGTCTCTGAACTCTTTGTTCTTGAATTGAAATCTTCTGCAAGATTTCTTCAAACTGAATTTGCAAAGCAACCAGAATTGCTAAAATGAAGATGATTATAAGATTTTGATAAGCGTTGAGTCTGATTAGCAATTCTTGGACGGCTTTTAACTTCAGATGATTGATTTCTTTAGATGATTTTGATCGAAATTGAGTTCTTGAGACACTTTGCCGCCAAGTTGTGTTGTTTAAAGGCTGATACAGCAACTAATTGTTTGCGAGGCACAGTTTTGCACACACAGCCTCAACTCTTAAATGATGGGATGCAAATCTCTGATGAGAGGCACCCAAATGATGATAATTTCCTGATCGGTGATCTATCTTTTGATAGATTTGTAGAGATTTTTTTTTCTTTTGAATATGATCTTGATGCTGTTAGCACTCTTTTGGCTCTGATACCATAAACGAAATTGTATTTTTCAATGTTGCAAACAGTACATGGTTGGTCTTATTTATAATGCAATGGTTCAACCCAATATTGGGCTTTAGACAAAACAGAAAATAGATAGGCCTTGGCCCATATGTACTACATAATGGACGGATATGAAGACAACTATATTCTCCATACCCATAACAATTATACATTAAATTAAAATTGATCCCCCTTAACCAAATGTCGAGTCCCTTAAACAATCCCCTATATATATATATATATATATATATATATATCGTATTCCTCTACCCCAGTAAAAAACGATCAACTTCTAAACATGTGTACATTTCCACTACTGCATATTCAAATCTGACACTCGCACATTGGTTCTTCCTTTCCCATTTAAGCAATAGATTATAAAATCGCACATGTTATATCATTTCGTAGGAAATTTGTTAAATTATGCATGCAAGGTACATTTCAGTATCTTGATAGGGTAAATTCTAAAAATTGCACCGCTGGAAAATTTTGTAGGTAATCAATAAAGGAACGTATTAGTTATCTGTGGTCCTTCAACTTAATTCGCCTATCCCAATACTCATATCTACATGTTATAGCATACCAAATCATATACCCTGTCACGAACCATCGGTAGCAGTTCAATTGTTCCTTCGTTGACCAATATTGTGACCTAACAATTATAAGATAAAGGAATAAGATAACAAAAGTTGGGGAAAAAAATACAGATAGAAAGAAGCCAATCACAACTTGGAAAATAACAGGAAAACTCACGGGGCTTGCTGTTGCAGGGTTGGGGGAAAACATATGTCAGAAAGACAACCAAGTGTTACATGAAAAAACGTGTTATTGTCATTATGTTCTAAAGCATAAGTGAGTGATTTCTCACCTGCAGTTGCAGTAAACAATTTGTTGGTGTAGTCCAAGAGTCTACAAAATATTTTCCTGTACTAATTTGTTAAAGTAAAAAGGACACAGTTTATTATTTTAATAACCATGTTAGGATAACTAACGGTTATGAGTTAAAAATTGGATGGTGCATCCTATTTCAAAATTTTCCACTATTAAAAGAAGCACAGTTTTAACCAACTTATGGGAAAAGTTCTTCAAAATGTTCAATTGGTTGTACACATGTAGGTCAGTATAGATGGACAGTAAGTAGTTCGTCATAAAATAAGGTTAAAAACTTAATTTGCTTTAGAATCTTACAAATTGTAAATGGGAATAATTCCGATTTGTATAAAATATCCATGAAATAATTGGTAAAATAAACTTGAATTCGAATGTTTTTAAAGAGTAAAGCAAATCAACATCCAAAAAGTTGAAATTTACCAAATCAATAGGAGACTCTACCAATCATGAATAGCATGAAGATCTATTGTTCGCGTTCGTGGGATTAAAGACATGCTGTTTCAGGAAAATTCAACCGTCGATTGTGTATCGTGAACTGCTTGCGTACCAATCTCCTTCGTCGACCACCGAATATAAGTTCAAATTGGTGATTAAGTCTTCATATTGAAGGCGAGAATCCAAAAAAAATCTGAGGTGTAAAAAAAAGATAAATGAAAGTGTAGTGAAAAATGGGGGGAGAAGTTGTAGTACGTGAAAATGACAACAGAAGTAGAAAATGGTAATAGCGGCAGGGAAGAATGGATACAACCAGATTGGGGAAAGGAATAGGCGAAATGAGTCGGTTACTGTAAATTTCACGTGCAACGGGTGAAGGACAGATGGCGGTAAATACTGATTATTAAGAGTGTAAGGAAAAAGAGCGTAGAAGATTTCGATAATACCATTTCAACCGGCTTTTCTTCATCGGGAAATAGCGGAAGGAATATCAGGTGCAAAATTTTGAGTCCGATTTTGTTCACATTTTTTTTAAGTGTGAACAAAACACTCGGACCCTATTAGACACGAAGAAGTAAGACTTGATTGTTTGGATGTGTATACGCTTTTATTTGCATCTGTATACTAAATTTGCTCTTAAAAGGGATATCTAGTAGATGTATAGTTATAGTTTATTCCCTTGGTGTATTTTTGGTGATTTTATGAGCTAGATATAAAAGGTCGTTTTTGGGCTTTTGTTTTCTTTTGTTGAATTGGGTCATATTTATTGAGTTATAGATTTTTTAGATCGAGCCACGCAAAGGAGATTTTGTCGACATTTTCCGCAAACTAAGTCAAAGTTAGAAGATAAGTTGTTTGGTTAAGTCATTTTCAACTAGGGGTCATTTTTTTATCTTTCATTATCCGTTTGTTTGGAAATACAAGTGTACATTGTAGATGTTTGTCTTAACTAAAATGATTCCAAAAATTGGGAGTGGTTGTACTTAGCGATGAGAATTATGGCTTCGTGCCAAATTCCAAGTCTATTTCCTATGTCACTGCCATTTTCAATGATTGTTTTTGACAGCGATAAGTGATAATTTGTCTTATGTCATTGCTTATTCAAGAGTGTGGATCGTGTTGTTTCATCCTTGAGGATTTCAAGGACGAAATTCTTTAAAGAGAGGATAATGTAGTGACCCATATTTAAATAGTTAGATATTTAAATATTCTATTTAAGTACTAATTATGATCAATTTTGGAGTTCCGGAATATGGTTTTCCACATGCGATTGAATCAGGACTAGAGATCACTTCCGTTAAGTTTGAACAATATGTTATGTGAAGAGAGAACATATGGATCACTATATTTTAAGATTAGACGTCACGTTGGTCAAAACAGTCTTGAAATACACGTAAACTTCTATTTCGACGCATAATCTAGGATGTTGAATAAACTTATACCATCGGAATTATAACATCAAGATGATGCATGTCGTCTAGTTTCATGGTTTTCAGATGCAGTTTGATTGCACAAAATTGAAACATGTGTCACTTTTATTTGAGAATTGAAATAAATACAGCATTAAATTATCCATGACTGTTGAATATCACTAGTCGTTCACTATTCCTCTTCCATCCCAAATCCACTTACTGTTCTATCAGTTCATCGTCACCACCATTATCTTTGATTCAAAAATCAAAACCAATCGATTTACGTCATGTAAATCATGAGACTACCTCCTATGACCTACAATCGAGATTCTCTTTGAGCGCATTTATCTCTTAAGGTGCAACACCATATAGCCAAACCCGACTATTGCAATAATGAGATAACATTTACGTTTATCAAGGTTGTAGTCGATTATCCAAAATGGGGAGCATCTCCATAATTCTGTTACTAACATGCACATTTCTACAAAGTTTGGTCGGGTTTGATGTTTAAGGAAAAATGTATCTATTGTACGGATTTGGGAGGAGCATCAGGTAGGGTTCTATCATGGTTGATCAAGCTCCAGTCAGTCATGTCTGAGGTGAAGCACACGCATCAACAAACTCATTAATGAAAGCAGCAATGGAAATCATTGAGTAGATTAAGAGAGACCGATGGTCAAAGATCTTGGCTATCGATTTGTGCAGGTAATGCACTGAATGCGCATTTAGAAAGAAAAATGATTAGCTTAAGTAGGCAACTAATTAATTGATTAATTATTGGTTATGCTATTTAATTATTAAAATAATCGTTGAACTTATATTTGTGATATCTTTTTCGTAAAAGCTCCATTTTTGACATTGTTTCTTTCATCGGACTTTTAATGTAGAGATCTACTGTTGGAGCAGATTTGGGCCAATTTTGATTGAGGTGGGTGATATTGTCTATGACTGAATGATAATTGTTCATACAATATAAAAATAACCTTTTAAAGTGATTTCTAATAGTAAAACAAGATTTCTAAGATAATTGAATCTAGTTGTTAATAAATAAAAGAATTAAAAAGTGCTTTGAATAGTTTTAACCAAGATATCATATTTTATCCATTTACGTGCTATTTGCGCGTTATAGTGACCACATTACAAGATTTAGGTTTTTGGACACTTATTCCACTTTGATTGTTTTATATTGATTCTACTTAATTTACTGATGCTATTATAGATGTTGATATGACTTTTAGATATTTATAGGATTATTGATTGCATGTTTGCGTAGTTTATTTGAAAGCGCTCTTTATAGGTGATCTAAAACTAGGAAAATTTTGTTTGCTAGAGTTTGGTGCATACTAATCGAATACATACATTGGCGTATATTGACTAAGCTCACAAGTGATGATAGACTCGAACAAATAAACTATAGTTACAAAGGTGTATCAGAGCATGCCGAATGATTCAAAAAGGAAGGAGAGTGTATCTATTTGACAACGGGAATCATTAGAGCTTGGTGAATGATTTGAAGATGAAGGATCGATTCGTTGATGAATTGGACATTGCAACAAATGCCAATCACTTTCGCTTGATGTGTATTTAACTAATTTTGCATAAATACATGATCAAAGTGGTCGTTATGGATTACTACAGAGTGATCGACATCAACTACTAACAATGTTGTCCCTTTTAGCCAATCTAACATGGACAATGGTGAAGCTTCAAGGAGCAGGATGTAATGGTTCGTTCGACAGTGGTTTCGATGCAATGTCTCTAAGATCAATGGTTTTGGCCTGAGGCATGGATGAGGCTTCAACGGGGTGACTTCATCATTCGACGACAATCATTCCATGATGAGAAGTGAGGCTTTGACTATAGATAATTGTTACCCAAGATGCAGAGAAGGTGACACTGAATCAAAAAGGAAACTACTAAAGAGGGTTGGGGACGTGTATTTGATCTTGACAACACTTTAATTGTCTATGCTTGATCCTAACCTAGGACTTCACCTCTAGAGTCATTAGGGTAGTTCTACGTGATAGGCTCTAGTATGAAGGATGTATGTGAAGAGATCATGGATATGCAGGTGTAACACCTCGAAATTTTAAAAAACACTATAATGATAAACTAAAGAATACTTAATTAAATACTAATAATTAAATAAAACGTACCTCGCCATTGTGTTCGCCTCGGAATTCTGGTTAAGATAGACTACGAGTTTGAGTAAAACGGACATAGTATGAAGAAGATATTAAAGTTTGTATACATATAAGTAATATATATAACAAATCCAGAAATCCAAATCAGAGAGAGGGCATGGAGTGAATTCGGCCCGTTAGGGGTCGACCCATGCCCCATGGGTGTCAACCCATGGGTTGACCCCTGCACGGGGGTGTCGACCCTTGTGTCGACCCCGGGGTCGACCCATGTCAGAACTGGGGCAGATCCAATTCTATGAACGTGGACTCGTTTCTTGACCAGATTCGTTGACCTTAGGCTATAAATAGGGCCTCATTTCCATTGTTATATTCATCAAAAACAATGGAGACAACGAGGTGTTGCCGCAACTCAGATTTGAGCTAGCCTATTCTTCTACAATAATAATTTATAAGCATTCAAGAATCTCTGCTACAACATCTACAGTCAATTCTCTGTTCTTTAGATCCAGTCATAGTGAGTTCATGTTATTTTTAGATATAAACATTTAATAGTAATTTTGACATGTTTATAAGTTTGGATCTAAACATGTGCCTGTTAATAACCTGAATCATAACTAAACAGATCTGTCATTACTTGTACACCTGATCCTCTGTTTAGTTCTTACATGCCTATCCTTATTATGTCTATTCTGCCATTATGCCTGATAGTATCACCATAGGCCTATTCTGTTAGTTTTCCTAATCGTGTCACCATATGCCTATTTTGTTAGTATGACCAATTCTATCAGCATAGGCCTGTTTTATTATTATTATTATCATGCCTATTCTTGTTCTCTTCTCTCCCTCCTACCCTTTTTATTTTTATAGCCAGGCTACCTTCGTGCCTAGGCCTACCGCTGAAATATGTGAGCGCATGAAATTGGGAACGATTGAGAATGATAAACCGGGGAATAACTTATAGTATAAAACATGATTGGGATTTGGGGCATCATCTATACCTTGATCTATAACTTAAATTTGGGGCTTAACTTGAATCGTGAATCAAACTAGGATTTGGCGCATAACCTTGGATAAACATGAAAATTGTTTAATAATTAACATGCCTAGATTTACAGTAATCAGAAACTGTAACCGCACTTAGACAAGTGGTTAGATTACACATGTGGTAGAAGTCTGCCTGGAATCTCCCGACAAATCCGGCATCCACAAGTGATTAATCTAATGTGAGCGGCCAAGTGCATAAATGTACACGTAACGGTGCTAAGGCATGAAGTTAAGTCCAACTTATGGTTGAAGTCTGCCCAAAACCGCCCAACATATCCAGCATCCACAAGTGGTAGACTTAATGTGAGAGGTCTAGTCCATTAACAACCATAAATGGATGAATGTTAATAACTTGTTAACCTGTAGTACTTAACCTATTTAAATCTGTGGGGGTTACTTGAACCTGTCAAATTGAGTAGGGGTTAAGTGAACTTGCTTGAATCAATGGGGGTTAAGTTAATCTTGTTAAATATATGGGGTAAGTTATATATATATATATATATATATATATATATATATATATATATATATATAAAACCCGACAAACTTAACCTGTTTTATATGTTGGGGTTATGCAAACTTGTTAAACTGTTAGGCATATAACTTGTCATAATACTAGTAGTGGGGATGCAAGCCTGGGGGAAGCTTGTATCATCTGTTGTGTGGTACCCGTATCAGTCAGTAACCCATCTTGGTATCAAACGGGGAACCCGAACTAGGTCATGATCTGAGCACGCTTACTGAGTTGATTGTAAGAGGTTCATTTAAGTGAGGATGTTGATGGCGCACTCCTCCTGATTCATTTTCATGCATGAATCTTCTTGCGTTGGGATAATAAGATGCCGTGATCAGTAGATGGTTGTGCATCTCGTTAATAAAGGGGTTGCCACTTTAGGAAGTGATACATCCAACTATAAGGCCAGCACAGGGCGTCTACGGGGTAGGGAGCCGATCGATTGGGGTAGTAGTGAGGGTACATCTAGTCTTGCTTGTTTAGGAGCTCGTTATTATCATTGGGGGTAACACCTGTCATTTCTGTTAGGCTACCTGCTATTATTGTATGGGGTAAAACCCCTCACTAGAAGTACACCTTAGTCTAATGTCTTGTTCTTGTTCGGATCATACCGTTTCTGTTATACTGGTAATGGTGCGGAGAAAAGTACTTGAGAAACGCAATATATTCTGTCATGTTTATTCTGTTTATCCTGCTCAGTTTACTACACTTGTCTTATGATACTGTTAACTCTCTCATCTAGTTTATATACCTGTTATGACGCTTTACTTATTTATATGCTAAAAGAAACTGGACTCGCCATACTTTATGTTTAACCCATTTTGTTTCCTCTTCTCTCTCTTCCGTTCCCAACCACCCTCAGGATACTTAGTCTTGATTTGGATTCTCTCTTTCATTCTGCTTGGGGCTGCTTAGATGTACTGCTTTTGATTTCCTGTCTTCACTGATATGGCTATATTTTAGGTATTATGATTTTTATATGTTATTGTACTCTGATGATTTTAGTACAAGACAGAAGTTTAAAATTGATGTAATGGATTTTATGTATTTCAAACTTATTACATAACTGGGTTTTTGGACCATGATGATTTCTATTTAATAAAGTTTTAATTTCCGTTGTTATCTATACTATATTATAATTAGTGAGTTTGTTTTCTTGATCTGTGAAGCATGCCACGTCAATTTTAAACTGAACCGTCTTTTTTTGCTAATTCTATTTACGAAAAGTCCATCTACTATCGTTTCCCAAATTCCCTCTTCGCATCTCACGCTAACCCTAAACCGTCTCCTCTTCCCCCCGTGAGAACTTCGATCTCCTCTCCTTATCTGCTTGACCCTAATTACATGGCCATCATTTTCGGCTCCCCTTATCCAAATCTGTCTCTCATCCGCCTATAGCCCAAGACCCGTCGTTCGCCGCTGTATATGCCATCAGTTTTCGAGCCTACAAACCCAGTTTTTCGACTTCCGCCAGCGAGCAACTCTACCGTCACGAAAGGTAATATCTTCTTTGAGAAGCCCTGTGTTTATCCTGCTCTTTAGACATAAAACTATGTTATACTCTATTATTGTGCTATGTTTCGTAAAATACATTTTGCTGATGGTAAGGGTTCTCCTTGGTTGTTCTCATAATTCAAATTTGATGTTATTTTCAATTTGGAACATAAAATCCTGTTTGTGTAATTTTTGTCTATCCACCGATCTGTTGGTTAGGAATGGAAAGGTCATCTGGAAAGCTACCAGTTCATCTTCTAGTTTTATGTATTCTGAATCTACGACTTTCTTGGAGCTTCATAAGTGCAGCTTTTGCTAATTATTTATTAATGAATTATCATATTTCGGGATAAAAAACCTATGCCGGAGTACTATCACTAACTAAATATGGTAATGATTTCAATTTTGGATTTTTTTTACTCTATACAATTAACAATAAAAAAAATCAAATACAAACAATAATATTGGCATCATTTCATATTTTCATATACAACAATGAGATATTTTATAATGGATTCATCATAGTTATTCAATGTTAGAAGTATATTATGGGTTGAACTTTAAGAAATTTCTCAAATTGGATTTTAAGACATCTAGGCCTTCTCCACTATGCTGAAGGTCGTTGAAATAATATGTGGTTTTTCTTGTTGCATAATGAATACAATAACTCCATATAAAATTAATAAATATTCATATGAAAACAAGTGGATAAACTCAAACATTCCTATGTCACAGCAAATTTTTATACTACGCATGAATTTATTTAAAGCTTATTTGCAATTTTTTTGTTGGGAATATTGATGCTTTAAATGATTAATGTTTGTTTTGAATTGGTTTAACCACATGTTTATTTAATACAGGTTTTTTATATTCAGCTTGATGTCATTGTGATACTACTAGCTGGCACTAGAAGCATACATCCCTTCTCAGGTAATTTTTAAGTCCGACTTTTTATCTATTCAAATATTGATCCTTTGTATATTGTGTCCACCGATTTTCAATATATTATAAGCAAAAATATTCAACTTTTTATCAGTAATGATGAATCAAAGTTATAACATGTGCATTGAACTGTTTTTCCTTAAATTCTTTTTAATCTCAAATTTTGGCAAAAAGAAAAAACCTTTTAAAACATTAATTCAATGAATAATGAGTCCCAAATTATTTTTTCCCTTATGTATGAGTAATTACTATGTTTTTAAGATAAACTATTTCCTTTATTTCTATATTTTTACCAATTTATTAAAATTATCATTCCTGACTCGATGTGAAAATTTTGCATTAACTTTTTTGCTATAGTAACCTGCTTTCATGTAATTGTGTATTGCATTAAAGAGAGGAGTTTCAATAAATTTTTGTTTCATTACGGACACTGTAATAGTTCTTTCATGTTATTTATACTTAGAGTTGCTATTTTAGTTTGTGATTTGCCTGCAGTTTTTACTGATAGCTGCTACATTAAAATCAAGCCAGTTCTTTTGCAATTTTATAATGGAGTACTTCTTTTCCCTTTCATCTTGCTCTGATTTGAAAAAAAAAAAATCTTTCATTCTTCAACATCTACAAACTTTATTATAGATAATGTATCTAGAAAATTGCTATTTTAATTTTTTCAGTCATGCGCGTTGTAATTTATTGGCAATTCATATGTTGCTTATTTTACAATTTTTAGTTTTTACTTGAAGACATGTTGTGTTGCTCCGATTAAGGAGTACACTATACTACTGTTTTGTTGACAGAATTTGTTTAAAAGAATAGAGATTTTTTAATGTTGTGGCCATATCATAGGAAATAGTTTGAAAAAAAGTACTTAGTTAAATATGATTATTTTTGGAATTAGGCATACTTCATGTACAAATAAAATAAGATTTTTGGCCAAATAAATATGTTATTGACCGAACTATAATAATATGAATATGCTTAATTTTTTCTTTCATTCTTAGAAAACAATCTAGAATAGATGATATGAAACATTTCTTTTTTATTTACCTACGTTGAATATTAGCAATCTTTGTTCTATGTTTATGGTGGATTACATTGCTATGATTGACAAGTTTGTAATCAACAAGTTCTCTTTCCCTGCTTAAATTTTCATTGTTGAAAATAATTTATGATTGATTTAAGTTCTTTATATTTATTTCGACATGTATCCAGGTCTACTGATATGTTTTCTTTGTTTTATTTCATTTGAATATTAACTACGAGTTCCTTAACTTTTGTTGGAAAATAATTATTGTCAAAGAATCTTGAAGCAATAAGCTAAAAGCATATTACTTTGAATTTTGGGCTTCCGTTGCATGCACTTTTGGGTTTTGCTTACTTGCTCAATTTGACATTCTCTATTTTTAAACTCGACTAAATTATAGTTTTAGTAACTTTTTTGCTAATACCATAGTTATATATGTTGGATATTTGGACACATGACTATATAATAAATTGGTAGAAAATAGTATGAATATACTTATTTTTCACTTTAATTTATGCTAAATGATTAGTAACAATTTTTTTTTATTTATTTGTTTTGACTTAACGATTTTTGCAGTAAGCCTATTTTGTAAAACTAAAACCAATTTGCAGTGCAGTTATGCTTTACCTAGACCAATTAGTGCTTTAATAATTTTTTTTTATTCATATCACCTTATTTTTCTACCAGTTCCGTCAATAACTATTTTTTTTTTATCTAAGTTACAAATATAAAATCGTAATCAAATTCAAAATAAATTGACCATATTTTTTCATATCATGATTTACTGTTTTATGATTAGTTTATGCAGTGATTATGTGCCCCAATATTGAGTACTTTTTTAAAAACTATAGTCGGACTAATTGTATATTTTTTATAGATAAAATCAATAAAAAAATCTGTTTATTTTGCAGAAAATTTTGTATATTGAACTACATGAACATTTGTTGTCAATAATGTATTACGTTGAAGTTGATTTTAGGTCAGTATAATTAGAACATGAGATCTTTGATATTGTAAAACAAAAACAAAAATCAGTGCTTGTGAGTAATTGCTACATCTATTAGATAAATAATTTCCTTTTTACCGAAATCTTTACCAGTTTGTTAAAAATATCCTTCCTTAATTCATGTTAAAATTTTGCATTAGATTTCATACTATAATAACCTGCTTTCATGTAATTGTGTATTGCATTAAAGATATGAGTTTCAATAAATTCCTGGTTTATTGCGGACATAGTAATAGCTCTCACATTATTTATGCTTTGAATTGCTATTTCAGTTTTGTATTTTGCACCTACAGTTCTCATGGATAGCTGCTACAATGACATCAAGTCAGTTCTTTTGCAGTTTAATAATGGAGCACTTATTTCGTTTTTTCTTTCATCTTGCTCTGATTAAAAAAATCTGTTTCTTGCATTTTTCATACAACAGCTACAAACTTTATTGTAGATAACGTATCTAGAAAATTACTGTTTGGATTTTTCCAGTCATCCACGTTGTCATTTATTGGCAATTCATATGTTGCACATTTTACGATTTTTAGTTTTTGCTTGAAGCCATGTTGTGTTGCTCCGAGTAAAGGGTATGCTGTATATTACTGTTTTGTGGACAAATTCTGTTTTAAAGTATGGTGAATTTTTTTATGTTCTAGCCATATCACAGGAAATAGTTTGATAAAAAAAACTTCGTTAAATATGATTATTCTTGGAAATAGGCATACTCATATACAATTAAATTTGGAATTTGGCCACATAAGTATATTATTGACCAAAATATAATAATATGAATATGCTTAATTGTTTGCTTATATTCATACTAAACAATTTAGAATAAATGATATGAAAACATTTCTTTTATATTTACCTACTTCGGATATTAGCAATATTTGCTCTATGTTTATGGTGGATCCAATTTACACTTTTCAAGATTTCATAGCTATGGCTGTTAACTTTGTAAATAGCAAGGTCCCTTTTCCTACTTGCTCTTTCATTGTTGAAAATAATTTTACAATCCATTTATAGTGTGTTAATTCATGTTTTTCTTTCTTCATGTTTACTTCCACATGTATCCATATCAACTGATATTTTCTTTATCGTATTTCATTTGAATATTAACTAATGAATTCCTTAAATTTTGTTGGAAAAGAATTATTTTCAAAGAATCTAGAAGCAAATAAACTAAAAGCATATTACTTTGAATCATGCATTCACGTTGCATGTATTTTTGGGCCTGCGTACTTGCTCAACTTGACATTTCCTATTTTTCAACTCAACTAAATTATAGTTTTAGTAAAAAAATTGCTGATACCATAGTTACATAAGTTGGATATCTATAGTCTATACAGATAATTATGTAATAAACTGGTATAAATTGTATGAATATACTTATTTTTCATTTTAGTTTACGCTAAATGATTTACAATAAATGATTAGTAGCAAATGTTTTTTTTCTGTATTTGTTCTGACTATCAACAATCTTTGGTATAGCCCTATTTTGTGCCAAAACCAATTTGCCATGCAATTATGCTTTAATTACTTTTTTTTATTGGTATCACCTTATTTTTTAGCAGTTCCCTCAGGAACTATTTTTTTCCTTTGTTACAAATATAAAATGATAATAAAATCCAAAATAAATATGATCTGTTTTTTTTTAATATCAGGATTTACTGTTTTATGATTGTTTTACGCAGTGCTTTTGTGTCCAAATTTTGAATACTTTTTAAATAACTATAGTCGGACGTATTTATTATTTTTTTACGTGCGAAATCAAAAAAATAATTCTGTTTATTTTACACCAAAATTTTGTGTATTGAACGATATGTGCATTTGTTTTCAGCAATGTACCATATTTTAGATGATTTTTAAACCAGTATAATTAGAACATGAGATCCCTACAATTATATAGAAAAAAAAAAATCAATGCTTATAGGATAAGGTTTGTTTACTATATAATTTTCGTTGACTGGCATAGTCTTTTATAGTTAACAAGGAAAGCTTTTTAACAGTTTCAATAATTTCTTCTTTTATGTATGATCATTGTTTTCATATCCGTAATATTAAGTGGATGGTTGAGTTTTAAACTTTCTGTAATGTATCAATGTTTGTGCACTGTGCTGTCTATATCTGAACTTTGAATTATGCAGTTGAAGTAGTGCAAAGAAAATACTCTTAATAACTCAATTATAATAATAGGAAGCCTGTAGATGGAAAAACACTAAACTGCTAAGTAATTTATCATGAAGAAAAACTTATGTTTTATTTGATCTATGTTCGTTTATCAAGTTTATTGATTGGTTGATTCGTGGTAATGTGCTAAGAAGTTTGCATATCACTGTAGTTCAAAACTGACATAAGATGTTTTTTTTACACCATACACACATGTGTGCTTCCCGAAGCATAATAGGTTTCATTTTCCATTTCATGCGTCATAACCATTAATTACTTCCAGGCAACAAAAACCAATCTCTTGAATGACATAGAAAACTTATATACTTTGATAATTCTTAGTTAGTTTGGTCTAATAACTCATGTCTTTTAGATAGTGGTAGTCTTTTAGATAGTACCACTTCTTCAGTACAATTTGTACATCAAGAATATTTTTTTCAATTTATATATAAGGGAGCATTTTATTATCTAAAAAGAGCATTATTTTGTTTCTTTCAGTCCAAAAGATGTCGATGTCATGCTGATTGAATTCTAGATTTTCATTTTTTTTCCCTTTAATTGGTTAATAAACTTTTGATTGCAAGGCATCAATTTAATTTCTTATACAACTACACAGACTAAGAAGACTAACATGACAGGCTACAAACGGTAAGAAGACTAGCGTGACGCACTGTTCTATATAAGCATGTCCGTAAATCATCTGTGCTTATATGGTGAGTTCTTTTAATTACGTTTTTTAATTACGTGATTGTTACTTATATGCATATTTATATGATATCAAACCTTTGACTCATTACAAAGACCATCACTTTAGTTTTTAGAATCTTAGTTCATTTATATTTTAAAATACATTGTTATTTGTGTCAGGTTATAATACTATGTGAATTTCATATGATAATAAATGCAAATGTCTGATTTTTCAGGACCATCAAATTGTTGTCGGCCTGTATGTTTTGTTGTAGTCAACTATAGCCATTTTTAGTTAATATGTTGTGTGCCTGATGTTTCATTTTTGGTTCACATAAAGATTTTGTGTCTACACTTTGTTCTCTTATAAAACAATAACTACTTTTTTTTCAAGATATTTACCAGCTTTTAAAGCAGAAACTTTTCTTATTTTATATTGATAAAACTTTTCGCATGTTAATGGTGGGTGGTAATGAAAATGAAAATGAGTTCAGCATTTATAGATCTTTAATATTTAATGTTGTTTCTCTTTAAAGTTATGCTTTCATACTATTTTCCTAAGTTCAACCAAGAATTTAATAAATAGCAAGCAATTTCCTCCTTGATCTGCTTTGTTTATTAGTGTCAATTTTTCCAAACTTGAGTTTGTTTCAAAATTTTATATTTGGAAACAATTTGATACTATGTTATACAATGATTTCTCATTGCAATATTATTCTTGAATCTAATTTGTATTACTCTAGATGAAACAACTTCTTATACAGAAGCTTTATAGAATATTTAAACTATAGTTATCTGTTTCGGTTGATTTAGGATACTTCTATAGTTTTGGTTAGACAAGAACTTAAAAAAAAACTATGTACTTGAAAGCTCATATGATTCCTGAAGGTAGAACTGTTTCCAACATTATATTTGACTATTCTAATTTAGCACTTGACAAATAAATTTGCATGGTAAATTAATTTGACTTTCAAACAAGTCATCATAACATGTTGGTTCACCATTTGGTCAAATATATATATATATATATATATATATATATATATAAGATTCTTAAAATAGACCTTTGTTATTACAACATAAAAGTAACTCATATTTAGTTATTTATCCAGTAATACATAACTTATCTAGGAGTGTAATTTAAATTTAGACAATTTTTAATGGAAAAAAAAATGAATCAAATAAAATGTACAATTTGTTATCATCACAATGCCAAATATACAAGATAAAAAACCAAGTTCATTGATAATCTCGAATCAATATATAGTTTTAACTCTTATGCAAAGCAAGATTTCATTTGCACTATATATCATATAAACAGTAAACTTTGCTTGATTTTCCCATTGAAATTGTGCTCCAACTCGAATCACCATCTTCACTATTAATTTTTTTTAGGAATTAATTAAAATATGATACTTTCCCCACTACATAGAAGCATAAAGACAACCAGCAAAAATATTTTTGTCCAGTGATAATGATACCATTAGTTAATATCTTTTTGCAGATCGAGTCTATACTAAGGCAAGACATCAGTCTATACTAAGAAATAGTACCAAGCATAGTACCGAGGCAAGACATTAGGATGTAATTACCTTAGTCTATACTAATGAAAGGCATTAGTTTGTACTGAGATTGATTTCAGTCGGTACTGAGGCATGGGACTCCGTTACACTAAGGCAGTTGCCTTCGTCAGCAATGAGGGAACTGAAAGGCAATTCCCTCTACTTTACCTAAAGACTTCAGTTTAGACCTAGGAAATGCCTCTTACATAATTGTCACTTCTGGTAAAGTGTTCAAGGGAGGCAAACAACAACCTTTGACCATTGATTTTGACCATTGATGGAAAATTGGAGGTTAAGCATTCTTTTAGTTTTTCGTGGTGTGAACAGGTTATGTGTTAATTGACTGAAGTTGTGTCCTCATCTTTTTCGTATCTTTATTTGATTAATATATTGACTTGATACACATTTTCACTTTTGTACGACTTGGATGGAGTAACAAAAGATATTTATTTCACTACTTACCATTCTTCCCCTAATACAGGAATCATTGACTTTCTAATTTACTTCCATTTCTACTTTCTTTACCCATATTTTATACTCCTTATATTACATATAATCATAGAGCACAAATGACATATTTTACCAAGTTATACATTTAATCATATTTATGTTGATCTGTGTTTTCATTTTACCAGCATGTAACAGGAAATTGCATGCTTCAAGTTGAAAATATATGTGATTCAACTGGTTTATTTGATTATTAAATATGAATAAATTCTACTCCAACAAATTATAAGTTTGTAAAATAATTATTTACCAAAACAGTTAACATAATATCTAAATGTACTATGCAGTTTACTTAACTTTTACTTCCTTAAAAGATAACTATAACCCAGATTACTATAAACATAAATAACCACAAAAGCTAAATTGATAAGTACGTTGAACAGTCTATTAATTTTCCTTCATTTTTTTCCTACATTTTTAGATAATACTTGCGCAAACTCATTACCCATGCATAATTGCTATGATATGATATTTTTAATGGAAGTTAGGCTTAATTATCAGTTAGTCTTTTGTAAGCGTTAGAGAAAAACAAATCAATTAACACTTTACCTTTTTACTGTAAGTCTGCATGAAAAAATCGTCAGTTAGTGGATATATTTTTGCTCAAGTTGGTCTAAAAGCTTGCACTTTCAATGACGGCTAGGTGGTCGACTTCTTTCTAATTATGTTGGATCTGAAGTTCACTTTTTATGGGCTTCCCTAATTATGAGTAAGAAGTTAAACGATATTTCTTTTACCAAAAAGAGGTTATAGATCTGCAGGTTGTTAACTTATTTTTGCAGATTACTAATAGCTTGCATGCCTTTTATTTCAAGATGCTGATCAGGACTTTTTATGCTTCAATTTTAACATCACCTACTGGATAGCTTTTGGAATTTTCTTTCAAATTGGCGTTTTGGAAACTATTGCTTTGTTAAACTTATTTTTTTGGCTTCGTGATTATGTTTCCTTTAATTATGATGGGTTAGGTTTATGTATGCCAAACTGATTGTGTTTTTAAGCCCTGTTTGATTCAAGTATGTTTAGGCTTGCAAGATATGTTGGGCTCTGTTGTAAATACAAACGTTATTGTTTTGTTAGCGGTAAAGACATGAAAAATTTTATTTTCTTCAATGGTGAATACGCCTTTATGTCTTCCTTTTTTTTTGAATAATAAGGTATTCAAAATATGACGTTTTATCCTTTATAATATGAATAGCATCCTTGACAGCTGTAGGACATATGTTAAAAGTATCCTTCTTTTAATTTTGTTGTTTTCTCTTTCTACGAAATTGACTACATATTTAAGGAAAAATTATGCTATTATCATTTAAAGATTTTCATTTTAATGTCTTCTGTCCTAATACCTTCTACGTATTCGAATTTCTAATGTAGTTGATACGTCCATTCTTTTTTCTCCTTTTATGGCTTCTTAGCTAATAGTTGATCTTGCAGTAATTTCATGTTAATGTTTATTTGTAAAATCAGATGTCAATCCAATCACAAATCTATAATTGTTTGATATGTTTATCAAAATGTCAATTTTGTACGAGCAAACCATGGATCTATGTCATCTTAAGTTTACTGATTTTTTTATTTGACCACTCTGGTTAAATAGACTTAGGTTGAGGTAGCAAGATGATGGGAAATTCTTTTGGTTCTACTTACAGTGTGATATTATGATATTTACCGGTTATCTTATAGTAATGAATACATGAATACATGTTATATTTGATAGTGTACATATATAAGAGTTGTATGCTGTTTGGTATCCATTACAATAATATGAGGAATTGAGTGACCAAATAGAGTACATCAAAATAACACATGCTACTGCACAAATTAAAACAAAATTAAGATCTTAAAGGTTAACATAGGTTGGATGAATTAGTGATATTTTATAAATAAACAATATCTAATATTATCTTGAATTTTATAATCCTATACATTATAATGTTGATATGCGACTCTTTCTAAAATAATTACCAAGATGAAGTTTCTCATAGGGCTTTTACGGTAATGGTAAATTTATCATTACCATACCATTATCAGTCGATCGGTAATCATTTTTGATTGAATTCGGTATACCAGTTAAAACGGTATGATAACGGTAAATTTACCATTTTTAACGGTAAATTATCGGTAATGTTTCTTCAATACCAGCAGTAACAGTAATTTTACCAGTTAATTCAAAACATAAGTATACTCATCTGATATGATTTATTACATGCACGTAAAACCAAATAAATGATGATATTTAGTTCAATAATCATATGAAATAATTTCAGATACACTTATTATTTTTTTTTTTTCATTTATGTTTTTCATAAATTAACACTACATACAATATAATAAAAATGCACTGTGTATAAAAAATATGTTAAGATATAAACTTTGATGGACAAACGGTACTTTATCATTACCAGTGTAATGGTTACCAAACTATCGGTATACCAGTCATCGGTATACCTGTCGATTGGTAACGGTAAGCAATTCTGGCTTACCAGTAGAAACGGTATGATAACTGTATTTGCCAAACGGTAACGGTAACCATTACCATAACAGCCCTAAATTCTCACATATACGCATTCGCACATGCTTTTGTATACAAGCGCCCATTTTTACTAATTTATTTGTAAAATTTAGCTATTTAGGGCTAAGTTCATATACTTTTCAAGTTTACTCACCGACGAGGTTTAAGAAGAGCATACCTATCTTTTTTGATATCTCTTAACCCGTAAATACTTACATTACCATTTTTTAGTGCGTAATGTATTTTTAGCCTATTTTTATTTATTAATTTCCATTTTATTATGTTCATCTTTGTGTGAAGCACGAGTTCGTACTTGAGTTGTGATGAACAATATGAGTTACTTATAGATTGATATTTGTTTCAATGCAAATAATAGGGATTAGGGATATATGGAGCTTAATACTATTTCTCCTTAGAGGCAATTCTACTTGATGTTCACCATGAAATAAAGATATGAAAATACCATCGCATTTGTTTGCTACCTACATTATTCGCCGTTTTTACTCCATTTTCACAATAATAAATTATTTGTATATTTTATGTCTTTTCATGATCATGCCTCAAATATATTGCAAACTTGAATGTACAAGTTATATGTTTTTATAAATTCTACTATATTTGAATATGAACATTGATGGAGGAAATTATGTTTTGATGCCAACTGAAATTGAATATCTGTTTTATTTGGCATTGGTACTACTATCATTTGTTCAAGTTTTTAAGAAGTATTTGGTTAATTTTCCTGAAGTGGAAAATAAAGTGAACATTTTTATTAGTTAGGCTCTAAGAAAATGACATTTTTTTCTTTTGCTTTCCTTTTAGTTCCTTAATTGTATTGGATTGGAAAGAAATTTAATAAACTACAAAATGCTTATTTAACGTAAATAACTCCTTTCTTTAATGGAGTCCTCCTAAAACTGGTCTTTTCTTCTTTAAAGAAGAGTACCTTTGATAATGCCCAAAAATGACCATGTAATGCTTTTATATTTAACATGTGTGTGATTTTGATTTGTTCGTACTTCCTTTAGAATCCAAAAACATAATGTGGAGGAACCAATGCATTAAAAAGGGGCAAGTGCTTGAACATAGATTTGGAACAAGTTATCTTGACTGTTGGATCCTTTTATTTTTATATGAAAGCTAGAAATTTGAAACTAATCCAATGATGTAGATTCATCGTGTCATCAACTATGTCTATATTTTTTATACAAATAGTATTTCCCATTAAAAACAAAAAAGAGTACAATTAACAATTCTGTCAAGTGATGTATGTTATAAAGGTGGTGAATAGGTATGTATGTGTTTATGTGTGTCATGTTTTAATGTCGAAGAGTACGAGAATCAATTGATCATAAAGATGAAAAAAGTGGAAAATATGTAGAATATTTTTGCAAAAGATAAGCGAATAAAAACACGTGGGTGATACTAAAAAACGTATTAATAATTCAAAAAAGGGAGGAAGAAAAATATTAATGCTGAAATCCGAAAATTAAGAAAAAGGAGTTTGATGTGTTTATTCGGAGGGTGATTCGCCAAGGGCTCAAATTTTGATTGATACAGATTGGATCATCAAATTTTATGCTTTTAATATTGAGCTATGAAACCTAATATTTTGAAAGGTCTATAATATGAGAAATTAAATTAATAATAATAATCATGATGATGATGATGATAATTATAGTATATGTACAAATTATTAAAAGATGAATAAATTATTTGATTGTAAGAATTACTTGAGATAGGTCTGATTGATTAAGTATGTAAAATTTAAAAAAAAAATTGATTGAATGGATAAAGATTATTTTAAATACTATTATTGTTGCTTGAAGACTATTGTTTCAATTCCTTTTGTGTTGATATACCTTTTATGCACGACAGTTTCTTATACTATTTATAAATCAAGCTTCCTATACTTCCTACTACTAGAGATTTGATCCTTTGAATGATTGTTATCAACCTTTTCATAACAAAACAATTGATCGGAGACAATTATTTCATTTGACTGATATATGCCACTAAGTATATTGATTTTCCTTCAACCACCATGGACTTATCATGTCCGATCCTTAGCAGTATATATGGAAAATCAATATTTAAACTCACTTTGGTAGTAGATGATGGACAATTTTTCTTCTTTAACTGATAGTATGATATTTCATAATTTTCCGAATGTAATGACAAATATGACAATTGAAATTGGAGGATATAGAAATTTTATTTAAAGGTTTGATTTGAACTGCTGCCTTTTAGATTGTTACAAGGAATTAGGTGATTAAGCATATATAAGTGTGTGGAAGATAATTAAAATATCACAAATTATTGTTCAGGCAAACTTTATTTTGATTCTGATGTATGACTCTTTTCAAAACAATTATTAAAACAAAGCTTACCAAAATGTGCACCTTTCTTTTAGAAGCTCAAACTTTAATTACCAGTAACACACCATTAGTGTTAAATGTACAATTTTTCATTAGGAGTTGATAACCCATTTAAAAAATGTGCTTTTACATTTATTTTCAATCAATTATTTTAAATTGATTATTTTGCCGATCCGTGTGCGAAGCACGGGTTCACACTTGTTTTATATATGTCTTTTGATGTTTCTGTAACACCTCGTATGTTGAATAACTTGTTATAATATAAATCAGGGCAGAATTAAATTTTAAGATCTGAATCAGGGGAAACGGGCTATGCCATTGCGTTCATCTCGGAAAAATACGCGAAATAGAGTCCGAGTTTTTGTATGACCCAGTTATGGCCCATGTAAGTTTTCAGAAAATTCTAAGTTCAAAACAGATTTAAATTTCAGGTTCAAAATTCGAAAATCAGGCCAGGGAGCTGGGCGTGAAAATTCTCGCCAGCCACCCCAAGTCAACTGGGGAGTCGACTTGGGAGTCGACACAGCAGGACCCAAGTTGACTGCCCAGTCGACTTGAGAGTCGACACAGGTGGCCAGGCAGGTTTGGCCTGGGTGCACTGTTTTGGCTGTTGGGCTGTGTTTTGGGGCTTGCGACGAAATCTGACGGCTCTAACCTAAGATAGGGTTAATCTAAGGGCCTAAACTACATCCTAAATCTATAAATACACCCTAAGACAACCCTAATCCATACTAAAAATAGATAAAACGTCATCATGCCGTCAAAATGCAACTTAGAAGGAGCCTCCACAAATTAGAGAGGAAGATAGCTTCTCAAATCAACTTCTAATCCACTCTAGAAACTAAATCTTCTTCATAGAAGTGCTAATCAACAAGTTGTGAGTTTCTATGCCTTTAGCAAGTAATTGCTAAACTAATTATGATAGGATATAATGAGGTTATGGTTATGTATATGGATCAATGCAAGTTATGTTATCATATGCTATATGTTCATGATGCTAGTTATGCAAGTTTTATGCTATATGTTCATGATGCTAGTTATGCAAATCACTATGATAAACATTGATCCATTATGACACCATGTTATGCAAGTTTGGTGTTTGATTATATGCAAGTTCATATATGACATGTTATGCAAGTTTGGTGTTTGATTATATGCAAGTAACATGTGCAAGTTTACACCTTTGTATGATATGCATACATTGCAAGTTTACCCCTTTGTATGTCATGCATATATATGCATGTTTACCCCTTTTTATGATATGAGTAACATATGCAAGTTCATCCCTTTTTAGACCTATGACATGTATGCAAGTTTATCCCTTTATGATAGGTCTATGACATGAACATCTATGCAAGTTACCCTCTTTATGACATATGTGATTCATGCAAGTTTGGGTTAATTATTTATGCTAGTTGGGTTTGATGCTATGATCATATATGCAAGTTGACACCTTTAAAACCCATGTTGATGCTAATGTTATGCTAAGTTGAACCCATTGTATTTGTGATGAATCTTCCCTTTTTAAGTATGCCATGTTAGCGTATTACGTGGGGAACGATGGGGTTAATATTCATGTTAACAAAATTGTGGTGAAATTGGTATGATGTTGCATACCATAAGTGGATGGACATAATTGAGTCAATTATGTACATCATTAAAATTGGAATTAATTAGGGAAAATTAATTCAAAATATGGGGGTGATTAATCATGTGTAATTAATCGACTAAGACACGAGGTTGGACCCTTTGTAGCATAAGACTGCCCGGACCCGACCGGCAAATCCAGCGGCTACAAATGATAGGCCCAATGTGAGAGGTCTTAGGCATAAACTAAATACGTGACAAGTGTAAAGACACGAGGTTAGACTCTGTTATGGCGTAAGGCTGCCCGGACCCGACCGGCAAATCCAGCTGCCATAAAAGACAGTCTAATGTGAGAGGTCTTTACAAAGGTTACGGTCTTAATCAATTAAGAAACACTTAACCAGATAAGCATGTAGTAGGGCATGAGGGGTTAAGTGGGTGCCTTGGGTGGCATGTGGAAATCTAGTGGTTGTCTTGGGTGGCAATAGAAAATACGATTAGAATACTTAACCAAAGTAGAAACATGTAATTAAACATGATTAAAGGGTTAAGTGGGATACACTAGAGGGAGCAAGCTTAGGTGGGTAGCTTGTGGGGGCCCATTTCAACCAGTAACCCATATGTATCTTTGTGGGCTCGACCCATGTCGAGGACGGGACACGCGTACTGGGCTTGACTATAAGAGGCCAAAACGGGTTAGCGGTGGCAACGCAAGTCCAACGGGTTTCATATGCGTGTGTGGACCCGGGCTGGTAGGTAAGACGTTGTTGCATCGTGTAGGTATAAGCCGTGCACCGTTGGTTGTATCAAGTTGCCACTTTGGGGAGTGATACAACCCACTGTGGGGACAGCACGGGTATCTACGTTAGGGAGCCGATCGCTTGGGGAGTAGTGGGTACACCTAGTGGAGATAGGGGCAGATGGCACCTATGTGGTCAGCTAGGGGTACACGAAACTACTAGTTATATTTTCTAAGTCCATGGGTGGGATCAACCTTTAAGTAGGAATGACGGGTGTGGTGCAGTGTAGTAATCACCCTTGGGTGGGTAAATGCGTCTTTACTGATATCTTAGTTCATCCTATGTCTAGTTGGCTGCTTAGTGTAGTCATTTATCCCCAGTCATTACCGTACCAAGTTTATTTCATACCCTAATTACTTTAATGATTGTATTGTTAAAGTTATAGGACTCGCTCAGACTTATGTCGGACCCCGTTGTTTTTATCTTTTCCCCCCTCAGGTCCTCAGGTTAGGCCTAGCACTAGTGGGCTTTGATCAGATTGCTTTATCTATCTTTTGGAGCTTGGACCGTTGATGTAAAGCCCAGCTTATCTTTTCTATTATGGCTATTAGTTGTGTAGTGGGATTATGTACTTTTGTTTTTATCAGGATGGATATTTAGTACTTGACTCTTGTTTTAGTTGGTTTTGGTATTGTAACCAAACATGTTTATCTTCTGCTGCAATGAAATGATGTTTTAGATTTTCAAGTATTATTTATATCTGTCTTGTTGTAATTTTTCTGTTCTATATTCACTTAAAATACTCCACCGAAGTTAAGGCATTCCCTTAGTGAGTGACCTTAGCGGGTGTGGGGTGTTACACGTGGTATCAGAGCTAAAGGTTACCAGAACAGATAAAATTTTTTGGAAAAATTATTTTTCTAAAAAAACATTTTTGGAAGAAGTATTTTCAAAAACATGTCTTTTAAGAGAAAAGTTTTTGAAAGAAAAGCATAATCCCCAATAGCCATATCTTTATCTTTCGAATTCTCCGTTTTGAATCTTTCCTTTTTCGTTTCAGCATGGCTGAAGATCTTAACATTCCGGAGGGTGTGACGATACCAGTATGGTATAAGAGATTGATGCAGGCTAGGGCCGCCGTAGCATGTCCAGCAAATGTTCCTCCACCACCAGTTGCACCCGATCTTCCTCCCCCTCCTCCTCCTCGCGCGGATACTTTTGCTAAGACTTGCAAGGAATTTAAGGCTATGGGAGGGAAACATTTTCAAGGATCAGAAACTTTTGTGGAAGCTAGGGATTGGCTTAAGGAGACGGAAGAGTTGATAAACATCTTTGAGATGGAAGATGGAAAGAAAGTCAAGTTAGCTGCTTGGTTAATAAAGGGAGAGGCCTCGTTCTGGTGGGAGGTCACTAATGGAGAATGCCTTGTTGACTCTTGGGCGGATTTCAGGCAAAGGTTTGTGGCGAAGTTTCTTTCACGTGCGGAAGAAAATCTTTATATGGAAAGGTTCTTGACATTAAATCAAGGAAACTTATCAGTGAAGGAATATGTCAACAAGTTTAATCAGCTAGCAAGATTTGGCATAGACATGGTGAATACACCGGAGAAGAAGGCTTTGAGCTTCGTTAAGGGCTTGAATGAACTGATGCATGGATTGGCTATGACTCACATCCCTATGGGGGCCACCTTTGAGAAGCTAGTAGATATGGCACTCATGCATGAGGAAGAGAAGGGTCCCAATGCTAATAAGGCACCCAAGAAGAAAAGAGATCAGAAGAGACCTCAACAGCAACAGCAAAACAAGGGTGGGAAAGGCAATGGTGGCAAGGGAAAGAAGAAGTGCTTCAACTGTGGGACAACAGGCCACCTCAGCAAAGATTGTCGGAAGAAGAAGAAGACTGGCTGCTTCCACTGTGGCGAAGCAGGGCATCTAGTGAAGGACTGCCCTAAGAAGGGGCAGAGGATGGGATCTACCTCAGGAGGACAGGTGCAAGCTCTTATGGCACCAGGTCAGGTAAGGGGGCAAGTTCAGGCTCTCACGGTTCCACCAATTCAGGAAAGAGGTAGAACTATTTCCGTTGAAAGTCTGGTTTTTCTGTTTGATCATCCTGTCCGTACTTTATTCGACTCTGGCGCATCGCATTCGTTTATCTCATCATTATTAGTTGAGTCACTGCGCTTAGACACCAGTCTAGTAGATGATCCCTTGGTTGTTTCAAACCCAATTGGGGGCTCCACTTATTTGTCCATGATATGTTTGGGTTTGAAGATTTCCATACTTAGAGTTGAGTTTAGATGTGATTCTTTTGTTTTGGGCTTCACGGGCTATGGGTTAATTTTGGGCATGGACTGGTTATCCAGTAATGGTGCCGTTCTTGATTGCGAAAGAGAGTTGTTAGGCTCATGTCCCACTTGGGGAACACTCTCGATATCTCTTGTAATCCCATGAATTTTGTTATGCTAAGTTATCTTGAATCGCTTGATGCTTCGGTCGAGAGTTTGCGATCTGTTAGAGTGGTCCAGGAATACTCGCATGTGTTTGAGGAGGTGAAGGGCTTACCTCCGAAGAAGGAGATAGACTTCCGAATATATCTGGTGGACAATGCTAAGCCAGTATCTTTGCCAGTGCGCCACATGGCTCCTCGTGAGAGGAGGGAACTCCATAAGCAAGTAGGGGAGTTGCTTGAGAAGGGGTTCATAAGACAAAGTATATCAGAGTGGGGTGCTCCAGTAGTTTTTTCCACGAAGGCGGATGGCTCCCTCAGACTTTGTGTAGACTATAGAGAACTCAACAAACTTACAACGAAGAATAGACACCCATTGCCAAGGATTGATGATCTCTTTGATCAGTTGGTTGGCACCTCAGTGTTTTCGCAGTTGCACTTAGCCACAGGGTTTCATCAGTTGAGAGTGGCTGAGGATAGTATAGAGAAGACTGCCTTTAGTACTCCGGATGGTTTCTATGAGTGGCTGGTGATGCCCTTTGGTTTGACGAACGCCCCTGCATGCTTTGTTGATTTGATGAGTAGGGTGCTCAGGGAGTACCTTAATAAGTTCGTGGTAGTCTTTGTGGATGACATCTTGGTCTTTTCTAAGAGTGAAGAAGAGCATGCCCTACATCTTAGGGAAGCGTTGGAGACTCTTCGAGCGCATAGCCTTAAGGCTAAATTCTCTAAATGTCACTTTTGGAGGAAGGAGGTGCGGTTCTTAGGGCACGTGGTCTCCAAAGAAGAGATAGCTGTGGATCCCGCGAAGGGAGTGTCCATCAAAGATTGGAAGGTTCCGAAGAATGCTACCGAGGTGAGGAGTTTCTTGGGGTTGGCTGGCTACTATAGGAAGTTTATCAAGGACTTCACGAAGATATCAGCCCCATTAACTCGCTTGACGAAGAAGAATCTAGTTTTCACATGGGACGTAGATTGTGATGATGCGTTCCAACGGTTAAAGAGAGCTTTAACCACAACTCCAGTCTTAGTGCTGCCGGATGGGAGTAAGCCATTTGTTGTTTATACCGATGCTTGTGGGAAAGGACTAGGCGCAGTCTTAATGCAAGAGGGAAGGGTAATAGCCTATGGGGGAAGGCAGTTGAGAGTGCATGAGAAAAATTACCCTACGCATGATCTAGAGTTGGCCGCTATTGTTTTTGCGCTTAAGTCCTGGCGCCATTATCTTCATGGCGAGAGGTTCGAATTGTTCACTGACCACAAATCATTGAAATACTTGTTTTCTCAAAAGGATTTGAACTCAAGGCAACAAAGGTTGATGGATTTCTTAGCATCCTATGATTTTGAGATAGCATATACCCCTGGCAAGGGTAACGTGGTGGCAGACGCCTTAAGCAGAAAAGGTTGTCCTTGAGTCCATTGTTCATGGAACGACGAAGCTTGGAATTTATCTCGATGTTTGATTTCAGACCTTCCGTTGACTTTATACCCGGTTTGCTAGCATCCTTAGAGGTCAGACCTACTCTTTTGGGACGGATTGGTGAGGCACAGCGGGACGACCCACAGTTGGTTGAGTTAGTAGAGAAGCTCATAAGGGGGAGTCGTCCAGCCATTTGAGTAGGTACACCCTAGACGATAGGGGGTGGTTTTGTAGAGACGGTAGACTTTGTGTACCGCAAGACGAGGGTTTGAGGAAGGCTATTCTTGATGATGCGCATCGTTCGAAGATGACCATTCATCCCAGTGGGGACAAGATGTACCAAGACATGAAGCGAGTTTTCTTTTGGGCCGGTATGAAGAAAGATGTGGCCGAGTATGTCGCTAGATGCTTGGTGTGCCAACAAGTGAAAGTAGAGGAAAAGAAACCTGGTGGGTTGCTTCACCCATGGGAAGTTCCGCAATGGAAGTGGGATAGCGTCTCGATGGCTTTTATTGATGGGTTACCGAGATCGAGGAAGGGTAATACGGGAATTTGGGTTGTGGTAGACAAACTTACTAAGAGCGCCCATTTTATACCCGTGAAGAGTAAGAGGACTGCTCCATGGCTAGCTTAAGTCTACATTCGAGAGATAGTTCGGTTACATGGTGTACCTTCTAGCATAGTGAGCGATCGAGATCCTATCTTCACTAGCGAGTTTTGGAAGGGCTTGCAAGAAGCGGTAGGGACTCAGTTGTGTTTGAGCACCGCATATCATCCTCAGACGGACGACCAGACCGAGAGGGCAAACCGTATTCTAGAAGACCTTTTGAGGCTATGTATCTTAGATTTTGGAGGTACATGGGAAGAGCATCTTCCATTGGTAGAGTTCGCGTATAATAACAGCTTTCAGTCTAGTATTGGAATGGCTCCTTTAGAAGCTCTTTATGGAAGGCCTTGTCGGTTACCTACATGTTGTTGGGAATCTACGGATAAGATCTTTCTTGGGCCCGATATGGTTAGAGAGACTTCAGAAAAGATTGATTTGATTCGAAGAAGGATGAAAGCAGCGCAAGATAGGCAGAAATCTTACGCGGATAAGAGGAGGACGGATCTTGAGTTTGATGTTGGGGACATGGTCTTTGTTAAAGTATCTCCATTACGGAATGTTGTTCGCATTGGGTCCGTTGGGAAGTTAGCACCAAGGTTTGTAGGACCGTTTCCTATTAAGGAAAGGATTGGACAGATGGCATATAGAGTGGATTTGCCCGAAAGACTTAGTGGTGTACATGATGTATTCCATGTGTCACATTTGAGGAAGTGCCTACATGAGACCGCAGAGGTAGTAGAGCCGAGCTTGCTTAGAGAAGTAGAGGTAGAGCGTGATGCGACGATTCGACGAGCTCCTACTCGCATCCTTGGGTCAGAGATTAGGAAGTTGAGAAACAGAGAGGTTCAACTAGTCAAAGTACAATGGGGAGATGATGAGAGCAACGCTACTTGGGAGACAGAAGTGAAGATGCGTTCACTGTACCCATTTCTTTTCGAGGGTATGTCTTTTAACTTCTCCTTTATCGTTTGTCTAGTACTTATCTTATCTTTAGTATGTCCTCTCGTTAGTACCTTTGACCTTTAGATAGGGTAAACCTATGGTTGAACCATGTGTTTGAGACATGTTATGATTGATGGATGCATGTGGATGCAAGTGTTTGTTAGTGGTTGCTCGTGGATGCATATACACACACTTTAGACACTAGATCGGCTCAGTCACTTCATATTGCATATAATTATGTGTAGGTAGCTATATTAATGGATGTATAATGGTTGTGTTATCATATGGATGATGCATTTTGGTGTATGGTTATGCACACATGTAGAGATAGTATGTGTCGATAGAGTTCTTTCGCATACATATTGGATGCATGGCACTATCATGGTTTGCATTAAGGAGATCAACTGAATCAGTAGACCGCCTGATTTTGCATTAGACAGGGAATATATACACACACTTTTTGCATATGTTCATACAGCATTAGAAATTTTAAGGACAATGGATGTCAGTATCTGATGGTTTAGTAGATGTTTGTTTGGTTGGTAGGATACGTTCTTCTTGACTTAGAGATTTCAGGGACGGAATCCTTTAAGTAGGGGAGAATGTAACACCCCGTATGTTGAATAACTTGTTATAATATTAATCATGGCAGAATTAAATTTTAAGATCTGAATCAGGGGAAACGGGCTATGCCATTGTGTTCGTCTCGGAAAAATACGCGAAATAGAGTCCGAGTTTTTGTAAATCGGAGTCCGTATGACCCAGTTATGGCCCATGTAAGTTTTCAGAAAATTCTAAGTTCAAAACAGATTTAAATTTCAGGTTCAAAATTCGAAAATCAGGCCAGGCGGGCTGGGCGGAAAAATTCCCGCCAGCCGAGTCGACTTGGGAGTCGACACAGCAGGACCCAAGTCGACTGCCCAGTCGACTTGGGAGTCGACACAGGTGGCCAGGCAGGTTTGGCCTGGGTGCACTGTTTTGGCTGTTGGGCTGTGTTTTGGGGGTTGTGACGAAATCTGACGGCTCTAACCTAAATTAGGGTTAATCTAAGGGCCTAAACTACATCCTAAATCTATAAATACACCCTAAGACTACCCTAATCCATACTAAAAATAGATAAAATGTCGTCATGCCGTCAAAATGCAACTTAGAAGGAGCCTCCACAAATTAGAGAGGAAGATAGCTTCGCAAATCAACTTCTAATCAACTCTAGCAACTAAATCTTCTTCATAGAAGTGCTAATCAACAAGTTGTGAGTTTCTATGCCTTTATCAAGCAATTGCTAAACTAATTATGATAGGATATAATGAGGTTATGGTTATGTATATGGATCAATGCAAGTTATGTTATCATATGCTATATGTTCATGATGCTAGTTATGCAAGTTTTATGCTATATGTTCATGATGCTAGTTATGCAAATCACTTTGATAAACATTGATCCATTATGACACCATGTTATGCAAGTTTGGTGTTTGATTATATGCAAGTTCATATATGACATGTTATGCAAGTTTGGTGTTTGATTATACGCAAGTTCATATATGACATGTTATGCAAGTTTGGTGTTTGATTATATGCAAGTAACATGTGCAAGTTTACACCTTTGTATGATATGCATACATATGCAAGTTTACCCCTTTGTATGTCATGCTTATATATGCATGTTTACCCCTTTTTATGATATGAGTAACATATGCAAGTTCATCCCTTTTTAGACCTATGACATGTATGCAAGTTTATCCCTTTATGATAGGTCTATGACATGAACATCTATGCAAGTTACCCTCTTTATGACATATGTGATTCATGCAAGTTTGGGTTGATTATTTATGCTAGTTCGGTTTGATGCTATGGTCATATATGCAAGTTGACACCTTTAAAACCCATGTTGATGATAATGTTATGCTAAGTTGAACCCATTGTATTTGTGATGAATCTTCCCTTTTTAAGTATGTCATGTTAGCGTACTACATGGGGAACGATGGGTTTAATATTCATGTTAACAAAATTGTGGTGAAATTGGTATGATGTTGCATACCATAAGTGGATGGACATAATTGAGTCAATTATGTACATCATTAAAATTGGAATTAATTAGGGAAAATTAATTCAAAATATGGGGGTGATTAATTAGGTGTAATTAATCGACTAAGACACGAGGTTGGACCCTTTTGTAGCATAAGACTGCCCGGACCTGACAGGCAAATCCAGCGGCTACAAATGATTGGCCCAATGTGAGAGGTCTTAGGCATAAACTAAATACGTGACAAGTGTAAAGACACGAGGTTAGACTCTATTATGGCGTAAGGGTGCCCGAACCCGACCGACAAATCCAGCTGCCATAAAAGACAGCCTAATGTGAGAGGTCTTTACAAAGGTTACAGTCTTAATCAATTAAGAAACACTTAACCAGATAAGCATGTAGTGGGGCATGAGGGGTTATGTGGGTGCCTTGGGTGGCATGTGGAAATGTAGTGGTTGCCTTGGGTGGCAATAGAAAATACGATTAGAATACTTAACCAAAGTGGAAACATGTAATTAAACATGATTAAAGGGTTAAGTGGGATACACTAGAGGGAGCAAGCTTAGGTGGGTAGCTTGTGGGGGCCCATTTCAACCAGTAACCCATATGTATCTTTGTGGGCTCGACCCATGTCGAGGACGGGACACGCGTACTGGGCTTGACTATAAGAGGCCAAAACGGGTTAGCGGTGGCAACGCAAGTCCAACGGGTTTCATATGCGTGTGTGGACCCGGGCTGGTAGGTAAGACGTTGTTGCATCGTGTAGGTATAAGCCGTGCACCGTTGGTTGTATCAGGTTGCCACTTTGGGGAGTGATACACCCCACTGTGGGGCCAGCATGGGTATCTACGTTAGGGAGCCGATCGCTTGGGGAGTAGTGGGTACACCTAGTGGAGATAGGGGCAGACGGCACCTATGTGGTCAGCTAGGGGTACACGAAACTACTAGTTATATTTTCTAAGTCCATGGGTGGGATCAACCTTTAAGTAGGAATGACTGGTGTGGTGCAGTGTAGTAATTACCCTTGGGTGGGTAGATGCGTCTTTACCGATATCTTAGTTCATCCTATGTCTAGTTGACTGCTTAGTGTAGTCATTTATCCCCAGTCATTACCGTACCAAGTTTATATCATACCCTAATTACTTTAATGATTGTATTGTTAAAGTTATAGGACTCGCTCAGACTTATGTCTGACCCCGTTGTTTTTATCTTTTTCCCCCTCAGGTCCTCAGGTTGGGCCTAGCACTAGTGGGCTTTTGTGACGGCCGGGAATTTCGCTCGATCCGAATCAGTCGTTAAACTGATCTAGACCATTCGAAACCCCTGATCGTTTTGAGAACAGGACACAATAGAACGCAGACGGAACAACATTTCATTGCTATTACAATAATTCCATCAGATACAAGAATATACAGAGTATAAATGAATAAATTACATTCGATAAATATCAGAGATTACAATAAATTACATAGCAGCGGAAAATATTACAAAGCAAAACTGAAGGTGATATACGGATACAGAGCTTTCCGGATATCATTCCAGCTGTAAACCAGGATCCTGTGAATATAAATCTGCAAAACCAAAACTACTAGCTGCCCGTGCGGAAAATAGGGGCACCCAGAGTTTAGGTTAAAACAATAAACTCCAGGTCAGTCATGTGACTGGTGTGAGAACTAAAACGGTTATTAATCTTTATTTTCAAAGTTAGGTAAATCAAGGGACCACGCCGTATAACACGGAACGGGTTTCCTCCCAAGAATACCAGTGCATAAAACAACAGCGCAATGCTAAATAAAGAAAAATGAAGCTGTTATAAGATGCAGGTCCTATCACACAATGCAACGCAAGCCGAGGGATAGGATTTTCCCTTATAACAGCCAAAGCGTGCTTGATACGTTTAAAACAAATCATTTGATACTATAATAAGTGTATAGTGTCAAAACATTTCAATCATAAATATCAATCATAGGCGGCATAACTACCATCTACTATGTCGCCATACTAGTTCTACAATTAAAACCGAAATATCTCGTATTGGAAATTGGATTCCATCATGAGTCGAGGCAAGGGGCAAGCTCCTCTCCGTGTTCGAGACACTCTAGCAAATGCCTCAGGGCTACGCACTCTGGGCAACCTTGGATTCGGCTGGGCCGGTCCTCACTTACGTTAGAGGATTGGTTATGCCTGAACACACGTTTCCCGGTCCTTACAGACCTATAATCGAGGCGCCTCATTCCAACAACCACAAAGGTGAAAAGTATATAAACGTCAGGGCTGGTACCGAGGTGTGAGGCTCGCGAATTCACATTATACACAAAGCTGCCACGTAGGCCGTGCTTTGATCATCAACCACAAGACTTTGCTTTTCAACAGAAGCCTTGATCATTGCATCTTAGCATGCCACACAGGCAATTCATGCCATGCGACTGATGTCCATTGATATACAACCTCTAAGATCGTACGTCTCAGAGAAGGGCGTTAAGCAAGAGAATAAGTTTTCCGTCGCCAAACAGATGTATATTTAATAGAAATCAATCAACATAGAATAAAATCCAATGTCAGACACGCAATCCATTTACATGTCCGTTCTGGGTCTGAACGAAACCGGAGGCACTTTCCTCGCATATCCATCCATCTCCAAGTACGTCTGGACGACCACCAACTATTTCCATCCTCTTGGGTGTACAGCCCAATCAGGATCGTCAGTAATTATCCAAACGATGTGAAGACTTACGGTCTTCGACCACCGTCTTCATCTTCGACTTATCGTCGAATCGGTTATTCAGAATGGGTATAAACCCGGCCTTTCCGAACAATCCGCGTATATTAAAAACAAATGTTACACAAACACAACATACGCCTCATTCCAATTCATATTCTCAGGGAAAAGTTCCCATTAATTTTATCCAAGATAAATTCTTTAAAATTTATCCTTTAATCTTCCTTTGGATGTCGTTCCAAACTAAATTATGGTTTTCTAAACTAGTCGAGATTAGCGAACCACAACGAAGTAATTATTTATTTTATTTCCCAATCCCAACCTATTAATCCCATGAAGCAAAACTGGTAATACTTCATATCTAACACCACGGTGTTATCGGTAAAATTAATTACCATTTCACGTTCAAATCTAATTAAAGATTTAACTATCGCTTTGGAGCAAAACTGGTGATACTCCATTCTCGCTTATTTTAAAAATTTGATAATTTAGATTATCAATGCACATTTCAATCTAATTGCAGATTCATTAAAACTCCTTTTACTGGGTTAAAGAACTAGGTGTTATTTAAAACACAGTTCACGACAAACCCAAATCACATTCTATTTATTATCGGGTTAAAGAACTAGTGTTATTTAAAACACAGTTCCCGATAAACCCTTTTCAAATCCAATCAAATATATTAGAAATTCCGATTATTTAAAACCCCCTTTTAAATCTAATTTATTTATTTAAAAATAATTGGGTTTTAAATTTAGTTTCAAAACTAGTTCATTTCGATAAAAATCCATTTTTATCCTTTCAAATATGGAGTTTTTCACCCCAATTTTTCCCAAATCATTTCTTATGATTTTACACAAATTATTACTATTTTTAATAATTTTATCAAGTCCCGTACAGTCGATTTCCATCAACGGCCATCGAACTGCACTTACAGCGACCTTTTTCAAATTTGATTTGGACGTATCTCCAAATCCAACCATTAGATTTCAAATTTCTAATATTCGTTAGAAAGCTCTTTTCGATACGAACCCAACGGTTCCGGTTTTAGGAGAATCCGACGGTCGGATCTCCCGTAATGTCCGTTTGAAATAAATGGTCGAAATTCACGAACTGCCGCGGCGCGGCGCGTTCTATTCAGGCCACTATATTATATATATAATATATATAATATGTATTTCGTCAATTTCTATTTAAAACGAATTATATAAATAGTTTTAAATTCGTTTCAAAAGCAATTTCAACTTCCATTTCAATTCAAATCAAAATTGCATTTTTCCTTATATATTCGTTTTAAAATTCATTTCTATTCAATTCAAATTCAATTTGAATTCATTTCAATTCGTTTCCAATTCAATTCGAATTCGTTTTCAATTCAATTCGAATTCGTTATCTATTCAATTCAATTCGAATTCGTTATCTATTCAATTCGAATTCGTTATCTATTCAATTTGAATTCAATTTGTTATTTATTCAATTCGAATACAATTTGTTATTTATTCAATTCAAATTCAATTTGAATTCATTTCAATTCGTTATCTATTCAATTCGAATTCAAATTCGTTATTTATTCAATTCGAATTCAAATTCATTATCTATTCAATTCAATTCGAATTCGTTATCTATTCAATTTGAATTCAATTTGTTATTTATTCAATTCGAATTCAATTTGTTATTTATTCAATTCAATTCGAATTCGTTATCTATTCAACATAGCTTCATATATTCCTTCATTCTATTCAACAAATGAATATTTATTTTTGTCAACATACGACTAATATCAACGAATGAGTACTGTCCACGTGTGACTATTTTTGGTTAAATTATTTCGTTCAACACATGACTAATCTCAACGGATGAGTACGGTCAACACATGAACCTATATTTTATAGTGATAAAGATATAAATTTTATTGTTAAAATATTTCGTTCAACACATGACTAATCTCAGGAATGAGTACAGTCAACACATGAACCTTTACTTTACAATATTCTTTATCTTCTAAATTGGAATGAGGCCCAATCAATCACCATATAAAATTAATTATATGGATTTTCATACATCACGCGTATATAATAGCATTGAAAAATAATCAACCATCAACCAAAGTGCACTACACTGTATAAGCATCAAATATAGATATCAAACGCTTATAACAGCCTGTCAATCAATCGATCGACATATTTAATCAATCAGGATGAGTGAACTTCATATTTCATCCCAACACCCGTGCGGGGTTTCAAACAATCAAACACAGATTTTTATTTGTACAGTTGGGCGATGTGTAAAATTTATCGTCCCAATTCATGTCAGTCAAATCAGTGTACATAAACAAACCGTCCGGTTTGTAAATGAATATTTAGTTATTCACATTCACTATATTCATATTCACGTTAAAAATTATATTTTTAACGATAAAACATTTTATTTTAACATATGAATTTCTATTCAGTTCATTCTTTAAATAAAATGATATTTTTATTTTTCTAACATATTTTAGAAAATTTCGGCGGCACAATGGCACGATACTAGAAACGGGACGAGGCCTAGCCTTATCCCCGGTCTAGTGAAGGCCCACGCCATTCACACATCAATCAAATCAATTCATTTCACCAAACAATTCAATTTCAATCAAATAATCTAATTAATTTTTGCAATCAATCAAACAAGTCCATGGTCTGTGGACGATTGTGTCGGGTGCTACTAAGCACCGTCTGCATCCTGGTATATATATATATATATAACTAGAAAAAGAAATTGAAGAGTGAGAAATTCTCATCGAAAGCTATCCAACACCACGACTCTTCATTTATAGAAATCTTCGTCATTCTCGCCCTTTGTCGCTTTCGTTGCCCGTATCCACTACATATGTAAAAATCGAATTTTTACTTCGCTATTCAATATATAAAAATCGAATTTTTATTATGTTATTCAATATATAAAAATCGAATTTTTACTTCGCTATTCAATATATAAAAATCGAATTTTTATTATGCTATTCAATATAATTTTTACTATGCTATTCAATATATGAAAATCGAATTTTTACAATCACGCTATATGGATAAAAATTCTATTTTCACACCGCTACTATATAAAAAGATTTCGCCTTTTCAATGCAAAGATTTCATCACTATAAAAAAAATCACATTTTTATTTTGCTACCTATATAAAGATGATATTTTTAATATTCCTATCATGTGAAAATTATATTTCTAATTCTCTACATACACAAAAATCATATTTTTATAGTCGCTATATAGTAAAGACTATATTTTTATTACTTTAAAAATATAAAAATCATATTTTTAATTCTTTACAAATACAAAAATCATATTTTTAATTCTCCACTTGAATGAAAATTATAATTTTATCCTTTCTATAATATAAAAATTATATTTTTATCTTCTCTATTATATAAAAATATCGCCTTTATTATAAATAAAAATCCCGTCTTTCATATATAAAATTCTCGCCTTTCACATATTAAAAATCTCGTCTTTCACATATTAAAAATCTCGAAATTTTTCATACGCTCTTCACCTCATAAAAAAAAATTGTATTTTTAATAAATCTACTTGTAAATTAAAAATCACCTTTTTATAATAAATTATTATATGCAAAAACTGATTTTATAAATATAAATAAAAATATAATCAAAACTTACCATTGAAAATCAGGGAGGAGGGGGTGTTTCACGTCAGTCGAGGAGGCCGGGGAGGTGTCTTCAGCGCTGGAGTTGGAAGCTAGGGGGTTCGGCGATTTTCTGATGAGGGGGGGGGGATGCTGTTGCGATTTCTGAACCGAGGGGGGGGGGGGTTTAGGGCGGCGCGCAGGCAGGGGGAAGGGGGTCGCGATGGTGAACTGCGGCGAGGGGGGGGGGATGATGCGAGGTTAGTGGGAGGTCGCGATAGGGGGGGGTGCTGTTGCGGCGGTCTTCGATGGAGGGGAGGGGGGTTGTCGCGCCACCGCGACGGCGGCGAAGGGGTCATCAGGGAGGGCGGCGGCTCCTCCCCGCTTCGACTTCCTCTTTTTTTTTTAATTTAAACTGAATCGGGAAGAAGAAGTGAGGGGAGGGGCTTTTATAAAATTTATATTATTATTTTTAATTCAAAAAGTTGACTTTTACTTTTTGACCTCAAAACGAGGCCCACCGCCTGTCGTCCATAGCGTTTTACCCCCATTTCGAACACAATGGGATATGTTTCGTTGGCTGATTCGATCGTTTCGATCATTTTTCGTCAAAATCAACATATAACTCTATATATTGAATTTGAACTCGCATTTCAATTTACCGTGGTCACATACTAACTCTATAAATCCCATAAAAATATTTTCTAGCTTCCTATTGACGATACGGTCCTAACAAAACTAGTTTCGTCGAATTCTGAGACCGTTATAAAAAATGGCCATTTTCCTGTCGATTAAAATCAACTGAAACTTGTCAAACGCGTTTTCCTTTGCCACGCTCACATATTGATTTGAAAAATTATGAAATTTGGAATCTAGCAATAATTTGACATCCCGGATCCAACAAAAGTGGTTTCGTCGAAATCCGAGGTCGCTTGCAAAATTCCTATTTTTAAGGGCCTGAATTCCATAGCGACTATTCAGAATTTTCAACTGGACATATCTTTTGATTCTCGCTATGAAATTTTGATTTTTCGGATTCGTTGGAATGATATTATCAATTAGATCCCATTATTTTTGGTTTCACTAAAATCCGGATTGTTTTGCACCCGGTACATTCAATTGAAGTTTGAAATCGAATTATCGAACTACCGCGCCATTTTCAATTCCTTTTTATAATTATATATAATTATTTATATTCTAACGACGACGTATATAATATATACGTTCTAAATATATTCAAAATAAATTTTTCGTCAATATTATTTAAAATAATCCATTTTAAATATTCAAAATTCACTAAAATTGCCAAAATAAAAATTTTAAACTGGCCCAGATTTTCCGGGTTATTACAATCTCCCCCACTTAAAACTTTTCATCCCCGAAAAGGAACAAAGTCGAAAGTGGTTTGATTTATCAACTCTATGTTCGATCTGGCTTCCATTCTCCAACTTTTCAGTTTCTGAGAATTTTCAAATTTTCAAAAATTTGGCTAACACCCTAAATTTTCGAAAAATTTCGCCATAACCTCCCCTGCACCGGGAGCCACGGGAAAATCCCGAAATTGCCATATAGGCCTTCTGATCTCAAAAAGAAAAAGAAAAAGAAAAAGCCAAGCGGCTAACCAATAGGCTCATAAAATCATCATCACCCAAACAAAACAGTAAATTATGTAGTAAACATGTACCTATTTGTCGGGCAAACAAATTTTTATTCTCTGCTCTAGCCTCCTTGCTATGACCTGTTCAATGTAAGTATATGTATATGCAAGCAAATGCGACCAATTTTCAATACAATTCAATATTTGGTGCAATTAGGCGTAATGGTTCAAAGTTAGCAAACAAATAAACAAACAACACAAACATCAATCAATTAGTGAATTAACGTTTCAAATTCATAATTTTAATATATATACAAAAAGTCATGTTTTTGATGCCAATTCACAACAATGTGTTCTAACTATATTAGTTTTGGTTCTAACACCAGTCTAATGTAAATATATAGATATCACACCTTCGTCACTCGAAAATAAATACTGATGATGGTATACTTCATCATCAGGACCATGTCCGGGCGACTAGAGTGTGACTCTATATCTATCTAATATATTAAAACTTCGAATATACGTTCATGACGCATATATGCAAAACCTTTATATACTAGATTGTCCAAATTCAAAATAAATAAATAATCAAATACGAATAAAGTGATTTAAATTTTCGAAACAAAATTGTTTTCAATTGAAAAATATACTCTTCACACTCGTTCTAGGATACTACTGATCCTATCTCTAACGAGTCATTCTAATTGGATATCACTAATCCAATATCTGATGAATTCTTTTGTATGGTTCTAATGTGTCTTGTTCTCGAGCTCTGTAAACCAAAGCTCTGATACCAAATGTGACGGCCGGGAATTTCGCTCGATCCGAATCACTCGTTAAACCGATCTAGACCATACGAAACCCCTGATCGTTTTGAGAACAAGACACAATAGAACGCAGACGGAAGAACATTTCATTGCTATTACAACAATTCCATCAGATACAAGAATATACAGAGTATAAATGAATAAATTACATTCGATAAATATCAGAGATTACAATAAATTACATAGCAGCGGAAAATAATACAAAGCACAACTGAAGGTGATATACGGATACAGAGCTTTCCGGATATCATTCCAGCTGTAAACCAGGATCCTGTGAATAAATCTGCTAAACCAAAACTACTAGCTGCCCGTGCGGAAAATAGGGGCACCCAGAGTTTAGGTTAAAACAATAAACTCCAGGTCAGTCATGTGACTGGTGTGAGAACTAAAACGGTTATTAATCTTTATTTTCAATGTTAGGTAAATCAAGGGACCACGCCATATAACACGGAACGGGTTTCCTCCCAAGAATACCAGTGCATAAAACAACAGCGCAATGCTAAATAAAGAAAAATGAAGCTGTTATAAGACCCAGGTCCTATCACACAATGCAACGCAAGCCGGGGGATAGGGTTTTCCCTTATAACAGCCAAAGCATGCTTGATGCGTTTAAAACAAATCATTTGATACTATAATATGTGTATAGTGTCAAAACATTTCAATCATAAATATCAATCATAGGCGGCATAGCTACCATCTACTATGTCGCCATACTAGTTCTACAATTAAAACCGAAATATCTCGTATTGGAAATTGGATTCCATCATGAGTCGAGGCAAGGGGCAAGCTCCTCTCCGCGTTCGAGACACTCTAGCAAATGCCTCAGGGTTACGCACTCTGGGCAACCCTGGATTTGGCTGGGCCGGTCCTCACTTACGTTAGAGGATTAGTTATGCCTGAACACACGTTTCCCGGTCCTTACAGACCTATAATCGAGGCGCCTCATTCCAACAACCACAAAGGTGAAAAGTATAAAAACGTCAGGGCTGGTACCGAGGTGTGAGGCTCGCGAATTCACGTTATACACAAAGCTGCCACGTAGGCCGTGCTTTGATCATCAACTACAAGACTTTGCTTTTCAACAGAAGCCTTGATCATTGCATCTTAGCATGCCACACAGGCAATTCATGCAATGCGACTGATGTCCATCGATATACAACCTCTGAGCTCGTACGTCTCAGAGAAGGGCGTTAAGCAAGAGAATAAGTTCTCCGCTGCCAAACAGATGTATATTTAATAGAAATCAATCAACATAGAATAAAATCCAATGTCAGACACGCAATCCATTTACATGTCCGTTCTGGGTCTGAACGAAACCGGAGGCACTTTCCTCGCATATCCATCCATCTCCAAGTACGTCTGGACGACCACCAACTATTTCCATCCTCTTGGGTGTACAGCCCAATCAGGATCGTCAGTAATTATCCAAACGATGTGAAGACTTCCGGTCTGCGACCACCATCTTCATCTTCGACTTATCGTCGAATCGGTTATTCAAAATGGGTATAAACCCGGCCTTTCCAAACAATCCGCGTATATTAAAAACAAATGTTACACAAACACAACATACGCCTCATTCCAATTCATATTCTCAGGGAAAAGTTCCCATTAATTTTATCCAAGATAAATTCTTTAAAATTTATCCTTTAATCTTCCTTTGGATGTCGTTTCAAACCAAATTATGGTTTTCTAAACTAGTCGAGATTAGCGAACCACAACGAAGTAATTATTTATTTTATTTCCCAATCCCAACCTATTCATCCCATGAAGCAAAACTGGTAATACTTCATATCTAACACCACGGTGTTATCGGTAAAATTAATTACCATTTTACGTTCAAATCTAATTAAAGATTTAACTATCGCTTTGGAGCAAAACTGGTGATACTCCATCCTCGCTTATTTTCAAAATTTGATAATTTAGATTATCAATGCACATTTCAATCTAATTGCAGATTCATTAAAACTCCTTTTACTGGGTTAAAGAACTAGGTGTTATTTAAAACACAGTTCACGACAAACCCAAATCACATTCTATTTATTATCGGGTTAAAGAACTAGTGTTATTTAAAACACAATTCCCGATAAACCATTTTCAAATCCAATCAAATATATTAGAAATTCCGATTATTTAAAACCCCTTTTTAAATCTAATTTATTTATTTAAAAATAATTGGGTTTTAAATTTAGTTTCAAAACTAGTTCATTTCGATAAAAATCCATTTTTATCCTTTCAAATATGGAGTTTTTCACCCCAATTTTTCCCAAATCATTTCTTATGATTTTACACAAATTATTACTATTTTTAATAATTTTATCAAGGCCCGTACAGTCGATTTCCATCAACGGCCATCGAACTGCACTTACAGCGACCTTTTTCAAATTTGATTTGGACGTATCTCCAAATCCAACCGTTAGATTTCAAAATTCTAATATTCGTTAGAAAGCTCTTTTCGATACAAACCCAATGGTTCCGGTTTTAGGAGAATCCGACGGTCGGATCTCCCGTAATGTCCGTTTGAAATAAATGGTCAAAATTCACGAACTGCCGCGGCGCGGCGCGTTCTATTCAGGCCATTATATTATATATATAATATATATAATATGTATTTCGTCGATTTCTATTTAAAACGAATTATATAAATAGTTTTAAATTCATTTCAAAAGCAATTTCAACTTCCATTTCAATTCAAATCAAAATTGCATTTTTCCTTATAAATTCGTTTTAAAATTCATTTCTATTCAATTCAAATTCAATTTGAATTCATTTCAGTTCGTTTCCAATTCAATTCTAATTCGTTTTCAATTCAATTCGAATTCGTTATCTATTCAATTCAATTCGAATTCGTTATCTATTCAATTCGAATTCAATGTGTTATTTATTCAATTCAAATTCAATTTGTTATTTATTCAATTCAAATTCAATTTGAATTCATTTCAGTTCGTTATCTATTCAATTCGAATTCAAATTCGTTATCTATTCAATTTGAATTCAAATTCGTTATCTATTCAATTCAATTCGAATTCGTTATCTATTCAATTCGAATTCAATTTGTTATTTATTCAATTCGAATTCAATTTGTTATTTATTCAATTCAATTCGAATTCGTTATCTATTCAACACGGCTTCATATATTCCTTCATTCTATTCAACAAATGAATATTTATTTTTGTCAACACACGACTAATCTCAACGAATGAGTACTGTCCACGTGTGACTATTTTTGGTTAAATTATTTCGTTAAACACATGACTAATCTCAACGAATGAGTACAGTCAACACATGAACTATATTTTATAGTGATAAAGATATAAATTTTATTGTTAAAATATTTCGTTCAACACATGACTAATCTCACGAATGAATACAGTCAACACATGAACCTTTACTTTATAATATTCTTTATCTTCGAAATTGGAATGAGGCCCAATCAATCACCATATAAAATTAATTATATGGATTTTCATACATCACACGTATATAATAGCATTGAAAAATAATCAACCATCAACCAAAGTGCACTACACTGTATAAGCATCAAATATAGATATCTAACGCTTATAACAGCCTGTCAATCAATCGATCGACATATTTAATCAATCAGGATGAGTGAACTTCATATTTCATCCCAACACCCATGTGGGGTTTCTAACAATCAAACACAGATTTTTATTTGTGCAGTTGGGCGATGTGTAAAATTTATCGTCCCAATCCATGTCAGTCAAATCAGTGTACATAAACAAACCGTCCGGTTTGTAAATGAATATTTATTTATTCGCAATCACTATATTCATATTCACGTTAAAAATTACATTTTTAATGATAAAACATTTTATTTTAACATATGAATTTCTATTCAGTTCATTCTTTAAATAAAATGATATTTTTATTTTTCTAACATATTTTAGAAAATTTCGACGGCATAACGGCACGATACTAGAAACGGGACGAGGCCTAGCCTTATCCCCGGTCTAGTGAAGGCCCACGCCATTCACACATCAATCAAATCAATTCATTTCACCAAACAATTCAATTTCATTCAAATAATCTAATTAATTTTTGCAATCAAACAAACAAGTCCATGGTCTGTGGACGATTGTGTCGGGTGCTACTAAGCACCGTCTGCATCCTAGTATATATATATATATATATATATATAACTAGAAAAAGAAATTGAAGAGTGAGAAATTCTCACCGAAAGCTATCCAACACCATGACTCTTCATTTATAGAAATCTTCGCCATTCTCGCCCTTTGTCGCTTTCGTTGCCCGTATCCACTACATATGTAAAAATCGAATTTTTACTTAGCTATTCAATATATAAAAATCGAATTTTTATTATGCTATTCAATATATAAAAATCGAATTTTTACTTCGCTATTCAATATATAAAAATCGAATTTTTATTATGCTATTCAATATAAGTTTTACTATGCTATTCAATATATAAAAATCGAATTTTTACAATCACGCTATATGGATAAAAATTCTATTTTCACACCGCTACTATATAAAAAGATTTCGCCTTTTCAATGCAAAGATTTCATCACTATAAAAAAAATCACATTTTTATTTTGCTACCTATATAAAGATGATATTTTTAATATTCCTATCATGTAAAAATTATATTTCTAATTCTCTACATACACAAAAATCATATTTTTATAGTCGATATATAGTAAAGACTATATTTTTATTACTTTAAAAATATAAAAATCATATTTTTAATTCTTTACAAATATAAAAATCATATTTTTAATTCTCCACTTGAATGAAAATTATATTTTTATCCTTTCTATAATATAAAAATTATATTTTTATCTTCTCTATTATATAAAAATATCGCCTTTATTATAAATAAAAATCCCGTCTTTCAAATCTAAAATTCTCGCCTTTCACATATTAAAAATCTCGTCTTTCACATATTAAAAATCTCGAAAATTTTCATACGCTCTTCACCTCATAAAAAAAATCGTATTTTTAATAACTCTACTTGTAAATTAAAAATCACGTTTTTATAATAAATTATTATATGCAAAAACTGATTTTATAAATATAAATAAAAATATAATCAAAACTTACCGTTGAAAATCAGGGAGGAGGGGGTGTTTCACGTCAGTCGAGGAGGCCGGGGAGGTGTCTTCAGCGCTGGAGTTGGAAGCTAGGGGGTTCGGCGGTTTTCTGATGAGGGGGGGGGGATGTTGTCGCGATTTCTGAACCTAGGGGGGGGGGGTTTAGGGCGGCACGCAGGCCGGGGGAAGGGGGATGTGATGGTGAACTGCGGCGAGGGGGGGCTGATGCGAGGTTAGTGGGAGGTCGCGATAGGGGGTGGTGTTGCGGCGGTCTTCGATGGAGGGGAGGGGGGTTGTCGCGCCACCGCGACGGCGGCGAGGGGGTCATCGGGGAGGGCGGCGGCTCTTCCCCACTTCGACTTCCTCTTCTTTTTTTTTTATTTAAACTGAATCGGGAAGAAGAAGTGAGGGGGGCTTTTATAAAATTTATATTATTATTTTTAATTCAAAAAGTTGACTTTTACTTTTTGACCTTAAAACGAGGCCCACCGCCTGTCGTCCATAGCGTTTTACCCCCATTTCGAACACAATGGGATATGTATCGTTGGCTGATTCGATCGTTTCGATTAGTTTTCGTCAAAATCAACATATAACTCTATATATTGAATTTGAACTCGCATTTCAATTTACCGGGATCACATACTAACTCTATAAATCCCATAAAAATATTTTTTAGCTTCCTATTGACGATACAGTCCTAACAAACTAGTTTCGTCGAATTCTGAGACCGTTAGAAAAAATGGCCATTTTCCAGTCGATTAAAATCAACTGAAACTGGTCAAACGCGTTTTCCTTTGCCACACTCACATATTGATTTGAAAAATTATGAAATTTGGAATCTAGCAATAATTTGACATCCCGGATCCAACAAAAGTGGTTTCGTCGAAATCCGAGGTCGCTTGCAAAATTCCTATTTTTAAGGGCCTGAATTCCATAGCGACTATTTAGAATTTTCAACTGGACATATCTTTTGATTCCCGCTATGAAATTGTGATTTTTCGGATTCGTTGGAAAGATATTATCAATTAGATCCCATTATTTTTGGTTTCACTAAAATCCGGATTGTTTTGCACCCGGTACATTCAATTGAAGTTTGAAATCGAATTATCGAACTACCACGCCATTTTCAATTCCTTTTTATAATTATATATAATTATTTATATTCTAACGACGACGTATATAATATATACGTTCTAAATATATTCAAAATAAATTTTTCGTTGATATTATTTAAAATAATCCGTTTTAAATATTCAAAATTCGCTAAAATTGCCAAAATAAAAATTTTAAACTGGCCCAGATTTTCCGGGTTATTACAGCTTTGATCAGATTGCTTTATCTATCTTTTGGAGCTTGGACCATTGATGTAAAGCCCAGCTTATCTTTTCTATTATGGCTATTAGTTGTGTAGTGGGATTATGTACTTTTTTTAATCAGGATGGATATTTAGTACTTGACTCTTGTTTTAGTTGGTTTTGGTATTGTAACCAAACATGTTTACCTTCTGCTGCAATGAAATGATGTTTTAGATTTTCAAGTATTATTTATATCTGTCTTGTTGTAATTTTTCTGTTCTATATTCACTTAAAATACTCCACCGAAGTTAAGGCATTCCCTTAGTGAGTGACCTTAGCGGGTGTGGGGTGTTACAGTTTCTGTTTATGTTTACCTATAACGCTTCATGAAACATAATGCATTCTGATAAAGAGTGATATTAGCGGATGTGGGGTGTCACATTTGATATCAGAGCTGAAAGTTACCAGATTGGATAAAAGGTTCTGAAAATTATTTTCAAAAAGGTTTTAAAAGAAATCATTTTCAAAAGAAAAAACTTATTTTGAAAAACATATTTCCCAAAGCCATATGAAACATCTTTCGATTCTCTGTTTGAATCCCTTTTCCTTTTCTTTTCAGCATTTCTGGGGTACCGAATATTCCTGAGGGCGTTCAGATACCAACTTGGTTCCGTAGGTACCTTGAGGCTACGCCGCCTACCGGAGGCCAAGCAGATGCCCCTTCCCCAGCTGCAGCCGTTGTTCCTCCTCCTACTCCTCCTCCATGAGCGGATAATTTCTCCAAGATATGCAATGACTTCTGTGCTATAGGAGGAAAGCCATTCCGAGGAACTGAGACTTTTGTAGAAGCAAGGAAATGGCTTAAAGAGACGGAGGATTTGTTTAGGATTTTTAGGTTGACGACCGTAGGAAGATTCAGTTAGTCGTTTAGTAGCTGAAAGATGAGGCTTCATTCTGGTGGGAAGTAACCGAAGCAGGGTGTCTGGTTGAGACTTGGGACGATTTCTGACAGAGATTCAAAATGAAGTTTCTTTTTCAAGCCGAGCAAACTATGCAAATGGAAAGGTTTTTGGCACTTAAGCAAGGAGGCATGGCTGTCAAAGAGTATGTTAATAAATTCAATTAATTAGCGAGGTTTGGTTTGGAGCTAGTGAATACCCCGCACAAGAAAGCTTTGAGATTTTCTAGAGGATTGAATGAACCCCTTCATGGGTTGGCTATGTCTCATATTCCAATGGGAGCGACTTTTGAAAAACTCATTGATATGATGTCATTGATGCACGAAGAAGATAAAGGTGAAAAGAAAAAGGCTAAGATTGATGAAACAAAAAACAAGAAAGTGTGTCCCAAGAAAGAATAATAACAACAGAAAAAGAAGGGGGAAAAGAACAACAAAGCCCAAGAAAAGATGAAATGTCATAATTGTGGGTCGCGTGGGTCATTTGAGCAAAGATTGTAGAAAAAGGAAGAATGCTTGTTTCCATTGTGGAGAGGCCGGACATCTTCTTTAGGATTGCCCGAAGAAGCAATGTCAGGGCCAAACGGCAGGAACTTCCAGAGGGCATGTGCATGCTCTCGTGGATGGTGTATCGGATAGAGGTAGGAAAGTTTATGTTGAAGGTTTGATTTCTCTTTCAATCATCTTATTAGAACTCTTTTTGATTCTGGCGCTTCGCATTCTTTTATATCTGATTCTGTGGTTGAGTCTCTGCACCTTAGTACTAGTATGTTTTTGGATATAGTTGTTGTCTCAAACCCCATTTGGGGTATGGCTCATTTGTCTATGATTTGTCGGGGTTTGAGAATATCTGTGTTGGGCGTCGAGTTTGACTGCAACGCATATGTGCTTGGTTTCATGGGCTATGGCTTGATTTTGGGGATGGGTTAGCTAGCTATGTACGGTGCCATTCTGGATTGTGAGAGGAGGTCTTTAGACTTTTGACTTGCCACGGAAGATCACTCAAGATTTCTTGTTACCCTAAGGTCTATCATGCTTAGTTTGTCGTTTGATGCATCTATCGATGATTTATGATCTGTACCAATAGTCTATGAGTATCCTGATGATTTTGTAAATTAGTTTTAAATATTTTATTTGGAATATAAAACAATTTTTATAAGGAATTTATTTAATTAAAAATAAATAAATGAATATCAACAAACATTTCGGCTATAGGCTACATGATAGGAAGGATATAGGATATCCTAACCAAATTAACAATTCCATGTTAATGGACGGGTAGCTCCTTACATTTTTACCGTGTGAGTTATTTTTGAAATTTAGAGATTTGCTAGGAAAACAACACTAAGCTCGATGTGTATGAAACCGGATGCACGAGTAAATTTAGCCGTTGGATAAGTTCTATGCTTCAACATAGATTCACCATGCAAAACGCAAGTTGTCTATCATTATTGTTATCAATATATGTACTATTTAATAACATGATGATATGTTATTTAGTTTCAAACGCATTCTTAATTGAGAATATAGCCAAATGCGGTGACCAAGTAAATGTGCCAACCAAGAAAGCGTGCCATCCACGTTTTTCCCATTCCGTGTATACCAAGCTATTGGATACCATGCCATTTAATCCATTAAAAACCCGTGCTATGCACGCTACTAAAATCTCTATAAAAAGGAAACAAGTAGACCCATTTTCCTCTCCTTCCTCTTAGCTATCATGAAGCTCCTCTTCATAAAATACCAAGCCGTGACGCTTATAAATTCATCAAAAATCAAATACTCAAATAAAATTCAAATCTTGGGTTCGTTTTGAGCCATTAAAACAAAAGCTTCATTTTTTTACTGAGTTCGGGTACTAGAAAGTTCGCACCTTTTCCATCAACGTCGGCCTGGAGTTGCTGTCGCCGGAGTTGGAGGGTTCGGTTTTGATTCAGCAAGTGGTTTTGCAGATGGGTAGACCGATGTGAAGCAGGGTTACGGCGCCGGGGTTTTTTGCGTTCGCTGGTGAGTTTGGGGCCGCCAGAGGCGATTGGCGTGGTGGCGAAGGGGAGTATGGTCGATGGGGTCCTCGCGGAGGAGGGACTGGTGGGGTCCGATGAGGTCTAAATGTCGGTGGTAGTTTTGAGTAGTTGCAGTAAGTATCGATGCGAGAGGAAGCTACTGGTGTAATCCATTTGAAAATGCATCAAGTCAAGAAGGAAATAGAAGGATTTGAAGTAGTAGGCATTTGTGAAGGACCTGAAACATTTTGCTGTTGTGTGCTTTTCGAAATGGTTTGATTTTTGGGTGGAAAGGTATGAACAAAATTATGAGGGAAAGTGGTTTTGTTTGTGGAAATTTGGTATGTAGAATGTCCGTAGAGGGAGATTGTTATGATAGGGAGAGCGAAAGTATGGCGGCAACTGAGACACTGTGAATTGGGTATATATTTTAATGGAGAGAAGGCAATGCACAAAATAGATGAACGGGAGGAATGGAGAAGCAGGGGAGGTGGCATTTCGTGGAAGTGATGTAGGCGTGGTGTGTGCATGAGAGGTGTTGTAGTTTCTAAACATGGAGAAGAAGATCAAAAGGGCGGTTCACGATGGGATTGGAGGTGTGTGGTCATGGTGGGAAATACATGACAGGAGGTGGGAGTTTTGTCTGAAAGGAAGGAGGATCTAATACGTGATTTTGGGTACAAGCTTCAGGGTGGACTTGGTGGTAATCACAAGTTAAACCAGAGAGGGTGTAATCATGTAATTGTGCTGGAGGGAATGAGTCACGATGCTTAATCATGACTAAGCCTGAGTAATTAAATTTAAATACGGTAATTAATTAAATAATGATGATGGTTAAGAATTATATTAACTTAATTCAAATTATAACTGTAACAGTGATATATATTGCTTTCATGAACATAATTAAATGAAACAAGAACCGATGTGTTCGTAATTGCAAAGCCAATATATACAGGTTCGATTGGAATGAATCAGAGCTACTAGAATTTCATGACAAAATCAAACGATGTTGATTTTAAAGGAAATAAAAGAAGAACCATCAACTGCAATACTAGGTGAGTAAATTCACTAACTTTGACTCGTTTATATTTTTATATAAACGAGTTTTAAATTTATTTATAGTAATTTTATACTGTGTGATGGTTGTTTGGATGAATAGTTGATAAAATTTGTTGAAATGGCTGATATAGTTATACCGGTCACTATGATATTTCATACTGATGGGAAATTTATATTATTGATGTTGACTAACATCTGTTGATGCAAGAAAATAGGTTGGAGGGATCCAACTGGATTCCTCAACATTTATATTACTGTTTTTATTTATTATGCTATATGATGTGTTATATAATCTATGATTGATTGTGTTGTGTTTGAATATCAATGACCCTAGAATTTTGGTATTTAAATACCAAAAAGTAAAAATATTTTCAGATAAAGAAAATAAAGTGCGGATTTTAAAAAGGGAATTTATTTCCAATATAGGAATTTAATTTCGAATTAACTAGAAATAAGAACTTGTTTTAAATGGATAAAATAAGAGGTGAATTATATGTATGTTTATAAATTAAGTGAAGTATTTTTGGAAGAATTGAAATATAAGTTCAAAGTTTTGAATTTATATTGAAAAAAGGAAATGGGTTTTGAAATCGAAATGAGATTTCGAACTTAACCGTTATAAAGAAAATATAAATAAGATTTTAACCGTTTATAATAAAAATGAGATATTTTATGAAAAATTCTAAATAGAAGTTATAAATTGAAATTTGGATTTGAGATATTATTCACAAGTATAAAATCAACGGATTTGATTTCAGGAGTTTGGAACGTATAAAAGTTTGGGAAGGAAATCGAATCATTTTATATAAAAGGAAAGATGTCCGTAGTAGTTTTATAAACATACTTTGAAAATAAAATAGAATATGAGTGGGTTTATTAAGTGACTCGACGACTGAAATTTGAATCTGTGATGATAAAATAAATAAATCAAATCAAGCTAATTTAAGAAACGAGTCTAGATTTCTATTAAGGAATAATATTCATATTTGGAAGTGACTAACAATTTGAGAGAAAACGGTTTGCAAATGGATATAGTTATCAGTGGAATTTGAGCTAAAACTGAAATGGTAGATTATTCTGAAGTCGGAGTATAAATCGAATATAGATTATTCAAGAAAGAGTTATTTATTGGAATTCGACTATATCGGATTTAGGGAAGTAGTTTTTTTTACTTTCCATTTTGAATAAAATTTAGTTATTTAATTATTTAATTATTTGCTTATTAATTGAAATCAATAAGTACAAGTTATATTTTTATATACCAAATATTTGGAAACAACGATTTTAGCGCTGTCGTTATAATAAATGTTTTATAAATCTAAAAAGCGATTTTAGCGCTGTCGTTATAATAAATGTTTTATAAATCTAAACAACGATTTTAGCACTGTCGGTATAATAAATGTTTTGTAAATCTAAACAGCGATTTTAGCGCTGTCACTATAATATACGTCTTATAAAACAAATATTTGGAAACAACGAGTATAACGCTACCGTTATAATCAATATTTTTCCGTAAAGGAAGTAGATTCATATAGTGAATCTAAATGTTGCATAAGCGATGTTTTTGTTAGAAGTTGTGAGTTTTGACTATATCAAAGTTAAGAATGTCGTTCAGTTAAGGTCTGAGAGGTAATTATACCCCAACTTGACTGACTGCATGATTTACGGAGAAATGGTTAAGGTTGGTTAGTGATATCATTTGTTAACGAATGATTTATGGTTTGAGTTATAATAACGATGTTTTATAATATCAGTTTAATTTAAAAGATTTTGAAATGTTTTACCCAAATAAAATGAGAAATATTTTCTATGCATAGAAAATAAAACAATTTGGTCAACGAGGAATTAAGAAATGGAAGATGAAAATATTTTCCAATATTAATAAGTTATATTCTCTGAATATAAAAAGTAAGGATTCATGAATATTCAGACATGTTTTCTAACTGGAATACGAGATATTTTTCTTGAATAAAGAAATTAGAATATTGGAGATGTTTTCCAATAATCGAGAAAGACAATTGAATTTTGAAAGAATATAGCAGAGGGGAAGATGAGAATTGGAAATGATAATATAATAAGGGATTGATTTAAAAAGGGGTCAGTATTGTTTGATTCTTGATCGGTAGAATTTCCAATTGGAAATAGGACCTTTGATTGTATGGATGTTTCTTTGATAGTTAAATCACTGACTATCAAAGTTATGGCTTATTTTATACCTCCATTGTCAATACGGAGAGACCGGGATCAGATTTATTATCTGAAAACCACCCCGTATTAGCATAAGCATTACAAATCAACTTATGCTAAAGTTGATCGAAGACAGAGTAAAGTGCAAGGGTTGTTCTATTAATCTTAGGTAGAAACTGCCCAAGATGGATTAATAGAATGGTGCCTTCGGTTTGTCCAGTCCCAGGACAACGTATATGGAAGGATCTGATGATGTGACATTCAAAGTAAATGGTGGCAAAAAGTGCTGAAAGAAAATCGTGACCTCAAGCCTCATCACCTGGGAAATGACAGAAATCGGGCAGGCAGCATGGCCATGTGGGTCATTCCCATTAGGGGCATTATCACCTGATCTAGAGAAATTTCAAATTGCTTCTTATTCTATTTGTTGCTGTATGATTTTGGTAACAGTTGCTGATTACAACCGTTGGTGATAATATGCTCGATACACTCAAGTTAAATGAGTGGTCATCCATGTGTGGGCCGGGTTGCAAGACGTTCTTGTTGAACCCAGTGTATTCCCCTCTAGAGATACACTATCAGAAGGTGGTTCCATACCTTGTCATGTTGGAAATCCAATCCCCAATAAACACCCTGTGGTTTTCGATTTTATATTATGTATGGAGCGCGGGATGCAAGCGTTCCACTAGATTCTATTTATTTGATGTAGACATTATTATAATATAACTGGATTTGATATCAAAAATATTTTTGGTTACCGTAAGGTAAAAACCATCCATGTTTATGTGTGGATCGGTCTTACGATTATCATTTCTTTCGAAATGATTTTGAAAATTAAACAAATGGTTGGAGTTTACTCACACTAATCCCATGACTGACCCAAAGTTTATTTTGTTTGTTTTTCCTAAACTCTTGGGTGCCCAAATTTGTACGGGCAGTCAAGTAGCCGAGATTTTACAGATTCACTTGGAGGGGCTGATAATGGTATGTATATACTGTTACTGATTTGTATTTCAAAAGTTATGTTGTTTAATATATTTTATTCGTTCCGCTGTGAGTTTATTATCTTTGTTTTCTTCTATTCTAATATTTCTTTCTATTTCTCATTCTCTGACTTCTTTCTAATAATGATTCGTATTTATGTGCAATTTGGGTTGGATGTGTGGTGTTATTAGTCGACTCAAAGAGTACGGAAATTCGGGCCATTACACCTCCGAACCGCGAGATTGATTTTTGTATATACTTGGTGAACAATGCAAAGCCGGTTGCATTGCCTGTGTGCCATATGGCTCCAAGAAAAAGGAGGATCTCAGCAAGTAAGTAGGAGAGCTACTTGAGAAAGGCTTTGTTAGGCGAAGAATATCTGAATGGGGTGCTCCTGTAGTATTCGCCACTAAGTAAGATGCTTCGCTTCGCTTATGTGTGAATTACAAGGAGTTGAATAAGCTCACTAAGAAGAATAGACACCCATTTCCGAGAATAGATGATGTGTTTGACCAGCTTGTTGGTGCACCTATTTTCTCCCAGTTAGACTTGGCCTCGTGGTTTCATCGATTGTGGGAGACCGAGGACAGTATAAACAAGACTGCCTTTAGAACCCCAGATGGTTTCTTCGAGTGGCTCGTCATGCCTTTTAGGTTGACGAATACACCCGCCAATTTTGTGGATCTGATGAGTATGGTGTTTTGGGAGTTTCTAAATAAGTTTGTTGTGGTCTTTGTTGATGACAACTTGATTTTCTCGAAGAGCGATGAAGTGCATGCCCTACACTTAAGTGAGGTTTTGAAAACTCTCCATGCGCACCAGCTTAAGGTATAATTCTCCAAATGTCATTTTTGGAGAAAGGAAGTGAGATTTCTTGGGCACGTGGTCTCTAAGGATGGGATAGCAGTTGATCCCGTGAAAGTAGATGCAGTTCAGGATTAGCAGATTCCAAAGAATGCAATGGAGGTGATAAGTTTTCTTGGGTTAGTAGACTATTATAGGAAGTTCATTAAGGACTTCACAAAGATATCAGCCCCACTCACCGGACCGACGAAGAAGAATCTGACATTTTCTTGGGATATAGACTATGAAGATGCCTTTCAACAATTGAAGAGGGCTCTGACAATAGCCCTAGTCTTGACGTTTCCTGACGGTAACAAACTGTTCACGGTATACAATGATGCTTGTGGTACTGGGCTTGGTGTGGTTTTAATGTAAGAGGGAAGGATAGTATGTTATGGAGGTAGACAATTAAGAGTTCATGAGAAGAACTACCATGCCCATGACTTAGAGTTGGCTGCCATAGTATTTGCGCTTAAGACGTGGCGTCACTATCTACTTGGTGAGAAGTTCGAGCTGTACACCGATCATAAATCTCTCAAGTACTTGTTTTCACAGAGGGATCTCAATTTGAGGCAATAAAGATGGACGGAGTTCCTAGCATCCTATGGCTTTGAGATTGCTTATACCCCTGGAAAGGGTAATGTGGTGGCGGATGCACTGAGTAGGCATAGGATGACCTTTAGTCCTCTATTTGTAGAGAGGCAGAGCTTGGAGTATATATCAACTTTTGATTTTAGACCCTCTGCCGAGTTCTCAACTGGTTTATTGGAATCATTGGAGGTGTGACCTACTCTTATGGATCAGATAGGAACTTCACACAGAGAAGACCCACAGATAGCAGGCATCTTGGACAGGCTCAGTAGAGGGGAGACATCTGGTCACCTCAATAGATATTCCACGAATGATAAAGGGTGGTTGCGACGAGACGGTTGGCTTTGTGTCCCCCGAGTTTGGATTTTGTTGAAGACAGTCCTTAAGGAAGCCCATCACTCTACGATGACTATTCATCCAAGCAATGATAAGATGTATAGAGATAAGAAGAGGGTTTTCTTTTGGGCTAGGATGAAGAAAGATGTAGCGGATTTTGTTTCTCGATGTTTGATTTTCCAGCAAGTCAAGGTTGAGCAAAGGAAGCCCGGTGGTTTGCTTCATTCTTTGGAGGTCACACATTAGAAGTGGGACAACGTTTATGTGGATTTCTTTGATGGTTTGCCTAGGTCGAGGAAAGGCAACACCTGTTTCTAGGTTGTAGATGAAAGGCTTACAAAGAGCGCTCATTTCATTCCTGTTAAGAGTAAGAGGACAGCAGGATGGTTGGCATCAGTTTATCTTCGTGAGATAGTCTGTTTACATGGAGTATCTTTCAGTATTGTGAGTGATAAGGACCCCATATTCACCATTGAGTTTTGGAGGAGCTTGCAAGAAGCATTAGGTACACAGTTGTATTTAAGACCGCTTATCTCCTTCAGACCGATTGTCAGATGGAAAGGGTAAATAAAGTTCTTGAAGATCTTTTAAGACTGTGTATTCTAGACTTCAGATGAACTTGGGAAGAGCATCTTCCATTGGTAGAGTTCGCCTACAACAACAATTATCAGGCTAGTATTGGCATAGCATCCTTCAAGGCGCTGTAAGGACAACCCTGTAGATCACCGACTTGTTGGCGGGAGTCTACTGAAAGACTTCTACTTGGACCTGAGATGATTAGAGAGACTTTAGAGAAGATTGATCTTATTCGCAGGCGCATGAAGACAACTCAGGTTAGGCAGAAGTCCTATGCAGATAAGAGAAGGACCGATATTGAGTTTGAAGTGGGAGACATGGTTTTCATCAAGGTATCACCTTTGAGGAACGTAGTCCATTTTGGATCTGTAGGGAAATTGGCACCAAGATTTGTAGGGCCATTTCCTATAACAGAAATAATTTGTCAAATGGCTTATATGGTGAAGTTGCAAGAGAGACTGGTCGATTTTCATGAAGTTTTCCACGTTTCTCATTTACGAAAGTGACTGCATGACACCACAGAAGTAGTTAGCAAAGTATGCTTGAGGAAGTAGAAGTGCAATGGGAGGCGAAAGTTAGACGAGTTCCTACCCATATTCTTGGATCAGAGGTTAAGAAGCTATGCAACCGAGAGGTCAAGTTAATGAAATTTCAATGGGGAGAAGATCCGGAGGTTGCAACTTGAGAGACTGAAGACAAGATTCACGCTTTGTACCCTTTTCTTTTCAAGGGTATGTTCTTAACTTCTTTTTCCAAAGCTTTTATTCGTACTTGGTTCTATTATTAAGTATATCCTTCCGATCGAATCTTCGATCTTTAGGTAGGGAACCCATAGATGTAAACATGTGTTTGAGAAATGTTATGTTTGATAGATGCAAGTGGATGAAAGCGTTTTCTAGTGGTTGCTCGTGGATGCATATACACACACATTAGGCCCTAGATCGGCTCAACCACTCTCATACTACATATGGATGCGTGTGCATTTTTTCCTTTTATGGATGGAAATGAGAGTATCATCATATGGATGTTGTATTTGAATGTATGATTGTGCATGCATATAGCAATTACATGATATATAGGATTATTTGCATACATGTTGGATTCATGGCACTAACATACATTGCATTAAGGAGGTCAACTGAATCAGTAGACCGCCTGATCTTTCGCATTATTATAGGGACATATACACACACCTTTGCATATTTTCATATAAGCATTAGAATATTTTAAGGACAATGGATGCCTGTGATTGGTGGACGAGTAGATGGATGATGGATGTTAGGATATACATTCTTCTTAACTTAGAGATTTCAGGGACAAAATCCTTTAAGTAGGGGAGAATGTAACACTCCGAAATTTTAAAGATCATAGTAATGACAAACTAAAGGATACTTAATTAAATATTGGGAATTAAGTAAAATGGACTTCGCCATTGGGCTCGCCTCGGAATTCTGCTTAAGATAGACTCCGAGTTTGCGTAAAACGGACATCGTATGAAGAAAATATTAAGGGTTGATGTTTGTATACATACGTATATATATATATGTATATGTATATATATATAAAACAAATCCACAAATCAAAATCAGAGAGCGGGAAATGGAGGGAATTCGGCCCGTTTGGGGTCGACCCCTCCACGGGGGTGTCGACTCTGGGGTCGACCCCAGACAGAACTGAGGCAGATCCAATTCTGTGAACGTGGACTCGTTTCTTGACCAGATTCATTGACCTTAGGCTATAAATAGGACCTCATTTTCAATGTTTTATTCACCAAAAACAATGGAGACAACGAGGTGCTGCCCCAACTCGGATTGAGCTAGCCTATTCTTCTGCAACAACAATTTATATACATTCAAGAATCTCTACTACAACATCTACAGTCAATTCTCTGTTCTTTAGATCCAGTCATAGTGAGTTCATGTTATTTTTAGATATAAACATTTAATATCAATCTTGACATATTTATAAGTTTGGATCTAAACTTGTGTCTGTCAATAACCCGAATCATAACTAAAAAGATCTGCCATTACTTGTACACCTGATCCTATGTTTAGTTCCTACATGCCTATCCTTATTATGTCTATTCTGTCATTATGCCTGATAGTATCACCGTATGCCTATTCTGTTAGTTTGCCTAATCATGTCACCATATGCCTATTCTGTTAGTATGACCAATTCTGTCAGCATATGCCTGTTCTTATTCTCTCCCTGCTTCCCTTTCTATTTTTGTAGCCAGGCTACCTTCGAGCCTAGGCCTACCGCCGAAATTTGCGAGCGCATAAAATTGGGAACGGTTGGGAATGATAAACTGGGGCATAACTTATATTGTAAAATATGATTGGGATTTGGGGCATAATCTATACCTTGATCTAACACTTAAATTTGGGGCATAACTTGTATCGTGAATCAAACTAGGATTTTGGGCATAACCTTGGATAAACATGAAAATTGTTTAATAACGAACATGCCTAGATTTACAGCAATTAGAAACTATAACCGCACTTAGACATGAGGTTAGATTACACTTATGATACAAGTCTTCCCGGAACCGCCCGGTAAATCCAACGTCCACAGGTGGTTAATATAATGTGAGGGGTCGAGTGCATAAATGTACACGTAACGGTGCTATGACATAAGGTTAAGTCCGACTTGTGGTAGAACCCTACCCGAAACCGCCCAGCGTATCCAGCATCCACAAGTGGTAGACTTAGTGTGAGAGGTCTAGTCCATTAACAGCCATAAATGGATGAATGATAATAACTTGTAAACCTGTAATACTTAACCTGTTTAAATCTGTGGGGATTACATGAACCTATCAAATTGAGTAGGGGTTAAGTGAACTTGCTTGAATTAGTGGGGGTTAAGTTAATCTTGTTAAATCTGTAGGGGTGGGTTATATATATATATATATATATATATATATATATAAACCCGACAAACTTAACCTATTTTATATGTTGGGGTTGTGCAACCTTATTGAACTATTAGGCATAACCTTCCAAAATCCTAGTAATGGGGATGCAAGCCTAAGGGGAAGCTTGTATCATCTGTTGTGTGGGACCTGCATCGGTCTGTAACCCTTCTTGGTTTCAAACGGAGAACTCCGAACTAGGTCAAGGTCTGGGCATGCTTACTGAGTTGATTATAAGAGGTTTATTTAAGTGCGGATGTTGATTACGCACTCCATCTGATTCATTTACGTGCATGAATCTTCTTGCATGGGGATAATAAGACGTTATGACATCAGTAGATGGCTGTGCATCTCGTTAGTAAAGGGTTTGCCACTTTAAGAAGTGATACATCCTACTATGGGGACAACACAGGGTGTCTACGGGATAGGGAGTCGATCGATTGGGGTAGTAATGAGGGCACATCTAGTCTTGCTTGTTTAGGAGCCCATTATTATCATTAAGGGGTAACACTTGTCATTTTTGTTGGGCAACCTGCTATTATTGTATGGTTTAAAACCCCTTACTAGAAGTACACCTAAGTCTACCGTCTTGTTCTTGTTGGGATTGTATTGTTTCTGTTATACTAGTGTTGGTGCAGAGAAAATACTTGAAAAGTGCAATATATTTTGTCATGCTTATTCTGTTTATCTTGCTCAGTTTGCTGCGCATGTCTTATGATACTGTTATCTCTCTCATCCAGTTTATATGCCTGGTATGATGCTTTACTTATTTATATGCTAAAAGTAACTGGACTCGCCAGACTTTATGTCTGACTCGTTTTGTTTCCTCTTCTCTCTCTTCCGTTTCCCACACCCCTCAGGTTCTCAGGGTGGGAACACTAAGGCTTGATTTGGATTCTCTCTTTCATTCTGCTTGGAGTTTCTTAGATGTACCGCTTTTGATTTCCCGTCTTCACTGATATGGATATATTTTGGGGACTATGCTTTATATATATTATTGTACTCTGATGATTTTAGTACAAGACAAAAGTTTAAAATTAATGTAATGGGTTTCTGTATTTCAGACTTATTATATAACTGGTTTTTGGACCACGATGATTTCTGTTTAATAAAGTTTTAAATTCCGCTATTATTTTATATCTGTCTTGTGATGTTTCTGTTTCTGTTTACCTATAACAGTTCATGAAACTTAATGCATTCTGGTAAAGAGTGACATTAATAGACGTGGGATGTCACAGCATGGTTTTAGTGGATACTTGTGAAGAGAAGGTAGTGGGTGTGATGTCCATTTGAGACAATATTAGGCCCTTTTTATTCACATTGGAAGATTTATGGCATCCACGTGGACGAGGTCATTACCTCGGGTTGAGTACATCGGTACAACCTAGTTCCTCGCCCACTGTGTGTTATGGATTCGAGAACAATGGAAATTAGGCATGATCATGTACCCAATGCACTAAGTTAGTGAATGTGGTGATGGATGATAGATGTTATGTTTGTTTAATATTTTGTAACCTTAGGGGTGTTATACGATGTGGATGTCATAGATTCAGATTTCTTAACTCCCCTAATATTTTGATGTAGAATGCACTCATGATCAGTATCATAGAGCAATATATATTTTATATGTCTTAACTCTGTGCATGCAGGGACATGCCCCGTATGATTCTCTATACTCTCAGTGCCTTATACCATTACCGCTTTTGGAGTACTTTGAGATTTGTTTATCGCTTACACCAGACAGTTGTATGACCTAAATTTTTATATTTCCTCTTATTACCTTAGGCACTCATCGACGATGTTAATGACTAGGTTAGGTAACATGTGTAAGAATTATTTGGGGTTATGCATGTGGATCAGCTAGTCATGATGCATTCTCATATTTATACTTGTACTATTGTTTATTTCACCGTGTGACATTGTAGAGCCATGACAGTGTTGATTATCTATTTGACACAATTATTAGTGAGTTTATTCACCCTTTGTATAAACACTATTTATATGACTGTATGAGCCAGTATACTCTGACTGTATAGTTTTTATAGTTATTACTTTCTCACATGTTTATATCAATGATTTTTATTATATTTTATCTGATGTGCTATGAGATATCTACGTTTGTGTCTGACATCTCTTTTCTTCAATTCTCTTTTGTTTTCCTTCTTTTCTTTTCCATCTCGCATCGTTCTTATATCTTTTCCCTTGATAATTGTCCTGCATCGATTAGGTTCCTATACAGTGCATTATTGATTATATAGGCATCGGTGGTGTAGGATGGTCATCACATATATTTCCTGAAATCTTGATTTTGATTTGACAGAGAACTGCATTTCATTTAACTTTTTATACGCATAGTTTAAACTTTAAACTTAGGAGTTTTGTATCAATTTTAAAGAACCGTACTTCCTTTTAGAGGTTATTTTTTTTTCATGTCATAGCATTTGTGCATGAGCTCAAATTTAACAATAATAAAGAGAAGAAAATTATTTCTTGTTTCTAAGTTCAAGCATAATCAAATACTTGAAAATAGTTCCACTAAAGAAGATTTAGTTAAACAAAAAAAGAACATCATTTAAGATATTACGGTAATAAATCAAAAACATACTTGACAAAATTTCTAATAAATTATCATTATTCATTTTTTTTTAAATTTATTGAAAGGAACTAAAATTTATTACAGGAAAAGAGAATTGATTTTATCATGTAGTGTATCAATAGAGATCTAATATTTAATCATTAAAATGAGATGTAGAGAAGCAAAAGCTTCATCATTGGTGGAGGAACGCTAATGGCGTTAAGGATTTTTTTTTCGATTAACTTCTTCACATATATGACTCTTCAAAAATCGATTCTTTCTCCACATCTGTGACGACCGCCCATAACCCCTTCGTTAAACACGAGGAATAATGCACTGAAAGTATGCCAAGCAGCTATGGACGATTATCAAAGTAGGTAAACACAAGCGGAACCTGTCGTATAACTCACAACGCAAGGATAAAGTAAAATAGAACATATACAACAGGCAGAAATAGTGAAGCATCATATATCAAAAATTCAGACTTTTATAACATCCTGAAAGATCATCCATACATCAACTGTATATAACATCAAAGTTTGTAGAAGAAGCCTCACTACAAACACTCTCAACAGCGGAAACAATGATACTATATAATAGCAAGATAATATGCCAGCCTTCTACTTGCCACTGCAAAACAACATATTCCTTACTAATCACCTGTGACCTGCCACCTAGTCTGCCGATCCGTAACATCATGGATGAACAACCCAAGGTAATAAGATGAAACATAAAACCACAAGTTAGACGACAGTCCTAGTGAGCGATAAAACAGTTATCTAACATCATCAACAAAGTATATGAGAATAGGTAGACTAACAAACCAATCTACCAAACACCAGAGAAGAGCCCAAACCTGCCTTCCCTACATCTAATAGTGATAGCCTTTACAATCCAGCAATCAAGAAACAACTCAACCATAACAACCAGGAGTAACCAGACAATAGCATAACAACTAACATCCAACAAAAATCATAGGAGCTAGTTATATCTCATGTAAACCATCCTAATCGAGATCAACATCCCTTAAGCACAAGCCCTAAAGGCCTAGACCAATACCAGATGAGCACCTAAGATACATCTCCTTCGACGTCAGACAACTTACATGAGATGATACGAACAAAACAACCAAACACTCATAACCCTGTCTATCATTGCCTTTCATGCTTCGAAACCATCGTTAATTGTATGATGGTCACCTGCCATATGTCAAGGGCTAATGATAAACCCCGATTCTAGCAAAAACTCCATACGCCTTCACGACTCGTATGTTTGTCTTACCAATCTCGATAACAAGGCCCTTCAGGACTGCCCAAGGTAGGAGTCCCTTCACGGCTGCCCAAAGTACCCTTGCATTGAATCCGCTAGGCCTACGACAATGATAATCTCTCAGCCTTCGCATCTCTATCCATCAACCCCGATGACCATTCACAAACTCAATTCCCCCTCGAGCAACCATTATCGATGACTTCAAAACACTCTTGAGTCGTTTTCACATTCGTTGCTTTACACTGATCAATGAACACATCACAACACTTCGAACATTCCTCCTTGAATTTACTTCAAAGCCACGACCATCGTTGACTCAAAAACATACGTCGTTTGGTCGATATTCAATCCATAGCATCTCCGCCTTTTCGTTATGAAAAACATACCACAACACTTTAATTTCCTTCCATAACATTTAGAAATGCAGTCACTTTTCTGCCCGGTCCATCGTAGAAATGCCTAGTCCATAAAACGCCTGATCCATGGAAATGTCCAGTCCATCAATTCTGTCCAGTCCATGCTTCAAAAAAACTGCTTAGTCTATGCTTCGAAAAACTGCCTGGTCCATGTTCTGAAAAACTGCCCGGTCTATGCTTCGAAAAACTATCTGGTCCATGTTCCGAAAAACTGCCCGGTCTATGCTTCGAAAAACTATCCGGTCCATGTTTCGAAAAACTGCCCGATCCATGCTTCGAAAACTGCCCAGTCCATCAATCAGAAACTTGCTTGATCCATCACTAGAAGACGAGTGTTATCCATCTAGAAGACGAGTCTGATCCATCCAGAAACATACATGTCTGATCCATCAAACATATATGTCCGATCCATCAAACTGCCTGATCCATCAAACTGTCCAGTCCATCGCCAAAACTTCTGATCCATCATCAAAACTTCCGATCCATCCTCAAAATTTCTGATCCATACGATCGAACACTTCACAAAAAATATCTATGCAATCAAATCATCCAAATCGACCAATTTCACTAAAGTAGTCAATAATCATCATGCAATCATATAGAATTCACTAAATCATGATAAAACAATGAATCAACAAAATAATATATCTAAACTTGCATAAACATATGAATTAACATAGAAATTACCGATTTTAAGTTGCTAGATTAAATCTTATGGTGATTCATATGAAAATATACTTAACATGATGTAGATCTAGGTGAAAATAACTTGAAAATGATGAAATAATGATTAAACAACTCGTATGCTTGATTGAATCAATGTGAGAGATGCATATCACTCACTAAATCTCCAAAACAACATAAATCCACTTGGATCTAAATCTGGACAACGAAGACTTAGCTTCAATCTCTTCGATTTAATGAAATCTCTCTTTGATTGATGTATATCTAAATTCAAACGATGCAGATCTTTGATTCCCTCATGTAGATCTAGAATTTTAATGGTGGAAAGGTGTATTTGGTTGAGCAAGGAGGATCACGAGCTCAACCAAATGAGAGAATGAAGAAAGTAAACTATTCTCTATGCCTCTAACCACCTATTTATAGCCTCCCACCAACCTACTAATGGGACTCTTCAAATCAACCTGCTAATGGTTCAAAAACCTGAACAACAAATAGTGAAATACAAAAACAGTGATTCCTCCCAAACCCCTGAATCAAATCTCTAGTGTGACCACTCTTCGGAATTGACAACACCATTTCCTTTCCAATGAGACCAACCTCAGCACCTGATTCGATCCCAGTCAAAAGTAAAGCCCTGTACAAGATTGATAAGGGCAAAATGGTCACAAATAAAATTGGTTAAACTTATGGATATGCCTCACATCCCCATAAACAACATAACAAAACTTGAGAATGATCCAACCCTCAGGGAACAAAATAAAAATATTTTACGATCCTTTGATAAGTAAAATGTAGGCTGCTACATTCTCCCTCTTTTAGGAATTTCTCCCCCGAAATCCCAGGTAAACACAAGAAACCCAAACAATTCTGCAAGCCTATGATCCATGAGCATCCAATTATATCACCCAAACTAGCAGCCATGCATCCATAGCCCTATCCTAACATGTGCACTTCTAATAATAACTATCAACAACACAACAATGGTACAAGTTTCAACGGGGTAAGAATGACACGACACTTATGGGTCATACCGACAAAGAGTTTTGGATGGATCAGCTTCATCTTCTCTTCCATCTCCCATGTACAATCGTCGCCATCCTCACTCCATTCTACCTTGACTAGCTTAATTGTCTTCCTCCTAAACAGTTTCGCATCTTTCCCCACAACACGAAGTGGCTTACGAGGTCCTGTAACTATGGTCTCTACTTCTAGGTCTTCGTACTGTCCTGGAGAAACCACCACATTCGAATCATGCACGAACTTCCGTATAATCGACACATGGAAAACATTATGCACACTTGACATCTTCTTCGGTAAATCCAACCTATATGCGAGCATTCCAATCCGCTCGATTATCAGAAATGGTCCAACGAATCCTTGGGCCAACTTTCCTTTGCTTCATAACCTAACAACATGTTTCAATGGCGAAAACTTCATGAATACCATATCGCCAATGTCGAATTCCAAATCATTTCGATGCTTGTCGGCATAAATCTTCTGATGGTCTTGGGTTGCTTTCATTCATCGTCGAACGATCTCGATAGAATCCGATGTCTCTCTAATCATCTCAGGCCCAAGTATCAAATTATCTCCAGATTCTAACCAACATGCTAGAGAAATACATGACCTTCCATACAAGTCCTCGTATGGTGCATCCCAATGCTCGATTGTTTGCCATTATTGTACGAAAACTCAACTAGATGTAGATGATCTTCCCACGATCCCCCAAGGCCCAATACACAAGCTCTTAGGAGATCTTCCAAATATCGGTTAACCCTCTCGGTTTGACCATCACTTTGGGGATGATAAGTCGTACTCAAACACAACTCGGTTCCTAAAGCGTTTTGCGAACTTTTCCGAAATCCGCTCGTGAACAATGGATCTTGATTGCTCACTATGCTCTTCGTGATACCATGAAATCGAACTATCCATTTAACATAAAGATCATCCAACTTCGATGTTGTTCTAGTCGATCTGATAGGAATAAATCTTGCCTTTTTGGTCAAGCGATCCACGATGAACCTCTAGGTAGTCCATCAATATCTGCTCCCATTTCCATGTAGGAACTTCAATGGCTGAAGCAACCCACTCGGCTTCTTCTGTTCAGCTTTCACCAATTGACAGTTCATACATTTGGAAATGAACTTTCCAATAACCCTTTTCATCCCTTCCCAGCAGTAAGATCGCTTCATGTCCTGATACATCTTATTACCACCAGGATGAATCGTCAACTTCGAGTGATGAAATTTCCTTAGAACCTCATCTATCAATCCGTCGATATCAGGAACAACCCATCGTCCTAGCTTTTGAAGCCATCCTTCTCGATCGACCTCGAAATCTTTATTCTCTGGTTCCAGATTCTAGATAAACTCGACAAGCTTTGCATTGCACTTTTGGCTTTCACTAATCCTTTCGATAAGAGTAGGTCTTATCGAAAACTTTGCTAACATTTCAGGTTCCAACTCACACCTTGGCCTGAAATCAAACCCTGCCAAAAACTCGAGCCTCTTCCATTCCAAATACATTGCTCCTAATCCTGCATGCCATTGACTTAATGCATCTGCAATTGCGTAACCTTTTCCTGGGGTATAGGCTATAACAAAATCATATGATGCCAGAAACACTACTCACTGTTGCTGTCGAAGATTCAAATCCTTTTGGGAGAAAAGATACTTCAACGACTTGTGATTCGTAAATAACTTGAATCGAACCCCTAACAGGTAATGTCTCCACATCTTCAGAGAAAACATGATCGTTGCCAACTCCAAACCGTGAGTTGGATAATTCCACTCGTGCGACTTCAGTTGTGGATCGCGTAGGCCACAACCTTATCCTTCTACATTAACACTGCTCCAAGTCCGGTACCACATGCATCGGTGTATACCACTGTTTCCTCATTCCCACTTGGAATCGTCAAAAAAAGAGCACTCATCAGTCTCTCTTTCATGATTCCAAAAGCTTGCTCGCACTTTGCATCCTATGTGAACACTTAGTTCTTCTTCGTCAATCCTGTTAATAGAGAAGCTATCTTGGAGAAACCCTTGACAAATCGCCAGTAATAACCTGCCAATCCAATGAAACTTCTCACATCCGTTGCATTCTTAGTCTATCTCAGTCCTGGATTGCTGCCACCTTAGCGAGCTCAATCACTATTCCATTCCCAGGAACTACATGGCCAAAGAATCTCACTTTGCTGTTCCAGAAGTGACACTTCGAAAACTTAGCCTTCAGCTGATGCTTTTGCAAGATTTCCAAAACAACTTGCAAGTGCGTCTTATGTTCTTCCTTGTTCCATGAGTAAACCAGAATATCATCCACGAACACAAGCACGAACTTGTTCAACAAATCTCTGAAAACCCTATTCCTAAGATCCACAAAATACGTTGGCGAATTAGTCAACCCGAATGGCATCACCAACCACTCAATGAAACCGGATGGTGTCATAAAATCAATCTCCGACACATTATCCTTTTCCACTCTCAACTGGTGAAATCCCATTGCTAAATCAATCTGAGAAAACACTTTGGCTTTGTGAAGCTGATCGGACAAGTCATATATTCTCGGCAATGGATACTTGTTCTTCTTGGCCACCTTGTTCTTCTTATGGTAGTCCACACACAATCTCAATGATCCATCAACCTTGGCTGCAAACACAACTGGTGCACCTCATTTAGATACACTCCTCTGAATGAATCCTTTCCCTAAAAGGTCACGAACTTACACCTCTAACTCTCGATGTTCCTTAGGTGCCATCCGCCTAAAAGGCATAACGATAGGTCTATTACCCTCGACCAAATCGATCCTAAACTCGATCTCATGATGCGGAGGCAACCCTTGACCTCGTCAAAGACATCCTCAAACTCATTTGCAATCAGCACGTATGACAAGTCTTTCTATGGAATCCCAAGTGAATATAAAAAGCTTACAAAGACACCATCTTCGGGCTTACACCAAATCAAAACCTTTCGCCCTTCCACATCCACGACTCTCACCTCGAGCTTCTCGCAATTCACTCTTGCCGCATACCTCTTGAGCTGATCCATACACAAGATGATCCCAAACCTAGCAAAGTTCAAAACAAAGCAATCACACACAAAGGAGCAACCATGACTCGCCAACACTAGACCACGAAAAATCATACAAAAACTGGATGAACCCCCGACTGGATTAGTCACAATAAATGGTCTATTGCAAATATCAGGTTCCAAACCCAAGCGGCACACAAGCTCATGTCGAACTTGTCGTTCTTCTGGTAAGGAGTAGCAACATACGAACAAAAATACTTGGATAAAGTCTCGAAATCATAAACGTACTCCAGCACTGATCGACCATTTTTCTTCAACTCCACAAACTTTTTGAACAAAACAGACTTCTGAGTGATCGAAATGGACTTTATCTCGAACTTGACTCGGACTGATCCCATGTAATCCCATCTTCTGTAGCCTATGCTTGAGAGTTCCACCAATCCAAAACTCTGCCCTGTAGCTGTCTTTATGCAAGCTTCCTTAGCTACATCCTCGATACCTAAGTCTCCAAATATCCGAATGCAAGTATCTAGCCACACTTGAATCTCAATTGTCGGCTTCGGCCCTTTGAATGAATTTCCCATCAAGAGCAGTGAAGTCCTTACATAGCTTTGCAAAGTCAACCACCCTTGGTAACTGCATATGAACACCAACATCTACCGCGGCTGCTTCTTGTGTGGGAACGTACCCTCCTTATGTTCACTGCCATCCTAGCCTCGAACATAGCTGGGTAATCTAGTATACCGCCATCACCCTCTCTAGTAACAGTCCCCTCCCTAGTCGTTTCTCGACAGTTAACAACTCATTCTAAATCTGAAAAATAGAATTATTAGTCCACTTCCGAGAAAAACTACAATGGAGTTCAAGTGCTATCACACTATATACAAATATATAGTACACTTCCATCAGAAATTTACAAGTACGTCTCTCATACATTATTACGTCCTTGAAATTTGGCTAAAATTGATAACCAGAGCTCTAATACCAAATGTGGCGGCTGCCCATAACCCCTGCACTAAACACGAGGAATAATGCACTAAAAGGTGTGTCAGGCAGCTTGGACGATCATCAGAGTAGGTAAACACAAGACCAACCTATCATATAACTCATAACGCAAGGATAAAGTATAACAGAACATATACGACAGGCAGAAATAGTGAAGCGTCATACATCAAACTTTCACCACATCCTGAAAGATCATTCACACATCAACTGTATATAACATCAAAGTTTGTACAAGAAGTCTCACTACAAACACTCTCAACAGAGGGAACAAAGTAACTATATAATAGCAAGATAATACGCCAGCCTCCTGCTCGCTACCGCACAACAGCATCGTCCTCACTAATCACTTGTCATCTGCCACATAGTCTGCCCATTTGTAACATCATGAATGAACAACCCAAGGTAATAAGAGAAAATATAAAACCTTGAGTCAGACAACAGTCTTAGTGAGCGATAAAACAACTATCTAGCATCATCAACAAAGTATATGAGAATAGGTAGACTAAAAAACAAATCTACCAAACAACCAGAGAAGAACCTAAACCTACCTTCCCCACATTTGACAGTGGTAGCCTTTACAATCCAGTAACCAAGAAACAACAGTTCAACCATAACAACCAGGAGTAATCAGACAATAGCATAACAACTAACATCCAACAGAAATCATAGCAACTAGTTATATCTTGCGTAAACCATCCTAATCGAGATCAACATCCCTCAACCACAAGCCCCAGAGGCCTAAACCTATATCAGATAAGAACCCAATAAACATCCCCTTCGATGTTAGACAACTTACGTGAGATGATACGAACAAAACAACCAAACACTCATGACCTTGGCTCTCACTGCATTTCCTGCTTCAAAACCATCATTAATCATATAACGGCTACCTACGATATGTCAAGGGCTAATGGCAAACCCCTGTTCTAGCAAAAAATCCATACGCCTTCACGACTCATATGTTTGTCTTTCCAATCTCGACAATAAGGCCCTTCACGACTACCCAAGGTACGAGGCCCTACACGACTGCCCAAAGTACCCCTGCTTTGATTCCGCTAGAACCTACAACAACGATAATCTCTCAGCCTTCACATCTATAGCCATTAACCCTGATGACCATTCACAAGCTCAAGTGCCCCTCGAGCAACCATTATCCACGAACTTAAAACACCTGTGAGTCGTCTTCACATTTGTTTCTTTACACTGATCAACGAATACATCACAATACTTCGAACATTCCTCCTTGAACTTACTTCGAAGCCATGGTCGTCGTCGACCCAAAAACATACATTGTTTGATCGATATTCAATCCATAGCATCTCCACCTTTTCATTATGAAAAACATACCACCGCACTTCAATTTCCATCCATAACATTTTAGAAATGTTGTCACTTTTATGCCCGGTCCATCATAGAAATGCCCGCTCCGTAAAACGCCTGATCCATAGAAATGTCCGGTCCATCAATTCCGTCTAGTCCATGCTTCAAAAAAACTACTAGGTCCATGCCTCGAAAAATTTCCTGGTCCATGCTTCGAAAAATAGCCTGGTCCATGCTTCAAAAAATTGCCCGGTCCATGCTTCGAATAACTGCCCAGTCCATTAACCAGAAACTCGCATGATTTATCACCAGATGGAAAGTCCGATCCATCCAGAAGACAAGTTGGATCCATCTAGAAACATACATGTCTGATCCATCAAACATGCATGTCCGATCCATCAAACATACTTGTCTGATTCATTAAACTGTCTAGTTTATCACCGAAACTTCTGATCCATCATCAAAACTTCTGATCCATCCTTAAAATTTATGATCCATATGATCTAACACTTCACGTAGAGTATCTATGCAATCAACTCATCCAAATCAATCAAGTTAACTCAAGCAACATACAATCATATAGAATTCACCAAATCATGATAAAAATAACGAATCAACAAAATAATAGACCTATACTCACATAAATATATGAATTAACATAGAAATTACCAGTTTTTAGTTGCTAGATTAGATCCTATGGTGATTCATATGCAAATATACTTACCACGATGTAGATATAGGTGAAAACAACTTGAAAATGATGAAATCATGATCAAACAACTCGTATACTTGATTGAATCCATGTGAGAGATGTATGTCACTCAATAAATCTCCAAAACAACACAAAAACACTTGGATCTAAATCCGAACAGTGAAGAATTAGCATCAAACTCTTCGATTTAATGAAATCTCTCTTCCATTGATGTAGATCTTTGATTCTCTCGTGTAGATCTAGAATTCAATGTTGGAAAGGTGTATGTGATTGAGCAAGGAGGATCACGAGCTCAACCAAATGAAAGAATGAAGAAAGTAAACTATTCTCCATGCCTCTAACCACCTATTTATAGCTTCCCACCATCCTACTAATGAGCCTCTCCAAATAAGCCCAGTAATGGTTCAAAAACCTGAACAACATACTGTGAAACACAAAATAGTGATTCTTCCCAAACTGTTAAACCAAATTTTTAATGTGACCACTCTACAGAATTGCCAACATCATTTCCTTTCCAATGGAACCAACCTAAGCGCCTGATTCAATCCCAGTCAAAAGTTATTCCCTATACAAGACTAATAATGGCAAAATGGTTACAAATAAAATTGGTAAAAATTATAGATAAGTCTTACATCCCCATAAACAATGTAACAAAACTTGAGAATGATCCAACCCTAAGGAAACAAAATAAAATATTTTACGATCCTTCGATATGAAAAATGAGGGTTGTTACAACATTGTTCCCACTTTTCACTCTCTTCCTCTAATCCTTGCTTATGTCATGCGTGGTCGCCCTCAGATTAGCTCTTAACCACTTTCAAAGCCAAGCTTTGCCATGGAATCATATCTAAGCGCAGTAGCGCCAATTTTCTTCATCCATGGCAGATCTGTACTCTCTGCTCCATCATACCGCTTCTTACACAACTTTCTCCTCAAAGATGTGCGGTTTCAGGCAATCCTTGTCTTCGCAAGTTTTTAACTGGTCATATGATGATGAAGGGGATTTCGACACTTATGTGGAGTAAACTGGACACATTACAAGAAAACATTGATTTTGCAGCGGAAAAATCCGTCGCTAAAGACCTGTTAGCGAAGGATTTGCAGTAGAATATAGTTGTCATTAAAAAACAAGTTGGTATTTTAAGCACAATTTTGCGATGGAATTTAGTGTTAATTCTCCGTCACTTAACCGTCGTTTTCTAATAAAGTATCATTTCATTTTAAAATATTTCAGCGATGTTTTACCGATGGATATTTATAACATAATAATAACATTTAATAAATTTCCGTCGCTAAACTCATGCTATTTAGCAAGGGATTGCTGACGGAAAACATATAACAAACATTTTCCATTTCAGATATCCGTCGGTAAATCCTAGCTACATAATGATGGATTAACGATGACCTTATCAAACAACATGGACACTATCCTTCGGTAATCCGTTGATATCTTTAAAATTTCAGTTTCCGATTAGCGACGTTTTAGTCTCGATTTTGATAAAAATTCCGCTGGTATTCCCTTTCTATTCTGCTTATATGTTGTTGTTTTTTTAGCAATCGCCATTACCAGTCGATATTGTTATATATATATATATATATATATATATATATATATATATATACACACACACATAAAACGAGCGACATTAACAAAACCGAAAATGCAATTGTTGGATTTTTATCACAATAATATTTTTGACTAGAGCTAATATTCCATACAAAAAACAATACCGTCAACAAATCATCCATCAATTCATACATACACTAGACTGAATTATGATTAACAAAACTATTCAGCTAGTTCTAGTGGTATTCCATACAAAAACATCCTTACAACAAAATATATCCATCTACCATACCCGAGTAACTCATGAAGATGATGGCGTAGGATCTTCATAATCATATTCATCATCTCTGTGAAGTATTTCCATTACTTATTTCATTTGTGCTTGAAAGTTTTCTCTATCTTCTTTTTGTTGTTGTGCAAGTCTTGCCTGCTCTTCCTCAAGTCTTTGGCAATTAGCTCACTCACACTCTCTCTGTGCCTCAATTCTAATCCGCTCTGCCCTTTCATTCTCGAGCTTTAAGCGCATTTCCTCTCAAAGGTTCTTTGTAGCTCATGAACATCATCTTCATTGTCAACATAATGACGTTTTGAACGTTGAGAAGAGGGAAACTATAGAGAAATTACACAGAATAAACTCTTTATGTATTACTTATTTGCAATATGCATGAACTAGAACATTAGTGCTTTGGTATAATTTTAGCAATTAGGATGCTGGAAAACTGAAAGCAACAAAATCTCTTTCTGTCATGTTTTGCAGTTATTTCATTGTGAGTTATTTATCTTTTGATTTGTAAACATACAACAAGAAGGGGAAGACTGGAAACATGTATATTGGCATGTGATCAACACGTAATCTGTTACTGGAAACATGTATGTACTAATAGCGGTGTATACAAATGAATAGTTGTAAACAAACAGCAAACAAACTAAAGGCATATAAATCCCTTAAGTTTGTTTTCATTGCTATGCAGAAGTAAATCCATTCATGTTGCTTGGTGAATTCCAATGGGTAGTTTGCTAAAGTGTTAAAACATGTGCAGGATCGAAACTTTGTTGAGCATTATAATAGCACATCTATTTTTTTCCCTTCATACGGTAGAAACCTCTGATCAAATGGAGCCAATGGTTGACAAATCGAATAAATAGGAAATATAGTAAATAAGCTCTTAGGTTTAAGATGTATCTAGGATGAAATAAAATTGGAATTTAACAATTGAGAAATCAATATCTTTCTTGTATGTATAGTTTTTAAAAACCCGGCTTATAATATTTGTTTGTAGTTTTTAAAAAATCTGAAAAATAATTAGAAAAAGGGATGCAACAAATAGCGCTAGACTAAAAGATATTTGGCAAAAAGTGGTAAACAATTAAAGATGTACTTTACCATTAGTGGTAAACAGTTAAAGCTGTAAACAATTAAGTCTACAGGGAAAAACTTAGTTATAAGCAAAGGCATGGTTAAGTCAAATCATTAGTGGGTACTTGTCCGGTGATGCGCAGAACTAAATGGTTTTGTCTAAATATTGTAACCATCCTTAAAAAATAAAGGTAACTATTTTTTCCATGTCATAAGCAAAAACATATGTATTCTTGGTCAGAAAATGTATTAATCCATTTGTGTTATGTACTGCAAAGACAGCAGTTTAATATGCTGTAACAAATGTACTGATCAAAATCCAGTGTATAATACATATATCAGCGAATACTATATATCCTTCAATCTACAAAGTGATCTTCGTGAAATAGGTAAAGTGGTGAACAGTAAAAGGTTTATACGAGCAGTGTCATGGTGAACAGTAAAACTGAATACCAAAATTAGATTGTTAATTTTTATGTTCGTACCTATCGCATTAGCTAACCAAACATGATTATCTTCCCTTTTTACTACTAGTTTAGGGAGAGATTTTCCATCTTTTCACTAAATAGTTAACAAATTAGCTTACACTTTTTACTTCATTTTTTCGTGATGATCTAGTCTCTCTTGTGAAGTATTTCATGCAAAATCAAACTGCGTGTACCTTATTCTATTCTTTCTTAAACGTCCATAACTATTATGCTTGTTTGACTTTCTTATACCTGTTGTAGTGTGATCAAACAGTTTCTCCCAATTGAACAGTTTCTCCCAAGGTTCTAGATGGAATCCTAAGAAATTCTAATATCTCAAAAGATTGAAACAAAATCTAAATTGAACGTAGAAAGGAGATGCAAGTCATAGAAAGCCACTAAAAAAAGCAACGGCATACCCTCAAAACCTATACATAGCCAATTCTAAAAATAGAAACATATGGCAAATTGAAATTTCCAGATTTATAAACAGTTTGACATATATATACTAAAGTACAATAAAACCATTTCTATTTATTAGGATAAATATTTTAGGAATATTTCAGGAATATACAATAAAAACCATTTCAAGGACATAATAATAAGATTTCAAGGACTTTGCAATACAATATGAAAATACAATAAAAACCATTTCAAGGACAAAATAAAATAGAAGCTGTGAAGACCCGTAACTTCCCCGTAAAGGAAAGCGACGGATAGTTCGAGAACAAACCACAGCAGGACACATACAGAAGAACATTTCATTGTATATTACAACAATGCATCAGATTACAAGAATATACAGAGTATAAACAAATAAATATTACACAGAAATATCAGAGATTTAAATTACATTTAAATACATCGCAGCGGAAAATAATACAATACACAACTAGAAGAGATATACGGATACAAAGCTTTCCGGATATCGTTCCAGCTGTAAACCAGGATCCTCTGAATATAAATCTGCAAAAAAACCCAAAACTACTAGCTGCCCGTGTCAAAATAAGGGCACCCAGAGTTTAGGTTGAAACAATAAACTCCAGGTCAGTCATGTGACTGGTGTGAGAACTAAAACAGTTAATCTTTATTTTTAAAGCTAGGTAAATCAAGGGACCACGCCGTATAACACGGAACGGGTTTCCTCCCAAGAATACCAGTGCATAAACAACAGCGCAATGCTAAATAAAGAAAAATGAAGCTGTTATAAGACCCAGGTCCTATCACACAATGCAATCGCAAGCCGGGGGATAGGGTTTTCCTTTATAACAGCTAAAGAATGCTTGATACGTTTAAAACAAATCATTTGATACTATTATAAGTGCATAGAGTATAAAACAACTTCAAATCATAAGTATCAATCATAGGCGGCATGAATGCCCCATACCACTATGTCGCCATACATAGGTTTACAAATAAAACCGCAAATGGCACGTATTTGGAAATTGGATTTCCGTCTATGAACCGAGGCAAAAGATAGTCCTCCACCGTTTTCGTGACTGCCTAGCCCGAGCCACAGGGTCAGAGCGCATCGACCCTTGGATCGTCAGGGCCGGTCCACACGGAGTGGATTAAAATGCCTGAACATGCGTTTCCCCGCCCTTTGGGGCGTAAATGAGCCAACTAAATGACTCCATCGGTTCGAGAACGACCGATCAATCCGAGGCGCCTCGCAACAGCAACAACCACATAAGTCAAACTCGTCAGGGCGTGTAAAACCACTGACGCCACTTCTAACTAGGAAGAAACGCATGCCCTCCCTGAGGTCCGTCTCCCGTTTTTGGTTCATACCGGGTGTGAAACACGCGAGGTAAACGTTACACAAAGCTACGCCACAAAGGCCGTGCTTTGATCATCACCACAAGACTTTGCTTTTCAACAGAAGCCTTGATCATTTGCATCTTAGCATGCCACACAGGCAAACCATCCTATGCAACCGATATCAGTCACACAGAATGAAATCCGATGTCAGACACACAGTCCATTTACAAGTCCGTCCTGGGTCTGAACGAAACCGGAGGCACCTAGTACCCCGCATATCCATCGATCTCCAAGTACGTCTGGACGATCACTAACTGTTTCCATCTTCTTGGGTGTACAGCCCAATCAAGATCATCAGTTATCACCCAAACGACGTGAAGACCTCCGGTCTTCGACCATCGTCTTCATCTTCGACTTATCGTCGTATCAGTTACTCAGAATGGGATAGACCCGGTCTTTCCGAATAACTCGCGTATATTTTAAATAGTGTTACACAAACACAACATACGCCTCATTCCAATTCATTAGTCACTAACCGTAAATTAATCAAGAGAATAATTCCCCAAATATTAACCCTGAAGGCCGAAACCAACATCAGATCAATATCCAGAAAACCATTCTGCTTGGCTAACCGCCAGTTAGTTTCTAAATTTCACATTCAAATCTAATTAAAGATTTAACTATCGCCTGGAGCAAAACTGGTGATACTCCATTCTCGATCTTTTCAATCTAATTAAAGATTCATTAAAACTCCACTTAGTTTTAATCTGTGACTGGGTTAAAGAATCAGTGTCATTTAAAACACGATTCACGATAAACCCAAAATCACATTCCATTAATTATCGGGTTAAAGAACAAGTGTTATTTAAAACACTGTTCACGATAAACCCAAAAATCAATACCAATTCAATTCCAATTAAATAACATTTAATTGGTACACTTCATTAAATCGAAATAAAAAGATTTAATCTTTTCTCAACTGGGTTCAAGAACAGTGTTAGTGAAGACACCATTCACGACAAACCCAAATCACATTCCATTAATTATCGGGTTAAAGAACAAGTGTTATTTAAAACACTGTTCACGATAAACCCAAAAATCAATATCAATTCAATTCCAATTAAATATTATTTAATTGGTACACTTCATTAAATCTAAATAAAAAGATTTAATCTTTTCTCAACTGGGTTCAAGAACAGTGTTAGTGAAGACACCATTCACGACAAACCCAAATCACATTTGATATTCAATATAAGGCTCTGAATAGAAAATATATCGGCTTATATTCAATATCAAATTCTACGATTAACAAATGTCGCATTGGAAATAACGATATAAATATATATCTTTCAAATTTCCGTAACAACATCCGTATAATCACAAATTCCAACATCGAAATATTCCGAAGACAATTTCGATTCAAATCCACTCCAATGCAATCATTGGAAATTTTGGTTATTTTCAAAACCCTTTTCAAATTCAATTTATTTATTTAAAAATAAATAGAATTATAAATCTAGTTCAAAACTAGTTCATTTCGATAAAAATCTATTTTTATCTTTTCAAATAGGGAGTTTTTCATCCCAATTCTTTCTAAATCATTTCTTATGATTTTACACAAATTATTACTATTTTTAATAATTTTATCAAGGCCCGTACAGTCGATTTCCAACAATGGCCATCGAACTGCACTTACAGCGACCTTTTTCGAATTTGATTTGGACGTATCTCCAAATCCAACCGTTAGATTTCAAATTTCTAATATTCGTTAGAAAGCTCTTTTCGATACGAACCCAACGGTTCCGGTTTTAGGAGAATCCGACGGTCGGATCTCCCGTAATGTCCGTTTGAAATAAATGGTCGAAATTCGCGAACTGCCGCGGCGCGGCGCGTTCTATTCAGGCCATTATATTATATATATATAATATATATAATATATACTTCGTCGATTTCTTTTTAAAACGAATTATATAAATAGTTTTAAATTCGTTTCAAAAGCAATTTCAACTTCCTTTTCAATTCAAATCAAAATTGAATTCTTCTTTATAAATTCGTTTCAAAATTCATTTCTATTCAATTCAAATTTCAATTTGAATTCATTTCAATTCGTTTTCAATTCAATTCATTTCGAAATCGTTTTCAATTCAATTCATTTCGAAATCGTTTTCAATTCAATTCATTTCGAAATCGTTTTCAATTCAATTCATTTCGAAATCGTTTTCAATTCAATTCATTTCGAAATCGTTTTCAATTCAATTCAAAATATTCTATTTCGAAATCACTTTTCAATATTCATTTTTAAGATGAATAAAATCGATATAAATATCGTTCACGTCAAAATGGCGTCAATCTAATCAACACGGCTTCATAAATTTCTATTTTCAAATATTTCTATTTTAAAACTGGAATGAGGCCCAATCAATTACCATATAAAGTTAATTATATGGATTTTCATACAACACATGTATATAATAGCATTGAAAATAATCAACCATCAACCAAAGTGCACTACACTGTATAAGCATCAAATATAGATATTCAACGCTTATAACAGCCTGTCAATCAATCGATCGACATATTCAATCAATCGGGATGAGTGAACTTCAAATTTCATCCCAACACCCGTGTGGGGTTTCAAACAATCAAACACATATTTTATTTGTGCTGTTGGGCGATGTGTAAAATTTATCGTCCCAATCAATGTCATTCAAATAGGTGTACATAAACAAACCGTCTGGTTTGTAAATGAATATTCTATTTTATTCACTTCACGTTAAAAATTATATTTTTAACGATAAAACATTTTATTTCAACCTATGAATTTCTATTCAATTCATTTATTCAATAAAATGATATTGTTATTTTTCTAACATATTTTAGAAAATTTCGGCGGCATAACGGCACGATACTAGAAACGGGACGAGGCCTAGCCTTATCCCCGGTCTAGTGAAGGCCCACGCCATTCACACATCAATCAAATCAATTCGTTATGCAAACCACAAACTTGGAGTAAGAGTCTAACTGTAAAGACCCGCAACCTCCCCGTAAAGGAAAGCGTCGGATAGTTCGAGAACAAACCACAACAGAACGCATACAGAAGAACATTTCATTGTATATAACAACAATGCATCAGATTACAAGAATATACAGAGTATAAATGAATATTACACAGAAATATCAGAGATTAACAATAAGTTACATAGCAGCGGAAAAATAATACAATACACAACTAGAAGAGATATACGGATACAAAGCTTTCCGGATATCGTTCCAACTGTAAACCAGGATCCTGTGAATATAAATCTGCAAAACCAAAACTACTAGCTGCCCGTGTCAAAATAAGGGCACCCAGAGTTTAGGTTAAAACAATAAACTCCAGGTCAGTCATGTGACTGGTGTGAGAACTAAAACAGTTATTAATCTTTATTTTAAATCATTAGGTAAATCAAGGGACCACGCCGTATAACACGGAACGGGTTTCCTCCCAAGAATACCAGTGCATAAAACAAACAGCGCAATGCTAAATAAAGAAAAATGAAGCTGTTATAAGACCCAGGTCTCATCACACAATGCAACGCAGTCGAGGATAGGGTTTTCCCTTATAACAGCCAAAGGATGCTTGATACGTTTTAAAACAAATCATTTGATACTATTATAAGTGCATAGTGTATAAAACAACTTCAAATCATAAGTATCAATCATAGGCGGCATAAGCGCCCCATCCCACTATGTCGCCATATATAGGATTACAATCAAAACCGCAAATGTCACGTATTTGGAAATTGGATTTCCGTCTATGAACCGAGGCAAAAGATAGTCCTCAACCGATTCGAGACGCTCTAGTCCGTGTCTCAGGATCAGAGCTCGAGTGACCCTTGGATCGTCAGGGCCGGTCCACCGATGTGGATTAAAATGCCTGAACACTGCGTTTCCCCACCCTTTGGGGTGTCAATGAGCCAACAAATGACTCCATCGGTTCGAGAACGACCGATCAATCCGAGGCGCCTCGCAACAGCAACAACCACATAAGTCAAACTCGTCAGGGCGTGTAAAACCACTGACGCCACTTTTTAGCTAGAAGGAAACGCATGCCCTCCCTGAGGTCCGTCTCCCGTTTTTGGTTCATACCTGGTGTGAAACACGCGAGGTAAACGTTACACAAAGCTACGCCACAAAGGCCGTGCTTTGATCATCAACCACAAGACTTTGCTTTTCAACAGAAGCCTTGATCATTTGCATCTTAGCATGCCACACAGGCAAACCATCCTATGCAACCGATATCAGTCACACAGAATGAAATCCGATGTCAGACACACAGTCCATTTACAAGTCCGTTCTGGGTCTGAACGAAACCGGAGGCACCTAGTACCCCGCCTATCCATCGATCTCCAAGTACGTCTGGACGATCACTAACTGTTTCCATCTTCTTGGGTGTACAGCCCAATCAAGATCATCAGTTATCACCCAAACGACGTGAAGACCTCCGGTCTTCGACCATCGTCTTCATCTTCGACTTATCGTCGTATCAGTTATTCAGAATGGGATAAACCCGGTCTTTCCGAATAACTCGCGTATATATTATAAAAGTGTTACCCAAACACAACATACGCCTCATTCCAATTCATTAGTCACTAACCGTAAATTAATCAAGAGAATAATTCCCCAAATATTAACCCCGAAGGCCGAAACCAACATCAGATCAATATCCAGAAAACCATTGTACTTAGCTAACCGACAGTTAGTTTCTAAATTTCACGTTCAAATCTACTTAAAGATTTAACTATCGCCTGGAGCAAAACTGGTGATACTCCATTCTCGATCTTTTCAATCTAATTAAAGATTCATTAAAACTCCACTTAGTTTTAATCATTATCTGGGTTAAAGAATCAGTGTCATTTAAAACACGATTCACGATAAACCCAAAATCCCATTCCATTAATTATCGGGTTAAAGAACAAGTGTTATTTAAAACACTGTTCACGATAAACCCAAAAATCAATACCAATTCAATTCCAATTAAATATCATTTAATTGGTACACTTCATTAAATCTAAATAAAAAGATTTAATCTTTTCTCAACTGGGTTCAAGAACAGTGTTAGTGAAGACACCATTCACAACAAACCCAAATCACATTCGATATTCAATACAAGGCTCTGAATAGAAAATATATCGGCTTATATTCAATATCGAATTCTACGACTAACAAATGTCGTATTGGAAATAACGATATAAATATATATCTTTCAAATTTCCATAACAACACCTGTATAATCACGAATTCCAACATCGAAATATTCCGAAGACAATTTCGATTCAAATCCACTCCAATGCATTCATTGGAAATTTTGGTTATTTTCAAACCCATTTCGAATTCAATTTATTTATTTAAAAATAAATAGAATTATAATTCTAGTTCAAAACTAGTTTATTTCGATAAAAATCTCTTTTTATCTTTTCAAATATGGAGTTTTTCATCCCAATTCTTTCTAAATCATTTCTTATGATTTTACACAAATTATTACTATTTTTAATAATTTTATCAAGGCCCGTTCAGTCGATTTCCAACAATGGCCATCGAACTGCACTTACAACGACCTTTTTCGAATTTGATTTGGACATAATTCCAAATCCAACCGTCATATTTCTAATTTCTAATATTCTTTAGAAAGCTCTTTTCGATACGAACCCAACGGTTCCGGTTTTAGGAGAATCCGACGGTCGGATCTCCCGTAATGTCCGTTTGAAATAAATGGTCGAAATTCGCGAACTGCCGCGGCGCGGCGCGTTCTATTCAGGCCATTATATTATATATATAATATATATAATATATATTTCGTCGATTTCTATTTAAAACGAATTATATAAATAGTTTTAAATTCATTTCAAAATCTATTTCAACTTCCATTTCAATTCAAAGCAAAATTGAATTCTTCTTTATAAATTCGTTTCAAAATTCATTTCTGTTCAATTCAAATTTCAATTCAATTTGAATTCATATTCAATTCAATTCATTTCGAAATCGTTTTCAATTCAATTCATTTCGAAATCGTTTTCAATTCAATTCATTTCGAAATCGCTTTTCAATTCAATTCATTTCGAAATCGTTTTCAATTCAATTCATTTCGAATTCGTTTTCAATTCAATTCATTTCGAATTCGTTTTCAATTCAATTCATTTCGAATTCGTTTTCAATTCAATTCATTTCGAATTCGTTTTCAATTCAATTCATTTCGAATTCGTTTTCAATTCAATTCATTTCGAATTCGTTTTCAATTCAATTCATTTCGAATTCGTTTTCAATTCAATTCATTTCGAATTCGTTTTCAATTCAATTCATTTCAAATTCGTTTTCAATTCAATTCATTTCGAAATCGTTTTCAATTCAATTCATTTCGAATTCGTTTTCAATTCATTTTGAATTCGTTTTCAATTCAATTCATTTCGAATTCGTTTTCAATTCAATTCATTTCGAAATCGTTTTCAATTCAATTCATTTCGAATTCGTTTTCAATTCAATTCATTTCGAATTCGTTTTCAATTCAATTCATTTCGAATTCGTTTTCAATTCAATTCATTTCGAAATCGTTTTCAATTCAATTCATTTCGAATTCGTTTTCAATTCATTTTGAATTCGTTTTCAATTCAATTCATTTCGAATTCGTTTTCAATTCAATTCATTTCGAAATCGTTTTCAATTCAATTCATTTCGAATTCGTTTTCAATTCAATTCATTTCGAATTCGTTTTCAATTCAATTCATTTCGAATTCGTTTTCAATTCAATTCATTTCGAATTCGTTTTCAATTCAATTCATTTCGAATTCGTTTTCAATTCAATTCATTTCGAAATCGCTTTTCAATTCAATTCATTTCGAATTCGTTTTCAATTCAATTCATTTCGAAATCGTTTTCAAAATCGATATAAATATCGTTCACGTCAAAATGGCGTCAATCTAATCAACACGGCTTCATATATTGATATTTTCAAATATTCCATTTCGAATATTTCTATTTCAAATATTTCTATTTTAAAACTGGAATGAGGCCCAAACAATTACCATATAAAGTTAATTATATGGATTTTCATACAACACATGTATAATAGCATTGAAAAATAATCAACCATCAACCAAAGTGCACTACACTGTATAAGCATCAAATAAAGATATCTAACGCTTATAACAGCCTGTCAATCAATCGATCGACATATTTAATCAATCAGGATGAGTGAACTTCATATTTCATCCCAACACCCGTGTGGGGTTTCAAACAATCGAACACATATTTTATTTGTGCAGTTAGGCGATGTGTAAAATTTATCGACCCAATCAACGTCATTCAAATAGGTGTACATAAACAAACCGTCTGGTTTGTAAATGAATATTCTATTTTATTCACTTCACGTTAAAATTTATATTTTTAACGATAAAACATTTTATTTCAACTTATGAATTTCTATTCAATTCATTTATTCAATAAAATGATATTTTTATTTTTCTAACATATTTTAGAAAATTTCGGCGGCATAACGGCACGATACTAAAAACGGGATAAGGCCTAGCCTTGTCCCCGGTCTAGTGAAGGCCCACGCCATTCACATATCAATCAAATTCACTTTCGTTATGCAAACCACAAAATTTGGAGTAAGGGTCTAACCTAGCCTTACTCCTTCGCCTTATAACGGCGCACGTCTAATCCTAACCAATTTATCGATTCGATTTTTCACACCACAAACCACTTTCAAACCAATATCGCAATCAATCACCAAACAGTCAAACAAACAAGTCCATGGTCTGTGGACGATTGTGTCGGGTGCTACTAAGCACCGTCTGCATCCTAGTATATATATATAACTAGAAAAATTAAATTGAAAGGTGAGAAATTCTCACATATAGCTATCCTAGCTCCACGGCTCTTCATTTGCAGAAGTCTTCGTCGTTTCGCCCTTTTGTCACTTTCGTTGCTGCTTTCACTACATACATAAAAATCGAATTTTTACTTCGCTATTCAATATTTAAAAATCAAATTTTTAGTTCAAAGTTCAATATATAAAAATCGAATTTTTAGTTCAAAGTTCAATATATAAAAATCGAATTTTTATTTCAAAGTTCAATATATAAAAATCGAATTTTTATTTCAAAGTTCAATATATAAAAATCGAATTTTTAGTTCAAAGTTCAATATATAAAAATCGAATTTTTATTTCAAAGTTCAATATATAAAAATCGAATTTTTATTTCAAAGTTCAATATATAAAAATCGAATTTTTATTTCAAAGTTCAATATATAAAAATCGAATTTTTATTTCAAAGTTCAATATATAAAAATCGAATTTTTAGTTCAAAGTTCAATATATAAAAATCGAATTTTTAGTTCAAAGTTCAATATATAAAAATCATATTTTTAGTTCAAAGTTCAATATATAAAAATCATATTTTTATTTCGAAGTTCAATAGATAAAAATTCTATTTTTCTATCGATGTTCAACATATAAGAATTCTATTTTTCTATCGATGTTCAACATATAAGAATTCTATTTTTCTATCGATGTTCAACATATAAGAATTCTATTTTTCTATCGATGTTCAACATATAAGAATTCTATTTTTCTATCGAAGTTCGACATATGAAAATTCTATTTTTCTTCCTTGAAAAATCCTATCATCTCGTTTATAAAAATCAAAGCTTTTTTTTTTCTTTTTTAAAATCAATTCAGTTTTCTTTTTATTAAAAACAAAAATCAGTTTTTCCTTTACTTCAAAAACCAGTTTTTAATTTTATATAAATTTCTGTTTTTAATACTTAAAAAAAATTTCAGTTTTTACATTTTAAAAAAAACTCAGTTTTAAATCTATAAAATAAAAACAGAAATAAAATAGTAAATAAATAATAAAAAAAAAAGAAAAAGAAAATGGACTTACAGAGAGAGAGGGGGGGGGTTCGTCGGCGGTTTCGAATCGGGGGGGGTTTCGTCTTCGTCGAACTGAGCAGCAGGGGGGGGTTTTTCACCTTCGTCGGAGCAGCTGGGGGGGGGGGGGGTTTTCTGACGTGGTGGCGGAGGATCGAGGGGAGAGGGAGCAGTCGCCGGGCGCGGTGATCTTCAGGAGCGGCGCTCCGTTAGTTAGGGTTTTTTTTTTTTTTTCTTTTTTCAATTTTTCTGATTTGAGAAATAACGAACGGGGGGGGGGGGGCCTGGTAGTTAAGGGGAGAAGGGAGAGAATTTAATTAATTTTTTTTTTTTATTTTATTTTATTATTTTATTCATTAAAAGTTGACTTTTACATATGACCTCGAAACGAGGCCCACCGCCTGTCGCCCATAGCGTTTCACCCCCATTCCGAACACAATGGGATATGTACCGCAAGCTGAATCGACTTTTTCGATCAGTTTCCTTTTAATTTACATTTAAATCACTATATTGAATTTTAAACGTACATTTCAAATTACCGGGGCCACATACGAATTCTAAAAATGGCAGAAAAATATTTTCTAGCTTCGTATTGACGATACGGTCCTAACAAAACTAGTTTCGTTGAATTCTGAGACCGTTAGAAAAATGGCCAATTTCCAGTCGATTAAAATCAACTGAAACTGGTCAAACGCGTTTTCTTTTGCCACGCTCACATATTGATTCGAAAAATTATGAAATTTGAAACCTAGCAATAACTTGACCCTGCGGATCTAACAAAAGTGGTTTCGTCGAAATCCGAGGTCGTTTGCAAAATGTCCATTTTTAAGGGCCTGAATTCCATAGCGACTATTCAGAATTTTCAACTGGCCATATCTTTTGACTCCCGCTACGAACTTTTGATTTTTCGGATTCGTTGGAAAGATATTCACTATTAGATTCCATTATTTTTGGTTTCACTAAAATCCGGATTGTTTTGCACCCGGTACATTCAATTGAAGTTTGAAATCGAATTATCGAACTACCGCGCCATTTTCAATTCTATTTATAATTATATATAAATATTTATATTCTAACGACGACGTATATAAATATATACGTTCGAATTCTATTCAAAATAAATTTCTCGTCGATTATATTTAAAATAATTCATTTTAAATAATCAAAATTCGCTAAAATTGCCAAAATAAAAATTTTAAACTGGCCCAGATTTTCCGGGTTGTTACAATCTCTCCCACTTAAAACTTTTCGTCCCCGAAAAGGAACAAAGTCGAAAGTGGTTTGATTATTCAACACTATATTCGATCTGGCTTCCATTCTCCAACTCTTTAGTTTCTGAGAATTTTCAAAATCTCAAAAATTTGGCTAACACCCTAAATTTTTGAAAAATTTCGCCATAACCTCCCCTGCACCGGGAGCATCGGGGAATTTCAAATAGCTTCCCCGGTCCTTCAGATCTCAAAAAGAAAAAGAAAAAGCCAAGCGGCTAGCCAATAGGCTCACAAAATCATCATCACCCAAACAAAACAGGAAATTATGTAGTAAACATGTACCTATTTGTCGGGCAAACAAATTTTATTCTCGGCTCTAGCCTCCTTGCTATGACCTGTTCAATGATATATATGTATATGCAAGCAAATGCGACCAATTCTCAATATAGTTCAATATTTGATTCAGTTAGGCTAATGGCTAAAAATTAGCAAACAAATAAACAAACAACACAAACATCAATCAATTAGTGAATTAGCATTTGAAATTTATAATTTTGATACATAGTCAAGAATCAGATTTTTGATGCCAAATCACAACAATAGGCCCTATCTAATTTTGGTTCTCACACCAATCAATAGGAAATATATAGAAATCTCACTTTCGTCGCTCGAAAATAAATACTGGCGACAGTGCCCCATCACCAGAATTATCCCCGGGCAACTAGAGTATGATTCTATAACCATCCAGTATATTAAAACTTCGAATACACGTTTGCAAGACGCATATGCAAAATCTTTATATATCGGATTGTCCCAATCAATATAAATAAATAATCAAATACGAATAATTGATTTAAATTTTCAAAACAAAACTTGTTTTCATTTTAAAAATATACTCTTCACACTCGTTCTAGGATAATACTGATCCCATCTCTAACGAGTCATTCTAATTGGATATTACTAATCCAATATCTGATGAATTCTTTCGTAAGGTTCTAGTGTGTCTTGTTCTCTGCTTTGTAAACCAAAGCTCTGATACCACGTGTAAAGACCCGCAACCTCCCCGTAAAGGAAAGCGTCGGATAGTTCGAGAACAAACCACAACAGAACGCATACAGAAGAACATTTCATTGTATATAACAACAATGCATCAGATTACAAGAATATACAGAGTATAAATGAATATTACACAGAAATATCAGAGATTAACAATAAGTTACATAGCAGCGGAAAAATAATACAATACACAACTAGAAGAGATATACGGATACAAAGCTTTCCGGATATCGTTCCAACTGTAAACCAGGATCCTATGAATATAAATCTGCAAAACCAAAACTACTAGCTGCCCGTGTCAAAATAAGGGCACCCAGAGTTTAGGTTAAAACAATAAACTCCAGGTCAGTCATGTGACTGGTGTGAGAACTAAAACAGTTATTAATCTTTATTTTAAATCATTAGGTAAATCAAGGGACCACGCCGTATAACACGGAACGGGTTTCCTCCCAAGAATACCAGTGCATAAAACAAACAGCGCAATGCTAAATAAAGAAAAATGAAGCTGTTATAAGACCCAGGTCCCATCACACAATGCAACGCAGTCGAGGATAGGGTTTTCCCTTATAACAGCCAAAGGATGCTTGATACGTTTTAAAACAAATCATTTGATACTATTATAAGTGCATAGTGTATAAAACAACTTCAAATCATAAGTATCAATCATAGGCGGCATAAGCGCCCCATCCCACTATGTCGCCATATATAGGATTACAATCAAAACCGCAAATGTCACGTATTTGGAAATTGGATTTCCGTCTATGAACCGAGGCAAAAGATAGTCCTCAACCGATTCGAGACGCTCTAGTCCGTGTCTCAGGATCAGAGCTCGAGTGACCCTTGGATCGTCAGGGCCGGTCCACCGATGTGGATTAAAATGCCTGAACACTGCGTTTCCCCACCCTTTGGGGTGTCAATGAGCCAACAAATGACTCCATCGGTTCGAGAACGACCGATCAATCCGAGGCGCCTCGCAACAGCAACAACCACATAAGTCAAACTCGTCAGGGCGTGTAAAACCACTGACGCCACTTTTTAGCTAGAAGGAAACGCATGCCCTCCCTGAGGTCCGTCTCCCGTTTTTGGTTCATACCTGGTGTGAAACACGCGAGGTAAACGTTACACAAAGCTACGCCACAAAGGCCGTGCTTTGATCATCAACCACAAGACTTTGCTTTTCAACAGAAGCCTTGATCATTTGCATCTTAGCATGCCACACAGGCAAACCATCCTATGCAACCGATATCAGTCACACAGAATGAAATCCGATGTCAGACACACAGTCCATTTACAAGTCCGTTCTGGGTCTGAACGAAACCGGAGGCACCTAGTACCCCGCCTATCCATCGATCTCCAAGTACGTCTGGACGATCACTAACTGTTTCCATCTTCTTGGGTGTACAGCCCAATCAAGATCATCAGTTATCACCCAAACGACGTGAAGACCTCCGGTCTTCGACCATCGTCTTCATCTTCGACTTATCGTCGTATCAGTTATTCAGAATGGGATAAACCCGGTCTTTCCGAATAACTCGCGTATATATTATAAAAGTGTTACCCAAACACAACATACGCCTCATTCCAATTCATTAGTCACTAACCGTAAATTAATCAAGAGAATAATTCCCCAAATATTAACCCCGAAGGCCGAAACCAACATCAGATCAATATCCAGAAAACCATTGTACTTAGCTAACCGACAGTTAGTTTCTAAATTTCACGTTCAAATCTACTTAAAGATTTAACTATCGCCTGGAGCAAAACTGGTGATACTCCATTCTCGATCTTTTCAATCTAATTAAAGATTCATTAAAACTCCACTTAGTTTTAATCATTATCTGGGTTAAAGAATCAGTGTCATTTAAAACACGATTCACGATAAACCCAAAATCCCATTCCATTAATTATCGGGTTAAAGAACAAGTGTTATTTAAAACACTGTTCACGATAAACCCAAAAATCAATACCAATTCAATTCCAATTAAATATCATTTAATTGGTACACTTCATTAAATCTAAATAAAAAGATTTAATCTTTTCTCAACTGGGTTCAAGAACAGTGTTAGTGAAGACACCATTCACAACAAACCCAAATCACATTCGATATTCAATACAAGGCTCTGAATAGAAAATATATCGGCTTATATTCAATATCGAATTCTACGACTAACAAATGTCGTATTGGAAATAACGATATAAATATATATCTTTCAAATTTCCATAACAACACCTGTATAATCACGAATTCCAACATCGAAATATTCCGAAGACAATTTCGATTCAAATCCACTCCAATGCATTCATTGGAAATTTTGGTTATTTTCAAACCCATTTCGAATTCAATTTATTTATTTAAAAATAAATAGAATTATAATTCTAGTTCAAAACTAGTTTATTTCGATAAAAATCTCTTTTTATCTTTTCAAATATGGAGTTTTTCATCCCAATTCTTTCTAAATCATTTCTTATGATTTTACACAAATTATTACTATTTTTAATAATTTTATCAAGGCCCGTTCAGTCGATTTCCAACAATGGCCATCGAACTGCACTTACAACGACCTTTTTCGAATTTGATTTGGACATAATTCCAAATCCAACCGTCATATTTCTAATTTCTAATATTCTTTAGAAAGCTCTTTTCGATACGAACCCAACGGTTCCGGTTTTAGGAGAATCCGACGGTCGGATCTCCCGTAATGTCCGTTTGAAATAAATGGTCGAAATTCGCGAACTGCCGCGGCGCGGCGCGTTCTATTCAGGCCATTATATTATATATATAATATATATAATATATATTTCGTCGATTTCTATTTAAAACGAATTATATAAATAGTTTTAAATTCATTTCAAAATCTATTTCAACTTCCATTTCAATTCAAAGCAAAATTGAATTCTTCTTTATAAATTCGTTTCAAAATTCATTTCTGTTCAATTCAAATTTCAATTCAATTTGAATTCATATTCAATTCAATTCATTTCGAAATCGTTTTCAATTCAATTCATTTCGAAATCGTTTTCAATTCAATTCATTTCGAAATCGCTTTTCAATTCAATTCATTTCGAAATCGTTTTCAATTCAATTCATTTCGAATTCGTTTTCAATTCAATTCATTTCGAATTCGTTTTCAATTCAATTCATTTCGAATTCGTTTTCAATTCAATTCATTTCGAATTCGTTTTCAATTCAATTCATTTCGAATTCGTTTTCAATTCAATTCATTTCGAATTCGTTTTCAATTCAATTCATTTCGAATTCGTTTTCAATTCAATTCATTTCGAATTCGTTTTCAATTCAATTCATTTCAAATTCGTTTTCAATTCAATTCATTTCGAAATCGTTTTCAATTCAATTCATTTCGAATTCGTTTTCAATTCATTTTGAATTCGTTTTCAATTCAATTCATTTCGAATTCGTTTTCAATTCAATTCATTTCGAAATCGTTTTCAATTCAATTCATTTCGAATTCGTTTTCAATTCAATTCATTTCGAATTCGTTTTCAATTCAATTCATTTCGAATTCGTTTTCAATTCAATTCATTTCGAAATCGTTTTCAATTCAATTCATTTCGAATTCGTTTTCAATTCATTTTGAATTCGTTTTCAATTCAATTCATTTCGAATTCGTTTTCAATTCAATTCATTTCGAAATCGTTTTCAATTCAATTCATTTCGAATTCGTTTTCAATTCAATTCATTTCGAATTCGTTTTCAATTCAATTCATTTCGAATTCGTTTTCAATTCAATTCATTTCGAATTCGTTTTCAATTCAATTCATTTCGAATTCGTTTTCAATTCAATTCATTTCGAAATCGCTTTTCAATTCAATTCATTTCGAATTCGTTTTCAATTCAATTCATTTCGAAATCGTTTTCAAAATCGATATAAATATCGTTCACGTCAAAATGGCGTCAATCTAATCAACACGGCTTCATATATTGATATTTTCAAATATTCCATTTCGAATATTTCTATTTCAAATATTTCTATTTTAAAACTGGAATGAGGCCCAAACAATTACCATATAAAGTTAATTATATGGATTTTCATACAACACATGTATAATAGCATTGAAAAATAATCAACCATCAACCAAAGTGCACTACACTGTATAAGCATCAAATAAAGATATCTAACGCTTATAACAGCCTGTCAATCAATCGATCGACATATTTAATCAATCAGGATGAGTGAACTTCATATTTCATCCCAACACCCGTGTGGGGTTTCAAACAATCGAACACATATTTTATTTGTGCAGTTAGGCGATGTGTAAAATTTATCGACCCAATCAACGTCATTCAAATAGGTGTACATAAACAAACCGTCTGGTTTGTAAATGAATATTCTATTTTATTCACTTCACGTTAAAATTTATATTTTTAACGATAAAACATTTTATTTCAACTTATGAATTTCTATTCAATTCATTTATTCAATAAAATGATATTTTTATTTTTCTAACATATTTTAGAAAATTTCGGCGGCATAACGGCACGATACTAAAAACGGGATAAGGCCTAGCCTTGTCCCCGGTCTAGTGAAGGCCCACGCCATTCACATATCAATCAAATTCACTTTCGTTATGCAAACCACAAAATTTGGAGTAAGGGTCTAACCTAGCCTTACTCCTTCGCCTTATAACGGCGCACGTCTAATCCTAACCAATTTATCGATTCGATTTTTCACACCACAAACCACTTTCAAACCAATATCGCAATCAATCACCAAACAGTCAAACAAACAAGTCCATGGTCTGTGGACGATTGTGTCGGGTGCTACTAAGCACCGTCTGCATCCTAGTATATATATATAACTAGAAAAATTAAATTGAAAGGTGAGAAATTCTCACATATAGCTATCCTAGCTCCACGGCTCTTCATTTGCAGAAGTCTTCGTCGTTTCGCCCTTTTGTCACTTTCGTTGCTGCTTTCACTACATACATAAAAATCGAATTTTTACTTCGCTATTCAATATTTAAAAATCAAATTTTTAGTTCAAAGTTCAATATATAAAAATCGAATTTTTAGTTCAAAGTTCAATATATAAAAATCGAATTTTTATTTCAAAGTTCAATATATAAAAATCGAATTTTTATTTCAAAGTTCAATATATAAAAATCGAATTTTTAGTTCAAAGTTCAATATATAAAAATCGAATTTTTATTTCAAAGTTCAATATATAAAAATCGAATTTTTATTTCAAAGTTCAATATATAAAAATCGAATTTTTATTTCAAAGTTCAATATATAAAAATCGAATTTTTATTTCAAAGTTCAATATATAAAAATCGATTTTTTAGTTCAAAGTTCAATATATAAAAATCGAATTTTTAGTTCAAAGTTCAATATATAAAAATCATATTTTTAGTTCAAAGTTCAATATATAAAAATCATATTTTTATTTCGAAGTTCAATAGATAAAAATTCTATTTTTCTATCGATGTTCAACATATAAGAATTCTATTTTTCTATCGATGTTCAACATATAAGAATTCTATTTTTCTATCGATGTTCAACATATAAGAATTCTATTTTTCTATCGAAGTTCGACATATGAAAATTCTATTTTTCTTCCTTGAAAAATCCTATCATCTCGTTTATAAAAATCAAAGCTTTTTTTTTTCTTTTTTAAAATCAATTCAGTTTTCTTTTTATTAAAAACAAAAATCAGTTTTTCCTTTACTTCAAAAACCAGTTTTTAATTTTATATAAATTTCTGTTTTTAATACTTAAAAAAAATTTCAGTTTTTACATTTTAAAAAAAACTCAGTTTTAAATCTATAAAATAAAAACAGAAATAAAATAGTAAATAAATAATAAAAAAAAAAGAAAAAGAAAATGGACTTACAGAGAGAGAGGGGGGGGGGGTTCGTCGGCGGTTTCGAATCGGGGGGGGGGGGGGGGGGTTTCGTCTTCGTCGAACTGAGCAGCAGGGGGGGTTTTTCACCTTCGTCGGAGCAGCTGGGGGGGGGGGGTTTCTGACGTGGTGGCGGAGGATCGAGGGGAGAGGGAGCAGTCGCCGGGCGCGGTGATCTTCAGGAGCGGCGCTCCGTTAGTTAGGGTTTTTTTTTTTTCTTTTTTCAATTTTTCTGATTTGAGAAATAACGAACGGGGGGGGGGGGGCCTGGTAGTTAAGGGGAGAAGGGAGAGAATTTAATTAATTTTTTTTTTATTTTATTTTATTATTTTATTCATTAAAAGTTGACTTTTACATATGACCTCGAAACGAGGCCCACCGCCTGTCGCCCATAGCGTTTCACCCCCATTCCGAACACAATGGGATATGTACCGCAAGCTGAATCGACTTTTTCGATCAGTTTCCTTTTAATTTACATTTAAATCACTATATTGAATTTTAAACGTACATTTCAAATTACCGGGGCCACATACGAATTCTAAAAATGGCAGAAAAATATTTTCTAGCTTCGTATTGACGATACGGTCCTAACAAAACTAGTTTCGTTGAATTCTGAGACCGTTAGAAAAATGGCCAATTTCCAGTCGATTAAAATCAACTGAAACTGGTCAAACGCGTTTTCTTTTGCCACGCTCACATATTGATTCGAAAAATTATGAAATTTGAAACCTAGCAATAACTTGACCCTGCGGATCTAACAAAAGTGGTTTCGTCGAAATCCGAGGTCGTTTGCAAAATGTCCATTTTTAAGGGCCTGAATTCCATAGCGACTATTCAGAATTTTCAACTGGCCATATCTTTTGACTCCCGCTACGAACTTTTGATTTTTCGGATTCGTTGGAAAGATATTCACTATTAGATTCCATTATTTTTGGTTTCACTAAAATCCGGATTGTTTTGCACCCGGTACATTCAATTGAAGTTTGAAATCGAATTATCGAACTACCGCGCCATTTTCAATTCTATTTATAATTATATATAAATATTTATATTCTAACGACGACGTATATAAATATATACGTTCGAATTCTATTCAAAATAAATTTCTCGTCGATTATATTTAAAATAATTCATTTTAAATAATCAAAATTCGCTAAAATTGCCAAAATAAAAATTTTAAACTGGCCCAGATTTTCCGGGTTGTTACACTAACCTAGCCTTACTCCTTCGCCTTATAATGGCGCACGTCTAATCCTAACCAATTTATCGATTCGATTTTTTTTTTTCACACCACAAACCACATTCAAACCAATATCGCAATCAATCACCAAACAGTCAAACAAACAAGTCCATGGTCTGTGGACGATTGTGTCGGGTGCTACTAAGCACCGTCTGCATCCTAGTATATATATATAACTAGAAAAGAAAACGAAAGGTGAGAAATTCTCACCTTTAGCTATCCTAGCTCCACGGCTCTTCATTTGCAGAAGTCTTCGTCGTTTCGCCTTTTTGTCACCTCCGTTGCCCAAGGCCACTATATATAAAAATCGAATTTTTACTTCAAAGTTCAATATATAAAAATCGAATTTTTATTTCAAAGTTCAATATATAAAAATCGAATTTTTATTTCAAAGTTCAATATATAAAAATCGAATTTTTATTTCAAAGTTCAATATATAAAAATCGAATTTTTATTTCAAAGTTCAATATATAAAAATCGAATTTTTATTTCAAAGTTCAATATATAAAAATCGAATTTTTATTTCAAAGTTCAATATATAAAAATCGAATTTTTATTTCAAAGTTCAATATATAAAAATCATATTTTTAGTTCAAAGTTCAATATATAAAAATCGAATTTTTATTTCGAAGTTCAATATATAAAAATCGAATTTTTATTTCAAAGTTCAATATATAAAAATCGAATTTTTATTTCGACTTTCAATCCGATCTTTTTAAAGTTTAAACCCTTTGCTTTTAACTTAAAATTAAAATCAGTTTTAACCTAACTAAAAAAAATCAGTTTTTCTAAAATAAAATTCAGTTTTAACCTAACTAAAAAAAATCAGTTTTTCTAAAATAAAATTCAGTTTTAACCTAACTAAAAAAAATCAGTTTTTCTAAAATAAAATTCAGTTTTAAAAATCTTAATACAATTCAGTTTTATATTAAATAAAATTCAGAAAAACTTACAGGGGGGGGGGGGGGGGGAAACGGTTGCGGCTGTCGAATGCAGAGGAGAGGGGGGAAGGAGAAGGGCGGCGGTTAGGGTTAGGGGGGGGGGTCGCGGGGGTTGTTCGGTGGTCGTGGGAGGAAGAGCGATAGGAGAAGGAGAAGAAGCGGAGGGGAGGGGGGAGGTCTTTCGCTGCTGCGGCGAGGGGAGGGGCAGGGCTTCGGAGGTGGCGCCCTCCCCTGAGGCGTCGACGGCGATCTTTGGGGGGCGGCGACGAGTTCCCCCCCGTCTTCCTCTTCCCTTTCTTTTTTTTTTTTTTTTATTTCTGATCGGATTGATTTCGAAGGGGGGGGGGGCAGACGTATTAAAGGGAGGAAGAGATTTTTTTATATTTATTTATTTATTTATTTAATTTATTTTATTTCAAAAAGTTGACTTTCACATATGACCTCTAAACGAGGCCCACCGCCTGTCGCCCATAGCGTTTCACCCCCATTCCGAACACAATGGGATATGTACCGCAAGCTGAATCGACCGTCTTGATCAGTTTCCGTTGCATTTACATTTAAATCTTTATATTGCATTTTAAACGTACATTTCAATTTACCGGGGTCACATACTAACTAGAAAAATTCCCGAAAAATATTTTCTAGCTTCGTACTGACGATACGGTCCTAACAAAACTAGTTTCGTCGAATTCTGAGATCGTTTGAAAAATGGCCAATTTCCAGTCGATTAAATTCAACTGAAACTGGTCAAACGCGTTTTCCTTTGCCACGCTCACATATTGATTCGAAAAATTATGAAATTTGAAACCTAGCAATAACTTCACATCCCGGACCCAACAAAACTGGTTTCGTCGAAATCCGAGGTCGTTTGCAAAATTGCTATTTTTAAGGGCCTTATATATATAAAAATATATATAAATTCCACAGCGACTATTTCTAATTTTAAACTGGACATATCTTATCATTTCTAAAATGAAATCTCAGTTTGTCAACTTCGTTGGAAAGATATTCACTATTAGATTCCATTATTTTTGGTTTCACTAAAATCCGGATTGTTTTGCACCCGGTACATTCAATTGAAGTTTGAAATCGAATTATCGAACTACCGCGCCATTTTCAATTCCTTTTATAATTATATATAATTATTTTTATTCTAACGACGACGCGTATAATATATACGTTCGAATTATATTCAAAATAAATTTCTCGTCGATATTATTTAAAATAATTCATTTTAAATAATCAAAACTCGCTAAAATTGCCAAAATAAAAAATTTCAAACTGGCTCGCATTTTACGGGTTGTTACAATCTCCCCCACTTAAAACTTTTCGTCCCCGAAAAGGAACAAAGTCGAAAGTGGTTTGATTATTCAACTCTACGTTCGATCTGGCTTCCATTCTCTAACTTTTTAGTTTCTGAGAATTTTCAAAATTTCAAAAATTTGGCTAACTCCCTAAATTTTCGAAAAATTTCGCCATAACCTCCCCTGCACCGGGAGCATCGGGGAATTTCAAATAGCTTCCCCGGTCCTTCAGATCTCAAAAAGAAAAAGAAAAAGCCAAGCGGCTAGCCAATAGGCTCACAAAATCATCATCACCCAAACAAAACAGGAAATTATGTAGTAAACATGTACCTATTTGTCGGGCAAACAAATTTTATTCTCGGCTCTAGCCTCCTTGCTATGACCTGTTCAATGATATACATGTATATGCAAGCAGATGCGACCAATTTTCAATATAGTTCAATATTCGATCAAATTAGGCATAATGGTTCAAAATTATCAAACAACTAAACAAACAACACAAACATCAATCAATTAGTTGATTATCATTTAAAATTCATAACTTTGATATATAGTCAAAAATCAGATTTTTGATGCCAAATCACAACAATAAGTCTTATCTAATTTTGGTTCTCACACCAGTCTAATGGAAATATATAGAAAATCACACCTTCGAAACTCGAATACCAATTCTGATGATGTCTAGACTATCATCAGAATCATCTCCGGGCGACTAGAGTGTGACTCTATATCTATCCAGTATATTAAAACTTTGAATATACGTTTGCAAGGCGTATATGCAAATTCTTTATATACTGAACTGTCCAAATCAATACTAATAAATAATCAAATACGAATAATTGATTTAAATTTTCAAAACAAAATTTTGTTTTCATTTAAAAATATACTCTTCACACTCGTTCTAGGATACTACTGATCCCATCTCTAACGAGTCATTCTAATTGGATATTACTAATCCAATATCTGATGAATTCTTTCGTATAGTTCTAATGTGCCTTGTTCTCTGCTTTGTAAACCAAAGCTCTGATACCAACTGTGAAGACCCGTAACTTCCCCGTAAAGGAAAGCGACGGATAGTTCGAGAACAAACCACAGCAGGACACATACAGAAGAACATTTCATTGTATATTACAACAATGCATCAGATTACAAGAATATACAGAGTATAAACAAATAAATATTACACAGAAATATCAGAGATTTAAATTACATTTAAATACATCGCAGCGGAAAATAATACAATACACAACTAGAAGAGATATACGGATACAAAGCTTTCCGGATATCGTTCCAGCTGTAAACCAGGATCCTGTGAATATAAATCTGCAAAAAAACCCAAAACTACTAGCTGCCCGTGTCAAAATAAGGGCACCCAGAGTTTAGGTTGAAACAATAAACTCCAGGTCAGTCATGTGACTGGTGTGAGAACTAAAACAGTTAATCTTTATTTTTAAAGCTAGGTAAATCAAGGGACCACGCCGTATAACACGGAACGGGTTTCCTCCCAAGAATACCAGTGCATAAACAACAGCGCAATGCTAAATAAAGAAAAATGAAGCTGTTATAAGACCCAGGTCCTATCACACAATGCAATCGCAAGCCGGGGGATAGGGTTTTCCCTTATAACAGCTAAAGAATGCTTGATACGTTTAAAACAAATCATTTGATACTATTATAAGTGCATAGAGTATAAAACAACTTCAAATCATAAGTATCAATCATAGGCGGCATGAATGCCCCATACCACAATGTCGCCATACATAGGTTTACAAATAAAACCGCAAATGGCACGTATTTGGAAATTGGATTTCCGTCTATGAACCGAGGCAAAAGATAGTCCTCCACCGTTTTCGTGACTGCCTAGCCCGAGCCACAGGGTCAGAGCGCATCGACCCTTGGATCGTCAGGGCCGGTCCACACGGAGTGGATTAAAATGCCTGAACATGCGTTTCCCCGCCCTTTGGGGCGTAAATGAGCCAACTAAATGACTCCATCGGTTCGAGAACGACCGATCAATCCGAGGCGCCTCGCAACAGCAACAACCACATAAGTCAAACTCGTCAGGGCGTGTAAAACCACTGACGCCACTTCTAACTAGGAAGAAACGCATGCCCTCCCTGAGGTCCGTCTCCCGTTTTTGGTTCATACCGGGTGTGAAACACGCGAGGTAAACGTTACACAAAGCTACGCCACAAAGGCCGTGCTTTGATCATCACCACAAGACTTTGCTTTTCAACAGAAGCCTTGATCATTTGCATCTTAGCATGCCACACAGGCAAACCATCCTATGCAACCGATATCAGTCACACAGAATGAAATCCGATGTCAGACACACAGTCCATTTACAAGTCCGTCCTGGGTCTGAACGAAACCGGAGGCACCTAGTACCCCGCATATCCATCGATCTCCAAGTACGTCTGGACGATCACTAACTGTTTCCATCTTCTTGGGTGTACAGCCCAATCAAGATCATCAGTTATCACCCAAACGACGTGAAGACCTCCGGTCTTCGACCATCGTCTTCATCTTCGACTTATCGTCGTATCAGTTACTCAGAATGGGATAGACCCGGTCTTTCCGAATAACTCGCGTATATTTTAAATAGTGTTACACAAACACAACATACGCCTCATTCCAATTCATTAGTCACTAACCGTAAATTAATCAAGAGAATAATTCCCCAAATATTAACCCCGAAGGCCGAAACCAACATCAGATCAATATCCAGAAAACCATTCTGCTTGGCTAACCGCCAGTTAGTTTCTAAATTTCACATTCAAATCTAATTAAAGATTTAACTATCGCCTGGAGCAAAACTGGTGATACTCCATTCTCGATCTTTTCAATCTAATTAAAGATTCATTAAAACTCCACTTAGTTTTAATCTGTGACTGGGTTAAAGAATCAGTGTCATTTAAAACACGATTCACGATAAACCCAAAACCACATTCCATTAATTATCGGGTTAAAGAACAAGTGTTATTTAAAACACTGTTCACGATAAACCCAAAAATCAATACCAATTCAATTCCAATTAAATAACATTTAATTGGTACACTTCATTAAATCGAAATAAAAAGATTTAATCTTTTCTCAACTGGGTTCAAGAACAGTGTTAGTGAAGACACCATTCACGACAAACCCAAATCACATTCCATTAATTATCGGGTTAAAGAACAAGTGTTATTTAAAACACTGTTCACGATAAACCCAAAAATCAATATCAATTCAATTCCAATTAAATATTATTTAATTGGTACACTTCATTAAATCTAAATAAAAAGATTTAATCTTTTCTCAACTGGGTTCAAGAACAGTGTTAGTGAAGACACCATTCACGACAAACCCAAATCACATTTGATATTCAATATAAGGCTCTGAATAGAAAATATATCGGCTTATATTCAATATCAAATTCTACGATTAACAAATGTCGCATTGGAAATAACGATATAAATATATATCTTTCAAATTTCCGTAACAACATCCGTATAATCACAAATTCCAACATCGAAATATTCCGAAGACAATTTCGATTCAAATCCACTCCAATGCAATCATTGGAAATTTTGGTTATTTTCAAAACCCTTTTCAAATTCAATTTATTTATTTAAAAATAAATAGAATTATAAATCTAGTTCAAAACTAGTTCATTTCGATAAAAATCTATTTTTATCTTTTCAAATAGGGAGTTTTTCATCCCAATTCTTTCTAAATCATTTCTTATGATTTTACACAAATTATTACTATTTTTAATAATTTTATCAAGGCCCGTACAGTCGATTTCCAACAATGGCCATCGAACTGCACTTACAGCGACCTTTTTCGAATTTGATTTGGACGTATCTCCAAATCCAACCGTTAGATTTCAAATTTCTAATATTCGTTAGAAAGCTCTTTTCGATACGAACCCAACGGTTCCGGTTTTAGGAGAATCCGACGGTCGGATCTCCCGTAATGTCCGTTTGAAATAAATGGTCGAAATTCGCGAACTGCCGCGGCGCGGCGCGTTCTATTCAGGCCATTATATTATATATATAATATATATAATATATACTTCGTCGATTTCTTTTTAAAACGAATTATATAAATAGTTTTAAATTCGTTTCAAAAGCAATTTCAACTTCCTTTTCAATTCAAATCAAAATTGAATTCTTCTTTATAAATTCGTTTCAAAATTCATTTCTATTCAATTCAAATTTCAATTTGAATTCATTTCAATTCGTTTTCAATTCAATTCATTTCGAAATCGTTTTCAATTCAATTCATTTCGAAATCGTTTTCAATTCAATTCATTTCGAAATCGTTTTCAATTCAATTCATTTCGAAATCGTTTTCAATTCAATTCATTTCGAAATCGTTTTCAATTCAATTCATTTCGAAATCGTTTTCAATTCAATTCATTTCGAAATCGTTTTCAATTCAATTCAAAATATTCGATTTCGAAATCACTTTTCAATATTCATTTTTAAGATGAATAAAATCGATATAAATATCGTTCACGTCAAAATGGCGTCAATCTAATCAACACGGCTTCATAAATTTCTATTTTCAAATATTTCTATTTTAAAACTGGAATGAGGCCCAATCAATTACCATATAAAGTTAATTATATGGATTTTCATACAACACATGTATATAATAGCATTGAAAATAATCAACCATCAACCAAAGTGCACTACACTGTATAAGCATCAAATATAGATATTCAACGCTTATAACAGCCTGTCAATCAATCGATCGACATATTCAATCAATCGGGATGAGTGAACTTCAAATTTCATCCCAACACCCGTGTGGGGTTTCAAACAATCAAACACATATTTTATTTGTGCTGTTGGGCGATGTGTAAAATTTATCGTCCCAATCAATGTCATTCAAATAGGTGTACATAAACAAACCGTCTGGTTTGTAAATGAATATTCTATTTTATTCACTTCACGTTAAAAATTATATTTTTAACGATAAAACATTTTATTTCAACCTATGAATTTCTATTCAATTCATTTATTCAATAAAATGATATTGTTATTTTTCTAACATATTTTAGAAAATTTCGGCGGCATAACGGCACGATACTAGAAACGGGACGAGGCCTAGCCTTATCCCCGGTCTAGTGAAGGCCCACGCCATTCACACATCAATCAAATCAATTCGTTATGCAAACCACAAACTTGGAGTAAGAGTCTAACCTAGCCTTACTCCTTCGCCTTATAACGGCGCACGTCTAATCCTAACCAATTTATCGATTCGAATTTTTTTTTTCACACCACAAACCACATTCAAACCAATATCGCAATCAATCACCAAACAGTCAAACAAACAAGTCCATGGTCTGTGGACGATTGTGTCGGGTGCTACTAAGCACCGTCTGCATCCTAGTATATATATATATAACTAGAAAAGAAAACGAAAGGTGAGAAATTCTCACCTTTAGCTATCCTAGCTCCACGGCTCTTCATTTGCAGAAGTCTTCGTCGTTTCGCCTTTTTGTCACCTCCGTTGCCCAAGGCCACTATATATAAAAATCGAATTTTTACTTCAAAGTTCAATATATAAAAATCGAATTTTTATTTCAAAGTTCAATATATAAAAATCGAATTTTTATTTCAAAGTTCAATATATAAAAATCGAATTTTTATTTCAAAGTTCAATATATAAAAATCGAATTTTTATTTCAAAGTTCAATATATAAAAATCGAATTTTTATTTCAAAGTTCAATATGTAAAAATCGAATTTTTATTTCAAAGTTCAATATATAAAAATCGAATTTTTATTTCAAAGTTCAATATATAAAAATCGAATTTTTATTTCGAAGTTCAATATATAAAAATCGAATTTTTATTTCAAAGTTCAATATATAAAAATCGAATTTTTATTTCGACTTTCAATCCGATCTTTTTAAAGTTTAAACCCTTTGCTTTTAACTTAAAATTAAAATCAGTTTTAACCTAACTAAAAAAAATCAGTTTTTCTAAAATAAAATTCAGTTTTAACCTAACTAAAAAAAATCAGTTTTTCTAAAATAAAATTCAGTTTTAACCTAACTAAAAAAAATCAGTTTTTCTAAAATAAAATTCAGTTTTAAAAATCTTAATACAATTCAGTTTTATATTAAATAAAATTCAGAAAAACTTACAGGGGGGGGAAACGGTTGCGGCTGTCGAATGCAGAGGAGAGGGGGGAAGGAGAAGGGCGGCGGTTAGGGTTAGGGGGGGGGTCGCGGGGTTTGTTCGGTGGTCGTGGGAGGAAGAGCGATAGGAGAAGGAGAAGAAGCGGAGGGGGGGGGGGAGGTCTTTCGCTGCTGCGGCGAGGGGAGGGGCAGGGCTTCGGAGGTGGCGCCCTCCCCTGAGGCGTCGACGGCGATCTTTGGGGGGCGGCGACGAGTTCCCCCCCGTCTTCCTCTTCCCTTTTTTTTTTTTTTTTTTTATTTCTGATCGGATTGATTTCGAAGGGGGGGGGCCAGACGTATTAAAGGGAGGAAGAGATTTTTTTATATTTATTTATTTATTTATTTAATTTATTTTATTTCAAAAAGTTGACTTTCACATATGACCTCTAAACGAGGCCCACCGCCTGTCGCCCATAGCGTTTCACCCCCATTCCGAACACAATGGGATATGTACCGCAAGCTGAATCGACCGTCTTGATCAGTTTCCGTTGCATTTACATTTAAATCTTTATATTGCATTTTAAACGTACATTTCAATTTACCGGGGTCACATACTAACTAGAAAAATTCCCGAAAAATATTTTCTAGCTTCGTACTGACGATACGGTCCTAACAAAACTAGTTTCGTCGAATTCTGAGATCGTTTGAAAAATGGCCAATTTCCAGTCGATTAAATTCAACTGAAACTGGTCAAACGCGTTTTCCTTTGCCACGCTCACATATTGATTCGAAAAATTATGAAATTTGAAACCTAGCAATAACTTCACATCCCGGACCCAACAAAACTGGTTTCGTCGAAATCCGAGGTCGTTTGCAAAATTGCTATTTTTAAGGGCCTTATATATATAAAAATATATATAAATTCCACAGCGACTATTTCTAATTTTAAACTGGACATATCTTATCATTTCTAAAATGAAATCTCAGTTTGTCAACTTCGTTGGAAAGATATTCACTATTAGATTCCATTATTTTTGGTTTCACTAAAATCCGGATTGTTTTGCACCCGGTACATTCAATTGAAGTTTGAAATCGAATTATCGAACTACCGCGCCATTTTCAATTCCTTTTATAATTATATATAATTATTTTTATTCTAACGACGACGCGTATAATATATACGTTCGAATTATATTCAAAATAAATTTCTCGTCGATATTATTTAAAATAATTCATTTTAAATAATCAAAACTCGCTAAAATTGCCAAAATAAAAAATTTCAAACTGGCTCGCATTTTACGGGTTGTTACATGAGAGTTTAGCAATCTGCTATCCAGGTAACTCTAGCAATGCATGTATGTTTTTCATTTATAGTTTGTTGTCTTTTTCATGTGTTATTTAACAACTATATACTTACAGTAATTCAATACTTAAAACTAATAAGTACCCAACTTCAAACATAAAATAAAATAAAAAGGACATATGCAAATCTAATTTTAATGCCTGAGTTTGTATCATCTTATGTACTGCACAATTAAATGTTAAGTTGCCTCCAACGGGATAAAAACATTTTTTTGCATTTGGCATCACAAGTGATTCGAATATGTCATCATTTGTCCCTAGTGGCAGCTCTAATGTGTCATCACCGGTTATCACTCGAAGTGATGTTAGTTTCTTTGTGCAAGCTCTCATGAAATTGTCCTATTAGAAAATATATTTTTTAGCAATGCTCAAATGCGTTTACCTTAAAAAAAATTATTACTTACATAAAATGTTGCTGCTTTAGGATCTACCAAAGTAGGTGGAGTGGAGTCATCCTTATTACGCGCTACAACTTTGATTCGAGTACACTCAAATACCTCAAGCACACGCGCAGGCCTACCATGCTCCTTATTCTAATTTTTTATTTTGGAATTCTTTGAAGTCAGAATAAATAAATATAGTAGTGAAGATTGAAGAACAACATTATTACCAATCTTTCAACATGCTCCTGTGTAGAAATGGATCCACAACTATGCAACGTCGGATTGGAGTTTCTATTGGTTGAAGCTTTCTTTGATTTCTCTTTGACTTCTGGAAGATCCTAGTGTTGGAGCCATTTGTCCCAAGTAGCTTGACTCAGGAAGATTGGTTTTGCAATCTTTCCCTTTATATCACTAACCATATCCGAATATCTTTTGCTAGCCTTCGTTTTCCAATGTTTTCTTATATTCTCTATTGAATAAGCATCATAACCATATACTTGACCCTATAATAGATGATATATGTTACATATAATGCATTAAAATAATAAAATCAAAGCTTATTGCTGTCACCAACATGGAATAACAGAGAAGATGTCACCGACAAACATGGTTTATTCTGTTAGAAACATGGATTATTTGTTGTTTCTATATGGGTTAATTATGTTACTTTAAAATTCTGCATAACTACATATAAACATGAGTCATGAATATAATTATGCTAGAACAAGTAAGCCCTGTCAAACTATAAAAACACTAGACCATCCTGAAATGAAGACCCTCCATCTGAATTTATGGCCATTGCTGAGAGGGTCATTGATAATTTAACCTAGTCTGAATTGATCACTCAAGTTAAGTCAAAAGGACTACTGTCCCACTTGTTAAGAGGGTCACTGCAACACATAGCAATATAGATAGATCTTTTATTAAATTTGAATTCCAGATTTTATTTCTTTGTGTTTTTGCACTGAATCACCACACTCAACAAGTGACTACTGTCCCACTTTAATAAGTTTAACACAACTGGACAATTAGAGCAAAAATATTCCATTTAGTTCAACACAATCAGACCTATAACTTTTGCTATGGTGAACTTAACCTGCACTTTTATGCAATTCAACCTTTGATATAACTAACATGTAAAGTTGCACACCTATGTTTTATCTGGATAAACTTAGGCTCTAAAAACTACTCACTGAATTTGAAACAAATTCTTACTGAAAATATAAAGATAAGATGATTAAGAGCAAAATGATCAAAAAGGAGATTAAATAAAATCATGGCGTTTAAAGTTTTGAAGGCCATTTTTTTCCCATTTTTAGTAAATGCCAAAAATCAGCACCTAGTTTATCAACGTAAAATCATTGTACACTACATAAAAATGTTTCCTTTTGGATTAATAGAATTGTAACAAGAACAGTCTGCTTCTAACAATTGTTAAGAGATATAAATTAAATTTCTGCACACAGATAGTGAAATTATCGAGAGAAATAGTTGATCATAAGCTAGTAATCTTTTTTTCCTTATTTTTGTTGCTAATTTTGATGCAATGTGATAATTAGCATGGCTAAAAAACAACAAAGTAGAAGAAAGTCAAAATAATATCACTTTTAGTGCAGACTCCAAATTGCCTATTACTGCTAGAGATGGTTGTGTTTTATGAGCAGTTCCTATCAAAAGGTCTGCTCTCTCATTTTGGTTGTGACTTATGAGGAATAATATATCAACACAATTTGATATATGTGTAGTTGTGTAAACAACGGATGGACAACCAGCTTGAAGAGAGTAAGTATACATGGTCCTCACTTGAAGACAATAATCACACATAAGAAGACATGCATGGACAACTAGCTTGAAGATAGTAATCACACATAAGAAGACAAGCAATTACACACATGGACAACCTGCTTGAACTATTGTATTTGATAGGGTAATTAAAACAGTCAATGGAGAAACATGTAGGACAACCATCTTGTATGGTCATGACCACTGTCCTTATTTTTAGCACAGTTAAAAATATGCAAGGTTCTCACTTAGTAACCTATCTATATAATTTTAATGAATAAATGTTTTATAATGGTAAACTGTGAACTGGACATTATATATGCATAATGTAAACAGAGAATGGATAGCGAAGTGTTAATAGGTTGTCTGGCAAGTGATCAGATTATTACTTGCGATGTATAGGCTTAATCAGAATAGAAATAAGTACAAGAAGCACAATATATATGCATAAGTACAAGAAACAGTATATATGCATAAGTACAAGAAACAGAGGATGTATAGGCTATGTCAGAATAGAAATGATTACCAAAAAATCTTTTAAAAGTAGCTCCTTATAATAAGATGGTATCTTTCCAAAAGTGGGCCAAAAATCAACCACACTACAACAAAAAACACTTTTCGCAACAGGCGATATCTGTTGCAGTAGACCTATTGCAACAGGCCTGCGCCTGTTGGTATAGCCGAAGTTGCTAAAAGTCTGCAACATTTTCTGCCTGTTGCAATAAGATGTTGCGGTATACTTTTTTGCAACAGGCTTTTGCTGTTGCAACAGACCATTTTGCAACAGTATATGCCCGTTGCAATAGATTAATAAATCTACAAAAAAAAAAAAAAAAAATTATAGCTTATAGATATTACATATTAAATGTATTTATTTTAGTAATAGTGTATATCACAGAATGAAACAAACAAATAAAAATTTTATTTTAACAAAGTTTTAATAATACAAACAATTACAATAAAAGTTTGTACAATTTTCATACATTATTCATGTATAACAATTTCTTCACTCACACAACACATTTTTTTCGAACAGAGCAGTTTCTACCCATTATGCTCCAGACCAAGACCTTTTACCTCCCATTTAGCATTGGCAACTTTATCAGCATACCCATTAATTCGGAGAAGCATAGGTGCCACTGTCCTATGAATATGTTTTATAAACAGAGTCATCAACAAGTTATACAACCTAAAAATATAAAATATGTACTAAAAATGCATATCAACCATAAAGTTTGACCCAAAACAATTATCTGCAATCCATCGTTTTTGGCGGTTACTAACCTTAGCAATGCATCGCTCGGCATCCATCACATAACAAAAGGAATGAATATTATTTGTATAAATCAGCTTCTGTGTACTGCATAAAAAGAAACAGAATAGGAAACTCAGGTTTAAGTTACTGTATACACACAAGAATAAAAGGATATAGTTCATTAAAATTAAGATATTTCAGAGCTCAGGAGAGAGGGAAAATAAATCTCGGCATTCATTATTATTTATTTATAGCAATTATTCCATCACAGATGACTTACTCTTAGCAAAAAGCAACAGAAATGATCTGGATATAAAAGTTCCGTTCACAAAGCAACATCAAGATAACATATTGAACCATCTGTATAAGTATATGGAAATTAGTACTACTAATATAACATGTAAAAAATTTCATATACATATGTCAAAATAGAGTCATTTTCAAGGTTTTTTGTTCACTTATCTGGGCTAAACTGTAGTATTTTGTTTAAGTCCTTAAAATCTGGTATTGAAAATCCAAAGACAATCATGAGTGGACTTTGAATATCAATTGAAGTGTATCTTGACATATTTGATTACTGCTTGTTATTGGGAATCCAATGCAAGGGTTACAGTTTAATTAGATGATGTTTACTCGGTATGTAAATACATGAAATACATGAAATAACAAGCATACAGACATTCAAATGATAGAGGCAAGTGACATTTTTAACACAATAAAATACAGGATAGAAACAAAAATATCAAATGCTACCTCATTATCCAGTTCATCATGCGATTCTGCTATATAAAGGATATCAGTATCCCTCCAGCCCTCCTCTCCTCACAATTCAAACTCATCATCAAGCTTCAGTGCCTCAGCTGTAGCCTCCTCATCTTCATCAATTACCAAATACGGCTTATGAACTTTTGGTCTAAATTTGTCTCTCATAGACAACAGTAAGAAAATTTCACAGATCTGTCATATACACCAAGATGTCTAATTAAATAAGTTCACAAAGGGCAAACAAAGTAAGGTACAGGTGTTATGACGCTCTGTGACAACATATCCACATGCAGGTATAAATACAGATAAGTGGATTGTTTCAGTAACAACATGAAGGACAACCAATAAATATAGGAAAGACATTACTTGATTTGGACTGCATTTTGATTTGTGTGTTTTTTTTTTTTTTGCTTTTTACATATGGATTAAGCATTGCAAAGACCAAAATTTAGAATATATTCTAAATTATTTAACAACAGCCTTAAGAAAAAAAATAGGAAGAAAAGAAAACAATGTCAAAGTTGGTATGCTGAATCCCATGTCAAGACATGCCTAAAACAATCAAAATACACGTCCTGGAAACAAAACAACTTTGTTGCTGCTAGTGTGTATATATATATATATATATATATATATATATTTTACTGCTATTATTCCCCCGTGTAAAATAAAAACAATTCAACAAAACAAAAAAATTAGTGCAACTGTGAATCCATTGGAACCATATTTTTGTTTGCTGTGTTCAATAAAAGCCAAATGTGCTGACAGTCCATAACTACTCTACTCATGTTTAAATTTTTTTTTTCAATGTTCAATATTTTTTATTTATTTTATAACACCTAAAGCTACATAAACCATAACATCATGTTATAAATCTAAAAATAGTATAAAAGAAATAAGGAAATAAATCATTACAAACCTGAATTGCTTGACGAGGGTCTGCAAATTCCACATGAGCTTATAACTTATTATCCACCAACATACCAATAATGATATGCTTACAAACTTGGTACATTATTTACTCTAACAATTTAAAATAACCCAATTATCAACAACGTGTTATAAGGATAACAATATATATGGCAAACAGGTTTACCTCACAATAATGATCAGCCAAAATGAGGAACAAGAGCTAAAACGCAATACTAGCCTTAGCACAATAACTAAATAATGATGCTATTACTTCTATATACTGGAAATATGTATACATGCTTATACTTCTATATACTGATCATAACAGAAATAACAATTTTAGGCATGCAAAAATCCAAATTTGGCCATGGGATTAAAAGACTAAAAAAAAAACAAATAGAAATAAAACCTGAACCCTCTTCCTGGGAAGCCTGGAAATGGAAGTAAGGATTTCCCAACCACCAGAATCAAAGTTCAGAATAGACTGATTGGCCCATCTTCGCGCCGCTTCACGGAGTCCATCTCCGCTGACCTTAGTCTGTTGCTGGTGCGCGCCGGCGAAGGAAAAGAAGCATCTATGATTTTGGTAAGTATGACAGTGGGGATCCGGCGAAACCAAGACCCGAAATCCCAAATCCCCAAATCTGATTCAGTTTCCCATCCAAAATCCCCAAATCTGATTCAAACCAAGACCCGAAACCCAAAATCAAGCCGAACTCTTTTGGTCTGAATATCGAATAACGTGAACCACAAACTCAGTCGAGACCAGAGATCACAATCAAACCGATTTCAAATTGGATAGATTTCGTAAAAAAAACAAGAGAAACTATTTGGAATCCAAAACCATCTGAACCCTTGTGGCAAAGAAATCCAATCGATTTCAAAAATAAAGGTGGGCTTGAATTTCGTTATTTTGTTTCGGTGGTCTAACTAGTAGCTTATTTTCGTTGGTGGAGGGCTTTGTTATTGGTTTACAGTAGGAGGATGAGAGTGAGAGAATGTTATTGGGTGTTCTGGAAGCATCGTCTTTCAATTTACATTCAAAATTCCCGCGATGGAGCCAAAAAAATTAGTTTGGAGCCAAATTTTTGGATAAAAATCACGATACGAACCAACGAACAGTGTCACGCAATAAAATTTGAAATGTATACGAAAATAATAAGTTTCAATCTTTTTGTCTACATAAGCTCTTTTATTTTTGATATTTTTCGATTTTATGGAGTTCATATATTATATACAATTTGAGATTACTTTAAGATGCGTATCTTTTTATTTTTCAAATTTTATGAATATTAATTAGTAATTATTAATTTAATTTCAATTAACTTAAACTGTTAATAATTTTTGAATTAAATTAATTTAGAGCTCTTATTAATAATTATATTTGCCAATTATTAATTATACTCATTTATCATTAAATGAAATTAATAAATACTTACTATAATTTACTTACTATTAGTAGTTATTATAATAAATATGATTTTTTATTAACTCATAGATACTTTTGAAATCAAACAATAGTAACTTTTAATTTTTTTTCGAAACGGTACTATTAACTTTTAATATTAAATGGGAACTAAATTATAATAATCAAATATCATACATTTGTGAAATATATTAATCAGTAATAATTATAGTTATGTATAAAATAATAATTATTTAATATATTATACTAATTACTTATTAAAATATAAATATTTATTTACTAATTATTATTGATTGCTTGTTATTTCATGACTATCACCGAACATTAATCATATATATATGTGTGTGTGTATATATTAACTAAATTTTCAATATATATATATATATATAAACTATTATGCTAATACTTCTTATATTATAACCGAATATTACTTGGGAAAAAGTAATTTTAAAAAGTACGTTTTTCGCAAGTGGCTTTACCTGTTGCAAAAAAATTACAGTTATTGCAACTAGTGAAAACAGTTGCTAAATATAAAAAATTTGCAACTGGTTTGAAAGTGTAGTTGCAAATAATATGTCTATTGCAACAGGAATGAAAGAGCAGTTGCTAAAAATATGTTTTCGCAACAGACATGAAAGCGCTGTTGCGAAAAATATGCTATTCGCAACAGGAATAAAAAGCCTGTTGTTAAATCTTATCTATTGCAACAGCTACGAAAGGTCTGTTGCTAAATATCATTTACTGCAACTGACGTTTGAGGCCTGTTGCAAATAGCTAGTTGCAATAGGGTATTTTTCTTGTAGTGCCAAACGTTTATGAAATGAAGCAGTGATTCTCTTTGAAAGTTCACTAGAAGAATGCATCAAAAAAGTGTCGTATATAATATTTATGTTAACATAAAGTTAGTCAAAGAATATATATATATATAGTACGATAAAACACATACTTATCTTTTGTTTCTACTAGTCGAAGTTTAATGCGACCTGATGTATTGATTGACTTTGCCGTTGGAATCGTCGTGCCTCCATGTACATTTGGATAGTTGTGCTCGTTCACAGTGTTATGTAAGGAAGAACGCAAAGGAGGAGGGGAAGGAGAAACATAGTGTGTGGGTTGAGGAGTTGGTTGACGTCTAGATTGAGGAGTATCTTCGCTTTGATGAGAAACATCATTGGAAGTTTGCCATAGAGGAGATGACGACATATGATTGGGTTGTAGAGGAGCCGACTGCATAAGACTAGGCTGTGAAGGAGCTGACTGCATAGGATTGGGATGTGGAGAAGCTAACGACATAGGATTGGGCTGTGGAGGAGCCGACGACATAGGAATGAGCTATGGAGGAGCTAACTGCGTAGGAATGGGCTGTGAAGAAGCAGACTGTCGATTAGGCTGTGGGGAATTGGTTCGGAAGGAGTTGGCTGTGGAGAAATATGACGGGAAGTAGTATTAGACGATGCCTCTGCTAACGTAGGTTGAAATGGAAGAGTTCTTGCAGTCTAAGGATGATGCAATGATGTCGCGTGATTGTTTTTGAATTTACTTTAAGGGTATGGTTTGATAGTATGACTAGGTGGTAAAGTAGACTGAATAAATGGAGGATCACTGCGTCCCTGTACCCGAATTTTAGCTTTTTTTTGTCCCATTTCTTGGGAAGCGTAGTAGTGTCCACGTGTAGTTCCAACCATATCTATAAATCATGCACGATACTTCAATAGTTAGACTGTCATAACACGTAAAGGCCGAACATAAACCCAAATTCTAAAATTTTGCTATTTGCATCAGAAAATGGTTTGTCAACTGCATATTCAGATAAATAACATATTCAGTCTATGCGAAGACTATATCAGAAAATATGTATTAATTAAATCAAATACTCTATTTACGATTTTTTGTCTTATATCTAAAATATTATATAAATATTTTAGAAACCGGAAAGGATATACCATTTACGGTTTACACATATCCTGTCTCTGCTTCAAAGGAAGATAAATTTTGTTGTCACTATATTTGCAGTAATTGCATGATTTATGCTGTTCATTATCCTGCGAAGGGCCACTCATAGTGGCAGAGCTGTGACGCCTAACGCAAATGTTGTAGGCAAGCATTTACCACCAATATTTTTCAAACATGGATAACTAAAGAAATTATGATTGGTGAAAAGAGTCAAGGGTAATTTGGCCTGAAAAACGGAAATGAGAGGAGGAGACATGTAACACCTGAAATTTTAACGACACTAAAAGAGGATAAATTAAATAATAATTAATTTAATATTTAGAATTAAGGAAAACGGACTATGCCATTGCGTCCATCTCGAAATTATGTTCAAGATAGACATTTGGTTTGCGTAAAACGGACACCATATGAAAAAATTATGAGAGTTTTAAGTTTGTATACGTGCAAGAAGGATTATATATATTTACACATATGAGTCACATAGGAGTCAGATATGAGTCAGCACCTTATCCAGAACAGTTCGAAATATGAAATGCGGCGACATATTTTTCGCTCTAAGGGGCCGACCCCCTAGATAGGTGTCGACACCGAGGTTGACCTCCCCTTAGGGGTGTCGACCCATGGGTCGACCTACCCACAGGGGTGTCGACACCGCTAGGGCTGATGTGGCAGTTGGTTTCATTGGGTTTTGCAGCTATATATACATGGCTATTTCTCATATTTTCTTCATTGAGAAGTCATGGTGGCCAAACTCTGCCGGTGTCTAAACTAAACTGGATCTATTAATCCTTTACAACTTTTAGCTTTGCAAATCAAATCTAGAGATTCAAGATCCATTCTTCTTATATTTTTTAATCTTAACACTGTGAGTTTCTAGTTGCTTTTAGATTTGTATATTTAAAAGTAAATATTACAGGACTATGACTTGGATTTGTTCATATGCCTAAATTATATCAGATCCATTGTAAATCATGAACATATGACGTTCCGAATTGGTTTGGATTTGGAACTAAATCTCTATCTTGTTGGATTTGTTGTAACGCTTGTGGCATTCTATGATTTGTGCTAGATCTATTTTAACTGTTGATCTAAATCTCTATCTTGTTTGATCAGTTATAACCCTATCACATGCCATGAATCTTAAACCTTAATTTTGTAGATCTACTTATAAACTATTAGATCTGAATTAAGTGGACATTCTATGATGTAGATCTTAATCCCTATTTGCTACATCTACTTTTGCCTATTAGATTAGTATTATGGGGACACCTAAATTATTAATCAGATCTAGTTTATTATTTGGATCCCCTTGTACTTCTCATATTAGATCTGAACTTGTTGGACATCTAAATTAAATTTAGATCTTGTCATGTTCTCCTTATCACCTTTGTATGTTACAACTAGTTAACTGCCACAAGTTTATTAGATGTATGCTTATATGTTCACCATGTTAGTATATGTTTATGCTAGTTATGTTAGAACATTCACCTTTGTTATATTTCCATTACCTTCCTTTTTTTTACCATTTATGATTAGGTTATTATTTAGCCTATACATGTCGTAAATTGTGTGAAAACGCTAGTTAGGGAACAGGGAGGGAAAAAGGTTAATATTGCCATAATTTGAATATAACATGAGTTGGACATATAATTCAGAAGGGGGAAAGTGGGGACATAATCACCTATTAATACATAGGTAAGAATTTGATAAAAATGGAATGTCTAATAATTAAAATTAGGAATTGTAGTTGCACTTATAACATGAGGTTAGGTTACATTAGTGGTGGAAGTCTGCCTGGACCCGACCGGCATATCCAGCAGCCACTAATGTTGAACATAATGTGAGAGGTCTAAGTGCGCAAATACGAATCGTGTTAAGACAAAAGTTTAGACCCAACTGTGGAATAAGACTGCCCGGACCCGACCGATATATCCAGCATCCACAAGTTTTGGGCTTAATGTGGGAGGTCTAGCCCATTATAAACCATAAATAGACATGGTAATAAACTGGACTACTTAACCAAATCTAATCCATAGGGATTGTATGATTATGAACTAAAGTTAGGGTTAAGTAAAATTTGTTAGATAGTGGATGGGTTAAGCAAATCTGGAGGGGTGGTTAATATTTACATATAGGCCCACTATTTTAACCCGATAAGGTTATGTAATTAAAGGCACCTAGTGCTATACATAACCGGAGGAAATAATAAAGTTATGTAATTAAAGACACCTTTAAGGTAATCATAACTAGTTAAAGATTGGGGTTATATAATTAAAGGCACCCTTAGGGTAAGTATAACCTGTGGAAAACCTAGTGGGGGATATAAGACAAAGAGGAAAGCTTGTATCATATTGTGTGGGACCCGTTTTAGTCAGTAACCCGGAGTATGTATCTAGTAGAGAACTCCGAGCTAGGTCGGAGGCGAGGTGAGGTGAGGCACGCTTACTGACTGATTGTAAGAGATCCAAACGTGGAGGCAGTGTTGGCAGCGTAAACCGACCAGGCCATGTGCGTGGAGGCAGTGTTGGAAAAGGGAATAAGACAACCGTGACATGTGTGGATATAGGGCTATGCACATCAATGAGGGGTTGCCACTTTAGGATGTGATATATCCTATTATGGGGCCAACACAGAGTATCTATGGAGTAGAGAGCCAATCGATTAGGGTAGTAATTAGGGTACATTTGGATGTATGCCTAAGTCTACCACCTTATAGTGGAAGGAATGATCTCATTCGGGTTATACTAGTAATAGTGCAGAGTGATCATTAGGGAAGCGTATATACCTTATCATGTCTACCTTGTCACACCTGCCATTTATGTAGTCATCTCTCTTATCCACTTTATATGCCTATCATGCTATTTTATTTATTTACTTACTAAAAGTAAGTAGACTCGCCAGACTTTATGTCTGACCCTTTTGTTTCTCCTTCTTTCTTCCGTCCCCCCGGGTTCTCAGGGATGAAACACTCAGGCTTAGTCAGGACTCAAATATCATCTTGCTAGAGCTGCTTTCGAAGTATGGCTCAAGTTTTTATCTCTACTATGGCTTTGTCTCTTTTATTTGGGGAATTATGTTTTCTTTTAAGTATTTATGTACTCTAATGTTAAAAGACAGAAGTTAGGTTGTTGTAATAGTTTTTGAGACTCATGGTATTTTGAACCACACTGTATGATTTGTGTTTGAAATAAAAATTTAAATTTCCGCTGCTATCTTATTTATGTCTGTCTTGTAAAATTGTGTTACTATTTACCTATAAAACTTCACGAAACTTAATGCATTCCCTTTGTGAGTGACATTAACAGACATGGGTGTCACACTTGGTATCAGAGCTGAAGGTTACCAGATTGGTTAAAGTTTTTGAAAATTATTTTCAAAAAGATTTTAAAAGAAAGCATTTTCAAAAAGAAAAGTTTGTTTTGAAAAACATTCCCGATAAAGCCATATGTAATATCCTTCAGTCCTTTGTCTAAATCTCTTCCTTTTCCTTTTTCAGCATGTCTAGGGAAACATTCTTAATATCCCAGAGGGTGTTACGATACCCGAATGGTTCCGTAGGTATTCGGAGGCCACAGCGCCTGCCGAAGGCCACGGACCTACCCCAGCTGCACCAGTCATTCCTCCTCCCCCTCCAAGAGAAGATAACTTCGCCAATATCTACAAAGACTTCCGTTCTATGGGAGGGAAGCCATTCCATGGGAACGAGATATTCGTAGAAGCACAGAATTGGCTCACAGAGACTGAGGAATTGTTTGTAATCTTTGAAGTAGAGGATAGAAGGAAGGTTCAGTTAGCCGCTTAGCTACTGAAAGACGAACCCTCATTTTGGTGGGAAGTCACCTAAGCTGGATGCCTGGTGGAAGCTTGGGAAGATTTTAGACAGAGTTTCGAAATGAAATTTCTCTCCCAAGCTGAGAGAAGCATGCAGATGGAGACATTCTTAGCACTCAAACAAGGAAATTTGACGGTGAAAGAGTCTGTAAACAAATTCAAACAACTAGCAAGGTTCGAGTTAGAGTTGGTGGATACACCGCACAAAAGGGCTTTACGGTTTTCTATAGGGATGAATGAACCTCTGCATGGGTTAGCCATGTCCCATGTTCCAATGGGGGCCACTTTTGAAAAGCTTGTTGATATGGCCCTAATGCATGAGGAAGACAAGGGAGAAAAGAATGTAGCAAAGGCCGAGGAGACATCGCAAAATAGGAAGGTGTGGCCCAAGAAGGGGCAGCAGCAACAACAACAGATGAAAGGAGGGAAAAATGACAAAGGCAAGGATAAGAGAAAATTTCATAATTGTGGGAAGGAAGGTCACTTGATCAAAGACTGTAAGAGAAGGAAGAACTCTTGCTACAAATGTGGAGAGGTCGGACAATTTGCTAAGGAGTGCTCGAAGAAACAGGGATCGCAGGGACATGGTCAAAGGACAGGGACTTCTGGAGGGCAGGTGCATGCTCTCGCGATCAGTGCTCTTGACAGAGGTAGAAAAATTTCTGTGGAAGGTTTAGTTTCTCTTTCAAACCATCCAATTAGAGCACTTTTTGATTCTGGCGCTTCACATTCATTTATATCAAGTTCTGTAGTTGAATCTCTGCACTTAGTTACTACTATGGTATTCGATTCCGTAGTTGTTCCAATCCCATTGGCGGTTCAGCTCATTTATGTATGATTTGTTGGGGTTTGAAAATATCTATGTTAGGCTTTGAGTTTGAATGCGATGCGTATGTGCTCTAGTTTATGGATACGGGATGATTCTAGGAATGGATTGGCTTACCACATATGGTGCAATTCTGGATTGTGAGAAGAGGGTCATTAGGCTTCCGACTTGTCATGGGAGGACCCTCGAGATTTCTTATGACCCACAAGGGTCGGTTATGCTTAGTTTCCTAGAATCTCTTAATGCATTTATTGATGATTTGTAATCTGTTCCAGTTGTCCAAGATTATTCCGATGTTTTTGATGAGGTTCGGGGTTTACCTCCGAGGCGCGAGATCGACTTTCGTATATATTTGGTGGACAATGCAAAACCATTTGCATTGTCAGTGCGCCACATGGCTCCGAGGGAAAGAAGGGAGCTGAGTAAGCAAGTAGGGGAGCTACTTGAGAAAGGGTTTATCAGACGAAGCATATCTAAAAGGGGTGCTCCAGTAGTATTCGCGACTAAAGCGGATGGTTCACTTCGTTTGTGTGTTGACTATAGAGAGCTGAATAAACTCACAACGAAGAATAGGCACTTGCTTCCGAGGATTGATGATTTATTTGATTAGCTTGTTGGTGCCTCGGTATTTTCTCAGTTAGACTTGACCACAGGGTTCCATCAGTTGACGGTGGTTGAGGACATCATAGATAAGACTGCTTTTAGAACTCCGGTGGTTTCTTTGAATGGCTAGTGATGCCTTTTGGGCTGACGAATGCACCTGCCTATTTTGTCGATCTAATGAGTTAGGTGTTTCGGGAGTTCCTAAATAAATTCGTTGTAGTCTTTATTGATGATATCTCGATCTTCTCCAAGAGCGAAGAAGAGCATGCCCAGCATTTGAGAGATGTTTTGAAAACTCTCTATGACCATCAACTTAAGGCAAAGTTCTCCAAATGCCATTTTTGGAGAAAAGAGGTGAGATTCTTAGGGCATGTGTTCTTCAAAGAAGGTATAGCTATAAATCCTGCCAAGATAATTGCAGTGCAAGACTGGAAGATTCTTAAAAATGCAACCGAGGTGAGAAGCTTTCTTGGGTTGGTAGGTTACTATAGGAAGTTCATTAAGGACTTCGCAAAGATATCAGCCCCACTCAGCAGGCTGACGAAGAAGAACTTGGCATTTTTATGGGATATAGATTGTGACTTACTTTTCAATGACTGAAGAGGCTATGATAACAGCCCCAGTCTTGACCATGCCTGACGGGAGTAAGGTGTTTACCGTTTACACCGATGCGTTTGGTACAAGGACTAGTGCGGTTCTGATGCAAGAAGGGAAAGTAGTATGTTATGGGGGTAGGCCATTGAGAGCTCATGAAAAGAACTACCCCACCCATGATCTAGAGCTAGCCGCCATAGTATTCATGTTAAAGACGTGGCGTCATTTTTTACTTGGAGAGAAGTTCGAGTTATACACGATTATAAATCTCTAAAGTATCTGTTCTCGCGGAAAGACCTCAATTTAAGGCAACAATGGTGGATGGAGTTTCTAGCTTCTTATGATTTTGAGATTGCTTATACCCCTGGCAAGGGTAATGTGATGGCAGACGCACTAAGTAGGCAGAGGATGGCCCTGAGTCCTCTGTTTGTGGAAAGAAAGAACTTGGAGTTCATATCAGCTTTTGATTTTAGACCCTCCATCGAGGTTTTGCCTGATTTGTTTGCATCCTTGGAAATACGACCAACTCTTATGGACCAGATAGGAGCTTCGCAATAAGGTGACCCATAGATTTTAGACCTCATGGGAAAGCTCAGAAAAGGGGAGACTTCTAGTTACCTCAGTAGATATGCCATAGTTGAAAAAGGGTGGTTGCAAAGAGATGGAAGGCTTTGTGTTCCTCAAAATGGAAGCTTGATAAAGGCAGTCCTAGAAGAAGCCCACCATTCTAAGATGACCATTGATCCATGTGGTGATAAGATGTACATAGACATGAAGAGGGTTTTCTTTTGGGTTGGGATGAAGAAAGATGTGGCCGAATTTGTTTCTCAAAGCTGAGAAAAAGAAGCCCGGTGGCTTTCTTCATCCTTTGGAGGTTCCTCAGTGGAAATGGGAGAGCGTCTCTATAGATTTCATAGATGATTTGCCTAGGTCGAAGAAAGGCAACACCAGTATCTGGGTTGTGGTAGATAGACTCACTAAGAACGCACACTTTGTTCCAGTTAAGGGTAAAAGGATGACATAATGGTTGGCAGCAATTTATGTTCGTGAGATAGTTCGTCTTCATAAAGTACCTTCCAGCATCGTAAGCGATCATGACCCCATCTTTACCAGCGAATTTTGGAGGAGCTTGCAAGAAGCATTAGGTACACAATTGTGTTTGAGCACCGCTTATCATCCTCAAACCGATGGACAGATGGAGAGAGTGAACAAGATTCTTGAAGATCTTTTGAGGCTGTGTATCCTAGACTCCGGAGGAACTTAGGAAGAGCACCTTCCTTTAGTAGAGTTTTCCTATAACAATAACTATCAGTCCAGCATCGGCATGGCACCCTTCGAAGCATTATATGGACGACCCTGTAGATCACCAACTTGTTGGTGGGAATCTATAGAAAGATTATTATTTGGACCAGATATGGTTAGGGAAATGTCCGAAAAGATTGACCTTATTCGACGGCGGATGAAGACAGCTCAAGATAGACAAAAGTCCTATGTAGACAAGAGAAGAGCTGACATCAAATTTGAAGTGGGAGACTTATTTTTTATCAAGGTATCACCTCTGAGGAATGTGGTATGCTTCAGATCGATAGTTAAGTTAGCACCTAGGTTTGCGGGACCATTTCCTATAATCGAGAGGATTGGCTAAATGGCCTATAGAATAAAGCTCCTAGAAAATCTATCAGGCGTTCTTGATATTTTCCATGTTTCTTATCTGCAAAAGTGCCTGCATGACACCGCAATAATTGTTGAGCCGAGTGTGTTGGAAGAAGTAGAACAGGAGGTGACAGTCAGGCGAGTCCCTACCCGTATTCTTGGATCAGAAATTAAGAAGATACGCAATAGAGAGATCAAGTTGCTAAAGGTTCAATGGGGAGATAACCCCGAGGATGCGACTTGGGAGACCTTCGTGCTTCGTACCCTTTCCTTTTCGAGGGTATGTTCTTAACTCCTTTTTCAAAATTTTATCAGTGCTTGTTTCTATCATTTGAGTATGTCTTATCCATTGTATTTTAGACCTTTAGGTAAGAATCCTACAAATGTAAAGAGACATGTTATGTTTGATGGATGCAAGTGGATGCCAGTGTTTGCTAGTGGTTGCCTGTGGACGCATATACGCACACATTAGGCACTAGATCGACTCAATCACTCTCATACTACATATGGATGTGTGTGCATTTTCTTTTCTTTTATGGATGAAACCAGATGTATCATCATATGGATGTTGCACTTGGACAAATGAGTGTGCACGCATATAAAACTCACGTGTTATAATAGGATTATTTGCATATATATTGGATTCATGGCACTAACATACATTGCATTAAGGAGGTCAACTGAATTAGTAGACCGCTTGATCTTTCGCATTAGTGTTGGGACATATACACACACCATTGCATATATTCATATAAGCATTAGAAGTCTTTAAGGACAATGGACGCCAGTGATTGATGGACGAGTAGATGGATGATGGATGGTAGGATATGCATTCTTCTCAACTTAGAGGTTTCGGGGACGAAATCCTTTGAGTAGGGGAGAATGTAGCACCCCGAAATTTTAACGACACTAAAAGAGGATAAATTAAATAATAATTTATTTAATATTCAGAATTAAGGAAAATGGACTACGCCATTGTGTCCATCTCGAAATTCTGGTCAAGATAAACATTTGGTTTGCGTAAAATGGACACCGTATGAAGAAGTTATTAGAGTTTTAAGTTTTTATATGCGCATGAAGATTATATATATGCATTTGAGTCACATAGGATTCAGATATGAGTTAGCATCTTATCCAGAACAGTTCGAATTCAAAATATGAAATGCGGCAGTAGATTTCCCGCTCTAGGGGGTTGACCCCCCTAGAGGGGTGTCGACCCCGGGGTCGACCCCTCATAAGGGGTGTCGACCCATGGGTCGACCCACCTATAGGGTGTCGATACCCCTAGGGATGATGTGGCAGTTGGTTTCAGGGGGTTTTGCAGCTATATATACGTGGCTATTTCTCATATTTTCTTCATTGAGAAGTCATGGTGGCCAAACTCTGCCGATGTCTAAACTGAACTGGATCTGTTAATCCCCTACAACTTTTGCTTTGCAAATAAAATCTAGAGATTCAAGACCCATTCTTATTATATTTTCTAATCCTAACACTGTGAGTTTTTAATTGCTTTTAGATTTGAATATTTAAAAGTAAATATGACACGACTATGACTTGGACTTGTTCATATGCCTAAATTATATCAGATCCATTGTAAGTCAAGAACATATGACATTCTGAATTGGTTAGGATTTGGATCTAAATTTCTATCTTGTTGGATCTGTTGTAACCCTTGCGGCATTCTATGATTTGTGCTAGATCTATTTTAACTATTGATCTAAATCTCTATCTTGTTAGATCTGTTATAACCCCTATCACATGTCATGATGTGAATCTTAAACCTTAATTATGTAGATCTACTTTTAAACTATTAGATCTGAATTATGTGGACATTCTATGATGTAGATCTTAATCCCTATTTGCTTGATCTATTTTTACCTATTAGATCTGCGTTATGTGGACACCTAAATTATTAATCAGATCTACTTTATTATTTGGATCCCCTTGTGCTTCTCATATTAGATCTGAACTTGTTGGACATCTAAATTAAATTTAGATCTTGTCATGTTCATCTTATCACCTTTGCTATGTTACAACTAGTTAACTGCCACAAGTTTATTAGATCTATGCTTATATGTTCACCATGTTAGTATATGTTTATGCTAGTTATGTTAGAACATTCACCTTTGTCATATTTCCATTACCTTCCCTTTTTTATCGTTTATGATTAGGTTATTATTTAGTCTATACATGCCATAAATTTTGTGAACACGCTAGTTAGGGAACGGGGAGGTAAAAAGGTTAATATTGGCATAATTTGAATATAAACATGAGTTGGACATATAATTCAAAAGGGGAAAGTGGGGACATGTAACACCCCGTATTTTCTGTAAACATAAGAGTTAAAAATCAAGGTATAATTAATTTTTAGGAGAAGAAATAAGGGAAACGGGTTGCGCCATTGTGTTCGTCTCGGAAAAATACGCGAAATAGAGTCCGAATTTGCGTAAATCGGAGTCCGTATGAAGAAGATATGGACGAACGAAGTTAGGCAGAAAAACCAGAAACAGGCCAAAATACACTGGCGCACTTGTGAAGTGCGCCAGTACAAAAATACATTGGCGCACCTGCCAAGTGCGCCCATACAAATCCAGCACCGAATTCTGGAGTGTTCTGAGGTGACGTGTCTTCTTTTGAGTGGCTGGATGATGTGTATTCGAGCTGTGCGATTCTGATGACATCTGGACTGATCTGAAGGCTCTAAATCACCCTATTCTCCTATAAATACATCCCTAACCTAAACCTAGGTTTCTTACACAATTCTCTAGCCTCCATTGCTCTCTTCTTCTAATTAGAAATAAAAATGGCGTCGCTACTCTGCTGGAATCAAAACTAGAAGCTAATCAACATCAACCTAAGCAACTCAATTCAATTTAGAGATTAAAGCTTCTGCAACAATTCTGCAATAACTAAAGTTCTTTCTTTAATCCAACCAAGGCAAGTACAGTTATTTTCTGCTATAAACATTAATTATAATTCTGATATGCTTTTAAATCTGAATCTGAGATTGTATATCTGTCAGATCTGTTTTTTTGTGACTGTTCTGTATCCCTTTCTGCTTCCTTTCTGTTTCTATAGCCAGGCTACCACGAGCCTGTGCCTAGTCTCATAAGAGATTAACGTATGAACGCAAATTTTGGGATAAATAATGAATGATGCGAAATTTGACGAGACTGAATTGGACATATGACTTTAGATCTGAGGCATAAAATATATTTACATAAGACTTGGGATTGGATGCATGAATTTGACTGTAAACATATAATTTATATATGTTGTATGCATCGTGTACGTTGTAATCTAGATCTGTAACTAATTAGAGAAATGAACATATGTTATTTATATCTGTAATTAATTAGAAAAATAAGCATATGTTATAAACTAGTTTTAGACCTATGCATATTCTGTGATAAAAGAAGAAGAGGAACCACTGTAAGATTACATATGATTTGAGACTTTGGACAAAATGCATATAAAAGTCAAGATCTGATTTTTAGAAGATATGATTTAAAGATTTAGATTGTTGGGTATAGTTTGCATAATGATTCATGACTTAAAAAGAAGAAGATATGGAAACTTAGGTGTAAAGATTTACATTAATTAGGATATCTATTATTGTGATTACACCTAAATAGGGATTTTTGGATATATGGCATGCATTGAAATTAATGGTTATATTTGGTATAATTTATATGTGAATCTGCTGTAAAATGCTAGTTTAACAAAAATTGGAACATATGTTATATGGCAAATTATGTCCATATTCTGCGCTTATGCAAACATGGAGTATATGTTGTGAATCATGACAATTATGTAGGCATATGAATTTATGCCAATTTATGAATAGGCAAGGCATGTAAATAGAACCTTTAGAAATATTAAATTTGCTAAATCTGCTAATTTGCCAAGTTGCCTAAACTGCTAGTTTTGTTATATTGCCTAGACTGCTAATTAGATTGAAGTGCCTAATCTGTTAAATTTGTCGGTTGAAATGCCTAACCTGTTATATGCCAAAATCTGCTAAGTTGCTAAATCTGTTAAATCCGTTAAGTCATATAAAATCTGTTATCTGCTAAAATCTGTTATCTGCTGTGTTGATATAATCATCCTGTTATTGATATAATCTGAATTGGCATATATATTGGGCGTGCGCATAAACGGTAAATTATTAATTGGCCGCAAAGATAAACGTGACTAACTCGAGGTTAGAATGAGTTTGCGGCGTAATTCTGCTCGGAACCGCCCGGCACATCCAGTGGCCGCAAACAATAGGTTCTAATGTGAGAAGTTAGTCATAACCTGCTTAAGACACGAGGTTAGGTCTGGCTTGTGGCAGAAGTCTGCCCGGAACCGCCCGGCCCATCCAGCGGCCACAAGCTAGCGACCTAATGTGAGAGGTCTGGGCATTAATAATTAATTAATGCAAATCTAAGATAAGAATGACGTATAAAACGTATTGGGGGAAAATAGGGTTAAACCAACTGGATTAATAGGTGTAGTAAACCTGTCCATGAATCTGTAGGCCCAATACAAAGTTAGACAAATCTGAAAAATCTGTACATCTGATCTGTTAGTCTGAAAACTTGTTAACTTAATCTGTGAACTAGTAAATCTGAATTCTGTATGTCTGAACTTGTAAACAAGTTAATCTGAGATCTGTTAGTCTGGGGACACAAGGTTAGGAGGGGAATTACTTGTGTCATCTGTTGTTTGGGACCCATATTAGTCAGTAACCCTTTCTGGTATCAAAACTTTGACCCAACAGTAGGTATGGTCCGGGCACGCTTACTGAACTAATTATAAGTGGTTCATTCTGATAATGGCGAGGGGTGTTGATGGTGCGTTCCAACCGGGTCATGTGCGTGCATGGATCCCGGTCTGCCTCTGAGGATGTAAGACGCCGTGACATCTGTAAATAGGTCTGTGCCAATTGGTTGTCACTTTAGGGAGTGATACACCCTACTGTGGGGCCGACACAGGATATTTATGTATTAGGGAGCCGATCGCTTGGGGTAGGGTTTTAGGGTACGCTTAGTTCTGTCTGTTTCTGTTGGTACCGTCTGTTTCTGTTGGGTGGTAACACCTGTCTGTTTCTGTGTGGTACCGTCTGTTCGGGTGGTAAAGGCCCATTACTAGTGTACACCTAATTCTACATTCTGTTTCCGTAGGGATAAATCTGTTTCTGCTTCTGTCTGTTTCTGATCGGGTAGTAAAGGCCCATTATTAGCATTCTGTTTCTGTTAAAGTATTCTGTACCCGTTCCTGCTTCAATTTAGACATTAGGGTGACACCTAATTCTGCTATACTAGTATTAGTGCAGAGAAGTGTAAAACAATAGTTTATATCATTCTGTTTTTTTTGTTATATCTGCTACACCTGTTACAGTTATCTCACATCCAGTTTTACGTTCATATCATATTATTATTATCTGTTCATATGCTGAAAGTCACTGGACTTGCCAGACTTTTTGTCTGACCCTTGTTGTTTCGCCTCCTTTCTTCCGTTTCCCCCCCAGGTTATCCAAGGAGGGAATACTTTAGCTTGATCCGGATTTCTCTTTGCTTGAAGTGCTTAGAGTATGGCTTGGCTCTGTATAGCTTCCGTTCCATGGGGATTATGATTTTAAACCATGCATTTTGAAGGCTTTTGTACAAGCCTGATATTTTGTACTTGAATTCTGAAATTTGAAAGGATGTAACCATATTAATTTCTGTTTCCGCTGTAATAAAGTTAAAATTTTTCAAGTACTGTTTTATCTGTCTTGTAAGTTTCTGTTCTGTTTACTAAAATGCTCCACCAAAGTTAAGGCATTCTCTTTGTGAGTGACCTTAACGGAGGTGGGGGTGTTACCCTTGGTATCAGAGCTGAAGGTTACCAGATTTGATAAAATGTTTTTGAAAACTATGTTTTAAAAAAGAAGTATTTTCAAAAGTAATGCTTATTTTGAAAAAAAAAACATAATCCCCAAAAGCCATATATCTTTCTTTTGATGCTTTGTTTCGAGTTCCTTCCTCTTTCCCTTTTGAATCTCTTCCTCCGCGTATAGATGCTTTTTCTAAGATTTGTAAGAACTTCCGTGCGATTGGCGAAAAACCACTTTATGGGACTGAGACGTTGTCGAGGCTAGAAGTTGGCTGAACGAAGTGGAGGACTTGTTGGTACCTTTGAGATAGACGATGGGAGGAAGGTTCAACCAACTGCTTGGTTAATGAAGGATGAAGCTTCATTTTGGTGGAAGGTTACGAATGGAGAACGTACATGGGAGACATGGATAGGACACACGATAAGAAAGTGGATCCAAAGAAGGCCGCTTGCTTCAACTGTGGTGAGATGCGACACTTCACTAGGGACCGCCCGAAGAAACGAGGGCAAGGGCAGAAGATAGGACCTACTTCTGGAGGGCAGGCGAACACCCTCGATGCTAGTGGATAGGATAGAATTAGGAAAACTTTCTGTGAGAAGTTTAATTTCTTTATCTGATTGTTGAGTTAAAACTCTTTCTGATTATGGCATTTTGATTCTGTAATCGATACTCTGCACTTTAATACTAGTATTGTTTCTGATTCCGCTGTAGACTCAAACCCATAAGGGTTATGATTAACCTGTTTGTGATAGATTGGGGTTTGAGAGATATCTGTGTTAGGCGTCAAGTATGACGCATACATTCTGAGTTTTTCGTGGGGTATGATTTTATCATGCTTAGCTTCCTAAGAATCATTAGGGAACATGATCTGTACCAGTAGTCTGTAAATATCTAAATACTTTTGATAGGATTTCCAGTTTTGACATTGTCTAAAGAAGGTAATCCTCTGGGTGTCAATTTGATGTTGGTTTCGGTCTTTGGGGCCGATACTTAGGACCCATGTCTAATGGGAACCAAATTTTCGTTCTATCTGTACTCGCTTCCATCATTCGACTGTATCCTATCGATCGAATCTTCAAACTTTAGGTAGAATCTAATGGGTGTAAACATGTGTTTGAGACATGTTATGTTTGATGGTTGCAAGTGGATGCAAGTGGTTGCTAGTGGTTGCCCGTGGATGCATATACACACATTAGGCACTAGATCGGCTCGAAAACACTCTCATACTGCATATGGATGGGTGAGCATTTTTCAATTCTTGTGGATGCAAAATGATTGATTCAGCACATGGATGTTGCATTTGAGTGAATGATTGTGCACTCATATAGAAATAATATATATCATTAGAATTCTATTGCATACATGTTGGACTCATGGCACTGACATAATTCGCATTAAGGAGGTCAACTGAATCAGTAGACCGCCTGATCTTTGCATTAGATAAGGAACATATACACACACTTTTGCATATGTTCATACAACATTAGAAGTTTTCTAAGGACAATGGATGCTTGTGGATGATGGTTGAGTAGATGGGTGATTGGATGGTAGGACACATTCTTCTTAACTTGAAGATTTCGGGGACGAAATCCTCTAAGGAGGGGAGAATGTAACACCCCGTATTTTCTGTAAACATAAGAGTTAAAAATCAAGGTATAATTAATTTTTAGGAGAAGAAATAAGGGAAACGGGTTGCGCCATTGTGTTCGTCTCGGAAAAATACGCGAAATAGAGTCCGAATTTGCGTAAATCGGAGTCCGTATGAAGAAGATATGGACGAACGAAGTTAGGCAGAAAAACCAGAAACAGGCCAAAATACACTGGCGCACTTGTGAAGTGCGCCAGTACAAAAATACACTGGCGCACCTGCCAAGTGCGCCCATACAAATCCAGCACCGAATTCTGGAGTGTTCTGAGGTGACGTGTCTTCTTTTGAGTGGCTGGATGATGTGTATTCGAGCTGTGCGATTTTGATGACTTCTGGACTGATCTGAAGGCTCTAAATCACCCTATTCTCCAATAAATACATCCCTAACCTAAACCTAGGTTTCTTACACAATTCTCTAGCCTCCATTGCTCTCTTCTTCTAATTAAAAATAAAAATGGCGTCGCTACTCTGCTGGAATCAAAACTAGAAGCTAATCAACATCAACCTAAGCAACTCAATTCAATTTAGAGATTAAAGCTTCTGCAACAATTCTGCAATAACTAAAGTTCTTTCTTTAATCCAACCAAGGCAAGTACAGTTATTTTCTGCTATAAACATTAATTATAATTCTGATATGCTTTTAAATCTGAATCTGAGATTGTATATCTGTCAGATCTGTTTTTTTGTGACTGTTCTGTATCCCTTTCTGCTTCCTTTCTGTTTCTATAGCCAGGCTACCACGAGCCTGTGCCTAGTCTCATAAGAGATTAACGTATGAACGCAAATTTTGGGATAAATAATGAATGATGCGAAATTTGACGAGACTGAATTGAACATATGACTTTAGATCTGAGGCATAAAATATATTTACATAAGACTTGGGATTGGATGCATGAATTTGACTGTAAACATATAATTTATATATGTTGTATGCATCGTGTACGTTGTAATCTAGATCTGTAACTAATTAGAGAAATGAACATATGTTATTTATATCTGTAATTAATTAGAAAAATAAGCATATGTTATAAACTAGTTTTAGACCTATGCATATTCTATGATAAAAGAAGAAGAGGAACCACTGTAAGATTACATATGATTTGAGACTTTGGACAAAATGCATATAAAAGTCAAGATCTGATTTTTAGAAGATATGATTTAAAGATTTAGATTGTTGGGTATAGTTTGCATAATGATTCATGACTTAAAAAGAAGAAGATATGGAAACTTAGGTGTAAAGATTTACATTAATTAGGATATCTATTATTGTGATTACACCTAAATAGGGATTTTTGGATATATGGCATGCGTTGAAATTAATGGTTATATTTGGTATAATTTATATGTGAATCTGCTGTAAAATGCTAGTTTAACAAAAATTGGAACATATGTTATATGGCAAATTATGTCCATATTCTGCGCTTATGCAAACATGGAGTATATGTTGTGAATCATGACAATTATGTAGGCATATGAATTTATGCCAATTTATGAATAGGCAAGGCATGTAAATAGAACCTTTAGAAATATTAAATTTGCTAAATCTGCTAATTTGCCAAGTTGCCTAAACTGCTAGTTTTGTTATATTGCCTAGACTGCTAATTAGATTGAAGTGCCTAATCTGTTAAATTTGTCGGTTGAAATGCCTAACCTGTTATATGCCAAAATCTGCTAAGTTGCTAAATCTGTTAAATCCGTTAAGTCATATAAAATCTGTTATCTGCTAAAATCTGTTATCTGCTGTGTTGATATAATCATCCTGTTATTGATATAATCTGAATTGGCATATATATTGGGCGTGCGCATAAACGGTAAATTATTAATTGGCCGCAAAGATAAACGTGACTAACTCGAGGTTAGAATGAGTTTGCGGCGTAATTCTGCCCGGAACCGCCCGGCACATCCAGTGGCTGCAAACAATAGGTTCTAATGTGAGAAGTTAGTCATAACCTGCTTAAGACACGAGGTTAGGTCTGGCTTGTGGCAGAAGTCTGCCCGGAACCGCCCGGCCCATCCAGCGGCCACAAGCTAGCGACCTAATGTGAGAGGTCTGGGCATTAATAATTAATTAATGCAAATCTAAGATAAGAATGACGTATAAAACGTATTGGGGGAAAATAGGGTTAAACCAACTGGATTAATAGGTGTAGTAAACCTGTCCATGAATCTGTAGGCCCAATACAAAGTTAGACAAATCTGAAAAATCTGTACATCTGATCTGTTAGTCTGAAAACTTGTTAACTTAATCTGTGAACTAGTAAATCTGAATTCTGTATGTCTGAACTTGTAAACAAGTTAATCTGAGATCTGTTAGTCTAGGGACACAAGGTTAGGAGGGGAATTACTTGTGTCATCTGTTGTTTGGGACCCATATTAGTCAGTAACCCTTTCTGGTATCAAAACTTTGACCCAACAGTAGGTAGGGTCCGGGCACGCTTACTGAACTAATTATAAGTGGTTCATTCTGATAATGGCGAGGGGTGTTGATGGTGCGTTCCAACCGGGTCATGTGCATGCATGGATCCCGGTCTGCCTCTGAGGATGTAAGACGCCGTGACATCTGTAAATAGGTCTGTGCCAATTGGTTGTCACTTTAGGGAGTGATACACCCTACTGTGGGGCCGACACAGGATATTTATGTATTAGGGAGCCGATCGCTTGGGGTAGGGTTTTAGGGTACGCTTAGTTCTGTCTGTTTCTGTTGGTACCGTCTGTTTCTGTTGGGTGGTAACACCTGTCTGTTTCTGTGTGGTACCGTCTGTTCGGGTGGTAAAGGCCCATTACTAGTGTACGCCTAATTCTACATTCTGTTTCCGTAGGGATAAATCTGTTTCTGCTTCTGTCTGTTTCTGATCGGGTAGTAAAGGCCCATTATTAGCATTCTGTTTCTGTTAAAGTATTCTGTACCCGTTCCTGCTTCAATTTAGACATTAGGGTGACACCTAATTCTGCTATACTAGTATTAGTGCAGAGAAGTGTAAAACAATAGTTTATATCATTCTGTTTTTCTGTTATATCTGCTACACCTGTTACAGTTATCTCACATCCAGTTTTACGTTCATATCATATTATTATTATCTGTTCATATGCTGAAAGTCACTGGACTTGCCAGACTTTTTGTCTGACCCTTGTTGTTTCGCCTCCTTTCTTCTGTTTCCCCCTCAGGTTATCCAAGGAGGGAATACTTTAGCTTGATCCGGATTTCTCTTTGCTTGAAGTGCTTAAAGTATGGCTTGGCTCTGTATAGCTTCCATTCCATGGGGATTATGATTTTAAACCATGCATTTTGAAGGCTTTTGTACAAGACTGATATTTTGTACTTGAATTCTGAAATTTGAAAGGATGTAACCATATTAATTTCTGGTTCCGCTGTAATAAAGTTAAAAATTTTCAAGTACTGTTTTATCTATCTTGTAAGTTTCTGTTCTGTTTACTAAAATGCTCCACCAAAGTTAAGGCATTCCCTTTGTGAGTGACCTTAACGGAGGTGGGGTGTTACAGGACATAATCACTTATTAAGACATAGGTAAGAATTGGATAAAAATGGAATGTCTAGTAATTACAATTAGTAATAGTAATTGCACTTATGACACGAGGTTAATTTGCATTGGTGGTGGAAGTCTGCCCGGACCCGACCGGCATATCCAGCAACCACTAATGTTGAACCTAATGTGAGAGGTCTAAGTGCGCAAATATGAATCGGGCTAAGACACGAGGTTAGACTTTACTGTGGAATAAGACTGCCCGGACCCGACCGGCATATCCAACATCCACAAGTTGTAGGCCTAATATGGGAGGTCTAGCCCATTATAAACCATAAGTGGACATGGTAATAAATTGGACTACTTAGCCAAATCTAATCCATAGGGATTGTATGATTATGAACTAAAGTTAGAGTTAAGTAAAATTTGTGGGATAGTGGATGAGTTAAGCAAATCTGGAGGGGGTGTGTAATATTTACATATATGCCCACAAACTTAACCCGATAAGGTTATGTAATTAAAGACACCTAGTGGTATACATAATCGGAGGAAATAATTAAGTTATGTAATTAAAGACATCTTTAAGGTAAGCATAACTGGTAGAAAGATTGGGGTTATATAATTAAAGACACTTTCAGTGTAAGTATATCCTGTGGAAAACCTAGTGGGGGATACAAGACAAAAGGAATAGCTTGTATCATATTGTGTGGTACCCATTTCAGTCAGTAACCCGGAGTATGTATCGAGTAGAGAACTCCGGGCTAGGTCGGAGGTGGGGCACGCTTACCGATTGATTGTAAGAGATCCAAACGTGGATGCGGTGTTGGCGGTGCAAACCGACCGGGCCATGTGCGTGCATGAGCCAGGCCGAAGGGGATAAGACGATTGTCACACATGTAGATATGGGGTAGTGCACTTCAACAAGGGATTTCCACTTTAGGACGTGATACATCCTACTGTGTGTCTAGCATAGACTATCTACGGAGTAGGGAGCCGATCGATTAGGGTATTAGTTAGGGTACATTTGGATGTATGCCTAAGTCTATCACCTTATAGTGGAAGGGATAATCTCATTCGGGTTACTAGCAATAGTGCAGAGTGATCATTAGTGAGGCATATATACCTTATCATGTCTACCTTGTCACACCTACCATTTATGTAGTGATCTCTCTTATCCACTTTATATGCCTGTCATGTTACTTTTATTTATTTACTTGCTAAAAGTCACTAGACTCGCCAGACTTTATGTATGACCCTTTTGTTTCTCCTTCTTTCTTCCGTCCCCCAGGTTCTCAAGGAGGAAACACGCAGGCTTAGTCAGGACTCAGATACCATCTTGCTTGAGCTGCTTTCGGAGTATGGATCAAGTTTTTATCTCTACTGTGGCTTTATCTCTTTTATTTTGGGAATTATGTTTTCTTTTAAGTATTTATGTAGACAGAAGTTAGGTTGTTGTAATGGTTTCTGAGACTCATGGTATTTTGAACCATGTTGTATGATTTGTGTTTGAAATAAAAATTTAAATTTCCGCTGCTGTCTTATTTATATCTGTCTTGTAAAATTCTGTGTCTGTTTACCTATAATGCTTCACGAAACTTAATGCATCCCCTTTGTGAGTGACATTAATGAACGTGGGGTGTCATAAGACAACCCCATGTATGTTTGGTTGAACTGCTGTCATACCTTTTTCAATTTTTTAGACACAAACCTTTTTTTTCAATCAACTAGTTTTATTTTTTAAAGAAACAATAAATACCTTGTAAATTTATTCATTTCTATTTTGGTATATATTGATTTATGGGGAACATAATGTTTGTTGAACTATAGTCAAAATACAAAATGGAAATGACTTTCAAACTTGAAATTCCAGAATAATTCCAATATGAAATGCCCACTCCATCATCTACTCTATCACACCATCTAATTACAATCATGGATGAACTCGCACCCTACTCAATTCCGAATTTTCTAAGATTGTATCGACTGGAGTAGTGATTTGATGCAGGAATTCAAACGAAATATACATTCTCAGCCAGCAGCAAAAAAGAATCAAAAGCATAGAAAATACTTCATTTTTTATTCATAGGTCAATGATATGTGCTAAAAGGATTTCTAGGACCCAATTAAACTCTAAAATGGATTTTGGAACTAATACACTTAAGAATCGAAATGAGTTTTTATGAGTAACCATATGAATAAAAATAAAACTTCAACAGTTACCTGAAATCCATTTAGCAATAGTCACAAATAATAGAATAGGCTCCTGGTTTTGCTTAAATCCATTTAGCAATAATGCACACAAACATATACACACAGATACACAAACCGTTTGTATCTACGACTAACATTTTAATTCACTTTTGAACTTTGATTTTTTAGTAGCATGTTATGTGCAGACCAATGTATCATTCCAATCGAATATGCTGTCATAGAAAAAATAAATTTGAGTTCACTTTTGGAACATTAAAATTTTGAAAGAACTTCAAAGTTAAGATCTTAATTTGAACTTACAAAAAATTGGGTTACAAATACCTAACTCAGGCATTCATTTAATATTAGTACACTGTTAATACAATTTGACCGGTGCATTCATTTGTTATTCAAACTTCTCAACTGAGTTTTTTTATTCAATGATTGAAATGTAAATAAAATATACTATTAATTATTGTTATCGATGTCCTAACTGAAAATATTTTGATTATGTGATATTTGAAAGAATAATTGATCTTGATCCTTTCCAGTCCATAAACAAAAAATACAAATCTAAATATAAACTTTTATCTATTCAAAATTGGAAAGTAAAATGGAAGTATAATCTAATCAATATGTGTTGTTATGTTGCATTTTTATTTAACCACATATGATAAGCATGACCTCATATGCTTTTTTCAATATTTCTAGCAATAGCTAAAGGACAATAAATTTATATTTCGTAACAGTACCACCAATGTAGTAAGAATTAATGATAATATTAAATATTCAAAAAGAATTAACGTTGCAATACCTTTGTTAATGAGTAATTCAAACTGTGATTTACCACCCTAATTCAGCCTGGTCTTATAAATAGAGATGACGATGATGCTTTAACTGCAGATACCAAAAGTGAAAATTTAGCTTAAGTGAGTAAGGACTCGGATTATTCGTCTATAGTCTGATGATAATGTAGATAAATATTGAAGATAATAAGGACTCAGATTATTGGCTGCCAAAAGTGAAAGTCCAGAAAATGCAAATAACAAAAGTGAAAGTTGAGATTAAGTTTTGTTTCTTTTTGGCACAAGTTAATTTAGCACATGAAAAGAAGCAAAAAAAAATGGACAAACAATCTCAAGTTTCATTAACATCTGATTCACTAATTCCAAATATAAAATGTAGTTAACATAATTATATTAGTCTGAAGATCATCATCATTCTTCATTAATATCTGATTCTTCATTGTCGGTTCTTTCATTTTCACTCCCATAGTCTACCACTATATTATCATCTTCTTCATCCTCATCAAGTGCTTTTGTAACATGAACGCCATCATTAAGTGGTCCGAAATCAGCTCTATTGTCCACAATGAATTCACTGATTAGATCTAGGTCTGCTTGATAAGCTTGATCATCCAAAACAATTGTGTCAAATGTATACCTGGCTTTTGTTTTACATACATCCCGCCAATCATTCTTCTTACTCCGATCCGATGGATACATCGTATAATAAACTTGAATTGCTTATGTTGCCAAGACAAATGGATCATAGGCCTTATACTTGGATTTATGATTTGTTTCAATAAGATTGTATAAAGGATGCACGTTGATTCCAATTTTAGCTGTATTGTCAAAACCAATGACATTTGAATAGGAAAGTTTTCTGCTCTGGATTGATAGAGTATGTCACCTTATAAATTTCCTTTAAAATACCATAATAGTCTTACGTATGCACTTCTGGGTCATTACTACCTTTAACACATAAACCACTGTTATAAGTTGATTTCCATAACCATACTATTCCATTTGAAATTTATACCCATTAACGAAAAAGTTTTGCATTTTCTTACTTCTTTTTGAGGTCCGAATGCTAAAAACTTTAATCTTTTATCCATCACATTATTAATAGGGTCACATACCTGTTAATAAATCAAGCATAAATTAATACGTATCTGAATGAATGTAATGCATGCCTAATTAAATTCTAGCTAGAGTTTTATTATGTTATTCTTACAAAATTGATAAACTAATCACTAAAATTGGATGCAAGTGGAATATCAGGATTCGCTTCCTCAAAAATACTGCAAAAGAATCAAAGTATGTGAGATGCTTATATTTTGAAAGCAAAATCATGAAATGATATTTAAACTTATCTTATAAAAGGTTCTACCTCTTTGCAGTTAAAAATTACGTAATTTTGGGTAGCATGATGCTCTTTATTGTTCAACCAATGTTTTTTCCAACCACCATAAGGGCGCCCTTCTCTCTTGAATACTGATAATAGGAAATCATTGGAAAAAAATTCTATGTTAGGGTCATTATGCGAGATAGTGTTGTTCATTTTTTTACATGATCCTCAAAATAATAAGAAAAGAATGTAACCGCTTCTTCCACGATGTAGGCATTACAAATTGATCCTTCTACGCACATTTATTAGTCACTTTTTTGTTCAAATGTCGTACGTACCTAATGTATTATGTGTAAGAGAACTTGAAAATTTATTTAATATATTTATGTATGCATGTATGTTAACTTGATATGAATTTATAAACAACCTTTCGAATGGATACATCCATCCGTATTGAACTGGTCATCGCATTCTGGCTTCAAATGGAAGATGTATTGGAAGATGCTCCATTACATTAAATAAACTTTGAGGAAATATTCTCTCCAACTTGCATATTAATTCTAGTATGATCTTCTCAAGCTTGCCAATTCGTTCCAATGTCAGCGTTGTTGTGCATAACTCTTTGTAAAAGAGACTAAGCTCCGTTATAACACACCAAATTTTATGCGGAAGCAGCTCCTTGAAAGCAATTGGAAAAAGGTTCTCCAAAAATAATTGACAATCGTGAGTTTTCGTTCATTCATTCTCATACTATTTAAATCAACACTTCTATGTAAGTTTGAAGCAATACCACCGGGAAATCGTAAAGTTTCAATCCATTTCAACAGAATTCTACAACTTTCTCGACTTAGCTTGTAGCATGCTTTAGGTTTAAAATTATTATTTCTTCATTCATTTCAAGTTCGGGACGTTTGCAATAAAGTCGAATATCACGTCTTAATATCGAATCATCTTTCGTTTTACCTTTCACATTGAGAACCGTATTGAATACGTTTCCAAAAACATTTTTTTTCATTATGCATAACATCGATATTATGACGAAGTAGTAAATTTCTCTAATATGGCAACCCCCAAAATATGCTTTGTATGCACCAATTATGACTCAAGATTTTGCCTTCAATTGTGAAATTTAATCCATTTGGATTATTGTATATCTTTGGAAAGGTTTGCACACGATCATAATTTTCTTCACTAGAACACATAGGTGGTGCTTCAACCGTTACTATTATATTTCTTCGAAAATCGTTCTTGTTTTGTCTACATGAATGATCAAAGTCTAAAAAACAATGATGGCAATCAAACCAAGACAATTTTCTCCATTTTCTAAACGAAACGACGATGTCCACTCCTTGCAATATGGGCGCACTAATCTACCATCCGTACTCCAACCAGAGAGCATACCGTAAGCTGGAAAATCACTAATAGTCCATAATGAAGACGCACACATGATAAAATTATTCTTCTTTGACACACCGTAAGTAAGAACTCCATCATTCCAAAGGAGATTCATCTCATCAATTAGCCGTTGTAAATACATATCTATGCCTCGTTTAGGATCTTTAGGCCCGAGAATGATTAGAGTTAAGAACATATAAGGATTTTTCATACACATCGAAGGTGGCAAATTATACGGTGTCAGAATAACTAGCCATGAAGAATATTGTTTTCCAAATTGGTCAAATGGTGTGAATCCATTTGTACACAAGCCTAATCTAACATTATGTGCCTCTTTTACAAAGTCGGGATATGTTCTATCAAAATGTTTCCACGCTTCTCCTTCTGATGGATGACATAACAATCCCTCATTGTAATTTTGAACGGCGTGCCAACTCATGTGAGATGCAGTTGCCATAAATGCATACATCCTTTGTAACCTAGGAAAAAGCGGCAAGTAATGCAACCTTGTGTACAGAACATCTTTTGTTTTATTTTTCTTTCCTTTGTATCTTTCGGCAGAACAATATTTGCAACATCCAAGCTCCTTATCATTTTTCTAAAATAGCATACAACCATTTCGACATGTATCAATTTTATGATATGGCAATCCAAATGCAATTACCGACTTCTTCATCTTATAATAACTGTCGCCCAAGACGTTATCAGAAGGCAACATCTCCTTACTAGCTTTAAGATACTCATCAGATTCATTTTATGAACTATTATATTTAGCTTTAATTGCAATATATCTAGCGGTCACAGATAATTCTGTATGAGTTTCACAACCATCCCACAAGGTAGATTCGCAGCGTGTAATAAATCAATTTTTTTTTTTTTTTGCTTCTGCATTAGGAGGTCCCATAGCATCTAAACCTCTCTCTGACACATCGTGGAGGAGTGGACCTGTGGCATCATAAACCATGGCTTCCATCCTATTTTCTTGGTTATAACTCTTATTATGATCAAAAATATGAATCTCATTCTCGTTAGCGCTAGCTGTACGGGTGAATTCTCCTTGAAATGTCCATAACTCATAATCAAGTATAAAACCATATTTGCACAAATGACATTTAACGGTATCACCATCCCAAAGAGCTTCATTTTTACACTTTTTGCAAGGGCAATTAATTTCTTGATCTCCAAACTCTCTAGAAGCAAAATTTACAAAAACATCAATACCCTTGAAAAAATCCTCCAATATTACACCTTGTCCATCTTTTCGCTTGTACATCCAAGTACCGACCTTCATATAATCCATTTCAATTGCATTGAAAAATGTTGTAAAAATATCTAATATGCTTCTTTATGAATAAATTAATCCAAGTATTATACCTTAATTCGTATGATTATGACTTTTTGATCGAGTTTAGAATTCACATGTACTAGAAGTATAATGAAATCCTAACTTCACTAAATATATCCTATAAAGAGTAAATTAAAGAATAATCAAATCATATATCATTTTACTGTGTATATGTGATCACAATCATCAAGTGTTTCAACTACCAAGTGTTTCTGTATCTAAAAAATTGTTGTATGTAAAAATATTGTCGACTCGTATATCATCTTACTGTGCATACGTAATAAGGGGCGGATGCAAGGCAAGCCCAGCTAGGGCCAAGACCCTAGCTGGAAAATACTTTTACAAGAGGCCCATGTTGGAATTTTATTTGGGCCCCAACTCAAAGTAAATAAGCTTTAGCCCATGAAGTTGAATGTATACACATACTATTCTTACTTTGTATATAAGCTTCAGCCCATTCGGATTTCAAAATTTAATGTTCATACTTTGTATTAAGAAAATTGCCCTAGCTGAACTCTTAGTCTAGATTCGCCACTGTATAGAGATATGACTGAAAGCATACACATGATGTGCATACGTGTTAAATAGCATTTATCTAATTTTGACGGCGATTGAAACTGCAATCCCTTTCCTTTATTATAGTAGACATAACATGGTTTGCAATTTTTTTATTATTATTATACCTAGTGGAAAAGAAAATTCTAGTTCGGTGCAGGGTTAAATAAAGCCCGTGCAATGTGACTTTTATTCAATGATCACATAAGGTGTGATATTGCGACATTACAATCCAGGAGGTTAGTAAAAATGAATAGTGAAAGTGGAACTAAAGGTTAAAATCATTAAATAACTTATACTTGGGAAGAAATGAGACTTTTGAAATAATTTCAGGTTCCTCCAATAGGGTAGTTTGGTTTCATTTTGTGTTTTATGTTTTAGATGATAATAGAAGAGAAATTTAAATTTTTAGTCTTATGACGATGGTGAAGGGACGTCGGCGGGGGGGGGGGGGGGGGTCGCAGGGACGACAGAGAGGGTTGGTTGTGTGACGGCCTGCCCCGGACCACCCGACATTTCCCTTGAAATGCGATGTGCCAATGTCCGACTAGCACGGGACGGTTGTTAAAAGAAAGGGATTTGAAACTATGAATCACCAAAGAACTTATAGTATATCTCACACCGCATGGAATAAAATATAATTGTAACATAACTTGACATAAAACAGGCAAAACAGTGCATAAGCTGAAAACTAAACCATCATAGCAGCGAAATCCAAAATACAGCTTATGATTCAAACCATATTACAACTTTAAAATACTATCTCTAAAGAAAAATAAAAAAGGTACACTACAATTGCCCAAAGCAGTGACCAACAACAACACAGGGAGAATATATGTAAATAGTACGTGGAAGCCTCTTACTCGTCTTCGGACAGCTACTCATGCATACCAACTAACTTGTCTCTAGTCTGCTCTTTTAGGAGCACCCAGTGTAATAAGAAGAGACAAAAAACTTTGGGTCAAACAAAAGTCTAGTATTAGCGATACCAGCAAAACAAATCAATAATAGATATAAATAATCATACCTGAACCTGGACCTGCAACCAAAGAAATATCACAACAAGTGTACAATACTCTAGGGTAATACTAACATAAAGTGTAAAGTGGAAGTGCACATGTCATGGTGATAGCAAACATCAAACACAACAATCATCCTCACATCTCTCACTTAGTGCATTAAGCATACGATATCCACCACTTTGATCACCAAATCTTTTGCCATTACTAAGACCACTTTGCCTCTTTGGGATCATGATGAACCCACTATACTGGTCCATAGTCAACAACCCCTTGCTACGACCACTTTGCCTTTTTGAGTCATGACGACTCCACTGCATTCATCCATAGCCATGCTATGATCACTTTGCCCTTTGGAGTCATGACTACTCCACTGCACTGATCCATAGCCTACAATCCGTCTCTCAGTGGTGAACCAAAGTTATGGATATCGATAACCCCTTTGCACACGTCTCGTAGCAAAGCCCAACTCATGAAGTTAACTCGTTGGTTCCCATCTAGATCCTGAGTAAGAACTTCCCATTTGGACTTTCTTTGCATCTCGGTTTTTGGTCTTCTCCAGTTTGGTTCGGAAACAAGCTTCCATTCGGTTCGGTCTCCATCTGGTTCGGGTCTCCATTGGCTCGTTACTTCTTCCCTTGGCCAGGTCAGCTTGTGACGCTCCACTCGTGCTGCTTCGGTTCAGGCGCGAGCTTCGGTTTGGGTTGATACTCCTGTTCGTGGCCACCAGGCGGTTCAGGATCAGGCTTCGCGGCTTGTGGGAAGGTGACCCTCCAAGCTCCGGTTCGTGGTTCGTGCATGCGAGCGGTTCGGGGATGGCAAGCTCGAGCAGGAGGCTCGTGTACTTCAGGTCGGTTCGTGAGGGGGTGTCATGATCGAGGGTGAGGCGATCCGGTCCATTTCCTGCACCTCTTATAACAAGCTATTTACACCATACGACGACATTTTCGACCATTCTAACTTTTCTATGCAATCACAAATCATACAAAATAGTAATAGCAACATATAGGATCAACCATAAACATCAAAATAATGAATGATCATGTAAATGTGGATCAACATACCTAAAACCCATGTTTTCCCTTAATCCCCTTAACCGTGTTTTTACTATAGGATTGGAAAACTTAATCCAAATTAATCCAAATTTCTAACAGATGCATAAAATAATATTTTAGAATTTCTACATATTTTCCATATTTTTACGATGCATAATTTCGCTAATTATCACTAATCATCCCTAATCAGTCGTAATTAGTGAATGAAAGTGCAAACCACTCATCTTAGCCACAATTAGATTTCAAATCTGTAACTTTAACTAATTTGGCATGGATCCCAATGTATTCCAGCAGCTCTATCTCGATTTTTTTGCTAATCCGCCTTAATTTGGTATAGATTTGTCTAATATGTGATTAGAAAGGTGATTTGGGAGTGATTTAGAAGATGGAGGCCATTGCTAGGGTTCAAGAGAGATTAGTGGCGGCTGCAAAGCTGAAATGAAATGTTTTCCCAGACCCCTTCAACCTTCCCATAATCCTAATCCCGAAATGAGTTATGGGCCTAGTTGCTAATTACCCTATTAAGCCTGGTTAAGCTATTTTCCATCTTCCAAACCATATTTCAGCCATATCTCCCAAACGATAAGTTCGTTTGATTAATATGACCACTCTACGGAAAGGTAAACTATCATTCGAATCCAATGGAAGTGGTTTCAGTTAAAACTCTTTACCAATCAAAAGATATAGGCGAAACAAAGTTCTCCAGGGGCAAAAAGGTCATTCAAAATTCGGCAAAAATTGGGAACATGGGAAATGACCCTAATAGTCGTTTCCCAAAATTATACGACTATATGACCTCTAAAATAAATATTATATGATTCTCCGATACGTAAAATGCGGGGCCTTACACTCTTCCTCCTTAAGAAATTTTGTCCCAAAGCTGAAATGAAATGTTTTCCCAAACCCCTTCAACCCTCCCATAATCCTAATCCCGAAATGAGTTATGGGCCTAGTTGCTAATTACCCTATTAAGCCTGGTTAAGCTAGTTTCCATCTTCCAAACCATATTTTAGCCATATCTCCCAAACGATAAGTCCGTTTGATTAATATGACCACTCTTCAGAAAGGTAAACCATCATTCGAATCCAATGGAAGTGGTTTCAGTTAAAACTCTTTACCAATCAAAAGATATAGGCGAAACAAGGTTTTCCAGGGGCAAAAAGGTCATTCAAAATTTGACAAAAATCGGGAACATGGGAAATGACCCTAGTAGTCGTTTCCTAAAATTACACGACCATATGACCTCTAAAATAAATATTATACGATTCTCCGATACGTAAAATGCGGGCCTTACACTCTTCCCCCTTAAGAAATTTTGTCCCTGAAATTCCTTAACCAAAACATACATTAGTGGCCCGCATGCCTATCAACCATTTACAAACAATCAAACATACATAATAACACAACAAGCCTATCCTAGCATCTGGTTTACTAACAAGGGAATAAGTATCACTATTAAAATCTTACCAGGCAAAGAGTTCTAGATGCGTCTTCCTTATGTTCTCCTCTGTTTCCTAAGTACAGTCGTTCTCATTATCACCCCACTAGACCTTGACTAGTTTCACCGTCTTCCTTCAAAGTTGCTTCATGTCGTACTCGACAATACAAATTGGTCTGCGGTTCCGAACCACCTCGGATTCTACCTCAATATCATCCAACTGATCTGGTGAAATAGTCATATCAGGGTCGTACAGGAACTTCCTTAACTGGGAAACATGAAATAAGTTGTGAACTCTTGCTATCTTGTCAGGTAACTCAACTTTATATGCTAAATTCCCAACTTGCTCGAGAATTGGAAACGGACCGACAAACCTTGGTGCCAATTTACCTCTCCTACCAAATCGAATCACACTCTTTAACAGAGAAATTTTGACGAATACCAAGTCGCCAACGGAAAATTTCTAATCTCTTCATCTTTTATCAGCATAGCTCTTTTGCCTATCTTGCGCAGCCTTCATTCGCTGCTGAATAACTTTGATTTTATCTGAAGTTTCTCTTATTACATCTGGCCCAAGCACGAATTTTTCACCTGTTTCTAATCAATATGTTAGTGAGATGCAAGATCTTCCATACAAAGCTTCAGATGGAGCCATACCAATACTGGATTTATAAATATTATATATGCAAATTCAACTAGAAGCAAATGGTAATCCTATGACCCTACAAGATTGTAATGGCCCGACTTTTTGCTCGGTTTTCGCCGGTAATTAAACCAACTTAAACCGTTCATAAAGACGGATTGTTAGGGGTACTTACACATTTGCACAAAATAAAAACAACTTTTCCATTATCATTACAATAATATTACATCAGAGTTACTAGAGAAACATCAAAATACATCGATTACACAGCGGAAAAGACTAAACTCAACAGAAGAATATGCATGCTCCAAGATGTAATAGCTCCAATTAAACCACCATCCTTCTCCATCCACTCCAAGTCTAAACTGCCAACCAAACTTCTAGGCTGCGCATGTAAAAATTACGGGCACCTAGAGTTTAGGTGTGGGAACAATAAACTCCAGGTTAGTCATGGGACTGGTGTGAGAACTCAAAACAGTTTTGTTTAGGGTTAGTTCTAAAGTTAGGTAATTCACCCGACCTCGCCGCTAATGCGGAACAGGTTTACTCCATATGAATACCAGTGCATAGAAATCCACAATGACTTTTTGAAAAATGAAACTAACATAAGGTCTCGCGGCATACACACAATGCTAACGCACATATGGGCGAGGTTTTCCCTTAGGCAGTCAAAAATGATTGATACGTGAAAATCCTTTTTCAATATTATAATATAGTGTGAAAAATCCTTTTGAAAGTAGATGTATCAATCTGGGCCAGCATAGGTACCATGTATTATACTGACATATGGCATAAAATTGAAATCATACGGCCTCGTAGCAGAGGTTGGGTTTCCAAAAATGACAAGGCAAAGGAACTTCCTTCCGAACCGAATTTTGAACACCTCTAGAGGGATGTCCGAGGATCAATAGTGATGGTCCTCATGCCAACACAAGGCCGGGTTACCCCTTAACTGGGTAACTTAGAGTACGCCTGAGTATGCCATCTCCTGGTCGTTACTGACCTTCCTGAGCATGCGCCAACAACAACCACAAAAGTAGATGCTTTTACCACATAGGTTAATACCTGGGCTCCATACCATAGTACGCCTTCTATCTAGAAGGAGACAATACCCCATGACCCTTCTGCATTTCTTCCTATTTTGGCCATTTACCGTGGTGTGAGGCTTGCCGAAGTCCCAATATACACAAAGCTATGCTTAAATAAGTCATGCTTTGATCATCCAAAGCTCACCACATAACTCAAGTATGACACATTGTCCATTCACAATGCACCACTAATTTCTATCGATATATAACCTCTAATCTCATACGTCTTAGAGAAGGGTGTTAAGAAATAGAATAAATTCTCTGCTACCAAACAGATATATATTTAACAGAGATCAGTGCTACGCAGTCCATTACAATGTTAGAAACATAATCCATAAATGTCCGTTCTGGTTCTGAATGAAACAACAATCCAAAATTCCTTCACATACGTTTTGGCTTCTTGCCACTTAGCTAATATGAAATCCATCTGCAAATAGGAGCTACCCATTTGAGACATTCAGCAAGTCGTCTGTGACGGCAAGGAATTTCGCTCGGTCCGAACCAGTCGCTAAACCGATCCAGACCGTTCGAAACGCCCTATCGTTGAGAACACGACAAAATAGAACGCATACAGAAGAACATTTCATTGTATATCACAACAATGCATCAGATTACAAGAATATACAGAGTATAAATGAATATTACACAGAAATATCAGAGATTTGAATTACATTTAAATACATCGCAGCGGAAAATAATACAATGCACAACTAGAAGGAGATATACGGATACAAAGCTTTCCGGATATCGTTCCAGCTGTAAACCAGGATCCTGTGAATATAAATCTGCAAAACCAAAACTACTAGCTGCCCGTGTCAAAATAGGGGCACCCAGAGTTTAGGTTAAAACAATAAACTCCAGGTCAGTCATGTGACTGGTGTGAGAACTAAAACAGTTATTATCTTTATTTTCAAAGTTAGGTAAATCAAGGGACCACGCCGTATAACACGGAACGGGTTTCCTCCCAAGAATACCAGTGCATAAAACAAACGGCGCAATGCTAAATAAAGAAAAATGAAGCTGTTATAAGACCCAGGTCCCATCACACAATGCAACGCAGCCGAGGATAGGGTTTTCCCTTATAACAGCCAAAGAATGCTTGATATGTTTAAAACAAATCATTTGATACTATTATAAGTGCATAGTGTATAAAACAACTTCAAATCATAAGTATCAATCATAGGCGGCATGAGCGCCCCATCCCACTATGTCACCATATATAGGTTTACAAATAAAACCGCAAAGTCACGTATTTGGAAATTGGATTTCCGTCTATGAACCGAGGCAAAAGATAGTCCTCAACCGATTCGAGACGCTCTAGCCCGCCCCTCAGGCAAGTACTCAGTCAAGCCTTTGGATCGTCAGGGCCGGTCCACCGATGTGGATTAAAATTCCTGAACACTACGTTTCCCCACCCTATGGGGTGTAAGTCTGGTCCGTCAGCCGACCAGAATGCATCGGCCGAAACCGATATAACCGAGGCGCCTCGCAACAGCAACAACCACATAAGTCAAACTCGTCAGGGCGTGTAAAACCACTGACGCCACTTCTAGCTAGAAAGAAACGCAAGTCCTCCCTGAGGTCCGTCTCCCGTTTTTGGTTCATACCTGGTGTGAAACACGCGAGGTAAACGTTACACAAAGCTACGCCACAAAGGCCGTGCTTTGATCATCACCACAAGACTTTGCTTTTCAACAGAAGCCTTGATCATTTGCATCTTAGCATGCCACACAGGCAAACCATCCTATGCCACCGATATCAGTCACACAGAATGAAATCCGATGTCAGACACACAGTCCATTTACAAGTCCGTTCTGGGTCTGAACGAAGCCGGAGGCACCTAGTACCCCGCATATCCATCGATCTCCAAGTACGTCTGGACGATCACTAACTGTTTCCATCTTCTTGGGTGTACAGCCCAATCAAGATCATCAGTTATCACCCAAACGACGTGAAGACCTCCGGTCTTCGACCATCGTCTTCATCTTCGACTTATCGTCGTATCAGTTATTCAGAATGGGATAAACCCGGTCTTCCCAAATAACTCGCGTATATTTTAAATAAGTGTTACACAAACACAACATACGCCTCATTCCAATTCATCAGTCACTAACCGTAAATTAATCAAGAGAATAATTCCCCAAATGTTAACCCCGAAGGCCGAAACCAACATCAGATCAATATCCAGAAAACCATTCTGCTTAGCTAACCGACAGTTAGTTTCTGAATTTCACATTCATAGGGAAAGATTCCCATTAATTTTATCAAAGATAAATTCTTGAATTTATTCTTTAATCTATTTTTGAATATCAATTCAAACTAGTCGGGATTAGCGAACCTTACCGAAGTAATCATTGGTTTTAATTTCCTAATCCCAACCTATTCATCCCATGAAGTAAAACTGGTAATACTTCATATCTAACACCACGGTGTTATCGGTAAATTCAATTACCATTTCACGTTCAAATCTAATTAAAGATTTAACTATCGCCTGGAGCAAAACTGGTGGTACTCCATTCTCGATCATTTCAATCTAATTAAAGATTCATTAAAACTCCACTTAGTTTTAATCTTTGACTGGTTTAAAGAATCAGTGTCATTCAAAAACACGGTTCACGATAAACCCAAAATCACATTCATTAATCATCGGGTTAAAGAACAAGTGTTATTTAAAACACTGTCCACGATAAACCCAAAAATCAATATCGATTCAATTCCAATTAAATGTTATTTAATTGGTACACTTCATTAAACCTAAATAAAAAGATTTAATCTTTTCTCAACTGGGCCCAAGAACAGTGTTAGTGAAGACACCATTCACGACAAACCCAAATCACATTTGATATTCAACACAAGGCTCTGAATAGAAAATATCCCGGCTTATATTCAATATCAAATTCTCTGACAGACAGATATCATATGGGAAATAACGATATATATATCTATATCTTTCAAATTTCCATAACAACATCTGTATAATCACGAAATCCAACATCGAAATATTCCGAAGACAATTTCGATTCAAATCCACTCCAATGCAATCATTGGAAATTCTGGTTATGTTTAAAACCCTTTTCCAATTCAATTTATTTATTTAAAAATAAATAGAATTATATTTCTAGTTCAAAACTAGTTCATTTCGATAAAAGTCTATTTTTATCTTTTCAAATATGGAGTTTTTCATCCCAAATCTTCACAAATCATTTCTTATGATTTTACACAAATTATTACTATTTTTAATAATTTTATCAAGGCCCGTACAGTCGATTTCCAACAATGGCCATCGAACTGCACTTACAGCGACCTTTTTCGAATTTGATTTGGACGTATCTCCAAATCCAACCGTTAGATTTTGAATTTCTAATATTCGTTAGAATGCTCTTTTCGATACGAACCCAACGGTTCCGGTTTTAGGAGAATCCGACGGTCGGATCTCCCGCAATGTCCGTTTGAAATAAATGGTCGAAATTCACGAACTGCCGCGGCGCGGCGCGTTCTATTCAGGCCATTATATTATATATATATATAATATATATAATATATATTTCGTCGATTTCTATTTAAAACGAATTATATAAATAGTTTTGAATTCGTTTCAAAAACTTTTTCAACTTCCTTTTCAATTCAAATCACAATTGAATTCTTCTTTATAAATTCGTTTTGAATATTCATTTCTATTCAATTCAAATTTCAATTCAATTTGAATTCATATTCAATTCAATTCATTTCGAAATCGTTTTCAATTCAATTCATTTCGAAATCGTTTTCAATTCAATTCATTTCTAAATCGTTTTCAATTCACTTTATCTCGAAATCGTTTTCAATTCAATTCATTTCGAAATCGTTTTCAATTCACTTTGAAATCGTTTTCAATTCACTTTGAATTTGTTTCAATTCAATTCATTTCGAAATCGTTTTCAATTCACTTTTCAATATTCATTTTTAAAATGAATAAAATCGATACAAATATCGTTCACGTCAAAATGGCGTCAATCTAATCAACACGGCTTCGTAAATTTCTATTTTCAAATTTTCTTTATTTTTCAAATTGGAATGAGGCCCAATCAATTACCATATAAAATTAATTATATGGATTTTCATACAACACATGTATATAATAGCATTGAAAATAATCAACCATCAACCAAAGTGCACTACACTGTATAAGCATCAAATATAGATATTCAACGCTTATAACAGCCTGTCAATCAATCGATCGACATATTTAATCAATCAGGATGAGTGAACTTCAAATTTCATCCCAACACCCGTGTGGGGTTTCAAACGATCAAACACAGATTTTATTTGTGCAGTTGGGCAATGTGTGAAATTTATCGACCCAATCAATATCAGTCAAATCAGTGTATATACAAACAAATCGGCCGATTTGTTTATAACTATTCATTTATTTACATTCACGTTAAAAATTATATTTTTAACGATAAAACCTTTTATTTCAACCTATGAATTTTTATTCAATTCATTTACACAATAAAATGATATTTTTATTTTCTAACATATTTTAGAAAATTTCGGCGGCATAACGGCACGATACTAGAAACGGGACAAGGCCTAGCCTTATCCCCGGTCTAGTGAAGGCCCACGCCATTCACACATCAATCAAATCAATTTCATTATGCAAACCACAAAATTTGGAGTAAGAGTCTAACCTAGCCTTACTCCTTCGCCTTACAACGGCGCACGTCTAATCCTAACCAATTTAACGATTCGATTTTTCACACCACAAACCACATTCAAACCAATATCGCAATCAATCACCAAACAGTCAAACAAACAAGTCCATGGTCTGTGGACAATTGTGTCGGGTGCTACTAAGCACCGTCTGCATCCTAGTATACATATATAACTAGCAAAATAAATTGAAAGGTGAGAAATTCTCACATATAGCTATCCTAGCTCCACGGCACTTCTAATGCAGGAAATCTTCGCCAACTCGCCTTTTTATCGCCTTTGTTGCCCGTAGCCACTACATATATAAAAATCGAATTTTTATTTCAAAGTTCAATATATAAAAATCGAATTTTTATGTCAAAGTTCAATATATAAAAATCGAATTTTTATTTCAAAGTTCAATATATAAAAATCGAATTTTTATTTCAAAGTTCAATATATAAAAATCGAATTTTTATTTCAAAGTTCAATATATAAAAATCGAATTTTTATTTCAAAGTTCAATATATAAAAATCGAATTTTTATTTCAAAGTTCAATATATAAAAATCGAATTTTTATTTCAAAGTTCAATATATAAAAATCGAATTTTTATTTCAAAGTTCAATATATAAAAATCGAATTTTTATTTCAAAGTTCAATATATAAAAATCGAATTTTTATTTCAAAGTTCAATATATAAAAATCGAATTTTTATTTCAAAGTTCAATATATAAAAATCGAATTTTTATTTCAAAGTTCAATATATAAAAATCGAATTTTTATTTCAAAGTTCAATATATAAAAATCGAATTTTTATTGCGATGCCATATAGATAAAAATTCCATTTCAAAAATATAGACTTCGCCTTTTCTAATAAAAAGTTTTCCTCTTTTCTAATAAAAATCAAATTTTTTCCTTTTAAAGTTAAAACCTTTTCCTTTTTAAAGTTAAAATCTTTTTCTATTTCAAAGTTAAAACCTTAAAATAAAATTAGTTTTTATTTTCTTTATAAATCAGTTTTTTTAAAATCCTTTTGAAATCAGTTTTTATACTTTACAAAAATTTAGTTTTTATACTTTTATAAAATTCAGTTTTAAAAATCTAAAAAAAAACTCAGTTTTTTTTCTATTTAAACAAAAATCAGTTTTTTCTATGTAAACCAAAAATCAGTTTTTTTTTATTTAAACAAATGAAATTCAGATTTAATTTCTATTTATATAAAATAAAAATCAAATAAATAAAACTTACATAGGGGGGCTGTCGAGTGGTCGGGGGGGCTTCGTCGAGGTTTGCAGATCGGAGGGGGGGGGGTCTCGTCGGTTGTTCGCAGAGGGAAGGGGGGGTCTCGTCGGTTGCGGGTTCGGGTCTGGGGGGGTTTCGGTTGTCGCTGGCGAAGGGAGGGAAGGGGAGGAGGAGGAGAAGGAAGAAAGGGGGGGGGGGGGGGGTAGCGTCGCGGCGCCGCCGCTTGGAGGGGGGTCTCGTCGGTTGCCAGGCGCGATTCTCTTTTTTTTTTTTTTTTTTTTTCTCTTCTCAGAAATAGTTTTGAACGGGGGGGGGGGGGGGGCAGAAGGTTTTAAGGGGGGGGGGGAGATAAGATTTTTTTTTATATTTATTTTTTTATTAATTATTTAATTTGCAAAAAGTTGACTTTTACATACGACCTCGAAACGAGGCCCACCGCCTGTCGTCCATAGCGTTCTACCCCCATTCCGAACACAATGGGATATGTACCGCAAGTTGATTTGATCGTTTCAATTAGTTTCCGTTGAATTTACATTTAAATCACTATATTGAATTTTAAACATACATTTCAAATTACCGGGGTCGCATACGAACTCTAAAAATTCTAGAAAAATATTTTCTAGCTTCGTATTGACGATACGGTCCTAACAAAACTAGTTTCATCGAATTCTGAGACCGTTAGAAAAATGGCCAATTTCCAGTCGATTAAAATCAACTGAAATGGTCAAAACACGTTTTCCTTTACCACGCTCACATATTGATTCGAAAAATCTGGATTTGTCTTTTGATTCCCACTATGAAATCTGGATTTGTCGGATTCGTTGGAAAGATATTACCAATTAGATCCTAATGTTTTTGGTTTCATTAAAATCCGGATTGTTTTGCACCCGGTACATTCAATTGAAGTTTGAAATCGAATTATCGAACTACCGCGCCATTTTCGATTCTATTTATAATTATATATAAATATTATATTCTAACGACGACGTATATAATATATACGTCGAATTATATTAAAAATAAATTTTCTCGTCGATATTATTTAAAATAATTCATTTTAAATAATCAAAATTCGCTAAAATTGCCAAAATAAAAATTTTAAACTGGCCCAGATTTTACGGGTTGTTACATCGTCCTTACGATATGAAGGGTCCCGGTCTTCAATAACATCTTCAATTTCTCCACAACATCGTATTATTACTTGGAATGGTTTTCGGACACAAATCTGATCCCGGTCCTTCAAATAATAAGCGTAATTATAGAACACACAGGCTTTCAACCAAATCTCCTTCCATCTTAGTTTTTGTTAAATTAAATTTATTTAAACCCATTCTCAAATTATAACAAAATCCATATTTAACCTTTCTCTTTTACAACAAATCCCTTGAATCAAAGATAATTTAGCCCCAAAGCCTTAATTAATTTTTTGTTTGATAACTCGTTACCAAAACCCAATTTCCTTTGAAAATCCTTTAATCCATATTTCAACCATAGTTTCCAATTAAATCGATTTTTCAACATTCAATTCTTTAATCTTAACTAAAAGATTATACTTGGTTCCCAGTTTCTTATTTTTAATTTTCTCAAATCAAAGATTTGATCAAATCTCAATTTACGATATGAATTTCTACAACTCAATCTTTTTGGGCTTCAAGAATGATATTGTTGATGATATGATTCATGACAAAACCCAAATCAATCGATATTGAAAATAAGTTACACAGAAATTGTATCTACTCATATTCGATATCAATTCTCATTATCAACGGATACTATAAGTGGAATAACGATATAATAATATCTTCCAAATTCCTCAAATAGTATATTTTACACCAAAGAATTTCATATCAAATATTCGAAGATTATTTCTATCCAACTTATCCCAATCAAATTGGGAAACCCATATCTTACTTAAATGATTTATCCAAATCTTTGACATTAGATCTGGATAGAAATACCATCAACTTTTACTTAATATTAATCTCAATATCCAACTCACACTATAAGCGGAATAACAGTGAACTACTTTTTAAATTCCTCGAATAGTAAGAGTCATCATCTACCGAATTAACATCAAACATCCGAAGATTTATCTCCAACCATATCCAATTATTTAAAATTGAAACCCGTATTAATATCAATTTAAATTCCATATAAAATATTTCTAATACTTTTAAACCTTTGAAAACATTCCACAAATCATTACTTATAATTCGGAAAATAGTTTACGGTTTAAAACTTCTAGATTGTTTTCGAAGGAAGCGTTACAATAGCATTTCAGAAGTGTTACAAAAGCATTACAAAACAATTATCTTAACTATTTTGATAAAAATATCGTTTATCTTAGATAAAACTTAAACTTTACAATTCAAAACACCTTTTCATAATCTATAATGATTTTACAATTTTTTTCTATATTTTTAAAACATTTAAAAAAAGCTGTTTATAGTTATGGTCAATAATTGTTCTTACAACGACCTTTTCCAAAACGGTTTTAAACATAACTTGAAAGTTATAACTCGAATTTAAAATCTGCTTTCACTCATTCGAAAGTTCTTATTAATGTAAATCAAACATTTTTCATTTTATGGAAATCTGATTTAGATTGCAAAAGTTATAAGCATTTAAAGTTTGCATCTAAAATACGTAAATTGCCGTTATGCGACAAACTCTATTTTGACCATAATAACCATTATTCTACGATACTTCAAAATATCTTAGAAAACCATTATACCCTTATACAACCCTTTTAAAATCATTTAAATTTACCTTCCAAATTATTTTGGATCTAAAATTTGACTTTTTTTTTTACTTAATATATCAAATTCCAATTCATTTCTAAATTCAAATAACTTCAAATTAACCAACCCATTCGTTGGATCAGTTAGGGATAATCAGGGAGAGTAGCACGATGAGACGACCCGAATTCCCGTTCTCACGGAAACAAGGTTATCTTTGGAATATAACACAGAAACAGATAATAGCAGAACAGAATTAAATAAATACACCATGAAATGAACAATAGAATATACTGGATAAAAGTAATCATCAGAGTTACACAGTATACAGGATCTTACTTAGTACAAATACAGTTCAGCTATACATAAATGTCTACAGCGGAAATAAACAAAATATGTACAATAGGAGCTGAACAACATAAAAGGAAATAAATGATAGAATCCATCTTCAGCTCCAGCTATCCAGAAAGAGAACCAGCTAAACCTGAATACAAGGCTGCCCGTGTAGAAAAAGGGGCACCCGAGTTTGAAAGTGAAACAAACTACGAGTCAGTCGTGGGACTGGTATGAGAAATCCACTCAACACATATATAATTGGCTAATCACAGGACCACGCCACTTTCGTGGAACGGGTTTACTCCATTGGATTGCCAGTGCTTTTAAAACAAATCTTTCTTTTAAACATCGCTATGCTTTTTATAAAAATGAAGCCATTATAAGACTCAGTTCCCATCACACAATGCAACACAAACCGGAGGATAGAGTTTTACCTTATAATGGCCAAAATATGCTTGATACGAATAAAACAAAGGCATTTGATATTATTGCTAGTGTTCATATGTTTCGGAAACAATTTCAAATCATAACTATCAATCATAGACGACATGAGCGTCCCATGCCACTATGTCGCCAAATATATATATACAAGCAAAACCGCACGATCACGTATTTGGAAATTGGACTTCCGTCATGAACCAAGGCAAAAGATAGTCCTTACCGAATTCGAGACGCTCTAGCCCGCCCCTCAGGAACAGCCGCAACTGCCCCTTGGATCGTCAGGGCCGGTCCACCGATGTGGATTATTATGCCTGAACACTACGTCTCCCCGCCCTTTGGGGCGTAAACGAGCCAACGAATGACTCCATCGGACCCGGATCGTCCGATCAAACCGAGGCGCCTCGCAACAGCAACAACCACATAGGTGAAAAGTATATAAATGTCAGGGCTGGTAGGTCACTGACACCACCCTAGCTAGAAAGAAACGCAGGCCCTCCCTGATGTCCTCTCCCGTTTTAGGTTCATACCGGGGTGTGAGGTTCGCGAATTCACGTTATACACAAAGCTATGCTGTGACAGCCCGGACGAAATCCGGTAGGCTTTGCAACCATCCCTTCATCCCCCCAAAGCAGCAGGTAAAACCCACCGTGGCTCACAGTGGTCCCCCAGACACCTTGTTTTACGGCGACCCTCTCGAGCCTCCCGGCCATTGCCTTACCAACCCTCAACAGGGACATGTGGGGGTAAGAGTCTCCCGTTCGCCACCAAACCGCGAAGCGAGAACCCCCCATCATGCTGCATCCTATTCCCGGCATGCTAAACAAGGACTGGTGTGAGAATTCTTAAGTAAAATAACTATTAGATATAAGGCAAATCCAAAGACCACGCCGCTAACGCGGAACGGGTTTACTCTAATGGATTGCCGTGCATAATTTAAAGTGTCATAACAAATAAATAAGTACATCGTAAACAACGCAATGCTTTTTTGGAAAAAATGGAATCACCATAAGACCCAAGTCCCATCACACAATGCAACGCACACCAGAGGATAGGGTTTTACCTTATGGTGATTAAACATGCTAAATACGGCAAATACGCATCTAATATTATTATTAGTGTATATGAAAGCATTTCAAAGTAAATGTATTAATCCTAGGAAGCATAGGTACCATATACTATGCCTCCGTACTAGTACTACAATCAAATTCTTCGGTTCGTATTTGGGTTTTGGTTTCCATCATGAGTCAAGGCTAGAGCGGAGCTCCTTACCGATTCGAGACACTCTAGCTAGTGCCTCAGGATTACCCGCAGTTAACCCTTGGATCCTGCAGGGCCGGTCCTCACATACAGCTTAGAGGATTGGCAATTCCTAAGCACACGTTTCCCGGTCCTATAGGACCTATCCGAGGCGCGCCACATTCCATCATCCACATAAGTAAAGTATCAGCGCTGGGAGGTCCCTGACACTACTTCTAGCTAGAAAGAAACGTGCTGCTTTCCCTGCGTTCTCTTCGCCCGTTTTTGACTCAACCGGGGTGTGAGGCTCGCGAAGTCCCGTTACACAAAGCTACGCCTAAACAGGCCATGCTTTGATCGTCTCCACAAGGTTCTGCTTTTCAACAATAAACCTTGATCATTGCATCTTAGTGTGTCACACTGTCACTCCATACCGTACCATTGCTTCTCCATCAATACATAAATGGGTGTTAAGTAGAGAATAAATTCTCCACCACCAATATTTATATATTAACAGAAAATCAACAATATGATATATAACGAAGTACGATGTCAGACACACCATCCATTTAAACTTATGCTCTGGGTCTGAACGAAAGTCAAATCCGTGAAATCAACGCGTACGTCTGTGCAATGACCTTGACCCATGAATTGGTAGCAAGTCAATTCAGGATCTCGATCGCTGTCCATTCGAGGGAAGATTTACGGTCTTCATACGTCGTCTTCTTACTTCGATCTTTAACGCCGCTGGATTAATTTGGGATGAGAATATCTCGGACTTCCCAAACAATCCTCGTATATATATACATATATATATATTTTGAAAAATCCTTCTTATTTGTTAATAATTGTTCTTATTAACAATTCATTCTATTTTAATTATTAAAAATAGTCAAACTTCTTATTTAACGACGCATTCTCAAAATCATATTTTTATTTACATTAATTAAAATGTAAACTTTCATTACATATCGCATTCTTGTTTTCTTTACATTGAATAAAATGCAAACTTGAGATTACATGTTACATTCTTACCTATTTATAATGAATAGAATGTAAACTTGCATTTACATGTCGCATTCTTGCTTATTGTCATCAAAAATAATGTTAACTCATTCTACGTTGTAATCCTTCTTTAATGTTAATCATTTAACATAAAAGTTAACTTCCTACGATGTAAATTACATTTAATTTACATTAAGATAATGTAACTCATCCTATGTTAAATTACCTTTTAATTAAAATAATATAATTCAATCCTACGGTCAATTCTCTTTAATTTTCATTATAAATAATGTAACTTATCCTCTGATTAAACTTTCTTTTATTATCTACATTAAAAATAATGTATATTAATCCTATCGTTAAACTCTTTTTAAAATTAAAATTTAAAAAATAAGGTTATTCTCATCCTACGGTGCAATTCTTCTTTTAATTCACAATATAAAATAATGTAACTCATCCTACAGTTAATTCTCTTTTTAAATGCATTTTTAAGTTCAATTACATTAAAATGAAATTTTATTTTACGATGGAATTCCCTTTCTATTCCCATTATAAATAATGTACACTTCATCTTACGATGTAGATTACCTTTCTATTTAACATAAAAATAATAATAATGCACATTTCCTACGATGCATTTTTCTCTTTTATATACATTATAAAATAATGAACATCTTATCCTACGGCATAAATTTCTTTTTATATTAACATTTAAAAAACATTAATTACATCCTACGGTGAAATTACCTTTATTACATTAACATTAGCAATGTTAATTTCATCATGCTATGAATTTCAATTATATTATACTTATAAAATAATGTAAATAGCATTCGGTGGATTTCTCTTTTTATTACGTTAACAAAAGTGAAATTTTCCTACGATGAAAGTTTTTCTTATTTTTAACATTTAAAGATGATGTTAATACCATATGGTGTAGATATTTTTATTTTAACATTAAAAATATGTTAATCAATCATACAGTGAATCCTCTTGTAAAATAACATTGTAAATGATGTCAAATTTACATACACTTCATTTTCTTTTAATAACATTGAAAATAAATGTATATGAATCCTATGATTAAATTATCCTTCTTGACATACGGTGCTTTTCTTATTTATTAACATCAAAGATAATGTTAATATTACATATGATGCTTTTTCTATCTATTAACATTACAAAAACACTATTTTCACATGCAATGCATTTAATATTTTCTAACATGACAAAATATTATTTACATACAATGCATTTGATACTTTTCTAACTTGACAAAAATGCTATACATACAACGCATTTAGAACCTTTCTAAATTTACAAAAATACTATACATACAATTATATCACTACTTCATTATTTGACAAAAATGATTTTGTCGCCAACTTCATTTATATTGACAAAATGAATTTTTGTTGCTAACTTTACATTGACAAAAATGAATTTTTGTTGCTTACTTACATTGACAAAAGGAATTTTTGTTGCTAACATACATTGACAAAAATGAATTTTTGTTGCTAACATAACATTGACAAAAATGAATTTTTGTTGCTAACATACATTGACAAAAATGAATTTTTGTTGCTAACATACATTGACAAAAATGAATTTTTGTTGCTAACATACATTGACAAAAATGAATTTTTGTTGCTAACATACATTGACAAAAATGAATTTTTGTTGCTAACTTACATTGACAAAAATGAATTTTTGTCGCTAACTTACATTGACAAAAAGGAATTTTTGTTGCTAACATACATTGACAAAAATGAATTTTTGTTGCTAACATACATTGACAAAAATGAATTTTTGTTGCTAACATAACATTGACAAAAATGAATTTTTGTCGCTAACTTACATTGACAAAAAGGAATTTTTGTTGCTAACATACATTGACAAAAATGAATTTTTGTTGCTAACATACATTGACAAAAATGAATTTTTGTTGCTAACATAACATTGACAAAAATGAATTTTTGTTGCTAACATACATTGACAAAAATGAATTTTTGTTGCTAACATACATTGACAAAAATGAATTTTTGTTGCTAACATACATTGACAAAAATGAATTTTTGTTGCTAACATACATTGACAAAAATGAATTTTTGTTGCTAACATACATTGACAAAAATGAATTTTTGTTGCTAACTTACATTGACAAAAATGAATTTTTGTCGCTAACTTACATTGACAAAAATGAATTTTTGTTGCTAACTTACATTGACAAAAAGGAATTTTTGTTGCTAACATACATTGACAAAAATGAATTTTTGTCGCTAACATACATTGACAAAAATGAATTTTTGTCGCTAACATATTTATAATAATTCGTTTACGTAGAATCACTATATTCTACGGCGAACAGTTCATGAGATACATAATAGCCAGTCACTTTATCGTCATCTTTTCATTCATCCTTCGATCTTTTCTATCTTCTAGAATCACCATTTCAGTTGTTTTGACTCTTCCCTTGATCGTGCATTCGAAGAAGACTAAGAGAAGTGGCGATGCTCAATTAGCACACGTTTACGAATGAGCGAAAGGACCAACTTCTTCAGTGCCAGCTTCTACTGAAGGAGGAGGAAAGCCTGTTGTCTCTAAAGGTACGCCTAGAATAAGTTACGTTCTCCATGTTTCTTTCTATTCTTTTTTTTTTATGAGCCGTTGCTTGGCTTTCTCTCTCTCTTATCCTCTTTCTTCTTCCTCTTTTTCCTTTTCGGGGACGAAAAGTTTTTAAGTGGGGGAGACTGTAACGACCCTGAATTTTGGGGCCAATTTAAAATTTATTTTAAGTGATTTTAAATGAGTTTTGATATTTAAAATAATCTATTTTAAATAATAAGGATCACAAATTTGGTTCAAATCAAAGTTAGAATGAATAAATTAATTTTAATTATAAAAAGAGCTAGAAATAGCGCGGTAGTTTGAAAAGTCAAACTTGAACTTTGACTAACCATACAGGATGCAAAATTTTAACGGATTTTAGTGAAACCAAAAATATTAGAATCTATTTAAAAATATCTTTTCAACGAATCCGAAAAATCGAAATTTCATAGCGGAAATCAAAAGTTATGGCTAATTCAATTTTTAGAAAGGTCGGTGGGTAATTTGCATAGGACAAAAATGCTACTTTTCACATATGTAGGAATTTGAACTCGAAACCACTTCCATTGGTTTCAAAATGATGTTTCTGCATTGAAAAACAGTAAACACTCATATGTTTCGAGTTTCAGAAAATATTTGTTTAAAATGTATTTTTAATATTAAATATATTCGCCTTGAAAATAGTTATTTTTCAAAAAGTCTCAGAATCGAACGAAATAAATTTTGTTGGATTCGTATCATCAAAAAAAAGCTAAAAATGATTTTTTGGTAATTTTTGGAATTAATATATAATTATAATTGATTTTTCAGTGTAAACAGACAATTTTTGACTTTAAAAATTCATTAAAAATTCTTACGGGCTCAGAAATGAACGAAATTAATTTTCATAAATCCACAACATCAAAACATAGCTAAATATATTTTTCGAGGATTTTTGAAGTTAATTTGTGACCTAGGTGAATTTCTGCGTACGTTTGAATTTAAAATAAAGATTTATATTTAAAACTGAAAAACGAAGGCCAAGACGATCTCGTGAGCTGATGAGACATATCCAGATGAGTTCGGAACGGGGGCTAAATGGTATGAACGACAGTAAGCAGGCTTGAATCGGGGTTCGGGCCAAAACGGGCTTAAGCGGGCCTAATTACATAATTAGTTAACCCTAATATAATATTATAATATCCGAAAATCACTGTTCATCCTCCATCTTCAGCCGACACCTCTTCATGCTGAACCCATCATGGCTGAAAACTTCAAACCCTCATAACTCCTTCATTTCTCAACGAAAATTAGCGTGTGAGTACACGTTTCGAAGCTCTCGCCGAGCTCTTCGATCTCCGACAAGTCCCACGACTGACCCATAGTTTGTTTCACCTTTTTGCAAACTTGGGTGCCCTCTTTTCCACACGGGCAGCCAAGTAGACAGGTTCATTCTTTGCTTGGAGTCTTTTCTTTGGAACTGCTTATTCTCTCTCTTGGATTCGCTTTTGTGGAGAGGTGATGACTTGGAGCTTGAAGACATTTATCTTTTGTTTCTATGGCATCTTTTCTTTTCTTTTCTTTTTAGACATCAAACTTATTTCTTTTCTGCAAACTTGTTGTAATAGCTTAGATTCTGTGACTGTGGATTTTCTGTGATTGATGACATTATATTTTTCCGCTGCTATAATGTTATTACTCTATGAATTTCCTTTGCTATATTGTATCTATGTTCTGTTTTATTGTATTTATGTTGTATTCCAAAAATGATTACTCCTGCTTTCACTCGTGGAAGTTTGGGGTCTTTACATATGCCACACAGGCGGTGCTTTGATCATCACCACAAGACTTTGCTTTTCAACAGAAGTCCTGATCACTGCATCTTAGCATGCCACACAGGCAATTCATGCCATGCGACTGATGTCCATCGATATACAACCTCTGAGCTCGTACGTCTCAGAGAAGGGCGTTAAGCAAAAGAATAAATTCTCCGCCGCCAAACAGATGTATATTTAATAGAGATCAATCAACACAGAATAAAATCCAATGTCAGACACACAGTCCATTTACAAGTCCGTTCTGGGTCTGAACGAAACCGGAGGCACTAAATACCTCGCAAACCCATCGATCACCACGTACATCTGGACGATCACCACTCATTATCCATATTTCGGGATGCCTCCCAATCAGGACCTCGGTTACCATCCAAACGAGGTGAAGATCTCCGGTCTTCGACCATCGTCTTCATCTTCGACTTTCAATCGTCGGTCAATTATTTGAAATGAGAATTAACTCGGCCTTCTCAAATAATTCACGTATATTTAGAATTTCAAATCAATTTATTTCAATGGTTAAATTATTCGACAACACCAATTGTGTTCTTTTAATGTAATTTTCACACCAAACACATTCAACCATCAAAAGCCACATAAATCGAACAAATTCAGTTTATTTCCATTCCATATTGTTTCCAATATTTTATAACGATTTATCGCTATTTTTATTTATTTTAAAATAGCCCATTTATTCAAAACGATGCTTCGGGCCATAACGCGGCCGTGGCGCTGTTTTTCTTCAGATTTGATTTACACATATCTGAAAATCTAACCGTTGGATTTTTACAAGGTTGGTGCCGTTGGAAAGATTATTCCAAGGCGAACCCGACGGTTGAGGTTTCGGGAAAATCCAATAGTCGGATTTCCCGCACTAGTCGTTTGAAATCACGGTTTCAAAATACGAACTGCACGGCCTAGTTTCGTTTTAATTTTATTTATATTTATATATTTATATAAATATAGTTCATTCAATGATTTCAATATCGTTTTCACTTTAAAATTTTTTCTAACGCCTTAAATTTTGGAAAAATTTCGCCATAACCTCCCCTGCACCGGGAGCATCGGGAAATCGCAAATAGCTTTCCCGGTCCTTCTAATCTCAAAAAGAAAAAGAAAAACGCCAAGCGGCTAGCCAACAGGCTCAAAATCATCACCCAAACAAATCAGTAAATGTGTACCTATTTGTCGGGCACAGAATTTTATTCCTCTTCTCTAACCCCTTTGCTATAACCTGTTCAATGAATATTGCATGTACATATATATACAGTTCTTATCATTTATCAATTTCTATTCGACTTCATATTTGATTTCTATTTGGTTTAAAAACTCCATTCATTCTAATGTTACATAAATAGGTGCAAATCATTTCATTAGCTAATTAATGAATATTTCATCTCATATATGTTTATTTTGAACAAGTGGCTATTTTTAACACTTCACATTTCAACGATTTATGCATACAATAAAAATGTGATTTTTATTGTAAGACAATTCATTTCAAAACACTATTTTTCTATATAGTTCAAGTTGGTGATAAAATAGGATTTTTATCATCAAACAATTTATTTCAAAATATGAATACCATTCAACACATGAATTTCTAATCAACGAATGAATATCAATTCAACACATGAATGTTTTCTATAGTTTTTTATATATAGATAAAATGTGATTTTTATTATCGAACAATTTATTTCAAAATAGGAATACCATTCAACACATGAATTTCTAATCAACGAATGAATATCAATTCAACACATGAATGTTTTCTATAGTTTCTATATATAGATAAAAATGTGATTTTTATTATCGAACAATTTATTTCAAAATATGAATACCATTCAACACATGAATTTCTAATCAACGAATGAATATCAATTCAACACATGAATGTTTTCTATAGTTTTTATATATAGATAAAATGTGATTTTTATTATCGAACAATTTATTTCAAAATATGAATACCATTCAACACATGAATTTCTAATCAACGAATGAATATCAATTCAACACATGAATGTTTTCTATAGTTTTTGTATATAGATAAAATGTGATTTTTATTATCGAACAATTTATTTCGAAATATGAATACCATTCAACACATGAATTTCTAATCAACGAATGAATATCAATTCAACACATGAATGTTTTCTATACAATGAATAAATATAGTTTAAGCATATGAAAATAATTCAAACACAAGAATATTATTCAAAATTTCGGCAGCATAACGGCAGGGTAGTTAAACCGGGACCGTCCCTAGTACGGCTCCTCGCTCTACCTTAAAACCTCGCGGTTTTTGACAATGGGGATCATGCATCTAGTTCGCACGCAGGCGACATGTATATATTTATTTCATTTCCACAAACTAATCCTATGTGGTTTCAACCAAATATTTCTCAACCACAAATGGGTATTTTTCAACCACAAATCAACCAATATCAATCACAAACAATCCCAAACAATCATTCGCTATCAATCAATTTTCACAACAATTTCAACCAATAAATATCGTCCATGGTTTGTGGACGAGGGGCGTATATATATATATATTTATATATAGCAATTCACTTTTATTTCACACATAAATATATAAATTTTAAATCAGAAATCTCACCAATAGCTATCCAACTGCACGACACTTCCTTGCATAAATCTTCGCCTATTTCGCCTTCTTGTCGCTTTCGTTGCCCGTATTCTCTACATATGTAAAAATCGAATTTTTACTTTGTTATTCAATATATAAAAACTGCATTTCAAAAATATATATTTCGCCTTTTCAAAAATAAAGATTATATTTTTAATATTCCTATGATGTAAAGATTATATTTTTATTACTTTAAAAATACAAAAATCATATCTTACTCCTTCTACTTAATAAAATTTCCGTCTTTTCTCTTTTAAAAAATATGATCTTTATTTTTTTTCCAAGTTCAAATCTTTTTCTATTCAAAGTTCAAATCTTTTTCTTTTCAAAGTTCAAATCTTTTTCTATTCAAAGTTCAAATCTTTTTCTTTTCAAAGTTCAAATTTTTTTCTATTCAAAGTTCAAATCTTTTTCTTTTAACTTAAATTTAAAATCAGTTTTAATCCTTTATAAAAAAAACAGTTTTAAATCTTTACTAAAAATCAGTTTTAATCCTTATTAAAATTTCAGTTTTAAACCTAATTAAATTTTCAGTTTTAAACCTAATTAAATTTTCAGTTTTAAACCTAATTAAATTTTCAGTTTTTAAACCTAATTAAAATTTCAGTTTTAAACCTAATTAAAATTTCAGTTTTTAAATCTTATAAAAATCAGTTTCTAAATACATAAAAATCAAAATTTTTCAGAAGTAAAATAAAAATAAAAACGACTTACTTTATTCTGCGAAGAAGGGGGCGATGGGTCGGCGGCAGGAGGTCGTCAGGGCGGAGCTGGCCTCGAGGGGGCGGCGCTCGGGGTTTCGAACGGGGAGGCGGCTTCTGGCTTCGAGCGGAGAAGGCGTTGACTTCGGGGGGGAGGGGGGGTCGGATTGAAGGAGGAGGAGGGCGGTGGATCGATTCGCTCGCGATGGAGGGAGGAGCGGGCGGAAGCGGTCGGACGGTCTTCGACGAGGGTTTTTTTCTTTTTTTTAATTTCTGTTTAACTGAAATAAAAGTGAACGGGGGGAGGGGGGGGGGGCCAGGAAGAAAGATAAAGGGAGGGAATTTAGATTTTTTTTATTTAATTATTTAATTTTACAAATAGGTTGACTTTTACATACGACCTCGAAACGAGGCCCACCGCCTGTCGCCCATAGCGTTTTACCCCCATTCCGAACACAATGGGATATGTATCGCAAGCTGATTTGATCGTCACAATCAGTTTCCATTGAATTTACATTTAAATCACTATATTGAATTTTAAATGTACATTTCAAATTACCGGGGTCACATACTAACTAGAAAAATTCTCGAAAAATATTTTCTAGCTTTGTATTGACGATACGGTCCTAACAAAACTAGTTTCGTCGAATTCTGAGACCGTTTGCAAAATGACCAATTTCTAGTCGATTAAAATCAACAGAAACTGGTCAAACGCGTCTTCCTTTGCCACGCTCACATAATGATTCGAAAAATTATGAAATTCGAAACCTAGCAATAACTTCACATCACGGATCCAACAAAAGTGGTTTCGTCGAAATCCGAGGTCGTTTGCAAAATGTCCATTTTTAAGGACCTGAATTCCATAACGACTATTTAGAATTTTCAACTGGACATATCTTTTGATTCCCGCTATCAAATTTCGATTGGTCAGATTCGTCGTAAAGATATCATCAATTAGATCCTAATGTTTTTGGTTTCACTAAAATCTGGATTGTTTTGCACCCAGTATATTCAATTGAAGTTTGAAATCGAAATATCGAACTACCGCGCTATTTTCAATTCTATATATAATTATAATTAATTATATTCGTTTTCAAATGTCGATTCAAACTCAGTTTTCATCGCCATTATTTAAAATATTTATTTTAAATATTTAAAATCCATTATTTTAGCCAATTTAAAAATTTTTAAATTGGTTCAGATTTTCTGGGTCGTTACAGCAGGATACTATATTTTCCAAACCAGAGCCTAGACATTATCCCCTCTGTCATCCTAGAATGTGCCAGTATTTATTTATTCATTTAAAGAACTTTATCAATATATATATGAATTTATACATATGGTCTTTCCCAATTATTAACCTTTAACTTCAATAATGATTTTGCTAATTACGAAGGAGAATTATCGATGACCAATGTGAAACCATAATTGTTGTGTCATAGTGTGTGCAAAACAACATCAACAACCATTTAAACATCCATAGCAATGATCAACAACATAATTAAATAAATCATAACTGTGCACAAGCGTTACAACACTAACACTTAATAGCGTGTATGGTCTAAACTATGCATCCATCATCCATCACAACAAACATCAGTCAGCATTAACAACTAATAATTCATCATTATATTTAAATTAGTCTAACCACTAGCTAAATATATAAATTTTGGTTAAAGAGTTCTCACCAAACAACTTTCCAAATTTCCTGGTAGGCGATCCTAGCTGAGCGAATCGTCGGACAGTATTTCGACGCACCGTCTTCTTCACCAAAAAATATATATACTATTCTCTTTCTCTCTATCTCTCTATCATAAGAGGAGGAGGAGGATGATGAATTTTGGCAAGGTAGTGGTGGAAAAGAGGAAGTCTTATGCCATGGATACCATGGCCATAAGCTTAAGAAGAAGGAGGAAGATAGGAAAAATGAAAATGAATGATAAAAAGTGAAGTAAAGAGCTCCTTATATAGGAAAGGAGGAGTAAGAAGGTAAAGACACATAAGGGGACAAGTGGAAGCCATGCATGAAAGCATACTTGCAAAATTGCATGTGTCCATACACCTGTCTTAAGAAGAGAAGGTGAAATTTTGGTAGCATTTTCTCTTAAATGCTATGAAACTAAGGACAACACTTAATTGTAATGCTACTAATTTATGTAATGTTTGACAAATCCGATCGAACAACAAATAGTGTTAATAAATCAAAACTTATTAATACTCATTTTCAATTATAATTCAAGTAAAATCTATCATATAACTTATCAAACTTATTAAATATTCTAAACCATATATATTTATGTCAAATTCAAATTTAAATTCAAATTAAGTAATAAAAATTCCAATTTTAAATTGGTTAAAAATTCTGGATCATTACATTCACCCCTCATAAAACTTTTCGTCCTTGAAAAAGAAAAGGAATCACAATTACCCATTCAACATCTTATAGATTTTCAGACACAAGATTAATATTCTTTATACCAAAGCTCCCTTCTCTCATAATGAATATACTGGGTAGACTATTCCAACACGCATATTTATGGATAGCCATATTTATATGTCCTCCAACGATATCTCCCAATCACCCATTATATTCGATTCATCGTTTACTGGGCCAGTTACTCATACTTAAACATTTACCTCCTTCAAGAAAATTCAGAGTTATAAATTTATTCTCTTAGATCTTATCTTGCAAATACAATGGTTATGAAATTTATTCCTTTTCAGTTTTCAAAATTTACTATTATTCGTTACACCAAAAACTTCATCACCACCAAACTCAACTTCTCTAAATGTATCAGTTTAGGTAATTTCTTCTTACTATTCCTGCTTGTCAAATATCCTTTAATCAAGTTGTGAAACTTAATTCACAAGGTACTTATGCTTACTTAAACAGTTCCTTTTATGACCGCAATATATTTTAGAACTTATCGACTGTCCAAAATCATCGATTATTCGATATTTTAATTCCTTACATAGTTTTTGCTATTCTCATTAATTATTCCAAATTCAAGGTTACAAAACTTATTTTCTTCAAACTTTAGAGAAACCATTTAGATATATTTTTATAAATATCTTTAACCACGTGGTCCTTAACCAAAATATCGTCAAATATCTTACAGTTATATTGTGAAACTGAATTCTCAAGATATTTGCATTTTAAATTTAATTAGTTAGGAAGGACTAATTATAAAATATCCTGATTAATTAATTCCAACTGATCCTTTAAATCGTTTCCCAAACTACTTTTTCTATATTTGGATTGCTTATGCAAATCACAACTTTATGTAAACGTCTTTTAATCAATTAAGAAATTCCAATCACCAGATGTCATGCTCAAGTTTTAAATTTCCAAATATTTTCAAAGATGTTTTTCCTTTATATTCAAAATATATCCTTCCAAAATCAATTCCAAAGTAACTGCTAATTCTTACTCAAAATTTTGATTTGAGTTTTCAAATTATACATATTTTCAAACCTTTTTTAATATATATATATATATCACAAATGCACTTTCTCAAAACTCTTTACTGCCTTATCCTTATTACAGGTTCATCTAATATAATTCTTACAACTTATCAAATTTTCACTTTTCTATTTAAGTTCACATCAATTTACCAAACAATTTCAAACACTTATCTAAATGGGTTTAAGTATATATTGATGTTTTAATCTGAATCATATAGTCATCCCACTTTCGAAACTCGAAAATACATATTGATGATGCTGCAGTCATCAACAAAACCATCTTCAAGCAACTAGAGTGTGATTGTATATCTATCTAGTATACTTAAGACTTCGTATATACGTTAGCTAGGTGTATATTCAAAATCTTCTTATACTCGATAGTCCAACCTCATCATCGAGTATAATATTCAAATTCTATTTTTTAATTTCTAACCATATTGTTTAGTTACATTAACAAATTTGACCCAAGTTTATCGATATTTCAAAATGTTACCCAATAGTGACATTAAATCCAAAAGGAATTTGTACTAGAATCATTTTCCAGATCAGTGGAAGGGGCATAATTACCATGCCATAAGAATTATTTTATGTGTAGTTATAATCACAAAATGTAAACTTAACCTTAATCATTTGATTTAGTATCCAAGTTATAATTAACCAAATATTTCCAAAAATATGTTTCTTTATTAAAATATAACTTTTCAAAACTCATTTCATATTTTCAAATATGCTCTCTCAAATATAGTACTCCAAAATCTCATACTAGGGCATTACTAACCGTATCTTTAATGAGATATTATAACTCCGATGAGTCTTTCTTTTTGTTCAAATGAGTCGTACCCCATAGCTTTGTATAAACCAAAGCTCTGATACCACGTATGTAACGACCCGACTTTTTGCACGGTTTTCACCGGTAATTAAACCAACTTAAACCGTTCATAAAGACGGATTATTAGGGGTACTTACACATTTGCACAAAATGAAAACAACTTTTCCATTATCATTACACTAATATTACATCAAAGTTACCGGAGAAACATCAGAGTACATCGATTACACTGCGGAAAAGATACTAAACTCAATGGAAGAATATGCATGCTCCAAGATATATAGCTCCAGCTAAACCGGCATCCTTCTCCAACCACTCCAAGTCAAAACTGCAAACCAAACTTCTAGGCTGGCCGGGTAAAAATTATGGGCACCAGAGTTTAGGTGTGGGAACAATAAACTCCTGGTCAGTCATGGGACTGGTGTGAGAACTCAAAACATTTGTCTTTAAGGTTAATTTTAAAGTTAGGTAATTCTTTGGACCTCCCCGTTAATGTGGAACGGGTTTACTCCTTGTGAATACCAGTGCACAGAAATTCGTAATAACTTTTTGAAAAACGAAACTAACATAAGGTCTCGCGGCACACACACAATGCAAATGCACACATGAGCGAGGTTTCTCCTTATGCAGTCAAAAATGCTTGATATGTGAAAATCCTCTTTCAGTACTATAATATAGTGTGAAAAATCCTTTCGAAAGTAAATGTATCAATCTTGGCCGGCATAGGTACTATATACTATACTAATATATGGTATACAATCAAAATCGTACGGGCTCGTAGCGGAGGTTGGGTTTCCAACAATGACCAGGAAAAGAACTTCCTTTCGAACCAAATTTTGAACACCTCTAAAGGGATGTCCGAGGATAAATAGTGATGCACCTCATGCCAACACAAGGCCGGGTTACCCTGTAACACCCCTTAGTCCCACATCGTGGAAGCCTGTGTGAAGTGGGTACTTATATAATAGAGCCCATCTCTTCCTAACGCCGAGGCCTTTTGAGGAACAAAACCCCACACCTATACGGTGGCTAAGTTGGGGACAATATCTTGCGTGAACGGAGATGCGGGTTGTTACAGTGGTATCAGAGCCAATACCCAGTCGGAATTGTGGCTCCTGTGTGGACCACAGCCCTGGGTGAGGTGTTTGTGAGCCAACAGGGACGTTGGGCTCTGTAGGTAGGGAGGATGTAACACCCCTAAGTCCCACATCGTGGAAGCCTGTGTGAAGTGGGTACTTATATAGTAGAGCCCATCTCTTCCTAACACCGAGGCCTTTTGAGGAACAAAACCCCACACCTATACGGTGGCTAAGTTGGAGACAATATCTTTCGTGAACGGAGATGCGGGCTGTTACATATCCCTTAACTGGGTAATTTAGAGTACGCCTGAGTATGTCATCTCCAAGTTGTTACCGACCTTTCCAAGCGCGTGCCAACAAAAACCACAAAAGTATATGCTTTTACCACAAAGGTTAATACCTGGGTCCATACCATAGTACATCTTTTATCTAGAAGGAGACAACACCCCTTAACCCTGCTGCATTTCTTCCTGTTTTGACCATTTACCGGGATGTGAGGCTTGCCGAGGTCCCCATATACACAAAGCTACGCTTAAATAAGCCATGCTTCGACCATCCAAAGCTCACCACATAACTTAAGTATGTCACATTGTCCATTCACAACGCATCACTGATTTCTATCGATATATAACCTCTAAGCTCATACGTCTTAGAGAAGGGTGTTAAACAAGAGAATAAATTCTCTGCCACCAAACAGATATACATATTTAACAGAGATCGGTGCTACGCAGTCCATTACAATGTCAGACACATAATCCATAAATGTCCGTTCTGGGTTTGAACGAAACAATAATCCGAAATTCCTTCACATACATTTGGCCATATTGCCACTTAGCTGATATAGAATGGGAGCTACCCATTTGAGACATTCAGCAAGTCGTCCTTACGATATGAAGGGTCTCGGTCTTCAATAACGCCTTATATTGCTCCACAACTTTGTATTATTACTTGGAATGGTTTTCGGACATATATCCGACCCCGTTTTCCCAAATAATAAGCGTAATTTTTAAAAGCCATTTACGGAACACACAAGCTTTCAACCAAATCTCCTTCCATCTTAAATTTTGTTAAATTAATTTTCTTTAAACCCATCCTCAAATTATAACAAAATCCATATTTAACCTTTATTTTTTACAACACATCCCTTAAATCAAAGATAATTTAGCCCCAAAGCCTTAATTAATTTTTCGTTTGATAACTCGTTATCAAAACCTAGTTTCCTTTGAAAATCTTTTAATCCATATTTCAACCATAGTTTCCAATTAAATCGATTTTCCAACATTCAATTATTTAATCTTAACTAAAAGATTATACTTAGTTCCCAATTTCTTATTTTTAATTTTCTAAAATCAAGATTCGATTAAATCCCAATTTACGATATGATTCTCACAACTCAATCTCATTGGGCTTCAAGAATGATATTGTTGAAGATATGATTCACGACAAAACCCAAATCAATTGATATTGAACATAAGTTACACAGAAATTGTATCTATTTATATTCGATATCAGTTCTCATAATCAACAAATATTATAAGTGGAATAATGATATAGTAATATCTTCCAAATTCCTCAAATAGTATACTATACACCAAAGAATTTCATATCAAATATTCGAAGATTATTTCTATCCAACTTATCCCAATCAAATTGGGAAACCCATATCTTACTTAAAAAGATTTATCCAACTCTTTGACATTAGATCTGGATAGAAATACCATCAACTTATACTTAATATTAATCTCGATATCCAACTCACATATAAGCGGAATAACAGTGAACTACTTTTTAAATTCCTCAAATTGTAGGAGTCATCATCTACCGAATTAATATCAAACATCTGAAGATTTATCTCCAACCATATCCAATTATTTAAAATTGAAACCCGTATTAATATCAATTTAAATTCCATATAAAATATTTCTAATACTTTCGAACCTTTGAAAACATTCCACAAATCATTACTTATAATTCAGAAACTAGTTTACGGTTTAAAACTTCAAAATAGATTGTTTTCGAAGGAAGCGTTACAATAGCATTTCAAAAGTGTTACAAAAGCGTTACAAAACAATTATCTTAACTATTTTGACCAAAATATCGTTTATCTTAGCCAAAACTTAAACTTTACAATTCAAAACACCTTTTCATAATTTGTAATGATTTTACAAAACTTTTCTATATTTTTAAAACATTTAAAAATAGCTGTTTATAGTTATGCTCAATAATTGTTCTTACAACGACCTTTTCCAAAATGGTTTCAAACATAACTTGAAAATTATAACTCGAATTTAAAATCTGCTTTCACTCATTTGAAAGTTCTTGTTAATCGAAATCAAACATTTTTCATTTTATGGAAATCTAATTTAGATTGCAAAAGTTATAAGCGTTTAAGTTTGCATCTTAAATATGTAAATTACCGTTATGTGACAAGCTCTATTTTGACCATAATAACCATTATTCTACGACACTTCAAAATATCTTAGAAAACAATTATATCCTTATATAATCCTTTTAAAATCATTTAAATTTACCTTCCGAATTATTTTGGATCTAAAATTTAACTTTTATTTTTTTCCTTAGTAAATCAAATTCCAATTCATTTCTAAATTGAAATAACTTCAAATTAACCATCCCATTTGTCGGATAAGTTAGGGATAGCCAGGGAGAGCAGGAAAATATATTTTCCAAACCTAAGCCTAGACACTATCCTCTCTGTCATCCTAGAATGTTCCGGTATTTATTTATTCATTTAAAGAACTTTATCAATATATATGAATTTATACATATGGTCATTCCCAATTATTAACCTTTAACTTCAATTATGATATTGCTTCTAATTACGAAGGAGATTTGTAGATCCCCACTGCGGTACCATAATTGTTGTGTCATGGTGTGTGTAAAACAACATCAACAACCATTTAAACATCGATAGCAACGATCATCAACATAATTAAAAAAATCATAACTGTGCACAAGCGTTATAACACTAAAGCTTAATAGTGTGTGTGGTCTAGACTATGCATCCATCATCCAACACAACAAACATCAATCATCATTAACCACTAACAATTCATCACTATATTTAAATTAGTCTAACCACTAATTAAACATATAAATTATGGTTAAAGAGTTCTCACCAAACAGCTTTCCAATTTTCCTAGTAGGCGATCCTAGCTGAGCGAACCGTCGGACAATATTTCGGCGCAACGTCTACTTCACCAAAAAATATATATATTAATCTCCCTCTGTCTGTATCATAAGAGGAGGAGGAGGATGACGAACTTTGGCAAGGTGGTAGTGGAAAAAAGACATATGCCACGAAAACCATGACCATAAGCTTAAGAAGAAGGAGGAAGATAGGAAAAATGAAAATGGATGAAAAAAAGTGAAGTAAAGAGCTCCTTATATAGGAAAGGAGGAGTAAGGAGGTAAAGACACATAATGTGATAAGTGGAAACCATGCATGAAAGCATACATGCAAAATTACAAGTGTCCATACACTTGTCTTAAGAAGAGAAGGTGAACTTTTGTAGCATTTTCCCTTAAATGCTACGAAAACTAAGGGCAACATTTAATTCTAACGCTTCTAATTCATGTTATGATTTGACAAATCCGATCGAACAACAAATAGTGTTAATAAATCCAAACTTATTAATATTCATTCTCATTTATAATTCAAGTAAAATCTATCATATAACTTATCAAAATTATTAAATATTCTAAACCATATATATGTCAAATTCAAATTTAAATTCAAATTAAGTAATAAAAATTCCAATTTTAAATTGGTTAACAATTCCGGATCGTTACAAAAATCCAATATGCAAGCTCTTAAGAGATCCTTTAATACACGATTCACCCTCTCTGTTTGGCCGTCGGTTTGAGGATGGTACGCGGTACTGAGATGTAATTCTGACCCTAAAGCCTCTTGTTATCTCTTCCAAAACCCACTAGTAAATAATGGATCTCAGTCACTCATAATATCTTTGGGTACCCCATGAAATCTCACTACCCACTTCATATATAGTTTTGCTAACTTAACTGTCATTCTACTCGACTTGACCGGTATAAACCTTGCACTCTTTGTCAATCGATCCACAATCACCCAAATACTACCATGATCCGATCTAGTCCTTGGTAAACCATCAATGAAATCCATTGAGACTTGTTCCTATTTCCATTCGGGAATTTCTAACGATTGTAATGAACCACTAGGCTTCTTTTGCTCTACTTTAACTAACTGACAGTTCATGCACTTGGATATAAATTTCCCAACGTCTCTCTTCATCCCTTCCCAGTAGTATGCCTGCTTCATGTCTTGATACATATGGTTAACACCGGGATGTATAGTCAGTTTCGAGTGATGACACTTTCTAAGCACTTCATCTCTCAGTCCATTTAAGTTGGGTACAACTAGTCTCCAATTCTTTCGAAGCCATCCTTCTCGGTCAAGTCCATACTTGTTCATCTCCTCACCGTCAATACTCATCTCTGCCTTGGAGATGATTTCCAATAGGTTAGGATCGTCCCTTTGACTGGAACTGATCCGCTCAATCAAAGTCGGTCTGATCGTCAAACTTACTATCATTGCTGGATCTAATTCGCACTTAGGTCTGAAATCATATCTTACAATATACTCCAGTTGCTTCCATTCAAAAAACATAGCCGCTAAACTAACAAGTCTCCTACTGAATGCAACGACTACATCATTGCCCTTTTCGGGTGTGTATGTGATATTGAAATCATATGAAGCCAAGAACTCTAACCATATCTGTTGATGGAGATGTAAATCCTTTTTAGAGAAAAGATACTCTAACGACTTATGATCGATAAAATCCTCGAATCTTTCTCCCAAGAGATAATGTCTCCACATCTTCAATGCAAACATGATCGCTGCCAATTCCAAATCATGGATTGGATATCTCTTCTCATGCGGTTTCCGTTGCCGAATAGCATAAACTACAACCCTACCTCCTTGCATCTGTACAACACCTAGTCCGGTACGACAGGAATATGTGTGTACCGTCATCTCTTCGTTCCCTTTAGGAATAACTAACACTGGTGCACACGTCAACATTCCTTTTAGACTCTTGAACGCATTCTCACACTTTCCGTCCCAAACAAAAGCTTGATTCTTCTTGGTCAACTGAGTTAACGGTGCCACTATCTTGGAGAAGTCTTGGATAAACTTACGATAATATCCAGCTAATCCCAAGAAACTTCTCATGTCTGTTGCATTCTTGGGCGTAAACCAATCTTGCATCGTAGCCACCTTCGCAGGATCCACGACACAACCATTCTATGAAACAACATCGCTTCAATTAGTGTTTCCTCAACACCTCCATCACTGTCCTCAAATGTTCCTTGTGTTCTTCCTCCAACCTTGAATAAACTGAGATATCGTCTAGAACACAAGAACAAATTTATTCAATTGATCCCTGAATACCCCATTCATAAGATCCACAAAATATGCTGGTGCATTGGTCAACCCGAATGGCATGACCAACCACTGATAGAATCTAGACGGCGTCTGAAAAGCTGTTTTAGGTATACTCTCAGCTGCTAGCTGGAGCTGATGAAAACCTATCGCAAGATCTAACTAGGAGAACACTCTCGCTCCATTCAACTAATCGAACAAGTCGTCTATCCGTGGAAGAGGATACTTATTCTTCCTCATCACCTTATTCAACTCGCAGTAGTCCACACATAATCGAAGGGAACCATCGGCCTTGGTAGCAAATACAACTGCTGCTCCCCACTCGTAAACACTTCTTTGGATAAATCCCTTCTTCAAAATATCGATTACTTGCACCCCGAGTTCTCGCTGCTCCCTTGGTGCCATACTACGAAGAGGCATCACTATATGTCTGGCATCTTTCACTAAATCAGTCTGAAACTCGATCTCTTGGTGTGGTGGATGTCCGGTCACTTCCCCGAAGATGTCCGAATACTCGCCAGCAATAGGCATATCTGACAACTCATCATGTGGGATGTCGAGGGAATTTAGAAAACTAGCCATCACCCCATCACTAGGTAGGCAACCAATTAGTACCCTCTGCCCATCATCCGCTCTAATGGTCACCGAGGACCCCTCACAGTCTACCACCACCTCATACCTTTGGAGCCAATCGACTCCCAAAATAATGCCAAACCTAGTAAAGCCCAAAACAAAGTAATCATAAGCAAACATACATCCATGACTCGATAAGACCAAATTTCAAAAGATTATACTAAGGCCAGTCGAAACACCGATCGGGTTCATCACAACTGAAGGTCTATCGACTATCTCAGGTTCCAATTCCAACCTATCTACCAGATCACTAGATATGAAGGAATGGAAAACCCCGGTATCAAACAATACTCGAACATGAACATCATAAATAGAAAGCATACCTTGAATAATGACGCTCTTTTCCTTCTATGACGCAGTTGGGACATTCGACGAAGAAGGAACAACATTGATATCATATGCTTTCACAATCTGCTTCTCTTTAGGGGGTTATGGACATTTATCCTTGAGATGTCCCACTTGACCACAGTTGAAGCACTTCCTATCCACTGGCTTTGCTCGACAATCTCAAGAATAATGGCCCTTCTTGCCGCAGCTATAGCACTCGACATCTTTCTTATCCTTCTTTTTTTGACCATCCTTGGCCTGATTCTGCTTCCTCTTATTCTAGGGATTATTCTTACCTCCACCGCTTGCCTGCGGCTTTGGCTCTCCTGCAGATGCAATAGCAACCTCGGTCTTCGATTAAGGTAAAGGCTCTCCGATCTCAATGCCTTCCTCACAATAGATTCGAATGTCTCATCGATATGGTTTATAAGTCTTTCCCCCGAGTACTTATCTAGGCCAGTTATGAACTTCTCGTTCTTCTTCTCGGCAGTATCGATAAGAGATAATCCATATTTCGATAAAATACTGAATTCAGCAATAAATTCCAATACTGCCCTACCATTCTGCTTAACCTCTAAAAATTTCTTGAACAATTCTGGTTTCTGAGCAGTTGGGATAAACTTGTCCTTGAAGCGAGTCTTAAACTGATTCCAAGTATCTTGATCCTTAGGAGTAGCTGCTTTAATAGCACTCCTCCAATTCATAGCTCGTCCTTTAAGCTGATGCGATGCTAACTTTCTCTTTATTGCATCATCGATCCTCAAATCCTCGAAGATGCACTCACAACTATCAAGCCAATCTTGAACCTCCATAGCCGACTATGTTCCATGGAACGGCTTTCCACCACGACTAGTATAATCCTTGCAGCGCTTGGCGAAATTGGCCCTAGGTGCCTGCGCTACTGCACCACCACTATTAGCAGCATTAGGATCTGCTCACTGAACATCTCTAAGCATCTCCCTCATGAAGGTGGTAAATATCGTCCTCATATCAGGGGCATTCCTATTATTGGCCCCTGAAACCCGTACTCCTCATATTTTGGCTTATCGTCCAGTCTGTAAAGAGAAACGATTAACCATCTCCTTAGTAGTGCCAGTGCGGTGCGACTTCATCCTTAAATATACTAATAGTATATATATTGTAACGACCCGGTTTTTGAGCGACTTTGGTTATCGACGTAAGCACGACGTCGATAACCAAAACGTCGAAAAATCCTGGTAATTAGTGAAAGAAATTAGAGGGTGAGGAAAGATAAGAGAGAAACTTAGAATAGAAGAAGAAGAAGAACACAATATCAGAGTAACACGAATCTCACAGCAGAACGAATAAATATATTTCATAACATAACTTTGAAATACAAATCTGTACTTGCATATACGTATCATTATCAAAGTACAACACTTACAACACAGCGGAAATAATAATAGCTATATGATCCTGAAGCCTCCTGCTCCAGCTCTTCAACTATATCTATAAAATCCCGACTACTTGACTGCCCATACAAATTTAGGCACCCACGAGTTTAGGGAAAACAACAAAGTAAACTCCGGGTCAATCATGGGACTGGTATGAGTAAAACAGTTTAAAAACAGTTCCAACAAGTAAACGATATCTCATAAGACCACGCCGCATAACGGAACGGGTTTTTCCCTTATGAGAATCCAAAATATCTTTATATCAAAAACCTTTTGATATTATAATAATGTCTATCAACCACAATATATATAATCATCTAGTAGAAACGCTTTCATCTCACGTTCTACATATATAGTATACAATCAAAACCGCAAGCACGTATTGGGTAATGGGTTTCCAACTATGACAAGGTATGGAATCACCTTTCGCTAGTGTACCTCTAGAGAGGAATACACTGGGTTCAACAAGAACATCTTGCAACCCGGCCACACATGACCGAACACTCATTTCGCTTGAGTGTATCGAATGTATATCACCAACAGTTGGGATCAGCAACCGTTTCCTGAATGGGACAGCATCAACAATAGATTTTTAGAAGTAAATGAAACTCTAGATCAGGTGATTATACACCCTACTTCGGTGCGACCGACTTAGCCATGCTGCCTGCCCGATTTCTGTCATTTACCGGATGATGAGGCTAGAAGCTACGCTTTATCATCACATCAAATTCACTTTGAATGCCACATCATCAAATCCATCCAATCACCGATTGATGTTCTCAACCATACATTATGTGCTAGCTAAAAGAAGTTTCCTTCTTCGCTTCCACTCTTGGTACGGTTGGAGAAATCAATATACGTGATCGTCTGGAAATACACTGTCAGACATCCGTCCATACAAGTCATCCAGGAACAGGATGAACCGAAGGCACTATTCTGTAAATATGATAGCCCTTGCATAACTCCGTCTTCAATTTCCTTTGGCATATATGATTCGCAACGGTTATGCCAATACAGAGTGGTTCGTCGGATAATAATCCAACCGGTCTCTCCATATTAACAACGTTAAAATGGTCAAAACTTCGATAGTCTGTGATTTAACTATCGAATAAAAATAGGTGTGCAAACAATGATATTATTTCCAAATGGAAATTATATCGATCAAACATCATTCAACATTCATCTCTTTAGTTCATTAATTTACTTATCTCATGTTTACCTACGTTCAATATTCCTTATTTTCTAAATTAGGAAAATATACGTTATTAACAATGGAAAACATTTCCATTTCTTTGTTTCTTTATTAGAAAACATTTCTGGTTTCTTATTTGGAAAACATTTCCAAAGCTTCTTCATTGGACTTAGACAGATGTTTAAACAAACCATCGCGATGCCAATTCAAACCATTTCCTTTACTGCCGAACCTTAACTATTCCTTAGTTAAAAACGAAGCCAATCAAGTTGGGGTAGAACTACCTCTCAGACCTTAACTGAACAACATTTCTAACTTTGAAATAGGCAAAGTTCACTTTGTATTCCATTTACTAACTTCCTTACTTAACCCTCTTCGAATAGCTATATTCAATTGACTCTTTTCACTTAACTCTATTCGATTAACCCTTATCAATTAACTCGATTGGACTAACACTATTGGATTAACTCTATTTGACTAATGCTATTGATTTACTCATTTCACTTAACTCCTTCCGAATAACTATATTCGATAATTCCTTTTACTTTCTATTCGAATAACTATATTCGATTAACTCATTTGCTTTAACTCTAATCGATTAAACTAACATCGATTAGCTCCTTTGCTTTAACTCTAATCGATTAACTTACATCGATTAACTCCTTTTAACTTTATTCTCTAATCAATTAACTAATATCGATTAACTCCTTTGACTTCCTTCGAATAAACTATATTCGATTAACTCGTTTTACTTTCTTCGAATAAACTATATTCGATCAACTCCTTTTACTTTCTTCGAATAAACTATGTTCGATTAACTCCTTTGACTTTAACGCTAATCGACTAAACTAACATCGATTAGTCCCTTTTACTTTACTATGTTTTCCGTTACAACTATTTCCTTTTTATAACGTTTACTTACCGTTACAAATATTCCGTATTTATAACTTCTATTTACCGTTACAAATATTTCCTATTTATAACTTCTATTTATTTTCTAAATAAATATTCCTTTTCTATTTCTATTTATTTTCTAAATAAATATTCCTTTTTATAAAACCGTGTTCGTTTTATAAATATTTCCTTTTATAAAATCCTGTGATTTTATAAAATTCCTTTATTTCAATATACATTGAAATACTTCTTTTTACATCCCAGGGTCTGTTATGATATTTACAATATCGAATAACAATGATCAACATCATTCGAACACCCATAATCCATAACAGATTATATAACCCACCATATATCACAATATATGAAAGCAGTAAAATAAATGTTGAGGAATCCAGTTGGATTCGTCCAACCTGTTTCCCTGCATCACAGATGTTAAACAATATAGATAATATCACTTTTCAGTTCTATATGATATATTCTGTTAAACAGAATCAAATATAGAAAATTTAACTAACTGACTAGCAGTTCAATCAAACAGTCAACATACAGTAAATCAACCAATATCTAACAGTTCTAAAAATACAACATGAAATTATAAACTGTTCAGAGTTAGTGAGATTTACTCACTTTTGCGCGTTAACCGTTAAATAACGGTTTGCGTTATTTGATTCAGTATGACAATTTATTTCTCCATAAATTGTAACGAGCTTCGATGGACTTCCAATCAGTTCCATGGTGTAGCCACCGTCCATACGATCCTAACGGATTCAACCGTTCGAATTTCTGATAATATATGTTGAAGATATGAATTTTACAAGTTGTTAAACTATTTAAATTAAAAAATAAAACTTCAATATTCACCATTGGGCTTATCTTTTCCCCTTTGGCCCATTACCCTACGTCAACCCACATAATTGCTTCTTCCTCAAATCCGCAAAAACCAGTTTCCAGTAACCAATTCTTTTCCCATTTCCAGAACTTCCTTACTACCGTACTCCTTCACCATACCCCGAATCGAACACCAAGGCCACAAACCTCCTCTATACTTCACAAAAATCAAGGAAAATATACCACACTTCTTCTCTTGCAGAGCTCCACTTCCTCATATACAAATCGACCCACTCGACTTCAGGCTATCGAACACCATCTCGAGTTCTCCCAGGAGACCCGCGACGCCCAACTACATCGAACCACCCCATCTTCTCCTAAAAAATGCTAATCGGAACCACAAACCCGAATCCACCCATTAAATCTTCCAACGATGCTTCAATTTACAAGGATACTCAACCCTAGATCCAAGAGGACCAACGCTGTTGAAAAAAACAGCGAAACAACACTGTGTCGAACCCAGTAAAGCGCACATCAAACTGAAGAGGGGGTCAGGAGATTGCAAATATATTTATGTGGGAATTTATAGATTTAGTTTGATTTTCTTTTCTGATTCCTTTGTTGCGGTTTTCTTTGTGAATGAAAATTGTGAGGAGATCGGATATTTTCAGCATTTATATATGTTAGTTAATTTACTTTGAGAGGGTGTGAGTTCTTCCACGTTGAGTTTGAGAGCACATATAACTTGCAGCTTAGAAGAGAATACCCGGTTTGTTTATGATCAGAATATGGTTTAGATATTTTAGATAGATAGACTATTTTTTTTACTTTATTTCTCTTGGTTCCTAAAGAAGCTACTTGGCAAAGCAAAACTTTACCACTCGATTTAGTCTCATACCCAAAAAAATGAACACGTGGTCCATTTAGTGTCCCACTTACTATATATGAGATTTTACTTATGTTTGTTTCATCATCTCAATGTCCAATAGATTTTGGTCATCTCATTTTATAAAACTCCGTTAATTACGAACTGGTATCGACAGAATCAAGTAGACCATCGTGACGATAAATGTACCACGATCCCAGAAATATAATAATACTGGTAGATTGACTCATATTTTGAAACTTCAAAATGTTGATTACAGGGTGCGAAATGCTTCAAATAAAAAGTCGCTTATTAAATTAATTAAAAATTACAGTAAAATTCTAAAAATTATTTTATCACTACTTCCCAAAAGAACCTTGTCTAAATTCGAATCCAATAACTAGTTATATCGACTAAACTGTTACGGTCGATAAACGATTCTATAGCGACAATTTTTAAATTTGATTTCGGCATATCTCAAAATCTACCCGACGAAATCCCGATTTTTCTCTTCCACTAGAAAGATATACTCCACCAGCTCCACACGTTTCTTGTTTCATAGAAATCCGGCTTAAAATGAATCCTATACATTCAGTTGAAGTTCGAATCGCCAATTTACGAACTACCGCGCCATTTCGAGCTCTATTTTAATTATATTATAAACTATACGTTCAACTATCGACGATTGAATATATTCGTTATTCAAATTCAAATTCCAAGCTGAATTAAATATCATAGATGATCCAGTTCACACCATATCGCCATTTCAGCTAATTTTGATTATTTCAAAATTAAATATATTATTTTAATTAAATATATTCATCATTATTAAATTCCACGACCATTAAATTCTCTAAACCACCATTTCAATAATTAAATAAATTAATTATAATACCCCTACCAATGCGGGTCATTACAATCTTCCCCACTTAAAATAATTTCGTCCTCGAAATTGCTAAAAGGTAGAGAACGACCCTTATCGACTGGTTAGAACATATTTGTTCACTTCTTAACTTCAGTTTCAACTGAACCAATTTGATTTCAATTAAATTATTTATTAATTCTTATCATCGAAAATTTTCAAAAATCCAAAAAAATTTCTAACTCCTTATTCTTCGAAAAATTTCGCCAGCACCTCCTTTGTACTGGTCAATCGGTCAAACTCCAACAAGCCTCTCTGGGCCATCTTCAACCCAAAAGAAAACCAAACAGCCAAACGGCTTGCCAATTCGGCTCATCAAAATCTCATACCATATGAAATATAAACTTGTACCTTTTGTCGGCATATCATTATATCCCTTCCACCTGTTATCACTTCAGCGGATACAAGGGTCATCCCAATCAAATTCCAATCTGCTTTTATCCACACACAACAATTCGCTTATATCCAAGCCAAGTCCACTTTCAGCTCAAGTTCAATTCTTGATTTTCAATTCCTTAACTCCTCAATCCAATACCATTTCGGATTCTAATTTCACAAATCCAATCTTATTCGATTTCAATTCAACTTCAGTTACCATTTAACTGACTTTACTTTAATTTAAATCTGGTTTCACAAATTTCTGTTAAATTTGTTTTTAATTCAAACAGTCTTTCCTTGGGGATTTTTTTTAAGCAGTTTACTCTTTTCAAAAATCAAATTTTCCTTTTTGAAATTCAACTGAGCCCATAATCAATATTCCATTAGTTAAATCACTTCTATATTCCTTTATCAATATTTGTTAACCAAATATTTTCAATAACCATATTGGCCTTTTATGTTATTTGGAAAACATTTCTGAATATCGCCTTCCTTTATTTTCTAAACTTTAGAAAATATATGCTATTTATAATTGGAAAATATTCCAATTACTTATCTCTTTTCTGATCTCATTTATTTCTATACTTAGGAAATATCATTTATTTCTATTTCCAAGTTACACTTATTTGGGTTAAAACGGATGTTGTGTAAAACATCGTTATGACAACCCAAATACTATATTCAACTAACTCTTATTCAACATTGATCTTCGAGCCTGAAATCTTACTATTTATTTGTTAATAATGAAATCAATCAAGTTGGGGTATAACTACCTCTCAGACCTTGACTGAATAACATTTATAACATCCAAACAGATATGACTACTTACTCGAATAATCAATACCATACAACTACTGATTAACTTTTAAACACATATACACCTCCTATTTCTATTCTTACTAGATTTTATTTCTTAGTCTTCCTTTTTGATTTTACTATTTTATTTATAAGTTTTTTTTATCGACTTCTATATATATCGATACGTTGGTTTTCTAACTATCAAATTATCTTAAAAATATTCTAACTCCTTAAATTCCCGGAAAAATCGCCATAACCTCCTTTGTACCGGGAGCACCAGGATATTTTAAATAGCCTCCCATGGCCCTCACCAATCCAAAAGAAAAAGAAAACGCCAAGTGGCCAGCCAATACGATGCATAAAATGTCATATATGAATTAAATACATACCTTTTGTCGAGCATTCTATTTATATACCTTCATACCTTATCCATACCTATTTCATGTATATTTATACATTTCTAATTCATTTCAACTTAATCCAATCATTTTAACTTAGTTCGTTAAGTGATTTTCAAATTACTGGTTTTCCCATTTCACCTTTTTATTTGAATATACATGTTCAAATATAATTTACTTATTAACTAATTTGAATCCGAATTTCAAATTTAAGTTCTATATTCGATTTTGAATATCTATTTTCAAATCCAATTCACCTTTCAAAGTTCAACTTCAAATTCAAAACTCGATTAACTAATTCATCTTCGACTTTGTTAATTCTATTCAATTTCTATTCAAATTTTACATTTGAATTTTGTTTCAATTTCCTTATTCAAATTCTATATTTGAATTTCATTTCAACCACTTATTCAATATGTCAAATTTTATTTGATTTCTCATATGTCAAATTTTATTCGATTTCTATATTCGAATTTCCTCTATTCAAATTCTATATCACTTCCATTGAATTTCATATATTCAAACTCCCTTTGAATTTCTATATTCAATTCCCATTTCAATTCCATTGAATTTCACATATTCAAACTCCCTTTGAATTTCTATATTCAATTCCCATTTCAATTCTATTTGAAATCTATATTCCAATTCCTATGTCAAATTCTATTCTGAAATTCTATTTTCAAATTCCATTTTCAAATTCCATTTCAATCTATTTGAATTCTATATTCAATTTTTCATTATTACTCAATATGAATTCTATATTCAATTTTCCATTATTTAAATCTTCTTTATTCAAATCTCATTTGAATTTCTATATTCAAATCCCCTTTGAATTTTCTTATTTACATTTTATGTTTAAACTTCCTTTATTCAAATTCCTTTAAATAAGTCTCGATTTCAATTCCTTTTGAAATCGCTATTTCTACCTTTGGAAAATAGATTTCCCTTTCAATTTCATACTTGTATTTTTTTTATTTCTGAATTATCCAATGATAATTCAATTCACTTCATTTTATAAACTTCGTTTATAAAAGAACTATTTATAAACTTCGTTTATAAAGGAACTTTTCATTTTATTTCTTTTAAAACAAGTAAATATTTCAAACCTATTTAAAAAATTCAAATTCTATATTCTAAATCCCATTTTGAAATTCAACACAACTTGTCTTTCCCAAAAAAAATTCAAAACAGTATCTCTGGTAGTAATTCGTCACTTACAACTCGAAAATGAATACTGATGATGCAGTTGTCATCATCAGAATCTATTTTCCAGCGATCGAAGTGAGTTCAATACTATAAAACCATTTTTAAACATTTCCACTTTGAAATTCATTTCAAAATATAATTCACACTGCTTATAAAACAATTTAAAATCTCCCAGGATCTTAAATTTTCCTTATTTTTAATCCCAATCCATTTACAAACACTTATCCAATTTCTCCAGAGTTTTAATTCAATTTCTGGTTTAAATTCAGATTTAATTCACTTCGTAACACTTATACGAATTCTACTTGGTTATATACATAACCATTTCACTTTTTATGATCTTACTAGATTATAATCACAACCAATATATCCAATATGTATCAAATATACTTTGGGTAAAATTATTTTCATTCACCCTCTTTCAAAACATATCGTGCCGACCCATCGTATTCAAGTGTTTAGTAACTCCTACCGATACAGTGGATCAAACTGATCTACAAGAACTCATAAACGGCTCAACCAATGAATCTCCACAATATAAAACAATTTTTATATCAATAACAAATACGTTCACTCGTATATATACACTCAATCTCAGTCTAGGGTATTACTAACCCTATCTCTATCGAGTCACGCCACAGAGCCAAGTAATTCTTAACTTAAGCTCTGATACCAACTGTAACGACCCGGTTTTTGAGCGACTTTGGTTATCGACGTAAGCACGACGTCGATAACCAAAACGTCGAAAAATCCTGGTAATTAGTGAAAGAAATTAGAGGGTGAGGAAAGATAAGATAGAAACTTAGAATAGAAGAAGAAGAAGAACACAATATCAGAGTAACACGAATCTCACAGCGGAACGAATAAATATATTTCATAACATAACTTTGAAATACAAATCTGTACTTGCATATACATATCATTATCAAAGTACAGCACTTACAACACAGCGGAAATAATAATAGCTATATGATCCTGAAACCTCCTGCTCCAGCTCTTCAACTATATCTGTAAAATCCCGACTACTTGACTGCCCATACAAATTTAGCCACCCAAGAGTTTAGGGAAAACAACAAAGTAAACTCCGGGTCAATCATGGGACTGGTATGAGTAAAACAGTTTAAAAACAGTTCGAACAAGTAAACGATATCTCATAAGACCACGCCGCATAACGGAACGGGTTTTTCCCTTATGAGAATCCAAAATATCTTTATATCAAAAACCTTTTGATATTATAATAATGTCTATCAACCACAATATATATAATCATCTAGTAGAAACGCTTTCATCTCACGTTCTACATATATAGTATACAATCAAAACCGCAAGCACGTATTGGGTAATGGGTTTCCAACTATGACAAGGTATGGAATCACCTTTCGCTAGTGTACCTCTAGAGAGAAATACACTGGGTTCAACAAGAACATCTTGCAACCCGGCCACACATGATCGACCACTCATTTCGCTTGAGTGTATCGAATGTATATCACCAACAGTTGGGATCAGCAACCGTTTCCCGAATGGGACAGCATCAACAATAGATTTTTAGAAGTAAATGAAACTCTAGATCAGGTGATTATACACCCTACTTCGGTGCGACCGACTTAGCCATGCTGCCTGCCCGATTTCTGTCATTTACCGGATGATGAGGCTAGAAGCTACGCTTTATCATCACATCAGATTCACTTTGAATGCCACATCATCAAATCCATCCAATCATCGATTGATGTTCTCAACCATACATTATGTGCTAGCTAAAAGAAGTTTCCTTCTTCGCTTCCACTCTTGGTACGGTTGGAGAAATCAATATACGTGATCGTCTGGAAATACACTGTCAGACATCCGTCCATACAAGTCATCCAGGAACAGGATGAACCGAAGGCACTATTCTGTAAATATGATAGCCCTTGCATAACTCCGTCTTCAATTTCCTTTGGCATATATGATTCGCAACGGTTATGCCAATACAGAGTGGTTCTTCGGATAATAATCCAATCGGTCTCTCCATATTAACAACGTTAAAATGGTCAAAACTTCGATAGTCTGTGATTTAACTATCGAATAAAAATAGGTGTGCAAACAATGATATTATTTCCAAATGGAAATTATATCGATCAAACATCATTCAACATTCATCTCTTAAGTTCATTAATTTACTTATCTCATGTTTACCTACGTTCAATATTCCTTATTTTCTAAATTCGGAAAATATACGTTATTAACAATGGAAAACATTTCCATTTCTTTGTTTCTTTATTAGAAAACATTTCTGGTTTCTTATTTGGAAAACATTTCCAAAGCTTCTTCATTGGACTTAGACAGATGTTTAAACAAACCATCGCGATGCCAATTCAAACCATTTCCTTTACTGCCGAACCTTAACTATTCCTTAGTTAAAAACGAAGCCAATCAAGTTGGGGTAGAACTACCTCTCAGACCTTAACTGAACAACATTTCTAACTTTGAAATAGGCAAAGTTCACTTTGTATTCCATTTACTAACTTCCTTACTTAACCCTCTTCGAATAGCTATATTCAATTGACTCTTTTCACTTAACTCTATTCGATTAACCCTTATCAATTAACTCGATTGGACTAACACTATTGGATTAACTCTATTTGACTAATGCTATTGATTTACTCATTTCACTTAACTCCTTCCGAATAACTATATTCGATAATTCCTTTTACTTTCTATTCGAATAACTATATTCGATTAACTCATTTGCTTTAACTCTAATCGATTAAACTAACATCGATTAGCTCCTTTTCTTTAACTCTAATCGATTAACTAACATCGATTAACTCCTTTTAACTTTATTCTCTAATCAATTAACTAACATCGATTAACTCCTTTGACTTCCTTCGAATAAACTATATTCGATTAACTCCTTTTACTTTCTTCGAATAAACTATATTCGATCAACTCCTTTTACTTTCTTCGAATAAACTATGTTCGATTAACTCCTTTGACTTTAACGCTAATCGATTAAACTAACATCGATTAGTCCCTTTTACTTTACTATGTTTTCCGTTACAACTATTTCCTTTTTATAACGTTTACTTACCGTTACAAATATTCCGTATTTATAACTTCTATTTACCGTTACAAATATTTCCTATTTATAACTTCTATTTATTTTCTAAATAAATATTCCTTTTCTATTTCTATTTATTTTCTAAATAAATATTCCTTTTTATAAAACCGTGTTCGTTTTATAAATATTTCCTTTTATAAAATCCTGTGATTTTATAAAATTCCTTTATTTCAATATACATTGAAATACTTCTTTTTACATCCCAGGGTCTGTTATGATATTTACAATATCGAATAACAATGATCAACATCATTCGAACACCCATAATCCATAACAGATTATATAACCCACCATATATCACAATATATGAAAGCAGTAAAATAAATGTTGAGGAATCCAGTTGGATTCGTCCAACCTGTTTCCCTGCATCACAGATGTTAAACAATATAGATAATATCACTTTTCAGTTCTATATGATATATTCTGTTAAACAGAATCAAATATAGAAAATTTAACTAACTGACTAGCAGTTCAATCAAACAGTCAACATACAGTAAATCAACCAATATCTAACAGTTCTAAAAATAAAACATGAAATTATAAACTGTTCAGAGTTAGTGAGATTTACTCACTTTTGCGCGTTAACCGTTAAATAACGGTTTGCGTTATTTGATTCAGTATGACAATTTATTTCTCCATAAATTGTAACGAGCTTCGATGGACTTCCAATCAGTTCCATGGTGTAGCCACCGTCCATACGATCCTAACGGATTCAACCGTTCGAATTTCTGATAATATATGTGGAAGATATGAATTTTACAAGTTGTTAAACTATTTAAATTAAAAAATAAAACTTCAATATTCACCATTGGGCTTATCTTTTCCCCTTTGGCCCATTACCCTACGTCAACCCACATAATTGCTTCTTCCTCAAATCCGCAAAAACCAGTTTCCAGTAACCAATTCTTTTCCCATTTCCAGAACTTCCTTACTACCGTACTCCTTCACCATACCTCGAATCGAACACCAAGGCCACAAACCTCCTCTATACTTCACAAAAATCAAGGAAAATATACCACACTTCTTCTCTTGCAGAGCTCCACTTCCTCATATACAAATCGACCCACTCGACTTCAGGCTGTCGAACACCATCTCGAGTCCTCCCAGGAGACCCGCGACGCCCAACTACATCGAACCACCCCATCTTCTCCTAAAAAATGCTAATCGGAACCACAAACCCGAATCCACCCATTAAATCTTCCAACGATGCTTCAATTTACAAGGATACTCAACCCTAGATCCAAGAGGACCAACACTTTTGAAAAAAACAGCGAAACAACACTGTGTCGAACCCAGTAAAGCGCACATCAAACTGAAGAGGGGGTCAGGAGATTGCAAATATATTTATGTGGGAATTTATAGATTTAGTTTTGATTTTCTTTTCTAATTCCTTTGTTGCGGTTTTCTTTGTGAATGAAAATTTTGAGGAGATCGGATATTTTCAGCGTTTATATATGTTAGTTAATTTACTTTGAGAGGGTGTGAGTTCTTCCACGTTGAGTTTGAGAGCACATATAACTTGCGGCTGAGAAGAGAATACCCGGTTTGTTTATGATCAGAATATGGTTTAGATATTTTAGATAGATAGACTATTTTTTTTACTTTATTTCTCTTGGTTCCTAAAGAAGCTACTTGGCAAAGCAAAACTTTACCACTCGATTTAGTCTCATACCCAAAAAAATGAACACATGGTCCATTTAGTGTCCCACTTACTATATATGAGATTTTACTTATGTTTGTTTCATCATCTCAATGTCCAATAGATTTTGGTCATCTCATTTTATAAAACTCCGTTAATTACGAACTGGTATCGACAGAATCAAGTACACCATCGTGACGATAAATGTACCACGATCCCAGAAATATAATAATACTGGTAGATTGACTCATATTTTGAAACTTCAAAATGTTGATTACGGGGTGCGAAATGCTTCAAATAAAAAGTCTCTTATTAAATTAATTAAAAATTACAGTAAAATTCTAAAAATTATTTTATCACTACTTCCCAAAAGAACCTTGTCTAAATTCGAATCCAATAACTAGTTATATCAACTAAACTGTTACGGTCGATAAACGATTCTATAGCGACTATTTTAAAATTTGATTTCGGCATATATCAAAATCTACCCGACGAAATCCCGATTTTTCTCTTCCACTAGAAAGATATACTCCACCAGCTCCACACGTTTCTTGTTTCATAGAAATCCGGCTTAAAATGAATCATGTACATTCAGTTGAAGTTCGAATCGCCAATTTACGAACTGCCGCGCCATTTCGAGCTCTATTTTAATTATATTATAAACTATACGTTCAACTATCGACGATTGAATATATTCGTTATTCAAATTCAAATTCCAAGCTGAATTAAATATCACAGATGATCCAGTTCACACCATATCGCCATTTCAGCTAATTTTGATTATTTCAAAATTAAATATATTATTTTAATTAAATATATTCATCATTATTAAATTCCATGACCATTAAATTTTCTAAACCACCATTTCAATAATTAAATAAATTAATTATAATACCCCTGCCAATGCGGGTCATTACATATATAGTTTTTGAAAACTAAAATATCACAAATACGCGCTGTCATATACATATACTATCTCTCCCTGATGTCCTCCCCTAGGTTAACTACGCAACCTAGGGTCTGATACCAAGTGTGACGGCCCGCCCCGGACCAGCCGACATTTCCCTTGAAATGCGTTGTGCCAATGCCCAACTATTATGGGACGATTGTCGAAAGAAAGGGATTTGAAACTATGAATCACCAAAGAACCTATAACATATCTCACAGCGCATGGAATAAAATATAATAGTAACATTACTCGACATAAAACATGCGAGACAGTGCATAAGCTGAAAACTAAACCATCATAGCAGTGAAATTCAAAATACAGCTTATGATCCAAACCATTATTACAACTTCAAAATACTGTCACTAAAGCAAAATAGAAAAGGTACACTACTAATGGCCAAAGCGGTGACCAGCAACATCACAGGGAGGATATATGTAAATAGTATATGGAACCTCCTACTCGTCTCCGGATAGCTACTCGTGCATACCACCTAACCTGTCTCTAATCTGCTCGTTTAGCAGCACCGAGAGTAATAAGAAGAGACATAAAACTCTAATTCAGACAAAAGTCTGGTATAAGTGATAGCAGCAAAAAAAATCAATAATAGGTATAAATAATCATGCCTGAACTTGGACATGCAACAAAAGAATTAGCAAAACAAGATGTACAGTACTCTAAGGTAACACTAGCATAAAGTGCAAAGTGGAATTGCACATGTCATGGTGATAGCATACAATCATCTGCACATCTCTCAGTCAGTGCATAAAGCATACAATATCCACCACTTTGATCACCAAATCCTTTGCCATTATTACGACCACTTTGCCCCTTTAGGATCATGATGACCCCACTGCACTGGTCCATAGTCAGCAACCCCATGCTACGATCACTTTGCCCTTTGGAGTCATGATGACTCCATTGCACTGATCCATAGCCATGCAGTCATGACTAGTCTAATGCACTGATCCATAGGTTATAATCCATCTCTCAATGGTGAACTAAAGTTATGGATATCGATAACCCCTTTGCACACGTCCCGTAGCAAAGCCCAACTCATGAAGTTAACTCGTTGGTTCCCATCAAGATCTTGAGTAAGAACTTCCCATTTGGACTTCCTTTGCATCTTGGGTTTTGGTCTTCTCCAGTTAGGTTCGGAAACAAGCTTCCATTCGGCTCTGTCTCCATCTGGTTCGGGTCTCCATCGGTTCGTTACTTCTTCTCTTGGTCGGTTCGGCTCGTGACGCTCCACTCGTGGTGCTTCTGTTCGGTCGCAAGCTTCGGTTCGGGGTTGATACTCCGGTTCATGGCCACCAGGCGGTTCGGGATCAGGCTTCGCGGCTCATAGGAAGGTGACCCTCCAAGCTCCGGTTCATGGTGCGTGCGTGCGAGCGGTTCGGGGATGGTAAGCTCGAGCAGGCGGCTCGTGTACTTCGGGTCGGTTCGTGAGGGGGTGTCACGATCGGGGGTGAGGCGATCCGATCCGTTCCATTTCCTGCACCTCTTACAACAAGCTATTTATGCCATACGACGGTGTTTTCGACCATTCTAACTTTTCTATGCAATCACAAACCATACCAAACAGTAATAGCAAAATATAGGATCTACCATAAACATCAAAACAATGAATAATCATGTAAATGTGGCTCAGCATACCCAAAACCCATGTTTTCTCTTAATCCACTTAACCATGTTTCAACTATAGAAGTAGCAAACTTAATCCAAATTAACCCAAATTTCTAACAGAGGCATATAATAATATTTTAGAATTTATACATATTTTTCCATATTTTTATGATGCATAATTTCTCTAGTTATCACTTATCACCCCTAATCAGCCGTAATTAGTGAATAAAAGTGCAAATCACTCACCTTAGCCACAAATAAATTTCAGATCTGAAACTCTAACCGGTTAGGCATGGATCCCAATGTATTCCAGCAACTCGATCTCGATTTCTATGCTAATCCTCCTTAATTTGGTGTAGATTTGGCTAATATGTGATTAGAAAGGTAATTTGGGTGTGATTTAGAAGATGGAGGCCATTGCTAGGGTTCAAGAGAGGTTAGTGGCATCTGGAAAAAACTAAAACGAAATGTTTTCCCAAACCATTTCAGCCCTCCCATAACCCTAATCCTGAAATGGGTTATGGGCCTAGCAACTAATTACCCTATTAAGCCCGGTTAACCTATTTTCCATCTTCCAAACCTTATTTCAGCTATATCTCCCAAATGATAAGTCTGTTTGATTAATGTGACCACTCTATGGAAAGGTAAACCATCATCCGAATCCAATGAAAGTGGTTTTAGGTCAATACCCCTTACAAATCAAAAGTTATAGGTGAAACAAGATCCACCAGGGGCAAAAATGTCATTCAAAATTCGGCAAAAATCAGAAACATGGGAAATGAACCCAGTAGTCATTTCCCAAAGTTACACGACAATACGACCTCGTATGAAAATAAAATAAATATTCTACGATCCTCCAATACGTAGAATGCGGGTCGTTACAGATTGTTTTTCATTCTTTTATTATTTCACATACACGAAAAGGCAAAATAATCTTGTTTTCTATTTGTTATGTTAGCTTCATTCACCAAACTGGTTGTCCGTTTTTTGGATGTAAACTTGAAAGAAAAAAATGACAAACCAAAATTGGCCTTAACTACTGAAAATTGCTCATGTTAAGCACGGGTATAACCGCTATGCTTTTGTCCCCCATTGAAGAGCGGTCTAATAATTACTGGAATACTTGAAAGTACAATTGGTATTCAATTTTTGTAACACATTAAACTTTTTGTAGCACTGTAGATTCTCAAAGTTTTAATACTAAAAATTGCTCATACAAATTCCATATTTCATTTTCTTAATGCCACATAGTTTGTTTATGTTTTCTAATGGCACACACATAGTCGCACCATCTTCCTAAATCCACCAGACTAGTTCAAATACCTCTTTATAGTACCTAATACAGGGACACTATGAACGATCATCTTTAATTCAATCTACCAAGATTCTCGAGTAGTATTCGTATGTTTCCTAAATGGTTATATATTATCTGTTGAGTGAAGATTTGTATAGAGTTTTGATTTCTGACATAGAGATACGCCGTGATCGACAAAAAAAAGAAAAATAAGATATTCATTGGTATTATAAATTAGAGGTTGATTATTTGGTATGTTAGTTGTAATGACCTGGGATTTTGATGACTTTGGTTATCGCCATAAACTCAATGACAACTAACCAAACATTGAAAAAATACCAGTCATTAATGAAAGAAATTAGAAGGTGAGGATAGATAAGATAGAGACTTAGAATAGAAGAAGACGAAGAACACAATATCAGAGTAACACGAATCTCACAGCGGAACGAATAAATATATTTCATACAACATAACTTGAAATATACATCTGTACTTGAATATACATCATTATCAAAGTATAGCACTTACAACACAGCGGAAATAACTATAGCTATATGATCCTGAAGCCTCCTGCTCTAGCTCTTCAAGTGTATCTGTAAAATCCCAACTACTTGACTGCCCGTACAAATTTAGGCACCCAAGAGTTTAGGGAAAACAACAAAATAAACTCCGGGTCAGTCATGGGACTGGTGTGAGTAAAACATTTTAAAATAGTTCAAACAGGTAATCGATATCTCATAAGACCACGCCGTATAACGGAATGGGTTTTTCCCTTATGAGAATCCAAATTATCTTTATATCAAAAACCTTTTTGATATTATAATAATGTCTATCAGCCATAATATAATAATCATCTAGCAGAAACGCTTTCATCTCACGTTCTACATACATAGTATACAATCAAAACCGCAAGCACGTATTGGGTAATGGGTTTCCAACTATGACAAGGTATGGAACAACCTTTCGCTAGTGTACCTCTAGAGAGGAATACACTGGGTTCAACAAGAACATCTTGCAACCCGGCCACACATGACCGACCACTCATTTCGCTTGAGTGTATCGAATGTATATCACCAACGGTTGGGATCAGCAACCATTTCCCGAACGGGACAGCATCAACAATAGATTTTTAGAAGTAAATGAAACTCTAGATCAGGTGATTATACACCCTACTTCGGTGCGACCGACTTAGCCATGCTACCTGCCCGATTTTTGTCATTTACCGGTTGTGAGGCTAAAAGCTACGCTTTATCATCACACCAGATTCACTTTGAATGCCACATCATCAAATCCATCAAATCACCGATTGACATCCTCAACCATACATTATGTGTTAGCCAAAAGAAGTTTCCTTCTCCGCTTCCACTCTTGGTACGGTTGGAGAAATCAATATATGTGATCGTCTGGAAATACTCTGTCAGACAACCGTCCATACAAGTCATCCAGGAACAGGATGAACCGAAGGCACTATTCAATACATCCATCTTAGACATTGTTATCTAGGACTTATACAATAGCTCTTGCACTTTACTCCGTCTTCAATTATCTTTGGCATATATGATTCGCAACGCTTATGCCAATACAGAGTGGTTCTTTGGATAATAATCCAACCGGTCTCTCCATATTAACAACGTTAAAATGGTCAAAAACTTCGATAGTTTGTGATTTAACTATCGAAGAAAAACACGTGTGCAAACAACGATATTATTTCCAGATGGAAATTCTATCAATCAAACATCATTTAACATTTATCTCCTTAGTTCATTTTTCATCTCCTGTTTCCCTATATTCAACATTTGCTATTTTCTAAATTTGGAAAATATACGTTATTAACAATGGAAAACATTTCCATTTCTTGTTTTTTATGTTAGAAAACATTTCTGGTTCTTGTTTGGAAACATTTCCAAAACTCCTACGTTTGGATTTAGTAGATGTTTAGATAAAACATCGCTATGCCAACTCAAACCATCATACTTATTCACTTAACCATCCTTTACTGCCGAACCTTAACCATTCCTTAGTTAAAAACGAAGCCAATCAAGTTGGGGTAGAACTACCTCTCAGACCTTAACTGAACAACATTTCTAACCTTGAAATAGACAAAGTTCACTTTAAATTTCTTTAACTAACTTCCTTATTTAACCCTCCTTCGAATAGCTATATTCGATTGACTCTTTTCACTTAACTCTATTCGATTAACCCTTATCAATTAACTCTATTGGCTAACACTATTGGATTAACTCTATTTGACTAACGCTATTGATTTACTCATTTCACTTAACTCCTTTCGAATAAACTATATTCGATAACTCTTTTAATTCTATTTGAATAAACTATATATTCGATTAACTCCTTTATTCTATTTGAATAAACTATATTCGACTAACTCCTTTTACTTTATTTGAATAAACTATATATTCGATTAACTCTTTTTATTCTATTCGAATAAACTATATATTCGATTAACTCCTTTATTCTATTTGAATAAACTATATTCGATTAACTCCTTTTACTTTATTTGAATAAACTATATATTCGATTAACTCCTTTATTCTATTTGAATAAACTATATTCGATTAACTCCTCTGCTTCTATTCGAATAACTATATTTGATTAACTCATTTGCTTTAACTTTAATCGATTAAACTAACATCGATTAACTCCTTTTGTTTTAACTAACATCGATTAACTCCTTCTGATTAAACTAACATCGATTAACTCCTTTTAACTCGATTAAACTATTCGTTGATAAAGACAAACTTTTAGTAACAGTTCTTCACTTTACAAATGATTTCCGTTTTTTAAAACTTTATTCGTTTTAAAAACATTTTTCCCTTTTATTTACTTTCGAAATATGTCCTTTTATAAAATCTGTTGATTTTATAAAATCCCTTTATTTCAATATACATTGAAATAACTCTTTTTACATCCCAGGGTCTTTTATGATATTTAAAGTATCGAATAACAATGATCAACATCATTCCAACAAACATAATCCATAACAGATTATATAACACATCATATATCACAATATATGAAAAACAGTAAAATGAATGTTGAGGAATCCAGTTGGATTCCTCCAACCTGTTTCCCTGCATCACAGATGTTATACAATAAAAATCAGCATCACTTTCAGTTCCATATGATATATTCTGTTAAACATAATCAATATAGAAATTTAACTAACTGACTAGCGGTTCAATCAAACAGTCAACACACAGTCAATCAACTAATATCTAACAGTTCTAAAAATACAACATGAAATTATAAACTGTTCAGAGTTGGTGAGATTTACTCACATTACGCGTTAACGGTTAAACAACGATTTGCATTAGTTGATTCTGATCAGACAATTTATTTCGCCATAAATTGTAACGAGCTCGAATCCACTTCTAGTTAGTTCCAGTGCATAGCCAACGTCTATACGATCCCAACGCAACATGTTTTGCCCTTAGTTTCTGGCCCAAAACCCTTAAACAAACCCAAGACTTCTTCTTCTTGTTTTAAATTCACGTCATGGGCCTTGTTTTATATATATATATATATATATATATATATATATATTGTAATATATATACTGGGCTTCACACTGATTCGGCCCAAAGTACTCCTTCTTCCTCGTTGAAAAATCCTCCTATTACTCTCGTTTCCTATGGCCATCATAGCAAAACTGATTCTCATCAAACTCCCTCCACACTCACCGGAAACAATCACCACCGTCACCCTTGTATTCTCCTCCCCAATCTCTTCAGTCCCAACCCAATATCCACTGCCTTGCACATCTAAAAGAAATCGCGTCGACAACCTTATTATTGCCATTCCCGTTAGAATTGCGAAACCCAAACACCACCGTTCCACAATCTAAAACCATATTTGAAATCCTCATCGATTTCTCCACCTGATTCTACCCTCAAACCTCGACTCGATGGTATCACAAAAAATGCGATCTTCAACCTGCTACAGACGAGCGACAGTAATTCTCACCCAATAAAACCACTATAGAAAGGAAACTCTGATCTTCACTAATTTAGAGAGAATACCTCTTTGATTTTAGCATTTTTATTTGCTTTTCTATTGAATTTATGAAGCTGCAGTTTTCACGTTTTGTGTTGCTTAAGCATTCGGTGGTGGCTGCTACCAAACGCTGAAGAGAAGTAGGTTACGGGATTTATAGTGTTTAAACTGAGGACGTGGTTTCATGGACTCCAAGCGTGATTCATGTGTTTAAAGAATAGGCAACGTGGTCTTCTCATTGCCATAGGATAGGCACACAACAAAGAGTACTTAACGGGAGAGAACAATTATACCTATATAAATATATAATTGATTTTTAAAAATCCATTTTTATTAATTCATATAGTTACGTATTTCTATGGACAGAAATAAAAATGTAGTCATGTTCAGTATTGTACCACGATCCCAAAAATATAATAATATCGGTAGATGGACTCATATTTTGAAACTTCAAAATGTTGATTTCAGGGTGCGAAATACTTCAAATAAAAAGTTGCTTATTTAATTAATTAAAAATTACAGTAAAATTCTAAAAATTAAATTATCACTACTTCTCAAAAGAGCCTTGTTCAAATTCAAACCCGATCTCTAGTTATATCGAATAAACTATTACGGTCGATAAACGATTCTATAGCGACTATTTTAATATTTGATTTGGACGTAAATCAAAATCTACTTGACGAAATCCAGATTTTTCTCTTCCACTAGAAAGATATACTCCACCAGCTCCACACGTTTCTTGTTTCACAGTAATCCGGCTTAAAACGAATGTTGTACATTCAGTTGAAGTTCAAATCGCCAAATTACGAACTGCAGCGCCATTTCAAGCTCGATTTTAATTATAATATAATTATACGTTCAAACTGTCATTTAAATAATATATTCGTTATTCTAATTCAATTCTAAACTGAATTAAATATCACAGATGATCCAGTTCACACCATATCGCCATTCCAGCTAATTTTGATTATTTCAGAATTAAATATATTATTTAATTTATTATTTCAATTAAGTTTTCATCATTATTTAATTCCATGACCATTTAACTCACTATATCACTATTTAAAAAATTAATTAAATTAATTATAATACCTCTGCTAATGCGGGTCATTACATTAGTGGTGTTATTTATGTTAAAATCTATCCTCAAATAATCTCACACCTCCAATCTTTGAATATATATATTAGAATATATGAGTGCACATTAACTATGCAATCTGGGCTAAACCGGTTGACCGGTTCAAAACCAGGCGGTCGACCGTTTCTACCCAAAATGCACAATTAATGTGCACAAGGATACATAACGTATATAAATATATTCAAATTCTTGTCTACTGGTCCTTTTTGACCTATCGACCGTTTTCTTCCAGAAAGCAACCTTTCGTATAGACACTTCCATTTCTTCAATGGTTGCTTCTCTTTCTCTTCTTTGATAAACATGATCGTTGTTTGTAACTCTTCATGAAAGGTTACAACTATTTATTCCTTATATAAACATCATGAAATCATCATTTCAAATCACTAATTCTATCAATCTAATCTCTATTCTTTTGGTTTCATTCTTGAACTCTCAAGCACTCAAATTGCTCATATTCTATCATATATCGCTTGAATCCTAGAATCTATTTAACATTCTTTTGATTCAATAGATATCCACTTCCAAATCTTCATATACACAAATATATTATTTGAGGATAAGATTATAGGAAGTTTGTACTACAAGTGATAAAATCATTTTATCAAGAACACATATTGTCAAGAACAAAGTATATTCGTCTTACCTGAAGTCCTCGGTGTTGTAAGAGGCACGTGTTGAAGTCCTTAGTGTTGTAAGAGGCGTGAAATCCCATTCGTCTGCTCGGGTGTTGTATACATGTTCCTCCGGGTGAAGTGAGGTGGTTATTAGTGAAAATCCAGATAGAAGCCCAAGACCGGACGTAGGACGATGCTCCAAACCAGTATAAAAATCCCTGGTTTGATTTTTCTAGTTTACTGCATCTACTTTTTATATGTAGCTATGATTAACTTGTAACAACCCGGAAATTCTGAGCCAATTTAAAATTTTTATTTTGGCAATTTTAATGAATGTTGAATATTTAAAATGAATTATTTTAAATAATAACGATGAGAAATTTATTTTGAATGGAATTAGAACGTATATATTTATATAGATCGTCATTAGAATATAGTTATTTTCTTTTAAATATAAAAGGAATTGAAAATGGCGCGATAGTTTGAAATTTCGTTTCCGAATTTCAAATTAATGTACAAGATTCAAAATAAATCGGATTTTGGCGAAACCAAAATTATTTAAATTTTGAAAATATCTTAACAACGAATCCGAAAAATTGAAATTTCATAGTGGGGATAAAAAGTTATGCCCAGTTGAAAATTCAGAATAGTCGTTATGGAATTTTTGGCCCTTAAAAATGGAAATTTTGCAAACTACCTTCTTTTTCGACGAAACCACTTTTGTTGGATCCGGTATGTCGAATTATTGCTAGATTCCAAAATTCATAATTTTCCGAATCAATATGTGAGCGTGACGAAGTTAAACGTGTTTTAACAGTTTTAGTAAATTTCGATCGACAAGAAAAATGGTCATTTTTCAAGCGGTCTCGGAATTTGACGAAATTAGTTTTGTTAGAACCGTATCGTCAATACGAAGCTGGAAAACATTTTTCGGGAATTTTTAGAGTCTGTATGTGGCCCTGATAAATTGAAATGCGCGTTCAAATTCAATATATAGATTTATGTTTTGATTTTTTGATGAAAACTGGTCGAAACGATCGAATCAGCTTACGATACATATCCCATTGTATTCGGAATGAGGGTAATTAGTTAGGGACGACAGTAGGTGGGTTCGATTTCGAGTTCAAAATAAAAAGTTGCTTTTTGAAAGTTGAAAATGATATATATATATATATATATATATATATATATATATATATATATAAACACCCTCCTCCCTTTATACTCCTTCCCCTTGGCCAACCCCTCCCCATTCAAAATCCTTTCAGAAAAGAAAAAGAAGAAGAAAAAAAGAAAAGAAAAACAAAACCGTTCGTCGCCCTCCCCTCTACAACCAATCGCCGCGCCGCCTATCCCCCACCACCGTCGCGGGTCCAGCCCCCCTCCGATGATGCGCGCCCCCCTCCCCCTCCGATCCGCCGTCCCCAAGCCATCCTCCCCCTTCACCGTTCGATTCTCCCCAAAACCCCCATCCCATCTAAAAAGAGACCACCACCGCTCCCCTCCCTGCATCCGCCGCAGCAGCCGCCATCCCAGGCTCCCAGCGCCGCCTCTGGCCCGCCTCAGCACCATCTCCGACCGCTCCGTTTCCCCTTTCGATTGTGAGTGTTTATTTTAATTAATTCATGAAAGATTAGATCTTTGTTAAGGAGAAAGGTTCAATTTTTTGTATTAATGAAAGGTTCTATTTTTATATCAATGAATGGTGAGATTTTTAATCATAGAAAGGTGAGATTTTTAATCATAGAAAGGTGAGATTTTTAATCATATAAAGGTGAGATTTTTAATCATAGAAAGGTTAGAAAATCATGGAAAGAATCATAGAAAGGTGAGATTTTTATATATGAAGAGGCGATAAAAATTCGATTTATATATATATAAAGTAGCGTTATAAAAATATAATCTTTATAATGAAAACATCGTGTTAAAGATGCTATTTTTATCATCTTGAAGGCAAAATAAAAATAGAATTTTTATTTATATTATAGCGGTATAAAAATAGAATTTTTATCTATATAGTAGCAGTATAAAAATGTGATTTTTATCCATGTAGCATGGCTATAAAAATGTGATTTTTATATACATAGAAACAATATAAAGATGCGATTTTTATATATGTAGTGGATACGGACAACGAAAGTGACAAATGGCAAGCACGACGAGGATTTTCTACATATGAAGAGTCGCGGTGTTTGGTTTAGCTAATCGGTGAGAACTTCTCACTTTAACTCTTGTTGTCTAGTTAAAATTATATACTAGGATGCAGACGGTGCTTAGCAGCACCCGACACCCGTCCTTCACAGACCATGGACGGCTTGTATGTTTGATTGTATGTTGTTGTGGAAATTGATTGTAATGTGGAATAGAAAATATTTATTCATGTATTGAAATAAATTATTTATCATTAAAAATATAAACTTAACATAAATGTGAATAAATGAATATTCATTTGCAAATCAAATGATTTGTTTATGCACACCCATTTTACTGATATTGATTGGGACGATAAATTTTACACATCGCTCAACTGCACAAATAATATTCAGTATTTGTTTATTTGAAACCCCACACGGGTGTTGGGATGATATTTGGCGTACACTAATCCCAATTGTTTAGTTGTATGTCGATCGATTGGTTGACAGACTGTGTAAGCATTAATTATTTATATTTAATGCTTATGCAGTTGTGTGGTGCACTTTGGATGATGGTTGATTATTTATCATTGCTATTATATACATGTGTTGTATGGAATCCATATAATTAACATTATATGGTAATTGATTGGGCCTCATTCCAATTTGGAAAATAAAGAATATTATAAAATAAAGATTCACGTGTTGAATAGAATAAATAGTCATGTGTTGACGATGCTCATGTGTTGAGAATATTCATGTGTTGAAATGATTCATGTGTTGAACGAAATATTTTATACAATAGAATACACATTTTTATTGTAAGTAAGATTTAATAAATATTCATGTGTTGAATAAAATATAGATTCATGTGTTGAATAGAGAAAATATTCATTTGTTGAATAGAATAACGAAGTTATTGAAATATATAAAGCCGTGTTGATTAGATTTGCGCCATTTTGACGCGAACGATATTTATATTGATTATATTCGTTTTTATAATGAATATAGAAAAGAAGTGATTTCAAAATCTAATAATTTGAAAATGTTATCATTTATATATTAATGATATGGAATATTCATGTTTGATTTAAAAATTGAATATGAAGTTGAAATCGTTTTTAAAATGAATTTAAAACGATTTATAAAATACGTTTAGAATTGAAATCGATGAAGTATATATAATATATATATATATTATATATTAAATGGCCTGAATAGAATGCGCCGCGCCGCGACCGTTCGCGAATTTCGACCATTGACTTCGAATTGACGTTACGGGAGACCCGATCGTTGGATTCTCTCGAAACCGGAACCTTGGGTTCGTATCGAAAAGAGCTTTCCAATGAATATTAGAAATTTGAAATCTAACGGTTGGATTTGGAATTATGTCCAAATCAAATTTGGAAAAGGTAGCTGTAAGTGCAGTTCGGTGGCCGTTATTGAATATCGACTGTACGGGCCTTGATAAAATTATTAATAATTTGTGTAAAATCATAATACATGAATTGGAAAGAGCTAGGATGAAAAATTCCACATTGTAAGGATGAAAATATAATTTTATCGAAATGAACTAGTTATGAACTAGAATTATAATCCATTATTTTTGAATAAATAAATTGAATTTGAAGTGGTTTTAAAATAATCAGAATTTCCAATATATGAATTAAAATGGATTTGAATCGAAATTATCTTCGGGATATTTCCAAGTTGGATTTCGTGATTATACAGATATGGTTGTGGAAATTTGAAATATATATTTATATCGTTATTTCCAATATGATATTTGTTGGTTTCAGAAATTGATATTGAATATAAGCCGATATATTTTCTATTCAGAGCCTTGTATTTAATATCAAATGGGATTTTGGGTTTGCCGTGAATGGTGTCTTAAATAACACTGTTCTTGAACCCAGTTTAGAAAAGAATAAATCTTTTAATTAAGGTTTAGTGAAATTGTCTAATTAATTAGTATTTAATTGGAATTTAATTTTAAATTGGTTTTAGGGGTTTATCGTGAGCGGTATTTTGAATAACACTTGTTCTTTAACCCGATTAACAATGGAATGTGATTTAGGGTTTATCGTGAACCGTGTTTTAGATGACATTGGTTCTTTAACCCAGTTAAAGACAAGATATTGATTTTTGGGAAGATCAAAACTAAGTGGAGTTTTAATGAATCTTTAATTAGATTAAAGTGATCGAGAATGGAGTATCAACAGTTTTGCTCCAAGCGACAGTTAAATCTTTAATTATATTTGAACGTGAAATGGTAATTAATATTTGCCGATAACACCGTGGTGTTTGATATGGAGTATTACCAGTTTTGCTCCATGGGATGAATAAGTTGGGATTGGGAAATAAAATAAATAATTACTTCGGTGTGGTCCGCTACTCCCGACTAGTTTGGAAAACGTTAACACGGTTTGAAATGATATCCAAAGGAAGATTAAAGAATAAATTTAGAAGAATTTATCTTTGATAAAATTAATGGGAAAATTTCCCTAAGGATGTGAAAATTTGAATAAAAGAATATTCTGAATTGGAATGAGGAGTATGTTGTGTTTGCGTAACACTTGTTTATTTTATACGCGGGTAAATCGGAAAGGTCGGGTTTATACCCATTCTGAATAACCGATTCGACGATATGTCGAAGGTGAAGACGGTGGTTGAAGACTGGGGGTCTTCACGTCATTTGGTTGATTCCTGACAATCTTGATTGGGATGTACACCCAAGATGAGGGAATAATTTGGAGATCGTCTAGGCGTACTTGGAGATCGATGGATATGAAAGAAATAAGGTTCCTCCAGTTTCGCTCAGACCCAGAACGAACTTGTAAATGGACTGTGTGTTTGACATTGGATTTTATTCTGTGTGATTGATTTCTATTAAATATATATCTGTTTGGCGGCGAAGAATTTATTCTCTTGCTTAACGCCCTTCTCTGAGACGTACGAGCTCAGAGGTTATATACCGATGGATATCAATCGCATGACATGAATTGCCTGTATGGCATGCCTAAGTGGCAGATGATCAAGGCTTGTATTGGAAAGCAAAGTCTTGTGGTTGATGATCAAAGCACGACCTATGTGGCATAGCTTTGTGTATGGCGTTAATTCGCGAGCCCCACACCTCGGTATGAGTCAAAAACAGGATAAGGACCCAAGGAGTGCACGCCGTTTCTTTCTAGCTATGGGTGATGTCAGTGACCTGACATTTTTATTATTTTTACCTGTGTGGTTGTTGGATGCGAGGCGCCTCGGATATAGGTCCTATTGGACTGGGAAACGTGTGTTTAGGAATACTAATCCACAAAAGTAAGAGAGGATCGGCCTTGGAGGTTCCAAGGATCGCTGTGTGTGTTCCTGAGATATTTGCTAGAGTGTCTCGAACGGAGGGGAGCTTGCCCCTTGCCTCGACTCATGACGGAAATCCAATTTCCAATACGTGATAATTCAGTTTTATTTGTAGAACCTAGTATGGCGACATAGTAGATGGTAGCTATGTCGTCTATGATTGATACTTATGATTGAAATTGTTTTGGCACTATACACTTATAGTAATATCAAAATAATCTGTTTTTAAACGTATCAAGCATTCTTTGGCTATTATAAGGTAAAACCCTATCCTCCGACTTGCGTTGCATTGTGTGATGGGACCTGGGCCTTATAATAGCTTCATTTTTCTTTATTTAGCATTGCGCTGTTTGTTTTATGCACTGGTATTCTTGGGAGGAAACCCGTTCCGTGTTATACGGCGTGGTCCTTTGATTTACCTAACTTTAAAAATAAAGATTAATAAATGTTTTAGTTCTCACACCAGTCACATGACTGACGTGGAGTTTATTGTTTTAACCTAAACTCTAGGTGCCCTTATTTTCGACACAGGCAGCTAGTAGTTGGGTTTTGCAGATTTATATTCACAGGATCCTGGTTTATAGATGAAGTCATATTTGGAAAGCTCTATATCCGCGTATTTCTTTCAGTTATGTTTTGTATTATTTTTCCGCTGCTAAGTATTTAAATGTAATTTAAACATATGATATTTGTCAAATGTGTAATATTTATTCATACTCTGTATATTCTTGTATTGTGATGGAATTGTTGTAATAAGTAATGAAATATTCTTCTGTTTGTGTTCCGATTTGTCGTGTTCTCAAAGCAATCCGAGCTTTCCTTCACGAGGAAGTTCGGGTCGCTACATAGCTATTATTTCATACTTGTGTGTTATATACCATATTACATGATCCATGTGTATTATATTAGCATGTACACGCATTTTCATTTGGTATCAGAGCAAGGTTATCTTATAACCGTAATACAGTTATTTGATATATTCTTGTAATATGGAAAATAACGCAAATACTAGCACTCAAAACTCCACTTACACGGAAGGTCAATCGACACAAAGACCACCATTCTTTAATGGTCTCAATTACAGCTATTGGGCAACACATATGTCATTTTTCATGCAATCAAATAGCTATGATGCCTGGAATGCTACACAAAAAGAAATAGCGAATCCAACAACTGATTATTCAGAACGGACATCGGCTGAGAAAATGGCAGCAGCCGTAAATGCAAAAGCAATAAACATGTTGTTTTGTGCATTAGACCAAAATGAATATAACCGAGTTAGTATTTGTACCACTACATATCAAATTTGGCAAACGCTAAAAACCGCTCATGAAGGTACTAACAAGGTTAAACAAGCAAAAATAGCCATGCTGAAAAGTCAGTTTCAAATTTTCAAAATGAAGCCGGATTAGACAATCAATGATATGTATTCACGGTTTCAAACTATTCACCATGCACTTATTGGTTTAGAACAAAAATATTCAGATTTTGATGTTGTTTAAACAGTCCTACATTTTCTGACTAGTGAATGGGAAGGAAAAGTATTAGCAATTGAAGAAGCTAATGACCTTTCCGTCATGAAGCTAGGTGAATTGATAGGAAATCTAATGTCCTATGAAGATAATTTGCAGGCTAGAAAGGAATAGAAATAAGAAAAGAAATATATAGCATTTCATGCAGAAAAAGATGAAGGTGAATCAGATTCTGAGGATAAAGACCTAGCATTCATTGCAAAAGGTTTCAAAAAATTCTTGAAACAACGAAAAGCTAGTCAATATAACAAAAAGAAAACTGGATCAGATAGACCACCTTCATCCACTATAGAATGTTTCAGCTGCCACAAAAAGGGGCACATGCACAAGGATTGTTCGGAGAAAAAGAAGAAGTCAGAAAATGACAAACTCAGATACAAGAAGGACAAATCAAAGAAACGAGCATTCTCAGTTACATGGGATGATTCAGACTCGTCTTCATAAGAAAGTGAAAGTGATATAGAAAATGAAAAAGCAAACATTTGTTTCATGGCAGCAGAAGATGAGGTACAAATTCCTACATTTGATGAAGTACTTGATATTAATGCCGAATTGATAGTTAAATGTAAGGACATAAAACGACAATTAAAAGAAGCCAAAGCAGATTTGAGTAGAGCAAAGTTTGAACGATATATGTTAAAAGATGTGAAGAAAATATTAAAAGAAGAACTTGAAAAACTTCAAGAATCATCACCTAATATTGACTCTCAATTATCTCTTTTGAGTCAAAAAATTGAAACTCAAAAAAAGAAAAATGATGCTCTTACTACTGAAAATCATGAGCTTAAGGCAAAAGTCAAAATTCTGGACCTATAAAAAGCTAGTTTACAAACTAAGTTAGATGATATTACTCAAAATGTTTCTAACTTCAACAAAGGTCGAGAAAATTTGACAAAAATCATTGAAAGTTCACAACCTTCTTCAAAAAAACAAGGTTTGGGATATAATAAACAAGAAACCAAGAAACATCTCAAGAAGAAGAAAGACGAAGCTAATAAAAATCCTAGTTTAATATATTCCAAGGCAAAACCAGTTGTGAAGTTTCAAAAGAAAAATGCCAAGACTATCAAGATATGGGTTCCTAAAACAAATAACAATTTGATTAGGAACAAATATATTCGACATTCCGTGAATACTGTGCATCTTAATTCTAATTATATATATAAAGGGGATACCGGACCTATACGGGTTTGGACTCCTAAAACCTAACTCTTAGGAACCCATAAAAAGTGGTTACTATGAACTTAATTTTATTTTTTGCAGGTCCCACTTAGGAAAAGAGGAAAGTGGATATTGGACAGTGGTTGCTCAAAGTACATGACTAGAGACAAGAGCTTATTGACAAATATACATACACAGATGGTGGCTCCGTTACTTTTGGAGATAATTCAAAAGGCTATATCATCGGCAAAGGCGATGTGAGCAATTGTGGTATATCTAACTTACCTCTTATTACCAATGTCATGCTAGTTAGAAATTTGAAACACAACTTACTTAGTATTAGTCAGTTATGCGACAAGGGTTTTACTATTTCCTTTTCAGATAATAAGTGTAGTATCTTAGATAAAGACCATAATTTAGATTTCGAAGGTTATAGAGACAGAAATATATATATATATTCTGAATATAAATATTAATTATAATTCAGATATGTGTCTTGTGGCTTATGATAATAATCCTCCTCATATTATTTATGTTCACAATTATTCAACACCTCCTTTTGTCGATGACAAAGGGGGAGAAAATTGTGCTAATAGTGTATATGCAGGAAAATATAGATTTATAGGCACAATCTCAGGGGGAGATCATATACAGGGGGAGATTCAAAAGTATATTGTCATCGATCAAAAAGAGGGAGAAAATTTTGAGTCAAGATTTTTATAGTGTTTTGATTTTTGACATAGAGATACAACGTGATCGACAAAAAGAAGAAAAAGAAGATATTCATTGGTATTATACATTAGAGGTTCATTATTTGGTATGTTAGTAGTGTTATTTATGTTAAAATCAATCCTTAAATAATCTGACACCTCCAATCTTTGAATATATATATATATATTAGAATACATGAGTGCACATTAACTGTCCAATCTGGGCTAAACCGGTCGACCGGTTGAAAACCAAGCGGTCGACCGTTTCTGCCTAGAATGCACAATTAACATGCACAAGGATACCTAACGTATATATATTCAAATTCCTGTCTACTGGTCCTTTTTGACTTGTTGACCATTTTCTTCCAGAAAGCAACCTTTCATATAGACACTTCCATTTCTTCAAGGTTGCTTCTCTTTCTCTTCTCCAATAAACATGACCGTTGTTTGTAACTCTTCATGAATGGTTACAACTATTTATTCCTTATATAAACATCATGAAATCATCACTAATTCTATCAATCTAATCTTTATTCTCTTGATTTCATTCTTGAACTCTCAAGCGCTCAAATTGCTCATATTCTATCATATATCGTTTGAATCCTAGAATCTATTTAACATTCTTTTGATTCAATATGATATCCATTTCCAAATCTTCATATACACAAATATATCATTGGAGGATAAGATTATAGGATGTTTGTACTACAGTTGACAAATTCATGTTATCAAGAACACATATTGTCAACAACAAAGTATATTCATCTTACCTGAAGTCCTCGGTGTTGTAGGAGGCACTTGTTGAAGTCCTCAGTTTTGTAAGAGGCGTGAAATCCCGTTCGTCTGCTTGGGTGTTGTATACATGTTCCTCCGGGTGAAGTGAGGTGGTTATTAGTGAAAATCCAGATAGAAATCTGGGACTGGACGTAGGACGGTGCTCCGAACCAGTATAAAAACCCCTGGTGTGATTTTTCTCGTTACTGCATCTACTGTTTTATATATATCTGTGATTAGCTATTATTTCATACTTGTGTGTTATACACTATATTACACGATCCATGTGTATTATATTAGCACGTACATGCATTTTCATTATCATGCTAATTGCTGATAAACATTTATATATTTAGTTATTTTATTTCAACATTGCTAACATATCTAGGTGGGATATGATTTCAGAGCATAAAACAACAACAATCATCTCATACTGCCATTAGTCATAATGATGTATAATACTTGATCATCAATTATAAAATGCATTTGCATGTGATGAACATCTACTTAGAATAATTCAACAATATAATGATTACTCAAAAATTCATGCTAACAGTAAACAAATCAATGCATAGAAGTACATTCAATCAAATTAAAAAAACTAGATTTGCAGCTAGAAACAAAATCGGAAAAAAATAAAAAAAATCCACAAAAAAAAGGATATGGAAGTGAATTGCTGAATCCTCACATAGAAATGCAGTTTTTAATTCATTGCCTTAATCGGAATCGAATTGGAGATACCGAACTCTCACCCCCGAATTATAATGCGATTAGTAGTTGTCGATTTTTAATTTAGGGTTTAGGAAAATCTAAAAACGAGAAAAGGCCGAGAGACAGCGGAAATGAAAATAGAGGGGGAAAATTAGGAGGGCAAAGGAGGGAAGGAAAAAACTTGACGTGTTTACAAAATAAAGCTAACGAATTTGCAAAATAAGAAGATTTACGGAATAAGCAACCTGCCCTGTTTACAAACCTGCCGTGTTTCCAGTTTTCAACGTATTAATAAATAACAGTTAATGTTAACAAAATAAGTAAAATTTATAGAAGCATCCATAAATTTACAAAAAAGGCAATAACAAATTAAAATGTTGATAATTATAAAAAAAATAACATTAAGTCATCCTTTACAAAAATAACATAAATATCTCTTGTGAATACATTGGAATTTTGTTGCAAAATACATTTGACACAAATTCGTCGGTATTCTGTCTCCGTTTGCAATGGAAAATAGAATGGGAATTTTTTCGTCGGTAAATCGATGCAAATTGCAGCGGATTAGCAAGGGATGAAACAAGTTGACGGTGATAAATAAAAAGAAAAGAAAATTGAACAAAACAAGAAACCATCCCTCGTAGATCTCACGGAAATCCATCGCAAATCAGTGATAAAAATTTCCACTTCTAAATTTTGATGCTAAATCAGTGTTTTCTTGTAGTGACAGCAGCAACTCCTTTTAGGTCATCTTGTTTAACGTCTAGACATAGCTCCTTCGCTTGTCTGTGATGGTACACTACTTAATTGGTCTCCAATGTTTGTGAAATTTTCTTCTTCCAGGTAGTTCTAGGTTGTAGGTACAGTGTCTTTTAGAGCGGAGCGTTATTTGATCTGTTGTTTGGTATGTCATTTTTGGTAGACTTATGCTCGGCCCTTTGAAATGTTTTGTTGTTCTCCGCTTCATTGCAAGGGAGTTTAATCTGTTCATCGGCTAGTATTTTTCTTAGTTTAGTTTTCATTATCGACAGTGGGCTATACATGAGAAACTATGGATCTGAACTTAGCCCCTCTGCCCGGTGGTGGCTTCTGCCTTGGTGAGCAACGTTGATTAGGTGCATTTTTAATTCTATTTGGCTGTTTTGGGATGTCCGTATGCAAGGCCCATCTCACTATGATTTTTGGTACACTGCTGGGTGTATTCTGATGATGGTATGCTAGTTGTGATGTTTGGTTCTGGTTGGAGGGTATTTTTTGGTGTTTCGGTTGATCGTGCCATCATTTGTGACTGCGACACACATGGAGACGCTATGCGCTCAACGTTCCTTTTTCTGGTAATGTTCTTATTTTTTTCCTCCTAAAAACTCTCCTCCAAACAGGCTGTCTAATCATATGGCACATCGACTGCAATGTTCTCTAGTCGAGCTAGAAGGTAATATGGAGATACTGGTGGTACCTTCTGTACTTATTCGTGGCTCAAGAAAGGGTTCTTTGCTGCTGACTATTCCGCACATGCTACTTCCATGCCTTTTGGTGTGAGGCCCATGTATTTTCTTTGTCCCATGCATGGATGTTGTAAATCATATAATGTAATGTTGTTTTCTGTAATTTAGTTATAGGATATGTAAAAAATTTCCTATGTGGAGTATGAAACAATTGTAGACTAGTAATTTGATAGCTCCAGAGTTGTAAGGCTGTCAGATAAAGTGGACGAACAACTTTAAATTTCGTACATGGTGGACGGACCACCTTAAAAATAGAATAGTTGATTGTCTACTAACAATCACTTGTAACATACTGATTTTTTATTATTAGTTAAAATAAAAGTTGTTTGCAGTCATCTTTAAAACCTGCATTTTGAAGTAAAAAAATATAGTTCCTGCTTTTTGAAATTGATATGTAACTGGATATCATTTACAACTTTGGACAAGTAAAAATTGATTTTTTGGGTCTTTGATCAGTATTTACTTAATGACTGAAAATGATAGGTTTGTAACATTCAGTCTGTAACTAGAAAATTTTTTGTAGTGAACCATAAATATTTTTGTAAGCATTAAGCAAATATTTCTTAAGTCATAACACTTCTACATGAGCTTGGATTTCATTAGTTGGTAGGTAATTTAACGAGTCATTTAAGTTTAAAAAACTCCTTACTGTATCATTGTTTAGTTTAACTTGTTATATAATTTAAAATGTTATGTATCATTAATGTTATTGAAGAAGATCTGTAATTTTGTGTTTTTATCGCTCTACGGCGGTATAAAATCACCTATATTTTTTTTATAGTGAATTAAGAATTACAATGTTGACCTTTTCTACATTTATATGCTATTACAGTAAAATAAACTGATTTTCCAATGATCTCATGTGATAGTCGATGGAACAATCTTGCACTTGTTCATGATCTTTTTCCATATTAATTCACTTCTCTTACACATATTATACCGTTTTCTCTATTGGAGTTGGCATGAATACAATTTTCATAGACTACATACTGATAAGTATTCTCTAGATTATGATTATGAGCTTGCTAAAATGTTTATTCTATGCCTTTTGGGAAACCTATCTCTCAATACCACTAGTAGTAGCTTAACGATTTTCTTTATTGAGGCCTTATCTAGCTGGGATTTCAATAGTTTACTTTTGTTATATACAATTGCGTTTCTCTCGTATTTTTGCATACCTACACGGATGCCTAGATGCACATTGAATTGTGTCTGATTCACATGTTTCTTTGTATTTCTTTGTATAATTTCTGAGGGTTACTGTAGCACCAATATTGAATCTTCCATGCACTGTCATTTCATCATAGTGACGCTGATGCATTCCCTCTATTCATTATTTTGGTACATGAACGACAAGAAGAGTAAGGATAATGAATCCTACCATGCACATTCAGTTACTCAAGGCTAGATCAACTTGATAATGCACAAAGGGTAGATTATACGACATCATTTCGATGATACTGACTCGATCCACGTTGAGTTTATTCGAATAGCTAACTTTTTTAGCTGGCGGAGATTTTCACTAGTATCGCATCCCTGAGTGCTTGGCGCATACTAGTACGTTGATGAGAGGTATTGGACATAGTGTTAGGACTTTGACATCATTCACAATATACACACAGTTATGCCTGTCGACGTATGATTTATGTTGTAGATCAGCTAGAAGTAGGTTGGTAGCTAGTAGAGAGCTTTATTATAATTGTCCATCATACATTGAATTCTAGCATTAATTCTAAGCTCCATCTGGTGACATGATTACCCACGAAATTTCTGTAGATTTGGATGGTTAAGTTGCTATACGGTATTGTATTTCATTTGCAGTTCTTGAGGATCTTACTAGTCTATCAGAGACATCATGTATCGAATCACATACCTGCTGCTTCTCACTTTGGCTAGATCATTGAAATGCATGGATCTTTTGGAGAAGACTTAATGTTTTCATGTTTCGCCCTCCAACACATGATTAGTATTCAGGTTCCATCCAAATATCATAGTTGATATATACAACTTGTTAATGGGACTTTGGCATATTAGATATGTAGAGCACATATATAGCACTGAATGAGGATGTAATGCACTAACATGCATATAAGATAGGACGAGTACTATGGTCTTTACTACTAGCACTTAGCTACAATGAGTGTTGGCGGAGATGATGAGCACAAGATACATCGTTGCTGCAGGACATGGTCTTCACAACCATTTGTTATCTTGTTCATACATACACTATAAGCATTCATTTTCATGTCCAATCTTACATTATAGCCATGTTGTGCAATCCTTAACCATCTGATGGCTTGTGCAGCCATATACTATAGCTATATTATGTGATCCTTGACCATTTAATGTCATGTGCATACACTATTGTACCATGTTGTGCATTCTGTAACCATTGATCATCATACTTTTATCTTACACCATAGCTATGCTATGCAATTCTTAGGGTGCGTTATTAACGAACGTGAGCGTGGCATTTGAGCGTGCCATTTGAGTGTGGTACTGTAGCGAAGGGGAATTGTGTTTTTAGCTACAAACGGGGTATTTGAGAGTGGTATTTGAGCGTGGTATTTTTAAAATAAGATTTAAATAGAGATGGTTTGGCAAATTCGAATACAAATACAAATACAAATACAGTTTCTAATACAGATACAAGTACAGTTACAAATACAAACACAAATTAGTGCAGACCCGCAACAACCAACTGATCTCTAATGGTATCTCGAACTAATGACATTTCTCGGGATCCTTCTGCTTGAACACGTTCCGTGCCTCTATTCGTCATATTTCTCATACTATAATATTCCGTCAAGTAATTATCGGGTATTCGTTCAGGATCATCATCAAAAGCCATAAAATCTGGTTCACCACTATTGTATTTGCGTATGAAGTTGTGTAAGGCCATTGTAGACACCACAACTTTCACTTGAGTTTGAAACCGATATGTAGGCATCTTGTTGAGAATGGTAAATTTTTTTCTTCCAAATGCCAAATGTTCGTTCTAAGGCCATCCGTAAACTCGAATGGTAGTAATTAAACACTTCATTGGCCGACTTTGGTTGATTCATTGTATCACGGAAATGTGGAATATGATATCTCATATTTCGATATGGCGGTAAATATCAAGTCTGTAGTGGATAGCCCGAATCAACTAAATAATACTGTCCAGCTGGAGGGTAAGGAAAGTTATAGTTTCTATCGTTTGTAACAGCATTAAAAATTCTGCTATCATGTGCAGTCCCTTCCCAACCAGCCATAACATACGTAAGCTGTAAATCGAAATCACAAACCGCTAATATATTTTGAGTTGCAAACCATTTTCTTCCAATATAAGGGATAATTTGATCATCGGGTAAATGTGCAGATACGTGGGTACCGTCTATAGCGCCAATACAGTTTTTGAAATACGGATAATACCGGATGGAAATTCTGATGTGATGTGGAACAGTATTAAATTGTTGTTCCGCTGGCTTTATTACATCAACAGCGAGTAATTGAAAAGCGTTTAGGACATCATGAAAACAAACGGAAATTGTGCTACCTGATCGTTGAAATCTTTATTGTGTAAGGTGTTAAGATAGAGGGGGTAATATATAGGGAGGAAGAGAAGTTGGAAATCAAGCCGTTGGCATCGGACGCGTCGGACGCCAACGGCTTGATTTCCAACATCCAGCGGTCGTTCCATTTGGAAGTGGAAAAAGGTGCTCGCGTCCGATGCGTCGGACGCGTCCGACGCCAACATAAAGTTGAGCGTGGCAAAACTTTGCTGCGAACGCACCCTTAATCGTTCAGTGGCATGTGCAAACGTACGTTGTACCCATGTTTTACAATGTGTAGCCATTCACTGTCATGTGCAAATGTACGTACACTGTAGTCATGTTGTGCGGTCTAAGACCATTCATTTTCATGTCCATATGTACACTATAGCAATGTCGTGCAATTCATATTTATAACAACCTGGCTTGTTGGGATCTAAGAAAGAAAGATTATAACGTGTTTTATGATTTAAAGCTAAGAAGAATAAGGTACAAGTTTGAAAGCCTAACTCTATAATGACTTAAGATGAGAAAATAAAAAATTTGTGATTTATATAAAATTGAGCGTATGTGACGCCCCAACTTGAGACCCGGATCAGCAAAGAATACAAACTAGTAATATACCGTCTAGGAATATGGAGAATATCACTTGTTAGGAGTGGCTACCCGTAATATTGTATCAAATAAGTATCAAATATGCTGAATTTTTTTTTACCATGTGTTGACATATCAAATCCTTATTTAATACACTGCTACGGTGGCTTCAGGATCTATTAAGAACAAATACAATATACCATCGTACACAAAGTACAAAACAACAAACACACACACACACACACACACGAGTAGATCATATATAACAGATAATACAGTACATGTAGTTGATAAGTCGCTACATAAATATTTACATTATAACCCCTACAAATGGATATACATCATGTTCAAGGTGAACTACCAAAAGGAGGTAAAAAAAATTAGATCCCAAAAGGAAGGCATGATATCCAATGTGAGCAGCTAGCATGAGATAAATATCATAATCTACGACTTGGTCTGACCCCAGTAATGAAAAAACGGTCAGTCCAACTTGAATCAGACAATTAGTATAAGATAAGGTAAATAGCACATTAATCGAAACGTTCCTTTACAAAGTAAAGGAGTAAATTAGGAAACGTTCACACTTATGCATAGTGATATAAACTGGTGTCACTTATATAAAGGATAGACATAAAAAAGTAATGTTTTTAGGCACATGGATTCTTTATCATCATATTTATTCAAGGAATAACACATGAAATCCCGTGCAAATTTCACCAAATCAAAAATTTACCTAAACTCGAAAACCACAAGTATTCACATAGAGATGAATCACGATGAACACACAAGAATCTCTAATTATAGGAGAGTAGAAATCATATATTGATCATTTTAAAATGGTGAAAAAACATTAAACACACAAATCACCAAAATCACCAGATTGTTGAATCTAACCACCGGATTAGCAAGCCGAAGCAACAACCGCACGTGTTAATATACTAGAATGGTTCGAGGCCTTACCAATACTAATATTATATAAAATGTACCTTATAAGATAGCTAAACAGGTCATTATACATAGGATTACACATAGACACATGAACGTCGAATTAACCCAAAGGTATAGTACTAGTAATATTACTGGAATGTGTATGTCTTATATATAGTACCTCGAAAAGTAGTAATCGTGTGTATTATACCATATGTTCTCATTTAATGGTTCACACATTTATGTAGTTAAATCGCTTAACTGTTCTATTGCGGTAGAGGTGCAAAAAGATGAAGTAGGGATGAAGCGAGGAAATATCGGTGATATAGCGGAGGCACAAAAATGTTTATTAGATGTAAAACGTATCATTTTTACATTATATATGTAAAAGAAACTAATATTAATTTATCTTTATATAAAAAAATTAATGCATATCATGGTTATACACACTAGATTTGATGACTATAATAATTTTCTACTATATATTTGACATTTATCCTTTAAAAATAGCTCTTTGCACAAACTTTATTAATTTTTTTAAAATAAAGTACTAGTCAAATCAAGATTTATATATTAATACTATTAAAGCGGGTGATAAAAAGCCTTGATTAGCGGATGTAGCAATGCTAAAAATGGATATACTATTTATCATCATAAACTGAAATAGTGTAGCGGTTGAAGAAGCAGGAATTTTTGTAGCGTTCCGAGAAATTCGACACTCGAATTCAGACACTAATACATCCCATGTCCAAATCAAATATCGAAAACCCAAAAAGCTAATAGAAAGAAGTTAGAGGATGAGAGAAGAAAGAAAGAAATATTAGAATAGAAAAATAAGAAGTTCAGAGTCTCACAGCGGAATGGACAAAATATAATATATCAAAACTCTTTATACAGAAGGAAATTGTATATATATGGTTATAACATCAGAGTATACATTCACATCAATCAATAAACACAGTGGAATACTAGAACCAATAAATATGGAATTACGTCTCGTCTCCAGCTCCTCCTATAAAGTTCCAAGAAAAACTTAACCTGATAATATACTCGGTCTGACCCGAGCATTTGAAGCAAAGTAAAATTCACTCGGATCAGTCTGAAATACTTTCAATGATAAATTCATAATAGAACAACTTGCTTAAATTTGAAAAATCCTTCTAAAGGAAAAGGATAATAGTAAGACCAGCCCACACATAAACACGAACGTTTTTTACCTTACTATAACCCAAAACATTTTTGATATATCAAAATCCAGTGATATTATAATATTGTCTATCAAAACACAAATAAATAACCATCTAGAAGAACGCTTGCATCTCACGCTCTACATATTCATTGTATAATCAAAACTGCAAGGCACTTATTGGAGAATGGATTCCAACTATGACAATGTAAGAGACCACCTTCCGATCTGCGTACTCTAGAGGGTATACACTGGGGTTTAACAAGAACATCTTGCAACCCGGCCACACATGGCCGACCACTCATTTAACTTGAGTGTATTTAATATATCGTCACCAATGGTCGGTACCGACATGACCGTTCCCGAAGATATAGAAGTGAAAGAAGAAAAAAAATGAATATTCTCTAGATCGATGATAAATATACCCTGCTCAGGAATGACCCACCTAGCCATGTTGCCTGCCAGATTTTTGTCATTTCCCCGTTGTGAGGCTTGAGGCTACGTTTACTTTCTTAGATCAACTGACCACCGTTCACTTTGAATGCCACATTGCCAAATCCGTAAAATCAGTAACTAACATCCACAAATATATTTTGGGTGTTAAGCAGGAGAATTTTCTCCACCACCAAACTTGGTGTACTTGTTGAAATCAACGTGTGTAAGTTTCAAGAAATACTCTGTCAGACATTCGTCCATATAAGTCATCTAGGAATAGGATGAACCGAAGGCACCCTCCTACCGCATCCTAAGAATCACCCTATAGATCAGTAGAGAGTAGTCCTTACAATCTATAGACTTCAACCACGATATAACAACACTATATCTTTAGGGATCAGCTAGAGATTTTAAGTAATCATTGCATTTTATGAAGATCTGTAGTCTTCAATGCTCCATCTTTATTTGTAATGGCCCGAATTTCCGTACTATCTGAGTTGACTAAATGCACCACACATCCAACCTAAATTGCACAGAAATACAAATCGTTATGGAATAAGAAGAAAAAGATAGAAGAAGAACAGAAATAACAACATAGAATCTCACATCGCAATGGAATAAATATAATATATAATAGCTTTTGGAATACAAAAATTTAACTATATATATAACATTATCTGAGTACAACACTTACAACACAGTGGAAATGACAATATCTATATAATGTTGAAGCCTCCTGCTCTGTAATTTTCACTTTAAGTTAAATAGAGTTTGTAGTTTTGAGAGATATTTGTTTTTGGTTAGATCTAATTTGAGTTTGTTTATTAGAATTAATAGGTATTTTAGTCGCAATAGTATTTGCATTTTGTTTCTGCTTTTTAGTTTTAGATGTTTGTCTCCTTTTTCTTTTTATTTATTTTTCACATATACGTATGATTATATTTATATATACCCTTATATATATATATATATATATGATGGCTGCTTATGGTTTTTGGCTAGTTTCTTTCAGGTCGTAGGTAGTGGATTATAGATGAGGAGTTTTTTAGGAAGATGTTTTGGTTTATAGATGATATATGCTTTGGAGTTGTCGAGAGAGCAGATATGGAGAGCTTTTGGGTTGTTCTGAGATCATGTATTTGTTGTATTTTGTTTGAAGTGACTATTTTATCGTATAGGAGTAAATATACTTCACTATCAGGTGGTGGTCTTGCTGGAATTCGATAGTGTAGTATGATGGAAAGTGGTTTATCTGGAGCTCATCTATTTATAATCCTGTACAAACTTATAGTCGTATCTTGTGATGCTTTTTGGGTTTCTTTTTTTAGCTGTGGAATGTATTTGTAGACTTTTTTTATCTATTTTATATGTGTGCTCTCTTCTTTTTAGAAGATAAAAAAATTTTGCTTTCAAAAAAAATTTGCGCACCCAAGAGTTTAGGGTAAAACAAAACAAAATAAACTTTGGGTTAGTCATATGACCGGTGTGAGTAAACTCCAACCACATGGTTTAACTTCTAAAAATCCCTTTTTAAAAGATAAGATAATCGTAAGAATGATCCACACATAAACACAGATGGTTTTTACGTTACAATAACCCAAAATAATCTTTATATCAAAATATTTTTGATATTATAATAGTGTCTATCAACCACAACTAAATAATCATCTAACAGAATGCTTGCATCACACGCTCTACATACATAGTATACAATCAAAACCACGAGCATTTATTGGGTAATGGATTTCCAACTATGACAAGGTATGGAATCACCTTCTGATAGTGTATCTCTAGAAGGGAATACACCGGGTTCAATAAGAATATCTTGTAACCCGGCCACACATGACCGACCATTCATTTCGCTTAAGTGTATCGAATGTATATCACCAACGGTTGGGATCAACAACCGTTTTCCCAAATGGGACAACATCGAATAGAATAAAGAAGGAAATAAATATTCTCTAGATAGGTAATAATACACCCTAATTGTCGTTTCTCGGTTGTTGAGGCTTGAGGCTACGATTACTTACTTTTCATTGATAGCACAATCATTTTAAATGCCACATTGTCGGATCCATTAATAATTAATTGATTTGCGCAAATATATTATGGATATTATGCTAAGAGAATAAATTCTCCGCCACCAGAAGTATATTTGTACAGATCAACATAGGTGATCTCTGAAAATACTCTGTCAGACATTTGTTCATACACGTTCATTCTGGGACTGAACGGAATCGAAGGCACGATTTCCATTAATCCATTCTAGGCAATTTCTACCTAGGATTAACAGAAAATTCCCTTGCATTTTACTCCGTCTTCGATATGTCTTCATATAATCTGATTCGCAACGCCACTGCCAACATTTAGTGGTTCTCGAATAATAATCCAACCGGTCTCTCCATATTGACAACGATATTGGCCAACACTTCAATAGTCTGTTATTTAACTATCGAAGAAAAACAAACAACATTCATCAAAAGCATCAAACAATCACTAGGCCCCTTAATTAATATTTCATTAATTAAATTACTTCTTCATTTCCTAATCAATATTTGTTAACCCAATATTTCAATAATCATCTTGGCCTCTTATACTATTTGGAAAAACATTTTCCTTTATCGCCTTCTTTTATTTTCTATACTTAGAAAATATCTTTTATTCATAATTGGAATTCATTTCCAATTACTACTCCCTTTCACGACCATTCATTTCTATGATTAGGAAATATTTATAATTATATTTCCAAAATTCCGCTTACCTAGGTTAAAACGAATGTTGTGCAAAACATCGTTACAACAACCCAAAATACTGCATTCAACTAAATCTTATTCAAACATTGATATTCGAGAACGAATCTTATTATTTATCGGTTAATAAAGAAATTAATCAAGTTGGGGTGCAACTATCTCTCAGACCTTGACCAAATAACATTCTTAACTTCAAAACAGGCAAGACCACTTACCTCGAATAGTCAACACCATAAAACCAACTATTCATTTTTAAGACATGTATATGTTTCTCTTTCTGTTCTTACCAAATTTAAATTTATATATTCCCTTTTTGTTTATATCTATTTTAAGTTCATTTACTTATTGAATTCTATATATATTGATATATTGATATATTGATTTCCAGTTATCATTCTTTCTTAAAAATATTCCAACTCCTTAGATTTTTGGAAAATTTCGCCAGCACCTCCTTTGTACCAGTCAATAGCTCAAACTCCAACTCGCCTCTCTAGGCCATTTCCATTCAAAAAGAAGATCAAAATGCCAAGCGGCTTGCCAATTCAGTGCATAAAATCTAATATGGAATTTAAACGTGTACCTTTATGTCAGGCAATCAAATTATAATCTTCATGCACTTCATTTCATACTTATTTAACACATGTTCACGTGTTTCCAATTTATCCCAAATAAATCCAGTCATTCCTGACTCAGTTCGCTAATTTATTCTTTAATTAGCTCTTTTGCCAAATCCCTTTAGTTTGAACATATCATGTTCAAATATATTTTAATTCACTTATAAACACGTTGAATTTCATTTCTAACTTGAGATTCATATTCAATTTTCAAAAGTCCAGTTTACTTATCCAACGTCTAATTCAATCCAAATTCCATTAACTAATTTCTACTAATTAGTTAATTTTATGCAATAATAAACAATATGATTTTTGTTTCAAAAATCATTTTCATTTACACAACTTGAGTTCGTATTTATTTTACAAAACAAATCTGGATTTTTAAAATAAAAATCCATATTTTATTAACTTAAAGTACTTCGATTTTATTAAATAAATCCTTATGGTTTAATAATGATTATGGCGCTGTTTTTTTGGAAATTTGATTTTGACATAACGCAAAATCTATAAGACGAAATGAGATGACCCGAACTTCCCCGGTAAGGAAAGAGCGGATTGCTTTGAGGACAACACATATCGAAACGCAAACAGATGAACATTTCATTGTTTATTACAACAATTCCATCAGAATACAAGAATATTACAGAGTATGAATAAATATTACATATTCAACAAATATCAGAGATTTAAATTACAATTAAATACATAGCAGCGGAAAAGTAATACAACACACAACTGAAAGAAATACATGGATAAAGAGCTTTCCGAGTACCGTTCCAGCTGTAAACCAGGATCCTGTGAATATAAATCTGCAAAACCAAAACTACTAGCTGCCCATGGGGAAAATAAGGGCACCCAGAGTTTAGGTTAAAACAATAAACTCTAGGTCAGTCATGTGACTGTTGTGAGAACTAAAACGGTTATTAATCTTTATTTTAAATTTAGGTAAATCAAGGGACCACGCCGTATAACACGAAACGGGTTTCCTCCCAAGAATACCAGTGCATAAAACAAACATTGCAATGCTAAATAAAGAAAAATGAAGCTATTATAAGACCCAGGTCCCATCACACAATGCAATGCAAGCCGGAGGATAGAGTTTTACCTTATAATAGCCAAACATGCTTGGTACGTTTAAAACAAATCATTTGATACTATTATAAGTGTATAGTGTCAAAACAATTTCAGTCATAAGTATCAATCATAAACGACATAAGTGTCCCATACCACTATGTCGCCAATACTAGGCTGTACAAATAAAACCGAAATATCACGTATTGGAAATTGGATTCCATCATGAGTCGAGGCAAGGGGCAAGCTCCTCTCCGTTCGAGACACTCTAGCAAACGTCTCAAGACCACACACAACGATCCTTGTATCTTCAGGGTCGGTCCTCTCTTACTTTTGAGGATTGGAAATTCCTGAACACACATTTCCCGGTCCTATAGGACCTATATAATGGTCTATACGTCGGCTCACATAGTGCCAATTATCGATCATATATTCGAGGCGCCTCGCATTCGAACAACCACACAGGTAAAAAGTATATAAATGTCAGGACTGGTAGGTCACTGACATCACCCATAACTAGAAAGAAACGTCGTGCTCTCCCTACAATCACTATCCCGTTTTTAACTCATACCGAGGTGCGAGGCTCGCGAATTCACGCTATACACAAAGCTATGCCACACAGGTCGTGCTTTGATCATCAACCACAAGACTTTTCTTTTCAACAGAAGCCTTGATCATCTGCCACTTAGGCGTGCCACATAGGCAATTCACTCCATGCGACTGATGTCCATCGATATACAACCTCTGAGCTCGTACGTCTCAGAGAAGGGCATTAAGAAAGAGAATAAATTCTCTACTGCCAAACATATGTATATTTAATAGAGATCAATCAACACAGAATAAAATCCAATGTCAGACACACAGTCCACTTACAAGTTCGTTCTGGGTCTAAACGAAACCGGAGGCACTTTCCTCGCATATCCATCGATCTCCAAGTACGTCTGGACGATCACCAACTGATTCCTACCTCTTGTGTGTACAGCCCAATCAAGATCATCAATAATCATCCAAACGATGTGAAGACTTCCGATCTTCAACCACCGCCTTCATCTTCGACATATCGTCGAATCGGTTATTCAGAATGGGCATAAACCCGGTCTTTCCGAATAACCCGCGTATGTAATAAACAAGTGCTATACAAACACAACATACGCCTCATTCCAATTCAGAATATTCTTTTATTCAAAAAAAATCACATTCCTAGGGAAAGGTTCCCATTAATTTTATCAAAGATAAATTCTTCTAAATTTATTCTTTAATCTTCCTTTGGATATCTTTTCAAACCATGTTAAGGCTTTCCAAACTAGTCGGGATTAGTGAACCACACCGAAGTAATTCTTTATTTTATTTCCCAATCCCAACCTATTCATCCCATAGAGCAAAACTGGTAATGCTCCATATCTAACACCATGGTGCTATCGGTAAAATTAATTACCATTTCACGTTCAAATCTAATTAAAGATTCAACTATCGCTTTGGAGATAAACTGGTGATACTCCATTCTCGATCATCACAATCTAATTAAAGATTCATTAAAACCTCACTTAATTTTAATCTTCTCAAAAATCAATATCCTATCGTTGACTGGGTTAAAGAACTAATGTCATCTAAAACACGATTCACGATAAACCAAAAACCAATTTAAATTCAATTTCAATTAAATACCAATTAACTGGACAATTTCACTAAATCTTAATTAAAAGATTTATTGTTTTCAAAACTGGGTTCAAGAACAGTGTTATTGAAGACAGCATTCACGACGAACCCAAAATCCCATTTGATATTAAATACAAGGCACTGAATAGAAAATATATCGGCTTATATTCAATATCAAATTCTGAAACCAACAAATATCATATTGGAAATAAAGATATAAATATATCTTTCAAATTTCCACAACCATATCTGTATAATCATGAAATCCAACATCGAAATATTCCGAAAATAATTTCGATTAAAATCCGTTCCAATTCGTATATTGGAAATTCTGATTATTTTTAAAACCACTTCAAATCTAGTTCAAAACTAGTTCATTTCAATAAAAATATATTTTTATACTTTCAAATGTGGAATTTTTCATCCTAGTTCTTTCCAATTCATGTATTATGATTTTACACAAATTAGTAATATTTTTAATAATTTTATCAAGGCCCGTACAGTCGGTTTTCAACAACGGCCACCGAACTGCACTTACAGTGACCTTTTCCAAATTTGATTTGGACATAATTCCAAACCCAACCATTAGATTTCAAATTTCTAATATTCATTGGAAATCTCTTTTCGATACGAACCCAATGGTTCCGGTTTCAGGAGAATCTGACGGACGGATCTCCCGTAACGTCAACTCGAAGTCAATGGTCGAAATTCGCGAACTGCCACGGTGCGGTGCGTTCTATTCCGGCCATTAATATATATATATATATATATTATATTTTTCATCGATTTCTGTAATAACCCGGAAAATACGAGCCAATTTAAAATTTTTAAATTGATTATTTCAAAGCAATTTGAACCGTTGAAATAGAATATTTCAATAAATTAGTGAATTAGAAATAGTAAGTCAGTTTGAAAATTTGAATTCGAACTTAGACCGACTATGCAGGGTGGAAAATTGATATTTTGCAAACGGCCTCGGAATTCGACGAAACCACTTTTGTCAGGTCCGGGATGTCAAACTATTGCTAGGTTTCAAATTTCATAATTTTTCGAATCAATATGTGAGCGTGGCAAAAGAAAACGCGTTTGACCAGTTTCTGTTGAATTTAATCGACAGGAAATTGGCCATTTTTCAAACGGTCTCAGAATTCGACAAAACTACTTATGTTAGGACCGTATCGTCAATACGAAACTAGAAAATATTTTTCTGGAATTTCTCTAGTTAGTATGTAACCCCGGTAATTTGAAATGTACGTTTAAAATTCAATATAAGGATTTAAATGTAAATTCAACGGAAACTGATTGTAACGATCAAACCAGCTTACGATACATATCCCATTGTGTTCGGAATGGGGGTAAAACGCTATGGACGACAGGCGGTGGGCCTCGTTTCGAGGTCGTATGTAAAAGTCAACCCTTGTGCAAAATTAAATAAAATAAATAAAAAAAAATATTTTCCCCTTTTTCTTCTTCATTGCCCCCCCCCCGATCATTTACCAGAAAAAAAAAAAAGGAAAACCTAATTCTAAATCGCGCCGCCCCCCTGACCCTCGAACCCGCCGACGAACCCTTCGCCGCACCCCTCCGTCAGACCTCCTCCCTCCAGACATCGCCGACACCATCGAGCACATCTCGAAGTCGCCGACACCCCGAAGCAATACCCCACCACCCTGCCGTGACACCACCGAGCGCCGCCACCAACAAGCCGCCCTCGTCTTCCCTCCTCCGCTTCGCAAGATCGGTGAGCCATTTTATTTTAACTGTATTTTTTTTTAGATTTATAAAACTGTATTTTTTTTTTTAAGATTTGAAAACTGTTTTTTTTTTTTAGCTTTATAAACTGAATTTTTAAAGAAGGCAAAAAAACTGATTTTATAAAAGATTTAAAAACTGTTTCTTTTTTTTAGAATTTTAAAAACTGGATTTTTAAAAGAAAATAAAAACTGGATTTTTAAAAGAAAAGAAAAACAGAATTTTTAAAAGAATGTAAAAACAGAATTTTTAAAAGAAAAGAAAAACAGAATTTTTAAAAGAAAATAAAAACTGGATTTTTAAAAGAAAATAAAAACTGGATTTTTAAAAGAAAAGAAAAACTGATTTTTAAAAGAATGTAAAAACAGAATTTTTAAAAGAATTTAAAAACAGAATTTTTAGAAAAAAAAAGATTTAAACTTTGAAATAGAAAAAAAAAAGATTTAAACTTTGAAATAGAAAAAAAAGGTTTAATCTTTTAGTAGAAAAAGATTTGAACTTGCAAAAATAAAGATCATATTTTTAAAAAGAGAAAAGACGGGATTTTTAATAAGTAGAAGGAGTAAGACATGATTTTATATTTTTAAAGCAATAAAAATATAATTTTTACATCATAGAATATTAAAAATATAATCTTTGTTTTTAAAATATGATCTTTATATATTAAATAACATAGTAAAAATTCGATTTTTACCTATGTAGAGAATACGGGAAACGAAAGCGACAAGAAGACGAAATAGACGAAGATTTCTAGAAAAGGAAGAGTCGTGCTATTGGATAGCTATTGGTGAGAAATTCTCACTCTTCAATTTCTTTTTATATATTTATATATGCGTGGAAATAAAAGTGAATTGCTATATATAAATATTTATATATATATATATATATATATACACGCCCCCTCGTCCACAAACCATGGACGATATATGTATTGGTTGAAATTGTTGTGAAAATTGGTTGACGGCAAATTGTTGTTTGGGATTGTTTGTGGTTGGTATTGAATTGATTGAGGTTGAAAAATACCCGTTTGTGATTGGAAAATATTTGGTTGAAACCACATAGGATTAGTTTGTGGAAATGAAATAAATATAAACATGCCGCCTGCGTGCGAATTAGATGCATGATCCCCATTGTCAAAAACCGCGAGGTTTTAAGGTAGAGCGAGGAGCCGTACTAGGGACGGTGCCGGTTTAACTACCCTGCCGTTATGCTGCCGAAATTTTGAATAATCTTTGTGTGTTAGAATTATTTTCATATGTTGAAATTATTTGCATGCATAGAAATTAAAGCCATATATTGAAACTATATCCATGTGTGGAAATTTTCATGTGTTGAAAAGTGTTGTGTGAAAATAAAATTCATTTGTGGATGAATGAAGTGTATAAACAATAAAAATCAAATTTTTATATATATATGAAGTATGAAAAATATTCGCCTTATATAAATAGTTTCAATCATAAAAATCCCATCTTTCTAATATGAACAACATAAATAAATTGTCCATGTGTGGAAATACTCATTTGTTGAGAAATGTGTGTAGTGGAAAGGTGCATGTGTTGAATAAAAAGATTGAACGATAAAAATTACCTTTTTTATTGAAACTATGAAGTGTTGAAACCATACGTTGGTTGAATAAATATTTTAAATGATAAAAATATCATTTTTATCATATGTGTGATATGCTAAAGATATGCAGACGATGAAACAAATATTTGTGATAGAAATATTATTTTTAACATGCATAAGAACTAAATAAAATAGTCATGTGTTGAAATCTACTTTAGTTCGCCAAAATTATCATCTTTGAAATGTGAAGTGTTAAAAATAGCCACTGGTTCGGATAAACGTGCATGAGTTGAAATATACATTAACTAGCTAATGATATGATTTTAGCCTATGCATGCGATATTAGAATGAGTGGTGTTTTTAAACCAAAGCAAATCAAATATGAAGTTGAATAGAAAATGATAAATGTTAGAAATTGTATATATGTGCATGCATATCTATTGAACAGGTTAAAGCAAAAGGGGCTAGAGAGGAGGAATAAAATTTTGTGCCCAACAAATAGGTACACATTTATTGTTTTGTTTGGGTGATGATTTTATGAGCCTATTGGCTAGCCGCTTGGCTTTTTCTTTTTCTTTTTGAGATTAGAAGGACCGGGAACGCTATTTGCGATTTCCCGATGCCCCCGGTACAGGGGAGGTTATGGCGAAATTTTCCAAAATTTTAGGGTGTTGGAAAAAATATTTGAAGTGAAAACGATATAGAAATTATTGAATGAACTATATTTATATAAATATAAATATGATTAAAACGAAACGTGGCCGTGCAGTTCATATTTTGAAACCGTGATTTCAAACGACTAGTGCGGAAGATCCGACCATTGGATTTTCCCGAAACCTCAACCGTTGGGTTCGCCTTGGAAATATCTTTCCAACGGCACCAACTTTGTGAAGATCCGACGGTTGGATTGTCTGGAATGTTTAATTCAAAATTAGTGAAAAACAGCGCCAGAAACGATTATATTTATATATATATATAAATATAATTAAATTAAATCGAATAACGACGCTGCAGTTCGTAAATTGAAATCGTAACTTCAAATGGTTAGTGTGGAAGATCCGACCGTCGGATTTTCCTAAAACTGGAACCGTTGGGTTCGTTTTGAAAAGTCCTTCCTAATGATGAAAAATTTGTGAAGATCCAACGGTTAGATTTTCCTATATGTGTAAAACAAAATTAGTGGAAAGCAGCGCCAGTGCATCGACATGACCTGAAACGTCGTTTAATTAAATATGGCCGTTTTAAATTAAATAAAAATGGCGATATATCGTTATTAAGTGCTATAGACGATATAGAGTGAAAATAAACCAATTTTGTTGGGTTTGCTTGATATGTGATGGTTGAATGTATTTGACGTGAAAATTATAACTAAACAACTGAAATGTGAATGTTGAATAGTTCAACCCTATGATTAATTGGTTTGAAAATCTAAATATACGTGGGTTATTTGAAAAGGCCGAGTTTATCTCATTTCAAATAATCGATCGACGTTGAGAAGTCGAAGAGTCGAAGACGACTGAAGACCGACGATCTCCACGTTGGATGGATGGGCGCTACTGATGCTCGTGATTGGAGTAGCTACCATGAAGGAATTGAAGTAGTAGCCGTCCAAACATAGTGTTGATTGTACGGATATGCGAGGAATTGGTGCCTCCGGTTTCGTTCAGACCCAGAACGGACTTGTAAATGGACTGTGTGTCTGACATTGGATTTTGTTCTGTGTTGATTGATCTCTGTTAAATATATATCTGTTTGGCGGCGGAGAATTTATTCTCTTGCTTAACGCCCTTCTCTGAGACGTACGAGCTTAGAGGTTATGTATTGACAGAAATCAGTCGCATGGAGTGGATTGCCTGTGTGGCACGCCTAAGTGGCATATGATCAAGGCTTCTGTTGCAAAGCAAAGTCTTGTGGTTGATGATCAAAGCATAGTCTGTGTGACGTAGCTTTGTGTATAACGTGAATTCGCGAGCCTCACACCCCGGTATGAACCAGAAACGGGAGGAAGGACCTCAGGGAGGACATGCGTTTCTTTCTAGCTAGGGTGGTGTCAGTGACCTACCAGCCCTGACATTTATATACTTTTCACCTATGTGGTTGTTGCTGTTGCGAGGCGCCTCGGTTTGATCGGACGATCCGGGTCCGATGGAGTCATTCGTTGGCTCGTTTACGCCCCAAAGGGCGGGGAAACGCAGTGTTCAGGCATTTTAATCCACATCGGTGGACCGGCCCTGTCGCTCCTAGGGTCACTTGAGCTCTGATCCTGTGGCTCGGGCTAGAGAGTCACGAATTCGGTGAGGACTATCTTTTGCCTCGGTTCATGACGGAAATCCAATTTCCAAATACGACATCGTGCGGTTTTGATTGTATACCTATATATGGCGACATGATATATGGTACCCATGCCGTCTATGATTGATAGTTATGATTTGAAATTGGTTTCAAAACATATAAACACTAGTAATAATATCAAATGCCTTTGTTTTATTCGTATCAATCATATTTTGACCGTTATAAGGTAAAACTCTATCCTCCGGCTTGCATTGCATTGTGTGATGGGAACCGAGTCTTATAACGATTTCATTTTTATAAAAAGCATATCGATGTTAAAAAGAAAGATTTGTTTTAAAGCACTGGCGATCTAATGGAGTAAACCCGTTCCACGAAAGTGGCGTGGTCCTGTGATTAGCCAATTATATATGTGTTGAGTGGATTTCTCATACCAGTCCCATGACTGACTCGTAGTTTGTTTCACTTTCAAACTCGGGTGCCCCTTTTTCTACACGGGCAGCCTTGTATTCAGGTTTAGCTGGTTCTTTCTGGATAGCTGGAGCTGAAGATGGATTCTATCATTTATTTCTTTTTATGCTGTTCAGCTCCTACTGTACATATTTTGTTTATTTCCGCTGTAGACATTTATGTATAGCTGAACTGTATTTGTACTAAGTAAGATCCTGTATACTGTGTAACTCTGATGATTACTTTTATCCAGTATATTTTGTTGTTCATTCTGGTGTATTTATTTAATTCTGTTCTGCTATTATCTGTTTCTGTGTTATATTCCAAAGATAACCTTGTTTCCGTCTGAACGGGAATTCGGGTCGTCTCATCGTGGTATCAGAGCTTTGGTTAACCTTAGTTCTGGAGTCTAACACATTAAACACTTCGTCAAGATAGAATCAGTAGTATTCTAAGGCGAGTCGCTCATTAGAGATAGGACTAGTAAAGTCCTAGAATGAGCTGAACAGAATAGCAAAAACAATTGATCAGTCCATCGTTATCTTTCCGTAGGAATTTCTGCTTAACTATGCAATAGACCTTTATCATACTTTGCATTTACATTTTATTTCCTACTTTACTGTTGTTTCCTTTTCGAGGACGAAAAGTTTTAAGTAGGGGAGATTGTAATAACCCGGAAAATACGAGCCAATTTAAAATTTTTAAATTGATTATTTCAAAGCAATTTGAACCGTTGAAATAGAATATTTCAATAAATTAGTGAATTAGAAATAGTAAGTCAGTTTGAAAATTTGAATTCGAACTTAGACAGACTATGCAGGGTGGAAAATTGATATTTTGCAAACGGCCTCGGAATTCGACGAAACCACTTTTGTCGGGTCCGGGATGTCAAACTATTGCTAGGTTTCAAATTTCATAATTTTTCGAATCAATATGTGAGCGTGGCAAAAGAAAACGCGTTTGACCAGTTTCTTTTGAATTTAATCGACAGGAAATTGGCCATTTTTCAAACGGTCTCAGAATTCGACGAAACTACTTATGTTAGGACCGTATCGTCAATACGAAACTAGAAAATATTTTTCTGGAATTTTTCTAGTTAGTATGTAACCCCGGTAATTTGAAATGTACGTTTAAAATTCAATATAAGGATTTAAATGTAAATTCAACGGAAACTGATTGTAACGATCAAACCAGCTTACGATACATATCCCATTGTGTTCGGAAGGGGGGTAAAACGCTATGGACGACAGGCGGTGGGCCTCGTTTCGAGGTCGTATGTAAAAGTCAACCCTTGTGCAAAATTAAATAATTAAATAATAAAATAAAATAAAAAAAATATATATTTTCCCCTTTTTCTTCTTCATTGCCCCCCCCCCCCCGATCATTTACCAGAAAAAAAAAAGGAAAATCTAATTCTAAATCGCGCCGCCCCCCTGACCCTCGAACCCGCCGACGAACCCTTCGCCGCACCCCTCCGTCAGACCTCCTCCCTCCAGACATCGCCGACACCATCGAGCACATCTCGAAGTCGCCGACACCCCGAAGCAATACCCCACCACCCTGCCGCGACACCACCGAGCGCCGCCACCAACAAGCCGCCCTCGTCTTCCCTCCTCCCCTTCGCAAGATCGGTGAGCCATTTTATTTTAACTGTATTTTTTTTTTAGATTTATAAAACTGTATTTTTTTTTTAAGATTTGAAAACTGTTTTTTTTTAGCTTTATAAACTGAATTTTTAAAGAAGGCAAAAAAACTGATTTTATAAAAGATTTAAAAACTGTTACTTTTTTTTAGAATTTTAAAAACTGGATTTTTAAAAGAAAATAAAAACTGGATTTTTAAAAGAAAAGAAAAACAGAATTTTTAAAAGAATGTAAAAACAGAATTTTTAAAAGAAAAGAAAACCAGAATTTTTAAAAGAAAATAAAAACTGGATTTTTAAAAGAAAATAAAAACTGGATTTTTAAAAGAAAAGAAAAACTGATTTTTAAAAGAATGTAAAAACAGAATTTTTAAAAGAATTTAAAAACAGAATTTTTAGAAAAAAAAAGATTTAAACTTTGAAATAGAAAAAAAAAGATTTAAACTTTGAAATAGAAAAAAAAGGTTTAATCTTTTAGTAGAAAAAGATTTGAACTTGCAAAAATAAAGATCATATTTTTAAAAAGAGAAAAGACGGGATTTTTATTAAGTAGAAGGAGTAAGACATGATTTTATATTTTTAAAGCAATAAAAATATAATTTTTACATCATAGAATATTAAATATATAATCTTTGTTTTTAAAATATGATCTTTATATATTGAATAACATAGTAAAAATTCAATTTTTACCTATGTAGAGAATACGGGAAACGAAAGCGACAAGAAAACGAAATAGACGAAGATTTCTAAAAAAGGAAGAGTCGTGCTATTGGATAGCTATTGGTGAGAAATTCTCACTCTTCAATTTCTTTTTATATATATATATATGCGTGGAAATAAAAGTGAATTGCTATATATAAATATTTATATATATATATATACGCCCCCCTCGTCCACAAACCATGGACGATATATATATTGGTTGAAATTGTTGTGAAAATTGGTTGACGGCAAATTGTTGTTTGGGATTGTTTGTGGTTGGTATTGAATTGATTGAGGTTGAAAAATACCCGTTTGTGATTGGAAAATATTTGGTTGAAACCACATAGGATTAGTTTGTGGAAATGAAATAAATATAAACATGCCGCCTGCGTGCGAATTAGATGCATGATCCCCATTGTCAAAAACCGCGAGGTTTTAAGGTAGAGCGAGGAGCCGTACTAGGGACGGTGCCGGTTTAACTACCCTGCCGTTATGCTGCCGAAATTTTGAACAATCTTTGTGTGTTAGAATTATTTTCATATGTTGAAATTATTTGCATGCATAGAAATTAAAGCCATATATTGAAACTATATCCATGTGTGGAAATTTTCATGTGTTGAAAAGTGTTGTGTGAAAATAAAATTCATTTGTGGATGAATGAAGTGTATAAACAATAAAAATCACATTTTTATATATATATGAAGTATGAAAAATATTCGCCTTATATACATAGTTTCAATCATAAAAATCCCATCTTTCTAATATGAACAACATAAATAAATTGTCCATGTGTGGAAATACTCATTTGTTGAGAAATGTGTGTAGTGGAAAGGTGCATGTGTTGAATAAAAAGATTGAACGATAAAAATTACCTTTTTTATTGAAACTATGAAGTGTTGAAACCATACGTTGGTTGAATAAATATTTTAAATGATAAAAATATCATTTTTATCATATGTGTGATATGCTAAAGATATGCAGACGATGAAACAAATATTTGTGATAGAAATATTATTTTTAACATGCATAAGAACTAAATAAAATAGTCATGTGTTGAAATCTACTTTAGTTCGCCAAAATTATCATCTTTGAAATGTGAAGTGTTAAAAATAGCCACTGGTTCGGATAAACGTGCATGAGTTGAAATATACATTAACTAGCTAATGATATGATTTTAGCCTATGCATGCGATATTAGAATGAGTGGTGTTTTTAAACCAAAGCAAATCAAATATGAAGTTGAATAGAAAATGATAAATGTTAGAAATTGTATATATGTGCATGCATATCTATTGAACAGGTTAAAGCAAAAGGGGCTAGAGAAGAGGAATAAAATTTTGTGCCCAACAAATAGGTACATATTTACTGTTTTGTTTGGGTGATGATTTTATGAGCCTATTGGCTAGCCGCTTGGCTTTTTCTTTTTCTTTTTGAGATTAGAAGGACCGGGAACGCTATTTGCGATTTCCCGATGCCCCCGGTACAGGGGAGGTTATGGCGAAATTTTCCAAAATTTTAGGGTGTTAGAAAAAATATTTGAAGTGAAAACGATATAGAAATTATTGAATGAACTATATTTATATAAATATAATTAAAACGAAACGTGGCCGTGCAGTTCATATTTTGAAACCGTGATTTCAAACGACTAGTGCGGAAGATCCGACCATTGGATTTTCCCGAAACCTCAACCGTTGGGTTCGCCTTGGAAATATCTTTCCAACGGCACCAACTTTGTGAAGATCCGACGGTTGGATTGTCTGGAATGTTTAATTCAAAATTAGTGAAAAACAGCGCCAGAAACGATTATATTTATATATATATATATATAAATATAATCAAATTAAATCGAATAACGACGCTGCAGTTCGTAAATTGAAATCGTAACTTCAAATGGTTAGTGTGGAAGATCCGACCGTCGGATTTTCCTAAAACTGGAACCGTTGGGTTCGTTTTGAAAAGACCTTCCTAATGATGAAAAATTTGTGAAGATCCAACGGTTAGATTTTCCTATATGTGTAAAACAAAATTAGTGGAAAGCAGCGCCAGTGCATCGACACGACCTGAAACGTCGTTTAATTAAATATGGCCGTTTTAAATTAAATAAAAATGGCGATATATCGTTATTAAGTGCTATAGACGATATAGAGTGAAAATAAACCAATTTTGTTGGGTTTGCTTGATATGTGATGGTTGAATGTATTTGACGTGAAAATTATAACTAAACAACTGAAATGTGAATGTTGAATAGTTCAACCCTGTGATTAATTGGTTTGAAAATCTAAATATACGTGGGTTATTTGAAAAGGCCGAGTTTATCTCATTTCAAATAATCGATCGACGTTGAGAAGTCGAAGAGTCGAAGACGACTGAAGACCGACGATCTCCACGTTGGATGGATGGGTGCTACTGATGCTCGTGATTGGAGTAGCTACCATGAAGTAATTGATGTAGTAGCCGTCCAAACATAGTGTTGATTGTACGGATATGCGAGGAATTGGTGCCTCCGGTTTCGTTCAGACCCAGAACAGACTTGTAAATGGACTGTTTGTCTGACATTGGATTTTGTTGTGTGTTGATTGATCTCTGTTAAATATATATCTGTTTGGCGGCGGAGAATTTATTCTCTTGCTTAACGCCCTTCTCTGAGACGTACGAGCTTAGAAGTTATGTATTGACAGAAATCAGTCGCATGGAGTGGATTGCCTGTGTGGCACGCCTAAGTGGCATATGATCAAGGCTTCTGTTGCAAAGCAAAGTCTTGTGGTTGATGATCAAAGCATAGTCTGTGTGACGTAGCTTTGTGTATAACGTGAATTCGCGAGCCTCACACCCCGGTATGAACCAGAAACGGGACGAAGGACCTCAGGGAGGACATGCGTTTCTTTCTAGCTAGGGTGGTGTCAGTGACCTACCAGCCCTGACATTTATATACTTTTCACCTATGTGGTTGTTGCTGTTGCGAGGCGCCTCGGTTTGATCGGACGATCCGGGTCCGATGGAGTCATTCGTTGGCTCGTTTACGCCCCAAAGGGCGGGGAAACGCAGTGTTCAGGCATTTTAATCCACATCGGTGGACCGGCCCTGTCGCTCCTAGGGTCACTCGAGCTCTGATCCTGTGGCTCGGGCTAGAGAGTCACGAATTCGGTGAGGACTATCTTTTGCCTCGGTTCATGACGGAAATCCAATTTCCAAATACGACATCGTGCGGTTTTGATTGTATACCTATATATGGCGACATGATATATGGTACCCATGCCGTCTATGATTGATAGTTATGATTTGAAATTGGTTTCAAAACATATAAACACTAGTAATAATATCAAATGCCTTTGTTTTATTCGTATCAATCATATTTTGACCGTTATAAGGTAAAACTCTATCCTCCGGCTTGCGTTGCATTGTGTGATGGGAACTGAGTCTTATAACGGTTTCATTTTTATAAAAAGCATATCGATGTTAAAAAGAAAGATTTGTTTTAAAGCACTGGCGATCCAATGGAGTAAACCCGTTCCACGAAAGTGGCGTGGTCCTGTGATTAGCCAATTATATATGTGTTGAGTGGATTTCTCATACCAGTCCCATGACTGACTCGTAGTTTGTTTCACTTTCAAACTCGGGTGCCCCTTTTTCTACACGGGCAGCCTTGTATTCAGGTTTAGCTGGTTCTTTCTGGATAGCTGGAGCTGAAGATGGATTCTATCATTTATTTCTTTTTATGCTGTTCAGCTCCTACTGTACATATTTTGTTTATTTCCGCTGTAGACATTTATGTATAGCTGAACTATATTTGTACTAAGTAAGATCCTGTATACTGTGTAACTCTGATGATTACTTTTATCCAGTATATTTTGTTGTTCATTCTGGTGTATTTATTTAATTCTGTTCTGCTATTATCTGTTTCTGTGTTATATTCCAAAGATAACCTTGTTTCCGTCTGAACGGGAATTCGGGTCGTCTCAATTTCAATTCATAACGTATTTTATAAATCGTTTTAAATTCGTTTTCAAAACAGTTTCAACGTCATGTTCAATTTCAAATCAAAATTGAATATTTCATATCATTACTATATAAATGATGATATTTTCAAAACATTATATTTTGATATCATTTTCTTTTCTATATTCATTATAAAAACGAACATAATCGACATAAATATCATTCGCGTCAAAATGGCGCATATCTAATCAAAACGGATTTATATATTTCAATAACTTCATTATTCTATTCAACAAATGAATATTTATTCTGTTCAACACATGAATCTATATTTCTTTCAACACATGAATATTCTCAACACATGAGTATCGTCAACACATGACTATTTTTATTATTTAATATATTTTATAAAATTATGATAAAGATGTAAATTTTATTGTTTAAAATATTTTACTCAACACATGAATATTTTCAACACATGAATATATATATTTTATTCAACACATGAATATATATTTTATTCAACACATGAATATTTACTAATTCTTACTTACAATAAAAGTGTGAATTTTATTGTATAAATATTCTATTCAACACATGAGTAGTTTCAATACATGAATAGTTTCAACACATGAATATTCTAATCACATGAGTATCGTCAAGACATGACTATTTATTCTATTCAACACATGAATCATTATTTTGTAGTATTCTTTATTTTCCCAATTGGAATGAGGCCCAATCAATTACCATATAACGTTAATTATATGGATTCCATACAACACATGTATTACAATAGTAATGATAAATAATCAACCATCATCCAAAGTGCACCACACAACTGCATAAGCATTAAATATAAATAATTAATGCTTACACAGTCTGTCGACCAATTGATCGACATACAACTAAATAATTGGGATTAATGTACGCCAAATATCATCCCAACACCCGTGTGGGGTTTCAAATCAACAAACATTGATTTTTATTTATGCAGTTGGGCGACGTGTAAAATTTATCATCCCAATCAATATCCTTCAAATTGGTGTACATAAACAAACCAATCGGTTTGTAAATTGATATTTATTTATTCACATTCACGTTAAAAATTACATTTTTAATGATAATTTATTTATTTCACACATGTATATTTTATTATCCGTTTCACATCAACATCACAAACAAACTTCACAACACAGCATACAAGCATACAAGTCGTCCATGGCCTGTGGACAACGGGTGTCGGGTGCTGCTAAGCACCGCCTGCATCCTAGTATATATTTTAACTAGAAAACAAGATTTAAAGTGAGAAGTTCTCACCGACTAGCTAAACCAATCGCCACGACTATTCATATGTAGAAATCTTCGTCTTGCTCGCCTTTTGTCAATTCACTGTCTTTAGCCACCACATATATAAAAATCACATTTTTATATTGTTGCTATGTATGTAAAAATCACATTTTTATAATCACAACTATATAGATAAAAATTCTATTTTTATACCCATGTTCATATAATAAAGAATATATTTTTATCACGCTAACTTCATAATAAAAATTATATATTTATTTCGTTCTTCTTCTAATAAAGATTATAATTTTATATCACTCCTCATATAAAAATCACATCTTTATAGTGTTATCCAGATAATAAAAATCATATTTTTACTTCGCCTTCGAGATGATTAAAAATCGTATTTTTATTTCTCTAACTTCATAATAAAATAAAAATTAAATCTTTATGTATAAGAATCACGTCTTTATCTCATGACATCTCCTATAAAGATCATATTTTTATGGTGCCATTATAGTAATAAAAATCCTATTTTTATTGGGAAAAATCACATTCTTAATACAATTCAAAGAAGGAAGAATAAATTCAAAGACACTCACATGCCAAGGCGGAAGAATGCCAAGGCGATGGAGGAACAACTGCTCCTTTGGAGGTGCGGAGCTCGCCTGCGAGGTTAGGGGCTTAACCGCGAAGTGAAAATCATAAAGGTAGGATATTTATTGAAAGGAGGGGCTGTCTGGTGTGGTGGAGGGCCAAGTAAGCGGCGCTGGAGGCTGGGGAGGTGGCAGGGTGTCAGCGGTGGTCGGGGGGTGGGCCAGGGGCGGAGGCACGGCGGTTTTTTGGGGGAATAGGGGGCGCGGTCAATTAAGAAGAGAGGGAGGAGGAGAGAGGAAACGGGAGGAGAAGGAGGAGGGGTGCGAGAGGGCACGGTGGCCCACCTGGGCGGCGACGGTCGACGATCGGGGGGGGGGGGGGAGGGGGAGGGGAGGCTGAAGCATCGACGGGTTTTTTTCAATTTGGGGGCGGGATGGATTTAGTGAAGGAGAATTAGGTTTAGGTGATATATATATATATATATATATATATATATATATATTTTATTTCGAAAAGTTGGCTTTTCTTTTGAACCCCAAACGAGACCCAATGACTGTCGCCCCTAGCCAATTACCCCATTCCGAACACAATGGGATATGTTTTGTTGGCTGATTCGACCGTTTCGATCAGTTTTCGTCAAAATCAAAATATAAATCTATATATTAAATTTTAACGCACATTTCAATTTACCGGGTCCACATACTAACTTTAAAAACTCCCAAAAAATATTTTCTAACTTCGTATTGACGATACGGTCTAACAAAAATAATTTCATCGAATTCTGAGACCGTTTGAAAAATGGCCATTTTCAAGTCGATTAAAATCAACTTAAACTGGTCAAACGCGTTTTCCTTTACTACGCTCACATATTGATTTAGAAAATTATAAATTTTGAAACCTGGCAATAATTTGACATCACGGATCCAACAAAAGTGGTTTCGTCGAAAACTGAGGTCGTTTGCAAAATTCCCATTTTTAAGGGCCAGAATTCCATAATGACTCTTCTGAATTTTCAACTGGACATATCTTTTGATTCCCGCTATGAAATTTTGATTTCTCTAATTCGTTGAAAAGATATTCTCAAATAGATTCTAATATTTTTGGTTTTGCTAAAATCCGGTTTATTTTGAATCATGTACATTCATTTGAACTTTGAAATTGAATTTTCAAACTTTCGCGCCATTTTCAATTCCTTTTATAATTAAAATAAAATATTTATATTCTAACGATGATTCAAATAAATATATACATTCTAATTCTGTTCAAAATAAATTTCTCGTCGATATTATTTAAAATAAATCATTTTAAATATTCAAAATTCATCAAAATTGCCAAAATAAAAATTTTAAATTGGCCCAGATTTTCCGGGTTATTACACGAAATCCAGTTTTTTCTATTCCATTAGAAAACTATTATCAAATCAGTCCTGACGGTTCTTGTTTTAAAGAATTCCGACTTAAATTGAGTTTAATATACTCAATTAAAGTTTGAAACGCCAAATTACGAAGTACCATGCTGCGACGAGTTTGTTTTTAATTATATTTAAACATAAAAGTTTAGACTTTGTTTAACTTAAATTCCAATCTTGTTCTTATATACTTTAATATTTATTAATCCAGTTTTCCAAATCTAACTAAAATATTCGGATTATCCCTAATCGTCGATTATTTCATAACTCAGTTATAATTTATTTACAACTTAATATTATCTATTAAATTCTAATTCATTTAGGAATAAATTATTTTATAAAATTCGATATAATCAAATTCCAATTTTTGACTTGGATTTACTCAATTCAGTTTATATTCCGAATTCCAAAATATAATCAATTGTTCTTTATTTCTGCATGTTTTCCAATTCACTTTTAAATTCATACTCGAATTTGAAGTTCCAAATTATCCCATGATAATTATCTTACTTAATTTATGAACACTTTTACAAATTTAACATCCTTGTTTTATAATTTAAAACAAGTTTCATTTCAAAAATCTATTCGAAACTCAATTCATTTTATATTCCAAATTCTGGAATAAAAACCATCGTTCCTTTTTCGAAATGATTTCAAATTCTATTTTAAATTTATACTTAATTTTAAAATTTTAGATTATCTTTTGATAATTAATTCACAACATTTATACATCATTTATAAACTTACTTTTTTATATATCCAACAAGCTTCATTTCGAAATCCATTTAAAACCAAAATCTTATTTTTGGAATATTCTATTTATTATAACTTATCTATATGTATAACATAGAATCTATTTTAATATCTAATTTAAATATTAGTTTCTAATTAATACAATTGCAATATCCTTTATAGATATAACTAATTTTACAAATTCAGCATAATCTAATTTAATTGTTCAATTATATTTACATTCTGAACATCGGAATAGATTTCATTGTTTTCTATTTAAAATGATTACCAATACTCATTTTAAATTCACATTTAAATTTAAACTCTCCAATTATCCAATGATAATTATTCATTTCATTAATAAACACCGTTTATAAATGAATTGCTTGTTTTTATTATTCAAAACAGGTTAATATTTTTATAATCAATTCAAAATTCAAATTTTATTTTAGAAAAATAGATTTCCATTTTTAAATCTCAAAATCCCTTTTCACGATATTTTTATAAATCAACATTTAGGCCGAGTGATACTTAAACACCCAGAACACTCAATTATCAATCACCGATTTCCTATCACATCATACATGATAGTATATATAAAAACAAACAAATAATAAATTTTGAGGAATCCAGTTGGATCCCTCCAACCTATTTTCCTGCATCCACAGATGTTAACCAACATAAATAGTACCTTCCCTGCTTCAAGGCAGGGTTCGTGGTATAAAAGGTCATCTACTATCATATTGTGGGATGCATAGGGTCATCCGCTAATGATACTGCGAGCAACCGCTAATGGTACTATGGGAAATATCCAACCACCAATATATATTTAATAACCACAATCATCAAGCAAAAATAACTAATATATATATACCAGTACTTACGCACGTCCATTGGACGTGTGCATAAACAAATAAAGCAGATGCTTGGTTTTGTGCAGAAGTTAGTGGAAAAGTATACTAAGATATGCAAGAACTTATTAGGTCTTTATATCAATCAAAACATTTCAATATATACGTTAACATCACAGAATAAACTGTTAGCTACGATATAGAAAGAATAGCCACATCATAAAAATAATTACATCATGTACTTTCGTACAAAATTTTCATGCGTCCAAGCCTCACCTTGCAACACTCTAAATGATCATATCCTGTACTAAATGAATATAGACATATCACTAAATATCAGCAATAGAGAATGTTTATCAAAACTGCAATAAAATATGAATAAAACACACAATCAACCTAAGTTACTATTTACTAATGCTACTCTTCTTGGACCACTTTCTTCTCCCTTCTATCCCATGCTATAGCCTAGCTTCCCGTAGATGTATTAGTTTGTCAAAGCTCGTTGGTCCACCTTCATGCCCATGTTGTAGCACTGGCTGTCTATACTTAGGATCTGCTTTTAGTGATGCATGGCCTTAGAACCCATATCAACAGCTTTTCCACTCTCCCATTTCAAATCTTGCTCCAGGTATAGCTTTAATTTCTCCCTCTTCCGCAGGTTCAGTTCCTCCGAATCTGACAAATACAAAATTTAAAGACCACAGTGACTCCAACAAAAAAGGTAAATAAAACATTGCACAACAATTGAACCATAAAATATGAAGCTGCCATAACGATGGCAGAATGAGTCAAAAAAGGGAAATATATAAAAGTTGTAGGAACCAAATATTTTTAAGATATACCTTTATAGTATAATTATTCAGATGATCAGTACATGTATTAGTTTTCAGAAAAAATCCAATTTATACTGACATATCCAACAAACTATGCAAAATTATAGGAATATAACCATATTTGCTGATCATGACTTAAACCTGCAAATAATAACTAATTCTTTTTTATATGTGTGCATAAATACTGAAGGAATAAAAGTATAAAATTTTCTTATGAATGCAGCTTAGTCTAAAAACACATTGGCAATAAAAAAGTTATTCAACCTCGATTCCCCAGCTTGCTTATTGCAAACATTAACTTACAACTTTCTAACATTTAATCATCCACAATCCATCGTAATGCCACCTTTTACCCACTAAGATAGTTGTGATTCAAATATTTTTCTGTTCCATTTTGTTGGTCTAGTTAATCCAAAGAGTACCAATCAAACAATTACGAATAAAATAGAAAATAAACCTAGAGAATACTGAACGATTTGGAGGAAACATTAACATAAAGGATTAGCATTAGTAGATAAAATAGTACAAAGTCGAAAAATACAATATCGAACAAAATAAAAGTGTTACCTAAACTTTTTATGCTAATCGAGAAGAACGATGAAAAAAGAGCAGCCAGAGCTGAAGTTGGAAGGAAGAAAAGTAATCGGGAAAGCATGACAGTGGTAAAACCAAGGAAGGTGATTAAAGGTGGGATATGTACGATACTGTAAGGAGAAGTTAGTGGCTTGGTATTTTGCTTGTTGTAAAGCATATTCACTTTTTTTATTACAAAGAAACCTGAAAGTTTTCCACTGAGTTCGGTGGGAAGTACAATGCATATGCATATATCTGTGCGACTGATAATGTGAAATGTAGATAGTAAATAAAATTAATTTTCTACCATATCCATGGCATCATAAATAGTTAGATTATCTTGAACCATCAAAACAATCTTCATTTTATCATGTGAAAGATTGGTTTCCTTATTCTGTGAAGTTTATTTTGTACATGAAACTAAAAAAAATCATAGTACAAATGCAATGACTACACATCCACCTTTAAACAAATTGAAACGATAAATGTATTCATTCAATAAAATACCTTTAATATAATTAATCGCCACTTCTTCCAAACAACTTGTTGAAATCTCCATCAGTAGTATAACTTTTCAAAAAACATATTCTGTTATTCCATAAACAATATAAAACTTTATGTAATAAGTTTATCACCCAAAAAAAAAAAAATCAATAATAGCTAATAGTTTGGTAATAAAGTTTTGAATCTGACTATAATATAAAATTTCTCTTTAAAGACCAATCAAGCAGATATAAGGCATAAAAACATTTACTATTGAGGCACTTCCTGATTTGTTTCATGCAATTTCCTATAAAAACCAATGAGAATAGTAAATGTAATAATGATAAAATCCAATTAATATATTTTAGATTATTTTTCTGAACAGACTAATTATTAGTTGTATATTTGTTAAATGCAGTCCTAAAAATTAAGAATGCTGGTGGAACATGTTAAAAACAGTGAATTAGCATAGATTGAAAATATATGTTTATTTCTAAAAATAGTCAAACCACTCTTGGATTGTGCCTTTTTCTACATATGCATATATTTCGAAATTACTGTATTTTTGTATGAATTCATGTAAAAATAAGCATATTAGTATTTGGTATAAAAAAATAGTGGTCATCAGACACTAACAAATGATGGATATAACATATAAGCAGAAAATAAAAAAGAAGGAAATATAGTATACACAAAGTTGAATTTCAGCTTTTGAGCGATCCTAGAATAAAAGAAAGAACGCAGAATTAAGACCTCATATAAATATCACCACATACTTAATAATAATGAAGTCTTAAAATAGAAAAGAAAAGAATAACCCAACTACTTTGGAATTGACACAAATGAATATCAGTACCAATTAATATGAAAATTCAGTACAACTTGGATAAGGTAAGTTTGTTTACCATAGAAAGCAGGAAATTATCCATGAAATTCGGTAAGAGCTAATGTTTGTTAATTTTTCATGGATTGTGCATTTCCTTATTTTTGGCAAAGCATCAATTACAAATTGCATAATTAAGTGTAACTGTAACGACCCGGAAAATCTGAACCAATTTAAAAATTTTAAATTGGCTAAAATAGTGGATTTTAAATATTTAAAATAAATATTTTAAATAATAGCAATGAAAAGTGAGTTTGAATTGACGTTTGAAAATAAATATAATTACTTTGAATTATAAACAAGGCCTGAAATGGCGCGGTAGTTTCAAAATTTGAATTCAAACTTTGACTGACTGTACCAAGTGCAAAACAAAACAGATTTGAGTGAAACCAAAAATATTTAAATCTGTTAGTAGATACCTTTCTAACAAATCTGAAAAATCAAAGTTTCATAGCGGAAAGCAAAAGTTATGGCCAAAATGAATTTTCAGAAAGGTCGCTATGGAAATTATATAGCCCGTGAAATTGGCCATTTTGCAAACGACCTCGGAATTCAACGAAACCACTTTTGATAGATCCGGGATGAGAAGTTATTGCTAGGTTTCAAATTTCATAATTTTTGAAGCTAGTATGTGAGCGTGGTAAAGGAAAACGTGTTTTGGTCAATTACAGTTAAATTGGATCGACCAGAAATGGGCCTTTTTGCAAACGGTCTCAAAATTCGACGAAACTAGTTTTGTTGGGACCGTATCGTTAAAACATAGCTAGATTTATTTTTTTGGAATTTTTCGAATTAGTTTGTGGCCCTGGCAAATGGAAATGTACGTTCAAATCGAATATTGAATGTTATATACTTTAATTTGAAGGAAAACTGACTGAAACAGTCGAATGGACCTATGAAACATTTCCCATTGTGTTCGAAATGGGGTTAAAACGCTAGGGACGACAGTCATTGGGTTTGAATTGGCGTTCATGTGTGGAGGAGGGTATTTTAGAGATTTTAAAATTTATAAATAAATAAAAAAATTCATTGGTCGATGCATTCTCTCTCTCCCCGATTATCAACTGTGAACGACGGAAAGGGGGTTCCAATTTCTCTCCTTGATTTCTCGTTCACTTCTGAACGAAATCACGCAATCTCGGATCCATTTGAAGATCTCCTCGAGGGCTTCAAATCAATACCAGTTGGAGATTTTTTCGTGGATCATTGAGCTCGAATCAAGCTCGAGAAGGTCGGGACTTTGGGCCGTCGCCACGCTAGCTGGGCCCCACCGAGTCTGACCGCTCCACCCGCCGTTCAGGCGCCTTCCAACCCTCTTCGACACTGTATAACCTGATTCTCCTATCGCGCAACAGTTTGATCGAAAGATCAAAACCTAATTTTGAACGTTCAACGTAAAAGGTACGGCTTGGCTATATTTAAACTATTTTAACACTTTAAAGCGTTGCAAACTTGTAAAAATCATATCTTTTTGCTGTGTTAGCGAAATTCAGTGAAACAAGAGACAGTGGACTTGTGTGGACATCTTCTACATTTTAGAAGAGACTGCATATTTTTCTGAGCCTTCTGCTATTTTTGCTGGAGTGGAACCCAATGTGAGATTTCTAATTTATAAACGATATGGAAAACGACGATGTATAAATTATATAGTCGATGTATGAGTTATATAAGCATTGTACACCTCTTGTATAAGCGTTGTATAAGTTGTACGTTCGATGTATAAGTTGTATATGCATTGTAAAAATTATATATGTGTTGAAATAGAAGTGAAATGCTATATATAAATATAAATATATATACATATATATATATATATATATAAGCCCCTCGTCCACAAACCATTTACGATATTTATTGGTTGTGACTGGTGTGAAAATTGATTGATAGCGAATGGTTGATTGAAATTGTTTGTGGTTGGAATTGATTGATTGTGGTTGAAAAATACCCATTTGTGGTTGAGAAATATTTGGTTGAAACCACATTGGATTAGTTTGTGGAAATGAAAAATATATACATGTCGCCTGCATGCGAACTAGATGAATGATTCCCCATTGTAAAAAACTGCGAGGTTTTAAGGTAGAGCGAGGAGCCGTACTAGGGACGGTCCCGGTTTTAACTACCCTGCCGTTATGCTGCCGAAATTTTGAATAATATTCATGTGTTAGAATTTTTTGCCTGTGTTGAAATTATATTCGTCTGTTGAATAGAAAACCTTCATGTGTTGAATAGAAATTCATTCTTTGAATCATATTCATGTGTTGAGTGGAATTCGTGTTTTGAATAAATTGTTTTAACAATAAAAATCACATTTTTATCGATATATACAAACTATAGAAAACCTTCATGTGTTGAATCGATATTCATTCGTTGAATTGAAATTCATGTGTTGAATGGTATTCGTGTTTTAAATATAAAAATCACATTTTTATCGATATATACAAACTATAGAAAACCTTCACGTGTTGAATCGACATTCATTCATTGAATTGATATTCATGTCATTCATTGAATTGATATTCATGTGTTGAATGGTATTCATGTTTTAAATATAAAAATCACATTTTTATCGATATATACAAACTACAGAAAACCTTCATGTGTTGAATCGATATTCATTTGTTGAACTGAAATTCATGTGTTGAATGGTATTCGTGTTTTAAATATAAAAATCACATTTTTATCTATATATATAAACTATAGGAAACCTTCATGTGTTGAATCGAAATTCATTCGTTGAATTGAAATTCATGTGTTGAATGGTATTCATATTTTGAAAGAAATTGTTTTATAATAAAAATCCTATTTTTATCATCTATATTAACTATATAAAATAATCGTGTTTTGAAATGAATTGTTTTACAATAAAAATCACATTTTTATTATATACATGAATTGTTAAAAATAGCGAAGTGTTGAAATAGAAGACAGTTAGATGAAAATATATTTTTTATCAAATGTATGAAAAGAGTATAGCTTTGAAATCGAAGAATCGATATATATATAAATAGAATTAAAATATATCGAATAACGAAGTTGCAGTTCGTATTTTGAAACCGTGATTTCAAATGATTAGTGCGGGAGATCCGACCATCGGATTTTCCCGAAATCGCAACCGTTGGGTTCGCTTTGGAAATATCTTTCCAACGGCACCAACTTTGTAAAAATCCAACGGTTGGATTGTCTAGAATGTTTAATTCAAATCTGAAGGAAAACATCGCAAGAATCGATTATATTTATATATATATAAATATAATTATATTTAATCGAATAACGACGCTGTAGTTCGTATTTTGAAATCCAAACTTCAAACGATTATACCGGGAGATCCGACCGTCGGATTTTCCCAAAACTGGAACCGTTGGATTTGTTTTGAAAAGATCTTTCTAATGATGTAAATTTTGTGAAGATCCAACGGTTAGATTTTCAGATATGGGTAAATCAAATCTGAAGAAAAACAGCGCCACGGCCGCGTTATGGCCCGAAGCGTCGTTTTGAATAAATTGGCTATTTTAAAATAAATAAAAATAGCGATAAATCGTTATAAAATATTATAAACGATATGGATGTGAAATTTAGAAACTGACTGAAGGTTGGCTAAGTCGAATGGTTTCTTGGGTATTGATCTGATGTTGGTTTCGACCTTCGGGGTTAATATTTGGGAAATCGTTCTCTTACTGATTGACGGCTAGTGACTAATGAATTGAAATGATGCGTATGTATGTTAGTGTTGCACTTGTTTATTATATACGCGAGTTGCTCAGAAAGACCGGGTTTATCCCATTCTGAATAACTGAATCGACGAGAAGAATTCGAAGATGAAGACGGGGGTTGAAGACCGAGCTTCACCTCGTTTGGATGGTCACTGAGGTCCTGATTGGGAGGCATCCCGAAATATGGATAATGAGTGGTGGTCGTCCAGACGAACGTGGGAATCGATGGATATGCAAGGTATTTAGTGCCTCCGGTTTCGTTCAGACCCAGAACGGACTTGCAAATGGACTATGTGTCTGACATTGGAATTCATTCTGTGCGATTGATAACCATCAGTTGCATGGTGTGAATTGCCGGTGTGGCATGCTAAGATGCAGTGAACAGGGCTTCTGTTGAAAAGCAAAGTCTTGTGATTGATGATCAAAGCACCGCCTGTGTGGCGTAGCTTTATGTATAACGTGAATTCGCGAGCCTCACACCCCGGTGTGAACCAGAAACGGGAGAGGACATCAGGGAGGACATGCGTTTCTTTCTAGCTAGGAGTTGTGTCGATGTTTTTACATGGCTTGACATTTTACTTATGTGGTTGTTGCTGTTGCGAGGCGCCTCAGATATACCGGTGACTATGTGAAGCCGAAGGAGCCATTCGTTGGCTCATTTACGCCCCATATGGCGGGGAAACGCAGTGTTCAGGCATAATAATCCACACCGGTGGACCGGCCCTGACGATCCAAGGGGCAGTTGCAGCTGTTCTTGAGGGGCAGGCTAGAGCGTCTCGAAGTCGGTAAGGACTATCTTTTGCCTTGGTTCATAACGGAAATCCAATTTCCAAATACGTGACTGTGCGGTTTTGATTGTATACCTATATATGGCGACATAGTGGTATGGGGCATTAATGCCGTCTATGATTGATACTTATGATTTGAAATTGTTTTTGAAACATATAAACACTAGTAATAATATCAAATGCTTTTGTTTTATTCGTATCAAGCATATCTTGGCCATTATAAGGTAAAAACTCTATCCTCTGGTTTGCGTTGCATTGTGTGATGGGAACTGAGTCTTATAATGGCTTCCTTTTTAAAAAAAGCATTTCGATGTTTAAAAGAATGATTTGCTTTAAAGCACTGGCAATCCGATGGAGTAAACCCGTTCCATGAAAGTGGCGTGGTCCTGTGATTAACCATATTATAAATGTGTTGAGTAGATTTCTCATACCAGTCCCATGATTGACTTGTAGTTTGTTTCACTTTCAAACTCGGGTGTCCCTTTTTCTACACGGGCAGCCTTGTATTCAGGTTTTTGTTGGCTCTTTCTGGATGGCTGGAGCTGAAGATGGATTCTATTATTTATCTCTTTTTATGCTGTTCAGCTCTTGTTGTACATATTTTGTTTGTTTTCCGCTGTAGACATTTATGTATAGCTGAACTTTATTTGTACTAAGTATGATCCTGTATATTGTGTAACTCTGATGATTACGTTTATCTAGTATATTCTATTGTGCATTATCTGGTGTATTTATTTAATTCTGTTCTGCTGTTATCTGTTTATGTGTGTTATATTCCAAGGATTACCCTTGCCGCCATCCGTACGGGGTTCAGGGTCGTCTCAGTAACACATTGTGTGATGGTATTAATACATAGTAATCATTAATTACTGACCTTAAATAACTTGTAGCTCTACCATTGTAAGTTTAGCTTGTAGACTGACTAATAACAACAACTATAAAAAAATAGTAGTTATATGGTACATATGGTAACCTTGCTAATTCTCATGCAAAATTCGTCCAATAAATCATAAAGAAGATTGTTTCTTTGTAAAACTTCCATCTTCTGATATTAGATATGCATCTATTATATTTCTCTACTTTTAATAAGGATAGTGACTGCCCTTTTTTAAAGATTCACTACAGGACTCAAAAGCGATTAAATAGGTGAAAGTATTATACTATATATTTTTAACTTGAAAATGCAACACATAACAAATTAGAATTGTTTTTTTTTCAGCCTCGGATATGGATATGCATAATGAGAATAAATTATAGGCTTATTATAGCAATTTAATTTTATTACTAATTAAGACAAACTGCGTAGATTGGATGAAATTTAGTTCGTCTATCAAATCAAAATGTATTAAGTTCGTAATTCAAAAGACTGGATCAGATCGACTTAAGTAACCATAGATCTATATAATAGAAAAATTTGTGGAAACTTGTAATCAACACCGATTAAATGATTATGTTTGTGTCACAAAATAGTAATAAGCTATGAATTAAAAGCAACTTAGCATAGCGTGCAAGCAGCACTAATGCAATCATAAAGTTGATATTCAAATTGCATGCTATGAAGACTAAAAGAAGGCTAGCTAGTTAATTGAGCATGGATGGTGGCGGAAATATGTAGTGGTTACAATTTCCATACCAATAAAACAACGTGGTTGTAGAAAAAATTCGGATAATGAAAAGAGTACAAATAGTAGGAACAGACTACAAATTGTGTTTGATGTCAATTTAAAAGAAATTTTATTGGAAACATATAATAGTCATATACTTTATCTTTGTTATTATTTGGAAAAGCCGAGCCATATACTTTATTATTTATTGATAAAACATAATTTTAGAATAAAAAATTTTTGTGCACCAAAAATATTCTATAAATGTATTAATGTGAATCAAACGTAAAATATTGGAAAACATATAGAAATTTCTATGGAAATATTTATAACAATGAAAATTTAAATAAAATTCACAATTTAGATGGGTTTAAAAGGTAATAGTTGGAGAAGAATCATATAAGAATACACAAAAATTTAAACAATAACAGCTTATTAAGATATACGGAAATTATAGCTGCTTTTATTATCCATCTCTTTTGTCGTGTTATTTCCATATGCTAACAATTTCCTTTCGTCTAACAATTTTATCCAGTTGCGAACAATTATGGAAAAAATAGTGGTAATAAGGGGAAAAGTGTGACAGTAGCAGCCTTAAAAGTGTAATCTAAAATAATATAAGATTATATAGTTTTACCCTGTAAGTAACAGTATGTACAAATACCTGAATACACCTACTTACAATAAGAATTCCTAAATACATCGAATACCAAACATAAATAGTATGTACAAATAGGAGCAAAGTCATTACTATATTTTTGAGCACCAAGTAGGCTCTTCGGCTTCAAACTTAATTGACCGATTAATTGTTGAACACCAAGAGATAATTTTATTTAGAACTAAGTAGTCTTCTTAGTGTTTGTGTGCAATATTGGTGATTCAAATACCTGGGTTGCTTTATCGGAACCATGATATTATGAATTTTGACCTTTATCAAAAAATGTAAATTGTTTTGAGACAATTTTAAAAGTAGCACTTAGTCAAATAATTCAAACATACAACAATTAAAGTGAAAATTTCTCCCCATCTGTTTAAAAAAAATGTGTTCATATATATCACCATTTATGGTCTGTGATAGATATAGTGCATTTGCACATATAGATTTCGTTAGGTAGAATAATAGAAATTATGACAGAAAATCCCAAAAATCCATTATTACAAAACTTGAATTGAAAATTTTGACTATATCGTTAGACACAAATAGTTTCCAAAGCTATTATTTACAATTGGAGAATTTAGTTATCTCCATAAAGTTTTCCTGACGTTCAGAAATTGTTATGTTCACAATTTAACTTATTTTTTTGAAATGAGCTTTCCAGCGATTTAAAGCAGAAAAGGTTTTATAATAATCCTATATACATCCTTAATGAAAACAGATCCATACACAATGCAAAGTAAAAGAGTTATCAAAAGGAAAAAAAATGACAATATCCAAATTTGAAATTTGCAATTCATTTTCAGCTGACATTGTAAGAGATTTTTTTTGAGAAATGAACCTAAACCATACCTTATAATGTTTAGTAGTCTTCTTGCGGCTGGTCTTCTTTCCCATCCCATTGAAATCATCATCATCAATCTGCTTTCCCGAGTTTGATTCGTTATGCACAAAATTAATTGTTATAAGTAAGCAATTCGTTGACTGCATAATGGAACAAAATTGGTAAATAAACAAAGTAAAATACACTTATCAGTCAGTTTATACAAATGGATAAAAAAATATTCAAAACGCAAGTACAAAGAAGCACAATTTTTCATGTGCATCAATAAAATCACATTTTTCACATCATCGCATAGTCAAAAATTTCGGTTGACTCAAAAATAAAATCCTTAGTTGTTTTATTGAGCATTACAATATGACATGCAACTTGAATGTTTATGTGCTATGTTGATCTTGTAACCGATCTCAATGTTAGAAACTATATGATATAACTTATATCATAATCAAATATACATACATGATAATGATACGCAAAGTGCTTACAACTAATTTTGTGATCGAAACCTTCGGCCAGCGAATCCATTCTCACGTTAGCAGTTGAAATAAAGTGCACCCACATGCAGCCCGAGATAATGCTCTCTGGTGAACCTGCTGGTGTTGAAATTATGATGAACATCAAGGGCAAGCACTAATTAGAAAATAGAAATAGAAATCAATGTTGATATATCATAGCGAGTTGGAATTTTGAATCTAACAAACTCCATTAAAGCTTAGAGATGAATATAGCATAAAATCTTAAAAATACTACATGTTCATTGTTAATTCCACTATGGCTGGAAGTATTATGCAATACTTTGGATTCCACTTCGTCGCCAACTCACTATCTGCCAGAAAGGTTGAGAAGATGGAACATAAACAGGGGGCTAATAAAGTCATAAATTATTTGTCTTGAAAGGAGAGAACTGTATTACATGAGCAACCTAGTATGTAAGGTAAAGAGCAATAAAAACTGAAATTAGCAAACCCATAACACCTGAGTGGCAGATCTGAAGCAAGCACATGTTGGTCCTAATGAGAAAGGTAACAAGTTCAGCAATTACATGTAAACGTGTGTACAAAGAATTATTCAAACAAATAGCAGGAATACGATTAAAAAAATTACCTTTACCATTCATCCAGTACCAATTGGGAAAAAGGGCGCCAGATCTGAAGAAATAGTACCAATTAGAACGAAATATTGTAAAAAAATAGTAGGAATAAGTTTATTTTTTAAATTACCTCTACCATTCATCCAACGCCGGGTCGGAGAGGGGTGTCAGATGTGAAGAAGAGAGAATAGGCGAAGGAGATTCCTAACAGGATCGGGTGAATTGACTTTGGATCTCGCGCGGTTACATGACGAAGATTGAAGCTTCTGGATCTGAGAAGGACCGGTTGGAGGAGGTAAAAACAGTAGGAATTCACAGCGAAAGGGGGTAAAGCTTGTAATTTTTCAGTAGATAGGGTTGGTGAAGTGGGGAGGAATGGAGAAGAAAAGAGGAAGACGACAGTAGGAAAAACGTGAAAGAGGGAAGAAAAAAAATGAAAATAGGAGACCGATTCAATAACCGCAATAAGCGTAGTGGGCAGTAGAAAATGGGGAAATGTCATGTATGCCCCTCCTATGAATGGCTTATCGAATTCTGTTGTATGGAAAGGCAACGGGTTTTTTTGGCAGTGTGAAAAAGCTTCACCGCATCTAAGTATTTGTATTATTAGTAAAGATATATATATATATATATATATATATATATATATATATATATATATGTGTGTGTGTGTGTGTGTGTGTGTGTGTGTGTGTGTGTAATAGCCACAACTAATAAACAATTTATAAATGCATCAATGCAGCCAACAATATATTTTCAACGATAAAATTAATTTAAATAAATTTGAATAAGAATTACACACCATGATTTTTATTTATTGTTGATAGCGATTTATTTGCGATTAAATCCGATGGCTCCCATTTCAGCTCCTATGCGTAGATACTGTCGGTATGATTCTAAGCTCTTTATTTTACTTGAATATGAAATAATATGATGGAGTCATGAGTGTTGTAAGTTTTAAAAGAATTAATCGTCATTAAACTAATTTAATTATTTAATTAAATACCATAATAACCTCACTAAATATTTCTTCCATCTCTTGATTTCCAGGTCGCCCTCTCCTGTGAAAATCCCTAACCAATAGTGCAACTTCAATCTCCCTTAACCCGACTAATACCTCACAGTAACTTCTACACCTTATTATTTCACTTGCAGTTAACTACTGCTGCTATTTTATTGAATTATAATTAAATTCTCAAATTCTTATAATTAAACTAACTACCCAACTTAACAAATTTACACACCTTAATTCATGTGCACAAGCACCTGCAGCAAGCTTCCGAAAGATTGCCCTTTTCAGTAGCCTTATGCGCCTTTCTCCTTTTTAATCGATACCATTGCCTGCCAAATCCCTTTTACTCAAATTTCACCAGAAATGTGAACCCAATGAGTTTGCATCCAAACCCCTATCTTGAGCTCCCTTAAGAAATTGCAACTGCTTGCTTCCTTCATCGTGAATCCATACCTTACTTTATATTTCCAACTATACGGGAGAACTATTCAGTGATCAAGTCCTTCCGAAGCATCATGAATATGTGTGTAAATCACCATATAATCGAATACGTCCCTCTTACAACCTACAAAGCTCGTCGAGTCAACCTGGCTCCATGAGTACAAAGTCAAACCCCCACCAAACTTGAATCACACGCGACAAATTTTGCATTGGATTACGAATTCAGCAGACACGAACTTGATTTCCAAGAATTTTTTGAAGTTTTGATTTAAAAGGGGGAACTTCGAATATGTTTACTGTGATCGGGGAAAAGTATGTTTTATGGGAATAGAAGAAAAAAGTTAGGAGTTAGGAATTATTGAGGATTTAGAATTTGGGAAGGCTTTGGTTGTTGTTTCGATTTGTAGAAGAAATAAAGGCAAGGGTTCGACATTATTTTGATTTGCAGAAGAATTAGAAGGGGAGAATTATACGCGATTTATATAGGAAATATAACTTAGGTAGTAAGGAATTTGGGGTCTACGTTGTACATATAGGTTATAGGCTTGAGTATAAAATATTAAATTCTGATTTGATATTAAATCAATATGATTTGTAATAAAGAGATTTTTATTTTATTTAAATGGATTTTGGTTTGATTTTCAATTCGATTTTGATCTTATCCACTAAAAGTATCTCACGGTTCACACACGAACCATTATTTTAACGTAGCAACTGTCGCTTCAACGTTGTAACACTATTCTGAACTCTACATAATAAATTATAAAAATTTAATTCGAAAGTGAATATATATACATAATAACTATATTAAATCAATATAATATAATTTAAATTAAACACAATTAATTCTTTGATAATAACTTATTGCGGATTTTCACTTAAAGAGCTTATTTGTTCATGATAATAAGTTTTAAGGACAACACGTCTGAAAAATTAGTTTTGAGGACAATTCTACAAGAAAAAGATAAAGCCGGTTATCTTTTTGCGTTATACAGAAATAAAGATAACCGCTTTTATCTTTACCTGCATAACTTTAAAAGATAACTGCTTTTCCCTTTCATGCATAATTTTCCTTAAAACTAACTTTTCTGAAGTGCTTCCCTTAAAACTTATTACCCTGGACAAATAAGCCCTTTAACCTAATTTCCACTTATTATTAGTATTATCATCGTTCTTATTAAAACAAAATTTCTGTAAATCATTTGAATCAATTTGACTCAGTTTTAAATTTCAAATTAAATTATTTTATATTCTCGTATTACGATAATTAGATATATTTGAAATAAATCGTATTTTGATTATTAGATCGATAACTCAATACAAAAATTTATTTATATTATCAACTCAATATTTAAAACCATACTAAATATTTAAAATAAATTGTTCAAAAATCCGGGTTGTTACATTATCCCTGCAAATTAGTTCTTGAGCGCTACGTTGATTCGAAGTGGTTTTGCATCTAGTTCCCATCCCGGTCTCTTTGAAACAACACGGCAAAAGGTCCAGTAATATATTCCATTGATAGCCGGTGTTTTAACTGTCAATCTCAAAATAGTATGATCATGTATATTGGCAGCTCAGGTCTTTATTATCTAAAATCATTCATTAAATCTTTATCAATCTTTGAAATCATTTCATCGATTTAAAATCGATTTCACTTATCTTGATAAAACCATATTCTTAACCTTTAAGAATAAACGTATTTGCCAAAACTCCTATTTATTCCTCTTTACTCCATAAACATTACCATATTTCATAAATACTCCTTCCATTTCCTTTATATGGATATATTATTTCACTTTCTTAATATTGGCTTAGTATTCCTCAAATTCCGACATCTCGATATATATTCTAACTTAATGGTATAAAACCAAATTTTGATTCTTATACAATCCAATGATATCAAATTATTTACTTTAAAACCAAACAATATTATTTCTATTTCTCAACCTCGGAACTAATGTTGCATTATTATTCATATTCCAAAATCTCGCACTAACGTTGCAATATTCTTCGTATGGAATAATAAATCAATTTTAACATCCTTTACTCATTACAAACAAATATCATTCCTCGATAATAGAGAAGTCATCCAAGTTGGGGTATTTTATTTACCTCTCAGGCCTTGATCGACAACGTTCTTCTCTCAGAATAGGTAGCAGATTGTAACTCAAAAACCGCTATCATAATTACATTATCCAAAACCTATTTTCTAAATTATTTAAATTATGGTTTAAACCATACTCTTACTTTATAAAATCTTGGTCGATTGTGACCATTTAACATTAATCTTTTGCTTTAAACTTCGCTACATAAATCTCCTTTATAATTGGAAATTTTATTGCAACAATCTGATTACAAAATATTTTACCCAAAACATTGAATATCATATTTTAAACTAATTTGAATTTTTATAACCAAAAATCCTTTCATGATTTAAAACAATTAATACCATCTTTTGTTGCCTTTTTGATCTTCTTCTTTAATTCAAATCATTTATTTTAAAAAAATTATCACAACATATTAACCTGTAGGTTAATTATAGCATATTCGCTTAGAAAACTCGTCAAATTCTATTTGATAATCTTTTCATACTATTTTTATAAAAAAAATTAAAATCTCAATCTATTTTTAAATTTCATTATAATATATAAAATATAATTAAAAATCTTGTTCTAATTACAAATAAAATTTATAACTCAACTTCGTCAATTCGCTTAACGACAAATCAACGTTTTAAATAAAAATGTGAATTTTAGGCCCTTCGCTGCCAATCCCTAAATCAATACCATTTATTGATTCAAATCACAACAGCGTTGAATTTAAATTCAACGTCAACATTCAAAACAAGTTTTCAATATCATGGGGGTTTAATCAGTTAATATATAAATAATATGATATAAACAACATATTAAATATTTAAGGAATCCGATTTGATCCTCTAACTTGTTCTTCCCTGCATTACAGTTCATTATAACATTTTATAACAACATATAAGATATAAATTTTAACTCAATATTCTAAACGATGACATATAATTAACGTCAATCATTCAATCAACAATGGGCATCCAAGGCAAACAAACATCCAATTATCAACGATTAAATTTAATTATATGAATTTAATCACATCATTAGACTCCAGAAATGTATGAGAATTAACTCACCTTTTTCTTTTTGAAGATCGATTCACACATTGTTTCATTTAATTTTGAACAAGCACTTAAAACTAAATGAAAATCCAGTTGCTTCCAATCTTATCTGAAATTGCTCAGCAGCGTAGTATTATACACTGCAATTCCAATGCTTCTAGTTTCGCGCAATTATGACAGCATATGGTTAAGTTATCGCGATTATACGTTTATATATAAATTAAGATGATTAATTTTGTTTAAAATTAAACCCTAAACCTTAATAATCGCCACATCATCGTTACCTTAATCGCATATGCGTTTTCCCCTTTCTGTCTTCCTAAAACCCTATCTTGCTTCTTCCTGAAATATTCTTCACCACCGTATATATTATTATTATTTTCCCTTTCTTTTACGCAAAGGCCTTAAGCCTATCAGTACATACTCAGCCCGCCACCCTTAATTATATTTTTAACCGATAATCTATATGGTTAACTTCACTACAAAAGGCAGCTTAAATAGCGACGGGTTGGGGCAACGGTTAGCGACGGCTAAAAAAGCGGTCGTCGCTTGCCGTCGTAAACCGTTGCTCGATTTGCAGAATAATAACTGCCGAACCATCTTCTTCCTCATTATATTTTTCCCCAAAATCAATCCCAAACCTTACCCATCGCCATTTCTTGCTGCTCCGATTCCAAGCCTCCAATTTCACTTCCAAGGTATTGATTTCATTCTTCTATATCTTCTAACTCTAGTTTATGCTTAATTAGGGTTAATTAGAGGCTTTGGTTGCTAATTTATATGAGTTTGCAAAATTGAATGTTTATGGATATGAAATTGGTTGTCTCGAGGGATGTTTATGATAACGGTTGTGTTGTGAGTTGATTTGGGAATAAGTGTAATTTATTAGGAGGGTAAAATCGATGAATATTACATATGTAATTGATTTAGGAAGTTGAAAACAATGATTATCACGTGTTTAATTAGACATACGATGATTGTGTTGTATGTAGAATGTGTGGTATGATGATTTGAAAATGAATGGAGTTAATGTAATTGTTTAATGGTAGTAAATTGATTATTATTCAAATGGTGCAACGATGTCCCTAATGCATGCACTGTTATGTCCCCATCGGATGCAAGAATAGTCGGTCCAAAAGAATGCACTTGCAATTGAAAAAAAATTGTTTTGTTACTATAATATTTAGTAATCAAATGTTGATTAAAAATGTTAATTCAAAATAGTTCTTCATTTAGGTTTAGATCAGTAAGAATCTTGTTAAATGTGATGAAAATCATATTACTCAACTCTTTGAATTTTTTATGAATTGAAATAATTAACTTGAAAGCTTAGTTTATCTTTCAAAAATTTAAAGTAACTAAAATTAATTTTATAATTTATACATTAAACTAAAATGAATCAAAACTTACTAAAACTAATTGTCATGTTACTTTACAAATTGAAATTTTGAAGTTTAAGGCGCATCTTTTACTGAAGCGCAAAAAGGTCCAAAGCGCAAAAGGCGTGCTTTTTCATTTGATGTGTGTGTTTCTTGTTTTAAACTTAGGTTGAATGTGTTTTGACTAATTATGTGAACCCCTTAGATAAATTTGGCCCCGTCCGACAAGTGTTGTATATGATCGTTATATGGATATTCGTTTTTCCATAAAACGGAAATCTATATTCATCTGATACAATATTCGTTGGATTTGTCCTTGTATTGGACAAGTTACAAATATAATAACGTAACCATATTTTATAAATCATTTCAGTTTAAACGGTTAACAAAATTTCGATGGCACTTCCTTTTTGTTCCCTGTGTACACGCATTTGTGTATGATACAGGGACAAAAGGGAAGTGCTGCCGAAATTTTGTTGAACCGTTTAACCTGAAAGGATTTATAAAATATGCTTACGTTATTATATTTGTAATGGGAAGTAGGTAGACCTGCCGTCAAAGTAGAAAGAAATAAACAAAAAAAAAAAAACTGAAAACATGAAGTAGTTGTAAATGAAATTGTACAAGATTTCAATTAATACAAAGTGTTTGATCGAATTTTCTAACATTTTTGTTGCAAATCAGGAAAATGTTCGATTATTTTCGTGATCGTAGTTGGATGTATCAACCGTGTACTGGTAAGAAAGGGTCGATAAAGGAACATTTTTGTAACGGTGTCCAAGAATTTATTAGATTCGCTAAATCTAATAATCGGAGTAACCTAGACATTCGATGTCCGTGTAGTAAGTGCAAACATTTGAGGCATTGGAAGCCAGATGTAGTAGAAGTACATTTGTATAAATTTGGTTTTGTGTCGAATTATTACTTATGGGATCGTCATGGAGAGCTTGTTCAACCTACGTCTAACCCTGTAGTGGTAGAGGACGATAGTACAATGACGAACGATAATACAACGACCAATCTGATAGAAAATATGGTGCAAGATGCAGTACGATCAATGTTTCCCACCATTGATCAAGGCGGCGATGAGAATGAAAATGCTGATGAACCAACGAAGGAAGCAAAAAAAAGTTATGATTTATTGAATTCTGTGAAGAGGCCGTTGTGGGAAGGGTGTACAAGCGGAACCGAATTATCTGTAACCGCTGAATTCATCACTATGAAATCAAAATTCAATCTTACAGAAGCTGCATTTACAGCAGTTGTACAAACTGCAAAACGTCATATGCCACCTAATAATTTGATGTGCGATAGTCATTATAAAGTGAAAAAACTTATGACTGCTTTTGGACTACCGTATCAGAAGATAGATACATGTGTTAAAGGTTGCATGTTGTATTGGAAAGAAGACGCTTATCTTAGAAAATGCAAATTTTGCAACGAAGATAGATATAAACCAAGGAAAAAGAAAGGAAAAGAAGTTCCATATAAAAGAATGCATTATCTACCGATAACTCCCAGACTTCAACGATTGTATGCATCTTCTGCTACAGCGTGTCATATGCGATGGCATAGCGTGAGAACAGCAGAAGAAGGAATTTTGATACATCCGTCTGATGGTGAAGCATGGAAACACTTTGATTGGACTTATCCTGAATTTGCTGCAGAGAGCCGTAATGTTAGGCTCGGTTTATGTACGGATGGATTTTCGCCGTTTTCTCAATTTGGTAGTAAATATTCATCATGGCCTATCATTGTTACTCCATATAACTTACCTCCATGGATGTGTATGAAAAATCCATATATGTTTCTAACGGTTGTCGTCCCTGGTCCCGATGATCCGACACAAGGAATTGATGTTTATCTGCAACCGTTGATTGAAGAGTTGAAAACACTGTGGAATGAAGGGGTCGAAACATACGATATTTCGAGAAAAAGGAATTTTCGTATGTTTGCTTCTGTATTATGGACTATTAGTGATTTTCCTGTGTATGGAATGCTTTCAGGTTGGAGCACATCCGGGCGTCTGGCTTGTCCTCATTGTATGGATGAGTCACGAGCATTTTCATTAAAGTATGGGAAAAAAATATCTTGGTTTGATTGTCATCGATGCTTTCTACATCCTAATCATAAATTTAGAACGGATAAAAAGAACTTCAAAGCTAACAGAGTAGAGAATATGCTACCGCCTAAAGTTTGGACAAGTGAAGAGATATATGAAATTGTAAGTGAGTACCCAAAGATACACGAAAATGGTAAGCAGGTTGAAATTCCAGGTAAATCGGACATTCATAATTGGTGCAAACAAAGTATATTTTGGGTGTTACCTTACTGGAAAAATCTAAAACTTCGGCATAATATTGACGTCATGCATAACGAAAAAAACGTTTTTGATAACGTTTTTAATACAGTTTTGAATATAAAGGGGAAAACTAAGGACGACGTGAATTCACGACGTGATATATTACACTTCTGTAAACGGCCGGAACTTCACTTGTATGCCGAGAATAAAAAACCCAAAGCATGCTATGAGCTAGACAACAAGCAAGTAAAACTTGTGCTAAAGTGGGTGGAAGGATTACGATGTCCTGATGGGATTTCTTCTAACCTCCGTAGATGTGTGGACTATAAAAACAGTAAATTGAGTGGGATGAAAAGCCATGATTGTCATATAATGATGGAATACTTTTTACCTGTGATTTTCAAGGAACTGTTGCCCACAAAAATATGGAGTGTTATAACAGAATTAAGTATGTTTTATAAACAACTCTGTTCAACGACGTTGAAGATAGATCGTTTACGTAAGCTTCAATTAGAAATTCCTGTACTGCTCTGCAAACTTGAGAAAATATTTCCACCGGGTTTTTTTAATGTAATGGAACATTTACCTATTCATCTTCCGTCCGAAGCACTCCTTCGAGGTCCAGTGCAATATGGATGGATGTATCCATTTGAGAGGTAATTTTGTGTATACTCAATACTGTTGATAGAATACAACTTAGATTTTTGTACCAACATATAAATTAAATTACTCTTATTATAGGTACTTGAATCATTTGAAGAAAAAAATTAGGCAAAAAGCTCGAGTAGAAGGTTCGATTTGCAAATCGTACCTTGAAGAAGAAGCTTCATTTTTTTCTCTCATTACTTCAGTGAAGATGTGAACTTGTCTTTCATATCTGTTCCTCGTAATGAAGAAGCCGTTGAACAGGAGTCTTCTCAGACAATGTTATCTATTTTTAGACAACACGGAAGACCTGCTGGAAAATGTGTAGAAATATGGTTAAGTGATATGTTCTGTTAAATTGTGTGGAAGTTGCACCATTTGTCAAGTTATATAAAATTCATGTTCAATTCAATTATATATACATCTATATTTATTTGTCTATATTAATAGAAAAGGAACATAACACATATTTGCAGTATATACGATTCACAACATCCACCCGGTGATCTCAGCAAAGAATTTGCTGTATGGTTTTCAGACTATGTTCATGATCACAAAAATGGTGTTGTTAACGAAAGATTACGACATCTTGCTATTGGACCAAAAAGAAATGTCAAGACTTATCCAATATACTTTGTCAATGGATTTAAATTCAACACCAATGATTACGAAGCTGAAAAATTAACGTATAATAGCGGTGTATTTGTCAAAGGTAGTGATGATCCAGAGGAGCATATAAAAGATTTTTATGGCGTCTTAACGCAAGTTGTAGAGTTGACTTATTATGTTCGTCCCTTAGAGTTGACTTATTATGTTCTTCCCCCTTGCTGTAACAATCCCGAACCCCATATTTCATGCCATGACCACGATAATCATTTTCTTAACCCACGTAAACATTCTTCAGCAATGCTTTTCTTCCTTTTTATTCTATTCGTTATTTTCCCTTTTCAATGTGAGCCCAAGCCCATCACTAAAATCGAAAGCCCATTTCTTTCCTTTGCCACGTTCTTCTTCCCCACCGTATATTCCAGTTCGTTTTAACCAAGTCGACTCCTTCCCAAAGATACCAACGCTCCACTGAAATAATTCACCACCGCGTCAGAGTCCAATAACGGCCACCGACCTTTCGTCCGGAACACCCCCTATGTGAGCCGACCCCATGAACCTACTGACCAACCAAACTCCACCCCATACATCACCGTACCCTATTCCTTTTTGCACCACCATCCTTCATTAATGCAAGCCCAAGCTCAGTCGTCAACACCTCACATAAAAACTCCATCGCCTCGGTGTTCCTGGCATTGCCACACACTACTATAGTAGGTAGCAAAAATCTCCATTACGAAACTCCACCATCCCGCACCACAAACCGCACTAGCTTGCTTCACTGACCACGACTACCCCTTCAAAACAACCTATCTCCTCATTCTGTTTCAAACAAAAACCGTCACCATGTTGAACTTGCTACAACCACGGTTAACCCATGCTCGACCTCCAACATATTTATGCAACCCCAATTTGTAGAGAAAACCCACCAGGGCTTGTGTACGAGCGCTCCTACCCACTATGAACACAAATACGCCCTCGGTTTTCCTTCCAGTGATCTCTAGTACTCACGCAACCCTCGCATAGCATCGCTCCGAGTTTTGAGATATGAAGAACGAAGGTAGGTCTTCTACAGTGAAGCTTACATTTCATTTTACAGTTGTTTAAGAGGGATGGAATCCCTAGGCTTTCATATTATATATATGCAGTTCGACTATTATTATCTTCCTTCATATGGAAATGAATATTTCCATTACTGGTTCTTATAAGAGTGGGGAAAGGAGAATTGAAAATTTCGGTCTTCAGTAGAAAAGCAGTTGAGTATTTATATATCGAAATTTCAGTACAACAAATTGTCTATATTACAACGGTGGAAAACAACTGTAAAAGACTTTTTACAATGAGGGGCAACCATCGTCTATTAAGAAGTTGTAATAGACTCAAATCTTTTACAACTTTTTTGCACCGTTGCGGCATCATTGTGAACTGTATATGTTACAACTGTCTTCCTCCGTTGTAATAAACTTTATTACAACTGTTTATAACTATTGCAATATATTTTGTTAAAATTATTATTTTACATTTGTAATATATGAACTAATTATATACATATTGCTAATTAAAGAATTCATTTTAGAACATATTATCTACAAAACTGAAAATATCAAACAAACTTAAAACATGAATCAAAACAATATATTAGAATTTTCAAACTCTCATCAATTTTTTTTTATAAATCATACAAGTATCTCAAGTACATAAAGAAACTACAAAGTCCATTATCCAAGACTCCAAAATCTAAATGACTTGAAGTCATCTTTCATAAATATACATCACTAGAAGTAATACAAACATAATGAAATTGAGATTTTCTTACAGTGCTGCTGGTCTTGCAATGGTCTTCATTCTTGAATTAACTTCCAATGAATTTGAGATTTTCTTATAAAGTAGTTATGTTCTGCAGCAACTCCTAGATTTTTAGATGGTGAAATTACTTCCCCAAACTTTCTGTTCCTCTCCAGCCAATAATGAAAATCACGTTTGTTTCTTCATTACAAAGAGTGTTGATACATGATACTACACTAGGTTTTTTCCCCCGGATCTATGCATGATGACCGACACTGAAACTGGTTGCCCTACTTGCTATTCATCCCAATCCGTACATGCACCATTGACATAGCTCAAAATAAAACAAAATAATACCTGAAAAATTCTCCTATTAAAAACCCCAGGTGAAAGTTGTGGTGCACTTGGACCATCATCATTGAAAGCCCATGTTCTCCTGTGCAACCATACTATACTTGTTAAACAAATAATAATAAAAATTCAGTTAAAATTGTAGTCAAAGAGGAACTGTGACAGCAAAGAAGATGTTTTACCAAACAAGTGCTGGATTGGCTTCATAGTACTGAACAAAGGAATAACAATAATAACTCCAAATTATAGATATGTGAAAGTGTCACTCACCTGCTTCTCAATTTTCCAGCTATATGCATCATCTCAAATCTGTTATCGTTAACTGACATACTTAACAGTGTGATAAGAAGAAAAGGAAAAAACATTGTATTTATGAAAGTGCCACTCAGTTGCTTGCCCATTGTCCAGCTATATGCACTATCTCAAACCATTATCCTTAATCAATATATTTAATAGTGCTTGGGGTGATAAAAAGAAAAGGAAAAAACAGTGTATCTAAGTGCCACAAACCTACTTGTCCATTGTTAAAAACTTCAATTCCTCTAACCAGATGCAAACCCACAAAATCAGAAAACAAATACTCCTTGATAAAAACATACTCGACAATCAATTCTGGAAGGCCAAACCTTCATAAATAAGCCTTAACCTGTGTTTGGGAAGTAGCTATTTCAAATGCATACTTCAATACTGTAATACTAGAATCAAATCCTGTCATTTTTGAATGCAAATTACTAGGCGTTGATGATTGATTAGTAGCAGAGTCACTCTTATACGTAGAAGCGGCAGCATCATGAGGTAACACGATGAATGATTCCTCCATCGTTTTTAAAGAGTGTGAGCCCCCCTCAACCTATGAGCTACCACTTCTTGGACGTGGTGGAGCACCATGGATTTGAGCTTTCTGTTTAGGCAACACTACATAAGAGTGCTCCATTCGACTTGCACCCAATATACTACCTTGGATTGAAGACTGCATCCCTCTGTCCAACCATGAAGGATAATTACTAAAGTACATAATTCAGACAAGTTGCTTTAGTGTTTCATTAATGATAGATATCAAAATAGACTGTTTTATACAGGGAAATATCAGCCTAAGACAATTTGAAACATGTTACTGTAGTTGCTATGCTGGTTATTGTAAATTGAAAAACAAAGTAACAAGCAACTGTAAATGATGCAAATAGCTCCATAATGTCAGTAGTCATTGAAAATCGATTAAAATATGATTAGCCCTAAAAACAGACCAGAAACGCTTTGACGGGTTAAGCAACGTTGAATCAAAGACAAGCGGATATCTTACCTCATAGATAAGCATAAACAGCGGAGGAAAGCATGTGACAATCAAATCCAGTAAGACGAAAGGAACTCCGAGCAGATCTATAGATTACTGCATCAAGTAAGAGTGAGAAAAGGAGATACTTTACTGAACAGTTCCACACTACTGCACAAAAATCACCGTCGAACCAGATCCATAACAACCAACTCAGGGAAGACCAACTGGGAAGGCAACGAGAACGGGATTGGTGAAGGCGGTAGAGGATATTGACGCTAGCAATCAACTAAACTTTCTCAAAAAGAAGTCGATGACTACAATACGGTAGATCTGGAGGGAGTATATTTGAAATAAAGGAAACTGGAATTGGGGAAGGGATTCAAAGAACGATGGAAAAAGCCACTCTTAGGGAAGAGAGAATGAAAGGAGGAAACGGGAACAAAAAGAGAAAAGGAGAAATGGTAGGGGGCGACTGTAAAAACCTAATCAATAAATATCGATATTTTTCAAGAATTATTGATAAGAAATTAGCTTGGATAAAAAACTATTTACGTAAGGACATGTGGACAGTTATGAAGCGATTAATCAATAAATATGCGTTATGATCTCTTATGAAATGATTTAAAATGAAATGTCCAAAACAAACTTTTCATTTTTTTAAGTGAAATACAAAGAACTTGATTTGAAAGCAAATATGTTATGATTTTGTTAATTAATGAAGAATTTTATGGTTGTCAAATTTTATTCATTTTATGTAGAAAGAATAAGATGCTAGCTTAATGATTTTATTTGAAAATTGAATTGAAAAGGTATTTGATATCTACGATGAAATTTGTATTTTGAATTGAGAATTATATTTTAATTATGTAATATTATTAATTATTAATAGCAATCATTGACTATTCATGATTAGCATTAATTATTATATTTTAATTATTAACTATTTAATAGTAATTATGTAATATTAACTATATTTTTTAATTATTCTTCTTAATTTCTAAGTATTAAATATTACGGATTGATTATTACTTCCTAATTGATTATTAATAGTAATTATTAGTTATTAATTATAAATAATCAATATAAATGTATTAAATATTAAATATTAGTTGTTAATTATATTAAAATATAGTCATATATTACAACAATCAAAAAATAAAAGTTGTGATAGGCTTTTATTACAACAGTCAAAATAACACAGTTGTTAAAAATAAGTTTATTACAACTTTTCTGGAAAAAAGTTGTAAAAAAACATTTATTACAACGGTGCTTTTACCATCGTTGTAAAATTAAAGTGTTTTTGTTGTAGTTTTTGCTCGTAGTATTCACACTTTTCCCATAGGATTCAATTGCTGGTTCGTAAGTTCACCAAAGACATTTTTCATTTTCTTATTATTTATTTTATTCGATTTGACGAATGAAGGGACCAACGGTATTTTAGTGAAATGACCGACGATATTTTTCGTGCCTACGCCATTTGTAACGACGTTTATTAATTCTTATGATCACACATGAAACCCGTTTGTGACAGAAATGTATATCATGGTATAATTTGACGTTATAGTCCTAATGAATCTTATTTCGTCGAAAACCGGGTTTGTTTGCTCAAACGAGACTCGTTCAAGTCCAAATGGTCGATTTATTTACATTTAGTTTTTCTATGCTCACAAAATAATTCAAATGGACGCGAATTTAAAATACCTCAATGTAATAATAATAACATAGTATCATCGGATATACTTGAGCAAAATTTCATGCAGTTTCAAAATAAAATATCTCGGGTTGAATTCCAAGCCCAATCAATATTTAATATATTAAAAATCCTTTAAGTTTATATAATAAATAGTTATAATTTATAAACAAATTCCATAAGGATTATTTGAAAATTTGATTTGGACGTAAAACAAAATCTACAACATGTAAACTCAAATTTTTTTCTTCCATTAGAAAAATATTATCCTATAGATTCAGACGTTTCTTATTTCGAGAAATTCCGACTTATATTGGATCCTGTATGCCTAATTAAAGTTCTAAATGTTATATTACAAACTACTATGCCACTGCAGCTCGTTTTATAATTAAATTATAAATTAAATTATGAAATGTTGTTTAATAAACGACATCGTTAATATAATTCAATATAAACTTGAATAAATATTTCTATATTTTCCAATGTACATTATACATCAAATTTAATTATTCCCACAGAATTAAATTATTATCATGATATTTATATTAATAAAATATTTTGAATTATTTAATTCAATCTAATTAAATTCCAAAACAACAATTAAAATCATTTTTAAATATTAAATTAAAAGGTTAAAAATCAAAAGCATTACATGCCTTCCCCCTTAAAGAAATTTCGTCCTGGAAATTACTAAGGTAGGAAAAATGCAAAAAACTCAGTAACTTTTTTTGAAATCCCAATAACTATAAACTTCATTTCCACTTTTTGAATAAAGTCAATTATTTGTAATTGAAAAAACTAATTAATTTTTGTAAAAAACAAATTCCAAAAATTTCGAAAAGAGATTAGAAAATTTTCAAAAACCTTAATTTTTGAATTATTTTTGCATAGCCTCTCTTATACGGAGGGACTTCTGCAATATTGCAGGAACAAATTAAAATCCATCGATCTACACGGTCGGAAAATCCAATTCAAAACCAAAATCCAAATTCAAATCAAAAACCAAATATTTATATTTTGCGTAGGCATACCTTTTTGCGAGCAATATTATGCGATAAGTGATATATTATACTCGAGCTTGCTCAATTATTATGTAGCTCTAATTAGACTGGATCTAATCAGCTCCAGAACTCAATCAATATTAGCTCTTGTACCTGTTCTCAACTCATATGGAATTCATTAGCTGTATAATTATCAAGTTAAACAGTATAGTCATCCGTCCTAAACATCTTTTTTCCATATAATCCAATTCATATGAATTATTTATAATCAGTATCATTCTAATTTAATTATACTCAGATTTATTCATCCATGGTTCTTAATTCAATTCAAATATATACCCGTGCAATAAGTTTCAACTATACAACCAACTTATTGCAAATATCCCATTTGGATTCATTCACCTTTTATTTTTCTCAAACACAAATCGTGTTCTAATTGAATCGTCTTAATTCAAAGTCAACACTAATAATATTATAAGAAAACTAAAATTCACCTTCTTTATAAAATATATTGGCAAAAATAATTTAATATCAAATTACAAATACGCGCTCTCGTATATATACTGAAACTCAATCTAGGGTATTACTAACCTTATCTCTATTGAGTTATGCCATAGAGCCAAGGTTATAACTAAACCTTATGCTCTGATACCACCTATATCGTCCTGGGAAATTCGCGACCCGAATTACACATTAATACATCCCATGTCCAAAATCAAGTATCGAAAACCCAAAAATCTAATAGATATAAATTGGAGGATGAGATAAGAAAGAAAGAAATATTAGAATAGAAGAATAAGAAGATCAGAGTCTCACAACGGAATGGACAATATATAATATATCAAAACTCTTTATACAAATGGAAACTACATATATATGGTTACAACATTAGATTATACATTCACTTCAATCAATACACACAACGAAATACTAGAACTAGTAAATATGGAATTATGTCTCGTCTCCAGCTCCTCCTCTAAAGCGCCAAGCAAAACCTAACCTGATAATATACTCGGTCTGACCTGAGAACATTTGAAGAAAAGCAAAATTCACCAGATCAGCCTGGAATACTTTAAGTGATAAATTCATAAAACGACAACTTGCTTGACTTTGAATAATCCTTTTGAAAGAAAAGGATAATAGTAAGACTAGCCATACATAAACACAGACAGTTTTTACCTGACTATAACCCAAAACATTTTTGATATATTAAAATCCAGTCATATTATAATAGTGTCTATCAAATCATAAATAAATAACCATCTTGCATTACGCTTGCATCTCATGCTCTACATACTCATTATATAATCAAAAACTGCAAGGTACTTATTGGAGAATGGATTCTAACTATGACAAGGTATGGTACCATCTCCCGATCAGTGTACTTTAGAGGGTATACACTGGAGTTCAACAAGAACATCTTGCAACCCAACCACACATGACCGACCACTCATTTAACTTGAGTGTATCGAATATATTGTCACCAACGGTGACACGACCATTTCCGGGAGATACAGAAGCGAAAGAAGAACAAAAATTGATTTTCTTTAGATCGGTGACAAATATACCCTTCTTGGGAATGACCCACCTAGCCATGCTGCCTGCCCAATTTTTGTCATTTCCAGGTTTTGAGGCTTGAGGCAACATTTATTTTCTTAGATCAACTGGCCACCATTCACTCTGAATGCCACATTGTCAAATCCGTCAAATCACTAACCAACATCCACAAATATACTCTAGGTGTTAAGCAAGAGAATTTTCTGCACCACCAAACTTGGTATGTTTGAAAAATCAATGTGCGTGAGTTTCAGGAAATACTCTGTCAGACATTCGTCTGTATAAGTCATCTAGGAGCACGATGAACCGAAGGCACCCTCCTACCACATCCTAAGAATCACCCTATAGATCAATAGAGAGTAGTCCTTACAATCTATAGACTTCAACCACGATAGAACAACATTATATCTTTAGGGACCAGCTAGAGATTTTAAGTAATCCTTCCATTTTATGAAAATCTATAGCCTTCAATGCTCCATCTTTATCCCTGCATATTAGTTTTCATGTGCTACATTGATTCAAAGTGGTTTTAGGTCTAGTTCCCATCCTAGTATCTTCAAAACAACACGCCAAAGGTCAAATAATATATTCCATTAATAGTCGGTGTTTTAACTATTAATCTCAAAAAAGTACGATAAAGTATATTGATAGCTCAGGTCTTTATAATCTAAAATCATTCATTAACTCTTTATCGATCTTTGAAATCATTTCATCGATTTCACTTATCTCGATAAAACCATACTCTTAGCCTTTATGAATAAACATATTTTCCAAAACTTCTATTTATTCCTCTTTACTCCAAAAACATTACCATATTTCATAAATACTCATTCCATTTCCTTTATTTGGAAATATTGTTTCACTTTCTTAATATTGCCTTAGTATTCCTCAAATCCGACATCTCGATATATATTCTAACTTAATGGTATAAAACCAATTTCTGATTCTTATACAAGCCAATAATACCAAATTGCTTACTTTAAAACCAAATAATATTATTTCTATTTCAAAACCTCAACTAATGTTGCATTGTTATTCATATTCCAAAATCTCGCACAAACGTTGCAATATTCTTCGTATGGAATAATAAGCCAATTTCAACATCCTTTACTCGTTACAAACTAATATTATTCCTCGATAATAGTGAAGTCGTCCACATTAGGGTATTTTATTTACCTCACAGACCTTGATTGACAACGTTCTAATCTCAAAATAGATAGAAGATTGAAACCCAAAAACCATTATTATAATTACATTATTCAAAATCTATTTTCTAAATTATTTAAATTATGATATAAACCATACTCTTACTTTAGAAAATCTCAGTCGATTATGACCATTTAACATTAATCATCTACTTTAAACTTAGCTAATAAATCACCATTATAATTGGAAATTTTATTGCGACAATCTGATTACAAAATATTTTACCAAAACATTGAATATCATATTTTAAACTAATTTGGATTTTTATAACCAAAAATCCATTTCACGATTTATAACTATTAATATCATCTTTTGTTGTCTTTTCAATCTTCTTCTTTAATTTAAATCATTTACTTACATATTAACCCGTAGGTTAATTACAACATATTCGCTTGTAAAACTCGTCAAATTCTATATGATAATCTTTTCATAAAATTTTTGTAAAAAATTTAAAATAATTGATCTTTTTTTTAATTTCATTATAATATATAAAATATAATTAATAATCTTGTTCCAGGTACAAATAAATTTTAAAACTCAACTTTGTTAATTCGCTCAACGACAAATCAACGTTTTAAATGAAAATGTGAATTTTAGGCCATTCGCTGTCAATTCCTAAATCAATACTATTTATTGGTTTAAATCAAAAAAACGTTAATTTAAATTCAACGTCAACATTCAAAAAAGGTTTTCAATATCACAGGGGCTCAAATAGTTCATATATAAATAATATGAAATAAAACAACATACTAAATATTTGAGGAATCCGGTTTGATTTCTCCAACCTGTCCTTCCCTAGATTACAGTTCATTATAACATTTTATAACAACATCTAAGATATAAATTTTAACTCAAAATTCTAAACAATGATATATAAATCATGTCAACCATTCAATCAACATTGGGCATCCAAGACAACCGAACATCCAATTATCAACGACTAAATTTAATTATTTGAATTTAATCACATTATAAGACTCCGGAAATGTGTGAAAATTAACTCACCTTTTTATTTTTGAAGATCGATTCGCGAGTTGTTTCGTTTAATTTTAAATGAGCATTCACAATTAAATGAAAATCTAGTTACTTCCAATCCTGTCCGAGACTGCTCAGTAGTGTAGTGTTCTTTCCTGCGATTCCAATGCTTCTGGTTTGTGGAGATTCTGACAACATATGGTTAAGTTATCATGATTATACGTTTATATATAAATTAAGATTATTAATTCTATTTGAAATTAAACCTTAAACCTTAATAATCACCACGTCATCATTACCTTAATCCCATATGCGTTTTCCTCTTTCTGTCTTCCTGAAACCTAATCATGCTTCTTCCTGAAATATTCTTCACCATCATATATATTATAATTACTATTTTCCCTTGCAAAGGCCTTAAGCCCATTAATACATACTCAACCCGCCACCCTGAATTATACTTTTAACCGATAATCCATGTGGTTAACTTCTTCTCCCTTGCTGTAACAAACCGAGCCCTATATTTCATGCTATGGCTGCGATAATCATTTTCTTAACCCACGTAAACATTCTTCAGCAACCCTTTTCTTCCTTTTTATTCTTTTCATTATTTTCCATTTCTAACGTGAGCCCAAGCCCATCTCCAAAATCCAAAGCCCACTTTTTCCTTTGCCACATTCTTCTTTCCTACTATATATTCCAGTTCGTTTTAACCAAGCCAACTCCTTCCTAAAAATACCCATGCTCCACTGAAATAACTTACCACAGCGTCAGAGACCGATTGCCAGAGCCCAACGCCGCCACTAGCATTTGGTCCAGCATACCCCCCATGCGAGCCGATCCCATGAACCCGTTGACCAACCAAACTCCACCTCATACATCACAGTACCCCATTCCTGTTTAAACCACCATCCTTCATTCACGCAAGCCCTAGCTCGATCGTCATCACCTCACATAAAAACATAACCACCTCGGTGGTCCTGACATTGCCACACACTACTACAATAGATAGAAAAATCTCCAGTATGAAACTCCACCATCCTGCACCACAAACCACACCATCTTGCTTCACTGACCGCGACTACACCATCAAAACAACCAATCTCCTCATTCCGTTTGAAACAAAAACCATCACCATGTTGAACTCGCTACTTCCATGGTTAACCCGTGCTCGACCTCCAATAGTATTCACGCAACCCCAATTTGTAATGAAAACCCACTAAAGATTGCGTACAAGTGCTCCTACCCACCATGAACACAAACACCCCCCTTGGTTTTCCTTTCGATTATCTCTAGTACTATAACGACCAAAATTCCTGGTACCTTTTGAGCTGTTTAACAACATCAATCCAACCCAAATTCTACTCGAAACCCAAATGTTAATAGAAAGAAATTAGAGGGTGAGATAAGAAATAATGAGATATTAGAATGTAGCGATAGAAGAAGAACCAACACAACACAGAGTCTCACGTCGCAGCGGAATAAAAATAATGTGGAAGTAAATCTTTATTGAGAGCTTGAAATAAAACTTACAATCAGAGTACAACTTACATCCAACACATCTGGACAATTATAATAATTTGTCCTCATATACAACACACATCGGAATAAATAATTGTACGACTAAACTCCTCCATCACGCCTTCTGAACTTCGTAGTGTCCAAAAACCTGAACTTATGAAACCCGGGCTTACCCGAGCATTACAAACACCTGATCAGTCTGGTGAACCAGAGTGAGAAACCCACTAAGTTTATAAGCAACACCCAACTTGATTTTTAAAGTTAAAATATTTTCGAAGAAAGGATAATCGTAAGACCAAATCCACACATAAATACGGACAGTTTTTACCTTATGATAAGCAAAACATTTTTGAAATAAATAAAATCTAGCGGAACATTTGCATCTCACGCTCCTCATATATAGTATACAATCAAAACCACAGACGCTTATTGGAGATTTGATTCCGACTATGAGAAGGTATGGAACCACTTGTTGATAGTGTATCTCTAGAGGGGAATGCACTATGTTCAACAAGAACATCTTAGAACCCGGTCACACATGACCGACCACTCATTTCGCTTGAGTGTATCGAATATATTGTCACCTACGGTCGGTACCAACATAACCGTTCCTAGGAGATACAGAAATGAAAAGAGGTAACAAATATGAATATTCTGTAGATGGTGACAATACTCCCTAATGGGTGCGACCCACATAGCCATGCTACCTAACCAATTTTTGTCATTTTCCGGTTGTGAGGCTTGAGGTTATAATCTTTTTGAACATCTGGCCACCATTCACTTTGAACGCCACAACGTCAGATCCTCCCATACAAGTTGTTCTGGAACTAGACAAACCGAAGGCACCCTCCTACCAAATCCTAGGTATCACCCTATGGATAAGTAGCAAGTTGTCCTTGCAATCCATAGACTCCAACCACGACGGAATCACAGTTTATCTCTGGGAGCTAACCAGAGATTATATGCAATCTTTTCATTTTATAAGATCTATGGTCTTCAAATGCTTCATCTCGATTATCATCACCATTACGTATTTGCTGGTCGAAATGGTTTTCGAATATAATTCAATCTCGGTCTTTCCATACCAACAATCGATAATTGACTAGATCTGATAGTCGGTTATTTAACTATCAAATAAACAAACATTCATCCATAAAATAAAATAAATGTACTAGTCCAGTATTCACTATCACTTGGCCTTTTTGATTAATTAGCGAATGGTTAATTTAAAACTTCTATATATTGAATACTTGGAAAACACTTCCCTTTCTTATTTAATACAAGAATATTTCACTATCATTTCTCTTCTACCCGATTAGCTCCTATCGTAAATTAGTAAATAAATAAATCTCTAAATATCAACCCCGAAGGCTGAAACCAAACTCAGATTGATACCACGAAAGCTACTTAACTTAACCAACGTACAACATGTTGTAATTTCCTTAAAAACAACATCAAATTCTTTATCATACTTAATATATCATTTTAAAACATTATAAATATGCCTTTATTCAAATGTAAATCAAATCCCATATTAAAGGTTCATTAAAAACTTACTTTAAAACTATTTTGGTTATATCTTAATAGAACTCCATCTCTTGTCTTGAAATCCGCGATTTTAAATTGACTCCTTATCTAAATTTTCCGAGCCAACTTCAGTTCACTATGGTTTCTAATTCAATTTTCGTTTCCCTATCTTTACACTTCTATTTATTTATTTCATAAATCATTTCAAGTTTACAACCTTATCAATTCATTTTCATAATTGCAATCACTGGCGATACTTTCAAATAAACTTGGTTTTAGTATCAATCTTGGATTTTATTAAACATAATTAAATAAAATACCAAGGAGGATTAAATTAAATAAACATACATATTATTGTTAATAAAAACTTGCTTAAAAAACTCATTTGACTAATAACAGGGTTTTTAAGACTTTAAAACTTCCATTTATTTAATTTATAACAAACTTAATTATCGATTACCATTTAAGCGGTTGACGTATTCAACTTAACACAACTAACATGTTAGTCCATTCCAATTGGTCCCTCCATTTGAATTAATTAATAATTTAATTAATTAAATTAATCCCATTTCCTTGATTATTACTAAATAAATAATAATCATTTTCCAATATAATTCGGTCCTTAATTGTTTCTCAAAAAACAATTAATTTCGGTTATAAACCGTTAGGAAAACTTCTGCTCACTTTCTTTTAAATCTCTTAATTATATACAAAACTACTTTATAAAACCGTTAACTAAACTCTTGTAAACTTAAATAATAAATTATTATTATTAATCCCTTTTTTAAAACTTTAATTCTAAATAATATATTTCAAAACTATCCTCAGTTATTAAATAATTTTTATAACTTCATTACTATTGATTTACCTGACGGTAAATTAATATTTATAAAATGATTTATTTTTAGGCCATCTGCCATTACTTAATCAACCCATATTGTTCATGGGTTGATAACAAACAAATGTTGAATTTATATTCAACAATCAATGATCAAAGCAACCATCCAAGCAAATTAGTTAAACAGTTCATATAGTTATTATATGAAAATAAACAATAAATTTGAGGAATCCAGTTGGATGCATCCAACCTGTTTCTCCCTGCATCCAAATATGTTATCTCAAATAAAATTTTAAATAAACAGATATAATATTCAACAATCAACAATAACAGCCATCCAATATTCATATTTCAAATTCACTTTAATATCATTATAAACGTAACCAATGAGGTAAGTTACCTCAGTTTGGAATAATTGTTGAAAATAATGATTGGTTTAAGTTAAATAAATGTTTAATTTAATCGGTTTAGTCAGCGAATAAATATATATTTAGCATCCATCAACCAACTAACAACCGTAGCACACAAATATCTAAACCCGACTTATATAAAATGTAAGTGGGATAAAACTAAGGAGTTGAACTCACCTTGATTCCCAGAGGTTTGTTTTACAAGATTCTAGTTACGCCCAACTCTATCCAAACCGGCTTAAAACATTACACTTTTCGTTGTGATTCCAACGTCTCTTGTTTCATCCGATTCCAGTACTGAATGACATAGTTATAAATTAAATATCATATTCACCCCACTTAGAAAAACATTATAAATAACTTAATAAAATTTTATTAAGTTAAATCTCTGATTAACATTACATATAAAATTTTTGGTTTGGCATCACACTCGAAATTGATTAACATTAGGCCCAGTTTTTGTTAGGCATACTAAAATAGACCTAATTGGCTAATGTTAAAAACATAGTTAATAGGCCACGTTTAGAATAGTATTGGTCACATTATTTCTTCCTATATGCATTATTAACTAAATCGGTCATAGACGTGTTTATATTACCTTATAAACGTATTTTACCATGTAAATAGCTACTGTACATTTTCTCCTTTCCTCTCCCATTTCGTGCTCCAGCTATATATATATTTATCTTTCTTCTTCTTTGTTTTCCAAAATACAACTACTCCTTCGAATTACTGTTGCTTCACATCATTCATTTGCAAGGAGTCGGTCCCTCCTGCAACAACCCAGAAAATATGAACCAATTTTTTTTTTAAAAATTGGCTAAAATAGTGGATTTCAAATATTTAAAATAAATATTTTAAATAATAGCGATGAAAAGTAAGTTTGAATCGACATTCGAAAACGAATATAATTAATTCTAATTATAAACAAGGCCTGAAATGGCGCTGCAGTTTCAAAAATTGAATTCAAACTTTGTCGGATTGTACCGGGTGCAAAACAAAACGGATTTGAGTGAAACCAAAAATATTTAAATCTGTTAGTGAATACCTTTCTAACCAATCTGAAAAATCGAAGTTTCATAGTGGGAAGCAAAAGTTATGGCCAAATGAATTTTCAGAAAGGTCGCTTTGGAATTTATATAGCCCGTGAAATTGGCCATTTTGCAAACGACCTCGGAATTCGATGAAACCACTTTTGTTGGATCCGAGAAGTGAAGTTATTGCTAGGTTTCAAATTTCATAATTGTTGAAGCTAGTATGTGAGCGTGTCAAAGGAAAACGTGTTTTGGTCAATTATAGTTAAATTGGATCGGCCAGAAATGGGCCTTTTTGCAAACGATCTCAGAATTCGACGAAACTAGTTTTGTTGGGACCATATCGTAAAACATAGCTAGATTTATTTTTCGGGAATTTTTAGAATCATTTTGTGGCCCAGGCAAATTGAAATGCACGTTCAAATTTAATATTGAATGTTTTATATTTTAATTTGAAGAAAAACTGACTGAAACATTCGAATAGGCCTTCGAAACATATCCCATTGTGTTCGGAATGGGGGTAAAACGCTAGGGACGATAGTCGTTGGATTTAAAAAGGAGTTCATTTGTGAAAACCTAAATTTTTTGAAATATATATACACCGGCCAATCATATTTTTTATATAAAAAAACCTTTTTCTCTCTACACGATTCGACGACAGCGGCTCTTCAAACTTTCCCCTCCTCTTTCCGGTGAAACCACGCCTCGATAGACCTCCCTCCAGTTGAACTTTTTAAAGTACTTTCCCCCCTCTTCCCATCCATACCTGGTTTGTCCTCCACCGTGCCCTATAGAGCGAGATCGAGCGCCTCAAAGGCGGCAACTTCATTTCGCCGCCGTCCGTTCATCTGGGCGTCGAACTGGCCACCAGTGGTGGCGCTGGAATGCCCTCTCCAAGCTCGAGATCGTGGCATAGGCCGATCGTCATATAGTTGCACAGATTGAACGAAAATCGAAAACCTAGTTTCGAACCAAACTGTGAAGGTACGATTTTGTTTAATTTCAAATGTTTTAACACCTTTAAGCCGTTGCAAACTTTGAAAAATCATATCTTTTTCGTTTCTCGACAAAATTCGATGAAACAGGAAACATCGTGACCGTATGGACGTCTTCTACATTCTAGAAGAGACCGCATATTTTTCTGAGCCTTCTGCTATTTTTGGTGGAGTGTAACCCAATGTGAGATTTCTAATTTATAAACGATATGGAAAACGATGATGTATAAATTATATAGTCGATGTATGAGTTATATAAGCATTGTACACCTCTTGTATAAGCGTTGTATAAGTTGTATGTTCGATGTATAAGTTGTATATGCGTTGTAAAAATTATATATGTAACAACCCGCAAAATCAGGACCAATTTAAAATTTTTATTTTAGAAAATTTTAATGAATTTTGACAATATAAAATAATTAATTTAAATAATAATGATCACAAATTTGATTTAAATCGAAGTTAGAATGAATGATTTAATTTTAATTAACAAAAGAATTAGAAATAACGCGGTAGTTTGAAAAGTCAAACTTGAACTTTGACTGACCGTACAGGATGCAAAATTTAACGGATTTTAGTGAAACCAAAAATATTAGAATCTATTTAAAAATATCTTTCCAACGAATCCGAAAAATCGAAATTTCATAACGGGAATCAAAAGTTATGTCAAAATTAAAATCTAGAAAGGTCGCTATGAAATTTATAAGGTCAAAATGCTACTTTTTGCATACGAAGGAATTTGAACTCGAAACCACTTCCATTGAGTTCAGAATGATGTTTCTACATCGAAAAACAGTAAATACTTATATATTTTGAGTTTTGGGATTTATTTGTTTAAAAATATATTTTTAATATTAAATATATTGGCCTTGAAAATAGTCTTTTTTCAAACGACCTCTGTTTTCGACGAAACCACTTTTGTTGGAACCAGAATGTCAAATTATTGCTAGGTTTCAATTTTCAGAATTTTTCGAATTTATATGTGAGCGTGGCGAAATAAAATGTGTTTTGACTATTTCAGTTAAATTTGAACGCCTTAAAAATAGCCATTTTTCAAACAGTCTCAGAATTTGACGAAAATAATTTTGTTGGATTCGTATCATCATAAGAAAGCTAAAAATATTTTTTTTAGAATTTTCTGAGGTCGTATGTGGCCCCGGCATATTTAAATGTATGGTAGGAATTAAATAATTAATTTAATATTGTATTTTCAATTAAAACCGAAAAAAAACGTGTAGACATCAGAATTTGACATTGGGACATAGCCCATCGCGTTCAGAAGGCCTTAAAACGTTAAGATCGACAGTAAGTAGGCCCAAATACGAGAAAGTTCAAAAATCCACTTTATTTCACGAAATTCGGAATTTAATATTAAAATAATAAAAAAATCCGAAACCCTAGAACCATGGCAGCCGCCGCCCCTAATTTCGAAGGCCAGAAATCACCGAATTTCAAATGCTAATATCTCCCAATCCGTTCAACGAAAATTAGCAAACTTGGTACCAAATCGAAGCTCTCGGAGAGATCTTCCAATCCGTACGGTGATGATCAGATTTAGTGGAGTATTTTTCGTGAATTCTGGAGGGGAAGGTCGCGCGTTCGTGGTCGGATTTCGGGGTGGTGGAGCCGCCGAGTTCGTCGGTGCTTCAGGCGCAGGTGGAGTCGGTGACGGTGGTTCGAGTGGTGAGGTCTGATCGTGGTCCGGATGCTTGTGGTGGCGTGCGTCCAGAAGGAGGGAGGAGGAAGTTGGGTTCGGCCGAATTGTGGAACGTGAGGAAGAAGGTTGCGTCTCCTATTTTTTTATTATTATTTTATTATTTAATTATTTAATTAACCGATCTTTAAAAATTCATAACTCTTTCATACGAGGTCCGTTTGACGAACCGTAAATTGCGTTGGAATCACAAAATTAAGAGCTTCGCGATGGCGCAGACCGCAGTTGAAAAGGAGACAGTAAAATTTTGGCCAAAAATCTAGGTGAGAATTCTAATTTTATTTATTTAATCAATTATTAATTATTTCTCGCGCTAAAAATAATGGTATTATCATATTGATTCAGTTCTGAAATGTTCTGTGTTGTTTGAATTGTTGATTGTTGCTTGTTGTATGTTTTGTTGTTCATGATACGCTAAATTCGCATTGGAATTTTATATATTGTTGAATTCATTTGCAGTTAGAAAGTTAGATCATAAACATATTTTATTCAGAATAAAATCATATTTATGCAAATCAAGTTATTATAATTTATTTCATGTTATAAAAAAAAAAAAAATATTTTATTTACTCTGTAATGAACAATAGAATGGGAACGACAAATAAAAACTTATATTTTTATTTGTTGGCATAACAAAAGAAATTGATCGCAAAATAAAAAGTTTATTTTTATTTGTTGATATTAAAATTTGCAAATTGGACAATGAGTAAAATCTCATTTTTATTTGTTTATATTACAACAGAGATTGTTCAACAAATAAAAAAACCTTATTTTCATTTGTTTGTATAACAGCAGAATTTGAACGACAAATACAATATTATTTTTAATTTGTTTATTTACAAGAGAATTTGAACAATGAAAAATAATATATTTTTAATGTGGATTTGTTTATATTAAAAAGGAATGATTAAAAAGAATAAATTTTTATTGTAAATTTGTTACATTAAGAATAGTGGATTAAAAAGTATATAATTCTAATATGAATTTGTTCCATTAAAAAAGAATGAAAATAAAAGATCACATTTTTATATAAAAAAAATAGTGATTTCAATAAAGAGTCATATTTTATTTGTCACCTTGATTTCAATAAAAATTGTAACATTAAAAATCTCACTTTTAACGTAATATTATTTCGATAAACGAAGTAACATTAAAACTTCATTTTTAAGGTAATAGTGATTTCAATAAAAGAAGCAATGTAAAAGATCATATTTTTTTTTTATGTGTTGATTGTTTTCAATAGAAAGATGTTGCATAAAAAGATTATATTTTTATTTTCATTTTGTCGCCATGAAAAGTTCATAAGCTAAGATTACATTTTTTTTATTGTAATTTTATTCATTGTGATAAATAGAAAAGATTACATTTATATGTAATGAAAGAATGAATAAAGAAGTTATTATTTTCATTGTAAAATAGAAAAGGTCATATTTTTGCATTGTAAAATAGAAAAAGACATATTTTCTTTGCATAACAAAAGTTACATTTTTATATGTGCTTTATACATGAATTTACACTGTATGACAAAAATTGCATTTTTCTATGATATAAAAATGTAAATTTACATTGCATGATTTAAATTACATTTTTCAATGTAATTTAGAGATGAATAATAACGGTAGAATGAAAATTACATTTTTTTCCATGTAATTGAAATGTGAATTTGCGTTGTAGGATAAAAACTACATTTTTAGATATAATTTAAATATGAATTTATGTCGTATGAGAGGAATTACATTTTTTCTATGTAATTAAAATATGAATTCCCATCGCATAATAAAGATTACATTTTTCTATGTAATTTAGAGGTGAATTAGAACAATAAAATAAAAATGATATTTTTCTTTGTAATTTATATATGAGTTATAACGGTATGATAAAAATGTAGAAATACATATTTGTTTACATTTTCTTATGTAAGTAAAAGAATAGAAATTGAAAATGCATTTATTTACATTTTCTTATATGAATAAAAGGAATAGAATTTAGAAATATATTTATTTACATTTTCTATAGTCGGTAAAAAATAGAATTGTTAATGTTGAATATTTTATCGTCATTTTGAATGCGGTAAAAATAGAATTGTTAATGTTGAATATTTTATCGTCATTTTGAATGCGGTAAAAATAGAATTGTTAATGTTGAATATTTTATCGTCATTTTGTATGCGGTAAAAATTGAATTGTTAACACTGAATATTTTATCGTCATTTTGAATGCGGTAAAAATAGAATTGTTAATGTTGAATATTTTATCGTCATTTTGAATGCGGTAAAAATAGAATTGTTAATGTTGAATATTTTATCGTCATTTTGAATGCGGTAAAAATAGAATTGTTAATGTTGAATATTTTATCGTCGTTTTGAACGCGGTGAAAATAGAATGGTTAATGTTGTCATTTTTATCGACATTCTTGGTGCGATAAAAATAGACAATGTTAGTGATTCATTTTTATCGACATTCTTGGTGCGATAAAAGTAGACAATGTTAGTGATTCATTTTTATTGACATTTTTAGTGCGATAGAAATAGACAATGTTAGTGATTCATTTTATTCGACATTTTTTTTATGCGATATAAATAGCGATGTTAATAGTACATTTCTATCGTCTTTTAGTTGTGATAAAAAAGAACAAAATAATGTGAATCCTTTTATTTATATTTTCTATTGTAAAGAAAAATAACAAAATTGTGTGAACCATTTTATTTACATTTTCTATTGTAAAGAAAAGTAAAAAGAGAGTTATATTTCTTATTTGCATTTTTAGATGCAAATAAAGCATAGAAAGAAAATTATACTTTTATTTGTCATTGTTTTGTTAAATAAAAGTAAAAGAGTTAAAAAGACATTTTATTTACCATTGTTTTGTTAAATAAATGTACAAGATATAAAGGAACCTTTTTATTAACATTGTTTGTCAAATAAAAAGACAAATACATGAGATACACTTTTATTTGTGTTTTATGTACAAATAAAAGTACAAGATTAGAAACACACTTTTATTTACATTGTATTTGTTGAAATAGAATCGTTAACAAAATGAGTATATCACTTTCACTCATCTTGGTAGGAAACACAATTTATGTGCAAATATAAGGATTACTTTTATTTGCATAATATACAGTAGAAATTGGTTAAACCTATTAACCAATTCTATATTTATTTATTTATATGAACTGTTGTTGGCTGAAAACCCCACACGGGTATTGGGACGATACTTGACTAACACAAATCCCAATGTTTAATTATATGTCTATCGATTGATCGACAGACTGCGATGAGCGTTATTATTTCATTTTAACGCTCACACAGTTGACATTGTCACTCTGGTTGTTAATGGATGGATTGAGAAATATTTTCTTGTTATTACCCTATACATGAAATGTATGAAACCCATATGACCCAAATTATATGGTACATGGTTGAGTTGCATTCCAATGCAGAATTTCTTTTTAAATAAGAATTTTTATATAATGAAAAGATTTTTTGTAAAATAAAAGATTTTGTATTATAAAGAATATGTTACATTCAGAATCTTTTATATATAGAATATTTTATTGATTATTTTAAAATATGTTTTTTTTATATATAGTAATGATTTAATATCTTTAGGATAAACCTTTTATTTAAGATTATTAGATTTTAGCCATTATGTTTGGTGATTGATATGTAGAAAGGATTTGTAGTGGACGATGTTTAAATAACATTTATCCTTTAATCCAATTTACATTGAAATTACTATTTGAAATTTATAAATCTATTTTATAAATTAAATCAAAATTGGAATATTAATAAATCTTTTTAGAAAGATTAAAAATTTAATTTATTTTATCTTTGATAAAATTAAGGAGAACCTTTTAACATAAATAATAATTGTTATTTAAAAGGATATTCAAAGTTGGAATGTGGCGTATGGTTGATTTTAAATTACAAATACGCGAGTTATTCAGAAAGACCGGGTCTAACTCATTCTGAATAATCATCACGACGATCAAGAGTCGAAGATGAAGACGGTGACTGAAGACCGGAGAGCTTCACATCGTTTGGTTGATGGTGACTAATATCTTGAATTGGGACTGATCCCCCAAGGCAAGGTAAAAGTGATGATCTTCCAGACGTACTGGAGATCGACGGATACGTTGTTTCGTTCAGACCCAGAACGGACTTGTAAATGGATAGCATGCCTGACATTGAAATTTATTTCATGTAATTAAATCGGTTTTTATTTAATATATAAATGCATGGTGGCGGAGGATTTATTCTCTTGCTTAACACCCTTTTGTATGTTAAATATTTACCGATCGCATGATATGAGTTGTTGATGTGGTATGCCAAGTTGCACTTGATCAAGGCTTATTGTTGCAAAGCAGAGCCTTGTGGGATGATCAAAGCATAGTCTATTTAGGCATAGCTTTGTGTTACGTGACTTCGCGAGCCTCACAGCCCGGTAGAGTCTAAAACGGGAGAAGGGAACGCAGGGAGTGCACACGTTTCTTTCTAGCTAGAAGTGGTGTCGGTGCTTAAACTGGCTGACATTTTACTTATGTGGTTGTTGGATTGTTCGAGGCCTCGGGTTATGCGGTCGCTACTGGCCGTAGGATAGGTCCAAAGGGATCGGGAAGCGTGTGTTCAGGAATAACTAATCCAGTCCATTGCACTAGTTGGACAGAGTACCAACACGGGGACGGACCGGCCCTGCAGGATCCAAGGGTTGGACAGAGTACCAACACGGGGACGGACCGGCCCTGCAGGATCCAAGGGTTGGACAGAGTACCAATCCTGGGGCATTGCTAGAGTGTCTCGAATCGGTAAGGATCTCCTCCCTAGCCTTGACTCAGATGGAAACCCAAATTTCCAATACGACATCACGCGGTTTTGATTGTATACCTATATATGGCGACATAGTGGGATGGGGCACTCATGCCGTCTAGGATTACTACATTTACTTTGATGTACTTCAAATTGGTTGCACACTATTATTATATAATACCGTGTTTATCGTATCAAGCATTTTTTGATCATTATAAGGTAAAACCCTATCCTCCGGTTTGCGTTGCATTGTGTGATGGGACTTGGGTCTTATAATGGTTTCATTTTTCCAAAAAGCATTGCGCTATTTTGACGATTTACTTTAGTCATGCACTGGCAATCCATAGGAGAAAACCCGTTCCGCGAAAGTGGCGTGGTCCTGTGATTAGCCTTATTATATTATATAGGTTAAGTAGAATTCTCACACCAGTCCCATGACTGACCTGTAGTTTTGTCCACTGGCAAACTCGGGTGCCCATATTTTCCACACGGGCAGTCGAGTAGCTATTTTTGCAGATATATTAAACAGGATTCTGGGTTGAAGCTTAAAGCTGTGTCCAGAGATAGAAAGTCTTCCGCTGTGTTCTTCCGTTGCAGTATATTACATTTTTGTATTTATCTTCCGCTGTAATTTTATTCCAATGTACTCTGATATGTATATTCTGTACTCTAATGTAACATTATATGATATGTTATAAAAATCTTCTGTTGTTGTTTTAATATGTTGTATGCCCAAAGTTAAAGTATTCGTAGGTTTTCACTTTTTGGATCAGACCTGTGTGGTTTATGGTCGATCCAAGGGGTGGGGATTTGCGGGTCTTTACAATATATGTATTGAAATAGAAGTGAAATGCTATATATATGTATATATATATATATATATATATATATATATACGCCCCTCGTCCACAAACCATGGACGATATTTATTGGTTGTGATTGGTGTGAAAATTGATTGATAGCGAATGGTTGATTGGAATTGTTTGTGGTTGATATTGATTGATTGTGGTTGAAAAATACCCGTTTGTGGTTGAGAAATATTTGGTTGAAACCACATAGGATTAGTTTGTGGAAATGAAAAAAATATACATGCCGCCTACGTGCGAACTAGATGCATGATTCCCCATTGTCAAAAGCTGCGAGGCTTTAAGGTAGAGCGAGGAGCCGTACTAGGGACGGTCCCGGTTTTAACTACCCTGCCGTTATGCTGCCGAAATTTTAAATAATATTCATGTGTTAGAATTATTTTCCTGTGTTGAAACTATATTCGTCTGTTGAATAGAAAATCTTCATGTGTTGAATAGAAGTTCATTCATTGAATCATATTCATATGTTGAGTGGTATTCGTGTTTTAAATAAATTGTTTTAACGATAAAATCACCTTTTTATCTATTTATATAAACTATAGAAAACCTTCATGTGTTGAATAGAAATTCATTTGTTGCATTGAAATTCATGTGTTGAATGGTATTCATGTTTTAAATATAAAAATCACATTTTTATTTATATATATATATACAAACTATAGAAAACCTTCATGTGTTGAATAGAAATTCATTCGTTGAATTGAAATTCATGTGTTGAATGGTATTCGTGTTTTAAATATAAAAATCACCTTTTTATATATATATACAAACTATAGAAAACCTTCAAGTGTTGAATCGATATTCATTCGTTGAATGGAAATTCATGTGTTGAATGGTATTCATATTTTGAAAGAAATTGTTTTATAATAAAAATCCCATTTTTAACATCAATATGGAATGTATAAAATAATCTTGTTTTGAAATAAATTGTTTTATAAAAAAATCCTATTTTTATCACCTATATTAAGTATATAAAATAGTCGAGTTTTGAAATAAATTGTTTTACATTAAAAATCATATTTTTATTAAATACATGAATTGTTAAAAATAGTGAAGTGTTGAAATAGAAAACAGTTAGATAAAAATATCATTTTTATCAAATGTATGAGATTCATATGGTTTTGAAATCGAAGAATCGATATATATATATATATATATATATATATATATATATATAAATGGAATTGAAATATATCGAATAACGACGCTGCAGTTCGTATTTTGAAACCGTGATTTCAAACGATTATTGCGGGAGATCCGACCATCGGATTTTCCTGAAATCGCAACCGTTGGGTTCGCTTTCGAAATATCTTTCCAACGGCGCCAACTTTGTAAAAATCCAACGGTTGGATTGTCTGGAATGTTTAATTCAACTTTGAAGAAAAACAGCGCCAGAATCGATTATATTTATATATATAAATATAATTATATTCAATCGAATAACGACGCTGTAGTTCGTATTTTGAAATCGAAACTTCAAACGATTATACCAGGAGATCCGACCGTCGGATTTTCCTGAAACTGGAACCGTTGGATTCGTTTTGAAAAGATCTTTCTAATGATGTAAATTTTGTGAAGATCCAACGATTAGATTTTCAGATATGTGTAAATCAAATCTGAAGAAAAACAGCGCCACGGTCACGTTATGGCCCGAAGCGTCGTTTTGAACAAATTGGCTATTTTAAAATAAATAAAAATAGCGATAAATCGTTATAAAATATTATAAAAGATATGGATGTGAAATTTAGAAACTAACTGAAGGTTGGCTAAGTCGAATGGTTTCTTGGGTATTGATCTGATGTTGGTTTCGGCCTTTTGGGTTAATATTTGGGAAATCGCTCTCTTACTGATTGACGGTTAGTGACTAATGAATTGAAATGATGCGTATGTATGCTAGTGTTGCACTTGTTTATTATATACGCGAGTTGCTCAGAAAGACCGGGTTTATCCCATTCTGAATAACTGAATCGATGATAAGAAATCGAAGATGAAGACGGTGGTCGAAGACCGGAGATCTTCACCTCGTTTGGATGGTCACCGAGGTCCTGATTGGGAGGCATCCCGAAATATGGATAATGAGTGGCGATCGTCCAGACGTACGTGGTGATTGATGGGTTTGCGAGGTATATAGTGCCTCCAGTTTCGTTCAGACCCGGAACGGACTTGCAAATGGACAGTGTGTCTGACATTGGAATTTATTCTGTGTGATTGATTGCTATTAGTTGCACGGAGTGAATTGCCTGTGTTGCATGCTAAGATGCAGTGATCAGGGCTTCTGTTGAAAAGCAAAGTCTTGTGGAGATGATCAAAGCACCACATGTGTGGCGTAGCTTTGTGTACATCGTGAATTCGCGAACCTCACACCCCGGTATGAACCAGAAACGGGAGAGGACCTCGGGGGGGACATGCGTTTCTTCCTAGCTAGAAGTGGCATCGGTGGTTTTACACGCCTTGACGAGTTTGACTTATGTGGTTGTTGCTGTTGCGAGGCGCCTCGGTTAGATCGGACGATCCGGGTCCGATGGAGTCATTTGTTGGCTCACTTACGCCCTAAAGGGTGGGGAAACGCACTGTTCAGGAATTTTAATCCACATCGATGGACCGGCCCTGACGATCCAAGGGGCAGTTGTGGCTATTTCTGAGGCTCGGGCTAGGCAGTCTCGAAGTCGGTAAGGACTATCTTTTGCCTTGGTTCATGACGGAAATCCAATTTCCAAATACGTGACTGTGCGGTTTTGATTGTATACCTATATGTGGCGACATGGTGGTATGGGGGCATTAATGCCGTCTATGATTGATAGTTATGATTTGAAATTGTTTTTAAAACATATAACACTAGCAGTAATATCAAATGCTTTTGTTTTATTCGTATCAAGAATATTTTTGCCATTATAAGGTAAAACTCTATCCTCCGGTTTGCATTGCATTGTGTGATGGGAACTGAGTCTTATAATGGCTTCATTTTTATAAAAAGCATTGCGATATTTAAAAGAATGATTTTTTTAAAGCATCGGCAATCCAATGGAGTAAACCCGCTCCACGAAAGTGGCGTGGTCCTGTGATTAGCCATAATTTAAATGTGTTGAGTAGATTTCTCATACCAGTCCCATGACTGACTCGTAGTTTGTTTCACTTTCAAACTCGGGTGCCCTTTTTTCTACATGGGCAGCCTTGTGTTCAAGTTTAGCAGGCTTTTCTGGATAGCTGGAGCTGAAGATGGATTATATCATTTATCTCTTTTTATGCTGTTCAGCTCCTATTGTACATATTTTGTTTGTTTTTCCGCTGTAGACATTTATGTATAGCTGAACTATATTTGTACTAAGTATGATCCTGTATACTGTGTAACTCTGATGATTATGTTTATCCAGTATATTCTATTGTTCATTATCTGGTGTATTTATTTAATTCTGTTCTGCTGTTATCTGTTTATGTGTTATATTCCAAAGATTACCCTTGTCACCGTTAGTACGGGAAATGGGGTCGTCACAACGTGGTATCAGAGCTTTGGTTAAGCTTATTTCTCGAATATAACATATGAACGAACTCGTCAAAAATAGAACCAGTAATGTTCTAGGACGGGTAAATCTATACAGATAGGATTAGTAATATCCTAGTATAAGTAAAGCAGAATGAAATACACCCCAGTAGACACATTTAAATTCAAGTATTTGTCTCTATACTTTGAAATATCTTTTCTGTTGGCCTGACATTTTGTCTGCTAATTGCAGATGCACTAGAAAATGAGTGACAAGAACAGAAGAAATAATCGTATGGCTCGACCAGCTAATGAGCCAGTTGTGCTCCCTCAGCCAGAATCAGATATAGAAGTCATATTCAAGAGGTTTCGAAATCTGGGTAGATCACCATTCTTAGGCAAAGAGTCCATTATGGAAACACAAGCTTGGATCCGTTCTGTAGAGAAAATCTTTGAGGGTTTAAAGCTGAGAGACGATCAGAAAAGATTACTGGCTTCTTGGGCACTCAAAGAAGAAGCTTTGTTTTGGTGGGATTTTTTTATTAAAGATAATCCAGAAGGTGATATCACCTGGGATAGATTCAAAGTGATTTTCCTAGAAAGATTTACTCCTCCCGAAGTAACCGAGCGATTATGTGATGAATTTTCTTATCTGATACAAGGTGATATGACCATCCCAGAATATCATAAGAAATTCAATGAACTTTCTCACTTCGCTCCTCATCTGATTCAAGATCCAAAGAGGAAAAATCTGAGATTTATTCATGGCCTTCAAAGAAAATATCAGAACAGTGTAATGAGGAATGTGAAGCTCCCTTTCTCTGAAATGATATACATGGCTTACAAGTATGAGGATCTCGACAAGAAAGGTATGTTGCCTTACGAAGAAGAGGTCAGCTCTAGTAAGAAAGTTGAGTCTGAAACTGATCGTCCGGAGACCAGTACGATGTCAGAGGTCAGTAAGAAGCCCAGTGCCAAGAGAAAAAGGGCTAAATCTGATAAGGGGCCAATAGCGACAACTGTATGCTCTAACTGCAATGGGCAAGGACATCTCTCGATAAATTGTGGACCCTTAAAGAAACGAATCAAAAATGGATCTAAATCAGAGAAGAATTTTCAAGAGAAAAGAGGTTGCAGTAAATGCCATCAGACTGGTCATCTTGCAAAGGATTGTTGGCTCTTAAAGAAGCCTGAAGTAGTTCAAGTGAATGAATTGGCAGAAACTCCATCACCCTCAGCTAGTCAGGAAAGGCCAGATGTTTTTGAAGGCACGCTAACTGTCAATGATATTCCTGTTAAAGTGCTATTTGATACAGGCGCGTCACAAAGCTTTTTTGCAAAGAATGCAGCTAAGAAACTGGATTTGAATTTGAAGAAGCTTAAGGAACCAATGACTGTCCAGAATCCGGTTGGGGGTTCCATTAATCTCAGTTGGGTTTGTGGAGTGCCAGTTTCTTTTTCTCGTTATCGGTTTCCTACCATCGCGGTCGTCATGAATTTTAAAGAGTTTGATCTTATCTTGGGGTTAGACTGGTTGACCAAATATGAAGCTGAAGTTAAATGCACCGACAGAGTCGTAAAGGCGAAGATTAAATCAGGTGATTATATAACCATTCCCTGTGAAGGTCAGAATGCTAATAGAAAAGACTTCTGGGCAGCTTTGGATGTTTCTCCAGCCCAAATGGAAAATATCCCTGAAGTCACAGAGAATATTCCCGACCTTATAAAAGATATTCCTGTTGTCCAGAACTATGAGGATGTGTTCGAAGAAGTTGTTCGCTTACCCCCGCAGAGAGAAATTGATTTCAAAATTGCTTTAATTCCGAATGCAAGGCCGGTAGTTCACGCTATTCGAAGAATGTCCTTGAAGGAGAAAGAAGAAAGTGACAATCAAACATGACAGCTAGTATGGAAGGGTCTGATCAAGCCTAGTTTCTCTGAATGGGGTGCAGCAGTGGTGTTTGTCCCAAAATATGATGGTACTCTATGTCTATGTGTGGATTATCGTGATCTGAACAAACAGACAATAAAGAATAAATATCCATTGCCGCGGATTGATGATTTGTTGGATTGATTAAATGGCGCATAAGTATTTTCACGAATGGACCTAGCTACAGGTTTCCATCAGCTTCGTATCGCCGAGGAGTGTGTTCCTTTGACAGCATTCAGAGGTCCAGACTTATTCTACGAGTGGTTAGTAATGCCCTTCGGCTTATGTAACGCTCCAGCCTATTTCGTCGATCTAATGAACAGAGTATTCAGAGGAGTATAGAATAAGTTTGTTCTGGTTTTCATTGATGATATCCTTATCTTCTCTAGTCAGAAAGCGAGCACGAAAAACATTTGGAACAAGTGTTAGAAATTCTCAGAAAGAATGTGTTGAAAGCAAAGTTTTCCAAATGTATATTCTGGCAAGAAGAAGTCAAATTTCTTGGCCACGTAGTGTCAAAGCAAGGAATTTCAATGGATCCCAGTAAAATCACTGCTATTCAGAATTGGAAACAGCCTCGTACGCCCACAGAAGTTAGAAGTTTTCTCGGGTTAGCCAGTTATTATCGTAAATTCATTAAGGATTTCGCGAAGACATCTAGTTCCTTAACAAAACTGACTAAGAAACATTCGAGATTCAACTGGACTCCGGTATGTGAGGAATCTTTCCAGGAACTGAAATTAAAACTGACAACTGCTCCAGTGTTAACAATAATAGATGGCAATGAGGACTTGAAAGTCTGGACTGATGCTTTGAGAGAAGGCCTTGGCGCAGTGTTAATGCAAAGGGGCCAAGTGATTTCTTATGCTAGCCGTCAGCTGAAGCCGCACGAGAAAAACTATGTCACTCATGATCTTGAGTTATTGGCGATAGTATTCGCTTTGAAAATCTGGAGACACTATCTTCTGGGTGAGAGATTTGAACTGTTTACCGATCATCAGTCGTTAAAGTATCTGTTCACTCAGAAAGACTTGAATCTGAGGCATCGACGTTGGCTAGAGTTCCTTGCAGCATACGATTTTGAGATTATATGCACTCTAGGGAAAGCCAATGTCGTGGCCGATGCGTTAAGCCGAAAGAATGAGATGATTGCCAGTTTTATTATCACGACTTCATTGATAGATAAAATATCTGCTCTTCAGAGGGATGATCACTTCATTCAGAAGATCAGAGAGATAATTCAAAAGGGCGAACCCTCGAGTTTCCAAGTTGATTATGAGGGGGTTCTAAGGCTGAAAGGTCGAATTTGTGTTCCTAACATTCCTGAGCTCCGAAAGGAAGTACTGGATGAATGCCATAAGTCAAAACTTAGTATCCACCCTGGAGTAAGCAAAATGTACAATGATGTCAAACGCACTTTCTGGTGGAAGTCGATGAAGAGGGACACTTCTTTATATGTTAGCCGATGCCCTACTTGCCAGCTAGTCAAAAGCGACCAACAAAAACTTGCTGGATTATTGCAACCGCTAGACGTTCCAGGTTAGAAGTGGGAACATGTTTCCATGGACTTCATTGATGGTTTGCCCAGAACCAGAAAAGGGAATGACAATATTTGGGTTATCGTAGATCGCTTCACGAAGACCACCCATTTCATACCTGTCAGATCAAACAGAACTGCTCAGAGTCTGGCGCAGATATACTTCAAGGAAATTGTTAGACTACACAGAGTGCTGATCAGTATAGTGAGAAATAGAGATCCAATATTCACTAGCAAATTCTGGGAGGCATTTCAAGTCGAGCTGGGAACGAAGCTGAACTTGAGCACCGCTTATCATCCTCAGACAGACGGTCAGACTGAGAGGGTGAATCGTATTTTAGAAGATCTATTGCAGGCTTGTGTTCTAGATTTCGGTGGATCATGGGAAAACCATCTGCATTTGGCTGAATTCTCATATAATAACAGCTACCAGGCGAGCCTGACAATGTCGCCATTCGAAGCATTACATGGTAGACCATGCCGATCTCCTGCTTTTTGGGTCGAACCTGGTAATAGACTTGTATTGGGACCTGATATGATCCGCGAGGCTGCCGACAAAGTCGATTTCATTAAGAAACGATTACTCGCCGCTCAAAGCCGATAGAAGAGCTACGCCGACAAGAGAAGAAGAGATATATCATTTGCTGTTGGCGACTATGTATATTTGAAAGTACTGCCGATGAGAGGAGTTATCCGGTTCGGTAAAACTGGAAAGTTGGCGCCCAAATTCATTGGTCCGTTTCCAATTCTGGAACGGATTGGAACTCTCGCTTATAGGGTTAAACTGCTAGATTGGTTGCCTGGAGTTCATGATGTATTTCACATATCTCAACTTCGATAGCACGTTCATGATCCAGACTTGATCATGGAAGAAGCAGCTCAACAGGATATTGAAATTACTCCAGAATTAGCTGTGAGAAGAGAGCCACTAAAGATCATTGGCAAAGAAACCAAAGAGCTGAGGAACAAGAAAGTTCACTTAGTCCAATGCAATGGAGTGGAAATCCGCGAGATTGTACCTGGGAAACTGAGGAGAGCATTCAGAAAGCCTATCCTAGATGCCGAGTGGATATCTCTGATTGACTCCGGTGCAAGGTACATTTACCATACTTTGCATTACCAATTAGTTCTCTACTCTGTTGTTAGTTTCTTTCCATGGATGTGCACTTTTAATTCTATAGTCTGAATGATTTTAAAAGAGTATAGAAATTGATTAGTATGTTTTTGAAAAGTTAAAAACAATTTGATTATTGTTTGTGTTGTGTGATTGTAGATTTGATTAATTAAAATTATTAAAACGATAGTTAATTTAATCAATAAGAGAATAATGGTAGAATTTATTCATTTAAATCACACACTGAACTGATTAGAAAATAGATAGAAATATATACATGTGCATTATATATGTTTGAACAGGTAAATGGAGAGCTGTTGAGTAAAGATTTTATTTGCGTGCCCGAAAAATAGGTAAACCTTAATGAGTTGGATGAGAAATATTGTTATATCAACTCCTGCGAATGCAATTGGATGCGGAGTGCTGGTTGTTCTGTGTGAAATAATAAATATCGCCATAGGATAGTAACAATTAATTTTGAACTACATTACATGGCATACTTCTGAAGATAGGCATACTTCATCATATACCACATAAGCATTTAGAGCTTGTGTGACGAGGTGGAAGATTTACCATATGAGCGAGAGGCTTGTATGGCGATGACTATATTTTACTGGTTGAACTGATGACTGATATGAACTGCTTAAATTGTAATGATAAAATTGCCAGATTAATAAAAAACCCACACGGATCTGGAGTTGATAATAATCACATCTCTCTAGTAATTAGATACGGCACATGGACTATTTATTTCCCATACGGGACGAGGTGATGAGGATTTATCCACTGAAGCATTTAAAATACACACTCCCTCAGGCTTTGACAAGGTGACGAGAATTTATTCTCTGGAGTTATTATCTATACACGCTCCCCTGTAAACACTAGAATATATCACTATAAATATGTGTATGCTTATTAGGATTTATTGGGTACCTAATACGACCCAATAAATTTCCAAACCTCTCCCCGTACAAAGGAGGTTATGACGAATTTTTTTGAAAATTCCGGGTGTTAGCCAAATTTTTGAAGAATTTGAAAATTCTCAGAAACATAAAAGTTGGAGAATGGAAGCCAGATTGAATGTAGAATTGATTAATCAAACCACTTTCGACTTTGTTCCTTTTCGGGGACGAAAAGTTTTAAGTGGGGGAGATTGTAACAACCCGGAAAATCTGAACCAATTTAAATTTTTTTAAATTGGCTAAATTAGTGGATATTAAGTATTTAAAATAAATATTTTAAATAATAGCGATGAAAAGTAAGTTTGAATCGACATTCGAAAATGAATATAATTAATTCTAATTATAAACAAGGCCTGAAATGGCGCTGTAGTTTCAAAAATTGAACTCAAACTTTGTCAGACTGTACCGGGTGCAAAACAAAACGGATTTGAGTGAAACCAAAAATATTTAAATCTGTTAGTGAATACCTTTATAACGAATCTGAAAAATCGAAGTTTCATAGTGGAAAACAAAAGTTATGGCCAAATGAATTTTCAGAAAGGTCGCTATGGAATTTATATAACCCGTGAAATTGGCCATTTTGCAAACGACCTCGGAATTAAACAAAACCACTTTTGTTGGATCCGGGATGTGAAGTTATTGCTAGGTTTCAAATTTCATAATTTTTGAAGCTAGTATGTGAGCATGGCAAAGGAAAACGTGTTTTGGTCAATTACAGTTAAATTGGATCGACCAGAAATGGGCCTTTTTGCAAACGGTCTCAGAACTCGACAAAACTAGTTTTGTTGGGACTGTTTCATCAAAACATAGCTAGATTTATATTTTTGGAATTTTTAGAATCAGTTTGTGGCCCTGGCAAATTGAAATGTACGTTCAAATTTAATATTGAATGTTTTATATTTTAATTTGAAGAAAAACCGACTGAAACATTCAAATGGGCCTTCGAAACATATCCCATTGTGTTCGGAATGGGGGTAAAACGCTAGGGATGACAGTCGTTGGGTTTAAAAAATGAGTTCATTTGTGAAAACCCAAATTTTTTGAAATATATATAAACCGACCAATCATATTTTTTATAAAAAAAACCTTTTTCTCTCTCCCCGATTCGACGACAGCGGCTCTTCAAACTTTCCCCTCCTCTTTCCGGCGAAACCATGCCTCGATAGACCTCCCTCTAGTTGAACTTTTTAAAGTACTCTCCCCCCTCTTCCCATCCATACCTGGTTTGTCCTCCACCGTGCACTGTAGAGCGTGATCGAGCGCCTCAAAGGCGACAACTTCATTTCGCCGTCGCCCGTTCATCTGGGCGTTGAACTGGCCACCAGTGGTGGCGCTGGAAAGCCCTCTCCAAGCTCGAGATCATGGCACAGGCCGATTGTCATATAGTTGCACAGATTGAACGAAAATCAAAAACCTAGTTTCCAACCAAACTGTGAAGGTACGGCTTTGTTTAATTTCAACTGTTTTAACACCTTTAAACTATTGAAAACTTTGAAAAATCATATCTTTTTTGTTTCTTGATGAAATTCGATGAAACAGGAAACATCGTGACCGTGTGGACGTCTTCTACATTCTAAAAGAGACCGCATATTTTTCTAAGCCTTCTGCTATTTTTAGTGGAGTGGAACCCAATGTGAGATTTCTAATTTATAAACGATATGGAAAACGACGATGTATACATTATATAGTCGATGTATGAGTTATATAAGCGTTGAACACCTCTTGTATAAGCATTGTATAAGTTGTACGTTCGATGTATAAGTTGTATATGCGTTGTAAAAATTATATATGTGTTGAAATAGAAGTGAAATGCTATATATATATATATATATATATATATATATATATATATATATATATATATATATATATACGCCCCTTCGTCCACAAACCATGGACGATATTTATTGGTTGTGATTGGTGTGAAAATTGATTGATAGCGAATGGTTGATTGGAATTGTTTGTGGTTGATATTGATTGATTGTGGTTGAAAAATACCCGTTTGTGGTTGAGAAATATTTGGTTGAAACCACATAGGATTAGTTTGTGGAAATGAAAAAAATATACATGCCGCCTGCGTGCGAACTAGATGCATGATTCCCCATTGTCAAAAGCTGCAAGGCTTTAAGGTAGAGCGAGGAGCCGTACTAGGGACGGTCCCGGTTTTAACTACCCTGCCGTTATGCTGCCGAAATTTTGAATAATATTCATATGTTAGAATTATTTTCCTGTGTTGGAACTATATTCGTCTGTTGAATAGAAAACCTTCATGTGTTGAATAGAAGTTCATTCGTTGAATCATATTCATGTGTTGAGTGGTATTCGTGTTTTAAATAAATTGTTTTAACGATAAAAATCACCTTTTTTATCTATTTATATAAACTATAGAAAACCTTCATGTGTTGAATAGAAATTCATTCGTTGAATTGAAATTCATGTGTTGAATGGTATTCATGTTTTAAATATAAAAATCACCTTTATATATATATATATATATATATATATATATACAAACTATAGAAAACCTTCATGTGTTGAATAGAAATTCATTCGTTGAATTGAAATTCATATGTTGAATGGTATTCGTGTTTTAAATATAAAAATCACCTTTATATATATATATATATATATATATATATACAAACTATAGAAAACCTTCATGTGTTGAATCGATATTCATTCGTTGAATGGAAATTCATGTGTTGAATAGTATTCATATTTTGAAAGAAATTGTTTTATAATAAAAATTTCATTTTTAACATCAATATGGAATGTATAAAATAATCTTGTTTTGAAATAAAATGTTTTATAATAAAAATCCTATTATTATCACCTATATTAAGTATATAAAATAGTCGAGTTTTGAAATAAATTATTTTACATTAAAAATCATATTTTAATTATATACATGAATTGTTAAAAATAGTGAAGCGTTGAAATAGAAAACAGTTAGATAAAAATATCATTTTTATCAAATGTATGAGATTCATATGGTTTTGAAATCGAAGAATCGATATATATATATATATATATATATATATAAATGGAATTGAAATATATCGAATAACGACGCTGCAGTTCGTATTTTGAAACCGTGATTTCAAACGATTAGTGCGGGAGATCCGACCATCGGATTTTCCTGAAATCACAACCGTTGGGTTCGCTTTGGAAATATCTTTCCAACGGCACCAACTTTGTAAAAATCCAATGGTTGAATTTTCTGGAATGTTTAATTCAATTTTGAAGAAAAACCGCGCCAGAATCAATTATATTTATATATATATATATATAATTATAATTATATTTAATCGAATAACGACGCTGTAGTTCGTATTTTGAAATCGAAACTTCAAACGATTGTACCGGGTGATCCGACTGTCGGATTTTACCGAAGCTGGAACCGTTGGATTTGTTTTGAAAAGATCTTTCTAATGATGTAAATTTTGTGAAGATCCAACGGTTATATTTTCAGATATGTGTAAATCAAATATGAAGAAAAACAGCGCCACGGTCGCGTTATGGCCCGAAGCGTCATTTTGAATAAATTGGCTATTTTAAAATAAATAAAAATAGCGATAAATCATTATAAAATATTATAAACGATATGGATGTGAAATTTAGAAACTAACTGAAGGTTGGCTAAGTCAAATGGTTTCTTGGGTATTGATCTGATGTTGGTTTCGGCCTTCGGGGTTAATATTTGGGAAATCGCTCTCTTACCGATTGACGGTTAGTGACTAATGAATTGAAATGATGCGTACGTATGTTAGTGTTGCACTTGTTTATTATATACGCGAGTTGCTCAGAAAGACCGGGTTTATCCCATTCTGAATAACTGAATTGACGATAAGAAATTGAAGATGAAGACGGTGGTCGAAGACCGAAGATCTTCACCACATTTGGATGGTAACCGAGGTCCTGATTGGGAGGCATCCCGAAATATGGATAATGAGTGGTGATCGTCCAGACGTACGTGGTGATCGATGGGTTTGCGAGGTATATAGTGCCTCCGGTTTCGTTCAGACCCAGAATGGACTTGCAAATGGACAGTGTGTCTGACACTGGAATTTATTCTATGTGATTGATAGCCATCAGTTGCACGGTGTGAATTGCCTGTGTGGCATGCTAAGATGCAGTGATTAGGGCTTCTATTGAAAAGCAAAGTCTTGTGGAGATGATCAAAGCACTGCCTGTGTGGCGCAGCTTTGTGTACATCGTGAATTCGCGAACCTCACACCCCGGTATGAACCAGAAACGGGAGAGGACCTCAGGGGGGACATGCGTTTCTTCCTAGCTAGAAGTGGCGTCAGTGGTTTTACACGCCCTGACGAGTTTGACTTATGTGGTTGTTGCTGTTGCGAGGCGCCTCAGTTAGATCGGACGATCCAGGTCTATTGGAGTCATTCGTTGCTCACTTACGCCCCAAAGGGCGGGGAAACGCATTGTTCAGGAATTTTAATCCACAACGGTGGACCGGCCCTGACGATCCAAGGGAAAATTATGGCTGTTCCTGAGGCTCGGGCTAAGCAGTCTCGAAGTCGGTAAGGACTATCTTTTGCCTTGGTTCATGACGGAAATCCAATTTCCAAATACGTGACTGTGCGGTTTTGATTGTATACCTATATATGGCGAAATCGTGGTATGGGGCATTAATGCCGTCTATGATTGATAGTTATGATTTGAAATTGTTTTTAAAACATATAACACTAGCAATAATATCAAATGCTTTTGTTTTATTCATATCAAGCATATTTTGGCCATTATAAGGTAAAACTCTATCCTCCGGTTTGCGTTGCATTGTGTGATGGGAACTGTATCTTATATTGGCTTCATTTTTATAAAAAGCATTGCGATATTTAAAAGAATGATTTGTTTTAAAGCACTGGCAATCCAACTGAGTAAACCCGTTCCACGAATGTGGCGTGGTCCTGTGATTAGCCATATTTTAAATGTGTTGAGTAGATTTCTCATACCAGTCCCATGACTAACTCGTAGTTTGTTTCACTTTCAAACTCTGGTGCCCCTTTTTCTATACGGGCAGTCTTGTGTTCAGGTTTAGCAGGCTTTTCTGGATAGCTGGAGCTGAAGATGGATTCTATCATTTATCTCTTTTTATGTTGTTCAGCTCTTATTGTACATATTTTGTTTATTTTTCCGCTGTAGACATTTATGTATAGCTGAACTGTATTTGTTTCAAGTATGATCCTGTATACTGTGTAGCTCTGATGATTACGTTTATCCAGTATATTCTATTGTTCATTATCTGATGTATTTATTTAATTCTGTTCTGCTGTTATCTGTTTATGTGTTATATTCCAAAGATTACCCTTGTCACCGTCAGTACGGGAAATGGGGTCGTCACACCTCCTTTTATTTCCAACTCAACAATCCCTCTCCTTTACACACTTCTACTGTTATCTTTTTATTTTTGGTTCTACTTATTCATCATTTTCTTTTTTCATTGATTGGCCCAACAGGCCCAACTTTGGTTAAACGATTCCAAGAATTCCACGAAGTCCTTTCTTCTCCAAACTAAAAGCTCTGTCCCCATCCAATACTTTCCTCCTGCTGCTCTAATTTCTCCTGAACTAGAGCGCCGTCTCCCCCTCTCCAATCTCCATTTTCCGCATAAAACTCGTAACTGCCCCTTCTACTCTTCTCCACCATGTTATATAGTATAATTCGAACATCCCTGGACCAACACCCAATCATCCAAGCACCACCTCGGCTGCTACTACTCCCTTCAACCCCATGCACCCAACGCCTCTCACTCCATCTTACTGTTCAAACAGCATTTCGACCACCATTTGAAAACACGTCCCCCACCTGTTATAGTTTAAATTCGAAATCTCCTGCTACCCTAATTTCAGCATGCCACAACCAATTCCATACCTCTTCTCATCGCACACCATAAACAAATGCCTGGATCTCATGCTTTCTTCAACTTAACCGTTGCTATTATAAGAAAAACGCGATGACATAGGGGTTGCTCCCCTTAAAACTGGTATAGGACTGAAATGGTCCGTGCGCAGGTGATTTTCCATGTAAAGGATTTCGATTAGAACTTTTGTGTGCATTGGTTTCAATTAAAAACTTGCGGTTTATTTTTTTTCATAGCAGCAGTTTTGTTTTTGTTCTTAAAATCAGAAAAAGTTGATGGGTATATATACTAGCAGCTTAGAAGATATTAGCCCTGTGTGTAGATTTATGGGGATACACATGGGTATGTTACAGTAGACAAGATTGAACTTACATTCATTTTACAGATCATAGCTCCATTTGGTATATGTATATAAAGGAGAATAGGAGTGTCACTTTTAATATAATCGCTTGGTCGGCATGTTTCTTTCTTTATTTTTCTGAGTAATAGAATTTTAGGCTAGCATGTTTATACTATAGGATTGCCAAAATAACTACAGCTGGTATGTATGTTTGTAATTAGTAACAAGGTAAAAACTATTTGCGTGATAGGGTAAACTAGGCTAGTTCATAAGTTAGTGAGTACTTCTGTTGCTTAATAGTTAAGGATGGAGGCATAGATGTACTGTATTGTTCATGGAATAGACTGTGTACACCCATACTTAAGTTGACTAATGGAAATTGGAAAGGCCAGTAGCTACATGTTGATGGTGATAAGATGAGAGAAGGGTGATTTCTTTTGCATGAATCATTAATGCAATTATTCTGGCAAACAAGGTGTTTTGCTGAATAAATGACCTTAATATTCAAATGAAAGCATATGTTAGAAAAATATCTTCAAAGTACAGAAACAGGTCACCAAGATGTAAATGGCAGTTTTATTGATTAGATTAGACTCAAGTAGGTTACGTTTAAATTTTGATTTGATTTGGTACATTCATGTTATTATATTTTTACCGTCATTTACACTTCCATTAAATATACGCACCGCCACACACTGACTCCAAACTCAATGAAAATCAATACACTGCTGCATCTTGACATTCCGGTCCCAATGAAATTTATTTCGTTGAAAACGGACTTTGTTTGCAAAAACGACGTTATTTTATTCCCAATATATTTATCGGTTCACATTAAAATTTAACGTACCGACAAAACAACTCCAATTAACTCCAAACTGGAAATGTTACAATAACTAGTCATACGTATTTCAATAAAACTCGTTTCGTCGAAAACGGAGATCATTTGGAAAAAAAAATCTATTTCTAACGCTTATATAATATCGATAAAACAATTATATAAATTCTGAAACAGTCAATTTAATCATATATTATTATTGCCGTATATTTATCCTAATGGAAATATATATCACTTTATATTCAATCAATATAGAATTATAACCCATCGTATATATGTTTCAAGTTAAACAATATTCAAAATGTTAAAAATCCCTTTAAATTACTTAAAATAAACATTATCGTTTATAAACGAATTCCATAGCGACTATTTTAAAATTTTCATTTAGACATAACTTAGAATTTATAAGATGAAATCTAAATTTTTCCCTTCCACTACAAAATTATAATCAAATAAATCCAAACGATTCTTGTTTCAAAGATTTCCGACTTAAAATGGATCCTGTGTATTCAGTTGAAGTTCAAAACTCGATATTATGAACTATCGCGCCGTTACGAGCTAGTTTATAATTAAATATAAGCTATACGTTCAAATATCGTTTTTAATAAATAAAATATATATTATAAATCCATTTAAAATTCCAGTTCAACATTTAATATAATAAAACATATTAAATATCTAGCCATTAACAATACGGGATTTACATTCCTTCCCCCTTAAAAGAATTTCATCCCCGAAATTACTAAGCGAGAAGAATGGTATAATCCCAATTATTTTCAAAAATAATTATTTATAATATTATCATATAAAATATTCTAAGTTTTAAAATTTTACGAAAAATTCGTCATCGTCTCCTCTGCACGGTTCGATTAGTACAAATACAAATGCTACTTTGGGCCTCACACCAACCAAAAGAAAACAAAAGACAAATGACAACCCAACTCAGGGGCATAAAATCAATCATTTAACCAGTTATATAAAGTTTCAGTTGTTTGTCGGGTAACTCAATCTCCAATAACCAAGCAAATTAACTATCAGCTCTATCTCCTTCCAACCTGTACTTAACTCAATTCATAGTGCAATAGCATATACAAGATTAGATCACTTAATTTCATTTCATATTTGCTTCTATTCAAATTTATTCCATTAGAATTTATTCTCTTGGATTTTAGTTTGTTCAACTCTTGATGAATCTTTATTCGACCAATCTATTATCCAACAAACAATAATCAGCAGTCAACATAACCTAAACCAATTGAATTTATATTCAGTTAACTAATAAATCTTCCCATTACTCCACTCTTCATCTTTTGATTTTTATTTAACTTGGCTTTAAGTTAAATCCCGAATTATTTAATTACCATATTAAAAATTTTATTCACAACGCTATGTGAAACCCTCCTCTGGTTATATTAAACCATTTAAATCTCCATCTGAATTCTATTCAAATCACTAAAAATAAACCAATATCAAAAATTTGATAAAATTATTCCTTTTCTGTATAAAATACAATTTGGGTAAAATTATTTCATTTACCCTTTTACAAAATAATATCGTGTCCATTGTCAATTCAAAATTGAATTAAATAAATAACACAATACAAAACATTTGCTAATAAAATCTAAAAATACGCACCCTCGTATATATACATTCAAACTCAATCTAGGGTACCACTAACCCCATCTCTATCGAGTTACGCCATAGAGCCAAGGTTATTCCTAAACTATTTCTCTGATACCACTTGTGACGACCCAAATTCCCGGTATCTTTTGAGGTAATTAACAACACCAATCCAATCCAAATTGTACTGAAAACCCAAATGCCAATAGAAAGAAATTAGAGGGTGAGATAAGAAAGAATGAGTTATTAGAATAAAAGAGATAGAAGAAGAACCAACACAACAAAGACTCTCACATTGCACAGAATAAAATATAATATAGAAGTAAATCTTTATTGAGAGCTTGAAATAGAACTTACAATCAGAGTACAACTTACAGTCAACACATCTAAACAATTATAATAATCTGTTCACATATACAACACATAGCGGAATAAATACTTGTACATCTAATCTCCTCCATCACGCCTTCTGAACTTCATAGTGTCCAATAACCTGAACCTCTAAAATCCGGGCTAACCTGAGTACTACAAACGCCGGATTAGTCTAATGAGCTAGAGTGAGAAATCCACTAAGTTTATAAGCAACACCGAACTTGATTTTAAAATTAAAATCTTTTCGAAAAAAAGGATAATCGTAAGACCGTATGCACACATAGTTACAGACGGTTTTTACCTTATGATAAACCAAAACATTTTAAAATCGTATATATCTTCTGATATGATAATAGTGTCTAAATATAAATAAATAGAATTTAGCGGAGTGCTTGCATCTCACGCTCCACATATATAGTTTACGGAAACACCCCACCTCCGTTAAGGTCAGTCACAATGGGAATGCATTAACTTCGGTGAAGCATTATAGGTAAAAGACACAGATAATTTATAAGACAGACATATAAACAGCGGAAAAACTGGAATTATTTCATAAGCAACGTGGTCTAGTCAAAATATTACAACCGTTGTCTCAGAACCCAACTTCTAAGTTATTACAATAAGACTTCTGTCTTGATTAAAAACTCAAAATACATAAAGAAGCATAAAGCAGTAGTAAAGCGGCATAAATCCCCAATAAAAGTGTAACTACAATCATAGCCCAAGAAAAGAGAATCCAACAATACATCTACTCTCTTCAAGCTGGAAAAGGTCTGAACTAAGTTGAAGTATTCCCACCCTGTGGACCTAGGGGGGAGGGAAACGGAAGAAAAGAAGACGATAGAAAACAGGTCAGACATAAGTCTGGTAAGTCCAGTGATTTTTCAACATGTAAACAAGAAAAAGGATCGTGACATGAATAAACTGAATATATGTAACGGACAAAAATTTTCGATCCTAAAAATCGACACAACAACACCGTGCCGAACCTTTAAGCATCGAAAACACTGGAAGTTATTAGAAAGAAATTAGAGGGTGAGATAAGAAAGAAAGAAATATTGGAATAGAACAAGAAGAAGAACCAACACGACACAGAATCTCACATCGCAGCGGAACAAAATATAATATATAGATAAACTTTATAGAGGGCTTTGAAATAAAAACTTACAATAATCAGGGTACATCAATACGCTGTGATAGTTATAATAATTTGTCCTCATATTCATTACACAGCGGAATAATACTAGATAATATCATACGTCTGAACACCTTCAACTCAACATTGGACTCCACAACATCTGATAACCTGTACCTGTACGACCGGTCTAACCCGAGCATTTACAAAACCCTGGGTCAGTCTGGTGAACCAGAATGAGAAAAACTCACAAAGTTTAAGATTGATTATCCAACTTGATTTTAAAGTTCGGAAATCTCTTCGAAAGAAAAGGATAATCGTAAGACCAAATCTACACATAAATACAGATAGTTTTTACCTTACGATAACCAAAATAGTTTTGAAAACAATACTTTAGTCTGATATTATAATAGTGTCTAAATACAAATATATATAATCTAGCAGAACGCTTGCATCTCACGCTCCACATATAAAGTATTCAAACAAAACCGCAAGCGCTTATTGGAGATTGGATTCCGACTATGACAAGGTATGGAACCACCTGCCGATAGTGTATCTCTAGAGGTGAATACACTGGGTTCAACAAGAAATTCTTGCAACCCAGCCTACACATGACCAACCACTCATTTCGCTTGAGTGTATCGAATGTATATCACCAATGGTTGGGTGCGACCCACCATTTCCCGAAAAAGGGACAGCATTGATAGATTTAAGAAGCAAAAGGAGTTTCTCTAGATAGGTGATTATACACCCTAATGGGTGCGACCTACATAGCCATGCTGCCTGCCCAAGTTTTGTCATTTCCCGGTTGATGAGGCTTGAGGTTATAATCGACTTTTGGAACATCTGGCCACCGTTCACATTGTCCGTACAAGTCATCCAAGAACAGGATGAACCGAAGGCACCCTCTTACCACATCTTAGGAATCACCCTATAGATTAGTAGTGCGTAGTCCTTGCAATCCGTAGATTTCAATCATGATAAAATCATTGTCAAAATATCTCAAGGGATCAGCTAGAGAAATCCAACAATAGTCCTTCCATTCATGAAGATTTACGGTCTTCAACTACTCCATCTCGATCAGCATCAAATATCTTCTTCATTTACATAGTTGTTGATTTGGAATGGTTTTCAAATATAAATTCGATCCCAGTCTTTCCATATCACAACGCGTTAGGTCAAATTTTGATAATCTGTTATTTAACAATCAAAATAAACAAACACGTAACACCCCACACCCGCTAAGGTCACTCACTATGGGAATGCCTTAACTTCGATGGAGTATTTTAAGTGAATATAGAACAGAAAAATTACGACAAGACAGATATAAATAATACTTGTTAACTAAAACATCATTTCATTGCAGTAGAAGGTAAACATGTTTGGTTACAAAACCATAAAACAAGAGTCAAGTACTAAATATCCATCTTGATAAAACATAAGTACATAATCCCACTACATAACTAATAGCCATAATAGAAAAGATAAGCTGGGATTTACATCAACGTCCAAGCTCCAAAAGATAGATAAAGAAATCTGATCAAAGCCCACTAGTGCTAGGCCCAACCTGAGGACTTGAGGGGGAAAAAGATAAAAACAACGGGGTCAGACATAAGTCTGAGTGAGCCCTATAACTTTAACAATACAATCATTAAAGTAATTAGGGTATGATATAAACTTGGTACGGTGATGACAGGGGATAAATGACTACACTAAGCAGCCAACTAGACATAGGATGAACTAAGATAACGGTAAAGACGCATCTACCCACCCAAGGGTAATTACTAACTGCACCACTCCAGTCATTCCTACTTAAAGGTTGATCCCACCCAAGGACTTAGAAAATATAACTAGTAGTTTCGTGTACCCCTAGCTGACCACATAGGTGCCGTCTGCCCCTATCTCCACTAGGTGTACCCACTACTCCCCAAGCGATCGGCTCCCTAACGTAGATACCCGTGCTGGCCCCATAGTGGGGTGTATCACTCCCCAAAGTGGCAACCCGATACAACCAACGGTGCACGGCTTATACCTACACGATGCAACAACGTCTTACATACCAGCCCAGGTCCACACACGCATATGAAACCCGTTGGACTTGCGTTGCCACCGCTAACCCATTTTGGCCTCTTATAGTCAAGCCCAGTACGCGTGTCCCATCCTCGACATGGGTCGAGCCCACAAAGATACATATGGGTTACTGGTTGAAATGGGCCCCCATAAGCTACCCACCTAAGCTTGTCCCTTTTCTAGTGCATCCCACTTAACCCTTTAATCATGTTTAATTACATGTTTCCACTTGGTTAAGTATTCTAATTGTATTTTCTATTGCCACCCAAGGCAATCCACTAGATTTCCACATGCCACCCAAGGCACTTACTTAATCTCCACATGCCACCCAAGGCACCCACTTAACCCCTCATGCCCCACTACATGCTTATCTGGTTAAGTGTTTCTTAATTGATTAAGAATGTAACCTTTGTAAAGACCTCTCACATTAGACTGTCTTTTATGGCAGCTGGATTTGCCGGTCGGTTCTGGGCAGCCTTACGCCATAACAGAGTCTAACCTCGTGTCTTTACACTTGTCACGTATTTAGTTTATACCTAAGACCTCTCAGATTGGGCCAATCATTTGTAGCCGCTGGATTTGCCGGTCGGTTCCGGGTAGTCTTATGCTACAAAAGGGTCCAACCTCGTGTCTTAGTCGATTAATTACATCTAATTAATTACCCCCATAATTTGTATTAATTATCCCTAATTAATTACAAATTTAACGGTGTACATAATTGACTCAATTATGTCCATCCACTTTATGGTATGCATAATCATACCAACTTCACACCATTTTATTAACATAAATATTAACCCCATCGTTCCCCATGTATTTCGCTAACATGACATACTTAAAAGGGAAGATTCATCACAAATACAATGGGTTCTACTTAGCATAACATTAGCATCAACATGGGTTTTAAAGGTGTCAACTTGCATATATGACCATAGCATCAAACCCAACTAGCATAGATAACCAACCCAAACTTGCATGAATCACATATGTCATAAAGAGGGTAACTTGCATAGTTACTTATGTCATACAAAGGGGTAAACTTGCATATGTATGTATGACATACAAAGGGGTTAACTTGCATATGTATGCATATCATACAAAGGTGTAAACTTGCACATGTTACTTGCATATAATCAAACACCAAACTTGCATAACATGTCATATATGAACTTGCATATAATCAAACACCAAACTTGCATAACATGGTGTCATAATGGATCAATGTTTATCATAGTGATTTGCATAACTAGCATCATAAGCACATAGCATAAAACTTGCATAACATCGTGAACACATAGCATATGACTTGCATAACTTGCATAACATCATGAACACATAGCATATGACTTGCATAACTTGCATAACATCATGAACACATAGCATATGATAACATAACTTGCATTGATCCACATACATAACCATAACCTCATTATATCCTATCATAATTAGTTTTGAAATTGCTTGCTAAAGGCACAGAAACTCACAACTTGTTGATTAGCACTCCTATGAAAAAGATTAAGTTGCTAGAGTTGATTAGAAGTTGATTTGAGAAGCTATCTTCCTCTTTAATTTGTTGGTGGCTCCTTCTAGTTGCATTTTGACGGCATAACGAAATTGTCTCCAATTTTAGTATGAATTAGGGTAGTCTTAGGGTGTATTTATAGATTAGTTAAGTGTTTTAGGCCATTAGATTAACCCGAAATCAGATTAGAGCCGTCAGATCTCGTCACTAGCCACCAAAACATAGCCCAAATCCCAAATCAGTGCACCCAGGCCAAACTGACCGGGGGGGGGGGGGGGGGGTCGACCCCTGGGTCGACACATGGGTCGACCCCTTGGAGGGGGGGTCGACACCCATGTCGACCCTAGTGTCGACACCCTCTGTCTGGCGGGAATTTTCCCGCCTCTTCTGAAATTTGAAATTTGAATATTTTAAATCTGTTTTGAATTTTCTGAAACTTCGGATGGTCATAACTTCTTCATACGAAGTCCAAATCACGCAAACTCGGACTCTATCTCAACCAGAATTCCGAGACGAACACAATTGCGCAACCCGTTTCCCTTAATTCTCACGTCTGAGATTAATTATTCTTTAATTACTAAACATTAATATTAAGTGAAATTCGTGGTGTTACATTCTCCCCTACTTAAAGGATTTCGTCCCCGAAATCTCCAAGTCAAGAAGAACGTATCCTACCAACCAAACAACCATCTACTCAAACCATCAAACACTGGCATCCATTGTCCTTAAAGTTTCTAATGCTGTATGAACATATGCAAAAAAGTGTGTGTATATGTTTCCTGTCTAATGCAAAATCAGGCGGTCTACTGATTCAGTTGACCTCCTTAATGCAAACCATGATAGTGTCATGCATCCAATATGTATGCGAAAGAATCCTATCGACACATACTATTACTACATGTGTGCACAACCATACACCAAAATGCACCATCCATATGACAACACAACCATTATACATCCATTAATATAGCTACCTACACACAATTATATGCAATATGCAATATGAAGTGACTGAGCCGATCTAGTGTCTAAAGTGTGTGTATATGCATCCACGAGCAACCACTAGCAAACACTTGCATCCACACGCATCCATCAATCATAACATGTCTCAAACACATGTTTCAACCATAGGTTTACCCTATCTAAAGGTCAAAGGTACTAATGAGAGGACATACTAAAGATAAGATAAGTACTAGAAAAACGATAAAGGAGAAGTTAAAAGACATACCCTCAAAAAGGAATGGGTACAATGAACGCATCTTCGCTTATGTATCCCAAGTAGCATTGCTCTCATCCTCTCCCCATTGCACTTTGACTAGTCGAACCTCTCTGTTTCTCAACTTCCTAATCTCTGACCCAAGGATGCGGGTAGGAGCTCGTCGAATAGTCGCATCACGCTCTACCTCCACTTCTCTAAGCAAGCTCGGCTCTACCACCTCTGCGGTCTCATGTAGGCACTTCCTCAAATGTGACGCATGGAATACGTCATGTACCCCACTAATTCTCTCGGGTAAATCCACTCTATATGCCATTCGTCCAATCCTTTCCTTAATAGGAAACGGTCCTACAAATCTTGGTGCTAACTTCCCAATGGACCCAAAGCGAACAATATTCCGTAATGGAGATACTTTGACAAAGACCATGTCCCCAACATCAAACTCCAGATCCGTCCTCCTCTTATTCGCGTAAGATTTCTGCCTATCTTGCGCTGCTTTCATCCTTCTTTGAATCAAATCAATCTTTTCCGAAGTCTCTCTAACCATATCAGGCCCAAGCAAAATCTTATTCGTAGATTCCCACCAACATGTAGGTGACCGACAAGGCCTTCCATAAAGAGCTTCGAAAGGAGCCATACCAATACTAGATTGAAAGCTGTTATTATATGCGAACTCCACCAATGGAAGATGCTCTTCCCATGTACCTCCAAAATCTAAGATACATAGCCTCAAAAGGTCTTCTAGAACACGATTCACCCTCTCAGTCTGGCCGTCTGTCTAAGGATGATATGCAGTGCTCAAACACAACTGAGTCCCTACTGCCTCTTGCAAACTCTTCCAAAACTCGCTAGTGAAGATAAGATCTTGATCACTCACTATGCTAGAAGGTACCCCATGCAATCGAACTATTTCTCGAAGGTAAATTGAAGCTAGCCATGGAGCAGTCCTCTTGCTCTTCACGGGTATGAAATGGGCGCTCTTAGTAAGTCTGTCTACCACAACCCAAATTCCCGTATTACCCTTCCTCGATCTTGGTAACCCATCAATAAAATCCATCGAGACGCTATCCCACTTCCATTGCGGAACTTCCAATGGGTGAAGCAACCCACCAGGTTTCTTTTGCTCCGCTTTCACTTGTTGGCACACCAAGCATCTAGAGACATACACGGCCTCATCTTTCTTCATTCCGGCCCAAAAGAAAACTCGCTTCATGTCTTGGTACATCTTGTCCCCACCGGGATGAATGGTCATCTTTGAACGATGCGCATCATCAAGTATAGCCTTCCTCAAACCCTCGTCTTGCGGTACACGAAGTCTACCATCTCTATGCAACCACCCCCTATCGTCTAGGCTGTACCTACTCAAATGGCTGGACGACTCCCCCCTTATGAGCTTCTCTACTAACTCAACCAACTGTGGGTCATCCCGCTGTGCCTCGCCAATCCGTCCAAAAAGAGTAGGTCTGACCTCTAAGGATGCTAGCAAACCGGGTATAAAGTCAACGGAAGGTCTGAAATCAAACATCGAGATAAATTCCAAGCTTCATCATTCCACGAACAATGGACTCAAGGACAACCTTTTTCTGCTTAAGGCATCTGCCACCACGTTACCCTTGCCAGGGGTATACGCTATCTCGAAATCATAGGATGCTAAGAACTCCATCCACCTTTACTGTCTCAAGTTCAAATCCTTCTGAGAAAACAAGTACTTCAATGATTTGTGGTCAGTGAACAATTCGAACCTCTCTCCAAGAAGATAATGACGCCAAGTCTTAAGCGCAAAAACAATAGCGGCCAACTCTAAATCAAGGGTAGGGTAATTTTTCTCATGCTTTCTCAACTGCCTTCCCCCATAGGCTATTACCCTTCCCTCTTGCATTAAGACTGCGCCTAGTCCTGTCCCACAAGCATCGGTATAAACAACAAATGGCTTACTCCCATCTGGCAACACTAAGACTGGAGCTGTGGTTAAATCTCTCTTTAACCGTTGGAACACATCATCACAATCTACGTCCCATGCGAAGGCTAGATTCTTCTTTGTCAAGTGAGTTAATGGGGCTGATATCTTCGCGAAGTCCTTGATAAACTTCCTATAGTAGCCAGCCAACCCCAAGAAACTCCTCACCTCGGTAGCATTCTTCGGAACCTTCCAATCTTGGATGGATACTACCTTCACGGGATCCATAGCTATCCCTTCATTAGAGACCACGTGCCCTAAGAACCGCACTTCCTTCCTCCAAAAGTGACATTTAGAGAATTTATCCTTAAGGCTATGCGCTCGAAGAGTCTCTAACACTTCCCTAAGATGTAGGGCATGCTCTTCTTCACTCTTAGAAAAGACTAAGATGTCATCCACAAAGACCACCACGAACTTATTAAGGTACTCCCTGAACACCCTACTCATCAAATAAACAAAGTATGCTGGGGCGTTCGTCAAACCAAATGGCATCACAAGACACTCATAGAAACCATCCGGAGTCCTAAAGGCAGTCTTGTCTATGCTATCCTCAGCCACTCTCAACTGATGAAACCCCGTGGCCAAGTCCAACTGCGAAAATAATGAGGCGCCAACCAACTGATCAAAGAGATCATCAATCCTCGGCAATGGGTGTCTGTTCTTCTTTGTGAGCTTGTTGAGTTCTCTATAGTCTACACAAAGTCTGAGGGACCCATCCGCCTTCGTGGCAAAAACTACTGGAGCACCCCACTCCGATATACTTCGTCTTATGAACCCCTTCTCAGGCAACTCCCCTACTTGCTTATGGAGTTCCCTCCTCTCACGAGGAGCCATGTGGCGCACTGGCAAAGATACTAGTTTAGCATTGTCCACCAGATATATTCGGAAGTCTATCTCCTGCTTCGGAGGTAAGCCCTTCACCTCCTCAAACACATCCGAGTACTCTCGGACCACTCTAACAGATCGCAAACTCTCGACCGAACCGTCAAGCGATTCAAGATAACTTTGCATAACAGAATCCATGGGATTACAAGAGATCTCGAGAGTGTTACCCAAGCGGGTCATGAGCCTAACAACTCTCCTTTCACAATCAAGAACGACACCATTACTGGATAACCAGTCCATGCCCAAAATCAACCCATAGCCCGTGAAGCCCAAAACAAAAGCATCACATCTAAACTCAACGCTAAGTATAGAAATCTTCAAACCCAAACATATCATGGACAAATAAGTGGAGCCCCCAATTGGGTTTGAAACAACCAAGGGATCATCTACTAGACTGGTGTCTAAGTGTAGTGACTCAACTAATGATGATGAGATAAACGAATGCGATGCGCCAGAGTCAAACAAAGTACAGACAGGATGATCAAAAAGAAAAACCAGACTTTCAACGGAAATAGTTCTACCTCTTTCCTGAATCGATGGAACCGCGAGAGCCAGAACTTGCCCCCTTGCCTGACCTGGTGCCATAAGAGCTTGCACCTGTCCTCCTGAGGTAGATCCCGTCCTTTGCCCCTTCTTAGGGCAGTCCTTCACTAGATGCCCTGCTTTACCACAGTGGAAGCAGCCCGTCTTCTTCTTCTTCCGACAATCTTTGCTTAGGTGGCCTAGTGTCCCGCAATTGAAGCACTTCTTCTTTCCCTTGCCACCGTTGCCTTTCCCACCCTTGTTTTGTCGTTGCTGTTGAGGTCTCTTCTGATCTCCTTTCTTCTCGGGTGCCTTATTAGCATTGGGACCCTTCTCTTCCTCATGCATAAGTGCCATGTCTACTAGCTTCTCAAAGGTGGCCCCCATAGGGATGTGAGTCATAGCCAATCCATGCATTTGTTCATTCAAGCCCTTAACGAACCTCAAAGCCTTCTTCTCCGATGTATTCACCATGTCTATGCCAAACCTTGCCAATTGATTAAACTTGTTGACATATTCCTTCACTGATAGGTTTCCTTGCTTTAGAGTCAAGAACCTTTCCATATACAAGTTTTCCTCCGCCCTTGAGAGAAACTTTGCCACAAAACTTTGTCTGAAATCCGCCCAAGAGTCAACAGGGCGCTCTCCATTAGTGACCTCCCACCAGAATGAGGCCTCTCCCTTCATTAACCAAGCAGCTAACTTGACTTTCTTTCCTTCTTCCATCTCAAAGATATCTATCAACTCTTCTACCTCCTTAAGCCAATCTCTAGCTTCCACAAAAGTTTCTGATCCTTGAAAAGGTTTCCCTCCCATAGCCTTAAATTCCTTGCAAGTCTTAGCAAAAGTATCCGTGCGGGGAGGAGGAGGGGGAGGAAGATCGGGTGCTACTGTTGGTGGAGGAACATTTGCTGGACCCGCAGTGGCGGCCCTAGCCTCCATCAATCTCCTATACCATAATGGTATCCTCACACCTCCGGAAAGTTAAGATCCTCAGCCATGCTGAAACGAAAAAGGAAAGATTCAAAACGGAGAATTCGAAAGATAAAGATATGGCTATTGGGGATTATGCTTTTCTTTCAAAAACTTTTCTCTCAAAAGACATGTTTTTGAAAATACTTCTTCCAAAAATGTTTTTAGAAAAATAGTTTTCTAAAAGTTTTATCTGTTCTGGTAACCTTCAGCTCTGATACCACGTGTAACACCCCACACCCACTAAGGTCACTCACTATGGGAATGCCTTAACTTCGGTGGAGAATTTTAAGTGAATATAGAATAGAAAAATTACAACAAGACAGATATAAATAATACTTGTTAACTAAAACATCATTTCATTGCAGTAGAAGGTAAACATGTTTGGTTACAAAACCATAAAACAAGAGTCAAGTACTAAATATCCATCCTGATAAAACATAAGTACATAATCCCACTACATAACTGATAGCCATAATAGAAAAGATAAGCTGGGCTTTACATCAACGTCCAAGCTCCAAAAGATAGATAAAGAAATCTGATCAAAGCCCACTAGTGCTAGGCCCAACCTGAGGACTTGAGGGGAAAAAAGATAAAAACAACGGGGTCAGACATAAGTCTGAGTGAGCCCTATAACTTTAACAATACAATCATTAAAGTAATTAGGGTATGATATAAACTTGGTACGGTGATGACAGGGGATAAATGACTACACTAAGCAGCCAACTAGACATAGGATGAACTAAGATAACGGTAAAGACGCATCTACCCACCCAAGGGTAATTACTAACTGCACCACACCAGTCATTCCTACTTAAAGGTTGATCCCACCCAAGAACTTAGAAAATATAACTAGTAGTTTCGTGTACCCCTAGCTGATCACATAGGTGCCATCTGCCCCTATCTCCACTAGGTGTACCCACTACTCCCCAAGCGATCGGCTCCCTAACGTAGAAACCCGTGCTGGCCCCACGGCGGGGTGTATCACTCCCCAAAGTGGAAACCCGATACAACCAACGGTGCACGGCTTATACCTACACGATGCAACAACGTCTTACCTACCAGCCCGGGTCCACACACGCATATGAAACCCGTTGGACTTGCGTTGCCACCGCTAACCCGTTTTGGCCTCTTATAGTCAAGCCCAGTACGCGTGTCCCGTCCTCGACATGGGTCGAGCCCACAAAGATACATATGGGTTACTGGTTGAAATGGGCCCCCACAAGCTACCCACCTAAGCTTGTCCCTTTTCTAGTGCATCCCACTTAACCCTTTAATCATGTTTAATTACATGTTTCCACTTGGTTAAGTATTCTAATCATATTTTCTATTACCACCCAAGGCAACCCACTAGATTTCCACATGCCACCCAAGGCACTTACTTAATCTCCACATGCCACCCAAGGCACCCACTTAACCCCTCATGCCCCACTACATGCTTATCTGGTTAAGTGTTTCTTAATTGATTAAGAATGTAACCTTTGTAAAGACCTCTCACATTAGACTGTCTTTTATGGCAGCCGGATTTGCCGGTCGGTTCCGAGCAGCCTTACGCCATAACAGAGTCTAACCTCGTGTCTTTACACTTGTCACGTATTTAGTTTATGCCTAAGACCTCTCACATTAGGCCAATCATTTGTAGTCGCTGGATTTGCCGGTCGGTTCCGGGCAGTCTTATGCTACAAAAGGGTCCAACCTCGTGTCTTAGTCGATTAATTACACCTAATTAATCACCCCCATAATTTGTATTAATTATCCCTAATTAATTACAAATTTTACGGTGTACATAATTGACTCAATTATGTCCATCCACTTTATGGTATGCATAATCATACCAACCTCACACCATTTTATTAACATGAATATTAACCCCATCGTTCCCCACGTAATTCGCTAACATGACATACTTAAAAGGGAAGATTCATCACAAATACAATGGGTTCTACTTAGCATAACATTAGCATCAACATGGGTTTTAAAGGTGTCATCTTGCATATAAGACCATAGCATCAAACCCAACTAGCATAGATAACCAACCAAACTTGCATGAATCACATATGTCATAAAGAGGGTAACTTGCATAGTTACTTATGTCATACAAAGGGGTAAACTTGCATATGTATGTATGACATACAAAGGGGTTAACTTGCATATGTATGCATATCATACAAAGGTGTAAACTTGCACATGTTACTTGCATATAATCAAACACCAAACTTGCATAACATGTCATATATGAACTTGCATATAATCAAACACCAAACTTGCATAACATGGTGTCATAATGGATCAATGTTTATCATAGTGATTTGCATAACTAGCATCATGAGTACATAGCATAAAACTTGCATAACTTGCATAACATCATGAACACATAGCATATGAATTGCATAACTTGCATAACATCATGAACACATAGCATATGACTTCCATTACTTGCATAACATCATGAACACATAGCATATGATAACATAACTTGCATTGATCCACATACATAACCATAACCTCATTATATCCTATCATAATTAGTTTAGCAATTGCTTGCTAGAGGCATAGAAACTCACAACTTGTTGATTAGCACTCCTTTAAAGAAGATTAAGTTGCTAGAGTTGATTAGAAGTTGATTTGAGAAGCTATCTTCCTCTTTAATTTGTTGGTGGCTCCTTCTAGTTGCATTTTGACGGCATAACGACGTTGTCTCCAATTTTAGTATGAATTAGGGTAGTCTCAGGGTGTATTTATAGATTAGTTAAGTGCTTTAGGTCATTAGATTAACCCTAAATCAGATTAGAGCCGTCAGATCTTGTCACTAGCCACCAAAACATAGCCCAAATCCCAAATCAGTGCACCCAGGCCAAACTGACCGACAGGGGGGGGGTCGACCCCTGGGTCGACACATGGGTCGACCCCTTGGGGGGGTCGACACCCATGTCGACCCTAGTGTCGACACCCTCTGCCTGGCGGGAATTTTCCCGCCTCTTCTGAAATTTGAAATTTGAATATTTTAAATCTGTTTTGAATTTTCTGAAACTTCGGATGGCCATAACTTCTTCATACGAAGTCCAAATCACGCAAACTCGGACTCTATCTCAACCAGAATTCCGAGACGAACACAATGGCGCAACCCGTTTCCCTTAATTCTCACGTCTAAGATTAATTATTCTTTAATTACTAAACATTAATATTAAGTGAAATTCGGGGTATTACAAAACACATAAATAAAACGAATCCATTGGTTTATACAGCATCACTTGGCCTTTAAAATAATAAATCAGTTTTAATATATATAATATCCTCAAATCATTTTATTAATATACCTGGAAAACGTATCTTAAAACCATATCAAAATTTTCTGTTAACTCCCATTTCAAAACATTTGCAATTACATTACTTATTATTTATAATAGGGAAACAATTCAACTTATCATTTTAAAACAATCGTTACGAATTTGAACTCCGTCATCGTCACTTATTCTTTAGAATAAATTATTTTACATCTCTTTCCTTTACCTTTTGTGTAACGACCCGTATTTTTCGGTATAATAATTAATCTATTTAATTATATAAATAGTAATTCAGAGAATTAAATGGTTGTTAAATTAAATTATATTGAATAATAAATTAATTTAAATAATAGGATAATATATTTAATTCTGAAAATAATCAGAAATATTGGAATTTACAATATTCTGTGAATTGGATTATTTCTAAGATTTAATTCAGCTTAGAATTAAATTAGAATAACGAATATATTTAAATAACGACAGTTTGAATGTATAATTATATTATAATTAAAATTGAGCTTGAAATGGCACGGCAGTTCGCTATTTGGCGATTTGAACTTCAACTGGATATACATTAGCCGTTTTAAATCGGATTTCTGTGAAACAAGAAACGTTCGGAGCTGGTGAGTTATATTTTTCTAGTGGAAAATAAATCGGGATTTTATCGTGTAGATTTTGATTTATGTCCAAATCAAATTTTAAAATGGTCGCTATAGAATCGTTTATCGACAGTAACGGTTTATTCGATATAAGTAGATATTAGTTTCGAATTTAGACAAGATTCTTTTAAGACGTAGTGATAATTTAATTTTTAGAATTTTATTGTAATTTTTAATTAATTAAATACGCAACTTTTTAATTGGAGTATTTTGCACCCTGTAATCAACATTTTGGGGTTTCACAAAATGAGTTAATCTACCGATATTATTATATTTTTGGGATCATGGCACCTTGTTGATCACGATCATATTTTTATTTTCATCCATAGCAGCTCGTGTGTGTATATATATATATGAAGTCATGTGCAGTAAGGTACCCATGTTTAAATCTTAAGTAGAAATATATATAACCGGCATTCAAAGAGTACAACGAATATGCAATAATACCAAACTCAGCATGTAAATTTAGTACTTTACATCGAAGGATATGCTGTGTGATCCAATACCAAAGTATAACAAAAGTAGGGTTCTTCACTGCCAAGTTTAACAAGTACTGATCACGTCCCTATCCTAAATACCACGAGTTGAAAACTAATACAGACCTCCACGTTATGTTTTTAAAAGATCACATTTATGTCCCCTCTTCCTCCACGTTTATGTCCCCTCTTCCTCCATGTTATCTTCCTACAGTAATACCTTAATACTGAAGTCTCCTCACCTATAAATCAGTACACTGCCTCACTGTTGTCTCTTCTTCCAGAAACTGGTGGGAAGCTTTTCCCCAATTTTAAAGCTCTAAAACAAAACCATAGTCATCTATAAAATTATATATAAATATAACAGTTTGCATTAACTCCCTCTTCGCAAGTTTTGAAGCAGCGCGATGCACCTCTTTTCGAATTGGAAACAAAGCCGAGTTTTTGGGTTTGCTGTAAGGAAGAACATAAGCAACCGAGAGGAGGGAAGATCGGTTGAGAAGGGGAGCTGCAAGTGAAGTATGACTGAGTGATGTGAGCTTGTCGGAGGGGACTCTGACGATCGACAGCAGCGGAGGGCGTTGGATTCAAGACACAAAAGGGCGAAGGATATGGACTTTGCATATGGTTTTTGGGAGGCTAAAGCTTAGCGTGCGTTCATATAAAAATGTATAAGCATGAGAGCATACAACATGGATTAACAGGAAAGGAAAGTGGCGGTCAAAGGTGTTGAAATGGCATTGGAAGATGGCCATGATCTTTACTGTAATGTTACGGTTTCAGAAATCATAGATTGTTTCAATGGAGAAACAATGTGCGAGTTTGACCACTTGGTCTCGGAAGAAAACGTCCAGATGGGGAGTTTGGGAAACCAATGCATGCACACGTGGGAAAGGGTAGTGTTTATGTGATGGAGTTAGTCATTTTGAAGATGCATATACTGATGTACTGTAGGATCTATGTACGGGACGAGGTTCTTTAGCGTGAAATAAAAGAAAAGATGGAGCAGGTAAAACGGGTATGGGTAAAAGAGATAGTGGGCCGAAAGAAGAGAAAGGGTAAAAGCCCATAGGTAAATAATATATAGTTAAATCTTAATTAATTTAACATACTCAAACTTGTAAAACAAATATCTTATTCATAAGAAATCGGTTTCCAACAAAACAGGATCCGTTGGGATCGTATGGACGAGTGCTATGCACTGGGACTGACTGGGAGTGGATTGGAGCTCGTTGCAATTTATTGCAAAATAAATTGTCCATCTGAATCAAGCGATGGTTATTGTTTTTAACGATGATCATCCAATGTGAATAAATCTCACCAACTCTGAATAGTTATATTTTTATAACGTATTCTTAGAACTGATAATTTTTTGTTGATTGATGTGTGTTAACTGTTTGGTTGAATTGCTTATGTATTGGTTGAAATTATAGATAACGATATATATATATAAATCGTTAATCAAATATAGATTCTGTTTAGCAGAATATTTCATATTGAAATGAAATTTATTTTAATTATATTTTTTTTAGCATTTGTGATGCAGGGAGATAGGTTAGAGGGATCCAACTGGATTCCTCAACATTTATTTTTATTGTTTTTCATATATTGTAATATATGATGTGATATATAATCTGTTGATGATTATGTATGTTTGGATGATATCAATCGCTGTGTTTGATATTTTAAATACCGTAAGAAATAGTGGGATGTAAAAAGGGAATTTCAAAGTGAATATTGAAAATAAACTATTTATAAAAGAGAAATTATTTATAAAATAAATAGAAGACTTTATAATAGGAAATATATAGAATAAAGGAATATTTATTTAGAAAATAAATAGAATAGAGGAATATTTATTGGGAAAATAAAAAGAGTTAATGAAAAGGAGTTAATCGAATTTAGTATTTGAAGGAGTTAATCGAATTTAGTATTTGAAGGAGTTTATTGAATTTAGTTATTCGAAATGAGTTATTCGAACATGGTTAGTCGAGTCGAATTAATCAATTATAATTAATCGAAAGGAGTTAATCGAACATAGTTAATCAAAACGAAGTTAAACAAAAATTAGAAACTGAGTAGAGATTAATAAGTTGAGTGGTTTCCTGAGTATCGATCTGATGTTGGTTTCGGCCTTCGGGGTTTATACTTAGGAAGTTGTTCTCTTGTTAGTTTATAGTTAGAGTCTGATAGGTGTGGAAGAATAGTGATACGTAACTAAGCCATGGAAATGTTTTCCAGTGTTAATAACGTATATTTTCTGAACATAGAAATGAGGATAAATATATATGTTTGATGATTGGATCGATAATCCCATTTGGAAATAAGATCGTTGTGTGTACACAGACGTGTTTTCGTTTAATAGTTAAATCACCTACTATCAAAGTTTTGACCATTTTAACGTTGTTAATTTGGACAGACCAATTGGATTATTATCCGAATAACCACTCCGTATTGGCGTAAGCGTTGCGAATCAGGTATGCTGGATATATTGAAGACGGAGTAAAGTTCAAGGGCTGTTGTATAAATCTTAGATAACAATTGCCTGAGATGGTTGTACTGAATAGTGCCTTCGGTTTGTCTAGTCCCAGGACGACCTGTATGGAAGAATGTCCGATAGAGTATATTTAGTAGATCGCGTAATTTGATCTCTTCAAACGTACGTACGTTTGGTGGCGGAGGAATTCGTTTCTTTTAGCTGTATACCCATGGTATTTTAGGGGAAATCAATTTGTGATTTGGCGGGTATGACGATGTGACATTCAAAGTGAATAAACGTGTGATCTATCAGAGATAAGCGTGGCCTCTAGCCTCACAACCGGGAAATGACAGAAATCGGGCAGGCAGCAGGGCTATGTAGGTCACACCTATTAGGGTGTATAATCTCCTGATCTAGAGTTTCATTTACTTATAAAAAACTATTGTCGATGCTGTCCCATTTGAGAAACGGATGCTGATCCTAACCGTTGGTGATGTACATTCGATACACTCAAGTGAAATGAGTGGTCGGTCATGTGTGGTCGGGTTACAAGATGTTCTTGTTGAATCCAGTGTATTCCTCTCTAGAGGTACACTAGCGAAAGGTGGTTCCACACCTTGTCATAGTTTGAAATCCATTACCCAATACGTGCTTGTAGTTTTGATTGTATATTATATATGTAGAATGTGAGATGAAAGCGTTTCCGCTAGATGATTATTATATTGTGGTTGATAGGCATTATTATAATATCAAACGGGTTTGTGATATAAAGATGTTTTGGATTTTCATAAGGGAAGAAACCGTTCCGTTATTCGACATGGTTTTATGAGATATCGTTTACTTGTTCAAACTGTTTTAAACTGTTTTACTCATACCACTCCCATGACTGACCCGGAGTTTATCTTTTTTTCCTTAAACTCTTGGGTGCCCTATTATGTTCGGGCAGTCAAGTATTCGGGATTTACAGATATTCTGGAAGAGCTTGGAGCAGGAGGCTTCAGGATTATATAGCTATAGTTATTTTCGTTGTGTTGTAAGTGTTGTACTCTGATAATGTTACTGTATATATATATACTGATTTTATTTAAAGGATATGTTATTTATTATATGTTGTTCGTTCCGCTATGAGATTAGTGTTACTCTAATGTTGTATCTTCTTCTTCTTCTTCTATTCTAAGTTTCTATCTTATCTTCCTCACCCACTAATTTCTTTCTATTAACTTTTCAGTATTTTTCGATGTTTGGTTAGTCGTCATTGAGTTTATGGCGACAACCAAAGTCGCTAAAAAACCGGGTCGTTACAGTTGGTATCAGAGCAAAGGTTAAGTATTACCTTGGCTCTGTAGCGTGACTCAAAAGAGATAGGTTTAGTAATACCCTAGATTGAGTTGAGTGTATATATACGAGTGAATGTATTTGTTATTTGATATAAAATGATTTTATATTGTGAAGATTTATTGGTTGAGTTGTTTGTAAATTCTGGTTGATTAGTTTGGTCCAATGTATCGATAGGGGTTTCTAAACACTTGAATATGATGAACGGACACGGTATGTTTTGAAAAAAAAGGTAAATGGAATAATTTTTCCTAGATTATATTTTAATATAAAGGAATTATTAATATTCAAAATATTAGTATATTGGATGTGTTGGTTGTTATTAGAATCGAGCAAGATTATAAAAGTGAAACGATTATGTAAATAACCAATTAAGATTCGTATAAGTGTTACGAATTAGTTAAATCTGAAATTTAAAAACAGAATTGAAATTTAAACCTGAAAATTTGGAGAAGTGTTTGTAAAAGAACATGGATTAAATATACGTGAATTTTAAAATCCTGGGAGATTTTAAATTTGTTACAAGCATTGAAATGATGTTTTGAACTGATTTCAAAATGGAAGTATGTAGAAATGATTTTGAAAGTGGTATAGTATTGAACTCACTTGATCTCTGGAAAATAGATTTTGATGATGATAGCTGGATCATCGGTGTTCATTTTCGAGTTGTAAGTGACGGATTACTACCAAAGATTTTGTTTCCGAATTGTTTTGAGGAAACAAGTTGTTTAAAAATTCAAAGGTTTTGAATTGGTATTATGATTTCAAATTGATATGAAAGAAAAACCCAGGAATTTAAAATTTCTAGAATTTAAATTTAACTTGTAAAGTTAAGTAAGAGGAGATTGATAAAAATATTTAAAATTTGGAATTGATCAGAGAATAATCTAAACTGGAATCGAGGGATAAGCTAAGAGTTCGGAAAATTTTGATTTGGTGTTAGAATGAAATTGGGTTTTGATATAAGCGAACAACTGTGTTGATATTTGGTTGATTGAAATTGATTGGAAATCGATTGGTATAGATGGATATATGGTCTACAGGTATTGAGTAGAAGCAAGTGAAAGTGATATAATGATATACCCGACAAAAAGGTACAAGTTTATATTTCATATGAGTTTGGTGATTTATGAGCCGATTTAGCAAGCCGCATGGCTGTTTGATTTTCTTTTGGGTTGGAGGAGGCCTAGAGAGGCGAGTTGTGGTTGTACTGATTGAGCCTTACAAAGGAGGTGCTAGCGAAATTTTTCGAAAAGTTAATGCGTTAAATTTTTTTCAGGATTTTTGAAAATTTTCATTGATAAGGATTAATTAATATTTTAATTAAAATTAAATTGGTTCAGTTAAGATTGAAGTTAAGAAGTGAACAAATAAGTTCTAACCAGTTAATAGGGTTTGATTTCTACCTTAGCAATTTCGAGGACGAAATTATTTTAAGTGAGGAAGAATGTAATGACCCATATTTTTTGGTATAAAAATTAATCTATTTAATTATATAAATAGTAATTCAAAGAATTAAATGGTCGTTAAATTAAATTATACAGAATAATTAATTGATTTAAATAATAGAATAATATATTTAATTCTGAAAATAATCAGAAATATTGGAATTTATAATATTCCGTGAATTGGATTATTTCTAAGATTTAATTCAGCTTAGAATTAAATTAGAATAATGAATATATTTAAATAACGACAGTTTGAACATATATTATATTATAATTAAAATCGAGCTTGAAATGGCGCGGCATTTCGCTATTTGGCGATTTGAACTTCAACTGGATATACATGAGATGTTTTAAATCGAATTTCCGTGAAACAAGAAACGGAGCTGGTGAAGTATATTTTTCTAGTGGAAGAGAAAAATCGGGATTTCGTCGTGTAGATTTTGATTTATGTCCAAATCAAATTTCAAAATAGTCGCTATAGAATCGTTTATCGAACGTAATGGTTTATTCGATATAACTAGATATCGGTTTCGAATTTAGACAAGGTTCTTTTGAGACGTAGTGATAATTAAATTTTTAGAATTTTATTGTAATTTTTAATTAATTAAATAAGCAACTTTTTATTGGGAGTATTTTGCACCCTGTAGTCAACATTTTGGGGTTTCACAAAATGAGTTAATCTACCGATATTATTATATTTTTGGGATCGTGGCACCATGCCGATCACGATCATATTTTTATTTTCGTCCATAGCAGCTCATGTGTGTGTGTGTGCGTGCGTGTGTGTATATATATGAAATCATGTGTAGTTAGGTACCCATGTTTAAATCTTAAGTAGAAATATATATAACTGGCATTCAAAGAGTACAACGAATATGCTATAATACCAAACTCAGCATATAAATTTAGTACCTTACATCGAAGGATATGCCGTATGATCCAATACCAAAGTATAACATAAGTAGGTTTTTTCACTGCTAAGTTTAGCAAGTACTGATCACGCCCTTATCCTACATACCACGAGTTGAAAAATAATACAGACCTCCACATTATGTTTTTAAAAGATCACGTTTATGTCCCCTCTTCCTCCATGTTATCTTCCTACAGTAATACCTTAATAGTGAAGTCTCCTCACCTATAAATCAGTACACTGGCTCACTGTTGTCCCTTCTTCCAGAAACTGGTGGGAAGCTTTTCCCCAGTTTTAAAGCTCCAAAACAAAACCATAGTCATCTGTAAAATTATATATGAATATAACAGTTTGCATTAACTCCCTCTTCGCAAGTTTTGAAGCAGCGCGATGCACCTTCTTTCGAATTGGAAACAAAACTGAGTTTTTGGGTTTGCTGTAAGAAAGAACATAAGCAACCGAGAGGAGGGAAGATCAATTGAGAAGGGGAGCTGCAAGTGAAGTATGACTGAGTGATGTGAGCTTGTCGGAGGGGACTCTGACGATCGGCAGCAGCGGAGGGCGTTGGTTTCAAGACGCTAAGGGGAGAAGGATACAGACTTTGCGTATGGTTTTTGGGAGGCTAAAGCTTGGCCTACGTTCATATAAAAATGTACAGGCATGTGGGCGTACACCATGGATTAACAGGAAAGGAAAGTGGCAGTCAAAGGTGTTGAAATGGCATTGGAAGATGGCCATGATCTTTACTGTAATATTGCGGTTTCCGAAATCATAGATTGTTTTCAATGGAGAAACAGTGTGCGAGTTTGACCACTTGGTCTGGGAGAAGACGTCCAGATGGGGAGTTTGGGAAACCAATGCATTCACACGTGGGAAAGGGTAGTGTTTATGTGATGGAGTCAGTCATTTTGAAGATGCATGTACTGATGTACAGTAGGATCTATGTACGGGACGGGGTTCTTTAGCGTGAAATAAAAAAAAGATGGAGTAGGTAAAACGGGTATAGGGAAAAGAAATAGTGGGCGGAAAGAAGAGAAAGGGTAAAGGCCTATAGGTAAATAATATATAGTTAAATCTTAATTAATTTAACATACTCAAACTTGTAAAACAAATATCTTATTTATAAATAATCGGTTTCCAACAAAACAGGATCCGTTGGGATCGTACGACGAGTGCAACGCACTGGGACTGACTGGGAGTGGATTGGAGCTCGTTGCAATTTATTGCAAAATAAATTGTCCGTCTGAATCAAGCGATGGTTATCGTTATTAACGATGACCGTCCAATGTGAGTAAAACACACCAACTCTGAACAATTATATTTTTATAACGTATTCTTAGAACTGATAATTTTCTGTTAATTGATGTGTGTTAACTGTTTGGTTGAATTGCTTATGCATTAGTTGAAATTATAGATAACGATATATATATATATATATATATATATATATATATAAATTGTTAATCAAATATTGATTCTGTTTAGCAGAATATTTCATATTGAAATGAAATCGATGTTAATTATGTTGTTTAACATTTGTGATGCGGTGAGGCAGGTTGGAGGGATCCAACTGGATTCCTCAACATTTATTTTTACAGTTTTTCATATATTGTAATATATAATGTGATATATAATCTGTTGATGATTATGTGTGTTTGGATGATATCGATCACTGTGTTTGGTATTTTAAATACCGTAAGAAATAGTGGGATGTAAAAAGGGAAATTCAAAGTGAATATTGAAAATAAACTATTTATAAAATCAAAGGATTTTATAAAAGAGAAATTATTTATAAAATAAATAGAAGATTTTATAATAGGAAATAAATAGAATAAAGGAATATTTATTAAGAAAATAAATAGAATAAAGGAATATTTATTGGGAAAATAAATAGAGTTAATGAAAAGGAGTTAATCGAATTTGACATTCGAAGGAGTTAATCGAATTTAGTATTCAAAGGAGTTAATTGAATTTAGTTATTCGAAACGAGTTATTCGAACATGATTAGTCGAGTCGAATTAATCGATTATAATTAATCGAAAGGAGTTAATTGAACACAGTTAATCAAAACGGAGTTAAACAAAAATTAGAAACTGAGTAGAGATTAATAAGTTGAATGGTTTCCTGAGTTTCGATCTGATGTTGGTTTCAGCCTTCAGGGTTTATACTTAGGAACTTGTTCTCTTGTTAGTTTATAGTTAGAGTCTGATAGATGTGGAAGAATAGTGATACGTAATTAAGCCACGGAAATGTTTTCCAGTGTTAATAACGTATATTTTCTGAACATAGAAATGAGGATATATATATATATATGTATATATATGTGTGTTTGATGATTATCGATAATTCCATTTGGAAATAAGATCGTTGTGTGTACACAGACATGTTTTAATTTGATAGTTAAATCACCGACTATCAAAGTCTTGACCATTTCAATGTTGTCAATATGGAGAGACCGGTTGGATTATTTTCCGAAGAACAACTCCGTATTAGCATAAGCGTTGCGAATCAAGTATGATGGATATATTGAAGACGGAGTAAAGTGCAAGGGCTGTTGTATAAATCTTTGATAACAATTGCCTAAGATGGTTGTACTAAATAGTGCCTTCGATTTGTCCATTCCCAGGACGACCTGTATGGAAGAATGTCTGATGGAGTATATTTAATAGATCGCGTAATTTGATCTCTTCAAACTTACGTACGTTTGGTGGCCGAGGAATTTATTTCTCTTAGCTGTAAACCCATGGTATTTTTGGGGAAATCAATTTGTGATTTAGCGGGTATGACGATGTGACATTCAAAGTGAATAAATGTGTGATCTGTCAGAGATAAGCATGGCCTCTAGCCTCACAATCGGGAAATGACAGGAATCGGGCAGGCAGCATGGCTATGTAGGTCGCGCCTATTTAGGTGTATAATCACCTGATCTAGAATTTCATTTACTTCTAAAAATCTATTGTCGATGCTCTCCCATTCAGGATACGGTTGCTGATCCTAACCGTTGGTGATGTACATTCGATACTCTCAAGGTAAATGAGTGGTCGGTCATGTGTGGCCGGGTTACAAGATGTTCTTGTTGAACCCAGTGTATTCCTCTCTTGATGTACACTAGCGAAAGGTGGTTCCATACCTTGTCGTAGTTGGAAATCCATTACCCAATACGTGCTTGCGGTTTTGATTGTATACTATATATGTAGAACGTAAGATGAAAGCGTTTCTGCTAGATGATTATTATATTGTGGTTGATAGACATTATTATAATATCAAAAGGGTTTTTGATATAAAGATGTTATGGATTTTCATAAGGGAAAACCCGTTCCGTTATATGGCGTGGTCTTATGAGATATCGTTTACTTGTTAAAACTGTTTTACTCATACCAGTCCCATGACTGACTCAGAGTTTATCTTGTTTTGTTTTCCTTAAACTCTTGGGTGCCCAATTTTGTATGGGCAGTCAAGTAGTCGGGATTTACAGATATACTAGAAGAGCTTGGAGCAGGAGGCTTCAGGATTATATAGCTATAGTTATTACCGTTGTGTAGTAAGTGTTGTACTCTGATAATGTTACTGTATATATATATACTGGTTTTATTTCAAGGATATGTTATCTATTATATGTTGTTCGTTCCGCTGTGAGATTCGTGTTACTCTGATGTTGTATCTTCTTCTTCTTCTTCTTCTTCTTCTTCTTCTATTCTAAGTTTCTATCTTATCTTTCCTCACCCTCTAATTTCTTTCTATTTACTTTTCGGTATTTTTCGATGTTTGGTTAGTCGTAATTGAGTTTATGGCGATAACCAAAGTTGCTAAAAAACCGGGTCGTTACATTTTGAAAATATCGTTACCATTTTCACAAATCTCATTTCATTTATCTCTTTACCACAGAAATATCATTTCATATTCTCAAGCTCCTTTATATTTCCTTTTGTTTTGAAATTTCATTATCTATTTTCCAAAATTATTCAAAAATAATTGCGTCATTATTTCTCAAAATAATTTACTTCTAACATCTTTATCATTGCAACTAATGTCATCTTTCGATAATCTTGAAGTTGTTCAAGTTGGGGTATTCTAATTACCTCTCAGACCATGATCAACAACATTTTTATCTTAAGACAGATGTCAGTTGCAATTCCCAAAACTGATATTTATTCCCAATATCAAACAAATCCCATTTTTATTCTATCTTGATCAAACAACATCTTTTATTTTAAATCACGGATCTATATTTCATCTTTATAACTCCACCTATTGACTACTTTAATTCAAACTTGGGTTTTCGTTTGATTTCCATTTCATACCTCCATCAGTTCTAAACCGTAAATCAGTAAGAAAACAATCCGCTATATATCAACCCCGAAGGCCGAAACCAACATCAGATCAATATTCAGGAAACCATTCATCTCTACAGATCTCCAGTTAAACTCTAATTCTTTGATTTCATATTCTCGCTTTTATTTTCATTTCAAAAACCCATTTCTAATAACTCTTTACAATAATATTCACTAAACTCGGGTTTGTAGCTTCGTCAAAATCTTGGATTTCATAAGTCCAGTTAAATAGAATCTCAAATAAGAATTCGCTTTAAATTGCAATTCAAACTTACTTACCTTATCATTAATACGATTTTCTGTAAAATATAACTTTATTATAAATAAGCCTTCTCATTTCATAAACCTAAATTAATACCTTTTAAATCCCATGATTTTCCCTTTCGATTATTATTAAATAAATATCACATTTATAAAATGTTTTACTTAACTATTAAATAAATAATTTAAATTTAATAAATCCATTTCGGTTACTACAGTTGACTTTGTCGACTCTAAGCATGATTAACTCGTTAATCAAATCTTAATTCATCTTTCCATTTAAATTGATTACAAATTAAAATAATTTTAAAAAATCAGATTTGATTATTATAATAATCAAATCAATATAATCTCATTTCAAATTGTTTCTTAAAAAAATTACCCTTAGTTATTAAACATTAAATTAATATCCACTCACTTGCTTATCCGTTTTTGTAAATATAAGAATCATCTTTATAAGATCATTTAATAATTGAGATGAGGCACGTGCTTCGCACATAGATAAATTTTGGTACCAAAATGGTGATTTGTGGTTAAAATAATCAATGTAAATATAGCTGGTTTATTTCCCTTTTTATAAACCCAATAATATATTTAAGAGTCTATATTTAGTTATAAATAAATTTCATAATTTCATTTTTATCGATTTACCTAACGGTAAATCAATCTTTATAAAACAGTGTATATTTGGCCATCTTCTATAAATTCCTCATTCAATAGTACCCATTGGTTTATAACAAAAAAACGTTGAATTCATATTCAAGAATCACTCATCAAATCAATAATCCAATCATACTGATTAAATAGATCATGTAACGAGATTATGCAAATTAATAATTTATTCAACTGATAGCGGTCAACCGATAATAATAATTCAAGCATCCAATTTAATTTCAATACGTTCTTATTATTATAAACGTAACCAACAATGTAAGTTAGCTTGTTTGGAAATCATTGTTAAAAATAACGATGTCATGTCATTTAAATTAAGCAACTGTTTAATTTAAATAAGAGATATAAAATATTTGACCAACATCTAAACAATTATCACATCAACCAACCATTAACAAACAAATATTAAACCCGAGTTATAATAATTATAAGTGGGATAACAGAGTGAGTTTAACTCACCTTGATTTCCGTCCGTCTTTAAAACGCTTCTCTTTAAGTAAATTAAACTGACGTTTAATTTAACTCAAAACTCTGGTTGCTTCATGCACTGACCAAACCAGCTCAGTCACGTGGTGCTTGCCGATACGATTTTGACGCCTTTTGTTTCGTTCCTCTCTGTTCACGTATATGATCTATAAGTCACACAGTTTTATTTAAATAATAAATTCTCTAATTAAATAATTGTTAACATTATCTATAGGCTTAGGAATTAGCCGCGTTATTAGGTAGGTATGAACAATAACTTTTCTTCCACTTGTTTTGCCGGCCAATAGTGAACCTCAAGCTCTTGGACCACATACAGCATGCGCCTGTCTTCATGTTCCAAACCCCAAGCCAAAACTGTGTTTGTTGCCTCATTAGTTCGTGCCTGCCCCCTTCTTGATTTACAACAACCGACTAATCTTTTCTCTCTCTTTTTTTTCTTTTTTTATTATTATTTTGAAGAAAAATGCCCACTTTCATTTCAACCTCTCGTCAGAAATGAGCCCATGTCCATACTCCAAAACCATCCGCCCAGACTCCTCCTCACATCTCCACTTGCCATGTTACCACACAAAACAAGCCTTCCCATTTCCCCGTTATTCACTTATTCACCATTTTACCGTTCTTTCTTTTTAGTCGCCTGCTACAAACCATCCACCCGCATGCTTACTCCTCCCATCCCATGCACCCCATCAGTTTATCCCTTCAGGTTTAATTTTTTTTATTACCTTACGAAAGGCCCACTCACCCAAGCATGAAGACGACGGCCCATAATACCAAACCCGTCTACCACAGTTTCACAACTCTTTCTTCCCCAATATTATTTTCTAAAGCTTTTCCTTCATTCCTCCCCGGTGCACGCTCAACATGATACCACACCAAAGACTACAGACCTTTAAACAAACACTGCCATTTTCTTTCTCTTCCCAAGACAGACCCGTCGGACCCTTCCCCTCCGATCCACTTCTACCCCTGACCGACGTTGGTCATCCCAGTCCAGGAGAGACAAATTTTATTTCAGAATTTTCCAAAAAAACTCTTATAGATGCGCTACTCTTCTCCGATCTCGAATCAATTCTCGAAATGGCGCACCATTTAATGAATCTCGCCAAAACTGCATAACTAGATTTCGACTTTCAAAATCAACCAGTGTCGGTATAGATTTGGGTATGATGAATGGGTAGAGGATGATTATAGGTGCTCATTGCAACTCATTTCAGGATTTTAGAGTGAGTATTTGATTTTAAAAAAAAAAATCAAAGAAGCTTTTGAGAATTGGTTTCGTTGTTGTGAATGAAAGATGGAAGGGGCAATGGTATTTATAGGCAGCGACACCTCGGTGATCACGGTAATGGATTTGGTAGGCATGTTGTAGGGTGTGGTTAGCTATGTGTTTCATCACCTCCATCAGCTTTTTTGATGGATTTGGACATGGCTGAATTTCCATCAGCTGTGTTTTCTTCTCTTTTCAAATAGCTGGCTGAGTTGAGTTCTTAGGGTAGGCTATATTAGGGTATATCAGACATTAACTTAGGGCAGTGTCATATGCTTTCTTGATGTAAGTTTACAGTACAAACATGGTGCAGGTATAGTTGTAAATATAGATAACTGTTTAAAACTTAAGGAGAAAGGAAAGATAAATAACGTGGGCAGCATGATTTCAGTCTTCCATGTGTTTGTTTTAAGAGTAGGAAGTAAAGAGCTTTTCAGCTAGAAGTAGTCTTTTCTTTTCACAAAACAGTGCATGTGCCTAAGTGTTTCTGAATTCAAAGGTAGGAGACTGGGTTGGTGCCCTTTTAGTTTTAGGTAGGCTTAGCTATGAATGAATTCATTGGATTGAAAATTAGCTTGTGCAGCCTGTCTTGATTTAACTGGACAGAAATGTTGGCCTTTGCAAAGTAAAGAAAGGGACATGTGAGCACCACTTGAATGACAGGGTAAGTTGATGCTAGAATTGACAGGCAGTGTACTATAGGTTCACTATAGAATTCTCTTAGGGGAAAAGTTTATGTTATTATATTTTTTGTGGTTACATAATTTCACCATTTTATCATTGCATGTCTTATGTTAGTGCCAACATTCATGAACTCCAGCCGCGATAGAAATGAACGTACCACAACGTTTTGATGTTGCGGATCTAATAAAAATTCGTTTTGTCGAAATTGGTCACTTTTTAAATAAACAAAATTCAATATTAAAATTATTAATATTCCAAATATAATATTTAGAACCGATTTAAATATTCGAATTTAAATAGTCGAAAAATTTGGATCGTTACAATATAGGACAATACCATAGTGATAAGATAACATAAGGCAAGATAAACAGAATATGCTATCGCACTCATTTCCATTTCTCTACACCTACTAACAAATGTTTCAACTGGCATCATGTGTTCCTAATAAAATGATCCCTTTATCAATCGGCTCCTACTCGCATGCATTTATTACTTGTGTCATTCGGCCTCGCTTGTTTGTTGATACCTGTGCTGGTCCACCATGGGGTGTATCAATCCCTATGCTGGCAACCTGACACAATTCAAGATGCACAGTGTATAACTACTAATGCCTAGTGCCTGATTTTTCCACTCTGGAGTACGCGCACGCCCGAACTCCGTCGGAACCTACACTGATGCACCACTCGCCGCTATTTTGGCTGCTTATAATCAGCCCAGTAATCGTGCCCTACCCTGCCTAGTTCAGGGTACCTTGATACATCTGTGGATTACTGCTGAAATGTGTCCTCGTTACTAGGGTTTCCTAATCAACATGTTATAATGGTTAAGTGTTCTCCATGTAACCTAACCCCACCCATCTGTTTAATTAACATGTTGTATTAGTTAAGTGTTGACTGAGTTAACTTAACCCTACCATTCTTAGCATGTTTATTTATTAGCATTAATTCATTCATTAATGCCTCAACCTCTCACATTAGAACTGTAATTTGCGGTTGCTGGATGTGTCGGGCGGTTCCGGGCAGACTTCAACCGCAAACTCATTCTAACCTCGGGTTTTGGGCTTAATGTGCTTACCTCTCACATTAGATCTGTTGTTGCAGTCGCTGGATGTGCCGGGCGGTTCCGGGTAGCCTTACACCGTAACTCAATCTAACCTCGTGTTAGGCATGTTAATCTTTTACCCAAATTACATGTTTACCATACATGCCCAAATCTAGATTTTTATATGCCAACTACCCACAATTGTAGTCAATTCAAGTCATGCCACATTTACTTGTTATGCCCAAAATTACTCAATTAAGTTATACCCAATTCCCAGCGTTTCAATCGTACGTACAACAAGATTCAATCTAGGTTCTGAATGAACCTAGTATTCACGAAATAAAGCAAAAAAGGAGAATAGAGAAGGAACACAAGAATTGGCATAAGAAACAAAATAGGCACGTAAAGGTGTACCCAAATCCAAGAATCATGTTTCCAATAGGCATGTTGTACATTAACAATAAGTATGGCCAAACTGAGCAAGTTACACCATAGGTATAAATATCTATAGAATTGAATATAAGAGAATCACCAATTTGGTGTACAATATGATAGGTTCCATTGTTTTAATCACAACAGTCCCATAAGAATAGGTAATTCAGATTTGGCAAAAGGATAAACATGAATCAGAACTGTTTATCTCACAATTAGGCATAGTGATGTAAAACATGATAGGTTCCATTGTTCCAGTCACAACGGTCTCATAAGCATAGGTAAGCATGAATCAGAATTGATTATCTCACAATTAGGCATAGTTCTAGATCCGATTATTATAGTCATGAATTCAATTAGGTGTTCAAATCTGAACAATAACTAAATTTACTTTGAAAGGATTAGAAAAGTGAATTAGTTGACATTGTAGCGATTCTAATCTTTCTTTGTTGATTGATGAAGAAAACCTCTACTTTGATTTGAAGCTCTATCTCTAATTTGATTTCTAGTTTAGAGAAGATGGAGGCTAGGCTAGTTTAGAGAGGGACAACATGGTGGCATGATAGAATAGGATTATGAGGTTTAGGGTTAAGGTTTGATGTGATTATATAGGTGTATAGGATTAGTTTGAGCCTTTAGATCAACATAGGATCCATCCAGACCATCTAGTCCAAGAAAATGCGTCATCAGGCCAATTAGAAGTCGCCACGTAGCGCTACGACTCAGAAAATTGTCACTGTCTAGAACAGTCAGCAGGGGTCGACCCCTACCGGGGGAGGGTGGGTCAACACCTATGTCGACACCCCCATAGGGGGTCGAGTCCCATGTCGACACCCCCCTAGGGGGGGTCGATACCCTTGAGCGGGAGATTTTCCGCTCATCTGCTTTCCTAAATTTTAAATTTCGAATCTGTTTTGATTAATTAATTATTATTTTAATTTAATTTCTGCTTACACTTGAAATCTTCTAACCTCCATAACTTCTTTATACGGAATCCGATTCATGCAAACTCGGACTCTATCTCAAGAAGAATTCCAAGATGAACGCAATGGCATAACCCATTTCACCTAATTCTTATTCTAAAAATTAAGTGTTCTTAAATATGTTAATATTAATATTCATAGAAAATACGGGGTGTCACATTCTTTCCTCCTTAAAGGATTTCGTCCCCGAAATCTCTAAGTTAAGAAGAATGTATCCTAACATCCAACATCCATATACTCAACCATCAATCATAAGCCTCCATTGTCCTTAAAAATATTTCTAATGCTTTCATGATCATATGCATAGTGTGTGTGTATGTCCTTATCTAATGCAAAATTAGGCGGTCTACTGATTCAGTTAACCTCCTTAATGTGAATCATGTCAGTTCTATGAGTCCATCATGTATGCAATTTCCCCTAATCGTACTTTATAACTTTTACATGAGTGCACAATCATTCATACAAATGCAACATCCGTATGATAACACATCAAATTTCAATCCATATACGAATACAGATATGCATATGCAATGTAATGACCCGCACTGTCAGGGGTATTATAATTAATTTATTTAATTATATAATTGGTGATTTAGAGAAGTTAATGATCGTTTAATTAAATTAATAAATAATTATAATATAATAGTATATTATAATGTCGAAATAGTCGGAAATAGTGAAATTCACAATATCATGTGAATTGAATAACATACGAGATTTGGTGGAGTTTCGATTCAAAATATAATAACGATTATATTGAATCGACGACAGTTTGAACGTATAATTTTATTATAATTAAATTCGAGCTTGAAATGACGCTGCAGTTCGCGATTCGGCGATTTAAACTTCAACTGAATGTACAGGATTCGTTTTAAGCCGGATTTCTGTGAAACAAGAAACGTGTGGAGCTGGTGGAGTATATCTTTCTAGTGGAAGAGAAAAATCGGGATTTCGTCGTGTAGATTTTGATTTACGTCCAAATCAAATTTCAGAAAAGTCGCTGTGGAATTCCTTTATAATTTGCAACGCTTTATTTACGTTATAAAAGGATTTTCGATATAAAACTGAATATCGAGATAATCTGAAATCTTAAATATCAAACTGTTAATTCTGATATGATATTCTGGAGCTGTACGATATCATATGTGAAGATATACGATAATATAAATTTATTTATATTTAATTTAATAATATTTAAATATATTCATATATTTAAAAGGATCGTCCAGAGCTTTAAAAATTGCCACTTTTGCAAACGAAGTCGGAATTCGACGAAACCAGTTTTGTTGGATCCGCAATATCAAATAGTTGTTAGATTTCCAGTTTCGTGATTTTTAGAGTCACTGTGTGGCCGTACAGATTTTTAGAGTGTAAAACAGTCAGTATTTTGACGGTTAAAAATACGCTGTGTGAACATACGAAGTCGGAATTCGACGAAACCAGTTTCGTTGGGACCGTAATGTCGAACTCTAGCTATATGTCCAGTTTCGTGATTTTTGAATATCGTGTGTGATCACACGGGATTTTAGAAGGCAAAACGGATTAACAAAAAGGGAATATACTGGGAATATTCTCTCTAGAAAATATCTAGATATTTGTTGAGCCTATAAATACTCCTCAACCATCATCCTAAGACCTAATTTCATTTTTCTGCTCAGCCAAAATTTGCGCCGTCACTTTTCTGTTCTTCACAAAAACAAAACGCAAGGTTCAAAAATCAAAAACAAAAAGAATAAAACCTCTTAAATCATGAATCATATATGTTTGGATTCGTATTGAGATAAGCTACCATCCTGTACCAAATTTATAGGGTGCGCACCCTTTTTTTGTGAATCACCGTTCAAACCAGTTGCCTAGGGCATGGTTTTTCTTGGGATTTGAGCATCGATTGTTGAAATGGAGGCTGGCATCGTGATATACGGTTGGAGGCGCACCCGTATGGGTTTATTTGTGGGTTTCGGTTGCGAGTTAGTTCGGTGGTTTTCCCAGTAACCTGCTGTTTGACGGAGGCTCGAGCTGGTCTTCTAGGGCATGAAGTTGTAGAGACGGCGAAGTGAGAGGAGAGGGTGACCTCGGTTTTGTGAACGGTGGTACGAGTGAGGAGAACGAGGCGTGGGAATGGCCAGCGGTTTTGGTTAGCAGACATCGAGTTCGCTGGTTTTGATTTAGGGGAGATGGAGTTTTAAGGGTACGGGTTTATAAGGGTGATGGGCTGAATGTAAAAGTGATGGGCCGATATTATTGAAGGGGTGAGGCCCAACTTTATTTAGTTTATGTTTAAGCTAATTTTAAATAGCCTATATAATTGTAAATTCAATAACTTCCTCGTACAATGTCAGAATTTCGAACCGTAAGTTGCGTTGGGACCGTATGGACGAGAGCTTCACAATGAAGCTGACTGGAAGTGGATCCGAGCTAGTTACAATTTATGGAGAAATAAATTGTCCGTCGAAATCAAAGAACGCAAATCGATTATATAACGGTTAACGCGTCAATGTGAGTAAAACTCACCAACTCTGAACGGTTATATTTTTATAATGTATTTTTAGAACTGTTAATCATCTGTTGATTGTTGTGTGTTGGTTGATTGATTGAACTGCTAGTCAGTTAGTGAAAATTATATATATATATATATATATATATATATATATAAACCGTTAAATATTTATATATTGATTCTGCTATCAGAATAATTTATATTGAACTGAAAGTGATGATAATCATATTGTGTAACATCTGTGGATGCGGGGAAACAGGTTGGAGGAATCCGACTGGATTGCTCAACAGTTATTTTATTGTTTTTCATATATTGTTATATGATGTGATATAAAATCTGTGGGCGATTATATGTACTTGGACGATATTGAACATCGTGATTTGATATGATTGAATACCATAACATACGAGATGTTGATAAAAGGATTTTCAAAGTGATATCGAAAACAGAATATTTATAAATGGAATATTTATAAATAAGAGATATTTATAAATTTAAATATTTATAAATAAGGAATATTTATAAATTGGGATATTTATAAATAGGAGATATTTTAAAAAGGAAAATAAATTCAAAACATTTCTTTTTGAATGGAAAGGCCTGTGTGGCGGGTTTGGGGATTTTCCCGATGCTCACGTTACAAAGGAGGTTATGGCGAATTTTTCAGAGAATTTAAGGAGTTAGAATATTTCAAGAATAAATTTGGAAAGGAAATATTTGTAAACCATTTACAAATAGAATTGGAAAGGGAACATTATAAAAAGGAAACCATTTTTAAAGTGTAGTACCGTTATTTAAAAGTAAATCTTTTCAAATGAATAAAACGTTGTTAAAAAGGAAATCTTTATAAAGTGAATAAAGAAATTGAATATGGTATTCGAAGTTAGTTAATCGAATATGGTATTCGAAGTTAGTTAATCGAATATAGACATTCGAAAGGAGTTAATCGAATATGGAATTCGAAGTTAGTTAATCGAATATAGACATTCGAAAGGAGTTAATCGAATATGGCATTCGAAGTTAGTTAATTGAATATGGTATTCGAAAGTTAGTTAATCGAATATGTTATTCGAAAGGGGTTAGTCAAGTCGAGTTAGTCAAATAGAGTTAAGCAGTTAGAGTTAACCAGTTAGAGTTAATCAGTTAGAGTTAACCAGTTGGAGTTAATTAGTTAGAGTTAATCGATTAGAGTTAAAACGAACAAGGGTAAATCAAGTATAGTTATTTGGGATAGAGTAAATCAAACATAGTTATTCAGGATAAGTTGCCATCTTGTACGACTGCTAGCGTAATTCGCAGGGCTGTAAATAGCCTACGGCGGTCGGATGTTTCCTGAGGGAGTCAGGCATAACCATTGTGATCGCTACGATCTAGAGTCAAGCGAATAGAGTTTAATCGAATATTTGTTATTCGATAGGAGTTAATCGAGTTGATCAAGTTGAGAAATAAGTTAAGTTAAATAAGTTGAGTTGATCGGGTGGTTCGACCAAGTCAGTCGAGCCTAGTTAATCGAATCGAATTGGTCGAACCAAGTAAGTCGAGTTAGTCGAGTCAAGTTAAGTTAGTCGAGTTAAGTTCGTCGAGTTAAATAAATCGATGTTAGTTTCATCGAAAGGAGTTATTAATATTAGTTTCATCGAAAGGAGTTATCAATATTAGTTTCATCGAAAGGAGTTATTGATGTTAGTTTCATCGAAGGGAGTTATCGATTATAGTTTAATCGAAGTGAGATTTTTCAAATATGAGATATTTGAAAAAGAAGAGTTATCGAATATTAGTTATTCGAAGAGTGATTATCGAATATCGTTTATTCGAGAAGAAGTTAATCGAATATAGGTTATTTGAAGAAGAGTTAATCAAATAGAGATTTCTCGAAGAGAGTTAATCGGTAAATTCGATTATATCGAATTCGGGAAAGTACTTATACTTTCATTTGTTTTAAATAGAGATTTATTTATTTATAAATAAATAAGTGTTAGGTTAATTATTCACTAATAAGAATAGAAGTTATAATTAAAGTTAGATAATTCGAATGGAGGGATTATAACATTATCGTTATAACCAATGTTTTAAATATAGAAGTGGATTAGTAAAATTGGATCCGAGAATGGCGTAAGAAGTTGTTAAAGATTTAAAGATAAACTTTGACCATTTCGAAGTTATAACGTTGTTCGGTTAAGGTCTGAGAGGTAATTATACCCCAACTTGAGTGACTTCCTTCTTAACTAAGAAATGGTAAGGTTTGATCGTAAAGGAGTTTTGGAAATGTTTTCCAAACGAGAATCAGAAATGTTTTCTGATAAAAGAAAAATAAGAATTTAGAATATAGGGAAACAGGAGATAAGTAAATAAATGAACTAAAGAGATTTATGTTAAATAATGTTTGTTCGATATAATTTCCATTTGGAAATAATATCGTTGTTTGCACACTTGTTTTTCTTTGATAGTTAACTCACCGACTATCGAAGTTTTGACCATTTTAACGTTGTTAATATGGAGAGACCGGTTGGATTATTATCCATAGAACCACTTTGTATTGGCATAAGCGTCGCGAATCATAAATGCCAAAGATAATTGAAGACAGAGTAAAATGCAAGGGCTGTTGTATAAGTCTTAGATAACAGTGACTAAGATGGATATACGGAATAGTGCCTTCGGTTTTTCCTGTCCCAGGACAACTCGTATGGACGAAGGTCTGACAGAGTATATCCAATGGATCGCGTAAGTTGATCTGTTCAAACGTATTCACGTTTGGTGGCGGAGTAATTCGTTTCTCTTAGCTGTATACCCGTGTTATTTTTGGATAAGCCAATTTGTGATTTGGCGGGTATGACGATGTGACATTTCTAAGTGAATGAAGATGGATGTCTGACATAGTATTTCCAGACGGTCATGTACATTGATTTCTTCAACTATACCAAGAGTGGAAGCAGAGAAGGAAACTTCTTTTAGCTGACACGTAATGTATGGTTGTAGACGTCAATTAGTGATTTTCGATGGATTTGACAATGTAGCATTCGAAGTGAATCTGATGTAATGATAAAGCGTAGCTTCTAGCCTCATCAACCGGTAAATGACAGAAATTGGGCAGGCAGCATGGCTAAGTCGGTCGCACCGAAGTAGGGTGTATAATCACCTATCTAGAGAATATTCATTTGTTTCTTAAATCTATCAATGCTGTCCCATATATATGCGGGAACGGTTGCTGATCCCAACCGTTGGTGATATACATTCGATACACTCAAGCGAAATGAGTGGTCGGTCATGTGTGGCTGAGTTACAAGATGTTCTTGTTGAACTCCAGTGTATCGTTCCTAGAGTACACTGATCGGAAGGTGGTTCCATACCTTGTCATTGTTGGAAATCCATAAACCAATACGTGCTTACGATATTGATTGTATACTATATATGTAGAACGTGAGATGAAAGCGTTTCTGCTAGTTGATATCTATTTGTACATAGACATTATTATAATATCAAAAGGTTTTTGATATAAAGATATTTTGGATTCTCATAAGGGAAAAACCCGTTCCGTTCTGCGGCTTGGTCTTATGAGATATCGTTTACTTGTTCATATACCTATTTAAACTGTTTTACTCATACCAGTCCCATGACTGACCCGGAGTTTATTTGTTTTGTTTTCCCTAAACTCTTATGTGCCTAATTTTGTACGGGCAGTCCAGTAGTCAGGAATTTACAGATATACTAGAAGAGCGTGGAGCAAGAGGCTTCAAGATCATATAGCTATAGTTATTTCCGCTGTGTTGTAAGTGCTGTACTCTGATAAGTGCTATTGTATACATAACTGTTATATTTCAAAGTTATGTTATCTATTATATGTTATTCGTTCGGCTATGAGGTTCGTGTTACTCTGATGTTGTGTTCTTCTTCTTCTTCTATTCTAAGTTTCTATCTTATCTTTCCTCACCCTCTAATTTCTTTCACTAATTACCAGAATTTTTCGATGTTTTGGTTATCGACATCGTGCTTATGTCGATAACCAAAGCCGCCGAAAATCCAGGTCGTTACAGTTGGTATCAGAGCTTAAGTTAAGAATAACTTGGCTCTGTGGCGTGACTCGGTAGAGATAGGGTTAGTGATACCCTAGATTGAGTTGAGTGTATATATACGAGTGCATATTTTTATTTGATATAAAAATGGTTTTATATTATGGAGATTCATTGGCTGAGTTGTTTATGAGTTCTGGTCGATCAGTTTGATCCACTGTATCGGTAGGAGTAAATAAATACTTGAATACGATGGACCGACACAGTATGGATATGTAATATATTATCATATATTAGATATATTGGTTGTGATTATAATCGAGTAAGATTATAAAATGTGAAATGGTTATATATAACCAATCAGAATCATATAAGTAAAGTATATGAAATAAGATGAATTAAATATGAATTTAAATCAGATTTGGAATTAAAATAAGAAAATTTTAAGTTCCTGGGAGATTTTGAGATGTTTTCAAAATGGATGTATTTAGTAAGGGTTTTAAATGATATAGTACTGAAATCACTTGGGTCGCTAGAAAATAATTCCGATAATGACTGCGCAGTATCATCGGTGTGATTTTCGAGTTCTAAGTGGTGGATTACTACCATAGATTTTGATTTGAATTGTTTTAAGGAAAAAATGTTGTTTATAAATTCAAAGGTTATGAATTGATATTATAATTTCAAATTGATTTGAAGAAACCCAGGAATTTGATTTCTGGAATTTAAAATTTAACTAATGAAGTTAAATAAAATGAGATGGTAAAAATAAATTGAAATTTAACTTGAACTGAGTCAAATAAAATTAAATGGATTAGAGATAATCTAGATTGGAACCGAACTGATAAGTCAATAATTTGGAATTTGATATTGGGGTTCGAATAAAATTCGGTTTGGATTTGAGGATATGAACTGATTGAAATTTGATTGAGATAACACTGGTATATGCTGAGTTGATAGCATATGGAAGTGGTAGGGATATAATGATATGCCCAACAAAAAGGTACAAGTTTATATTTTATATGAATTTGGAATTTATGAGCCGAATTGGCAAGCTGTTTGGCGTTTTGATTTTCTTTTGGGTTGAAGAAGGCCCAGAGAGGCGAGTTGGAGTTTGAGCTATTGACCAGTACAAAGGAGGTGCTGGCGAAATTTTTCGAAAGTTTAAAGTGTTAGAAAATTTTCAGAATTTTTGAAAATTTTAGTTAGTCGGAATGATTAAATATTTTAGTGATATTAATTGGTTCTGTTGAAATCAGAAATAAGGGGTAAACAAATCATAGGAATTCCAATAGATAGGGTCGTCCTCTAACTTAGCAATTTCAAGGACGAAATTATTTTAAGTGGGGAAGAATGTAATGACCCGCACTATCAGGGGTATTATAATTAATTTATTTAATTATATAATTGGTGATTTAGAGAAGTTAATGTTCGTTTAATTAAATAATATTGAATATTTAATAAATAATTATAATATAATAATATATTATAATGTCGAAATAGTCGGAAATAGTGAAATTCACAATATTATGTGAATTGAATAGCATATGAGATTTGGTGGAGTTTCGATTCGAAATATAATAACGATTATATTGAATCGACGACAGTTTGAACGTATAATTTTATTATAATTAAAATCGAGCTTGAAATGGCGCTGCAGTTCGCGATTTGGCGATTTGAACTTCAACTGAATGTACAGGATTCGTTTTAAGCCGGATTTCTGTGAAACAAGAAACGTGTGGAGCTGGTGGAGTATATCTTTCTAGTGGAAGAGAAAAATCGGGATTTCATCATGTAGATTTTGATTTACCTCCAAATCAAATTTCAGAAAAGTCGCTATGGAATTCCTTTATAATTTGCAATGCTTTATTTACGTTATAAAAGGATTTCCGATATAAAACTGAATATCGAGATAATCTGAAATCTTAAATATCAAACTGTAAATTCTGATATGATATTCTGGAGCTGTACGATATCATATGTGAAGATATATGATAATATAAATTTATTTATATTTAATTTAATAATATTTAAATATATTTACATATTTAAAAGGGTCGTCCAGAGCTTTAAAAATAGCCACTTTAGCAAACGAAGTCGGAATTCGACGAAACCAGTTTTGTTGGATCCGCAATATCAAATAGTTGTTAGATTTCCAGTTTCGTGATTTTTAGAGTCACTGTGTGGCCGTACGGATTTTTAGAGTGTAAAACAGTTAGTATTTTGACGGTTAAAAATACGCTGTGTGAACATACGAAGTCGGAATTCGACGAAACCAGTTTCGTTGGGACCGTAATGTCGAACTCTAGCTATATGTCCAGTTTCGTGATTTTTGAATATCGTGTGTGATCACACGGGATTTTAGAAGGCAAAACGGATTAACAAAAAGGGAATATACTGGGAATATTCTCTCTAGAAAATATCTAGATATTTGTTGAGCCTATAAATACTCCTCAACCACCATCCTAAGACCTAATTTCATTTTTCTGCTCAGCCAAAATTTGCGCCGTCACTTTTCTGTTCTTCACAAAAACAAAACGCAAGGTTCAAAAATCAAAAACAAAAAGAATAAAACCTCTTAAATCATGAATCATATATGTTTGGATTCGTATTGAGATAAGCTACCATCCTGTACCAAATTTATAGGGTGCGCACCCTTTTTCTGCGAATCACCGTTCGAACCAGTTGCCTAGGGCACGGTTTTTCTTGGGATTTGAGCATCGATTGTTGAAATGGAGGCTGGCATCGTGATATACGGTTGGAGGCGCACCCGCATGGGTTTATTTGTGGGTTTCGGTTGCGAATTAGTTCGGTGGTTTTCCCAGTAACCTGTTGTTCGACGGAGGCTCGAGCTGGTCTTCTAGGGCATGAAGTTGTAGAGACGGCGAAGTGAGAGGAGAGGGTGACCTCGGTTTTGTGAACGGTGGTACGAGTGAGGAGAACGAGGCGTGGGAATGGCCAACGGTTTTGGGTAGCAGACATCAAGTTCGCTGGTTTTGATTTGGGGGAGATGGAGTTTTGAGGGTACAGGTTTATAAGGGTGATGGGCTGAATGTAAAAGGGATGGGCCGATAGTATTGAAGGGGTGAGGCCCAACTTTATTTAGTTTAAGTTTAAGCTAATTTTAAATAGCCTATATAATTGTAAATTCAATAACTTCCTCGTACAATGTCAGAATTTCGAACCGTAAGTTGCGTTGGGACCGTATGGACGAGAGCTTCACAATGAAGCTGACTGGAAGTGGATCCGAGCTCGTTACAATTTATGGAGAAATAAATTGTCCGTCGAAATCAAAGAACGCAAACCGATTATATAACGGTTAACGCGTCAATGTGAGTAAAACTCACCAACTCTGAACAGTTATAATTTTATAATGTATTTTTAGAACTGTTAATCATCTGTTGATTGTTGTGTGTTGGTTGATTGATTGAACTGCTAGTCAGTTAGTGAAAATTATATATATATATATATATATATATATATGTACATATATATATATAAACCGTTAAATATTTATATATTGATTCTGCTATCAGAATAATTTATATTGAACTGAAAGTGATGATAATCATATTGTGTAACATCTGTGGATGCAGGGAAACAGGTTGGAGGAATCCGACTGGATTCCTCAACAGTTATTTTATTATTTTTCATATATTGTTATATGATGTGATATAAAATCTGTGGGCGATTATATGTACTTGGACGATATTGAACATTGTGATTTGATATGATTGAATACCATAACATACGAGATGTTGATAAGGGTATTTTCAAAGTGATATTGAAAACATAATATTTATAAATGGAATATTTATAAATAAGAGATATTTATAAATTTAAATATTTATAAATAAGGAATATTTATAAATTGGGATATTTATAAATAGGAGATATTTTAAAAAGGAAAATAAATTCAAAACATTTCTTTTTGAATGGAAAGGCCTGTGTGGCGGGTTTGGGGATTTTCCTGATGCTCACGTTACAAAGGAGGTTATGGCGAATTTTTAAGAGAATTTAAGGAGTTAGAATATTTCAAGAATAAATTTGAAAAGGAAATATTTGTAAACCATTTACAAATAGAATTGGAAAGGGAACATTATAAAAAGGAAATCATTTTTAAAGTGTAGAACCGTTATTTAAAAGTAAATCTTTTCAAATGAATAAAACGTTGTTAAAAAGGAAATCTTTATAGAGTGAATAAAGAAATCGAATATGGTATTCGAAGTTAGTTAATCGAATATGGTATTCAAAGTTAGTTAATCGAATATAGACATTCGTAAGGAGTTAATCGAATATGGTATTCGAAGTTAGTTAATCGAATATAGACATTCGAAAGGAATTAATCGAATATGGTATTCGAAGTTAGTTAATCGAATATGGTATTCGAAAGTTAGTTAATCGAATATGTTATTTGAAAGGGGTTAGTCAAGTCGAGTTAGTCAAATAGAGTTAATCAATTAGAGTTAACCAGTTAGAGTTAATCAGTTAGAGTTAACCAGTTGGAGTTAATTAGTTAGAGTTAATCGATTAGAGTTAAAACGAACTAGGGTAAATCAAGTATAGTTATTTGAGATAGAGTAAATCAAACATAGTTATTCAGGATAAGTTGCCATCTTGTACGACTGCTAGCGTAATTCACAGGGCTGTAAATAGCCTACGGCAGTCGGATGTTTCCTGAGGGAGTCAGGCGTAACCATTGTGATCGCTGCGATCTAGAGTCAAGCGAATGGAGTTTAATCGAATATTTGTTATTCGATAGGAGTTAATCGAGTTGATCGAGTTGAGAAATAAGTTAAGTTAAATAAGTTGAGTTGATCGGGTGGTTCGACCAAGTTAGTCGAGCCTAGTTAATCGAATCGAATTGGTCGAACCAAGTAAGTCGAGTTAGTCGAGTCAAGTTAAGTTAGTCGAGTTAAGTTCGTCGAGTTAAATAAATCGATGTTAGTTTCATCAAAAGGAGTTATCAATATTAGTTTCATCGAAAGGAGTTATCAGTATTAGTTTCATCGAAAGGAGTTACCGATGCTAGTTTCATCGAAAGGAGTTATCAATATTAGTTTCATCGAAAGGAGTTATCGATGTTAGTTTCATCGAAGGGAGTTATCGATCATAGTTTAATCGAAGTGAGATTTTTCAAATATGAGATATTTGAAAAGGAAGAGTTATCGAATATTAGTTATTCGAAGAGAGATTATCGAATATCGTTTATTCGAGAAGAAGTTAATCGAATATAGGTTATTCGAAGAAGAGTTAATCAAATAGAGATTTCTCGAAGAGAGTTAATCGGCAAATTCGATTATACTGAATTCGGGAAAGTACTTATACTTTCCAGTGTTTTAAATAGAGATTTATTTATTTATAAATAAATAAGTGTTAGGTTAATTGTTCACTAATAAGAATAGAAGTTATAATTAAAGTTAGATAATTTGAAAGGAGGGATTATAACGTTGTCGTTATAACCAATGTTTTAAATATAGAAGTGGATTAGTAAAATTGGATCCGAGAAAGGCGTAAGAAGTTGTTAAAGATTAAAAGATAAACTTTGACCATTTCGAAGTTATAACGTTGTTCAGTTAAGGTCTGAGAGGTAATTATACCCCAACTTGAGTGACTTCCTTCTTAACTAAGAAATGGTAAGGTTTGATCGTAAAGTAGTTTTGGAAATGTTTTCCAAACGAGAATCAGAAATTTTTCTGATAAAAGAAAAATAAGAATTTAGAATATAGGGAAACATGAGATAAGTAAATAAATGAACTAAAGAGATTTATGTTAAATAATGTTTGTTCGATATAATTTCCATTTGGAAATAATATCGTTGTTTGCACACTTGTTTTTCTTTGATAGTTAACTCACCGACTATCGAAGTTTTGACCATTTTAACGTTGTTAATATGGAGAGACCGGTTGGATTATTATCCATAGAACCACTCTGTATTGGCATAAGCGTCGCGAATCATATATGCCAAAGATAATTGAAGACGGAGTAAAATGCAAGGGCTGTTGTATAAGTCTTAGATAACAGTGACTAAGATGGATATACGGAATAGTGCCTTCGGTTTGTTCAGTCCCAGGACAACTTGTATGGACAAAGGTCTGACAGAGTATATCCAATGGATCGCGTAAGTTGATCTGTTCAAACGTATTCAAGTTTGGTGGCGGAGGAATTCGTTTCTCTTAGCTTTATACCCGTGTTATTTTTGGATAAGTCAATTTGTGATTTGACGGGTATGACGATGTGACATTTCTAAGTGAATGAAGATGGATGTCTGACATAGTATTTCCAGACGGTCACGTACATTGATTTCTTCAACTATACCAAGAGTGGAAGCGGAGAAGGAAACTTCTTTTAGCTGACACGTAATGTATGGTTGTAGACGTCAATTAGTGATTTTCGATGGATTTGACAATGTAGCATTCGAAGTTAATCTGATGTAATGATAAAGCGTAGCTTCTAGCCTCATCAACCGGTAAATGACAGAAATCGGGCAGGCAGCATGGCTAAGTCGGTCGCACCGAAGTAGGGTGTATAATCACCTATCTAGAGAATATTCATTTGTTTCTTAAATCTATCAATGCTGTCCCATATATATGCGGGAACGGTTGCTGATCCCAACCGTTGGTGATATACATTCGATACACTCAAGCGAAATGAGTGGTCGGTCATGTGTGGCTGAGTTACAAGATGTTCTTGTTGAACTCCAGTGTATCGTTCCTAGAGTACACTGATCGGAAGGTGGTTCCATACCTTGTCATTGTTGGAAATCCATAAACCAATACGTGCTTACGATATTGATTGTATACTATATATGTAGAACGTGAGATGAAAGCGTTTCTGCTAGTTGATATCTATTTGTACATAGACATTATTATAATATCAAAAGGTTTTTGATATAAAGATATTTTGGATTCTCATAAGGGAAAAACCCGTTCCGTTCTGCGGCTTGGTCTTATGAGATATCGTTTACTTGTTCATATACCTGTTTAAACTGTTTTACTCATACCAGTCCCATGACTGACCCGGAGTTTATTTGTTTTGTTTTCCCTAAACTCTTATGTGCCTAATTTTGTACGGGCAGTCCAGTAGTCAGGAATTTACAGATATACTAGAAGAGCGTGGAGCAAGAGGCTTCAAGATCATATAGCTATAGTTATTTCCGCTGTGTTGTAAGTGCTGTACTCTGATAAGTGCTATTGTATACATAACTGTTATATTTCAAAGTTATGTTATCTATTATATGTTATTCGTTCGGCTATGAGGTTCGTGTTACTCTGATGTTGTGTTCTTCTTCTTCTTCTATTCTAAGTTTCTATCTTATCTTTCCTCACCCTCTAATTTCTTTCACTAATTACCAGAATTTTTCGATGTTTTGGTTATCGACATCGTGCTTATGTCGATAACCAAAGCCGCCGAAAATCTGGGTCATTACATAGAATATGAAAGTGACTGAGCCGATCTAGTACCTAATGTGTGTGCATATGCATCCACTAGAAACCACTTGCAACCATCAATCATAACATGTTTCAAATACATGTTTACATTCATTGTTTTTCTATCTAAGGATCCGGAATAAGACCGAGGTGATAAACTAAAAAAATAGATACAAGCATGCATAAACTTAGGAAAAAGAGATCAAGGATGCACCCTCAAAAAGATAAGGGTAGGCTGCACGTATCTTGTCTTCAGTTTCCCAAGTCGCCTCTTCTTCAGCGTCACTCCATTTTACTTTTACTAGCTTAACCACACTACTGCGTAGCTTTTTAATTTCTGTTCCTAAGATATGAGTTGGAACTTTTCTCACGTCGCTTCTCGTTCCACTTCTACTTCCTCTAGTATGCTTGGCTCCACAACTTCCGCAGACTCGTGTAACCACTTTCATAGACGAGAAACATGAAAAACATTATGAACTCCAGCCAGTCTTTTGGCCAGCTCTACTCTATAAGCCATCATCCCAATCTTCTCAATGATAGGAAATGGCCCAACAAACCTTGGTGCCACTTTCCCTATGGATCCAAAAACGAATGACATTCCTCAAAGGAGATACTTTCAGGAAAACCCTATCTCCAACCTCAAACTGAAGGTCGGCCCTTCTTTTATCCGCGCAGGACTTCTATCTATCTTATGCAGTCTTCATTCGTTTTCGTATCAATTCCACCTTCTCTGAAGTTTCTCTAATCATGTCGGGACCAAGTATGAGGTTTCTGCAGATTCCCACCAACAAGTTGGTGATCGGCATGGTCTCCCATATATGGCCTCAAAGGGTGCCATGCCTATGGTGGCTTGGTAGCTGTTGTTGTAGGCGAACTCCACCAAAGGAAGATGATCCTCCCATGTTCCCCCAAAATCAAGAACGCACAACCTCAAGAGATCTTCTAACACTCTGTTCACCCTTTCCGTCTGACCATCGGTTTGAGGGTGATAGGTAGTGCTTTAGCATAGCTGTGTGCCTACAGCCTTTTGCAAACTCTTCCAAAACTTACTCATAAAGATAGGATCTCGATCACTTACTATGCTAGAGGGTATCCCATGCAGTCGAACTACCTCTTTAAGATAAATGGATGCTAATGATGAGGCAGTCCTCCTACTCTTAACAGGTATAAAGTGAGCGCTTTTAGTGAGCCTGTCAACTATTACCCAAATACTGGTATTGCCCCATATTGACCTAGGCAACCCATCTATAAAGTCCATCAAAATGCTATCCCATTTCCACTATAGGACCTCTAGAGGATGTAGTAGACCACCAGGCTTCTTCTGCTCTGCCTTGATATGCTGGCATATCAAGCATTTAGAGACAAATTCAGCTACATCCTTCTTCATGCCATTCCAAAAGAAAACCCTTTTTTATGTCCTTATACATCTTTTCTCCACCATGGTGTATGGTCAACTTAGAATGGTGTGCTTCTTCGAGAACTGTTTTCACCAAATCCCTTGATCGTGGGACACATAGTCGTCCATCCTGTCTCAACCAACACTTGGAATCTATGGAGTATCTATTGAGGTGACTGGAAGTCTCACCTCTAATTAACTTATCCATCATATCAACAATCTGAGGGTCTTCACGTTGCATGGTTCGTATTGAGTCTAAAAGTGTAGGCCGCACCTCTAGTGTTGCTAACAAGCTAGGTACAAACTCAAAAGAGGGTCTAAAGTAAAAGGTTGCTGTGTACTCCAAGATATGCCTTTCCACAAAGAGAGGACTTAAGGTTAGCTTTGTTCTGCTCAAGGCATCTACTACCACATTGCCCTTGCCAGGGGTATAAGCAATCTCAAAATCAAATGAGGCAAGAAACTCCATCCACCTTTGTTGTCTTAAGTTAAGATCTTTTTGTTAGAAAAGGTGCTTTAATGATTTATGGTCAGTAAACAATTCAAACCTTTCTCCTAGTAGGTAATGACGCCATGACTTAAGAGAAAAAACAATGGCAGCTAACTCTAAATCATGAGTTGTGAAGTTCTTCTCATGTACCTTCAACTGCCTTCCCCCATAACAAACTACCTTGCCTTCTTGCATCAAGAGAGCACCTAATCCTGTACCACATGCATCTGTGTATACTGTAAATATCTTACTTCCATCAGGCAATGTTAGGATTGGGGATGTTGTCCGAGCCCTTTTCAATTGTTGGAAAGCAACATTGCAATCCAAATCCCAAGCGAAAGTTAGGTTTTTCTTCGTCAATCTTGTAGGTGGGGCTGAGATCTTCGCAAAGTTTTTAATGAACTTTCTGTAATAGCTCGCTAGTCCGAGAAAACTTCGTACTTCAGTTGCATTCCATGGTATCTTCCAATCTTGCACCGCGACTACTTTTGCGGGATCCACAACTATCCCTTCTTTGGATACCACGTGTCCAAGAAACCTTACTTCTTTTCTCCAAAAATGGCATTTGGAGAATTTTGCTTTCAGCCGATGTGCTCGAAGAGTCCATAGCATCCCTTAAATACAAAGCATGTTCTTCCTCACTTTTTGGGGAAATCAAAATGTCATCCACGAAGACCACTACAAATTTATTAAGGAACTCCCTAAACACCCTACTCATCAAGTCTACGAAATAGGCGGGTGCGTTTGTTAATCCAAAAGGCATGACAAGCCATTCAAAGAAACCATTCGGGGTCCTGAACGCAGTCTTATCTATGTTGTTTTCGGCCACTCTTAGCTGGTGAAATCCGATGGCCAGATCTAATTGGGAGAAAACTAATGCACCTACAAACTGATCAAACAAGTCGTCTATTCTTGGAAGTGGGTGACTATTCTTCTTGGTCAGCTTGTTTAGCTCCCCATAATCCACGCATAGGCGAAGTGAACCATCCGCTTTGGTTGCGAACACTACTGGAGAACCCCATTCAGAAATACTCCGCCTTATGAACCTTTTTTCGAGAAGCTCTTTAACTTGCTTGTTGAGCTCCTTCCTTTCCCTTGGAGCCATGAGTCGAATGGGTAAAGCAACTAGTTTTGCATTATCAACCAGGTATATGCGGAAGTCTATCTCTTGCTTTGGAGGTAAACCCTTCACCTCTTCAAAGACATATGAGTATTCACGGACTACTCTAATAGATTGCAAATTTTCAACAGACGCATCAAGAGATTCTAGGTAGCTAAACAAAATAGAATTCATGGGATTACGAGAGATTTCGAGAGTGTTACCAAGGCGAGTCATAAGTCTAACCACTCTCTTTTCACAATCGAGGATGACACCATTATTGGATAACCAGTCCATGCCTAGAATCAACCTATAGCCCGTGAAACCCTAAACAGAAGCACTACATCTAAACCCAACGCTTAGTGTAGAAATTTCCAGATCCAAACAAATCATTGACAAATAAGCCAAACCCCAATTGGGTTTGAAACAACCATGGGATCCTCTACTATACTAGTATGTAGGTGCATAGATTCAACTAAAGCAGTAGATATAAAAGAGTGTGATGCGCCAGAATCAAAAGAGTATGAACTGGATAATTAGAAAGATAAACTAAACTCTCGACAGAAACATTTCTACCTCTTTCTTGCGGAGGTGTAATGTGAGCGTGAATCTGCCATTTAGAAGTAGATCCAGTCCTCTGCCCTTTCCCTTGCCTTCTTGGGAAATCCTTAGCCATATGTCCTGTCTCACCGCATTGAAAACAACCACCCATCTTCCTGTTCTTCTTTCTGCAATCCTTAATCAGATGTCCAGGTATGCCACAAAAGTTACACTTCCTCTTGTCACGGGGTTTGTTATTCTTCCCGCCCTTCTTAGAATCCGTATTCTTATTCTACAGTCCCTCTATTTTCTTGTCTAAAGGTCCTTCCACCTTTGTATCTTTCTTTCCATCCTTGTCTTCCTCCTGTAACAGTGCCATATCCATCAGTCTCTCATAAGTCGCACCCATAGGTATATGGGACATAGCTAGGCTGTGCAGTGGCTCATTCAACCCTTTAACGAAATGGAGACCTTTTTATGTGGAGTGTTTACCAACTCCAGTCCAAATCTAGCCAGCTGGTTGAATTGGTTGACATATTCCTTAACGATAGGCTTCCCTGTTTGAGTGTTAAGAACTTCTCCATCTGTAGGCTTCGTTCAGCTTGCGAGAGGAGCTTCATTTCAAACCTCATTCTGAAATCCTCCCAAGTCTCAACTGGTCTTTCAACATTAACAAATTCCCACCAGAAAGAGGCTTCGTCCTTAAGTAACCATGCAGCTAATTGTATCTTCTGCCTATCGTCCACTTTGAAGATAGCAAACAAATCTTCTGTTTCCTTGGGCCAGTTTCTTGCTTCCACGAATGATTCAGTCCCGTTAAAGTTCTTTCAGCCCATAGCTCGAAAGTCTATACATATCTTTGAGAAAGCATTCACACGCGGAGGAGGAGGAATTGCTGCAGCTGGGGGAGAAGGAATGTCTGCTGGGCTTGCGGCATCAGCCCTAGCCTCTGGATACCTTCTGAACCAGCCGAGTATCTGTACGCCTTCTGGAAGATTAAGATCCCCAGACATGCTGTAACAAAAAGAAAAGGTTCTAAACAATGGATAGAAAGATAGTGCGTATGGATTTGGGGAATATGCCTTTAAAATAAAACAACACTTTTCTTGAAAATGCTTCTTTAAAACTTCTTTTTTTGAGAAATAGTTGTCAAGAATTTTAATCTGATCTGGTAACCATCATCTCTAATACCAAGTGAAACACCCTACCTCCGTTAAGGTCACTCACAAAGAGAATGCATTAACTTCGGTGAAGCATTATAAGTAAAAGATACAGATAATTTACAAGACATACATATAAACAGTGGAAAAACAGGAATTATTTCATAAGCAACATGGTCGAGTCAAAACATTACAACCATTGTCTTAAAACCCAACTTCCAAGTTATTACAATAAGACTTCTGTCTTGATTAAAAACTCAAAATACATAAAAAAGCATGAGCAGTAGTAAAGTGGCATAAACCCCAAATAAAAGTGTAACCTCAGCCATATCCCAAGAAAAGAGAATCCAAGCAATACGTCAACTCTCTTCAAGCTGGAAAAGGTCTGAGCTAAGCTGAAGTATTCCCTCCCTACGGACCTAGGGGGGAAGAAAGAAAAGAAGACGAAAGAAAACAGGTTAGACATAAGTCTGGTAAGTCCAGTGATTTTTAAGCATGTAAACAAGAAAAAGGATCATGACATGAATAAACTGAATATAGGAAAATACCATAGTGGCAAGATAACATAAGGCAAGATAAACAGAATATGCTATCGCATGCATTTATTACTTGTGTCATTCGGCCCCTCTTGTTTGTAGATACCTGTGTTGGTCCCACCATGGGGTGTATCAATCCCTATGGTGGCAACCCAACACAATTCAAGATGCACAATATATAACTACTGATGCCCAGTGCCTGATTTTTCTACTCCGGAGTATGTGCACACCTGAACTCCATCGGAACCTACACTGACGCACCATCCGCCGCTATTTTGACCGCTTATAATCAGCCCAGTAATTGTGCCCCACCCTGCATAGTTCAGGATAACATGATACATCTATGTGGGTTACTGCTGAAATGGGTCCCGTTACCAAGGGTTTCCTAATCAACATGTTATAATGGTGAAGTGTTCTCCATGTAACCTAACGCCACCCATCTGTTTAATTAACATGTTGTATTGTTTAAGTGTTGACTAAATTAACTTAACCCTACCATTCTTAGCATGTCCGTTTATTAGCATTAATTCATTCATTAATGCCTCAACCTCTCACATTAGAACTGTTGTTTGCGGTTGCTGGATGTGCCGGGCGGTTCTGGGCAGACTTCTACTGCAAACTCATTCTAACCTCGGATTTTGGGCTTAATGCGCTAACCTCTCCTATTAGATCTGTTTTTGCGGTGTTGGATGTGCCAGGCGGTTCCGGGCAGCCTTACACCGCAAATCAATCTAACCTTGTGTTAGGCATGTTCATCTTTTAGACAAATTACATGTTTACCATACATGCCCAAATCTAGATTTTTATATGCCAATTACCCACAATTGTAGTCAATTCAAGTCATGCCACATTTACTTGTTATGCCCAAAATTACTCAATTAAGTTATACCCAATTCCCCGCGTTTCAATCGTACATACAACAAGATTGAATCTAGGTTCCGAATGAACCTAGCATTCATAAAATAAACAAAAAAGGAGAATAGATAAGGAACACAAGAATTGACATAAGAAACAAAATAGGCATGTAAAGGTGTACCCAAATCCAAGAATCATGTTTCCAATAGGCATGTTGTACATTAACAATAAGTATGGACAAACTGAGCAAGTTACACCATAGTTATAAATATTCGATAGAATTGAATATAAGAGAATCACCAATTTGATGTACAACTTGATAGGTTCTATTGTTTCAATCAAAACGTTCTCATAAGCATAGGTAATTCAGTTTTGACAAAAGGATAAACATGAATCAGAATTAATTATCTCACAATTAGGCATAGTGGTGTAGAACATGATAGGTTCCATTGTTCCAATCACAACGGTCTCAAAAGCATAGGTAAGCATGAATCAGAATTGATTATCTCACAATTTGGCATGGTTCTAGATCTGATTTTAACAGTCATGATTTCAATTAAGTGTTCAAATCTGAATAATAGCTGAACTTATAGTGAAAGGATTAGAAAAGTGAATTAGTTGATGCTGTAGCGAATCTAATCTTTCTTTGTTGATTGAAGAAGAAAACCTCTACCTTGATTTGAAGCTCTCTCTAGTTTGATTTCTAGTTTAGAGAAGAAGGAGGCTGTAACACTCCGTATTTTCTGTGAACATAAAAATAACAAATCAAGGTATAATTAATTTTTAGAAAAACAATTAGGTGAAATGGTACAATTGGTACACCATTAATTAGGAACATAATTAATGTTATTGTGAATGATTTACATATAAAACCATAAATATGTAACTCAGTAAAAGATGAATATTTAGTACAAATAGAAGTTTATTAATACATTTGCTGAGTCATCCCTGACCTGTTGCTGAGTCAATAGGATAACTCTATCTAGTCTTGACGGTGGTGATGGCTCTTGTGAGATCCATTGGCCTATATTAATCTAATTACTCTATAAAAACACGTATAGACTTAAGCTCTAAACCTAATCAAGATTAAATCCATGGCCGTCATGTTGTCAGTCCGCAACCTAGAGTAGCCGCCTTCAAACTAGAAGCAAAACAACGAATCAATTCAACTCAAGCCTAAATCTTAACAATAAAATTATCTACATCAAGGGAACGCAAATCAATTTCAGAACACGGATTCCAGAACTCAAGACTTTCTTTGAGTTTGTGAGTATTATAATTTTCACAAATTAATTAATTAAATTAATTATGATAAGTTATAATTGGATTATGAGAATATGACTTTGAATCATGTGATGATTGAATTTATGCTAGAGTTATGTGAGTCTTATGCAAGTTGAATTATATGTTCTTATGTGAATCTGATGCAAGTTTGTGATGTTGAATTATATATTAATTCTTATGTGAATCCTATGCATGTTTGGGATGCTAAAACAAATGTGAGTCATGTATATACATATGCTAGATTCATGTGACATAGCTAGTCTTTTGTCATCTATGTTGTAAAAATATAACAAGTTTGTTAATTTATGTTAGTAGATCTATTCCTTATGCCTAATCTTATATGTGTAACTTGATTATGTTATGACATTAGAATTTTATGCAAGTGGGATGTTAGTCATAAGCAAGTTCATTCGTGAATCATATGTCAATTTGTAAGTGAATCATATATGTAGATCTTATGTTAGTTTATATGCAAATCAAGTGTACAAATATGCAAGTTATGTAATGTTAGTACTTTCATATGCAAGTTCGTATGAGATTTACATGCAAGTTAGGAAAAAACCCAATACAAGTTCACAATTACATATTTAGATCTATGATCAGATCCATGTTTAGATCCATTATAATACATAGTTTATGTTAGGTTGTGGTTTATATGCCTATACAATATGCAAGTTCACCTTTATGCATATAGATCTATGCAAATCACCTTGTGCATAAACTAGTCCATCCTACTTTATTGTTTTATATATGTAAGTTATGGATTATACAAATTATGCCAATCAAGCAAGTTTTTCTTTCTAGATCTATTTTTATGTTGTATGCAAGTTGTGATATTTAGATCTATTTTTATGTATTGTGAAAAATTGTAATGTTTTTAAAAATTAGGCTATTTGGCGAGCCTAATATATTTCATAAATTACACATACGAATAACGTGGGGATTGGGTAAATATCAATAATTGGCATAACAAAATTAGTGTAAATTGCCTTAAAGGCATATAATTAAATTTAGACATTAATTAGCATAGTTAATGTGCATAGAAATCATGACCATAATTTAAGTGACAATTATGGACATAGATTAGGGAATAACATTTAAATATTAATGTTAATATTGAGAATTGGCATAAGTGCCTTAAATGGCATATAATTAATTTGTGATGTTAATTGGTATAATTTATATACCATAAATAGATGGACATAAGTAAGGTGTTAATTATGGACATAGTTAAATTTGTAATTGATTGACAATTTGAATAGGGAAATTAATTCAAATTGGGGATAATTAATTATGTAATTAATAAACACACGAGGTTAGACTCGTTTGTGGTGTAAGACTTCCCGGACCTACCCGACAAATCCAGCATCCACAAATGCCAGTCTAATGTGGGAGGTCTTAGGCATAAATTAAATGCGTAACAGTTGTAAAGACACGAGGTTAGGCTCGTTTGTGTTGTAAGACTGCCCGGACCCGCCCGGCAAATCCAGCTGCCACAAATGCCAGTCTATTGTGGGAGGTCTTTACAAGTTTACAGTCTTAATGAATTAAGAAACACTTAACCAGATAAACATGTAGTGGGACATGAGGGGGTTAAGTGGGTGCCTTAGGTGGCATTTGGAATTTAGTGGGTGCCTTGGGTGGCATATGAAATACGATTAGATGCACTTAACCAAGATTGAAACATGTAAGAAGACATGAATAAGAATGTGGTTAAGTGGGAAAAACCTCAGAGGGGACCAAGCATAGGTGGAAAGCTTGTGTCATGCGTGGGGGCCCTTTTCAAACCAGTAAGCCATTATGTATCTTTGTGGGCTCGACCCAAGTTGAGGATGGGACACGCGTACTGGATTTGATTGTAAGAGGTCAAAACGGGTCAGCGGTGGCAACGCAAATCCAACGGGTTTATATGTGTGTGTGGGCCCGGGCTGGTAGGTAAGACGTTGTTGCATCGTGTAGATATAAGACGTGCATTTTTGGTTGTATCGTTTTGCCACTTTGGGGAGTGATACACTCCACTGTGGGGCCAGCACGAGTATCTACAAGTTAGGGAGCCAATCGAATGGAGGTAGTGGGTACACCTTGTGGAGATAGGGGCAGACGACACCTATGGAGGTAGCTAGGGGTACACGAAACTACCATTAGCAGTATTAAGTTCTGTAGGTGGGATCAACCTTTAGGGTGACTAGTAGTGGTGCAATGTAGTAGTCATCCTATAATGATTAGGGAAACAAGTAACGTTATCTTATTCCTCTTGATTGCTTTGTCATACCCACTTGTTTCACAGTCATTCCTTGTTTTACCAGCTTATGCCTTATCCTAGTTACTTTAACAATTATATTGTTAAAGTTATTGTACTTGCCAGACTTTATGCCTGACCCCCCTTGTTTTCGCCTCTTTTCTTCCTTTTCCCCCCAGGTTCTCAGGGTGGGACTAGTGCTAGTGGAGCTTGATTTGGATCGCTTTATCTCTTCCTCTATTTTGGAAATGCTTGGATTGCTGAAAGTAAAGTTCAGCTTATCTCTTTATAGCTACTTTTGTTGGGGTTATGCTTTTTAATTTTATGTACTTTGATTTTGTCAAGATGGATATTATGTACTTGACTCTACTCATTGGTCTTTAAAGTTGTTGTAATCAAACTATTTCTCCACTACAATAAAAGTTGTTTTAAATTTTCAAGTACTGCTTTATATCTTTCTTTTTGTTAAGTTCCTGTTCTATACACACTAAAAATGCTCAATGGAAGTTAATGCATTCCCTTTAGTGTTACATGTGATATCAGAGCTGAAGGTTACTAGAACAGATATGAGATTTTGAAAAATTGTTTTTCAAAAACATTTTATAAAGAAATACTTTCAAAAATATGTTTTAAGGAGAGTATTTTCAAGAGAAAGGTTTATTTCAAAAACATAATCCCCAAGAGCCATATATCTTTCCTTCGATTCTCCATTTTGAATCTCTTCCTCTTTCCCTTTTGAATCTCTTCCTCCGCGTATAGATGCTTTTTCCTCAGATATATGAGGACTTCCATACGATGGCCGGAAAACCGCTTCATGGGACTTAGACGTTTGTCGGGGCTAGAAGTTGGCTTAAGAAAGTGGAGGACTTGTCGGTGTCTTTGAGATAGATGAGGGGAGGAAGGTTCGACTAGCTGCTTGGTTGATGAAGGACGAAGTTTCTTGTATGTCGGAGGTCACGAATGGAGAACGTATAGTGGAGGCATGGATAGGGTACAGGGTGAGAAAGTAGAACCTAAGGAGGGTGCAAAGAATAATAAACCCCGTAACAAGAGGAAATGTCTTTATTGTGGAACGCCAGGCCATCTGAGCAAGGACTGTAGGAAGAAAAAGAAGACTGGCTTTTTCCACTGTGGTGAGGAAGGACATCTGATCAAAGATTAAAGACTGCCCGAGGAAAAGGCAGAGGATAGGGTCTACTTTTGGAGGGCAGGTTCAGGCTCTCATGGCACCGGGACAAGAGAGAGGTAGAAACATATCCATTGAAAGTTTACTTTTTTCTGTTTGATCATCCTGTTCGTACTTTGTTTGACTCTGGCACTTCACACTCATTTGTATCTGCTTCGTTAGTTGAAACGCTGCACCTAAATACTAATCTAGTTACGGATCCCTTTGTAGTCTAAAATCCTATTGGTGGTTCGACTCACTTATCTGTGGTTTTCCGGGATTTGAGAGTGTCTATCTTGGGCGTTGGGTTTGAATGCAATGCCTTTGTTCTTGGTTTCATGGGCTACGGCTTGATTCTAAGCATGGATTGGCTAGCCAGATATGGTGCCATCCTAGATTGTGAAAGAAGGGTAGTTAGATTGTTGACTCATTGTGGAAAGACCCTTGATATTTCTTGTGGCCCTAAAGGTCCAATGATACGTAGCAACCTAGAATCTCTTGGCACGTCCAACGATGATTTGGAATTTGTTCGTGGGGTCCGTGGTTATGGCGACGTCTTCGATGAAGTTCGGGGTTTAACCCCGAGGCGCGAGATAGGCTTTCGTATATACCTAGTGGATAATGCAAAACCAGTTTCATTACCAGTGCGCTACATGGCTCCGAGAGAGAAGAGAGAACTCAGTAAGCAAGTGAAATAGTAGCTTGAGAAGGGGTTCATAAGAAGAAGCATTTCGGAATGGTGTGCTCAATTGTTTGGTTGTTTTGCTAGTATCATCTCACGTAGATTGTCCGAATTCGAAGGAGGTATTCCTTGGGTGCTTGTCTGATATTGGTTCAGGCCTTTGGGGCTTGTGCTTGGGGGATGTCGAGTTCGACTAGGATGGTTTGTGTGAGAGATAAATAGCTGTGGCGTTTTTTCATTACATGAATATCTTGGTTTACTCGAAGAGTGATGGGCAGCTGTGACATAATAAACTATTCGATGGTATGGACTGCCCCCGAGTTAGACTCAGTAGGGTTAAGAGATGACTCGAGTGGACTCGAGAAAGATGTGAAGTAATGGATTGTTTAGGACCCTATGTTGTTGCCATTTCTTTTGAGGAAGAAGGTGAGATTCTTAGGGCACGTGGTCTCTAAGGAAGGGATAGCTGTGGATCCCGTGAAGGTGGTGGCAATCCAAGATTGGAAGATTCCTAAGAACGCAACCGAGCGTTAGAAGAGGGCTTCGACGACAGCTCTAGTTTTAGTTTTTCCAGATGGGAGTCTTCGAGCCATCTTTGCAGATATGCTGGTTGCGTAGAAATGAGAGACATTGCGTACCGCAAGACGAGAGCTTGAGGAAGACGATTCTTGAAGACTCACATTGCTCCAAGATGACGCATACATTCTGGGTTTTGTGGGATATAGTGGGGTTTTATCATGCTTAGTTTCTTAAGAATCATTTGATAATCTAATCTGTACCAATAGTCTGCAAGCATCTGAATATTTCTAAAAAGGGTAGGGTTTTTTACTCGAAGCGTGAAGTAGATTTCCAGTTTTGACATTTGTTAGTGGGGGTAATTCTCTGAGTGTCAATCTGATGTTGATTTCGGTCTTCGGGGTTGATACTTAGGGAATTATTCTCTTAACCGATGTCTAATGGCAACAGAGCTTTTGTTTTAATTGTACTCGCTCTATCACTCGGTTGTATCCTATCGATCAAGTCTTCAACCTTTAGGTAGAAACTAATGGGTGTAAACATGTGTTTGAGACATGTTATGTTTGGTGGATGCAAGTGTTTGCTAGTGGTTGCTCGTGGATGCATTTACACCCACATTAGGCACTAGATCGGCTCAACCACTCTCATATTGCATATTAATATATGTGCATATTTAAATTAATGGATGTATCATGGTTGTATTATAAATTGGATGCTACATTCGGATGAATGGTTGTGCACGCATGTAGAAATAATATGTATCATTAGGAATCTTTTGCATACATAATGGACGCATCGCACTATCATGGTTCGCATGAAGGAGGTCAACCGAATCAGTAGACCGCCTGATTTTTGCATTGGATAAGGACATGTACACACACTATGCATATAAACATTAAAGCATTATAAATCTCTTAAGGGAAATGGATGCCTGTGCCTGATGGTTGAGTAGATGGATGATTGGATGGTAGGATACATTCTTCCTAACTTGAAGATTTCAGGGACGAAATCCTTTAAGAAGTGGAGAATGTAACACCCCATATTTTCTGTGAACATAAAAATAACAAATCAAGGTATAATTAATTTTTAGAAAAAGAATTAGGTGAAACAGTACAATTGGTATACCATTAATTAGGAACATAATTAATGTTATTGTGAATGATTTACATATAAAACCATAAATATGTAAATCAGTAAAAGATGAACATTTAGTACAAATAGGAGTTTATTAATACATTTGCTGAGTCATCCCTGACCTGTTGCTGAGTCAATAGGATAATCTATCTAGTCTTGACTGTGGTGATGGCTCCTGTGAGATCCAATGGCCTATATTAATCTAATTACTCTATAAAAACACGTATAGACTTAAGCTCTAAACCTAATCAAGATTAAATCCATGGACGTCATGTTGTCAGTCCTTAACCTAGAGTATCCGCCGTCAAACTAGAAGCAAAACAATGAATCAATTCAACTCAAGCCTAAATCTTAACAACAAAATTGTCTACATCAAGGGAACGCAAATCAATTTCAGAACACAAATTCCAGCACTCAAGACTTTCTTTTAGTTTGTGAGTATAATAGCTTTCACAAAATAATTAATTAATTTAATTGGATAAGTTATAATTGGATTATGATAATATGACTTCGAATCATGCGATGATTGAATTTTATGCTAGTGTTATGTGAGTCTTATGCAAGTTGAATTATATGTTATTATGTGAATCTGATACAAGTTTGTGATGTTGAATTATATGTTAATTCTTATGTGAATCCTATGCAAGTTTGGGATGTTAAAACATACGTGAGTCATGTATATACATATGCTAGATTCATGTGACATAGCTAGTCTGTTGTCATGTATGTTGTAAACATATAACAAGTTTGTTAATTTATGTTAGTAGATCTATTCCTTATGCCTAATCATATATATGTGACTTGATTATGTTATGACATTAGAATTTTATGCAAGTCATATGCAAGTTCATACGTGAATCATATGTCAATTTGTAAGTGAATCATATATGTAGATCTTATGTTAGTTTATACGCAAATCAAGTGTACATATATGCAAGTTATGTAATGTTAGTACTTTCATATGCAAGTTTGTATGAGATTTATATGCAAGTTAGGAAAAAACCCAAATCCATACATACAAGTTCACACTTACATATTTAGATCTATGATCAGATCCATTATAATACATAGTTTATGTTTGGTTGTGGTTTATATGCCTATACACTATGCAAGTTCACCTTTATGCATATAGATCTATGCAAATCACCTTGTGCATAAACTAGTCCATGCTAGTTTATTGTTTTATATATGTAATTTATGGATTATGCAAATTATACCAATCAAGAAAGTTTATATTTCTAGATCTATTTTTATGTTGTATGCAAGTTGTGATATTTAGATCTATTTTTATGTATTGTGCAAAATTGTGATGTTTTTATAAATTAGGCTATTTGGCGAGCCTAATATATTCCATAAATTACACATACGAATAATGTGGGGATTGGGTAAATATTAATAATTGGCATAACGAAATTAGTGTAAATTGACTTAAAGGCATATAATTAAATTTAGACATTAATTAGCATAATTAATGTGCACAGAAATCATGACTATAATTTAAGTGACAGTTATGGACATTGATTAGGGAATAACATTTAAATATTAATGTTTATATTGAGAATTTGCATAAGTGCCTTAAATGGCATATAATTAATTTGTGATGTTAACTGGTATAATTTATATACCATAAATAGATGGATTTAATTAAGGTGTTAATTATGGACATAGTTAAATTTGTAATTGATTGACAATTTGAATTGGGAAATTTATTCAAATTGGGGATAATTAATTATGTAATTAATCGCCTAAGACACGAGGTTAGACTCTTTTGCAGTGTAAGACTGCCCGGACCTACCCTGCAAATCTAGCAGCCACAAATGCCAGTCTAATGTGGGAGGTCTTTGGCATAAATTAAATGCCTAACTGTTGTAAAGACACGAGGTTAGGCTCGTTTGTGGTGTAAGACTGCCCAGACCCTCCCGACAAATCCAGCTGCCACAAATGCTAGTCTAATGTGGGATGTCTTTACAAGGTTACGGTCTTAATGAATTAAGAAACACTTAACCAGATAAACATGTAGTCGGACATGAGGGGGTTAAGTGGGTGCCTTGGGTGGCATGCGGAATTTAGTGGGTGCCTTGGGTGGCACATGAAATACGATTAGATGCACTTAACCAAGATTGAAACATGTAAGAAGACATGAATAAGAATGGGTTTAAGTGGGAAAAACCTTAGAGGGGACCAAGCATAGGTGGAAAGCTTGTGTCATGCATGAGGGCCCTTTTCAAACCAGTAACCCATTAAGTATCTTTGTGGGCTCGATCCAAGTCGAGGACGGGACACACATACTGGATTTGATGGTAAGAGGTCAAAACGGGTCAGCGGTGGCAACGCAAGTCCAACGAGTTCATATGCGTGTGTGGGCCCGGGATGGTAGGTAAGACGTTGTTGCATCGTGTAGATATAAGCCGTGCATTTTTGGTTGTATCGGGTTGCCACATTGGGGAGTGATACACCCCACTATGGGGCCAGCACGGGTACCTACGAGGTAGGGAGCCGATCGAATGAGGGTAGTGGGTACACCTAGTGGAGATAGGGGAAGACGGCACCTAAGGAGGTAGCTAGGGGTACACGAAACTACCATTAACAGTATTAAGTTCTGTAGGCGGGATCAACCTTTAGGGTGACTAGTAGTGGTGCAGTGTAGTAATTACCCTATAATGATTAGGGGCGCAATTAACGTTATCTTATTCCTCTTGATTGCTTTGTCATACCCACTTGTTTCACAGTCATTCCTTGTTTTACCAGCTTATGCCTTATCCCAGTTACTTTAATAATTATATTGTTAAAGTTATTGTACTCGCCAGACTTTATGTCTGACCCCCTTTGTTTTCTCCTCTTTTCTTCCCTTTTTCCCCCCAGGTTCTCAGGGTGGGACTAGTGCTAGCGGAGCTTGATTTGGATCGATTTATCTCTTTCTCTCTTTTGGAAGTGCTTGGATTGCTGAAAGTAAAGTTCAGCTCATCTCTTTATGGCTACTTTTGTTGGGGTTAAGCTTTTTAATTTTATGTAGTCTGATATTGTCAAGATGGATATTTTGTACTTGACTCTAGTCATTGGTCTTTGAAGTTGTTGTAATCAAACTATTTCTCTGCTGCAATAAAAGTTGTTTTAAATTTTCAAGTACTGCTTTATATCTGTCTTGTTATTAAGTTTATGTTCTATGCACACTAAAAAGGCTCCATGGAAGTTAATGCATTCCCTTTGTGAGCGACATTAATGTACGTGGGGTGTTACAGAGGCCAGGCTAGTTTAGAGCGGGACAACATGGTGGCATGATAGGATAGGATTATGAGGTTTAAGGTTAAGGGTTGATGTGATTATATTGGAGTACAAGATTAGTTTGAGCCTTTAGATAAACATAGGACCCATTCAGACCATACATTCCAAGAAAATGCATCATCAGGCCAATCAGAAGTCGCCACGTAGCCCTATGACACCGAAAATCGTCACTGTCCAGAACAGTTACCAGGGGTCGACCCCTACAGGGATGTCAACTCCTATGTAGACACCCTCATAAGGGGGTCGACTCCCATATCGACACCTCCTGGGGGGAGGGGGGTCGACGCCCCTAAGCGGGAGATTTCCCGCTCAGCTGCTTTCCTGAATTTTGAATTTCGAATCTGTTTTGATTATTTACTTATTATTTTAACTTTATTTCTACTTACACTTCAAATCTTCTAACCTTCATAACTTCTTCATACGGAATCCGATTCACGCAAACTCGGACTCTATCTCAAGCAGAATTCCGAGCAGAATGCAATGCATTTCACCTAATTCTTCTTCTAAAAATTAAGTGTTCTTAAATATGTTAATATTAATATTCATAGAAAATATGGGGTGTTACATATACAGTAAAAACCGCGAACGCTTATTGGAGATTGGATTCCGACTATGACAAGGTATGAAACCACCTGCTGATAGTTTAACTCTAGAGGGGAATACACTAGGTTCAAAAAGAACATCTTGCAACTCGACCACACATGACTGACCACTCATTTCTCGTTAGTGTATCAAATATATTGTCACCTACGGATGGTACCAACATAACCGTTCCCGGGAGATACAGAAATGAAAAGAAGTAACAAATATGAATATTCTCTAGATGGTGACAATACACCCTAATGGGTGCGACCCACATAGCCATGCTGCCTGCCCGTTTTTTGTCATTTTCTGGTTGTGAGGCTTGAGGTTATAATCTTTTTGAACATCTGTCTACCATTCACTTTGAACTCCACAACGTAAGATCCTCCCATACAAGTTGTCCTGAAAGTGGACAAACCAAAGGCACTCTCCTACCACATACTAGGAACCACCTTATGGATCAGTAGAGAGTAGTCCTTGCAATCAATAGACTCCAACCATGACAGAATCACCGTTTATCTCTGGGATCTAACCGGAGATTATAAGAAATTCTTCCGTTTTATGAAGATCTATGATCTTCAAATGATCCATCACGATTACTTATTTGCTAGTCAAATTCGAATATAACTTGATCCCATTTTTCCATACCAACAATCAATAATTGGCCAGATTTGACTGTCTGTAATGTCTCGTATTTTTGGTAGTCAAGTATCTAATTTAATTTATTATTTTAAATACTATATTTGGAATATTAATGTATTTTAATATTGAATTCTTTATTTAAAATGATGTTTAAACATTAAATTTATATTAAATATAAATCGAGCTCGAAATGACGTGGTAGTTCGTAATATTGAGTTTTGAAATTCAATTCGATATAAATCGGATTTCTATGAAACAAGAAACATTGGAATCTTGTGGATTATAATTCTTATATGGAAGAGAAAAATTTATAATTCGTGTTATAGATTGTTAGCTATGGCCAAATCAAATTTTAAAATAGTCGCTATGGAAATCGTTATTAAATAAGGTTTAATATATATATTTGGGTTTTAATATAAATTTAGACATCGTCTAACTCAAAATAGATGTTATTGAGTTGTATAATTTATATTTGAAGCTATATCATATTTCCAATTGGGTATTTATGATAATTATAATTTGTTATTATTTTATTTGATTATTCTGGAATTTAATAATATTTTATTAATATTATTATAGGCCTTTAAAATAGCCATTTTGCAGATGAGCTCATTTTTTGATGAAATTAATTTCATTGGAACCGTAATGTTAAATTATTGTATGGTATTAAAATTCGTGGCAAACCAATGCCGTATGTGACAACGGCAGCCGTAATCGCCCAGTCATTCTATATAGCGCGCAATTAAATCAATTTAACTTATTAAGGAGATATTTCAGTGTATCTTGAGCAGACAATCGAATTAGGCTATGAAACCAGTTCCATTGAATTCGTATCGACGTTTAGAGCTAGAATGGACATATAATTTGTTATTTTTGGAGACCGTGGAATTTGGTATCCAAAATAGTATTGTGGTGTGAAAAAAAATAACGTACCAGGAAACAGTCTCGGAATGCGACGAAACTAGTGCCATTGGATTCGTATTATTAATTGTTATAACATTTCAATTTTTGTATCAACTGGACTTACCGTTTAATCGTGGCAACGATAAATGCCTTAGTCATTTATATTATTTGGTCAATTTAGACAGGGGAAACTTCTAACGAAAAAACGACTGGCCAAACGAACTCTAAATTTAATGAAACAGGATTTGTTGGATCTGTTAGGAAAAGTCTAGTAAAATGTCAAAGTTTCAAATTTGTTTGATATTTTTTGAAATTAAAGGAATTTTTAACGCTTAATTTTTCATCGATAATTATAAAGGACTTTTCACAAACGACCTCGGAATTCGACGAAACATATCCCATTGGATTTGGAATATATTTTTACGCTAGGATTAGGTGTTTTATCTTGAATTAAAAATCATATGGAAGGTTAATTTTGCGAAAAGCTCACGTATGAGTTGTTATAATAAAATAATAATTTAATGGTCTAACTTCCTTATAAATGCACTAACGCTAGACCTAATTTTTTGGTCAAATGGCACTGCGTGGTCAACAGACCACATTATTTTCGCCACCACCCAGATAAAATGAACGAACAGTATCCCGTGGCTCTCTCCTCCTATAATCTCTAAAACCATACATCGAATCAAAAACTTCTTAACTACAAAATGATAGAGGTAGGAGAGAACATCATATCTACCGGCCACGATCTGATTTCGTGTGCCAAGGTGGCCTATTCGGGGCTGAGAAGTCGTGGTGCTTGGTTGCTGATTACTGATCGCTGGAGTGACCAGATGGGACGAGGCTTGGGGCGTGGATGGGGAATAACACGACGCTGGAGCTGGTGCTCGGTGATCAGAGTCCGATGATGGAGATAAGGCGCGGCGGTGGACTTTAAATCGAATCGTGCGTGAAGCCTACATGGAGCAGAACTGGAACGACAGGAGGAAGCATGGTTCAAATGTGAATCAACATTTATAACGTGGACCAAATAAAGATATCGGCTTATTTTGTTTGCAAGTGGAAACCGTTTCTGAATAGGATTAAAACCCATGATTAAAGGAAAGTAATAAAGTAATTTAATTAATTTTTAACTAAGGGAAGATAATGGTTATTTAATTGATCGTGTTTTTGAACAGTATAAGGATCTTGCGTGGTGGGGATTGAGAGCAGGAAGGAAATAAGGGATAAAGGAACCCAGATCGGCGCTTGTAACAAAGTATCAGGTGCTGGAAACAAACTATGAAGGCGAGCGCATTATAGTAATTAAAAACAAAATCATTCTATTAAGGATTAATTAAGAAAATTGATTATCATTTATTTCCACGGGTGATGAGCGTGGAACGAAGACAATAGGAAAGGGATAAAGAAGAATGGGTCACCCTGCGTTGTAGTTTCAAAAGTGCTGAGTGGGGTAGAAGGTGTAGCGAAGGCAACGAACAAATCAAAAATTTCAGTCAGCCTTATTACCGTGAAACAAAAGTAATTTTATTAATTATATTATTTTAATCAGTGAGTAATTAAAGGAATAACTATTTAATTTAAATTGGGAAATAATAATTTGTATAACTAATGTATTTGTTATTAGAATTGGACAAACAAGGTGACGCTGGAACCGCCTTGGCAAATACTACGCCGTGGAAAAGATATGGATGCATTTGGATTCAACTGTAATTTTCGGTTAAATTAAACACCAGTTCAATTTAAATGAAACAAGCTATTTAAGCAATGGAATCGAATCAAGGTGAGTTAAACTCACTCAGTTATCCCACTTATATTTTATATAATTCGTTTTTTTTGTGCTGTGGTTGCTGATGATTGACTGGTTTGAATTGTTTTGTTAATTGGATGATGTTAAATAATCGTTATTTACTGTTATTGAAATTAACAGTTAAATTGGATTGAATAATATTATTGGAAATAATTTATGTGAATGCAGGGAAGTACAGGGTGGAGGGATCCAACGGGATTCCTCAAATATATTAATGTTACTCATTTTCATATCATCATATGAACTGTTTAAACCCATCTTATTGAATGGTTAAGTTGATTGTTGACCGTCGACCTGAAATTCACCAATTGTTTTTTTTAAACCAATGGGTAATACTGGTTGAGTAATTGGCAGTATATGGCCTAAAAATCAATCATTTTGTAAATATGAATTTACCGTCAGATAAATCGGCATAAATGAAGTTATGAAATTGATTTTATAACCGAATCAGTTATTTTGAGTGAAAGTTTATAAAAAGAAAATAAATGTCTATTATTTATTATTTAAAGTTATATATAATTATTAAATGTTTTTATAAAGCAAATTCTAATATTAATTAGATTTATAAGCAAATGAGCAGAAATTAACCTAACGGTTAAGAATTTGATAAGAAACAATTAAATTGAATTTTTAAATAAATTATATTATTAACTAATTTAAAGGAAGAACTAATTGGAATAGGTTAATGAGATAACTGTGTTTTGAGTTGACTAAGTCAACTGTTTAACTGAAATTGATTATTGAATCGGTTTGTTTTGAATTAATCTAATTGGATGGTTTAATGAATACTTGTTTTATTTATTTTAAAAAAAAATTAACTACCTTGGTAGTTAATGATAAAGTAAATTATTATTTCAATTAATAATAATTTAAGTGAAACTGAAATGACTGAGTGAGATCCATTCCAAGATTCGGAATGTGATATTCCAAAGTTCGGAATTGTTAACGAAGTGAGATTTATGTCAGATTGTGATATTTTGAAGTCGGAATGTTAAGCGAAGTCGAGAGTATAAGCTGGGTAAAGATTTTGGAAATTACAAAGAAGATAAGTCATCGTAAATAATATACAATGATTTTGTAAGTGGAAATTTTTAGAAATGTAATCGAAATATTAGTTGACAATAATAATTTAAACATGGAATTTTGTAAATGAAGTAAGAGTTTTGAAAATGAATTTGTAACAATTGTTACAAATAACAAATTGAACTATTTGATTTATGAACCGAAGATATTTAAAAGGATTGCTATGTGATTTTAGACAACGTATAAGTTGTTGGAATGATTTGAGAAAATATAATAAAAAGTTTTAAAATGAAATCTGTAACATTTGTTATAGATGATAAGTTGAATTGTTTTGAAAGAAATTTATGTAAGATTTGGAAAGATATTTATATAAGATTGGTAAAGATATTTATATTAGATTTGTTAAAGACTGAATATATGATTTAAAAACAAAATGTGTTATTGTTGTTGCAAACAAGTTGAAGAATGTTATAAAGAGATGTTGAAGAAATTTTAAAAAGAATTATATTTATAATGGAATTGAAACTCGAGTATAAAATTATAATGATTACTAAAGATTAATAGAGAAGTAAAACATTGTTAAGATGTAAATAAAGTTTTCAAAGGAAAATGTATGGTTAATAAACTTCTGTCTATTCTGAAGATATGAATGTTGTTGGACAAGGTCTGATAGGTAAATATAAATACCCCAACTTGAACAACTCCATGATTATCCAAGAATGGTATTAGTTTATAAACAAGGGTAATTGAGGGAAAAATACGTTATGATTTCCATAAATAATATTGAAAACTGTGTTCAAAAAGTTTATAAGTGAATGAAATGATTTTTAAGTATATTCCTATGTTTAATAAGAAGTAAAAGATAAACTCCAATACTGGAAGATTTTAAGAATATAATTAACATATGTTAATTAAAAAGGCCAAGTAATGCCAAGTACTGAATCAGTGAACTCATTTCATTCACATGATTACTTATTTGATAGTTAAATAATCGACTACCAAAACTGGCCAAATATGATTGTTAGTACGGAAAGACCGGGATCAAATTATATTAAAAAACCATACCGACCAGCAAATACGTGGAGGATGTAATTGAAGATGGTGCATTGAAGACCGTGGATCTTCATAAATGGAAGAACCACTTGTTGAATTTCTTGGGTTTAGCGGTCAGAGATATTTCGATAGTGATTTTGTCATAAATGAAATCTTCGGATTGCAAGGACTACTCGTTACTGATCCTTGGGGCGATACCTATATAGGATGTAATAGGGGGTGGCTTCGGTTCATCCTGTTCCTGGATGACTTGTATGGACGAGTGTTTGATAGAGTATGTCCAAAGGGATCACATACATTGATTTATTCAAACTTACCAAGTTGATGGCGGAGAATGGCCATTTCTCTTAGCTTAACTAGGGTATTTTTTTGGATGTCAATTAGTGATATCTAGCAGATCTGACGATGTGGCATTCAAAATGAATGGTGGCCAGATGTTCTAAAATAATAATGAAGGTAAATAATTAAACAAATAAATTACGACCTCAAGCCTCATCAACTCGGAAATGGTTAAAATCAACTAGGTCGCATGGCTATGTGGCTTGCACCCATCAAAAGGGTATATCATTACCTGATCTGGAGAAATTAAATGCCATCGGTTGTCCCTTTATTTTATTTGTATGCATGCTATCGGTTTGGTTAGCTAGCCCACAACTGTGGAGATGATATATTCGGTACTCTCAAGAGAAGTGAGGGGCCGACCAGGTTTAGCCTGGGTTGCAAGTTGTTCTTATTGAACCCTAATATATTCATCTCAGGAGGTACATTATCGGAATGGTGGTTGCCAATGCCTTGCCATGGAAATCCAATCTACAATAAGCGCCTGCGGTTTTGATTGTATACTATATATGTAAAGCGTGAGATGCAAGTGTTCTGCTAGATTTATATTTATTTGTATTTAGACACTATTATAATATCAGAGAATATATTGATTTCAAAAATGTTTTAGGCTATCGTAAGGTAAAAACCGTCGGTATTTATGTGTGGATTTGGTCTTACGATTATCCTTTTCTTTCGAAAAGATCTTTACTTTAAAATCAAGTTGTGTGTTACCATTAAACTTAATGTGTTTTTCTCACTCTGGTTCACCAGGCTGACCCGTCGTTTTAATGCTCGAGTTAGACCGGGTTTTACAGGTTCATATTATCGGATGTTGCAAGTCCAGAGACGAGCTGGAGGTGTTCAGACATATGGTATCTAGTATGTATTCCACTGTGTGTTGTATATGAGGACAAATTAATATAGCTGTCCAGATGTGTTTATGTACTCTGATGATGGTAAATTTTATTTAAAGCTCTCTGTAAAGATGTATTTCTATATTATATTTTGTTCCGCTGCGATGTGAGACTCTGTGTTGTGTCAGTTCTTCTTCTTCTTCTTCTTCTATTCTAATATTTCTTTCTTTCTTATCTCACCCTCTAATTTCTTTCTATTAACGTTCTGGTGTTTTCGATGCTTGAATAGTTTGATATGGTCTTTTTGTGTCGATTTTCGGGCTCAAAAAATCCTAGGCAATTACAGTGGTATCAGAGCTATTGGTTTAGTAATAACCTTGGCTCTGTGTCGTAACTCGATAGAGATGGGGTTAGTAATACCTTAGGTCGAGTTGAGTGTATATATGTAACAACCCACCTCCATTAAGGTCACTCACAAAGGGAATGCCTTAACTTCAGTGGAGCGTTTTTGGTAAACAAACACAGAATATTAGAAGACAGATATAAAAATTTTGCAGCCGAAATAAACAGCTTTATTAAATCACCAAAATACTTTGTTACAGAATACCATGAGTCATAAAACACATCTATCTTACATTATCAAAGTACATAGGTATTTAAAAGAAAAACATCATTCCCCAGATTAAAGAGCAAGCCATATAAGAGATAGGGACTCGAGCCATACTTCAGAAGTAGCTCCTAGAAGATGATATCCAAATCCTGACTAAACCTGGGTGTTTCCTCCCTGAGAACCTGGGGGGAAATGGAAGAAAAGAGGCGAAACAAACTAGGTCAGACATATGTCTGGTGAGTCCAGTAACTTTTAGCCAGTAAATAAATAAAGGTAAACATGAAAGGCATACAAAGTGGATAAGAGGATTCACGATACAGATGACAGGTATGACAGGACAAATAGGGTAAGGTGTATGCATGATTCACTACTAACTATTCTGCACTATTACTAGTAAAATCAAGATGGGGTGATCCCTTTCGCTAATGCTAACGATGGTGGTAGTTTCGTGTATTCCTGGCTGCTGTCATAGGTGCCGCCTGCTCCTATCTCAACTAGTCGTACCCAATACCGTCCTACTATAAATTGGTAGACTTAGGGCATACGTCCGGGTATACCCTAACCACTACCCTAATCGATCGGATCCCTACTCTGTAGATACCCTGTGCTGGTCCCACAACTAGGGGGTATCACTTACCTAAAGTGGCAACCCAAGGTGTGCACAGTTATACCTACTGGTGTCACGGTCGCCTTGTCCCCCTCTGCCCGGCCCATGCACGCACATGTCCCTGGTCGGTTTGCGTCGTCCACACCATCCGTCTCGTTTTGGATCTCTTACAATCAATCAGTAAGTGTGCCCCTTATCCGCCTAGTACGGAGTTCTTTACTTTGATACACCTCCGGATTACTGACTGAAATGGGTCCCACACAACATGATACAAGTTTTCCCTATGCCTTGTATCCCCACTAGGTTTTCTACTGACTATGTATACCCTAAGGTGTCTTTAAATACATAGCCCTCAATCAGTTTTGCGTACCTATAGGTGTCTTTAATACATAACCCCTATTCTACCTATCGGTTATACGTACCTGTAGATGTTTTTAATACATAACTCTATCTATTCCCATTAGTTATGCGAACCCCTAAGGGTGTCTTTAATACATAACTTTACTATTCTGCCCCAGTTATGTATACCATTAGGTGTCTTTAATTACATAACCCCTTTTTAATGGTTAAGTTTGTGGGCCTATGTATACTAATATTACCCACCTACCTGTTCATCAATTTATTGGTTAATCTGGTCTTAACCCTTTCACTTAGTTTATGATTTGGTTCTTCTTAGTCCACAGATACATTGGTTAAGAGAATAACTCCCTAAGTACCAACCCCGAAGACTGAGATCAACATCAGATCATTACCCAGAGAATCACTCATTCAACCAAACTTCTGTTTATCATCCATATTTGTCTTTAATCAACATTAATTAATTATTAAGACCACTAATCATATTTCACATGCCACCCAAGGCACCTACTTAATTACACATGCTTCCCAAGGCACCCACTTAACCCCTCATGTCCCACTACATGTTTATTTGGTTAAGTGTTTCTTAATTCATTGAGACCGTAACCTTATAAGACCTCCCACATTAGACTGGCATTTATGGCAGTTGGATTTGCTGGGCGGGTCCGGGCAGTCTTACACCACAAAAGAGCCTAACCTCATGTCTTTACAACTGTCACACATTTAATTTATGCCTGAGACCTCCCACATTAGACTGGCATTTGTGGCAGCTGGATTTGCCGGGCGAGTCCGGGCAGTCTTACACCACCAAAGAGCCTAACCTCGTGTCTTAGACGATTAATTACACAAAATTAATTATTCCCCAATTTGAATTAATCTCCCTATTCAAATTATCAATCAATTCCAAATTTAACTATGGCCATAATTGACTCAATTATGTCCATCTATTTATGGTATGTAAAATCATACCAATTTCATCACAAATTTATTTTATGACATTCAAGGCATTTATGCCAATTCTCAATATTAAATCTTCAGACATTAATTACTCAAACATTCCTCTTTTGATTAATTAAGTTAATTAATTAATCCTTTCCTTTTTATGGGTGTCAATACCTATCTTATTAACAATTTGAGTTTCCTATCCATAAATGGTCATATTCAAATTTACCATTTTTACCCAATTTTACCCATGTCATAATAGGTAATTATTTATATGTTTCCCTACTAGAATCATGTGTCCAATTTACATAATTACTATGAAAATTATGCCTATTACAAATTCCCCTTTTCCCCTTTCTTAACTAGCGTAACCGTTTGCATTTTTGGCGTCATCGAGGCTACAAAATAGTCTCGCGATAATAATAAATTAAAGGGAATGACAAGGTGATCATTTTTAGTACAATTTTAGGCATAATCATGACAACTAGGGAAAATGACACGATAACTTCGCATATAATTATGATTCACCACATAATTAATAACTTGCATAGATTCATGATTTTGCAACATAACAACTTGCATAGGTTCATGATTCTCAACATAATTAACAATTTACATAGGTTCATGATTCACAACATAACAACTTGCATGATTCATAACATAACCTTTTGCATAGGTGACTTACATAGGTTCATGATCCACAACATAACAACTAGCATAGGTTCATGAATTAACAACTTAACAACTTGCATAGGTAACTTACATAGGTTCATGATTCATAACATAACAACTAGCATAGATTCATGAATTAACAACGTAACAACTTGCATAGGTAACTTGCATAGGTTCATGAATTCATCACACAATAACTTGCATAGGTTTGTAGTTTCTCAACATAATAACTTGCATAACTTCATGATTCACAACAATAATGAACTTGTATCGTTTCATGATTCACAACAATAATGAAAATAAACTCGTATAATTTCATGATCCACAACAAAAATAAACTTGCATAACTACAAACAACATATACCCAAATCATGGTCCACCACAATTCACTTTTATCTATTTAAACCTAAAAGTGACTATAACTCACCGAAAAAGGGGTCCGGAGTTCTGAGATCTGAATTCTGTAATTGATTAGCATTCCCTTGTTGTAGACAATTTCGTCGTTGTAGTTTTAGGCTTGATTTGATTTGAATTGAGTTGCTTTACTTTGCTTCTAGTTTGTGGCGGCTATTCTAGGGTTTTGAGTGACAACATGACGACCGTTGATCTAATTTTGATTTGATTCTAGGGTTTGAGTGTACACATGTTTATATAGAATTTCAATTTAATTTGAGTCATCCGATGATCTTAGGGTTAATCAAAACCACTCAGTCCAGATTAGAACTACCCAGAAACCCTAATGACTCATTAACTAGTCAGAAATGACTCAGCACTGACTCACTGTTTGAATCAGAGCCTTGGAAACCTGTGCAGGCTTTTACCTCGGCCTGGGCGCACCTGCCAAGTGCGCCAGTGCAACTTTGCATGGGCGCACTTCCCAAGTGCGCTAGTACAATTTTGTTCCGGCGCACTTCCCAAGTGCGCCAGTGCATTCTCGCCCGTTTCTGGTTTTTCTGCCTAACTTCGTTCGTCAATATCTTCTTCATATGATATCCGTTTTACGCAAACTCGGACTCTATCTCAAGCAGAATTCCAAGACGAATGCAATGGCACGACCCATTTCCCTTAATTCCAACATTTGAAATTAAGTATTCTTAAATTTAGTTAATCTGGTTATTCAAAAATTCGGGCTGTTACATTCTCCCATACTTAAAGGATTTCTCCCTGAAATCTTCAAGTTAAGAAGAATGTGTCCTACCGTCCAATCACCCATCTACTCAACCATCGTCCACAAGCATCCATTGTCCTTAGAAAACTTCTAATGTTGTATGAACATATGCAAAAAGTGTGTGTATATGTTCCTTATCTAATGCAAAATCAGGTAGTCTACTGATTCAATTGACCTTCTTAATGCAAACCATGATAGTGCCATGCGTCCATTATGTATGCGAAAGAATCCTATCGATACATATTATTTCTACATGTGTGCTCAAACATTCATCAAAATGCAACATCCATATGATAACTAAAACACTGTACATCTATTAACCTAAATATGCACACACATTTACATGCAATATGAAAGTGATTTGAGCCGATCTAGTGCCTAATGTGTGTGTAAATGCATCCACGAGCAACCACTAGCAAACACTTGCATCCACTTGCAACCATCAAACATAACATGTCTCAAACACATGTTTACATCCATGGATTTCCTATCTAAAGGTAGAAGATTCAGTTGATGGGATACAAACAAATGATATAACTAAAACAAAAGCTCTGTTCCCATTTGACATCGGTTAAGAGAATAATTCTCTAAGTTTCAGCCCCGAAGACCGAAATCAACATCAGACTGACACTCAAAGAATTATCCCCATTAAACAATGTCAAAACTGGAAATCTACTTCATGCTTCGAGTGGAAACCCACATCCTTCAGAAATATTCAGATACTTATAGACTACTGGTACAATCAGATTACAGAATGGTTCTCAGAAAGCTAAACATAACAGAACCTTGCGGGTCACAAGAAACTTTGGGGATCTTCCCATGACAAGTTAGAAACTTAATGACCCTCCTCTCAAAATCTAGAACGACCCTCTACATAGAAAGCTGGTCCATTTAGAACCAACTCATTTCCCATAAACTTGAGCACACAAATGTCACATTCAAATTTTTGACGCCTAAGACAGATAATTTCAAACTCTTACAAATCACAAATAAATGAGCCGAACCACCAAAGGGGTTTGAAACAACTGCGGGATCAGAAACAAGACTAGTACTAAAGTGTAGAGTCTCAATGCCAGAATCCATTAGAGCCTTAACTTCATAACCAGATAAGGAAATTAAATCTTCTACATAAATTTTCCTATCCCTATCCTATCCATCAGCCGCAAGAGCATTCGCCTATCCTATCAGAGGAAGAGATTTAAGACAAAGGACCAAAGGATACTACATATGGCTTTTCGAGGAATGTTTTTCAAAACAGGCTTTCCTTTTTGAAAATACTTTCTTTTAAAACCTTTTTGGAAATAGTTTTCAAAAGCTTTTTATCAAATCTGGTAACCTTCAGCTCTGATACCCCACCTCCATTAAGGTCACTCACAAAGGGAATGCCTTAACTCAGTGGAGCGTTTTTGGTAAACAGACAAAGAATTTCATAAGACAAATATAAAAATTTTGCAGGGACATAAACAGCTTTATTAAATCACCAAAATACTTTGTAACATAATACCAAGAGTCATAAAACACTTCTATATTACATTATCAGAGTACATAGGTATTTAAAAGAAAAACATCATTCCCCAAATTAAAGAGAAAGCCATATAAGAGACAGGGACTCGAGCCATACTTCAGAAGTAGCTCCTAGAAGATGATATCCAAATCCTAACTAAACCTGGGTGTTTCTTCCCTGAGAACCTAGAGGGGAAATGGAAGAAAAGAGGCGAAACAAACTAGGTCAGACATACGTCTGGTGAGTCTAGTAACTTTTAGCTAGTAAATAAATAAAGGTAAACATGACAGGCATACAAAGTGGATAAGCGGATTCACGGTACAGATGACAGGTATGACAGGAAAAATAAGGTAAGGTGTATGCATGATTCACTACTAACTATTCTGCACTATTACTAATAAAATCAAGATGGGGTGATCCCTTTCGCTAATGATAACGATGGTGGTAGTTTCGTGTATTCCTAGCTGCTGTCATAGGTGATGCCTGCTCCTATCTCAACTAGTCGTACCCACTACCCTCCTACTATAAATTGGTAGACTTATGGCATACGTCCGGGGTATACCCTAACTACTACCCTAATCGATCGGCTCCCTACTCTATAGATACCCTGTGCTGGTCCCACAAGTAGGGGGTATCCCTTCCCTAAAGTGGCAACCCAAGGTGTGCACAGTTATACCTACTGGTGTCATGGTCGTCTTGTCCCCCTCTGCTCGGCCCATGCACGCACATGTCCCTGGTCGGTTTGCGCCGCCCACACCATCCGTCTTGTTTTGGATCTCTTACAATCAATCAGTAAGTGTGCCCCTTCTTCGCCTAGTACGGAGTTCTTTACTTTGATACCCCTCCGGGTTACTGACTGAAATGGGCCCCACACGACATGTACAAATCCTCCGGTATTCCATGTATCCCCACTAGGTTTTCTACTGACTATGTATGCCCTAAAGTTTCTTTAATTACATAGCCCTCAATCAGTTATGCGTACCTATAGGTGTCTTTAATACATAACCCCTATTCTACCTATCGGTTATACGTACCTGTAGGTGTCCTTAATACATAACTCTATCTATTCCCATTAGTTATGCAAACCCCTAAGGGTGTCTTTAATACATAACTTTACTATTCTGCCCCTGTTATGTATACCATTAGGTGTCTTTAATTACATAACCCCTTTTTAATGGTTAAGTTTGTGGGCCTATGTATACTAATATTACCCACCTACCTGTTCATCAATTTATTGGTTAAGCTGGTCTTAACCCTTTTGCTTAGTTTATGATTAGGTTCTTCTTAGTCCACAGTTACATTGGTTAAGAGAATAACTCCCTAAGTACCAACCCCGAAGACCGAGATCAACATCGGATCGTTACCCAGAGAATCACTCACTCAACCAAACTTCTGTTTATCATCCATATTTGTCTTTAATCAGCATTAATTAATTATTGAGACACCTAATTGTATTTCACATGCCACCCAAGGCACCCACTTAATTCCACATGGCACCCAAGGCACCCACTTAACCCTCATGTCCCACTACATGTTAATTTGGTTAAGTGTTTCTTAATTCATTAAGACCGTAACCTTATAAGACCTCCCACATTAGACTGGCATTTGTGGCAGCTGGATTTGCCGGGCGGGTCCGGGAAGTCTTGCACCACAAAAGAGCCTAACCTCGTGTCTTTACAACTGTCACGCAGTTAATTTTTTCCTAAGACCTTCTACATTAGACTGGCACTTGTGGCAGCTGGATTTGTCGGGCGGGTCTGGGCAGTCTTACACCATAAAAGAGCCTAACCACGTGTCTTAAACGATTAATTACACAAAATTAATTATTCTCCAATTTGAATTAATCTCCCTATTCAAATTATCAATCAATTCCAAATTTAACTATGGCCATAATTGACTCAATTATGTCCATCTATTTATGGTATGTAAAATCATACCAATTTCATCACAAATTTATTTTATGCCATTTAAGGCATTTATGCCAATTCTCATTATTAAATCTTCAGACTTTAATTGCTTAAACATTCCTCTTTTGATTAATTAAGTTAATTAATTAATCCTTTCCTTTTTTTAGGTGTCAATACCTATCTTATTAACAATTTGAATTTCCTATCCATAAATGGTCATATTCAAATTATACCATTTTTACCCAATTTTACCCATGTCATAATAGGTAATTATTTATATGTTTCCCTACTAGAATCATGTGTCCGATTTACATAATTACTATGTAAATTATGCCTATTACAAATTCCTTTTTTTCCCCTTTCTTAACTAGCGTAACCGTTTGCATTTTTGGCGTCATCGAGGCTACAAAATAGTCTCGCCATAACAATAAAATAAAGGGAATGACAAAGTGATCGTTTTCAGTACAATTTTGGCATAATCATGACAACTAGGGAAAATGACACGATAACTTCGCATATAATTATGATTCACCACATAATTAACCACTTGCATAGATTCATGATTTTGCAACATAACAACTTGCATAAGTTCTTGATTCTCAACATAATTAACAACTTATATTGGTTCATGATTCACAATATAACAACTTGCATGATTCATAACATAACCTCTTGCATAGGTGACTTACATAGGTTCATGATCCGCAACATAACAACTAGCATAGGTTCATGAATTAACAACTTAACAACTTGCATAGGTAACTTACATAGGTTCATGATTCATAACATAACAACTAGCATAGATTCATGAATTAACAACATAACAACTTGCATAGGTAACTTGCATAGGTTCATGAATTCATCACACAATAACTTGCATAGGTTCGTAGTTTCTCATCATAATAACTTGCATAACTTCAAGATTCACAACAATAATGAACTTGCATCATTTCATGATTCACAACAATAATGAACTTGCATAATTTCATGATTCACAATAATAAGGAGCTTGCATAATTTCATGATTCGCCACCACAATAAACTCGTATAATTTCACGATCCTCAAAAACAATAAACTTGCATAACTACAAACAACATATACCCAAATCATAGTCTGCCACAATTCACTTTTATCTGTTTAAACCTAAAAGTGACTGGAACTCACCGAAAAAGGGGTCTTGAGTTCTGGGATCTGAATTCTGTAACTTATTAGCGTTCCCTTGTTGTAGACAATTTCGTTGTTGTAGTTTTAGGCTTGATTTGTTTTGAATTGAGTTGCTTTACTTTGCATTTAGTTTGTGGCGGCTATTCTAGGGTTTGGAGTGACAACATGACGACCATTGATCTAATTTTGATTTGATTCTAGGGTTTGAGTGTTTATATAGAATTTCAATTTAATTTGAGCCGTCCGATGATCTTAGGGTTAATCAAAACCACTCAGTCTAGATTAGAACTATCCAGAAACCCTAATGACTCATTAACTAGTCAGAAATGACACAGCACTGACTCACTGTTCGAACCAGAGACTCAGAAATCTGTGCAGGCTTTTACCTCGGCCTGGGCGCACCTGCCAAGTGCGCCAGTGCAATTTTGCATGGGCGCAATTCCCAAGTGCGCCAGTGCAATTTTGTTCTGGCGCACTTCCCAAGTGCGCCAGTGCATTCTGGCCCGTTTTTGGGTTTTCTGCCTAATTTCGTTCGTCTATATCTTCTTCATACGATATCCGTTTTACGCAAACTCGGACTCTATCTCAAGCAGAATTCCGAGACGAACGCAATGGTGTGACCCATTTCCCTTAGTTCCCACATTTGAAATTAAGTATTCTTAAATTTAGTTAATCTGATTATTCAAAAATTCTAGGTGTTACAATATACCTGAGAACATATTAGGAAATTTTATATGCAAATGTTTTGTATTCTGTTGGTTGATCGGTTCAATTGTTGAGAAGCATTGAACTGGTAATGGATGTAATATTATTTTGTAAAGATGGTAAATGAAATAATTTTACCCGAAATATATTTTTGCATAGAAACGTAATAATTTTATCAAATTATTAAGATATTTGTATGTTGATTGATTTAAATGGAATTCAAATGGAACTAAAAATTTGAATTGGAACATAAACCGGTTAAGTGAAATAAAATTGATGATAATATTGAAATTAATTTAAATAAATTTTGAATTTTGAATTTGAATGAATAATTAAATATAAATTAATCGTATATTAATCGATTAATGTTCAAATATGTGAATCCAAAATAAATATTAATATTGAGTGTAAATTCAATTGATTTGGTTGATTTTGTTGCGTATTGGTTGTTGATCATGAATGTTTGTTATTGGACGATAAATTGTTTGGATAGAAATAATCAACAATTTAATGGAGCTAAATAAATTATAAACTAAAGAATAATTTTAAATGTAACAAACCTGCATATGAATTGAAATTAATGATTTTAAACCTATATTGGCAAATGAGTTAATGCTTCATGATTGATTTTGGAATTGGGGCAGTGGTATTTGATGATTAGTGAAGTATTATTTAAGAATTTCATATATATGTTACTTATGTGTTAATTGAGTTAAGTACAGGTGCCAGATAGCTGTGGGGTTGATTTTGGATAAATATATCGCATGTAAATTTAGCAAGTACGCTCAATAGCGCTCATAAAAAGTATGCCTATGCGAAAATATAAAATTTTGGTTTTGGTTTTTGTTTTCTGACCGTATGGGTTGATGTATATATATTATTTGTTCCTGCGATATCACAGATATCACTCCGTAAAGGGGAGGCTCTACCGAATTTTTTTGAGAATTTAAGGTGTGAGAAAAATTTCGATATTTTTGAAAATTTTAAATGTATGTATTGTCAATAAAATGATATTTTAAGTAGGCATATAAATTCTAATATATGCATTGTAAATAAAAGTGTCATTTTAAATATTCATATAAATTATATTATATACATTATAGATAAAAGTGTCATTTTAACTATGCATATAAATTCTAATATATGCATTACAAATAAAAATGTAAATTCAACTATGCATACAAAAATGTAAATTTAACTATGCATATAAATTCTAATATATGCGTTGCAAATAAATATGTAAATTTAACTATGCATATAAAAAATGTAAATTTAACAATAGAAATACAAATAAAAATTAGCTTTTTATTTGTCATTGGTTCAATTGTCATGTAAATGAAATATATTTTGTTTGACACTGTGAATATGTGGATATGATATGCCAATAAAAACATTCTTTTCTTTGGCATGTTAAACACGTTAATGAAATCGTCGAACGGTTTATATTTATATATAATTATATATATAAATATAAATTAAAATTAAACGAATCATGTGCGGTAGTTCGCGTTTCTGAATTGTAACTTTAAACGATTATACCAAAGGATCCAACCTGTAACAACCTGGAAAATCTAAGCTAATTTAAAATTTTTATTTTGGCAATTTTAATGAATTTTGAATATTTTAAATGATATATTTTAAATAATAACAACGAGAAATTTATTTTGAATATAATTGGAACGTATATATTTATTTGAATCGTCGTTAGAATATAAGTATTTTATTTTAAATTATAAAAGAAATTGAAAATGGTGCGATAGTTCAAAAATTCGATTTTAAATTTCAAATGAATGTACAAGATTCAAAATAAACCGAATTTTAACGAAACCAAAAATATTAGAATCTAATTGAAAATATCTTTCTAACGAATCCGAAAAATTGAAATTTCATAACGGAAATCAAAAGTTATGCCCAGTTGAAAATTCAGAATAGTCGCTATGGAATCCGGACCCTTAAAAATGGGAATTTTGCAAACAACCTACTTGAAGGATATTGATTGGGACAATAAATTTTACACGTCTCCCAACTGCACAAATAAAAATATGTGTTTGTGGATTGAAACCCCATATGGGTGTTGGGATGATATTCGACGTACACTAATCCCAATTATTTAGTGGTATGTCGATCGTTTGATTGACAGACTGTATGAGTGTTAATTAGTTATATTTAATGCTTATGCAGTTGTGTTGTGCACTTTGGATGATGGCTGATTATTTGTCGTTGCTATTATATACATGTGTTGTATGGAATCCATATAATTAACATTATATGGTAATTGATTGGGCCTCATTCCAATTTGCAAAATAAAGAATATTATAAAATAAAGATTCATGTGTTGAATAGAATAAATAGTCATGTGTTGATGATGCTCATGTGTTGAGAATATTCATGTGTTGAAACCTATCATGTGTTAAGTTAAATATTTTAAACAATAAAATTTACATCTTTATCATAATTTTATAAAATATATTAAATAACAAAAATATTCATGTGTTGACGATCCCCATGTGTTGAGAATATTCATGTGTTGAAAGTAAAATATATATTCATGCATTGAAAATATTCATGTGTTGAAAGAAAAATATATATTCATGTTTTGAAAGAAATATATATTCATGTGTTGAATAGAATAAATATTCATTTGTTAAATGGAATAACGAAGTTATTGAAATATATAAAGCCGTGTTGATTAGATATGCGCCATTTTGACGCGAACGATATTTATATCGATTATATTCGTTTGTATAATGAATATAGAAAAGGAAGTGATTTCAAAATATAACGTTTTGAAAATATTATCATTTGTGTATCGATGGTGTGGAGTATTCAATTTTGCTTTGAAATTGAATATGAAGTTGAAATTGTTTTGAAAACAAATTAAAAACGATTTATAAAATACGTTTTGAATTGAAATCGATGAAATATATATAATATATATTAAATGGCCTGAATAGAACGCGCCGCGCTGTGGCAGTTCGCGAATTTCGACCATTGACTTCGAATTGATGTTGCGGGAGATCCGACCATCGGATTCTCCTAAAATTGGAACCGTTGGGTTCGTATCGAAAAGAGCTTTCCAGTGAATATTAGAAATTTGAAATCTAATGGTTGGGTTTGGAATTATGTCCAAATCAAATTTGGAAAATGTCGCTGTAAGTGTAGTTCGGTGGCCGTTATTGAAAACCGACTGTACGGGCCTGGATAAAATTATTAAAAATATTAGTAATTTGTGTAAAATCATAATACATGAATTGGAAAGAACTAAGGTGAAAAAATTCCACATTTGTAAAGATAAAAATAGATTTTTATCAAAATGAACTAGTTTTGAACAAGATTTGAAATGGTTTTGAAAATAATCAGAATTTCCGATATGTGAATTGGAATGGATTTGAATCGAAATTATCTTCGGAATATTTCTATGTTGGATTTCGTGATTATACAGATATGGTTGTGGAAATTTGAAAGATATATTTATATCGTTATTTACAATATGATATTTGTTGGTTTCTGAATTTGATATTGAACATAAGCCGATATATTTTCTATTCAGAGCCTTGTATTTAATATCAAATGGGATTTGGGGTTCCTCGTGAATAGCATCTTAAAAAACACTATTCTTGAACCCAGTTTAGAAAAGAATAAATCTTTTAATTAAGATTTAGTGAAAATGTACCACTTAAATGGTATTTAATTGGAATTGAATTTGAATTAATTTTTGGGTTTATCGTGAGCGGTGTTTTGAATAACACCTGTTCTTTAACCCGATTAACAATGGGAAGTGATTTTTGGTTTATCGTGAACCGTATTTTAGGTGACATCGGTTCTTTAACCCAGTTAAAGACATGATATTGATTTTTGAGAAGATTAAAACTAAGTGGAGTTTTAATTAATCTTTAATTAGATTGAAAAGATCGAGAATGGAGTATCACCAGTTTTGCTCCAAAGCGATAGTTAAATCTTTAATTAGATTTGAACGTGAGATGGTAATTAATATTTACCGATAACACCGTGGTGTTAGATATGGAGTATTGACAGTTTTGCTCCATGAGATGAATAGGTTGGGATTGGGAAATAAAATAAATAATTACTTCAGTGTGGTTCGCTAATCCCGACTAGTTTGGAAAACCTTAACATGGTTTGAAATGATATCCAAAGGAAGATTAAAGAATAAATTTAGAAGAATTTATCTTTGATAAATTAATGGTAACCTTTCCCTAAGAATGTGAAAATTTGAATAAAAGAATATTTTGAAATGGAATGAGGCGTATGTTGTGTTTGTGTAACACTTGTTTATATATATGCGGTTTATTCAGAAAGGCCGGGTTTATACCCATTCTAAATAATCGATTCGACGATAATTCGAAGATGGAGACGGTGGTTGAAGACTGTAAGTCTTCACATCGTTTGGATGATTATTGATTGGGCTGTACACCCAAGAGGAGGGAATCAGTTGGTGATCGTCCAGACGTACTTGGAGATCGATGGATATGCGAGGAAAGGGCCTCCGGTTTCGTTCAGACGCAGAACGAACTTGTAAATGGACTATGTGTCTAACATTGGATTTTATTCCATGTGATTGATTTCTATTAAATATACATTTGTTTGGCAGCGGAGAATTTATTCTCTTGCTTAACGCTCTTCTCTGAGACGTACGAGCTCAGAGGTTGTATATCTATGGACATCAGCCACATGGAGTGAATTGCCTGTGTGGCATGCCTAAGTGGCAGATGATCAAGGCTTCTGTTGAAAAGCAAAGTCTTGTGGTTGATGATCAAAGCGTGGCCTGTGTGGCATAGCGCTATGTATAACGTTAATTCGCGAGCCTTACACCTCAGTATGAGTCAAAAACGGGATAAGGACCGTTCGGAGAACACGACGTTTCTTTCTAGCTATGGTTGATGTCAGTGACCTACCAGCCCTGACATTTATATACTTTTTACCTATGTGGTTGTTGGAATGCGAGGCGCCTCGATTATATGGTCGATAACTGGCAATATGTGAGCTGACGTACATACCATTATTTTATAGGTCCTATAGGACCGGGAAACGTGTGTTCAGGAATAACTAATCCTCCAAAGTTAGGTGAGGACCGGCCCAACCGATTCCAAGGATCGCTGTGTGTGGTCCTGAGACATTTGCTAGAGTGTCTCGAATAGAGAGGAGCTTTCCCCTTTCCTCGACTCATGATGGAATCCAATTTCCAATACGTGATATTGCAGTTTTATTTATAGAGCCTAGTATGGCGACATTGTAGATGGTAGCTATGCCGCCTATGATTGATACTTATGATTGAAATTTTTTCTTTACTTATAGCAATAATAATGTGTTTTTAAATGTATCAAGCATTCTTTGGCTATTATAAGGTAAAAACCCTATCCTCCGGCCTGCGTTGCATTGTGTGATGGGACCTGGGTATTATAATAGCTTCATTTTTCTTTATTTAGCATTGCGCTGTTTGTTTTATGCACTAGTATTCTTGGGAGGAAACCCGTTCCGTGTTATACGGCGTGGTCCCTTGATTTACCTAACTTTAAAAATAAAGATTAATAACTATTTTTAGTTCTCACACCAGTCACATGACTAACCTGGAGCTTATTGTTATAACCTAAACTCTGGGTGCCCCTATTTTCCACAGGCAGCTAGTAGTTTTGGTTTTTGCAGATATATAATCACAAGATCCTGATTTACAACTGGAACGATGCTCAGAAAGCTCTGTATTACTTTCAGTTGTGTTTTGTATTGTTTTTCTGTTGCTATGTAATTTATTGTAATCTCTGATATTTATCGAATGTGTAATATTTTTTCATACTCTGTATATTCTTGTATTCTGATGGAATTATTGTAATAAACAATGAAATGTTCTTCTGTTTGCATTCTGATTCGTCTTGTCCTCACAGTAATTCGTTCTTTCCTTACCGGGGAAGTTCGGGTCACTTCACAACCGTCGGATTTTCCTAAAACTGGAACCGTTAGGACCGCTTTGGGAAGATCTTTCCAAAGATATAAATTTTGTTGAAATCCAACAGTTAGATTTCGAGATAAGTGTAAATCAAATTTTGATAAAAAGAGCGCCAGGGCCGCTTATTGACCCGAAGCATCATTAAATTAATTTAGCTATTTTTATATAAATAAAAATAGCAATTAATCATTATTAAATAATATTAATGATATGAAATGGTTTTAAATTATATATATGTGAGAATCATTTGAAAAGACCGAGTTTAACCTCACTTCAAATGATTATACCATGATTTAAATCGAAGATATTGAAGACGACGATTAAAGACCGGCGATCTTTACATTGAATGGATAACTACTGATGCCCGACATTGGTTAGCTCCCAGTAAAGGGTTAAAGTGGTAGTTATCCGTACGTACTTGTTGATTGTTCGGATAAGCGAGCAGTGGTAGTTATCCGGACGTACTTGTTGATTGTCCGGATAAGCAAGCACCTCTCTTCCGTATTGAACATACGGACGAGGAATAAGGTGTCTCCGGTTTCGTTCAGACCAAGAACGGACTTGTAAATGGATGTGTGTCTGATATTGGATTTCATTCCATGTAAATTGATTTCAATTTAATATATATTTGTTGGTGGTGGGGAATTTATTCTCTTGCTTAACACCCTTCTTTGAGACGCGTGAGCTCAGAGGTTATATATTGGTAGTTACAATAATGAATTAGTTTTCGATTTAAAATAAATTGGATTTAGAAAATTAATGGGTCTATGACATTTTTCTTACCTTAGTAATTTCGGGGACGAAATTCTATTAAGGAGGTAGAATGTAATGTCCTATACTTTTGGTAGTCAAAATATTTAATTCTATTTATTATTTTAAATATTATATTTGGAATATTAATGGATTTTAATATTGAATTCGTTTATTTAAAACAACGTTTAAACGTTAAATTTATATTAAATATAAATCGAGCTCGAAGCGGCGCGACAATTCATAATATTGAGTTTTGAACTTCAATTGAATGTACATGATCCGATATAAGTCGGATTTTTGTGAAACAAGAAACATTTGAATCTTGTGGATTATAATTCTTATACTGAAGAGAAAAATTCAGAACTCATGTTATAGATTGTTTGTTATAGCCAAATCAAATTTTAAATTAGTCGCTATGGAAATCTTTATTAAAATATAACGTTTATTAATATATATATATATATTTGGGTTTTAATATAAATTTGGACATCGTTTAACTCAAAATAAATGATATTGAGTTGTATAATTTATATTTGAAGCTATATGATATTTCCAGTTGGGTATTTATGATAATAACAATTTATTATTATTTAATTTGATTATTCTGGAATTTAATAATATTTTATTAATATTATTATATGCCTTTAAAATAGAGATTTTGCAAACGGGCTCAGTTTTTAAATAAATTAGTTTCATTGGAACCGTAATGTTAAATTATTGTACGGTATTAAAATTCGTGGCAAACCGATGTCGTATGTGACAATGGCAGCCGTAAATGCCCAATCATTCTATATAACGCATAATTAAATCAATTTAACTTATTAAAGAGATATTTCAGTGTAACTTGAGAAGACGATCGAATAAGGCTATGAAACTAGTTCCATTGAATTCGTATCAACGTTTAGAGCCAGGATAGACATATAATTTGTTATTTTTGGAGATCGTGGAATTTGGTGTCCAAAATAGCATTGTAGTGCGTATAAAAATAGCGTATCGGGAAACAGTCTCGGAATGCGACGAAACTAGTGCCATTGGATTCGTTTTAATTAATTATTATAATGTAACGATACAGTCCTAACAAAACTAATTTCGTCGAATTTGGAGACCGTTTGAAAAATGGTCATTTTTTAGTCGATCCAATTCAAATCTAAATTGCCAAACATATTTAAATTTACTGCGCTCACATATTAATTCCAAAAATTATGAAATTTGAAAAGTAGCAATAATTTAACATTCCAGATCCAACAAAGGTGGTTTCGTCAAAAACGGAGGTCGTTTGCAAAATGGCTATTTATTATATTATATTAAATTCCAAAGCGACTATTTTAAATTTTAAACTGGGCATAACTTTCAATTCCCATTATGAAATCTGGATTTTCACATTTTTTACAAAGATATAATTAAACAGATCCTAATATTTCTTGTTTTTCTGAAATCCAATTTATTTTGAATCCTGTGCATTCATTTGAAATTTGAAATCGAATTTTCAAACTATCGCGCCATTTTAAACTCTATGTATAATTAAATTAAGTTTATTCGTTCTAACTTCGATTTAAATAAATTTTTAGTCGTTATAATTTAAATTAAATCATTTTAAATATTCAAAATATGTTAAAGCTGCCAAAATGTAGAATTTAAATTGGTTCTGAAAATCCGGGTTGTTACAATCTCCCCCGCTTAAAATCTTTTCGTCCTCGAAAAGGAACCGAGCTGGAAGTTGTTTAACTAACCAACTCAACTTTTACTCTAGCTTTCATTCTTCAACTTTTCAATTTCTAAGAATTTTATAATTTTTCAAAAATTTGGCTAACACCCTAAATTTTCAAAATAAATTGCCATTACCTCCTTTGTACGGGGAGACATTTAAAACCTCAACAAGCCACGTAGGGCCCTCATCAATCCAAAAGAAAAAGCAAAAGCCAATCGGCTCATAAAATAATCCAAACCCAATAAATTTGTAAACATGTACTTATTTGTCGGGCATACAATTTTATTCCTCTTCTCAGCCTCCTTGCTATGACATGTTCAATGTATATACATGCATATGCAGGCGATTTCAATCGAATTTCAATTCAGTTCAAAATTTGACTTAATTTATCATTCATTCTCTTATTGGTTTGATCATTCCAATATTTTAATTAGTCAACTAGTAATCACATGTCACAACCCGCAATCAATTAGTTAATTAGCTTTTCAAGTATATAATTTTGTGTATACTCAAAAATTATATTTTCTAAGATCGGATTATATACATAATCACAAATACGTTAATTATAAACTTGTCCCTCTCAACTCGTCTTAGGGCATTTCTAACCCCATCTCTAATGAGTCACCGATTCTAGAATGTTACTGATCCTATCTCTAATGAGTTTTCTTTCATAGGATATTACTAATCCAATCTCTGATGAGTCTTTTATACTGTTCTAATGAGTTGCACCCCAAAGATTTGAGTTAACCAAAGCTCTGATACCAGCTGTAACGATACGGTCCTAACAAAACTAATTTCATCGAATTTCGAGACTGTTTGAAAAATGGTCATTTTATGGTCGATCCAATTCAAATTTAAATTACCAAGCACATTTAAATTTACTGCGCTCACATATTAATTCCAAAAATTATGAAATTTGAAAGCTAGCAATAATTTGACATTCCGGATCCAACAAAGATGGTTTCGTCGAAACGGAGGTCGTTTGCAAAATGGATATTTATTATATTATATTAATTTCCATAACGACTATTTTAAATTTTAAACTGGACATAACTTTCAATTCGCGTTATGAAATCTGGAATTTTCACATTTTTTAGAAAGATATAATTAAACAGATCCTAATATTTCTTGTTTTACTGAAATCCGATTTATTTTGAATGTTGTACATTCATTTGAAATTTGAAATCGAATTTTTAAACTACCACGCCATTTTAAACTCTATTTATAATAAAATTAAATTTATTCGTTCTAACTTCGATCTAAATATATTTTTAGTCGTTATAATTAAAAATAAATCGTTTTAAATATTCAAAATCTGTTAAAATTGCTAAAATAAAAAATTTAAATTGGTTTTGAAAATCCGGGTTGTTACAATCTCCCACACTTAAACTCTTTTCGTCCCCGTAAAGGAACGGTGCAGAAAGTTTTTTAACTAACCAACTCAACTTTCACTCTAGCTTTCATTCTTTAACTTTTCAGTTTCTAAAAATTTTCTAATTTTTCAAAAATTTAGATAACAGCCTAAATTTTCAAAAAAAATCGCCATTACCTCCTTTGTACGGGAGACATTTAAAACCTCGACTAGCCACGCAGGGCCCACATCAATCCAAAAGAAAAGGAAAAAGCCAATCGGCTCATAAAATCATCCAAACCCAATAAATAAGTAAACATGTACCTATTTGTCGGGCATACAATTTTATTCCTCTTCTTAGCCTCCTTGCTATGACCTGTTCAATGTATATACATGCATATGCAAGCAATTTCAATCGAATTTCAATTCAATTCAAAGTTTGACTTATTTTATCATTCATTCTCTTATTGGTTTGATCATTCCAATATTTTAATTAGTCAACTAATAATCACATATCACAACCCGCAATCAATTAGTTAATTAGCTTTTCAAGTATATAATTTTTATATATACTCAAAAATCATATTTTCTAAGATCGAATTATATATACAATCACAAGTACGTTAATTATAAACTTGTCCCTCTCAACTCATTTTAGGGCATTTCTAACCCCATCTCTAATGAGTCACCCATTCCAGAATACTACTGATCCTATCTTTGATGAGTTTTCTTTCATAGGATATTACTAATCCAATCTCTGATGAGTCATTTATTTTGTTCTAACGAGTTGCACCCCAAAGATTTGAGTTAACCGAAGCTTCGATATCAGATGTAACGATATGGTCCTAACAAAACTAATTTCGTCGAATTTGAAGACCGTTTGAAAAATGGTCATTTTCTGGTCGATCCAATTCAAATTTAAATTACCAAACACATTTAAATTTACTGCGCTCACATATTAATTCCAAAAATTATGAAATTTGAAATCTAGCAATAATTTGTCGTTCTGGATCCAATAAATGTGGTTTCGTCAAAAACCGAGGTCATTTGCAAAATGGCTATTTATTATATTATATTAAATTCCATAGCGACTATTTTAAATTTTAAATTGGACATAACTTTCAATTCCCATTATGAAATCTGGATTTTTAACATTTTTCAGAAAGATATAATTAAACAGATCCTAATATTTCTTGTTTTACTAAAATCCAATTTATTTTGAATCCTGTACATTCATTTGAAATTTGAAATTGAATTTTCAAACTACCGCGCCATTTTAAACTTTATTTATAATTAAATTAAATTTATTCATTCTACCTTTGATTTAAATAAATTTTTACTCATTATAATTTAAAATAAATCGTTTTAAATATTCAAAATCAGTTAAAATAAAAATTTTGAATTGGTTTTGAAAATCCGGGTTGTTTCATATAACATTTCAATTTTTGTGCCATTCGGACTTACCGTGTGATTGTGGAAACGATAAATGCCTTAGTCATTTATATTATTTTGGTCAACTTAGACAGGGGTAACTTTTAACGAACAAACGACTGGCCAAACGAACTCCAAATTTAACGAAACAAGATTCGTTGGATTCGTTAGGAAACGATCTAGTAAAACGTCAAAGTTTCAAAATTATTTGATTCTTTTTGGACTTACAGGAATTTTTAATGCTTGATTTTTCATCGATAATTATAAAGGACTTTTTACAACGACCTCGAAATTCGACGAAACCTATCCCTTTGGGTCCAGAATATTTTTTTATGATAGGATTAGGTGTTTTATCTTGAATTAAAAATCATATGGGAGGTTAATTTTGCGAAAAGCTCGCGGTATGGGTTGTTATAATAAAATAATAATTTAATGGTCCAACTTCCTTATAAATGCACTAACGCTCGACCTAATTATTTGGTCAAATGGCACTACGAACAGACCACATTATTTCCGCCTCCACCCTGATAAAATGAACGAACAACATCTCGTGGCTCTCCCCTCCTTTAATCTCCAAAACCACACATGGAATCAAAAAAATTATAACTACAAAATGATAGAGGTAGGATAGAACATCATATCTACAGGCCAGATCTGATTTCGTGTGCCATGGTGGCCTGTTCGGAACTGAGACGTCACGGTGCTTGGTGGCTGATTAGTGATTGCTGGAGGGACAAGATGGAACGAGGCTTGGGGCGTGGATGGGGAATTCCACGGTGCTGGAGCTGGCGCTAGGTGATCAGAGGCCAATGATGGAGATAAGGCACAATGGTGGACTTTAAATCGAACTGTGCGTGAAGCCTACATGGAGCAAAACTGGAACGAAAGGAGGAAGGATGGATGAAATGTGAATCAACATTTATAACGTGGACCAAATAAAGGATATCAGCTTATTTTGTTTGCAGGTGGAAAGTGTTTCTGGATAGGATTAAAATCCGTGATTAAAGGAAAGTAATAAAGTAATTTAATTAATTTTAAATTAAGGAAGGATAATGGTTATTTAATTGATCATGTTTTCGAATAGTGTAAGGATCTTGCGTGGTGGGGATTGAGAACAAGAAGTAAACAATGGGAATTCAAGGGATGAAGGAACCCAGATCGGCGCTTGTAACAAAGTATCAGGTGCTGGAAACAAACTATGAAGGCGTGCGCATTGCAGTAATTAAAAATAAAATCATTCTATTAAGGTTTAATTAAGGAAATTGATTATCATTTATTTCCACAGGTGATGAGCGTGGAACGAAGACAATACGAATGGGATAAAGAAGATTGGGTCACCCTGCGTTGTAGTTCCAAAAGGCTATAGCGAAGGCAACGAACAAATCAAAATTTTTAATCAGCCTTATTACCATGAAATAAAAGTAATTTTATTAATTATATTATTTAAATCAGTGAGTAATTAAAGGAATAATTATTTATTTTAATTTGGGAACTAATAATTTGTATAACTAATGTATTTGTAATCAGAATTGGACATACAAGGTGACGTTGGAACCGCCTTGACAAATACTATGTCGTGGAAAAGATTTGGACGCATTTGGATTCAATTGTAATTTTCAGTTAAATTAAACACTAGTTTAATTTAACTGAAACAAGCTATTTAAACAATGGAGTCGAATCAAGGTGAGTTAAACTCACTTAGTTATCACACTTATATTTTATATAAGTTGAGTTTTTATTTTGTGTGCTATGGTTGATAATGATTGACTAGTTATTAAATATATTGCATATATTGATTGAACCGATGAAATTAAACGCTGTTTAATTTCAGTGAAAAACCAAATCATTATTTTAACGATTGATCCAAATTAAGGTAACTTACCTTATTGGTCACGTTTATAAAATAAACGTGTTTAATGGTTTGAATTGTTTTGTTAATTGGATGATGCTAATTAATCGTTGTTTACTGTTATTGAAATTATCATTTAAATTGAATTGAATAATATTATTGGAAATAATTTATGTGAATGCAGGGAAGTACAGGGTGGAGGAATCCAACGAGATTCCTTAAATATATTAATGTTACTCATTTTCATATCATCATATGAACTATATAAACCCATCTGATTGAATGGTTGAGTTGACTATTGACCGTTGACCTGAAATAAACCAATTGTTTTTTTTGAACCAATGAGTAATATTGGTTGACTAATTGGCCATATATGGCCTAAAAATCAATCATTTTGTAAATATGAATTTACTATCAGATAAATCGATATAAATGAAGTTATGAAATTGATTTTATAACCGAATCCAATATTTTGAGTGAAAGTTTATAAAAAGAAAATAAATGTCTGTTATTATTAATTAAAGTTATAAATAATTATTAAATGATTATATAAATCAAATTCTGGTGTTAATCAGATTTATAAGCTAATGAGCGGAAATTAACCTAACAGTTAAGAATTTGATAATTGTTTTTAAGATACAATTAAATTGAATTTTTTAAATAAATTAAATGATTAATTAATTTAAAGGAAGAACTAATTGGAATCGGTTAACGAGATAACTGTGTTTTGAGTTGACTAAGTCAACTGTTTAACTGAAATTAATCATTGAATCAGCTTGTTTTGAATTAATCTAATTGGATAGTTTAACGAATAATTGTTTTATTTATTTAAAAAGAAATTAACTATTTATTTTAGTTAATAAAGAAATTACCTACCATGGTCGTTAATGATAAAGTAAATTATTATTTTAGTTAATAATAATTTAAGTGAGATCCATCCATTGCGAGATTCAGTATGTGATATTCCCAAGTTCGTAATGGTTAATTAAGTGAGATTTATGCTAAGATTCAGAATGTGATGTTTTAAAGTCGGAATGTTAAGCAAAGTCGAGAGTATAAGCTGGGTAAAGATTTTGGAAATGGCAAAGAAGAAAAGTCGTTATAAATAGTTTACATCGATTTTGTAATTGGAAATTTAGAATTTAGAAATGTAATCGAAATAATAGTTATTGATAATAATTTAAATATGGAATTTTATAAATGAAGTAAGAGTTTTGAAAATGAATTTGTAAAAATTGTTACAAATAACAAATTGAACTATTTGATTTATAAACCGAAGTTCTTTAAAAGGATTGCTATGTGATTTTAGACAACGTATAAGTTGTCGGAATGATTTGAGAAAATATAACAAAAAGTTTTGAAATGAAATATGTAACGTTTGTTACAGATGATAAGTTGAATTGTTTTGAAAGAAATAAATGTAAGATTTGTAAAGATATTTATATAAGATTGGTAAAGATATTTATATTAGATTTATTAAAGAGAGAATATATGATTTAAAAACAAAATATGGTATTGTTATTGCAAACAAGTTGAAGAATGTTATAAAGAGATGTTGAAGAAATTTTATAAAGAATTATTTTTATAATGGAATTGAAACTTGAGTATAATATTATAATGATTACTAAAGATTAATAGAGAAGTAAAACGTTGTCAAGATGTAAAAAAAGTTTTCAAAGGAAAACGTGTGGTTAATAAACTTCTATCTATTCTGAAGATATGAATGTGGTTGGACAAGGTCTGAGAGGTAAATGAAAATACCCCAACTTGAACAACTCCATGATTATCCAAGAATGGTATTAGTTTATAAACAAGGGTAATTGAGGGAAAAATAAGTTAAGAACGAATCTAATAACTCTTATCTTAAATTAGTAAATGATTAAATCTCTAAATATCAACCCTAAAGGCCGAAACCAACATCAAACTGACACCACAAAAGTTACTCAACTTAACCAACGTACAACAGGTTCTAATTTCCTTAAAAACAACATCAACTTATTTATCATAATTTATATATATCTTTTCAAAACATTATAAATAAGCCTTGATTCAAATGTAAATCAAATCTCATATAAAAACTTCATTAAGAACTTACTTTAAAACTACTCTGGTTATATCTTAATAAAACTCCATCTCTTGTCTTGAAATCCGCAATTTTAAATCAACTCCTTATCTAAATTTTCCCAACCAAATTCAATTCACTTTGGTTTCTAATTCAATTTTCATTTCCCTATCTTTACACTTATATCAATTTATTTATTTCATAAATCATTTCAAGTTTACAACCTTATCAATTCGTTTCCATAACTGCAATCACTGACGATACTTTTAAATAAACTTGCTTTTAATATCAATCTTGGATTTTATTAAATATAATTAAATAAAATTCCAAGGAGGATAAATTAAACAAACATGCATATTATTGTTAATAAAAACTCATTTGACTAATAACATGGTTTTAAGACTGTAAAACTTCCATTAATTTAATTTATAACATACTTAATAATCAATTATGTAACGACCCGTATTCTACGCATCATAGAATCGTAGAATATTTATTTCTGTCACATACGAAGTCGTATGGTCATGTAACTTTGGGGGACCACTATTGGGGTCATTTCCCATGTTCTTGATTTTTCCCAATTTTTAAATGACCATTTTACCCCTAGTTATCACTGTTTTGGCCATAACTTTTGACTGGAAGGGAATTTTGACCTGAAACCACTTCCATTGGCTCCGGATGATGGTTTCTCTTTCCGTAGAGTGGTCACATTAGCCAAACGGACTCACCGTTTGGGAGATATGGCTGAAACAAGTTTCAGATGGTGAAAAACAGCTTAATTGGGCTTAAAAGGGTGATTAGCAGCTAGGCCCAAGGGGAATTTCGGGTTTAGAGGTATATAGGTGCTGATTAGGGTTAGAAAACATTTCTTTAGACATTTTCCAGCCGCCACTTTCATTCCTCTTAACCTAGCCATGGCCTCCACTCTCTAAATCTCTCTAAAACACCCAAAATCACTTCCTAATCAAGGATTAAGGCTTAGAGGCATCAAATCAAGGAGGATTAGCACAAGAACCGAGGTAGAGCTGCTGTTATATATTGGAATTCGTGCAAATCAGAGGTTCACTTCAGATTTGGAAGTTTTATTGTGGCAAAGGTGAGTGATTTGCATAGTTTTTGCACTAATTACGGTGATTAAGGGTAATTAGTAAAGATTAGCGAATTTATGCGTAAATAAATTCTGGAAAAATTCTTAAAATTCTAAAATAATGTTTTAAGGCTCTGTTAGAAATTTGGGTTAATTTCGATGTGTTTTGCTAATTGTATGCTTGAACATGATTAAGAGTGATTAGGGAAAAATGAGGAGTTCTAGCTATGTTTGATCCATTTTAAATTTATCAAATTGTTGTTATGGTGTTTGCAATTGATGTTACTTGTTGCTATGACTCTATTGTATGTTTCATGATTGATTAGAATAGTTAAATTGGTCGAAAACATCGTCGAATGGCGTAGAAAGCTCGCTGGAAAGTTGCAGAAATGTGCAGGTCCCGAACCGGTTCGGATCGGAGCAGGGGTCGGATCGGACTAGTGAACTGGCCAAGGGAATCCGAACTGGATTGGGACTTGTCACTGGAAGGAGTTTGGCAGGAAAGAAGGCCATTTCTTAGAGTTGGAGTTGGACAGAAGATCGGATCGGAGCAATAGAGCAGATCGGATCGGAGAAAGGGAACAGGACGGATCGAAGCAGGCAAACAAGTCAAACAGAAGGAATCAGATCGGATGAACTACCTCCGAACCGAACTCAAGCAGAGACACCCGAACCGAACCGATATCTGAAGGGGGAGAATCACTGAACCAACCCGACCCGGAGGAAGACACCGACCCGACCCGAAGTGGACTACCGACCCGAACCGATGAAGGTGATGACTACCGAACCGAACAGAATCCTAGAGCTACTGCTGCACGACAACTCTTCTGAAGACCCACTCCAATTCGACCAAACCTGAGATGCAAAGGAAGTCCAAATGAGAAGTTAGAGCTCAAGATTCAGATGGGAATCAGCGAGTTCGCTTCATGGTTGGGCTTTGCTGCGGGACGCGTGCCAAGGGGTTATCGACGTCTATAGCTTTGGACCACTATGGTAGGAGGTACGAAGGCGGATTCAGGGCCATTATGGCATCGGTAGAACCAAGGGCTACGACCAATGAAGTGGGTCATTGAAATGTTTGGTCATGACTCTAAGTGTTTGGCTTGGTCACAGCAGGGTTTCTACAAGTCGGGATTCGTCGTTGCCTCAGTTTGTCTAGTGTTCCAAAGTGGGAGATGTCGTACGCTTTACTCACTGAGTGAGAGATGTGAGGATGGTTGATATGGATGATTTGTTTGCTATCATTATGACATGCACACCCCACCCCCGTATCCTTACACCCTTTATTATGGCACCTTGGAGTATTGTACGGTATGTGGTACTAACTCTTTGGTTGCAGGTCCAGGTTCAGGTATGGCTTAGTATACCTATTATTATTCTGTTTAGATGCTTATCGCTCATACCAGGCTTTATGTCTGACCCAGAGTTTTATGTCTCCTCTTATTACTCTGGGTGCTCACACGAGCAGACTAGAGACAGGTTAGCGGGTGATGCACGGGTAGATGATCCGGAGACGAGCAGGAGGCTTCCACGTACTATATACATAATATTCTCCCTGTGTTGTTGAAGATCACTGCTTGGGCATTGTTGGTGTATCTTCTATTTTAGCTTTCTTTTTGTTTAGAGACAGTAAATTTGGAAAATTGTAATAAGCTGTATATAGATTTCCGCTGCTCTGATGATTGATGTTGATTTTAGTTATCAGCTTATGCACTGTCTCGCCTGTTTTATGTCAAGTATGTTATTATTATGTTTATCCCATGCGCTGTGAGACATTCTACATGTTCCTTGATTAGTTCATTCTCTTCTTCCTACTCTTCTGACGACCGTTCTGTGCTAGCTGGGCATGTGTACAGCGCACTTTCGGAGGAAATGCAGGCTGGTGCGGGACGGGCCGTCACACTTGGTATCAGAGCTTTAGGTTGCTTAGTTAACCTAGGGAAGTTATCAGGGAGAGATAATATACGTATACAAGAGAGCGTATTTGTGATTACTTTGGTTTTTAAAAGCTATATATATATATATACTATTAGTAGTATAAGGATGAAGTCGTACTGCACTAGCACCACTATGGAGTCGTTAATCGTTTCCTTTTTCAGATTGACGATGTGCCGATATACTAGAGGTGCTGGTAGGGGAGCCAACAATGGGAATGCTGCTGACATGAGGACGATGTTTACAGACCTCATGAGAGAGATGCTTAGAGATGTACAGAGGGCAGCTCCCAATGGTGGAAATGGTGGTGGTCCAATAGTGCAGGCGCCAAGGGTCGACTTCGCCAAGCTGAATAAGGATTATACTAGCCTTGGTGGGAAGCCGTTCCACGGAACGGAGTCGGCCACGGATGTTCAAGATTGGTTGGATAGTTGCGAACGTATCTTTGAAGATTTGGGTATCGAGGATGCAATGAAGAGAAAGCTAGCGTCCCGTCAGCTGCAAGGGCGGGCAATGAATTGGTGGAATGCTATAAAGGCAGCTACTCCCGAAGATCAGATTACTTGGGAGCAGTTTAAAGCTCGCTTTAGCGAGAAGTTCATTCCAGCTGCTCAGAAGTCAGTGCTGTTTAAGAAATTCTTGGAGCTCAAGCAGAATGGCAGAGCTGTCTCGGAGTATATTGCTGAATTCGACACTTTGTCAAAATATGGGTTATCTCTTATTGATACTGCCGAGAAAAAGAATGAGAAATTCATAACTGGTTTGGATCAGTACTTGGGGGAAAAACTTATTAACCACATCGATGAGACGTTTGAATCGATTGTGGGGAAAGCATTGAGGTCAGAAAGTCTCTACCCTAAGCCGAAGACTGAGGTTGCATCCGCAGATGAGCCAAAGCCACAAGCAAGTGGTGGAGGCAAGGGTGGTTCCCAGAATAAGAGAAAGCAGAACCAAGCTAAGGATGGCTAGAAGAAAAAGAATAAGCAAGATGTGGAGTGCTTCAGTTGTGGTAAGAAGGGCCATTATGCTAGTAATTGTCGGGCCAAGCCAGCGGATAGGAAGTGCTTCAACTGTGGCCAAATGGGACATCACAAGGACAAGTGTCCACAGCCTCCTAAGGAAAAGCAAATGGTGAAAGCATATGCCCTTAATGCTATTCCTTCTTCGTCGAATGCCCCAACTGCGGCGGAGAAGGGAAAGAATGTCGTCATTCAAGGTATACTTTCTGTTTATGATGTTCCTGTTAGAGTTTTGTTTGATACCGGAGCTTCCAGTTCTTTCATATCTAGTGACCTGGTAGATAGGTTGGGATTGGAGCCCGAGATTGTCGATAGACCTTTAGTAGTGACGAACCCGATTGGTGGTTCGACTAGCCTTAGCATGATTTGTCGTAGTGTGGTCTTATCGAGTCATGGATGCATGTTTGTTTGTGATTGCTTTGTTTTGGGCTTTACTGGGTTTGGCATTATTTTGGGAGTAGATTGGCTCCAAAGATACGGGGTGGTGGTAGACTGTGAGGGCTTGTTGGTGACAGATAGAGCGGATGATGGGCGGAGGATAGTGTTTGGTGGTCTACCCAGTAAGGGGATATTGGCTAGTTTTCTAAACTCCCTCGACATTCCGCATAGTGAGTTGTCAGGTTTGCCCGTGGTTGGCCAGTATCCGGATGTTTTCGAAGAAGTGACCGGACTTCCACCACACCGAGAGATTGAGTTTCGCATTGATTTGGTAAAAGATGCCAGGCCTATAGTGATGCCACTTCGTCGTATGGCACCATGAGAGCAGCGAGAGCTCGAGGTGCAAGTCAGCGATCTTTTGAAGAAGGGATTTATCAGAAGGAGTGTTTCTGAATGGGGAGCACCAGTTGTGTTTGCTACCAAGGCGGATGGTTCCCTTCGTTTGTGTGTAGACTACTGCGAGTTGAATAAAGTGACGAGGAAGAACAAGTATCCTCTACCGCGGATAGATGATTTGTTTGATCAGTTGAGTGGCGCGAGAGTATTTTCTCAGTTGGATCTCGCGACAGGTTTTCATCAGCTTAGAGTGGAAGCTGAGAGTATAGCTAAAACGGCATTTCGAACGCCGTCTGGGTTTTATGAATGGTTGATTATGCCATTTGGGCTGACCAATGCCCCAGCATATTTTGTGGATCTTATGAATGGGGTATTCAGGGATCAGTTGAATAAGTTTGTTCTTGTGTTCGTTGATGATATTTTGGTCTATTCGAGGACAGAGGAAGAACACAAGGAACATTTAAGAGTAGCGATGGAGGTGTTAAGAAAACACCAATTGAAAGCAAAGTTTTCTAAGTGTCACTTCTGGAAGAGGGAAGTGAGGTTCTTGGGCCATGTTGTATCAGAGAACGGTATTGCCGTGGACCCAGCAAAGGTGGCTACGGTACAAGATTGGCCTATGCCCAAGAATGCAACAGATGTAAGAAGTTTCTTGGGGTTAGCGGGATATTATCGTAAGTTTATCCAAGGTTTCTCCAAGATAGCAGCACCATTGACCCAGTTGACCAAGAAGAATCAAGCTTTTGTCTGGGATGAAAGGTGTGAGAATGCATTTAAAAGTCTAAAGGACAAGTTGACAAGCACACCAGTGTTAGTCATTCCTAAAGGGGATGAAAAGATGACGGTATACACGGATGCCTGTGGTACCGGACTGGGTGCTGTATTGATGCAAGGCGGTAGGGTTGTAGCTTACGCCAGTCGGCAATTGAAACCGCACGAGAGAAGATACCCTACCCGTGATTTAGAATTGGCAGCAATCGTGTTCGCGTTAAAGATGTGGAGACACTATCTCTTGGGAGAAAGATTTGAGCTGTTTACAGATCATAAGTCGTTAAAGTATCTATTCTCCCAGAAGGATTTAAATCTCCGTCAGCAGAGATGGTTAGAGTTCTTAGCTTCCTATGATTTTGACATCGCATACACACCAGGAAAGGGCAATGCGGTGGCTGATGCATTGAGTAGAATACATGCCAGCTTAGGGGCTATGTTCCTTGAATGGAAGCAACCGGAGTTTATCGCGGGGTTTGATTTCAGACCAAAGTGCGAATTGGATCCAGAAATGTTAGCAAGTTTGACGATCAGACCCACTTTGATTGAGCGGATCGGCTCTAGTCAGAGGGACGATCCTAACCTATTGGAAATCATCTCCAAGTTAGAGATGGGTATCGATGAGGAGATGAACAAGTATGGGCTTGATCGAGATAGATGGCTTAGAAAGAATGGAAAGCTTGTTGTACCCAACGTCAATGGATTGAGGGATGAAGTGCTTAGAGAATGTCATCACTCAAAGCTGACTATACACCCCGGTGGTAATAAGATGTATAGAGACATGAAACAGACTTACTACTGGGAAGGAATGAAAAGAGACGTTGGGAAGTTTATATCCAAATGCATGAATTGCCAGCTAGTTAAAGCCGAGCAAAAGAAGCCTAGTGGGTTGTTACAGCCATTGGAAATTCCCGAATGGAAATGGGAGCAAGTCTCGATGGATTTCATCGATGGTTTACCAAGGACTAGATCGGGACATGATAGCATTTGGGTGATTGTGGATCGATTGACTAAAAGCGCAAGGTTTATACCAGTCAAATCGACCAGAACAGCAGCTAAGTTAGCAGAGTTGTATATGAAGTGGGTAGTGAGATTTCATGGAGTACCTAAAGGCATTGTGAGCGACCGAGACCCGTTGTTCACTAGTGGGTTTTGGAAGAGCTTACAAGAGGCTCTAGGGTCAGAGTTACATCTCAGTACCGCATATCATCCTCAGACCGACGGTCAGACGGAGAGGGTGAACCGTATTTTGGAAGATCTCTTGAGAGCATGTATATTGGATTTTGGTGGATCATGGGATGACCATTTGCACCTAGTAGAGTTTGCATATAATAATAGCTACCAATCCAGTATCGGTATGGCTCCATATGAAGCTTTGTACAGAAGACCGTGCAACTCACCATCATGTTGGATAGAGACTGGCGAGAAGTTTATGCTTGGACCAGATGTGGTGAGGGAAACTTCAGATAAGATTAAGATCATTCAACAACGAATGAAGGCTGCCCAGGATAGGCAGAAGTGTTATGCTGACAAGAGGAGGAGAGACTTAAAATTCTCCGTTGGCGACTTGGTGTTTGTCAAGATTTCTCCGTTGAAGAGCGTGATACGATTTGGCAGGAGAGGCAAGTTGGCACCAAGATTCATTGGCCCATTCCCTGTTCTTGAACTAGTCGGGGATTTGGCATATAGAATCGACTTACCAGAGAAGATGGCGGGAGTTCATAACGTATTTCATGTTTCCCAACTAAGGAAGTTCGTTCACAACTCAAATATGACTATTTCACCTGATCAGTTAGAGGACTTCGAAGTAGAACCCGAGGCGGTTGGGAACCGCAAGCCGGCCCGTATTGTCGAGCACGACATGAAGCAACTTCGAAGGAAGGCGGTGAAGCTAGTCAAGGTACAGTGGAGCGAGGACGAGAAAGATTGTACTTGGGAGACAGAGGAGAACATTAGGAAGTCACACCCAGAACTCTTTGCCTGGTAAGATTTTGACTTCGATTTAGTTTTCCGCATGCTAGGATAGGCTTGTTCGCTTGTTTTTGCATGATTGATTGTTGTATGTGGTTGTTAGGCATGCAGGATCCTTTGTATGTTTTGGGTTAAGGAATTTCGGGGGCGAAATTTCTTAAGGGGGGGAGAGTGTAACGACCCGTATTCTACGCATCATAGAATCGTAGAATATTTATTTCTGTCACATACGAAGTCGTATGGTCATGTAACTTTGGGGGACGACTATTGGGGTCATTTCCCATGTTAATGATTTTTCCCAATTTTTAAATGACCATTTTACCCCTAGTTATCACTGTTTTGGCCATAACTTTTGACTGGAAGGGAATTTTGACCTGAAACCACTTCCATTGGCTCCGGATGATGGTTTCTCTTTCCGTAGAGTGGTCACATTAGCCAAACGGACTCACCGTTTGGGAGATATGGCTGAAACAATTTTCAGATGGTGAAAAACAGCTTAATTGGGCTTAAACGGGTGATTAGCAGCTAGGCCCAAGGGGAATTTCGGGTTTAGGGGTATATAGGTGCTGATTAGGGTTAGAAAACATTTCTTTAGACATTTTCCAGCCGCCACTTTCATTCCTCTTAACCTAGCCATGGCCTCCACTCTCTAAATCTCTCTAAAACACCCAAAATCACTTCCTAATCAAGGATTAAGGCTTAGAGGCATCAAATCAAGGAGGATTAGCACAAGGACCGAGGTAGAGCTGCTGTTATATATTGGAATTCGTGCAAATCAGAGGTTCACTTCAGATTTGGAAGTTTTATTGTGGCAAAGGTGAGTGATTTGCATAGTTTTTGCACTAATTACGGTGATTAAGGGTAATTAGTGAAGATTAGCGAATTTATGCGTAAATAAATTCTGGAAAAATTCTTAAAATTCTAAAATAATGTTTTAAGGCTCTGTTAGAAATTTGGGTTAATTTCGATGTGTTTTGCTAATTGTATGCTTGAACATGATTAAGAGTGATTAGGGGAAAATGAGGAGTTCTAGCTATGTTTGATCCATTTTAAATTTATCAAATTGTTGTTATGGTGTTTGCAATTGATGTTACTTGTTGCTATGACTCTATGGTATGTTTCATGATTGATTAGAATAGTTAAATTGGTCGAAAACATCGTCGAATGGCGTAGAAAGCTCGCTGGAAAGTTGCAGAAATGTGCAGGTCCCGAACCGGTTCGGATCGGAGCAGGGGTCGGATCGGACTAGTGAACTGGCCAAGGGAATCCGAACTGGATTGGGACTTGTCACTGGAAGGAGTTTGGCAGGAAAGAAGGCCATTGCTTAGAGTTGGAGTTGGATAGAAGATCGGATCGGAGCAATAGAGCAGATCGGATCGGAGAAAGGGAACAGGACGGATCGGAGCAGGCAAACAAGTCAAACAGAAGGAATCAGATCGGATGAACTACCTCCGAACCGAACCCAAGCAGAGACACCCGAACCGATATCTGAAGGGGGAGAATCACTGAACCAACCCAACCCGGAGGAAGACACCGACCCGACCCGAAGTGGACTACCGACCCGAACCGATGAAGGTGATGACTACCGAACCGAACAGAATCCTAGAGCTGCTGCTGCACGACAACTCTTCTGAAGACCCACTCCAATTCCACCAAACCTGAGATGCAAAGGAAGTCCAAATGAGAAGTTAGAGCTCAAGATTCAGATGGGAATCAGCGAGTTCGCTTCATGGTTGGGCTTTGCTGCGGGACGCGTGCCAAGGGGTTATCGACGTCTATAGCTTTGGACCACTATGGTAGGAGGTACGAAGGCGGATTCAGGGCCATTATGGCATCGGTAGAACCAAGGGCTACGACCAATGAAGTGGGTCATTGAAATGTTTGGTCATGACTCCAAGTGTTTGGCTTGGTCACAGCAGGGTTTCTACAAGTCGGGATTCGTCGTTGCCTCAGTTTGTCTAGTGTTCCAAAGTGGGAGATGTCGTACGCTTTACGCACTGAGTGAGAGATGTGAGGATGGTTGATATGGATGATTTGTTTGCTATCATTATGACATGCACAACCCACCCCCGTATCCTTACACCCTTTATTATGGCTCCTTGGAGTATTGTACGGTATGTGGTACTAATTCTTTGGTTGCAGGTCCAGGTTCAGGTATGGCTTAGTATACCTGTTATTATTCTGTTTAGATGCTTATCGCTCATACCAGGCTTTATGTCTGACCCAGAGTTTTATGTCTCCTCTTATTACTCAGGGTGCTCACACGAGCAGACTAGAGACAGGTTAGCGGGTGATGCACGGGTAGATGATCCGGAGACGAGCAGGAGGCTTCCACGTACTATATACATAATATTCTCCCTGTGTTGTTGAAGATCACTGCTTGGGCATTGTTGGTGTATCTTCTATTTTAGCTTTCTTTTTGTTTAGAGACAGTAAATTTGGAAAATTGTAATAAGCTGTATATAGATTTCCGCTGCTCTGATGATTGATGTTGATTTTATTTATCAGCTTATGCACTGTCTCGCCTGTTTTATGTCAAGTATGTTATTATTATGTTTTATCCCATGCGCTGTGAGACATTCTACATGTTCCTTGATTAGTTCATTCTCTTCTTCCTACTCTTCTGACGACCGTTCTGTGCTAGCTGGGCATGTGTACAGCGCACTTTCGGAGGAAATGCAGGCTGGTGCGGGACGGGCCGTCACAAATTACCATTTAAGCCGTTGGCATATTCAACTTAACACAACTAACACGTTATTCCATTCCAATTGGTCTCTCCATTTGAATTAATTAATAATATAATTAATTCTATTTCCTTGATTATTACTAAATAAATAATAATTAATTTCCAACATAATCCCATCCTTAATTGTTTCTCTAAAAACAATTAATTCTGATTATAAACCGTTAGGTAAACTTCTGCTCACTTTCTTTTAAATCCCTTATTTATATACAAAACTGCTTTATAAAACCGTTAAATAAACTTACGTAATAAATAATAATTGTTAATCCATTGTTTAAAAACTTTAATTCAAAATAATATATTTTAAAATTATCTTCAGTTATAAAATAAATTTTATAACTTCAATGTTGTTGATTCACCTTACGGTAAATCAATATTTATAAAATGATTTATTTTTAGGCCATCTGTTGTTACTTACTCAACCAGTATTGTCCATTGGTTGATAACAAACATACGTTGAATTTATATTCAACAATCAATTATCAAAGCCACCATCCAAACAAACTGGTTGAACGGTTCATATAATTGTCATATGAAAATAAACAATAAATTTGAGGAATCCAGTTGAATCCCTCCAACCTATTTCTCCCTGCATCCAAATATGTTATCTCAAATAAATTTTTAAATAAACGGATATAATATTCAACAATCAACAATAACAGCCATCTAACGTTCATATTTATAATTAATACGTTTATATCATTATAAAAGTAACCAATGAGGTAAGTTACCATAGTTTGGAATTATCGTTAAAAATAACGATTGGTTTAAATTAAACAAACATTTAATTTAATTGGTTCAGTCAACGAATAAATATATATTTAGCATCCGTCAACCAACTAACAAACATAGGACATAAATATCTAAACCTGACTTAGAAAAAATATAAGTGGGATAAAACTGAGTGAGTTGGACTCACCTTGATTCCCAACGGTTTGTTTTACAAGCTTCTAGCTGCATCCAACTCTGTCCAAACTGGCTTCAAAACGTTACGCTTGTCATTATGATTCCAACGTCCCTCGTTTCGTCCAATTCCAGTACTGAATGACATAGTTATAAATTAAATATCGTATTCACTTCACTTAGAAAAATATTATAAATAAATTAATAAAATTTTATTAACTTAAATCTCTGATTAACATTAAATATAAAATTTGGGTTTGGCATCACACTCGAAATTGATTAACGTTAGGCCTAGTTTATGTTAGGCATACTAAAATAGACCTAATTGGATAATGTTAAAAACTTAGTTAATAGGCCACGTTTAGAATAGTATTGGTCATGTTATTTCTTCTTATATGTATTATTAACTAAATCGGTCATAGGCATATTTACATTAACTTATAAACTTATCTAGCCACGAAAATAGCTACTGTACATTTTCTCCTTTCCTCTCTTGTTTCGTGCTCCAGCTATATATATATATATATATATTTCTTCTTCTTTATTTTCCAAAATACAACTACTCCTTTGAATTACTGTTGCTCCACATCATTCATTGGCAAGGATTCGGTCCCCTCCTTTTAATTCCAACTCAGCAGTCCTTCTCTTTTACACTCTTCTGCTGTTGTCTTTTTATTTTCGGTTCTACTCATTCATCATTTTCTTTTTTCATTGATTGGCCCAACAGGCCCAACTTCGGTTAAACGATTCTAAGAGGCTCATGAAGTCCTTTCTTCTCCAAACTAAAAGCTCCGTCCCCATCCAATACTTTCCTCCTGCTACTCAAATTTCTCCCAAACCAGAGCGCCGTCCCCCCTCTCCAATCTCCATTTTCCCTATACAACTCACAACTTCCCCTACTACTATTCTCCACCATGTTATATAGTATAATTCAAACATCCCTGGACCAACACCCAATCATCCGAACACCACCTCGGTTGCTACTACTCCCTTCAACCACATGCACGCAACGCCTCTCACTCCATTTTACTGTTCAAACAACATTTCCACCACCATTTCAAAACACGTCCCCCACCTGCTATATTTTAAATTCAAAATCTCCTGCTACCCTAATTTCAACACGCAACCACCTATTCCATACCCCTTCTCACCCCACGCCATGAACAAATTCCTGGATGTCATGCTTTCTTCAACCCAGTCATCGCTGTTATAAGAAAACGCGACAACATAGGGGTTGCTCCCCTCAAAACTGGTATGGGACTGAAATGGTCTACGCGCAGGTGATCTTCCATGCAAAGGATTTTGATTAAAACTTTTTGCGTGCATTGGTTTCAATTTAAAACTTGTAGTTTATTTTTTTTCATAGAAGCAGTTTTGTTTTGGTTCTGAAAATCAAAAGAAGTGGATGGGTATATATATTGGTAGATCGGAAGAGATTAGTACAACATTTTTCCTACATTGATTAGCTCTGTGTGTAGATTTATAGGGATGCGCATGGGTATGTTACAGTAGACAGATTGAACTTACATTCGGTTTACAGATCATGGCTTCATGTGGTATATGTATATAGGGAAGAATAGGAGTGTCACTTTCAATATAACAGCTTGGTCGGCAAGTTTCATAATTTATTTATTTTTCAAAGTAATAGAATTTTGGTCCAACATGTTTATACCGTAGGCTTGTCAAAATATCTACAGCTGGTATGTACGTTTGTATTTAGTAACAAGGTAAAAACTATTTGCGTAATAGGGTAGACTAGGCTGGTGCAAAAGTTAGTGAGTACTTCTGTTGCTTAATAGTTAAGGATAGAGGCGTAGATGTGCTATGGTTCATGGAATAGACTGTGTACATCTACACTTAGGTTGGCTAAAGGAAATAGAAAAGGCCGGCAGCTACATGTTGATGGTGATAAGGTGAGAGAAGGGTTATTTCTTTTGCATGATTCTTTAATGAAATTGTGTAGGCAAACAAGGTGTTTTGCTGAATAAATGAACTTAATATTCAAATGAGAGCATATGTTAGAAAAATATCTTCAAAGTACAGAAATAGGTCACCAAGACGTAAATGGCAGTTTTATTGATTAGATTAAACTCGAATAGGTTACATTTAGATTTTGATTTGATTAGGCATGTTCATCTTATTATATTTTTACCATTGTTTACACTTCTGTTAAATAACACATCGCCACACACCGACTCCAACTCAACGAAAATAAATACACCACTACGTCTTAACATTCCGGTCCCAAAGAAATTTATTTCATTGAAAACATGCCCCGCTTGCAAAAACGATGTTATTTTATTTCCAATATATTTATCAGTTTACATTAAAATTTAATGTACCGACAAAACAACTCCAGTTAACTCCAAACTGGAAATGTAACAATACTGATTATACGTATTTCAATAAAACTCGTTTCATCGAAAACGAAGATCGTTTGGAAAAATAGCTATTTCAAACGCTTATATAATATCGATAAAACAATTAAATAAATTTTGAAATAACCAGTAATAATAATATATTATTATTGTCGTATATGTATCCTAATGGAAGTATATATCACTTCATATTCAACCAATACATAATTGTAACCCATCGTTTATATATTTTAGGTTAAACGATATTCAAAATATTAAAAATCCCTTTAAATTATTTAAAATAAATGTTATCGTTTATAAACGAACTCCATAGCGACTATTTTGAAATTTTGATTTGGACATAACTTACAATTTATAAGATGAAATCTCGATTTTTCTCTTCTATTAGAAAATTATAATCAAATAGATTTGGACGATTCTTGTTTCAAAGAATTCAGACTTAAAATGGATCACATATATTCAATTGAAGTTCAAAACTCAATATTACGAACTACCGCACCGTTACAGGCTCATTTATAATTAAATATAAACTATACGTTCAAATATCGTTTTTAATAAATGAAATATATATTATAAATCCATTTAAAATTATAATTCAACATTTAAGATAATAAAATATATCAAATATCTAGCCATTAAAAATACGGGATGTTACAAGTACTCGCTTAATCCCCACATAGCATTACTTCCGAGTTTTGAGATAGGCAGAAAGAAAGGAGGTCTTCTACAGCGAAGTTTACATTTCATTTTGCTATCGTTTGATAGGGATGAAAGCATCAGGAATTCGTATTATATATATGCGGTTCGGTTATTATTATCTTCTTTTATACAGAAAGGAATATTTCAATTGTTGTTTCTTATAAGAGGGGGGAAAGGAGAATTGAAATTTTTGGTTTTAAGCAGAAAAGCAGTTGGGTATTTATATAGCGAAATTTTCCCGTAGAATTCACAATTTGCCCATTGGATTCAATTGCTGGTTCGTACGTTCACCAGAGATTTTTTTTATTATTTATTTTATTCTATTTGTGGAATGAAGGGACCAACGATATTTTAGTGAAATGACCAACGATATTTTTTGTGCCTATCGCCATTTGTGAATGACGTTTGTTAATTCTTACGATTACACACGAACCTCATTGTAACAACCTGCATTCTACGCATCGGAGGATCGTAGAATATTTATTTCTTTCCCATATGAAGTTGTATGGTCATGTAACTTTGGGAAACATCCATTAGAGTCATTTCCCATGTTCATGATTTTTGTTGATTTTAAAATGACCATTTTGCCCCTAACTGATCTTGTTTTGGCCATAACTTTTGATTGGAAAGGAATTTTGACTTGAAACCACTTTCATTAGATTCGTTTGATGGTTTACCTTTCCGTAGAGTGGTCATAATAGCCAAACGGACTTACCGTTTGGGAGATATGGCTGAAATAAGGTTTGGTGGGTGAAAAACTGCTTAACCGGGCCAAATAGGATGATTAGTTAGTAGGCCCATAACCCATTTCGGGATTAGGGTTATGGGAAGGCTGAATTGAGATAGAGAATCATTCCATTTCAGTTTTCTAGCCTCCACTTATCACCAAGGAACCCTAAAAATGGCCTCCAACCTCTAAATCACCTCCAAATCATCTTTTGGTCAAGGATTAAGCTTAGCAACATCTAATCAAGGAAAATCTACACCAAATCAACATTGGAGCTGCTGTTTAGCATTGAGATTCACATCAAATCAGAGATTTATTTCAGATCTTAGTTTATTTGTGGCTAAGGTGAGTGATTTGCATAGTTTTGCACTAATTATGGCTAATTAAGGGTAATTACTGTTAATTAGTGAATTTAAGCATGATAAAATTCTGGAAAAATGTTCATAAATTCCTAAATGATGTTTTAGACCTCTGATATGAATTTGGGTTAATTTGGTTAAGTTTTGCTAATCCTATCATTAGTTTCACCTAAACATGCTTAAGGGGAAATATGGGATTTTGGGTATGTTTGATCCATTTTAACCTATCATATTGATGTTTTGATGTTTGTGGTTAATTATGCATGTTGCTATGACCATATGATATGCTTTGTGATTGATTTCAATAGTTAGAATGGTCGAAAACGTCGTCGAATGGCGTAAACACTTGCTGGAAAAGCTTCAGGAAACAGTGCAGGATCAGATCGGATCGGATCAGATATGTTGAACTGGGCAAGGGATTTGATCGGATCGGAACCTAACACTTGAGAAAATTAGCAAAAAGGAAGGCCACGCTAACTGAACTGGGATCGGATCGGATTAAGGAGGAGGGATCGGAGCGGATAAAGGAGGAGGGATCGGATCAGAGCACGTGAAGAACGAGGGAGCGGATCGGAGCGGAAGCACGAACTGGATGGGAGATGGCACCCGACCCGACCTGAAGGGGGACACCCGACCCGAACCGATGCGATGGAGTGGACCCGAACCGAACCGTGCCAGAGGAGGACCATGAGCTAACGCAACGCAGACACCCGACCCGAACCGATGGTTTGAAAAGAACCCGACCCGACCCAGTATTGACCGATAACCCGAGATGCAAAGGTAGTCCAATATGGGAAGTTAGAGCTCAGGATCCAGTTGGGAACCAATGAGTTCACTTCATGGTTGGGCTTTGCTGTGGGACGTGTGCTATGGAGTTGTCGACGTTCATAACTTCGATTCACCACTAAAAATGAATGATGGGCTACTTATTAGTGCAGTAGAGTCATTGCGACTCGAGGGGCAAGGTGATGGTAGCAAGACTACGTTATCAGTGCAGTAGAGTCATTACGACTTGAGGGGCAAGGTGATGCGTAGTAAGACTATGAGCTAGCGCAAATGGGGTGAATAACTCCATGGGGCAAGTGGACATAGTAAAGGACTGGTAAGACTATGAGCCAGTGCAGATGGGGTGAATAACTCTATGGGGCAAGTGGACATAGTAAGGATTGGTAAGGCTATGAGCCAGCGCAGATGGGGTGAATAACTCCATGGGGCAAGTGGACATAGCGAAGGATTAGTGTCTACGTTATCAGTGCAGTGAAGCCATTTATGACTTCATGGGGGCAAAGTGATCGTAGCAAGGGTAGGTGATCGAAGTGGTGAATATCGTATGCTTTACGCACTGAGTGAGAGATGTGAGGATGGATGCTATGTTTGATTGTTTGCCATCACTATGACATGCACACCTCCCCCACCTCCGTATCTTTACAACATTTGATATGGCACCTTAGAGTGTTGTACAGTATGTAGTGCTAACTCTTTGGTTGCAGGTCCAGGTTCAGGTATGTTTTAGTCTGCTTGTTATTGTTCACTTTAGATGTTTATCGCTCATACCAGGCTTTATGTCTGACCCAGAGTTTTATGTCTCCTCTTATTACTCTGTGTGCTCACACGAGCAGACTAGAGACAGGTTAGCTGGTGATGCGCGAGTAGCTGATTCGGAGGCGGGCAGGAGGCTTCCACGTATGATATATATATATATATATATATATATACATTCTCCCTGTGTCGTTGGTGGTCGCTACTTGGGCATTAGTAGTGTACCTCCTTTATCTTACTTTTGCTTTGAGACAGTTTGAAAGTTGTAATAAGCTGTATTTTGGATTTCCGCTGCTATGATGTTTAGTTCTGGTTTTCAGCTTATGCACTGTCTCTCCTGTTTTATGTCAAATATGTTATTATTATATTTTGTTCTATACGCTGTGAGACATTCTACAGGTTCCTTTTTAGTTCATTTCCTTCTTCCTTTTCCTTCTGACAACCCGTTCCGTGCTAATTGGACATGTGTACAGCGTACTTTTGGAGTAAATGTCGGTTGGTGCGGGGCGGGCCGTCACACTTGGTATCAGAGCTCTAGGTTGCGTTGTTAACCTAGGGAAAGACACTAGGGAGAGATAGTAAGTATATATGAGCGCGTATTTGTGATTACTTTGGTTTTCAAATCTATATATATATATATATATATACTATTAGTAGTATAAAGATGAAGTCGTACTGCACTAGCACCACTATGAGGTCGTTAATCATTTTCTCTTTACAGATTGAATGATGAGTAGAGACACGAGGGGTGCTGGTAGAGGGACCAACCATGGGAATGCCGCTGACATGACAGCGATGTTTACTAACCTCATGAGAGACATGCTTAGAGAAGTGCAAGGGGCAGTTCCCAATCCCAGAGTTGGTGTTGGCCCAGTAGTGCAGGCGCCTAGGTTCGATTTCGCCAAGTTGTGCAAGAATTACACTAACCTTGGTGGGAAGCCGTTTCACGGGACGGAGTCGGCCACAGATTTTCAAGACTGGATGGATAGCTATGACCGTATCTTCGATGACTTGGGTCTTGACGATGCGATGTAGAGAAGGCTAGCGTCTCGTCAGCTGCAAGGGCGAGCGATGAATTGGTGGAATGCCATTAGAACAGCTACTCCAGAGGATCTGGTTACTTGGGATCAGTTCAAGGCTCGCTTTAGCGAGAAGTTTATTCCAGCTGCCCAGAAGTCAGTGTTGTTCAAGAGGTTCTTGGAACTCAAGCAGAACGGAAGGGCAGTTTCTGACTATGTTGCTGAGTTCGACACCTTGTCGAAGTATGGGCTATCTCTTATCGATACTCCTGAGAAGAAGAATGAGAAGTTCATTACTGGTTTGGATGGATACTTGGGGGAAAGGCTTATCAACCACATCGTTGAGACTTTTGAATCGATTGTGGGGAAAGCTTTGAGATCAGAGAGTCTTTACCCTAAGTCAAAGACTGAGGCTGCATCTGCAGAAGGGCCAAAGCCACAAGCAGACGGTGGAGGCAAGAATAACTCTCAGAATAAGAGGAAGCAGGACCAATCTAAGGGTGGCCAGAAAAAGAACAAGAAGGATGTTGAGTGCTTCAGCTGTGGTAAGAAGGGCCATTATGCTAAAGATTGTCGGGCCAAGCCAGCGGATAAGAAGTGCTTCAACTGTGGTCAAGTGGGACATTTCAAGGATAAGTGTCCGCAACCTCTTAAGGAGAAGCAGATTGTGAAAGCATATGCTATTGATGCTGTTCCTTCTTCGTCGAATGCCTCAACTGCGGCGGAGAAAGGAAAGAATGTCGTTATTCAAGGTATGCTTTCTATTTATGATGTCCCAGTTCGAGTTTTGTTTGATACTGGGGCTTCCCGTTCCTTCATATCTAGTGACCTGGTAGATAGGTTGGGACTGGAACCCGAGATAGTCGATAGACCATTGATTGTGACGAACCTGATTGGTGGTTCGACTAGTCTTAGTATGATTTGCCGAAATTTGGTCTTATCGAGTCATGGATGTATGTTTGTATGTGATTGCTTTGTTTTGGGCTTTACTGGGTATGGCATTATATCGGGAGTCGATTGGCTCCAAAGATACGGGGTGGTGGTAGACTGTGAGGGCTTTTTGGTGATAGTGAGGGCGGATGATGGGCGGAGGGTAGTGTTTGGTAGTCTACTTAGTAATGGGGTTATGGCTAGTTTTGTAAATTCCCTCGACATCCCGCAGGATGAGTTGTCAGATGTGCCCGTAGTTGGCCAGTATCCGGACGTCTTCGAGGAGGTGACCGGGCTTCCACCACACCGAGAGATTGAGTTTCGTATTGATTTAGTGAAAGATGCTAGACCTATAGTGATGCCACTTCGTCGTATGGCACCAAGGGAGCAGCGAGAGCTCGGGGTGCAAGTCAGCAATCTCTTGAAGAAGGGATTTATTAGAAGGAGTGTCTCCGAGTGGGGAGCACCAGTTGTGTTTTCCACAAAGGCAGATGGTTCCCTTCGTTTGTGTGTGGACTATCGCGAATTGAATAAGGTGACGAGGAAGAATAAGTATCCTCTACCTCGGATAAATGATTTGTTTGATCAGCTGGAAGGAGCAAGAGTGTTCTCCCAGTTGGACCTCGCGACAGGATTTCATCAGCTTCGAGTAGCAGATGAGAGTGTTCCGAAAACGACATTTAGGACGCCATCTGGATTTTATGAGTGGTTGGTCATGCCATTTGGATTGACCAATGCACCAGCCTACTTTGTGGATCTTATGAATCGAGTATTCAGAGATCAGTTGAATAAGTTTGTTCTTGTGTTCGTGGATGATATCCTTGTTTATTCAAGGACAGAGGAGGAACACAAGGGACACTTGAGGATAGTGATGGAGGTGTTGAGGAAACACCAATTGAAAGCGAAATTCTCTAAGTGTCATTTTTGGAGAAGGGAAGTGAGATTCTTGGGTCATGTTGTTACAGAGAGTGGTATTGCCGTGGATCCTGCGAAGGTAGCTACGATATAGGATTGGCCTACGCCCAAGAAGGCAACAGATGTAAGAAGTTTCTTGGGATTAGCTGGATATTATCGTAAGTTTATCCAGGACTTCTCCAAGATTGCAGCACCGTTGACTCAGTTGACTAAGAAGAATCAATCTTTCGTCTGGGACGGAGTGTGTGAGAATGCATTCAAGAGTCTATAGGAAAAGTTGACGCGTGCGCCATGTTAGTCATTCCTAAAGGGAATGAAGAGATGATGGTATACACGGATGCTTGTGGTACCAGGCTGGGTGCTGTATTGATGCAAGGAGGTAGGGTTGTAGCTTATGCTAGTCGACAGCTAAAGCCGCATGAGAAGAAGTATCCTACCCATGATTTGGAATTAGCAGCGATCGTGTTTGCGCTGAAGATGTGGAGACACTATCTCTTGGGAGAAAGATTTGAGTTGTTTACCGATCATAAATCGTTAAAGTATCTCTTCTCTCAGAAAGATCTAAATCTCCGTCAGTAGAGATGGTTAGAGTTCTTGGCTTCGTATGATTTTGATATCGCATATACACCTAGGAAAGGTAATGCTGTAGCCGATGCCTTGAGTATGAGACATGCCAGCTTAGGGGCAATGTTTCTTGAATGGAAGCAACTGGAGTATATTGCAGGGTTTGATTTCAGACCACAGTGCGAATTGGATCCAGTTATGTATGCTAGTTTGGCGATCAGACCCACTTTGATAGAGCGGATTGGTTCCAGCCAGAGGGACGATCATAATCTATTGGAAATCATCTTCAAGTTAGAGATGAACATCGACGGTGAGGAGATGAATGTGTATGGGCTTGATCGAGATGGATGGCTTCGGAAGAATGGAAGACTAGTTGTGCCCAACGTGAATGGTTTGAGAGATGAAGTGCTTAGAGAATGTAATCACTCAAAACTAACTATACATCCCGGTGGTAATAAGATGTATCGAGACATGAAGCAGACTTACTACTGGGAAGGGATGAAAAGAGACGTTGGGAAGTTTATATCCAAATGCATTAATTGCCAGCTAGTTAAAGCCAAGCAAAAGAAGCCTAGTGGGTTGTTGCAACCATTAGAAATTCCCGAAAGGAAATGGGAGCAAGTCTCGATGGATTTCATCGATGTTTTACCGAGGACTAAATCGGGATATGATAGCATTTGGGTAATTGTGGATCGATTGACTAAGAGTGCAAGATTTATACCAGTCAAATCAACCAGAACGGCAGCCAAGTTGGCAGAATTGTATATGAAGTGGGTAGTGAGATTTCATGGAGTACCCAAAAGCATTGTGAGTGACCGAGACCCGTTATTCACTAGTGGGTTTTGGAAGAGCTTACAAGAGGCTCTAGGGTCAGGATTACATCTCAGTACCGCATATCATCCTCAGACCGACGGTCAGACGGAGAGGGTGAATCGTATATTGGAAGACCTCTTGAGAGCTTGTATATTGGATTTTGGTGGATCATGGGATGACCATTTGCATCTAGTAGAGTTTTCATATAATAATAGCTACCAATCCAGCATCGGTATGGCTCCATATGAAGCTTTGTACGGAAGACCGTTCAACTCACCATCATGTTGGATAGAGACTGGCAAGAAGTTTGTGCTTGGACCAGATGTGGTGAGGGAAACTTCCGATAAGATCAAGATCATTCAACAACGAATGAAAGCTGCCCAAGATAGGCAGAAGATTTATGCTGATAAGAGGAGAAGAGACTTGAAATTCTCCATTGGTGACTTGGAGTTTATCAAGATCTCTCCGTTAAAGAGCGTGATTCGATTTGGCAAGAGAGGCAAGTTGGCACCAAGATTTGTTGGCCCATTCCCTGTTCTTGAACTAGTCGGGAATTTGGCATATAGAGTTGGCTTACTAGAGAAAATGACGGGAGTTCATAATGTGTTTCATGTTTCCCAACTAAGGAAGTTCGTTCACGACTCAGATATGACTATTTCACCTGATCAGTTAGAGGACTTCGAAGTAGAACCCGAGGCGGTTGGGAACCGCAAGCCGATTCGTATTGTGGGGCACGATACGAAGCAACTTCGAAGGAAGGCGGTGAAGTTTGTCAAGGTTCAATGGGGCGAGAACGAGAATGATTGTACTTGGGAGACAGAGGAGAGCATTAGGAAGGCGTATCCAGAACTCTTTGCCTGGTAAGATTTACTTCGTTATTTAGTTTTACCGCATGCTAAGATAGACTTGTTTTGCTTGTTTGCATGTTTGATTGTTGTTTATGATTGATAGGGATGCAGGATCCTTTTGTGTGTTTTTGTTAGGGAATTTCGGGGGCGAAATTTCTTAAGGGGGGAGAATGTAACAACCCGCATTCTACGCATCAAAGGATCGTAGAATATTTATTTCTTTCCCATATGAAGTTGTATGGTCATGTAACATTGGGAAATATCCATTAGAGTCATTTCCCATGTTCATGATTTTTGTCGATTTTTAAATGACCATTTTGCCCTTAGCTGATCTTGTTTTGGCCATAACTTTTGATTGGAAAGGAATTTTGACCTGAAACCACTTCCATTAGATTCGTTTGATGGTTTACCTTTCCGTAGAGTGGTCATAATAGCCAAATGGACTTACCGTTTGGGAGATATGGCTGAAATAAGGTTTGGAGGGTGAAAAACTGCTTAACCGGACCAAATAGGGTGATTAGTGAGTAGGCCCATAACCCATTTCGGGATTAAGGTTATGGGAAGGCTGAAATGAGATAGAGAATCATTCCATTTCAGTTTTCTAGCCTCCACTTATCACCAAGGAACCCTAAAAATGACCTCCAACCTCTAAATCACCTCCAAATCATCTTTTGGTCAAGGATTAAGCTTAGCAACCTCTAATCAAGGAAGATCTACACCAAATCAATATTGGAGCTGCTGTTTAGCATTGGGATTCACATCAAATCAGAGATTTATTTCAGATCTTAGTTTATTTGTGGCTAAGGTGAGTGATTTGCATAGTTTTGCACTAATTATGGCTAATTAAGGGTAATTAGTGTTAATTAGCGAATTTAAGCATGATAAAATTCTGCAAAAATGTTCATAAATTCCTAAATGATGTTTTAGACCTCTGATATGAATTTGGGTTAATTTGGTTAAGTTTTGTTAATCCTATCATTAGTTTCACCAAAACATGCTTAAGGGGAAATATGGGATTTTGGGTATGTTTGATCCATTTTAACCTATCATATTGATGTTTTGATGTTTGTGGTTGATTATGCATGTTGCTATGACTGTATGATATGCTTTGTGATTGATTTCAATAGTTAGAATGGTCGAAAACGTCGTCGAATGGCGTAAACACTTGCTGGAAAAGCTTCAGGAAACAATGCAGGATCAGATCGGATATGGGGGCTCGGATCGGATATGTTGAACTGGGCAAGGGATTCGATCGGATCGGAACCTGACACTTGAGAAAATTGGCAAAAAGGAAGGCCACGCTAACTGAACTGGAATCGGATCTGATTAAGGAGGAGGGATCGGAGCGGATAAAGGAGGATGGATCTGATCGGAGCACATGAAGAACGAGGGAGCGGATCGGAGCGGAAGCACGAACTGGATGGGAGATGGCACCCGACCCGACCTAAAGGGGGACACCCGACCCGAACCGATGCGATGGAGTGGACCCGAACCGAACCGTGCCAGAGGAGGACCATGAGCTAACGTAACGCAGACACCCTACCCGAACCGATGGTTTGAAGAGAACCCGACCCGACCCATTATTGACCAATAACCCGAGATGCAAAGGTAGTCCAATATGGGAAGTTAGAGCTCATGATCCAGTTGGGAACCGATGAGTTCACTTCATGGTTGGGCTTTGCTGCGGGACGTGTGCTAAGTTGTTGTCGACGTTCATAACTTCGATTCACCACTGAAAATGAATGATGGGCAACTTATCAGTGCAGTAGAGTCATTGCGACTCGAGGGGCAAGGTGATGGTAGCAAGACTACGTTATCAGTGCAGTAGAGTCATTATGACTTGAGGGGCAAGGTGATGCGTAGTAAGACTATGAGCCAGCGCAGATGGGGTGAATAACTCCATGGGGCAAGTGGACATAGTAAAGGACTGGTAAGACTATGAGCCAGCGCAGATGGGGTGAATAACTCCATGGGGCAAGTGGACATAGTAAGGATTGGTAAGGCTATGAGCCAGCGCAGATGGGGTGAATAACTCCATGGGGCAAGTGGACATAGCGAAGGATTAGTGTCTACGTTATCAGTGCAGTGAAGCCATTTATGACTTCATGGGGGCAAAGTGATCATAGCAAGGGTGGGTGATCAAAGTGGTGAATATCGTATGCTTTACGCACTGAGTGAGAGATGTGAGGATGGATGCTATGTTTGATTGTTTGCCATCACTATGACATGCACACCTCCCCCACCTCCGTATCTTTACACCGTTTGATATGGCACCTTAGAGTGTTGTACAGTATGTAGTGCTAACTCTTTGGTTGCAGGTCCAGGTTCAGGTATGTTTTAGTCTACCTGTTATTGTTCACTTTAGATGCTTATCGCTCATACCAGGCTTTATGTCTGACCCAGAGTTTTATGTCTCCTCTTATTACACTGGGTGATCACACGAGCAGACTAGAGACTGGTTAGCTGGTGATGCGCGAGTAGCTGATTCGGAGGCGGGCAGGAGGCTTCCACATATGATAAATATATATACACATTCTCCCTGTATCGTTGGTGGTCGCTACTTGGGCATTAGTAGTGTACCTCCTTTATCTTACTTTTGCTTTGAGACAGTTTGAAAGTTGTAATATGCTGTATTTTGGATTTCCACTGCTATGATGTTTAATTCTGGTTTTCAACTTATGCACTGTCTCTCCTGTTTTATGTCAAATATGTTATTATTATATTTTGTTCTATACGCTGTGAGACATTCTACAGGTTCCTTATTAGTTCATTTCCTTCTTCCTTTTCCTTTTGACGACCCGTTCCGTGCTAACTGGGCATGTGTACAGCACACCTTTGGAGTAAATGTCGGTTGATGCGGGGCGGGCCGTCACACTCATTTATGACAAAAATGGACGTCATGGTATAATTTGACGTTGCGGTCCTGATGATTCTTCTTTAATCGAAAACCGAGTCTGCTCAAACGGTGCTCTTTTGAGTCCAAATGGTTGATTTATTTACCTTTAATTTTGCTATGCTCACAAAATAACTCCAATGGTTGCAAAACTTGAAATCTAGCAATAATTACCAAGACCGATCTCAATAAAATTTGTTTCATTGAAAACTGAGGTTGTTTGAATAAAGTCCCCTTTTGAGGGTCCAAATTAAATAAAATAAATCAGTTTTAAAAAACCTTAATATAATAATAATAAAGTAGTATAATCAGATATACTTGAGCAGAATTTCATGTAGTTTCAAAATAAAATATTCCGGGTTGAATTCCAAGCCAAATCACTATTCAATATATTAAAAATCCTATAATTTTGTATAATAAATCGTTATAATTTATAAACGAATTCCGTAGCGACTATTTGAAATTTTGATTAGGATATAAAACAAAATCTATAACATGAAAACTTGATTTTTATCTTCTATTAGAAAAGTATTATCCCATAGATTCAAACATTTCTTGTTTTGAGAAATTCCGACTTATATTGGATCCTGTATGCCCAATTAAATTTCAAAACGTTGTATTACGAACTACCAAGCCACTGCAACTCGTTTTATAATTAAATTATAAATTAAATGTTTAAACGTTGTTTAATAAACGAAATCAATTCAATATAAACTTGAATAAATATTTCTATATTGTCCAATATACATTATACATCAAATTTAACTAATATTGACTATTTTAGTATTAAATTATTATCATGCTATTTATATTAATAAAATATTTAAAATATTTAATTCAAGCTAATTAAATTCTAGAAAACAATTAAAACAAATTTTTAATAATAAAATAAATGGTTAAAAATCTGGGCCATTACAATTTTGCGGGGCTTTAACTACATAGTCACACACTATAAGTTTGCTCCACATTAGAAAATATAAGGAATCACCAGTAACGTACAAAAATCACTGCAAACTAGTGCTTCAATAGGATGGGTCTGTGATGAATTAATATCGTATACTGTCACGTGCCATACCGCGCGGTTTACGATATCATTCACTCACTAACATGCCTTCTCGAAAGGTGAAAATACGTGGGAGTTTTATATTAAAAAGATACTTCAGAAAATAATTTTTAAAAATATAGTTTTTTGGAAAAATCTTTGAACGCCATAAAGTTTGGAAATACTCGTTAAAATAAGAATTCCAATATATTTATAAAACCTTGTCAAAATAATATTTTGTTTCAAACTATATTTTCATACTTAAAACATTTCAAAAAGATTTATAAAAACACGTGCATGTGTCATGGAATCACAAGAAATGTCACTAGAAATGCACGCTCGCAACAAATAAGAAATGTCATAAAACTCGCCATAAATGGTTTGTGATTGCTGCTGCTATCGATTTGCTCTCAGGACAACGAAAAACAAGCACAATTTTGATAGAACAAACATCAAATTTTGGAAGACACATGAAACCTATAGGTCTATGACTAAGTTTTCCAAAATAAACAAAATTATTGAATTCAGCTAAGAAATGACAAACTTATGGCCAAAACATCTTTTAGGCCTGTGATATGTGCTACCGTTGATTTGCTCTCGGGACAACAATAGAAAAATACAATTTTGAAAAAGTTATTCTCAAAATCTGTAACAACCTACCCGGAATGAGCCTAAGTTTCAACCTAAAATGGCTAATCGAAACCTCGAACCATTCTAAATAGACTGTTGGTTCCTATAAGGAAATTGTATACCAGATATAACATAACATACTAAAACGAAATCAGAATCTCACACAACGGAAGGGATAAAATATAAAAACTTAGAATAGATGTACCTTTAATTAAAATCATCATAGATGTCGGCTACAATGAGTCTCATGCAATAATAGTAAATCACATTAATTATTCCAATATAATATTACTGTCGTAAATAATGCCTAATATCTATGGATCCTCTATCGTTAGACTCCATCTACAAGTTATCTATGATCCAAGCGTTCCCACCTATTATCTTGTTTAAATGTAAAGAGGAGAGAGGTCAGAACATAAAGTTATGGTGAATAAAAATCATCTGAGTTTTCAGGAATAACTAACTTCTATATTTGGCAGTATAAATTCTTCATGATATATCTGTGCAAACAAGCATACACACTAATAAGCATATGAGGTAGACATCATAGAAGTTGCTTAATGCCCCAAAGATAATATAAGGGTGGGCATCCTTGTGGTCACCTAATAACATATCTTAGTTTATTTAGGGTGGACATCCCTCCAATCACTTATTACCCAATGGAGGACCTCAAACCACTTAAGTCCCCGTTCTAGTGTCATTGTTATAAATGATAGCTCTCCTTATAGGTCGAGAAATCATAACGGTTAATTGCTACCTAGATTGGGTCAGGAACATGACTTCTTTTAAGAAGAACCCTCCTTGAGAACCCTCTTGTTACTATCTAGTTATCCCTATGGGTGAACTCATAGTCACTTAATACTTCCCTTAGATGGCGGTTCCTTAGGCCATACATATATAATTCGTCCCTAGGTCAACCCTTACTAGCCTCTAGATAAGAAGCGGACATGACATGGAGAACTATCCTACACACATTATCATCTACTAGAACCATTTAATACCTCTTTAGAGTAAGGCGAACCCAATGACCATTTAAGACCTTTTTTGGGTGGGACCAATGACCTCAGCCTTTCTAAAAATGAACATTATAAAAGCCTAATGTCCTAACCACTTAATACCCCAAACAAGGTAGGTCAGCCACTTAATAACTTCTCAAGGCAGGCCTGCTTCACACGTGGACACATACATACATACATAAATATATATATATATATATACACTAGGTTAGGACCCTTGCTTCGCACACGGGCAATTTGAGGTACTGATCAAGCAGTAATTGCTATTCAATTCTGAAAATAGGGGATACTCTTAAGTATAGGTTTCCTTAAAATTGTTGTTATACTGTAATAAATTGATTATAATTGTATTAGAAATGATCATATAAAGATGTGCAAAATCGTTAATAGTAGCATGAAACCCTACGTACCTGAGTTTTAAATGGAGAAATGGAAGACTGTAATAAAGTAGATTGAAAAATGTACATTTACCAACAACATAAAATTTTGTATGTGAATTATAAAAAATAGTCATTCGTTAGAGCTCTTTCCATGCAAACTCATGATCCAAGATCCACACCCACACTATGCAGTTAATAGTATTTGTATACTTTAATATGCCATAGTTTCACCTCTTTTACCTCTTGAAATGTTGATAGGAGATAAGACAATGTCAAAAATATTGGATTATAAAGCATGTTAAAATTTAACAGAGCAGCATTTGGAGTTTATATCACAAATCATTTCCTAATCTATATAACACACATGAAGATACATCAAAGCTATTAGTATTAAATTACTGTAATCTATAGTGACTGTAAATTTAAGATATGATTGTTAAACCATGAACACATTAGTGTAGAACATAAAAATAAGGAAAGATTGATTTTAAAATTGGGAAGCAATTAATCAATAATTGAATATAAAATGATTGATTTAAGAAGCAACCACTCTGGTCCTTATTTACGTAAAAAGCATATTTAACATAACCTATCAAACGATGCGTAAATAGTTACATGTTTAAGAAAAGACCAAACTAAATACTGTTAAATACAGAAGAAAAATATCAAACTAAAGTTATACTGTACACATTTCAAACGACGATTTCCATGTTTCAAACTTTTTTTGGCTAAATTTGCAGGTCGTTTGCTTCAGCAGAAAGGTGAAAAGTCCTCCACATCCTGTTAGCCATACCAAGCCAAAAAATCCGGGTAAGGAACAAATATCTAATAATACAATTCGTATTAAATATATTTACTTATGATGTAAAATTACTAAAATACTTGAATCATTCTCCTCAAAACAAATAACATTTCCATAATTGTCTACAAGAACCCATGAATATCAATGAGGAACTAAAATATGAATAACGTCAAGGATTAACATAACGAAACCATATAAAAAATATATCATAGGACTTGTGCAATCGTCAGTTGGGCTAGACCCAAATGGTCTGCTTAGAGGGTTGGCAGACTTGTTCACATTAAGCAAGTATAATCCTGAAAGTAAGAGAAAGGAAAGTCCACAAAATATCAATTCCTTAGAAATATTACGTGACATATCTAGAGGACTTGGAACTCTCCATTAATTTGACAACTTGAAGTTATGGAACATTAAACAATGGATGCTTTGTAACTTGTAAGGTTGATGTCCTTTTGACATACAACCTATCATTTAAAATGAAATACATAATGTGTAAAATTGGCAAACTACTTAAAAAAAATTGAATCGGTATACTGTTTATACTCACCATCTGTCCAAATCACAGATATATCCTGAAATTAGGCATCAAACTTGATAGCCAGTAAAAGCTTAAAAACAGGGTCTATATTTGAAAATGAATAAGATCTTCATACATTGATAGTAACATAATTAAATGCCTAAACCGTATTTTTTTTACTACACTGAATGCAGGTTGAAACAGAAGTAATGTTTTCTAAGCTAAAAGGAAATAATTGGTTAAAGCTATTTTATATGTGTGCTTGCTATTCATTTTGCTTATTATTGTAGTTCCTAATGGTCAATTTAAATAAACACTCAATTATCATTAATTCTTATCTTGCTAAAGCACTATTGAGTAACAAAAAAAAGTAAGAACCGTGCTTATTCAAAACACATGTAAGTTTCAGTTCATGGTGTATACTAATGAAAAATATATTTAAAAATACATTAAATAAAGCTATTCATAAATATAAATGCATGCGGACGACTTCTATGTACTTGAGCTAAGAAAAATTACTTCGAGTTTCAATTAGTAAGTAGTGTATGCACAACACAAAGTTTAGTAAAAGATTTTAGCAGGTAACATTAAAATTCATACCCACTAAATTTTAAAAATATTACAAATTATAAAATCCTATAAAATAAGCTTATTTTTTTAAGCATCTAACATTTCGAATTGCATAATTCTCATATTTCGACTACAGATTCAATCAATAATATCTATATATTGGATTGCGAATATGGAAGTAACCTTAATTCTTAATCTTGGAAATTTTATTTTTCTTCTAATTGCATAAGTCACTATATAAATCTTGTAGAATAAGATAAAGAATCATAATATTTTATATAATCAAGCACCATCTTCTAGTTAGTACACTCGACATTAAAGTGTTGCCTTTCTAACTTGAAAATTCCTGTAGAAAATGCATCCTTAATCTTTATATATGTATGTAAATATATATATATAGTTAGAAAATAGCGTTAATTTAAAGGTAGTTGATTTATAACTCAGTTTCTTCAAAGTGCTATATCAATGATTCAACCATTTATAATTCCTATCATATTTAGTTCAATTTCAAAATTTGTTCATTTCTAATAAAGTGCTTTATTTCCTAACTTTTATGATTCTTATTTAACCATTTATGGTCTGAAAACTCCTAAATACAAAAAAATTGGCATGAAGACATAAAACATCAAATGATATGTGCTTGTAAATGTCCCTAACGACCATTATGTTTAGGGAGAAAAATCCTGTTAAAGAAAGTAGGAAACCTGAAGGTAGATGCAGCATTCATAACTAATTTTTGTACTCATAACTAATGATTGTACATTCTATGTAACATACAAAAAACAGTACGTTATTATCAAGTATGTCTGTCAAAAATCCAACAAATAATAATGGATGAATATAACCGAATTTTATGTTTTATATTAAATGTAAAATTCAGTAAGATTTCAAGCCATATTTTCTATGGTCTACAATGGAAGCTACAGTCCTCCTACTGATGGAAGCTTGCCCACACAGCAATTTAGCATTTATTACTTTAAACAGTGTTTTTTTACTATGACGGCCCTCCCCGCACCAGCCTACATTTCCAATGAAAGTGCGATATGCCGATGTCCAACCAGCACGGGATGGTTGCCAAAGAAAGGAAAGAAGGGAATTTGAACAAACAAGGAACCTGTAAAATGTCTCACAGCTCATGAGTAAAATATAATAATAAAATATTTGACATAAAACAGGTGAGACAGTGCATAAGCTGAAAACTAAACCATCATAGCAGCGGAAAATCCAAAATATAGCTTATGTTCCACATCATCATTATTACAACTTTTAAAACTATCTCCAAGAAAAATAAAAAAGGTACAATACTAATGCCCAAAGTAGTGACCAGCAACGACACAGGGAGAAAAAAAAATATATCATACGTGAAAGCCTCCTGCCCGTCTCCAGTACAGCTACTCGTGCATACCACCTAACATGTCTCTAGTCCGCCCGTTTAAGAGCACCTAGAGTAATAAGAAGAGACATAAAACTCTGGGTCAGACAATAGTATGGTATGAGCGATAAGCAGCAAAATAGAACAATAACAGGTATACTAAATCATACCTGAACCTGGACCTGCAACCAAAGAGTTAGCACACCAAGATGCACAATACTCTAAGGTGACACTAACATATGGTGTAAAGATACGGGGGTGGGGGTGTGCATGTCATAATGATGTCAAACAATCAAGCATAGCAACCATCCTCACATCTCCCGCTCAGTGCGTAAAGCATACGATATCCACCGCTTTGATCACCCGAATCCTTGCTATGATCAATTTGCCCCATGGAGCCATGGCGACTCCACTGCACTGATCCATAGCCATTAGTCCTTTCTATGTCCACTCTACCCCATGAAGTTGTGAAGACTTCACTGTACTGGCTCATAGCCATGCTATGATCACTCTGCCCGATGGAGTACTAACTACCACACTGCACTGATTCGTAACCTAACATCCGTCTTGGTGTTGAATCAAAGTTGTGGACGTCGACAACCCCTTAGCATGCGTCCCGCAGCAAATCCCAACTCATGAAGTTAACTCATTGGTTCCTAACTAGATCCCGAGTTCTACTTCCTATTTGGTCTACCTTTGCATCTCGGGTTTTTGGTCTCCTCCGGATTGGTTCATTCCTTCTTCTCACCTTTGGTTCGGTTCAGAATCGTCATTGGGGTCGGGTCATGTTCCCCCTCCTTCAGTTTGGGTCATGATTCCCTCTTCAGTTCGGATTGGTTCGTGATGTCCTCCCCCTGGCGGTTCAGTTCGTGCTACTTCTTTCAGGCATTAGATCAGTTCGTGCTTCCTCCACCGGTTTGGGGTGCTTCGGATCGTTCTTGAGGTTTTGGTCTGTGGTGCTATGCGTCCTCCAAGTCATTGGGTCGGTTCGTGTTACTAGCTACGAGTAGGGTGTCACGATCGGGTCAGGTCATGCCTCCTTCCTCCGACCCAATTCGGTTCGGGTCAAATTCCTACAACTTTTTCAACGAGCTATTTACGCCGTACGGTGGCATTTTCGACCATTCTAACCTAACTATTCAATCTCCAAACAGTAATAGCCATGAGTAGGGTGTCACGATCGGTTCGGGTCGGTTCGTGTTACTGGAGTATATCGTTGGGTATGATTTCAGACCAAAGTGCGAACTGGATCCAAAAATGTTAGCAAGTTTGACGATCAGACCCACTTTGATTGAGAGGATTGGTTCCAGTTAAAGGGACAATCCTAACCTATTGGAAATCATCTCCAAGTTAGAGATGGGTATCGATGAGGAGATGAACAAGTATGGACTTGATCGAGATGGATGGCTTAGAAAGAATGGAAGACTTGTTATACCCAATGTCATGGCTTGAGAGATGAAGTTCTTAGAGAATGTCACCACTTAAAACTGACAATACATCCCGGTGGTAACAAGATGTATCAAGGCATGAAGCAGACTTACTACTGGGAAGGGATAAAGAGAGACATTGGGAAGTTTATATCCAAGTGCATGAACTTCCAGCTAGTTAAAGTTGAGCAAAAGAAGCCTAGTGGTTTATTATAGCCATTGGAAATTCCCAAATGGAAATGGGAACAAGACTCGATGGATTTCATCGACGGTCTACCAAGGACTAGATCAGGCCATGATAGTGTCTGGGCAATTGTGGATCGATTGACCAAGAGTGCAAGGTTCATACCGATCAATCGTATAGAACGACAGCTAAATTAGCAGAACTGTATATGATGTGGGTAGTGAGATTTCATGGAATAACCAAAGGCATTTTGAGTGACCGAGATCCGTTGTTCACTAGTGGATTTTGGAAGAGCTTACAAGAGGCACTAGAATCAGAATTACATCTCAGTACTGTGTATCATCCTCAAACCGACGTCAGACAGAGAGGGTTAATCGAGTATTAGAAAATCTTTGGAGAGCTTGCATATTGGATTTTGGTGGATCATGGGATGACCATTTGCATCTAGTAGAGTTTGCATATAATACTAGTTATCAGTCCACTTTTAGTATGGCTCCATATGATGCTTTGTACGGAAGGCCGTGCAACACACCGTCATGTTGGTTAGAAACCGGTAAGAAATTTGTGCTGGAGCTAGATGTGATAAGAGAAACCTTAGATAAGTTCAAGGTTATCCGACAATGAATGAAGGCTTCCCAAGATAGGAAGAAGAGTTATGCTGATAAGAGAAGAAGAAATTTAAAATTCTCCATTGGCGACTTGGTGTTTGTCAAGATTTCTCCGTTAAAGAGCGTGGTTCGATTTGGTAGGAAAGGCAAGTTAACACCAAGATTTTTTGGTCCATTCCTAACCGTTGAGCAAGTTGGGAATTTGGCATATAAAGTTGAGTTACTAGAGAAGATGGCAGGAGTTCATAACGTACTTCATGTTTCCCAGTTAAGAAAATTTGTGCACGACCCCGATATGACTATTTCACCTGATCAGTTGGATGATATCGAAGTAGAACCCAAGGCGGTTAGGAACCGCAAGCTGATTCATATTGTCGAGCACGATACGAAGCAACTTCGAAGGAAAGAAGTTAATCTAGTCAAAGTTCAATGGGACGAGAACGAGAATGACTGTACTTGGGAGACAAAGGAGAACATTAGGAAGATGTATCCAGAACTCTTTGCCTGGTAAGATTTTAATTGCAATTTAGTTTTCCGCATGCTAGGATAGACTTATTGTTGTTTTGTATGTTTGATTGTTGTGAATGGTTGGTAGGCATGCGGGATCCTTTTACTTGTTTCATAGTTAATGAATTTCGAGGGTGAAATTTCTTAAGGGGGAAGAATGTAATGACCCGCATTCTACGCATTATGGGATCATAGAATATTTATTTATTTCTCATGCGAAGTCATATAGCCATGTAACTTTGGGAGATGACTATTGGGGTGATTTCCCATGTTCATGTTTTTTGCCGATTTTTAAATGACTGTTTTACCCCTAGCTGATCTTGTTTTGGCCATAACTTTTGATTGGTAAGGAGTTTTGACATGAAATTACTTCCATTAAATTTGGATGATGGTTTACCTTTCCGTAGAGTGGTCACATTAGCCAAACGGACTCACCGTTTGGGGATATGGATGAAACAAGGTTTAGAACGTGAAAAACAGCTTAACCGGGCCTAATTAGAGTGATTAGCAAGAGGGTCCATAACCCATTTCAGGATTAGGGTTATGGAGAGGCCGAGAACAGTAGGAAAACGAATTTTATTTCATTTTTTCAGCCACCTAAAACATTTCTCTAACCCTAGCCATGGCCTCCACCTTCTAATTTCATCCAAAATCGCCCCCTAATCAAGTTTTAGCCTAATCTACGTCAAATAAAGGAGAAATAGCACCAAATCAGAGTTGGATCTACTGTGTTGCATAGAGATTCAATCGAAAATCAGGGATAGTTTCAGATCTAAACTTAATTTTTGGCTAAGGTGAGTGATTTGCATTGTTTTTCACTAATTACGGCTAATTAGGGGTGATTAGTGATAATTAGCGAAATTATGACTCAGAAAAATCTGGAAAAAATTTGTAAAATTCTTAAATAGTATTTTAAGGCTTTGATAAAAAATTGAGTTAATTTGGACAATTTTTGCTAATCGTATGGTTAAATCATGATTAAGGGGATTAAGGTAAAAACATGGGTTTTGGATATGTTTGATCCATATTGGCATGTTAAAATTGTTGTTTTAGTATTTGTGATTGATTATACATGTTGCTATTATTATTTGGAATGCTTCGAGATTGAATAATTAGGTTAGAATGGTCGAAAACGCCGTCGTATGGCGTAAACAACTCACTGGAAAAGTTGCAGGAATTTGACCTGAACTGGATCGGATCGAAGGAAGGAGGCATGACCCGACACGATCGTGACACCCTACTCGTGGCCAGTAACACAAACTGACCCGATGACTTGGAGGATGCAGAGCATCACAGACTAGAAGCTCACGACCGATCCGAAGCACCCTAACCCGGTGGAGGAAGCACGAACTGATCCGATGCTTGGAAGAAGTATCACGAACTGAACTGCCAGGGGGAGGACATCACGAACCGATCAAAACTGAAGAGGTAATCATGACCAGAACTAAAGAAGAGGGAATCACGACCCGACCCCAATGACGATTCCGAACCGAACTAAAGGTGAGAAGAAGGACCGAACCGATCCGGAGAAGACCAAAAAAAACCGAGATGCAAATGTAGTCCAAATAGGAAGTAAACTCATGATCCAGTTGGGAACCAACGAGTTAACTACATGAGTTGGGCTTTGCTGTGGGATGTGTTCTAAGGGGTTGTCGATGCCTATAACTTTGATTCACCACCAAGATGGATGTTAGGCTACAGATCAGTGCAGTGGGGTAGTTATTACTTCATGGGGCAGAGTGATCGTAGCTTGACTACGATCCAGTGCGGTGAACTCTTAACGACTTCATGGGGCAGAGTGGACATAGCAAGGACTAGTGGCTATGGATCAGTGTGGTGGAGTCTCCATGACTCCATGGGCCATAGTGATCATAGAAAGGATTTGGGTGATCAAAGCGGTGGATATGGTATGCTTTACGCACTAAGTGAGAGATATGAGGATGGTTGCTATGCTTGATTTTTTGACATCACTATGACATGCACACCCCCACCCCCGTATCTTTACACCATATGTTAGTGTCACTTTAGAGTACTGTGCATCTTGTTGTGCGAACTCTTTGGTTGCAGGTCCAGGTTCAGGTATGGTTTAGTATACTTGTTATTGTTCTGGTTTGCTGCTTACTGCTCATACCAGACTTTTGTATGACCCAGAGTTTTATGACTCATCTTATTACTCTGGGTGCCCTTAAACGGGTGGACTAGAGACAGGTTAGGTGGTATGCATGAGTAGCTGTACCAGAGACGAGCAGGAGGCTTTCACGTATGATATATATAGATATTCTCCCTCTGTCGCAGCTGGTCACTACTTTGGGCATTAGTAGTGTACCTTTCTTATTTTTCTTTGGAGACAGTTTTAAAAGTTGTAATAATGATGATGTGGAACATAAGCTGTATTTTGGATTTTCCACTGCTATTATGTTTTAGATTTCAGCTTATGCACTGTCTCACCTGTTTTATGTCAAATTTGTTATTATTATATTTTATTCCATGCGCTGTGAGACATTCTACAGGTTCCTTGTTAGTTCAGATCCCCTTCTTTCCTTTCTTTGGACAACATCCCGTGCTGGTTGGACATTGGCACATCGCACTTTCATTGGAAATGTCGGCTGGTGCGGGGCGGCCGGTCACATTTGGTATCAGAGATCTAGGTTGCGTAGTTAGCCTAGGGAAAGACACCAAGGAGAGATAGTACGTATATGAGAGCGCGTATTTGTGATATTTTGGTTTTCAAAAGCTATTATATAATATTAGTATATTTAAGGATGAAGTCGCATTGAACTGCACCTCTGAAGAGATGGCTAATCGTTTTCTCCTTACAGATTGAACGATGAGCCGATATACTAAGGGTACTTGTAGGGGAGCTAATAATGGGAATGCTTCTGATATGAGGACGATGTTCACTGACTTCATGAAAGAGATGCTTAGAAATGTGCAAGGAGCAGTTCCCAATACTGCAAATGGTGGTGGTGCAGAGGTGCAGGCGCCTAGGGCCGATTTCGCCAAGCTATGAAAGGGCTACACTAGTCTTGGTGGAAAGCCATTCCACGGAACGGAATCGGCCACAGAAGTTCAGGATTGGTTGGATAGCTGTGAGCGTATCTTCGAAGACTTAGGTATCGAGGATGTGACGAAGAGAAAGCTAGCATCCCGTCAGCTTCAAGGACATGCAATGAATTAGTGGAATGCTATTAGGGAAGCTACTCTAGAGGATCAAGTTACATGGTATCATTTCGAGACCCGCTTTAGCGATAAGTTCATCCCAGCTGCCCAGAAGTCAGAATTGTTTAGGAAATTTCTGGAGCTTAAGCAGAATGGTAGGACAGTCTCGGAATATATTGCTGAGTTCGATACTTTATCGAAGTATGGATTATCTCTTATCGACACTCCCAAGAAGAAAAATGAGAAGTTCATAACAGGCTTAGATCAGTACTTGGGGGAAAGGCTTATTAACCACATCGATGAGACGTTTGAATCGATTGTGGGAAAAGCTTTGAGATCAGAGAGTCTATACCCTAAGTCGAAGACTGACGTTGCATCTGCAGAAGAGCCAAAGCTGCAAGCAAGCGGTGGAGGCAAGAATGGTTCTCAGAATAAGAGAAAGCGGAATCAGACGAAGGATGGCCAGAAGAAAAAGAGTAAGAAAGATGTTGAGTGCTTTAGCTATGGCAAGAAGGGTCACTATGCTAAAGAATGTTGAGCGAAGCCAGCGGACAGGAAGTGCTTCAACTATGGCCAAGTGGGACATCACAAGGATAAGTGTCCGCAACCCCCTAAAGAGAAGCGGATTGTGAAAGCATATGCTCTTAATGTTGATCCTTCTTCGTCGAATGCTCTAATTGCGGCGGAGAAGGGAAAGAATGTCATCATTCAAGGTATGCTTTCTGTTTATGATATTCTTGTTCGAGTATTGTTTGATACCGGAGCTTCCTGTTCCTTCATATCTAGTTACCTGGTAGATAGGTTGTGATTGGAACCCGAGATAATCGATAGACCTTTAGCAGTGACGAACCCGGTTGGTGGTTCAACTAGCCTTAGCATGGTTTGTCATAATGTGGCCTTATTGAGTCATGGATGCATGTTTGTTTGTGATTGCTTTGTTTTGGGCTTTATTGGGTTTGGCATTATTTTGGGAGTCGATTGGCACTAAAGGTACGGGGTGGTGGTAGACTGTGAGGGCCTTTTGGTGATAGTTAGAGCAGATTATGGGCGGAGGGTAGTGTTTGGTGGTCTACCTAGTGATGGGGTAATGGCTAGTTTTCTAAGTTCCCTCGACATCCTGCATAATGAGTTGTCAGATGTGCCCATGGCTGGCCAGTACCCGAACATCTTCGAGGAAGTGACCGGACTTCCACCACACCAAGAGACTGAGTTACGTATTGATTTAGTGAAAGATGCCAGACCTATAGTGATGCCACTTCATCATATGGCACCAAGGGAGCAGAGAGTACTCGGGGTGCAAGTAAGCGATCTGTTGAAGAAGGGATTTATCAGAATAAGTGTTTCTGAGTGGGGAGCACCAGTTGTGTTTGCTACCAAGGCAGATGGTTCCCTTCGATTGTGTGTGGACTACCGCAAGTTGAATAAGGTGACGAGGAAGAATATTTATCCTCTATCGCGGATAGATGATTTGTTTGATCAGTTGAGGGGCGTGAGAGTGTTCTCCCAGTTGGATCTCGCAACGGGTTTTCATCAGCTTAGGGTGGAAGCTGAGAGTATAGCAAAAACGACATTTCGGACGCCGTCTGGATTCTATGAGTGGTTGGTCATGCCATTCGGGATAACCAATGCACCAGCATGTTTTGTGGATCGTATGAATAGGGTATTCAGGGATCAATTGAATAAGTTTATTCTTGTGTTCATGGACGATATCTTGGTTTATTCGAGGACAGAGGATGAACACAAGGAACATTTGAGGATAGTGATGGAGGTGTTGAGAAAACACCAATTGAAAGCAAAGTTTTCTAAGTGTCACTTCTGGAGGAGGGAAGTGAGATTCTTGGGCCATATTGTTTCATAGAATGGTATTGCCGTGGACTTTGCGAAATTGGCTACGGTACAAGATTGGTCTACGCCCAAGAATGCAACAGACATAAGAAGTTTCTTGGGATTGGCAGGATATTATCGTAAGTTTGTCCAAGACTTCTCTAAGACAGCGACACCATTGACTCAGTTGACCAAGAAAAATCAAGCTTTTATTTGGGACGAAAAGTGCGAGAATGCGTTTAAGAGTCTAAAGGAAAAGTTAACATGTGCACCAGTGTTAGTCATTCCTAAAGGGAATGAAGAGATGATGGTATACACAGATACCTGTGGAACCGGACTAGGTGTCATATTGATGCAAGGAGGTAGGTTGTAGCTTATGCTAGTCGGCAACTGAAACCGCATGAGAAAAGATATCCTACCCATGATTTGGAATTGGCAGCGATCGTGTTCGCATTGAAGATGTGGAGACATTATCTCTTGGGAGCAAGATTCGATTTGTTTATTGATTATAAATCATTAAAGTACTTTTTCTCTTAGAAGGATCTAAATCTCCGACAGCAATGGTGGTTAGAATTCTTGGCTTCCTATGATTTCGATATCGCATATACAATAGGAAAGGGCAATGTGGTAGCTGATGCATTGAGTAGAAGACATACCAGTTTAGGGGCTATGTTCCTTGAGTGGAAGCAACTGGAGTACATAGCTGGGTATGATTTCAGACAAAAGTGCGAATTGGGTCTAGAAATGTTAGCAAGTTTAATGATCAGACCCACTTTAATTGGGTGGATTACTTCAAAGTTAGAGTTGGGTATCGATGAGGAGATGAACAAGTATGGGCTTGATCGATATGGATGGCTTAGAAAGAATGGAAGACTGGTTGTACCCTATGTCAATGGCTTGAGAGATGAAGTGCTTAGAGAATGTCACTACTCAAAACTGACCATACATCCCAATGGTAACAAGATGTATCGAGACATGAAGCAGACTTACTACTGGGAAGGGATGAAGAAAGATGTTGGGAAGTTTATACCCAAGTGCATGAATTGCCAGTTAGTTAAAGCTGAGCAAAAGAAGCCTAGTGGTTTGTTACAGCCATTGGAAATTCCGAATGGAAATGGGAACAAGTCTCGATGGATTTCATCGACGGTCTACCAAGGACTAGATCAGGCCATGATAGTATCTGGGTAATTGTGGATCGATTGACCAAGAGTGCAAGGTTCATACCAATCAAGTCGAATAGAACGACAGCTAAATTAGCATAACTGTATATGAAGTGGGTAGTGATATTTCATGGAATACCCAAAGGCATTGTGAGTGACCGAGATTCGTTGTTCACTAGTGGATTTTGGAAGAGCTTACAAGAGGCGCTAGGATCAGAATTACATCTCAGTATCGCGTATCATCCTCAAACCGACGGTCAGACAAAGAGGGTGAATCGAGTATTAGAAGATCTTTGGAGAGCTTGCATATTAGATTTTGGTGGATCATGGGATGACCATTTGCATCTAGTAGAGTTTGCATATAATAATAATTATCAGTCCAATATTGGTATGGCTCCATATGAAGCTTTGTACGGAAGACCGTGCAACTCACCGTCATGTTGGTTAGAAACCGGTGAGAAATTTGTACTGGGGCTAGATGTGATAAGAGAAACCTCAGATAAGATCAAGGTTATCCGACAACGAATGAAGGCTGCCCAAGATAGGCTGAAGAGTTATGCTGATAAGAGGAGAAGAGATTTAAAATTCTCCATTGGCGACTTGGTGTTTGTCAAGATTTCTCCGTTAAAGAGCATGATTCAATTTGGTAGGAGAGGCAAGTTAACACTAAGATTTGTTGGTCCTTTCCCAATCCTCGAGCAAATTGGGAATTTGGCATATAATGTTAAATTACCAGAGAAGATGGCAGGAGTTCACAACATACTTCATGTTTCCCAGTTATGGAAATTCATGCACGACCACGATATGACTATTTCACCTGATCAGTTGGATGATATCGAAGTAGAACCCGAGGCGGTTAGGAACCGCAAGCCGTCGAGCACGATACGAAGCAACTTCGAAGGAAAGCAGTGAATCTAGTCAAAGTTCAGTGGGGGTGAGAATGAGAATGACTGTACTTGGGAGACATAGGAGAGCATTAGGAAGATGTATCCAGAACTCTTTGCCTGGTAAGATTTTAATTGCAATTTAGTTTTCCACATGCTCGGATAGACTTGTTGTTTTTTTATATGTTTGATTATTGTGAATGGTTGGTAGGCATGTGAGATCCTTTTACTTGTTTCTTAGTTAAGGAATTTCGGGGGTGAAATTTCTTAAGGGGGAAGAATGTAATGACCCACATTCTACGCATTAGGGGATCGTAGAATATTTATTTATTTCTCATCCGAATTCGTATAGCCATGTAACTTTGGGAGACGACTATTGGGGTCGTTTCCCATGTTCATGATTTTTGTTGATTTTTAAATGACCGTTTTGCCTCTAGCTGATCTTGTTTCGGCCATAACTTTTGATTGATAAGGAGTTTTGACCTAAAACTACATCCATTAGATCCGGATGATGGTTTACCTTTCCGTAGAGTGGTCACATTAGCCAAACGGACTCACCGTTTGGGGATATGGATGAAACAAGGTTTAGAACGTGAAAAACAGCTTAACCGGGCCTAATTAGAGTGATTAGCAAGAGGGTCCATAACCCATTTCAGGATTAGGGTTATGGAGAGGCCGAGAACAGTAGGAAAACGAATTTTATTTCATTTTTTTGGCCGCCTAAAACATTTCTCTAACCCTAGCCATGGCCTCCACCTTCTAATTTCATCCCAAATCGTTCTCTAATCAAGTTTTAGCCTAATCTACGTCAAATCAAGGAGAAATAACACCAAATCAAAGTTGGAGCTGCTGTGTTGCATAGAGAGTCAACCCAAATTAGAGATAGTTTCAGATCTAAAGTTAATTTGTGGCTAAGGTAAGTGATTTGCATTGTTTTTCACTAATTATGGCTAATTAGGGGTGATTAGTGATAATTAGCGAAATTATGGCTTAGAAAATTTTGGAGAAATTTGTACAGTTCTTAAATATTATTTTAAGGCTCTGATAAAAAATTGAATTAATTTGTACATGTTTTGCTAATCGTATATTTAAATCATGATTAAGGGGATTAAGGGAAAAACATGGCTTTTGGGTATGTTTGATCCATATTGGCATGTTAAAATTGCTTTTTTAATGTTTGTGATTGATTATACATGTTGCTATTACTGTTTGGAATGCTTCATGATTGAATAGTTAGGTTAGAATGGTCGAAAATGTCGTTGTATGGCGTAAACAGCTCGCTGGAAAAGTTGCAGGAATTTGACCCGAATCGGATCGGATCGGAGGAAGGAGGCATGACCCGACCCGATCGTGACATCCTACTTGTGGCTAGTAACACGAACCGACCCGATGACTTGGAGGACGCAGATGTAATGACCCGTATTTAGCAATATAATAATTAATTAATTTAATTATTTAAATAGTTATTTAGAGAGTATAATGGTTGTTTAATTAAATAATAGAGAGTATTTAATTGAATTAAATAATAACAAAATATATTTAATTCAGAAATAATCAAAAATAGCAGAATTCACAACACTGTGTGAATTGGATTATTTAAAAATGTATATAATTCAGTTTAGAGTTGAATTATAATAACGAATATATTATTCGAACGAAGTTTGAATGTATAATTATATTATAAATATAATCGAGTTCGAAATGGCGCGGCAGTTCGTAATTTGGTGATTCGAACTTTAAACGAATATACGGAAGCCATTTTAAATCGGATTTCTATGAAACAAGAAACATTAGAAGCTGAAGAAGTATATTTTCTGATGGAAGAGAAAAATCAGGATTCCGTTGTGTAGATTGTGAGTTATGCCCAAATCAAAATTTAGAAAAGTCACTATGGAATTCCTTTATAATTTATAACGATATATATATGGAATTTCAATATAAATTTGAATATCGATTCAACCGGGATTTGAAATATCGAGTTATAAATCCCATTGGAGATGTATAATATTCTGTTGTGAATATGTACGATAATATTAATTTATAAATATTTAATCCAATTATATTTAAATATATTTATATATTTAAAAGGGTTATTTAGAGCTTTAAAAATAGCCATTTTTGCAAACACCTCAGAGTTTCGACAAAACCAATTTTGTTGGATCCGCAGTATTAAATTATTGCAAGATGTCAAGTTTCATGATTTTTAGAGTCAGTGTGTCGCCGTACAGGATTTTAATGTGAAAAACAGTCGATAAATTGACCTTTAAAAATACGCTATGTGAGTAAACGAAGTCGGAATTTGACAAAATCAGTTTCGTTGGGTTCGTAATGTCGAACTCTAGCTATATGTCCAATTTCATGATTTTTGAGTATCATGTATAACCACACGAATTTTTAGAAGTCAGGAACAAATATAAAATAAGATTAAATAAAATATCCTAAATTTGTAAGTGAATCAAAACCTGACCACATTCTCCTTTCTCAGCCTAACCATCCCCTTTATAAACGCAAGGAAAAATCGAGTAGCTGCCACAATTTTCCTTCCATAAAAACATTTTTTTTGTGGGTTCTTAAATTCATATCAATTAGAATAAAAATCGAAAAATCCTAAGACATATATATTCGAACTCCTGCTTCATTTCTCTTTATCCCAGTGTGATTTGTATAGGGTTCGACACCACTTTTTGGTCACTGGAAAACGACGCTGAACCTAGGGTTCGCGATTTTTGTTGATTGTGGAGGCTATAGTGGTTTTCGAATACGATATCGAGTTTGTGGTGGTTTGTAGCATCTCGTGGAGGAGTTTGGTGATACTCGGTTAACATTTGGTCGGTGGAATACTGTAGCGTACGTTTGAAAGCTCCAGTTCATGGAGAGGTTGAGGAGGCCGAGTTGCATATTATTGGTACTGGAAGGTTGAGCTTCGGAAGAGGAGTTCGATGGTGAACCGGGTTTTGAGAACGATGGTATATCGAAGGAGAATTAATGGGCTAAAGAATCGGTAATGGTGAGGATTAACAACAGGTAGGGACGTATTTTAATCGGGGAAGAAAGGGTCGTGGGCTTTTGGAAGGGAATGGGCCGAGGTTGTGAGGTTAAAGCCCGTGTTGAAATTTAAATCCAAGTTTCTATTTATTTAAATTTGTATTAACTTGTTTATATCATATCTTTATCGTACGATATCGAAATTCAGCGAAACAAGATCCGACAGGATCGTATGGACGAGAGCTACCCAATGGAACTGGCTGGGAGTGGATTCGAGCCCGTTACAATTTATGGCGAAATAAATTGTTTGCTCAGAATCAACTAATGCAAATCGTTATTTAACGGTTAACGCGTAATGTGAGTAAAACTCACCAACTCTGAACAGTTATATTTTTATAACGTATTTTTAGAACTGATAATCATCTGCTGATTGTTGTGTGTTAACTGTTTGGTTGAAAAGCTGATTGATTGGTTGAAATTATTGATAACGATATATATATATATATAAATCGTTAATCAAATATTGATTCTTTTTATCAGAATATTTCATATCGAAATTGTAACACCCCGTAATTCTGTGACATTAAGATTCACAAATTAAAGTATAATTATTTTTTAAAAGAAAAATTAAAAGAAAAAGATCCATGCAGTTGTTTAATTTAAGTATTGTAACTAACATGAAAAAGAAAAGTAAGGAGAGAACAATAATTATTATTGTTCTAAGACTTATTAACAAAAGCCTCTGTAGCTCAGTTGGTTAAGGCATTGGATTTGTAGCATGGAGGTCGGGGGTTCGAACCCGGCGGCGACATAATTTTTTTATCTTTGTTTTAGAGAGGGCCAACTGAACATGCAAATATATGTACGTATAAAAATTCAAAATTTAAAAAGGATAAGAACGTGCATATAAGGAAATAAAGAAAATATATATATATACATATGAGAATATAAATATATATATGCAAAAATATATGTATACGAAAGATAAAATTCAAGATAAGGCTACAGTCAATGAAATATAGCAACATCATTTGAATTTTGAAAATAAAATGAAAGTTGTGCGTATATATATACGCATAAAATGGTCGTTAGAGGAATTGTATACATATAAGAATATTTCATGTGAATAAAACAGTTAAATAAATTCCAGAAATTCAAAAGTTCGAAAATCAAACTTCTACGCCAAAACAATTCATTCGAAATTCAAATTTCTATGCCAAAATAGCTTGTGGGACCCAATGCTGACTCAGCGCTGCGTGTATGATAAGGTTTGGCTAGATTCATCTACGTACCTGGACTATTTTCTTAACTGGGTTCAATGCTGACTCAGCGCTGCGTGTACGATAAGGTCTTGAGCAGCTATATAAACAACCCTAGTCTTCATTCTCTTTGCACCAATTCTCTTCTATCCTTTTGCTGCTAAGATTCATGGCTTCTTCCCCTCCTCTAAATTTTCTTAAATAATTAAAATAAAATATAAATTCAAGACATGGAGATGCTGCTCAAATCTGTTCAAGAGAAGATTCAAATCAAAGTGAAGAATTCAAAGGCTAAATCAACAAACCTCGAGCAACGACATACGAATCTTAGCATCACCGTTCTTCTATTCTAGATCTAATTTCTGTAAGTTGGTTATTTCTAGATTTGAACGTTTTATTTTTATTTGTGACATGAAATTAAAAGGATATAAGAAAAATGCCTAATCTCTTCACTTGGATCTGTGTTTATTTAAGTTTCTGGATCTAATTCTTGACTATGGCCCAGAACATACAATGATTTGGATTGACGGCCTGTGACTATTGAAAAAAAAAAGATATGCCTATGATCATGATTATGAGAACTATGACCATGAACCTATTGCCTTTGAATTACGAACATGAACCTTGATTTGGGACATACAACATATGACTATGACATTGCCTATAACAATGACTTTTGACTATGGGAATTATTTTCCCTTTTGGACTATGAACATTGCCTATAACTATGAACATTGCCTATGACTGTGACTGTGACTACGGGGATTATTTCTTTGACTAAGCCTATGCCTTGGATTTGGAAACATAAACTATTGCCTATGATTCATAATTAGAAAATTGTTGCTTAAGTTTTGTAGCAATGAAATTGGGTCTAAACCCGATTATATATTTTATCTGTTCCTTGGTTTTCTTTGGTTTTAGACTGTGGGAATTTACCTATTCAGTTAGGTCTACCCATGTTCTTGAACCAATTCTATCTATTTTTGGTTTTAGACCGTGGGAATTTACCTATTAAGTTAGGTCTACCCATATTCTTGAACCTGCGTCGTTATCCAAACCTTTTATGCTAGTTATTATCCCTTTTCATAGCATCTTTGGTTCATTCCCTATTTTCTACGAATCTAGATTTATTTACAATCTAGGTTAAATCACGATTAAACGAACGGTGGGAATGCAATTTGGGGAAAATATGAAATTGAACATAAATGTAGTTATAAGCTTGGAAATTGGCATAAATTGGGAATATGTATTATGGCATGTTCATAGGAATGCAAATTGGATAAGTTTATTAAATTTAGTACTAGCAAGTAAGCTAAATTTTAGGCATGAAATGTAAACTAGAATAATAATTCTAGTCTTACCATAAACTGTGAATTAGGAATGTTAAATCAAAATTGTGTTAATTAAAGATTTGGAATAAGTATATTAGCACAATTTTGAATTTAGCCATAATTGTGAGAAATTGTCATGTTTAGAATAAATTATGGTTAGTGACACTTAATTTGGTATAATTTACATACCAAAAAGTATAAATATGATAAATAAGAGGGAACGGGCCATAATAATAAATGTGACAATGTACATTAAAAGTGTAATAATGAAATAAGTAAATTAGGAGTAAATTTACTTATAAAATTTGTCATAAATGATAAATTGTTCATTTACCACAAAATATGTAACATGCTTGTAGGTAAAGTTTTGGCCATAAATTATAAACTAGGATATTTAATCTAGTTTTGGCAATGAAATAGGAAATGGCCTGAACTGCAAGTTGGGTTAGGACTTGGGCCTAGAATATAAGTATACTAGTGGGCAGGACAAAATGAAAATGGTATAGGCCAAGTTTATTTAAAAAGGGAAAATGGACTTTGAAGATAAATTGTTGATAATTTATATATGGACAAAAGAAAGGTTTTCTCTTTGAATAACACATACACCTGAAAGTTCTAGGGTGACAGAGAGGATAGTGTCTAGGCTTGGGTTTGGAAAATACAAGTTTCCTGCCCTCCCTGGCTATCCCTAACTGATCCGAAGGATGGGATGGTTGTTTTCAAAACCAGATTGGGAAATTAATCAAAAACCCTTTGAACTTAGAAAACATGAATATGCCTAACCCGAGGTTAGACTGAGTTGCGGTGTAAACCTGCCCGGAACCAACTGGCACATCTAGTAACCGCAGCAATATCTGTCTAATGTGAGAGGTTGCGGCTTTAATTTATTAATTAAATCTAGAACAAGAATGGGAGAGTTAAGTCCATAGAAACACTTAACCAATTTAACACAGTTAAGCAAGAATGGGTGGGTTAAGTCCATAGTAACACTTAACCAACTTAACACAGTTAAGCTAGAATGGGAAGGTTAAGTCCATAGGAACACTTAACCAACTTAACACAGTTAAGCTAGAATGGGAAGGTTAAGGAAGACTTAACGAACTTAGCATAGTTAAAGCTAGAATGGGAGGGTTAAGTCCATGGGAATACTTAGCCAAATTAACATGTTGACTAGACTAGAAGGTGGGGTTAAGTAAAGTTAATACACTTAGCCAATTTAACATGTTAATTAGACTAGAGGTTGGGGTTAAGTAATACACTTAGCCAATTTAATATGTTAGCTGGAATAGACCATAGGGTTAAGTAAACTTGAACGCTAAACCATCAGAATATGATAAATGAATAGGGTTAAGTAAAAAGCATAAAGGGATAACACTTAACTAGTTTAACAGGATAAGGGAAGAGGGTTAAGATAGCTTGAATCGACTAAAGACACTTAACCAATCCAACCTGGCGAGAAAGAAAACTAAGTAGTAAACCTCAGTTGAAAAGGGGACTAAGTAGTAAAACTTAGTTAAGAAAACAAGGAATTTGGAAACTAAGTGGTAAACCTTAGTTAGTAGAACTAAGTAGTAATTCTTAGTATAACACGAAGGAGCGGACGTCCATCTGATTTTAAAGAAGACTCCAACGAATTGGGATACGAAGCCCGAGGCTTCGAGGGGACGTGAGGGTACTCTTGGTATCCCTCTGTGAGGCTGCAGATGATCCGCCTGGGCGCACAGAGGTTAAGGTCTGCCGTAGAAGAGCCAAGGGTATGCCTTGGTTGCAATATATGGCAACCAAAAGACTAGGATGGACCAGCGTGATTTGGCGAGAAGACGGAAGCCCTGTGATAGCAACTCGTCGTCTACCTACCATCTTCAGTCAAGCGAGACATGTGAAGCGTGAAGGCTGGTGTAACGACCCAGAAAATCTGAACCAATTTAAAATTTTTAAATTGGCTAAAATAATGGATTTTAAATATTTAAAATAAATATTTTAAATAATGGCGATGAAAACTGAGTTTGAATCGACAATTGAAAACGAATATAATTAATTATAATTATAAACAAGGCCTGAAATGGCGCTGTAGTTTCGAAAATTGAATTCAAACTTTGTCGGACTGTACCGGGTGAAAAACCATCCGGATTTTAGTGAAACCAAAAACATTAGGATCTAATTGGTAATATCTTTCTAACGAATCCGACCAATCGAAATTTGATAGCGGGAATCAAAAGATATGTCCAGTTGAAAATTCTGAATAGTCGCTATGGAATTCAGGCCCTTAAAAATGGACATTTTGCAAACGACCTCGGATTTCGACGAAACCACTTTTGTTGGGTCCGGGATGTGAAGTTATTGCTAGGTTTCAAATTTCATAATTTTTCGAATCAATATGTGAGCGTGGCAAAGGAAAACGCGTTTGACCAGTTTCAGTTGATTTTAATCGACTGGAAATTGGCCATTTTTCAAACGGTCTCAGAATTCGACGAAACTAGTTTTGTTAGGACCGTATCGTCAATATGAAGCTAGAAAATATTTTTCTGGAATTTTTAGAGTTAGTATGTGCCCCCGGTAATTTAAAATGTACGTTTAAAATTCAATATAGTGATTTAAATGTAAATTCAATGGAAACTGATTGTAACGATCAAATCAGCTTGCGATACATATCCCATTGTGTTCGGAATGGGGGTAATACGCTATAGGCGACAGGCGGTAGGCCTCGTTTCGAGGTGGTATGTAAAAGTCAACCTTTTTGCAAAATTAAATAATTAAATAATAAAAAAAAAATTTAATTCCCTCCCTTTATCTTTCTTTCTGCCCCCCCCCCCCCCGTTCATTTTAATTTCAAACGAAAAAAAAAAGAAAAAAGAACCCTAAAACTATCGACAGCCCCCCCTAAAGCGAACGCCACCGACCCACCGCCCCCTCCGTCCAGCCTCCCTCCTCCTTCCAGCGGCGCAACCCCCGAAGACTCCCCCCCCCCAGATCGCACGAGCGCGACGAAGACATCGCCCCCCCCCCCCTGAAGCATCGCGACGCCGATTCGAGAGCCCCCCCCCCCCCCCAGTTCGAGACCCACCGCCGACCCTGACGACCCCCCCTTCTTCGCAGATCAATGTAAGTCGTTTTTGTTTTATTTTATTTTTATTTATTATTCTGTAAAAACTTAATTTTTTTTAAAGAATTTAAAACTGATTTTCAAAAGAATTTAAAAAGGATATCAAACTGATTTTTAGAAAAGGTTTAAATCTGATTTTAAAAAGGATATCAAACTGATTTTTAGAAAAGGTTTAAATCTGATTTTAAAAAGGTATTAAAACTGATTTTTCAAAAGGTTTAAATCTGATTTTCAAAAAGGAAAAGATTTAAACTTTAAATAGAAAAAGGTTTGAATTTTAAATAGGAAAAGATTTAAACTTTAAATAGAAAAAGATTTGAATTTTAAAAAGGAAAAGATTTAAACTTTAAATAGAAAAAGATTTGAATTTTAAATAGAAAAAGATTTGAACTTTAAATAGAAGAAGTAAGATATGATTTTTATATTTTTAAAGTAATAAAAATATAATTTTTACATCATAGGAATATTAAAAATATAATCTTTATTTTTGAAAAGGCGGAATCTATATTTTTGAAATGCAATTTTTATATATTAAATAACATAGTAAAAATTCGATTTTTACATATGTAGAGAATACAGGCAACGAAAGCGACAAAAGGCGAGTTTGGCGAAGATTTCTATAAAGGAAGAGTCGTGGTATTGGATAGCTATTGGTGAGAATTTCTCACTCTTCAATTTCTTTTTCTATATATATATATATATATGTCGAAATAAAAATGAATTGCTATATATAAAATATATATATATACGCCCCTCGTCCACAAACCATGGACGATATTTATTGGTTGAAATTGTTGTGAAAATTGATTGATAGCGAATGGTTGTTTGGGATTGATATTGGTTGAAAAATACCCATTTGTGGTTGAGAAATATTTGGTTGAAACCACATAGGATTAGTTTATGGAAATGAAATAAATATATACATGCCGCCTGCGTGCGAACTAGATGCATGATCCCCATTGTCAAAAACCGCGAGGTTTTAAGGTAGAGCGAGGAGCCGTACTAGGGACAGTCCCGGTTTTAACTACCCTGCCGTTATGCTGCCGAAATTTTGAATAATATTCGTGTGTTTGAATTATTTTCATATTCTTAAACTATATTTATTCATTGAATAGAAAACATTCATGTGTTGAATTGATATTCATTCGTTGATTAGAAATTCATGTGTTGAATGGTATTCATATTTTGAAATAAATTGTTTGATAATAAAAATCACATTTTTATCTATATATAGAAACTATAGAAAACATTCATGTGTTGAATTGATATTCATTCGTTGATTAGAAATTCATGTGTTGACTGGTATTCATATTTTGAAATAAATTTTTTGATAATAAAAATCACATTTTTATCTATATATAGAAACTATAGAAAACATTCATGTGTTGAATTGATATTCATTCGTTGATTAGAAATTCATGTGTTGAATGGTATTCATATTTTGAAATAAATTGTTTGATAATAAAAATCACATTTTTATCTATATATAGAAACTATAGAAAACATTCATGTGTTGAATTGATATTCATTCGTTGATTAGAAATTCATGTGTTGAATGGTATTCATATTTTGAAATAAATTGTTTGATAATAAAAATCACCTTTTATCGACTATATTAACTGTGTAAAATAATCTCGTTTTTAAAAGAAATTGTTTTAGGATAAAAATCCTATTTTTATCACCTATATGAACTATATAGAAAAATAGTGTTTTGAAATGAATTGTTTTACAATAAAAATCACATTTTTATTGTATGCATGAATCGGTGAAATGTGAAGTGTTAAAAATAGCCACTTGTTCAAAATAAACATATATGAGTTGAAATATTCATCAATTAGCTAATGAAATGATTTGCACCTATTTATGTAACATTAGAATGAATGGTGTTTTTAAACCAAATAGAAATCAAATATGAAGTTGAATAGAAAATGATAAATGATAAGAACTGTATATATATGTACATGCATATTCATTGAACAGGTTATAGCAAAGGGGCTAGAGAAGAGGAATAAAATTTTGTGCCCGACAAATAGGTACACGTTTACTGCTTTGTTTGGGTGATGATTTTATGAGCCTGTTGGCTAGCCGCTTGGCTTTTTCTTTTTCTTTTTGAGATTAGATGGACCGGGAAAGCTATTTGCGATTTCCTGATGCTCCCGGTGCAGGGGAGGTTATGGCGAAATTTTCCAAAATTTTAAGGCGTTAGTGAAAAATTTGAAATGAAAACGATATTGAAATCATTGGATGAACTATATTTATAAATATATAAATATAAATAAAATTAAAACGAAACGAGGCCGCGCAGTTCGTATTTTGAAACCGTGATTTCAAACAACTAGTGTGGGAAATCCGACCATTGGATTTTCCCGAAACCTCAACTGTCGGGTTCGCCTTGGAAATATCTTCCCAACGGCACCAACCTTGCAAAAATCCAACGGTTGGATTGTCTGGAATGTTTAATTCAAATCTGAAGAAAAACAGCGCCAGAAGCGATTATATTTATATATATATATATATAAATATAATTATATATTTAATCGAATAACGACGCTGCAGTTCGTAATTTGAAATCGAAAATTCAAACGATTGTACCGGGAGATCCGACCGTCGGATTTTCCCGAAACTGGGACCGTTGGATTCGTTTTGAAAAGACCTTTCTAATGTTGTAAATTTTGTGAAGATCCAACGGTTAGATTTTCAGAGATGTGTAAATCAAATCTGAAGAAAAACAGCGTCATGGCCGCATTATGGCCCGAAGCGCCGTTTTGAATAAATGGGCTATTTTAAAATAAATAAAAATAGCGATAAATCATTATAAAGTACCATAAACAATATGGAGTGGAAATAAACTGAATTTGCTCGATTTATGTTGTATTTGATGGTTGAATGTGTTTGGTGTGAAAATTACATTAAAGAACAATATTGGTGTTGTCGAATAATTTAACCATTGAAATAAATTGATTTGAAATTCTAAATATACGTGAATTATTTGAAAAGGCCGAGTTAATTCTCATTTCAAATGATTGACCGACGATTGAAATTCGAAGATGAAGACGACGGTCGAAGACCGGAGATCTTCACCTCGTTTGGATGGTAACCGAGGTCCTGATTGGGAGGCATCCCGAAATATGGATAATGAGTGGTGATCGTTCAGATGTACGTGAAAATCGATGGGTTTGCGAGGTATTTAGTGCCTCCGGTTTCGTTCAGACCTAGAACGGACTTGTAAACGGACTGTGTGTCTAACATTGGAGTTTATTCTGTGTTGATTGATTTCTGTTAAATATACATCTGTTTGGCGGCGGAGAATTTATTCTTTTGCTTAACGCCCTTCTCTGAGACGCACGAGCTCAGAGGTTGTATATCGATGGACATCAGTCGCATGGCATGAATTGCCTGTGTGGCATGCTAAGATGCAGTGATCAGGGCTTCTGTTGAAAAGGAAAGTCTTGTGGTGATGATCAAAGCACCGCCTGTGTGGCGTAGCTTTGTGTATAACGTGAATTCGCGAGCCTCACACCCCGGTATGAACTAGAAACGGGAGGAAGGACCTCAGGGAGGACATGCGTTTCTTCCTATCTAGGGTGGTGTCAGTGACCTACCAGCCCTGACATTTATATACTTTTCACCTAAGTGGTTGTTGCTATTGCGAGGCGCCTCGGTTAGATCGGACGATCCGGGTCCGATGGAGTCATTCGTTGGCTCGTTTACGCCCCAAAGGGCGGGGAAACGCATTGTTCAGGAATTTTAATCCACATCGGTGGACCGGCCCTGACGATCCAAGGGTCACTCGAGCTCTGATCCTGAGACTCGGGCTAGGCAGTCTCGAATTCGGTGAGGACTATCTTTTGCCTCGGTTCATGACGGAAATCCAATTTCCAGATACGACATCGTTCGGTTTTGATTGTATATATATATGGCGACATGATATATGGTACCCATGCCGTCTATGATTGATAGTTATGATTTGAAATTGTTTTCAAAACATATAGACACTAGCAATAATATCAAATGCCTTTGTTTTGTTCGTATCAAGCATATTTTGGTCGTTATAAGGTAAAAACTCTATCCTCTGGTTTGCATTGCATTGTGTGATGGGAACTGAGTCTTATAACGGCTTCATTTTTACAAAAGCATAGCGATGTTTAAAAGAAAGATTTGTTTTAAAGCACTGGCAATCCAATGGAGTAAACCCGTTCCACGAAAGTGGCGTGGCCCTGTGATTTGCCATATTATATATGTGTTGAGTAGATTTCTCATACCAGTCCCATGACTGACTCGTAGTTTGTTTCTGAAACGACCCGTGACTTCCCCATAAAGGAAACCGTCGGATAGTTCGAGAATAAGCCACAACAGAACGCATATAGAAAGAACATTTCAACGTATATTGCAACAATGCATCAGATTACAAGAGTATACAGAGTATAAGAGAATATTACACAGAAATATCAGAGATTTAAATTACATTTAAATACATAGCAGCGGAAAATAATACAATACACAACTAGAAGTAGATATACGGATACAAAGCTTTCCGGATATCGTTCCAGCTGTAAACCAGGATCCTGTGAATATAAATCTGCAAAACCAAAACTACTGGCTGCCCGTGCGGAAAACAGGGGCACCTAGAGTTTAGGTTAAAACAATAAACTCCAGGTCAGTCATGGGACTGGTGTGAGAACTAAAAACAGTTATAATCCTTTATTTTAAAGTTCGGAAAATCAAGGGACCACGCCGTAACACGGAACGGGTTTCCTCCCAAGAATACCAGTGCATAAAACAAACAGCGCAATGCTAAATAAAGAAAAATGAAGCTGTTATAAGACCCAGGTCCCATCACACAATGCAACGCAAGCCAGAGGATAGGGTTTTTACCTTTTAACAGCCAAGCATGCTTGATACGTTTAAAACACATTATTTGATACTATTATAAGTGCATAGTGTATAAAACAACTTCAAATCATAAGTATCAATCATAGGCGGCATGAGCGCCCCATCCCACTATGTCACCATACTAGGTTCTACAATTAAAACCGCAAATGTCACGTATTTGGAAATTGGATTTCTGTCTATGAACCGAGGCAAAAGATAGTCCTCAACCGATTCGTGAGTCTCTAGCCCGAGCCACAGGTCAGAGCTCGAGTGACCTTGGAGCGACAGAGCCGGTCCACCGATGTGGATTAAACTTAAACCCTGAACATTACGTTTCCCCGCCCTTTGGGGCGTAAATGAGCCAACCAAATGACTCCATCGGTTCGAGAACGACCGATCAATCCGAGGCGCCTCGCAACAGCAACAACCACATAAGTCAAACTCGTCAGGGCGTGTAAAACCACTGACGCCACTTCTAACTAGAAAGAAACGCATGCCCTCCCTGAGGTCCGTCTCCCGTTTTTGGTTCACAACCGGGGTGCGAGGCTCGCGAATTCACGTTTCACAAAGCTGTGCCACACAGGCTGTGCTTTGATCATCACCACAAGACTTTGCTTTTCAACAGAAGCCTCGATCAATTGCCACTTAGGCATGCCACACAGGCAATTCACTCCATGCGTTTGATATCCATCAATATATAACCCCTGAGCTCGTACGTCTCAGAGAAGGGCGTTAAGCAAAAGAATAAATTCTCCGCCGCCAAACAGATATATATTTAATAGAGATCAATCACACGGACTAAAATCCAATGTCAGACACACAGTCCATTTACAAGTCCGTTCTGGGTCTGAACGAAGCCGGAGGCACCTAGTACCTCGCATATCCATCGATCTCCAGGTACGTCTGGACGATCACTAACTGTTTCCATCTTCTTGGGTGTACAGCCCAATCAAGATCATCAGTAAGCACCCAAACGACGTGAAGACTTCTGGTCTTCGACCACCGTCTTCATCTTCGACACCACGTCGAATCAGTTATTCAGAATGGGATAAACCCGGTCTTTCTGAATAACTCGCGTATATATTATAAAAGTGTTACACAAACACAACATACGCCTCATTCCAATTCAGAATATTCTTTTATTCAAATATTCCTATTCTTTGGGAAAAGTTCCCATTAATTTTATCCAAGATAAATTCTTTAAATTTATTCTTTAATCTCCTTTGAATATCAATTCAAACTAGTCGGGAGTAGCGAACCACACCGAAGTAATCATTTATTTTATTTCCCAATCCCAACCTATTCATCCCATGAAGTAAAACTGGTAATACTTCATATCTAACACCAAAGTGTTATCGGTAAATTCAATTACCATTTCACGTTCAAATCTAATTAAAGATTTAACCATCGCCTGGAGCAAAACTGGTGATACTCCATTTTCGATCATCTCAATCTAATTAAAGATTCATTAAAACTCCACTTAGTTTTAATCTTTAACTGGGTTAAAGAATCAGTGTCATCTAAAACACGGTTCACGATAAACCCAAAATCACATTCCATTAATTATCGGGTTAAAGAACAAGTGTTATTTAAAACACTGTTCACGATAAACCCAAAAATCAATACCAATTCAATTCCAATTAAATATCGTTTAATTGGTACACTTCATTAAATCTAAATAAAAAGATTTAATCTTTTCACAACTGGGTTCAAGAACAGTGTTAGTGAAGACACCATTCACGACAAACCCAAATCACATTTGATATTCAATACAAGGCTCTGAATAGAAAATATATCGGCTTATATTCAATATCAAATTCTACGACTAACAAATGTCGTATTGGAAATAACGATATAAATATATATCTTTCAAATTTCCATAACAACATCTGTATAATCACGAATTCCAACATCGAAATATTCCGAAGACAATTTCGATTCAAATCCACTCCAATGCAATCATTGGAAATTTTGGTTATTTTCAAAACCCTTTTCAAATTCAATTTATTTATTTAAAAATAAATAGAATTATAATTCTAGTTCAAAACTAGTTCATTTCGATAAAAATCTATTTTTATCCTTTCAAATATGGAGTTTTACATCCCAATCCTTTCTAAATCATTTCTTATGATTTTACACAAATTATTACTATTTTTAATAATTTTATCAAGGCCCGTACAGTCGATTTCCATCAATGGCCGTCGAATTGCACTTACAGCGACCTTTTTCAAATTTGATTTGGACGTAACTCCAAATCCAACCGTTAGATTTCAAATTTCTAATATTCGTTAGAAAGCTCTTTTCGATACGAACCCAACGGTTCCGGGTTTAGGAGAATCCGACGGTCGGATCTCCCGTAATGTCCGTTTGAAATCAATGGTCGAAATTCACGAACTGCCGCGGCGCGGCGCGTTCTATTCAGGCCATTATATTATATATATAATATATATAATATATATTTCGTCGATTTTCTATTCAAAACGAATTATATAAATAGTTTTAAAATTCGTTTCAAAATCTATTTCAACTTCCATTTCAATTCAAAGCAAAATTGAATTCTTCTTTATAAATTCGTTTCTAAATTCATTTCTATTCAATTCAAATTTCAATTCAATTTGAATTCATTTCAATTCGCTTTCAATTCAATTTGAATTCGTTTTCAATTCAATTCATTTCGAAATCGTTTTCAATTCAATTTGAATTCGTTTTCAATTCAATTCATTTCGAAATCGTTTTCAATTCAATTCATTTCGAAATCGTTTTCAATTCACTTTATTTCGAAATCGTTTTCAATTCACTTTATTTCGAAATCGTTTTCAATTCAATTCATTTCGAAATCGTTTTCAATTCAATTCATTTCGAAATCGTTTTCAATTCAATTCATTTCGAAATCTTTTTCAATTCAATTCATTTCGAAATCGTTTTCAATTCACTTTATTTCGAAATCGTTTTCAATTCAATTCATTTCGAAATCATTTTCAATTCAATTCATTTCGAAATCGTTTTCAATTCACTTTATTTCGAAATCGTTTTCAATTCACTTTATTTCGAAATCGTTTTCAATTCAATTCATTTCGAAATATTCGATTAAATTCATTTCGAAATATTCGATTCAATTCATTTCGAAATATTCGATTCAATTCATTTTGAAATATTCGATTTCAAAATTACTTTTTAATATTCATTTTAAAATGAATAAAATTGATATAAATATCGTTCACGTCAAAATGGCGTCAATCTAATCAACACGGCTTCATATATTGATATTTTCAAATATTCCATTTCGAATATTTCTATTTCAAATATTTCTATTTTAAAACTGGAACGAGGCCCAATCAATTACCATATAAAGTTAATTATATGGATTTTCATACAACACATGTATATAATAACATGGAAAAATAATCAACCATCAACCAAAGTGCACTACACTGTATAAGCATCAAATATAGATATCCAACGCTTAAAACAGCCTGTCAATCAACCGATCGACATATTCAATCAATCGGGATGAGTGAACTTCAAATTTCATCCCAACACCCGTGTGGGGTTTCAAACAATCAAACACATATTTTATTTGTGCTGTTGGGCGATGTGTAAAATTTATCGTCCCAATCAATGTCATTCAAATAGGTGTACATAAACAAACCGTCTGGTTTGTAAATGAATATTCTATTTTATTCACTTCACGTTAAAAATTATATTTTTAACGATAAAACATTTTATTTCAACCTATGAATTTCTATTCAATTCATTTATTCAATAAAATGATATTTTTTATTTTTCTAACTTATTTTAGAAAATTTCGGCGGCATAACGGCACGATACTAGAAACGGGACGAGGCCTAGCCTTATCCCCGGTCTAGTGAAGGCCCACGCCATTCACACATTAATCAAAATCACCAAACAACCAATTCAAATCACATCATATAACTAATCTATGCAACCAAACAAACAAGTCCATGGTCTGTGGACGATTGTGTCGGGTGCTACTAAGCACCGTCTGCATCCTAGTATATATATATAACTAGAAAAATTAAATTGAAAGGTGAGAAGTTCTCACAGATAGCTATCCAAGCTCCACGGCTCTTCCTATGCAGGAAATCTTCATCGCTATCGCATCTTTGTCATCTTCGTTGCACGTATTCTCTACATATATAAAAATCACACATTTTTATATTTTGATTCTTTTAAAATAAAAATCACATTTTTATTTATTCATTTTCAATTTAAAGGTCATATTTTTATAATCACTTCCTATATTTAAAAATCGAATTTTTCCTTCGCTATTCAATATATAAAAATCATATTTTTATTTCGAAGTGCAACATATAAAAATCACATTTTTATTCTGAAGTTCAATATATAAAAATCACATTTTTATTTTTTGACAATATGAAAGATTATATTTTTAATATTCCTATGATGTAAAAATTATATTTTTATTGCTTTAAAAATATAAGAATCATATCTTACTTCTTCTACTTAATAAAATTCCGGCTTTTCTATTTTAAAAATATGATCTTTTCTATTCAAAAAAAAAATGTGACCTTTTCTATTTAAAGTTTAGATCCTTAAAATAAAATAAAATCAGTTTTATTTCTTTTACAAAAATCAGTTTTATTTCTTTTAAAAAAAACAGTTTTATTTCTTTAAAAAAAACAGTTTCAACCTTTTTTTTGAAAACCAGTTTTAACCCTTTTTTTTTGAAAACCAGTTTTATTTCTCTTTTTTTTAAAATCAGTTTTATTTTATAAAAATCAGAAACTAGCAAAACAAAAATAAAATAAAAATAAAAATAAACTAAATTACATTCTCACCGATGTCTGCGAAGAAAGGGGGGGAAGAAGAAGGAGCGTCTGCCTGGTTGCGGTGGACCCTCAGGTGGCTGAGGCGGCGGCGTCCTAGGGTTTCAGGGAGGCGCGGTTGCGGTTCTTCGATGGGGAGAAGGGCTTCGCGCGAGTGAAGCAGCAGAGGTGGGGGGCGGAGGTTGAACGGAGGAGGCGGCGCGCGAGGGGGGGGGGCGCTGGCCTCGAACGGCCCCTTCGATCGTCTTCCTTTTTTTTTATTTAATCTAAAATCGAAATGAGGAAAAAGGGGGGGTGGGGGCAGAGCGGGTTAACGGGGGGGGGGGAGGAAAGTTTTTTTTTTTAATTAATTAATTAATTTTGGTAAAAATGTTGACTTTTACATACGACCTCGAAACAAGGCCCACCGCCTGTCGTCCATAGCGTATTGCCCCCATTCCGAACACAATGGGATATGTATCGTAGGTTGATTCGACTGTTTCGATCGGTTTCCTTTGAATTTACATTTAAATCACTATATTGAATTTTAAACGTACATTTTAAATTACCGGGGTCACATACTAACTAGAAAAATTCCCGAAAAATATTTTCTAGCTTCGTATTGACGATACGGTCCTAACAAAACTAGTTTCGTCGAATTCTAAGACCGTTAGAAAAATGGCCAATTTCCAGTCGATTAAAATCAACTAAAACTGGTCAAACGCGTTTTCCTTTGCCACGCTCACATATTGATTCGAAAAATTATGAAATTTGAAACCTAGCAATAACTTGACATCACGGACCCAACAAAAGTGGTTTCGTCGAAATCCGAGGTCATTTGCAAAATGTCCATTTTTAAGGGCCTGAATTCCATAGCGACTATTCAGAATTTTCAACTGGACATAACTTATCATTTATAAAGTGAAATCTCAGTTTGTTAACTTCGTTGGAAAGATATCGTCAATTAGATCCTAATGTTTTTGGTTTCACTAAAATCCGGATTGTTTTGCTCCCGGTACATTCACTTGAAGTTTGAAATCGAATTATCGAACTACCGTGCCATTTTCAATTCTATTTATAATTATATATAAATATTTATATTCTAACGACGACGTATATAATATATACGATCGAATTCTATTCAAAATAAATTTCTCGTCGATATTATTTAAAATAATTCATTTTAAATATACAAAATTCGCTAAAATCGCCAAAATAAAAATTTTAAACTGGCCCAGATTTTGCGGGTTATTACAATCTCCCCCACTTAAAACTTTTCGTCCCCGAAAAGGAACAAAGTCGAAAGTGGTTTGATTAATCAACTCTACGTTCGATCCGGCTTCCATTCTCCAACTTTTCAGTTTCTGAGAATTTTCAAAAATTTCAAAAATTTGGCTAACACCCTAAATTTTCGAAAAATTTCGCCATAACCTCCCCTGCACCGGGAGCATCGGGGAATTTCAAATAGCTTCCCCGCTCCTTCAGATCTCAAAAAGAAAAAGAAACAGCCAATAGGCTCATAAAATCATCATCACCCAAACAAAACAGTAAATTATGTAGTAAACATGTACCTATTTGTCGGGCAAACAAATTTTATTATCTGGCTCTAGCCTCCTTGCTATGACCTGTTCAATGATATATATGTATATGCAAGCAAATGCAACCAACTTTCAATACAATTCAATATTTGTTTCAATTAGGCTAAATGGCTAAAAATTAGCAAACAAATAAACAAACAACACAAACATCAATCAATTGGTGAATTTAACGTTTCAAATTCATAATTTTGATACCTATACAAAAATCATGTTCTTGATGCCAAATCACAACAATAGGCCCTATCTAATTTTGGCTCTCACACCAGTCAATAGGAAGTATATAAATATCACACCTTCGACTCTCGAATATAAACACTGATGATGAGGCCTCATCATCTGAATCATCTCTGGGCGACTAGAGTGTGATTCTATATCTATCCAATATATTAAAACTTCGAATACATGCGGATCAGACGTATACGCAAAATCTTTATATACTGGACTGTCCAACTCAATATAAATAGATAATCAAATACGAATAATTGATTTAATTTTTCAAAATAAAATTTGTTTTCACTTTTATTTATCAAAAACACTACTCTTCACACTCGTTCTAGGATACTACTGATCCCATCTCTAACGAGTCATTCCATTGGATATTGCTAATCCAATATCTGATGAATTCTTTCATATGGTTCTAATGTGCCTTGTTCTCTGCTATGTAAACCAAAGCTCTGATACCAAATGAAACAGCCCGTGACTTCCCCGTAAAGGAAACCGTCGGATAGTTCGAGAATAAGCCACAACAGAACGCATATAGAAAGAACATTTCAATGTATATTGCAACAATGCATCAGATTACAAGAGTATACAGAGTATAAGAGAATATTACACAGAAATATCAGAGATTTAAATTACATTTAAATACATAGCAGCGGAAAATAATACAATACACAACTAGAAGTAGATATACGGATACAAAGCTTTCCGGATATCGTTCCAGCTGTAAACCAGGATCCTGTGAATATAAATCTGCAAAACCAAAACTACTGGCTGCCCGTGTGGAAAATAGGGGCACCCAGAGTTTAGGTTAAAACAATAAACTCCAGGTCAGTCATGGGACTGGTGTGAGAACTAAAAACAGTTATAATCCTTTATTTTAAAGTTCGGAAAATCAAGGGACCACGCCGTAACACGGAACGGGTTTCCTCCCAAGAATACCAGTGCATAAAACAAACAGCGCAATGCTAAATAAAGAAAAATGAAGCTGTTATAAGACCCAGGTCCCATCACACAATGCAACGCAAGCCGGAGGATAGGGTTTTTACCTTATAACAGCCAAAGCATGCTTGATACGTTTAAAACACATTATTTGATACTATTATAAGTGCATAGTGTATAAAACAACTTCAAATCATAAGTATCAATCATAGGCGGCATGAGCGCCCCATCCCACTATGTCACCATACTAGGTTCTACAATTAAAACCGCAAATGTCACGTATTTGGAAATTGGATTTCCGTCTATGAACCGAGGCAAAAGATAGTCCTCAGCCGATTCGTGACTCTCTAGCCCGAGCCACAGGTCAGAGCTCGAGTGACCTTGGAGCGACAGAGCCGGTCCACCGATGTGGATTAAACTTAAACCCTGAACACTACGTTTCCCCGCCCTTTGGGGCGTAAATGAGCCAACCAAATGACTCCATCGGTTCGAGAACGACCGATCAATCCGAGGCGCCTCGCAACAGCAACAACCACATAAGTCAAACTCGTCAGGGCGTGTAAAACCACTGACGCCACTTCTAACTAGAAAGAAACGCATGCCCTCCCTGAGGTCCGTCTCCCGTTTTTGGTTCACAACCGGGGTGCGAGGCTCGCGAATTCACGTTACACAAAGCTGTGCCACACAGGCTGTGCTTTGATCATCACCACAAGACTTTGCTTTTCAACAGAAGCCTCGATCAATTGCCACTTAGGCATGCCACACAGGCAATTCACTCCATGCGTTTGATATCCATCAATATATAACCCCTGAGCTCGTACGTCTCAGAGAAGGGCGTTAAGCAAAAGAATAAATTCTCCGCCGCCAAACAGATATATATTTAATAGAGATCAATCACACGGACTAAAATCCAATGTCAGACACACAGTCCATTTACAAGTCCGTTCTGGGTCTGAACGAAGCCGGAGGCACCTAGTACCTCGCATATCCATCGATCTCCAGGTACGTCTGGACGATCACTAACTGTTTCCATCTTCTTGGTTGTACAGCCCAATCAAGATCATCAGTAAGCACCCAAACGACGTGAAGACTTCTGGTCTTCGACCACCGTCTTCATCTTCGACACCACGTCGAATCAGTTATTCAGAATGGGATAAACCCGGTCTTTCTGAAAAACTCACGTATATATTATAAAAGTGTTACACAAACACAACATACGCCTCATTCCAATTCAGAATATTCTTTTATTCAAATATTCCTATTCTTTGGGAAAAGTTCCCATTAATTTTATCCAAGATAAATTCTTTAAATTTATTCTTTAATCTCCTTTGAATATCAATTCAAACTAGTCGGGATTAGCGAACCACACCGAAGTAATCATTTATTTTATTTCCCAATCCCAACCTATTCATCCCATGAAGTAAAACTGGTAATACTTCATATCTAACACCATAGTGTTATCGGTAAATTCAATTACCATTTCACGTTCAAATCTAATTAAAGATTTAACAATCGCCTGGAGCAAAACTGGTGATACTCCATTTTCGATCATCTCAATCTAATTAAAGATTCATTAAAACTCCACTTAGTTTTAATCTTTAACTGGGTTAAAGAATCAGTGTCATCTAAAACACGGTTCACGATAAACCCAAAATCACATTCCATTAATTATCGGGTTAAAGAACAAGTGTTATTTAAAACACTGTTCACGATAAACCCAAAAATCAATACCAATTCAATTCCAATTAAATATCGTTTAATTGGTACACTTCATTAAATCTAAATAAAAAGATTTAATCTTTTCACAACTGGGTTCAAGAACAGTGTTAGTGAAGACACCATTCACGACAAACCCAAATCACATTTGATATTCAATACAAGGCTCTGAATAGAAAATATATCGGCTTATATTCAATATCAAATTCTACGACTAACAAATGTCGTATTGGAAATAACGATATAAATATATATCTTTCAAATTTCCATAACAACATCTGTATAATCACGAATTCCAACATCGAAATATTCCGAAGACAATTTCGATTCAAATCCACTCCAATGCAATCATTGGAAATTTTGGTTATTTTCAAAACCCTTTTCAAATTCAATTTATTTATTTAAAAATAAATAGAATTATAATTCTAGTTCAAAACTAGTTCATTTCGATAAAAATCTATTTTTATCCTTTCAAATATGGAGTTTTTCATCCCAATCCTTTCTAAATCATTTCTTATGATTTTACACAAATTATTACTATTTTTAATAATTTTATCAAGGCCCGTACAGTCGATTTCCATCAATGGCCATCGAACTGCACTTACAGCGACCTTTTTCAAATTTGATTTGGACGTAACTCCAAATCCAACCGTTAGATTTCAAATTTCTAATATTCGTTAGAAAGCTCTTTTCGATACGAACCCAACGGTTCCGGGTTTAGGAGAATCCGACGGTCGGATCTCCCGCAATGTCCGTTTGAAATCAATGGTCGAAATTCACGAACTGCCGCGGCGCGGCGCGTTCTATTCAGGCCATTATATTATATATAATATATATAATATATATTTCGTCGATTTTCTATTCAAAACGAATTATATAAATAGTTTTAAAATTCGTTTCAAAATCTATTTCAACTTCCATTTCAATTCAAAGCAAAATTGAATTCTTCTTTATAAATTCGTTTCTAAATTCATTTCTATTCAATTCAAATTTCAATTCAATTTGAATTCATTTCAATTCGCTTTCAATTCAATTTGAATTCGTTTTCAATTCAATTCACTTCGAAATCGATTTCAATTCAATTTGAATTCGTTTTCAATTCAATTCATTTCGAAATCGTTTTCAATTCAATTTATTTCGAAATCGCTTTCAATTCACTTTATTTCGAAATCGTTTTCAATTCACTTTATTTCGAAATCGTTTTCAATTCACTTTATTTCGAAATCGTTTTCAATTCAATTCATTTCGAAATCGTTTTCAATTCAATTCATTTCGAAATCGTTTTCAATTCAATTCATTTCGAAATCGTTTTCAATTCAATTCATTTCGAAATCGTTTTCAATTCACTTTATTTCGAAATCGTTTTCAATTCAATTCATTTCGAAATCGTTTTCAATTCAATTCATTTCGAAATCGTTTTCAATTCACTTTATTTCGAAATCGTTTTCAATTCAATTCATTTCGAAATATTCGATTCAATTCATTTCGAAATATTCGATTCAATTCATTTCGAAATATTCGATTCAATTCATTTCGAAATATTCGATTTCAAAATTACTTTTTAATATTCATTTTAAAATGAATAAAATTGATATAAATATCGTTCACGTCAAAATGGCGTCAATCTAATCAACACGGCTTCATATATTGATATTTTCAAATATTCCATTTCGAATATTTCTATTTCAAATATTTCTATTTTAAAACTGGAATGAGGCCCAATCAATTACCATATAAAGTTAATTATATGGATTTTCATACAACACATGTATATAATAACATGGAAAAATAATCAACCATCAACCAAAGTGCACTACACTGTATAAGCATCAAATATAGATATCCAACGCTTAAAACAGCCTGTCAATCAACCGATCGACATATTCAATCAATCGGGATGAGTGAACTTCAAATTTCATCCTAACACCCGTGTGGGGTTTCAAACAATCAAACACATATTTTATTTGTGCTGTTGGGCGATGTGTAAAATTTATCGTCCCAATCAATGTCATTCAAATAGGTGTACATAAACAAACCGTCTGGTTTGTAAATGAATATTCTATTTTATTCACTTCACGTTAAAAATTATATTTTTAACGATAAAACATTTTATTTCAACCTATGAATTTCTATTCAATTCATTTATTCAATAAAATGATATTTTTTTATTTTTCTAACTTATTTTAGAAAATTTCGGCGGCATAACGGCACGATACTAGAAACGGGACGAGGCCTAGCCTTATCCCCGGTCTAGTGAAGGCCCACGCCATTCACACATTAATCAAAATCACCAAACAACCAATTCAAATCACATCATATAACTAATCTATGCAACCAAACAAACAAGTCCATGGTCTGTGGACGATTGTGTCGGGTGCTACTAAGCACCGTCTGCATCCTAGTATATATATAACTAGAAAAATTAAATTGAAAGGTGAGAAGTTCTCACAGATAGCTATCCAAGCTCCACGGCTCTTCCTATGCAGGAAATCTTCATCGCTATCGCATCTTTGTCATCTTCGTTGCCCGTATTCTCTACATATATAAAAATCACACATTTTTATATTTTGATTTTTTTAAAATAAAAATCACATTTTTATTTATTCATTTTCAATTTAAAGGTCATATTTTTATAATCACTTCCTATATTTAAAAATCGAATTTTTTCTTCGCTATTCAATATATAAAAATCATATTTTTATTTCGAAGTGCAACATATAAAAATCACATTTTTATTCTGAAGTTCAATATATAAAAATCACATTTTTATTTTTTGACAATATGAAAGATTATATTATTAATATTCCTATGATGTAAAAATTATATTTTTATTGCTTTAAAAATATAAGAATCATATCTTACTTCTTCTACTTAATAAAATTCCGGCTTTTCTATTTTAAAAATATGATCTTTTCTATTCAAAAAAAAATGTGATCTTTTTCTATTTAAAGTTTAAATCCTTAAAATAAAATAAAATCAGTTTTATTTCTATTACAAAAATCAGTTTTATTTCTTTAAAAAAAACAGTTTTATTTCTTTAAAAAAAACAGTTTCAACCTTTTTTTTGAAAACCAGTTTTAACCCTTTTTTTTGAAAACCAGTTTTATTTCTCTTTTTTTTAAAATCAGTTTTATTTTATAAAAATCAGAAACTAGCAAAACAAAAATAAAATAAAAATAAAAATAAACTAAATTACATTCTCACCGATGTCTGCGAAGAAAGGGGGGAAGAAGAAGGAGCGTCGGCCTGGTTGCGATGGACCCTCAGGTGGCTGAGGCGGCGGCGTCCTAGGGTTTCAGGGAGGCGCGGTTGCGGTTCTTCGATGGGGAGAAGGGCTTCGCGCGAGTGAAGCAGCAGAGGGGGGGGGGGGGGGGGCGGAGGTTGAACGGAGGAGGCGGCGCGCGAGGGGGGGGGGGGGGGGCGCTGGCCTCGAACGGCCCCTTCGATCGTCTTCCTTTTTTTTTTATTTAATCTAAAATCGAAATGAGGAAAAAGGGGGGGGGGCCAGAGCGGGTTAACGGGGGGGGGGGGGGGGGAGGAAAGTTTTTTTTTTAATTAATTAATTAATTTTGGTAAAAATGTTGACTTTTACATACGACCTCGAAACAAGGCCCACCGCCTGTCGTCCATAGCGTATTGCCCCCATTCCGAACACAATGGGATATGTATCGTAGGTTGATTCGACTGTTTCGATCGGTTTCCTTTGAATTTACATTTAAATCACTATATTGAATTTTAAACGTACATTTTAAATTACCGGGGTCACATACTAACTAGAAAAATTCCCGAAAAATATTTTCTAGCTTCGTATTGACGATACGGTCCTAACAAAACTAGTTTCGTCGAATTCTAAGACCGTTAGAAAAATGGCCAATTTCCAGTCGATTAAAATCAACTAGAACTGGTCAAACGCGTTTTCCTTTGCCACACTCACATATTGATTCGAAAAATTATGAAATTTGAAACCTAGCAATAACTTGACATCACGGACCCAACAAAAGTGGTTTCGTCGAAATCCGAGGTCATTTGCAAAATGTCCATTTTTAAGGGCCTGAATTCCATAGCGACTATTCAGAATTTTCAACTGGACATAACTTATCATTTATAAAGTGAAATCTCAGTTTGTTAACTTCGTTGGAAAGATATCGTCAATTAGATCCTAATGATTTTGGTTTCACTAAAATCCGGATTGTTTTGCTCCCGGTACATTCACTTGAAGTTTGAAATCGAATTATCGAACTACCGTGCCATTTTCAATTCTATTTATAATTATATATAAATATTTATATTCTAACGACGACGTATATAATATATACGATCGAATTCTATTCAAAATAAATTTCTCGTCGATATTATTGAAAATAATTCATTTTAAATATACAAAATTCGCTAAAATCGCCAAAATAAAAATTTTTAAACTGGCCCAGATTTTGCGGGTTATTACAGTTTCACTCTCAAACTCGGGTGCCCCTTTTTTTCTACACGGGCATCATTGTATTCAGGTTTAGCTGGTTCTTTGTAACACCCCACCTCCGTTAAGGTCACTCACAAAGGGAATGCCTTAACTTTGGTGGAGCATTTTAGTAAACAGAACAGAAACTTACAAGACAGATAAAACAGTACTTGAAAATTTTTAACTTTATTACAGCGGAAACAGAAATTAATATGGTTACATCCTTTCAATTTCAGAATTCAAGTACAAAATATCAGTCTTGTACAAAAGCCTTCAAAATGCATAGTTTAAAATCATAATCCCCATGGAACGAAAGCTATACAGAGCCAAGCCATACTTTAAGCACTTCAAGCAAAGAGAAATCCGGATCAAGCTAAAGTATTTCCCTCCTTGGATAACCTGGGGGGGGGGGGGAAACGGAAGAAAGGAGGCGAAACAACAAGGGTCAGACAAAAAGTCTGGCAAGTCCAGTGACTTTCATCATATGAACAGATAATAATAATATGATATGAACATAAAACTGGATGTGAGATAACTATAACAGGTGCAGCAGATATAACAGAAAAACAGAATGATATAAACTATTGTTTTACACTTCTCTGCACTAATACTAGTATAGTAAAATTAGGTGTCACCCTAATGTCTAAATTGAAGCAGGAACGGGTACAGAATACTTTAACAGAAAAAGAATGCTAATAATGGGCCTTTACTACCCGATCAGAAACAGACAGAAGAAGAAACAGATTTATCCCTATAGAGACAGAATGTGGAATTAGGTGTACACTAGTAATGGGCCTTTACCACCCGAACAGACGGAACCACACAGAAACAGACAGGTGTTACCACCCAACAGAAACAGACGGTACCAACAGAAACAGACAGAACTAAGCGTACCCTAAAACCCTACCCCAAGCGTTCGGCTCCCTAATACATAAATATCCTGTGTCGGCCCCACGGTAGGGTGTATCACTCCCTAAAGTGACAACCAATTGGCACAGACCTATTTACAGATGTCACGGCGTCTTACATCCTCAGAGGCAGACCGGGATCCATGCACGCACATGACCCGGTTGGAACGCACCATCAACACCCCTCGCCATTATCAGAATGAACCACTTATAATTAGTTCAGTAAGCGTGCCCGGACCCTACCTACTGTTGGGTCAAAGTTTTGATACCAGAAAGGGTTACTGACTAATATGGGTCCCAAACAACAGATGACACAAGTAATTCCCCTCCTAACCTTGTGTCCCCAGACTAACAGATTTCAGATTAACTTGTTTACAAGTTCAGACATACAGAATTTAGATTTACTAGTTCACAAATTAAGTTAACAAGTTTTCAGACTAACGGGTCAGATGTACAGATTTTTCAGATTTGTCTAACTTTGTATTGGGCCTACAGATTCATGGACGGGTTTTACTACATCTATTAATCCCTTTGGTTTAACCCTATTTTCCCCAATACGTTTTAGACGTCATTCTTATCTTAGATTTTGCATTAATTAATTATTAATGCACAGACCTCTCACATTAGGTCGGTAGCTTGTGGCCGCTGGATATGCCGGGCGGTTCCAGGCAGACTTCTGCCACAAGCCAGACCTAACCTCGTGTCTTACGCATGTTATGACTAACTTCTCACATTAGAATCTATTGTTTGCGGCCACTGGATGTGCCGGGCGGTTCCGGGCAGATTTACGCCGCAAACTCATTCTAACCTCGAGTTAGCCATGTTTGTCTTTGCGGCCAATTAATTAATAATTTATCCGTTTATGCGCACGCCCAATAAATATGCCAATTCAGATTATATCAATAACATGATGATTATATCAACATAGCAGATAATAGATTTTATATGACTTAACGGATTTAACAGATTTAGCAACTTAGCAGATTTTGGCATATAACAGGTTAGGCATTTCAACCGACAAATTTAACAGATTAGGCATTTCAATCTAATTAGCAGTCTAGGCAATATAACAAAACTAGTAGTTTAGGCAACTTGACAAATTAGCAGATTTAGCAAATTTAATATTTCTAAAAGTTCTATTTACATGCCTTGCCCAATCATAAATTGGCCTAAATTCATATGCCTACATAATTGTCATGATTCACAACATATACTCCATGTTTGCATAAGCGCAGAATATGGACATAATTTGCCATATAACATATGTTCCAATTTTTGTTAAACTAGCATCTTACAGCAGATTCACATATAATTTATACCAAATATAACCATTAATTTCAATGCATGCCATATATCCAAAAATCCCTATTTAGGTGTAATCACAATAATAGATATCCTAATTAATGTAAATCTTTACACCTAAGTTTCCATATCTTCTTCTTTTTGAGTCATGAATCCTTATACAAACTATACCCAACAATATAAATCTTTAAATCATATCTTCTAAAAATCATATCTTAACTTTTATGTGCATTTTGTCCAAAATCTCAAATCATATGTAATCTTACAATGGTTCCTCTTTTCTTCTATCATAGAATATGCATAGATCCAAATCTAGTTTACAACATATGCTCAATAATTACAGTTCTAAATTACAACATAACTATGCATCATGCATAAATTATATGTTCATAGTCAAATTTATACATATGTCCAATATATTTTATGCCTCAGACCTAAAGTCATACATTCAATTCAGTCTTGTCAAATTTTGCATCATTCATCCCAAAATTTGCGTTCATACGTTCATCTCTTATGAGATTAGGCACAGGCTCGTGGTAGCCTGGCTATAGAAACAGAAAAGAAGAATAGGGATACAGAACAGTCACAGAAAACAAATCTATACAATCTCAGATTCAGAATTAAAAACATATCAAAATTATAATTAACGTTTATAGCGGAAAATAACTGTACTTGCCTTGATTGGATTAAAGAAAGAACTTTAACTTGTTGTAGAATCTTTGCAGAAACTTTAATCTCTAGTTTGAATTGAGTTGCTTAGGCTGATGTTGATTATCTTCTAGTTTTAATTCCAGCAGAGCAGCGACGCCATTTTTATTTTTTTATTAGAAGGAGAGAGCAATGGAGGCTAGAGAATTGTGTAAGAAACCTAGGTAGAGTCTAGGGTCATTTTTATAGAGTTTATGAACTGATTAGGACCATCGATGTTTCTTGGATTGATCGTAGCCATTCATTCGAGAGAGAGACCAATTAGAGCCTGCCACCTAGCCCTAATGACAAAGCAGACTACAGAAAATCGACCAACATAGAATAGGCCAGCCAGGTTGGGCTGGGTTCGACCTAGCTCTGGACCAGGTCGACAGCCCTGTCGACCTGGCTAGACCAGGTCGACAGCCCAGTCGACCTGGGTGTCTTAGGCGGGACTTTTCCCGCCCTGGCCAATTGGGCCCGATTTTTAATTTTAAACTTGATTCAGAAACTTCCGGAGGCTATATCTTCTTCATACGGACTCCGTTTTTCGAAAACTCGGACTCTATTTCGCGTATTTTTCCGAGACGAACGCAATGGCGTATCCCGTTTCCCTTAGTCCTTTGATTTCAAATTAATTATACTTTAATTTGTTAATTTCACAGTTATAGAATACCCGGGGTGTTACATTCTCCCCCACTTAAAAGGATTTCGTCCCCGAAATCTTCAAGTTAAGAAGAATGTGTCCTACCATCCAATCACCCATCTACTCAACCATCATCCACAAGCATCCATTGTCCTTATAAAACTTCTAATGTTGTATGAACATATGCAAAAGTGTGTGTATATGTTCCTTATCTAATGCAAAGATCAGGCGGTCTACTGATTCAGTTGACCTCCTTAATGCGAATTATGTCAGTGCCATGAGTCCAACATGTATGCAATAGAATTCTGATGATATATATTATTTCTATATGAGTGCACAACCATTCACTCAAATGCAACATCCATGTGCTGAATCAACCAATTTGCATCCACAAGAATTGAAAAATGCTCACCCATCCATATGCAGTATGAGAGTGTTTTCGAGCCGATCTAGTGCCTAGTGTGTGTATATGCATCCACGGGCAACCACTAGCAACCACTTGCATCCACTTGCAACCATCAAACATAACATGTCTCAAACACATGTTTACACCCATTAGTTTCTACCTAAAGTTCAAATATTCGATCGATAGGATACAGTCGAATGATGGAAGCGAGTACAGATAGAACGAAAATTTGGTTCCCATTAGACATGGGTCCTAAGTATCGGCCCCAAAGACCGAAACCAACATCAAATTGATACCCCACGAAAACTCAGAATGTATGCGTCATACTTGATGCCTAACAAAGATATCCCTCAAACCCCAGTCTCAAACAGATGATCCATAACCCTTATGGGTCTGAATCTATAGCGGAATTCAGAAATAATACTAGCATTAAAGTGCAGAGTATCGATTACAAAATCAAAATACCAAAATCAGAAAAAGTCACAATCAGATAAAGAAATTAAACCTACTATAGAAATTTTCCTATTTCTATCCTAGCCACTAGCCTCAAGAGTGTTCGCCTGCCCTCCTTGTCCACGTCTCTTCGGGCAGTCCCAAGTGAAGTGTCCCATCTCCCCACAGTTGAAGCAAGCGCCCTTCCTTTTTCTGCAATCCTTGTTCAGATGAGTTGAGCTCCCACAAGTAAAGCACTTTTTCCCCTTCTTATCTTCAGACTTCTCATCCTTCTTTTGTGTTTCCTTTTTGGGCCCCGCTTTCTTATTCTGTGGTTCTTCCTTCTTTGTCTCTTTCGGGCACTTGTCTTCCTCGTGCAGTAGTGCCATATCCACCAATTTCTCGTAAGTTGCTCCCATGGGTACATGGGTCATGGCTAGGCTGTGCAGTGGCTCATTCAATCCTTTAACAAAGCGGAGAGCCTTTTTATGCTGAGTGTTGACTAAATCCAATCCGAATCTTACTAGTTGGTTGAACTGGTTGACGTATTCCTTGACCGTCATACTTCCTTGCTTAAGAGACAAGAACTTTTCCAATTGTAAACTTCGTTCAGCTTGCGAGAGGAATTTTGTCTCAAACCTTGTTCTGAAATCCATCCATGTCTCAACCGGCCTCTCGGCGTTAGTGACTTCCCACCAGTAGGAAGCTTCGTCTTTGAGCAGCCATACTGCCAACTGTACCTTCTGCCTATCGTCCACCTCGAAGATAACGAATAGATCCTCAGTTTCTTTGAGCCAATTCCTTGCTTCTACGAATGATTCAGTTCCTTTGAAATCCTTCCCACCCATGGCCCTAAAATCTCTACAGATCTTTGAGAAAGCAATTGCACGAGGAGGGGGTGGAGGAGGGGGATCATTTGCTGGACCTGCAGCGGCGGTCCTAGCCTCAAGATATTGACGAAACCAACCGGGTACATGAACACCCTCTGGTATCTCAGATGCTTCAGACATGCTGGAACGAAAAAGGAAAGGTTCAATACAAAAAGGACTGAAAGAAAGATATATGGCTCTTGGGGATCATGTTTTTCAAAATAAGCTTTATTTTTGAAAATACTTCCTTTCAAAACCTTTTTGAAAACAGTTTTCAAAAACTTTACCTAATCTGGTAACCTTCAGCTCTGATACCAAGTGTAACACCCCACCTCCGTTAAGGTCACTCACAAAGGGAATGCCTTAACTTTGGTGGAGCATTTTAGTAAACAGAACAGAAACTTACAAGACAGATAAAACAGTACTTGAAAAATTTTAACTTTATTACAGCGGAAACAGAAATTAATATGGTTACACCCTTTCAATTTCAGAATTCAAGTACAAAATATCAGTCTTGTACAAAAGCCTTCAAAATGCATAGTTTAAAATCATAATCCCCATGGAACGGAAGCTATACAGAGCCAAGCCATACTTTAAGCACTTCAAGCAAAGAGAAATCCGGATCAAGCTAAAGTATTTCCCTCCTTGGATAACCTGGGGGGGAAACGGAAGAAAGGAGGCGAAACAACAAGGGTCAGACAAAAAGTCTGGCAAGTCCAGTGACTTTCAGCATATGAACAGATAATAATAATATGATATGAACATAAAACTGGATGTGAGATAACTATAACAGATGCAGCAGATATAACAGAAAAACATAATGATATAAACTATTGTTTTACACTTCTCTGCACTAATACTAGTATAGTAAAATTAGGTGTCACCCTAATGTCTAAATTGAAGCAGGAACGGGTACAGAATACTTTAACAGAAACAGAATGCTAATAATGGGCCTTTACTACCCGATCAGAAACAGACAGAAGAAGAAACAGATTTATCCCTATGGAGACAGAATGTGGAATTAGCTGTACACTAGTAATGGGCCTTTACCACCCGAACAGACGGTACCACACAGAAACAGACAGGTGTTACCACCCAACAGAAACAGACGGTACCAACAGAAACAGACAGAACTAAGCGTACCCTAAAACCCTACCCCAAGCGATCGGCTCCCTAATACATAAATATCCTGTGTCGGCCCCACGGTAGGGTGTATCACTCCCTAAAGTGACAACCAATTGGCACAGACCTATTTACAGATGTCACGGCGTCTTACATCCTCAGAGGCAGACCGGGATCCATGCACGCACATGACCCGGTTGGAACGCACCATCAACACCCCTCGCCATTATCAGAATGAACCACTTATAATTAGTTCAGTAAGCGTGCCCGGACCCTACCTACTGTTGGGTCAAAGTTTTGATACCAGAAAGGGTTACTGACTAATATGGGTCCCAAACAACAGATGACACAAGTAATTCCCCTCCTAACCTTGTGTCCCCAGACTAACAGATTTCAGATTAACTTGTTTACAAGTTCAGACATACAGAATTTAGATTTACTAGTTCACAAATTAAGTTAACAAGTTTTCAGACTAACGGGTCAGATGTACAGATTTTTCAGATTTGTCTAACTTTGTATTGGGCCTACAGATTCATGGACGGGTTTTACTACATCTATTAATCCCTTTGGTTTAACCCTATTTTCCCCAATACGTTTTAGACGTCATTCTTATCTTAGATTTTGCATTAATTAATTATTAATGCACAGACCTCTCACATTAGGTCGGTAGCTTGTGGCCGCTGGATATGCCGGGCGGTTCCAGGCAGACTTCTGCCACAAGCCAGACCTAACCTCGTGTCTTACGCATGTTATGACTAACTTCTCACATTAGAATCTATTGTTTGCGGCCACTGGATGTGCCGGGCGGTTCCGGGCAGATTTACGCCGCAAACTCATTCTAACCTCGAGTTAGCCATGTTTGTCTTTGCGGCCAATTAATTAATAATTTATCCGTTTATGCGCACGCCCAATAAATATGCCAATTCAGATTATATCAATAACATGATGATTATATCAACATAGCAGATAATAGATTTTATATGACTTAACGGATTTAACAGATTTAGCAACTTAGCAGATTTTGGCATATAACAGGTTAGGCATTTCAACCGACAAATTTAACAGATTAGGCATTTCAATCTAATTAGCAGTCTAGGCAATATAACAAAACTAGTAGTTTAGGCAACTTGACAAATTAGCAGATTTAGCAAATTTAATATTTCTAAAAATTCTATTTACATGCCTTGCCCAATCATAAATTGGCCTAAATTCATATGCCTACATAATTGTCATGATTCACAACATATACTCCATGTTTGCATAAGCGCAGAATATGGACATAATTTGCCATATAACATATGTTCCAATTTTTGTTAAACTAGCATCTTACAGCAGATTCACATATAAATTATACCAAATATAACCATTAATTTCAATGCATGCCATATATCCAAAAATCCCTATTTAGGTGTAATCACAATAATAGATATCCTAATTAATGTAAATCTTTACACCTAAGTTTCCATATCTTCTTCTTTTTGAGTCATGAATCCTTATACAAACTATACCCAACAATATAAATCTTTAAATCATATCTTCTAAAAATCATATCTTAACTTTTATGTGCATTTTGTCCAAAATCTCAAATCATATGTAATCTTACAATGGTTCCTCTTTTCTTCTATCATAGAATATGCATAGATCCAAATCTAGTTTACAACATATGCTCAATAATTACAGTTCTAAATTACAACATAACTATGCATCATGCATAAATTATATGTTCATAGTCAAATTTATGCATATGTCCAATATATTTTATGCCTCAGACCTAAAGTCATACATTCAATTCAGTCTTGTCAAATTTTGCATCATTCATCCCAAAATTTGCGTTCATACGTTCATCTCTTATGAGATTAGGCACAGGCTCGTGGTAGCCTGGCTATAGAAACAGAAAAGAAGAATAGGGATACAGAACAGTCACAGAAAACAAATCTATACAATCTCAGATTCAGAATTAAAAACATATCAAAATTATAATTAACGTTTATAGCGGAAAATAACTGTACTTGCCTTGATTGGATTAAAGAAAGAACTTTAACTTGTTGTAGAATCTTTGCAGAAACTTTAATCTCTAGTTTGAATTGAGTTGCTTAGGCTGATGTTGATTATCTTCTAGTTTTAATTCCAGCAGAGCAGCGACGCCATTTTTATTTTTTTATTAGAAGGAGAGAGCAATGGAGGCTAGAGAATTGTGTAAGAAACCTAGGTAGAGTCTAGGGTCATTTTTATAGAGTTTATGAACTGATTAGGACCATCGATGTTGCTTGGATTGATCGTAGCCATTCATTCGAGAGAGAGACCAATTAGAGCCTGCCACCTAGCCCTAATGACAAAGCAGACTACAGAAAATCGACCAACATAGAATAGGCCAGCCAGGTTGGGCTGGGTTCGACCTGGCTCTGGACCAGGTCGACAGCCCTGTCGACAGCCCTGTCGACAGCACTGTCGACCTGGCTAGACCAGGTCGACAGCCCAGTCGACCTGGGTGTCTTAGGCGGGACTTTTCCCGCCCTGGCCAATTGGGCCCGATTTTTAATTTTAAACTTGATTCAGAAACTTCCGGAGGCTATATCTTCTTCATACGGACTCCGTTTTTCGAAAACTCGGACTCTATTTCGCGTATTTTTCCGAGACGAACGCAATGGCGTATCCCGTTTCCCTTAGTCCTTTGATTTCAAATTAATTATACTTTAATTTGTTAATTTCACAGTTATAGAATACCCGGGGTGTTACATTCTTTCTGGATAGCTGGAGCTGAAGATGGATTCTATCATTTACCTCTTTTTATGCTGTTCAGCTCCTATTGTACATATTTTGTTTGTTTTTCCGCTGTAGACATTTATGTATAGCTGAACTGTATTTGTTCTAAGTAAGATCCTGTATACTGTGTAACTCTGATGATTACTTTTATCCAGTATATTCTATTGTTCATGATCTGGTGTATTTATTTAATTTTGTTCTGCTATTATCTGTTTCTGTGTTATATTCCAAAGATAACCCTGTTTCCATGAGAACGGGATTTCGGGTCGTCTCAACGTGGTATCAGAGCTTTGGTTAAGCTTAGTTCTGGAATATAACATTTGAACGAACTCGTCAGAAATAGAACCAGTAGTGTTCTAGGACGGGTAACTCTATACAGATAGGATCAGCAATATCCTAGTATGAGTATAGCAGAATCAGAACAACTCGTTAGAGATGGGGTCAGAAGTGCCTCAGAACGAGTCGAGAGTAATATGTTTTGAAATAACGTATTTGTGATTATATATATATAGTCTGGTTTTAGAAATATAATTTTTGAATATATAAAAGATATATATTTGAAAAGTTAAAAAGGTTAAAAACAATTGGATTGGTTGTTGTGTTGTGTGATTGTAGATTTATCAAACCACTTTCGACTTTGTTCCTTTTCGGGGAGGAAAAGTTTTAAGTGGGGGAGATTGTAACGACCCAGAAAATCTGAACCAATTTAAAATTTTTAAATTGGCTAAAATAATGGATTTTAAATATTTAAAATAAATATTTTAAATAATGGCGATGAAAACTGAGTTTGAATCGACAATTGAAAACGAATATAATTAATTATAATTATAAACAAGTCCTGAAATGGCGTTGTAGTTTCGAAAATTGAATTCAAACTTTGTCGGACTGTACCGGGTGAAAAACAATCCAGATTTTAGTGAAACCAAAAACATTAGGATCTAATTGGTAATATCTTTCTAATGAATCCGACCAATCGAAATTTGATAGCGGGAATCAAAAGATATGCCCAGTTGAAAATTCTGAATAGTCGCTATGGAATTCAGGCCCTTAAAAATGGACATTTTGCAAACGACCTCGGATTTCGACGAAACCACTTTTGTTGGGTCCGGGATGTGAAGTTATTGCTAGGTTTCAAATTTCATAATTTTTCGAATCAATATGTGAGCGTGGCAAAGGAAAACGCGTTTGACCAGTTTCAGTTGATTTTAATCGACTGGAAATTGGCCATTTTTCAAACGGTCTCAGAATTCGACGAAACTAGTTTTGTTAGGACCGTATCGTCAATATGAAGCTAGAAAATATTTTTCTGGAATTTTTAGAGTTAGTTTGTGCCCCCGGTAATTTAAAATGTACGTTTAAAATTCAATATAGTGATTTAAATGTAAATTCAACAGAAACTGATTGTAACGATCAAATCAGCTTGCGATACATATCCCATTATGTTCGGAATGAGGGTAATACGCTATAGGCGACAGGCGGTAGGCCTCGTTTCGAGGTTGTATGTAAAAGTCAACCTTTTTGCAAAATTAAATAATTAAATAAAAAAAAATAAAAAAAATTAATTCCCTTCCTTTATCTTTCTTTCTGCCCCCCCCCCGTTCATTTTAATTTCAAACGAAAAAAAAGAACCCTAAAACTATCGACAGCCCCCCCCCCTAAAGCGAATGACACCGACCCACCGCCCCCTCCGTCCAGCCTCCCTCCTCCTTCCAGCGGCGCAACCCCCGAAGACTCCCCCCTAGATCGCACGAGCGCGACGAAGACATCGGCCCCCCAGATGCATCGCGACGCCGATTCGAGAGCCCCCCCCAGTTCGAGACCCACCGCCGACCCTGACGACCCCCCCTTCTTCGCAGATCAATGTAAGTCGTTTTTGTTTTATTTTATTTTTATTTATTATTCTGTATAAACTGATTTTTTTAAAAAAGAATTTAAAACTGATTTTCAAAAGAATTTAAAAAGGATATCAAACTGATTTTTAGAAAAGGTTTAAATCTGATTTTAAAAAGGATATCAAACTGATTTTTAGAAAAGGTTTAAATCTGATTTTAAAAAGGTATTAAAACTGATTTTTCAAAAGGTTTAAATCAGATTTTTAAAAAGGAAAAGATTTAAACTTTAAATAGAAAAAGGTTTGAATTTTAAATAGGAAAAGATTTAAACTTTAAATAGAAAAAGATTTGAATTTTAAAAAGGAAAAGATTTAAACTTTAAATAGAAAAAGATTTGAATTTTAAATAGAAAAAGATTTGAACTTTAAGTAGAAGAAGTAAGATATGATTTTTATATTTTTAAAGTAATAAAAATATAATTTTTACATCATAGGAATATTAAAAATATAATCTGTAACAACCCAATATTTTATCAAGTTAATTTGGAATTTTCTATATGTAATGTTTATGATTTGGATTCGATAACATTATAGTTGTAAAGTATGATTTATTTTAAATATAACATGTGATTTCGTATAAAATAAAAATCTTAGTTGTAATTTTATTTGCAAATTAGAGATATAAACCTTTATTAAAACATTTAATTTCTATTTTAACAATTGTTAGGAATATTATGTTAGTGTATAATTTGGTACATTCTATATATAAGAATCCACTTTGATAAATTACAAAGATATATTTTATAAGTGTTGTATGATGTAGTTGTATACATATAAATGGTTTCAAGTATGTTACTTAAATTAAAATTTATTTAAATAAATAAATAATTATGATTTGGCATCAACGCATATGAAGGCTTCATGTGAGAAGCCAAGTGTTTGTATAAGTGGCTATTAGCATGTAGAGAAGAATTATTATGGCAACATGTGTCCCTTAGGTGGATTTATGCATGAACAAGAATTTCTATAAAGGGACATGTGTCCTTGGAGTTAAAAACAAACTTACCCTTAGCTCACGTATAAAATAGGATTCACGCACCAGAAGTTTTCCATTTGCAATACCGTGTTTTCTATCTCACATTTACTCTTCTTTCACCTCCTCTATTCCTCACGCATTTTGCTTTTACTCAATTCTCTCTTCACCGTACACACTTCACACTCCGCCTCAACATCCTGGCGCCACCGCCCATTCTCATACCCCATCACTTCTTACTCCATCACCTTAACAGCAGCTTCTCTATCCACCTCCTGCTCTCGCTCCTTTTCTTCCCTCTTCCCTTCAGTTTCCAGTCCTCCCTTTCCAAACCGCCGCACCCTCCTCTTCTAGTCTCCATGCCTCACCACATCACCCCCTCTTCTCCTCGCAAGTCTCCTCTTCCTCTTAAAAATCATCACGTCAGCCTTGTTTCCCATCTCCACTTTCACCACTCTCGCATCTCCTATCAACTTGCAGCCTTCTCCTCCACCCTCCTTTCCTTTCTGCTCTCGGCCAACTATCCTCAAAAAGCTCCGCAGCAAGCCCGAGCACCGCTATCCCATCAACTTTCCGCCACAAGTTCCAGTCCGCAACCAAGAAGTCCACTCCGAGCCACCGGTAGCACCACTCTAGTCCATAGTCCTTTCCCTTGTGTCTCGCCTTAGTTCGAAGCCTTTTTGTTTTCTTTTTGTTTTGTTTAAAATTTGAGGTGCTTGGCTTATCACGTTATTCGAAATAAAATAATAAGAGGAAATGCGGTGGTATATTACATATAAGCTGTGTTGAACGAGATAGTGATGGCATTGCAAAGAATTGGTGCGTGAGTTGCAAAGAAGTAGGCACATGACGGTAGTGGCACCCGTAAAGAATTAGTACGTGAACAACCGGATTTGGTTCGCAGTCGATACGAAACGATAACGGCAAAAGTGGAAAGCAATACAGGTGAGAATTTTGATTTAAATTTATTTAATTTAATTTTTGCATTTAGCGAATGATCATGAATTATTAAATAGACTGTTATTTGGTTGTGTAAATTACCAAGCGTTATTCGCAGTAACGCTTTGCGCATTGTTATTTGGTTGTGTAAATTACCAAGCGTTATTCGCAGTAACGCTTTGCGCATTGTTATTTGGTTGTGTAAATTTCCAAGCGTTATTCGCACTAATGCTTTGCGCATTGTTATTTGGTTGTGTAAATCACCAAGCGTTATTCGCAGTGAAGCTTTGCGCACCGTTCTTTGGTTGTGTAAATTCTTGTGATAAATAGATTCATGACTGTTGATGTGACCAGATTTGTTCGTTAGATTTGATTGAGAAAATCACATACACCGTAGTGGTGGAACCGCATGGGTGACAAATTTCAAATTCCCTTTCCATATAAACAAATTAGGAATATAGTTTTAAATTAAAATTTTAAAACAATCTAGAATTAAATGGGTTAAAAATCGATTCGAATGGAACAGTCGATGGTAAATAATCAGGTTTGATAAATATTAAAGTGTGAAATATTCTACGACAACTTTAGTTGTTTTTAAAAAGGTTGAACGAGACCGAAATATTACCATATAATGTTCAATTTAAATGTGATGTTTATGCTGGAAATGGATTGAGCAAGTTTAGAATAATCATAATGTTTAGTATATTATGAAGAATTCGGCAAATTGGAATAAATGGATTTTTATATGAATATTCGATCCCATAAGAAATTTAGTAATTGAACGTGTTTGATTAAATATTAATATTGTTTTCTCACTAGTATTTGATTTGGAATGAAATGAAAAAAAAAAAACTTCGATGATATCGATTTTTTTTTTTCAAATGACCATTTGTGAATATAAATTTTTAAATTTCAAATAAAAGGGTTGCGGGAACAATCCCCATTTGTTATGGATTATTTAGATTTAAACAAGTTGGAAATTTAATCGATAGAAGCATTTCATTTTGTGTTGATTATTAGTAAGGGTGCGGGAAAACATAGAGATCCCTATTTCTTTTGAAACGAAAATTTAGTAACGTGAAATGATTTTTGAACTAACTTGGTAGTGAGGAAAATGTATTTTGGAATTGGAACCCAATTATAATTTGAAAGGATTTGTCAAATAAATTCTCAAGTTTGATACTATGTTACATTTGTTAAATGAATCTATATAGTAATTAAATTATTGAATCCATCATATGCTAGAAGATTTGGAAAATAGAAAAAGAAAAAAAAAACATATACTTGAGAATTTGGTTTCAAAGAAATTTGAAATACATTTTTTTGTAATATGTGAAACAATACTAGTTTGAACTTGTATATGCCAACTCAGAGTGCGTAGCAGAAGCATGGTGTATTTTGAATAAAAAGATATCAAGATATTTTTTCCGTCAATAGGAAAATGTGAATTTTGCAAACGAGATGTGGTATCTGAAATGAGAATGAAGAATTTGATTTAAAGGAAGTTAAATATATGATATGGAATCTAAATAAGATTTGAATTGAAGAGAGAATGAGTTTTAAAGAATTCGTCGTCTGATGTTCGATAGGGATTTACATGAGTAGACAAATACGATCAGAAATATTTTAACATGTCCATATCCATATTCTGGTTGTGTTTGCCTGAGTCATGAATCAATATAAAATATAAGTCGATTAGATTCTATATAAACTTATATTTGAAAATATTAATGGAAGTTTAAATCCAAATAAAAGATTCGGTAGTTTGAGATAACGACGAATCAATGAAGATTGTTCGAAATATAAGGTTTAGAAATTGAATAAGGGTTAAAACGTTAATGTATTTCCGGAATTGAATCCAACCTTAATTCAAAGTAAAACAACAATATTTGGAAAGGATATTCGAATTGAGAAACTCGTGTGGTCCATAGCTGTAAATTTTAAATACGCTTATTACTTGGGAAGTCCGGGATCAGATTTAAATTCAAAGACCATTCCAAGTAATAATACGACGCATGAAGAAAATCAAAGACTTGGAATCGACGAATGAAGACCGTGGTTCTTCACAATCGAACGGACTGATTGCCGATTGGTTTCTTTACTGATAGCTACAGTAGAGAGATGCCCTATTCCCAGAGTGGCAGGAAGTCCGAACGTATGGGGAGAACATTCGGATTTCGTTCCGTTCAGACCCAGGACGGACTTGTATGGATGGTGTGTCTGACATTGAAATTAACCACATAACACTGATTTCCATTAACATATATATCGGTTTTGTGGCAATATATTATCCTTATCTCTAAGTCATATGAACTTGGAGGGTATGTATTGATAGAAATCAGTGGTATGTCGTGAATTGTCAATGTGGCATACCCAAGTTATGAAGGGAGCTAATGATGATCAAAGCACGGCTTATTGAGGCGATGCTTTGTGTATGACGTGACATCGACAAACCTCACACCATGGATGATGAGAAACTAGCGGTTAGGTTGTATACTATATATGAATTGATGATGGAAGCTGCGCAGTAGTGGGAAACCACTTATGAATGATGGAATAGGGTATGTTCGGGGGGCCGCGTCTGGTCGAAAACCGTTGATCTGCCTCGCGATTTGTATTGGTGTCCGCGTCTGGATGAAAAACCCGTGATTACATTTCGCTTGAGTTCAGATTGATCTTTCGTGCCAGGAATCATCAAGTTGGAAATCCAAATCTCAAATACGAGCCAGACGATTTCTAATTGTATATATATGGCGACATATATTATGGGGTATCATGTGGTCCAGGATTAATACATTTATTTGCAAAATGGTTTTCACACTATATAATAGTATTAAAGAGGAATTTCACGTATGAAAGCATGTTTGGGTATCATAAGACAAAACTCGCCCAATTGGTGTGCGCTTGCATTGTGTGATATGGGTCGAGCTTATGATATCTTCATTTTTCAAAAGTCATAGCGAATTTCTATGCACGGAAATTCATATGGAGCGAACCCGTTCCGCATTAGCGGCATGGTCCGTTGAATTCCCAACTTAAAATAAATTCTAAATAAGAAACTGTTTTGAGTTCTCACACCAGTCCCATGACTGACCTGGAGTTTATTGTTCCTTCCTAAACTCTGGGTGCCCATGAATTTTCACACGGGCAGCTAGTAGTTTAGTTTTACAGTTATAGATCGTTGGAGCAAGATTCGAAGCACTTTCTGGATTGGAGTTCATGCTAGAGTTTGGAGCTTCCGCTACATCATACTATTTCTTTCGCTGAGAGTATATTTATTTTTCTTCCGCTGTATAAGTTGTACTCTGATATTCTATGTAACTCTGAAGTAATATTGTATTATGCAATGAAAAGTTCTATTATTTTGTTCAATATATGTAAGTACCCATAACAATTCGCCTTTGTGAACGATTTAAGTTGGATTTATTACCGACGAGAATCGGGCGAAAAGGCGGGTCGTTACAGTTGGTATCAGAGCTTTGGTTTATACAAAGCTTTGGGTATGACACGTTGAATGAAAATAGAGCTCATCAGAATTACAATATCTCATTAGAGATAGGGTTAGGAATACCCTAGAATGAGATTTCCGGAATATTACGTTTAAGAAAGCGTCTTTCCTTATTAAATCAACGTGTTTTAATGAAATTTGTGAACTTAAAATCTTAAGTATTAAGATTTGTTTGGTATGGATGAAATTGGATGAATAACTTAAGTATAAGATTATTTAACTGGTAGTTAAGGAAATGCTGGAATTGCATTAAACCTTGGGTAAAATTTATCAACCATCTTGTATAAGAATGATTTTTGGATTGGTTGGTAGGAATTAGGATGACTTGATTTGGACCCTTAACCATTTGTTTGATTTTGGTAAATAAACCCCTTTGCAAATTCTAAAAACTTTGAAAAGAGAAAACTTGGTATAAACAATTTACTTGAATCTCATCTTGGTTAAGTTAAGCAAGTAATGAGTTTTGATTTAATAATAAATTTGGATTACCCATAAGCTTTAAAATTTAATTTTAGTGTAGTAAACGGCTAAGTGTACGACAATATCTTGCTTAGTTCCGTCCTTAGGGTAGCATTAATAGAGAATTCAATCATATATTCCAATAACTTGAGTAACCATTAGGGAAATGGAGATTCCATCAGATTCCACCCCGATTGTCGATCAGACCGAGTACCCTGATAGCGACATGGATAGTAGTTCTGACCATTATCTTGATATGTTAAGAGTAGACCCAACCCCACAGTAGGATGACCCTGTGAGAGATATGAGTATGTCCCAGGGCCGACGTATATTTATAGGATGATAGGAGTTAAGGCAACAACCCATTTTGGGTTTGAGATTTTCCCTAGTTATAGATAAGGATACATCAAAGGCTTTAGGTCAATAGGTCCTTAATGAGAGAGACTAGAAATTGTTAGGATAAGTCCTAGTGCCAGAGGACCCTGGCTTAGATTTGGACCCAACAATAGTTTAGCAGTTTGATGTGTTGTTACATGAGTTAGGGCAGTCGGCAGTTGTAGCCGAGGACGACCCACTCCTAGAGGTGGGAGACAATGGATTTGACGATGTTATAGAGCAGCTCCCGGATGATAATGATGTCGTAATAAACAATGATGATGTAGTAGCAGATGATGATGATGTTGTAGCAGATGAAGGTGAGATTGAGCAGCCTGTATTCGAAGATGACCCACTTCCAGAGGTGAAAATGATGAGTTTGATGAGGAGATGGAAGATATGGAGCAACCCCTGGACGAGGCTGACGAAGACAGATTTATGGGCAATAAGCGGGATGGATTCATGGTAGATGGGGATGGATTCATCATGGGACATGAGGACGATGAGGAGATTATGGATGATGATGAGTTATTGGCTGATAACGAGGAAGGGTTCATGGATAAGGAGCCCGAGGAGATTAGTTGTCCGTTCCATCCGACGACGGATCAGATGCATCAGACGAGTAACATGCGATCAGATTAGACCTTGTGTATAATGTATATATGTTATCCTAAGTGCCTAGGTACACTAAGATGTTTTGGGCTAGAACGGTTTTGAGGGACTAGTACCAGATAGTTAGGTACACTTTTGGTGACTATATTTTGACTACCCAAGTACGTAGCGCGTAGGTAGGGATAGTTACATTTTTGTATGCTGACCTAAATGATCTATATGACACGATATTTTGGATTAACTATGGTGTGTGTTCCACTTTAATTTAAGTCTTATTGTTTTGAATATTTATGGAACCCATTTCAAAAAATATAGAAAAGTTGGATTTATAGTTTATACGGAAGTTTAAAATTTACTATTTCCTTTTCGAGGACGAAAAGTCTTAAGGGGGGGTGAATGTAACAACCCAATATTTTATCAAGTTAATTTGGAATTTTCTATATGTAATGTTTATGATTTGGATTCGATAACATTATAGTTGTAAAGTATGATTTATTTTAAATATAACATGTGATTTCGTATAAAATAAAAATCTTAGTTGTAATTTTATTTGCAAATTAGAGATATAAACCTTTATTAAAACATTTAATTTCTATTTTAACAATTGTTAGGAATATTATGTTAGTGTATAATTTGGTACATTCTATATATAAGAATCCACTTTGATAAATTACAAAGATATATTTTATATGTGTTGTATGATGTAGTTGTATACATATAAATGGTTTCAAGTATGTTACTTAAATTAAAATTTATTTAAATAAATAAATAATTATGATTTGGCATCCATGCATATGAAGGCTTCATGTGAGAAGCCAAGTGTTTGTATAAGTGGCTATTAGCATGTAGAGAAGAATTATTATGGCAACATGTGTCCCTTAGGTGGATTTATGCATGAACAAGAATTTCTATAAAGGGACATGTGTCCTTGGAGTTAAAGACAAACTTACCCTTAGCTCACGTATAAAATAGGATTCACGCACCAGAAGTTTTCCATTTGCAATACCGTGTTTTCTATCTCACATTTACTCTTCTTTCACCTCCTCTATTCCTCACGCATTTTGCTTTTACTCAATTCTCTCTTCACCGTACACACTTCACACTCCGCCTCAACATCCTGGCGCCACCGCCCATTCTCATACCCCATCACTTCTTACTCCATCACCTTAACAGCAGCTTCTCTATCCACCTCCTACTCTCGCTCCTTTTCTTCCCTCTTCCCTTCAGTTTCCAGTCCTCCCTTTCCAACCCGCCGCACCCTCCTCTTCTAGTCTCCATGCCTCACCACATCACCCCCTCTTCTCCTCGCAAGTCTCCTCTTCCTCTTAAAAATCATCACGTCAGCCTTGTTTCCCCTCTCCACTTTCACCACTCTCGCATCTCCTGTCAACTTGCAGCCTTCTCCTCCACCCTCCTTTCCTTTCTGCTCTCGGCCAACTCTCCTCAAAAAGCTCCGCAGCAAGCCCGAGCACCGCTATCCCATCAACTTTCCACCACAAGTTCCAGTCCGCAACCAAGAAGTCCACTCCGAGCCACCGGTAGCACCACTCTAGTCCATAGTCCTTTCCCTTGTGTCTCGCCTTAGTTCGAAGCCTTTTTGTTTTCTTTTTGTTTTGTTTAAAATTTGAGGTGCTTGGCTTATCACGTTATTCGAAATAAAATAATAAGAGGAAATGCGGTGGTATATTACATATGAGCTGTGTTGAACGAGATAGTGATGGCGTTGCAAAGAATTGGTGCGTGAGTTGCAAAGAAGTAGGCACATGACGGTAGTGGCACCCGTAAAGAATTAGTACGTGAACAACCGGATTTGGTTCGCAGTCGATACGAAACGATAACGGCAAAAGTGGAAAGCAATACAGGTGAGAATTTTGATTTAAATTTATTTAATTTAATTTTTGCATTTAGCGAATGATCATGAATTGTTAAATAGACTGTTATTTGGTTGTGTAAATTACCAAGCGTTATTCGCAGTAACGCTTTGCGCATTGTTATTTGGTTGTGTAAATTACCAAGCGTTATTCGCAGTAACGCTTTGCGCATTGTTATTTGGTTGTGTAAATTTCCAAGCGTTATTCGTAGTAATGCTTTGCGCATTGTTATTTGGTTGTGTAAATCACCAAGCGTTATTCGCAGTGAAGCTTTGCGCACCGTTATTTGGTTGTGTAAATTCTTGTGATAAATAGATTCATGACTGTTGATGTGACCAGATTTGTTCGTTAGATTTGATTGAGAAAATCACATACACCGTAGTGGTGGAACCGCATGGGTGACAAATTTCAAATTCCCTTTCCATATAAACAAATTAGGAATATAGTTTTAAATTAAAATTTTAAAACAATCTAGAATTAAATGGGTTAAAAATCGATTCGAATGGAACGGTCGATGGTAAATAATCAGGTTTGATAAATATTAAAGTGTGAAATATTCTACGACAACTTTAGTTGTTTTTAAAAAGGTTGAACGGGACCGAAATATTACCATATAATGTTCAATTTAAATGTGATGTTTATGCTGGAAATGGATTGAGCAAGTTTAGAATAATCATAATGTTTAGTATATTATGAAGAATTCGGCAAATTGGAATAAATGGATTTTTATATGAATATTCGATCCCATAAGAAATTTAGTAATTGAACGTGTTTGATTAAATACTAATATTGTTTTCTCACTAGTATTTGATTTGGAATGAAATGAAAAAAAAAAAAAACTTCGATGATATCGATTTTTTTTTTCAAATGACCATTTGTGAATATAAATTTTTAAATTTCAAATAAAAGGGTTGCGGGAACAATCCCCATTTGTTATGGCTTATTTAGATTTAAACAAGTTGGAAATTTAATCGATAGAAGCATTTCATTTTGTGTTGATTATTAGTAAGGGTGCGGGAAAACATAGAGATCCCTATTTCTTTTGAAACGAAAATTTAGTAACGTGAAATGATTTTTGAACTAACTTGGTAGTGAGGAAAATGTATTTTGGAATTGGAACCCAATTATAATTTGAAAGGATTTGTCAAATAAATTCTCAAGTTTGATACTATGTTACATTTGTTAAATGAATCTATATAGTAATTAAATTATTGAATCCATAATATGCTAGAAGATTTGGAAAAAAGAAAAAGAAAAAAAAACATATACTTGAGAATTTGGTTTCAAAGAAATTTGAAATACATTTTTTTGTAATATGTGAAACAATACTAGTTTGAACTTGTATATGCCAACTCAAAGTGCGTAGCAGAAGCGTGGTGTATTTTGAATAAAAAGATATCAAGAGATTTTTTCCGTCAATAGGAAAATGTGAATTTTGCAAACGAGATGTGGTATCTGAAATGAGAATGAAGAATTTGATTTAAAGGAAGTTAAATATATGATATGGAATCTAAATAAGATTTGAATTGAAGAGATAATGAGTTTTAAAGAATTCGTCATCTGATGTTCGATAGAGATTTACATGAGCAGACAAATACGATCTGAAATATTTTAACATGTCCATATCCAAATTCTGGTTGTGTTTGCCTGAGTCATGAATCAATATCAAATATAAGTCGATTAGATTCTATATAAACTTATATTTGAAAATATTAATGGAAGTTTAAATCCAAACAAAAGATTTGGTAGTTTGAGATAACGACGAATCAATGAAGATTGTTCGAAATATAAGGTTTGGAAATTGAATAAGGGTTAAAACGTTAACGTATTTCCGGAATTGAATCCAACCTTAATTCAAAGTAAAACAACAATATTTGGGAAGGAGATTCGAATTGAGAAACTCGTGTGGTCCATAGCTGTAAATTTTAAATACGCTTATTACTTGGGAAGTCCGGGATCGGATTTAAATCCAAAGACCATTCCAAGTAATAATACGACGCATGAAGAAAATCAAAGACTTGGAATCGACGAATGAAGACCGTGGTTCTTCACAATCGAACGGACTGATTGCCGATTGGTTTCTTTACTGATAGCTACAGTAGAGAGATGCCCTATTCCCGTAGTGGTAGGAAGTCCGAACGTACGGGGAGAACATTCGGATTTCGTTCCGTTCAGACCCAGGACGGACTTGTATGGATGGTGTGTCTGACATTGAAATTAACCACATAACACTGATTTCCATTAACATATATATCGGTTTTGTGGCAATATATTATCCTTATCTCTAAGTCATATGAACTTGGAGGGTATGTATTGATAGAAATCAGTGGTATGTCGTGAATTGTCAATGTGGCATACCTAAGTTTTGAAGGGAGCTAATGATGATCAAAGCACGGCTTTTTGAGGCGATGCTTTGTGTATGACGTGACATCGACAAACCTCACACCATGGATGATGAGAAACTGGCGGTTAGGTTGTATACTATATATGAATTGATGATGGAAGCTGCGCAGTAGTGGGAAACCACTTATGAATGATGGAATAGGGTATGTTCGGGGGGCCGCGTCTGGTCGAAAACCGTTGATCTGCCTCGCGATTTGTATTGGTGTCCGCGTCTGGATGATAAACCCGTGATTACATTTCGCTTGAGTTCCGATTGATCTTTCGTGCCAGGAATCATCAAGTTGGAAATCCAAATCTCAAATACGAGCCAGACGATTTCTAATTGTATATATATGGCGACATATATTATGGGGTATCATGTGGTCTAGGATTAATACATTTATTTGCAAAATGGTTTTAACACTATATAATAGTATTAAAGAGGAATTTCACGTATGAAAGCATGTTTGGGTATCATAAGACAAAACTCGCCCAATTGGTGTGCGCTTGCATTGTGTGATATGGGTCGAGCTTATGATATCTTCATTTTTCAAAAGTCATAGCGAATTTCTATGCACGGAAATTCATATGGAGTGAACCCGTTCCGCATTAGCGGCATGGTCCGTTGAATTCCCAACTTAAAATAAATTCTAAATAAGAAACTGTTTTGAGTTCTCACACCAGTCCCATGACTGACCTGGAGTTTATTGTTCCTTCCTAAACTCTGGGTGCCCATGAATTTTCACACGGGCAGCTAGTAGTTTCGTTTTACAGTTATAGATCGTTGGAGCAAGATTCGAAGCACTTTCTGGATTGGAGTTCATGCTAGAGTTTGGAGCTTCCGCTACATCATACTATTTCTTTCGCTGAGAGTATATTTATTTTTCTTCCGCTGTATAAGTTGTACTCTGATATTCTATGTAACTCTGATGTAATATTGTATTATGCAATGAAAAGTTCTATTATTTTGTTCAATATATGTAAGTACCCATAACAATTCGCCTTTGTGAACGATTTAAGTTGGATTTATTACCGACGAGAATCGGGCAAAAAGGCGGGTCGTTACATAATCTTTATTTTTGAAAAGGCGGAATCTATATTTTTGAAATGCAATTTTTATATATTAAATAACATAGTAAAAATTCGATTTTTACATATGTAGAGAATACGGGCAACGAAAGCGACAAAAGGCGAGATTGGCGAAGATTTCTATAAAGGAAGAGTCGTGGTATTGGATAGCTATTGGTGAGAATTTCTCACTCTTCAATTTCTTTTTCTATATATATATATATATATATGTGTGTGTTGAAATAAAAATGAATTGCTATATATAAAATATATATATATATATATATACGCCCCTCGTCCACAAACCATGGACGGTATTTATTGGTTGAAATTGTTGTGAAAATTGATTGATAGCGAATGGTTGTTTGGGATTGTTTGTGATTGATATTGGTTGAAAAATACCCATTTGTGGTTGAGAAATATTTGGTTGAAACCACATAGGATTAGTTTGTGGAAATGAAATAAATATATACATGCCGCCTGCGTGCAAACTAGATGCATGATCCCCATTGTCAAAAACCGCGAGGTTTTAAGGTAGAGCGAGGAGCCTTACTAGGGACGGTCCCGGTTTTATCTACCCTGTCGTTATGCTGCCGAAATTTTGAATAATATTCGTGTGTTTGAATTATTTTCATATGCTTAAACTATATTTATTCATTGAATAGAAAACATTCATGTGTTGAATTGATATTCATTCGTTGATTAGAAATTCATGTGTTGAATGGTATTCATATTTTGAAATAAATTGTTTGATAATAAAAATCACATTTTTATCTATATATAGAAACTATAGAAAACATTCATGTGTTGAATTGATATTCATTCGTTGATTAGAAATTCATGTGTTGAATGGTATTCATATTTTGAAATAAATTGTTTGATAATAAAAATCACATTTTTATCTATATATAGAAACTATAGAAAACATTTGTAACAACCCGTATTTCTAATAATCTGTTATAACATAAATCGAGGCAGAATTTAATTATAAAATCTTAATCAAGGGAAACGGGCTATGCCATTGCGTTCGTCTCGGAAAAATACGCGAAATAGAGTTCGAGTTTTCGAAAATCGGAGTCCGTATGACCCAGTTAAGGCCCATTGAAGTTTGCAGAAAATTTCTAAGTAAAAACAGATTTAAATTTGAAATAAAAACATGGGCTAGGGAAAACTGGGCAGGCGGGAAAAATTCCCGCCCAGGACCCCATGTCGACAGGCCTGTCGACAGGGGTCTAGGCATGTCGACTGCCCTGTCGACAGCCCTGTCGACAGGGGGTAGCCAGGCAGATTAGCCTGGCGCACCACTTTGGTTTGGGCTTGGTTGTGTGGTCTGGTTCTAGAGAATTCCGAGATCTGACGGGCCAAAACTATCCTAGGGTTAATCCTAGGGCTAAAAACACTCTAATCTTCTATAAATATACCCCTAATCCTACCCTAAAGCCTCATTAATCATCCTAGTAACTAAACTATGCCAAAATCAAAACTCTCATGGCCTCCACCCTCTTCATACAATTCCTAAATTGATTTCCAAGTAATTTTCCATCCATACAAGTATATTTAGGCTTGTATGATCCTCCTTAGCTTGCATTAAAGGCTTGTTTTTCAATTGGCATCATAAAGGAGGAGTCTTGATCAAGTTTGCTTGCATTTGGGGGTTTTTAATTAGTTGCATAAGGGGTTCCTTGCATTTGTTATACTCATTTGAGTCCGCATAAGCATTGTAAGCCCTCTTACCTTCACTTTACAAACTCTAATGTTAATATGTGGTGAAAGTTGAGATTTATGTGAGTTTAGTTGATTATGCATGCTTATGCGAACTCACTATACCATGTTTTACATGTTTCATAAGTTATGCATGCATATGCGAGCTTACTATGCCATGTTCTACATGTTTAATGGATTATGCACGTTTATGCAAGTTTGCTAAGCCATGATTTGTATGTTTATTGAGTTATGCCTGTTTATGCAAGTTTAAAATGACAAGTTGTGCATGTTTTGACAAGTTGTGCATGTTTTGACAAGTTGTGCATGTTTTGACAAGTTGTGCATGTTTATGCAAGTTTAAAATGACAAGTTGTGCATGTTTTGACAAGTTGTGCATGTTTTGACAAGTTGTGCATGTCTTGACAAGTTGTGCATGTTTATGCAAGTTTTGCATGTTTGACAAGTTATGCATGATTAAGGTAATATGCAAGTTCACTATGCTAAGTTATGCAAGTTTAACATGTTATGCATGTTTATGGTAATATGCAAGTTCACTATGCTAAGTTGTGCAAGTCTAACATGTTATGCATGATTGTTGTGCGAGTTTATCACGTACGTTGTGCCAAGTTCCCTCTTCCTATCCTTTATGCGTTACTACGAATATGTAAGCGATAGAATGACGTTGGGGGTTTTGGGTAAACTTAAAATACATGAAAATATAAGATTGGGAATTTACCTATTAAGTTAGGTCTACCCCTTGGGAATTTACCTATTAAGTTAGGTCTACCAAGTAACTATTGGCTTGTAATTATGCTTTGAAATGAAGTGGACATGACACTTAGAAAACATAAGTGTGGCCAACTCGAGGTTGGGTTGAGTTTGTAGCGTAATTCTACCCGGAACCGACCGGCTTAACTAGTGGCTACAAACAATAGGACCCAATGTGAGAAGTTGGTCATGGGGTGCCAAGACCCGAGGTTAGACCAAGTTGTGGTGTAAAGCTACCCGGACCCGCCCGGCCTAACTAGTAACCACAACAACGTCTAATGTGAGAGGTTAAGGTGCATTAAGTTAATTAATGCCTCATGATTAGGATTAAGTCAGGGTCCACTAACACTTAACCAATTTGGGGATTCAAGGGATGAAAATGGGGTTAAGTTACACTTAACCAATTTAATCAATTTGGAAATACAAGGGATTGGACGGGGTTAAGTGGTGAACCGTTGATTACACTTAACTATTTTAATCCATGGTTAGTGAAAGGTTAAATCACACTTAACCTTCTTAGAAAACCCTAGCAACGTGGTCTGTTCTAACAGTAATCCCAGTTTGGTATCATTCACAACCCTAGAGGCTAGGCTAGGGCGGGGCACGATTACTGGAGGATGTAAGCGACCAAAGGGCGATGGCCGAGTGGTACAGCGGTGCGGGTCCGGCGGGCTACGGACGTGCACGTAGTCCGATGTTGGACAAACTCGAGGCACGTGTACCAGTAGGTTAGGGCTGTGCATTATTGCTTAAGTGTCTGGGGCGACATCCGAGGGCTTGATACACCCAAAGGTGGACCCAGCACAGTCTAACTACAACCATACGTGGGCCATATGGACACCAACACTTGACGTGTTAGGTTTATCGGGAGCCGATCGACTAGACCGTTGGGCTGGACCTTGTATTAAGGTCACCTCATGTTATTGGGCCAAAGCTTGGGCCAAGGGATCAATACCTGTTATGTTGGTTTGCTAGTACACCGTGGTGCAAAAACTTAGCCATGTTTTATGCGATGACACCTCTATCTATCTTGTAGTTAATTTACCATGCCAGTATGTTGTTATCTATGATCATCTCAGTTCCCATCATGATGTTAACTTTATTAGTTTATAGACTGATCGTAGCAGGGCTTACTCAGTCTTTTTGACTGACCTGTTTTGTTTCGCCTCTTTTCTTCCGTCTCCCCCCCCCCCCCCAGGTTCTCAGGGAGGGAATACAGGAGCCTAGCTTGGATCTTAGCTGCTTTCTTGGATAGCTCATGTATGCTTTGGACTTGGGCTCGCTATGGTTTCTTCCACTTTGGGGATAGCTACTATTATGTTTTCTTTTTCAGTTTCAGATGATGTTATTTCATGTACTAGACTTGTTTATTTGGGAAATTGACATTTTGATGTACCAGACTTGTTTTTGAAATGGTTTAAAATCTTCCGCTGTTTTATTTACTTACTCTGTTTATTTACATATATATATATATATATATATGTCATGTCCTGCCTTGCTATATCATTATGCATGTTTACCAATAATGCCCCTCCAAAGCTAGTGCATTCCTTTGCGAGTGACCCTGGTGGAGGTGGGGTGTTACATTTGGTATCAGAGCATATGGTTTACGAGAAGGGATAAAAAGGTTTTAAAAACTTTTGAAAAACTATTTTCAAAACCAAGTATAAAGTATTTTCCAAAGAAAAGTCTAGTTGTTTTAAAAGGCTATTCCCCAAAAGCCATCAGCACTATCCTTTGACTCCTCGTTTAAACTCTTTTGTTTTCGTTTCCAGCATGTCTGATAATCTCATCTTGCCCGAAGGAGTAACGATACCCGATTGGTTTCGTCGGTACTTGGAAGTCACGGCACCGGTCCCGGGTGTCCCTAATGTTGTCTTCCCAGTCGAGGCCGCTGTTCCTCCTCCTCCTCCTCCCATAGCTGATGTTCCTCTTCCCCCTCAGCCTCCACAGGCGGATTTTGAGGAAACTTGCAAGAACTTTAAGAGGATGGGTGGCAAGAATTTTAATGGAACAGAGACTTTTGTAGAAACAGGGAATTGGTTGAAAGAGACCGAAGATCTTTTAGCCACCTTTGATATAGGTGACCGCAGGAAGGTTTTATTAGCAGTATGGTTGCTAAAGGAAGAAGCTGCACGTTGGTGGGTAGTCACCACCGCGACCAGGCCAATTGAGACTTGGGATGACTTTAGAGGAAGGTTTGGACTGAGATTCTTATCACTGAAGCAAGGGGACATGACTATTAGGGAATACATAGATAAGTTTAATCAACTGGCTCAGGACGATTTAGACTTGGTTAATACAGCTCAGAAGAAGGCCCTACACTTTGCTCTAGGATTAAACGAGCCATTACATGGTTTGGCCATGTCTCATATACCCTTGGGGGCGACTTTCGAGAATTTGGTGAATTTGGCCCTACTTCAAGAAGAAGATAACAATGACAAGAAGGAGGTCAAGGCGAATGAGTCTCAAGACAAGAGAGTAAATTCCGGGAAACGGGGCAAGGATAACAACAACCGCAAGGACAAGCCAAGAGGGAATATGAAATGCAACTTCTGTGGTAAAGTTGGACATATAGCCAGGGAATGTAGGAAGAAGGAAAAGAGAAAGCGGGGCGAATGCTTCATTTGTGGTGAGTTTGGACATTTCAGCAAGGGTTGCCCGAGGAAACAAGGGCAAGGCCCGACTCAGTGTGCAGGACTATCTGGAGGGCGAGTTCATCCCCTCAGCACCAGCTCATGATAGAGGCAGTGTTTCTGTTGAAAATCTTGTTTACATTTTCTGATTTTCCCTGTTCGAACTTTGTTTGATCCTGGCACATCGCATAGTTTTATTTCATCTGATCCAGTTGAAAGTTTTGCACCTAAGTACTAGTGTAGTTGATGATCCCGTATGTGTTTCAAATCCAATTGGGGGTTCTGCCCGTTTGTCTGTGGTCTGAGTGGATTTGAAAATTTCTATTTTAAGTATAGAATTCTCGTGGGATGTTTTATTCTCAGTTATAGGGGATATGGGTTGGTTTTGGGCATGGAATGGTTGTCCGATTTTGGAGCCATTCGGGGTTTTTGTATATAGGGGTGTGAGGCTCATGACTCGCCTCGGTAATACCCTAGAAATTTCTAGCAACCCTATGGGTCCCGTCATGTTATGTTATCTTGAATCCCTCAATTCGTCTATCGATAGTTTGCAATCGGTGAGGGAGGTCCGAGAATATCCTGATATCTTGGGTGGAGTGAAGGGGTTACCCCTGGACGTGGGATAGATTTCCGCATTATCTGGTTGGTAATACCAAGCCAGTTTCGTGGCCGGTTAGGCACATGACCTCACGAGGTGAGAGTTAAGAAAGCAAGTCAAGGAGCTGCTTGAGAAGAACTTCCTGAGACGAAGCATTTTCGAGTAGGGTGCTCCCGTAGTATTCGTTACTGATGTGGACAGTTTGTTTTGCTTATGTGTTGATTATCGTGAGAGGAATAGATAACCGTTACCAAGGATCAATGATTTGTCTGATCAGCTTGTAGGAGCATCTGTTTTCTTTTGATCTAGCTACCAGATTCCATCAGCTTAGGATGGCTGAGGATGGAATTGACAAGACTGCGTTTAGGACTCTAGATGGATCTTTTAGGATGGCTAGTCATGCTATTTGGCTTGACTAACGCACCCACATATTACGTAAACATGATAGGTAGGGTGTTTAGGGAGTCCTTGAACAAGTTTGTCGTGGTCGTCATAGACGATATTTTGATCTCCTCAAAAGAACGTGGAAGAACATGCTATACATCTCAAGGAGGAGATGGATACGCTTAGAGCCACCAGTGGAAGGTCAAGTTCTCCAAATGTCACTTTGGAGGAAAGAAATTGGATTTCTTGGGCACATAGTTCCTAAGAAGGCTTAGCGGGGGATCCCGTTAGAGTAATTGCGAGTTAAGACCGGAAAGCTCTGAGAAGGGCAATTGAAGTAAGAAGCTTCCTCCGTTTGGCTAGTTAGTTGGCATTCCTGGGGGCTTAGACTTACTCTTCTGTATCAAGAAGGGGGTTCCACAGGGAGAAGACCCGCAGTTAGTCAAGAACGTGGACCAGTTGATTCGAGGCGAGATGTTAAGTCACCTCGCTAGATATATTATAGACGACAAAAGAAGACTAAGGCGCGATGAGAGATTATGTGTTCCTCGAGTGAAAGACTTGGTAAAGAAGGTTCTTGAAGACGCGCATCACTCGAGGAGGTGGCCGAGTTGGTTTCAGGATACATGTTGTGCCACCAGGGTGAGGCCAAGTCATAGAAGCCCAGTGGGCCATTACCTCCATTAGAAGTTCCGCAAGGGAAGTGTGAAAACATCTCGATAGATTATGTGGATAGACTACCTAGATCAAAGAAAAGGGAATACGGGTAGGTGGGTCATAATAGGTAGACTCACGAAGAGTGCTCATTTCAGAGCGAGAGAACTGCATCATGGTTAACAGCGGTTTACCCTCAAGAGGTTGGCCAGTTTTAAATAGCTTACAGGAAGCCATGGGTAGGCAACTGAACCTAGGTATGGCCTATCACTCATAGGCGGATGGTTCATTTCGATTTAAGCATGAGTTATAGAAAAATCACGTTTATAAGGGCAATTGGCAACGTGGATTGGTATTTTCAAGAAAAGTTCTGTTACATGGAATACTTTATAGTAAGTAGACGAGATCCAGGATTCACTGGTGAATTTTGGAGAGCTGGCATAAGATCATGAAGTTATAGTATGTTTAAGCCAGGTATACAGAAAGAAGAATAAGTGGAAAAGAAAGACGAGAGGCGATAATGAAATGAGTTCCAACTCGAATTTGGGAAATGGGAGTTAGGAAGCCAAGGAATCATGAAGTGAAAGATAGTCAAAGCACAGTGGAGTTAAGCCCAAGGAAACGTGACTAAGAAGAGTGAAGACTAGATACACGCATCATATCTCTTTGTAAGAGTGCATCCTTGATCCTTGTTTTCCTGTGGAGCTTGCTTGCAAGTTATCTTTTGTATATATCCTCTCGGTCCCATTCTCGACCTTATTTCTGTTGTAAACTCCATAAGGGGGTTAAGACTCATCGGTTAGTACTATATGTCAAAGTTTGAATGGATTTCTTGTAATACAAAAAGGAGTTTACTAGTTTATCTAGTTTATCGTGTCGATCTTGTCATGAGGACCTTAGGTAGAAACCCTTTGGATGAAACATGTGTTTGAAACATGTTATGCTTGATGATTGCAAGTGGTTGCAAGTGTTTGCAAGTGGTTGCTCGTGGATGCATTATACACGATTAGGCACTAGATCGACTCGCACACTCCTCATATTGCATATGCATGAGTGTTTATGCTTATTCATGGATGGAAATTGTGTGTTATCACATGGATGTTGCATATGGATGAATGTTATGTGCACTCATATAGATACTATGAATTTAGGAATTTGCATACATATGGATTCATTTCACTGACATACATATGCATTAAGGAGGTTTACTGTATCAGTAACCGCCTGATTTTCACTAACATACATATGCATTAAGGAGGTTTACTGTATCAGTAACCGCCTGATCTTTGCATTAGATAAGTACATATACACACACTTTTGCATATGTTCATACCACATTTAGAATCTTTTAAGGACAATGATTGCTCGTGGATGATGCTTTGAGTAGATGGATGATTGGATGGTAGGATACGTTCTTCCTAACTTGAAGATTTCGGGGACGAAATCCTTTAAGGAGGGGAGAATGTAACAACCCGTATTTCTAATAATCTGTTATAACATAAATCGAGGCAGAATTTAATTATAAAATCTGAATCAAGGGAAACGGGCTATGCCATTGCGTTCGTCTCGGAAAAATACGCGAAATAGAGTTCGAGTTTTCGAAAATCGGAGTCCGTATGACCCAGTTAAGGCCCATTGAAGTTTGCAGAAAATTTCTAAGTAAAAACAGATTTAAATTTGAAATTAAAAACATGGGCTAGGGAAAACTGGGCAGGCGGGAAAAATTCCCGCCCAGGACCCCATGTCGACAGGCCTGTCGACAGGGGTCTAGGCATGTCGACTGCCCTGTCGACAGGGGGTAGCCAGGCAGATTAGCCTGGCGCACCACTTTGGTTTGGGCTTGGTTGTGTGGTCTGGTTCTAGAGAATTCCGAGATCTGACGGGCCAAAACTATCCTAGGGTTAATCCTAGGGCTAAAAACACTCTAATCTTCTATAAATATACCCCTAATCCTACCCTAAAGCCTCATTAATCATCCTAGTAACTAAACTATGCCAAAATCAAAACTCTCATGGCCTCCACCCTCTTCATACAATTCCTAAATTGATTTCCAAGTAATTTTCCATGCATACAAGTATATTTAGGCTTGTATGATCCTCCTTAGCTTGCATTAAAGGCTTGTTTTTCAATTGGCATCATAAAGGAGGAGTCTTGATCAAGTTTGCTTGCATTTGGGGTTTTAATTAGTTGCATAAGGGGTTCCTTGCATTTGTTATCCTCATTTGAGTCCGCATAAGCATTGTAAGCCCTCTTACCTTCACTTTACAAACTCTAATGTTAATATGTGGTGAAAGTTGAGATTTATGTGAGTTTAGTTGATTATGCATGCTTATGCGAACTCACTATACCATGTTTTACATGTTTCATAAGTTATGCATGCATATGCGAGCTTACTATGCCATGTTCTACATGTTTAATGGATTATGCACGTTTATGCAAGTTTGCTAAGCCATGATTTGTATGTTTATTGAGTTATGCCTGTTTATGCAAGTTTAAAATGACAAGTTGTGCATGTTTTGACAAGTTGTGCATGTTTTGACAAGTTGTGCATGTTTATGCAAGTTTAAAATGACAAGTTGTGCATGTTTTGACAAGTTGTGCATGTTTTGACAAGTTGTGCATGTCTTGACAAGTTGTGCATGTTTATGCAAGTTTTGCATGTTTGACAAGTTATGCATGATTAAGGTAATATGCAAGTTCACTATGCTAAGTTATGCAAGTTTAACATGTTATGCATGTTTATGGTAATATGCAAGTTCACTATGCTAAGTTGTGCAAGTCTAGCATGTTATGCATGATTGTTGTGCGAGTTTATCACGTACGTTGTGCCAAGTTCCCTCTTCCTATCCTTTATGCGTTACTACGAATATGTAAGCGATAGAATGACGTTGGGGGTTTTGGGTAAACTTAAAATACATGAAAATATAAGATTGGGAATTTACCTATTAAGTTAGGTCTACCCCTTGGGAATTTACCTATTAAGTTAGGTCTACCCAAGTAACTATTGGCTTGTAATTATGCTTTGAAATGAAGTGGACATGACACTTAGAAAACATAAGTGTGGCCAACTCGAGGTTGGGTTGAGTTTGTAGCGTAATTCTACCCGGAACCGACCGGCTTAACTAGTGGCTACAAACAATAGGACCCAATGTGAGAAGTTGGTCATGGGGTGCCAAGACCCGAGGTTAGACCAAGTTGTGGTGTAAAGCTACCCGGACCCGCCCGGCCTAACTAGTAACCACAACAAGGTCTAATGTGAGAGGTTAAGGTGCATTAAGTTAATTAATGCCTCATGATTAGGATTAAGTCAGGGTCCACTAACACTTAACCAATTTGGGGATTCAAGGGATGAAAATGGGGTTAAGTTACACTTAACCAATTTAATCAATTTGGAAATACAAGGGATTGGACGGGGTTAAGTGGTGAACCGTTGATTACACTTAACTAATTTAATCCATGGTTAGTGAAAGGTTAAATCACACTTAACCTTCTTAGAAAACCCTAGCAACGTGGTCTGTTCTAACAGTAATCCCAGTTTGGTATCATTCACAACCCTAGAGGCTAGGCTAGGGCGGGGCACGATTACTGGAGGATGTAAGCGACCAAAGGGCGATGGCCGAGTGGTACAGCGGTGCGGGTCCGGCGGGCTACGGACGTGCACGTAGTCCGATGTTGGACAAACTCGAGGCACGTGTACCAGTAGGTTAGGGCTGTGCATTATTGCTTAAGTGTCTGGGGCGACATCCGAGGGCTTGATACACCCAAAGGTGGACCCAGCACAGTCTAACTACAACCATACGTGGGCCATATGGACACCAACACTTGACGTGTTAGGTTTATCGGGAGCCGATCGACTAGACCGTTGGGCTGGACCTTGTATTAAGGTCACCTCATGTTATTGGGCCAAAGCTTGGGCCAAGGGATCAATACCTGTTATGTTGGTTTGCTAGTACACCGTGGTGCAAAAACTTAGCCATGTTTTATGCAATGACACCTCTATCTATCTTGTAGTTAATTTACCATGCCAGTATGTTGTTATCTATGATCATCTCAGTTCCCATCATGATGTTAACTTTATTAGTTTATAGACTGATCGTAGCAGGGCTTACTCAGTCTTTTTGACTGACCTGTTTTGTTTCGCCTCTTTTCTTCCGTCTCCCCCCCCCCCAGGTTCTCAGGGAGGGAATACAGGAGCCTAGCTTGGATCTTAGCTGCTTTCTTGGATAGCTCATGTATGCTTTGGACTTGGGCTCGCTATGGTTTCTTCCACTTTGGGGATAGCTACTATTATGTTTTCTTTTTCAGTTTCAGATGATGTTATTTCATGTACTAGACTTGTTTATTTGGGAAATTGACATTTTGATGTACCAGACTTGTTTTTGAAATGGTTTAAAATCTTCCGCTGTTTTATTTACTTACTCTGTTTATTTACATATATATATATATATATATATATATATATATATATATATGTCATGTCCTGCCTTGCTATATCATTATGCATGTTTACCAATAATGCCCCTCCAAAGCTAGTGCATTCCTTTGCGAGTGACCCTGGTGGAGGTGGGGTGTTACAACATTCATGTGTTGAATTGATATTCATTCGTTGATTAGAAATTCATGTGTTGAATGGTATTCATATTTTGAAATAAATTGTTTGATAACAAAAATCACATTTTTATCTATACATAGAAACTATAGAAAACATTCATGTGTTGAATTGACATTCATTCGTTGATTAGAAATTCATGTGTTGAATGGTATTCATATTTTGAAATAAATTGTTTGATAATAAAAATCACCTTTTATCGACTATATGAACTGTGTAAAATAATCTCGTTTTTAAAAGAAATTGTTTTAGGATAAAAATCCTATTTTTATCACCTATATGAACTATATAGAAAAATAGTGTTTTGAAATGAATTGTTTTAGAATAAAAATCACATTTTTATTGTATGCATGAATCGGTGAAATGTGAAGTGTTAAAAATAGCCACTTGTTCAAAATAAACATATATGAGTTGAAATATTCATCAATTAGCTAATGAAATGATTTGCACCTATTTATGTAACATTAGAATGAATGGTGTTTTTAAACCAAATAGAAATCAAATATGAAGTTGAATAGAAAATGATAAATGATAAGAACTGTATATATATGTACATGCATATTCATTGAACAAGTTATAGCAAAGGGGCTAGAGAAGAGGAATAAAATTTTGTGCCCGACAAATAGGTACACGTTTACTGCTTTGTTTGGGTGATGATTTTATGAGCCTGTTGGCTAGCCGCTTGGCTTTTTCTTTTTCTTTTTGAGATTAGAAGGACCGGGAAAGCTATTTGCAATTTCCCGATGCAGGGGAGGTTATGGCGAAATTTTCCAAAATTTTAAGGCGTTAGTGAAAATTTTGAAGTGAAAACGATATTGAAATCATTGGATGAACTATATTTATAAATATATAAATATAAATAAAATTAAAACGAAACGAGGCCGCGCAGTTCGTATTTTGAAACCGTGATTTCAAACAACTAGTGCGGGAAATCCGACCATTGGATTTTCCCGAAACCTCAACTGTCGGGTTCGCCTTGGAAATATCTTCCCAACGGCACCAACCTTGCAAAAATCCAACGGTTGGATTGTCTGGAATGTTTAATTCAAATCTGAAGAAAAATAGCGCCAGAAGCGATTATATTTATATATATATAAATATAATTATATATTTAATCGAATAACGATGCTGTAGTTCGTAATTTGAAATCGAAAATTCAAACGATTGTACCGGGAGATCCGACCGTCGGATTTTCCCGAAACTGGAACCGTTGGATTCGTTTTGAAAAGACCTTTCTAATGATGTAAATTTTGTGAAGATCCAATGGTTAGATTTTCAGAGTTGTGTAAATCAAATCTGAAGAAAAACAGCGCATTATGGCCCGAAGCGTCGTTTTGAATAAATGGGCTATTTTAAAATAAATAAAAATAGCGATAAATCATTATAAAGTACCATAAACAATATGGAGTGGAAATAAACTGAATTTGCTCGATTTATGTTGTATTTGATGGTTGAATGTGTTTGGTGTGAAAATTACATTAAAGAACAATATTGGTGTTGTCGAATAATTTAACCATTGAAATAAATTGATTTGAAATTCTAAATATATGTGAATTATTTGAAAAGGCCGAGTTAATTCTCATTTCAAATGATTGACCGACGGTTGAAATTCGAAGATGAAGACGACGGTCGAAGACCGGAGATCTTCACCTCGTTTGGATGGTAACCGAGGTCCTGATTGGGAGGCATCCCGAAATATGGATAATGAGTGGTGATCGTTCAGACGTACGTGAAAATCGATGGGTTTGCGAGGTATTTAGTGCCTTCGGTTTCGTTTAGACCTAGAACGGACTTGTAAACGGACTGTGTGTCTGACATTGGAGTTTATTCTGTGTTGATTGATTTCTGTTAAATATACATCTGTTTGGCGGCGGAGAATTTATTCTTTTGCTTAACGCCCTTCTCTGAGACGCACGAGCTCAGAGGTTGTATATCGATGGACATCAGTCGCATGGCATGAATTGCCTGTGTGGCATGCTAAGATGCAGTGATCAGGGCTTCTGTTGAAAAGCAAAGTCTTATGGTGATGATCAAAGCACCGCCTGTGTGGCGTAGCTTTGTGTATAACGTGAATTCGCGAGCCTCACACCCCGGTATGAACCAGAAACGGGAGGAAGGACCTCAGGGAGGAGATGCGTTTCTTCCTAGCTAGGGTGGTGTCAGTGACCTACCAGCCCTGACATTTATATACTTTTCACCTAAGTGGTTGTTGCTGTTGCGAGGCGCCTCGGTTAGATCGGACGATCCGGGTCCGATGGAGTCATTTGTTGGCTCGTTTACGCCCCAAAGGGCGGGGAAACGCATTGTTCAGGAATTTTAATCCACATCGGTGGACCGGCCCTGACGATCCAAGGGTCACTCGAGCTCTGATCCTGAGACTCGGGCTAGGCAGTCTCGAATTCGGTGAGGACTATCTTTTGCCTCGGTTCATGACGGAAATCCAATTTCCAGATACGACATCGTGCGGTTTTGATTGTATATATATATGGCGACATGATATATGGTACCCATGCCGTCTATGATTGATAGTTATGATTTGAAATTGTTTTCAAAACATATAGACACTAGCAATAATATCAAATGCCTTTGTTTTGTTCGTATCAAGCATATTTTGGCCGTTATAAGGTAAAAACTCTATCCTCCGGTTTGCGTTGCATTGTGTGATGGGAACTGAGTCTTATAACGGCTTCATTTTTACAAAAAGCATAGCGATGTTTAAAAGAAAGATTTGTTTTAAAGCACTGGCAATCCAATGGAGTAAACCCGTTCCACGAAAGTGGCGTGGTCCTGTGATTTGCCATATTATATATGTGTTGAGTAGATTTCTCATACCAGTCCCATGACTGACTCGTAGTTTGTTTCACTCTTAAACTCGGGTGCCCCTTTTTTTCTACACGGGCAGCCTTGTATTCAGGTTTAGCTGGTTCTTTCTGGATAGCTGGAGCTGAAGATGGATTCTATCATTTACCTCTTTTTATGTTGTTCAGCTCCTATTGTACATATTTTGTTTGTTTTTCCGCTGTAGACATTTATGTATAGCTGAACTGTATTAGTTCTAAGTAAGATCCTGTATAATGTGTAACTCTGATGATTACTTTTATCCAGTATATTCTATTGTTCATTATCTGGTGTATTTATTTAATTTTGTTCTGCTATTATCTGTTTCTGTGTTATATTCCAAAGATAACCCTGTTTCCGTGAGAACGGGATTTCGGGTCGTCTCAGCTGGAGGACTCATACGGACCACATACTTGCTATCTAGTTGTGGTTACGGGGTGTTGTTGGCCATAGAATTAGTGGGGCAGATAGGGGCCTTCGTACAGTTCTCATTTTACAAGTGTGGCCTTCCATTAGTTGAGGGAGGGGTCGAGTGGGACCATAGCCACTGGAAAACCAGACCTTAGCATCTGCATTGGCAGATATTGAAAGCTCCCGACCGAGTTCCGTATTTCTTGAGTAGCCCTGACTGCGGAACTCGGACCGCACATTACTGGACATGTGCATCTAGACAAGCGATAACGATTCGCGATACATGCGTGGGAAAAGTCTAGGAACATGTACCACCCTAGGTGGTGTGTCCTAGACTAAAGGGCATCGTTCGACAGGTAGCATAATCCCTAGTTTGGAACTAGGTGGCATAAACCCTGAATCCAAGAAGCATTCAGAAAAATAGCATAAGTTCTAGTTGAATCTTGAAGGCGCTTGATAGAAAACCATAGATTAGATCTAGGTAATTAAATAATAAATGGATGCCTGAAGGCGACGGAAACTACAGGGATTGGGATCACGTTATCGTTACTAGTAGGGACACTAGTTAGGCGGTGTAGAGATACAGAAACCAGAATAATAAGGTAATAGCGAAGCAGAGAAAGTATTAAAGTATATCCAGTTTATCTTGCCTTAGTATATCTTGTGGTAATCTTATCTTATCCTGTTGACCCTATCATCATGGTATTGTCTTGTATTCAGTTAATTCATGTCGTTTCATTTTTCCCTGTTCACATGCTAGAAGTTACTGACTTACTCAGGATTTATGTCTGACTCTGTTTTTCTTTCGCTTCTTTTCTTCCGTTCCCCCCCCCCCCAGGTAGTTGAGGAGGGAATAGTATAACTTAGGATTAGATTGGACCGTTGCTCTTTCCCCAGCTTGAAGATTTGACGTAGTCGTCCTTGGATTCAATTTCAGATGCTATGGCTGGCTCTTTCTACATTGGGGAATATAAAATGTTGTTTTATGCTTCTTTATTTTGTAAAGACAAATGATACTCTGATATTGTAAAAGAATCTTGTACATACTATTTTATCAATAAAGCAAAGTTCTATTTTCTGCTGTTTAATATTTGTCTATCTTGTAATTTATCTGCATCTTTTACCCAAAATGCTCCACAGAACTTAGTGCATTCCCTTTGTGAGTGACAATAATGGACACGGGGTGTTACAGAAATGAAATTGAGGTGAATTATATTGTGTAACATCTGTGGATGCAGGGAAATAGGTCGGAGGAATCCAACTGGATTCCTCAACTTTTATTTTACTATTTTTCATATATTGTAATATATGATGTGATGTATAATCTACAATTGTTTATAATGACACTGGTCCTGTTATTTGGTACTGTTGAATACCAAAAGAAATATTGGAATAGAAAAGGGAAATTTCAAACTGTGTATTGAAATAGAATATTTATAAAATCAAGGGATTTTATAAAAAGGAATTTAATAAAAAAATATTTATAAAATCAAAGAATTTTATAAAAAGGATTATTTACTTAGAAAGTAAATAAAGGTACAAAAAGGATTATTTACTTAGAAAGTAATAGAAGTGTAAAAGGATCATTTAGTTAGAAAGTAATTAGAATTATAAAAGGAATATCTATTTAGAAAATAAATAGAATAATTATAAAAGGAAATTTTCAATGTTATATTGAAAAGGGAATATTTATAAAATCAAAGGATTTTATAAAAAGAAATATTTATTTGTTAAATAAATAGAATTGGAAACGAAATATTTATTTGTTAAATAAATAGAAAGATGAAAAGAGAATATTTTAAATATTTACAAATAAAATAGAAAGGGAAATATTTGTAAAACATTTACAAATAGAAATTGAAAAAGGATTATTTATTTGGAAAAAAAATAAAAGGAATTTATTTAGGAAAATAAATAAAAGGAAATATTTAGTTATGAAATAAATAGAGTTATAAAAAGGAAAATTGGCAGGATATAAAGGAAAGGGAAAAGTTGTTTTAATAGATGAACTAGGAGGATTAATTTATAAACAATATTTTATAAATTAAGTAAAATATTTATCATTGGATAAATGGAATATATAAATTAGGACTTATATAGAGAAGTAAGAATCGATTTCAACATCGACATTTGAAACTGAATATGGACGTAGAGTTAACCAAAGGAGTTAATCAAAATGTGTTAATCAAAATGAGTTAGAGGAGTTAATCGATCTGAGTTTGAGTTAATCAGTTAGAGTTAATCAGTTAGAGTTAATCACTTAGAGTTAATCAGTTAGAGTTTATCACTTAGAGTTAACCAGTTAGAGTTAATCAGTTAAGTTAATCAGTTAGAGTTAACTAGTTAGGATTAATGAATCAGAGTTAATCAAAATTAAGTTAATCGATTCGAGTTAAGATAATCGAGTTAAGTTATCTAGTTAGATTATCGATTTAAGTAATCGAGTTAAGTTATCAAGTTAAGTAATCGAGTTAAGATTATCGAGTAAAGATAATCGAGTTATAGTTTATTCGAAATAGAGTTATCAAATATCACTTATTCGAAGTAGAGTTATCGAATATAGCTTATTCGAGAAGAGTTATCGATTAGTTTAATCGAAAGGAGTTATGGATTAGTTTAATCGAAAGGAGTTATCGAATAAGTTATTCGAAGAGAGATGATCGAATATAGCTTATTCGAGAAGAGTTATCGATTAATTTAATCGAAAGGATTTATCGATTAGTTTAATCGAAAGGAGTTATCGAATAAGTTATTCGATGAGAGATGATCGAATATTAGTTATTCGAGAGGAGTTATCGATTATTAGTTAATCGAAAGGAGTTATCGATTATTAGTTAATCAAAAGGAGTTAATCGAATTTAGTTGTTCGAAAGTGAGATTATCGAATATAGTTTATTCGAAAGGAGTTAAATCGAATATAGCGTATTCGAAAGAAAGAGAATATAGTTTATTCGAATATAGTTTATGTGAAAAGATAAGCGTAGCTTCTTGCCTCACAATCGGGAAATGACAAAAATCGGGCAGGAAGCATGGCTATGTAGGTCGCACCTATTAGGGTGTATAATCACCTGATCTAGAGTTTCATTTACTTCTAAAAATCTATTGTCGAAGCTGTCCCATTCGGGAAACGATTGCTGACCGCAACCGTTGGTGATATACATTCGATACACTCAAGCGAAATGAGTGGTCGGTCATGTGTGGCCGGGTTGGAAGATGTTCTTGTTGAACCCAGTGTATTCCTCTCTAGAAGTACACTAGCGAAAGGTGGTTCCATACCTTGTCATAGTTGGAAATTCATTACCCAATACGTGCTTGCGGTTTTGATTGTATACTATATATGTAGAACGTGAGATGAAATCGTTTCTGCTAGATGATTATTATATTGTGGTTGATAGATATTATTATAATATCAAAAGGTTTTTGATATAAAGATATTTTGGATTCTCATAAGGAAAAACATGTTCCGTTATACAGCGTGGCCTTATGAGATATCGTGTTATTGCTCAAGCTGTTTTAAATTGTTTTACTCACACCAGTCCCATGACTGATCTGGATTTTATTTTGTTTTGTTTTCCCTAAACTCTTGGGTGCCCAATTTTGTATGGGCAGTCAAGTAGTCAGGATTTTACAGATATACCAGGAGAGCTTGGAGCAGGAGGCTTCAGGATTATATAGCTATGGTTATTTCCGCTGTGTTGTAAGTGTTGTACTTTGGAAATGATATGTATAGTCAAGTACAGATTTATATTTCAAAGTTATGTTATAAATTATATTTTATCTGTCCGCTGTGAGGTTCATGTTACTCTGATGTTGTATCTTCTTCTTTTATTCTAAGTTTCTATCATATCTTTCCTCACCTTCTAATTTCTTTCATGGACTATCCGGTATTTTCGATGCTTGAGTAGTCGACACTGAATTTGTGTCGAGTACTCAGGATCACAAAAACCTGGGTTGTTACGGTGGTATCAGAGCTTAAGGTTAAGTTATTACCTTGGCTCTGTGGCGTGATTCAGTAGAGAAGGGGTTAGTAATACCCTAGATTGAGTTTGAGTGTATATATACGAGTGATCGTATTTGTTATTTGATTTAAAATTGTTTTATATTGTGGAGATTTATTGGTTGAGTTATTTACGGGTTTTGATCGATCAGTTTGATCCACTGTATCAATAAGGGTTACTAAACACTTGAATACGATATGTCGACACGATATGTTTTGAAAAAGAGGGTAAATGAAAATAAGTTTACCGAAAGTATATTTTGATATAAACAGATATATATATTGGATATATTGGTTGTTATTATAATCGAGTAAGATTATAAAATAAACGATTATGTAAATAACCAATCAGAATTCATATAAGTGAAATACGTGGAATCAAATGAATTAAATCTGAATTTAAATCAGATATGAAATTAAAACTCTTGAAATTTGTAAAATACTTGAAATTGGATTTGGATTAAATATAAGAGAATTTTAAACTCCTGGGAGATTTTAAATTTGTTTTACAAGCAGTATGAATGATACTTTGAAAAAGAAAATTCAAAATGGAAATGTTTAAATATGAGTTTTAAAAAGTGATATAGTATTGAACTCACTTGGATAGCTGGGAAGTAACTTTGATGATGACTGCGCAACATCATCAGTGTTCATTTCGAGTTTCTAAGTGACGGATTACTACCAAAGAGATAATTTTTGAATTGATTTGAGAAAAGCAAGTGTTTGAATCCTGAAAAGGAAATTTTGATTTCCGATATGGTAAGCTGTTTAAAATTCCCAGGAATACATAGTTGAAATTAAAACAAATTTAAATAGAAATTTGTGAAAGCAAATTGGGATTAAAATAAATCCAGTTAACTTGTAACTGAATTGGATCAGAATGATATCAAGTAAGTTGGTGAGTTAAGAATGTGGAAATCAAGAACGGTACTTGAGTTTGAAATGATATTTAGCTTGGATATATGCGAATGGTTGTGTTGGAGATAAAAGTGATTTGAGTTTGATTGGGATGTCCTCGGTATATGCTGAATTAGCAGTAGATGGAAAGGATATAACGATATGCCCGACATAAAGGTACAAGTTTATATTTCATATGGTATGAGATTTTTGTGAGCCGAATTGGCAAGCTGCTTGGCTGTTTGATTTTCTTTTGGGTTGGAGATAGCCCAGATAGGCGAGTTGCAGTTGTACCGATCAAGCCGTACAAAGGTGGTGCAGGCGAAATTTTTCGAAAAGTTAAGGCATTACAAAATTTTCAGGATATTTGAAAATATTCGTTAATAGAATTAAATTAATAATTTAATTGAAATTAAATTAGTCAGGGGAAACTGAAGTTGAGAAGTGAACAATATAGTCTAGCCAGTCGATAGGTTTTTTTTTTCTACCTTAGCAATTTCGAGGACGAAATTAATTTAAGGGGGAAGAATGTAACGACCCATACTTTAGCGATATAATAATTAATTTATTTAATTATTTAAATAGAAATTTAGAGAGTATAATGGTTGTTTAATTAAATAATAGAGAGTATTTAATTAAATTAAATAATAGGAAAATATATATAATTCAGAATTAATCAAAAATAGTAGAGTTCATAATATTGTGTGAATTAGATTATTAAAAAAAATATAATTCAGTTTAGAGTTGAATTATAATAACGAATATATTATTCGAACGGAGTTTGAACGTATAATTATATTATAAATATAATCGAGTTCGAAATGGCGCGGCAATTCGTAATTTGGCGATTCGAACTTTAAACGAATATACAGAAGCCGTTTTAAATCGGATTTCTGTGAAACAAGAAACGTTAGGAGCTGGTGAAGTATATTTTCTGATAGAAGAGAAAAATCAGGATTTCGTCGTGTAGATTGTGAGTTATGTGCAAATCAAATTTTAGAAAAGTCACTATGGAATTCCTTTACAATTTATAACGATATATATATGGAATTTCAATACAAATTTGAAAATCGATTCAACTGGGACTTGAAATATCGAGTTATAAATCTCATTGGAGCTGTATGATGTTCTGTTGTGAATATGTATGATAATATTTATTTGTAAATATTTAATTCAATTATATTTAAATATATTTATATATTTAAAAGGGCTATTTAGAGCTTTAAAAATAGCCAGTTTTGCAAACGACCTTAGAATTTCGATGAAGCCAATTTTGTTGGATCCGCAATATTAAATTATTGCCAGATGTCAAGTTTCGTGATTTTTAGAGTCACTGTGTGGCCGTACAGGATCTTACTGCGAAAAGCAGTCGATAAATTGACCTTTAAAAATATGCTGTGTGAGCAAACGAAGTCGAAATTCGACGAGACCAGTTTTGTTGGGTTCGTAATGTCGAATTCTAGCTTCATGTCCAGTTTCATGATTTTTGAGTATCATGTGTGACCACACGAATTTTTAAAGTCAAAAACAAATATAAAATGAGATTACATAAAATATCATAAATTTGTAAGTGAATCAAAACCCGGCCACGTTCTCCTTTCTCAGCCTCACCATCCCCTTTATAAACGCAAGGAAAAATCGAGTAGCCGCCACAATTTTCTTTCCAGAAAAACATTTTTTTTGGTGGGTTCTTAAATTCATATCTATTAGAATAAAAATCGAAAAATCCTGAGACATATATATTCGAACTCCTACTTCATTTCTCTTCATCCCGGTATGATTTGTATAGGGTTCGACACCACTTTTTGGTCACGTAAAAATGACGTTGAACATACGGTTCGCAATTTCTATTGATTGTGGAGGCTATAGTGGTTTTCGAATATGATATTGAGTTTGTGGTGGTTTGTAGCATCTCGTGGAGGAGTTTGGTGATACTCGGTTAACATTTGGTTTGGTGGAATACTGCAGCGTACGTTTGAAAGCTCCAGGTCGCGGAGAGCTTAAGGAGGCCGAGTTGCATATTTTTGTACTGGAAGGTTGAGCTTCGGAAGAGGAGTTCGATGGTGAATCAGGTTTTGAGAATGATGGTATATCGAAGGAGAATTGATGGGCTAAAAGGATCGGTAATGGTGAGGATTAGCAGCTGGGAGGGACGGATTTTAATCAGGGAAGAAAGGGTCATGGGATTTTGGAAGGGAATGGGCAGAGGTTGTGAGGTTAAGGCCCGTTTTAAAATTTAAATCCATGTTTTTATTTATTTAAATATGTATTAACTTGTTTATATCATATCTTTATCGTACGATATCGAAATTTAGCGAAAAAAGATCCGATAGGATCGTATCGACGAGAGCTACCCAATGGAACTGACTGGGAGTGGATTCGAGCCAGTTACAATTTATGGCGAAATTAATTGTCTGATCAGAATCAACTAACGCAAGTCATTATTTAACGGTTAACGCGTAATGTGAGTAAAACTCACCAACTCTGAACAGTTATATTTTTATAACGTATTTTTAGAACTGATGATCATCTGCTGAATGCTGTGTGTTAACTATTTGGTTGAAAAGCTGATTGATTGGTTGAAATTACTGATAACGATATATATGTAAATCGTTAATCAAATATTGATTCTATTTATCAGAATATTTCACATCGAAATGAAATTGAGGTGAATTATATTATGTAACATCTGTGGATGCAGGGAAATAGGACGGAGGAATCCAACTGGATTCCTTAACATTTATTTTACTGTTTTTCATATATTGTAATGTATAATGTGATGTATAATTCGTGATTGATTATATTGACATTGGTCCTGTTATTTGGTACTGTTAAATACCAAAAGAAACATTGGAATAAAAAAGGGAAATTTCAAACTGTGTATTGAAATAGAATACTTATAAAATCAAGGGATTTTATAAAAAGGAATTTAATAAAAAAATATTTATAAAATCAAAGAATTTTATAAAAAGGATTATTTACTTGGAAAGTAAATAAAGGTATAAAAAGGATTATTTATTTAGAAAGTAATAGAATTGTAAAAGGATTATTTACTTAGAAAGTAAATAGAATTATAAAAGGAATATCTATTTAGAAAATAAATAGGATAATTATAAAAGGAAATTTTCAATGTTATATTAAAAAGGGAATAATTATAAAATCAAAGGATTTTATAAAAAGAAATATTTATTTGTTAAATAAATAGAATTGGAAATGAAATATTTATTTGTTAAATAAATAGAAAGATGAAAAGGGAATATTTGTAAATATTTACAAATAAAATAGAAAGGGAAATATTTGTAAAACATTTACAAATATAAATTGAAAAAGGAATATTTATTTGGAAAATAAATAAAGGAATTTATTTTGGAAAATAAATAAAAGGAAATATTTATTTATGAAATAAATAGAGTTATAAAAAGGAAAATTGGCAAGATATAAAGGAAAGGGAAAAGATTTATTTGAAAGTGAGATTAAATAGAAATCTGTTTTAATAGATGAACTGGGAGGATTAATTTATAAACAATATTTTATAAATTAAGTAAAATATTTATCATTGGATAAATGGAATATATAAGTCAGGACTTATATAAAGAAGTAAGAATCGATTTCAACATCGATATTTGAAACTGAATATGGTCGTAGAGTTAACCAAAGGAGTTAATCAAAATGAGTTAGAGGAGTTAATCGATTTGAGTTAGAGTTAACCAGTTAGAGTTAATCAGTTAGAGTTAATCACTTAGAGTTAATCACTTAGAGTTAATCAGTTAGAGTTAATCACTTAGAGTTAACAAGTTAGAGTTAACCAGTTAGAGTTAACCAGTTAAGTTAATCAGTTAGAGTTAACCAGCTAGGGTTAATCAATCGGAGTTAATCAAAATTAAGTTAATCGATTCGAGTTAAGATAATCGAGTTAAGTTATCGAGTTAAGTAATCGAGTTAAGTTATCAAGTTAAGATTATCGAGTTAAGTAATCGAGTTAAGATTATCGAGTTAAGATAATCGAGTTATAGTTTATTCGAAGTAGATTATCAAATATCACTTATTCGAAGTAAAATTATCGAATATTTCTTATTCGAGAAGAGTTATCGATTAGTTTAATCAAAAGGAGTTTTAGATTAGTTTAATCGAAAGGAGTTATCGAATAAGTCATTCGAAGAGAGATGATCGAATATATCTTATTTGAGAAGAGTTATCGATTAGTTTAATCGAAAGGAATTATTGATTAGTTTAATCGAAAGGAGTCATCGAATAAGTTATTCGAAGAGGGATGATCGAATATTAGTTATTCGAGAGGAGTTATCGATTATTAGTTAATCGAAAGGAGTTATCGTTTATTAGTTAATCGAAAGGAGTTAATCGAATTTAGTTATTCGAAAGTGAGATTATTGAATATAGTTTATTCGAAAGGAGTTAAATCGAATATAGCGTATTCGAAAGAAAGAGATCGAATATAGTTTATTCGAAAGGGTGAGTTAATTGCATATAAGTTATTCGAAGAGAGATAATCGAATATAGGTTATTCGAAGAAGGGTTAATCAAATAGATATTACTCCAAGAGAGTTAATCGGCGAATTTGATTATATCGAATTCGGGAAATTACTTATACTTTTCGGTGTTTAAATCAAGATTTATTTATTTATAAATTAGGTGTTTATTTATTTATTCACATTAAAGAATAAAAGTTATAATTGAAGTTAGATATTTGGAAAGTAGGGATTATAACACTATTGTGACGGCCGGGAATTTCGCTCGATCTGAATCAGTCGTTAAACCGATCTAGACCGTTCGAAACCCCTGATCGTTTTGAGAACAGGACAAAAGAACGCAGACGGAAGAACATTTCATTGCTATTACAACAATTCCATCAGATACAAGAATATACAGAGTATAAATGAATAAACTACATTCGATAAATATCAGAGATTACAATAAATTACATAGCAGCGGAAAATAATACAAAGCACAACTGAAGGTGATATACGGATACAGAGCTTTCCGGATATCATTCCAGCTGTAAACCAGGATCCTGTGAATATAAATCTGCAAAACCAAAACTACTAGCTGCCCGTGCGAAAAATAGGGGCACCCAGAGTTTAGGTTAAAACAATAAACTCCAGGTCAGTCATGTGACTGGTGTGAGAACTAAAATAGTTATTTAAAGCTTTACTTTAAAAGAGAGTAATTCAAGGGACCACGCCGTATAACACGGAACGGGTTTCCTCCCAAGAATACCAGTGCATAGAATAAACAACGCAATGCTTTTTCGAAAAATGAAGCTATTATAAGACCCAGGTCCCATCACACAATGCAACGCAAGCCGAAGGATAGGGTTTTCCCTTAAAATAGCCAAACATGATTGGTACGTTTAAAACAAATCATTTGATACTATAATTAGTGTATAGTGTCAAAACAATTTCAATCATAAATATAAATCATAGACGGCCTAAGTGCCCCATACCACTATGTCGTCATACTAGGCTCTACAAATAAAGCCGAAATACACGTATTGGAAATTGGATTTCCGTCATGAGTCGAGGCAAGGGGCAAGCTCCTCTCCGCGCTCGAGACACCCTAGCAAATATCTCAGGATTACATACTCCGGGCAATCCTAGGACCTTCAGGGCCGGTCGTCACTTACGTTAGAGGATTAATTATGCCTGGACACACGTTTCCCGGTCCTTATAGACCTATAATCGAGGCGCCTCATCCAACAACCACATAGGTGAAAAGTATATAAATGTCAGGGCTGGTAAGTCACTGACACCACCAAAGCTAGAAAGAAACGTCGTGCTCTCCCTGCAGTCCGTATCCCGTTTTTGATTCATACCGAGGTGTGAGGCTCGCGAATTCACGTTATACACAAAGCTGCCACGTAGGCCGTGCTTAGATCATCAACCACAAGACTCTGCTTTTCAACAAAAGCCTTGATCATTACATCTTAGCGTGCCACACAGGCAATTCATGCCATGCGACTGATGTCCATCGATATACAACCTCTGAGCTCGTACGTCTCAGAGAAGGGCGTTAAGCAAAAGAATAAATTACCCGCCGCCAAACAGATGTATATTTAATAGAAATCAATCAACACAGAATAAAATCCAATGTCAGACACACAATCCATTTACAAGTCCGTTATGGGTCTGAACGAAACCGGAGGCACTTTCCTCGCATATCCATCCATCTCCAAGTACGTCTGGACGACCACCAACTGATTCCCTCATCTTGGGTGTACAGCCCAATCAAGATCATCAGTAATCCCCCAAACGATGTGAAGACTTCCGGTATTCAACCACCGTCTTCATCTTCGACATATCGTCGAATCGGTTATTCTGAATGGGTATAAATCCGGCCTTTCCGAACAACCCGCGTATATTAAAACAAATGCTAAACAAACACATCATACGCCTCATTCCAATTCATATTCTCTGGGAAAGGTTCCCATTAATTTTATCCAAGATAAATTCTTTAAAATTTATCCTTTAATCTTCCTTTGGATGTCGTTTCAAACCAAATTATGGTTTTCTAAACTAGTCGAGATTAGCGAACCACACCGAAGTAATTATTTATTTTATTTCTCAATCCCAACCTATTCATCCCATGAAGCAAAACTGGTAATAATCCATATCTAACACCACAGTGTTGTCGGTAAAATTAATTACCATTTCACGTTCAAATCTAATAAAAGATTTAACTAACGCTTTGGAGCAAAACTGGCGACACTCCATTCTCGCTCATTTCTAAATTTGATAATTTAGATTATAGATTCACATTTCAACCTAATTGCAGATTCGTTAAAACTCCTTTTACTGGGTTAAAGAACTAGGTGTTATTTAAAACACAGTTCACGACAAACCCAAATCACGTTCTATTTATTATCGGGTTAAAGAACTAGTGTTATTTAAAACACAGTTCACGATAAACCCATTTCAAATCAAATAAAATATACTAGAAATTCCGATTATTTAAAACCCCTTTTTAAATCCAATTTATTTATTTAAAAATAATTGGGTTTTAAATTTAGTTCAAACTAATTCATTTTGATAAAAATCTATTTTTATCTTTTCAAATATGGAATTTTTCATCCCAATTTTTCTCAAATCATTTCTTATGATTTTACACAAATTATTGATATTTTTAAAAATTTTATCAAGGCACGTACAGTCGATTTCCAACAATGGCCATCGAACTGTACTTACAGCGACCTTTTCCAAATTTGATTTGGACGTATCTCCAAATCCAACCGTTAGATTTTGAATTTCAAATATTCGTTAGAAAGCTCTTTTCGATACGAACCCAACGGTTCCGGTTTTAGGAGAATCTGACGGTCGGATCTCCCGTAATGTCCGTTTGAAATAAATGGTCGAAATTTACGAACTGTCGCGGCGCGGCGCGTTCTATTTAGGCCATTATATAATATATATAATATATATTTCGTCGATTTCTATTTAAAACGAATTATATAAATAGTTTTGAATTCATTTCAAGAACAATTTCAACCTTTATTTCAAATTCAAATCAAAATTGAATTTTTCCTCATAAATTCGTTTTAAAATTCATTTCAATTCAATTCAAATTTTGATTCAATTTGAATTCATTTCAAATTCGTTTTCTATTCAATTCAATTCAAATTGGTGTTCTATTCTATTCAATTCAAATTGGTTTTCAATTCTATTCTATTCAAATTGGTTTTCTATTATATTCAATTCAAATTGGTTTTCTATTCGATTCAATTCAAATTGGTTTTCTATTCGATTCAATTCAAATTGGTTTTCTATTCGATTCAATTCAAATTGGTTTTCTATTCGATTCAATTCAAATTGGTTTTCTATTCTATTCAATTCAAATTGGTTTTCTATTCGATTCAATTCAAATTGGTTTTCTATTCTATTCCATTCAAATTGGTTTTCTATTCTATTCAATTCAAATTGGTTTTCTATTCTATTCAATTCAAATTGGTTTTCTATTCAATTCAATTCAAATTGGTTTTTTATTCGATTCAATTCAAATTGGTTTTCTATTCGATTCAATTCAAATTGGTTTTCTATTCTATTCCGAAATCACTTTTCAATATTCATTTTAAAATGAATAAAATCGATATAAATATCGTTCACGTCAAAATGGCGTCAATCTAATCAACACGGCTTCATATATTTCTATTTTCAAATATTTCGTTTTCAAATATTTCTACTTCAAATATTTCTACTTCAAATATTTCGTTCAACACATGACTAATCTCAACGGATGAGTACTGTCAACACATGAACCTTTATTTTATATTGATAAAGATGTAAATTTTATTATTAAAATATTTCGTTCAACACATGACTAATCTCAACGGATGAGTACGGTCAACACATGAACCTTTATTTTATATTGATAAAGATGTAAATTTTATTATTAAAATATTTCGTTCAACACATGACTAATCTCAACGGATGAGTACGGTCAACACATGAACCTTTATTTTATATTGATAAAGATGTAAATTTTATTATTAAAATATTTCGTTCAACACATGACTAATCTCAACGGATGAGTACGGTCAACACATGAACCTTTATTTTATAAAATTCTTTATTTTCTAAATTGGAATGAGGCCCAATCAATCACCATATAATGTTAATTATATGGATTTTCATACATCACACGTATATAATAGCATTGAAAAATAATCAACCATCAACCAAAGTGCACTACACTGTATAAGCATCAAATATAGATATCTAACGCTTATAACAGCCTGTCAATCAATCAATCGACATATTTAATCAATCAGGATGAGTGAACTTCAAATTTCATCCCAACACCCATGTGGGGTTTCAAACAAACCAACACAGATTTTATTTGTGCAGTTGGGAGATGTGTAAAATTTATCGACCCAATCAATATCAGTCAAATCAGTGTATATAAACAAATCGGCCGATTTGTTTATAAATATTTATTTGTTCACTTTCACGTTAAAAATTATATTTTTAACGATGAAACATTTTATTCAACCTATGAAAATATTCTATTCAGTTCATTTATTAAATAAAATGATTTCTTTATTTTTCTAACTTATTTTAGAAAATTTCGGCGGCATAACGGCACGATACTAGAAACGGGACAAGGCCTAGCCTTATCCCCGGTCTAGTGAAGGCCCACGCCATTCACACATCAATCAAATCCATTCCATTTCACCAAACAATTCATTTCAAATCAAATTATCTAACTAATTTTTGCAATCAAACAAACAAGTCCATGGTCTGTGGACGATTGTGTCGGGTGCTACTAAGCACCGTTTGCATCGTAGTATATATATATATAACTAGAAAATGAAATTGAAAGGTGAGAAATTCTCACCAATAGCTATCCAATACCGCGACTCTTCATTTAGAGAAATCTTCATCGTTCTCGCCTTTTTATCACGTTCGTTTCCCGTATTCTCTGCATATGTAAAAATTGAATTTTTAATTCGCTATTCAATATATAAAAATCGAATTTTTACTATGTTATTCAATATATAAAAATCGAAATTTTTACTTTGTTATTCTATATATAAAAATTGAATTTTTACTTCGCCTTTCAATATATAAAAATCGAATTTTTACTACGCTATTCAATATATAAAAATCGAATTTTTACTACGCTATATGGATAAAAATTCTATTTTTATACCGCTATTCACTATATAAAGATTTTGCCTTTTCAAATACAAAGATTTTTCATTTTTGAATATAAAGATTTCATTTTTATAATTCCTACTATGTAAAAATCATATTTTTAATATGCCACTAAAATCATATATATTCTTTACTGTAAATAAAATCCATGCTCTTTTAATTTATAAAAATCTAATTATAGTTTACTTATTAATTTAAATAACTGGTTATATATTAATTAAAATAAAATAAAATAACATAAAAAAAAGAAAGGAAGAAGACTCACATCGTTTGCAAAAAGAAAAAAAGTGGGGGGGGGGGGGGGGTTTACCGTCGGTCCGGGTTGGGGAAGGCGGAGGGGTCGGCGCAGGTGGAGTAAAGGGGGGCGGAGGTGGTTGGATGCGGGTTTGGGGTTTTGGGCGCGGGTTCGATCGCAGGGGGCTAGGGTTCACGCAGGAGAGGGAGAGAGGAAGGAGAAGAAGGAGGGGAGGGGGGCGCGCATCGCCTGAGGTGGAGGCGGAGCACCGCCGGCGGCGGCGGCCGGGGAGCTCGAGCGTGCATTTTTTTTCTTTTATTTTCTTTTCTGATTGATGAATCGGGGGGGGGGGGGCAAGGTATAAGAGAGGGTGAGGAGAGAGAAGAGTTTTAATTATTTTATTTTTTCCCCAAAAGTTGACTTTTACATACGACCTCAAAACGAGGTCCACCGCCTGTCGTCCGTAGCGTTTTACCCCCATTCCGAACACAATGGGATATGTATCGTACGCTGATTCGGTCGTTACAATCGGTTTTCACTTAAATCAAAATTTAAATCTTTATATTTTAAATTTAAACGCACATTTCAATTTACCGGGGTCACATACGAACTCTATACATTGCAAAAAAATATTTTCTAGCTTCGTATTGACGATACGGTCCTAACAAAACTAGTTTCGTCGAATTCCGAGACCGTTGGAAAAATGGCCATTTTCCAGTCGATTAAAATCAACTCAAACTGGTCAAACGCGTTTTCCTTTGCCACGCTCACATATTGATTCGAAAAATTATGAAAATTGGAATCTAGCAATAATTTGACACTGCGGATCCAACAAAAGTGGTTTCGTCGAAATCCGAGGTCGTTTGCAAAATTGCTATTTTTAAGGGCCTGAATTCCATAGCGACTATTCAGAATTTTCAACTGGACATATCTTTTGATTCCCGCTATGAAATTTTGATTTTTCGGATTCGTTGGAAAGATATCCTCAATTAGATCCTTATGTTTTTGGTTTCACTAAAATCCGGATTGTTTTGCACCCGGTACATTCAATTGAAGTTTGAAATCGAATTATCGAACTACCGCGCCATTTTCAATTCTATTTATAATTATATATAATTATTTATATTCTAACGACGACGTATATAATATATACGTTCTATTGATATTCAAAATAAATTTCTCGTCGATATTATCTAAAATTATCTATTTTAAATATTCAAAATTCGCTAAAATTGCCAAAATAAAAATTTTAAACTGGCTCAGATTTTCCGGGTTATTACAATTATCGTTATAATCAATGTTTTCAATAAAGAAGTGGATACTTAAATGTTTTACGCAAGGAAGTTTGTTAAATGTTTAAAAGATAAACTTTGACTATTTCGAAGTTAAAACGTTTTCCAGTTAAGGTATGAGAGGTAATTATACGCCAAATTGATTGACTTCCTTCTTAATAAAGAAATGGTAAGGTTTGATAGTGAATGATGGTTAAGTGAATTTAGTGAATGGTTTGAGCTGGCATGGCGATGTTTGATTTAAACATCGGTTTAAACCAACTGAAGGAGTTTTTGGAAATGTTTTCCAAATAAGAATCATAAATGTTTCCTGACAATAAAAAATAAGAATTTAGAAGATATGGAAATAGGAGATAAGTAAATTGATGAACTAAAGAGATAAATGTTAAATGATGATTGATCGATATAATTTCCATCTGCAAATAATATCGTTGTTTGCACATGTGTTTTTCTTTGGTAATTAATTCACCAACTATCGATGTTTTTGACAATTTTAAAGACCGGTTGGATTATTATCTGAAGAACCACTCCGTACTGGCATAAGCACTGCGAATAATATATGCCAAAGATAATTGAAGACAGAGTAAAGTGCAAGGGCTGTTGTATAAATCTTAGCTAAAGATTGCCTAAGATTGATGTACTGAATAGTGCCTTCGGTTTGTCCAGTCTCAGGACAACTCGTATGGACGAAGGTCTGACAAAGTATATCTGATAGCTTGTGTAAGTTGATCTCTTCAAACGTATTCACGTTTGGTGGCGGAGGAATTCATTTCTCTTAGTTGTATACCTGTGTTATTTTTGGATAAATCAATTTGTGATTTAAAGGGTGTGACGTTGTGACATTCTAAGTGAATGAAGATGCGGCATGTGAAAAGATAAGCGTAGCTTCTAGTTTCACAACCGGGAAATGACAAAAATTGGACAGGCAGCATGGCTATGTAGGTCGCACCTATTAGGGTGTATAATGACCTGATCTAGAGTTTCATTTAGTTCTGAAAATCTATTGTCAATGCTGTCCCATTCGGGAAACAGTTGTTGATCCCAACCGTTGGTGATATACATTCAATACACTCAAGCGAAATGAGTGGTCGGTCATATGTGGCCGGGTTGCAAGATGTTCTTGTTGAACCCAGTGTATTTCTCTCTAGAGGTACACTAGCGAAAGGTGGTTCCATACCTTGTCATAGCTGGAAATTCATTACCCAATACATGCTTGCGGTTTTGATTGTATACTATATATGTAGAACGTGAGATGAAAGCGTTTCTGCTAGATGATTATTATATTGGTTGATAGACATTATTATAGTATCAAAAGGTTTTTGATATAAAGATATTTTGGATTCTCATAAGGGAAAAACCCGTTCTGTTATACGACATGGTCTTATGAGATATCGTGTTATTGCTCAAACTGTTTTAAATTGTTTTACTCACACCAGTCCCATGAATGACCCGGAATTTATTTTGTTTTGTTTTCCCTAAACTCTTGGGTGCCTAATTTTGTACGGGCAGTCGAGTAGTCAGGATTTTACAGATATACCAGGAGAGCTTGGAGCAGGAGGCTTCAGGATTATATAGCTATGGTTATTTTCGCTGTGTTGTAAGTGCTGTACTTTGCAAATGATATGTATAGTCAAGTACAGATTTACATTTCAAAGTTATGTTATATATTATATGTTATTCGTTCCGCTGTGAGGTTCGTGTAACAACTCGGAAAATCTGAACCAATTTAAAATTTTTAATTTGGCTATTTTAGTGGATTTTAATTATTTAAAATGAATTATTTTAAATAATAGCGACGAAAGGTATGTTTGAATCGACGTTTGAAAATAAATATAATTATTTTTAATTATAAACAGGGCCTGAAATGGCGCGACAGTTTCAAAATTTGAAGTCAAACTTTCACTAACTGTACCGGGTGCAAATTAAAACGGATTTTAGTGAAACCAAAAATATTTAAATCTGTTAGTGAATATCTTTCTAACGAATCTGAAAAATTGAAGTTTCATAGCGGGAGTCAAAAGTTATGGCCAAATTAATTTTCAGAAAGGTCACTATAGAGAATATATAGCCCTTGAAAATAGACATTTTTGCAGACGACCTCAGAATTCGACGAAACCACTTTTGTTGGATCCGGGATGTCAAATTATTGCTAGGTTTCTAATTTCATAATTTTTGAAGTTAGTATGTGAGCGTGGCAAAGGAAAATGTGTTTGGTCGATTTCTATTAAATTGGATCGACCAGAAAAGGGCCATTTTTCAAATGGTCTCAGAATTCGACAAAACTAGTTTTGTTGGAACCGTATAGTAAAAAAAAACATAGCTAGATTTATTTTTCTGGAAATTTCATAATCAGTATGTGGCCCCGACAAATTGAAATGTACGTTCAAATCAAATATTGAATGTTTTATAGTTAATATGAATAAAAAATGATTGAAACAGTCGAATAGGCCTACGGTTCATATCTCATTGTGTTCAGAATGGGGGTATTTGCTAGGTACGACAATCGTTGGGTTTGGATTGGAGCTCGTATAACGCAAGGGGTATTTTTGGATTTTTAAAAATATATAAATAAAAAAAATATCATTGGCCCATCACAATTCTCTCTCCCCGATACCCAGTCGCACGAACGACGGAAAAGGTCCCAAACTTCTCTCTTCGATTTCTCAACAAAATCGAGTGCTCTTTGGGTGATTTTGAAGATGTCTCCATCCTCTTCAAATCCATATAAGGAGCATCAATTATCGTTGAGCGTAGAAGGAGAATCACCCCCGGGAAGTCGCTAACTTTCCAGCGCCACAGAGGCTGATTCTGACCACCGAAGTTGACCCCACTTCAGGCGCACGTGCAACGCACGTCCCCCTACGGCGCTGCACTCTTCGATTGTCCAACCGCTTCACGGTTTGTGTGAAAATCAAAGACCTAGTTTTGAACAGATTTTGAAGGTATACAGTTTAATTATTTTAAACTGATTATAGCACTTTAAATCGCTACGGTTTATGATTTTACAATAAAAATCATATCTTTTTGCTATGTGGTCGAAATTCAGTGAAACAAGAGACAGTGGACTCGTGTGGACGTCTTCTACATTCTAGAAGAGACCGGATATTTTTCTGAGCCTTCTGCTATTTTTGGTGGAGTGGAACCCAATGTGAGATTTCTGAATTATAAACGATATGGAAAACAATGATGTATAAATTATATCGTCGAAGTATGAGTTATATAAGTGTTGTACACCTCATGTATAAGCATTGTATAAGTTGTATGTTAGATGTATAAGTTGTATATGTGTTGTAAAAATGATATGTGCATTGAAATGATATTGTAATGAAATCGAAATATAGTTATATACATATATATATACACACACTCCCCTCGTCCACAGACCGTGGACGATATATATTGGTTGTGATATTGTTTGGATTATTGGTTGATGTGAAAATTTGGTGAATACCATGAATGATTGATTTGAAATGTTTGATTGTGGTTGAAATCCCAATAGGATTAGTATATGGGAAAATTCTTATGTGTACGAACTAGAAATTGAAAATCCTCATTGTCCAAAGCTGTGAGGCTTTAAGATAGAGTGAGGAGACGTACTAGGGATGGTCCCGGTTTTAACTACCCTGCTGTTGTGCTGCCGATATTTTCTGAAATATTTTTGTGTTTGATTTAAATTCATGTGTAGAATAGAAATTCATGTGTTGAATATAAATTCATGTGTTGAAATAAAATTCATGTGTTGAATAGAAATTCATGTATTGAAATGAAATTCATGCGTTGAATAAAAATTCATGTGTTGAAATAAAGTTCATGTGTTGAATAGAAATTCATGTGTTGAAATAAAATTCATGTGTTGAATAGAAAAATTATGTGTTGAAATAAAATTCATGTGTTGAATAGAAATTCATGTGTTGAAATATATTCATGTGTTGAATGGAGTTCGTGTATTGAATAAATTCTATGAAAGATAAAAATAACATTTTTATCATGTATATAAACTATATAAAATCTTAATTTTTTAAATAAATTGTTTTAACACCAAAAATAACATTTTTATGATATGTATAAATTATATAAAATTATCGTGTTTTGAAATAAATTGTTTTACAAAATAAATCACATTTTTACTATATATATGAACTATAGAAAAATTCATATGTTGAATAAAGGACTAGAACGATAAAAATCAAATTTTTATCGTATGCGTGAAGTAAAAAACATTCATGTGTTGAATATATAGATTGAACAATAAAATCTACATTTTTATTGTGAATGTGAAGTGTTAAAAATAGTGATGTGTTGAAATAAATATCAGCTGGATAAAAATATCATTTTTATCAACTGTATGAAATGAATATGGTTTTGAAATCGAAGAATGAATTATATTTATTTATATATATATATAATTAAAATAATCGAATAACGAAGCTGTAGTTCGTATTTTGAAACCGTGATTTCAAACGATTAGCGCGGGAGATCCGACCATCGGATTTTCTCGAAACCGAAACCGTCGGGTTCGCTTTGGAAATATCTTTCCAACGACACCCACTTTGTGAAGATCCAACGGTTGGATTGTCTGGAATGTTTAATTCAAATCTAAAGAAAAATAGTGCCAGAATCGATTATATTTATATATATATAAATATAATTAAATTAAATCGAATAACGATGCTGTAGTTTGTATTTTGAAATAGAAACTTCAAACGATTGTACCAGGAGATCCGACCATCGGATTTTCTCAAAACTGAAACCTTCGGATTTGTTTTGAAAAGATCTTTCTAATGATATAAAATTTGTGAAGATCCAACGGTTAGATTTTCATATATGTGTAAATCAAATCTAAATAAAAACAGTGCCATGGCCGCGTTATGGCCTGAAGCGTCTTTTGAATGAATAAACTATTTTAAAATGAATAAAAATAGCGATAAATTGTTATAAAATATTATAAACGATATGGAATGGAAAATAAACCGAATTTTCCCGGTTTATTAGATATTTGATGGTTGAATGTGTTTGGCGCGAAAATTACATTTAAAAACAGAATTATTGATGTTGAATAATTCAACCATTGGAATGAATTGATTTAAATTCTAAATATATGTGAATTATTTGAAATGGCTGAGTTAAATCTCATTTCAAATAATTGATCGGCGATAAGAAGTCGATGATGAAGACGGTGGTTGAAGACCAAAGATCTTCACCTCGGTTGGATGATAACTGACGTCTTGATTGGGAGGCATCCCGAAACATAGATAATAATTGGTGATCATCCAGACATACCTGGAGCTCAATGGATATGCGAGGTATATAGTGCCTCCGATTTCATTCAGATCCAGAACGAACTTGTAAATGGACTGTGTGTCTGACATTGGATTTTGTTCTGTGCTGATTGATCTCTATTAAATGTATATTTGTTTGGCGGCGGAGAAATTATTCTCTTGCTTAACGCCCTTCTCTGAGACGTACGAGCTCAGAGGTTATATATCGATAGAAATCCGTCGCATGGAGTGAACTGCCTGTGTGGCACGCCTAAGTGGCAGATGATCAAGGCTTATGTTGAAAAGCAAAGTCTTGTGGTTGATGATCAAAGCACGGCCTGTGTGGCATAGCTTTGTGTATAACGTTGACTCGCGAGCCTCACACCCCAGTATGAACCAGAAATGGAAGAGGACCTCAGGGAGGACATGCGTTTCCTTCTAGATAGGATGGTGTCAGTGACCTACCAGCCCTGACATTTATATAATTTTCACCTGTGTGGTTGTTGCTGTTGCGAGGCGCCTCGGATATGTCGGTGACTATGTGGAGCCGATGGAGTCATTTAGCTGATTTACGCCCCAAAGGGCAGGGAAACGCAGTGTTCAGGCATTTTAATCCACATTGGTGGACCGGTCCTGACAATCCAAAGGCTTGACTGAGTACTTGCCTGAGGGGCGGGCTAGAGCGTCTCGAATTCGGTGAGGACGATCCCTTGCCTCGGTTCATGACGGAAATACAATTTCCAAATACACGACTTTGTGGTTTTGATTGTATACTTATAAATGGCGACATAGTGGTATGGGGCATTAATGCCGTCTATGATTGATACTTATGATTTGAAATTGTTTTTGAAACATATAAACACTAGTAGTAATATAAAATGCTTTTGTTTTATTCGTATCAAGCGTATTTTGGCCATTATAAGGTAAAAACTCTATCCTCCGGTTTGCGTTACATTGTGTGATGGGAACTGAGTCTTATAATGGCTTCATTTTTATAAAAATCATTGCAATGTTTAAAATATTTACCTGTTTTAAAGCACTGGCAATCCAATGGAGTAAACCCATTCCGTGAAAGTGGCGTTGTAACACCCCATAATTCTATAGCACTAAGATTCACAAATCAAGGAAGATTTAAATATTAAAATCAAAATCAAGGGAAACGGGCTGAGCTATTGCGTTCGTCTCGGAATTCTGCATGAGATAGAGTCCGAGTTTGCGTTAATCGGACTCCGTATGAAGGAGTTATGGTCTTTAGAAGTTTCAGAATTCGATTTAAAATTTGAACAGGTCAGAAACGAATTCAAAATTCAAAATCGGACCCAGAATGGGCTGGGTTGAAATTTTCCCGCCCAAGACCCAGGTCGACTGGGTAGTCGACCTGGGGGTCGACCCCCCCCCCCCCCCCCCCCCGCTTTTTCCAGATCTGCAGTGTGGTTCGTTCTTCCATATCTAGACGCCATTCTGACCAGATTCGTCCGCCTAATCCTATATAAACAGCCTTAGTCTCCTTCTCTATTCATAATTCTTTTCTATCCTTATGCTGCCTCTGAGAAAATGTATAAATAAATAATATATAAAATAAATCAAAACGAGGAAATGTTGCTCAAGACTTTTAAGAGGAGATTCAAGTCAAGCTAGGATTCAAGTGAAGACTCAAATGACTTCAACGACTGTTTTTCTACGAATCTAATCTAATCTCTGTAAGTCGGTTACTTTTTAGATTTGAACGTTTCTCTCTGTTCGTGACATGAAATTAAAGGAATAAAAGAATATGCCAAATCTTTCTATTTGAATTTGTGCCTATATCTTTGGACCTAATTAAGAACTGTTATGATTCGATGACCAATTAGGCCTTGCCTTTGACTATGAACATTGCCTATGACTATGAACATTGCCTATGACTATGGACATTGCCTATGACTACGAGCATTGCCTATAACTGTGATTGTGACTATAAGAATTATTTCCTTGAATATGAACACAAGCCTATTCCTTTGACTAGGAAGCATAAACTATTGCTTATGACATAACAAGGGCTACTGTGATTAAACACCTTTGATTCATGACTAGGAAAGTGTTGCTTAAGTTTTGTGACTATGAAATTGGGTCTAAACCTGATTATCTATTCTGTCTATTCTTGGTTTTCTTTGATTTTAGATCTTGGGAATTTACCTATTAAGTTAGGTCTACCCATGCTCTTGAACCTACGTCGTTATTCAACCCTTTTTATGTCATAAGATTTCCATACCTATAGGCCTTCGATGTCTTAGATCAATTTCAATGAAATCCGTTTGGTCTGTAGTTAGTAAATTATCATTTTATGCCAATTATTATGTCTTCCTTTTTTCATAGCATCTTTGGTTCATTCCCTATTTTCTACGAATCTAGATTTATCTATAATCTAGATTGAATCACGATTACACGAATGGTGGGAATACGATTTGGGCAAAATATGAAATTCACTGAAAATGTAGTTATAAACTTGGAAATTGGAATAAATTGGGAACATGTATTATGGCAATGAAAATTGGTAAAATTTGACACGAATTATAGGATGTGAATTTTGAATCTAGTATTGACTTGTAAATCTAGCATTTACATGAATTGTGAACTAGAATAATAAGTCTAGTTTGACATGAACGGTAATTAGAATGTTAAATCAGAATTGGATTAGCCAATTTGGCATAATAAGTATATTGGCATAAATTTGAAATTGGCCATAATTGTGAGTAATTGTCATGTTTAGCAAAATCATGATTAGTGACACTTAATTTGTTACAGTTTACATACCAAAAAGCATAAATATGATATAGAGGGGAAAATGGGCCATAAGGATAAATGTTGACAATTTACGTTAAAAGAGTAATTAGGAAGTAAGTAAATTAGGAATGATTTACTTATAGAATTTGTCCTAAATGAGAAAATATAAATTTAGACAAATTAAAGGTTTCTTAATGACATCTCATTTAATCATACACCAGAAAGTTCTAGGGTGACAGAGAGGATAGTGTCTAGGCTTGGGTTTGGAAAATACAAATTTCCTGCTCTCCTTGGCTATCCCTAACTGATCTGATGGACGGGATGGTTACTTTCAAAACCCGATTTGAAAATTAATCAAAACCCTTTGAACTTAGAAAACACGAATGGGCTAACCTGATGTTAGACTGAGTTGCGATGTAAACCTGCCCAGAACCAACCGGCACATCTAGTAATCGCAACAATACCTGTCTAATGTGAGTGGTCATGGATTTAATTTATTTAGTCAAAGCTAGGACAAGAACGGTAGGGTTAAGTTAACTAAGACACTTAACCAATTCAACATGATAACCAGACCGGTGGGTGGGGTTAGGTTCATACAGACACTTAACACAGTTAAGCTAGAATGGAAGGGTTAAGTCCATAGGGACACTTAACTAACTTAACACAGTTAAGCTAGAATGGGAGGGTTAAGTCCATAGGGACAATTAACCAAACTTAACATCGTAACAAGAAAAGATTTCTAGGGGTTAAGTAACTAAGGAAACACTTAGCCAAATTAACATGTTAACCAGACTAGAGGTTGGGTTTAAGTAAAATTTAATACACTTAGCCAATTTGATATGTTAGCTGGGCTAGACCGTAGGGTTAAGTAGACTTGAACACTTAACCATCAGATTGTGATAAAGGAATAGGGTTAAGTCTAAAACATGAAGGGATAATACTTAACCATTAATAACATGTTAGTTAAAATAGACAGGCAAGGTTAAGTTAGAAAGGAACACTTAACCAATACAAGATGAATTGGTAGGGTTAAGTAATAAGAAATCCTTAACCAATATAACTTGGTTTGTGGTAGGGTTAAGTCAACATGAATTACTGATAACACTTAACCAGTTTAACAAGATGAATGAAGAGGGTTAAGTTAGCTTGAATTGACTAATGACACTTAACCAATTCAAATTGATGGGAAAGAGAACTAAGTAGTAAACCTTATTTAAAAAGAGCTAAGTAGTAAACCTTAGTTAAGAAAACAACGATTCTGGAAACTAAGTGGTAAACCTTAGTTAGCCAAACTAAGTAGTAATTCTTAGTATAACACAGGAAGGAGCGAATGTCCATCTGAGTAAAAAGAAGGCTCCAACGAATTGGGTTACGAAGCCCGAGGCTTCGAGGGGACGTGACGGTACTCTTGGTATCCCTCTGTGAGGCTGCAGATGATCCTCCTGGGCTCACAGAGGTTAAGGTCTGCGGTAGAAGAACCGAGAGTATGCCTTGGTTGCAAAATATGGCAACCTAAAGACTAGGATGGACCAGCGTGATTCGGCGAGAAACCGGTAGCCCTGTGATAGCAATTCGTCGTCTACCATCCATCTTGAGTCAATCGAGATACGTGAAGAGGAAAGGCGGAGAACTTCAAAAGACCATAGACTTGCTATCAAGTTATGGGTGAGGATGGCCATAGGTTAGTGGGGGCATAGAGGGCCTGCGTATAGTTCTCATTTTTCAAGGTGTGCCTTTCATTAGTTGAGGGAGGGGTCGAGTGGGACCATAGCCACTGGAATAAAAACAGACCTTAGCATATGCATCGGCAGATATCTGAAAGCTCCTGACCGAGTTTTGTGTTTCTTGATTTGCCCTGCCACAGAACTCGGGCCGCACATTACAGGACATGTGCATCTAGACAAGCGATAACGATTCGCGATACATGCGTGGGGAAGTCTAGGAACATTTACCACTCTAGGTAGTGTGTCCTAGACTAAGGGGCATCGTTCGACAGGTAGCATAATCCCTAGTTGGACTAGGTGGCATATACCCTGAATCCAAGAAGCATTCAGCAGATATTTTAAACTCTAGTTGAATCTAGAAGGCACTTGATAGAAAATACTAGAATAGATCTAGGTAATAAATAATAAATGTATGCCTGAAGGCAATGGAAACTACAGGGATTGGGATCATGTTATCGTTACTAGTTGGGACACTAGTTAGGTGGTGCAGAGATATAGAAACCAGTATAACAAGGAAATAGCGAAGCGGCGAAAGTGTTAGAGCATATCCAGTTAATCTTATCTTAGCATATCTTGTGTTAACCTTGTCTAATCTTGTTGATCCTATCATCTTGGTGTTATCTTGTATTCAGTTAATTTATGTCATTTTGTTTTTCCATGTTCACATGCTATAAGTTACTGAACTTAGTCAGGCTTTATGTCTGACTCTGTTTTTCTTTCATCTTCTTTTCTTCTGTTCCCCCCCCCCCAGGTAGTAAAGGAGGGAATAGTATAGCTCAGGTTAAGTTGGACTGTCACTCTTTCCCAGCTTGAAGATTTGTCGAAATTTTGCTTGGATTCTCTTTTCAGATGCTATGGCTGGCTCTTGCTAAAATTGGGGAATATAACTGTTGTTTTATGCTTCTTTATTTTGTAAGACAGATGATACTCTGATATTGTAAAGAAATCGTTGTACAAACTATTTTATTAATAAAGCAAAGCTTTATTTTCCGCTGTTTTAATTTTTGTCTGTCTTGTAATTTATCTGCATCTTTTACCCTAAATGCTCCACAGAAATTAGTGCATTCCCTTTGTGAGTGACACTAATGGATATGGGGTGTTACACGTGGCATCAGAGCTGAAGGTTACCAGATCAGATAAAGGATTTGAAAAATTATTTGCAAAACGGTTTTTAAAGAAGCATTTTCAAGAGAAAAGATTAGTTTTAAAGGCATATTCCCCATAGGGCATATGCACTATCTTCTCTTCCTCTGTTTGAATTCTTGTCTCCTTCTTTCTTGAGTCTCTGGGGCTCCCGGCTCTCTGGGAGGTAACCTCATCGAAGGGCAAAGTAGTGCCCGACTTCTATCTATAGCCGTAGTAGTTTCACTTGCGGCCAGTTTTGCTTTCAAGTTTTGTAGGGTTTTCTGTACGATGGAGGCAGCTTTCGAGAGATTTGTCAACATGACTACATACGGAAGAGGATGAGGAATTCATGGATTTAGATTTAGCTCATAAAGGTGGAAGGAATTATAAGACAAGATGAAGTATCTTTACTATGGTGTAATAGGGCATGTAATTAAGGGCCAAGGACAAGATTTTCAGAAGGGCAAGTACCTACTTTCGCCACTAAGCGTACCTAGGAGAAAGGTAGTAAAGTTCTGTTGGAAGAATCTAGTTTTGCTGTTCGTACTATTTCCTTTGGTTTTAGCGCTTCGCATTTGTTCATATCCACTTCCATAGTTGAGTCTCTGCACCATAGTACTTGTATAGTAGAAAGATCCCACTAGAGTCTCAAATCCAATTGGTGGTCCGACCAGTTTATTTTTGGTTAGTAGGGATTTAAGAATAGCTATCGAGTTTGCTTATATCATCTCATATAGATCGTCTAAATTCGGAGGAGATATTCCTTGGGTGCTTGTCTGATATTGGTTTAGGCCTTTGGAGCTTGTACTTGAGGAATGTCGAGTTCGACTAGGATGGTTTGTGTGAGAGATGAATAGTTGTGGCAGGCACTCTAAAAAAAGCACGTAGTGACCTTTTGACCCTCATAGTTATGGCATGATGGATAAGCTAAGAGGAGAGACCTCAAACCATCTTGGTATGTACACTTGGTATCGTAGTTAACATCTGTTTATTTTGGAAATGGAGGTCAGAAACTTCACAATCGTGAAGTTAAATTAGTTAAGTTACAGTGGAGTAAAGCTCAAGAAGGCTAGATACTAGCGTCATACCCTTTTCCTTAAGGGTGCATCCTTGATTTCTTTTTCTGTAGGAGCTTTACGCATAATTTTTTCTCTCTTTCCAAAGTATATCCTCTAGGTCGTATCTTCGATCCTTAGGTAGAAGCCAATGGATGTAAACATGTATTTGAAACATGTTATGGTTGATGGTTGCAAGTGATTGCTAATGGTTGCTCGTGAATGCATATGCATACATATTAGACACTAGATCAGTTCAGACGCTTTCATATTGCATTTACAGATATGTATTTGTTTGTAAGTTGAACTTGATATGTTAGCATATGGATGTTTCAAATGGAAGAATGGTTGTGCATGCATGTAGTATTTACATAACTAAGGATGCTTGCATACATGAGTGGACGCATGGCACTGACATGATTTGCATTAAGGAGGTCAACTGAATCAGTAGACCGCCTGATTTTGCATTAGATAAAGACATATAGACGCACTACGCATATGAACATGAAAGCATTAGAAATCTTTTAAGGACAATGAATGCCTGTGATTGAATGGTTGAGTAGATGGGTGATTGGATGGTATGACACATTCTTCCTAACTTGAAGATTTCGAGGACGAAATCCTTTTAAGGGGGGAGGGAGAATGTAACACCCCATAATTCTGTAACACTAAGATTCACAAATCAAGGCAGAATTAAATTTTAAAATCAAGATCAAGGAAAACGGGCTGCGCCATTGCGTTCGTCTCGGAATTCTACATGAGGCAGAGTCCGAGTTTGCGTTAATCGGACTCCGTATGAAGGAGTTATTGTCTTCAGAAGTTTCAGAATTCGATTTAAAATTCGAACAGGTCAGAAACGAGTTCAAAATTCAAAATCGGACCCAGATTGGGCTGGGTGGGAGTTTTCCCGCCCAGGACCCAGGTCGACTACCTAGTCGACCTGGGGCACCCAGGTCGACTGGGTAGTCGACCTAGGGGTCGACCCTTCCTTCCCTCCCCCGCTTTTTCCAGATCTGCAGTCTGGTTAGTTCTTCTGTATCTAGACGCCATTCAGACCAGATTCGTCCGCCTAATCCAATATAAACAGCCTTGGTCTCCTTCTCTATTCACAATTCTTTTCTATCCTTATGCTGCCTCTGAGAAAATGTATAAATAAATAATATATAAAATAAATCAAGACGAGGAAATGCTGCTCAAGACTTTCAAGAGGAGATTCAAGTCAAGCTAGGATTCAAGTGAAGACTCAAACGACTTCAACGACTGTTTTTCTACGAATATAATCTAATCTCTGTAAGTTAGTTACTTTTTAGATTTGAACGTTTCTCTCTGTTCGTGACATGAAATTAAAGGAATAAAAGAATATGCCAAATCTTTCTATTCGAATCTGTGCCTATATCTTTGGACCTAATTAAGAACTGTTATGATTCGATGACCAATTAGGCCTTGCCTATGACTATGAACATTGCCTATGACTATGAACATTGCCTATGACTATGAACATTGCCTATGACTATGATTGTGACTATAAGAATTATTTCCTTGACTATGAACACAAGCCTATGCCTTTGACTAGGAAGCATAAACTATTGCCAATGACATAACAAGGGCTACTGTGATTAAACACCTTTGATTCATGACTAGGAAAGTGTTGCTTAAGTTTTGTGACTATGAAATTGAGTCTAAACCTGATTATCTATTCTGTCTATTCTTGGTTTTCTTTGGTTTTAGATCTTGGGAATTTACCTATTAAGTTAGGTCTACCCATGCTCTTAAACCTACGTCGTTATTCAACCCTTTTTATGTCATAAGATTTCCAGACCTATAGGCCTTCGATGTTTTAGATCAATTTCAGTGAAATCCGTTAGGTCTGTAATTAATAAATTATCATTTTATGCCAGTTATTATGTCTATCTTTTTTTATAGCATCTTTGGTTCAATCCCTATTTTCTACGAATCTAGATTTATCTATAATCTAGATTGAATCACGATTACACGAACAGTGGGAATACGATTTGGGCAAAATATGAAATTCACTGAAAACGTAGTTATAAACTTGGAAATTGGCATAAATTGGGAACATGTATTATGGCAATGCAAATTGGTAAAATTTGACATGAATTACAGGACGTGAATTTTGAATCTAGTATTGACTTGTAAATCTAGCATTTACATGAATTGTGAACTAGAATAATAAGTCTAGTTTGACATGAATGGTAATTAGAATGTTAAATCAGAATTGGATTAGCCAATTTGGCATAATAAGTATATTGGCATAAATTTGAAATTGGCCATAATTGTGAGTAATTGTCACGTTTAGCAAAATCATGGTTAGTGACACTTAATTTGGTATAGTTTACATACCAAAAAGCATAAATATGATATAGAGGGGAAAATGGGCCATAAGGATAAATGTTGACAATTTACATTAAAAGAGTAATTAGGAAGTAAGTAAATTAGGAATGATTTACTTATAGAATTTGTCCTAAATGAGAAAATATAAATTTAGACAAATTAAGGGTTTCTTAACGACATCTCTTTTAATCATACAGCACAAAGTTCTAGGGTGACAGAGAGGATAGTGTCTAGGCTTGGGTTTGGAAAATACAAGTTTCCTGCTCTCCTGGCTATCCCTAACTGATCCGACGAACGGGATGGTTACTTTCAAAACCCGATTTGAAAATTAATCAAAACCCTTTGAACTTAGAAAACACGAATGGGCCTAACCTGATGTTAGACTGAGTTGCGATGTAAACCTGCCCGGAACCAACCGGCACATCCAGTAATCGCAACAATACCTGTCTAATGTGAGTGGTCATGGATTTAATTTATTTAGTCAAAGCTAGGACAAGAACGGTAGGGTTAAGTTAACTAAGACACTTAACCAATTCAACATGATAACCAGACCGGTGGGTGGGGTTAGGTTCATACAGACACTTAACACAGTTAAGCTAGAATGGAAGGGTTAAGTCCATAGGGACACTTAACCAACTTAACACAGTTAAGCTAGAATGGGAGGGTTAAGTCCATAGGGACAATTAACCAAACTTAACATCGTAACAAGAAAAGATTTGTAGGGGTTAAGTAACTAAGGAAACACTTAGCCAAATTAACATGTTAACCAGACTAGAGGTTGGGGTTAAGTAAAATTTAATACACTTAGCCAATTCGATATGTTAGCTGGGCTAGACCGTAGGGTTAAGTAGACTTGAACACTTAACCACCAGATTGTGATAAAGGAATAGGGTTAAGTCTAAAACATGAAGAGATAATACTTAACCATTAATAACATGTTAGCTAAAACAGACGGGCAAGGTTAAGTTAGAAAGGAACACTTAACCAATACAGGATGAATGGGTAGGGTTAAGTAATAAGAAATACTTAACCAATATAACTTGGTTTGCGGTAGGGTTAAGTCAACATGAATTACTGATAAAACTTAACCAGTTTAACAGGATAAATGAAGAGGGTTAAGTTAGCTTGAATTGATTAATGACACTTAACCAATCCAAATTGACGGGAAAGAGAACTAAGTAGTAAACCTTAGTTAAAAAGAGCTAAGTAGTAAACCTTAGTTAAGAATACAACGATTCTAGAAACTAAGTGGTAAACCTTAGTTAGCAAAACTAAGTAGTAATTCTTAGTATAACACGGGAAGGAGCGAATGTCCGTCTGAGTAAAAAGAAGGCTCCAACGAATTGGGTTACGAAGCCCAAGGCTTCGAGGGGACGTGAGGGTACTCTTGGTATCCCTCTATGAGGCTGCAGATGATCCTCCTGGGCTCACAGAGGTTAAGGTCTGCAGTAGAAGAACCGAGGGTATGCCTTGGTTGCAAAATATGGCAACCTAAAGACTAGGATGGACCAGCGTGATTCAGCGAGAAACCGATAGCCCTGTGATAGCAACTTGTCGTCTACCATCCATCTTGAGTCAATTGTGATACGTGAAGCGGAAAGGCGGAGAACTCCAAAAGACCATATACTTGCTATCTAGTTATGGGTAAGGATGGCCATAGGTTAGTGGGGCATAGGGGGCCTGCATATAGTTCTCATTTTTTAAGGTGTGCCTTTCATTAGTTGATGGAGGGGTCAAGTAGGACCATAGACACTGGAATAAAAGCAGACCTTAGCATCTGCATCGACAGATATCTGAAAGCTCCCGACCGAGTTCTGTGTTTCTTGATTTGCCCTGCCACAGGACTCGGGCCGCACATTACAGGACATGTGCATCTAGACAAGCGATAACGATTCGCAATACATGCGTGGGGAAGTCTAGGAACATATACCACTTTAGGTAGTGTGTCCTAGACTAGGGGGCATGGTTCGACATGTAGCATAGTCCCTAGTTGGACTAGGTGGCATAAACCCTGAATCCAAGAAGCGTTCAGCAGGTATTGTAAATTCTAGTTGAATCTAGAAGGCACTTGATAGAAAACCCTGGATTAGATCTAGGTAATAAATAATAAATGTATGCCTGAAGGCAATGGAAACTACAGGGATTGGGATCACGTTATCGTTACTAGTTGGGACACCAGTTAGGTGGTGCAGAGATATAGAAACCAGTATAACAAGGAAATAGCGAAGCGATGAAAGTGTTAGAGCATATCCAGTTAATCTTATCTTAGCATATCTTGTGTTAACCTTGTCTAATCTTGCTGATCCTATCATCTTGGTGTTATCTTGTATTCAATTAATTCATGTCATTTTGTTTTTCCATGTTCACATGCTAGAAGTTACTGAACTTACTCAGGCTTTATGTCTGACTCTGTTTTTCTTTCGTCTTCTTTTCATCCGTCCCCCCCCCCACACCCCCAAGGTAGTAAAGGAGGGAATAGTATAGCTCAGGTTAAGTTGGACTGTCACTCTTTCCCAGCTTGAAGATTTGTCGATGTTTTGCTTGGATTCTCTTTTCAGATGCTATGGCTGGCTCTTGCTAAAATTGGGGAGTATAAATGTTGTTTTATGCTTCTTTATTTTGTAAGACAGATGATACTCTGATATTGTAAAGAAATCGTTGTACAAACTGTTTTATTAATAAAGCAAAGCTTTATTTTCCGCTGTTTTAATTTTTGTCTGTCTTGTAATTTATCTGCATCTTTTGCCCTAAATGCTCCACAGAACTTAGAGCATTCCCTTTGTGAGTGACACTATCGGATGTGGGGTGTCAAAGGCGTGGTCCTGTGATTGGCCGTATTATAAAGTAAGTTAAGTAGATTTCTCATACAAGTCCCATGACTGACTCGTAGTTTGTTTCACTTGCAAACTCGGGGGCCCCTTTTTCTGCACGAGCAGCCTTGTATTCAGGTTTTAGCAGGCTCTTTTTGGATAGTTGGAGCTGAAGATGGATTCTACCATTTATCTCTTTTTATGCTGTTCAGCTCCTATTGTACATATTATGTTTGTTTTCCGCTGTAGACATTTGTGTATAGCTGAACTGTATTTTGTACTAAGTATGATCCTGTATACTACGTAAATTTGATGATTATGTTTATCCAGTTTATTTTGTACATTATCTCGTGTATTTATTTATTTCTGTTCTGCTGTTATCTGTTTATGTGTTATATTCCAAAGAGTACCCTTGCCACCGTCGTACGGGGTTTTGGGGTCGTCATAGTTCGTGTTACTCTGATGTTGTATCTTCTTCTTCTTCTATTCTAAGTTTCTATCTTGTCTTCCCTTACCCTCTAATTTCTTTCATGGACTATCCGGTATTTTTGATGCTTGAGTAGTCGACATTGAGTTTATGTAGAGTACTCAGGATCGCAAAAACCCCGGGTCATTACAGCAGAGCACCATGGACCAGAAGCTCACGACCGATCCGAAGCACCCCGACCCGGTGGAAGAAGAACGAACTGATCTGATTCCTGAAAGAAGTACCATGAACCGAACTGCCAGGGGGAGGACATCACGAACCGATCCGTACTGAAGAGGGAATCATGACTCGAACTAAAGGAGGGGGAACACGACCCGACCCCAATGACGATTCTGAACCGAACTAAAGGTGAGGAGAAAGACCGAACCGATCTGGAGGAGACCAAAAACCCGAGATGCAAAGGTAGTACAAATAGGAAGTAGAACTCAGGATCTAGTTGGGAACCAACGAGTTAACTTCATGAGTTGGGCTTTGCTGCGGGACGTGTGTTAAGGGGTTGTCGACGTCCATAACTTTGATTCACCACCAAGACGGATGTTAGGCTACGGATCAGTGCAGTGGGGTAGTTATTACTCCATGGGGGCAGAGTGTTCGTAGCATGGCTATGAGCCAGTGCAGTGAACTCTTCACGACTTCATGGGGCAGAGTGGACATAGCAAGGACTAGTGGTTATGGATCAGTGCAGTGGAGTCGCCATGATTCCATGGGGCAGAGTGATCATAGCAAGGATTTAGGTGATCAAAGCGGTGGATATCGTATGCTTTACACACTGAGTGAGAGATGTGAGGATGGTAGTTATGCTTGATTGTTTGACATCACTATGACATGCAACCCCCCACCCCCGTATCTTTACACCATATGTTAGTGTCACCTTAGAGTATTGTGCATCTTGTTGTGCTAACTCTTTGGTTGCAGGTCCATGTTCAGGTATGATTTAGTATACCTGTTATTGTTCTTTTTTACTGCTTATCGCTCATACCAGACTTTTATTTGACCCTGAATTTTGTGTCTCTTGTTATTACTCTGGATGCTCTTATACGGGCAGACTAGAAACAGGTTAGCTGGTATGCACGAGTAGCTGTACTGGAGACGAGCAGGAGAATTACACGTATTATATATATAGATATTCTCCCTATGTCGCTGTTGGTCACTACTTTGGGCATTAGTAGTGTACCGTTCTTATTTTTCTTTGGAGACAGTTTTAAGAGTTGTAATAATGATGATGTGGAACATAAGCTGTATTTTGGGTTTTCCGCTGCTATGATGGTTTAGTTTTCAGCTTATGCACTGTCTCACCTGTTTTATGTTAAATATGTTATTATTATATTTTATTCCATGTGCTATGAGAAATTCTATAGGTTCCTTATTAGTTCAAATTCCCTTCTTTCCTTTCTTTGGCGACCGTCCCGTGCTGGTAGGACATTGGCACAGCGCACTTTCATTGGAAATGTCGGCTGGTGTGGGGCAGGCCATTACATTTACAGTACTATAAATTTACGCTAGTTGATACATGTCAGCTAATATATTTTTTATCTAGTAACACAAGCTATAAAACGAATATATAAGTTCAACAGTTATACGTGAAAACCATCGGCGTAACCTGTCGACAGATATAAGACCTACACACCGGTGCTGATATTAACACTATTCCATGTAATCATCAGCATAACACTTTCATGTAACCATCAATGTGACCTATCATTTCTACTTGCATCAAACCAAGTTTATATCGTGGAATAGTGTTAATATGAAATGTAACGACCTGGGGATTTCGCGATCCTGGATATCGGCATACAACACTATGTCGACTATTCAAGCATCGGAAACACCGGATAGTCCATGAAAGAAATTAGAGGGTGAGAATAGATAAGATAGAAACTTAGAATAGAAGAAGAAGAAGAAGAATATACAACATCAGAGTAACACGCTCACAGCGGAATGAACAACATATAATATATAACATATCCTTGAAATAAAACCAGTATATGTATATAGTAACATTATCAGAGTACAACACTTACAACACCGCGGAAATAACTATAGCTATATAATCCTGAAGCCTCCTGCTCCAAGCTCTCCAAGTATATCTGTAAAATCCTGACTATTTGACTGCCCGTACAAAATTGGGCACCCAAGAGTTTAGGGCAAACAAAACAAACTCTGGGTCAGTCATGGGACTGGTGTGAGTAAACAATTTAAAACAGTTTGGGTAAATAAACGATATCTCAAAAGACCACGCCGTATAACGGAACGAGTTTTTCCCTTATGAGAATCCAAAACATTTGATTTAACTTTCAAAATCCTTTTGAAAGAAACGATAAACTTTATATCAAAACTCTTTTGATATTATAATAATGTCTGTAAACCACAATATAATAATCATATAGTAGAACGCTTTCATCTCACGTTCCACATATATAGTATACAATCAAAATCGCGAGCGCTTATTGGATAATGGATTTCCAACTATGATAAGGTATGGAACCACCTTCCGATAGTGTACCTCTAGAGAGGAATATTGTGACGGCCCGCCCCGCACCAGCTGGCATTTCCTCCGAAAGTGCGTTGTACACATGCCCGACTAGCACAGAACGGTCGCCAAAGAAAGGAAAGAAGAGAATGAACTAATCGAAAACGTGTAGAATGTCTCACAGTGCATGGAACAAAATATAATAATAATATACTTGACATAAAACAGGTGATACAGTGCATAAGCTGATAACTAAAACCAACATCAACATCATCATCAGAGTAGAGGAAATCCAAATACAGCTTATTACAACTTTCCAAATTACTGCCTCTAAACAAAAGAAAGAAAGGTACACCACTAATGCCCAAAGTAGTGACCGCAGCAACACAATGAGAATATCTATATAAATGTCTCGTACGTGGAAGCCTCCTGCTCGTCTCCGGTACAGCTACTCGTGCATACCACCTAACCTGGCTCTAGTCTGCTCGTGAGAGCACCAAGAGTAATAAGAAGAGACATAAAACTCTGGGTCAAACAAAAAGTCTGGTATGAGCGATAAGTAGCTAAATAGAACAATAATAGGTATACTAAACCATACATGGACCTGCAACCAAAGAGTTAGCACTACATACCGTACAATACTCTAAGGTGCCACTGAACAGATGGTGTAAAGATAACGGGGGTGGGCGTGTGCATGTCATAATGATGGCAAACAAATCAACCATAGCAACCATCCTCACATCTCTCTCTCTCTCTCTCTCTCTCTCTCTCTCTCTCGGTGCGTAAAGCATACGATGTCCACCACTGTCAATCACTAGACCCATCGAAGTAGTGACGGAGTTCGACTTGTACAACTACTGCTACTACCAAGCTTGCCCCATGGAGTCATGACCAAATCTGTACAAATGACCCCACTTCATTGGTCTATAGCTCTTTAGTCGTACCTAGGCCACTGTGCCCCTGAATCCATTCACGTACTCCCTACATATAGTGATCCAAAGTTATAGACACCGACAACCCCTTTGCACACGTCCCACAGCAAAGCCCAACTCATGATATCGACTTTTTGGTTCCCATCTGGATCCTGAGTTCTACTTTCTATTTGGACTTCCTTTGCATCTCGGGTTTTGGTCGAATTGGTGTTGATCTTCAGAAAAGTCATCGCGTAGTAGTAATAGCACTCGCCCGGTTCGGTTCGGATATGCATAGTGCTCCAGTCCTCATCAGTTCGGTTCGGTCCAATACTTCTTAGTATGCTCTTGGGTGCGGTTCGGTTAGGATGTTCCCCTTCTAGCTCGGTTCGGTTCGGATGCCCTCTACTTGGGTGCAGCTCGGTGGTTACTTCCTAGTTCGGTTCGGTGGTTGCTCCCTCCTAGATATCCCGATCTGATCCCATCCCTCTTCATTCGCCCGATCCGATCCCATCCTTCTTCATTCGCCCGATCTGATCCCTTCTTGGTCTCCCCGATCCGATCCCCTCTTGGTCTCTCTGATCCGATCCCCAACCCAACTCCAACTTTAAGCAAATGGCCTTCCTTCTCGCCAAGTATCCTTTAGTGCAAAGTTCCGATCCGATTCGGCTTCTCTGCCCAGTCCACCATCCGATCCGAGCCCCCTATCCCGATCCGATCCGAAACCCTGCATATTTTCCTACAACTTCTCCAGCGACTGTTTTACGCCATATGACGGCGTTTTTGACCATTCTAACAGTTCTAATCAATCAAAAAGCACACCATACAGTCATAGAAACAAATAGAAGTGACCAGAAATACCAAAACAACAATATGACAAGGTTAAACGGATCAAACATAGCTAAAATCCCGTATTTTACCTTAAGCATGTTTAAGCAAAACTAATGATATGATTAGAAAAACTTAACCAAACTAACCAAATTTTCTAACAGAGGCCGAAAACAATATTTCAGAATTTATGAATATATTTCCAGAATTTATTAGTGTATAAATTCGCTAATCAACACTAATTACCATTAATTAACCATAATTAGTGAGGAACTATGCAAATCACTCACCTTGGCCACAAATAAAATATCAAATCTGAAATGAATCTCTATTTGGCGCTATTCCCAATGCAACACAGCAGCTCTAACCTTGCTTTGGTGTTTTCACTCCTTAATTTGATGTAGTTTAAGCCAAAACTTGATTAAGAAGTGATTAGAGGTGTATTTAGATGTTGGAGGCCATTGTTAGGTTGAAGATAGGGTTTGTGGCAGCTGGAAAATGAGTGAAAAACTGAAATCCTAACCCTAGCAGCCCTTAAATACCTCTAATCCGGAAATTCCCCATTGGGCCTAGCTGTTAATCACCCGGTTAAGCCCAATTAAGCTGTTTTTCACTATCTGAAACTTGTTTCAGCCATATCTCCCAAACAGTAAGTCCGTTTGGCTAATGTGACCACTCTACGGAATTGTAAACCATCATCCGAATCTAATAGAAGTGGTTTCAGGTAAAAACTTCTTTCCAATCAAAAGTTATGGTCAAAACAAGATCATCTAGGGGCAAAAAAGTCATTTAAAAATCGGCAAAAATCATGAACATGGGAAATGACCCCAATAGTCGTCTCCCAAAGATACATGACCATATGACTTCGTATGTGAAAGAAATAAATATTATACGGTCCTATGATGCGTAGAATGCGGGTCGTTACAAATACACTAGGATCAACAAGTACAACGTGCAACCCGACCACACATGACCGACCACTCATTTCGCTTGAGTGTATCGATTGTATATCACCAACGGTTGGGATCAACAACCGTTTCCCGAATGGGACAGCATCGACAATAGATTAAAGAATGAAATGAATATCTCTAGATAGGTGATAATACACCCTAATTGGCAGCCAACCACTTAGCCATGCTGCCTGCCCTATTTTTGTCATTTCCGGTTGTGAGGCTAGAGGACACGTTTATCTCTCACGGATCCACAATTATTCACTTTGAATGTCACATTGTCATATCCGCCAAATCACAAATTGAATTCCCCAAAAATACAACGGGTATACAGTTAAGGGAAATGAATTCCTCCGCCACCAAACGTACATATGCTTGGAGAGATCAACTTATGCGATATATTAAATATACTCTGTCAAACATTCTTCCACACAGGTCATCCTAGGACTGGACATACCGAAGGCACTATTCTATAAACAGGAAAGCCCTTGCATAACTCTGTCTTCAATTATCTTCATCATATTTGATTCGCAACGCTAATGCCATATGGAGTGGTTTTCGGATAATATATCTGATCCCGGTCTCTCGATGATATTGACAACGGAAAAATGGTCAAAAACTTCGATAGTCGGTGATTTAACAATCAAAGAAAAATATTTGTGCAAACAATGATATTATTTCCAAATGGAAATTCTATCGATCAATCATCAATCATCTTAAATTAATCTATCATTAATTTATTCATTTACCCATTTCCTATTTCCATATATATACAAAAATTCTTATTTTCTAAATTTAGAAAATATACGTATTAACTATTGGAAAACATTTCCGTTCCTTATTTCACGTATCACTGTCATTTCAGTATTCTTTATCATCCAACATTTCATTTTCTATGATTAGAAAATATCTTTGATTATATTTGGATAGTGTTTCCAAAACTCATTCATTGGATTTAAACAGATGTTTAAATAAAACATCGCTATGCCAATTCAAATCATTACCTTCATTAACTATATTCTCTTGACCAACCTTCACCATCGAACCTTAACCATTCCTTAGTTAAAAACGAAGCCAATCAAGTTGGGGTATAACTACCTCTCGGACCTTAACTAAACAACATTTCTAACTTCGAAGCAGACAAGGTTCACCTTTTAAACCTTTAACAAACTTCATTACGTAACTCTCTTTCAAATAAATCTCTATTCGATAACTCTAATCGATTAACTCTAATTCGATTAACTCTAATCGATTTACTCTATTCGATTAGCTCTGTTTGATTAACTCTATTCTATTAACTCTATTGGATTAACTCTATCTGATTACCCCAAATTGATTAACTTTATTGGATTAACTCTAATCAATTAACTCTTATCAATTCACTCCCATCAATTAACTCCTTTCAAATAAACTATATTCGATTAACTCCTTTCGAATAACTAATATTCGATTAACTCCTTTCGAATAACTTATATTCGATTAACTCACCTCGAATAACTAATATTCGATTATCACTCTTCGAATAACTAATATTCGTTTACTCCCTTCGAATAACTAATATTCAATTAACTCCTTTCGAATAAACTATATTCGATTACTTCCTTTTGAATAAACTATATTTGATTAATTCCTTTCGAATAAACTATATTAGATTAATTCCTTTCGTAAAAACTAAATTCGATTTCTTCCTTTCGAATAAACTATATTCGATTTCTTCCTTTCGAATAAACTATATTCGATTACTTCCTTTCGAATAACTAATATTCGATTTCTTCCTTTCGAATAAACTATATTCGATTTCTTCCTTTCGAATAAACTATATTCAATTACTTCCTTTCAAATAAACTATATTCGATTACTTCCTTTAACTTTATTCGAATAACCCTAACTCGATTAACTTTAGTCGATTAACTCTTTTATATAATCCATTAAGTCTGATTTCATATTTTAAAATAATATTCCATTTCCAAATTCAATATATACTTCTTTTTTGTAATGTCCCGCAGTTTTATCGGTTTATATTTGAATATTTAAATCAGTTTAAATATTGAATTCATAATATAAGTGGATTTATATATAAATTAAAGTGACGTTGAACGTTTAAAAATATATATTTAATATAATCGAGCTTATAACGACGCCGCAGTTCGTAATTTAACATTCTGAACTTCAACTGACTATATAGGATCCGTTATAAATCGGATTTCCTCGAAACAAGAAACGTTCTAATCCATTGAACTGTATTTTTTTAACGAACGAGGAAAATGAAATGTTCATTGTATATATTACAAGATATGTCCAAATCAAATATTCAAATAGTCGCTGTAAAACTGTTTATCGACCGTAACGGTTTATTCGATATAACTAGATATCGGTTTCGAATTTGGACAAGGTTCTTTTGAGACGTAGTGATAATTTAATTTTTAGAATTTTACTGAAATTTTTAATTAATTAAATACACAACTTTTTATTTGGAGTATTTTGCGCTCTTAATCAGAATTTTGGGATTTCAAAAAAATGAGTTAATCTACCGGTATTATTATATTTTTGGAATCGTGGCACCTTGCTGAACACGACGGTATTTTTATTTGTGTCTATAGTATTATGTAAAACGTAAAATTTAAATTGTTGAATCCACCACTATCAAGAAGGAAACAAACTAAACAGGCTATTTATATTTTATACGGCAAGCACCTCGATAAATTTACTATATAAACTAAATATATGATGCAGTGGGTAAATAAGGCTAGTATAAATTTAAAGAGAAGGGATCAAGTGGGGAAGGACATATCATAAGTAAATATAAACTCTATATGTGTATTGCCGCATGTACATCTTTTCTTTAATCTTGCTTCATGACTAAGCTTTGAGCAACCGTACCACCGACCTGTACGCTCATTACTTCACTTCGGAAAGGCTGGGTACATCACCTTTCAAAACGCAAGCCCATGGAGCAAAGAGCAGGCGTACCCTATAATTCGATACTTCACGCCAAAGTAATTATCTCAAACAAGTTTTCAACCTCTACTATTCTAAATATATTATCTACATGATTTCGAGAGCAGATCTGTTTGCATGACAAAATCGTATACAATCTTTATGAAGCCTCACTTCTATCAGAAACGAAATCAAGAAAGTTGCATTACATCACGCAAAAGTAAAGAAATCAATATGTATGTACTGATGACTAGTAAACCTACCGCCTACTATGTGTTCATTTCTTCATTGCTAAAGAAGTGTACACCCTTTCTTCTAACACAGACCCTAGGTTTTCAAATCAATAGTGATATAAGAAATGAAAACTCATACCAGCTAACAGCTAATCTGTACATAGGAATTACCGTGTTTTGAAAATCAATCATAGCCTTACCCTAAAACTAGCTAAAGACAATTCAATGGAAACCTAATTCCTTGATGTTTTGAAATCAAAAACCATCAGCTGGGAAAAGAAAATTCATGCAATGAAGTGAAAAATCATGTTAGCTTCTTTCACCTACTCTATAATCAGAAGGGACTTTCATCTTATCCTATCCTCTCGTTGTATATAAATAAAGCAGGCATCAGAGGAAGCTCGTTCCTTCCCTTCATGAAAACTCCAATGACGTATAAAAATCGAGATTTAATGTTTTATTCCACCGAAAATCGCAAACTAAATATATTCAAACTCCATACAAAAAGATCTTCAACCGGGTATACTTCTATGGAGTTCGACGTATTTTTCCAGCATGCTCGAAAATGACAGTGTGAGTAGGGTTCGAGACTTCTTGGCATGATGGTGTAATTTGTTCTAAGTGTTAATGGAAGGATCAGGAGTAGGAGTAAAAAGGCGCACGAGGTACGGTGCTTTGAAAATATATTATGTTGGGTTAAGGACAGTAGTACTCACGTTTTTAATGCATAGTGAAGGAGATATAGGGACTGTGTTTGAACTAGTGGGAAGAATAGAAAGCAACGTGAAAATGGGGACAGCAAACATGCATGCGCATGTCATGATGTGGGCTGAAGGACCATAGTTTGGTTTGTAAATGTCCATTTGAAGAGCATGTGAGCTTTGCGTTTTGTAGTAGGGAAGCAGGCCAGTCGTGGTGAAGGGATTTCTGGGCGTGTGAGTGTTTATGGTTGGTCAGAGGGAGCTTCACTATTCTTTTCTATGGCAGCAAGGATAGGATGGGGACGAGATCATCGGAAGAGGAGCGTGAAGGGTTGGCAGATGATGAATGGAAGCACTGGGCTTGCATCGGCATGATTAGTAACAATGTGATGGGGTCGGGACTATGACGTCGGATGGGAGAAAGGAGGCCGCCAGTGTGACGGCCGAGAATTTCGCTCGATCCGAATCAGTCGTTAAACCGATCTAGATCGTTCGAAACCCCTGATCGTTTGAGAACAGGACAAATCAGAACACAAACAGAAGAACATTTCATTGTCTATTTAACAATTCCATCAGATACAAGAATATACAGAGTATAATTGAATAAATTACATTCGATAAATATCAGAGATTACAATAAATTACATTCGATAAATATCAGAGATTACAATAAATTACATAGCAGCGGAAAAACAATATAAAACACAACTGAAAGTAATGCACGGGTACAGAGCTTTTCGAGCATCGTTCCAGCTGTAAATCAGGATCCTGTGAATATAAATCTGCAAAACCAAAACTACTAGCTGCCCGTGTCGAAAATAGGGGCACCCAGAGTTTAGGTTAAAACAATAAACTCCAGGTCAGTCATGTGACTGGTGTGAGAACTAAAACAGTTATTTAAACTTTACTTTAAAAGAGAGTAATTCAAGGGACCACGCCGTAAAACACGGAACGGATTTCCTCCCAAGAATAACAGTGCATATAATAAACAGCGCTATGCTTTTTCGAAAAATGAAGATATTATAAGACTCAGGTCCCATCACACAATGCAACGCAAGCCGGAGGATAGGGTTTTACCTTATAACAGCCAAACATGCTTGGTACGTTTAAAACAAATCATTTGATACTATAATAAGTGTATAGTGTCAAAACAATTTCAATCATAAATATAAATCATAGACGGCATAAGTGCCCCATACCACTACGTCGCCATACTAGGCTCTACAAATAAAGCCGAAATACACATATTGGAAATTGGATTTCCGTCGTGAGTCGAGGCAAGGGGCAAGCTCCTCTCCGCTTTCGAGACACTCTAACAAATGTCTCAGGACTACACACTTTGGGCAATCCTTGGATCTTCAGGGCCGGTCCTCTCTTACGTTTGAGGACTAGTTATTCCTGAACACACGTTTCCTGGTCCTTACAGACCTAAAATTGAGGCACCTCATCCAACAACCACATAGGTGAAAAGTATATAAATGTCCTGGCTGGTAAGTCACTGACACCACCAAAGCTAGAAAGAAACGTCGTTCTCTCCCTGCAGTCCTTATCCCATTTTTAACTCATACCGAGGTGCGAGGCTCGCGAATTCACGTTATACACAAAGCTACATCGTAGGCCGTGCTTTGATCATCAACCACAAGACTTTGCTTTTCAACAGAAGCCTTGATCCATGCAACTCAGCGTGCCACACAGGCTATTCATGCCATGCGATTGATATCTATCGATATATAACCTCTAAGCTCGTACGTCTCAGAGAAGGGCGTTAAGCAAGAGAATAAATTCTCCGCTGCCAAACAGATATATATTTAACAGAAATCAATCAACACAGAATAAAATCCAATGTCAAACACACAATCCATTTACAAGTTCGCTCTGGGTCTGAACGAAACCGGAGGCACTTTCCTCGCATATCCATCGATCTCCAAGTACGTCTGGACGACCACCAACTATTTCCATCCTCTTGGTGTACAGCCCAATCAGGATCGTCAGTAATTATCCAAATGATGTGAAGACTTCCGGTCTTCGACCACCATCATCATCTTCGACTTATCGTCGAATCGGTTATTCAGAATGGGTATAAACCCGGCCTTTTCGAACAACCCACGTATATTAAAAACAAATGTTACACAAACACAACATACGCCTCATTCCAATTCAGTAGATACTAACCGTAAATCAACAAGAGAACAATTTCCCAAACATTAACCCCGAAGGCCGAAACCAACATCAAATCAATACCCAGGAAACCATTCTTCTTAGCTAACCTACAGCTAGTTTCTAAATTTCATATTCTTAGGGAAAGGTTCCCATTAATTTTATCCAAGATAAATTCTTTGAATTTATTCTTTAATCTTCCTTTGGATGTCATGTCAAACCAGATTATGGTTTTCTAAACTAGTCGAGATTAGCGAACCACACCGAAGTAATTATTTATTTTATTTCCTAATCCCAACCTATTCATCCCATGAAGCAAAACTGGTAATACTCCATATCTAACACCATGGTGTTATCGATAAATTTAATTACCATTTCACGTTCAAATCTAATTAAAGATTTAACTATCGTTTGGGAGAAAAACTGGTGATACTCCATTCTTGCTCACTTTCTAAATTTGATAATTTAAATTATCAATTTACGTTTCAATCTAATTGCAGATTCATTAAAACTCCTTTTACTGGGTTAAAGAACTAAAGTCATTTAAAACACAGTTCACGATAAACCCAAATCACATTCCATTTATTATCGGGCTAAAGAACAAGTGTTATTTAAAACACTGTTCACGATAAACCCACAAATCAATTCTATTTAAAACCCATTTCAAATCCAATTTATTTATTTAAAAATAAATGGGTTTTAATTTTAGTTCAAAACTAGTCCATTTCGATAAAAATACATTTTTATCTTTTCAAATAAGGGGTTTTTGATCCCAATTTTTCCCTAATCATTTCTTATGATTTTACACAAATTATGAGAGAACCCGTAACTTCCCCGGGAAGGAAAGCACGAATACTTTGAGAACAACACACAAAAGGACGCATACGGAAGAACATTTCATTGCTATTACAACAATTCCATCAGATACAAGAATATACAGTGTGTAAATGAATAAATTACATTCGACAAATACCAGAGATTACAATAAATTACAAAGCAGCGGAAAATAATACAAAAGCACAACTAGAAGTGATACACGGATACAGAGCTTTCCGAGCATCGTTCCAGCTGTAAATCAGGACCCTGTAAATATGAATCTGCAAAACCAAAACTACTAGCTGCCCGTGTGGAAAATAGGGGCACCCAGAGTTTAGGTTAAAACAATAAACTCCAGGTCAGTCATGTGACTGGTGTGAGAACTAAAACAGTTATTAATCTTTATTTTAAAAGAGAGTAATTCAAGGGACCACGCCGTATAACACGGAACGGGTTTCCACCCAAGAATACTAGTGCATATAACAAAACAACGCAATGCTTTTTGGAAAAATGAAGCTATTATAAGACCCAGGTCCCATCACACAATGCAACGCAAGCCGGAGGATAGGATTTTCCCTTATAATAGCCAAACATGCTTGGTACGTTTAAAACAAATCATTTGATACTATTATAGGTGTATAGTGTCTAAACAATTTCAATCATAAATATCAATCATAGACGGCATGGGTACCATATATCATGTTACCATACTAGTTCTACAATTAAAACCGCAATACACGTATTGGAAATTGGATTCCGTCATGAGCCGAGGCAAGGGGAAAGCTCCTCTCCGCGTTCGAGACACTCTAGCAAATGTCCCAGGACCCCACTATGATCCTTGGATCTTCAGGGCCGGTCCTCTCTTACTTTTGAGGATTAGCTATTCCTAAACACACGTTTCCCGGTCCTTACAGACCTATATCCGAGGCGCCTTGCATTCCAACAACCACACAGGTGAAAAGTATATAAATGTCAGGGCTGGTAGGTCATTGACACCACCCTAGCTAGAAAGAAACGTCGTGCTCTCCCTGCAGTCACTATCCCGTTTTTGACTCATACCGAGGTGTGAGGCTCGCGAATTCACGTTATACACAAAGCTACGCCACACAGGCCGTGCTTTGATCATCAACCACAAGACTTTGCTTTTCAACAGAAGCCTTGATCAATTGCCACTTACGCATGCCACATTAGCAATTCACTCCATGCGACTGATGTCCATCAATATACAACCTCTGAGCTCGTACGTCTCAGAGAAGGGCGTTAAGCAAGAGAATAAATTCTCTGCCGCCAAACAGATGTATATTTAATAAAGATCAATCAACACAGAATAAAATCCAATGTCAGACACATAATCCATTTACAAGTTCGTTCTGGGTCTGAACGAAACCGGAGGCACTTTCCTCGCATATCCATCCATCTCCAGGTACGTCTGGACGATCACCAACTGATTCCCTCAACCTGGGTGTACAGCCCAATCAAGATCATCAGTAATCACCCAAACGATGTGAAGACTTCCGGTCTTCAACCATCGTCTTCATCTTCGACATCTCGTCGAATCGGTTATTCAGAATGTGTATAACCCGGCCTTTCTGAATAACCCACGTATATAATTAACAAACGTTACACAAACACAATGAACGCCTCATTCCAATTCAGAATATTCTTTTATTCACAAAATCACATTCTTAGGGAAAGGTTCCCATTAATTTTATCAAAGATAAATTCTTCTAAATTTATTCTTTAATCCTCCTATGGATATCATTTCAAACTAGTCGGGATTAACGAACCACACCGAAGTAATTATTTATTTTATTTCCCAATCCCAACCTATATATCCCATGGAGCAAAACTGGTAATACTCCATATCTAACACCACAGTGTTATCGGTAAAATTAATTACCATTTTACGTTCAAATCTAATTAAAGATTTAACTATCGCTTTGGAGCAAAACTGGTGATACTCCACTCTCGATCGCTTTTCAGATTTGATAATTTAAATTATCAATTCACTTTTTAATCTAATTAAAGATTCATTAAAACTCCATTTAGTTTTAATCTTCTCAAAAATCAATATCTTGCTTTTAACTGGGTTAAAGAACCAAGGTCATCTAAAACACGATTCACGATAAACCCAACTCACATTTGATATTAAATACAAGGCTCAAAATAGAAAATATATCGGTTTATATTCAATATCAAATTCTGAAACCAACAAATATCGTATTGGAAATAACGATATAAAATATATCTTTCAAATTCCCATAACAATATCTATATAGTCACGAAATCCAACATCAAAATATTCCGAAGATAATTTCGATTCAACTCCAGTCCAATTCACGTATTGGAAATATCGATTATTTTCAAAATCACTTTCAAATTCAATTTATTTATTTCAATAATAAATTGATCTTTTAATTCTAGTTCAAAACTAGTTCATTTCGATAAAAATCTATTTTTATCCTTTCAAATGTGGAATTTTCCAGCCTAATTTTTCCCAAATCATTTCTTATGATTTTACACAAATTATCGATATTTTTAATAATTTTATCAAGGCCCGTACAGTCGATTTCCATCAACGGCTATCGAACTGCACTTACAGCGACCTTTTTCAAATTTGATTTGGACATAATTCCAAATCCAACCGTTAGATTTCAAATTTCTAATATTCGTTGGAAAGCTCTTTTCGATATGAACCCAACAGTTCCGGTTTTAGGAGAATCCGACGGTTGGATCTCCCGCAATGTCCGTTTGAAATAAATGGTCGAAATTCTCGAACTGCCGCGGCGCGTTCTATTCAGGCCATTATATATATAATATATTATATATATATTTCGTCGATTTCTATTTAAAACGAATTTTATAAATCGTTTTAAAATCGTTTCAAAAGCAATTTCAACTTTCTTTTCAATTCAAATCAAAATTGAATTCTTCTTTATAAATTCGTTTTAAAATTCATTTCTATTCAATTCAAATTTTAATTCACTTTGAATTCATTTCAATTCACTTTCAATTCAATTTGAATTCGTTTTCAATTCAATTCATTTCGAAATCGTTTTCAATTCAATTCATTTCGAAATCATTTTCAATTCAATTCATTTCGAAATCGTTTTCAATTCAATTCATTTCGAAATCGTTTTCAATTCAATTCATTTCGAAATCGTTTTCAATTCAATTCATTTCGAAATCGTTTTCAATTCAATTCATTTCGAAATCATTTTCAATTCAATTCATTTCGAAATCGTTTTCAATTCAATTCATTTCGAAATCGTTTTCAATTCAATTCATTTCGAAATCGTTTTCAATTCAATTCATTTCGAAATCGTTTTCAATTCAATTCATTTCGAAATCGTTTTCAATTCAATTCATTTCGAAATCGTTTTCAATTCAATTCATTTCGAAATCGTTTTCAATTCAATTCGAATTCGCTATAATATTCATTTCAATTTGAATAAAATCGATATAAATATCGTTCACATCGAAATAACGCATCTCTAATCAACACGGCTTTATATTTTTCAAAACTTCTTTATTCTATCCAACAAATGAATATTTATCCCATTCAACACATGAATTTATATTGCTTTCAACACACGACTAATCTCAACACATGAGTACTGTCAACACATCACTATTTTTGTTATGTAAAATATTTTATAAAACTATGGTATCTATCGTTTGATTTTTAATTAGACTTCTACTGGGAAGTAGTTCTAATCTTAAATATGATAAGATGTAAATTTCGTTGTATAAAATATTTCACTCAACACATGAACATCGTCAACACATGACTATTTTTATATTCAACACATGAATTTTCTTTTATAATATTCATTATTTTCCCGATTGGAATGAGGCCCAATCAATCACCATATAATGTTAATTATATGGATTCCATACAACACATGTATATAATAGCTTTGAAAAATAATCAACCATCAACCAAAGTGCACCACACAACTGCATAAGCATCCAATATAAATAATCGACGCTTACACAGTCTGTCGACCAATCGATCGACAATAATTAAATAATTGGGATTAGTGTACGCCAAATATCATCCCAACACCCGTGTGGGGTTTCAAATCAACAAACACACATTTTTGTTTGTGCAGTTGGGCGATGTGTAAAATTTATCAACCCAATCAATATCAGTCAAATCAGTGTAAATAAACAAATCGGCCGATTTGTTTATAAATATTTATTTATTTACTTTCACGTTAAAAATTATATTTTTAGCGACAAAAATATTTATTTCAACACTTGAATTTCTTTTCAGTTCATTTATACAATAAAAATGATATTTTTCTAACATATTTTAGAAAATTTCGGCGGCATAACGGCACGATACTAGAAACGGAACAAGGCCTAGCCTTATCCCCGGTCTAGTGAAGGCCCACGCCATTCACACATCCATCAAATCCATTCAATTCACCAAACAATTCAATTCAAATCAAATCATCAAACTAATCTATGCAACCAAACAAACAAGTCCATGGTCTGTGGACGATTGTGTCGGGTGCTACTAAGCACCGTCTGCATCCTAGTATATATATATCTAGAAAAAGAAATTGAAAGGTGAGAAATTCTCACCAATAGCTATCCAAATATCCTGATTCTTTGTAATGGCGCGTTTTGTAAGGTATAATAATTAAGTTATTTAATTATTTAAATAACGAATATATTAAATAAACAATAGTTGAACGTATAATTATAATTTTATTATAATTAAAATCGAGCTTGAAATGGCGCTGCAGTTCGCGATTTGGCGATTCGAACTTCAACTGAATGTACATGATTCGTTTTAAGCCGGATTACTGTGAAACAAGAAACGTGTGGAGCTGGTGGAGTATATCTTTCTAGTGGAAGAGAAAAATCGGGATTTCGTCGGGTAGATTTTGAGTTATGTCCAAATCAAATTTCAGAAAAGTCGCTGTGGAATTCCTTTATAATTTGCGACGCTTTATATACGTTATAAATCGATTTTTCGATACGAACTGAATATCGGGATAATCTGGAGTCTGGAAATCAAGTCATAAAATCTGAGGTGATATTTTGGAGCCGGACGACATTGTATATGGATATATACGATAATATTAATTTATTAATATTTAATTTAATAATATTTAAATATATTTATATATTTAAATGGGTCATCCAGAGCTTTAAAAATACACTGTGTGAGCATACGAAGTCGGAATTCGACGAAACCAATTTTGTTGGATCCGCAATATCAAATAGTTGTTAGAGGTCAAGTTTCATGATTTTTAGAGTCACTGTGTGGTCGTACGGATTTTTAGAGTGGAAAACAGTCAGTATTTTGTCAGTTAAAAATACACTGTGTGAGCATACGAAGTCGGAATTCGACGAAACCAGTTTCATTGGGACCGTAATGTCGAGCTCTAGCTACATGTCAAGTTTGGTGATTTTTAGGTATCATATGTAACCGTGGTGATTTTTAGAAAGCCAATGATCAAATAAAAATAAATGTATGTGAACATAAGGAAGGCCACATCCTTCTCCTTCTCAGCCACAAACATCACCTACTACAATCACAACTATAAAACCCTTCTTTGAGCCACCGCACCATTCCTTCATCACAGCAAAAGTTTTGAGCAAATGAAAATCACAAAGAAAATCAATACAAAATGAAATCAACCCCTATAAATCATGTTATACACATATTCGAAATGCTTGAAGGATGCTACACGATCTAGAGTGGGTTTTGTGTGGTTCGACATCCTTTTGTTCATCACTGGAAACGCACGCAACAACTAGGGTTGGAGTTCGATCGTACTGCAAAGGGTTTTGGCTCGAATTGATATTGGATCTGAGTTTATGGTGTAAAACCGAGTGTGTTGTGAGCTTTTGGTGAGGATCGAAGTCTAGAAGTGACGCAACCGTCACTGTACTCGCACGATGGTGCCATCGTCGGTTCTTGATGGGAGAGGCCGAGTTGGGAGATGGTGGTATGACGGGAAAGAGGAGATGAAGAGGTGATTTGTGGTAATTTTTATTTGAATTAAAAACCATTGGAGGAGGAGAATAGGAGGTGAGAAGGTGCGGCTATGGCTTGGGATGTAGGAGCAGGTCACGGCGTATTGATTTGGGAAGAAGGTTGATAACGGGTCGGGTTCTCAAAGGGGTATGTGGTGTTTAAATAGTTAAGGCCCAATTTCTTTTAAAAGAATTCAAGTTTTATTTATTTAAAAGTATTCAAACTTCGTAATGCTATAACTTGGTCATACGTAGATGGAATTCAGCGAAACAAGATCCGACGGGATCGTATGGACGGTGGCTACACCATGGAGCTAACCGGGAGTGAATCCGAGCTCGTTACAATTTATGGCGAAATAAATTGTCCGACTGAATCAGATAACGCAAACCGACATTTAACGGTTAACGCGTCCAATGTGAGTAAAACTCACCAACTCTGAACAATTATATTTTTATATTGTATTCTTAGAACTGTTAATCATCTGTTGATTGCTGTGTGTTGGTCGATTGATTGAACTGCTAGTCAGTTAGTGGAAATTATATATATATATATATATATATATAAATATATATATAAAAATCGTTAAATATTTATATATCGATTCTGCTATCAGAATAATTTATATTGAACTGAAAGTGATGAAATCATATTGTGTAACATCTGTGGATGCAGGGAGACAGGTTGGAGGAATCCAACTGGATTCCTCAACAGTTATTTTTACTGTGATTTATGTATTGTGATATATAAATGTGATATATATAATCTGTTGTGATTACATGTGATTGGATGATATTTATCGTTGTTAGATGATGTGTTAAAAACCATAAGTTAACCAAAGCGAGTTAGTCGAGTTAAACAAAGAAGTTGGTTAAGTTAACCAAAGCAAAGTTAGTCGAGGTAAACAAAGTAATTGGTTAAGTAAATCAAAGCAAGTTAGTTAAGTTAAACTAAGTGGTTAATCAAAGTAAAGTAGTTAAGTTAAAGTGATTAATCGATGTGAATTAGTTAAGTTAAACTAAAGGATTAATCGATGTGAATTAGTTAAGTTAAACTAAAGGATTAATCGATGTGAATTAGTTAAGTTAAACTAAGTGGTTAATCGAAGTGAATTAGTTAAGTTAACTAAGTGGTTAATCGAAGTAAATTAGTTGAGTTAAACTAAGTGAATCGGTTAGAGTTAATCAACGTGAATTAGCTAAGTTAAACTAAGTGGATTTGTTCAGTTAATCAAGATGAGTTAACTCAGTTAGGTTAAACCAGTAGAGTTAACTAGTTGAGTTAACCAGTTAGAGTTAATCAGTTAGGTTAAACCAGTTAGAGTTAACCAGTTAGGTTAAACCAGTTAGAGTTGACCAGTTAAATTTGACCAGTTAGAGTTGACTAGTTAAAGTTGACCAGTTAGAGTTGACCAGTTAGAGTTGACCAGTTAGAGTTGACCAGTTAGAATTGACCAGTTAGAGTTGATCAGTTAGAGTTATCCGAAGTAGAATTATCGAGTATAGTGTATTCGAGAGAAGAGAAATCGAATATAGTTTATTCGAGTGGAGAAATCAAATGTTATTCATTTGAGAAGAGTTATCGAATATAGTTTATTCGAGTGGAGAAATCAAATGTTATTCATTTGAGAAGAGTAATCGAATATAGTTTATTCGAGTGGAGAAATCAAATGTTATTTATTTAAGAAGAGTTATCGAATATTATTTATTCAAAGAGTAGTTATCGAATATGAGTTATTCGAAGTTAGTTAATCCAAAGGAGTTATTCGAAGTTAGCTAATCCAAAGGAGTTATTCGAAGTTAGCTAATCCAAAGGAGATATTCGAAGTTAGTTAATCCAAAGGAGTTAGTCGAAGAGTTAATCGAATATAGTTATTCGAAAGAAAGAGTTAATCGAATATAGTTATTCGAAAGAAAGTGTTAATCGAATATAGTTATTCGAGTAAAGTTAAAAGAGTTAATCAAATATAATTTATTCGAATAGAGTTAGAGAAGTTAATCGAATATAGTTCATTCGAATAGTGTTGGAGGAGATATCGAATACAGTTTATTCGATAGGATAGAAGTGAATATAATTCATCAATTAAGTTATTCGAATTAGTTATTCGAATAGAGTTAAACACGTAGGAGTAAATTGAATATCAGTTATTCAATTTGAGTTAATCGAATTTAGTTATTCGAGAAGAGTTAAATCGAATTTAGTTATTCGAAAGGAGTTAATCGATTTGAGTTAAGTTAATCGATTTGAATTAAGTTGAATCGAAATGGAGTAAATCGATTAGAATCAGGTTAATCGAGTTAGAGTAAATCGAATATTGGTTATTCGAAGGTAAGTTATTCGAAGGAGTTAATCAAATGAGTTGATCCAAAGGAGTTAGTCGAATATTATTTATTCGAATAGAGTTAAAGGAGTTAACGATTTTAGTTTGATCGAAAGGAGTTATCGATTAGTAAATCGAAAGGAGATTTTCGAATATAGCATATTCGAAAGAAAGAGATCGAATATTGTTTATTCGAAAGAGAGAGATTTCGAATATGAGTTATTCGAAGAGAGATAATCGAATATAGGTTATTCGAAGAAGAGTTAACCAAATAGAGATTACTCGAAAGAGAGTTTTACGTCGAATTCGATTATAGCAAATTCGGGAAAGTACTATTTACTTTCCAGGGTTTAAATCAAGATTTAGTTATTGATTTAGAAATTAGGTGTCTGTTAAATTATTCGAGTTAGGAGATAAAGTTATAATTTAGGTTAGATATTGCAGAAGTAGGAATTATAACGTTATAGTTATAATCAAACGTTTTCATATAAGAAGTAGATTCGTAACCTAAATCCGAGAATTTGCGTAAACAGATGATTGGAAAAAGTGAGTGACGAACTTCATCTATTTCACAGTAAAGGACGTTGTTCAATTAAGGTCTGAGAGGTAACTATACCCCAACTTGATTGACTTCAGAATTGACAAAGGAATAGTGGTGGTTCGATCTAAAAGGTTGATTAGGAATAAAGTTAAGTAATAAGCGATTAATGGATTAAGTGTAACGATGTTTTATACAACGCTCATTGGAAATCCGTGAATGAGTTTTGGAAACGTTTTCCAAATATAGTCAGATATGTTTTCTAAACATAGAAAATGAAATGTTTTTATGATAAGAGTTTAAGAAATAGAGTTAAGCAAATTCAGAAAACTGACTGGAGAGGGTAAGTTGAACGGTTTTCTAAGTGACGATCTGATGTTGGTTTCGACCTTCCGGATTGATACTTAGAGAATTTTTCTCATACTAGTTACAGTTAGGGACTGATAGTTGCGAAATAATAGTGATGTGAAATTAAGCTATGGAAATGTTTTCCAATGATTAATAACATATATTTTCTAAATATATGAAATAAGGAAATATGAACATGTGATGATTGATCGATCGAATTTCCATTTGGAAATAAGATCGTTGTTTGTACACCGACATGTTTTCATTTGATAGTTGAATCACAGACTATCAAAGTTTTTACCATTTTAACGTTGTTAATATGGAGAGACCGGTTGGATTACTATCCAAAGAACCACTCTGTATTGGCATAAGCGTTGCGAGCAATATATGCCAAAGATAATTGAAGACGGAGTAAAGTGCAAGGGCTGTTGTATAAGTCTTAGATAACAGTGACTAATATGGATATACTGAATAGTGCCTTCGGTTTGTCCAGTCCCACGACAACGTATATGGAAGAAGGTCTGACAGAGTATATCCAATGGATCGCGTAAGTTGATCTGTTCAAACGTATTCACGTTTGTTGGCGGAGGAATTCGTTTCTCTTAGCTGTATACCCGTGTTATTTTTGGATAAGTCAATTTGTGATTTGGCGGGTATGACGATGTGGCATTCAAAGTGAATGGTGATCAGATGTTCCGAAGATAGACGTAGCTTCTAGCCTCACACCAGGAAGTAACAAAAGTTGGGCTAGGCAGCATGGCTAGTTGGGTCATTCCCAAGCAGGGTGTATTGTCACCGATCTAGTGAATATTCATATTTATACTTCTTTTTGATTCTGTATCTTCGGATGACGGTTTGATGGCCTATAACCGTGGTGGCAATATATTCGCGACACTCAAGCTAAATGAGTGAGCGGTCATGTGTGGCCGGGTTGCAAGACGTTCTTGTTGAACCCTGAGTGTATCACCTCTAGAGTACACTATTCAGAAGGTGCTCCCATACCTTGTCTGTTGGAATCCATTCTCCGATAAGCGCCCTTCGGTTTATGATTTTATACTATGTATGTAGAACGTGAGATGCAAGCGTTTCTGCTAGTTGATATCTATTTGTACATAGACATTATTATAATATCAAAAGGTTTTTGATATAAAGATATTTTGGATTCTCATAAGGGAAAAACCCGTTCCGTTATGCGGCGTGGTCTTATGAGATATCGTTTACTTGTTCATATACATGTTTAAATTGTTTTACTCATACCAGTCCCATGACTGACCCGGAGTTTACTTTGTTGTTTTCCCTAAACTCTTGGGTGCCTAAATTTGTACGGGCAGTCAAGTAGTCGGGATTTACAGATATGCTTGGAGAGCTTGGAGCAGGAGGCTGCAAGATTTTATAGCTATAGTTATTTCCGCTGTGTTATAAGTGTTGTACTCTGATAAGTGCTATTGTATATATATAACTGTTTACTTCAAAGTTATGTTATATATTATATGTTATTCATTCCGCTGTGAGATTCGTGTTACTCTGATGATTCTGATGTTCTTCTTCTTCTTCTATTCTATTAGTTCTATCTTTTCTTTCTCACCTTCTAAATTCTTTCAATAACGACATGGTTTTTCCAATGTTTGGTTAGTCGTCGTCGTGTTTATAGCGATAACCAAAGTCGCGAAATTCCCCGCCGTTACAGTTGGTATCGGAGCTTAAGTTAAGAATTACTTGGCTCTGTGGCGTGACTCGGTAGAGATAGGGTTAGTAATACCCTAGACTGAGATTGAGTGTATATATACGAGTGCGTATTTGTATTTGATATAAAACTGTTTTTCATTGTGGAGATTCATTGGTTGAGTTGTTGATGAGCTCTGGTCGATCAGTTTGATCCACTGTATCGGTAGGAGTTAATAAACACTTGAATACGATGGGTCGTCACGATATGTTTCGAAAAAGGGTAAGTGAATCTAACTTTACCCAAAGTATATTTTGATATAGAAATATATATATATATATATATCAAAATTTTAATATATTAGATATATTGGTTGTTATTATAATCAAGTAAGATTATAAATTAAATGGTTATATATATAACCAATCAGAATTCCTATAAGTAAAATACGTGGAATCAATTGAATTAAAAATCTGAAATTTAAATCAGAATTTGGAATTAAAATAAGGAAATTTTAAGTTCCTGGGAGATTTTGAAAATGTTTTTCAATTTGAAATAAATATAGTATCTAACTCACCTGGATGACTGGAAAATAATTCCGAGGATGGATCGATACATCGTCGGTGTAATTTTCGAGTTTCTAAGTGGCGGATTACTACCAAAGATTTTAATTTGAATGGTTTTGAGGAAACAAGTTGTTTAGAAAATTCAAAGGCTTTGAATTGACAGTATGATTTCAAGTTGATTTGAAAAACCCAGGAATTTAAATTCTATAATTTAAATGTAACTCGTGGAGTTAAGTAAAACTGAAATGGATTTGATTATAATCTGGATTGGAATTGAGTTGAAGGGTTAAGAGTTTGAAATTTGATATTTGAGTTTGAATGGAATTCGGCTTGGGTATAAGCGAATGATTTGGTTTGAGGATATAAACTGAGTGGAATGACCAAGATATATGCAGAAGTGATAACAGATCAAAAGGGATATGATGATACGACCGACAAAAAGGAACAAGTTTATATTATATATAAGTTTGGATTGTATGAGCCGAATTGGCAAGCCGCTTGGCTGTTTGATTTTCTTTTGGGTTGGAGAAGGCCTAGAGAGGTGAGGGGTGGTTTGTCATATTGACCAATACAAAGGAGGTTATGGCAAAAAAAAAAAAAAATTCGAAAATTCCAGGGGTTAGAACATTCTCATGATTTATGGAAATTCACTTAGCCAGAATGAATTAATAATTTAATTGAAAATTTAATGGTTCAGTTGAAACTGGAGTTGAGAAGTAAACTAAAAGATATTTGAATCTAGTTAGTAAAGTTGGTAGCATTTTCCTAGCTTAGCAATTTCGAGGACGAAATTATTTTAAGGGGGGAAGTCTGTAATGGCGCGTTTTGTAAGGTATAATAATTAAGTTATTTAATTATTTAAATAACGAATATATTAAATAAACGATAGTTGAACGTATAATTATAATTTTATTATAATTAAAATCGAGCTTGAAATGGCGCTGCAGTTCGCGATTTGGCGATTCGAACTTCAACTGAATGTACATGATTCGTTTTAAGCCGGATTACTGTGAAACAAGAAACGTGTGGAGCTGGTGGAGTATATCTTTCTAGTGGAAGAGAAAAATCGGGATTTCGTCGGGTAGATTTTGAGTTATGTCCAAATCAAATTTCAGAAAAGTCGCTGTGGAATTCCTTTATAATTTGCGACGCTTTATATACGTTATAAATCGATTTTTCGATACGAACTGAATATCGGGATAATCTGGAGTCTGGAAATCAAGTCATAAAATCTGAGGTGATATTTTGGAGCCGGACGACATTGTATATGGATATATACGATAATATTAATTTATTAATATTTAATTTAATAATATTTAAATATATTTATATATTTAAATGGGTCATCCAGAGCTTTAAAAATACACTGTGTGAGCATACGAAGTCGGAATTCGACGAAACCAGTTTTGTTGGATCCGCAATATCAAATAGTTGTTAGAGGTCAAGTTTCGTGATTTTTAGAGTCACTGTGTGGTCGTACGGATTTTTAGAGTGGAAAACAGTCAGTATTTTGTCAGTTAAAAATACACCGTGTGAGCATACGAAGTCGGAATTCGACGAAACCAGTTTCATTGGGACCGTAATGTCGAGCTCTAGCTACATGTCAAGTTTGGTGATTTTTAGGTATCGTATGTAACCGTGGTGATTTTTAGAAAGCCAATGATCAAATAAAAATAAATGTATGTGAACATAAGAAAGGCCACATCCTTCTCCTTCTCAGCCACAAACATCACCTACCACAATCACAACTATAAAACCCTTCTTTGAGCCACCGCACCATTCCTTCATCACAGCAAAAGTTTTGAGCAAATGAAAATCACAAAGAAAATCAATACAAAATGAAATCAACCCCTATAAATCATGTTATACACATATTCGAAATGCTTGAAGGATGCTACACGATCTAGAGTGGGTTTTGTGTGGTTCGACATCCTTTTGTTCATCACTGGAAACGCACGCAACAACTAGGGTTGGAGTTCGATCGTAATGCAAAGGGTTTTGGCTCGAATTGATATTGGATCTGAGTTTATGGTGTAAAACCGAGTGTGTTGTGAGCTTTTGGTGAGGATCGAAGTCTAGAAGTGACGCAACCGTCACTGTACTCGCACGATGGTGCCATCGTCGGTTCTTGATGGGAGAGGCCGAGTTGGGAGATGGTGGTATGACGGGAAAGAGGAGATGAAGAGGTGATTTGTGGTAATTTTTATTTGAATTAAAAACCATTGGAGGAGGAGAATAGGAGGTGAGAAGGTGCGGCTATGGCTTGGGATGTAGGAGCAGGTCACGGCGTATTGATTTGGGAAGAAGGTTGATAACGGGTCGGGTTCTCAAAGGGGTATGTGGTGTTTAAATAGTTAAGGCCCAATTTCTTTTAAAAGAATTCAAGTTTTATTTATTTAAAAGTATTCAAACTTCGTAATGCTATAACTTGGTCATACGTAGATGGAATTCAGCGAAACAAGATCCGACGGGATCGTATGGACGGTGGCTACACCATGGAGCTAACCGGGAGTGAATCCGAGCTCGTTACAATTTATGGCGAAATAAATTGTCCGACTGAATCAGATAACGCAAACCGACATTTAACGGTTAACGCGTCCAATGTGAGTAAAACTCACCAACTCTGAACAATTATATTTTTATATTGTATTCTTAGAACTGTTAATCATCTGTTGATTGCTGTGTGTTGGTTGATTGATTGAACTGCTAGTCAGTTAGTGGAAATTTTATATATATATATATATATATATATAAAAACCGTTAAATATTTATATATCGATTCTGCTATCAGAATAATTTATATTGAACTGAAAGTGATGATAATCATATTGTGTAACATCTGTGGATGCAGGGAGACAGGTTGGAGGAATCCAACTGGATTCCTCAACAGTTATTTTTACTGTGATTTATGTATTGTGATATATAAATGTGATATATGTAATCTGTTGTGATTACATGTGATTGGATGATATTTATCGTTGTTAGATGATGTGTTAAAAACCATAAGTTAACCAAAGCGAGTTAGTCGAGTTAAACAAAGAAGTTGGTTAAGTTAACCAAAGCAAAGTTAGTCGAGGTAAACAAAGTAATTGGTTAAGTAAATCAAAGCAAGTTAGTTAAGTTAAACTAAGTGGTTAATCAAAGTAAAGTAGTTAAGTTAAAGTGATTAATCGATTTGAATTAGTTAAGTTAAACTAAAGGATTAATCGATGTGAATTAGTTAAGTTAAACTAAAGGATTAATCGATGTGAATTAGTTAAGTTAAACTAAGTGGTTAATCGAAGTGAATTAGTTAAGTTAACTAAGTGGTTAATCGAAGTAAATTAGTTGAGTTAAACTAAGTGAATCGGTTAGAGTTAATCAACGTGAATTAGCTAAGTTAAACTAAGTGGATTTGTTCAGTTAATCAAGATGAGTTAACTCAGTTAGGTTAAACCAGTAGAGTTAACTAGTTGAGTTAACCAGTTAGAGTTAATCAGTTAGGTTAAACCAGTTAGAGTTAACCAGTTAGGTTAAACCAGTTAGAGTTGACCAGTTAAATTTGACCAGTTAGAGTTGACTAGTTAAAGTTGACCAGTTAGAGTTGACCAGTTAGAGTTGACCAGTTAGAGTTGACCAGTTAGAATTGACCAGTTAGAGTTGATCAGTTAGAGTTATCCGAAGTAGAATTATCGAGTATAGTGTATTCGAGAGAAGAGAAATCGAATATAGTTTATTCGAGTGGAGAAATCAAATGTTATTCATTTGAGAAGAGTTATCGAATATAGTTTATTCGAGTGGAGAAATCAAATGTTATTCATTTGAGAAGAGTAATCGAATATAGTTTATTCGAGTGGAGAAATCAAATGTTATTTATTTAAGAAGAGTTATCGAATATTATTTATTCAAAGAGTAGTTATCGAATATGAGTTATTCGAAGTTAGTTAATCCAAAGGAGTTATTCGAAGTTAGCTAATCCAAAGGAGTTATTCGAAGTTAGCTAATCCAAAGGAGATATTCGAAGTTAGTTAATCCAAAGGAGTTAGTCGAAGAGTTAATCGAATATAGTTATTCGAAAGAAAGAGTTAATCGAATATAGTTATTCGAAAGAAAGTGTTAATCGAATATAGTTATTCGAGTAAAGTTAAAAGAGTTAATCAAATATAATTTATTCGAATAGAGTTAGAGAAGTTAATCGAATATAGTTCATTCGAATAGTGTTGGAGGAGATATCGAATACAGTTTATTCGATAGGATAGAAGTGAATATAATTCATCAATTAAGTTATTCGAATTAGTTATTCGAATAGAGTTAAACACGTAGGAGTAAATTGAATATCAGTTATTCAATTTGAGTTAATCGAATTTAGTTATTCGAGAAGAGTTAAATCGAATTTAGTTATTCGAAAGGAGTTAATCGATTTGAGTTAAGTTAATCGATTTGAATTAAGTTGAATCGAAATGGAGTAAATCGATTAGAATCAGGTTAATCGAGTTAGAGTAAATCGAATATTGGTTATTCGAAGGTAAGTTATTCGAAGGAGTTAATCAAATGAGTTGATCCAAAGGAGTTAGTCGAATATTATTTATTCGAATAGAGTTAAAGGAGTTAACGATTTTAGTTTGATCGAAAGGAGTTATCGATTAGTAAATCGAAAGGAGATTTTCGAATATAGCATATTCGAAAGAAAGAGATCGAATATTGTTTATTCGAAAGAGAGAGATTTCGAATATGAGTTATTCGAAGAGAGATAATCGAATATAGGTTATTCGAAGAAGAGTTAACCAAATAGAGATTACTCGAAAGAGAGTTTTACGTCGAATTCGATTATAGCAAATTCGGGAAAGTACTATTTACTTTCCAGGGTTTAAATCAAGACTTAGTTATTGATTTAGAAATTAGGTGTCTGTTAAATTATTCGAGTTAGGAGATAAAGTTATAATTTAGGTTAGATATTGCAGAAGTAGGAATTATAACGTTATAGTTATAATCAAACGTTTTCATATAAGAAGTAGATTCATAACCTGAATCCGAGAATTTGCGTAAACAGATGATTGGAAAAAGTGAGTGACGAACTTCATCTATTTCACAGTAAAGGACGTTGTTCAATTAAGGTCTGAGAGGTAACTATACCCCAACTTGATTGACTTCAGAATTGACAAAGGAATAGTGGTGGTTCGATCTAAAAGGTTGATTAGGAATAAAGTTAAGTAATAAGCGATTAATGGATTAAGCGTAACGATGTTTTATACAACGCTCATTGGAAATCCGTGAATGAGTTTTGGAAACGTTTTCCAAATATAGTCAGATATGTTTTCTAAACATAGAAAATGAAATTTTTTTATGATAAGAGTTTAAGAAATAGAGTTAAGCAAATTCAGAAAACTGACTGGAGAGGGTAAGTTGAACGGTTTTCTAAGTGACGATCTGATGTTGGTTTCGACCTTCCGGATTGATACTTAGAGAATTTTTCTCATACTAGTTACAGTTAGGGACTGATAGTTGCGAAATAATAGTGATGTGAAATTAAGCTATGGAAATGTTTTCCAATGATTAATAACATATATTTTCTAAATATATGAAATAAGGAAATATGAACATGTGATGATTGATCGATCGAATTTCCATTTGGAAATAAGATCGTTGTTTGTACACCGACATGTTTTCATTTGATAGTTGAATCACAGACTATCAAAGTTTTTACCATTTTAACGTTGTTAATATGGAGAGACCGGTTGGATTACTATCCAAAGAACCACTCTGTATTGGCATAAGCGTTGCGAGCAATATATGCCAAAGATAATTGAAGACGGAGTAAAGTGCAAGGGCTGTTGTATAAGTCTTAGATAACAGTGACTAAGATGGATATACTGAATAGTGCCTTCGGTTTGTCCAGTCCCAGGACAACGTATATGGAAGAAGGTCTGACAGAGTATATCCAATGGATCGCGTAAGTTGATCTGTTCAAACGTATTCACGTTTGGTGGCGGAGGAATTCGTTTCTCTTAGCTGTATACCCGTGTTATTTTTGGATAAGTCAATTTGTGATTTGGCGGGTATGACGATGTGGCATTCAAAGTGAATGGTGATCAGATGTTCTGAAGATAGACGTAGCTTCTAGCCTCACACCAGGAAGTAACAAAAGTTGGGCTAGGCAGCATGGCTAGTTGGGTCATTCCCAAGCAGGGTGTATTGTCACCGATCTAGTGAATATTCATATTTATACTTCTTTTTGATTCTGTATATTCGGATGACGGTTTGATGGCCTATAACCGTGGTGGCAATATATTCGCGACACTCAAGCTAAATGAGTGAGCGGTCATGTGTGGCCGGGTTGCAAGACGTTCTTGTTGAACCCTGAGTGTATCACCTCTAGAGTACACTATTCAGAAGGTGCTCCCATACCTTGTCTGTTGGAATCCATTCTCCGATAAGCGCCCTTCGGTTTATGATTTTATACTATGTATGTAGAACGTGAGATGCAAGCGTTTCTGCTAGTTGATATCTATTTGTACATAGACATTATTATAATATCAAAAGGTTTTTGATATAAAGATATTTTGGATTCTCAAAAGGGAAAAACCCGTTCCGTTATGCGGCGTGGTCTTATGAGATATCGTTTACTTGTTCATATACATGTTTAAATTGTTTTACTCATACCAGTCCCATGACTGACCCGGAGTTTACTTTGTTGTTTTCCCTAAACTCTTGGGTGCCTAAATTTGTATGGGCAGTCAAGTAGTCGGGATTTACAGATATGCTTGGAGAGCTTGGAGCAGGAGGCTGCAAGATTTTATAGCTATAGTTATTTCCGCTGTGTTGTAAGTGTTGTACTCTGATAAGTGCTATTGTATATATATAACTGTTTACTTCAAAGTTATGTTATATATTATATGTTATTCATTCCGCTGTGAGATTCGTGTTACTCTGATGATTCTGATGTTCTTCTTCTTCTTCTTCTATTCTATTAGTTCTATCTTTTCTTTCTCACCTTCTAAATTCTTTCAATAACGACATGGTTTTTCCGATGTTTGGTTAGTCGTCGTCGTGTTTATAGCGATAACCAAAGTCGCGAAATTCCCCGCCGTTACATTCTTCTTTTGCAGAATTCTTCGTCGACCTCGCCTTTTTGTCGCTTTCGCCCGTATTCTCTACATATGTAAAAATCGAATTTTTACGATGCTATTCAATATATAAAAATATGATTTTTACTTCGCCTTTCAATATATAAAAATCTGATTTTTACTTCGACTTTCAATATATAAAAATCTGATTTTTACTTCGACTTTCAATATATAAAAATTCTATTTTTATTTCGAAGTTCAATATATAAAAATTCTATTTTTATTTCGAAGTTCAATATATAAAAATTCTATTTTTATTTCGAAGTTCAATATATAAAAATTCTATTTTTATTTCGAAGTTCAATATATAAAAATTCTATTTTTATATTTTTATTTTGAAGTTCAATATATAAAAATTCTATTTTTATTTTTAAATCTCAAAATAAAACCAGTTTTCAAACCCTTTTTAAAAATTCAGTTTTTAATCTTTTCAAAAATCAGTTTTTAATTCCTAAAAATCGAAATTAGTTTTAAACTCTAAAATCGAAATTAGCTTTAAACTTTAAAATAAAAATAAAAGTAAAATAAAAATACTTACTGTATGCGAAGATGGGGGGGGGGGGGGGGAGTCGGACCTCTGACCGTCGACGAGGTGGCAGGTCGGAGGGGCCCACGGCAGTCAGGGGCGTGGTGGCATCGGCAAGTGGCGGCGCTCCTCGAGCTCGCGGTGGTCTCCTGTTCTTGAGGCTTGCGGCTTTCAGCATGAAGAGGAAAGAGGAGGGAGGGCGAGGCTGGAGGGAGGTTGGTCGGTGGAGGGTTCGGGCGGTTGGGCGGCGCCGTCGACGAACGGGAAGGGGGGGCGCGATTAGGTTTTAATAATTTTTTTTTCTCTTTTCTTTTTTCTGTTGACATAATTTAGAAGGGGGGGGGGCAGAGGGTAATAAAGGGGAAGAGAGTTTTTTTTTTATTATTATTTTAATTTGAAAAAGTTGACTTTTATATATGACCTCAAAACGAGGCCCACCGCCTGTCGTCCATAGCGTTTCACCCCCATTCCGAACACAATGGGATATGTATCGTAGGCTGATTCGACTGTTTCGATCTATTTCCGTTGAATTTACATTTAAATCATTATACTGAATTTTAAACGTACATTTCAAGTTACCGGGGTCACATACCAACTAGAAAAATTCCAGAAAAATATTTTCTAGCTTCGTATTGACGATACGGTCCTAACAAAACTAGTTTCGTCAAATTCTGAGATCGTTTGAAAAATGGCCAATTTCCAGTCGATTAAAATCAACTGAAACTGGTCAAACGCGTTTTCCTTTGCCACGCTCACATATTGATTCGAAAAATTATGAAATTTGAAACCTAGCAATAATTTAACATCACGGATCCAACAAAAGTGGTTTCGTCGAAATCCGAGGTCGTTTGCAAAATGTCCATTTTTAAGGGCCTGAATTCCATAGCGACAATTCAGAATTTTCAACTGGACATATCTTTTGATTCCCGCTATGAAATCTTGATCTGTCGGATTCGTTGGAAAGATATTATCAATTAGATCCTATTGTTTTTGGTTTCACTAAAATCTGGATTGTTTTGCACCCGGTACATTCAATTGAAGTTTGAAATCGAATTATCGAACTACCGCGCCATTTTCAATTCTATTATAATTATATATAAATATTTATATTCTAATGACGACGTATATAATATATACGTCGAATTCTATTCAAAATAAATTTCTCGTCGATATTATTTAAAATAATTCATTTTAAATATTCAAAATTCGCTAAAATTGCCAAAATAAAAATTTTAAACTAGCCCAGATTTTCCGGGTTATTACAATATCCCCCACTTAAAACTTTTCGTCCCCGAAAAGGAACAAAAGTCGAAAGTGGTTTGATCAATCAACTCTACGTTTGATCTGGCTTCCATTCTCCAACTTTTCAGTTTCTGAAAATTTTCAAAATCTTCAAAATTTTGGCTAACACCCTAAATTTTGGAAAAATTTCGCCATAACCTCCCCTCCACTGGGAGCATCGGGGAATTTCAAATAGCTTCCCCGGTCCTTCAGATCTCAAAAAGAAAAAGAAAAAGCCAAGCGGCTAGCCAATAGGCTCATAAAATCATCATCACCCAAACAAAACAGTAAATTATGTAGTAAACATGTACCTATTTGTCGGGCAAACAAATTTTATTCTTCGGCTCTAGCCTCTTTGCTTTGACCTGTTCAATGTAAGTATATGTATATGCAAGCAAATGCGACCAATTTTCAATACAATTCAATATGTGATGCTATTAGGCATAATGGTTCAAAACTATCAAACAAATAAACAAACAACACAAACATCAATCAATTAGTGAATTAGAGTTTCAAATTCATAATTTGATACATATACAGAAAATCTTGTTTTTGATGCCAATTCACAACAATGTGTTCTAGCTATATTAGTTTTGGTTCTCACACCAGTCTAATGGAAATATATAGGTATCACACCTTCGAAACACGAACATAAATACTGATGATGTGGCCACATCACCAGAATTATCCCCGGGTGTCTAGAATGTGATTCTATATCTATCCAGTATATTAAAACTTCGAATATACGTTCATGACGCGTATACGCGAAATCTTTATATACTAGATTGTCCATATTCAAAATAAATAAATAATCAAATACGTATAAAGCGATTTAAATTTTCAAAACAAAATTGTTTTCATTTGAAAAATATACTCTTAACACTCGTTCTAGGATACTACTGATCCTATCTCTAACGAGTAATTCTAATTGGATATTACTAATCCAATATCTGATGAATTCTTTCGTATGGTTCTAATGTGTCTTGTTCTCGAGCTCTGTAAACCAAAGCTCTGATACCAACTGAGAGAACCCGTAACTTCCCCGGGAAGGAAAGCACGAATACTTTGAGAACAACACACAAAAGGATGCATACGGAAGAACATTTCATTGCTATTACAACAATTCCATCAGATACAAGAATATACAGTGTGTAAATGAATAAATTACATTCGACAAATACCAGAGATTACAGTAAATTACAAAGCAGCGGAAAATAATACAAAAGCACAACTAGAAGTGATACACGGATACAGAGCTTTCCGAGCATCGTTCCAGCTGTAAATCAGGACCCTGTAAATATGAATCTGCAAAACCAAAACTACTATCTGCCCGTGTGGAAAATAGGGGCAGCCAGAGTTTAGGTTAAAACAATAAACTCCAGGTCAGTCATGTGACTGGTGTGAGAACTAAAACAGTTATTAATCTTTATTTTAAAAGAGAGTAATTCAAGGGACCACGCCGTATAACACGGAACGGGTTTCCTCCCAAGAATACTAGTGCATATAACAAAACAACGCAATGCTTTTTGGAAAAATGAAGCTATTATAAGACCCAGGTCCCATCACACAATGCAACGCAAGCCGGTGGATAGGGTTTTCCCTTATAATAGCCAAACATGCTTGGTACGTTTAAAACAAATCATTTGATACTATTATAGGTGTATAGTGTCAAAACAATTTCAATCATAAATATCAATCATAGACGGCATGGGTACCATATATCATGTCGCCATACTAGTTCTACAATTAAAACCGCAATACACGTATTGGAAATTGGATTCCGTCATGAGCCGAGGCAAGGGGCAAGCTCCTCTCCGCGTTCGAGACACTCTAGCAAATGTCCCAGGACCCCACTATGATCCTTGGATCTTCAGGGCCGGTCCTCTCTTACTTTTGAGGATTAGTTATTCCTGAACACACGTTTCCCGGTCCTTACAGACCTATATCCGAGGCGCCTCGCATTCCAACAACCACACAGGTGAAAAGTATATAAATGTCAGGGCTGGTAGGTCACTGACACCACCCTAGCTAGAAAGAAACGTCATGCTCTCCCTGCAGTCACTATCCCGTTTTTGACTCATACCGAGGTGTGAGGCTCGGGAATTCACGTTATACACAAAGCTACGCCACACAGGCCATGCTTTGATCATCAACCACAAGACTTTGCTTTTCAACAGAAGCCTTGATCAATTGCCACTTACGCATGCCACATTGGCAATTCACTCCATGCGACTGATGTCCATCAATATACAACCCCTGAGCTCGTACGTCTCAGAGAAGGGCGTTAAGCAAGAGAATAAATTCTCTGCCGCCAAACAGATGTATATTTAATAAAGATCAATCAACACAGAATAAAATCCAATGTCAGACACACAATCCATTTACAAGTTCGTTCTGGGTCTGAACGAAACCGGAGGCACTTTTCTCGCATATCCATCCATCTCCAGGTACGTCTGGACGATCACCAACTGATTCCCTCATCCTGGGTGTACAGCCCAATCAAGATCATCAGTAATCACCCAAACGATGTGAAGACTTCCGGTCTTCAACCACCGTCTTCGTCTTCGACATCTCGTCGAATCGGTTATTCAGAATGGGTATAACCCGGCATTTCTGAATAACCCACGTATATAATTTACAAATGTTACACAAACACAATGAATGCCTCATTCCAATTCAGAATATTCTTTTATTCACAAAATCACATTCTTAGGGAAAGGTTCCCATTAATTTTATCAAAGATAAATTCTTCTAAATTTATTCTTTAATCCTCCTATGGATATCATTTCAAACTAGTCGGGATTAACGAACCACACCGAAGTAATTATTTATTTTATTTCCCAATCCCAACCTATATATCGCATGGAGCAAAACTGGTAATACTCCATATCTAACACCACAGTGTTATCGGTAAAATTAATTACCATTTCACGTTCAAATCTAATTAAAGATTTAACTATCGCTTTGGAGCAAAACTGGTGATACTCCACTCTCGATCGCTTTTCAGATTTGATAATTTAAATTATCAATTCACTTTTTAATCTAATTAAAGATTCATTAAAACTCCATTTAGTTTTAATCTTCTCAAAAATCAATATCTTGCTTTTAACTGGGTTAAAGAACCAAGGTCATCTAAAACACGATTCACGATAAACCCAACTCACATTTGATATTAAATACAAGGCTCTAAATAGAAAATATATCGGTTTATATTCAATATCAAATTCTGAAACCAACAAATATCGTATTGGAAATAACGATATAAAATATATCTTTCAAATTCCCATAACAATATCTATATAGTCACGAAATCCAACATCAAAATATTCCGAAGATAATTTCGATTCAACTCCAGTCCAATTCACGTATTGGAAATATCGATTATTTTCAAAATCACTTTCAAATTCAATTTATTTATTTCAATAATAAATTGATCTTTTAATTCTAGTTCAAAACTAGTTCATTTCGATAAAAATCTATTTTTATCCTTTCAAATGTGGAATTTTCCAGCCCAATTTTTCCCAAATCATTTCTTATGATTTCACACAAATTATCGATATTTTTAATAATTTTATCAAGGCCCGTACAGTCGATTTCCATCAACGGCTATCGAACTGCACTTACAGCGAACTTTTTCAAATTTGATTTGGACATAATTCCAAATCCAACCGTTAGATTTCAAATTTCTAATATTCAATGGAAAGCTCTTTTCGATACGAACCCAACGGTTCCGGTTTTAGGAGAATCCGACGGACGGATCTCCCGCAATGTCCGTTTGAAATAAATGGCCGAAATTCACGAACTGCCGCGGCGCCGCGCGTTCTATTCAGGCCATTATATATATAATATATATAATATATATTTCGTCGATTTCTATTTAAAACGAATTTTATAAATCGTTTTAAAATCGTTTCAAAAGCAATTTCAACTTTCTTTTCAATTCAAATCAAAATTGAATTCTTCTTTATAAATTCGTTTTAAAATTCATTTCTATTCAATTCAAATTTTAATTCACTTTGAATTCATTTCAATTCACTTTCAATTCAATTTGAATTTGTTTTCAATTCAATTCATTTCGAAATCATTTTCAATTCAATTCATTTCGAAATCGTTTTCAATTCAATTCATTTCGAAATCGTTTTCAATTCAATTCATTTCGAAATCGTTTTCAATTCAATTCATTTCGAAATCGTTTTCAATTCATTTCATTTCGAAATCGTTTTCAATTCAATTCATTTCGAAATCGTTTTCAATTCAATTCATTTCGAAATCGTTTTCAGTTCAATTCATTTCGAAATCGTTTTCAGTTCAATTCATTTCGAAATCGTTTTCAGTTCAATTCATTTCGAAATCGTTTTCAATTCAATTCATTTCGAAATCGTTTTCAATTCAATTCATTTCGAAATCGTTTTCAATTCAATTCATTTCGAAATCGTTTTCAATTCAATTCATTTCGAAATCGTTTTCAATTCAATTCATTTCGAAATCGTTTTCAATTCAATTCATTTCGAAATCGTTTTCAATTCAATTCATTTCGAAATCGTTTTCAATTCAATTCATTTCGAAATCGTTTTCAATTCAATTCATTTCGAAATCGTTTTCAATTCAATTCGAATTCGCTATAATATTCATTTCAATTTGAATAAAATCGATATAAATATCGTTCACGTCGAAATAACGCATCTCTAATCAACACGGCTTTATATTTTTCGAAACTTCTTTATTCTATCCAACAAATGAATATTTATCCCATTCAACACATGAATTTATATTGCTTTCAACACACGACTAATCTCAACACATGAGTACTGTCAACACATCACTATTTTTGTTATGTAAAATATTTTATAAAACTATGGTATCTATCGTTTGATTTTTAATTAGACTTCTACTGGGAAGTAGTTCTAATCTTAAATATGATAAGATGTAAATTTCGTTGTATAAAATATTTCACTCAACACATGAACATCGTCAACACATGACTATTTTTATATTCAAGACATGAATTTTCTTTTATAATATTCATTATTTTCCCGATTGGAATGAGGCCCAATCAATCACCATATAATGTTAATTATATGGATTCCATACAACACATGTATATAATAGCTTTGAAAAATAATCAACCATCAACCAAAGTGCACCACACAACTGCATAAGCATCCAATATAAATAATCGACGCTTACACAGTCTGTCGACCAATCGATCGACAATAATTAAATAATTGGGATTAGTGTACGCCAAATATCATCCCAACACCCGTGTGGGGTTTCAAATCAACAAACACACATTTTTGTTTGTGCAGTTGGGCGATGTGTAAAATTTATCAACCCAATCAATATCAGTCAAATCAGTGTAAATAAACAAATCGGCCGATTTGTTTATAAATATTTATTTATTTACTTTCACGTTAAAAAATATATTTTTAGCGACAAAAATATTTATTTCAACACTTGAATTTCTATTCAGTTCATTTATACAATAAAAATGATATTTTTATTTTTCTAACATATTTTAGAAAATTTCGGCGGCATAACGGCACGATACTAGAAACGGAACAAGGCCTAGCCTTATCCCCGGTCTAGTGAAGGCCCACGCCATTCACACATCCATCAAATCCATTCAATTCAAATCAAATCATCAAACTAATCTATGCAACCAAACAAACAAGTCCATGGTCTGTGGACGATTGTGTCGGGTGCTACTAAGCACCGTCTGCATCCTAGTATATATATATCTAGAAAAAGAAATTGAAAGGTGAGAAATTCTCACCAATAGCTATCCAATTATCTTGACTCTTCTTTTGCAGAATTCTTCGTCGACCTCGCCTTTTTGTCGCTTTCGCTCGTATTCTCTACATATGTAAAAATCGAATTTTTACGATGCTATTCAATATATAAAAATATGATTTTTACTTCGCCTTTCAATATATAAAAATCTGATTTTTACTTCGACTTTCAATATATAAAAATCTGATTTTTACTTCGACTTTCAATATATAAAAATCTGATTTTTACTTCGACTTTCAATATATAAAAATTCTATTTTTATTTCGAAGTTCAATACATAAAAATTCTATTTTTATTTCGAAGTTCAATATATAAAAATTCTATTTTTATTTCGAAGTTCAATATATAAAAATTCTATTTTTATTTCGAAGTTCAATATATAAAAATTCTATTTTTATTTCGAAGTTCAATATATAAAAATTCTATTTTTATTTCGAAGTTCAATATATAAAAATTCTATTTTTATTTTTAAATCTCAAAATAAAACCAGTTTTCAAACCCTTTTTAAAAATTCAGTTTTTAATCTTTTCAAAAATCAGTTTTTAATTCCTAAAAATCGAAATTAGTTTTAAACTCTAAAATCGAAATCAGCTTTAAACTTTAAAATAAAAATAAAAGTAAAATAAAAATACTTACTGTATGCGAAGAAGGGGGGTGTCGGACCTCTGATCGTCGGCGAGGTGGCAGGTCGGAGGGGCCCACGGCAGTCAGGGGCGTGGTGGCATCGGCAAGTGGCGGCGCTCCTCGAGCTCGCGGTGGTCTCCTGTTCTTGAGGCTTTCGGCTTTCAGCATGAAGAGGAAAGAGGAGGGAGGGCAAGGCTTGAGGGAGGTTGGTCGGTGGAGGGTTCGGGCGGTTGGGCGGCGCCGTCGACGAACGGGAAAGGGGGGCGCGATTAGGTTTTAATAATTTTTTTTTTCTCTTTTCTTTTTTCTGTTGAAATAATTTAGAACGGGGGGGGGGGGGGGGGCAGAGGGTAATAAAGGGGAAGAGAGTTTTTTTTATTTTTTTATTTTTTTATTTTAATTTGAAAAAGTTGACTTTTATATATGACCTCAAAACGAGGCCCACCGCCTGTCGTCCATAGCGTTTCACCCCCATTCTGAACACAATGGGATATGTATCGTAGGCTGATTCGACTGTTTCGATCTATTTCCGTTGAATTTACATTTAAATCATTATACTGAATTTTAAACGTACATTTCAAATTACCGGGGTCACATACCAACTAGAAAAATTCTAGAAAAATATTTTCTAGCTTCGTATTGACGATACGGTCCTAACAAAACTAGTTTCGTCAAATTCTGAGATCGTTTGAAAAATGGCCAATTTCCAGTCGATTAAAATCAACTGAAACTGGTCAAACGCGTTTTCCTTTGCCACGCTCACATATTGATTCGAAAAATTATGAAATTTTAAACCTAGCAATAATTTAACATCACGGATCCAACAAAAGTGGTTTTGTCGAAATCCGAGGTCGTTTGCAAAATGTCCATTTTTAAGGGCCTGAATTCCATAGCGACTATTCAGAATTTTCAACTGGACATATCTTTTGATTCCCGCTATGAAATCTTGATCTGTCGGATTCGTTGGAAAGATATTATCAATTAGATCCTATTGTTTTTGGTTTCACTAAAATCCGGATTGTTTTGCACCCGGTACATTCAATTGAAGTTAGAAATCGAATTATCGAACTACCGCGCCATTTTCAATTCTATTATAATTATATATAAATATTTATATTCTAACGACGACGTATATAATATATACGTCGAATTCTATTCAAAATAAATTTCTCGTCGATTTTATTTAAAATAATTCATTTTAAATATTCAAAATTCGCTAAAATTGCCAAAATAAAAATTTTAAACTGGCCCAGATTTTCCGGGTTATTACAAATTATTACTATTTTTAATAATTTTATCAAGGCTCGTACAGTCGATTTCCAACAATGGCCATCGAACTGCACTTACAGCGACCTTTTCCAAATTTGATTTGGACGTATCTCCAAATCCAACAGTTAGATTTCGAATTTCTAATATTCATTAGAAAGCTCTTTTCGATACGAACCCAACGGTTCTGGTTTTAGGAGAATCCGACGGTCGGATCTCCCGTAATGTCCGTTCGAAGTCAATGGTCGAAATTCGCGAACTGCCGCGGCGCGGCACGTTCTATTCAGGCCATTATATTATATTTATATATTATATATAATATATATTTCATCGATTTCTATTTAATATGAATTTTATAAATAGTTTTAATTTCATTTCAAAAACAATTTCAACATCCATTTCAATTCAAATCAAAATTGAATTTTTCCTTATAAATTCGTTTTAAATTCATTTCAATTTAATTCAAATTTTGATTCAATTTGAATCCATTTCAAACCGATTTTTATTCTATTTCAATTCTTTTCAATTCAATTCGAATTCGTTATATATTCAATTCAATTCGAATTCGTTATATATTCAATTCAATTCGAATTCGTTATATATTCGATTCAATTCGAATTCGTTATATATTCAATTCAATTCGAATTCGTTTTCTATTCGATTCCATTCAAATTTGTTTTCTATTCAATTCAATTCAAATTTGTTTTCTATTCGATTTAATTCAAATTTGTTTTCTTTTCGATACAATTCAAATTTTTTTCTATTCGATTCAATTCAAAAACGAATATAATCGATATAAATATCGTTCGCGTCAAAATAGCGCATCTCTAATCAACACGGCTTTATATATTTCAATAATTTCGTTATTGTATTCAACAAATGAATATTATATTTCTTTCAATACATGACTCTATATTCTTGTCAACACACAACTAATCTCAACGAATGAGTACTGTCCACATGTGACTATTTTTGTTATTTAATATATTTTATAAAAATTATGGTATCTATCGTTTGATTTAAATCAGACTCCAACCGTAAATTAGTAAGAGAACGATTCCCTAAATATTAACCCCGAAGGCCGAAACCAACATTAGATCAATATCTAGGAGGCCACTCATCTCATCTATTTTCCAATTAATTTCTAATTTTGTATATGATAAAGATGTAAGATTTTATTGTTAAAATATTTCATTCAACACATGACTAATCTCAACGAATGAGTACTGTCAACACATGAACCTTTATTTTATAATATTCTTTAATTTCTAAATTGGAATGAGGCCCAATCAATTACCATATAACGTTAATTATATGGGTTCCATACAACACATGTATATAATAGCAACGATAAATAATCAGCCATCATCCAAAGTGCACTACACTGTATAAGCATCAAATATAGATATCTAACGCTTATAACAGCCTGTCGATCCATCGATCGACATACAACTAATTATTGGGATTAGTGTATGCCGTATTTTATCCCAATACCCGTGTGGGGTTTCAAACAATCAAACATAGATGTTGTTTGTGCAGTTGGGCGATGTGTAAAATTTATCGACCTAATCAATATCAGTCAAATCAGTGTATATAAACAAATCGGCCGATTTGTTTATTAAATATTTATTTATTCACATTCAATTTATTGGGGCCACATATAACTCGAAAAATTCAAGAAAAATATTTTCTAGCTTCGTATTGACGATACGGTCTTAACAAAACTAGTTTCGTTGAATTCTGAGACCGTTGGAAAAATGGCCATTTTTCAGTCGATTAAAATCAACTGAAATTGGTCAAACGCGTTTTCCTTTGCCACGCTCACATATTGATTCGAGAAATTATGAAATTTGGAATCTAACAATAATTTGACATCACTTATCCAACAAAAGTGGTTTCGTCGAAATCCGAGGTTGTTTGCAAAATGTCTATTTTTATGGGCCTGAATCCCATAGCGACTATTCAGAGTTTTCAACTGGACATATCTTTTGATCCCCGCTATGAAATCTTGATTTTTCGGATTCGTTGGAAAGATATCTTCAATTAGATCCTATTATTTTTGGTTTCACTAAAATCCGGTTTATTTTGCACCCGATACATTCAATTGAAGTGTGAAATCGAATTATCGAACTACCACGCCATTTTCAATTCTATTTATAATTATATATAATTATTTATTTTCTAACGATGACGTATATAATACATACGTTCGAATTCTATTCAAAATAAATTTCTCGTCGATATTATTTAAAATAATTCATTTTAAATGTTCAAAATTCGCTAAAATTGCCAAAATAAAAATTTTAAACTGGCTCAGATTTTTCTGGTTATTACAGCCAGCATGGGGGATGGTGCGTGGCTGTAAGAAGGTGCTGAATTGAAACCGGAAGTGTAGGACTGGTTGAAGGGATGACGGGTCAGAGAAGGTAGAGCTTTGCTTTGATTAGCAGTTTATTGAACTGGAGTATTTGGAGTCTGATAATTTTGACCATGTCAGACCTGACGTTGGAGCTTGCTGGTCATTACTCGAACACACTCAAGAAAGTCGAAAGGACTGCATAAGCAAAGCGAAACATGCAAGAGCATGGCATCATCTAGTTTCTATGTCACTGCAGTAACATGTATTTGCTGAACCAAGTTGAGTTCAAGTTCAGTTTTGGGTAGACAGTCACGGGGGAAGGACTAATGTCGCGATGTCCACCGTTGATGTGAGCTAGATGGTATGATAACGTGAGTGTATACATTTATATACACCGCGTGCGTACAATTTAAATGGATGGCGCGTGTCTTTTGGAGGAGTGGAATAGCAAGAAGAGGAGCTTGGAAGTGCTGAGCATCTAATGGAAAGTGACGTAACCGCATGGATCAAGATGACGTGAGGTATGGCAGAGTTGAACGCATGGTTTAATCAACTGACGCAAATCGTTATTTAACGGTTAACGCACAAGGTGAGTAAATTCACTAGCTCTGTTTTATTTAAAACATTTTAATTATATTTTAAATAATGGTTGAATGTTGTGTGATGGTTGTTTAGGCAAATTATGGTTAAATTGGTTGAAATATTATATATTGGTACATATGTACACGTCACCGGTTGGATACCGATTTCCATCGATTATAATATTCCTAGTATGGAATCGGTGATAATTGTTTGACTAACATCTGTGGATGTGGAAATCGGTTGGAGGAATCCAACCGGATTCCTCAATATTTATATGTACTATTTGTTTGTTTTATATATGCACTATTTGAACCGTGTTGAATGAAAATTTAACATTTGTTTTGATTTAATAAATAAATGACATCGATTTAGAAAATGGCAATAGTCGACCATAAACACATTGTTTTGTAAAAAGTTGATTGGCAGTAAGGCAAATCAACGAAGTCGATTATAGAAAATTAGATTTTTTATAATTAAGGCAAAGTTTTGAACTGTAATAGAAATTCTATTATAAACTTGTACTCTATAGTTCATTTTAGTAAAATATTAGTTAATTATTTTTAATTGAATAACTGTTTCTTAAGTGGACCTCATTTGAAATGTTATTGAATAAGAGATGTCAAGATTTTTGTAACGGAAAAAGATGTCAAGATTTTTGTAACGGAAAGAGGTGTTGAGATTAATTATAAAGTGGAATATAGTAGCATATTGCAAGTCTGTGAACTATAGCGATAGAATAACGCTGTTGACTAGGCTTAAGCATGACTGTTATGTCGATATTAGTTATAAAAGGGAATATTACAGCGTATGACAAGTTTTGATCTACAACAATAAATTAGCGCTTTTAACCAAGCTTAAGCGTGGTTTTTATACATAGCACTACTCCCTAAGGAATGGAAACAATTTGGTTTGAAATTCACTTATTCTAAAGTAATAAGTAACGACGTTTGTCCAAAGAAATATAAGAACGAATGTTAAATAAAAGTGCTCGTGATTGTGTGATGTTAGCTACGAGTGTTTGTTTTTACTTCGATAGTTAAATAACCGACTATCGAAGTGTTTTGACCATCGTTGTCAATACGGAGAGACCGGTTGGATATATTATCTGAAACCACTCTACATAGGCATAAGCGCTGCGAATTATGCTGAAGAAATTGAAGATAGAGTGAAATTCAAGGGTCGTTCTATTCTAGAATGGTGTTTTCTGTTTGTCCACTCCCAGGACAACTTGTATGGACGAATGTCTGACAGAGTATTCCTAACGATCACATAAGACGATCTTTTCAAAATATTACGTCTAGTGGCGGAGAAATTCGTTTCTCTTAGCTTTTATACCCGTAATGTTTTTGGGAAGATCAACTAGTGATTTGATGGGTCTAACGATGTGGCATTCAAAGTGAATGATGATCAAATGTTCTAAAGATAGACATAGCCTCTAACTTCACAACCGGGAAATGACAAAAATCGGGCAGGCAGCATGGCTATGTGGGTCGCTCCCATTAGGGTGTATAATCACCTATCTAGAGAAATTCCTTTTACTTCTTTAATCTATTCGATGCTGTCCCTTTTCAGGAAATGGTGGTTTGAGTCCAACCGTTGGTGGTATACTTTCGATACACTCAAGAGAAATGAGTGGTCGGCAATGTGTGGGTCGGGTTGCAAGATGTTCTTGTTGAACCCAGCGTATTCGCCTCTAGGGATACACTATCGGCAAGTGGTCCCATACCTTGTCATAGTTGGAATCCAATCTCCAATAAGCGCTCTGCGGTTTTTGATTTTATACTATGTATGTAGAGCGTGAGATGCAAGCATTCTACTATTTTGTTATTTATTTGATTAGATATTAGTATAATATCACTGGATTTTGATATCAAAGTGTTTTGGGGTATAGTAAGGTAAAAACTGTCCATGTTTATGTGTGGGTTGGTCTTACTATTATCCTTTTGTTTCAAAAGGATTTTCAAAGTTAAACCGTATGGTTGGAATTTACTCACACCAGTCCCATGACTGACCCAGAGTTTATTTTTCTGTGTTTTCCCTAAACTCTTGGGTGCCCAAATTTGTACGGGCAGTCAAGTGTTTCAGGCTTTACAGATGCACTTGGAGTAGCTTGAAGCAGGAGTCTTCACTGATGGTTGTTTAAAGTTATTTCCGTTGTATCAAATGTTATGTTGTACTCTGATATGGTATGAATATACAAACAGATTTGTATTTCAAAGTTATGTTATATAATATATTTTATTCGTTCCGCTGTGAGATCCAAGTTTACTCTGATTCTGTTCAGTTGTATTCTTCTTCTTCTTCTTCTTCTATTCTATTAGTTCTATCTTATCTTTCTCATCCTCTTATTTCTTTCTATTAATGATCTGAATATTCGTGCACTTTGGGTTGAATGTATAGGATATTTATCAGCTCAAATTGGTATTGATTTTCGGGTCGTTACAGTTGGTATCAGAGCTGAAGGTTATACGATTACCTTGGCTCTGGTGGCGTAACTCAATAGAGATGGGGTTAGTAATAACCTAGGTTGAGTTTGAGTGTATATATATGAGCATGTATTTGTAAATTGGAATAAAAATTGTTTCATATTGTGTTGATTAGCTCGTCAAGTGATTTATGAATTCTGGTCGATATAGTAATGCAAACTGTATCGATAGGTGTTTCTAAACTCTTCAACAGAGTAATTCGACACAGTATGTTTTGAAAAGCTAGGTAAACAATTTTACCTAAAATATATTTTGATGAAAAAAGAACTATATATCTTGAGATCATTATAGTATATTTGGTGTGTTGATCGTCACTATAATCGAATAAGATTATAAGTGGGTTGGTTATGTAATCGAAATTCATATGAGTATAAGGTATAAAATCGGATGAATTAAATCTGAAATTTTAAACCAGAATTGGAATTAAAATTCTGAAACATGAAATTGTTTGTAAATGAATTTTGAATTAAATATATGGAATTTTAAGATCCTGGGAAAATTTGGAAATATTATCCAAGTTTCGAAAAGACATGTTTGAAGTAAATTTCAAATAAAAGTATTTGAATATGAGTTTTGAAAGTGATATAGTATTGAACTCACTTTGATCGCCGGGAAATAAATTCCGATGATGAAGTCGACCATTATTGGTGTTCATTTTCGAGTTATAAGTGACGGATTACTACCAGAGATTTTGTTTTGAAATAAGTTGTTCTGAATTCAAATGTTTTGAATTACTATGTTATGAATATATATATATGATTTCAAACTGATTTGAAATGAAAACCCCAAGAATTTAAAATTCCAAAATTAAACTTATGAAGTTAAATAAGATTGAAATGGTAAGAGTAAATAAATTTGAATTTAAGTTAAAAACTTAACTTATTAAAATTGGAATTTAATTGAAGCCAGATAAGAGGAAATTGTATTGGAATAGAATTTCACTTGGCGAAGTGACTAAATTTGTGAAATAAGATTTAGAATGAAACTGGGATTTGAGATGGATTTTGGCTTGAGTATAAGCTGGTGATTGGGATTTGTGGATAAGTTGATTGAAGATCCATGTTTGAAATACTTGGCTACGTGCTGGTTGGATAGAAAATTGAAGAGATAAAAGTTACATGCCCAACAAAAGGTACTTGTTAAATTATATTGAGTTGGAGATTTATGTGCCTATTCGGCAAGTCGATTGGCTGTTGATTTATTGGAGAAGCCAAGAGAGGTGAGTTGTAGTTGTACCGATGCAGAGGAGATACTGGCAAAAACTCTCCGAAAATTTAAGCTGTTAGGACATTTTCAGAATTTTCAAAAATTTTCGTTAAGAAGAAGTAATTAGATTTTTGATTAGAATTAATCGTTTTTATTGAAAACGGAATTTAAGAAATTCGATAAAAAAAAATTATCTGATTATAATATGGATTTTAGCAATTTCGCGGACGAAATTATTTAAAGGGGGAAGGAATGTAATGTACCGCAGTTTTATCGGTTTATATTTGAATATTTAAATCAGTTTAAATATTGAATTCGTAATATAAGTGGATTTATATATAGATTAAAACGACGTTGAATGTTTAAAAATATATATTAAATATAATCGAGCTTATAACGACGCTGCAGTTCGTAATTTAATGTTCTGAACTTCAACTGACTATATAAGATCCGTTATAAATCGGATTTCCCCGAAACAAGAAACGTTCTAACCCATTGAACAATATTTTTTAACGAAAGAGGAAAATGAAATTTTCATTGTATATATTACAAGATATGTCTAAATTAAATATTCAAATAGTCGCTGTAAAACCGTTTATCGACCGTAACTGTTTATTCGATATAACTAGATATCGGTTTTGAATTTGGACAAGGTTCTTTTGATACGTAGTGATTATTTAATTTTTAGAATTTTACTGAAATTTTTAATTAGTTAAATACACAACTTTTTATTTGGAGTATTTTGCGCTCTTAATCAGTATTTTGGGATTTCAAAAAAATGAGTTAATCTACCGGTATTATTATATTTTTGGAATCGTGGCACCTTGCTGAACACGACAGTATTTTTATTTGTGTCTATAGTATTATGTAAAACGTAAAATTTAAATTGTTGGATCCACCACAATCAAGAAGGAAACAAACTAAACAGGCTATTTTTATTTTATACGGCAAGCACCTCGATAAATTTACTATATAAACTAAATATATGATGCGGTGGGTAAATAAGGCTAGTATAAAGTTAAAGAGAAGGGATCAAGTGGGGAAGGACATATCATAAGTAAATATAAACTCTATATATGTGTATTGTCACATGTACATCTTTTCTTTAATCTTGCTTCATGCCTAAGCTTTGGTGTAACAACCGGTATTTTGATAACGTGTTATAACCATAAATCTAGGCAGAATTAAATTTTAAATTAAGAACCAAGGGAAGCGGGTTGCGCCATTGCGTTCGTCTCGGAATTCTGCATGAAATCTAGTCCGAGTTTTCGAAAATCAGAGTCCGTATGACCAAGTTATGGCTCCCCAAAGTTTCATAAATTTTCAGAGTTCAAAATAGTTCGAATTCGAGTTCAAATTCGAATTTCAAAACCCAGACAGACTGGGCGGGAAATTTCCCACCCAGCACCCCAGGTCGACTGGGGAGTCGACTGGGCAGTCGACACCCCCAGGACCAGGTCGACTGCGTAGTCGACTTAGGTGTCGACCTGGTCCCCGAAACTGGTTTGGGCCTGGTTGCTCCTGCTTGACCCTGTTGGCTTGCTTGAGGGCCTGTGACGATTTTGGCGGTTCAGATCGATTGTAGGGTTTATCCTATGGCCTAAACTATTTGTTGCAACTATAAAAACACCCTAAGACCTAGGCTAATCCACAACAAATCTTTCTAACACCATTATGCTGCTAAGTCTCCTCTTGAACCATGGCTGCCGCCTCCAACTTGAAGCTTAAATATTCAAACTTGATCCAAATTGAAGGCCAACGTTTCTACAACAATTCAAGGGAATAGATCAACATCTCAACAACGATCCTACGACAATTTATGTTCTTAGTTCTCAAAAACCACGATCTGTAAGCCCTAGTTACTCTTAGATCTAAACTCTAAACTTAATATGGACATGTGTAAATTGAAGTTGAACATAAACATGATAACTACTTGAGACCTACTCTTGTATATCTTTGATCTATGACTATTCCTTTTTGATCTATTAATTTAGATCTACTCTTGTTCACCCTAGATCTATTCACCTTGAACCTAGTACCGTTCATATTGAACCTTGATTTGTGGAATAGTGATAAGAACTTGATTTAGGGGCCTGTTCATGTCATAACCTAAACCCTATCATTATTTTAACATGCCTGTGATGTTGTGATGTTGAAACTTTTGCTAGTCACAAGTTTAGGATTATCATCTTATGTCATTTATTGCTATGTTTATCACCCTATTTCATATGCCAGTGATGTTATGGTCATATCTCAAGTTACACCATGCTTGCCTTGAAATCACCTTTGCCACTTTATACCCATCCTTGTTATGTTATTCCCTAGTTACATCTATTGCCTTGATTCGAATTCACGAGCGTTGGGGATGCGATTTGGGTAGTTTAGGAAAACCTGAATTTAGTATAAACTTGAAAACATGAATATCGTTATAACTTGAGCTTGGATAGTGACATGAACTTGACATGAAATTATACTTGAAAATATGAATTTAGGACATGACACTTAGATAACTTGAACGTGGCCAACTTGAGGTTGGGTTGAGTTTGCAGTATAAATCTGCCCACAACCGCCCGACGAATCCAGTAACTGCAAACAATAGGACCCAATGTGAGTAGTTGGTCATATCGCACTCGAAACCCGAGGTTAGACTAGGTTATGGTGTAAAACTTCCCGGACCCTCTCGGCACATCCATTAACCATAACCAAGTCTAATGTGAGAGGTTAGGGGAGCATTAAGTAAATTAATGCCATTGGATAGGGTTAAGTCATGGACCACTTGAATGTACTTAACCAATTTGACACGTTGATTTGATAGGATTAAGTCATGGACCGCTTGAACAAACTTAACCAACCTGGCACATGATTCGTAGGACTAAGTCTTGAACTAGAATGACACACTTAGTCAATTTGAAATGACACGTAGATGGGGTTAAGTCTCGGTTTTAAATGACAACTTAACCTGCTGAACGAAACCCTAGTTACGCGGTCCTTTTCAACAGTAACCCACTAGATGTATCACGGTACCCCGGGACTAGGCAGGGTGGGGCACGATTGTTGGGCTGATTGTAAGCGACCAGAACGACGGCTGAGTTGGTGCGCCATTGTAGGTTTAGGCGGACTAGGGTCGTGCACTTAGTCCGGAGTTGAAAAAGCAGGCATTGGGCATCAGTAGGATTATCTGTGCATTCTTGATTCGTGTCGGTGGTTGGCACCCTAGGGCTTGATACACCCTATGGTGGACCTACCGCAGGTGACTACATTCGTGATAGGGCCATATGACACAGACACACGACGAGCTAGACTTGTAGGGAGCCGATCGATTAGATCATACCATTGGACCCCGAATTGGGTCACTTCACGATATTGGGCCAAGGGATTATTTCTTGATTTATAGTTGACACGGGATTAGTATACCAGTATAGTTGGTATGGCGAACCTTGAATACGCAATGTTAGACTTGAGTTATCTTGTTAGCTTAGTTATCATGTCAGACTTATCATCATTCCTATGCTTAATTCCTGTTTATTCATGTCTTGTTAACTTTACTAGTTTCTATGCTGATAGTCACTAGGGCTTACCAGTCTTTTTGACTGACCCGTTTTCTTTCGCCTCTTTGTCTTTCATTCCCCCTCCCCCCCCCCCAGTTTCTCAGGGAGGAAACTCTAGCTCTTAGCTTGGACTTTGCTTGCTTTCTGACAGCTCATGTACGGTTTGGTCTTGAGCTATGCTATGGCTGCACTCATGCACTTTTTGGGGAATAATATTTTACTTATGTTGTTTTAAGTACTTTGCTTCTTTAGAACTTGATGTAATGAAATAATGACTTGGCATTTTGATGTAAGAGGTTTTGACTCTATTTTTCAGTAATGAGATTTGGTTTTAAAGTTTATATCCGCTGCTTTATATACTCTATTTTATCTATGTTCTGTCTTATGTTATCTCTGTGCCTGTTTACTAGATAATACCCCTCCAAAACTAGGGCATTCCCTTTGTGAGTGACCCTAGCGAAGGTGGGGTGTTACATTTGGTATCAGAGCCGAAGGTTACCAGACAGGGCAAAAGTTTTAAAAACCTTCTGAAACTATTTTCAAAACCGTTTATAAAGAAGCATTTTTCAAGAAAACTTTATTTTTAAGAAAAGGCTATTCCCCAAAAGCCATTAGCACTTTCCTTTGTTTCCTCGTTTGAATCTTTTTCCTTTCGCTTTTCAGCATGTCTGATCTTAACCTTCCTGAGGGAGTACCCAAACCTGGCTGGTTCCGAAGATACTTGGAAGCTAGGGCCAACGACGCGGGCCCGGCAGATATCCCTCCTCCTCCCCGGTGGCCACGGTTCCTCCTCCTCCGGGTACCGCCTTCGCCAAAATATGCAAGGACTTTATGAGAATGGGCGGCAAGAACTTCGTTGGAACTGAAACCTTCATTGAGCCGCGAAACTGGCTAAAAGAGACTGAAGACTTGTTTGTTATTTTCGATATGGAGGATCATAGGAAAGATCAGTTGGCAGCATGGTTGTTGAAAGAGGAAGCTTCATTTTGGTGGGAAGTCACCAACGCTACCAGGCCAATTGAGACTTGGGCAGACTTTAGAGAGAGGTTTAGGCTTAAGTTTTTATCATCCGCAGAAGCGAGCCTTCAGATGGAGAGGTACCTGGCACTCAAGCAAGGGGACATGTCATTTAGGGAATATGTGAACAAGTTTAATCAGCTTGCTCGGTTTGGTTTGGACTTAGTCAACACGGCTGAGAAGAAGGCTCTACACTTTGCTCGAGGATTGAGCGAGCCACTCCACACTATGGCCATGACTCATGTACCCATGGGGGCGACCTTTGAAAGCTTGGTGAATATGGCCCTACTTCATGAAGAAGACGAGAATGGCAAGAAGAAGGTCAAGGCGAATGAGTCTCAAGACAAGAAGGTAGACTCCGAGAAAGGAGGAAAGAACAGCAACAACAAGAATGACAAGTCACGTGAGAAAAGAAAATGGTATTGACGGGCATATAGTCCAGGACTGTAGGAAGAAGAAGATGAAGATAGAAGCATGTTTTCAATGCGGTGAAACTGGACACATCAACAAAAATTGCCCTAAGAAGCAAGGGCACGCCCCGCAAGAAGGACTTTCTAGGGGTACATCTTTAACTTCTTTTCCCTAGATACTCTGTTTTATCTTGTATATCCTTTCGATCCTGTCTTGAGAACCTTAGGTAGAATCCTATGAATGTAAACATGTATTTGTAACATGTTATGCTTGATGTTTACGAATGGCTGCAAGTGGTTGCAAGTGATTGCTCGTGGTTGCATAATACACATTAGGCACTAGATCGGCTCAGACACATTTTCATATTGCAAATGCATGAGTGTTTATACTTATTTATGGATGAAATTGAATGTGTTATCATATGAATGTTGCATATGGATGAATGTTTGTGCACACATATAGTGCTTATGTGACTAGGATTTGTTTGCATACATGTTGAATTCATGACACTAAACATATTTTTGCATTAGAAAGATCAATCAGGCCTGATCATTTGCATTAGATAAGGAACATACACACACACTTTTTGCATATGTTCATACAGCATTGGAAATCTCTTAAGGACAATGTTTTCTTGTGGATGATGTTTTGAGTAGATGGATGATGGATGGTAGGATACGTTCTTCCTAACTTAGAGATTTCGGGGACGAAATCCTTTAAGGAGGGAAGAATGTAACAACCCGTATTTTGATAACGTGTTATAACCATAAATCTAGGTAGAATTAAATTTTAAAATAAGTACAAAGGGAAACGGGTTGTGCCATTGCGTTCGTCTCGGAATTCTGCATGAAATCGAGTCCGAGTTTTCGAAAATCGAAGTCCATGTGACCAAGTTATGGCTCCCCAAAGTTTCATAATTTTTCAGAGTTCAAAATAGTTCGAATTCGAGTTCAAATTCGAATTTCAAAAACCAGACAGACTGGGTGGGAAATTTCCCGCCCAGCACCGCAGGTCGACTGCGCAGTCGACTTGGGTGTCGACCTGGTCACCGAACCTGGTTTGGCCTGGTTGCTCCTGCTTGATCCTGTTGGCTTGTTTGAGGGCCTGTGACGATTTTGGCGGTTCAGATCGATTCTAGAGTTTATCCTATGGCCTAAACTAGTTGTTGCAATTATAAAAACACTCTAAGACCTAGGCTAATCCACAACAAATCTTTCTAACACCGTTATGCTGCTAAGTCTCCTCTTGAACCATGGCCGCCGCCTCCAACATGAAGTAAAACATTCAAACTAGATCCAAATCGAAGGCCAACGTTTCTACAACAATTCAAGGGAATAGATCAACATCTCAACAACGAACCTACGACAATTTATGTTCTTAGTTCTCAAAAACCACGATCTATAAGCCCTAGTTACTCTTAGATCTAAACTCTAAACTTAATATGGACATGTGTAAATTGAAGTTGAACATAAACATGATAACTACTTGAGACCTACTCTTGTATATCTTTGATCTATGGCTATTCCTTTTTGATCTATTATTTTAGATCTACTCTTGTTCACCCTAGATCTATTCACCTTGAACCTAGTACCGTTCATATTGAACCTTGATTTGTGGAATAGTGATAAGAACTTGATTTAGGGGCCTGTTCATGTCATAACCTAAACCCTATCATTATTTTAACATGCCTGTGATGTTGTGATGTTAAAACTTTTGCTAGTCACAAGTTTAGGATTATCATCTTATGTCATTTACTGCTATGTTTATCACCCTATTTCATATGCCAGTGATGTTATGATCATATCTCAAGTTACACCATGCTTGCCTTGAAATCACCTTTGCCACTTTATACCCATCCTTGTTATGTTATTCCCTAGTTACATCTATTGCCTTGATTCGAATTCATGAGCGTTGGGGATGCGATTTGGGTAGTTTAGGAAAACCTGAATTTAGTATGAACTTGAAAACATGAATATCGTTATAACTTGTGCTTGGACAGGAACATGAACTTGACATGAAATTATACTTGAAAATATGAATTTGGGACATGACACTTAGATAACGTGAACGTGGCAAACTCAAGATTGGGTTGAGTTTGCAGTATAAATCTGCCCGGAACCGCCCGACGTATCCAGTAACAGCAAACAATAGGACCCAATGTGAGTAGTTGGTCATATTGCACTCGAAACCCGAGGTTAGACTAGGTTATGGTGTAAAACTTCCCAGACCCTCCCAGCACATCCAGTAACCATAACCAAGTCTAATGTGAGAGGTTAGGGGTGCACTAAGTAAATTAATGCCACTGGATAGGGTTAAGTCATGGACCACTTTAATATACTTAACCAATTTGACATGTTGATTTTATAGGGTTAAGTCATGAATCGCTTGAACACACTTAACCAACCTGACACATGATTCGTAGGACTAAGTCTTGAACTAGAACGACACACTTAGTCAATTTGACATGACACGTAGATGGGGTTGAGTCTCGATTTTAAATGACAACTTAACCTGCTAAACGAAACCCTAGTTACGCGGTCCTTTTCAGCAGTAACCCACAAGATGTATCACGGTACCCTGGGACTAGGCAGGGTGGGGCACGATTGTTGGGCTGATTGTAAGAGACCAGAACGACGACTGAGTTGGTGTGCCATTGTAGGTTCAGGTGGACTAGGGTCGTGCACTTATTCCGGAGTTGAAAAAGCAGGCATTGGGCATCAGTAGGATTATCTGTGCATTCTTGATTCGTGTCGGTGGTTGGCACCCTAGGGCTTGATACACCCTATGGTCGACCTAGCACAGGTGACTACATTCGTGATAGGGCCGTATGACACAGACAAACGACGAGCTAGACTTGTAGGGAGCCGATCGATTAGATCATACCGTTGGACCCCGAATTGGGTCACTTCACGATATTGGGCCAAAGGATTATTTCTTGATTTATAGTTGACACGGGATTAGTATACCAGTATAGTTGGTATGACGAACCTTGAATACGCAATGTTAGACTTGAGTTATCCTGTTAGCTTAGTTATCATGTCAGACTTATCATCATTCCTATGTTTAATTCCAGTTTATTCATGTCTTGTTAACTTTACTAGTTTCTATGCTGATAGTCACTAGACTTACCAGTCTTTTTGAATGACCCATTTTCTTTCGCCTCTTTGTCTTTCATTCCCCCCCTAAGGTTCTCAGGGAGGAAACTCTAACTCTTAGCTTGGATTTTGCTTGCTTTCTGACAGCTCAAGTACGGTTTGGTCTTGAGCTATGCTATGGCTGCACTCATGCACTTTTTAAGGAATAATATTTTACTTATGTTGTTTTAAGTACTTTGCTTCTTTAGAACTTGACGTAATGAAATAATGACTTGGCATTTTGATGTAAGAGGTTTTGACTCGAATTTTCAGTAATGAGATTTGGTTTTAAAGTATACATCCGCTGCTTTATATACTCTATTTATCTATGTTATGTCTTGTTTTATCTCTGTGCCTGTTTACTAGATAATACCCCTCCAAAACTAGGGCATTCCCTTTGTGAGTGACCCTAGCGGAGGCGGGGTGTTACATTTGAGCAACCGTACCACCTACCTATATGCTCATTTCTTCACTTCGGAAAGGCTGGGTACATCACCTTTCAAAACGCAGGCCCATGGAGCAAAGAGCAGGCGTACCCTATAATTCGATACTTCACGCCAAAGTAATTATCTCAAACAAGTTTTCAACCTCTACTATTCTAAATATATTATCTACATGATTTCGAGAGCAGATCTGTTTGCATGACAAAATCATATACAATCTTTATGAAGCCTCACTTCTATCAGAAACGAAACCAAGAAAGTTGCATTACATCACGCAAAAGTAAAGAAATCAATATGTATGTACTGATGACTAGTAAACCTACCGCCTACTATGTGTTCATTTCTTCATTGCTAAAGAAGTGTACACCCTTTCTTCTAACACAGACCCTAGGTTTTCAAATCAACAGTGACATAAGAAATGAAAACTCATACCAGCTAATAGCTAATCTGTACATAGGAATCACCCTGTTTTGAAAATCAATCATAGCCTTACCCAAAAACTAGCTAAAGACAATTCAATGGAAACCTAATTCCTTGATGTTTCGAAATAAAAAACAGTCAGCTAGGAAAAGAAAATTCATGCAATGTAGTGAAAAATCATGGTAGCTTCTTTCACCTACTCTATAACCAGAAGGGACTTTCATCTTATCCTATCCTCTCGTCGTATATACATAAAGTAGGCATCAGGGGAAGCTCGTTCCTTCCCCTCATGAAAACTCCAATGACGTATAAAAATCGAGATTTAATGTTTTATTCCACCGAAAATCACAAACTAAATATATTCAAACTCCATACAAAAAGATCTTCAACTGGGTATACTTCTATGGGGTTCGACGTATTTTTCCAGCATGCTCGAAAATGACAGTGTGAGTAGGGTTCGAGACTTCTTGGCATGATGGTGTAATTTCTTCTAAGTGTTAATGGAAGGATCTGGAGTAGGAGTAAAAAGGCGCATGAGGTATGGTGCTTTGAAAATATATTATGTTGGGTCAAGGACAGTTGTACTCACATTTTTAATGCATAGTGAAGGAGATATAGGGACTGCGTTTGAACTAGTGGGAAGAATAGAAAGCAACGTGAAAATGGGGATAGCAAACATGCATGCGCATGTCATGAAGTGGGCTGAAGGACCATAGTTTGGTTTGTAAATGGCCATTTGAAGAGCACGTGAGCTTTGCGTTTTGTAGTAGGGAAGTAGACCAGTCGTGGTGAAGGGATTTCTGGGCGTGGGAGTGTTTATGGTTGGTCAGAGGGAGCTTCACTCTTCTTTTCTATGGCAGCAAAGATAGGCTGGGGATGAGATCGTCGGAAGAGGAGCATAAAGGGTTGGCAGATGATGAATGGAAGCACTGGGCTTGCATCGGAATGATTAGTAACAAGGTGATGGGGTCGGGAATATGACGTCGGATGGGAGAAAGGAGGCCGCCAGCATGGGGATGGTGCGAGGCCGTAAGAAGGTGCTGAATTGAATCCGGAAGTGTAGGACTGGTTGAAGGGATGACGGGTCAGAGAAGGTAGAGAGCTTTGCTTTGATTAGCAGTTTATTGAAGTGGAGTATTTGGAGTCCGATAATTTTGACCATGTCAGACCTGACGTTGGAGCTTGCTGGTCACTACTCGAACACACTCAAGAAAGTTGAAAGGACTGCATAAGCAAAGCGAAACATGCAACAGCATGGCATCATCCATTTTCTATGTCATCGCAGTAACATGTATTTGCTGAACCAAGTTGAGTTCAAGTTCAGTTTTGGGTAGACGGTCACGGGGGAAGGACTAATGTCGCGATGTCCACCGTTGATGCGATTAGACGGTATGATAACTTGAGTGTATACATTTATATACACCATGTGCGTACAATTTAAATGGATGGCGTGTGTCTTTGGGAGGAGTGGAATAGCAAGAAGAGGAGCTTGGAAGTGCTGAGCACCTAATGGAAAGTGACGTAACCGCATGGATCAAGATGACGTGAGGTATGGCAGAGTTAATCGCACGGTTTAATCAACTGACACAAATCGTTATTTAACGGTTAACGCGCAAGGTGAGTAAATTCACTAGCTCTGTTTTATTTAAAATATTTTAATTATATTTTAAATATTGGTTGAATGTTGTGTGATGGTTGTTTAGGCAAATTATGGTTAAATTGGTTGAAATATTATATATTGTTACACATGTACACGTCACCAGTTGGATACCGATTTCCATCGATTATAATATTCCTAGTATGGAATCGGTGATAACTATTTGACTAACATCTGTGGATGCGGAAATCGGTTGGAGGAATCCAACCGAATTCCTCAATATTTATATGTACTGTTTGTTTGTTTTATATATGCCCTATTTGAACCGTGTTGAATGAAAATTTAACAATTGTTTTGATTTAATAAATAAATGACATCGATTTAGAAAGTGGCAACAGTCGACCATAAACACATTGTTTTGTAAAAAGTTGATTGGCAGTAAGGCGAATCAACGAAGTCGATTATAGAAAATTAGATTTTTTATAATTAAAGCGAAGTTTTAAACTGTAATAGAAATTCTATTATAAACTTGTACTTTATAGTTCATTTTAGTAAAATATTAATTAATTATTTTTAATTGAATAATTGTTTCTTAAGTGGAGCTCATTTGAAATTTTATTGAATAAGAGATGTCATGATTTTTGTAACGGAAAAAGATGTCAAGAATTTTGTAACGGAAAGAGGTGTTGAGATTAATTATAAAGTGGAATATAGTAGCATGTTGCAAGTCTGTGAACTATAGCGATAGAATAACGCTGTTGACTAGGCTTAAGCGTGACTGTTATGTCGATATTAGTTATAAAAGGGAATATTACAGCGTATGACAAGTTTTGAACTATAACAATAAATCAGCGCTGTTTACCAAGCTTAAGTGTGGTTTTTATACATAGCACTACTCCCTAAGGAATGGAAACAATTTGGTTTGAAAATCACTTATTCTAAAATAATAAGTGACGACGTTTGTCCAAAGAAATATAAGAACGAATGTTAAATAAAAGTGCTCGTGATTGTGTGATGTTAGCTATGAATGTTTGTTTTTACTTCGATAGTTAAATAACCGACTATCTAAGTGTTTTGACCCTCGTTGTCAATACGGAGAAACCGGTTGGATATATTATCTGAAACCACTCCATATAGGCATAAGCGCTGCGAATTATGCTGAAGAAAATTAAAGACGGAGTGAAATGCAAGGGCCGTTCTATTCTAGAATGGTGTTTTCTGTTTGTCCACTCCCAGGACAACTTGTATGGACGAATGTCTGACAGAGTATTCCTAACGATCACATAAGACGATCTTTTCAAAATATTACGTCTAGTGGCGGAGAAATTCGTTTCTCTTAGCTTTTATACCCATAATGTTTTTGGGAAGATCAACTAGTGATTTGATGGGTATAACGATGTGGCATTCAAAGTGAATGATGATCAAATGATCTAAAGATAGAACTAGCCTCTAACTTCACAACCGGGAAATGATAAAAATCGGGCAGGCAGCATGGCTATGTGGGTCGCTCCCATTAGGGTGTATAATCACCTATCTAGAGAAATTCCTTTTACTTCTTTAATCTATTCGATGGTGTCCCTTTTCGGGAAATGGTGGTTTGAGTCCAACCGTTGGTGGTATACATTTGATACACTCAAGAGAAATGAGTGGTCAGCAATGTGTGGGCCGGGTTGCAAGACGTTCTTGTTGAACCCAATGTATTTGCCTCTAGGGATACACTATCGGTAGGTGGTCCCATACCTTGTCATAGTTGGAATCCAATCTCCAGTAAGCGCCCTGCGATTTTTAATTTTATACTATGTATGTAGAGCGTGAGATGCAAGCGTTCTACTATTTGGTTATTTATTTGATTAGATATTAGTATAATATCACTGGATTTTAATATCAAAGTGTTTTGTGGTATAGTAAGGTAAAAACTGTCCGTGTTTATGTGTGGGTTGGTCTTACTATTATCCTTTTGTTTCAAAAGGATTTTCAAAGTTAAACCATATGGTTGGAATTTACTCACACCAGTCCCATGACTGACCCAAAGTTTATTTTTCTGTGTTTTCCCTAAACTCTTGGGTGCCCAAATTTGTACGGGCAGTCAAGTGTTTCAGGCTTTACAGATGCACTTGGAGGAGCTTGAAGTAGGAGTCTTCACTGATGGTTGTTTAAAGTTATTTCCGTTGTATCAAATGTTAAGTTGTACTCTGATATGGTATGAATATACAAACAGATTTGTATTTCAAAGTTATGTTATATAATATATTTTATTCGTTCCGCTGTGAGATCCAAGTTTACTCTGATTCTGTTCAGTTGTATTCTTCTTCTTCTTCTATTCTATTAGTTCTATCTTATCTTTCTCATCCTATTATTTCTTTCTATTAATGATCTGAATATTCGTGCACTTTGGGTTGAATGTGTAGGATATTTATCAGCTCAAATTGGTATGGATTTTCGGGTCGTTACATTTTTATAGACTTATTCATATGAAATCTCTTTTCTATTTCTGAAACTTAAATCTCCTTTATAATTCCCTTTTATAATTCTATTTATTTCATAAATAAATATTTCCTTTTTATAACTCTATTTGTAAATGTTTTACAAATATTCCCTTTTCAATTCTATTTGTAAATGGTTTACAAATATTTCATTTTCAATTCTATTTGTAAATGGTTTACAAATATCTCCTTTTCAATATCATATTTATTTTCCAACTATCTCCTTTTCTATTCTATTTATTTCACAAATAAATATTCATTTTCAATTCTATTTATTCGACAAATAAATATATTTTTTATAACTCCTTTGATTTTATAATTATTTTCTTTCATAAAATCCTTTTCCTTTTATATATAAAATCCATTGATTTTATATAAATGATTTATTTTCAAAATATACTTTGAAAATTCCCTTTTCTACTTTCAAGTCTTACGGTATTTACAATACCAAATAACAATGATCGATATCATTCAAACACACATAATCAACACAGATTATATATCACATCATATATTACAATATATGAACAGAACAGTATTATAAATATTGAGGAATCCAGTTGGATCCCTCCAAACTATTTCCCTACATCGCAGATGTTAAACAATATAATTAACATTGATTTCATTTCAATATGAAATATTCTGCTAAATAGAATCAATATTTTATTAATGATTTATATATATATATATCGTTATCTATAGTTTTAACCCACACATCAATCAACAGATAATTAGCAGTTCTAAAAATATGTTGTAAAAATATAACTGTTCAGAGTTGGTGAGTTTACTCACATTTCACGTTAACCATTAAATAGCGATTTGCATCTATTGATTCAAAAGGACAATTTATTTTGCTATAAATTGTAACGGACTCCAAATGACCCTAAATCAGTTCCATTATGAAGCTGCCGTCCATACGATCCCATAGGATCCAAATTTTCTTAATTTTGATAACGTTTGCACTGGATATTAACATTATAAGTTGATACCTTATTTAAATCAAATACAAACTTAAATTCTAAGTTATTACCGGACTCACCATTACACATTGGCCCACGCACAACCCATCTATTCTCGCATACCCTTATCCAGTCTTTCCTCCTCCTGTTTCAATTCACACAGTACTCCTCATGAAGCCATAGCCGAACTTTCCAATATAATTTCCCTTTTCTTTTTTTTCATTTCTTTTATTTCTGGGCCTCATGTTTTAAACTTGCCCCACGTCCAGCCCACTCATATCCATAACACGCTACACTCCTTCTTGTTCATGCAAATCTCATTAACTCCAAGCCATTATCAAACTTTTGACCGTCAACGCACTTCATCTCGGTCATCAATCCCGACCGCAACAACCACCATCAGAAACACCATCAAAAACTGCACCTGGTCAACTCCACCTCGTCAGTTCCGGCGCCCCCTCGAAAATCAGCCTGTAGCCAAAAAGAGGACGTTACATTCCACCTCAAGCCACCGGAAATCCTCCAACTTCACCTCCAAGCTCGATTTAATCCCATAAACCCAAAACTAAATCCAAATCTTCCTAAATATCAACGAATCAACTCATATTGGGAACCCTAACTTCCACTGCTAACTTTTGATCGTCCAAGAATATGTATTGCATACCATAAAATAGACATAGAAATGAAGAGGAAGTTCTCAAAATTACAAAGGAACTTGTTTCGAGAATTATTGAATTTTTCTTGAATTTATTTTTGATTTTTGAGGATTGGGTTTTTCACGTTTTTATTTTCTAGTTGCGGTGGAAATGTCTGTTGACGTTGTGGAGAAAGTATTTAGGGTTTTAGGAAACTTTTGAAGTGTATTTATAGGTTAGATATTTTTTATTTGATTATTATATTTATTTTAGGCAATTGCAATTTTTATTTTTCCTTTAAAATTCTTGTAATCACACATGACATCCAAAAATCACGAAACAGGACATGCAGCTACAGTTCGACATTACGGACCCAACAAAACTGGTTTTATCGAATTCCAACCCCATTTGCTCACACAGCGTATTTTTAACCGTCAAAATATCAAAAAAAATTCACTTTAAAAATCGGTACGGCCACACACTGACTCTAAAAATCATAAAACTTGGAATCTAACAATAATTTAATGTTACGGATCTAACAAAATTAGTTTCGTCGAAAATGGAGGTCGTTTGCAAAACTGGCTATTTTTAAAGCTCTAAATAACCCTTTTAAATATATAAATATATTTAAAAATAATTAAATTAAATATTTAAAAATAAATATTATTGTATATATTCACAATAAAATATCGTACATCTCCAGAATATTCCTATATGAATTTCTAACTCGATATTTCATCATCAAAGTTATATTGATATTCGATTTATATATAAATCCTTTTATAAATCATTATAGTTTTTAAATGGTTATGGCACTGTTTTTCTGAAAATTTAATTTGGACATAACTCAAATTCTACACGACGAAATCCCGAATTTTCTCTTCCATTAGAAAAATATACTTCACCAGCTCCAAACGTTTCTTGTTTCACAAAAATCCGATTTATAACTGACCCTGTATATTCAGTTGAAGTTCAAATCGCCATATAGCGACCTGCCACGCCATTTCGAGCTCGATTATAATCATAATATAATTTATACGTTAGACATCGTTTATGTAATGTACTCGCTAATATAATTCAACTCTAAACTGGATTATACATTTTAAATAATCCAATTCACACAATATTGTGAATTCAGCTATTTCTGATTATTTCAAAAATTAAATACATTATTCTATTATTTATTTTAATTAAACATTCCATTTATTTTAATTAAACGACCATTTAATTCTCTGAATCACTATTTAAATAATTAAATTAATTAATTAGAATATCATAAAAATACGGGACTTTACATTGGTATGACAATGTGACAATCAAAGTGAATAATTGTGGATTTGTTAGAGATAAGCGTGGCCTCTAGCCTCACAACCGGGAATTGACAAAAATCGGGCAGGTAGCATGGCTAAGTGGTTGGCTTCCAATTAGGGTGTATTATCACATATCTAGAGATATTCATTTCATTCTATAATCTATTGTTGATGCTGTCCCATTCGGGAAATGGTTCTTGATCCCAACCGTTGGTGATATACATTCGATACACTCAAGCGAAATGAGTGGTCGATTATGTGTGGCCAGGTTGCAAGATGTTCTTGTTGAACCCAGTGTATTCCTCTCTAGATGTACACTATCGAAAGGTTGTTCCTACCTTGTCATATTTGGAAATCCATTATCCAATAAGCGCTCGCAGTTTTGATTGTATACTATATATGTGGAACGTGAGATGAAAGCGTTCTGCTAGATGATTATTATATTGTGGTTGATAGACATTATTATAATATCAAAAGAGTTTTGATATAAAGTTTATCGTTTCTTTCAAAAGGATTTTGAAAGTTAAATCAAATGTTTTGGATTCTCATAAGGGAAAAAGTCGTTCCGTTATACGGCATGGTCTTAGGAGATATCGTTTGATTTCCCAAACTATTTTAATTTTTTTACTCACACCAGTCCCATGACTGACCCAGAGTTTGTTTTGTTTTGTTTTCCCTGAACTCTTGGGTGCCCAATTTTGTACGGGCAGTCAAGTAGTCGGGATTTTAAAGATGTACTTGGAGAGCTTGGAGCAGGAGGCTTCAGGATTATATAGCTATAGTTATTTCCGCTGTGTTGTAAGTGTTGTACTCTGATAATGTTACTATATACATATACTAATTTTATTTCAAGGATATGTTATCTATTATATGTTGTTCATTCCGCTGTGAGATTCGCGTTACTCTGATGTTGTATGTTCTTCTTCTTCTTCTTCTATTCTAAGTTTCTATCTTATTTATTCCCACCCTCTAATTTCTTTCATGGACTATCCGGTGTTTCTGATGCTTGAATAGTCGACATAGTGTTGTATACCGATATCCAGGATCGCGAAATCCCCTGGTCGTTACAGTGGTATCAGAGCTTAAGGTTAAGTAATTACCTTGGCTCTGTGGCGTGACTCAGTAGAGATAGGGTTAGTAATATCCTAGATTGAGTTGAGTGTGTATATACAAGTGAGCGTATTTGTTATTTGATATTAAAATGGTTTTATATTATGTTGATTTATTGGTTGAGTTGTTTATGGGTTCTGATCGATCAGTTTGATCCACTGTATCGGTAGGGGTTTATAAACACTCGAATACGATGGGTCGACACGATATGTTTTGAAAAGAGGGTAAATGAAAATAAGTTTACGTAATGTGTATTTTGATATAGAGAATATATATATATATATATATATATGGAATTATAATATATTGGATATATTGGTTGTTGTCATAATCGATAAGACTATAATTGGAATGGTTATAGAAAAAACCAATCAGAATTTAGATAAGTGTAATATATGAATTGAAATGAACTAAATTTGAATTTAAATCAAAATTGAAATTCAACCCTGGAAAAGTTTGAAAAGTGTTTGTAAATGTATTTGAATTAAATATTTGAGGGTTTTAAAATCCTGGGAGATTTGAAATTGTTTTACAATCATTGGGAATAATATTTTGAAATGAATCTCAAAATGGAAGGGTTAAAAGATGGATTTTAAAAGTGATATAGTATTGAACTCAATTCGATCACTGGGAAATAATTTTGATAATGACTGGCACCATCAGTACTCATTTTCGAGTTTTAAGTGACGGATTACAACCAAAGGTTTTGTTTTTGGAAATGTTTTGCGAAAACAAGTGTCTGAATTTCGAAAAGGGAAGTTTGACTTTTGAGAAAAGAAAAGCTGTTTAAAACTCCCAGGAAGAGACTGTTTGAATTAAAAACAAATTTAAATAAAAATTTGTGGAAATAAATTGGAATTGAATTGAAAACCAGTTAAGTGGAAATTGAATTGGATTAGAATAATATTGAGAAAATTGGATTTGTGACATAGGAATCTGAAATTGTATTGAATTGATGAGTTAAGAATTTGAAAATCGAGAATGGAACTTTGATTTGAAATTGAGTTTGGTTTGGATAAGCAAATGGTTGGGTTGGAGATAAAAGTGATTTGAGATTGATTGGGGTGACACTGGTATATGCTGAATTAGCAGCAAATTGAAAGGATATAATGATATGCCCGACAAAAAGGTACAAGTTTATATTTCTATTGGGTATGAGATTTATGAGCCGATTTGGCAAGCCGCTTGGCTATTTGATTTTCTTTTGGGTTGGAGAAGGCCCAGAGAGGCGAGTTGGAGTTTGAGCTATTGACCAGTACAAAGGAGGTGCTGGCGAAATTTTACGAAAATTTTGGCTGTTAGAAAATTTTTAGGATTTTTGAAATTTTTCGTTAGTAGGAATAAATAAATATTTAATTGAAATTAAATTGGTTCAGTTGAAACTGAAGTTAAGAAGTGAACAAATAATTTTTAACCAGTCAATAAGGTTTGTTTTCTACCTTAGCAATTTCGAGGACAAAATTATTTTAAGGGGGGAAGAATGTAATGTCTCGTATTTTTACAATATTATAATTTATTTATTTAATTATTTAAATATGATTCAAAGAATTAATTGGTTTTTTAATTAAAATAAATGGAACATTTAATTAAAATAAATAGTAGAATAATATATTTAATTTTTGAAATAATCAGAAATAGCTGAATTCACAATATTGTGTGAATTGGATTATTTATAATATATAGTCCAGTTTAGAGTTGAATTATATTAGCGAATATATTACATAAACGAATTTGAACGTATAAATCTTTTACTAATAATCGGAATAGGTTTGGTGTCACACTTTTTTGGTGTACATGCAAACTACCGAAAATGCCCTTTACTAAAAAAACAATATAATAAAAGAATTTAATCAAGAAAGAAATAGAAAGTAATTAAATTTAAATAGCAGTGTTCCTTAAATTAGCCGTGTGCGTCATTAATAACATTAATAGAGACATAAATGAGAATAACTTTAAAAAAAGCAGACAATTAAATCTAAAAGAGTAACATAAATGAAATTAAATCACGCATATGTTTGAATTAGAAAATAAATGCGCATCGTAAATGGAATTAAATCACACGTATGTCTGGAAATATTTATTTCAAGAGTACGTGCATGCGTATTAAGAATGGAATTTTTTCAATAAAACTAGAAATAAAATTAAATGTTTTGAATAACGGTAACATGAATTAACATGCATGAATTAGAAACAGAAGAAAATTAATGCACAGTAATGAGAATAGGAAAATAAAAAGAAACTATCGAGCAAAAAAATATGCAGAAAAATAAAATGGGTAAGAAATATACCAGACCGTGTACTAACGATATACACTTTTTTGGTGTACACGCAAACTACCGAAAATGCCCTTTACTAAAAACAAACACATCTTTTACTAGTTAATAATCTTTTACTAATAATCGGAATAGGTTTGGTGTCACACTTTTTTGGTGTACACGCAAACTACCAAAAATGCCCTTTACTAAAAACAAACACATATAATAAAAGAATTAAATCTTCTTTTACTAATAATCAGAATTGGTTTGGTGTCACACTTTTTTGGTGTACACGCAAACTACCGAAAATGCCCTTTACTAAAAACAAACACATATCTTTTACTAATAATCTTTTATTTACTAATAATCGGAATAGGTTTGGTGTCACACTTTTTTGGTGTAGACGCAAACTACCGAAAATGCCCTTTACTAAAAACAAACACATATAATAAAAGAATTAATTCTTCTTTTACTAATAATCGGAATAGGTTTGGTGTCACACTTTTTTGGTGTGCACGCAAACTACCGAAAATGCCCTTTACTAAAAACACACACATATAATAAAAGAATTAAATCAACAAAGAAACAGAAAGTAATTAAAGTTAAATAGCAGTGTTCCCTTAATTAGCCATGTGCGTCATTAATAAAATTAATAGAGACATAAATGAGAATAACATTAAAAAAGCAGACAATAAAATCTAAAAGGGTAACATAAATGGAATTAAATCACGCATATGTCTGAATTCGAAAATAAATGCGCATCGTAAATGGAATTAAATCACGCGTATGTCTGGAAATATTTATTTCAAGAGTATGTGCACGCGTATTAATAATGGAATTTTTTCAATAAAACTAGAAATAAAAATTAAATGTTTTGAATAACGGTCACATGAATTAACATACATGAATTAGAAACAGAAGAAAATTAATGCGCAATAATGAGAATAGGAAAATAAAAAGAAACTATCGAGCAAATAAATATGCAGAAAAATAAAATGGGTAAGAAATATACCAGACCATGTACTAACGATATATTTTTATTTTGTTGAATAGCTTCGTGCGTGCCATAACCACGCGCGGAGTGCGTGCCATCACCACGCACGAAGCACGTGCCTATATGTCTCGTTATGTTATTATTATAATCGAGCTCGAAATGGCGCGGCAGTTCGCTATTTGGTGATTTGAACTTCAACTGAATATACAGGGTCCGTTTTAAATCAGATTTCTGTGAAATAAGAAATGTTAGGAGCTGGTGAAGTAAAATTTTCTAGTGCAAGAGAAAAATCAGGATTTTATCGTGTAGATTTTGAGTTATACCCAAATCAAATTTTCAAAAAAACAACGCCATAACCATTTAAAAACTATAACAATTTATAAAAGGATTTATATGTAAATCGAATATTGATATAACTCTGATGTTGAAATATCAAGTTAGAAATTCATATAAGAATATTCTGGAGCTGTACGATATTCTATTGTGAATATATACGATAATATTTATTTTTAAATATTTGATTTAATTATTTTTAAATATATTTACATATTTAAAAGTGTTATTTAGAGCTTTAAAAATAGTGAGTTTTGCAAATGACCTCCGTTTTCGACGAAACTATTTTTGTTGGATCCGTAACATTAAATTACTGTTACATTCCCAGTTTCGTGATTTTTAGAGTTAGTTTGTGGTTGTACCGATTATTAAAGTGAAAAACAGTCGATATTTTAATGGTTAAAAATACGCTGTGTGAGCAAACGGAGTCGGAATTCGATAAAACCAGTTTCGTTGGGTCCGTAATGTCGAACTGTAGCTGCATGTCCAGTTTCATGATTTTTGGATGTCATGTGTGATTACAGGAATTTTAAATGACAAATAAAAATAGCGGTTGCTTAAAATAAATATAATAATCAAATAAAAAATATATCTAACCTATAAATACTTTCTCCACAAAGTCAACAGACATTTCCGCCACAACTAGAAAATAAAAACGTGAAAAACCCAATCCTCAAAAATCAAAAATAAATTCAAGAAAAATTCGATAATTTTTGAAACATGTTCCTTTGTAATTTTGAGGACTTCCTCTTCATTTCTATGTCAGTTTTACGGTATGCGATACATATTCCTGGACGATCAAAAGTTAGCAGCGGAAGTTAGGGTTCCCAATATGAGTTGATTCGTTGATATTTAGGAAGATTTAGATTTAGTTTTGGGGTTAGGGGATTAAATCGAGCTTCGAGGTGAAGTTGGAGGATTTCCGGTGACTTGAGGTGGAATGCGACGTCCGCTTTTTGGCTACAGGTGGATTTTCGAGGGGGCGCCGGAACTGACGAGGTGGAGTTGGCCAGGTGCGGTTTTTGATGGTGATTCTGATAGTGGTGGTTGCGGTCGGGATTGATGACCGAGATGAAGTGCGGTGACGGTCAAAAGTTCAGTAATGGCTTGGAGTTAATGGGATTTGCATGAACGAGAAGAAGGAGTGTAGCGTGTTATGGATATGGGTGGGATGGACGTGGGGAAAGTTTAAAACATGAGGCCCAGAAATAAAAGAAATGAAAAAAGGGAAATCACACTGGGAAGTTCGGTTATGGCTTCATGAGGATTGTTGTGTGAATTGAAACATGAGGAAGAAAGACTGGATAAGGGTATGCAAGAACTGATGGGTTGTGCATGGGCCAATGTGTAATGGTGAGTCCAGTAATAACTTAGAATTTAAGTTTCTGTTTGATTTAAATAAGGTATCAACTTATAATGTTAATATTCAGTGCAAGCATTATCAAAACCAAGCAAATTTGGATCCAATGGGTTCGTATGGACGGAAGCTTCACAATGGAACTGATTTGGGGTCATTTGGAGTCCGTTACAATTTATAGCAAAATGAACTGTCCGTTTGAATCAACAGACGCAAATCGTTATTTAACGGTTAACGCGAAATGTGAGTAAAACTCACCAACTCTGAACAGTTATATTTTTACAACATATTTTTAGAACTGATAATTATCTATTGATTGATGTGTGTTTACTGCTTGGTTGAATTTCTTATGTATTGCTTAAAATTATAGATAACGATATATATATATATATATATATATATATATATATCGTTAATCAAATATTGATTCTGTTTAGCAGAATATTTCATATTGATATGAAATCGATGTTAATTATATTGTTTAACATCTGTGATGCAGCGAAACAGGTTGGAGGGATCCAACTGGATTCCTCAATATTTATAATACTGTTTTGTTCATATATTGTAATATATGATGTGATATATAATCTGTGTTGATTATGTGTGTTTGAATGATATCGATCATTGTCATTTGGTATAGTAAATACCGTAAGACTGGAATGTAGAAAAGGGAATTTTCAAAGTATATTTTGAACATAAATTATTTATATAAAATCAATGGATTTTATATATAAAAGGAAAGGATTTTATAAAAGAAAATAATTATAAAATCAAAGGAGTTATAAAAGAAATATTTATTTGTCGAATAAATAGAATTGAAAAGGAATATATATTTGTGAAATAAATAGAATAGAATAGGAGATAGTTAGAAAATAATTATGATATTGAAAAGGAAATATTTGTAAACCATTTACAAATAGAATTGAAAAGGAAATATTTGTAAGCCATTTACAAATAGAATTGAAAAGGGAATATTTGTAGAACATTTACAAATAGAGTTTATCAAAAGGAAATATTTATTTATGAAATAAATAGAGTTATAAAAGGGAATTATAAGGAGATTTAAGTGTTAGAAATAGAAAAGAGATTTCGTATGAATAAGTCTATAAATAGAAGTATATATAGAATTTGTAAATGGAATATTATTTTAAAATACAAAATCAAACTTAATGGATTATATCAAAGTGTTAATCGATTAAAGTTAATCAAGTTAGGGTTATTCGAATAAAGTTAAAGGAAGTAATCAAATATAGTTTATTCGAAAGGAAGTAATCGAATAAAGTTTATTCGAAAGGAAGAAATCGAATATAGTTTATTCGAAAGGAAGAAATCGAATATAGTTTATTCAAAAGGAAGAAATCGAATATTAGTTATTCGAAAGGAAGTAATCGAATATAGTTTATTTGAAAGGAAGAAATCAAATATAGTTTATTCCAAAGGAAGAAATCGAATATAGTTTATTCGAAAGGAAGTAATCGAATATAGTTTATTCGAAAGGAATTAATCGAATAAAGTTTATTCGAAAGGAATTAATCGAATATAGTTTATTCGAAAGGAGTTAATCGAATATTAGTTATTCGAAGGGAGTTAATCGAATATTAGTTATTCGAAGAGAGATAATCGAATATTAGTTATTCGAGGTGAGTTAATCAAATATAAGTTATTCGGAAGGAGTTAATCGAATATTAGTTATTCAAAAGGAGTTAATTGATGGGAGTTAATTGATAAGAGTTAATTGATTAGAGTTAATCCAATAGAGTTAATCAATTTGGGGTAATCAAATAGTGTTAATCCAATAGAGTTAATCAAATAGAGTTAATAGAATAATGTTAATCAAATAGAGCTAATCGAATAGAGTTAATCGATTAGAGTTATCAAATAGAGATTTATTCGAAAGAGAGTTATGTAAGGAAGTTTGTTAAAGTTTAAAAAGTGAACCTTGTCCGTTTCGAAGTTAGAAATGTTGTTTAGTTAAGGTCTGAGTGGTAGTTATACCCCAACTTAATTGGCTTTGTTTTTAACTAAGGAATGGTTAAGGTTCGATGGTGAAGGTTGGTTAAGAGAATTTAGTTAATGAAGGTAATGATTTGAATTGGCATAGCGATGTTTTATTTAAACATCTATTTAAATCCAATGAATGAGTTTGGAAACATTTTCCAAATATAATCAGAGATATTTTCTAATTATAGAAAATGAAATGTTGGATGACAAAGAATACTGGAATGACAGTGGTACGTGAAAAAAGGAATGGAAATGTTTTCCAATAGTTAATACATATATTTTCTAAATCTAGAAAATAAGAATATCTATATATATATATATATATATATATATATATATATATATATACATATATATATATATGGAAATAGGAAATGGGTAAATGAATATATTAATGATAGATTAATTTAAGATGATTGATGATTGATCGATAGAATTTCCATTTGGAAATAATATCATTGTTTGCACACATGGTTTTCTTTGATAGTTAAATCTCCGACTATCAAAGTTCTTGACCAGTTTTCCGTTGTCAGTACGGAGAGACCGTGATCAGATATATTATCTGAAAACCACTCTATATGGCATTAGCGTTGCGAATCAAATATGATTAAGATAATTGAAGACGAAGTTATGCAAGGGTTGTCCTATTTACAGAATTGTGCCTTTGGTTTGTCCAATCCCAGGATGACCTGTGTGGAAGAATGTTTGAAAGAGTATATTTAATAGATCGCGTAAGTTGATCTCTCCAAACATATGTACATTTGGTGGTAGAGGAATTCGTTTCTCTTAGCTGTATACCCACTGTATTTTTAGGGAAATCAATTTGTGATTTGACGGGTATGACAATGTGACATTCAAAGTGAATAATTGTGGAGCTGTCAGAGATAAGCGTGGCCTCTAGCCTCACAACCGGGAAATGACAAAAATCGGGCAAGCAGCATGGCTAAGTGGTTGGCTGCCAATCAGGGCGTATTATCACCTATTTAGAGATATTCATTTCATTCTATAATCTATTGTCGATGTTGTCCCATTCGGGAAACGGTTGTTGATCCCAACCGTTTGTGATATACATTCGATACACTCAAGAGAAATGAGTGGTCGGTCATGTGTGGTCGGGTTGCAAGATGTTCTTGTTGAACCCAGTGCATTCCTCTCTAGTGGTACACTATCGAAAGGTGGTTCCATACCTTGTCATAGTTGGAAATCCATTATCCAATAAGCGCTCGCGGTTTTGATTGTATACTATATATGTGGAACGTGAGATGAAAGCGTACTGCTAGATGATTATTATATTGTGGTTGATAGACATTATTATAATATCAAAAGAGTTTTGATATAAAGTTTATCGTTTCTTTCAAAAGGATTTTGAAAGTTAAATCAAATGTTTTGGATTCTCATAAGGGAATAATCCGTTCCGCTATACGGCATGGTGTTATGAGATATCGTTTAATCGCACAAACTATTTTAAATTGTTTACTCACACCAGTCGCATGACTGACCCAGAGTTTGTTTTGTTTTGTTTTCCCTAAACTCTTGGGTGCCCAATTTTGTACGGGCAGTCAAGTAGTTAGGATTTTACAGATATTCTTGAAGAGCTTGGAGCAGGAGGCTTCAGGATTATATAGCTATAGTTATTTCCGCTGTGTTGTATGTGTTGTAATCTGATAAGGTTACCATATAAATATACTGATTTTATTTCAAGGATATGTTATCTACTATATGTTGTTCGTTCCGCTATGAGATTCGTGTTACTCTGATGTTGTATGTTCTTCTTCTTCTTCTATTCTAAATTTCTATCTTATTTATTCTCACCTTCTAATTTCTTTCATGGACTATCCGGTGGTTTCGATGCTTAAATAGTCAACATAATGTTGTATGCCGATATCCAGGATCGCGAAATCCCCAGGTCATTACATGAAATGTTGATGTTATCCTTTCCCTATCAGTAGATATAAGAGTGTAAAACCTTATGCCAATACATGGGTATGAAGTAAATAACAAAGATCAAGAATTCGATTAAATTCATGTGCAAGTTTTTGGGAATATATATCAGCATTATGCATTAGCATTCCAAAAATGTGATTCATAAATCATAAACTATGCAAAAAGAAAATATATAAAAGATTCAAGCATGATTAGTTAGAACTTACTATAACTACTACGACAAACTGAATGGCAACATGCACATGAACGTTTCAAAATACAATATGTATCTTTTCATTTATATTTGGGTTCGTGAAATAAACATAATTTTTTTAGGAAGGAAATAAACATAATTTGATAATACTTAAGAATTAAATATTCATGTTTACATCGTTCACCACTGCTCAATGGTTAACGCATTGGTAAAATATAGTGGCAGCATGTTATTAAGTGATGATACTATTTATCAAATCATTAGAATATCGTACTCTAGACCAAATTGGCCTTTGTTCTTGTGATTTATTGAAAACAACACCATTAATACTTTGATTTAAGGGAATATATGATACGTATGTGCCGAAAGGAAAATTTATATTTTCGTTCAGATCTTGAAATCATAATGGAAAACTTCATATAACTAAAATAAATATAATCAATATAGCCTATTTTTGAAAAAAAATAAAATATATGGCTTTGACCATATAATGGGTATGTATATTTGTAGTCATCAATAATATATGCTATTTAAGAAACAAACCACTATAATTTGAATTAATGGCGGACTTGTAAGAACATAAAAATTAATCAACCAAGTTATTACCAATATATGTTCACTTTCTCAGCAAAAAAAATTAAGAAATGGTGATTGCATGAAAAAGTTGTTAAAAAAAGAAATGATTGAATTATGCAAAGAATAAAGCTTATATAATCATAAAGGAATATGTCTACTTGTAATTCAATTGTTGCATGAGGTAATAAGGATAAATAATTATTCCATAATTTGTATGCTGCATGTGTAAATAAATATAAATGTAGCACCTGGTGTACCCAAAGGATAATGAATTGGATCAAATTCTCCATCATTGACTTCACTTTCAAATTTCCAACCGTCAAACACCTACAAATTAAATTAAGCATACTTTATTAATGAACCGTTATAATTATTATAATTATGCCATCCCAATAACTTTGAATATTAATTTGGTGCTTTAGGCTTAAATTATGAAAGTCAAGTTAATACTGTGAACAGTAAATGAAAATATTTATGGTCAGTTTACATTGCAAAATCGGAACCAATTCTATTTGTTATGATATCGTATTATTCTCAGCAAATCAGAAGTAAATAAATTTAGGGAAACCAGTTAAGTCAAAGAGTAAGGTAATAATGATAGCACCTTAAATTATGGAGTTCTTTCAAATGTTTAACGAAGCAAATACGTATTATAAGGGTTTTAATTTGGAAACAACATAATATGGAGTACGCGGTCTTTCTTCCTTCAGCTACATGAATGCAGCATAACAAAATGTTGGTTTCATTTTCCAATGCTGTTAATTTATTTAATGATATATTTCTCAATGAGCTTAATAATTCGCAATAACAGATCTACTGAATTTTACAGTAAACGATATGTGCTTGTAAATGTCCCTAACGAACATCATGTTTAGTGAGAAAAATCTTGTTAACGAGAGTAGGAAACCTGAAGGTAGATGCAACACTCATAACTATTGATTGTACATTCTATATAACATATAAAAAACAGCAGGTTATTATCAAGTATGTTTGTCAAAAAATCAAACAAACACTAATGGATGAATATAACTAAATTTTATGTTTTATATTAGATTTAAAATTCAGTAAGATTTCGAGCCACGTTTTTTATGGCCTATGATGGAAGCTACAGTCCTCCTACTGATGGAAACTTGCCCACACAACGACTTAGAATTTGGTATTTTAAACAATGTTTTTTTAGTACTACAAATTTGCGCTAGTTGATACATGTCAGCTAATATATTTTTAATCTAGTAACGCAAAAAACAAATAAAAATGCACTTCTAGATAATCGGAAATCATAACATATGTTTAATACTTGAAATAAAAGAGGGTCATACCTCTTGAATAGAAGTACTTTTTTCAAACCGAAATTATCTCTGCCACCTAGTCAAATAGAAATAAATAATGCAAAAAAGCAAGCTTGAAACATGGTACTTGTCATTAGTCAAAAGCTATAAAATGAGTATATAAGTTCAACAGTTACACATGAAAACCATCGGTGTAACCTGTCGATAGATAAAAGACCCACACACACCGATGTTGATATTAACCCGATTCCATGTTATCATCGGCGTAACACTTCCATGTAATCATCGGCGTAACCTATCATTTGTACCTGCCATCAAACCTAGTTTATATCATGGAATAGTGTTAATATGAAATGTTGATGATATCTTTTCCCTATCAGTAGATATAAGAGCGTAAAAACTTAGGCCAATACATGGATATGAAGTAAATACACAAAGACCAAGAATTCGATTAAATTCATATGCAAGTATTTGGGGATATATATCAGTGCTATGCATTAGCATTCCAAAAATGTGATTCGTAAACCATAAACTAAGCAAAAAGAAAATATATAAAAGATTCAAGCATGGTTAGTTAGAACTTACTATAACTATAATAACAAACTAAATGACCTTATGTGTATAGGATTTCATTATTTTCCATGTCAACATGCACATGAACGTTTCAAAATACAATATGTATCTTTTCAGCATGTATATGTTATATTTGGATACGTGAAATAAACATAATTTTTGAGGAAGGAAATAAACATTATTTGATAATACTTAAGAATTAAACATCCATGTTTACAACGTTCACCACTGCTCAATGGTTAATGCATTGGTAAAATATAGTGGCAGCATGTTACTAAGAGATGATACTATTTATCAAATCTTTAGCATATCATACTCTAGACTAAGTTAGTCTTTGTTCTTGTGATTTACTGAAAATAACACCATTAATACTTTGATTTAAGGGAATATATGATACATACGTGCCAAAAGGAAAATCTATATTTTCGTTCAGATCTTAAAATCATAATGGATAACCTCATATAATTAAAATAGATATGTAATAACCCGAAAATCTGGGCCAGTTTAAAATTTTTATTTTAGCGATTTTAGCGAATTTTGATTATTTAAAATGAATTATTTTAAATAAAATCGACGAGAAATTTATTTTGAATAAAATTCGAACGTATATATTATATACGTCGTCGTTAGAATATAAATATTTATATATAATTATAAAAGGAATTGAAAATGGCGTGGTAGTTCGATAATTCGATTTCAAACTTCAATTGAATATACCGGGTGCAAAACAATCTGGATTTTAGTGAAACCAAAAACATTAGGATCTAATTGATAATACCTTTCCAACGAATCCGAATAATCGAGATTTCATAGTGGGAATCAAAAGATATGTCCAGTTGAAAATTCTGAATAGTCGCTATAGAATTCAGGCCCTTAAAAATGGGAATTTTGCAAACGACCTCGGATTTCGACGAAACCACTTTTGTTGGGTCCATGATGTTAAATTATTGCTAGATTCCAAATTTCATAATTTTTCGAATCAATATGTGAGCGTGGCAAAGGAAAACGCGTTTGACCGGTTTCAGTTGATTTTAATCGACTGGAAAATGGCCATTTTTCAAACGGTCTCAGAATTCGACGAAACTAGTTTTGTTAAGACCGTATGGTCAATACGAAGCTAGAAAATATTTTTCTGCAATTTATAGAGTTAGTATGCGACCCCGGTAATTTGAAATGTACGTTAAAAATTCAATATAGTGATTTAAATGTAAATTCAACGGAAACTGATCGAAACGGTCGATTCAGCTTGCGGTACATGTCCCATTGTGTTCAGAATGGGGGTGAAACGCTATGGGCGACGGGCGGTGGACCTCGTTTAGAGGTCGTATGTAAAAGTCAACTTTTTGCAATTAAAAAATTAAAATAAATTAAAAAATTACATTATCTCTCTTCTCTCCCTTTATTTCGTTCTGGCCCCCCCTTTTTTATTTCCAAATCGAGTTTTATCAGGAAAAAAAAAGACGAAGGAGTCGAAGCGGGGAGGAGCCGCCGCCCTCCCCGATGACCTCGCCGCAGTCGCGGTGGCGCGACAGACCACCCCCCCCCCCCCCAGCGGTGCGACAACCGCCTCCACCTCGAAGCCAGCGCGAAACCCCCCCAAACCCGCACGCGTTTCCCCTCCTCCGACCTCGCCCTCCGCCTGCGCCTCCTCAGCGCGCCACCCCGACCATCCCGCTACTCTCCCTCTTCTTCTGAAGTCAACGGCGAGCCCCCCTCCCCCCTGCAAGAGAAAAACTGCACCACCTCTATTGTCAGTAAGTTTTCTTATTTAATTAAATAATTTATTTTCTAGACTGATTTTATTTTTATATAAGAAAAACTGATTTTTGTTTTGCATTAAAAACTGAATTTTTTTTAATATGGTAAAAACTGAATTTTTATGGTATTAAAAACTGAATTTTTATGGTATTAAAGACGTGAATTTATATAGGTGAAAGATGTAATTTTTATGATGTGAAGATAATAAAAATATGATTTTTATATTTTTAAAGTATTAAAAATATGATTTTTATATTTTTTTAAAGTAGTAAAAATATAATCTTTTATATTGAAGAAAGATAAAAATATGATCTTTGCATTGTAGGAATATTAGAAATAACATCTTTGTATAGGTAGCAAAAATAAAAACGATATTTTGATATGAGTAGTGAAGTAAAAATATGATTTTTACTTCGAGAAAAATATAAACTTTATTTTTATAAAGGCGAAAACTTTATTTTTATAAAGTCGAAAACTTTATTTTTATAAAGGCGAAATCAATATTTTTTAAATGGAATTTTTATCTATATGACACCAAAGTAAAAATTCGATTTTTATATATTGAATAGCATAGTAAAAATTCGATTTTTAAATATATGAAGTGATTATAAAAATATGATTTTTAAATTGAAAGTGAATAAATAAAAATGTGATTTTTATTTTAAAGACATCAAAATATAAAAATGTGTGATTTTTATATATGTAGTGGCCAGGGGCAACAAAGAAGAGGAAAAGGCGAGAACGACGAAGATCTCTACAATAGGAGTGTCGTGGTATTGGATAGCTTTCGGTGAGAACTTCTCACTCAAATTCTCTTTTTCTAGTTATATATATATACTAGGATGTAGACGGTGCTTAGTAGCACCCGACACCCGTCATCCACAGACCATGGATGACTTGTTTGTTAAATTGTTTGGTTGTGTAGTTGGTTAGTCTAATTGGTTGGAATTGAATGGTTTGGTGAAATGAAATTGATTTGATTGACGTGTGAATGGCGTGGGCCTTCACTAGACCGGGGATAAGGCTAGGCCTCGTCCCGTTTCTAGTATCGTGCCGTTATGCTGCCAAAATTTTCTAAAATATGTTAGAAGAATAAAAATATCATTTTTATTGTGTAAATGAAATGAATAGAAATTCATGTGTTGAAATAGAATATTTTATCGTTAAAAATATAAATTTTAACGTGAAAGTGAATAAATAAAATATTCATTTACAAACCGGACGGTTTGTTTATGTACACTGATTTGACTGACATTGATTGGGTCGATAAATTTTACACATCGCCCAACTGCACAAATAAAATCTGTGTTTGATTGTTTGAAACCCCACACGGGTGTTGGGATGAATTTGAAGTTCACTCATCCCGATTGATTAAATATGTTGATCGATTGATTGACAGGCTGTTATAAGCGTTAGATATTTATATTTGATGCTTATACAGTGTAGTGCACTTTCGTTGATGGTTGATTGTTTATCAATGCTATTATATACATGTGTTGTATGGAATCCATATAATTAACATTATATGGTGATTGATTGGGCCTCATTCCAATCGGGAAAATAATGAATATTATAAAAGAAAATTCATGTGTTGAATATAAAAAGTCATGCGTTGACGATGATCATGTGTTGAAACTATTCATGTGTTGAGTAAAATATTTTAAATAAAATAAATTACATCTTTATCATATTTACAATTAGAATCTACTTCACGGTGGATTCTAATTAAAATCAAACGATAGATACCATAATTTTATAAAATATTTTACATAACAAAAATAGTGATGGGTTGACAGTACTCATGTGTTGAGATTAGTCGTGTATTGAAAGAAATATAGATTCATGTGTTGAATGGGATAAATATTCATTTGTTGAATAGAATAAAGAAGTTGTGAAAAATATAAAGCCGTGTTGATCAGATTTGCGCCATTTTGACGTGAACGATATTTATATCGATTTTATTCAAATTGAAAGGAATATTATAGCGTATTCGAATTGAAAAGAAAACGAATTTGAATTGAATATAAAAGGACTTCGAATGGAATTGAATATGAAACAAATTCAAGTTGAATTGAAAACGAACTGAAATTTCATTGAATTCGAATCAAAATTAAATTGAAATCAATTTGAATTGAAATGAATTTGAATTTGAATTGAATTGAAACGAATTTGAATTCGAATTAAATAAAATTGAAATGAATTCGAGTTGAATTGAAATCAAATCGATTTGAAATTGAATGTAGAAGTTGAATTGTTTTAGAAACGAATTTAAAACTATTTATAAAATTCGTTTTAAAAGGAAATCGACGAAATATATATATATATATATATATATATATATATATATTATATATAATGGCCTGAATAGAATGCGCCGCGCCGCGGTAGTTCGTGAATTTCGACCATTTATTTCAAACGGACATTGCGGGAGATCCGACCGTCGGATTCTCCTAAAACCGGAACCGTTGGGTTCATATCGAAAAGAGCTTTCGAATGAATATTAGAAATTTGAAATCTAACGGTTGGATTTGGAATTATGTCCAAATCAAATTCAGAAAAGGTCGCTGTAAGTGCAGTTCGATAGCCATTGATGGAAATCGACTGTACGGGCCTTGATAAAATTATCAAAAATATCTATAATTTGTGTAAAATCATAAGAAATGATTTGGGAAAAATTGGGTTGAAAAAAATTCCACATTTGAAAAGATAAAAATAGATTTTTATCGAAATGAACTAGTTTGAACTAGAATTAAAATCAATTTATTTTTGAAATAAATAAATTGAATTTGAAAGTGATTTTAAAAATAATCAATATTCCCAATACGTGGATGGGACTGGAGTTGAATCGAAATTATCTTCGGAATATTTCGGTGTTGGATTTCGTGACTATACAGATATTGTTATGGGAATTTGAAAGATATATTTTATATTGTTATTTCCAAAACGATATTTGTTGGTTTCAGAATTTGATATTGAATATAAACCGATATATTTTCTATTCAGAGCCTTGTATTTAATATCAAATGTGATTTGGGTTTATCGTGGATCGTGTTTTAGATGACATTGGTTCTTTAACCCAGTTAAAGGCAAGATGTTGATTTTTGAAAAGATTAAAACTAAGTGGAGTTTTAATGAATCTTTAATTAGATTGAAAAGTGAATTGATAATTTAAATTATCAAATCTGAAAGGTGATCGAGAATGGAGTACCACCAGTTTTGCTCCAAAGCGATAGTTAAATCTTTAATTAGATTTGAACGTGAAATGGTAATTAATTTTACCGATAACACAGTGGGGTTAGATGTGGAGTATTACCAGTTTTCTCCATGGGATATATAGGTTGGGATTGGGAAATAAAATAAACAATTACTTCGGTGTGTTTCGCTAATCCCGACTAGTTTGGAAAACCATAATATGGTTTGAAATGATATCCAAAGGAAGATTAAAGAATAAATTTAGAAGAATTTATCTTGGATAAAATTAATGGGAACCTTTCCCTAAAAATGTGATTTTGTGAATAAAAGAATATTCTGAATTGGAATGAGGCATTTGTTGTGTTTGTGTAACATTTGTTTATCATATACGTGGGTTATTCAGAAAGGCCGGGTTTATACCCATTCTGAATAACCGATTCGACGAGATGTCGAAGATGAAGACGGTGGTTGAAGACCGGAAGTCTTCACATCGTTTGGGTGATTACTGGTGATCTTGATTGGGCTGTACACCCAAGATGAGGGAAACAGTTGGTGATCGTCCAGACGTACTTGGAGATCGATGGATATGCGAGGAAAGTGCCTCCGGTTTCGTTCAGACCCAGAACGAACTTGTAAATGGATTGTGTGTCTGACATTCGATTTTATTCTGTGTTGATTGATCTCTATTAAATATACATCTGTTTGGCGGCGGAGAATTTATTCTCTTGCTTAACACCCTTCTCTGAGACGTACGAGCTCAGAGGTTGTATATCGATGGACATCAGTCGCATGGAGTGAATTGCCAGTGTGGCATGCGTAAGTGGCAGTTGATCAAGGCTTCTGTTGAAAAACAAAGTCTTGTGGTTGATGATCAAAGCACGGCCTGTGTGGCGTAGCTTTGTGTATAACGTGAATTCGCGAGCCTCACACCTCGGTATGAGTCAAAAACGGGATACGGACCCAAGGAGTGCACGACGTTTCTTTCTAGCTAGGGTGGTGTCAGTGACCTACCAGCCCTGACATTTATATACTTTTCACCTGTGTGGTTGTTGGATACGAGGCGCCTCGGATATAGGTCTGTAAGGACCGGGAAACGTGTGTTCAGGAATAATTAATCCTCAAAAGTAAGAGAGGACCGGCCTTGGAGGTTCCAAAGGATCAGAGTAGGGTCCTGAGGCATTGCTAGAGTGTCTCGAACGCGGAGAGGAGCTTGCCCCTTGCCTCGGCTCATGACGGAATCCAATTTCCAATACGTGATATTGCGGTTTTATTTGTAGAACCTAGTATGGCGACATAGTGGTATGGGTCATTCATGCCGCCTATGATTGATATTTATGATTGAAATTGTTTTGACACTATACACTTTTAATAGTATCAAATAATGTGTTTTAAACGTATCAAGCATGCTTTGGCTGTTATAAGGTAAAAATCTTATCCTCCGGCTTGCGTTGCATTGTGTGATGGGACCTGGGTCTTATAACAGCTTCATTTTTCTTTATTTAGCATTGCGCCGTTTGTTTTATGCACTGGTATTCTTGGGAGGAAACCCGTTCCGTGTTTTACGGCGTGGTCCCTTGAATTACTATCTATAAAGTAAAGTTTTAAATAAATGTTTTAGTTCTCACACCAGTCCCATGACTGACCTGGAGTTTATTGTTTTAACCTAAACTCTGGGTGCCCCTATTTTCCGCACGGGCAGCTAGTAGTTTTGGTTTTGCAGATTTATATTCACAGATTCCTGGTTTACAGCTGGAATGATATCCGGAAAGCTCTGTATCCGTGTACCACCTTCAGTTGTGATTTTGTATTATTTTCCGCTGCTATGAAATTTATTGTAATCTCTGATATTTATCGAATGTAATTTATTCAATTATACTCTGTATATTCTTGTATCTGATGGAATTGTTGTAATAACAATGAAATGTTCTTCTGTATGCGTTCTATTTTGTCCTGTTCTCAAAGTATTCGTGCTTTCCTTCACGGGGAAGTTACGGGTTCTTACAGTGGTATCAGAGCTTTGGTTTACAGAGCTCGAGAACAAGACACATTAGAACCGTACTAAAGAATTCATCAGATATTGGATTAGTAATATCCAACGAGAATGACTCGTTAGAGATGGGATCAGTAGTATCCTAGAACGAGTGTGAAGACTATATTTTTGAAAGTGAAAACAAATTTTTGTTTTGAAAATTTAAATCAATTATTCGTATTTGATTATCTATTTATATTGAGTTGGACAGTCCAGTATATAAAGATTTTGCGTATACGTCTGATCCACGTGTATTTGAAATTTTAATATACTGGATAGATATAGAATCACACTCTAGACGCCCGAAGATGATTCTGATGATAGTTCGAACATCATCAGAATTGGTATTCGTGTTTCGAAGGTGTGATATCTATATATTTCCTATTGACTGGTGTGAGAACCAAAATTAGATAGGGCCTATTGTTGTGATTTGGCATCAAAAAATTTGATTTTTGTATGTGTATCAAAATTATGAATTTGAAACTCTAATTCACTAATTGATTGATGTTTGTGTTGCTTGTTTAATTGTTTGATAATTTTGAACCTTTATGCCTAACTAAATCAAATATTGAATTGTATTGAAAATCGGTTGCATTTGCTTGCATATACATATACTTACATTGAACAGGTCATAGCAAGGAGGCTAGAGCAGAGAATAAAATTTGTTTTCCCGACTAATAGGTACATGTTTACTACATAATTTACTGTTTTGTTTGGGTGATGATGATTTTATGAGCCTATTGGCTAGCCGCTTGGCTTTTTCTTTTTCTTTTTGAGATCTGAAGGACCGGGGAAGCTATTTGAAATTCCCCGATGCTCCCAGTGCAGGGGAGGTTATGACGAAATTTTTCGAAAATTTAGGGTGTTAGCCAAATTTTTGAAGAATTTGAAAATTCTCAGAAACTGAAAAGTTGGAGAATGGAAGCCAAATCGAACGTAGAGTTGATTGATCAAACCACTTTCGACTTTGTTCCTTTTCGGGGACGAAAAGTTTTAAGTGGGGGAGATTGTAATAACCCGAAAATCTGGGCCAGTTTAAAATTTTTATTTTAGCGATTTTAGCGAATTTTGATTATTTAAAATGAATTATTTTAAATAAAATCGACGAGAAATTTATTTTGAATAAAATTCGAACGTATATATTATATACGTCGTCGTTAGAATATAAATATTTATATATAATTATAAAAGGAATTGAAAATGGCGCGGTAGTTCGATAATTCGATTTCAAACTTCAATTGAATATACCGGGTGCAAAACAATCCGGATTTTAGTGAAACCAAAAACATTAGGATCTAATTGATAATACCTTTCCAACGAATCCGAATAATCGAGATTTCATAATGGGAATCAAAAGATTGTCCAGTTGAAAATTCTGAATAGTCGCTATAGAATCCAGGCCCTTAAAAATGGGAATTTTGCAAACGACCTCGGATTTCGACGAAACCACTTTTGTTGGGTCCGTGATGTTAAATTATTGCTAGATTCCAAATTTCATAATTTTTCGAATCAATATGTGAGCGTGGCAAAGGAAAACGCGTTTGACCGGTTCAGTTGATTTTAATCGACTGGAAAATGGCCATTTTTCAAACGGTCTCGGAATTCGACGAAACTAGTTTTGTTAAGACCGTATGGTCAATACGAAGCTAGAAAATATTTTTCTGCAATTTATAGAGTTAGTATGCGACCCCGGTAATTTGAAATGTACGTTAAAAATTCAATATAGTGATTTAAATGTAAATTCAACGGAAACTGATCGAAACGGTCGATTCAGCTTGCGGTACATGTCCCATTGTGTTCGGAATGGGGGTGAAACGCTGTGGGCGACGGGCGGTGGACCTCGTTTAGAGGTCGTATGTAAAAGTCAACTTTTTGCAATTAAAAAATTAAAATAAATTAAAAAATTGCATTATCTCTCTTCTCTCCCTTTATTTCGTTCTGCCCCCCTTTTTTTATTTCCAAATCGAGTTTTATCAGGAAAAAAAAAGACGAAGGAGTCGAAGCGGGGAGGAGCCGCCGCCCTCCCCGATGACCTCGCCGCAGTCGCGGTGGCGCGACAGACCACCCCCCCCCCCCAGCGGTGCGACAACCGCCTCCACCTCGAAGCCAGCGCGAAACCCCCCCAAACCCGCACGCGTTTCCCCTCCTCCGACCTCGCCCTCCGCCTGCGCCTCCTCAGCGCGCCACCCCGACCATCCCGCTCCTCTCCCTCTTCTTCTGAAGTCAACGGCGAGCCCCCCCCCCCCCCCCCCTACAAGAGAAAAACCGCACCACCTCTATTGTCAGTAAGTTTTCTTATTTAATTAAATAATTTATTTTGTAGACTGATTTTATTTTTATATAAGAAAAACTGATTTTTGTTTTGCATTAAAAACTGAATTTTTTTTAATATGGTAAAAACTGAATTTTTATGGTATTAAAAACTGAATTTTTATGGTATTAAAGACGTGAATTTATATAGGTGAAAGATGTAATTTTTATGATGTGAAGATAATAAAAATATGATTTTTATATTTTTAAAGTATTAAAAATATGATTTTTATATTTTTTTAAAGTAGTAAATATATAATCTTTTATATTGAAGAAAGATAAAAATATGATCTTTGCATTGTAGGAATATTAGAAATAACATCTTTGTATAGGTAGCAAAAATAAAAACGATATTTTGATATGAGTAGTGAAGTAAAAATATGATTTTTACTTCGAGAAAAATATAAACTTTATTTTTATAAAGGCGAAAACTTTATTTTTATAAAGGCGAAACTTTATTTTTATAAAGGCGAAAACTTTATTTTTATAAAGGCGAAATCAATATTTTTGAAATGGAATTTTTATCTATATGACACCAAAGTAAAAATTCGATTTTTATATATTGAATAGCATAGTAAAAATTCGATTTTTAAATATATGAAGTGATTATAAAAATATGATTTTTAAATTGAAAGTGAATAAATAAAAATGTGATTTTTATTTTAAAGACATCAAAATATAAAAATGTGTGATTTTTATATATGTAGTGGCTAGGGGCAACAAAGAAGAGGAAAAGGAGAGAACGACGAAGATCTCTACAATAGGAGTGTCGTGGTATTGGGTAGCTTTCGGTGAGAACTTCTCACTCAAATTCTCTTTTTCTAGTTATATATATATACTAGGATGAAGACGGTGCTTAGTAGCACCCGACACCCGTCATCCACAGACCATGGATGGCTTGTTTGTTAAATTGTTTGGTTGTGTAGTTGGTTAGTCTAATTGGTTGGAATTGAATGGTTTGGTGAAATGAAATTGATTTGATTGATGTGTGAATGGCGTGGGCCTTCACTAGACCGGGGATAAGGCTAGGCCTCGTCCCGTTTCTAGTATCGTGCCGTTATGCCGCCGAAATTTTCTAAAATATGTTAGAAGAATAAAAATATCATTTTTATTGTGTAAATGAAATGAATAGAAATTCATGTGTTGAAATAGAATATTTTATCGTTAAAAATATAAATTTTAACGTGAAAGTGAATAAATAAAATATTCATTTACAAACCGGACGGTTTGTTTATGTACACTGATTTGACTGACATTGATTGGGTCGATAAATTTTACACATCGCCCAACTGCACAAATAAAATCTGTGTTTGATTGTTTGAAACCCCACACGGGTGTTGGGATGAATTTGAAGTTCACTCATCCTGATTGATTAAATATGTTGATCGATTGATTGACAGGCTGTTATAAGCGTTAGATATTTATATTTGATGCTTATACAGTGTAGTGCACTTTCGTTGATGGTTGATTGTTTATCAATGCTATTATATACATGTGTTGTATGGAATCCATATAATTAACATTATATGGTGATTGATTGGGCTTCATTCCAATCGGGAAAATAATGAATATTATAAAAGAAAATTCATGTGTTGAATATAAAAAGTCATGCGTTGACGATGATCATGTGTTGAAACTATTCATGTGTTGAGTAAAATATTTTAAATAAAATAAATTACATCTTTATCATATTTACAATTAGAATCTACTTCACGGTGGATTCTAATTAAAATCAAACGATAGATACCATAATTTTATAAAATATTTTACATAACAAAAATAGTGATGGGTTGACAGTACTCATGTGTTGAGATTAGTCGTGTATTGAAAAAAATATAGATTCATGTGTTGAATGGGATAAATATTCATTTGTTGAATAGAATAAAGAAGTTGTGAAAAATATAAAGCCGTGTTGATCAGATTTGCGCCATTTTGACGTGAACGATATTTATATCGATTTTATTCAAATTGAAAGGAATATTATAGCGTATTCGAATTGAAAAGAAAACGAATTTGAATTGAATATAAAAGGACTTCGAATGGAATTGAATATGAAACAAATTCAAGTTGAATTGAAAACGAACTGAAATTTCATTGAATTCGAATCGAAATTAAATTGAAATCAATTTGAATTGAAATGAATTTGAATTTGAATTGAAACGAATTTGAATTCGAATTAAATAAAATTGAAATGAATTCGAGTTGAATTGAAATCAAATCGATTTGAAATTGAATGTAGAAGTTGAATTGTTTTAGAAACGAATTTAAAACTATTTATAAAATTCGTTTTAAAAGGAAATCGACGAAATATATATATATATATATATTAAATATATAATGGCCTGAATAGAATGCGCCGCGCCGCGGTAGTTCGTGAATTTCGACCATTTATTTCAAACGGACATTGCGGGAGATCCGACCGTCGGATTCTCCTAAAACCGGAACCGTTGGGTTCGTATCGAAAAGAGCTTTCCAATGAATATTAGAAATTTGAAATCTAACGGTTGGATTTGGAATTATGTCCAAATCAAATTCAGAAAAGGTTGCTGTAAGTGCATTTCGATAGCCGTTGATGGAAATCGACTGTACGGGCCTTGATAAAATTATCAAAAATATCTATAATTTGTGTAAAATCATAAGAAATGATTTAGGAAAAATTGGGTTGAAAAAAATTCCACATTTGAAAAGATAAAAATAGATTTTTATCGAAATGAACTAGTTTGAACTAGAATTAAAATCAATTTATTTTTGAAATAAATAAATTGAATTTGAAAGTGATTTTAAAAATAATCAATATTCCCAATACGTGGATGGGACTGGAGTTGAATCGAAATTATCTTCGGAATATTTCGATGTTGGATTTCGTGACTATACAGATATTGTTATGGGAAATTGAAAGATATATTTTATATTGTTATTTCCAATACGATATTTGTTGGTTTCAGAATTTGATATTGAATATAAGCCGATATATTTTCTATTCAGTGCCTTGTATTTAATATCAAATGTGATTTGGGTTTATCGTGGATCGTGTTTTAGATGACATTGGTTCTTTAACCCAGTTAAAGGCAAGATGTTGATTTTTGAAAAGATTAAAACTAAGTGGAGTTTTAATGAATCTTTAATTAGATTGAAAAGTGAATTGATAATTTAAATTATCAAATCTGAAAGGTGATCGAGAATGGAGTACCACCAGTTTTGCTCCAAAGCGATAGTTAAATCTTTAATTAGATTTGAACGTGAAATGGTAATTAATTTTACCGATAACACAGTGGTGTTAGATGTGGAGTATTACCAGTTTTCTCCATGGGATATATAGGTTGGGATTGGGAAATAAAATAAATAATTACTTCGGTGTGGTTCGCTAATCCCGACTAGTTTGGAAAACCATAATATGGTTTGAAATGATATCCAAAGGAAGATTAAAGAATAAATTTAGAAGAATTTATCTTGGATAAAATTAATGGGAACCTTTCCCTAAAAATGTGATTTTGTGAATAAAAGAATATTCTGAATTGGAATGAGGCATTTGTTGTGTTTGTGTAACATTTGTTTATCATATACGTGGGATATTCAGAAATGCCGGGTTTATACCCATTCTGAATAACCGATTCGACGAGATGTCGAAGATGAAGACGGTGGTTGAAGACCGGAAGTCTTCACATCGTTTGGGTGATTACTGGTGATCTTGATTGGGCTGTACACCCAAGATGAGGGAAACAGTTGGTGATCGTCCAGACGTACTTGGAGATCGATGGATATGCGAGGAAAGTGCCTCTGGTTTTGTTCAGACCCAGAACGAACTTGTAAATGGATTGTGTGTCTGACATTGGATTTTATTCTGTGTTGATTGATCTCTATTAAATATACATCTGTTTGGCGGCGGAGAATTTATTCTCTTGATTAACGCCCTTCTCTGAGACGTACGAGCTCAGAGGTTGTATATCGATGGACATCAGTCGCATGGAGTGAATTGCCAGTGTGGCATGCGTAAGTGGCAGTTGATCAAGGCTTCTGTTGAAAAGCAAAGTCTTGTGGTTGATGATCAAAGCACGGCCTGTGTGGCGTAGCTTTGTGTATAACGTGAATTCGCGAGCCTCACACCTCGGTATGAGTCATAAACGGGATACGGACCCAAGGAGTGCACGACGTTTCTTTCTAGCTAGGGTGGTGTCAGTGACCTACCAGCCCTGACATTTATATACTTTTCACCTGTGTGGTTGTTGGATACGAGGCGCCTCGGATATAGGTCTGTAAGGACCGGGAAACGTGTGTTCAGGAATAATTAATCCTCAAAAGTAAGAGAGGACCGGCCTTGGAGGTTCCAAAGGATCAGAGTGGGGTCCTGAGGCATTGCTAGAGTGTCTCGAACGCGGAGAGGAGCTTGCCCCTTGCCTCGGCTCATGACGGAATCCAATTTCCAATACGTGATATTGCAGTTTTATTTGTAGAACCTAGTATGGCGACATAGTGGTATGGGTCATTCGTGCCGCCTATGATTGATATTTATGATTGAAATTGTTTTGACACTATACACTTTTAATAGTATCAAATAATGTGTTTTAAACGTATTAAGCATGCTTTGGCTGTTATAAGGTAAAAACCCTATCCTCCGGCTTGCGTTGCATTGTGTGATGGGACCTGGGTCTTATAACAGCTTCATTTTTCTTTATTTAGCATTGCGCCGTTTGTTTTATGCACTGGTATTCTTGGGAGGAAACCCGTTCCGTGTTTTACGGCGTGGTCCCTTGAATTACTATCTATAAAGTAAAGTTTTAAATAACTGTTTTAGTTCTCACACCAGTCCCATGACTGACCTGGAGTTTATTGTTTTAACCTAAACTCTGGGTGCCCCTATTTTCCGCACGGGCAGCTAGTAGTTTTGGTTTTGCAGATTTATATTCACAGATTCCTGGTTTACAGCTGGAATGATATCCGGAAAGCTCTATATCCGTGTACCACCTTCAGTTGTGATTTTGTATTATTTTCCGCTGCTATGAAATTTATTGTAATATCTGATATTTATCGAATGTAATTTATTCAATTATACTCTGTATATTCTTGTATCTGATGGAATTGTTGTAATAACAATGAAATGTTCTTCTGTATGCGTTCTATTTTGTCCTGTTCTCAAAGTATTCGTGCTTTCCTTCACGGGGAAGTTACGGGTTCTTACAAGATATAACCAATATAGCCTATTTTCAAAATAATAATAATAATAATAATAATAATAATAATAATAATAATAATAATATGGCGTTGACCCTATAATGGGTATGTATATTGGTAATCATCAATAATATATGCTATTTAAGAAACACACCACTACAATTTGAATTAATGGTGACTGCATGAGAACATAAAAATTAATCAACCAAGTTATTACCAATATTTATTCTAAGCAAAAAAATAAACAATGGTGATTGCATGAAAAGTTGTTAAAAAAAGAAATGATTGAATTATGCAAAGAACAAAGCTTATATAATCATAAAGGAATATGTATACTTGTAATTTCATTGTTGCATGAGGTAATAAGGATAAATAATTATTCCATAATTTGTATGCTGCATGTGTAATATAAATATAGCACCTGGTGTACCCAAAGGATAATGAATTGGATCAAATTCTCCATCATTGACTTCACTTCCAAATTTCCAATCGTCAAACACTTACAAATTAAATTAAGCATACTCTATTAATGAACCACTATAATGTGTCATCCCAATAACTTTGAATATTAAGCTGGTGCTTTAGGCCTAAAATTATGAAAGTCTGGTTAATACTATGAAAAGTAAATGAAAATATTTATGGTCGGTTTATGTTGCAAAACCGGAACCAAATCTATTTGTTATGATATCGTATTATTCTCAGCCAAATCAAAAGTAAATAAATTTTGGTAGATCTGGTAAGTCAAGGAGTAAGGTAATAATGACAACACCTTAAATCTTGGAGTTCTATCAAATATTTAACGAATCAAATACGTATTATAGGGTTTCTAATTTGGAAACAACATAATATGGAGTCTGCAGTCTTTCTTCCTTCAGCTACATAATTCCAGCATAACAAAATGTTGGTTTCATTTTCCAATTCTGTGAATTTATTTAATGATATATTTTTCGATGAGCTTAATAATTCGTAATAATAGATGTAATGAATTTTACAGTAAAATCATTATTTCGTTGCCTGACATTATTAAAAAAAAATATCATCTTAAATTGTGCGTGTATTTAATTTACACATTACTTACATCTAGAAACTGGGCAAAGTATATCAAACATTAAAAGATGAAAATAGGTGTAGTGAAAAAGTGATTTTATATTTCATTAACTGACTTGATTTGTAAAACCGGCCACTATTCAAATCAAATCACAAGCACAATCCTGTCATAAACATTTAGTTCATTAACCGCACGAGGATAAATGGTTACCAAATATGTATGATTTAGAAAACCCATGCACCAAATAAAAATAGTCTAAAGGGAAGGTATTTTGAATTTGTATCCGCTCATTAGCATATAATTGGTGTACGTAGTTAGAAGTTGCAACTCAACCGGAGTGATATTGTTTATAAAATTAATTGACCAGGTTAAAAGGAGAGTTATCGATGCATGAAATTAGTCCATTAGAACATATTGTAGTAAAACATGATTTATACATACGATGAGTATAAATGTTGAATATATATACAAAAAAACCTAACTAATAATTTGTAAAGGTAATTGTATCGGAGAATAAGAAGAGATTATATTATCGGAGACATTAAGAATGTTGGTGATACGAAAATGAACAACGGTACATTTTGATGTAAGTAACCATATAGAAGAATGTGCTGGTTAAAGAAATTAAAGAAAAATGCAACTCACATTACATAGAGAAGAACATATAATTGATAGATATGTCAAACAATAAAATGAAAATAGTAAATAACATTTGCTAGAAATTCTTGTTAGAAAAAAGAATTACCTACGAAGCAATTGAAATAATCATTCTGATAGATCTATATTGCATGTTGGAATAAACGATACCTGTGAAGTATTTGAAATAATCGTACTGATTGATTTTCTTTGTGCACTAGCTGAATCAACATAAATTGCATATATATATATATATATATATATATATATATATATATATATGTAATAGGAAATCGAAACTCATCAACATATGGTCAATTCTTTTCACCTCTGTTGCCATACAAATTGAGAAATGCATATATATCTATTTTTATCAGGTAGACAATACACTAAAAATCAACTTTTTTAGGGATTTCGAGAAAAAATAATCGTATAGAATTCAAAGTTTGCAAGCATAGGTATTTACCATAGATTACGTGAACTTGGTAAACAAACATATGGGTAAGATAACTGTGTAAAATTACAATATAGCTAGCTTACCAAAGGTTGATATGTTCAACAACACGCTAATGGATTGTGATGTCCCTTCATCCATGCAAATAGTGAAAATGCCAGTTAAGGAAGAAAATGAACAAATGCTTTCAGTCATTTTTTTCTCTACATTAAAAAAGAAAAGAAAATTAATAATATTGTAAGATATCATATTTTTCTAGACAAATAAATTGACCTAAACACATTGAGAAAAAAACTAATTTTTTTTCAGAAAATACATAAAGCAAAAGACTGTCTATAAAATAGTGAGAAGCCAATAAATATTAAGAGAGGATATTAGTCTAGTAAAAATTAAATTATTTTTGGTTTAGAGGACAGTAGCATAGAAGGTTAATATGTAAAAGTAAGAACACACACAATTTTTCCATCACTAATCTTGTTCATGCTAAAATTTTGTACAGCTATTATAAAATGACATTTATTATAGTTCCTTACAATTTTCAAACTGATGGCCCCTTCAATTTTTTTGTGTTTTATTGCATGATATTTGTAACCAAAAAAGCCAGCCAAACCAATAATTCTGATAATCGGTATAAAAGGCATACATAAAAAGGTGCAGAAGATCAGGTGCAATAGGGTAAATTTGAATCTTTTGAGTTTGTATACATCAATTTTTCAGATGGAATCATTAACTGTTGAAATCTTCAAGAAAAAAAATGGAGAAAATTGAAAAGACATGTAAACATTGCAAGTGATATTCAATTCTATTGTTCAACATAAATACATAAAAATGTTTAACATACCAAAAAATTTGGTAAAAACACAGAAAACCTGACAATGGACAAATTTTCAAGCTTGTATGGAGTAATTTAAAAAAAAAGAAAACAAAATTATCTTTACCACATAATCAAGAATTCTGGGTACTGTAGAGAGAATCCTAACCATGCATCTCTTCACAAATCCTAGTCCTAAGGCTCAACGGGTCTGGTAAATGTAGTGACCATAATATGTAAATTATATCAAAATCCCTAACTTATTTGGAAAAAACAACTAGAAAAAGACGTTAGATTTAGAAAAGAAATTTTAAAATTAAAAAAAAACTTTACTTGCCTCTGGTTTTTTATTTTTATTCAACATAGCACCACATATAAACATGAAGAATAATTGTAAAATAATCAATCGGTTTCCGAATCAAAAGACTATGAAAACTATGAAGGGAAATTAAGTTAAATGTTAAAGGAAAAACAACATACCTAACCAAGCACAGATTAAAATGATGCGGTTTATATTTTGTTGAAATCAAATTAGATCGTCCGTCTATACGATGGAGGAAAGTGATGTAACGGACAAGTGAAGAAAGTGGGATGTGTACGCGGTATCGCCCGTGTCAGTTAGGATGAGTGTGAGAATGGGGAAAGGAAAGCACAGGAAAAGGGGAAAAATGAGAAAAGGGGAAGAGCTATGATAATTGTGACAGGGAAGGAAGGGAGAAGAATGTGGGATAGGGAGCGCTTTTTTTCACTTGGAATGAGAGAAATAACGGAGAGTGTGTAAAATTACGGAGAGTGCGTAAATGAGAAGAGATGGTGAGAAAACGCGATTTTAGGCTATCCACGTCAGCCGTTTTGGTTTTTTGTTTTCTATTATAGGTAATATATACACACACACACACACACACACACTTGACATCTCACATTAAACTGACCACTTGTAGATGTTGGATTTGTCGGGAGGTTCTGTGCAGAATTCTACTACAAGTTGGGCTTAGCCCTACGTCTCCGTGTATTAATTATAATGGCCCACGACACTTAGACCTCTCATATTAAGAAGGCTTACTTGTAGATGCTGAATATGTCATTCGGTTCCGGGCAGACTTCTACTACAAGTAACGGTTAACCTCTTGTTTACGTGTCATCAATATTAATTGAGCCATTAACTCACATACATATAAACATACAAGTTCCCATGGGGGCATTCAATTTTTATTCCTAATTTAATCGTATTTATTGCGCACTTCATCGTGTTAACATTACGTCGACTACGCTATAGATATATATACATATGACGTAAATTAAGCGAACGAAATTAATGTCCTTACCATATTTTGTAATGGCAATCCCTATCCAATTTTAAAGGTGTACAAGTCTTTTATCATATTTTCTCCAATCATATCATAAATGTACATGTTAACATGTGACGATAATGGGAAAAACAACCACAACATGCAAATTTATAACCCAGGTTTTTACTTGATTATTGCAATAATAAAAGATAAACGTAGCATCATATATCTAATATACATATATTTTTATAATTACTATTTTGAATAGATCCCTTTCTTATGTTTATTTATACGCAAAACCTAAGTATTTAGATATATTGTAAATAATACGTTCAAATTCTCTATTAGAAAAATAGAGATTTAAACCTATTAGATTTACAAATATATCCAAATCTTAACCTTTTGCAAAAAAACAAAATTATGGATTTACATGAAAATAGAACAAAATGGAATTCAAACAATGTAGAAAATCTTACAACAAGAATCATGTTTTTCTTTTATTATCACAACAAACCGCAAATACAACTAGATTGACCATTCGTAACAATTAAAATATAGGGAATTTAGGGGACGTTTAATGTCATATTTTCGTTTAGATCCAAATTCCCTTAGGCATATAGATCCAGATCCATACTACAAAATAAAGGAAATAACAAACTAATGTCATTTCCACTCATAGTGCTAAGAAGGATAAAATAGTGGAAATCTGAGTGGTGTTTGCTTTTGGATCCAATCCATTGTACAAAACGTTTTCCGGTTCTTGTTAATATATATATATATATATATATATATATAAAAGACATTAGAGTCTTATATATAATTCTTTGAATTCCAGAATATAAATCTATTTCTAATTCTAAATTAGAATAGAGAAGAAAAGAAATATAGATTAAGGATTTAGAAGAAAACCTAAACTTTTCTCTGGAATTCTAATGGCAGAATGGAGGCACGAAGAAGAAAATATGGCAGGGTTTGGGAAAGCCTAGGTGGGTTGTATATATAGTTGCAACTGTGTGTACAAACTGTTAGATCGATTAGGTTTAATTTGGACTATTTGTTTTATATATAAATCTCTATAAAAACTAGCCATCTCCACCAAAATGCCTTAAGGGTGGTCGACCCCTTCTATACGAATATATGTACGAACAAATAAAATTACCATGGAATATTATTTCCATGTCAATTAATATATAACTATATTCCATATATTTATTTATCCAATTTGAATTTATAATATTGCAAATAATTCACGTATAAGTTGTTTTAATCATAACTTCTTCATACAGACTTTGTTTTCAGCAAATAAAATATGTAAACGAATCGGAATCTCACCATGAACGCAATAGCAATACTTTTGTGGCCTAATTCTCAATTCTCCAGGATTCTTATTTTCAGCCCATAATATTTTATTATTATTTATACTTAATTTAATTATCTATGCCTATTTAAGGTATATTTTTACGGGATGTTACACACTTCCCCTCTTCAAAGATATTTATTCCAAAATCTTTTCCAAGGGAGTAAAAACACAACTTGCTCTAAATAATCATGTTATACACCCATGTTATCTTATAGACATCCATAGCTCATAGTGATTATGCACCGCAGACTTGCTAAATTGAGCTAAGACCTAGCGTGTTTGTGTAATAAGTGATGCAGGATGTATGCAAAGCTTCCTAACATGCATATAATTTCTATATGAGTGCGTGGTGCATTTGTGTTGCAACCATCGCCTACTATCCATTCTAGCAACCATAATACAACCATAGAATCCTAAATTTTCGAGAAAAGCTATAAAATTTAATTTTGTATGCCTATTCTCGAATTTTCTTCTTACTATACTCGAACCAATCTAACTAAATAGTGAGGAGTCTCAAAATCCCGTGCTCCAAAATATCTATGATGGCATATGATTCCCAAGGTTCCATCTTGTAATGACCCGGACTCGTAGGGGTTAATTTTAAAATATTTAATATGGATTTAAATATTGAGTTAAGTAAATAAATCAATTTTTATAGGGAGTTATCGATTTAAAAATCAATTTCAATTTAATATTGAAAATATTAAATTATCAGAATAAGAAAATGGATTTAGTTGAATTCAAATTTTTATTTGAATTGTAAACAGTTCAAATAATTAATATGAAATTTTAACGGTAATAATATTTATTTATTATCGAGGAGGATAAAAAGTTTGAAATTTAAATTAAATCGATTTAAATTAATATCTGTTGGGGATGATCGAACTGGACTTCGATACTTATCCCAGTGGGTTCAGAATAGTAGTTTTACCCTAGAATTGACAGTTGTTAGGTTCAAAAAGGAGTTCGCAGTCAAGGAATATTTTAATTAAAGGATACGGGATTTAAAAATAAAATCAAGTGGAGAATAAAATGGCCACATCTCCTTCTATTTAAAACCACACGACTGGAAAACAAAGCCGTGCCTTTCTCCATTACCACAAATCAAACCAACCCCCACCTTATAAATCAAACCGAGCCTCTCAGACAACCAAAATCCAAAACCTCAATAAAAAGGGTCGCTCCCTTCATTAATCAAAATCGCTCCTAGCTTCCTCTTTCATATTCGAAATCGAATCCAGTTCTTGTAGTTCTATTCGATCAACTCATAAGTGGTGCGACGCAGGTTCAAAAGGGGAATCAGTGTTCGAAGGAGCGTTGGTTTTTGGGGTTCAACGCGGAAAATGGTGCGATGATTAGATCTGGGAATTTGCCTGAAGCTCGGTAGGATACAAGAGGTGCTCGCAGTACAGTGCGATGATAGGAATTCGAGTCGCAGAGGCTTGGTTAGGGTGCGACAGTGAGTTTGGGGGAGAAACTGGTTACCGCAGTTTTTCTTGGAGGTCAACAGTTTCATGAGGAGTGGTGCGACGTTGTTTGGAAGGAATTTCGGTCTATTGGGATTAAATGGGAATTTGTTTGCCTGGATTTCAGAAGGGTGCGAACGAATTGTTAATGTTGGATGTTGATTGGATTTTTCGTTCACTTGTCTGGAGGGGACAGCGAACGTAGGAGGGAGAGAGAAGGTGCGGTTTGGGTTCTTGGCACTGGATTCTTGCGGTATGACAGAGAAGTTGAAATAGAATTGAAGAAGGTGCTACAATAGTTAAGGTAATCTGCTAATTTAAATTTGTTCAATCCCCTTAGTTAATTGGAAATTTATTTATTTTAAAGTGAAATTTAAATATAAGGCTGAGATGATGAACTCATTGGCAATAAGGTATTTTTGAATTTATATTTAAAATGTTTATTTTGAAATCAGTTTATAATTTGGTAAGTTAATTTAAATTAAAATGGTAAGTAGTAATAGAATTAAGGTAATTCCTTATTACTGATAATTAGTCCATCTAAAGGAAATTAGTTTTTAAGGAATAAATTGTGTAAACTAATAGTGTAGTAAGGTTAATGTTTAATTTTGAATTTAATTTACAAGTGGAAATTAATTATATTTAATTAGTCAAATTAGATAAGTGAAGTTTTATTTATATTGTTTTTCATTTGAAAAACAGACGGTTGGAGAAATCACTGTGAAATCGATATAATTGGCTTCATTGGATATTCGGCAAATAAATCAACGGTGAGTAAATCTCACTCACCTTTTAATTAGAATTATTTCTAGTTGATAAAAATAATTGTCTGTGCTTGTTTGAATGCTGTCTGATTGTTTTAAATATATTAGTTATTTAGGACTATTATATATATATTGGGTTGATGATTGGTTGGATTCCCGCAGTTTCATTAGCGGATGCCCGCGGTACCATAGCGGATGATTACCCTATACGCCCCATGCTATGATTAGTGGATGACCTTCATACCGCGATATCCTGCCTCGAAGCAGGATGGGTATTACTATGTTGACTAATATCTGTGGATGCAGGAAAACAGGTTAGAGGAATCCAACTGGATTCCTCAAAAATATATTATCTGTTTGTTGTTTGTTTGATTTCATATATATTCATATATGATGTGTAGAAAATCAAATGATTGAAAATTGGTTGATTTGATTATTTAAAATATCAATGGGGCTTGAATATTGATTTATAAAAATATCGGAAAGGGTATTTGATATTTAAAAAGGAAATTCTATTTTTATAAATAGAATTTGAATTTTAAATAAAACTATACAAAATATTAACTTGTTTGAAGGTATATAAAACAAATATGAATTTATAAACGTTGTTTATAAATAGAAAGATGGGATTTGAATCGAATTTACAAACGTTGTTTATAAATAGAAAGATGGGATTTGAATCGAATTTACAAACTTTGTTTATAAATAGAAAGATGGGATTTGAATCGAATTTATAAACGTTGTTTATAGATGGAAAGGTGGGATTTGAATTGAAGTTATAAACGTTGTTTATAAAAAAATGCCGAGAATTCAAATAGACTTTGAATATAGATTTGAATATAGAAATTCAAATAGACTTTGAATATAGATTTGAATATAGAAATTCAAATGGACTTTAAACTATAGAATTTGCAAATAGAATTCAAATGAAGTTTAAATAAAGAGAATTCAAATAGAATTGAATTGGAATTTGAATAGAGAAGTCGATAAGGGAACGAGAGTATTAGTATAATTAGAATGTGTAATATGCAAGTTAAAAATATATTTGAACATGTCATGTTCAAATATGACGGTGAAATAGACTGAGAAGTTAATTAACAGATTTAATTAACAAATTGAGTTAAAACGATTGGTATAGTTAAAATAGATTGGACAGGTATAGACATACAGGAGACAGGTTTGGAATAAAGTATAGAAGTGAAATAAATAGAATGCCCGACAAAAAGGTACGTATTTAATTTCCATATGAGATTTTATGCGCCGTATCGGCAAGCCGCTTGGCTTTTTCTTTTTCTTTTTGAGATAAGAAGGATCGGGAAAGCTATTTGAAATTTCCCGATGCTCCCGGTACAAAGGAGGTTATGGCGAATTTTTCCGGGAATTTAAGGAGATAGAATATTTTTAAGATAATTTGATAGTTAGAAATCAACGTATCGATATATATAGAAGTCGATAAGAAAACGAACTTAGAAATAGAGTAATAAAAAAGGAAGTATAAGAATAAAATCTAGTAAGAATAGAAAGAGAAAATGTATATGTGTTTGAAGGTGAATAATAAGTTGTATGGTATTGATTATTCGAGTAAGTAGTCTTGTCTGTTTTGACGTTAAATGTTATTCAGTCAAGGTCTGAGAGGTAATTATACCCCAACTTGGTTGATTTCATGATATACCGATAAGTAGCAAGATTCAGGCTCGACGATCAATGTGGAATAAGAATAAGTTAAATACTGTATTTGGGTTGTCGTAACGATGTTTTACACAACATCTGTTTTAACCCAAATGAAATGTAAGCTTGGAAATAGAATATAGATTATTTTCTAAGTATAGAAATAAACGAGATTGGAAAAGAGATAAGTAATTGGAATATTTTCCAATTATAAATAACATATATTTTCTAAAGTTTAGAAAATAAAAAGAAGGCGATATATGGAAATGTTTTCCAAAGAACGTAAAAGGGCAATATGGTTATTGAAATATTTGATTAACAAATATTGATAAAGAAATAGAAAAGAGATTTAATTAATGGAATATTAATTAAAGGTTCAAGTGATTGTTGGATGTTTGGATGAACACTTGTTTTATTCGATAGTTAAATCATCGACTATCGAAACACTTGTTTTATTCGATAGTTAAATCATCGACTATCGAAACACTTGTTTTTATTCGATAGTTAAATCACAGACTATCGAAGTTTTGACCATCGTTGTCAATATGGAGAGACCGGTTGGATTATTATCCGAAGAACCACTCCATATCAGCAGTAGCGTGCGAATCAAATTATATAAAGATAATCGAAGACGGAGTAGAGTGCAAGGACTTTTTCTATAAATAGAAATAGTGCCTGCAGTTCATCCTGTTCCTGGGTGACTTGTATGGATGAATGTCTGACAGAGTATTTCCAGAAAGGTCACGTACATTGATTTCTTCAACTGTACCAAGAGTGGAAGCGGAGGAGGAAACTTCTTTTAGCTGACACGTAATGTACTGTTGTAGATGTCAATTAGTGATTTTCGATGGATCTGACGATGTGACATTCGAAGTGAATCTGGTGTGATGATAAAGCGTAGCTTCTAGCCTCAACATCCGGTAAATGATAGAAATCAGGCAAGCAGCATGGCTATGTAGGTCGCACCTATTAGGGTGTATAATCACCTGATCTGGAGTTTCATTTACTTCTAAAAATCTATTGTCGATGCTGTCCCATTCGGGAAACGGTTGCTGATCCCAACCGTTGGTGATATACATTCGATACACTCAAGCGAAATGAGTGTTAGGTCATGTGTGGCTGAGTTGCAAGATGTTCTTGTTGAACTCGGTGTATTCTCCTCTAGAGATATACCAGCGGAAGGTGGTTCCATACCTTGTCATAGTTTGAAATCCACTACCCAATACGTGCTTGTGGTTTTGATTGTATATTATATATGTGGAACGTGAGATGCAAGCGTTCCACTAGATTGTTATCTACTTGATTTAGACATTATTATAATATCAAAAGAGTTTTGATATAAAGATAAATCAAGTGTTTGGATTCTCATAAGGGAAAAACCCGTTCCGTGTTATACGGCGTGGTCTTATGAGATATCATTTAGTTTTCTGAAACTGTTTTAAACTGTTTACTCATACCAGTCCCATGACTGACCCAGAGTTTACTTTGTTGTTTTCCCTAAACTCTTGGGTGCCTAAATTTGTACGGGCAGTCAAGTAGTCGGGAATTTACAGATATACTGGAAGAGCTTGGAGCAGGAGGCTTCAGGATCATATAGCTATAGTTATTTCTGCTGTGTTGTAAGTGATGTACTTTGATATTGATGTATATTCAAGTACAGATGTATATTTCAAGTTATGTTATATATATTATATGTTATTCATTCCGCTGTGAGATTCGTGTTACTCTGATGTTGTGTTCTTCTTCTTCTTCTTCTATTCTAAGTTTCTATCTTATCTATCCTCACCCTCTAACTTCTTTCTATTAATGGTTCGAATTTCCGTGATATTTGGGGTTGGACTTGTGTTTTTTGTCAACTCAAATTCTACCGGATTTTCGGGTCATTACAGTTGGTATCAGAGCTTAGGTTGAGCGAATACCTAGGCTTGTTGGAATGTGCTCATTAGAGATAGGGTTAGTAATACCCTAGATTGAGTTTGATTGTATATATATACGAAAGAGCGTATTTGTTATTTGATATAAAAACTATTTTATATTGTGTTGACTAGTCTGTTGAGTGGATTATAAATTTTGGTCGAATCGTGGGACGCCACAAAGTCGATAGGAATTTATAAACACTTGAACAGGAGATTGGACATGATATTGTTTTTAAATAGTTAAGTTGATTGTTAGGATTATAATCATATTAGATTATAAAAATGAAATAGTTATATATAACCAATGGAATTTGTATATGAAATCAAATATACAAATATGATAAATTGAAATTGAATTCAGACCAGAATTAAGAATTTAAAATCCTGGGAGTTTGGAAAATATTTTTCTAAATGGAGTTTGAAAGAAATAAAGCACTGAACTCATTCAGTAGCTGGAAAATAATTCTGATGATGGTCGCAACATCACCAGTGTTCATTTTCGAGTTTCTAAGTGACGAATTGCTGCCTTAGAAAATTTTTGATGGAATTTGTTTGAAAAGAAACAAGTTGTTTGAAAATTAAAATGTTTTGAATTTGGGATAGGTATAAATATATGTATATATTTATATAACTTCAAAGGAATTTTGAAATGTGAAATGGGAATATAGATTTCAAATTGAAGTAAAATAAAAGAATTTGAATATATATATAATTCAAATAGAAGTGAAATAGAATTTGAATTCAAAGGAATTCAAATGAGTTTGAATAAAGAAAATTCAAATAGAAATTTGTATAAGAAAAATTGAAATGGAATTTGAATTCAAAGGAATTCAAATGGATTTTGAATAAAGGATTTCAAATAGAAATCGAAGATAAGAAATTCGAATCGAATTTGAAATAGAAGAAATTCAAATAGAAATTGAATAGAAGGAAATTCAAATATAGAGTTTGAATAAAGAAATTCAAATGGAATTTGAATATTGTAGATGTAGAGGACTTGAATATTTGAAGTGAAGTAGATTGGGAATATTATGTTGGAATGGATTGGATATATATTAAAAATATATCAGAATGGAGTTGAATTTATTATAAACGAAGTTAAAACGTTTATATTTATAAATATAATTAAAACGAGCTCGTTGTAGCGCGGTAGTTCGTAAATTAGCGATTCGAACTTCAATTTAGTATACAGAACTCAATTGAAGTCGGAATTCTATGAAACAAGAATCGTCGGGATCGGTTGACCGATAGTTTTCTAATAAAAGAGAAAAAAATTGGATTTCGTCGTATAGATTTTGAGTTATATCAAAATCAAATTTTTAGAAAAGCAGCGCCAGAACCATTATAAAACCATAACGGTTTAATTAATAAATAAAAGGATTTTAAGGAAATAAAATCCGAATTGGGATTAGAAAATCCAGACTGGAAATATAAAATAAATATGAACTCCAGTGAAGTAGATAAAATGATTTGGGAAACAATGATCATATTTCTGATTATTAAATAGAATTAACTAAGTAAAAGAGAAATTAGTTGAGGGAAATTTGAATCGAAATTGGGTTTTTGGATAAGTGAAAGAGATTGAGAATTTATATTCGAAATCGAATATATAACTCGAGTTGAAAATATAATTAGATTAGTTATAATTAATTTGACATATATTTGAACAAGTTATATTCAAATAAAAAGGGTGAAATTGGAAAAACGGTTAATTAGCAACTAGTTAATGGGAATTTGAATGGTTGAAATTAAATTTAACTTAAGTAAGTTAAATGGATCGAAACGAATAAATTGGGTAAAATCATGTGAATGAAATATGAATTGGGTTTGAATAAAGGAGAAACCAAAAGAGTTAAAAGAAATATATTTGTAACACAAATACAAAGGAATTTATGTGCAAACAAATAGAAGGAGAAATATTTGTAAAAACATTTACAAATAGAATTTAGAAAGGAAATATTTGTAAAACATTTACAAATAGATTCAATGGAAATATTTTGTAACGACCCGCATTCTACGCATCATAGGATCGTAGAATATTTATTTCTGTCACGTACGAAGTCGTATGGTCATGTAACTTTGGGAGACGACTATTGGGGTCATTTCCCATGTTCATGATTTTTCCCGATTTTTAAATGACCATTTTACCCCTAGTTATCACTGTTTTGGCCATAACTTTTGACTGGAAATGAATTTTGACTTGAAACCACTTCCATTGGCTTCGGATGATGGTTTCTCTTTCCGTAGAGTGGTCACATTAGCCAAACGGACTTAACGTTTGGGAGATATGGCTGAAACAAGTTTCAGATGGTGAAAAACAGCTTAATTTGGCTTAACCGGGTGATTAGCAGCTAGGCCCAAGGGGAATTTCGGGTTTAGAGGGATATAGGTGCTGATTAGGGTTAGAAAACATTTCTTTAGACATTTTCCAGCCGCCACTTTCATTCCTCTTGACCTAGCCATGGCCTCCACTCTCTAAATCTCTCTAAAACACCCAAAAATCACTTTCTAATTGAAGATTAGGCTTAGCAAACATCAAATCAAGGGGTATTAGCACGAGAACCGAGGTAGAGCTGCTGTGTAAGATTGGGAACAGCGCCAAATCAGAGAATATTTCAGTTTTAGGGTTTTAGTTGTGGCAAAGGTGAGTGATTTGCATAGTTTTTGCACTAATTACGGTGATTAAGGGTAATTAGTGAAGATTAGCGAATTTATACACTAATAAATTCTGGAAAAATGTTTAGAAATTCTTAAATAATATTTCATGCCTCTGTTAGAAAATTTAGACGATTTGATTAAGTTTTACTAAGTATGTGCTTAAACATGATTAAGAAGGATTATAGGAAAATGTGAGGTTTTAGCCACTTTTGATCTATTTTGATTCATTTGGATTGTTGTTTGGTGTTTGGGGTTGCTCTTACATATTGCTATGACTCTATGGTATGTTTTATGATTGATTAGAATAGTTAGATTTGTCAAAAACGTCGTCGAATGGCGTAAACAAGTTGCTGGAAAAAGTTGCAGAAAGCTGTGCAGAGTTTCGGATCGGATCGGATGGGGGCTCGGATCGGATATGTGAACTGGGCAAGAAACCCGACCCGAACCGGAGTTTGGCACATAGAAGACTTGGCAAAAAGGAAGGTCGTTTCCTTAGAGTTGGAGTGGACAAGGGGATCGGATCGGAAGGGTGATGGAAGTCAGATCGGATCGGCTCAAGAATGGAAGGCTACAACTAGAGTAAGGCGAAGTGATTGGATCGGAGTAGAGGGAAACGAGGGAGCTGATTGGAGAAGGAGCATGAGCTGGAGGAGGACAGCACCCCGACCCGACCCGGAGGAGGACATCGACCCGACCCGGAGTGAAGCACCCGACCCGAATCGAACGGAAGATGACAAGGATGGAGGACCGACCCGAACCGACGCTACCGAACCGAACCGAGTTCTAGGACTGTTACTAGACGTCAACTTTTCTGAAGAACCACTCCAATTCGATCAAAACCCGAGATGCAAAGGAAGTCCAGATGAGAAGTTAGAGCTCAAGATTTAGATGGGAATCAATGAGTTCGCTTCATGGTTGGGCTTTGCTGCGGGACGCGTGCCAAGGAGTTATCGACGTCTATAGCTTTGGACCACTATGGTAGGAGGTACGAAGGCGGATTCAGGGCCATTATGGCATCGGTAGAACCGAGGGCTACGACCAATGAAGTGGGTCATTGAAATGTTTGGTCATGACTCCAAATGTTTGGCTTGGTCACAGCAGGGTTTCTACAAGTCGGGATTCGTCGTTACCTCAGTTTGTCTAGTGTTCCAAAGTGGTAGATATCGTATGCTTTACGCACTGAGTGAGTGATGTGAGGATGGTTGCTATGGATGATTTGGATGCTATCACTGTGACATGCACACCCCACCCCCGTATTCTTACACTATTTATTATGGCACCTTGGAGTATTGTACGGTATGTGGTACTAACTCTTTGGTTGCAGGTCCAGGTTCAGGTATGGTTTAGTATACCTGTTATCATTCTGTTTAGATGCTTATCGCTCATACCAGGCTTTATGTCTGACCCAGAGTTTTATGTCTCCTCTTATTACTCTGGGTGCTCACACGAGCAGACTAGAGACAGGTTAGCTGGTGATGCACGGGTAGATGATCCGGAGACGAGCAGGAGGCTTCCACGTACTATATACATAATATTCTCCCTGTGTTATTGAAGATCACTGTTTGGGCATTGTTGGTGTATCTTCTATTTTAGCTTTCTTTTGTTTAGAGACAGTAAATTTGGAAAATTGTAATAAGCTGTATATGGATTTCCGCTGCTCTGATGATTGATGTTGATTTTAGTTATCAGCTTATGCACTGTCTCGCCTGTTTTATGTCAAGTATGTAATTATTATATTTTATCCCATGCGCTGTGAGACATTCTACAGGTTCCTTGATTAGTTCATTCTCTTCTTTCTTTCCTTCTGACGACTGTTCTGTGCTAGCTGGGCATGTGTACAGCGCACTTTCGGAGGAAATGCAGGCTGGTGCGGGACGGGCCGTCACACTTGGTATCAGAGCTCTAGGTTGCGTAGTTAACCTAGGGAAACTATCAGGGAGAGATAATATACGTATAAGAGAGAGTGTATTTGTGATTACTTTGGTTTTTAAAAGCTATATATATACTATTACTATTATAAGGATGAAGTCGTACTGCACTAGCACCACTATGGAGTCGTTAATCATTTCCTTTTTCAGATTGACGATGAGCCGATATGTTAGAGGTACCGGTAGGGGAGCCAATAATGGGAATGCTGCTGACATGAGGACGATGTTTACTGACCTCATGAGAGAGATGCTTAGAGATGTACAAAGGGCAGCTCCCAATTGTGGAAATGGGGGTGGTCCAATAGTGCAGGCGCCAAGAGTCGACTTCGCCAAGTTGAATAAGGATTATACTAGCCTTGGTGGGAAGCCGTTCCACGGAACGGAGTCGGCCACGGATGTTCAGGATTGGTTGGATAGTTGCGAACGTATCTTCGAGGATTTGGGTATCGAGGATGCAATGAAGAGAAAGCTAGCGTCCCGTCAGCTGCAAGGGCGGGCAATGAATTGGTGGAATGCTATAAAGGCAGCTACTCCCGAAGATCAGATTACTTGGGAGCAGTTTAAGGCTCGCTTTAGTGAGAAGTTCATTCCAGCTGCTCAGAAGTCAGTGTTGTTTAAGAAATTCTTGGAGCTCAAGCAGAATGGCAGAGCTGTCTCGGAGTACATTGCTGAATTCGACACTTTGTCAAAGTATGGGTTATCTCTTATTAATACTGCCGAGAAAAAGAATGAGAAATTCATAACTGGGTTAGATCAGTACTTAGGGGAAAGGCTTATTAACCACATCGATGAGACGTTTGAGTCGATTGTGGGGAAAGTGTTAAGGTCAGAAAGTCTCTACCCTAAGCCGAAGAATGAGGTTGCATCCGTAGATGAGCCAAAGCCACAAGTAAGTGGTGGAGGCAAGGGTGGTTCCCAGAATAAAAGAAAGCAGAACCAGACTAAGGATGGCCAGAAGAAAAAGAATAAGCAAGATGTAGAGTGCTTCAGCTGTGGTAAGAAGGGCCATTATGCTAGTAATTGTCGGGCCAAGCCAGCGGATAGGAAGTGCTTCAACTGTGGCCAAATGGGACATCACAAGGACAAGTGTCCACAGCCCCCTAAAGAAAAGCAAATGGTGAAAGCATACGCCCTTAATGCTATTCCTTCTTCGTCGAATACCCCAACTGCGGCGGAGAAGGGAAAGAATGTCGTCATTCAAGGTATGCTTTCTGTTTATGATGTTCCTGTTAGAGTTTTGTTTGATACCGGAGCTTCCAGTTCTTTCATATCTAGTGACCTGGTAGATAGGTTGGGATTGGAGCCCGAGATTGTCGATAGACCTTTAGTAGTGACGAACCCGATTGGTGGTTCTACTAGCCTTAGCATGATTTGTCGTAATGTGGTCTTATCGAGTCATGGATGCATGTTTGTTTGTGATTGCTTTGTTTTGGGCTTTACTGGGTTTGGCATTATTTTGGGAGTAGATTGGCTCCAAAGATACGGGGTGGTGGTAGACTGTGAGGGCTTGTTGGTGACAGCTAGAGCGGATGATGGGCGGAGGGTAGTGTTTGGTGGTCTACCCAGTAAGGGGGTATTGGCTAGTTTTCTAAACTCCCTCGACATTCCGCATAGTGAGTTGTCAGGTTTGCCCGTGGTTGGCCAGTATCCGGATGTTTTCGAAGAAGTGACCGGACTTCCGCCACACCGAGAGATTGAGTTCCGTATTGATTTGGTAAAAGATGCCAGGCCTAGAGTGATGCCACTTCGTCGTATGGCACCAAGAGAGCAGCGAGAGCTCGAGGTGCAAGTCAGCGATCTTTTGAAGAAGGGATTTATCAGAAGGAGTGTTTCTGAATGGGGAGCACCAGTTGTGTTTGCTACCAAGGCGGATGGTTCCCTTCGTTTGTGTGTAGACTACCGCGAATTGAATAAAGTGACGAGGAAGAACAAGTATCCTCTACCGCGGATAGATGATTTGTTTGATCAGTTGAGTGACGCGAGAGTATTTTCTCAGTTGGATCTCGCGACAAGTTTTCATCAGCTTAGAGTGGAAGCTGAGAGTATAGCTAAAACTGCATTTCGGACGCCGTCTGGGTTTTATGAGTGGTTGGTCATGCCATTCGGGCTGACCAATGCCCCAGCATATTTTGTGGATCTTATGAATAGGGTATTCAGAGATCAGTTGAATAAATTTGTCCTTGTGTTCGTTGATGATATTTTGGTCTACTCGAGGACAGAGGAAGAACACAAGGGACATTTAAGAATAGTGATGGAGGTGTTGAGAAAACACCAATTGAAAGCAAAGTTTTCGAAGTGTCACTTCTGGAAGAGGGAAGTGAGGTTCTTGGGCCACGTTGTATCAGAGAATGGTATTGCCGTAGACCCGGCGAAGGTGGCTACGGTACAGGATTGGCCTACGCCCAAGAATGCAACAGAGGTAAGAAGTTTCTTGGGATTAGCTGGATATTATCGTAAGTTTATCCAAGGTTTCTCTAGGATAGCAGCACCATTGACCCAGTTGACCAAGAAGAATCAAGCTTTTGTCTGGGATGAAAGGTGCGAGATTGCATTCAAAAGTTTAAAGGACAAGTTGACAAGCGCACCGGTGTTAGTCATTCCTAAGGGGGATGAGGAGATGACGGTATACACGGATGCCTGTGGTACCGGACTGGGTGCTGTATTGATGCAAGGCGGTAGGGTTGTAGCTTACGCAAGTCGGCAATTGAAACCGCACGAGAGAAGATACCCTACCCATGATTTAGAATTGGCAGCGATCGTGTTCGCGTTAAAGATGTGAAGACACTATCTCTTGGGAGAAAGATTTGAGCTGTTTACAGATCATAAGTCGTTAAAGTATCTCTTCTCTCAGAAAGATCTGAATCTCCGTCAGCAGAGATGGTTAGAGTTCTTAGCTTCCTATGATTTTGACATCGCATACACACCAGGAAAGGGCAATGCGGTGGCTGATGCATTGAGTAGAAGACATGCCAGCTTAGGGGCTATGTTCCTTGAATGGAAGCAACTGGAGTTTATCGCGGGGTTTGATTTCAGACCAAAGTGCGAATTGGATCCAGAAATGTTAGCAAGTTTGACGATCAGACCCACTTTGATTGAGCAGATCGGCTCTAGTCAGAGGGACGATCCTAACCTATTGGAAATCATCTCCATGTTAGAGATGGGTATCGATGAGGAGATGAACAAGTATGGGCTTGATCGAGATGGATGGCTTAGAAAGAATGGAAAGCTTGTTGTACCCAATGTCAATGGATTGAGAGATGAAGTGCTTAGAGAATGTCATCACTCGAAGTTGACTATACACCCCGGTGGTAACAAGATGTATCGAGATATGAAGCAGACTTACTACTGGGAAGGGATGAAAAGAGACGTTGGGAAGTTTATATCCAAGTGCATGAATTGCCAGCTAGTTAAAGCCGAGCAAAAGAAGCCTAGTGGGTTGTTGCAACCATTAGAAATTCCCAAATGGAAATGGGAGCAAGTCTCGATGGATTTCATCGATGGTTTACCAAAGACTAGATCGGGATATGATAGCATTTGGGTGATTGTAGACCGGCTGACTAAAAGTGCAAGGTTTATACCAGTCAAATCGACCAGAACGGCAGCTAAGTTAGCAGAAATGTATATGAAGTGGGTAGTGAGATTTCATGGAGTACCTAAAAGCATTGTGAGCGACCGAGACCCGTTGTTCACTAGTGGGTTTTGGAGGAGCTTACAAGAGGCTCTAGGGTCAGAGTTACATCTCAGTACCGCATATCATCCTCAGACCGACGGTCAGACGGAGAGGGTGAACCGTATTTTGGAAGATCTCTTGAGAGCATGTATATTGGATTTTGGTGGATCATGGGATGACCATTTGCATCTAGTAGAGTTTGCATATAATAACAGCTACCAATCCAGTATCGGTATGGCTCCATATGAAGCTTTGTATGGAAGACCGTGCAACTCACCATCATGTTAGATAGAGACTGGCGAGAAGTTTATGCTTGGACCAGATGTGGTGAGGGAAACATTAGGTAAAATCAAGACCATTCAACAACGAATGAAGGCTGCCCAAGATAGACAGAAGAGTTATGCTGATAAGAGGAGAAGGGACTTAAAATTCTCCGTTGGCGACTTGGTGTTTGTCAAGATTTCTCCGTTGAAGAGCGTAATACGATTTTGCAGGAGAGGCAAGTTGGCACCAAGGTTTGTTGGCCCATTCCCTGTTCTTGAACTAGTCGGGAATTTGGCATATAGAATTGACTTACCAGAGAAGATGGCGGGAGTTCATAACGTATTTCATGTTTCCCAACTAAGGAAGTTCGTTCACGACTCAGATATGACTATTTCACCTGATCAGTTGGAGGACTTCGAAGTAGAACCCGAGGCGGTTGGGAACCGGCAGCCGGCCCGTATTGTCGAGCACGACATGAAGCAACTTCGAAGGAAGGCGGTGAAGCTAGTCAAGGTACAGTGGAGCGAGGACGAGAAAGATTGTACTTGGGAGACAGAGGAGAACATTAGGAAGTCACACCCAGAACTCTTTGCCTGGTAAGATTTTGACTTCGATTTAGTTTTCCGCATGCTAGGATAGGCTTGTTCGCTTGTTTTGCATGATTGATTGTTGTATGTGGTTGTTAGGCATGCGGGATCCTTTGTATGTTTTGGGTTAAGGAATTTTGGGGGCGAAATTTCTTAAGGGGGGGAGAGTGTAACGACCCGCATTCTACGCATCATAGGATCGTAGAATATTTATTTCTGTCACGTACGAAGTCGTATGGTCATGTAACTTTGGGAGATGACTATTGGGGTCATTTCCCATGTTCATGATTTTTCCCGATTTTTAAATGACCATTTTACCACTAGTTATCACTGTTTTGGCCATAACTTTTGACTGGAAATGAATTTTGACCTGAATCCACTTCCATTGGCTTCGGATGATGGTTTCTCTTTCCGTAGAGTGGTCACATTAGCCAAACGGACTTACCGTTTGGGAGATATGGCTGAAACAAGTTTCAGATGGTGAAAAACAGCTTAATTGGGCTTAACCGGGTGATTAGCAGCTAGGCCCAAGGGGAATTTCGGGTTTAGGGGGATATAGGTGCTGATTAGGGTTAGAAAACATTTCTTTAGACATTTTCCAGCCGCCACTTTCATTCCTCTTGACCTAGCCATGGCCTCCACTCTCTAAATCTCTCTAAAACACCCAAAAATCACTTTCTAATTGAAGATTAGGCTTAGCAAACATCAAATCAAGGGGTATTAGCACGAGAACCGAGGTAGAGCTGCTGTGTAAGATTGGGAACAGCGCCAAATCAGAAAATATTTCAGTTTTGGGGTTTTAGTTGTGGCAAAGGTGAGTGATTTGCATAGTTTTTGCACTAATTACGGTGATTAAGGGTAATTAGTGAAGATTAGCGAATTTATACACTAATAAATTCTGGAAAAATGTTTAGAAATTCTTAAATAATATTTCATGCCTCTATTAGAAAATTTAGACAATTTGATTAAGTTTTACTAAGTATGTGCTTAAACATGATTAAGAAGGATTATAGGAAAATGTGAGGTTTTAGCCACTTTTGATCTATTTTGATTCATTTGGATTGTTGTTTGGTGTTTGGGGTTGCTCTTACATATTGCTATGACTCTATGGTATGTTTTATGATTGATTAGAATAGTTAGATTTGTCAAAAACGCCGTCGAATGGCGTAAACAAGTTGCTGGAAAAAGTTGCAGAAAGCTGTGCAGAGTTTCGGATCGGATCGGATGGGGGCTCGGATCGGATATGTGAACTGGGCAAGAAAGCCGACCCGAACCGGAGTTTGGCACATAGAAGACTTGGCAAAAAGGAAGGTCGTTTCCTTAGAGTTGGAGTGGACAAGGGGATCGGATCGGAAGGGTGATGGAAGTCAGATCGGATCGGCTCAAGAATGGAAGGCTACGACTAGAGTAAGGCGAAGTGATCGGATCGGATCGGAGTAGAGGGAAACGAGGGAGCTGATTGGAGAAGGAGCATGAGCTGGAGGAGGACAGCACCCCGACCCGACCCGGAGGAGGACATCGACCCGACCCGGAGTGAAGTACCCGACCCGAATCGAACGGAAGATGACAAGGATGGAGGACCGACCCGAACCAACGCTACCGAACCGAACCGAGTTCTAGGACTGTTACTGCACGTCAACTTTTCTGAAGATCCACTCCAATTCGATCAAAACCCGAGATGCAAAGGAAGTCCAAATGAGAAGTTAGAGCTCAAGATTTAGATGGGAATCAATGAGTTCGCTTCATGGTTGGGCTTTGCTGCGGGACGCGTGCCAAGGAGTTATCGACGACTATAGCTTTGGACCACTATGGTAGGAGGTACGAAGGCGGATTCAGGGCCATTATGGCATCGGTAGAACCGAGGGCTACGACCAATGAAGTGGGTCATTGAAATGTTTGGTCATGACTCCAAATGTTTGGCTTGGTCACAGCAGGGTTTCTACAAGCCGGGATTCGTCGTTACCTCAGTTTGTCTAGTGTTCCAAAGTGGTAGATATCGTATGCTTTACGCACTGAGTGAGTGATGTGAGGATGGTTGCTATGGATGATTTGGTTGCTATCACTGTGACATGCACACCCCACCCCCGTATTCTTACACTATTTATTATGGCACCTTGGAGTATTGTACGGTATGTGGTACTAACTCTTTGGTTGCAGGTCCAGGTTCAGGTATGGTTTAGTATACCTGTTATCATTCTGTTTAGATGCTTATCGCTCATACCAGGCTTTATGTCTGACCCAGAGTTTTATGTCTCCTCTTATTACTCTGGGTGCTCACACGAGCAGACTAGAGACAGGTTAGCTGGTGATGCACGGGTAGATGATCCGGAGACGAGTAGGAGGCTTCCACTTACTATATACATAATATTCTCCCTGTGTTATTGAAGATCACTGTTTGGGCATTGTTGGTGTATCTTCTATTTTAGCTTTCTTTTGTTTAGAGACAGTAAATTTGGAAAATTGTAATAAGCTGTATATGGATTTCCGCTGCTCTGATGATTGATGTTGATTTTAGTTATCAGCTTATGCACTGTCTCGCCTGTTTTATGTCAAGTATGTTATTATTATATTTTATCCCATGCGCTGTGAGACATTCTACAGGTTCCTTGATTAGTTCATTCTCTTCTTTCTTTCCTTCTGACGACTGTTCTGTGCTAGCTGGGCATGTGTACAGCGCACTTTCGGAGTAAATGCAGGCTGGTGCGGGACGGGCCGTCACATATTTATTTATAGTAAACAAATTGAATGTTATAAATGAGATATTTATTTGTTAAATAAATAGAATTTAATCAAAGGAATATTTAGAAGATGAATAGAAAAATGGAAATCTGTTTTTAACAGATAAATAGAAACGATTAATTTATAAATAACAGTTTATAAATAAAATTAAATATTTATCATTCGATAAATGGAATATATAAGTCTGAACTTATATAGAGAAGAGATATTGGTTTTTAACACCGATAGTTTTAAATAGAAGGGGTATACAACACCTGTATAGGTGAAGTAACGTTATTAAAGAGAACATTTATAAAGTGAAGAACCGTTACTAAAAGTAAATCTTTATAAATGAATAAACGTTATCCAATATGAGTTATTCGAATAGGAGAAGTCGATTAGAGTTGGAAATAATCGATTAGAGTTGGAATAAATCGATTAGAGCAAGAATTAACCAGTTAGAGTTAATCAGTTAGGGTTAATCCGTAGAGTTAATTGAATATTTGTTATTCAATTAGAATTTATCGAATATTTGTTATTCAAATAAAGAGTTAACCAGATAAAGTTAATTGAACATAGTTAATCGAATTTGGATTTAATTGAATGTTAGTTATTCAATTAAAATTGATCGAATATAGTTATTGAAATAAAGTTAGTCAAGCAAAGTTACTCAGGATAAGTGCCATTTCGTACGACTGCTAGCGTAATTCGTAGGGCTGCAGATAGCCTAGGGCGGTCGGATGTTTCCTGGGGGAATCAGGCGTAACCATGGTGATTGCTGCGATCTAGAGTCAAGCAAATGGAGTTAAATCAAATATTAGTAAATCGAAGGAGTTATCGATTATTTGTTAATCGAAGGAGTTATCGATTATTAGTAAATCGAAGGAGTTATCGATTATTTGTTAATTGAAAGGAGTTATCGATTATAGTTTATTCGAAAGGAATTATCGATTAGTTTAATCGGAGTGAGTTATAGAATATTGGTTATTCGAAGGAGTTATCGAATTTATTTATTCGATGGAGTTAGTCGATAAGAGTTAAATCCAATATAGTTAATTGATAAGAGTAAATTGAATAGAGTAAATCGTATATAAGAAAGGTTTTCGAATCTAGTTATTCGAAAGAGAAATTATCGAATATAGTTATTCGAAGGGAGGAGTTATCGAATAAGGATTTATTCGAAAGAGAGTTACGAATGGAAGTTTGAAATGTTGAGTATCAACATAAATAAGTTTTGAAAAGATAAATGGGTTAGTAGCACTTTTTCTACCTTAGCAATTTCGAGGACGAAATTATTTTAAGTGGGGAAGATTGTAATGACCCGGACTCGTAGGGGTTAATTTTAAAATATTTAATATGGATCTAAATATTGAGTTAAGTAAATAAATCAATTTTTATAGGGAGTTATCGATTTAAAAATCAATTTCAATTTAATATTGAAAATATTAAATTATCAGAATAAGAAAATGGATTTAGTTGAATTCAAATTTTTATTTGAATTGAAAACAGTTCAAATAATTAATATGAAATTTTAACGGTAATAATATTTATTTATTATCGAGGAGGATAAAAAGTTTGAAATTTAAATTAAATCGATTTAAATTAATATCTGTTGGGGATGATCGAACTGGACTTCGATACTTATCCCAGTGGGTTCAGAATAGTAGTTTTACCCTAGAATTGACAGTTGTTAGGTTCAGAAAGGAGTTCGCAGTCAAGGAATATTTTAATTAAAGGATACGGGATTAAAAAATAAAATCAAGTGGAGAATAAAATGGCCACATCTCCTTCTATTTAAAACCACACGACTGAAAAACAAAGCCGTGCCTTTCTCCATTACCACAAATCAAACCAACCCCCACCTTATAAATCAAACCGAGCCTCTCAGACAACCAAAATCCAAAACCTCAATAAAAAGGGCCGCTCCCTTCATTAATCAAAATCGCTCCTAGCTTCCTCTTTCATATTCGAAATCGAATCCAGTTCTTGTAGTTCTATTCGATCAACTCATAAGTGGTGCGACGCAGGTTCAAAAGGGGAATCAGTGTTCGAAGGAGCGTTGGTTTTTGGGGTTCAACACGGAAAATGGTGCGATGATTAGATCTGGGAATTTGCCTGAAGCTCGGTAGGATACAAGAGGCGCTCGCAGTACAGTGCGATGATAGGAATTCGAGTCGCAGAGGCTTGGTTAGGGTGCGACAGTGAGTTTGGGGGAGAAACTGGTTACCGCAGTTTTTCTGGAGGTCAACATTTTCACGAGGAGTGGTGCGACGTTGTTTGGAAGGAATTTCGGTGTACTGGGATTAAATGGGAATTTGTTTGCCTGGATTTCAGAAGGGTGCGAACGAATTGTTAATGTTGGATGTTGATTGGATTTTTCGTTCACTTGTCTGGAGGGGACAGCGAACGTAGGAGGGAGAGAGAAGGTGCGGTTTGGGTTCTTGGCACTGGATTCTTGCGGTATGACAGAGAAGTTGAAATAGAATTGAAGAAGGTGCTACAATAGTTAAGGTAATCTGCTAATTTAAATTTGTTCAATCCCCTTAGTTAATTGGAAATTTATTTATTTTAAAGTGAAATTTAAATATAAGGCTGAGATGATGAACTCATTGGCAATAAGGTATTTTTGAATTAATATTTAAAATGTTTATTTTGAAATCATTTTATAATTTGGTAAGTTAATTTAAATTAAAATGGTAAGTAGTAATAGAATTAAGGTAATTCCTTATTATTGATAATTAGTCCATCTAAAGGAAATTAGTTTTTAAGGAATAAATTGTGTAAACTAATAGTGTAGTAAGGTTAATGTTTAATTTTGAATTTAATTTACAAGTGGAAATTAATTATATTTAATTAGTCAAATTAGATAAGTGAAGTTTTATTTATATTGTTTTTCATTTGAAAAACAGACGGTTGGAGAAATCACTGTGAAATCGATATAATTGGCTTCATTGGATATTCGGCAAATAAATCAACGGTGAGTAAATCTCACTCACCTTTTAATTAGAATTATTTCTAGTTGATAAAAATAATTGTCTGTGCTTGTTTGAATGCTGTCTGATTGTTTTAAATATATTAGTTATTTAGGACTATTATATATATATTTGGTTGATGACTGGTTGGATTCCCGCAGTTTCATTGGCGGATGCCCGCGGTACCATAGCGGATGATTACCCTATACGCCCCACGCTATGATTAGTGGATGACCTTCATACCGCGATATCCTGCCTCGAAGCAGGATGGGTATTACTATGTTGACTAACATCTGTGGATGCAGGAAAACAGGTTGGAGGAATCCAACTGGATTCCTCAAAAATATATTATCTGTTTGTTGTTTGTTTGATTTCATATATATTCATATATGATGTGTAGAAAATCAAATGATTGAAAATTGGTTGATTTGATTATTTAAAATATCAGTTGGGCTTGAATATTGATTTATAAAAATATCGGAAAGGGTATTTGATATTTAAAAAGGAAATTCTATTTTTATAAATAGAATTTGAATTTTAAATAAAACTATAGAAAATATTAACTTGTTTGAAGGTATATAAAACAAATATGAATTTATAAACGTTGTTTATAAATAGAAAGATGGGATTTGAATCGAATTTACAAACGTTGTTTATAAATAGAAAGATGGGATTTGAATCGAATTTACAAACTTTGTTTATAAATAGAAAGATGGGATTTGAATCGAATTTATAAACGTTGTTTATAAATGGAAAGGTGGGATTTGAATTGAAGTTATAAACGTTGTTTATAAAAAAAAAATTGCCGAGAATTCAAATAGACTTTGAATATAGATTTGAATATAGAAATTCAAATAGACTTTGAATATAGATTTGAATATAGAAATTCAAATGGACTTTAAACTATAGAATTTGCAAATAGAATTCAAATGAAGTTTAAATAAAGAGAATTCAAATAGAATTGAATTGGAATTTGAATAGAGAAGTCGATAAGGGAACGAGAGTATTAGTATAATTAGAATGTGTAATATGCAAGTTAAAAATATATTTGAACATGTCATGTTCAAATATGACGGTGAAATAGACTGAGAAGTTAATTAACAGATTTAATTAACAAACTGAGTTAAAACGATTGGTATAGTTAAAATAGATTGGACAGGTATAGACATACAGGAGACAGGTTTGGAATAAAGTATAGAAGTGAAATAAATAGAATGCCCGACAAAAAGGTACATATTTAATTTCCATATGAGATTTTATGCACCGTATCGGCAAGCCGCTTGGCTTTTTCTTTTTCTTTTTGAGATAAGAAGGACCGGGAAAGCTATTTGAAATTTCCCGATGCTCCCGGTACAAAGGAGGTTATGGCGAATTTTTCCGGGAATTTAAGGAGATAGAATATTTTTAAGATAATTTGATAATTAGAAATCAACGTATCGATATATATAGAAGTCGATAAGAAAACGAACTTAGAAATAGTGTAGTATAATAAAAAAGGAAGTATAAGAATAAAATCTAGTAAGAATAGAAAGAGAAAATGTATATGTGTTTGAAGGTGAATAATCAGTTGTATGGTATTGATTATTCGAGTAAGTAGTCTTGTCTGTTTTGACGTTAAATGTTATTCAGTCAAGGTCTGAGAGGTAATTATACCCCAACTTGGTTGATTTCATGATATACCGATAAGTAGCAAGATTCAGGCTCGAAGATCAATGTGGAATAAGAATAAGTTAAATACACTATTTGGGTTGTCGTAACGATGTTTTACACAACATCTGTTTTAACCCAAATGAAATGTAAGCTTGGAAATAGAATATAGATTATTTTCTAAGTATAGAAATAAACGAGATTGGAAAAGAGATAAGTAATTGGAATATTTTCCAATTATAAATAACATATATTTTCTAAAGTTTAGAAAATAAAAAGAAGGCGATATATGGAAATGTTTTCCAAAGAACGTAAAAGGGCAATATGGTTGTTGAAATATTTGATTAACAAATATTGATAAAGAAATAGAAAAGAGATTTAATTAATGGAATATTAATTAAAGGTTCAAGTGATTGTCGGATGTTTGGATGAACACTTGTTTTATTCGATAGTTAAATCATCGACTATCGAAACACTTGTTTTATTCGATAGTTAAATCATCGACTATCGAAACACTTGTTTTTATTCGATAGTTAAATCACAGACTATCGAAGTTTTGACCATCGTTGTCAATATGGAGAGACCGTTTGGATTATTATCCGAAGAACCACTCCATATCGGCAGTAGCGTGCGAATCAGATTATATAAAGATAATCGAAGACGGAGTAGAGTGCAAGGACTTTTTCTATAAATAGAAATAGTGCCTTTAGTTCATCCTGTTCCTGGGTGACTTGTATGGATGAATGTCTGACAGAGTATTTCCAGAAAGGTCACGTACATTGATTTCTTCAACTGTACCAAGAGTGGAAGCGGAGGAGGAAAATTCTTTTAGCTGACACGTAATGTACTGTTGTAGACGTCAATTAGTGATTTTCGATGGATCTGACGATGTGACATTCGAAGTGAATCTGGTGTGATGATAAAGTGTAGCTTCTAGCCTCAACATCCGGTAAATGACAGAAATCGGGCAAGCAGCATGGCTATGTAGGTCGCACCTATTAGGGTGTATAATCACCTGATCTAGAGTTTCATTTACTTCTAAAAATCTATTGTCGATGCTGTCCCATTCGGGAAACGGTTGCTGATCCCAACCGTTGGTGATATACATTCGATACACTCAAGCGAAATGAGTGGTCGGTCATGTGTGGCTGAGTTGCAAGATGTTCTTGTTTAACTCGGTGTATTCTCCTCTAGAGATATACCAGCGGAAGGTGGTTCCATACCTTGTCATAGTTGGAAATCCATTACCCAATACGTGCTTGTGGTTTTGATTGTATATTATATATGTGGAACGTGAGATGCAAGCGTTCCACTAGATTGTTATCTACTTGATTTAGACATTATTATAATATCAAAAGAGTTTTGATATAAAGATAAATCAAGTGTTTGGATTCTCATAAGGGAAAAACCCGTTCCGTGTTATACGGCGTGGTCTTATGAGATATCATTTAGTTTTCTGAAACTGTTTTAAACTGTTTACTCATACCAGTCCCATGACTGACCCGGAGTTTACTTTGTTGTTTTCCCTAAACTCTTGGGTGCCTAAATTTGTACGGGCAGTCAAGTAGTCGGGAATTTACAGATATACTGGAAGAGCTTGGAGCAGGAGGCTTCAGGATCATATAGCTATAGTTATTTCTGCTGTGTTGTAAGTGATGTACTTTGATATTGATGTATATTCAACTACAGATGTATATTTCAAGTTATGTTATATATATTATATGTTATTCGTTCCGCTGTGAGATTCGTGTTACTCTGATGTTGTGTTCTTCTTCTTCTTCTTCTTCTATTCTAAGTTTCTATCTTATCTATCCTCACCCTCTAACTTCTTTCTATTAATGGTTCGAATTTCCGTGATATTTGGGGTTGGACTTGTGTTTTTGGTCAGCTCAAATTCTACCGGATTTTCGGGTCATTACACATCTTGTCCCTATTTCTTGATTAGGCCCTACCAAAAATTGTTGTATTATGAAGGTATCTTATCAAGCATGAAATTGGTATGGGCTCCTATCATCAATAATATTAGATCAAAATTTGGACCTAACACCCAAATTGTTCTGATTCTTAAAGAATTTTAGCTGGAGAATGAAGAAAAAGCAGAAAACACACAGAATTTATAGTGGTTCGGCGTTAACGAGCCTACGTCCACTTTATATGTTATCGATTATACTTTGAATGCTAGTACAATCAATGATTTCCCTCAAGCCCACTTTTACAATTGTGATTTCTCTCAGTAATCTAGTAATAAAACTGATAAGAAATGGTGGTATGACAATAATGGAGGATTCTGTACTCAATATTGCCAAAAGATCCTGAAAAATGCCAAGCTCTGGGCTATTTATAGCTGATTTTGTCAGGCGGATCGCGGTCACACGTGGCACAAATCCCGAGAATATCGGATCGTATCGTAGCCTTATGAAGAATTAGTCAAATTAGCCTTTGTGGATAGGTGTCGCGATCCCCTTAAATATCGGATCGAGCAAAGGGGGAGAATCAGTCAAAGTGACAGTTGGGGACACGTGTCGCTGGATCCGTGCATCTCGGATCGCTGAAGACTAGCTCGTGCTTGAACAGGTCAGAAGCTTCGCTGTGCATCAGGGGATCGGATCGGTCTGTGCAGGATAGTGGCGTAAGGACGGATCGAGTCGTGCAAGGGTAGTCGGATCGCTGAAGCTATGGGGGCGATCCGATGGGGGGCGATCCGAGAGGGGCGAATCGAGAGGGGCGACCCGATCCTTCATGGACTTTTAAGGAATGTAGTTTCATACTTTCTTCTTGTGAAATAACCTTGGTGGCTTGGTCAAAAAGCTAGCCAACATTTTGCCCCCTCGAAGTATGTTTTATTGATGGTGGAACATGCTTCGAAACTATAGAAACGCCTTTTCATAAAGAGATGCAAATCAGTGGTAGCGTCTATCCGAAAGACCATATCATTTACGGAAAGTTGTTTCTTTGCTTGCTATAAATATCGGATGAATCTTTGATAGTTTCCCTGTTTATTGGACAATTCTTTTCTGGGATCTTTCAGAGTCTTCATCATCGAATCTATCGGGTGCATTTTTGAATTTTCGTTCCTGTCGATCATTTATCGGTTCGGATCGCATGCGCGAGTCGTGGTCTGTTAGCAAGTCATTCGCCTCGTCCTTTGGTGAGCTCTTGGGCCTCTTTATGGAACGAGGTGGGCTTCTCTATGAGACATGGTGGGCTTTTGGTTTGTGGCCCGTCTATTTTCGCGGATCGAATAAGACAAAAAAGGGAGACAAACTGTCGCCCTTTTGCCTATATAAATCGATCCTCACCCTCATTCTTCACTTCTTCTTTCTTTGTTTGCAGCCACCGCCAATTTTCCTGAGAGAAAACCCTAACTTTGATTTTCAAATTTCCAACCAATCTCAAACTTTAAGAAGGTAATTAAATAGCTTTTCTTTAGTTTCTAGCTTGTTCGCACTGATTTAGAGATTGGAGACAGCGGAATTTCGTAGGATTCGATGATAGTAAACGCGAGCGTGCCAGGTGCGACTCCATGGATTTAAGGGTGAAAAGGAGAGTTGAGGAAGAAGAAGGAAGGGATGCCCAGGTTGGTTCGTGGGCGAGGCCCGAGTTCGAAGCGGTGGTGAGGCGAGGGGAGAGGGTACGGAACTGGAAAGTTGATTTGGCTAGTGGATCGGATCGCGGATACGGAAAGGCTACGATTCGTGGGGAACTAGACGCGAGTGTCGGATCGCGGAGATACCGGAGTTTCAGGTCGTGGAGGATGGGGGGCGATGCGGATCGCCAAGATACCATCGCGATCCGTTCTGGATGAATTGGTGCGCTTCACGATTCGAAGCCCTTCCATGATCTAATACCCTTCCACGTACCGAGTCCTTCACCACGATCCGTCCATATGTCGCGATCCGAACCTGCCCTACGATCCGACTATCGGACGATCTGATGCACATGCTGACTAAATAATATGATGTAACTCTAACAAATCGATGAACAGTTAGGTTAGAGCCTTTGTGACGAATATTCTACATCGAACAAATGCATAATCTATCAACTGAACAACGACCAATGTCTGGATGATTTTGTTGACCCTTGTACTTTACTTTAATGCACGCACAAGCACACACACCGGCACTTGCACACACACAAAGGGGGACGGGTAGTTTTAATCTTATTTCTCATGTTTCTTCGCCTAAACAGTAATGTCGGATAATCACTCCTCTTCGAGATCTAACACCGAGATGGATCCCGAGGTGCCTGAGCACCACAACCCTGAGGTCCATCCAACTTACCCAAGGGGCGAGGATTCTGGTTCCGAATACGAAGCAACGGAATCGGATCCAACTGAAAGTACTTCACTTGACGAGGAGTCTGAAGTAGACGGTCGAGCTCCTGACGAGATTCCTGGTGCACTTGGGATAAAGAAATTTACTAATTCTTTAGCTTCCAAACTCGATGACATAAAGCTTAAAAGAATTTGTCTGAGACATGGGATCCCTTGGGATGATGTGAGGACACCTGTTAGCGAAGATAGACCTCACTTAGCTCCGGAAGGGTATATGGCAGTCAGCCGAATCATGTGCTCAGTAGGAGCTATTCCTCCGTTTCCCCCAATCGTGATTGAGACCTTAAAACGATTGGGTATCGCTCTGATGCAGCTTCATCCTAATGCCTACGCGGCTCTATACACTCTATATATCGCATACGCGGAGATCTTGCATACCGAGCTCACATTTAAAGATTAACATTCTTTTATCTTTTCAAGCATCGCTCCTCGGCAACCCCAAATTTCCCTTTCTTCGAATCGGTGGCGAATAGGAAGGTTCTGTATGACGGATACAGTAATATAGGGGATCCCAAGTCTGATTGGTTCTATATAAAGAGGCAGGCCGGGTGCTCAAGAAGATGCTTAAATCAAGTAAACTTTAATCTTTTGACTGAATATCTTTCTTGAGAAACCGAAGCATTAACATGCCCCCCCTTTTTTAAAGTAGATCACGTCTTTCCCAAGACGGAAGGCTTATTATACAATCATCGATTGTCTATTCTTCTACAAAGCAGATCCGATTTTCTAAGGATCAAGAAGTGCATCACTGACGAGAATCTTCATAAGCATCGTCTTCTGGATATAAGATTTGGACTTGGGGCTGGCGGCAAACCCTACAAATACGTGCCCCCAACGGAGGGAAAGGGAACATCACGGGCAGCAGAAACAGCTAAATTCCGTAAGAGTCCTTCCCCGATAATCATCCAGGATGACGAGGACCTGAACATATATAGAGGAGATGAGGCCCGTGGTGATAAGTCCAAGAAAATCCTAGTTTCTCCGGGGGGTTTCCCCCAAGGGCTTCTCTTCCGATCGAACCTGCTGCTCCCGATGATTTGACAGAAGAACAGCTATTTAAAGAGCTGAGCAAAATTCCTTTGCTCGATGATGTATACACAGAGGGGGACTTTGAAGGGGAGCCATTTTTCCCTGCTTCTGAGGAGACCACCATTCCAATTGGAGGACAAGAAACTACTCAGATGAGCCTGACTTCAGGCCCGGGTCTGTTAGGGGGAATTATATGGGATGCACAAATCACACGCACTGCCTGACCCCACACTTTTATATCAACAGTATCCAAGGTTTTAATATGTTCTTCTCTCTTTTGCAGGAAAGATGTCTCGCAGGCGGTCTTATTCTTATCGTTCTCTTCGTGAAGGCACACCCAGTCTTCATCTGAGTACCGAGCGCTCTCGCGGCCTTTCTCACAAGCCTACTTCTTCGCATCCCCGGTCTCCATCAAAATCGACTTCTGCCAAGCTTCCCAGTTATCCGGTAGCTCCTGCAGGGGGAAAACAACTTCCTAAAGAGTTAACTCCTCCGAAGAGTGCACCCTCTCACAGCAAGTCATCAAAAAGACACTACGAGCCCAAGGATAAAAGCAAGGATCCAATCAAAGATTCTGAAAAGGAGAGAAGTGACATTGTCCCTTCTAGCCAGCCAGAGTTGGTTGCCCCCGGGTCGCGAGATTACATCCATTGTCCCGAGATTCAAGGTAAGTTGGAAAAGTTGCGGGAACAATTCCCCAACATCTTCTTCGAAAGGATGACGTTTATTCCAGCCTTGGAACCAGTCCCTAGGAACTGGGATAATGAAGTCGTCGGGCACATTCGCCATGTAGCCAGGCAGTATGAAATGATGAAGAAACATGCGGTTAATCTTTCAGAAGTCATTCGAATGCTTGAAATGGAAGCACATAGATCTAAGGTGAAGATTGATAACAACGAAAGGGCCAGGACAAAGATGGAGAAGGACTTGGAAGACGCTCAATCCCAACTTGCCTTAGCGCGGAGAGATGCTGAAAATTATAAGATCGAATTGGAGAATGCTAAGAAACGCTTTCATTCGGAACTTGACTCAAATAGTCAAGAGAAAATTGCCTTAAAGAAGGAGGTAGAAGATCTTAAAATGGCCAACATTGAGTTGAAGACAGCACAAGGCCATTTTGAAGCTGAGAGAGCTGCTTGGGAGGCAGAAAAAGCAAGTTTGAAAGAAAGCCTAGCTTTGGCTGAAGCGGAAAAGGTGATTTTAAATGATTAAGTCGCGGATGCGGAGAGGCGTGCGGCTGTCACCGAAAAAAATGTTGAAAGTGCCATTGAAATGGCTACTGCTTCTAACAACAAGCTCCTTGAGAGAGAAAATGATATCGAAGGGTTCGAAGAGATGATCTTTGACTTCCTCGGCCATGTCCTCAAAACCCGTAAAATCTCGTGGATCCCAGATTACCACATTACTTTAGCCAATTTATGGGATGCCATCGTTGAGGGTGAGAAGCAGAGATTGGGAGATGAAGAGATTGACGAAGATGAGCTGATGAAGACCATCCTGAGGGATAACGAGCCCGAGGATCTGGCATAAGGTCGTCGTCTAATTCCAAAAGAAATGGAGAAGGAGAGAGCCCTGGCTAAGGGCAAAAGTAAAATTGACGAAGGTTCGAGCTCAGCTGTAGAGCCCAAATCCTCCGGAGTTGAGGAGTACCATCCTGATGATCCATTAATTCCTTTGGGCCTAACTCCTGTGGTCGTCGGAGCTTCTGCAGTTAGCCTAGATGGAGGATCAGCGGAAGGTATCTCCCTTTTTTCCCCACAATTTGTCAAAACAATTGTGAGTTGTCATCGTCTGGTAGAGCAACCAATTGAATTAATAACATGTGTTCCCCATAATACAGGTGGTGAGCCCGTCAACAAGGATGTCGAGAATAGGAAAGAGGCAGAGAAGGTTGTCGTCTCACCTAGCGCCGGTGTTGAGATACCGAAGCAGACCGAGGGTATAACAGTAGAGAAGGGCGTCCTGGCACCCGGTGCTGATGCTCCCAAGGATGATGAAACCATCGAGGCCTTGAAAGATATGGATGGGCGCCATGTAGAGGATGAGGAGGATATCACTAGCAACAAAGAAGCCGAAGACGATGACGACGAAACTTTGGCTAACATAAAAGCTAGGCAGGAAAAGGAGATGGCTTTAAAGAAAGTTGGACAGGAGCCTTTGAACATAGTCCCTATCTCAGAGTTTAATCCCAAAACTAGGATGGTTTTGAAACTCCAGCCCAAATCCATCAGCAAACAGCTTCATTTTGTGAACCCTGATGATTTCCCGGCTTCCCTTACTGATAAAAGAAAGAGAAAGGAGGTGGAGGAGGAATCTTCTGAAGAGTCGGACGTTCCTCTTATAGACAAAAGGAAAAGAAAGAAGGGTGATCAATCTGATACTGACAAGGCGAGGCTGGAGAAGCAGAAACAGGATAAGAAGTCCAAGCGTAAATAGGATATTGTTGCTTGTCGATATTTTGTCTTTAGGTTTCCCACTGGCCATGAAATGTAATTGTGGGACTGGCCCTCACTTTTGTTTTAGGTTGTTTTTTCGCTTTCTAGGCTTGCAGTTTATAAATAAAAGCTTATCTCTTTTTGCACCACCGTGTACCTGCATTTAATAAACTTTTCATGCTTAGTCATATACCATCTGATTATAACTACAAATCAGTCAAGCAACAAAAAGAAAAATTTAAAAATTTCAGTGTTCATGTGTATATGTATATATGTATATGTGTATATGCCCCCAATCAATCGTTAATGTGGCGCCTGACTAGGGCTTATTAAGGATTGATTAGCATTGTCTGCACGTTGCCCCCTATTTCTGAATATGGGGGACTTAGAAAATTTAGCAAGATAATTGTCCTTATGGTGTTGAGTTTCCGGCACCTTTCTTAGTGCTTAACCATAGACTCTCTTATATTCCCTGGTGGTTGCCGAGGTCAGAGTTTGAATTTAACAGTTCAGTCGCTCCCCGATCTTTTAGCGGGGCAAGAGTTCTATCTCAGCGCTCAGTCGGAGACGCTTTTATACTCTCTCTCTCTCGAGAGTTAGAGTTCGAGCTCAACGGTTCAATCGCTCCCCGATCCTTCAGCGGGGCGAGAGCTCTTTCTCAGCGCTCTGTCGGAGACGCTTTTATACTCTCTCTCTCTCTCTCTCTCTGGAGAGTTAGAGTTCGAGCTCAGCAGTTCAATTGCTCCCCGATCCTTCAGCGGGGCGAGAGCTCTTTCTCAGTGCTCTGTCGGAGACGCTTTTATACTCTCTCTCTGGAGAGTTAAAGCGCTATCGATGATATGATTTACTTTATCACACCCTCAGAGTTTTGATTGGTGATTACATTCCATTATGATGGAAGGCACCTATAATTATATGCTTCTGGGATCGTTGCATGATTCACAGCAATTTCCATAAAAATAGAAAGGTAGATAAATAATAGTGCAATAAAGGTAAAAAAACACACAATATTTTTATAGTGGTTCGGTCGAATCATGACCTACGTCCACTTTATAATTTTTTGCTTCAATAAATCGGACTATTCTAGGCAAGTCGTGCCTTGTGCATGGTTCTTAACAAAGCAAAAGAACAGATCTGACATCTTTACGTTAGGTACGGCCGTAAATGTTGGGCATTCCACACTCTGGGGATTTCCTTTCCATCTACGTTTGCTAGCTTGAAGGTTCCATTATCAAGCTTGCACAGTATGGAGTACGGTCCTTCCCACTTCGCACCCATATGAGTTGGGGCTGGAAAGACACGCTTCAGAACCAAGCCTCCGGGTTCCAAGGTTCGAGCTCGAACCTTTTTGTTGTAGTATCGGGCAACCTGTTGTTTGCATCTCAAGGCACGCAGGTCTGCTTCGTCCCTCTTTTCTTAGATCATATCCAGGGATTCGAGGAGCAACTCGTTATTAGTCATCGGATCGTAATAAGTCACTCGGTGAGAAGGTACTTTTATCTCAACCGGGATGACTGCTTCTGCTCCAAAAGCAAGGGAGAAGGGGGTATGTCCGGTTGCCGATTTATACGTTGTCCTGTAGGCCCATAGTGCTAATGGTAATTCATCAGCCCACATTGCTCTGGCCCGTTTCAGTCTTTTCTTCAGAATGGATTTAATCACTTTATTCGCCGCTTCGACTTGTCCGTTCGATTGCGGATGTGCCACAGAGGTGTACTGTTTCTCAATGTGGTATTTCTGGCAGAAGTCTCTGAATTCAGTGCTATCGAACTGAGTTCCGTTATCAGTTATAACATTCTTTGGAATCCCAAATCGACAGATGATGTTTCTAACGACAAAATTGATCACTCGTTTGGTTGTGATTGTAGTCAGTGGTTCAGCCTCGATCCACTTAGTGAAATAATCTACGGCTACATTAACGAACTTCGCTCCGCTCCTAGCTATGGGGAGACTTCCGATGATATCAATTCCCCACATAGCGAAAGGCCATGGGCTCGTCATTGTTTTTAACTGATTAGGAGGTGCTCTAGGTATCTTTGAAAATCTCGGGCACGCATCACACCGTCGTGCGTATTTCGCCGCATCCTTGTTTATGGTAGGCCAGAAATAACCATGCCGCAACATCTTTTTCGCCAATGTTTGCCCTCCAGTGTGATCGCCGCATTCACCTTCGTGTACCTCCTGCAGCACACGCTTGATGTCGTCATGAGCTATACACCGAAGAAGGGGCATCGAAAATCCTTGTCTTTAAAGAACTCCGCCTTGCAGGACGTATCGGGCAGCTTTACGAATTACTTTACGCCTCTCGCTTTTCTTGGTCGGAAGCGCTCCATTCATCAAGAAATTCTTTGTAGGATTCATCCATGACTCCCTTTCTGGTTCCGTCTCTAGTACTGGATCAATTTCCATCTGATCTAGACTAGGAGACCGAAGTACTTCAACTGGGGCTAGCCCGGTCTCTTCAGGATCGTCAGAGCTAGCCTTCTTCGCCAACTTATCTGCCTGCTGATTCTCCGACCGTGGAATATGAGATATGCTGTAGTGATCGAAGCCGTTCAGCAACTCCTTCACTTTCTCCAAGTATAAGATCAATCTTGCACTTTTGGCTTGGAATTTTCCAGTAACCTGGCTCACAACTAACTTGGAGTCGCAAAAGATATCCAACTTTGTGACTTCCAACTCCTTTGCGATCCTTAGTCTGACTATCAGGGCTTCATATTCGGAGTCGTTGTTAGTGGCGTTAAACTCCATCCGGATAGCATAGGATATCAGACGTTTCTCGGGAGTTTCAAGCACTACTCCAGCGCTGGCTCTCTTGTCATTCCTAGCACCATCAGCATACAATCTCCAGGCACTAGGGTCGAGGAGTAATTTTGAAGGGTCAACTTCTTCATTTGCTACATCTTCCTCCGGGACGGTAAACTCCGCTATGAAGTCGGCTATCACTTTCCCTCGAATTGATCGCTGGGGCTGAAAGTTCATATCAAATTGACTCAGCTCAATGTTCCACTTGAGTAGCCTTCCAGATGCTTCTGGTCTCTGTAGAACTTGCTTGAGTGGATGATCAGTGTATACGGTAATGGGATGCGCCTGAAAATAATGTCGAAGCTTTCTAGAGGCGATCAGCAAACTATACGCCAACTTTTCTATCCTTTTATAATTACGCTCTACTGCCTTCAATTTTTTGCTCACGTAATACACAGGTCTTTGGACCTTATCTTCTTCTCTTACCAATGCTGAGCTAATCGCGTGGGACGACACTGCCAACTACACGAATAAGTCCTCGTGATCCATCGTCTTAGATAATATCGGAGGTTTCTCCAGGCGTCTCAGCAAGTTCTGAAATGCTTCTACGCAGTCAGGCGTCCATTTGAAGTGGCGTTTTCCTCGCTTTATCAATTCAAAGAATGGGATGCATTTGTCCGTAGCCCTGGAGATAAATCTGCTTAGTGCGGCTACTTTTCCTGCAAGGCTTTGCACATCTTTAATTTGCCTAGGTTCCTGAATATCTCTGATTGCTGCGATCTGATCTGGATTAATCTCAATCCCACGAGAACTAATGATGAATCCCAAGAATTTTCCGGAGGTGACCCCGAATGAACATTTTGTTGGGTTGAGTTTCATTCCGTACTTTCGAAGAATGCCGAACATCTCTTCCAAGTCCGTAGTGTGATTGGAGGATTGCCTGGACTTGACCAACATGTCGTCGACGTATACTTCCATTGTCTTCCCAATCTGGTTATTGAACATTCTGTTCACTAACCGTTGGTATGTAGCGTCTGCATTCTTCAAGCCAAAGGGCATTACTACAAAGCAATATAATCCCAGATCCGTAATAAAACTAGTGTCTTCTTGATCTGGAACGTGCATTGGAATCTGGTTATATCCTGAATAAGCGTCCATAAAGGAGAGGAGTTCATGAGCTGCCGTTGAGTCCACCAACTGATCGATCCTGGGTAACGGAAAGCTGTCTTTCGGGCAGGCTTTATTTAAGTCCGAGAAATCGATACACGTTCGCCACTTCCCGTTAGCCTTCTTCACCAGAACTGGATTTGAAATCCAGTCTGGGAAGATTGAGTCTCTGATAAATCCATTGCTCTTTAGCTTTCCAAATTCTTCTTTCAAGGCAGCGGACCTCTCTGGACCCAGCATTCGCCTTTTTTGTTTCACCGGAGGAAGTTTAGGGTTAATGCTTAATGAATGGCTCAAGATTGATGGAGATATCCCGCACACGTCTGCGTGAGTCCAAGCAAATACATCCAAATTATTTTTTAAGAAATTCGTCAGTTCTTTAGCTACATTTGGATTTAACTGGGATCCAATCTTAAGGACCTTCTCTGGGTCACCATCATCGATCGGTACATCCACAGTTGTCTCGTTGGGAGTCGCCATTCTGTCCCCAGGTTCTTTGTCCTCTCTGGGATCCATATCCTCGGGCAATTCTCTGGGCGACTCTCCCACGGTTATCCTCTTTAGTTGCTATAAGGTCTCCGCCCTTGCGGGGGGAGAAGCGCCTTTGGTTTCTATGTCCCCTCCATTGCGGAGTAGCTTTAGCTCTGCAACATAACATGGTCGTGCGGCAACCTGATCTCCTCTGACAATACCAACACCAGCTTCCGTAGGAAATTTCAATAATAAGCACCAGGGGGCTATACAGGCTATAAACTTTGCGAGGGCCGGTCGGCCCAAGAAGGCATTGTAGGGTGATTCAATATCCAAAACCACGAAGGGAAGGATTCTCACTCTCTGGCGTTCTCCTTCCCCAAGCGTAACTAGTAGCTCTACATAACCCATTGAAGCGGTGGATGCTCCGTTAAATCCATGGATCCATCCCTGACAGGGCTTCGAGTCTTTTATCTCGAGGTTCATCTGGTCGAGTGTCCTTTTGAAAAGAATATTGACGGAACTCCCGTTATCCACCAAAACTTTATGAACAATGGCCGGGCCAATAGGTACTATGATTACAAATGGATCTTCAGTCGGAGCATGGACTCCAATGCTTTCTCGTTCGCGGAAAACGACATCGTCGGACATCATCTTTTGTTGCTTTACCGGGACGTTGTCCTCGGGGTTGCTACACTCCCCTACCTCGAGGTGTTGCTTGGCTGCATTGACATACTGATCCAATGCCTTGGAACCGTGCCCGGCGAGATAAAGCCCACCGATTACGGTATTGATAACAAGGTCCTTTCCCTTTTGCTGGGCGGTTGGCCTGACAGCAGGTTGATTCGGGTTCTGATTTGGGGCTTGTACGGCTTGCCCCTGTCTCTGGGCGTTACTCTGTATTCGTCCAATTTTCCTTCTCGGAGAAGCCTCTCGACTACATCTCTTAGGTGACGGAATTCATTCGTCGAATGGCCATGAATCCGATGAAAGAGACAAAACTTCCTCGTTTCACGTTCTTTCTCCATCGACTCTCTGGGAGGTGGCCTCTTATTTTGGAGGATGTTGTACGAATCCATGAAGATATTTTTCAAAGTATCGTTTATTGGCGTATAACTCTCAAAAGACCTGGGACGAGTCCTTCTCTGGGAGTCGTTCCCTCGATTCCTCTTCCGGTTGTTGCCATTACTGTTATTATCATTGTTTCCTGACTGACGACCACCCTGATTCCGATTTCCGACATTAACCTCGACCTTCCCCGAGCTGTCTCCTGTCTGCTTGATGGCGACATTGTTATGGATTTCCTCTTTATCGGCCGTTTTTGCCTTTCGGTTAGCATATACTTCCTCCCGGCGTAAGTGTACATTAGCTTTTTCGTAGAATAATTCTCTAGTATGGGGTGGCTTGCCGGCCAGGTATCTCCCAAATTTAGTGTCTTTATCTACCCCATCAATCAGGGCGGCTACAACAGTTGGCTCATGAGGATCTTTAACTTCAGTAGCGGCCAGGTTGAAACGGTCTAGATACACCCTCAAACTCTCGCCTGGTCGTTGCTTGACAAGGAACAAGTCAGTCACACTCTTCGTCTTTTGTTCATAGATGCGGAACTGTTCCACGAACCTTTCACTCAACTCCCTAAAGCTGGAAATTGATCTTGCTGGTAAGCGGGTAAACCATAATAATGCTACATCCTCCAAGAGTATGGGAAATGCTTTGCACTTGACAGCATCAGAGGCTGCGGCATCGGTCATTGACCAAGAATATCTCATCAGATGCTGGACGGGATCAGATCTACCTGCGTAACGGTTCATTTGCGGCATGTTGAAGCGCCTCGGGAAAGTCGCATTTAAAATATCATCAGTGAAAGGGGTATGACTACGGTCAATTCCCCAATCTTCATTCCGTTGTCCACGGCTATCTACCAGAATTTGATGGAACATAGCTGCAACATTTGCACTGGTCAGCGGAGGTTCGGGGTCAGCGCTTCTTGCTCGGTGGGGTTCTCTAATCTCTCTTCCGGGAGCAGTCACGAAATCCGGGGCTTGGATTGGGCTTTGTTGCCCCCAGTTACCATGAGCATTTGCACGGCGACAGGGCTGAGGTAGTCTGTTCTGTACAGGGCTGTCCATACCTCGAGCTCCGGGAGTTGCGGCATGATCGTTCACATTACGGTTTGAGGGCCCTGCACCCAGTGCCTGTTCTTCCCGTGATGGCAGGGTTCCAAATCGAAGCTGCTCTATGTTTTCGGGCCTCTCATACGGTTGCCGCGGAGGCCTCGGAGATTCCTCTGACGAAGAAGAGTATTCCGGGGTGAGCGAACGAACTGGTGGCGTCCTTTGCCTTGCAAGATCATTAAGCCTTCTATCCATAGCAGTCAAATTTTGTCGCAGAACGGAGCTTTCCTGCCTTTGAGCAGCCAATTCATCAAATAGTCTTTCCCACATTTCGGAAAAGCGAGAGAGATCCCCCTCAGTAACGGGAGCAGAAGGATCATATTGATCATCATCACTTTCTCTTATGCGCAAAGAGCTTGAGCCAGGTCGAGCGGAGGGGCCAGGACGGCAGGAGCGAGCCATATGCTCCTTTCCAGGTCGAGTTGTAGTCCGATCATCAATTCGGATCGCTGTGGATCGAGGATGGTTGCTCGCAGCGCCCCCCTGGGATCGGTTCGTGGTCACGGTACATGGAGGATTCGAGGCGTTATCACAGGATCGAGTAACAACCCCTTCAGCAGTCCGGATCGTCTCGTCCTCGTCGACTCGGAGCATGGAACCTTCATCGGATTGGTTCGCCCCCGGTGCTCCGCGATCCAAAGTTCCCTCATTGCCCAGCTCGTGCACACTTTCTTCAACCGCTTCATTCGCGATTTCATTTGTTCGTGAAGCGCGTACTTCCTTAAACCTCTTTCCAGCCATGATATCAGATGTCGCTGGAATTTTCAAAAAACTGAATAGTGAAGTTTTGGGACTGTTTTCTCAGTGAAAGCACCAAAAATGTTAGATCAAAATTTGGACCTAACACCCAAATTGTTCTGATTCTTAAAGAATTTTAACTGGAGAATGAAGAAAAAGCAGAAAACACACAGAATTTATAGTGGTTCGGCGTTAACGAGCCTACGTCCACTTTATATGTTATCGATTATACTTTGAATGCTAGTACAATCAATGATTTCTCTCAAGCTCACTTTTACAATTGTGATTTCTCTCAGTAATCTAGTAATAAAACTGATAAGAAATGGTGGTATGACAATAATGGCGGATTCTGTACTCAATATTGCCAAAAGATCCTGAAAAATGCCAAGCTCTGGGCTATTTATAGCTGATTTTGTCAGGCGGACCGCGGTCACACGTGGCACAAATCCCGAGAATATCGGATCGTATCGCAGCCTTACGAAGAACTAGTCAAATTAGCCGTTGTGGATTGGTGTCGCGATCCACTTAAATATCGGATCGAGCAAAGGGGGAGAATCAGTCAAAGTGACAGTTGGGGACACGTGTCGCAGGATCCGTGCATCTCGGATCGCTGAAGACTAGCTCGTGCTTGAACAGGTCAGAAGCTTCGCTGTGCATCAGGGTATCGGATCGGTCTGTGCAGGATAGTGGCGTAAGGATGGATCGAGTCGTGCAAGGGTAGTCGGATCGCTGAAGCTATGGGGGCGATCCGATGGGGGGCGATCTGAGAGGGGCGATCCGAGAGGGGCGACCCGATCCTTCATGGAACTTTAAGGAACGTAGTTTCGTACTTTCTTCTTGTGAATGAACCTTGGTGGCTTGGTCAAAAAGCTAGCCAACAAATAATATAATATATCTCCCTAACTTTGGAAAAGCTCAAAATATAATATTAACTCTTTATACCTCATAAGTTGCCTAATCAAATTAGATTTTTTTCCAAAGTTTAACCACAAATTTGGTTCGAGTAGAATTTTTTCAATGGTTATTCCATCAACACTTTGGTATTTTAGGTGGTCTCCTTGAAATACTTCAACAGTGCCCACTGATTACCAAAGAAAAAGATAATTACTCTACTCCTGAAAAGATAAGCATTATTCCTATTGTCTAAGAGATCCAAGATGCAACTCTTCTTCTTATTCCCAAAGCTCCGGTCGTCTTTAGTTTGTCCTTCTGTCTTCAACTGAGTTGTAACTCAAAATTTTAGTAATTTCCTAATAAAAATTTCTAGTTATAATGAATTAATTCTATAGTCTATACAGATAACTATAATATTTTCCTATGTTCCAATTCATTGGAATTTAAATCCCAGTAAGGTCTTTTGTTATAATTTCCATAAATTTGCATAAACAATCATATTGACATATAAATTTACAAGGAATGGTTATTATCTTATTTTTAATAGATAGTATATTCTACGTGCAAATACTTAAAATATACATCACATTATTTATATTTTGAGTGTATTTCTTATATTTTCAAATATAGTTCTTTTTTTGTGAAAAACGACAAAAGGGCTACTTTATAAAAATTAAACATATACCCTCAAGTAAACCAAACGCGATCATATTCAAACTAGAACGGCTAATCAAGTGTTTAAGCCTATTCCTTATTTTCACTATTCAAGTTATTATTCTTGAGGATAACATTCTCTAAGACTAAACTTCTTCTTCACTGAATATTTCAAAAATCACAAGACCACCCAGTTCCACTTTGTAGGCTACAAATCTAATTTTGTCATTATCATCCAAATCCTATAGATGGTAGATCACCAAGCTAAATATCCCCATGAAATCCTCTCTTACGTATTTGTCTCAAAATTTATTGAGGGTTTCATATCCCAACATCATAGACAAAAGCAGGGATTCATTACTTAAACTATTTTATACCTTTATCCAACACATAAGGGGGATCATTAGTGATCACAAACTAAAAAATATTCTTTTTGAAGTTCTATCCTACATTTATGTGGTTTAAATGGTGTTGAGGTCTTAATATCTTTGTTCCAATTTCTTGAGATGCCATTCCATTCTCTAAAATTTTCACCTTTGCCTTTCTCATAATTGTGGTCTATCCATTCTTTAAACTGGACCATTCTATGAATAGTAACTTAACTCTTCAATCCTCTTTAAGCTTAAAAATATATCCATTTTCTCGAAATCAAATTATTTTTCTAAATTAGTCCCCAAAAATCCTCTTTTGATCTTATTAATTACAAATTTATCTCCACTGAAATCACGACTATATATATATATATACACACACACACAGAGAGACATTAACCGCTAGATACGAATATAAACGTACTAACCCCTAAACTAACTATCTAGGGAAATCTAACTCACAACCAACCTATGATTTTGGAAATACTATACCTCACCACCTTTCAAATAGAAACTTCTAGGACTGACGCTAAAATTTCCAAATTAGGTTATGAAATTTATTCTTACTTAGTCCTAGAACCTAATCAGCAACTATTATTATTCCAGTGTTATCTCTTTTTATAAGGTGACTTTTTTTAGAGATTACACAAAATATATTCTTTTGAATATTGTTATTATTTTCAAACTTGCACAAATTTAAAAACAAGTATTTAGTATCTTATTAAAACCTGAGATGTTAAGTTTCTATGAAAACTTTTATACTTATTTTCAATGTCAATACATGTTTTGTTTTTAACAAAACATTCTTTATCTAGAAATTATTCCAAAATATTGCAGTAAGGATTCAAATGCTTTTTTTTCAATGTTAACTAAATGTTTAGAATAAGAGTAAAAACACCTTTTTCTTTTTAAACACTTTACTTTGAATGTCATCCTTTCACACTTTCAAAACGGTCAATAAAACAATTGTTCATTTTATTCTAGAAAATAGAATCTCATTTAATATCAAGGATTGAATTATGTGGAAATTAAGTTTCCAAAAAGGTTTAATGACATTTATTGTTGGATTTCAGAATTCATTATTTCTTCACATAATACCACTTTGATGCATTAGTCAAGATTTGTGTATCTTTTAACAATAAAACTTAATAACTTTCTTACAAAGTGTTTCAAATAAATGCCCTTTTTTTAAATTATAACATTTATTAAATGTTCATAAATTCTTAAATTAAGAGCAAAATAATTTCTCTTATTTCAACAAATGTCTTTTATTTGTATTCTGAATGTCAGTCTTTAATGTCCTTCAAAATGACAAATGTTTTGGAGTAAATGCTTGTTTTTATTTGAAAACAAGACTTTAATAATTCAACATTTAATCAAGTAGTAATTAAGCATTTTAACACATTCATTTCCATATTCTCAGTTTATGTTGTTATTCCAAAATATGTTTTAAAATATTAGCCTAAGACTGTATTTACGTTAGTAGTACAATTTAAAATTTATTTTTGTCACGCACATATAAACTTATCAAATTTCTTAGTAATGTGCATTTGAATCTAGAAAATCATTAATCACTCATTACTCTTTATTTGCATAATGGGGGAGCTTTTTACAAAAAATTAATTTAATAAATTATAAATTGCAAAATTAATTCATTGGAGTAGTCATTTACCATTTGTTTAACTCCTTGTATTACTACTTCCTCATCTTCTTCTTATTATATGAGAATTTTGTTATTTAAATTCTACCCAAACTTTAGGAAATAAATTTATTGTCCAATCTCTCTCAAATGTGTATATTTCTACTATCAAACTTTTACATATCATCTTTTCTTTCTCCACTTTATTTCTTATGGAAAGTCAAATTTATCGCCATAACTTATATAGGATTTTTAAGAAAATAACCTTTTCAAATTCATTTTAGTAATAAAAGTTTGTTATATCATGGAAATGACAATTATAAATTTTCTTGTATAATTGTTTACTACTTGACACTTACATTTTTATCTTTTTAGGGTCATAATTGAATACATTTACCTTTATTCTCTAATTAAGGAATTCATCTTCTATTTCCCTTAAAGTTTAAAATTATAGTTTGTCTAACAAAAGAAACAACAAAATTTTCAAATTCCTCAAAAAAACTCTCAAAAACTGTAACGACCCAGAAAATCTGAACCAATTTAAAAATTTTAAATTGGCTAAAATAATGGATTTTAAATATTTAAAATAAATATTTTAAATAATGGCGATGAAAACTGAGTTTGAATCGACATTTGAAAACGAATATAATTAATTATAATTATATATAGAATTGAAAATAGTGTGGTAGTTCGATAATTCGATTTCAAACTTCAATTGAATATACCGGGTGCAAAAAAATCCGGATTTTAGTGAAACCAAAAATAATGGAATCTAATTGGTAATATCTTTCTAACGAATCCGACCAATCGAAATTTGATAGCGGGAATCAAAAGATATGTCCAGTTGAAAATTCTGAATAGTCGCTATAGAATTCAGGCCCTTAAAAATGGACATTTTGCATATGACCTCGGATTTCGACGAAACCACTTTTGTTGGATCCGCAGTGTCAAGTTATTGCTAGGTTTCAAATTTCATAATTTTTCGAATCAATATGTGAGCGTGGCAAAAGAAAACTCGTTTTACCAGTTTCCGTTGATTTTAATCGACTGGAAATTGGCCATTTTTCAAACTGTCTCAGAATTCGACGAAACTAGTTTTGTTAGGACCATATCGTCAATACGAAGCTAGAAAATATTTTTCTGGAATTTTTCTAGTCAGTATGTGGCCCCGGTAATTTGAAATGTACGTTTAAAATTCAATATAGTGATATAAATGTAAATTCAACGGAAACTGATTGTAACGATCAAATCAGCTTGCGATACATATCCCATTGTGTTCGGAATGAGGGTAAAACGCTATGGACGACAGGCGGTGGGCCTCGTTTCGAGGTCGTATGTAAAAGTCAACCTTTTTGCAAAAATATAAATAATTAAATAAAAAAATAAAATAATATAATTCCCCCCCTTCATCTCCTCTGGCCCCCCCGTTCATTTCGGTTTCAAAACGAAAAAAAAAAAAACCGTAGCGCTATCGCCAGCCCCCCCCCCCCCCCCGAGCGAACGCCGCCGACGAAGACCTCGCCCCCCTCCATCGATCGAAGACCCCGCTCCTCCCTCCATCGCGAGCGAGACCCGAGCCGCCACGTCGAAGCCAGAAGCTGCCACCACCGTTCGAACCCCGAGCCGCCCCCTCGAGAAGCCCTCTGACGATCTGCGAAACCCCCCCTGTAAGTTTTTTTCGTTTTGTTAATTTACTTTTTTATAAAAAAAAACTGAAAAACTGATTTTATAAAGCAATTTAAAAACTGATTTTTCAAAGGAAGAAAAAACTGATTTTATAAAGTATTTAAAAACTGATTTTATAAAGTATTTAAAAACTGATTTTTCTAAAGTATTAAAACAGATTTTTTTTAATTAGGTTTAGAAACTGATTTTTTAAAAAGAATTTAAAAAAAAGAATTTTAAAACTGAATTTTAAAAGAATTTTAAACTGATTTTTAAAGGATTTTTAAAACTGAATTTTAAAAGGAAATAAAAACCAGATTTTTAAAAAAAAGGAAATAAAAACTGAACTTTAAAAAGTAAAAATCATATTTTTATATATTGAAAGTCGAAGTAAAAATCATATTTTTATATATTGAAAGTCGAAGTAAAAATCATATTTTTATATATTGAAAGTTGAAGTAAAAATCATATTTTTATATATTGAAAGTCGAAGTAAAAAATCATATTTTTATATATTGAAAGTCGAAGTGAAAAAAATCATATTTTTATATATTGAAAGTCGAAGTAAAAATCATATTTTTATATATTGATAGTCGAAGTGAAAAAAATCATATTTTTATATATTGAAAGTCGAAGTAAAAATCATATTTTTATATATTGAAAGTCGAAGTGAAAAAAATCATATTTTTATATATTGAAAGTCGAAGTAAAAATCATATTTTTATATATTGAATAGCGACGTCAAAACTCGATTTTTATATATTGAATAACATAGTAAAAATTCGATTTTTACATATGTAGAGAATACATGCAACGAAGCGACAAAAGGAGAGATTGGCGAAGATTTTATGCAAGGAAGTGTCGTGCAGTGTAACACCCCGAAAATTCTATAACTGTGAAATTTATGAATTAAAGTATAATCAAATTCAAATCAAAGAACTAAGGGAAACGGGATACGCCATTGCGTTCGTCTCGGAAAAATACGCGAAATAGAGTCCGAGTTTTCGAAAAACGGAGTCCGTATGAAGAAGATATGGCCTTCGGAAGTTTTGAATCAAATTTAAAATTCAAACAGAATAAAATAATAATTTAAAATCGGGCCCATTGGGCCAGGGTGGAAGAACACCCGCCTAGGCCACCCAGGTCGACTGGGCTATCGACCTGGGCTACCCATGTCGACAGGGCTGTCGACAGCCCTGTCGACAGGGGTATCGACCTGGTCGAGCCCAGTCAACCTGGCTGGCCAGGTCGGTGTGCGGTCGAATTTCTGTGGTCTGCTTTGTCATTAGGGCTAGGTGGCGGGTTTTTATTGGTCTCTCTTCCTAATGAATGGCTATGATCTAACCTAGCAACATCAAGGGTCTTAATCAATTCCTAACCTCTATATAAACAACCCTAGACTAAACCCTAATCTATTCATTCAAATTAAGAACATAGCCGCCATGTTGCTGAGGAACGACAAAGAGTAGCCGCCAACTAGAGAGAGAATTAGGAAGAAAGTTCTAAAGCCTAAAGCAATTCAAGCAACCTAAAGCTAATCAATTCAACAAAGGAATCGTGTCTCTTAATTAGAGAATTCGCCGCAACCATTGTAAGTAGAGTATTACTTTGGTATAAATAAACAACTGTGTTGATGTGTATGCTTGAATTGTGGCAATGGAAGTAATTCATATTTGTGCGTTCTTATCAATTTATATACGTTTGGATTATGTTATTCATGTTATAAAGAACTACATGCGGTAGTTCTATGCAAGTAAACGTTTGGAATATTTCGCAAATTATGTAATCTATGTTGAAGCTACATGTATATAGTTGATGGAAATTCATGCAAGTTTGGGCTTTGTGATTATGCCATCATGATGTATATTTTTGTGCATAAGTCATTTTGCAAGTAATTGAAACAAGTTTGGTTGTTATAGTTCATATGAAACTATGTTGGAATTTTGATACCATAACCCATGTATTAAGTCATGCTTTTGCAAATTTATGAATATGGCTAGGCCTTGAAGGATATTTGGCATAATTGGAATCCATGATTAAGTCTATCTTGTTTATATGATGACATATATGAGACATGGCTAGGTTAGACTCAAAAATCCCTTTTTGCAAGTTTTAAAGCGAACACCATGATTAGGAATATTTATGCATAAGTATGTTTGTACCATCGTTATGTGATTGGACTTAAACCATGATTAAGTTGAACTATGCTTTTGTGTTGGTAACAAAGTATCCCCTTTGTAAACATGTAGAAACCTTATGAACATGAAATGTTTATGTTTATGCCAAAAGTATTTATGCCATGCTTATGTTTGACATTATGCCATGTTTATGCCAAAAGTATTTATGCCATGCTTATGTTTGACATTATGCTATGCTTATGCTAGAAATATTTACGACATGCTCATGTTTGACAATATGCCTAAATAAGAATATAGGTTCATGTTAAACCTATGCAAGTTCACATGCTTTGATTCATGTCACCTATGTTACCACTATGCAAGTACACCAATGTCTATTTTGTATTTCCAACGTCGTATTGCAAGTTCATGCGTTCACCTTCCCCTCTTTGTGTATACGCCATAAGCCTCCCCTTTCGCACGGCTAAATTGGGCTTTAAAAGGCTAAGCCCAATATATATGAACGGACGTGTAAAACGGGGGAAAATAACGTTGGGTTAAAATTAATTAATGAATGAAAATATAAAATAAAAGGGCCCAAATTCAAGTATGGGTTGGGCCCATGATTGGTGTAACCTTTACACCATTTACTCAATAATGGGCCGCAAATATTTACATATAAATAAAGAAGAATGACAAGATATGTAAATGTAGAAAATACGATGTGTTTAACCCGAGGTTGGATTGAGTTGTGATGTAAACCTGCCCGGAACCGCCCGGCTGTCCAGTAGTCACAACAATACCTATCCAATGTGAGAGGTTAAACATGGAGCCCAATAAGGACCCGAGGTTAGACTGAGTTGTGGCGTAAGACTGCCCGGAACCAACCGGCAACAGGCAGCCACAACAATACCTGTCTAATGTGAGAGGTCAGGGCCTTAATAAGACAATTAAGGCTGAGTCAGGATTGTTAGGATTAAGTGGACTAAAGACTTAATCAAAATGGAACATGCTAAACTAAACGGACTAGTGGGGGTTAGGTTAGAAACACTTAACCAACTTAGCATGTTGGCTAGAGATAGAAAACCTAGTAACGGGGGACCCTTTTCAGCAGTAACCCTAAAAGGTGTATCAGGATACCCTGAAACTAGGCAGGGTGGGGCACGATTACTGGGCTGATTGTAAGAGGTCAAAGCGACGGCGGTGGTGTAGCAGTGTAGGTTCTAACGGAGTGCGGGCGTGCACACACTCCGGAGCAGAAAAATAAGGCACTGGACACCAGTAGCATACCTGTGCACTCTAAGGTTGTGTCGGGTTGCCACTATGGGACTTGATACACCCCATGGTGGGACCAGCATAGGTAACTACAGACATCGGGGGCCGTAAGACACATGTAACTATGCGAGTAGGAGCCGATCATCATTGAATGGATCACATCACCCTGATTATGGGGTGCAAATTGGAAACTAGTTTATATGGGTTCAGAGATTAACATGGGGTACGATAGTATATTCGACCCTAGACAACTTAACCAAGTTTATTGTGCTTGCCCTCTTTTTGTTTATACTTATCATACCCAGTTCTTTATTCATAGACAAAGTAGTACTAGACTTACTCAGGCTTTATGTCTGACTCTATTTTTCTTTCGTCTTCTTTCTTCCGTTCCCCCCCCCCCCCCAGGTCCTCAGGGAGGGAACACAGCAGCTTGACCAGCCTCAACATCCAGCTTGAAGTAGAGAAATGTATTGCTTGGACTTTCCTGTTTTGAACTATGGCTTTGGACAATCCACTATGGGGCTTTTGCAGTTTATCTATGTTTTATTTATGCTTCTTTAAATAATGTACTCAAGACAGATTATGAAAGTGTTATGTTTTGTTTTTGGAAAGGATGTTGTTGTAACACGTATTTGACTTTATGAAATAAAAGTTTGTTGTTCTTCCGCTGTTTACAAATATGTGTTCTTATATCTGTCTTGTATATCTGTGACTTGTACTTATAAACCTCCACCAAAATTAGGGCATTCCCTTTGAGAGTGACCCTAACGGAGGTGGGGTGTTTCACTTGGTATCAGAGCATAGGTTTACCAGATAAGATAAAAACTTTTGAAAAATTATTTTCAAAAAGGAAATTTAAAGAAGCATTTTTAAAAGAAAAATATTATTTTATTTTAAAAAAGGCAAAGTCCACCCCCAAAGCCATAGGTACTTTCTCTTATCCTTCGTTTTGAATCTATCCTTTTTGTTTCAGCATGTCCCAAGATCTTAACTTGCCTGAAGGGGTGCCAATACCTGGTTGGTTTAGACGGTTCTTAGAAGCAAGGGCCACTCAGCCAGGTCCTACCGTTCCTCCTCCCCCAGCGGAAGGAAATCATCCAGCTGCAGCAGCACCTTTTCCTCCACCTCCTCTTCGGGGAAACACGTTTGCTAAGATATGTAAAGATTTTAAAGCTATGGGAGGAAGGGATTTCCATGGAACTGAGTCCTTCGTAGCAGCTAGAAATTGGCTGAAAGAAACTGAGGACCTATTCATCATCTTTGAGGTAGAGGATAGGCAAAAAGTACAACTGGCGGTGTGGCTATTGAAGGGCGAGGCTTCCTACTGGTGGGAAGTCACTAATGCTGAAAGACCAGTGGAGACGTGGGAGGACTTTAGGGCAAGGTTTGAGACTAAATTTCTCTCAGATGCGGAAAGAAGTTTGCAGTTGGAAAAATTCTTATTTCTTAAGCAAGGGGACAAGACAGTCAGAGAATATGTGAATCAGTTCGATGAGCTGGCTAGGTTTGGGCTTGACCTAGTCAACACCCCGCACAAGAAGGCTCTCCGTTTCGTCAAAGGGTTGAATGAGCCATTACACAGTTTGGCCATGACCCATATACCCATGGGGGCCACGTATGAAAGATTGGTGCAAATGGCATTGCTGAATGAGGAGGATAAGGGCAAGAAGGAGACAAAGGCAGAAAGCTCTCAAGGGAAGAAAGAGGGTTTGCAGCCTAAGAAGGCGGACTTTAAGAAAGGCGGAAAAGGCAACAAAGAGAAGAGGAAGTGCAATTTCTGTGGCAAAGTGGGGCACTTAGTAAAGGACTGCCGGAAAAATAAGGCCAAGGAGAATGGTGGGTGCTTTTCATGCGGTCAGACAGGCCACAGGGCTAAGGACTGCCCAAAGAAACGAGGACAGGGGCAGGGGGCTGGATCCACCCCAGGGGCACAGGTTCATGTGCTAGAAGCGCCACCATTGCAACAGTGAGGTATAAATACTTCTGTAGAAAGCGTAATTTATCTTTATGATCACCCCGTTCGCACTTTATTTGATTCTGGCGCATCACACTCCTTTATCTCGTCTGCTTTAGTTGAATCTCTGCACCTAAAAACTAGTATGGTAGAGGACCCCTTAATTGTTTCAAACCCAATTGGGGGCCCAGCTCATTTGTCTATGATCTGTTTGGATTTGAAAATTTCTATTCTAAGTGTTGAATTTCAATGTAGTGCCTTTGTTTTGGGCTTTTTGGGGTATGGTTTGATTTTGGGTATGGATTGGCTATCCAGTAATGGGGCCATCCTTGATTGTGAGAAAAGGGTTGTTAGGCTCCTAACCCAGCTCGGTAATACTTTGGAAATTTCTTGTAATCCCTCGTATGCGGTTATGCTTAGTTATCTTGAATCGCTAGATGCCTCTGTTGAAAACTTGCAATCAGTTAGAGTGGTCCGGGAATATCCGGATGTCTTTGAAGAGGTGAAGGGCTTGCCTCCGAAGCGGGAAATAGACTTCCGCATATATCTTGTAGATAATGCAAAGCCCGTTGCGTTGCCCGTTAGACATATGGCTCCACGAGAAAGGAAAGAGTTCAGTAAACAGATTAAAGAGCTTCTAGAGAAGGGGTTCGTTAGGAGGAGCATTTCAGAATGGGGCGCTCTAGTGGTGTTCGCTACAAAGGCGGATGGTTCACTCCGTCTATGTGTTGACTATAGGGAGCTCAACAAGCTAACGAAAAAGAATAGGCACCCTCTCCCTAGAATTGACGATTTATTTGACCAGCTTGTGGGAGCGTCTGTTTTCTCCCAACTCGATTTAGCAACCGGTTTTCATCAACTAAGGGTGGCTGAAGATAGCATCGATAAAACGGCGTTCAGAACCCCAGACGGCTTCTTTGAATGGCATGTCATGCCTTTCGGCTTGACAAATGCACCTGCTTACTTCGTGGACCTGATGAGTAGGGTATTTAGAGATTTCCTCAACAAATTCGTAGTGGTCTTCGTAGATGATATCCTTATCTTCTCAAAGAGTGAAGAGGAACATGCTCAACACTTAAGGGCAATCATGGAAACTTTGCGAGTCCATCAACTAAAAGCCAAATTCTCCAAATGCCACTTTTGGAGAGAAGAGGTGAGGTTCCTTGGGCACATAGTATCCAAACAAGGGTTAGCGGTGGACCCTGCTAAGGTAGTGGCGGTACAGGATTGGAAGACACCAAGGAATGCAACTGAGGTCCGAAGCTTTCTAGGACTAGCAGGTTTCTATCGAAAATTTATAAGGGATTTTGCGAAAATCTCAGCTCGGCTCACGAAATTGACCAAGAAGAATCTAGTGTTCAATTGGGATTTGGATTGCGAATTTGCTTTCCAACGACTGAAAAGGGCTCTTACAACAGCCCCAGTTTTGACGCTGCCAGATGGGAGCAAGATGTTCACTGTTTATACGGATGCATGTGGGACAGGGCTAGGCGCCGTCTTAATGCAAGAAGGAAGGGTAGTAGCTTATGGCGGGAGGCAGTTGAAGGTGCACGAAAAGATCTACCCAACCCACGATCTCGAGTTAGCCGCCATCGTCTTTGCACTCAAGTCTTGGCGACACTATCTCCTAGGTGAGAAGTTCGAACTTTACACTGACCATAAATCGTTGAAATATCTTTTCTCGTAGAAGGATCTTAACTTGAGGCAACAAAGATGGATGGAATTTCTTGCCTCGTACGATTTCGAAATCTCCTATACTCCGGGCAAAGGCAACGTAGTGGCAGACGCGTTGAGCCGAAAGAAATTGACCCTAAGCCCGTTATTTGTTGAAAGACAAAGCCTAGAGTTTATAGCCAGCTTCGACTTTAGGCCTTCCTCCGATTTTGTACCGGGCCTGCTAGCATCTCTCGAAGTGCGCCCAACTCTAGTGGATTCAGTAGGGGCAGCACAACGCGAAGACCCTCAGCTTGTGGAAACAATTGATAGGCTAATAAGGGGTGAGACTTCAAGTCACCTCAACAGATACTCCATCGACGATAAGGGTTTGCTAAGGCGAGACGGAAGACTATGCGTCCCATAGACAAACGATTTAATAAAGAAGGTTCTCGAGGAAGCACATCACTCCAAGATGACGATACACCCAGGCGGGGATAAAATGTACAAAGACATAAAAAGGACTTTCTTTTGGAATGGCATGAAAAAGGACGTGGCAGAATTCGTTTCTAAATGTATGGTGTGCCAACAGGTTAAGGCGGAACAGAAAAAGCCTGGCGGACTACTACATCCTCTGGAGGTCCCGCTGTGGAAGTGGGATAGCATCTCAATGGACTTCATCGATGGGCTGCCTAGGTCTAGGAGAGGCAACACTAGCATTTGGGTAATAGTGGATAGGCTTACTAAAAGCGCCCACTTTTTAACTGTCAAAAGTAAAAGGACTGCCTCATCCCTAGCATCACTTTACCTCAAGGAAATCGTTCGACTCCATGGAATACCATCTAGCATTGTTAGTGACCAAGACCCCATCTTCACCAGTGAGTTTTGGCGGAGTCTGCAAGAAGCAGTAGGAACGCAGTTATGCTTGAGCACAGCCTATCATCCCCAAACCGACGGCCAAACAGAGAGAGTGAACAGAGTTTTGGAAGACCTTTTAAGACTATGCGTCCTTGACTTCGGAGGGAGATGGGAAGACCACCTTCCTTTGGTGGAATTTGCCTACAACAACAGCTATCAAGCAACCATAGGAATGGCGCCCTTCGAAGCTTTATATGGAAGACCGTGCCGATCGCCCACTTGTTGGTGGGAGTCCACGGATAAGCTTATACTTGGACCAGACATGATCCGAGAGACTACAGAGAAAGTAGACTTAATACGAAGAAGGATGAAGACGGCCCAAGACAGACAAAAGTCCTACGCCGACAAGAGGAGGACCGACCTTGAATTCGAAGTTGGAGACAGAGTTTTTCTCAAGGTATCACCGCTAAGAAACGTTGTTCGTTTTGGAACCACAGGAAAGCTAGCACCAAGATTCGTAGGGCCATTCCCTATTATCGAGAAGATTGGGAAAATGGCCTATAGGTTAGAGCTACCCGAGAAGTTGGCTGGAGTCCACAACGTCTTTCACGTTTCACATCTCCGAAAATGTCTTCATGAGTCCGCTGAAGTGGTAGAGCCAAATATACTCGAAGAGGCCGAAGTGGAACGCGAAGCGACCATAAGGAAGGTTCCAACCCGCATCTTAGGAACAGAAGTGAAGAGGCTACGCAACCGCGAAGTCAAGCTCGTCAAAGTTCAGTGGAGCGACGCCGAGGGAGACGCGACTTGGGAAACTGAAGCTAAAATACGCACAGCCTACCCTTTTCTGTTCGAGGGTACATCCTTGATCTTTCCTTTTCCTTAAGTTGCGCTTTTATCTATCTTTTTTAGGTATATTTCCTCGACCTTATTCTTTAGGTAGAATCTCTTTGGATGAAAACATGTAGTTGAAACATGTTATGGATGACGGTTGCAAGTGGTTGCAAGTGATTGCTAGTGGTTGCTCGTGGTTGCATATACACACACAATCTAGGGTTTAGATCGACTCAGTCACTTCATGTTGCATATGCATATATGTTTGTATTCATATGTGGTTGAACTTTAATGTGTTGTCATGTGGATGCTGCATTTGTATTGAATGATTGTGCACTCATGTAGAATCAAAAATAGGAAAATTTGCATACATAATGGATTCATGGCACTTACATAATTCGCATTAAGGAGGTTAACTGAATCAGTAGACCGCCTGATTTTGCATTAGATAAGTACATGTACACACACACTTCGCATATGATCATGAAGCATTAGAAGTCTTTTAAGGACAATGGATGCTCGTGTTTGATGGATGAGTAGATGGATGATTGGATGTTAGGATATACATTCCTCCTAACTTGAAGATTTCGGGGACGAAATCCTTTTAAGTGGGGGAGAATGTAACACCCCGAAAATTCTATAACTGTGAAATTTATGAATTAAAGTATAATCAAATTCAAATCAAAGAACTAAGGGAAACGGGATACGCCATTGCGTTCGTCTAGGAAAAATACGCGAAATAGAGTCCGAGTTTTCGAAAAACGGAGTCCGTATGAAGAAGATATGGCCTTCGGAAGTTTTGAATCAAATTTAAAATTCAAACAGAATAAAATAATAATTTAAAATCGGGCCCATTGGGCCAGGGTGGAAGAACACCCGCCTAGGCCACCCAGGTCGACTGGGCTGTCGACCTGGGCTACCCATGTCGACAGGGCTGTCGACAGCCCTGTCGACAGGAGTATCGACCTGGTCGAGCCCAGTCAACCTGGCTGGCCAGGTCGGTGTGCGGTCGAATTTCTGTGGTCTGCTTTGTCATTAGGGCTAGGTGGCGGGTTTTTATTGGTCTCTCTTCCTAATGAATGGCTATGATCTAACCTAGCAACATCAAGGGTCTTAATCAATTCCTAACCTCTATATAAACAACCCTAGACTAAACCCTAATCTATTCATTCAAATTAAGAACATAGCCGCCATGTTGCTGAGGAACGACAAAGAGTAGCCGCCAACTAGAGAGAGAATTAGGAAGAAAGTTCTAAAGCCTAAAGCAATTCAAGCAACCTAAAGCTAATCAATTCAACAAAGGAATCGTGTCTCTTAATTAGAGAATTCGCCGCAACCATTGTAAGTAGAGTATTACTTTGGTATAAATAAACAACTGTGTTGATGTGTATGCTTGAATTGTGGCAATGGAAGTAATTCATATTTGTGCGTTCTTATCAATTTATATACGTTTGGATTATGTTATTCATGTTATAAAGAACTACATGCGGTAGTTCTATGCAAGTAAACGTTTGGAATATTTCGCAAATTATGTAATCTATGTTGAAGCTACATGTATATAGTTGATGGAAATTCATGCAAGTTTGGGCTTTGTGATTATGCCATCATGATGTATATTTTTGTGCATAAGTCATTTTGCAAGTAATTGAAACAAGTTTGGTTGTTATAGTTCATATGAAACTATGTTGGAATTTTGATACCATAACCCATGTATTAAGTCATGCTTTTGCAAATTTATGAATATGGCTAGGCCTTGAAGGATATTTGGCATAATTGGAATCCATGATTAAGTCTATCTTGTTTATATGATGACATATATGAGACATGGCTAGGTTAGACTCAAAAATCCCTTTTTGCAAGTTTTAAAGCGAACACCATGATTAGGAATATTTATGCATAAGTATGTTTGTACCATCGTTATGTGATTGGACTTAAACCATGATTAAGTTGAACTATGCTTTTGTGTTGGTAACAAAGTATCCCCTTTGTAAACATGTAGAAACCTTATGAACATGAAATGTTTATGTTTATGCCAAAAGTATTTATGCCATGCTTATGTTTGACATTATGCCATGTTTATGCCAAAAGTATTTATGCCATGCTTATGTTTGACATTATGCTATGCTTATGCTAGAAATATTTACGACATGCTCATGTTTGACAATATGCCTAAATAAGAATATAGGTTCATGTTAAACCTATGCAAGTTCACATGCTTTGATTCATGTCACCTATGTTACCACTATGCAAGTACACCAATGTCTATTTTGTATTTCCAACGTCGTATTGCAAGTTCATGCGTTCACCTTCCCCTCTTTGTGTATACGCCATAAGCCTCCCCTTTCGCACGGCTAAATTGGGCTTTAAAAGGCTAAGCCCAATATATATGAACGGACGTGTAAAACGGGGGAAAATAACGTTGGGTTAAAATTAATTAATGAATGAAAATATAAAATAAAAGGGCCCAAATTCAAGTATGGGTTGGGCCCATGATTGGTGTAACCTTTACACCATTTACTCAATAATGGGCCGCAAATATTTACATATAAATAAAGAAGAATGACAAGATATGTAAATGTAGAAAATACGATGTGTTTAACCCGAGGTTGGATTGAGTTGTGATGTAAACCTGCCCGGAACCGCCCGGCTGTCCAGTAGTCACAACAATACCTATCCAATGTGAGAGGTTAAACATGGAGCCCAATAAGGACCCGAGGTTAGACTGAGTTATGGCGTAAGACTGCCCGGAACCAACCGGCAACAGGCAGCCACAACAATACCTGTCTAATGTGAGAGGTCAGGGCCTTAATAAGACAATTAAGGCTGAGTCAGGATTGTTAGGATTAAGTGGACTAAAGACTTAATCAAAATGGAACATGCTAAACTAAACGGACTAGTGGGGGTTAGGTTAGAAACACTTAACCAACTTAGCATGTTGGCTAGAGATAGAAAACCTAGTAACGGGGGACCCTTTTCAGCAGTAACCCTAAAAGGTGTATCAGGATACCCTGAAACTAGGCAGGGTGGGGCACGATTACTGGGCTGATTGTAAGAGGTCAAAGCGACGGCGGTGGTGTAGCAGTGTAGGTTCTAACGGAGTGCGGGCGTGCACACACTCCGGAGCAGAAAAATAAGGCACTGGACACCAGTAGCATACCTGTGCACTCTAAGGTTGTGTCGGGTTGCCACTATGGGACTTGATACACCCCATGGTGGGACCAGCATAGGTAACTACAGACATCGGGGGCCGTAAGACACATGTAACTATGCGAGTAGGAGCCGATCATCATTGAATGGATCACATCACCCTGATTATGGGGTGCAAATTGGAAACTAGTTTATATGGGTTCAGAGATTAACATGGGGTACGATAGTATATTCGACCCTAGACAACTTAACCAAGTTTATTGTGCTTGCCCACTTTTTGTTTATACTTATCATACCCAGTTCTTTATTCATAGACAAAGTAGTACTAGACTTACTCAGGCTTTATGTCTGACTCTATTTTTCTTTCGTCTTCTTTCTTCCGTTTCCCCCCCCCCAGGTCCTCAGGGAGGGAACACAGCAGCTTGACCAGCCTCAACATCCAGCTTGAAGTAGAGAAATGTATTGCTTGGACTTTCCTGTTTTGAACTATGGCTTTGGACAATCCACTATGGGGCTTTTGCAGTTTATCTATGTTTTATTTATGCTTCTTTAAATAATGTACTCAAGACAGATTATGAAAGTGTTATGTTTTGTTTTTGGAAAGGATGTTGTTGTAACACGTATTTGACTTTATGAAATAAAAGTTTGTTGTTCTTCCGCTGTTTACAAATATGTGTTCTTATATCTGTCTTGTATATCTGTGACTTGTACTTATAAACCTCCACCAAAATTAGGGCATTCCCTTTGAGAGTGACCCTAACGGAGGTGGGGTGTTTCATGCAGTTGGATAGCTATTGGTGAGATTTCTGATTTTAAAATATTATATATGTGTGAAATGAAAGTGAATAGCTATATATATATATATATATATATATATATATATATATATATATACGCCCCTCGTCCACAAACCATGGACGATATCTATTGGTTGAAATTGTTGTGAAAATTGATTGATAGCGAATGATTGTTTGGGATTGTTTGTGATTGATATTGGTTGATTGTGGTTGAAAAATACCCATTTGTGGTTGTGAAATATTTGGTTGAAACCACATAGGATTAGTTTGTGGAAATGAAATAAATATATACATGCCGCCTGCGTGCGAACTAGATGCATGAACCCCATTGTCAAAAACCGCGAGGTTTTAAGGTAGAGCGAGGAGCCGTACTAGGGACGGTGCCGGTTTAACTACCCTGCCGTTATGCTGCCGAAATTTTGAATAATATTCGTGTGTTTGAATTATTTTCATATGCTTAAACTATATTTATTCATTGAATAGAAAACATTCATGTGTTGAATGGATATTCATTCGTTGATTAGAAATTCATGTGTTGAATGGTATTCATATTTTGAAATAAATTGTTCGATAATAAAAATCACATTTTTATCTATATATAGAAACTATAGAAAACATTCATGTGTTGAATTGATATTCATTCGTTGATTAGAAATTCATGTGTTGAATGGTATTCATATTTTGAAATAAATTGTTCGATAATAAAAATCACATTTTTATCTATATATAGAAACTATAGAAAACATTCATGTGTTGAATTGATATTCATTTGTTGATTAGAAATTCATGTGTTGAATGGTATTCATATTTTGAAATAAATTGTTCGATAATAAAAATCACATTTTTATCTATATATAGAAACTATAGAAAACATTCATGTGTTGAATTGATATTCATTCGTTGATTAGAAATTCATGTGTTGAATGGTATTCATATTTTGAAATAAATTGTTCGATAATAAAAATCACATTTTTATCTATATATAGAAACTATAGAAAACATTCATGTGTTGAATTGATATTCATTCGTTGATTAGAAATTCATGTGTTGAATGGTATTCATATTTTGAAATAAATTGTTTGATGATAAAAATCCTATTTTTATCACCTATATGAACTATATAGAAAAATAGTGTTTTAAAATGAATTGTTTTACAATAAAAATCACATTTTTATTGTATGCATAAATCGTTAAAATGTGAAGTGTTAAAAATAGCCACTTGTTCAAAATAAACATATATGAGTTGAAATATTCATTAATTAGCTAATGAAATGATTTGCACCTATTTATGTAACATTAGAATGAATGGTGTTTTTAAACCAAATAGAAATCAAATATGAAGTTGAATAGAAAATGATAAATGATAAGAACTGTATATATATGTACATGCATATTCATTGAACAGGTTATAGCAAAGGGGCTAGAGAAGAGGAATAAAATTTTGTGCCCGACAAATAGGTACACATTTACTACTTTGTTTGGCTGATGATTTTATGAGCCTGCTGGCTAGCCGCTTGGCTTTTTCTTTTTCTTTTTGAGATTAGAAGGACCGGGAAAGCTATTTGCGATTTCCCAATGCTCCCGGTGCAGGGGAGGTTATGGCGAAATTTTTCCAGAATTTAAGGCGTTAGAAAAATATTTGAAGTTAAAACGATATGGAAATCATTGAATGAACTATATTTATATAAATATATAAATATAAATAAAAAATTAAAACGAAACGAAGCCGTGCAGTTCGTATTTTGAAACCGTGATTTCAAACAACTAGTGCGGGAAATCCGACCATTGGATCTTCCCGAAACCTCAACCGTCGGGTTCGCCTTGGAAATATCTTCCCAACGGCACCAACTTTGTAGAAATCCAACGGTTGGATTGTCTGGAATGTTTAATTCAAATCTGAAGAAAAACAGCGCCAGAAACGATTATATTTATTTATATATATAAATATAATTATATTTAATCGAATAACGACGCTGCAGTTCGTATTTTGAAATCGAAACTTCAAACGATTGTACCGGGAGATCCGACCGTCGGATTTTCCCGAAACTGGAACCGTTGGATTCGTTTTGATAAGACCTTTCTAATGATGTAAATTTTTGTGAAGATCCAACGGTTAGATTTTCAGATATGTGTAAATCAAATCCGAAGAAAAACAGCGCCACGGCCGCGTTATGGCCCGAAGCACCGTTTTGAATAAATGGGCTATTTTAAAATAAATAAAAATAGCGATAAATCGTTATAAAATATTGGAAACAATATGGAATGGAAATAAACTGAATTTGTTCGATTTATGTGGCTTTTGATGGTTGAATGTGTTTGGTGTGAAAATTACATTAAAAGAACACAAAATTGGTGTTGTCGAATAATTTAACCATTGAAATAAATTGATTTGAAATTCTAAATATACGTGAATTATTTGAGAAGGCCGAGTTAATTCTCATTTCAAATAATTGACCGACGATGGAAAGTCGAAGATGAAGACGATGGTCGAAGACCGGAGATCTTCACCTCGTTTGGATGGTAACCGAGGTCCTGATTGGGAGGCATCCCGAAATATGGATAATGAGTGGTGATCGTCCAGACGTACGTGGTGATCGATGGGTTTGCGAGGTATTTAGTGCCTCCGGTTTCGTTCAGACCCAGAACGGACTTGTAAATGGACTGTGTGTCCGACATTGGATTTTATTCTGTGTTGATTGATCTCTGTTAAATATACATCTGTTTGGCGGCGGAGAATTTATTCTTTTGCTTAACGCCCTTCTCTGAGACGTACGAGCTCAGAGGTTGTATATCGATGGACATCAATCGCATGGCGTGAATTGCCTGTGTGGCATGCTAAGATGTAGTGATCAGGGCTTCTGTTGAAAAGCAAAGTCTTGTGGTGATGATCAAAGCACCGCCTGTGTGGCGTAGCTTTGTGTATAACGTGAATTCGCGAGCCTCACATCCCGGTATGAACCTAAAACGGGAGAAGGACCTCAGGGAGGACATGCGTTTCTTTTTAGCTAGGGTGGTGTCAGTGACCTACCAGCCCTGAAATTTATATACTTTTCACCTATGTGGTTGTTGCTGTTGCGAGGCGCCTCGGTTTGATCGGACGATCCGGGTCCGATGGAGTCATTCGTTGGCTCGTTTACGCCCCAAAGGGCGGGGAGACGTAGTGTTCAGGCATAATAATCCACATCGGTGGACCGGCCCTGACGATCCAAGGGGCAGTTGCGGCTGTTCCTGAGACACGGGCTAGAGCGTCTCGAATTCGGTAAGGACTATCTTTTGCCTTGGTTCATGACGGAAATCCAATTTCCAAATACGACATCGTGCGGTTTTGATTGTATACCTATATATGGTGACATAGTGGTATGGGGCATTAATGCCGTCTATGATTGATAGTTATGATTTGAAATTGTTTTCAAAACATATAAACACTAGCAATAATATCAAAGGCCTTTGTTTTATTCGTATCAATCATATTTTGGCCGTTATAAGGTAAAAACTCTATCCTCCGGTTTGCGTTGCATTGTGTGATGGGAACTGAGTCTTATAACGGCTTCATTTTTATAAAAAGCATAGCGATGTTTAAAAGAAAGATTTGTTCTAAAGCACTGGCAATCCAATGGAGTAAACCCGTTCCACGAAAGTGGCGTGGTCCTGTGATTAGCCAAATAATATATATGTGTTGAGTAGATTTCTCATACCAGTCCCATGACTGACTCGTAGTTTGTTTCACTCTCAAACTCGGGTGCCCCTTTTTCTGCACGGGCAGCCTTGTATTCAGGTTTAGCTGGTTCTTTATGGATAGCTGGAGCTGAAGATGGATTCTATCATTTATTTCTTTTTATGCTGTTCAGCTCCTATTGTACATATTTTGTTTATTTCCGCTGTAGACATTTATGTATAGCTGAACTGTATTTGTACTAAGTAAGATCCTGTATACTGTGTAACTCTGATGATTACTTTTATCCAGTATATTTTGTTGTTCATTCTGGTGTATTTATTTAATTCTGTTCTGCTATTTTATGTTTCTGTGTTATATTCCAAAGATAACCTTGTTTCCGTGAGAACGGGAAATCGGGTCGTCTCATCGTGGTATCAGAGCTTTGGTTATGCTTAGTTCTGGAATATAACATTCGAACGAACTCGTCAAAAATAGAACCAGTAGTGTTCTAGGACGGGTAACTCTATACAGATAGGATCAGCAATATCCTAGTATGAGTAAAGCAGAATGAAATTACACCTCGATAGACACATTTACACTTGAAGTATATGTTTCTATGTTTGAAAATTTTCTTTTCTGTGACCTGACACTTGATCTGCTAATTGCAGAAGTACTAGAAAATGAGTGGAAGGAACAGAAGAAATAACCGTATGGCTCGACCAGCTGATGAGCCAGTTGTGCTCCCGCAGCCAGAATCCAATATAGAAGTTCTATACAAGAGATTTCGAAATCTGGGTGGATCGCCATTCTTAGGCAAAGAGTCCATTATGGAAACACAAGCTTGGATTCGTTCTGCAGAGAAGATCTTTGAGGGTTTAAAGCTGAGAGACGATCAGAAAAGATTACTGGCGTCTTGGGCACTCAAAGAAGAAGCTTTGTTTTGGTGGGATTCAATTATCAAAAATAATCCAGAAGGTGATATCACCTGGGACAGATTCAAAGTGATTTTCTTAGAAAGATTTACTCCTCGCGAAGCAACTGAGAGATTATGTGATGAATTTTCTTATCTAATACAAGGTGATATGACCATCCCAGAATATCATAAGAAATTCAATGAACTTGCTCACTTTGCTCCCCATCTAATTCAGAATACGAGGAGAAAGAATTTGAGATTTATTTACGGACTTCAAAGGAAATATCAGAATAAAGTATTGGGGCATGTGAAGCTTCCTTTTTCTGAAATGATATACATGGCTTATCAGTATGAAGATCTCCATAAGAAAGGAATGTTATGCGACGAAGAAGAAGTCTGTTCTAGTGACAAAGAAAAGTCGGAAACTGATATTCCTGAAGCCAGTACGAGGTCTGAGGTCAATAAGAAGCCCAGTGCCAAGAGAAAAAGGGCTGAATCTGGGAAAGAACCGGTAACGACCACCGTATGCAATAACTGCCATCTGAAAGGGCATTTGTCGATAAACTGCGGGCCTTTAAAGAAGCAATTAAAAGGTAGACTTCGATCCAAAGAAGGATCTCAAGCGAATAGAAAATGCAATCTCTGCCATCAGTCCGGTCATATAAAGCGAGATTGCTGGCTGTTAAAAAGGGCCAAAGAAGCTCAGGTAAATGAAGTGGCCGAATTGCTTGCATCTTCGTCTGATCAGGAAAGGGCTGATGTTTTAGAAGGCACGCTCAATGTCAAGAACATTCTAGTTAAAGTACTGTTTGACACTGGCGCGTCACGAAGCTTTATTGCAAAGAGTGCAGTCAAGAAGTTGGATTTGAATTTGAAGAAGCTCAAAGAGCCAATGACTGTCCGAAATCCAGTTGAAGGTTCCATCAATCTCAGTTGGGTTTGTACAGTACCCGTCTCTTTTTCTTGCTATAAATTCCCTATTATCTCTGTCGTCATGAACTTTGATGAATTCGATCTTATTTTGGGATTGGATTGGTTAACCAAATATGAAGCAGAGGTTAGATGCGCCGAGAGAGTTGTTAGAGCTAAGATTAAATCCGGGAGTTATATAACCATACCGTGTGAAGGTCAGAATGCTAATAGGAAAGACTTCTGGGCAGCTCTAAATGTTTCTCCAGCTCAAATAGAAAATATCCCTGAGGTCACAGAGAATATTCCTGACCTCATCAAAGACATTCCTGTCGTCAAGAACTATGCGGATGTGTTCGAGGAAGTTGTTCACTTACCTCCGCAGAGAGAAATAGATTTCAAGATTGCTTTAATTCCCAATGCAAGACCAGTAGTTCACGCAATTCGAAGAATGTCCTTGAAAGAGAAGGAAGAATTAGACAATCAAACACGACAGCTAGTATGGAAAGGTCTGATCAGGCCTAGTTTCTCTGATTGGGGTGCAGCAGTGGTGTTTGTCCCAAAATCTGACGGTACTCTACGGCTATGCGTGGATTATCGTGATCTGAACAAACAGACAATAAAGAACAAATATCCATTGCCGCGAATTGATGATTTGTTGGATCGATTAAATGGAGCACAAGTATTTTCACGAATGGACCTAGCTACAGGTTTCCATCAACTTCGAATTGCCGAAGAGTGTGTTCCAATGACAGCGTTCAGAGGCCCCGACTTATTCTACGAGTGGTTAGTAATGCCGTTCGGCTTATGTAACGCTCCCGCTTACTTCGTCGATCTAATGAACAGAGTATTTAGGGGAGTATTGAATAAATTTGTTCTGGTTTTTATTGATGATATTCTAATCTTCTCTAAATCAAAGGCCGAGCATGAAAAACATTTGGAACAAGTGTTAGAAATCCTCAGGAGAAATGTATTGAAAGCAAAATTTTCCAAGTGTATCTTCTGGCAAGATGAAGTAAAATTTCTGGGCCACGTTGTATCGAAAGAAGGAATCGCTGTGGATCCAAGCAAAATCACGGCTATTCAAAATTGGAAACAGCCTAGTACTCCCACTGAAGTCCGCAGTTTTCTCGGATTGGCTAGCTATTATCGGAAGTTCGTTAAAGACTTTTCTAAGATATCTGGCCACTTAACGAAGCTTACAAAGAAACATTCTAAGTTCAAATGGACTCAAGAAAATGAGGAGGCTTTTGAAGAGCTAAAGTTGAGATTAACAACAGCTCCAGTGTTAACCATCATTGATAGCAACCAAGATCTAAAGGTCTGGACTGATGCGTCTAGAGAAGGCCTTGGCGCAGTGTTAATGCAAAGAGGCCAAGTAATTGCTTATGCTAGCCGTCAACTGAAGCCACACGAGAAGAACTACATAACTCATGATCTTGAGTTATTGGCTATCATATTCTCTTTGAAAATCTGGAGACACTATCTTCTGGGCGAGAGATTTGAACTGTTTACAGATCACCAGTCGTTAAAGTATGTGTTTACTCAGAAGGACTTAAATTTGAGGCAGCAGTGTTGGCTGGAGTTCCTTGCAGCATATGACTTTGAAATTATATATACTCCAGGAAAAGCCAATGTCGTGGCCGATGCGCTAAGCCGAAAGAATGTAATGATCGCCAGCTTTATTATCATGACATCCTTGATTGACAAAATATCTATTCTTCAGAAGGAGGATAACTTTATTAAAGACATGATAAAAAGGATTCAGAAAGGCAAACCCTCGTGTTTTCAAATAGATAACGACGAGACCTTGAGGTTAAAAGGAAGGATTTGTGTTCCTGACGTTCCTGAGCTAAAAAGGGAAGTGTTAGACGAGTGTCACAAGTCCAAGCTGAGTATCCATCCTGGCGTGGCCAAAATGTATAACGATCTCAAAAGAACATTCTGGTGGAAGGCTATGAAAAGAGACGTTTCGATATACGTTAGCCGATGCCCTACTTGCCAGCTAGTTAAAAGCGACCAACAGAAATTGGCTGGATTGTTACAACCACTAGAAGTTCCTGGTTGGAAGTGGGAACATATTTCGATGGATTTCATTGATGGTTTGCCCAGAACCAGAAAAGGGAATGACAGTATTTGGGTGATCGTAGATCGCTTCACAAAGACCGCCCATTTCATACCTGTCAGATCAAATAGAACTGCTCAGAGTCTGGCGCGGATTTACTTCAGGGAAATAGTTAGACTGCATGGAGTGCTGCTCAGCATAGTCAGTGATAGAGATACAATATTCACTAGCAAGTTCTGGGAAGCATTTCAAGTCGAGCTGGGAACGAAGTTAAACTTGAGTACCGCTTATCATCCTCAGACAGACGGTCAGACTGAGAGGGTGAATCGCATTTTAGAAGATCTATTGCGGGCTTGTGTTCTAGATTTCGGTGGATCATGGGAAGACCATCTGCATTTGGCTGAATTCTCTTATAACAACAGCTACCAGGCGAGTCTGACAATGTCTCCATTCGAAGCATTGTATGGTAGACCGTGCCGATCTCCTGCTTGTTGGGTCGAGCCTGGAAATAGACTTGTGTTGGGTCCCGATATGATTCGAGAAGCTGCCGACAAAGTCGATTTTATCAAAAAGCGATTACTCGCCGCTCAAAGCCGACAAAAGAGCTATGCCGATAGAAGAAGAAGAGATATATCCTTTGAAGTTGGCGACTATGTATATTTGAAAGTATCGCCGATGAGAGGAGTTATCCGGTTCGGTAAAACTGGAAAGTTAGCGCCCAAATTTATTGGTCCGTTTCCTATTCTGGAACGGATTGGGACTCTCGCATATAAAGTTAAACTGCCTGACTGGTTGCCTGGAGTGCATGTTGTATTTCATATATCTCAACTTCGAAAGCACGTTCATGATCCAGACTTGATCGTGGAAGAAGCAGCTCAGCAGGATATTGAAATTACTCCAGAATTAGCTGTGAGGCGAGAGCCGCTAAAGATTATCGGCAAGGAAACCAAAGAACTGAGGAACAAGAAGGTTTGCTTAGTCAAAGTGCAATGGAGTGGAGATCCATGAGATTGTACTTGGGAAACTGAGGAGAGCATTCAGAAAGCTTATCCTAGATGCCGAGTGGATATCTCTGATTGACTCCGGTGCAAGGTACATTTACCATACTTTGCATTACCATTTAATTCTCTATTCTGTTGCTATTTTCTTCCCATGGATGTGCACTATTTATTCTATACTCTGAAGGTTAGAAATAAATTGGTTGTTGTATTGTGTGATTGTAGATTTATCAAACCACTTCGACTTTGTTCCTTTTCGGGGACGAAAAGTTTTAAGTGGGGGAGATTGTAACGACCCAGAAAATCTGAACCAATTTAAAAATTTTAAATTGGCTAAAATAATGGATTTTAAATATTTAAAATAAATATTTTAAATAATGGCGATGAAAACTGAGTTTGAATCAACATTTGAAAACGAATATAATTAATTATAATTATATATAGAATTGAAAATAGTGCGGTAGTTCGATAATTCGATTTCAAACTTCAATTGAATATACCGGGTGCAAAACAATCCGGATTTTAGTGAAACCAAAAATAATGGAATCTAATTGGTAATATCTTTCTAACGAATCCGACCAATCGAAATTTGATAGCGGCAATCAAAAGATATGTCCAGTTGAAAATTCTGAATAGTCGCTATAGAATTCAGGCCCTTAAAAATGGACATTTTGCAAATGACCTCGGATTTCGACGAAACCACTTTTGTTGGATCCGCAGTGTCAATTTATTGCTAGGTTTCAAATTTCATAATTTTTCGAATCAATATGTGAGCGTGGCAAAAGAAAACGCGTTTTACCAGTTTCCGTTGATTTTAATCGACTGGAAATTGGCCATTTTTCAAACGGTCTCAGAATTCGACGAAACTAGTTTTGTTAGGACCGTATCGTCAATACGAAGCTAGAAAATATTTTTCTGGAATTTTTCTAGTCAGTATGTGGCCCCGGTAATTTGAAATGTACGTTTAAAATTCAATATAGTGATATAAATGTAAATTCAACGGAAACTGATTGTAACGATCAAATCAGCTTGCGATACATATCCCATTGTGTTCGGAATGGGGGTAAAACGCTATGGACGACAGGCGGTGGGCCTCGTTTCGAGGTCATATGTAAAAGTCAACCTTTTTGCAAAAATATAAATAATTAAATAAAAAAATAAAATAATATAATTCCCCCCCTTCATCTCCGCTGCCCCCCCCCCCCCCGTTCATTTCAGTTTCAAAACGAAAAAAAAAAACCCTAGCGCTATCGCCAGCCCTCCCCCCCCCCCCGAGCGAACGCCGCCGACGAAGACCTCGCCCCCCTCCATCGATCGAAGACCCCGCTCCTCCCTCCATCGCGAGCGAAACCCGAGCCGCCACCTCGAAGCCAGAAGCTGCCACCACCGTTCGAACCCCGAGCCGCCCCCTCGAGAAGCCCTCTGACGATCTGCGAAACCCCCCCCCCCCCTGTAAGTTTTTTTCGTTTTGTTAATTTACTTTTTTATAAAAAAAACTGAAAAACTGATTTTATAAAGCAATTTAAAAACTGATTTTTCAAAGGAAGAAAAAACTGATTTTATAAAGTATTTAAAAACTGATCTTATAAAGTATTTAAAAACTGATTTTTCTAAAGTATTAAAACAGATTTTTTTTAATTAGGTTTAGAAACTGATTTTTTAAAAAGAATTTAAAAAAAAAGAATTTTAAAACTGAATTTTAAAAGAATTTTAAACTGATTTTTAAAGGATTTTTAAAACTGAATTTTAAAAGGAAATAAAAACCTGATTTTAAAAAAAAAGGAAATAAAAACTGAACTTTAAAAAGTAAAAATCATATTTTTATATATTGAAAGTCGAAGTAAAAATCATATTTTTATATATTGAAAGTCGAAGTAAAAATCATATTTTTATATATTGAAAGTCGAAGTAAAAATCATATTTTTATATATTGAAAGTCGAAGTAAAAATCATATTTTTATATATTGAAAGTCGAAGTGAAAAAAATCATATTTTTATATATTGAAAGTCGAAGTAAAAATCATATTTTTATATATTGAAAGTCGAAGTGAAAAAAATCATATTTTTATATATTGAAAGTCGAAGTAAAAATCATATTTTTATATATTGAAAGTCGAAGTGAAAAAAAATCATATTTTTATATATTGAAAGTCGAAGTAAAAATCATATTTTTATATATTGAATAGCGACGTCAAAACTTGATTTTTATATATTGAATAACATAGTAAAAATTCGATTTTTACATATGTAGAGAATACAGGCAACGAAGCGACAAAAGGAGAGATTGGCGAAGATTTTATGCAAGGAAGTGTCGTGCAGTTGGATAGCTAATGGTGAGATTTCTGATTTTAAAATATTATATATGTGTGAAATGAAAGTGAATAGCTATATATAAATATCTATATATATATATATACGCCCCTCGTCCACAAACCATGGACGATATCTATTGGTTGAAATTGTTGTGAAAATTGATTGATAGCGAATGATTGTTTGGGATTGTTTGTGATTGATATCGGTTGATTGTGGTTGAAAAATACCCATTTGTGGTTGTGAAATATTTGGTTGAAACCACATAGGATTAGTTTGTGGAAATGAAATAAATATATACATGCCGCCTGCGTGCGAACTAGATGCATGAACCCCATTGTCAAAAACCGCGAGGTTTTAAGGTAGAGCGAGGAGCCGTACTAGGGACGGTGCCGGTTTAACTACCCTGCCGTTATGCTGCCGAAATTTTGAATAATATTCGTGTGTTTGAATTATTTTCATATGCTTAAACTATATTTATTCATTGAATAGAAAACATTCATGTGTTGAATGGATATTCATTTGTTGATTAGAAATTCATGTGTTGAATGGTATTCATATTTTGAAATAAATTGTTCGATAATAAAAATCACATTTTTATCTATATATAGAAACTATAGAAAACATTCATGTGTTGAATTGATATTCATTCGTTGATTAGAAATTCATGTGTTGAATGGTATTCATATTTTGAAATAAATTGTTCGATAATAAAAATCACATTTTTATCTATATATAGAAACTATAGAAAACATTCATGTGTTGAATTGATATTCATTCGTTGATTAGAAATTCATGTGTTGAATGGTATTCATATTTTGAAATAAATTGTTCGATAATAAAAATCACATTTTTATCTATATATAGAAACTATAGAAAACATTCATGTGTTGAATTGATATTCATTCGTTGATTAGAAATTCATGTGTTGAATGTTATTCACATTTTGAAATAAATTGTTCGATAATAAAAATCACATTTTTATCTATATATAGAAACTATAGAAAACATTCATGTGTTGAATTGATATTCATTCGTTGATTAGAAATTCATGTGTTGAATGGTATTCATATTTTGAAATAAATTGTTCGATAATAAAAATCACATTTTTATCTATATATAGAAACTATAGAAAACATTCATGTGTTGAATTGATATTCATTCGTTGATTAGAAATTCATGTGTTGAATGGTATTCATATTTTGAAATAAATTGTTTAATGATAAAAATCCTATTTTTATCACCTATATGAAATATATAGAAAAATAGTGTTTTAAAATGAATTGTTTTACAATAAAAATCACATTTTTATTGTATGCGTAAATCATTAAAATGTGAAGTGTTAAAAATAGCCACTTGTTCAAAATAAACATATATGAGTTGAAATATTCATTAATTAGCTAATGAAATGATTTGCACCTATTTATGTAACATTAGAATGAATGGTGTTTTTAAACCAAATAGAAATCAAATATGAAGTTGAATAGAAAATGATAAATGATAAGAAATGTATATATATGTACATGCATATTCATTGAACAAGTTATAGCAAAGGGGCTAGAGAAGAGGAATAAAATTTTGTGCCCGACAAATAGGTACACATTTACTGCTTTGTTTGGGTGATGATTTTATGAGCCTGTTGGCTAGCCGCTTGGCTTTTTCTTTTTCTTTTTGAGATTAGAAGGACCGGGAAAGCTATTTGCGATTTCCCAATGCTCCCGGTGCAGGGGAGGTTATGGCGAAATTTTTCCAGAATTTAAGGCGTTAGAAAAATATTTGAAGTTAAAACGATATGGAAATCATTGACTGAACTATATTTATATAAATATATAAATATAAATAAAAAATTAAAACGAAACGAAGCCGTGCAGTTCGTATTTTGAAACCGTGATTTCAAACAACTAGTGCGGGAAATCCGACCATTGGATCTTCCCGAAACCTCAACCGTCGGGTTCGCCTTGGAAATATCTTCCCAACGGCACCAACTTTGTAGAAATCCAACGGTTGGATTGTCTGGAATGTTTAATTCAAATCTGAAGAAAAACAGCGCAAGAAACGATTATATTTATTTATATATATAAATATAATTATATTTAATCGAATAACGACGCTGCAGTTCGTATTTTGAAATCGAAACTTCAAACGATTGTACCGGGAGATCCGACCGTCGGATTTTCCCGAAACTGGAACCGTTGGATTCGTTTTGATAAGACCTTTCTAATGATGTAAATTTTTGTGAAGATCCAACGGTTAGATTTTCAGATATGTGTAAATCAAATCTGAAGAAAAACAGCGCCACGGCCGCGTTATGGCCCGAAGCGTCGTTTTGAATAAATGGGCTATTTTAAAATAAATAAAAATAGCGATAAATCGTTATAAAATATTGGAAACAATATGGAATGGAAATAAAATGAATTTGTTCGATTTATGTGGCTTTTGATGGTTGAATGTGTTTGGTGTGAAAATTACATTAAAAGAACACAAAATTGGTGTTGTCGAATAATTTAACCATTGAAATAAATTGATTTGAAATTCTAAATATACGTGAATTATTTGAGAAGGCCGAGTTAATTCTCATTTCAAATAATTGACCGACGATGGAAAGTCGAAGATGAAGACGATGGTCGAAGACCGGAGATCTTCACCTCGTTTGGATGGTAACCGAGGTCCTGATTGGGAGGCATCCCGAAATATGGATAATGAGTGGTGATCGTCCAGATGTACGTGGTGATCGATGGGTTTGCGAGGTATTTAGTGCCTCCGGTTTCGTTCAGACCCAGAACGGACTTGTAAATGGACTGTGTGTCCGACATTGGATTTTATTCTGTGTTGATTGATCTCTGTTAAATATACATCTGTTTGGCGGCGGAGAATTTATTCTTTTGCTTAACGCCCTTCTCTAAGACGTACGAGCTCAGAGGTTGTATATCGATGGACATCAATCGCATGGCGTGAATTGCCTGTGTGGCATGCTAAGATGCAGTGATCAGGGCTTCTGTTGAAAATCAAAGTCTTGTGGTGATGATCAAAGCACCGCCTGTGTGGCGTAGCTTTGTGTATAACGTGAATTCGCGAGCCTCACATCCCGGTATGAACCTAAAACGGGAGAAGGACCTCAGGGAGGACATGCGTTTCTTTCTAGCTAGGGTGGTGTCAGTGACCTACCAGCCCTGACATTTATATACTTTTCACCTATGTGGTTGTTGCTGTTGCGAGGTGCCTCGGTTTGATCGGACGATCCGGGTCCGATGGAGTCATTCGTTGGCTCGTTTACGCCCCAAAGGGCGGGGAGACGTAGTGTTCAGGCATAATAATCCACATCGGTGGACCGGCCCTGACGATCCAAGGGGCAGTTGCGGCTGTTCCTGAGACACGGGCTAGAGCGTCTCGAATTCGGTAAGGACTATCTTTTGCCTTGGTTCATGACGGAAATCCAATTTCCAAATACGACATCGTGCGGTTTTGATTGTATACCTATATATGGCGACATAGTGGTATGGAGCATTAATGCCGTCTATGATTGATAGTTATGATTTGAAATTGTTTTCAAAACATATAAACACTAGCAATAATATCAAAGGCCTTTGTTTTATTCGTATCAATCATATTTTGGCCGTTATAAGGTAAAAACTCTATCCTCCGGTTTGCGTTGCATTGTGTGATGGGAACTGAGTCTTATAACGGCTTCATTTTTATAAAAAGCATAGCGATGTTTAAAAGAAAGATTTTTTCTAAAGCACTGGCAATCCAATGGAGTAAACCCGTTCCACGAAAGTGGCGTGGTCCTGTGATTAGCCAAATAATATATGTGTGTTGAGTAGATTTCTCATACCAGTCCCATGACTGACTCGTAGTTTGTTTCACTCTCAAACTCGGGTACCCCTTTTTCTACACGGACAGCCTTGTATTCAGGTTTAGCTGGTTCTTTCTGGATAGCTGGAGCTGAAGATGGATTCTATCATTTATTTCTTTTTATGCTGTTCAGCTCCTATTGTACATATTTTGTTTATTTCCGCTGTAGACATTTATGTATAGCTGAACTGTATTTGTACTAAGTAAGATCCTGTATAATGTGTAACTCTGATGATTACTTTTATCCAGTATATTTTGTTGTTCATTCTGGTGTATTTATTTAATTCTGTTCTGCTATTTTATGTTTCTGTGTTATATTCCAAAGATAACCTTGTTTCCGTGAGAACGGGAAATCGGGTCGTCTCAAAAACCATATTTCAAAATTTCTTTTCTGAGTGGAATTATTATGCAATTTGAGCCTATAATTGAAATGTTAAAATTGCCTTTTTCAAAATAATTTAATAATGTGTTAAAAATCACTTTTATAGTTTTCTTAACACTTTTGTTCTTTTCGTCTAATCCTTCTAACTCACTACTCTACGAGACTATTTCCTTTATCGAATCCTTTCTTGTGTATTCCTATATTTTCACTTCATGACATTCCTAATTGTTTTCATTATAAATGTCCTTTATGCCATTTTATCCATTAAACAATGCTCATTCTTATGGACATTAAATTAAAAGTCGAATACTCAGACTTCTGCATAAATGGCCATAATTACATCCCTAATATTTTCCGATTTCGATATCCTTTTCTTTTTGACCATTTAGTGTTCTTTTGAATTTCAAGATTCCGTTGATTACTTATGCGGAAGTTTTTTTCCCATTTAATTAAAGATATTCTTCCGCTTTTTCCTGAAACTTTCGCACCTTTATGTTATGGACGTTAAATTGTTCTATTCCAAATTCTTATTACTTTTTCTCCCTTATATTTTCCGCGAATAATAATTAAATCACCAATTTATTCCCATTAAATGCCTATTAAATTAGGGAGTTTCTTTCCACTTTCCAACTTTTTTGGTTCTTACATCTCTTAGGTTCTTATAGGCTTCCAAATCGATAAGGGAACTACTGAATCACTGCATGGCTTCTAGGGTTTTTCTAGATATTTAGGTTTATCCTTTCCAAGAAGGACCTACAAATAATATTTTTCTAAAGGCATGTGTTCTTTAAGTAAATATTTTTTATATATAATAATACTTTTGAAAATCCTTTTTCAAAATAACAACTGTGCCTCTCCTACGTATATATTTCCCTATACTTGGCTAACCTAAGCTCTGATATTAGATGCAACAACCCGTGAAGAATGGGCCTATGAAAAGTGAACCAATTTAAAAATTTTAAATGGGCTAAAATAATGGATTTTAAATATTTAAAATAAATATTTTAAATAATGGCAATGAAAAGTGAGTTTGAATCGACAATTGAAAACGAATATAATTAATTCTAATTATAAACAAGGCTGAAATGGCGCTGTAGTTTCAAAATTTGAATTCAAACTTTGTCGGACTGTACCGGGTGCAAAACAAAACGGATTTTAGTGAAACCAAAAATGTTTAAATCTGTTAGTGAATACCTTTCTAAGAATCTAAAAAATCGAATTTTCATAGCGGAAAGCAAAAGTTATGGCCGAATGAATTTTCAGAAAAGTCGTTATGGAATTTATATAGCCCGTGAAATTGGCCATTTTGCATACGACCTCGGAATTCGACGAAACCACTTTTGTTGGATCCGGGATGTGAAGTTATTGCTAGGTTTCAAATTTCATAATTTTTGAAGCTAGTATGTGTGCGTGGCAAAAGAAAACGTGTTTTGGTCAATTATAGTTAAATTGGATCGACCAGAAATGGGCCTTTTTGCAAACGGTCTCAGAATTCGACGAAACTAGTTTTGTTGGGACTGTATCGTCAAAACATAGCCAGATTTATTTTTCTGAAATTTTTCTGAATCAGTTTGTGGGCCTGGCAAATTGAAATGCACGTTCAAATTAAATATTGAATGTTTTATACTTTAATTTGAAGGAAAACTGACTGAAACATTCGAATGGGCCTTCGAAACATATCCCATAGTGTTCGGAATGGGGGTAAAACGCTGGGGACGACAGTCGTTGGGTTTGGATTGGTGGTCGCGTCAGAAAACCCCTTTAAAACTTCCCCGACCAATCAGAATTTTTATATATAAAAAAAATCCTTTTTCTCTCTCCCCGATCGAAGGCGGAAAACATTCAAAACCTTCCCCCTCATTTTCCGTTCAATCCACGCCGAATTAGCTCCTGCCACAGTTGAACTTTTTGAAGATCTTCTCGAGATCTTCAAATCCATATAAAGTTTGGAATTTTTCGTGGCCTATGGAGGGAGAATCGACGTCAGGAAGTTTCGAACTTCCAGCCGCCGCCGCCGTCGCCTGGGTCCACCAAGTGGACCCCCACCACTGCGCAGACGCGCGTCTCCCCCCTCTTCGTCACTGCATCGGCCGATCCTCCTATCGATTCACGGTTTGATCAAAAATTGCAAACCTAGTTTTGAACCATTCAGCTGAGGTACAGCTTATATATATTTTCAACAGTTTTAACACCTTTAAACCGTTGCAAACTTTGAAAAATCATATCTTTTTGCTGTGTTGACGAAATTCAGTGAAACAAGAGATAGTGGACTCGTGTGGACGTCTTCTACCTTCTAGAAGAGACCGCATATTTTTCTGAGCCTTCTGCTATTTTTGGTGGAGTGGAAACCAATGTGAGATTTCTAATTTATAAACGATATGGAAAACGACGATGTATAAATTATATAGTCGATGTATGAGTTATATAAGCATTGTACATCTCTTGTATAAGCGTTGTATAAGTTGTACGTTCGATGTATAAGTTGTATACGCATTGTAAAATTATAAATGTGTTGAAATAAAAGTGAATTGCTATATGTATATATATATATATATATATACACGCCCCTCGTCCACAAACCATGGACGATATTTATTGGTTGTGATTGGTGTGAAAATTGATTGATAGCGAATGGTTGTTTGGGATGGTTTGTGGTTGATATTGATTGATTGTGGTTGAAAAATACCCATTTGTGGTTGAAAAATATTTGGTTGAAACCACATAGGATTAGTTTGTGGAAATGAAATAAATGTATACGTGCCGCCTGCATGCGAACTAGATGCATGATCCCCATTGTCAAAAACCGCGAGGTTTTATGGTAGAGCGAGGAGCCGTACTAGGGACGGTCCCGATTTTAACTACCCTGCCGTTATGCTGCCGAAATTTTGTATAATATTCATGTGTTTGAATTATTTTCATTTGCTGAAACCATATTTATTCATTTAATAGAAAACCTTCATGGATTGAATCGATATTCATTCGATGATTAGAAATTCATGTGTTGAATGGTATTCGTGTTTTAAATATAAAAATCACATTTTTATCTATATATAGAAACTATAGAAAACCTTCATTTGTTGAATCGATATTCATTCATTGATTAGAAATTCATGTGTTGAATGGTATTCGTGTTTTAAATATAAAAATCACATTTTTATCTATATATAGAAACTATAGAAAACCTTCATGTGTTGAATCGATATTCATTCGTTGATTAGAAATTCATGTGTTGAATATAAAAATCACATTTTTATCTATATATAGAAACTATAGAAAACCTTCATGTGTTGAATCGATATTCATTCGTTGATTAGAAATTCATATGTTGAATGGTATTCGTGTTTTGAATATAAAAATCACATTTTTATCTATATATAGAAACTATAGAAAACCTTCATGTGTTGAATCGATATTCATTCGTTGAATTGAAATTCATGTGTTGAATGTTATTCATATTTTGAAATAAATTGTTTCGTAATAAAAATATCCTTTTATCAGCTATATGGACTATGTAAAATAATCTCGTTTTAAAAGAAATTGTTTTATAATAAAAATCCTATTTTTATCACCTATATAAACTATATAAAATAATACTGTTTTGAAATGAATTGTTTTACAATAAAAATCACATTTTTATTATATACATGAATTGTTGAAATGTGAAGTGTTAAAAATAGCAACTCGTTCAAATAAATATGCAAGAGTCGAAATATTCATTAATTTGCTAATGATATGATTTTTGCCTATGCATGCAACATTAGAATGAATGGTGTTTTTAAGCCAAATGGAATCAAATATGAAGTTGAATGGAAAATGATAAGTGATAAGAACTGTATATATGTACATGCAAATTTATTGAACAGGTTATAGCAAAAGGGGCTAGAGAAGAGGAATAAAATTTTGTGCCCGACAAATAGGTACACATTTGTTGTTGGTGATGATTTTATGAGCCTGTTGGCTAGCCGCTTGGCTTTTCCTATTTCTTTTTGACATGAGACGCCCGTGTGGCTATTTGGGAATTTTCCCAGCCCCTCCCGTACAAAGGAGGTTATGGCGAAATTTTCCAAAATTTAAAGGCGTTAGTGAAATATTTGAAGTGAAAACGATATTGAAATTGTTGAATGAACTTTATTTATATAAATATATAAATATAAATAAAATTAAAAGGAAACGTGGCCGTGCAGTTCGTGTTTTGAAACCGTGATTTCAAACGATTAGTACGGGAGATCCGACCATCGGATTTTCCTGAAATCGCAACCGTTGGGTTCGCTTTGGAAAAATCTTTCCAACGACGCCAACTTTGTAAAAATCCAACGGTTGGATTGTCTGGAATGTTTAATTCAAATCTGAAGAAAAACAGCGCCAGAATCGATTATATTTATATATATATAATTATATTTAATCGAATAACGATGCTGCAGTTCGTATTTTGAAATCGAAACTTCAAACGATTGTACCGGGAGATCCGACTGTCGGATTTTCCCGAAACTGGAACCTTTGGATTCGTTTTGAAAAGACCTTTCTAATGACATAAATTGTGTAAAGATCCAACAGTTAGATTTTCAGATATGTGTAAATCAAATCTGAAGAAAAACAGCGCCACGGTCGCGCTTTGGCCCGAAGAGTCATTTTGAATAAAATGGCTATTTTAAAATGGTCCAACGGTTAGATTTTCAGATATGTGTAAATCAAATCTGAAGAAAAGCAGCGCCACGGTCGCGTTATGGCCCAAAGCGTCGTTTTGAATAAAATGGCTATTTTAAAATAAATAAAAATAGCGATAAATTGTTATAAAATATTATAAACAATATGGATGTGATTTAGAAATTAACTGAAGGTTGGCTAAGTTGAATGGTTTCCTAGGTGTTGATCTGATGTTGGTTTCGACCTTCTGGGTTAATATTTGGGAAATCGTTCTCTTACTGATTGACGGTTAGTGACTAATGAATTGAAATGATGCGTGTATATGTTAGTGTTGCACTTGTTTATTATATATGCGAGTTTCTCAGGAAGACCGGATTTTTTTCCCATTCTGAATAACTGAATCGACGATAATAAATTGAAGATGAAGACGATGGTCGAAGACCGGAGATCTTCACCTCGTTTTGATGGTAACCGAGGTCCTGATTGGGAGGCATCCCGAAACATGGATAATGAGTGGTGATCGTCCAGACGTACATGGTGATCGATGGGTTTGCGAGGTATTTAGTGCCTCCGGTTTCGTTCAGACCCAGAACGGACTTGTAAATGGACTGTGTGCCTGACATTGGATTTTATTCTGTGTTGATTGATCCCTATTAAATATGCATCTGTTTGGCGGTGGAGAATTTATTCTTTTGCTTAACGCCCTTCTCTGAAACGCACGAGCTCAGAGGTTGTATATCGATGGACATCAGTCGCATGGCATGAATTTCCTGTGTGGCATGCTAAGATGCAGTGATCAGGGCTTCTGTTGAAAAGCAAAGTCTTGTGGTGATGATCAAAGCACCGCCTGTGTGGCGTAGCTTTTGCGTATAACATAAAATCGCGAGCCTCACACCCCGGTATGAACCAGAAACGGGAGAGGACATCAGGGAGGGCCTGCGTTTCATTCTAGCTAGGGTGGTGTCAGTGACCTACCAGCCCTGACATTTATATACTTTTCACCTGTGTGGTTGTTGCTGTTGCGAGGCGCCTCGGTTAGATTGGACGATCCGGGTCCGATGGAGCCATTCGTTGGCTCATTTACACCCCAAAGGGTGGGGAAACGCAGTGTTCAGGAATTTTAATCCACATCGGTGGACCGGCCCTGACGATCCAAGTGTCACTCGAGCTCTGATCCTATGGCTCGGGCTAGAGAGTCACGAATTCGGTAAGGACTATCTTTTGCCTTGGTTCATGATGGAAATCCAATTTCCAAATACGCGACTGTGCGGTTTTGATTGTATATATATTTGGCGACAAAGTGGCATGGGGCGCTCATGTCTTCTATGATTGATAGTTATGATTTGAAATTGTTTTCAAAACATATAAACACTAGCAATAATATCAAATCCCTTTGTTTTATTCGTATCAAGCATATTTTGGCCGTTATAAGGTAAAAACTCTATCCTCCGGTTTGCGTTGCATTGTGTGATCGGAACTGAGTCTTATAACGACTTCATTTTTATAAAATACATTGCGTTGTTTAAAAGAAAGATTTGTTTTAAAGCACTGGCAATCCAATGGAGTAAACCTGTTCCACGAAAGTGTCGTGGTCCTGTGATTAGCCATATTATATATGTGTTGAGTAGATTTCTCATACCAGTCCCATGACTGACTCGTAGTTTGTTTCACTTTCAAACTCGGGTGCCCCTTTTTCTACATAGGCAGCCTTGTATTCAGGTTTAGCTGGTTATTTCTGGATAGCTGGAGCTGAAGATGGATTCTATCATTTATCTCTTTTTATGTTGTTCAGCTCCTATTGTACATATTTTGTTTGTTTTCCGCTGTAGACATTTATGTATAGCTGAATTGTAATTGTACTAAGTAAGATCCTGTATACTGTGTAACTCTGATGATTACTTTTATCCAATATATTCTATTGTTCATTATCTGGTGTATTTATTTATTTCTGTTCTGCTATTATCTGTTTCTGTGTTAGATTCCAAAGATAACCCTTGCCGCCGTCAGTACGGGGTTTGGGGTCATCTCACTATGTTTCGACCGAAAAAGGCCAATCGAAATAGAGAGGCATTCTAAATGGATTGTTGGTTCCTATAAGGAAATGATATAACAGAGCATATTAAAATGAAATTAGAATCTCACATAGTGGAAGTGATAAAATATAACAACTTAGAATCTATGTACCTTTAATTAAAATGTTCATAAATGTCGGTTACAACGAGTCTCATGCAATAATAGGTACATCAACATTAGTTATCCCAAATATAATAATGCAGCCATAAATAATGCCTAATAGATGTGGATCCTCCATCGTCAGGCTCCATCTCCTAGGTACCATTGATCCAAGTGTTCCCACCTGCTCCCTTGTTTATATGTAAAGAGAGGGGAGGTCAGAACATAAAGTTTTGGTGAATGAAAATCACATGAGTTTTCAGGAACAACTATCTTCTATATTTGGTAGTATAAATTCTTTACGATATGTCTACGCAAACAAGCATTCACACAAATAAACATATGAGGTAGACGTCCTAAAAGTCACTTAATGCCCTAAAGACAATTTGAAGGCGGGCATCCATATGGTGACTTAATACCATATCTTACTTTATTTAGGGTTGACACCCCTCCATGCATTTAATACACAATGGCAGATCTCAAACCACTTATAACCCCATTATAACGTCAACGTTATAAATGATAACTCTCCTTGTAGGTCGAGAAATAGTAATAGTTGCTTACTATCAGGATTGGGCCAGGAAGATGACTTCTTTTAAGAAGAACCCTCCTAGCCAACCCTCTTGTAGCTATCTAGGTATCCCTGTGGGTGAACTCCAAGTCACTTAATATTTCCCTTAGATGGTGGTTCCTTAGGCCATATATATAATCCGACCCTATTTCATCCCTCACTAGCCCCTGTATAGGAAGTGAACATTACTTTGAGAACTATCATACACACGTTATTGTCTTTTAGGACCATTTAATACCTCTTTAGAGTAAGGCGGACCCAATGACCATTTAAGACCTTTATTAGGGTAGGCTCAATGACCTCGGCCTTTCTAAAGAATGAATATTAAAAGGGGCCTAATTCCCTAACTACTTAATACCCCAAACAAGGCAGGTCATCACTTAACACTTTCTCAGGGAAGTCTTACTTCACACACGAACACACATACATACACATACACATACACACACACACATATATATATACACACACACACACACACTTGAAATCTCACATTAAACTGACCACTTGTAGATGCTGGATATGTCGAACGGTTCCGGGAAGACTTCTACTACAAGTTAGGCTTAACCTCGCATATTAGGTATTAATTGTAATAGTCTATGACACTTAGACCTCTCACGCTAACCGAGGTTACTTGTAGATGTTGGATATGTCGGTCGGTTCTGGGCTGACTTCTACTACAAGTAACGGTTAGCCTCATGTTTGTGTGTCATTAATATTAATTAAGCCATTAAATCACACATGTACAAACATACAAATTCTTATGTGGACATTCAAATTCTATTCCTAATTTAATCGTATTTATTGCAAACTTAATACATGTTAATATTACGTTATTACATTATATATATATATATATATATATATATATATATATATCTGTGTGTGTGTGTGTGCACGCGCGCGTGTGTGATTGTGTGTGTATGTATACAATGTAAATTAAGCGAATGAAATTAACATCCTCACCACGTTTCGAATTGCCAATCCCTATCCAATTTTAAAGGTGTACAAGTCATTTCCCATATTTTCCCCAATAATAGCATAAATGTACACAGTAACATGTGACAATAATGGGAAAAACAACTACAACAACATAAAAACTTGTTACCCAGGTTTTGACTTGATTATTGCAACAATAAAAGATAAACATAACATCATACATTAAATATACATACATGTTTATAATTCATATTTTGAATATATCCCTTTCTTGTGTTTGTTTATAATCAAAATATTCTTAATATTTAGATATATTGTAAATAACACGTTCAAATTCTTTATTTGTAAAAACAAAAGTCTAAAACTATTCGATCTACAAATCTATCCAAATCTTAACCTTTTGCACAAAATAAAACATATGGATTTACATGAAAAATAGAACAAAATGGAATTCAAACAATATGGAAAATCATACAATAAGAATCATGTTTTTCTATTATTATAACAACCCAAAACCACAAATACAACTAGATTGATCATTACTTCGTAATAATTAAACTATAGAGAATTTAGAGGATGTTTAATATTATATTTTCGTTTAAATCCAAATTCCTTTAGGCATATAGATCTAGATCCATACTATAAAATAGAGAAAACAGAAAGCTAATGTCATTTCCACTCACTGTGCAAAGAAGGATAAAATAGTCGAAATTTAAAGGGTTTTTGCTTCTGGATCCAATCCTTTGTACAAAATGCTCTCCAGTTCTTGTGTATATATATAATAATCAAGATATTAGAATCTTATATATAAATATTTGAATTCCATAATATAAATCTATATCTAATCCTAAATTGAATAGAGAAGAAAATAACTATAGATTGTGATTTAGAACAAAACCTAAACTTTTCTCTGGGTTCTAACGCCAGAATGGAAGCATGAAGAAGAAAATAGATTAGGGTTTCGGAGAGGTTAGGTAGGCGGTATATATATTTGCAAGTGTTTATGCAAACAATTAAATCAATTAAATTCAATCTGGACAGTTCATTGTTTCCAATTTATATAAAAGTCCCTATAAAAACGAGCCATCTCCACCAAAATCCCTTAATGGCAGTTAACATCTTCTATAGAAAGGTGGTTGACCCCCAATCAATAGCGGCGGTGGATCCCCCTTCACTACACCACAACAGGGGAATCCCAACAAGTATATGCATTATAAATAATTTTTGTAACACTTTTATGTGTCACCAATGGCCTGTGAGGAATTTCCTGTAACACTCATAAGTGTTACAAACAGAGTAACTACTAACACTTATAAGTGTTACAAACATATTCGTTGCTAACACTTATAAATGTTAGAACTATAAGATATGGTAACACTTGTAAGTGTTACAAACATATTCATTCCTAACACTTATAAATGTTAAATCCATAAGATATGGTAACACTTATAAGAGTTACAAACATATTCATTGCTAACACTTATAAATGTTGGAACCATAATACATGGTAACACTTACGAATACCAGTATCATAATCCTACTAACTCTTATAAATGTTGGCACACATAAATTGCTAACACTTATATAACATGTTTTTATGATTTTCAATCACATATATAATTCAATATCTTAATTCAATATAAGATTTAGTACACTTTTATATTTCAAATTCAACAATGTCACATTCTCATAATGCTCAAATATTTGTTACATGCTTCCAATTTCAAAATACCATAATATCATGTTCAAATTATAAAACAAATTCAAAGTTTTACTAAAGATACATATAACTTTAGATAGTGTGAAAACGTGGACCATATCACAAAGCCTCCATCCATTGTCACGGTCATACATATTTGCTTTCTCGTTGCCATTAAATTCCGAAAAAAATTTCCTCCTCCTCAAGTGCCTACAAAATATAAATGCACTCATTTTTACAAAAATAACAAATTGCAAAACTGATAAATAACAAATGTATTTATAAACAACAAAATTGAGTCGCCGATCCAGCTTGCAAAAACAAAACTGAGTGACGAATCTACGACTCACTTTGCGGAAAACTGAGTTGTAGCGACACAGTTTGCGAACATACATCTTGAAGTTCACAGATGTAGAACAGATTATCAATTAAAGACGAATTATATAGGTAAAAAAATATGTTAGTGAAATAATGATTTGATATTAGTGCGCACACTTCCCCACATCAAAATCATCAATGAATATGCCCCAGTGCATACGCATGAGCACACACGCAAGTATGTGTATTTTACATGTGTATGCTTGAACATACAGTCGTGTATGATAAAAACATGTGGCACAATAATTCGATATGTGTTCAAGATTCAGTGGTCCACTGTACAAGTCTGAATCGATTATCTGCGTGATTGCTAAATAAAAATTGTGCTGAAAAAGTATGACTTCTAGCACTTTTTATTCATGATAAAATGACAGTACTAAGACTCGGATTCATATACTTAAAAATTCAGACAATTTAGGTGATGCAAAAGGGTTAGGTGACAGAATCATGAATTCAATCAAATTGAAATGGCATTACTAACCTGAACATCAAATTCAATATCAAGTGGTAAGGGGCCTTTGGCAATCACATGTCTTTGAAAATATATTAAGAACTTATCCATCTTTCTTTTAGAAGAACCTCTGTCAAAGCAGTGACCACACATCTTAAGAAGAGTAACAATCACCCTGATTCGAGAACAATCTTCTGGTGGATCCAGTACATCTTGCTTTAGTTATAGTAAATATCATTGATTTATTACATGGATATATGAGTCTTTATCCAAAAAAAAATGAAATTTTAATAGGAATAATGATTTAGCAGTAGACTTTCTAGACTACAGTACATGCAAAAGAACGAAAACTTATGAAAAGTTAACATAATCTAAATAAACACAAAGCAAATGTTGCCAATTTATAAAACTTGAGTTCGGAATAACCAAGCTATGAAAATATTATGTGAGACTGAAAAGAAGGTATAGTTTGCAAATCCATAAAACAATGGAGACATGGTTAGAACTTAGAAGTTACTGTTATGCAGTGAATGCCGTAAGATGGCTTCTAAAAGAAATCTCCTACTAAAAATTGCATGCTTCAAAATTGGATTACCGTATCCAAAATTCATCCACCATTAACTGAAAAATGTAAGCTATTATACAATAGAAACCTGCAAGCTCCTTTAAATGATATTTGAGAAATAAACTATTCACTAATCTGACTCTCTTATATCCTGACAAGATTAACATAAGAACGAATGGAATATACCAAATCAGAAATTATGGTCATTTTAATGATAGACAAATGATTTAAGCATCAACTTAGAATGTGACAAGATAGCATGTGTCAACAGCAGATACATATTTCCTTTAAACACACACACAAACAAACACACATACACACACACACACACACACGAGGACATAGCTCTTGAAGCTCTCCATAAACAATTTTATTTTGCAGTGGAATAATGGGTGTTATAAGATCCGGAAGGACTTACTTCTAGTGTCCCTTGACCAAAAGCGATAATTAAATATAATGTCTCAAATATCACAGATGAATCAATATGCTCGTACTTGTACAGCTCTCCTAAGTATCACATATGAGCAATATGCCTATGTTGCATGGTGTAACCATTCAATTCTGGACCCAATCTAATCTTTTCTAAAACCTAAATTCAAACTGAGATGTCAATCGTCTAGACAAGTTTTTGTTAATAAACTCACTTTTGGCTTCTTTAAAATCCCTTATTTAATAGCTAGTTACATCAGGGTAGTAACTCTTCTTTAACCACTTAAGTTAGGTTAAATCAACAGTAGCACAACTGCAACTGCAACTTCATCATGATATCGACTAAGACCTGCAGTAAGACTAGCAACGAGTTGGATTTGACTGTATTTCCCCTTATGAAACTTCAAAAAGCACTTCAATAAGTGTGGTTCACATTCACTCCAAATATGCATCCAAATAAAATTAAAATCAATTATCTTCTTATGCAAATGGGGTATGTTATACTTTTTTAATGACAATCGTTAATAGAACCTTTAACACTGTCTGGCTTGGTTAAGAAAAAAGAATTTGTTTCCACTATGAGCTTGAAAATTATCATTTGGGAGAAACTTTAGCAATATAAAATTTATGAAATGTGAACCAAATATACAATTAGACAAACTCTCTATAGTTTACTATGCAATGAAATATGCAATAAAGAAAATCAGTTACAGAAGAATGAAAGTATGTAGAAAATTAGAAGAGAGAAAAAGGGAGGGAATATTAAGCAAAGAGGATCGAAGAAAAAAAATGAAGGAAGGAAAGCTTACGACGAAAGGAGGAGCCACAAGTTTCGGAAATATCTCTGCCTCGGGATCTGTGGGCTTTGGGGATTCCAAGGCATAACTCAGAAGCAAGTGTGGAAGAGGAGTTTGATGCCAAGGCATAACTATGGGCTTTTGGGATGAATATTTTCTATCTGAAGCAATGTAGGAGACTAGGTATGACTTATTTTACATTAAGTGGCTTAATAGAACAACGGATAGGAAAATATATTTCAAACTTTATCGCGAGGTGAACAATGTCACATGCACTATCATAAAATTCAGTCCAAACTAATTCCTTCCAAAAATGTAAAATAGTAATATCGGATAATATTATATGCAGTTACTTAAACATAATTTTCTGCGCAAATCTATTTCTTCAAATGCAAACATAAATAATTTAATGATCATTACTGTTCAATTTTCTATAAAAATGCCTTTTTGAGTACTTGTACAATGGAGTAATGAATCATAGATGCAAAAGGCAAATTAGTGGTTTATTTTAAGTTACTTGTACAAATTTGGCAAAGATTTTTTTTTTTTTTTTGCTAAAAATCTGATTTAAAATTAGCCAATTCATATATGGAATCATCTAATAACCTTGCAGCAATTACTTATATACAACAAAATTTTGGTAAATTTTGTTAAAGAAAGGAAAACCAACATTTTCCAACATATATAATCTAAAAGGTAAACTTATAAATGTGGACACTATTAATCAAGTTGTATATAGGAAGCTGACGTAGGAATTATTGAAAAAACTAATGCATGTTAAGGTGACATTTATTACCACACGCCTTTATTTAATTTATAAGGTAAGTTATCAATGAAATTTTCTTACTACCTTCATCATCTTTGATGTGCATAATGCTTCCTTCTACCTATAGGCTTATCACAATGTAATCTCTCAGTAGTTGCACCTGCATTTAATAAGAGGAGGTTGGAATTAAATGAAAACAATAAGAGACATAGTAAAAGGAAATTCACAACCTAAAAAATAGAATTTTATTATATAATAACTAAGCGGCATTTACATAGAATCAGTTTCCACAAAGTTTACAGCTGCTGTAAATAAGAGAAAGTCAGAATTAAATGAAAACAATAGGAAACGTAGAAAAAGGAAACACACAACAAAATAAGTTGCCACATGCACAAAGTTGATCTAGTTTTGTGGATCATTTTAATGAATATTATCTATATTAAATCATGGCATTGTTTCATTAAGCTATAAAGTTTGAAGTAATTGATGGATACAAATAGTAGAACATTATTATGCCCCCTTGATGAATTTACTAAATCTCACCCAACTGTAGAATGAATTCATCCTTGTTGCATGATAAAGCTCACTTACATGCTGACATATTTTGAACAGGATTGACTAGCTCTGATTATTCAGTCAAGATTATCCATCCGTCGTAGCTTCCTGTCATCATGCAACACCCACACTTATGGCATACAAAGGTCCACATTTGACACATTATACTAAAAGATATGACAATTCTATAAACTGTTTACTAAGTAGAATATCAAGTGCTGCTAACGAAACAAGCTACCCAAAAATAGTGTTCTAAATTGCAGGAAAATAGAGCACTAGTGGGAGAGAATTTTACGGATTGATGCCGAGTGCATGCCCCGATATGGAACGGAGCATTAAAAAACAGTACTCTAATTAAGACACACTCATTTTAAGTAAACAAACTGAAATAACTTGAATTTTGAAACAAACTGAAAGTAAACGCGCACATAACCGTATGCATTCAAGGTCTCAGATCATTAAAAGTTTTAATAGAAGGGAAGAAGTGACATATTTTGACAGCATTTATGCAAAAATAAGTTGATAGCGACATTTAACAAGTCATTTGGGTAAGTAAAAATCGATGATTCTGAAAAAGTAACATAATTGACAGCATTTATTGTTTGTTATTTGACTTTTCAATATAGATTTGGCTGAAGTTAATTGATTTATTGCACATATGCTGAAATATTTTTTAAACTTGACTGGTAAGTTTTACTTAAAACAGCAAGAGACTTTGTAGAAAAAAACAAAAGCCTTCTGCTTTTAATTGTGCATGGATATTAACCATTGCATTTGTGAAGAGCAACAAAATCTAGAAAAAACAACTAAGTGTAGGTATTCAAGCAATATCAAAGAAGGGAAAATGGTGTGTGCGCTGAGATGGCATACCGCAGTGCCTCCTACAATAAAGGAATATGATCAAATATGGCAAAAATTGTGGACAATAACAAATCTAGCAGTATGTGTAAAGTCCTACATTTGAAAAGAATTAATTATTCAGTTCCATATTTTACTTGAGCGAAATTTAACAAAAGAAGAAAACCATGAAGTAAACCATCACTCACCTTTACAACAACATAGCCAGCAAACAAAGTGTTATTTGCAAAAATATTATTGTATACAGAAAGTATTTAGTTTTGTCACTTGAGTTTTGTTTGTCAATGTGATCTAAGCGCCAATTTTGAAAGTGGCTAATCAGCTAAGAATAAATAAGTGTAAAAAAAAATATTTGGAAGGAAAAGATAGCCTACCTTGTATTTTAGGTCTTGAATCTTAATTCCAACTATGGCTTGGTGTCCAATGACATTATCATACCCTAGTTATTTTACCAGGGAGATTAGCACCAACAGCAGCCCCATTACCTGACATTTTCAAGCTTGGCAACATCATATAACTATGAAAATGGAAGCTCAAGCAAAATTTGGCAAAGGGTAAAATTTGAGATATGGTCTAGTTTAGTGGATTGAAAGTTTAAATCAAAACGATGAACACACACATGCACAATACATACATATATGATTTTTTTCAGATGAGGCAACCTGATAACTACTTTTTTTTTCATATAGCTTAGAAAGGTTCCATGAATAATACCAATGAACTGGGTGATCATCATTAATATTACTCTAAGAAGAAATGGGGTAGAAAACTTTTTCTTAACTGAGTTTTATATTAAAATGATTGAATCATGTCTGATAGGGGCTAGGACTTGAACATATACAACTAACCTCCATAAGCATTTATATTAGATCTCTGATTAATTCCAACTAGATACTAAGATCAACATATCCATATTCTAGAGATTTGGTCCAAACTTGATATAGTCTCTTTCTTACTCCAGCTGTTCATATGTGCACTTGTTTGGTATCCTATAGCTACTGAAAAAAGCATGGTTTGGGAATGACATGTTGATTTTTCTATAAAAACTTCACATATCAATCACACATTTTCCCTTCTGGTTTTTTGCGAAGTTTAGGATATATTAATAGGAAATTCTAGTGCAATACGTTGTATAGTTCATATTTTGTAAAAAGCTAAAGGAAAATGTTTTGTGTACTGACTGCCCTAATTTTTCAACCGGGCGAGAGAGAAAGAAAATGGGACACCCCTTAATTCTAACTAAAAAAGTCGCAATAACTATTTTTATGATATTTAAATAAGGATGTTATCCCCTGATTGTTCTAACATCATTCAAAACTAAAATGCTATATTAATTATCCATGTTATGTCATCAGAGTTTCATCAGGGATGCACATAAATTACCATACTGCATGTCTAACAAATGACTATAGAATATAAACTCTAGCTACAGTATATTGACTAAGTACTCACATCTGTAAGGTACAATTCTCTCCTAATGTAGCACTCTCCATAACATGACTAGCTGGGAATACGTAACAGAACCTTCCAATCTAGCATTTAAGGATATAGCTCATTACATGATTAAGCCAATAGTAATTTGATGATACTAATAACTAATTACCATTTATATTGATTATGCCAAGCTAGCCTACACCTTTCGAAACACATAATATAATCATTCTAATCACTTATAAACTAGAATTGAATCTCCAAATACAAAATAAAGACCATTTTTTTTTAAATTTGCGAGTATACTAACACAAAAAAACAAAATTTATGTAACAACCGGGAAAATCTGAACCAATTTAAAATTTTTAATTTGGCTATTTTATTAGATTTTAAATATTTAAAATAAATTATTTTAAATAATAACGATGGAAGGTATGTTTGAATCAACGTTTGAAAATAAATATAAATATTTTTAAGTATAAACAAGGCCTGAAATGGCGCGGTAGTTTCAAAATTTCAATTCAAACTTTGACTGACTGTACCGGGTGCAAAATAAAACGGATTTTAATGAAACCAAAAATATTTAAATCTGTTAATGAATATCTTTCTAAGAATTTGAAAAATCGAAGTTTCATAGCGGGAATCAAAAGTTATTGCCAAATGAATTTTCAAATAGGCCGCTATAGAGTTTATATAGCCCTTGAAAATAGACATTTTGCAAACGACCTCAGAATTCGACAGAACCCCTTTTGTTGGATCCTGGATGTCAAATTATTGCTAGGTTTCAAACTCCATAATTTTTGAAGTTAATATGTGAGCGTGGCAAAGGAAAATGTGTTTGGTCAATTTCTGTTAAATTGGATCGACCAGAAAAGAGCCATTTTTCAAACTGTCTCAGAATTCGACGAAACTAGTTTTGTTTGGACCGTATCGTCAAAACATTGCTAGATTTATTTTTCTAAAATTTTTAGGATCAGTATATGGCCCCGACAAATTGAAATGTACGTTCAAACCGAATATTGAATGTTTTAAATTTTAATTTGAAGGAAAATTGACTGAAACAGTCGAACGGGCCTACGGAGCATATCCCATTGTGTTCGGAATAGGGGTATTTAGCTAGGGGTGATAGTCGTTGGGTTGGAATTGGAGTTCGTATGAAGCGAGGGGTATTTTCGGATTTAAATGAATAAAAAAATTAAAATAAAACCATCGGCCAATCAAATTAACCCGACACTTTTCTCCCTCCCCGGTAGCACTCCAAGCGACAACGGAAAGGGCTTGAGACCTTCTCTCTTCGATTTCTCCTCAACCACTCAATGAAATCATGAAATTCTTGAACTATTTTAAAGCTCATCTCCTCCTCTTCAAATCTATATAAGGAGCTCCTCCTATCGTCTGGTATTTCTTGAGTTTGAGCTCCCTGAAGCTGCCGCCTTAGGACCGTCACCGAGCACTGTAGAGGACATCGATCAGGGTGGAACCACCAACGCCGGTAAGCTGGTTCGAAGCTCTTCGACGATGTGTGAGCCGATTCTCCTATCGTGCAACCGTTTGTGCGAAAATCAAAGACCTAGTTTCGAACCAGAGAACTAAGGTAACGGGTTTGGTTAATTTAACTAATTTTAACGGTTTAAAAGCATTGCAAACTTCTAAAAATCGTATCTTTTTGCTGTGTTGTTGAAATTCAGTGAAACAAGAGACACCAGGACCGTGAGGTCGTCTTCTACAATTTGGGAGAGACCGGAGATTTTTTAGAGCTTGCTACGATTTTTAGCAACGCAAAAACCAATGTGAGATTTCTAAATTATAAACGATATGGAAAACAACGATGTATAAATTATATAGTCGATGTATGAGTTATATAAGCGTTGTACACCTCATGTATAAGTGTTGTATAAGTTGTATGTTCGATGTATAAGTTATATATGCGTTGTAAAAAAATGACATATGCGTTGAAATAAATTGAAATGATATTGAAATGAAATCGAAATATAGTTATATATGTATGTATATATATATATACTCCCTCGTCCACAGACCATGGATGATATATATTGGTTGTGATATTGTTTGGATTATTGGTTGATGTGAAAATTTGGTGAATATCATGAATAGTTAATTTGAAATGATTGATTGTGGTTGAAATCCCAATAGGATTAGTATATGGGAAAATTAGTCTGCGTACGAACTAGATATTGAAAATCCCATTCTCAAAAGCTGCGAGGCTTTAAGGTAGAGCGAGGAGCCATACTAGGGACGGTGCTGGTTTTAACTACCCTGCTGTTATGTTGCCGAAATTTTCTGAAATATTTCTGTGTTTGATTCATATTCATGTGTTGAATAAAAATTCATGTGTTGAAATAAAAATTCATGCGTTGAATAAAATTCATGTGTCGAAATAAAATTCATGTATTGAATAAAATTCATGTGTTGAAATAAAAATCATGTGTTGAATAAAATTCATGTATTGAAATAAAATTCATGTGTTGGATGAAGTACATGTATTGAATAAATTCTTTGAAAAATAAAAATAACATTTTTATCATATATATAGACTATATAAAATATTAGTGTTTTAAATAAATTGTTTTAACACCAAAAATAACATTTCTATGATATATATGAACTATATAAAATATTCGTTTTTTGAAATAAATTGTTTTATAATAAAAATCACATTTTTATGATATATATGAACTATATAAAATAATCGTGTTTTGAAATAAATTGTTTTACAATAAAAATAACATTTTTACCTTATATACGAACTATATAAAATAATCGTGTTTTGTAATAAATTGTTTTATAATAAAAATCACATTTTTATGATATATATATGAACTGTTAAAAATAGTGATGTGTTGAAATAAATAGTTGTTGGATAAAAATATCGTTTTTATCAAATGTATGAAATGAATATAGTTTTTGAAATCAAAGAAGGGATTATATATATATATATATATATATATGTAAATATAATTAAAATAAATCGAATAACAAAGTTGAAGTTCGTAGTTTGAAACCGTGATTTCAAACGATTAGTGCGGGAGATCCGACCAACAGATTTTCCCGAAACCTAAACCATTGGGTTCGCTTTGGAAATATCTTTCCAACGACACCAACTTTGTAAAGATCCAACAGTTGGATTGTCTGGAATGTTTAATTCAAATCTGAAGAAAAACATCGCCAGAATCGATTATATATATATATACATATATAAATATAATTAAAATAAATCGAATAACGAAGCTACATTTCATATTTTGAAAACGTAAATTCAGACGATTGTACCGGGAGATCCGACAATCAGATTCTCCCAAAACTGAAACCGTTGGATTTGTTTTGAAAAGATCTTTCTAATGATATAAAATTTGTGAAGATCCAATAGTTAGATTTTCAGATATGTGTAATTCAAATATGAAGAAAAACAGTGCTACGGCCACGTTCTGGTCTGAAGCGTCGTTTGAATGAATTGGCTATTTTTATGTGAATAAAAATTGCGATAAATCGTTATAAAATATTATAAATGATAGGGAATGGAAATAAACCGAATTTACCTGGTTTATTGGATATTTGATGGTTGAATGTGTTTGGCGCGAAAATTACATTTAAAAACAGAATTATTGATGTCGAATAATTTAACCATTGAAATGAATTGATTTAAATTCTAGATATACGTGAATTATTAGAAAAGGCCGAGTTAAATCTCATTTCAAATAATTGATCGGCGATAAGAAGTCGATGATGAAGACAGTGGTCGAAGACCAGAGATCTTCACATCGGTTGGATGGTTACTAATATCTTGATTGGGAGGCATCCCGAAATATAAATAATAAGTGGTGATCGTCCAGACGTACTTGGAGATCGATGGATATGCGAGCTATATGGTGCCTCCGGTTTCGTTCAGACCCAGAACAAACTTGTAAATGGACTGTGTGTCTAACGTTGGATTTTGTTCTATACTGATTGATCTCTCTTAAATATATATCTGTTTGGCGGCGGAGAAATTATTCTCTTGCTTAACGCCCTTCTGTGAGACGTATGAGCTCAGAGGTTATATATCGATAGAAATCAGTCGCATGGAGTGAACTGCCTGTGTGGCATGCCTATGTGGAAACTAATCGAGGCTTTTTTTGAAAAGCAAAGTCTCGTGGTTGATGATCAAATCACCGCCTGTGTGGCATAGCTTTGTGTATAACGTTGATTCGCGAGCCTCACACCCCGGTATGAACCAGAAACGGGAGAGGACCTCAGAGAGGACACGTGTTTCCTTCTAGCTAGGATGGTTTCAGTGACCTACCAGCCCTGACATTTATATTATTTTCACCTGTGTGGTTGTTGCTGTTGCGAGGCGCCTCAGATATGGAGTCATTTGGCTCATTTTCGCCCCATAGGGCGGGGGAACGCAGTGTTCAAGGTTTAAGTTTAATCCACATCGAGTGGGCCGGCCCTGATGATCCAAGGGTCACTCGAGCTCTGATCCTGAGATATTGTAGGCTAGATTGTCTCGAAGCGGTGAGGATGATCCCTGACCTCGGTTCATGACGGAAATCCAATTTCCAATTACGACATCGTGCGGTTTTTATTGTATATATATATATATATATATATATATATATATATATATATATATATATATATATGGAGACATGATATAGTGTACCCATGCCGTTTATGATTGATAGTTATGATTGAGATTGTTTTTGAAACACATAAACACTAGCAATAATATCAAATGATTTGTTTTGCTCGTATCAATCATATTTTGGCCATTATAAGGTAAAACTCTATCCTCCAGTTTGTGTTGCATTGTGTGATGGGAACTGAGTCTTATAATGGCTTCATTTTTATAAAAAACATTGCGATGTTTAAATGATTTACTTGTTTTAAAGCGCTGGCGATCCAATGGAGTAAACCCATTCCGCGTTAGCGGCATGGTCCTGTGATTGGCCATATTATAAAATAAATTAAAGTAGATTTCTCATAGCAGTCCCATGACTGACTCATAGTTTGTTTCACTTGCAAACTCGGGTGCCGCTTTTTCTACACGGGCAGCCTTGTATTCAGGTTTTAGCAGGCTCTTTCTGGATAGTTGGAGCTGAGGACGGATTCTCTCATTTATCTCTTTTTATGTTGTTCAGCTCCTGTTATACATATTATGTTTTGTTTTCGCTGTAGACATTTATGTATAGCTGAACTGTATTTTGTACTAAGTATGATCCTGTATACTGTGTAACTCTGATGTTTATATTTATCCAGTATATTCTGTTGTACATTATCTGGTGTATTTAATTATTTCTGTTCTGCTGTTATCTGTTTATGTGTTATATTCCAAAGATTACCCTTGCCATCGTAGTACGGGGTTTTGGGGTCGTCACCACGTGGTATCAGAGCTTTGGTTAAGCATAGCTCAGGAATATAACATATTAACAAACTCGTCAAAGATAGAACTAGTAGAGTTATAGGACGGATTACTCATTATAGATAGGATCAGTAATGTCCTGGTATAATTATAGCAGAATCAGAATAACTCGTTAGAGATGGGGTCAGAAATGCCCCAGAACGAGTTGAGAGTTATATGTTTATAAATAACATATTTGTGATTATTTATATAGTTTGGTTTTAGAAATACGATTTTTGAATATATAAAAGATATATATTTGAAAAGTTCATAAACAAATTGATTGTTGATTGTGTTGTGTGATTATGAATTTGATTAACCAAATTATTAGAATGATAGTTAATTTAATCAATAAGAGAATGATGATAAATTCATGCAATTAAATCAAGTATTGAACTGATTTAAGAATAGATAGAAATATATACATGTGCATTATATATGTTTGAACAGGTAAATAGATTAGCTGTTGAGTAAAGAATTTATTTGCGTGCCCGACAAGTAGGTAAATCTTACTGAGTTGGATGCGCAATTTTATTATTATATCAACTCCTGTAAATGTCATTGGATGTGGAGTGCTGGTTGTTCTATGTGTGATAATAACTTTCGCTATAGGATAGTAACAATTAATTTTGAACTACACTACATGACATACTTCTTGAAGATAGACATACTTCTTCATATACCACATAAGCATTTGGGACTTGTGTGACGTGGTTGAAGATTTACCATACGAGTGAGAGGCTTGTATGGCGATGACTATATATTACAGGTTGAACTGATGACTGATATGGACCATATAAAATGTAACGGTAAATTGCAAGATTAATAAAAAAACCCCACATGGGTCTGGAGATGGCAATAAACATGTCTCTCTGGTCATTAAGGAACAAAAACCATTTATAGGGTGACGAGAATTTATTCTCTGGAGTTATGATCTATACACACTCCCCTGTGGACACCAAAATATATCACTATAAATATGTGTATGCTTATTAGGATTTATTGGGTAACTAATACGGCCTAATAAATTTCCAAACCCATCCCATGCAAAGGAGGTTATGGCGAAATTTTTCGAAAATTTAGGGTGTTGGCCAAATTTTTGAAGAATTTGAAAATTCTTAGAAACTGAAAAGTTGAAGAATGGAAGCCAGAATGAAAATTGAGCTGGTTAATTAAACCACTTTCGACTTTGTTCCTTTTCGGGGACGAAAAGTTTTAAGTGGGGGAGATTGTAACAACCCGGAAAATCTGAACCAATTTAAAATTTTTAATTTGGCTATTTTATTGGATTTTAAATATTTAAAATAAATTATTTTAAATAATAATGACAGAAGGTATGTTTGAATCGACGTTTGAAAATAAATATAATTATTTTTAATTATAAACAAGGCCTGAAATGGAGAGGCAGTTTCAAAATTTCAATTCAAACTTTGACTGACTGTACCGATTGCAAAATAAAACAGATTTTAGTGAAACCAAAAATATTTAAATCTGTTAATGAATATCTTTCTAACAAATCTGAAAAATCGAAGTTTCATAGCGGGGATCAAAAGTTATGGCCAAATGAATTTTCAAAAAGGTCGCTATAGAATTTATATAGCTCTTGAAAATAGGCATTTTGCAAACGACCTCAGAATTCGACGAAACAACTTTTACTGGATCCGGGATGTCAAATTATTGCTAGGTTTCAAATTACATAATTTTTGAAGTTAATATGTGAGCGTGGCGAAGGAAAATGTGTTTGGTCAATTTTTGTTAAATTGGATCAACCAGAAAAGAGATTTTTTCAAACGATCTCAGAATTCAACGAAACTAGTTTTATTGGGACCGTATCGTCAAAACATAGCTAGATTTATTTTTCTGGAATTTTTGGGATCAGTATGTGGCCCCGGCAAATTGAAATGTAGGTTCAAATCGAATATTGAATGTTTTATATATTAATTTGAAGGAAAACTGACTGAAACTGTCGAATGGGCCTACGAAGCATATCCCATTGTGTTCAGAATAGGGGTATTTAGCTAAGGGTGACAGTCGTTGGGTTGGAATTGGAGATCGTATATAGCGAGGGGTATTTTCGGATTTGAATGAATAAAAAGAATTAAAATAAAACCATCGGCCAATCAAATTAACCCGTCACTTTTCTCTCCCCCCGATAGCACTCCAGCCGACGGCGGAAAGGGTTTGAGACCTTCTCTCTTCAATTTCTCCTCATCCACTCAATGAAATCACGAAATTCTTGAACCATTTTGAAGCTCATCTCCTCCTCTTCAAATCTATATAAGGAGCGCCCCTATCGTCTGGTATTTCTCGAGTTTGAGCTCCCCGAAGCTGCCGCCCTAGGACCATCGCAGAGCATTGTAGAGGAAGTCGATCAGGCTAGAACCACAGGCGCCGGGAAGCTGCTTCGAAGCACTTCGATGCTGTGTGAGCCGATTCTCCAATCGTGCAACCTTTGTGCGAAAATCAAAGACCTAGTTTCAAACCAGAGAAATGAGGTAACGACTTTGGCTAATTTAGCTGATTTTAACGGTGTAAAAGCGTTGCAAACTTCTAAAAATCGTATCTCTTTGCTATGTTATTGAAATTCAGTGAAACAAGAGATCTCGGGACCGTGAGGACGTCTTCTACATTCTAGGAGAGACTAGAGATTTTTTTAGAGCTTGCTACGATTTTTGTCAAAGCGAAAACCGATGTGAGATTTCTAAATTATAAATGATATGGAAAACAACGATGTATAAATTATATAGTCGATGTATGAGTTATATAAGCGTTGTACACCTCATGTATAAGCATTGTATAAGTTGTATGTTAGATGTATAAGTTATATATGCGTTGTAAAAAAAAATGACATATGCGTTGAAATAAATTGAAATGATATTGAAATGAAATCGAAATATAGTTATATACGTATATATATATACACACACACACCCCTCGCCCGTAGACCATGGACGATATATATTGGTTGTGATATTGTTTGGATTATTGGTTGATGTGAAAATTTGGTGAATATCATGAATAGTTGATTTGAAATGATTGATTGTGGTTGACATCCCAATAGGATTAGTATATGGGAAAATTCCTCTGCGAACGAACTAGATGTTGAAAATCCCCATTGTCAAAAGCTGCGAGGCTTTAAGGTAGAGCAAGGAGCTGTACTAGGGACGGTGTCGGTTTTAATTACTTTGTCGTTATGTTGTCGAAATTTTCTGAAATATTTCTGTGTTTGATTCATATTCATGTGTTGAATAAAAATTCATGTGTTGAAATAAAAATTCATGTGTTGAATAAAATTCATGTGTTGTGTTGAAATAAAATTCATGTGTTGGATGAAGTTCATGTATTGAGTAAATTCTTTGAAAAATAAAAATGACAATTTTATCATATATGTATAGACTAAATAAAATATTAGTGTTTTAAATAAATTGTTTTGACACTAAAAATAAGATTTTTTTTGATATATATTAACTATATAAAATATTCGTGTTTTGAAATAAATTGTTTTATAATAAAAATCACATTTTTTAGATATATATGAACTATATAAAATAATCGTTTTTGAAATAAATTGTTTTACAATAAAAATAACATTTTTACCTTATATATGAAGTATATAAAATAATCGTGTTTTTGAAATAAATTGTTTTATAGTAAAAATCACATTTTAATGATATATATGAACTGTTAAAAATATTGATGTATTGAAATAAATAGCTGTTGGATAAAAATATCGTTTTTATCAAATATGTGAAATGCATATAGTTTTTTAAATAGAAGAAGGGATTATATTTATATTTATATATATAATTAAAATAAATCGAATAACAAAGCTGCAGTTCATAGTTTGAAACCGTGATTTCAAACGATTAGTGCGGGAGATCCGACCATCGGATTTTCCTAAAACCGAAACCATTGGGTTCACTTTGGAAATATCTTTCCATTGACACCAACTTTGTAAAGATCCAACGGTTGGATTGTCTGGATTGTTTAATTCAATTCTGAAGAAAAACCGCGCCAGAATCGATTATATATATATATATATATAATTAAAATAAATCGAATAACGACGCTGTAGTTCGTATTTTGAAATCATAACTTCAAACGATTGAACCGGGAGATCCGACCGCCGGATTCTCCCAATACTGAAACCATTAGATTCGTTTTGAAAAGATCTTTCTAATGATATAAATTTGTGAAGATCCAACGGTTAGATTTTCGGATATATGTGATTAAAATCTGAAGAAAAACAGCGCCACGGCCACGTTATGGCCTGAAGCGTCGTTTGAATGAATTGGCTATTTTTAAGTGAATAAAAATAGCGATAAATCGTTATAAAATATTATAAACGATATGGAGTGGAAATAAACCGAATTTACCCGGTTTATTGGATATTTGATGGTTGAATTTTTTTGGCGTGAAAATTACATTTAAAAACAGAATTATTGATGTCGAATAATTTAACCATTGAAATGAGTTGATTTAAATTCTAGATATACGTGAATTATTTGAAAGGGCCGAATTAAATCTCATTTCAAATAATTAATCGGCGATAAGAAGTCAATGATGAAGACGGTGGTTGAAGACCGGAGATCTTCACATCGGTTGGATGGTTACTGATGTCTTGATTGGGAGGCATCCCGAAATATAGATAATAAGTGGTGATCGTCCAGACGTACTTGGAGATCAACGGATATGCGAGCAATATGGTGCCTCTGGTTTCGTTCAGACCCAGAACGATCTTGTAAATGGATTGTGTGTCTGACATTGGATTTTGTTCTATGCGGATTGATCTCTGTTAAATATATATCTTTTTGGCGGCAGAGAATTTATTCTCTTGCTTAACGCCCTTCTCTGAGACGTACGAGCTCAGAGGTTATATATCAATAGAAATCAGTTGCATGTAGTGAACTGCCTGTGTGGCGTGCCTAAGTGGCAAATGATCAAGGCTTTTGTTGAAAAGCAAAGTATCGTGGTTGATGATCAAAGCACCGCCTGTGTGGCAAATCTTTGTGTATAACATTGATTCGCGAGCCTCACACCCCGGTATGAACCAGAAACGGGAGAGGACCTCAGGGAGGACATGCGTTTCCTTCTAGCTAGGGTGGTGTCAGTGACCTACCAGCCGTGACATTTATATTATTTTCACCTGTGTGGTTGTTGTTGTTGCGAGGTGCCTCATATATGGAGTCTTTTGGCTCATTTTCGCCCCATAGGGTGGGGGAACGTAGTGTTCAGGGTTTAAGTTTAATCCACATCAAGTGGACTGGCCCTGATGATCCAAGGGTCACTCGAGCTCTGATCCTGAGACATGGTAGGCTAGATTGTCTCAAAGCGGTGAGGACGATCCCTGTCCTTGGTTCATGACGGAAATCCAATTTCCAATTATGACATCGTGCGGTTTTGATTGTGTGTGTATATATATATATATAAATATATATAAATATATATATATATATATATATATATATATATATATGGCGACATGATATATGCTACCCATGCCATATATGATTGATAGTTATGATTGAAATTGTTTTGAAACATATAAACACTAGCAATATTATCAAATGATTTGTTTTGCTCGTATCAATCATGTTTTGGCCATTATAAGGTAAAACTCTATCCTCCGGTTTGTGTTGCATCGTGTGATCGGAACTGAGTCTTATAACGGCTTCATTTTTATAAAAAACATTGCGATGTTTAAATGATTTACTTGTTTTAAAGCACTGGCGATCCAATGGAGTAAACCCGTTCTGCGTTAGCGGCGAGGTCCTGTGATTGGCCATATTATAAAATAAGTTAAAACAGATGTAATAACTCGAAAATCTGAGCTAATTTAAATTTTTTATTTTGGCAATTTTTAATATTTAAAATGAATTATTTTAAATAAAAACGATGAGAAATTTATTACGAATAGCATTCGAACGTATATATTCGTTTGAATCGAAGATAGAATATAAATATTTATTTTAAAATATAAAAGGAATTGAAAATGGCGCGGTTGTTCGATTATTCGATTTCAAAATTCAAATGAATGTACCGGGTTCAAAATAAACCGAATTTTAGTGAAACCAAAAATTTTGAATCTAACAGGGAATATCTTTCCAACGAATCCGAAAAATTGAAATTTAATAGCGGGGGTAAAAAGTTATGTTCAGTTGAAAATTCAGAATAATCACTATGGAATTTCGGCCCTTAAAAATGGCCATTTTGCAAACGACCTCGATTTTCGATTAAACCACTTTTGTTGGATCTAGGCATGGCAATGGGGCGAGGCGGGCACGGGTAGTATCGCCCCATCACCCGCTTCATTTGGTAATTTTTTGCCCCATGCCCGCTCCATACCCGCACGGGTATCCATTTAATGGGTTTTAAAAAAGTTGTGAGTATTAGTGGGTACTCACAGTTATCCATAATATTTTATTCAGTTCTTTTTTTAAACGTCTATTGAAATTGTTTAAAAATACTTTCAATCAAAAAATAAATTAAACCTGGCTTGTAGTTTGGCAACGCGTTGCATGGATTTGGCGACGTATTGATATAAAACAGTGAGGAGGAGTCAAGCAAGAACTTTTGCAGGATAAGTTAAATTGTTCAATAAAGACATGCACACAAATACGCAAAAGCCAACAACAATGATTTATGCATTAGAAAAAACACGCAATACGGGCACGGGTACCCACGAACATGGATATCTTACTTTCCGTACCCACCCCATTAATTAATGGATATTAAAAAACCCGTTTATTTTATCCACGGGTACCCATTTAGCTATCTGTTTCATAACCATGATGGAATTTATTCGTGGGTAGCCGTGGGGACGGATTTTTTGCCATCCCTAGATGGATCCGCGATGTCAAATTATTGTTAGGTTTCGAATTTCATAATTTTCCGAATCAATATGTGAGCGTGGAAAAGAAAAACACGTTTGACCAGTTTCAGTTGATTTTAATCAACTGGAAAATAGCCATTTTTCAAACGGTCTCGGAATTTGACGAAATTAGTTTTGTTTGGACCGTATTGTCAATACAAAGCTAGAAAATATTTTTCAGGGATTTTTCTAGTTAGTATGTAGCTTCGGTAAATTGAAATGCGCGTTCAAATTCAATATATAGAGTTATATTTTGATTTTGACAAAAACTGATTGAAACAGTCGAATCAGCCTGCGATACATATCTCATTGTGTTCGGAATGGGGTAATTAGCTATGAACGACAGTCGATGAGTTCGATTTCGAAGTCAAAATAAAAAGTTGCTTTTTGAAATTAATTAATTAAATAAAAAAATATAACCCTTCATCTCTTATATACTCTCAGACCCCTCCCGTTGATTCTCAAATCGAGAAAAGAAAAAAAAGCGTCCATTGCGCCGTAGACCCCCCCCCCCGCTTCGCCGCCATGCCGCAAACCCCCCCCCCCCCCACTCCTCCCCCCACGCCTCGCCGTCGTGCCGCAGATACCCCCCCAACCTCAGATGATCGACACCCTCCAGCGCACCCCTCCTTCCTCCAGTCAACACATCAGCTCCCGCCACCAGGACCTCAGCGCTGCCCTCCTCCGCCTGATTCCCTCCCTTCCGACGCTGTTCGACATCCATGACAATAACAGTGAGTTTTTCTCTTTTTTTCCCTGATTCTATTTAAATATAAAACATAGTTTAAAGTCGGTAAAAACATATTTTAAAATCAGTTTTTAAATCCGTGTAGAGAAGAGAAAGTTTGAATTTCTATTTATAATGTCAAGATGAGATTTTTATAGTATAAAATTATCTTGTTTCAGAGAATAAAATTAGCTTTGTTTTAAAAGTATATAGAACAAATAAAAATATGATTTTTATATAGTAGAGGTAATAAAAATTTGATTTTTCTAGTATAGAAATAATAAAAATACGATTTTTATATTATTTAGATAGTAAAAATTTGATCTTTATATATGTAGCGAAATAAAATTTTGATTTTTATTATATATATGTTGAAATAAAAATAGGATTTTTATAGCGATGATATAAAAATTCAACCTTTATATTAGAAGTAGATATAAACGTATAATTTTTATATAGGAAGGAGCGTTATAAAAATATATTCTTTATTGGAAGAAGAGCGATATAAAAATATAATTTTTATATAGGGAGTAGCATGATAAAAATATATTCTTTATTATATGAACACCGTTATAAAAATAGAATTTGTATCTATATAGTAGTGGTATAGAAATATGGTTTTTATCTATACAGTAGCGGTATAAAAATGTGATTTTTATCCATATAGAGCGATTATAAAAATGTGATTTTTGTATACATAGCAACATTATACAAATGTGATTTTTATATATGTAGTGGCTACGGACAACGAAATTGATAAAAGGTGAGAACAACGAAGATTTCTACATATGAAGAGTCGTGGCGTTTGGTTTAGCTAGTCGGTGAGAACTTCTCACTTTTAATTTAATTTTGTAGTTAAAATATATACTAGGATGCAGACGGTGTTTAGTAGCACCCGACACCCATCGTCCACAGACCATGGACGGCTTGTATGCTTGTTTGTTTGATATTGATGTGTAGTTGATTGTGTGATGTGATGTGAAATGAAATAAAATATGTATATAGTTAAAAATATTTTAAAATTCAAAATAGAATTTTTAACGTGTATTTAAAATGAAATAAATATTTATAAAAAAATCGGAGATTTGTTTATATACACACATTTGACTGATATTGATTGGAGCGATAAATTTTACACATCGCCTAACCGCACAAATAAAATCAGTGTTTGATTGTTTGAAACCCCACACGGGTATTGGGATGATATATGACATACACTAATCCCAATAATTAGTTGTATGTAGATCGATTGATTGACAGACTGTTATAAGCGTTAAATATCTATATTTGATGCTTATACAGTGTAGAATGCACTTTGGATGATGGTTGACTATTAGTCATTGTTGATATATACACGTGCTGTAGAAAACCCATATAATTAACACTATATGGTAATTGATTTGGCCTTATTCCAGTTTTGAAAAGAGAAATATTTGAATAGAAATATTTGAAAAAGAAATATTTGAAATAGAATATTTGAAAATAGAAATGCGAAGCCATGTTAAGTAGTAACACGCCATTTTAACATGAACGGGAATTTTGTCGATTTTATAATGAATATTGAAAGTGATTTCAAAATCGAATATTTAGAAATGAAATCGAATTGAGATTGAAATTGAATAAAAACGAATTGAAATTGAATAGAATTGATTTCGAATTGAAATTGAACTGAATTGAATTCGAATAGAAATTGAATAGAATTGAATTCGAATTGAAATTGAATTAAAAATCGATTTGAATTGAAATCAATTTGAAATGAATTTAAAACGAATCTATAAGGAAAAAATTCAATTTTGATTTGAATTTGAAATGAAGTTGAAATCGTTTTGAAAACGAATTTAAAACGATTTATAAAATATGTTATAAAAGTAAATAGATGAAGTATATATTATATATATTATATATATATATAATATAATGGCCTGAATAAAACACGCCGCGCTGCGGTAGTTCGTGAATTTCGACCATTGACTTCGAACGGACATTACGAGAGATCCGACCGTCGGATCCTCCTAAAACTGGAACCGTTGGGTTCGTATCGAAAAGAGCTTTCTAACGAAAATGAGAAATTAGAGATCTAACAGTTGGATTTGGAATTATGTCCAAATCAAATTTGGAAAAGGTCGTTGTAAGTGCAGTTCGATGGACGTTAATGGAAATCGACTGTACGGGCCTTGATAAAATTATTAAAAATATCAATAATTTGTGTAAAATCATAAGAAATGATTTGGGAAGAATTGGGATGAAAAACTCTATATTTGAAAAGATAAAAATAGATTTTTATCGAAATTAACTAGTTTTTGTACTAGAATTATAATCCTATTTATTTTTAAAATAAATAAAGTGGATTTGAAAGGGTTTTGAAAATAACCAGAATTTCCAATTCGTGAATTGGAATGGATTTGAATCGAAATTTTCGTCAGAATATTTCGATGTTGGGTTTCGTGATTATACAGTTATTGTTATGGAAATTTGAAAGATATATTTATATCGTTATTTCCAATACGATATTTGTTGGTCGTAGAATTTGATATTGAATATAAGCCGATATATTTTCTATTCAGAGTCTTGTATTTAATATCAAATGGGATTTGGGTTTTTTCGTGAATGGTGTCTCATTAGCGCTATTCTTTAGCCTTGTTGAGAAAAAGATTAAATATTTCTGTTTAGATTTAATGAAGTGTACCAATTAAATAATATTTAATTGGAATTGAATTGGTATTGATTTTTGGGTTTATCACGAACAGTGTTTTAAATAACACTTATTCTTTAACCCGATAATTAATGGAATGTGACTTTGGGTTGTCGTGAACGGTATCTTCAATAGTACTGTTCTTAGACCCAATTGAGTTAAGAAATTCAGAAACTAAATGAAGATCAGTTAAGTTGAATGATTTCTTGGGTATTGATCTGATGTTGGTTTCGGGCTTCGGGGTTAATTCTTAGGGAATTGCTCACTTGCTAATTTAGGGTTAGGGGCTGATTGAAATGTGATGTGATTTTGGGGTTTATCATGAACCGTGTTTTAAATGACATTGTTTCTTTAACCCAATCACAGATTAAAACTACGTGGAGTTTTAATGAATCTTTAATTAGATTGAAAAGATCGAGAATGGAGTATCACCAATTTTACTCCTGGCAGTAGTTAAATCTTTAATTAGATTTGAACGTGAAATGGTAATTGAATTTACCGATAGCACCGTGGTGTTAGATATGACGTATGACCAGTTTTACTTCATGGGATAAATAGGTTGGGATTGGGAAATAAAATAAATAATTACTTCGGTGTAGTTCGCTAATCCCGACTTGTTTGAAGTGATATTCAAAGGAGGATTAAAGAATAAATTTAAAAGAATTTATCTTTGATAAAATTAATGAGAACATTTCCCTAAGAATGTGAAATTTAGAAACCAACTGTAGGTTAGCTAAGCGGAATGGTTTCCTGGGTATTGATCTGATGTTGGTTTTGGCCTACGGGGTTAATATTTGGGGAATTATTCTCTTGTTAATTTACGGTTAGTGACTGATGAATTGGAATGAGGCGTAAGATGTGTTTGTGTAACACATATTTATTAGATATGTGAGTTATTCGGAAAGACCGGGTTTAATCCATTCTGAATAACTGTTACGACGATAAGTCGAAGATGAAGACGGTCGTCGAAGACCGGAGTTCTTCACGTCGTTTGGGTGATTACCGATGATCTTGATTGGGCCGTACACCCGAGAGGAGGGAATCAGTTAGTGGTCGTCCAGACGTACTTGGAGATCGATGGATATGCGGGGTACTAGGTGCCTCCGGTTTCGTTCAGACCCAGAACGGACTTGTAAGTGGACTGTGTGTCTGACATTAGATATCATTCTGTGTGATTGATGGATATCAGTTGCATGGAGTGGTTTTCCTGTGTGGCACGCTAAGATGCAAATAATCAAGGCTTTTGTTTAAAAGCAGAGTCTTGTGGTTGACGATCAAAGCACGACCTTTGTGGCGTAGCTTTGTGTAGCATTGATTCGCGAGCCTCACACCCCGGTAGTGGACCAGAAAAGGGAGAAGACCTCAGGGAGGACATGCGTTTCTTTCTAGCTAGAAGTGGCGTCAGTGGTTTTACACGACCTGACGAGTTTGACTTATGTGGTTGTTGCTATTGCGAGGCGCCTCAGATATATTGGTGACTATGTGAAGCCAATGGAGTCATTCGTTGGCTCATTTACGCCCCAAAGGGCAGGGAAATGTAGTGTTCAGAAATTTTAATCCACATCGGTGAATCGGCCCTGTCGCTCCAATGGTCGATGCGCTTTGACCCTTAGACATCGGCTAGATTGCCTCAAAGTCGGTAAGGACTATCTCTTGCCTTGGTTCATGACGGAAATCCAATTTCCAAATACGTGATTTTACGGTTTTAAGTGTAGAACTAGTATGGCGACATGATATATGGTACCCGTGCCGTCTATGATTGATATTTATGATTTGAAGTAGTTTTATACACTATACATTTATAACAGTATCAAATGATTTGTTTTAAATGTACTAAGCTTGTTTGGCTATTATAAGGGAAAACCTATCCCCCGGCTTGCATTGCATTGTGTGATAGGACCTGGGTCTTATAATAGCTTCATTTTTCTTTATTTAGCATTGCGTTGTTGTTTTATGCACTGGTATTCTTGGGAGTAAACCCGTTCCGTGTTATATGGCATGATCCCTTGATTTACCTAACTTTAAAATAAAGATTAATAACTGTTTTATTTCTCACACCAGTCACATGACTGACCTGGAGTTTATTGTTTTGACCTAAACTCTAGGTGCCCTTATTTTGACACGGGCAGCTTGTAGTTTTGGTTTTGCAAATTTATATTCACAGGATCCTGATTTACCGCTGGAATGATATCCGGAAAGCTTTGTATCCGTATATCTCCTTCAGTTGTGTTTTGTATTATTTTCCGCTGCTATGTAATGTATTGTAATCTCTGATATTTTTCTGTTGTGCAATATTTATTTATATTCCGTATATTCTGACGAATTATTGTAATTAACAATGAAATGTTCTTCTGCCTGCGTTCTGGTCTGTCTTATCCTCAAAGTAATTCGTTCTTTCTCTTCTCTTCGGAGACAGAGGAAGTCCAGGTCGCTTCATTTGGTATCAGAGCTTTGGTTTACAAAGCTCAGAGAACAAGACACATTAGAATCGAACGAAAGAATTCATCAGAAATTGGATTAATAATATCCAACGGGAATGACTCGTTAGAGATGGGATCAGTAGTATCCTAGAACGAGTGTGAAGAGTATATTTTTAAAATGAAAACAAAATTTTGTTTTGAAAATTTAAATCGAATTTTTCGTATTTTAATATTTATTTATATTGATTTGGACTATCCAATATATAAAGATTTTGCGTATACGTCTGATCCGCGTGTATTCAAAGTTTTAATATATTGGGTAGATATAGAATCATACTCTAGTCGCCCGGAGAAGGTTCTGATGTTTAAAGCTTCATCATCAGAATTTATATTCGAGTTTCGAAAGTGTGATGTCTATATATTTCCTATTGACTGGTGTGAGAACCAAAATTAGATAGGGCTTATTGTTGTGATTTGGCATTAAAAATCTGATTTTTTGACTATATATCAAAATTCTGAGTTTGAAATGTTGATTGATGGTTGTGTTGTTTAATTATTGTTTGATTAATTAGAATGTTGAACTTTTAGCCAAATTGATCAAATAGTGAGTGTATTGAAAATTTGTCGCATTTGCTTGCATATACATGTACTTACATTGAACAGGTCACAGCAAGGAGGTTAGGGCAGGAGAATAAAATTGTTTGCCCGACAAATAGGTACATGTTTACCATAATTTACTGTTTTGTTTGAGTGATGATGATTTTATGAGCCGAATGGCTAGCCGCTTGGCTTTTTCGTTTTCTTTTGGATTGAAGAAGTCCATGGGAGGCTATATGAAATATCCCGAAGTCCCCGGTGCAGGGGAGGTTATGGCGAAATTTTTGGGTGTTAGCCAAATTTTTGAAAAATTTGAAAAGTTCTTAGAAACTGAAAATTTGAAGAACTTACGACGTAGAGAAAATAATGAAAGTTGAATTGATTAGTGAAACAACTTTCGGCTTCGTTCCTTTTCGGGGACGAAAAGTTTTAAGTGGGGGAGATTGTAATAACCCGAAAATTCAAGCAAATTTAAAATTTTTATTTTGGCAATTTTGATGAATTTTGAATATTTAAAATGAATTATTTTAAATAACAACGACGATAAATTTTTTCGAATAGAATTCGAACGTATATATTAGTTTGAATCGACGATAGTATATAAATATTTATTTTAAAATATAAAAGGAATTGAAAATGGCGCGGTAGTTCGATAATTCGATTTCAAAATTCAAATGAATGTACCGGTTCAAAATAAACAGAATTTTAGTGAAACGAAAAATATTTGAATCTAATTGGGAATATCTTTCCAACGAATCTGAAAAATTGAAATTTTATAGCGGGGGTAAAAAGTTATGTTCAGTTGAAAATTCAGAATAGTCGCTATGGAATTTCGGCCCTTAAAATGGCCATTTTGCAAACGACCTCGGTTTTTGATGAAACCACTTTTGTTGGATCCGCGATGTCAAATTATTGTTATGTTACGAATTTCATAATTTTTCGAATCAATATGTGAGTGTGGCAAGGGAAAACGCGTTTGACCAGTTTCAGTTGATTTTAATCGACTGGAAAATAGCCATTTTTCAAATGGTCTCGGAATTTGACGAAATTAATTTTGTTAGGACCGTATCGTCAATACAAAGCTAGAAAATATTTTTCGTGGATTTTTCTAGTTAGTATGTAGCTCCGGCAAATTGAAATGCGCTTCAAATTCAATATATAGAGTTATATTTTGATTTTGACGAAAACTGACCGAAACAGTCGAATCAGCCTGCGATACATATCCCATTGTGTTCGGAATGGGGGTAATTAGATATGAACGACAGTCGTTGAGTTCGATTTCGAAGTCGAAATAAAAAGCTGCTTTTTGAAATTAATTAATTAAATAAAAAAATTATAACCCTTCATCTCCTATGTACTCTCAGCCCCCCTCCCCCGTTGATTCTCAAATCGAGAAAAAAAAAACTTCCATCACGCCGCAGACCCCCCCTCTCGCTTCGCCGCCACGCCGCAGACCCCCCCTCGCCTCGCCGTCGCGCCGCAGATCCCCTCCCCCCAAACCTCTGATGATCGACGCCCTCCAGCGCACCCCTCCTTCCTCCAATCAACACGTCAGCTCCGGCCACCAGGACCCCAGCGCTGCTCTCCTCCGGCTGTTTCCCCTCCCTTCCGGCGCTATTCGACATCCATGACAATAACAGTGAGTTTTTCCCTTTTTTCCCCCTGATTCTATTTAAATATAAAACATAGTTTAAAGTCGGTTTTTATTTATATTAAAAACATATTTTAAAATCAGTTTTTAAATCTATGTAGAGAAGAGAATGTTTGAATTTTTATTTATAATGTCAAGACGAGATTTTTGTAATATAAAATTATCTTGTTTTAGAGAATAAAATTAGCTTTGTTTTAAAAGTATATAGAACAAATAAAAATATGATTTTTGTATAGTAGAGGTAATAAAAATTTGATTCTTATCATATAGAAAGAATAAAAATACGATTTTTATATTATTTAGATAGTAAAAATTTGATCTTTATATATGTAGCGAAATAAAATTTTGATTTTTATTATATATATGTTGAAATAAAAATGGGATTTTTATAGCGATGATATAAAAATTCGATCTTTATATTAGAAGTAGGTATAAAAGTATAATTTTTATATAGGAAGAAGCGTTATAAAAATATATTCTTTATTGGAAGAAGAGCGATTTAAAAATATAATTTTTATATAGGGAGTAGCGTGATAAAAATATAATCTTTATTATATGAACACCGTTATAAAAATAGAATTTGTATCTATATAGTAGAGGTATAAAAATATGGTTTTTATCTATACAGTAGCGGTATAAAATTGTGATTTTTATCCATATAGAGCAATTATAAAAATGTGATTTTTGTATACATAGCAACATTATAAAATGTGATTTTTATATATGTAGTGGCTACGGACAACGAAATTGACAAAAGGCGAGAACGACGAAGATTTCTACATATGAAGAGTCGTGGCGTTTGGTTTAGCTAATCGGTGAGAACTTCTCACTTTTAATTTAATTTTGTAGTCAAAATATATACTAGGATGTAGACGGTGTTTAGTAGCACCCGACACCCGTTGTAACGGCAAGGAATTTCGCTCGATCCCAATCGATAGTTAAACCGACTAAGACCGTTCGAAACCCCTGATCGTTTTGAGAACAGGACAAAATAGAACGCAGACGGAAGAACATTTCATTGTTTTTACAATAATTCCATCAAATACAAGAATATACAGAGTATAAATGAATAAATTACATTCGATAAATATCAGAGATTACAATAAATTACATAGCAGCGGAAAATAATACAAAAGCACAACTAGAAGTGATACACAGATACAGAGCTTTACGAGCATCGTTCCAGCTGTAAATCAGGACCCTGTGAATATAAATCTGCAAAACCAAAACTACTAGCTGCCCGTGTCGAAAATAAGGGCACCCAGAGTTTAGGTTAAAACAATAAACTCCAGGTCAGTCATGTGACTGGTGTGAGAACTAAAACAGTTATTAATATTGGTTTTAAAGTTTGGTAACTCAAGGGACCACGCCGTATAACACGGAACGGGTTTCCTCCCAAGAATACCAGTGCATAGAACAAACAGCGCAATGCTAAATAAAGAAAAATGAAGCTGTTATAAGACCCAGGTCCCATCACACAATGCAACGCAAGCCGGAGGATAGGGTTTTCCCTTATAACAGCTAAAGCATGCTTGATACGTTTAAAACACATTATTTGATACTATGATAAGTGTATAGTGTCAAAACAATTTCAATCATAAATATCAATCATAGGCGGCATGGGTACCATCTATCATGTTGCCATACTAGTTCTATAATTAAAACCGCAATATCACGTATTGGAAATTGGATTTCCGTCATGAGTCGAGGCAAGGGGCAAGCTCTTCTCCGATTCGAGACACTCTACAAATGTCGCAGGACCCCACTCTGATCCTTGGATCTTCAGGGCCGGTCCTCTCTTACTTTTGAGGATTAGTTATTCCTGAACACACGTTTCCCGGTCCTTACAGACCTATATCCGAGGCGCCTCGTATCCAACAACCACACAGGTGAAAAGTATATAAATGTCAGGGCTGGTAGGTCGCTGACACCACCCTAGCTAGAAAGAAACGTCGTGCTCTCCCTGCAGTCACTATCCCGTTTTTGACTCATACCGAGGTGTGAGGCTCGAGAATTCACATTATACTCAAAGCTATGCCACACAGGCCGTGCTTTGATCATCAACCACAAGACTTTTCTTTTCAACAGAAGCCTTGATCAATTGACACTTACGCGTGCCACACTGGCAATTCACTCCATGCGACGGATGTCCATCGATATACAACCTCTGAGCTCGTACGTCTCAGAGAAGGGCGTTAAGCAAGAGAATAAATTCTCCGCCGCCAAACAGATGTATATTTAATAGAGATCAATCAACATAGAATAAAATCCAATGTTAGACACACAATCCATTTACAAGTTCGTTCTGGGTCTGAACGAAACCGGAGGCACTTTCCTCGCACATCCATCCATCTCCAAGTACGTCTGGACGATCACCAACTATTTCCCTCATATTGGGTGTACAACCCAATCGAGATCATTAGTAAACACCCAAACGATGTGAAGACTTCCGGTCTTCAACCACCGTCTTCATCTTTGACATCTCGTCGAATCGGTTATTCAGAATGGGTATAAACCCGGCCTTTCTGAATAACACATGTATATGATAACAAATGTTATACAAACACAACGAACGCCTCATTCCAATTCAAAATATCCTTTTATTCACGAAATCACATTCTTAGGGAAAGGTTCCCATTAATATTATCCAAGATAAATTCTTTTAAATTTATTCTTTAATCTTCCTTTGGATATCATTTCAAACTAGTCGGGATTAGCGAACCACACCGAAGTAATTATTTATTTTATTTCCCAATCCCAACCTATTCATCCCATGGAGCAAAACTGGTAATACTCCATATCTAACACCACGGTGTTATCGGTAAAATTAATTACCATTTCACGTTCAAATCTAATTAAAGATTTAACTATCACATTGGAGCAAAACTGGTGGTACTCCATTCTCGATCACCTTTCAGATTTGATAATTTAAATTATCAATTCACCTTTTAATCTAATTAAAGATTCATTTAAACTCCACTTATTTCAATCTTTTCAAAAATCGACATCCTGCCTTTAACTGGGTTAAAGAACCAATGTCATATAAAACACGATTAACGATAAACCCAAATCATATTTGATATTAAATACAAGGCTCAGAATAGAAAATATATCGGCTTATATTCAATATTAAATTCTGAAACCAACAAATATCGTATTGGAAATAACGATATAAAATATATCTTTCAAATTCCCATAACAATATCTGTATAGTCACGAAATCCAACATTGAAATATTCCGAAGATAATTTCGATTCAACTCCAGTCCAATCCACGTATTGGGAATATTGATTATTTTTAAAATCACTTTAAATTCAATTTATTTATTTCAAAAATAAATTGATTTTAATTATAGTTCAAAACTAGTTCATTTCGATAAAAATCTATTTTTATCTTTTCAATTGTGGAATTCTTCATCCCAATTTTCCCAAATCATTTCTTATGATTTTACACAAATTATCAATATTTTTAATAATTTTATCAAGGCCCGTACAGTCGATTTCCATCATCGGCCATCGGACTGCACTTACAGCGACCTTTTCCAAATTTGATTTGGATATAATTCCAAATCCAACCGTTATATTTCAAATTTCTAATATTCATTGGAAAGCTCTTTTCGATACGAACCCAACGGTTCCGGTTTTAGGAGAATCCGACCGTCGGATCTCCCGCAACGTCAATTCGAAGTCAATGGTCGAAATTCACGAACTGCCGCGGCGCGGCGCGTTTGATTCAGGCCATTATATATATAATATATATATATTATATATGTATATATATATATATATATATATATATATATATATATATATATATTTCGTCGATTTCCTTTTAAAACGTATTTTATAAATTGCTTTAAATTCGTTTTCAAAACCATTTCAACTTCATCCTCAATTTCAAATCGAATTGATTTCCATTCAATTCGAATTCATTTCAATTCAATTTCAGTTCGTTTTAAATTTCAGTCAAAATGATTTCAATTCGTTCTTAACTCAATTTCAATTCATTTCTAATTGATTTGAATTCAAATTCACTTTCTATTCAATTCGAATCGAATTCATTTTCTATTCGATTCGAATTCATTTCAAATTGATTCAAATAAAATTTCAATTTCAATTTTAATCTAATTTAATTTGAATTTCATTTCAAAATATTAAATTTTGTAATCATTTTTCAATATTCATTGTAAACGAATAAAATCGATATAAATATCGTTCGCGTCAAAATAACGCATCTCTAATCAACACGGCTTTATATTTTTCAAAAAAAAAAACTTCTTTATTCTATTCAACAAATGAATATATATTCTATTCAACACATGAATCTATATTTCTTTCAACACACGAATATTTTTGTTATGTAAAATATTTTATAAAATCATGGTATTTATCGTTTGATTTTTAATTAGACTCCACCGTGAAGTAGTTATAATTTTAAATATGATAAAGATGTAAATTTTATTGTTAAAATATTTTACTCAACACATGAACATCGTCAACACATGAATTTTCTTTTATAATATTCATTATTTTCCCGATTGGAATGAGGCCCAATCAATCACCATATAATGTTAATTATATGGATTCCATACAACACATGTATATAATAGCAATGATAAACAATCAACCGTCATCCAAGGTGCACCACACAACTGCATAAGCATCATATATAAATAATCAACGCTTACACATCCTGTCGACCAATCGATCGACATACAATTAAATAATTGGGATTAGTGTACTCAAATATTATCCCAACACCCGTGTGGGGTTTCAAATCAACAAACACATATTTTTATTTGTGCAGTTGGGCGATGTGTAAAATTTATCATCCCAATCAATATCAGTCAAATTAGTGTATATAAACAAATCGATCGATTTGTTTATAAATATTCATTTATTCACTTTCATGTTAAAAATTATATTTTTAACGGTAATTAATTTATTTCAACACATGAATATATTTCATTATCTATTTCACATTAACTTCACAAACAAATTTTCACAACACATCAATCAAGAAAACAAGCCATCCATGGTCTGTGGATGACGGGTGTCGAGTGCTACTAAGCACCGTCTGCATCCTAGCATATATATATATATATATATATATATATATATATATATATATATATATATATATAGAAAAAGAATTTTAGAGTGAGAAGTTCTCACCGATTAGCTAAACCAAACGCCTCGACTCTTCATATGTAGGAAATCTTCATCGTTTCTTCTGTCGCTTTTTGTCGCCCGTATTCATTTCATATATAAAAAAAAATCACATTTTAAACTGCTATCTTTAAAATAAAAGTCACATTTTCACTACTCTATTACATAGATGAAAATTCTATTTTTATACTACTACTATATAGGTGAAAATTCTATTTTTACATTGCTACTATACAGATAAAAATTCTATTTTTATATTGCTACTATATATAAATATTTCGCCTTTTCTAATATAAAGATTTCGCCTTTTCCATTTCAAAAATCTAATCTTTTCAATTTTAAAAATCTAATCTTTTCTATTTTAAAAATCTAATCTTTTCTATTTTGAAAAGTCTCATTTTACATCACATGTAAATCGTATTTTTATTGTTATTTTTATCATTAAAAATTATATCTTTTTAATGTTTCAAAATCACTACTTTCCTATGATAAAAACCATTACTTTCATAGGATAAAGATCATCACTTTCATAAGGTAAAAAATCATTATTTCATATTAAAAATCATTCTTTTCATATTAAAAAAATCCAAACCTCTTTTTGTTTTTGAAAAACAAAGTATATTCTTATTCACGAAAATCAGATTAAACTTAACAAAATATTTAAAATAAATTAACATAAAACAAAATAAATAAATAAAATAAAAAGATGAAAGCTTGTAGTGAATGGGGGAGAAGAGGGATCGGAGGGGGCTGGAGGCTGCGGCAGGGGTGCGGAGAGGTCAGGGAGGTGGTGCGGCAGAGGGGGAAGTGGCGCTGGGTTCTCAGGCGGGTTTGGGGTCTGCGCGAGTGAAGGATCGGCGAGAGGGGTTAGGGCGAGGTACGGCGCCGTCGAAGCTGGGGATGGGGGTCTCGGTCCCTGGCGGCGCGATGGCCGGGACGACGGTGGATCCGATCGATAATGGCTTCGTTCAATTTTTTTTAATATATGATTTCTGATTTGAAGAAACGGGGGGGGGGGGGGGGGGGGAGGGGGGAGGGGCAGAAGTTTAAAGAATGAGGGTAGAGAGAATTTGATTTTTAATTATTTAATTTTAAAAAGTTGACTTTTTCATACGACCTCTAAACGAGGCCAACCGCCTGTCGTCCATAGCTAATTACCCCCATTCCGAATACAATGGGATATGTATCGTAAGCTGATTCGATCATTTCGATCAGTTTCCGGCAAAATCAACATATAACTCTATATATTGATTTTGAATGCGCATTTCAATTTACTGGGGTCACATACTAACTAGAAAAATTCCTATAAAATATTTCCTAGCTTCGTATTGACGATACGGTCCTAACAAAACTAGTTTCGTCGAATTCTAAGACCGTTGGAAAAATGGCCATTTTCCAGTCGATTAAAATCAACTGAAACTGGTCAAATGCGTTTTACTTTGCCACGCCCACATATTGATTCGAAAAATTATGAAATTTGGAATCTAGCAATAACTTGACATCACGGACCCAACAAAAATGGTTTCGTCGAAATCCGAGGTCGTTTGCAAAATTCCCATTTTAAAGGGCCTGAATTCCATAGCGACTATTCAGAATTTTCAACTGGACATATCTTTTGATTCCCGCTATGAAATCTAGATTTTCCGGATTCGTTGGAAAGATATTCTCAATTAGATCCTAATGTTTTTGGTTTCACTAAAATCCGGTTTATTTTGCACCCGGTACATTCAATTGTAGTTTGAAATCGAATTATCGAACTACCGTGCCATTTTCAATTCCTTTTTATAATTATATATAATTATTTATATTCTAACGACGACGTATATAATATATACGTTCGATTTATATTCAAAATAAAATTCTCGTCGATATTATTTAAAATAATTCATTTTAAATGTTCAAAATTCGCTAAAATTGCCAAAATAAAATTTTTAAACTGGCCCAGATTTTCGGGTTGTTACACCCGTCGTCCACAGACCATGGACGGCTTGTACGCTTGTTTGTTTGATTTTGATGTGTAGTTGATTGTGTGATGTGATGTGAAATGAAATAAAATATGTATATAGTTAAAAATATTTTAAAATTGAAAATAGAATTTTTAACGTGTATTTAAAATGAAATAAATATCTATAAACAAATCGGAGATTTGTTTATATACACACATTTGACTGATATTGATTGGAACGATAAATTTTACACATCGCCCAACCGCACAAACAAAATCTGTGTTTGATTGTTTGAAACCCCACACGGGTATTGGGATGATATATGACATACCCTAATCCCAATAATTAGTTGTATGTTGATCGATTGATTGACAGACTGTTATAAGCGTTAATTATTTATATTTGATGCTTATACAGTGTAGAATGCACTTTGGATGATGGTTGACTATTAATCATTGTTGATATATACATGTGCTATAGAAAACCCATATAATTAACATTATATGGTAATTGATTTGGCCTCATTCCAGTTTTGAAAAAAGAAATATTTGAATAGAAATATTTGAAAAAGAAATATTTGAAATAGAATATTTGAAAAAAGAAATACGAAGTCGTGTTAAGTAGTTACACGCCATTTTAACACGAACGGGAATTTTGTCGATTTTATAATGAATATTGAAAGTAATTTCAAAATCGAATATTTAGAAATGAAATCGAATTGAAATTGAAATTGAATAGAATCGAATTGAAATTGAAATTGAATAGAATTGAATTCGAATTAAAATTGAATAGAATTGAATTTGAATTGAAATTGAATAGATATGAATTCGAATTGAAATTGAATTAAAAATCGATTTTAATTGAAATCAATTTGAAATGAATTTAAAACGAATCTATAAGGAAAAAAATTCAATTTTGATTTGAATTTGGAATGAAGTTGAAATCATTTTGAAAACGAATTTAAAACGATTTATAAAATACGTTTTAAAAGGAAATCGACAAAGTATGTATTATATATTATATATATATAATACAATGGCCTGAATAAAACGCGCCGCGCTGCGGTAGTTCGTGAATTTCGACCATTGACTTCGAACAGACATTACGAGAGATCCGACCGTCGGATCCTCCTAAAACCGTAACCGTTGGGTTCATATCGAAATGAGCTTTCTAACGAATATGAGAAATTAGAGATCTAACGGTTGGATTTGGAATTATGTCCAAATCAAATTTAGAAAAGGTCACCGTAAGTGCAGTTCGATGGCCGTTAATGGAAATCGACTGTACGGGCCTTGATAAAATTATTAAAAATATCAATAATTTATGTAAAATCATAAGAAATGATTTGGAAATAATTGGGATGAAAAACTCCATATTTGAAAAGATAAAAATAGATTTTTATCGAAATGAACTAGTTTTGTACTAGAATTATAATCCTATTTATTTTTAAAATAAATAAACTGGATTTGAAACGGTTTTGAAAATAACTAGAATTTCCAATTCGTGAATTGGAATGGATTTGAGTCGAAATTGTCTTGGGAATATTTCGATGTTAGGTTTCGTGATTATACATACAGTTATTGTTATGGAAATTTGAAAGATATATTTATATTGCTATTTCCAATACAATATTTGTTGGTCGTAGAATTTGATATTGAATATAAGCCGATATATTTTCTATTCAGAGCCTTGTATTTAATATAAAATGGGATTTGGGTTTTGTCGTGAATGGTGTCTTCATTAGCACTGTTCTTAAGCCCAATTGAGAAAAAGATTAAATCTTTTTGTTTAGATTTAATGAAATGTACCAATTAAATAATATTCAATTGGAATTGAATTGGTATTGATTTTTGGGTTTATCGTGAATAGTGTTTTAAATAACACTTGTTCTTTAACCCGATAATTAATGGAATGTGACTTTGGGTTGTCGTGAACGGTATCTTCAATAATACTATTCTTAGACCCAACTGAGTTAAGAAATTCAGAAACTAACTGGAGATTAGTTAAGTTGAATGGTTTCTTGGGTATTGATCTGATGTTGGTTTCGGCCTTCGGGGTTAATACTTAGGGAATTGCTCACTTGCTAATTTACGGTTAGGGACTGATTGAAATGTGATGTGATTTTGGGGTTTATCATAAACCGTGTTTTAAATGACACTGATTCTTTAACCCAGTCACAGATTAAAACTAAGTGGAGTTTTAATGAATCTTTAATTAGATTGAAAAGATCGAGAATGGAGTATCACCAGTTTTACTCCTGGCAGTAGTTAAATCTTTAATTAGATTTGAACATGAAATGGAATTGAATTTACCGATAGCACCATGGTGTTAGATATGACGTATGACCAGTTTTACTTCATGGGATAAATAGGTTGGGATTGGGAAATAAAATAAATAATTACTTCGGTGTGGTTCGCTAATCCCGACTACTTTGAAGTGATATTCAAAGGAGGATTAAAGAATAAATTTGAAAGAAATTATCTTTGATAAAATTAATGAGAACCTTTCCTAAGAATGTGAAATTTAGAAACCAACTGTAGATTAGCTAAGTGGAATGGTTTCCGGGGTATTGATCTGATGTTGGTTTCGGCCTTCGGGGTTAATATTTGAGGAATTATTCTCTTGTTAATTTACGGTTAGTGACTGATGAATTGGAATGAGGCGTATGTTGTGTTTGTGTAACACTTGTTTATTAGATACGCGAGTTATTCGGAAAGACTATGTTTAACCCATTCTGAATAACTGTTACGACGATAAGTCAAAGATGAAGATGGTGGTCGAAGACCGAAGTTCTTCACGTCGATTGGGTGATTACTGATGATCTTGATTGGGCCGTACACCCAAGAGGAGGGAATCAGTTAGTGGTCGTCCAGACATACTTGGAGATCAATAGATATGCAGGGTACTAGGTGCCTTTGGTTTCGTTCAGACCCAAAACGGACTTGTAAGTGGACTGTGTGTCTGACATTGGATATCATTATGTGTGATTGATGAATATCGGTTGCATGGAGTGGTTTTCCTGTGTGGCACGCTAAGATGCAAATGATCAAGGCTTTTGTTGAAAAGCAGAGTCTTGTGGTTGATGATCGAAGCACGACCTTTGTGGCGTAGCTTTGTGTAGCATTGATTCGCGAGCCTCACACCCCGGTAGTGGCCCAGAAATGGGAGAGGACCTCAGGGAGGACATGCATTTCTTTCTAGCTAGAAGTGGCGTCAGTGATTTTACACTCCTTGACGAGTTTGACTTATGTGGTTGCTGCTGTTGTGAGGCGCCTCGGATATATCGGTGACTATGTGAAGCAGATGGAGTCATTCGTTGGCTTATTTACGCCCCAAAGGGCCGGGAAACATGGTGTTCAGGAATTTTAATCCACATCGGTGAACCGGCCCTGTCGCTCCAAAGGTCGATGAGCTCTGAACCTGAGACATGGGCTAGATTGTCTCGAAGTCGGTAAGGACTATCTCTTGCGTTGGTTCATGACGGAAATCCAATTTCGAAATACATGATTTTGCGGTTTTAGTTATAGAACTAGTATGGCGACATGATATATGGTACCCATGCCGTCTATGATTGATATTTATGATTTGAAGTTGTTTTATACACTATACACTTATAATAGTATCAAATGATTTGTTTTAAACGTACTAAGCATGTTGGCTATTATAAGGGAAAACCCTATCCCCCGGCTTGCATTGCATTGTGTGATAGGACCTGGGTCTTATAATAGCTTCATTTTTCTTTATTTAGCATTGAGCTGTTGTTTTATGCACTGGTATTCTTGGGAGGAAACCCGTTCCTTGTTATACGGCGTGGTCCCTTGATTTACCTAACTTTAAAATAAAGATTAATAACTGTTTTAGTTCTCACACCAGTCACATGATTGACCTGGAGTTTATTGTTTTGACCTAAACTCTGGGTGCCCTTATTTTGACACGGGCAGCTAGTAGTTTCGGTTTTGCAAATTTATATTCAAAGGATCCTGATTTACAGCTGGAATGATATCCGGAAAGCTTTATATCCGTATATCTCCTTCAGTTGTGTTTTGTATTATTTTCCACTACTATGTAATATATTGTAATCTCTGATATTTTTCTGTTGTGTAATATTTATTTATATTCCGTATATTCTTGTATTCTGATGAATTATTGTAATTAACAATGAAATGTTCTTCTTCCTGCGTTTTGGTCTGTCTTGTCCTCAAAGTAATTCGTTCTTTCTCTTCTCTTTGGAGACAGGGGAAGTTCGGGTCGCTTCAGCAGATTTCTCATATCAGTCCCATGACTGACTCGTAGTTTGTTTCACTTGCAAACTCGGGCGTCCCTTTTTCTACATGGGCAACCTTGTATTCAGGTTTTAGCAGGCTCTTTCTGGATAGCTAGAGCTGAGGATGGATTCTATCATTTATCTCTTTTTATGCTGTTCAGCTCCTGTTGTATATATTATGTTTTGTTTCCGCTATAGACATTTATGTATAGCTGAACTGTATTTTGTACTAAGTATGATCCGGTATACTGTGTAACTCTGATGTTTATATTTATCCATTATATTTTGTTGTACATTATCTGGTGTATTTAATTATTTCTGTTCTGCTGTTATCTGTTTACGTGTTATATTCCAAAGATTACCCTTGGCATCGTAGTACGGGGTTTTGGGGTCATCGCCATTTACTCTCAACGTTAACCTTGAAGAATAAAGCACCTCTTTTAGTCGTTCAATCTGTAATTTTGAGAAATCACAAATAATAAAGCACCTCGTTCAATCTGTAATTTACTCTCAACATCGAAGCCCCAATTCGAAGCCCCAATTCCTAGAAGTCGTGATTCCTAGAAACGAGTGGAGAGAGGATTTGATAGACTAATACCGATTTGAGAAAGATCGCTGATATTGATATCGATTAGAGAGAGCTGACATCAATTCTTCGAAGTCCATTTTTCTTTGTATTTGCTTATGGTGTGGCCGTTGGATGAATAAGCATTGGGGAAAAAGATTTGAGGCAATGACTAGGTTATAAGGTGAGAACTTACCATTTTGCCCTCAGAATACAAGGGTTGGCCAGGCATATCAACACAAATAAGTGTTGGCACATTTTTGGTGACACATTTTTACTATAGCAACACATATTAGTGTCACTAGTCTACAACACATATAAGTGTTGGCAGTTGAAAAAAATAAGAGTTGCCAAATGGCCATTATGGTGTAGTGCTTCTATATGTATATATTTACACACAATTCAAATTATCATGGAATATTCTTTTCATGCCAATTAATATATAATTATATTCCACATATTTAATTATCTAAATTGAATTTCAAATATTGTGTGTAAACAATTCGTGTATAACTTGTTTTAATCATAACTTCTTCAATAGGACTCCGTTTTCAGGAAATAAAATATATAAACAGATCAGAATCCAGCCACGAACACAATAGCAATACATGAAACTTTTAGAACATGTTCTAAGTTGTCTAGAATATCCAAAATAATCCAATTCTGGCAAGAAATGAAAAAATTATGGTTGATTTTGTTTCAATTACAAACACGAAGAAGTTGTTAATTTTGCCTTCGGCACAGTAGTAGAAAAACACAATTTTGACCAAGTTAACTTTAAAATAACAAAAAAAAAATCACGTAAAACTTTTAGCATGCAATTTAGGCTTTCCCTAACTTTAAGAACCATCAAACTCGGTTCCAAAATGACAAAGATATGCTCAAGCTACAAACAATATGTGGTTCAAAACGTTACTGTGATAGATGGTAAGTTTGCATCAAAGTTTTCAAGCCATTACACTCATAATTTTTTACTTCATACGAAAGTTATCACATTCTTTCTAAGCTTTCATAACTCCAAAAAAAAAAATCAGATTTCGGTTTAAAATGAAAGATATATGCTTAATTTACTAACAATCATTCACAAATAAACATGCAACAAACACAAAATTGAGATTTGTTACCTTGAAATCTTAATCTAAACTAGAAAGTGCAAGGAGAAAACCTCATCTTGTATTTGCAACAGGAATTCGTAAGAAGAAGCTTCAAAATTGATCAAAGATAGAGCCTTCTGGCTTCTCTCTAAGGTTGAATACATGTAGAATGATCTACACTAATATGCAACAACAAAACAACAATAAATTTCCCAACTTGAAACATAATTGATGGATTTGAAATGATATACCAATCGATATGAAGATTACATGCTAAGGATTTAGTTTAGGGTGCAGATTCTCTTTTAAATTTGTTGTAGGAAGTTAAAAATCTAAGCTTTGAAGATGGTTACGATGGTTGAGTTACTGAGGGAGGAAGGACATATTTTGTTTCTCAAAAAAAAAAAAAAAAGGCAGTGCATTCAATTCCAGAGAGCTCTCATTTCTCCCCTAATCAAGATCATTAAGGTATTAACTGAGTCATTAACCCAAAACAATCTTAGGAAAAGTAATTAGATTTTATGGCTGCATTTACGCAAGTTTTCACATGGTTTCAACATATTTCCCTTCCAAGTTCTTCTATGTTTATAATTTAAAACTTACAAAATTTACATAGGCCACGCTAAATATAAAGTATATTTTTCAATATGTTTTTAATAACTTTTAACATTATTTTAACTTAATTTACACATTGTTTACGTTTAACACAAAATAAATATTTTGAACTTAATTTAAACAAAAATGAACATTATATGGAAATTTTATTATTTATAACAATCAATTTTTAACCCAAATGAATTCTTAAAGTAAAAATATTATTTTTAACCCTTCATTATTATTTGCAACAAATTTCAACAAGCCTTTGAAAATATTTAAACACACATAGTTTTACACAAAATCCCTTTGAAAGATTTATTACAAATTTCCAAACAAAAACACTATGAAATTTTCAAATTTCTACTTATTAATTTCTTTACATTCTTATTATTTCAAAAACAACATTCCACCATAATTATCATTTTTCAAATGTTAAATACAAAAGGTTGCTTATTCACCCAATCTTAATATTAAATTTTCACATATACATACCTAATTTTGTTCAAAACAAGATTAAACTTCTTTTCCCCATAGGCTTAAATTTCCATCTAACAACAATTTCACACATTCACATACTATTCATTTTAATTGAGTAATATCCATTTTATTAAATTACCAACTAATCATTTAATTAGCACTTTATTTATAATTTAAAACCTCGTTAGAACTTCATTATTATAGCTTGATAGGTAACTACATTAAGTCAGATTGCTACAAACTCCCCCCATTCAAAAATTGTGTCCTAACAATTTCCTTAAGGGAAAAGTCGTATATAACCCAATTTTTCATCTCATTTCAAAAGAAAGTGTAGAATAATAGATCTAGACACAAAGATTTCTTACTCGTGGCATACGAAGATAAAAGGTCGGGTTATGTCCGCTCGATGAACTCTCTTATCTCCCAAGTACAATCATTGGTATTCTCGGTCCACTAGACTTTGACGAGTGGCACATCATAGTTACGAAGGTGTTTAATCTTGGTTCCAAGGATATATGGTGCACAATGGACAAGTCAGAAGAAACCTCAATCTCCTCTAAAGCACGAAATCAATCACAAAATCTGAATCACGCAAACACTTACTTAGATGAGAGACATGAAACATGTCATGAATACTAGAAAAATAAATCAGGAAGTGCCATATGGTATGCAACGAGACTGATACACTCGATAATAGGAAATGTCCCAATAAAGCATGGTGCCAATTTTCCAGTCTGGCTAAAGCATATCACTTCCTTTAAGGGTGAAGCATGAAGATACACAAGATCACCAACTGAAAACTCGAGAGGCTTCCTACGATTGTCTGCGTAGGATATATGGTGAATCTGAGCCTTTCTCGTCTTTTCTGTAATAAGGTATACCTTCTCGGATGCTTCATGAATAGAATTAGGTCCAAGAATAAGTTTCTACCCTGACTCAAGCTAACAAGCTGGAGAACGACATAGTCTCCCATAAAGTGACTCAAATGGAGCCATGGCAATAGAAGAGTGGTAGAAATTATTATAAGTAAACTCGACTAATGGGAAATGATCCTCCTAACTACCACCAAAATCAAGAATAAAAGATCAATGAAGGTCCTCCAAAATATAATTTACCGTCTTAGTTGGTCCATCAGACTATGGGTGGTAAACAGTTTTAAAGTTTAGCTTTGTACTTAAAGATAACTGGATACTCTTCGAAAAATGGATAGTAAATAAAGGATCACAGTCACACACGATAGAGCTAGGATGCCATGCAATCACATGACCTCCTTAATATAATGTCGTGAAAGAGAAGTCGATGTCCTATTAGGCTTAATAGGAATAAAGTGCGTGGAATTAGTAAGGGGATCAACAACAACCCAAATTCTAGAATGACCTGACCTCAAATGAGGCAAGCGATCCACAACATCCATAGAAATCTGGTCCCACATCCACAACGGGACATCAAGGGGCTAAAGAAATCCACTGGGTCACTGATGTTTTGCTTTCACAAATGACAAGTCATATAATTACTCACATAACTTGCCACATTTCGCTTCAAATAATATAAGCAATGCTTGCATATATCTTGTTGCTTCCCCAGTGAATGGTGTACACTTAGCTAATGTAACTCCCGCTCACAGCCCCTACACTACACAGGAGGAATAATGCGCTGAATGGTGTACCAGGAAGTTATGGATGATCGTCTTGGTAGGTAAACAACATCTGAACATGTCGTAACTCACAGCACCAGTATAAAATATAATAGAACATATACAACAGGTAGTAATAGTGAAGCATAAAACACTAGACTTTCTTAACAACTAGAAAGTAATATCCATACACTTGGGAATAGTTTTTATAAAAATTGCCTTACTACATCACTCAGAGAATAAAAAATAGTGGAAATCCAAATACTATATAGTAAAAGATAGCACGCCAGCCTCCTGCTCGCCTCCCGAACAGCTACATCGGCCACATTAAGCAATCACCTGTCACCTACCACCTAGTCTTCCCATCCACAACCGGATGAACAACCCAAGGTAATAAGAGGGCAACATAAAACCTTGAGTCAGACAACAGTCTTAGTGAGCGATAAAACAACTAACAAACTTCATCAATAAAGTATATGAGATTTGGTAGATTAACAAACCAATCTACCAAACAATAGAGAAAAACCCAACACCTGTCTTCCCCATATCGGATAGTGATAGCCTTTACGTTAAACAATTCAACCATTCATCCATGGAAACCAGAACACCCATTCAATCATGGTAAAGCACTCATGACATCCAGATTATATATCTCATGTAAACCATCCTAATCGAATTCAACATCCCTCAAGCACAAGCTCCAAAGGCCTTAACCAATACAAGACAAGCACCCAAGGTGCATCTCCTTCGACATTGGACAATCTACATGAGGTAACACAAACATAGCATCCAAACAATCAAACGTCCATGATTGACTCTGGCCATCGCCGCCAATCCTGCTTTGAAACCATCCTTAATTGTATGACGGCCAACCTTGCCATATGTCAAGGGCAAATGGTAACCCCCCCAGTTCTAGCATAAACTCCATACGCCTTTAAACGATACGTACGTTTGTCCAACCCTTACAATAGACCTTTCAACGATACCTGTAACAACCCGAATTCCGACAGATCGGTTTTTTTCAGAATTCTAATCTATTGAAACTCGTGTTGTTTTTCTCTGGTATCCTGCAGAAAAGACAAAGACATAAAATATATCAGAACTCAGAAAATATCTCACAGCGGAATGGATAAAATATAATATACTCAAAGTATAACCTTACTGTATAAATAATACTGCCTAACCAGTATCCAAAGCTATCATGTCTCTGCCACAAATCTAACCTGCGAGTATGTTATGAGGAGGGGGTTGGAACACAAGTTCTGGTGATTGGATTTAAATTATACACTTTGGATAATATTACATATACCGTTCAATCATATTTTCTTATTTATTAGGTTCCTTGGGTTAAAAACACTCAAGGCTTACACACACGTCATGCCCATTTACTTCCCAGTGGATTAACCTAATAAGTATATATGTAGCTACCCCCAATATTAAGGTACACCCCATGGTACCCCACTCAGACGGTCTCCACCATAATATCACCGAAATGTACGAAGTCCCACATCCTACACCGGAGTGACGTACGGACCTCTATATAACAATATTACGTTCCACATAAATTTGTCATTACTATGTTATGCAAACGTAAAGACTGCCACCTTTGTTCGACTCAGATTCCATACCAGAGTAATGAAACACCCCACCTCCGTTAGGGTCACTCTCAAAGGGAATGCCCTAATTTTGGTGGAGGTTTATAAGTACAAGTCACAGGTATACAAGACAGATATAAGAACACATATTCGTAAACAGCGGAAGAACAACAAACTTTATTTCATAAAGTCAAATACGTGTTACAACAACATCCTTTCCAAAAACATAACATAACACTTTCATAATCTGTCTCGAGTACATTATTTAAAGAAGCATAAATAAAACATAGATAAACTGCAAAAGCCCCATAGTGGATTGTCCAAAGCCATAGTTCAAAACAGGAAAGTCCAAGCAATACATTTCTCTTCTTCAAGCTGGATGTTGAGGTTGGTCAAGCTGCTGTGTTCCCTCCCTGAGGACCTGGGGGGGGGGGAACGGAAGAAAGAAGACGAAAGAAAAGTAGAGTCAGACATAAAGCCTGAGTAAGTCTAGTACTATTTTGTCTATGAATAAAGAACTGGGTATGATAAGTGTAAACAAGAAGTGGGCATGCACTATAAACTTGGTTAAGTTGTCTAGGGTCGAATAAACTATCGTACCCCATGTAAATCTCTGAACCCATATGAGCTAGTTTCCGATTGGCACCCCATAATCAGGGTGAAGTGATCCATTCTATGATGATCGGCTCCTACTCGCATAGTTACATGTGTCTTATGGCCCCCGATGTCTGTAGTTACCTATGCTGGTCCCACCATGGGGTGTATCAAGTCCCATGGTGGCGGCCCGACACAACCTTAGAGTGCACAGGTATGCTACTGGTGTCCAGTGCCTTATTTTTCTGCGCCGGAGTGTGTGCACGCCCGCACTCCGTTAGAACCTACACTGCTACACCACCGCCGTCGATTTGACCTCTTACAATCAGCCCAGTAATCGTGCCCCCACCCTGCCTAGTTTCAGGGTATCCTGATACACCTTTTAGGGTTACTGCTGAAAAGGGTCCCCCGTTACTAGGTTTTCTATCTCTAGCCAACATGCTAAGTTGGTTAAGTGTTTCTAACCTAACCCCCACCAGTCCGTTTAGTTTAGCATGTTCCATTTTGATTAAGTCTTTAGTCCACTTAATCCTAACAATCCTGACTCAGCCTTAATTGTCTTATTAAGGCCCTGACCTCTCACATTAGACAGGTATTGTTGTGGCTGCCTGTTGCCGATTGGTTCCGAGCAATCTTACGCCACAACTCAGTCTAACCTCGGGTCCTTATTGGGCTCCATGTTTAACCTCTCACATTGGATAGGTATTGTTGTGACTACTGGACAGCCGGGCGGTTCCGGACAGGTTTACATCACAACTCAATCCAACCTCGGGTTAAACACATCGTATTTTCTACTTTTACATATTTTGTCTTTCTTCTTTATTTATATGTAAATATTTGCGGCCCATTATTAAGTTAATGGTGTAAAGATTACACCAATCACGGGCCCAACCCATACTTGAATTTAGGCCCTTCTATTTTATATTTTCATTCATTAATTAATTTTAACCCAACGTTATTTTCCCCCCGTTTTACACGTCCGTTTATATATATTGGGCTTAGCCTTTTAAAGCCCAATTTAGCCATGCGAAAAGGGGAGGCTTAAAGCGTGATTACATACACAAAGAGGGGAAGGTGAGCGCATGAACTTGCATATGACGTTGGAAATACATAATAGAAACTGGTGTACTTGCATATATATACTTTGGTCATAAAGCATAGGTGACATGAACCAAACCATGTAAACTTAAGATAAGAATCTAAATTAGGTGTCACATAGTCTTAACTACAACATAGACCTATGTTCTTATTTAGGCATAAACATAAACAAGTTATGTTCATAAGGTTTCTACATGTTTACAAAGGGGATACTTTGTTACTAACACAAAAGCATCGTTCAACTTAATCATGATTTAAGTCTAATCACATAACAATGGTATAAATATACTTATGCATAAATATTCCTAAACATGGTGTTTGCTTTAAACTTGCAAAAAGGGATTTTTGAGTCTAACCTAGCCATGTCTCACATATGTCATCATATAATTCTTGTAAACAAGATAGACTTAATCATGGATTTCAATTATGCCAAATATCATTCATAGCCTAGCCATATTCATAAGTTTGCAAAAGCATGACTTAATACATGGATTATGGTGTCAAAATTTCAACATAGTTTCATATGAACTATAACAACCAAACTTGTTTCAATTACTTGCAAAATGATTTATGCACAAAAATATACCTCATGATGGCATAATAACAAAGCCCCAAACTTACATGAATTTCAATCAACTACATACATGTAGCTTCAACATAATTTGCGAAATATTCCAAACGCATACTTGCATAGAACTACCGCATGTAGTTCTTTATAATGAATAAATTTTGCACAAATATGAATTACTTTATTATCCCAATTCAAGCATACAAATCAACACAGTTATTTATTCATACCAAAGTAATACTCTACTTACAATGGTTGCGGCGAATTCTCTAATTAAGAGATATGATTCCTTTGTTGAATTGATTGGCTTTAGGTTGCTTGAATTGCTTTAGGCTTTAGAACTTTCTTTCTAATTCTCTCTCTAGTCGGCGGCTACTCTTAGTCGTTCCTCAGCAACATGGCGGCTATGTTCTTAATTTGAATGAATAGATTAGGGTTTAGTCTAGGGTTGTTTATATAGAGGTTAGGAATTGATTAGGACCATTGATGTTGCTAGGTTAGATCGTAGCCATTCATTAGATAGAGAGACCAATTAGAACCCGCCACCTAGCCCTAATGACAAAGCAGACCACAGAAATTCGACCAAACACAGACCTGGCCAGCCAGGTTGACTGGGCTCGACCAGGTCGACACCCCTGTCGACAGCCCTGTCGACATGGGTAGCCCAGGTCGACAGCCCAGTCGACCTGGGTGGCCTAGGCGGGTGTTTATCCGCCCTGGCCCACTGGGCCCGATTTTTAATTATTTTATTCTGTTTGAATTTTAAATTTAATTCAAAACTTCCGAAGGCCATATCTTCTTCATACGGACTCCGTTTTTCGAAAACTCGGACTCTATTTCGCGTATTTTTCCGAGACGAACGCAATGGCGTATCCCGTTTCCCTTAGTTCTTTGATTTGAATTTGATTATACTTTAATTCATGAATTTCACAGTTATAGAATTCTCGGGGTGTTACATTCTCCCCCACTTAAAAGGATTTCGTCCCCGAAATCTTCAAGTTAGGAGGAATGTATATCCTAACATCCAATCATCCATCTACTCATCCATTAAACACGAGCATCCATTGTCCTTAAAAGACTTCTAATGCTTCATGATCATATGCAAAGTGTGTGTGTACATGTACTTATCTAATGCAAAATCAGGCGGTCTACTGATTCAGTTGACCTCCTTAATGCGAATTATGTAAGTGCCATGAATCCATTATGTATGCAAATTTTCCTATTCATGATTCTACATGAGTGCACAATCATTCAATACAAATGCAGCATCCACATGACAACACATTAAAGTTCAATCACATACGAATGCAAACATATATGCATATGCAATATGAAGTGACTGAGCCGATCTAAAACCTAGATTGTGTGTGTATATGCAACCACGAGCAACCACTAGCAATCACTTGCAACCACTTGCAACCATCATCCATAACATGTTTCAACTACATGTTTTCATCCAAAAAGATTCTATCTAAAAGATACGGTCGAGGAAATGTACCTAAAAACATAGATAAAAGCGCAACTTAAGGAAAATGAAAGATCAAGGATATACCCTCGAACAGAAAAGGGTAGGCTGTACGGATTCTAGCTTCAGTTTCCCAAGTCGCGTCTCCCTCGGCGTCGCTCCACTGAACTTTGACGAGCTTGACTTCACGGTTGCGTAGCTTCTTCACTTTCGTTCCTAAGATGCGGGTTGGAACTTTTCTAATGGTTGCTTCGCGTTCCACTTCGGCCTCTTCGAGTATATTTGGCTCTACCACTTCAGCAGACTCATGCAGACATTTTCGGAGGTGTGAAACGTGAAAAACGTTGTGGACTCCAGCCAACTTCTCGGGTAGCTCTAATCTATAGGCCATTTTCCCAATTTTCTCGATGATAGGGAATGGACCTATGAACCTTGGTGCTAGCTTTCCTGTGGTTCCAAAACGAACAACGTTCCTTAGTGGTGATACTTTGAGAAAAACTCTGTCTCCAACCTCCAATTCAAGGTCGGTCCTCCTCTTGTCGGCGTAGGACTTTTGTCTGTCTTGGGCCGTCTTCATCCTCTTTCGTATTAAGTCTACTTTCTCTGAGGTCTCTCGGATCATGTCTGGTCCAAGTATAAGCTTATCAGTAGACTCCCACCAACAGGTGGGCGATCGGCACGGTCTTCCATATAAAGCTTCGAAGGGCGCCATTCCTATGGTTGCTTGATAGCTGTTGTTGTAGGCAAATTCCACCAAAGGAAGGTGGTCTTCCCATGTCCCTCCGAAGTCAAGGACGCATAGTCTTAAAAGGTCTTCCAAAACTCTGTTCACTCTCTCTGTTTGGCCGTCGGTTTGGGGATGATAGGCTGTGCTCAAGCATAACTACGTTCCTACTGCTTCTTGCAGACTCCGCCAAAATTCGCTGGTGAAGATGGGGTCTCGGTCACTAACAATGCTAGATGGTATTCCATGGAGTCGAACGATTTCCTTGAGGTAAAGTGATGCTAGGGATGAGGCAGTTCTTTTACTTTTGACAGGTAAAAAGTGGGCGCTTTTAGTAAGCCTATCCACTATTACCCAAATGCTAGTGTTGCCTCTCCTAGACCTAGGCAGCCCATCGATGAAGTCCATTGAGATGCTATCCCACTTCCACTGCGGGACCTCCAGAGGATGTAGTAGTCCGCCAGGCTTTTTCTGTTCCGCTTTAACCTGTTGGCATACCATACACTTAGAAACGAATTCTGCCACGTCCTTTTTCATGCCGTTCCAGAAGAAAGTCCTTTTTATGTCTTTGTACATTTTATCCCCGCCTGGGTGTATCGTCATCTTGGAGTGATGTGCTTCCTCTAGAACCTTATTTACTAAATCTTTTGTCTGTGGGACGCATAGCCTTCCGTCTCGCCTTAGCAAACCCTTATCGTCGATGGAGTATCTGTTGAGGTGACTTGAAGTCTCACCCCTAATTAGCCTATCAATTATTTTCACAAGCTGAGGGTCTTCGCGTTGTGCTGTCCCTACTGAATCCACTAAAGTCGGGCGCACTTCGAGTGATGCTAGCAAGCCTGGTACGAAATCGGAGGAAGGCCTAAAGTCGAAGCTGGCTATAAACTCTAGGCTTTGTCTTTCAACAAACAATGGGCTTAGGGTCAATTTCTTTCGGCTCAACGCGTCTGCCACTACGTTGCCTTTGCCCGGAGTGTAGGAGATTTCGAAATCGTATGAGGCAAGAAACTCCATCCATCTTTGTTGCCTCAAGTTAAGATCTTTCTGCGAGAAAAGATATTTCAACGATTTATGGTCAGTGTAAAGTTCGAACTTCTCACCTAGGAGATAGTGTCGCCAAGACTTGAGTGCAAAGACGATGGCAGCTAACTCGAGATCGTGGGTTGGGTAGTTCTTTTCGTGCACCTTCAACTGCCTCCTGCCATAAGCTACTACCCTTCCTTCTTGCATTAAGACGGCGCCTAGCCCTGTCCCACATGCATCCGTATAAACAGTGAACATCTTGCTCCCATATGGCAGCGTCAAAACTGGGGCTGTTGTAAGAGCCCTTTTCAGTCGTTGGAAAGCAAATTCGCAATCCAAATCCCAATTGAACACTAGATTCTTCTTGGTCAATTTCGTGAGCGGAGCTGAGATTTTCGCAAAATCCCTTATAAATTTTCGATAGAAACCTGCTAGTCCGAGAAAGCTTCGGACCTCAGTTGCATTCCTTGGTGTCTTCCAATCCTGTACCGCCACTACCTTCGCAGGGTCCACCGCTAACCCTTGTTTGGATACTATGTGCCCAAGGAACCTCACCTCTTCTTTCCAAAAGTGGCATTTGGAGAATTTGGCTTTTAGTTGATGGACTCGCAAAGTTTCCATGATTGCCCTTAAGTGTTGAGCATGTTCCTCTTCACTCTTTGAGAAGATAAGGATATCGTCTACGAAGACCACTACGAATTTGTTGAGGAAATCTCTAAATACCCTACTCATAAAGGTCCACGAAGTAAGCAGGTGCATTTGTCAAGCCGAAAGGCATGACAAGCCATTCAAAGAAGCCGTCTGGGGTTCTGAACGCCGTTTTATCGATGCTATCTTCAGCCACCCTTAGCTGATGAAAACTGGTTGCTAAATCGAGTTGGGAGAAAACAGACGCTCCTACAAGCTGGTCAAATAAATCGTCAATTCTAGGGAGAGGATGCCTATTCTTTTTCGTTAGCTTGTTGAGCTCCCTATAGTCAACACATAGACGGAGTGAACCATCCGCCTTTGTAGCGAACACCACCGGAGCGCCCTATTCTGAAATGCTCCTCCTAATGAACCCCTTTTCTAGAAGCTCTTTAATCTGTTTACTGAGCTCTTTCCTTTCTCGTGGAGCCATATGTCTAACGGGCAACGCAACGGGCTTTGCATTATCTACAAGATATATGCGGAAGTCTATTTCCCGCTTCGGAGGCAAGCCCTTCACCTCTTCGAAGACATCCGGATATTCCCGGACCACTCTAACTGATTGCAAGTTTTCAACAGAGGCATCTAGCGACTCAAGATAACTAAGCATAACCGCATACGAGGGATTACAAGAAATTTCCAAAGTATTACCGAGCTAGGTTAGGAGCCTAACAACCCTTTTCTCACAATCAAGGATGGCCCCATTACTGGATAGCCAATCCATACCCAAAATCAAACCATAACCCGAAAAGCCCAAAACAAAGGCACTACATTGAAATTCTACACTTAGAATGGAAATTTTCAATCCCACACAGATCATAGACAAATGAGCTGGGCCCCCAATTGGGTTTGAAACAATTAAGGGGTCCTCTACCATACTAGTTTCTAGGTGCAGAGATTCTACTAAAGCAGACGAGATAAAGGAGTGTGATGCGCCAGAATCAAATAAAGTGCGAACGGGGTGATCATAAAGATAAACTACACTTTCTACAGAAGTATTTATACCTCGCTGTTGCAGAGGTGGCGCTTCAAGCACATGAACCTGTGCCCCTGGGGTGGATCCAGCCCTCTGCCCCTGTCCTCGTTTCTTTGGGCAGTCCTTAGCCCTATGGCCTGTCTCACCGCAAGAAAAGCACCCACCATTCTCCTTGGCCTTCTTTTTCCGGCAGTCCTTTACTAAGTGCCCCACTTTGCCAAAGAAATTGCACTTCCTCTTCTCTTTGTTGCCTTTCCCGCCCTTCTTAAAGTCTGTCTTCTTGGGCTGAAAACCCTCTTTCTTCTTGCCCTTATCCTCTTCATTCAGCAATGCCATTTGCACCAATCTTTCATACGTGGCCCCCATGGGTATATGGGTCATGGCCAAACTGTGTAATGGCTCATTTAACCCTTTGACGAAACGGAGAGCCTTCTTGTGCGGGGTGTTGACTAGGTCAAGTCCAAACCTAGCCAGCTCATCGAACTGATTCACATACTCTCTGACAGTCTTGTCTCCTTGCTTAAGAAATAAGAATTTTTCCAACTGCAAACTTCTTTCCGCATCTGAGAGAAATTTGGTCTCAAACCTTGCCCTAAAGTCCTCCCATGTCTCCACTGGTCTTTCAGCATTATTGACTTCCCACCAGTAGGAAGCCTCGCCCTTCAATAGCCACACCGCCAGTTGTACTTTTTGTCTATCCTCTACCTCAAAGATGATGAATAGGTCCTCCGTTTCTTTCAGCCAATTCCTAGATGCTACGAAGGACTCGGTTCCATGGAAATCCCTTCCTCCCATAGCTTTAAAATCTTTACATATCTTAGCAAAAGTGTTTCCCCGAGGAGGAGGTGGAGGAAAAGGTGCTGCTGCAGCTGGATGATTTCCTTCAGCTGGGGGAGGAGGAACGGTAGGACCTGGCTGAGTGGCCCTTGCTTCTAAGAACCGTCTAAACCAACCAGGTATTGGCACCCCTTCAGGCAAGTTAAGTTCTTGGGACATGCTGAAACAAAAAGGATAGATTCGAAACGAAGGATAAGAGATAGTACCTACGGCTTTGGGGAGTGGACTTTGCCTTTTAAAAATAAAATAATATTTTTCTTTTAAAAATGCTTCTTTAAATTTCCTTTTTGAAAATAATTTTTTTCAAAACTTTTTATCTTATCTGGTAAACCTATGCTCTGATACCAAGTGAAACACCCCACCTCCGTTAGGGTCACTCTCAAAGGGAATGCCATAATTTTGGTGGAGGTTTATAAGTACAAGTGACAGGTATACAAGACAGATATAAGAACACATATTTGTAAATAGCGGAAGAACAACAAACTTTATTTCATAAAGTCAAATACGTGTTACAACAACATCCTTTCCAAAAACATAACATAACACTTTCATAATCTGTCTTGAGTACATTATTTAAAGAAGCATAAATAAAACATAGATAAACTGCAAAAGCCCCATAGTGGATTGTCCAAAGCCATAGTTCAAAACAGGAAAGTCCAAGCAATACATTTCTCTTCTTCAAGCTGGATGTTGAGGTTGGTCAAGCTGCTGTGTTCCCTCCCTGAGGACCTGGGGGGGGGGGGAACGGAAGAAAGAAAACGAAAGAAAAGTAGAGTCAGACATAAAGCCTGAGTAAGTCTAGTACTATTTTGTCTATGAATAAAGAACTGGGTATGATAAGTGTAAACAAGAAGTGGGCATGCACTATAAACTTGGTTAAGTTGTCTAGGGTCGAATAAACTATCGTACCCCATGTAAATCTCTGAACCCATATGAGCTAGTTTCCGATTGGCACCCCATAATCAGGGTGAAGTGATCCATTCTATGATGATCGGCTCCTACTCGCATAGTTACATGTGTCTTACGGCCCCCGATGTCTGTAGTTACCTATGCTGGTCCCACCATGGGGTGTATCAAGTCCCATGGTGGCGGCCCGACACAACCTTAGAGTGCACAGGTATGCTACTGGTGTCCAGTGCCTTATTTTTCTGCGCCGGAGTGTGTGCACGCCCGCACTCCGTTAGAACCTACATTGCTACACCACCGCCGTCGATTTGACCTCTTACAATCAGCCCAGTAATCGTGCCCCACCCTGCCTAGTTTCAGGGTATCCTGATACACCTTTTAGGGTTACTGCTGAAAAGGGTCCCCCGTTACTAGGTTTTCTATCTCTAGCCAACATGCTAAGTTGGTTAAGTGTTTCTAACCTAACCCCCACCAGTCCGTTTAGTTTAGCATGTTCCATTTTGATTAAGTCTTTAGTCCACTTAATCCTAACAATCCTGACTCAGCCTTAATTGTCTTATTAAGGCCCTGACCTCTCACATTAGACAGGTATTGTTGTGGCTGCCTGTTACCGGTTGGTTCCGGGCAGTCTTACGCCACAACTCAGTCTAACCTCGGGTCCTTATTGGGCTCCATGTGTAACCTCTCACATTGGATAGGTATTGTTGTGACTACTGGACAGCCGGGCGGTTCCGGGCAGGTTTACATCACAACTCAATCCAACCTCGGGTTAAACCCATCGTATTTTCTACTTTTACATATTTTGTCTTTCTTCTTTATTTATATGTAAATATTTGCGGCCCATTATTAAGTTAATGGTGTAAAGATTACACCAATCACGGGCCCAACCCATACTTGAATTTGGGCCCTTCTATTTTATATTTTCATTCATTAATTAATTTTAACCCAACGTTATTTTCCCCCCGTTTTACACGTCCGTTTATATATATTGGGCTTAGCCTTTTAAAGCCCAATTTAGCCATGCGAAAAGGGGAGGCTTAAAGCGTGATTACATACACAAAGAGGGGAAGGTGAGCGCATGAACTTGCATATGACGTTGGAAATACATAATAGAAACTGGTGTACTTGCATATATATACTTTGGTCATAAAGCATAGGTGACATGAACCAAACCATGTAAACTTAAGATAAGAATCTAAATTAGGTGTCACATAGTCTTAACTACAACATAGACCTATGTTCTTATTTAGGCATAAACATAAACAAGTTATGTTCATAAGGTTTCTACATGTTTACAAAGGGGATACTTTGTTACTAACACAAAAGCATCGTTCAACTTAATCATGATTTAAGTCTAATCACATAACAATGGTATAAATATACTTATGCATAAATATTCCTAAACATGGTGTTTGCTTTAAACTTGCAAAAAGGGATTTTTGAGTCTAACCTAGCCATGTCTCACATATGTCATCATATAATTCTTGTAAACAAGATAGACTTAATCATGGATTTCAATTATGCCAAATATCATTCATAGCCTAGCCATATTCATAAGTTTGCAAAAGCATGACTTAATACATGGATTATGGTGTCAAAATTTCAACATAGTTTCATATGAACTATAACAACCAAACTTGTTTCAATTACTTGCAAAATTATTTATGCACAAAAATATACATCATGATGGCATAATAACAAAGCCCCAAACTTACATGAATTTCAATCAACTACATACATGTAGCTTCAACATAATTTGCGAAATATTCCAAATGCATACTTGCATAGAACTACCGCATGTAGTTCTTTATAATGAATAAATTTTGCACAAATATGAATTACTTTATTATCCCAATTCAAGCATACAAATCAACACAGTTATTTATTCATACCAAAGTAATACTCTACTTACAATGGTTGCGGCGAATTCTCTAATTAAGAGATATGATTCCTTTGTTGAATTGATTGGCTTTAGGTTGCTTGAATTGCTTTAGGCTTTAGAACTTTCTTTCTAATTCTCTCTCTAGTCGGCGGCTACTCTTAGTCGTTCCTCAGCAACATGGCGGCTATGTTCTTAATTTGAATGAATAGATTAGGGTTTAGTCTAGGGTTGTTTATATAGAGGTTAGGAATTGATTAGGACCATTGATGTTGCTAGGTTAGATCATAGCCATTCATTAGATAGAGAGACCAATTAGAACCCGCCACCTAGCCCTAATGACAAAGCAGACCACAGAAATTCGACCAAACACAGACCTGGCCAGCCAGGTTGACTGGGCTCGACCAGGTCGACACCCCTGTCGACAGGGCTGTCGACAGCCCTGTCGACATGGGTAGCCCAGTTCGACAGCCCAGTCGACCTGGGTGGCCTAGGCGGGTGTTTATCCGCCCTGGCCCACTGGGCCCGATTTTTAATTATTTTATTCTGTTTGAATTTTAAATTTAATTCAAAACTTCCGAAGGCCATATCTTCTTCATACGGACTCCGTTTTTCGAAAACTCGGACTCTATTTCGCGTATTTTTCCGAGACGAACGCAATGGCGTATCCCGTTTCCCTTTGTTCTTTGATTTGAATTTGATTATACTTTAATTCATGAATTTCACAGTTATAGAATTCTCGGGGTGTTACAAGTAATGCCCTCAAGTCTACGATACACCACCAAGAGCAGACATGCATGTATCTAGATTGTCCCATATACGTATTGTTAATTGTAGCTCGATGCCTCAACTGCACGTCCTCTAGTGTGCACTGAGTTCCGTGGCGAGGCGATACAAGAAACATGGAACTCGGTCGTGAGCTTTTCCATGTCTCTACAGGCCCGCCTTTACGAGCCTTAAAATACAGATGTTCCTAGGATATGTTTTCCAGGGTGTCTATGGCCCCACCTCGGCCTTTCCCTCAACTGGAAAAGACTACAAGAGCTAAGCGACATGCCCCTAATAACAAACAATCTAAACATCCAGTTGGCGTCTCTCCTCAACCACCGTACCTCGATAGTGAAAGGTGAATGGTTTATTGGGTTTAACTCTAGCCTTTTCGCATCCCACTGGTTGCCGATCAGGTATCCAACAATCTACTATCCTTGTTGGTCAGGACCCTCCGACTCCCCATTGAGGCGACAGCCGAATCACCCTGGTGTCACCTCGTCACAGCATTCTGACTACAAATCTACTTTTGTTGTCAAGGACCACCCACCTAGTAGTTACACGCAGACCCAACCTCTACAAGCACAACCTAAACATATGACACTGCACAGAGGACTACCAGGAGCACCTTACATATCTCAGTAAGTCGCGTGCTTCCCCTTCCAGTCCTTCGGAGCCGACAGAATAATCAGATGAACGTGTGCTCCCTTCGTGCCTTATAAAACTATGATGATCCACCCCATTAGGTTGTTCACCCTTAAATGTATGGACTAGTCCAAGTGCCTTACTTTAATATGTTATTAGACCCTATATCTAAACATTCTTTTATGCACTTGCTTTACCTTATCAGGTTTCCATTTAACTTGTTTATGTTAACTTTTTATTCAGGTTACCAAGTTCTTCCTAGCCCCTTATATCTCCGAGGAATCGGCCTCTCTTGCTTATTAATTTCAGTTATACAACTTAACCCATTTAAGTTTATTAATAAGCCCACAACATGTTATTCTCTAGATTGTTATCCAAGGTCTATAATCCATAATCCCTTTATATTCTTGTTTGATTCAAGGTTACAATAACATGTTCTACCTAATATGTAATTAAGTGTATCTTAATTGACATGTTTTCTATTTAACATGTCACTTAACATTCATGATTCAATATAACTTACCTCATTTCCTGAGTTGCCTCATTCTTTCTTATTTAATCATAATTCCCTATTATGCTGTCCTTACAACTTAATGTTGTTTACTTATTAACTTAGTTCTTTTAACTAAGGTTCACTAATAAGTCTCCACTTCGCATAAATATAACTTATGTTCGCATCTATAGATTTTAGATTCTCGTTCTCACAAATAACTTAATTTATAATTAAGTACAGTTTATCCCATAACATAAGTTATTCCAGTTTCCTTATTGTTTTATTATAACCTAAGTTATAATTCCCACTTATCTCTAGGACAAATCTTAACATAACATTCTTATCAGCATATTTCAGACTTCCAAGTTATCAAATTACTTAATTTATAATTAAGTACAACTTCTTTCATTTCATAAGTTTCCCCCCACTACAAGAAAAATACCCTATTGCAACTAGCTATTTGCAACAGGCGATAAATAACAGTTGCAGTAAATGATATTTAGCAACATACCTATTATAACGGTTGCAATAGATAAGATTTAGCAACAGGTCTTTTCTTCCTGTTGCGAAAAGCATATTTTTAGCAACTTCACTTTCCTTCCTGTTGCAAAAACTTACTTTTAGCAACTGTGCGTCCATAACAGTTGCAACAAACATATTATTTGCAACTGCACTGCCTAGCCAGTTGCAAAAAAATATCTTTAGCAACTTTTTTTGCCACTTGCAATAACTGTATTTTTTACAACCGGTAAAGCCAGTTGCGAAAAACATTTATTTTAAATAGTTATTATTAAATTATTAACCACAATTAAGATTAAATTTTAATAATTATTAATTAATAATAAAATTTAAGTATTATAAAGTGATATTTATAACTGATAATTGAACAATAATTATTAATAAAATTAAAAAATAATAATATTTAACATTTTAAAAATAATAAAATAAATAAATAATTATTAAATAATAATAAATTCAGTAAGTATAGTAGCTATTAAATATAAAAGCATGAAGTAATAAGTAATATTTAGTTATAATATAATAAGTATTAAGTAATAATTAATTAATATGAATTAATACTTTAATAATTTATCACGGTTACTTATTAGTAGTGTATAAATTATATTTAACAATTACTAACAACATTTAATATATAATAAGTAAATCTAATTAGTAAAAAAATTTAAATAATAATAAAATATTTATAATATTAAATAATTAATAAAATATTCATAATAATTTCTAAATAATTAACCATTAGTATTTACATAATAATTAAGATTAATGTTAATAATTCAGTAATAAATTTTAGTTATTATAAAGTGATATTTACAGTTAATAATTCAATATTAAATAATAATCAACAATTAATAAATATTAAAATTAATGTTTAATAAATAATATGCATTTGATTTAATACATTAATAATTAACATTTAAATAATTTAATATATTAGTAATTAATATTGATCATAGTGCAATAATTAATTAATTTACTATTTAATAACTTTTCTTACATAACATTTCCAAATATTAATTTATAACAAACTGTCCTTTCGGTTGGTTAGCAATAGTCCATGGTAAAATATTCAAGTCACCTTTTTTTATCTGCAAAAGTTTAAAACCAAACAATTTTAAGCTATTATTTATGATGGTAAAGGTTAATTAAATAACGTTCTGCTAAATAACTTAGGCGGGCAAAGGCGGGCTCTCGAAATTTGAGGACCGTTTCGCACCTAATATTTCACATCCGCTTCACTTCTTTTTCCCATTCGCCTGCTTTTCCCATCTCTCGTTCATTCTAGATCTAGGTCAAATCGATTCTCTTGCTCAACTAAATAATCCATAATAAAACTAGAAAAACATTCGCAACTCGGCAGAAGGAAAAGCGGAGAAGGGGAGAGGCGCAAGAAGTGGTTGCGGGTTTGGATCTGAAATAGGATTCGTGACGAGCGAAGGGCGAGATTTGGTATCGGATGAGCGAAGCGCGCAGGCAGGAGGAGAAGAAGGCTGGAAACAAAATCTGGCATACGAACGACTAACGCACGAAATGGAGTTACTTTGTTCACAAACCGGAGTTGGAGAAAAGAGGTGCATTTTTCACAAACGGGCGTTGGTGGAGCATCGGAGAAAAGAGATATAGTGGCATACGTACGAACGACTGACGCAAGGGGCAGGGCAACTAAAGAAAAATTTCAATCTCTCAGATCTTATTTTAGGTATATGTATCCCTAATTTTTAAATTATCCGAATTAATTTAATTTTCAAAGTGCTTTGCTATTCTGGGTGTGTGTGTGTTTAGTCAGATCTGATGCTAGTCCATTTAATTTAGCTCTATTTTCTAAGCTTGATAATGCAAACTAATTGCATATGATTTCGCTAGAATAAGTTTCAAGATAGAGGACTGAGCTCAAAGTGTTCATCAGCTCTCCCTCACTTTCAGTGTCTTCACTTGCTGCTTCCCTTGCCATTTGAGCTTTCATGTTTTTCTAGGAATCTTTTGCTAATGAGAGCTGGATTGAATGGTCTATATGTGTAGGTACACCAAACTTTTAAATATACACTTGACCGCAAATAAATCTTTATATAGATGCTTGTGTAATGAACAACAGAACAAGTGGCCACTTTAATATAACTTAATTAGTATCAATAAACTTAGAATAAGTATACAAATATGCAAGTTGTTGTTGAACCAAAACTGATAGAAATAATTTATTTGTGCAACCTCGTCTTCCTCACTTGCGCTTATGTAAGCACGAATACACGTAGGTAACGTCACATTTTGAGCATTAATTTGTCATAAGCAGCCAAAATTCTATGTACCAACATTCGTTTCTTAACTGAAGAAGCTCCCACAATCTTTTCTTAACATAGTCAATCTTGTACAATCCGTTTAACACAGGATTGGAATTTGGATGAGGAGAGTCCACAAATATTGAACATGCCTTTAATACCATCAGTGCATTTAATCATAAGCAGCCAAAATTTTATGTACCAACTGTGACATTGAATGTTTAAACCAACAAAAGATTGTGGTCCTCCATGCAACACAAGAAAGATCGCAGCACTATATATAACAGGCAGCGCACTCTAAGATGAAAAGGAGAAATTAATTCTTACCAAAATGATTATTCTTTTATCGTGCTATACTTGATTCTCTTATGTAAATTAATTGGTCATTTTTCATGTCACGGTCTTACTAATTTCACATGAGGTGCATGTGTAATACAGGGGTAACCGGGACTACAAACCTAATCCTTGGCTTGCTCAGGTACTGGATGTGCTTTATTCTGCATGCAAAACATGAAATGAATTTTTCTACTGCAGCTGCAAGACATTTGACTAACATGAAGCTATTGGTACAAGTGTGTGAGTTTGTGTGTACTCTAGTACATATGGTTGTGTGAGAGAAGAAATTGTTATACATGATTGGTGTATGAAAGTTGTATAAACTTTTATTGTTATTGTTTGTACTATTAAAACTTTGTTAAAATAAAATTTTATTTATTTATTTCAGTCTGTGATATACGCTATTACCTAAACAAATACATTTAATATGTAATATCTATAAGTTGTATTTTTTTTTATAGATTTATGAATATATTGCAATGGGCATATACTGTTGCAAAATGATCTGTTGCAACACTAAAAGCCTGTTGCAAAAAGGTATACCGCAACATCTTATTGCAATAGGCCGAAAATGTTGCAGATTTTTGGCAACTTTAGCTATACCAACAGGCGCAGGCCTGTTGCAATAGGTCTACTGCAACAGATATCGCCTGTTGCGAAAAGTGTTTTTTGTTGTAGTGCCCTTTTCCAACTAGTTTCAGATTTTCCCCATTTACTGATTACTTAATTTACAATTAAGTGTCACTTATCTTATTTCACCCGTTATCTCATTTCCTTACTAGTTTATTATAACCTAAGTTATAATCTTCACTTGTTCTTAGGACAAGTCTACCTATTATACAACATTCTCATTAATGTAATTTATTTATAATAGGTTATTATCATTCCCTGTTCATTCCCATTTTCTTTTACTGTTGCATCTTTCTTTCAATTCCATTTATTCCCATTAATTACAATTAATGTTGTTTATCATTCCATCTATTTACATATATTTATATATGTATTTATTTATGCACTAGACCTCTCACATTAAGCCTACATTGGTGGATGTTGGATTTGTCGGGCGGTTCAGGGAAGACTTCTACCACAAGTCGACTTAATCTCGTGTCTTTGCACCATTGCATGTTTTAGTTATACACTTAGACCCCTCACATTAGATTTACCACTTGTGGATGTTGGATATGCCGGGAGGTTCCGTGCAGACTTCTACCACAAGAGTAATTTAACAACGTGTTTAAGCGCGGTTATAGTTTCTTATTTACTGTAAATCTTATATATAATCTAGGCACGTCTATTTCTTTCAAATTTCCACTGTAATTTATAAGTCATCATATTATGCCTATTCTATGACGTAAGTTCTTTTTTACGTATAATCAATTCTATTCTATCATGTAATCAATTAAACAGATAGTTGTTCAAATTTAACAATAACCAGTGATCGCCAAATCATGTAATTTTTCTAACTTAACATGTAATTTTATCAATTTCTATTGTTAACGGTCCAGGTGCATAAATGTCACAAGTAACATGGAATTGAAACAACAGTAATTGTTACGCATGTTTTGGCAAATTTCCCAACATATTAATATTTTAGCACATTAATATTCCATCATGTCATATTCATTACTTTAATCGTTTCTAACATGTGTTTAAACATTTTAACATATCATATCTAAACATTCATAACAAAAATTCAATACTTTTAATTATTTTAGCAAATTCACATTATATGATAACGGGGAATGTTTAAACGATAATATATCATTACCAAAAATGATATAACTTAAATCCACTCACCTCATTTGGAAATCTAGAAAATATTCTAAATAGTTATTGTAGAAGAAAGCCAACTTTTATCTTTTTGTAGAGTTGGAGGTTGGTTATAAATCTTGAATCTTCTTTGTTAATCTAGATTACAATAGCGTCTCCGCATTTTATTTTTTAATTAATTATAATGTCATGGAGGCAGAGATGAAGAATTGTGTGTGGATAAAATGGGAGAGAGAGAGAGAGTCCTTTTTTATAGATTAATAGAGTCAATCCTTAACAATTAGATATTGGTTTTTTCAATCTAACCGTACGTGAAATGCTGAGTCAACTATGAATAAGGTCCATTTTGCATTTCATACTTTATTTTATGCTGCCAATACATATATAATTTTAATGTTTTGCAGCTTTTAATAGCCTTTTTGTTTTTCTCCCTTTTTAAATTAATTTTTTCTATCCTCGTTCTTTAATTAATTGCATGTTTACATGTGTGTATATCCTTGTCATTAATTGGAATTATTTTTCAAACATAAGACATCTTTATGCGTATACAAAGCCTCCTTACGTGCACAACCTTTATTTTATTCCAAATTTTGCCACTCTTAATTAATTAATGCATGACTTAATTCTTTTTGAACTCTTACTTATTAATGCCTCAATTTACCATTTTTAACGCATTTCTTTCAAATATTATTTTTTGTTATTCACACATTAACCTTCTCTTTTTATGCATTTATCTTCCATGGCGTTTCTTTTCTTATTAACGCTTGCATTGGTTGCTCTTTTTAATGTGAAAAATGTTTTTCTTTTGGACATCTTACATATATACTTGTGCGTTACTTCTTATGCCATTACTTCATATTTTTATTCCAAGCTTTTTCAAATGTACCTTTTTTTTAATACGTTAACTTATAATGCTTCCTCTTTTTATTCCTTAGTGCATTTATTAGTGTCTGTTACCTTCATCTACGTTATACATACATACATACACACACACACACAAAAACACACACACACACACACACACACATATATATATATATATAAATATATATATATGTGTGTGTGTTTGTGTGTATGTTCCATTTTAATGCTCGCATGAAATTAATCATTTCTTTACAATGTCATTGCATTAATTAGTATCCACACTACCTCTTTTAATTGCATGTATTTTCTTACCTTTCTTAATGCATTAAAAATTGTACTAATTTTCCTCCTCTTCAATGTATGAATTTATTCAAATTATACATTACCATTATTATTTTTTATTTATGTTCATGCATATACATATATTTGTATGTTCAGTTGCCCCTCACTAAAACAAAGATAAAAATTATGTCACCGCTGGGGTTCAAATTCCTGACCTCTATGTTACGTATCTAATGTGTAACGACCCGGATTTTTAGCCGTTGAATCCTGAATATTTGAATTTGTTTGAAAATATCTTTCCAACGAATGTGAAAAATCCATATTTCATAGCGGGAATAAAAAGTTACGTCCAAATCAAATTTAGAAATAATCGCTGTGGAATCGTATATAGATCATAACAGTTATATAAATATATTTAACTATCGGTCTTGAATTTGGACAGGATTCTTTTGAGGCATAGTTATAATTTAATTTTTAGAATTTTTCTGTAATTTTTAATTAATTAAATATGCAACTTTTTATTTGGAGTATTTAGCACCCTATATCGATATTTCAGGGTTTCATATTATGAGTTAAACTACCGATATTATTATATTTTTGGGATCGTGACATGTCGCTGGGCACGATCGCATTCTTTCTTCTGTCCGTAAAGACTTAGACATGAACGTAATTTTAGACAACGAAGTTCGAAAATTCTTTTTATAAACTACTTGGCCAAACCATCTTTCCTTTAAATACTGATGCCCGCATTTTTGTTTTTCAAAACAAGCAAAACAAGCAAATGAAATCAAAAATAAAAAAAAATACAAATTTGTTCTTTAACATACAAAGTACCAATAAATGAATTCACATGCCCGTTCTTTTCCGTACAGACTAAACTAGGCAAAATAAATTGATGCTTATGCCATATCCTATCATCGCCATCCATACTGTACAATATTGTCAACACCTTTGTCAAAAAATTAAATGATAGCACATGCTGATAGAAAGTGACCTCTCGTATGCGTGATAGACCAAAATTGGCATACCGTGACTGCCAAGTTTAATAGCATCATACCCTTCACGTCACTTAATCCGTGCATGGCAAGGAATAAGAACCGTGTCTTTGAAGCTATTAGAGTCTGTGTGTCCCAAGAAATTGTGGTACCGTGATCCCCACGCTTCTTTCTTCTTTAAATACGGTAGCTGGTGACTCTTGACTCGAACAAAACAAAACCAAACACAGAAAAGAAATTCAACAATAAAGAAAATGTAACCTAACCTATATGCATAGCCGACCACGGTATTGTCACTTTCATGCCTAAGTCTTTAAATTAGCCTGTATGTAGCAGCTTCAAAAAGAATAGGTACGGTGTCCCCTATATTTCTAAACCGTGGAGACAAAGTAATCTGCACTAGCCAACCTACCCTATACCTCAACTCCGTGTTCCCCAAACAGTTGAAACTCCATGTTCCACAAGCCACTATCTCTTTTAAATACTGGGTACTTTCGTTTGTTCTCAAACAAAATCCTTAAACTTCTATTTCCCCAAAATCATCCCAAATCCCTCAATTCCACGACTCAACTCCGTATTCCTCTTTTCTAGTAAACCACCGAAGGAAAATTGCCACTTTCAAATACAAATAAAAATCAAATAAATTACTAAATCTTTCAAAGTGTATATGCTTGAGGGTGTCGTACGGTTCGAGGGGGTAGCCGCAGCATTCAAGGGGGCGAGGCAAGGTCTGGGAGTCGCGACTGCTACAGGGTATCGGAGGTCAGTTAAGGAGCGGTCGGAACTCGGGAAGGACAAGACGTAGTCGAGTTCAACTTAGTGGGCTCCTATGTGAAGGATGTCAGGCAGCAAAATGGAGCGGCAGGGGTACTTCCTATAGCTTTGAAGCATTGGGTGTGTTGGAGAATGGTGTAGAGGAAGAGTCTTAACGTGAAGGAAGAGCTGACAACATTCAATTGGGATGTTGGGAAACATCGGCTTTGTGTTAGAACAGGGAGTTGCTTAAACATGGGGTGTTGTATATTTTCTGGGATTAGAAATTTGCACTGGAAGGAAGACTAAATAAAAGAAAAGGACCCAGAAAGGTCAGACGTGGTGGGAAAATCAGTAGAGGATATTGCGAAGATGTTAAAACTGGGAAGAGCAAAATTTTGTTTCGAAGAAGTATTGGAATTAGTGGGGAAGTAGTGGCGGTGTCTGTATGAAGGAGCGAGGTGGTGTTTGTCTTGACTATTGGGTGAAGTGTAAAGTGTTATTGCTGATGATGTAGCAGTGAAATGATTGGGTGTTGAGGGTAGTTGAAGGGGATGATAGTAAGAAATGGTGATGGTATTTAGTGAAGAGGGAAATAACTGGAAATGGTGACTCTGGCATGGGTGAGCACGATGGGCGTGATATGCTATCACGTTGAACTTGAAGTATAGACAGCATGCCTCAATGTCTGATACTGTTAACAATGTAAGAATTGAAGTTGTGCTCTATTTGCCTGATTGCGGGAGACTAAGCCATGCAATTGAAACTTTGTACCTGGAATATGCATAGCTTGCATTGGATCCTTGTTGGATATGGTTCCCGTTTGCAAGTGGTGAACAAGACTTGCTATACGATATGCTGGGGAAGCTTGTGTGATCTTATATTGTTAAGATTATCGGTCAGTTTGCAAGTAGCATGGGGTGCTGAGTTAGGCATGGGGATTAGCTTAATCAAATGACGAATCACGAGAATGTAAATCATTTTGGAATCGTGGCGACAAAATCTATATCATGGAACTGATATGTCCAAGGACAAAGCTACTAGAATTTTGTTATAAAATCAAACGCCTGTTTGATTTTAAATGGGATAAAAGCAGAATCATCAATTGCAAATCAAGGTGAGTAAACTCACTAACTCCACCTCCTTTATATTTTTATATAAAAAAAAATTTAATTTATTTAGAGTAATTCAATACTGTTTGATGGATGAGTAGTTGGTAAAGTTGGTTGATATGGTTGCATGGTTGATTGATTATTGGTTCTGATATTTCATATTGGTATTATTAACATCTGTGGATGCAGGGAAACAGGTTGGAGGGATCCAACTGGATCCCTCAACATTTATATTACTGTTGTTATTCATTGTGATATTTAATGTGAAATAAAATGAGTGATTTAGCATGTGTGAATCACACTGGCCCTAGAAATGTGGTGTTTTAATACCGTAAAATATTTTTGAAAAAAGGGGGATTTGAAATTAAAAAAAAAAAGAAATTTATTTCCAAAGTAGAAAATTGAATTTTGAATAGACTTGAAAGCAGGAACCTGTTTTTAACAAATTGAAACAAGAAGTTGATTTTAAACTTGTGTTAAAAATTTAGTAAAATATTGTCACTGGATTAAATTGAATTTATTTGGAAAAGTGGAAATGGGTTTTTGGAATCGATATTTGAATGAGATTTAGAACTTGGCAATTATAAATAAAGTTATAAACTAGATTATAATGAGATAAAACTAAAATAAGATTTCTGTGAATGATTCTACCATTAGAAGTCAATAAAGAAAATTTGGATTTTAAAAATATTATTTAAAGTTATAAAATCAAATGGGTTTGATTTTATAAAAGAGAATATTATTCACGGCTAAAGTGAATAATGTTATAAAGTGAAATTATTTATAGAGGGGATTTGAATTTGGAAATATAAATTCAATTGGAAATTTAAATGGGAAGAAAATTTGTTTAAAAAGGGATATGTTGAAATAAGAACATAGAACCAATTTTTATTCGATGAAGAGGTTTTAAATAAATGTTTGGAAAATTAAAATAGCGATTATAGCGCTATTGTTACAATATATGCTTTGTAAATCTAAACAGCGATTATAGCGCAGTTGTTATAATTTATACTTGGAAAATTTAAAACAGCGATTATAATGCCGCTGCTATAATATATGGTTTGTAAATTATAACAACGATTTTAAACGCTGCAGTTATAATAAATGTTTTGGTAAATCTGAATAGCAATTTTAACGCTGTTATTATAGTAAATGTTTTTAACAGCGATTATAGTACCGCTGGTATAACAAATGTTTTGAAAATTTAAAACAGCGATTATAACGCTGTTGTTACAATAAGTGTTTAATAATTCTAAACAGCGGTTGTAACGCTGTCGTTAAAAGTAATGTTTTATAAATCAAATACAGCAATTATAACGCTACCATTTTAATCAGTGTTCTTCCGTAAAAGAAGTGGATTCTTAGATTGAATCTAAGAGTTGCGTAAGCAATGTTTTGTTAGAAGTAGTGAGCTCTGACTATTTCAAAGTTAAGAATGTCATTCAGTAAAGGTCTGAGAGGTAATTATACCCCAACTTGACTAACTGCATTATTGACGGAGAAATGGTTAAGGCTCGATAGCAAGGATTGGTTAGTGATATCGTTATTTAACGAATGATTTATGATTTGAGTTATAATAACGATGTTTATAACATCAGTTTAATTTAAAGGATTTATAAATGTTTTCTAACTGGAATAAGGGATATTTTCTCAATAAACGAATTATAATATTGGAAATGTTTTCCAATAATCGAGAGAGAAAATAGTGCTTTGAAAGAACACGAAAGATGGGAAATGGTAATTGGAAATGATAATGTAATAAAGGACTAATATAAAAGGAGCCAGTGTTGTTTGATGTTTGATTGATAGAATTTCCATTTGGAAATAGGATAGTTGATTGTATGGATGTTTCTTCGATAGTTAAATCACCGACTATCAAAGTTTTGTTTTATTTTATACCTCCGTCGTCAATACAAGGAGACCGGGATCAGATCCAGTATTTGAAAACCACTCGGTATGGACGTTAGAGTTGCGATCGAACATGATGAAGAAAATTGAAGATGGAGTTATGCAAGGGCAATCTTATTTACAGGATAGTGACTTCGGTTTGTCCAGTCCCAGGACAACGTGAATGGACGAATGTCTGACAGAGTATATCTAACGGATCGCATAAGTTGATCTCTTCAAACATACTTACGTTTGGTGTTGGAGAAATTAGTTTCTCTTAGCTTTATACCCATGGTATTTTTGAGGAAATCAATTTGTGATTTAGCGGGTATGACGATGTGGCATTCAAAGTGAATGGTGGCTAGATGTTCTGAAAGATAATTCAAACCTCAAGCCTCCTCAACCGGGAAATGACAAAAATCGGGCAGGCAGCATGGCTATGTGGGTCGCTCCCATTAGGGTGTATAACCACCTATCTAGAGAAATTCCTTTTGCTTCTTAAATCTATCGATGCTGTCCCTTTTCGGGAGGCGGTTGATGATCCCAACCGTCGGTGGTATACATTCGATACACTCAAGCAAAATGAGTGGTCGGTCATGTGTGGGCCGGGTTGCAAGACGTTCTTGTTGAACCCAGTGTATTCGCCTCTAGAGATACACTATCGGAAGGTGGTCCCATACCTTGTCATGTTTGAAAACCAATCTCCAATAAGCGCCCTGCGGTTTTCGATTTTATATTAATTATAGAGCGTGAGATGCAAGCGTTCCGCTAGATTCTATTTATTTGATGTAGACATTATTATAATATCACTGGATTTGATATCAAAAATATTTTTGGTTATCGTAAGGTAAAAACCATCCGTGTTTATGTGTGGATCGGTCTTACGATTATCATTTCTTTCGAAAGTATTTTGAAAGTTAAACAAATGGTTGGAGTTTACTCACACCAGTCCCATGACTGACCCAGAGTTTATTATGTTTGTTTTCCCTAAACTCTTGGGTGCCCAAATTTGTACGGGCAGTCAAGTAGTCGGGTTTTTTTTCAGATTCACTTGGAGTAACTCGAAGCAGGAGGCTTCACCAGTTAGCTATAGACTATCATATTTTCCGCTATGTACTATGTTGTATATGGAAACAGGTGTTTATAACTGTTCAAGGAATAACTGTTGTGCTCTGATGATGGTATGTATATACAGTTATTGTTTTGTATTTCAAAAGTTATGTTATATAATATATTTTATTCGTTCCGCTGTGAGTTTGTGATCTTCGTTTTCTTCTCTTCTAATATTTCTTTCTTTCTATTTCTCATCCTCTAACTTCTTTCTAATAATGATTCGTATTTCTGTGCAATTTGGGTTGGACGTGTGGTGTAATTAGTCAACTCAAAGAGTGCAGAAATTCGGGCCATTACATTTGGTATCAGAGCTGAAGGTTGAGTAGTAACCTTGGCTATGTGGCGTGATTCAATAGAGATAGGGTTAGTAACACCCTAGATTGAATTTGAGTGTATATATATGAGCGCGTATTTGTAGATTTGATATAAAAATTGGTATATATTGTGTTGACTGGTTTGTTCAGTGGTTTATGAATTCTGGTCGATACAGGATGTACAACTGTATCGATAGGTGTTTCTAAACTCTCGAATAGAACAATTCAACGCAGTATTGTTTTAAAAGGGGTAAATGATAATTTTGCCCAAAATTATTTTAAAGGAATAATTTTTGAAATATTATTATATATGAATATGTTGATTGTTATTACAATCAAATGGAAATTATGAAATATTGAAATGGTTATATAACCAAGATAAACTAGAATTAAATTCAAACCAAATTTGTGGATTTAAATCCCGGATATTTTGAAAATATTCTTTGAAGTATTTTAAAGGTAATATATCATTGGTTTGAAGAGATTTTTGAATTAGAATGGTTTTAAACGGATTTGAAAATAATTAAGCACTGAAATCACTTCAGTGGCGAGAAAATAATTCTGATAATGGGTCGCGACATTATCGGTATTCATTTTCGAGTTTCTGAGTGATGGATTACTACCAGAGTAATTTGAGAATGAAAAGTTTGTTTGAGAAGGACATGATGATTTAGAAATTCAAATGTTTGAATGGAGTTGATTATAAATATGTGTATGAATATATATGATTTCAAACTGGTTTGAAATAAAACCCGGGAATTTGAATTCTAAAATTAAAATTTAACTTGTATAAGTTGAACAGATTGAAATGGATAAAATGTATCGAATGAATTGAAATTAACTTAAGTTAAAATTGGGTTGGATTACAAACAATTCCGAATAAAATTAAATAAAGAGAAATTATGAGATTCGAATTACAAATATGAATTCGACTTATGTATAAACAAGTTGGATATATATTGGATGCTGTTGTTTGGAATTAAACTGTGATGGAATTAAACTCAAGCGGAATAAGAGTTTTGATTTTGGGAAACAGAACTTAGTTTGGATTAGTGAACAGAAGTGAACTAATCAGAAGTTGATTAGATATTTAAAAACTGGAAGTTGGATTGATTTGAAACCAACAGGAAATGGATATATGTATGCCGAGCAGATATTGAATGGAAGCAAAGGCAAGAGATAGAATTTATGCCCGATAAAAAGGTACATGTTTACAATATTACTCGGGTTTGATGATTTATAAGCCTATGAGGCAAGCCGCTTGGCTTTTTGATTTTCTTTTCGATTGGAGAAGGCCTAAAAAGGCGAGTTGTTGTTGTACTAATTGAGCCATGCACGGGAGATGCTGTCAAAAATTTTCAGAATTTAAAGTGTTTGAAAATTTTCGGAATTTTTGAAAATTTTCGTTAGTAAGAATAAAGTAATACTGAAATAAATTGGCCCAATTAAACTGAAGTTAAGAAGTGAACAAAAAGGATTTTTGGACCTAGTTAATAGGGTGTGTAGCATCTTTTCCTACCTTAGCAATTTCGAGGACGAAATTATTTTAAGGGGGAAGGAATGTAACAACCCGGATTTTTAGCCGTTGAATCCTGAATATTTGAATTTGTTTGAAAATATCTTTCCAACGAATGTGAAAAATCCATACTTCATAGCGGGAATAAAAACTTACGTCTAAATCAAATTTAGAAATAATCGTTGTGGAATCGTATATAGATCATAACAGTTATATAAATATATTTAACTATCGGTCTTGAATTTGGACAGGATTCTTTTGAGGCGTAGTTATAATTTAATTTTTAGAATTTTTCTATAATTTTTAATTAATTAAATATGCAACTTTTTATTTGGAGTATTTTGCACCCTATATCGATATTTCGGGGTTTCATATTATAAGTTAAACTACTGATATTATTATATTTTTGGGATCATGACACGTCGCTGGGTACGATCGCATTCTTGCTTCTGTCCGTAACGGCTCTGACATGAACGTAATTTTAGACAACGAAGTTCGAAAATTCTTTTTATAAACTACTTGGCCAAACCATCTTTCCTTTAAATACTGATGTCCGCATTTTTGTTTTTCAAAACAAGAAAAACAAGCAAATGAAATCAAAAATAAAAAAAATACAAATTTGTTCTTTAACATACAAAGTACCAATAAATGAATTCACATGACCGTTCTTTTCTGTACAGACTAAACTAGGCAAAATAAATTGATGCTCATGCCATATCCTATCATCGCCATCCATACTGTACAATATTGTCAACACCTTTGTCAAAAAAATAAATGATAGCACATGCTGATAGAAAGTGACCTCTTGTATGCGTGATAGACCAAAATTGGCATACCGTGACTGCCAAGTTTAATAGCATCATACCCTTCACGTCACTTAATCCGTGCGTGGCAAGGAATAAGAACCGTGTCTTTGAAGCTATTAGAGTCCGTATGTCCCAAGAAATTGTAGTACCGTGATCCCCACGCTTCTTTCTTCTTTAAATACGGTAGCTGGTGACTCTTGACTCAAATAAAACAAAACCAAACACAGAAAAGAAATTCAACAATAAAGAAAATGTAACCTAACCTATCTGCATAGCCGACCACGGTATTGTCACTTTCATGCCTAAGTCTTTAAATTAGCCTGTATGCAGTAGCTTAAAAAAGAATAGGTACGGTGTCCCCTATATTTCTAAACCATGGAGACAAAGTAATCTGCACTAGCCAACCTACCCTATACCTCAACTCCGTGTTCCCCAAGCAGTTGAAACTCCGTTTTCCCAAGCCACTATCTCTTTTATATACTGGGTACATTCGGTTGTTCTCAAACAAAATCCTTAAACTTCTATTTCCCCAAAATCATCCCAAATCCCTCAATTCCACGACTCAACTCCGTATTCCTCTTTTCCAGTAAACCACTGAAGGAAAATTGCCACTTTCAAATACAAATAAAAATCAAGTAAATTACTAAATCTTTCAAAGTGTATATGCTTGAGGGTGTCGTACGGTTCGACGGGGTAGCCGCAGCATTCAGGGGGGCAAGGCAAGGTCTGGGAGTTGCGACTGCTACAGGGTATCGGAGGTCAGTCAAGGAGCGGTCGGAACTTCGGAAGGACAAGACGTAGTCGAGTTCAACTTAGTGGGCTCCTATGTGAAGGATGTCAGGCAGCAAAATGGAGCGGCAGGGGTACTTCCTGTAGCTTTGAAGCATTGGGTGTGTTGGAGAATGGTGTAGAAGAAGAGTCTTAACGTGAAGGAAGAGCTGACAACATTCAAATGGAATGTTGGGAAACATTGGCTTTGTGTTAGAACAGGGAGTTGCTTAAACATGGGGTGTTGTATATTTTCTGGGATTAGAAATTTGCGTTGGAAGGAAGACTAAATAAAAGAAAAGGACCCAGAAAGGTCAGACGTGGTGGGAAAATAAGTAGAGGATAATGCGAAGATGTTAAAACTGGGAAGAGCAAAATTTTGTTTCGAGGAAGTATGGGAATTAGTGGGGAAGTAGTGGCGGTGTCTGTATGAAGGAGCGAGGTGGTGTTTGTCTTGACTATTGGGTGAAGTGTAGAGTGTTATTGCTGATGACGTAGCAGTGAAGTGATTGGGTGTTGAGGGTAGTTGAAGGGGACAATACTAAGAAATGGTGATGGTAATTAGTGAAGAGGGAGATAACTGGAAATGGTGACTCTGGCATGGGTAAGCACGATGGGCGTGATATGCTATCACGTTGAACTTGAAGTATAGACAGCATGCCTCAATGTCTGATACTGTTAACAACGTAAGAATTGAAGTTGTGCTCTATTTTCCTGATTGCGGGAGACTAAGCCATGCAATTGAAACTTTGTACCTGGAATATGCATAGCTTGCATTGGATCCTTGTTGGATATGGTTCCCGTTTGCAAGTGGTGAACAAGACTTGCTATACGATACGCTGGGGAAGCTTGTGTGATCTTATATTGTTAAGATTATCGGTCAGTTTGCAAGTAGCATGGGGGGCTGGAAGGTGAGTTAGGCATGGGGATTAGCTTAATCAAATGACGAATCACGAGAAAGTAAATCATTTTGGAATCGTGGCGACAAAATCTATATAATGGAACTGATGTGTCCAAGGACAAAGCTACTAGAATTTTGTTATAAAATCAAACGCCTGTTTGATTTTAAATGGGATAAAAGAAGAATCATCAACTGCAAATCAAGGTGAGTAAACTCACTAACTCCACCTCCTTTATATTTTTATATAGAAGAGTTTTTAATTTATTTAGAGTAATTCAATACTGTTAGATGTATGAGTAGTTGGTAAAGTTGGTTGATATGGTTGCATCGTTGATTGATTATTGGTTCTGATATTTCATATTGGTATTATTAACATCTGTGGATGCAGGAAAACAGGTTGGAGGGATCCAACTGGATCCCTCAACATTTATATTACTGTTGTTATTCATTGTGATATTTAATGTGAAATAAAATGAGTGATTTAGCATGTGTGAATCACACTGGCCCTAGAAATATGGTGTTTTAATACCGTAAAATATTTTTGAAAAAAAGGGGGATTTGAAATTTAAAAAAAAAAGAAATTTATTTCCAAAGTAGAAAATTGAATTTTGAATAGACTTGAAAGCAGGAACCTGTTTTTAACAAATTGAAACAAGAAGTTGATTTTAAACTTGTGTTAAAAATTTAGTAAAATATTGTCATTGGATTAAATTGAATTTATTTGGAAAAGTGGAAATGGGTTTTTGGAATCGATATTTGAATGAGATTTAGAACTTGGCAATTATAAATAAAGTTATAAACTAGATTATAATGAGATAAAACTAAAATAAGATTTCTGTGAATGATTCTACCATTAGAAGTCAATAAAGAAAATTTGGATTTTAAAAATATTATTTAAAGTTATAAAATCAAATGGGTTTGATTTTATAAAAGAGAATATTATTCACGACTAAAGTGAATAATGTTTTAAAGTGAAATTATTTATAGAGGGGATTTGAATTTGGAAATATAAATTCAATTGGAAATTTAAATGGGAAGAAAATTTGTTTAAAAAGGGATATGTTGAAATAAGAACGTAGAACCAATTTTTATTCGATGAAGAGGTTTTAAATAAATGTTTGGAAAATTAAAACAGCGATTATAGCGTTGTTGTTACAATACATGCTTTGTAAATCTAAACAGCGATTATAGCGCTGTTGTTATAATTTATACTTGGGAAATTTAAAACAACGATTATAATGCCGCTGCTATAATATATGGTTTGTAAATTATAACAGCGATTTTAAACGCTGCAGTTATAATAAATGTTTTGGTTAATTTGAATAGCAATTTTAACGCTGCTGTTATAGTAAATGTTTTTAACAGCGATTATAGTACTGCTGGTATAACAAATGTTTTGAAAATTTAAAACAGCGATTATAACGCTGTTGTTACAATAAGTGTTTAATAATTCTAAACAGCGATTGTAAAGCTGTCGTTAAAAGTAATGTTTTATAAATCAAATACAACAATTATAACGCTACCATTATAATCAGTGTTCTTCCGTAAAAGAAGTGGATTCTTAGATTGAATCTAAGAGTTGCGTAACCAATGTTTCGTTAGAAGTAGTGAGCTCTGACTATTTCAAAGTTAAGAATGTCGTTCAGTAAAGGTCTAAGAGGTAATTATACCCCAAGTTGACTGACTGCATTATTGACGGAGAAATGGTTAAGGCTCGATAGCAAGGATTGGTTAGTGATATCATTAGTTAACGAATGATTTATGATTTGAGTTATAATAACGATGTTTATAACATCAGTTTAATTTAAAGGATTTAGAAATGTTTTCTAACTGGAATAAGGGATATTTTCTCAATAAAGGAATTATAATATTGGAAATGTTTTCCAATAATCGAGAGAGAAAATAGTGCTTTGAAAGAACACGAAAGATGGGAAATGGGAATTGGAAATGATAATGTAATAAAGGACTAATATAAAAGGGGCCAGTGTTGTTTGATGTTTGATTGATAGAATTTCCATGTGGAAATAGGACAGTTGATTGTATGGATGTTTCTTTGATAGTTAAATCACCGACTATCAAAGTTTTGTTTTATTTTATACCTCCATCGTCAATACGGGAAGACCGGGATCAGATCTAGTATTTGAAAACCACTATGTATGGACGTTAGCGTTGCGATCGAACATGATGAAGAAAATTGAAGACGGAGTTATGCAAGGGCTGTCCTGTTTACGGGATAGTGCCTTCGGTTTGTCCAGTCCCAGGACAACGTGTATGGACGAATGTCTGACAGAGTATATCTAACGGATCGCGTAAGTTGATCTCTTCAAACGTACTTACGTTTGGTGGCGGAGAAATTCGTTTCTCTTAGCTTTATACCCGTGGTATTATTTAGGAAATCAATTTGTGATTTGGCGGGTATGACGATGTGGCATTCAAAGTGAACGGTGGCCAGATGTTCTAAAAGATAATTCAAACCTCAAGCCTCATCAACTGGGAAATGACAAAAATCGGGCAGGCAGCATGGCTATGTGGGTCGCTCCCACTAGGGTGTATAACCACCTATCTAGAGAAATTCCTTTTGCTTCTTAAATATATCGATGCTGTCCCTTTTCTGGAGGCGGTTGCAGATCTCAACCGTTGGTGGTATACATTCGATACACTCAAGCGAAATGAGTGGTCGGTCATGTGTGGGCCGGGTTGCAAGACGTTCTTGTTGAACCCAGTGTATTCGCCTCTAGAGATACACTATCGGAAGGTGGTCCCATACCTTGTCATGTTGGAAAACCAATCTCCAATAAGCGCCATGCGGTTTTCGATTTTATATTATATTTGGAGCGTGAGATGCAAGCGTTCTGCTAGATTCTATTTATTTGATGTAGACATTATTATAATATCACTGGATTTGATATCAAAAATATTTTTGGTTATCGTAAGGTAAAAACCATCCGTGTTTTTGTGTGGATCGGTCTTACGATTATCATTTCTTTCGAAAGGATTTTGAAAGTTAAACAAGTTGTTGGAATTTACTCACACCAGTCCCATGACTGACCAGAGTTTATTTTGTTTGTTTTCCCTAAACTCTTCGGTGCCCAAATTTGTACGGGCAGTCAAGTAGTCGGGTTTTTTTCAGATTCACTTGGAGGAACTCGAAGCAGGAGGCTTCACCAGTTAGCTATAGACTATCATATTTTCCGCTGTGTACTATGTTGTATATGGAAACAGGTGTTTATAACTGTTCTAGGAATAACTGTTGTGCTCTGATGATGGTATGCATATACAGTTATTGTTTTGTATTTCAAAAGTTATGTTATATAATATATTTTATTCGTTCCGCTGTGAGTTTGTGATCTTCGTTTTCTTCTCTTCTAATATTTCTTTCTTTCTATTTCTCATCCTCTAACTTCTTTCTAATAATGATTCGTATTTCTGTGCAATTTGGGTTGGACGTGTGGTGTAATTAGTCAACTCAAAGAGTACGGAAAATCGGGCCATTACATAATGCCTTAACCAACTAAGCTATAAAGTCTTTTGTTAATAATTTTAGAAACAATGGTACTCAATATTCTCCTTCTTTGCCTTATTTTCATGTTTTGCTACAATGCTTCATCTAAAGGTATCTCTTTCGTCTTAGATCGGTTTTCTGCAATCCATAGGTCAAAATTGACCAGAAAATCGCCACGAACGTAATGACGCTACTCCCATGGCCAAATTATGGTAGCTCTTCAAAATTTTCTTTTTCTTATATGCATTATTTAATTGTTACAAAAATGCAGGGTGTTACATTCTCCCACCCTCAGGAAATTTCGTCCCCGAAATTTGATAAGGGTAAAAAAATCAATTAACCCCTCGCATAATATACGTTCGTCATGTGTTCATCCAATTTTTGCAAACATTGTGCACTTGTGCAAAGTGAAATATAATGTAATAATTCACGTATGCCTAAGTGGTACCTACTATGTGCATGCAAATTCTTCAAAAATCCTTTTAAAATATGATGCTCACATCCTAAATATACTGGTAGTTCTATATAAATGTAATATTTTGAAAATCAAAAACACTTTTTCATCCAAATATTCCCACACTCTCACTGAGTAAGAGCATAATTCATCTAATTGTTGCATCCAAAATCCTACCAACCAATTTTATTTCTCGAATTTTGGAAAAATCTAATTTTCTAAATTCGATTTCTTATGTTACAAAAAGGTATAAAACTGAAAATTTCGCATCTTCCGTTCTTCTTTTCCAACCTTTTTCTAACCATACTTGTATTTGATGTTACTATTTATAAAGATTCCCCTATTTTTCCTATATAAGCACAACCCACATAAGAAAATTTTCTTTGTTGTATATTTTATTTTTCATCTTATCTTGGAAAATTTTATTTTAGACAAAAAATTTCACAAGAAATCACTATTTACAAAATATACCTCATTTTACTTAAAAACCCAACATGTACTTCTTTATATATTTCAAAACTATAACTTTTAAGATTAAAACTTGAAAACACAACAAACCATTTCCCCAAAACTTCAAAATATCAAGTTCTTAAAAGTTAACAATGGGGTTAGACTCAAAGCGGGTTTCCAATTTTTCTTGGCTTTCCTAGACACTCCCACAAAGTCAATTCTCTCAACTATATATATTCCTAATCCATTTTTCTCTTTTTTAAAACCTTTTCCAATTTATAAGGTTTTACCGCCAAACCCACTAACCCAAAATACTAGGCATATGGGATTCACCTTCCTTCCATACAAAGTATATTGTACATTTTCCACTCAAATTTCCTAAGGGTCTCAAATTTCCATATTCATTCCTTTAGTGTACAAAACAAATATCCCATTTCTTATCATATTATGATCTTTCTATTTAGGGCGTATGGATCTAGGTATATATATATGATATATATATTTTTATTTTTAAAAATACAAATACGTTCACTCATTATCTATACAGGAATACTAAACCTAAGCTCTGATTGTAAAACCCCGAATTCCGATAGACCGATTTTTTTTTAAAAAAATTCTAATCTATTGAAACATGTGTTGGTTTTCTCTGGTATCTGCAGAAAAGAAAAGGAAATAAAATATGTTAGAGTTCAGAAAATATCTCACAGCAGAATGGATAAATCATAATATACTCAAAGTATAGCCTTACTGTATTAATAATACTGCCTAACCAGTATCCAAAGCTATCATGTCTCTACCACAAATCTAACCTGCGAGTATGTTATGAGGAGGCGGTCAGAACATAAGTTCTAGTGACTGGATTTAAATTATACACATTGGATAACACTACATATACCGTTCAATCATATTTTCATATTTATTAGGTTACTTGGGTTAACAACACTCAAGGCTTACACACATGTCGCACCCATTTACTTCCCAGTGGATTAACCTAATACAGTATATATGAAGCTACCTCCAATATTAAGGTACACCGCATGGTACACCGCTCGCACGGTCTCCGCCATAATACCAAAGAAATGTACGCAGTCCCTCATCCTATGTCGGAGTGACGTACGGAGCTCTATATAACAATATTACGTTCTGCATATATCTGTCATTACTATGTTATGCAAACGTACGGACTGCTACCTTTGTTCGAATCAGATTCCATACCAGAATAATACCCTTAAGTCTATGATACACCACCCAGAGTAGACATGAACATAACTAGACTGTCCCACGTACGTACTGTTAATTGTAGCTCGATGCCTCAACCGCACGTTCTCTAATGTGCACAGAGTTCTGTGGTAGGGCGATACAAGAAACACAGAACTCAGTCGGGAGCTTTTCCATATCTGTACAGGCCCGCCTTTAAGAGCCTCAAAATACAGATATTCCAAGGGTTTGTTTTCCATAGTGCATATGGCCCCACCTCGGCCCCTCCCTCAACTAGTAAATACTACAAGAGCTAAGCGGCATGCACCTAACAACAAACAATCTAAACATCCAGTTAGTATCTCCCCTCAACCACCGTACCTCGATAGTGAAAGGTAAATGGTCTATTGGGTTTAGCTTTAGTCTTTTTGCATCCCACAGGCTGGCAATGACGGGTATCCAACGATCTACTATCCTTGTTAGTCGTGACCCTCTGCTTCCCCATTGAGGTGACCGTCGAATCACCCTGGTAACACTTCTTCACAGCATTCTGACTGCATAGCTAATTTTGCAGTCAAGGCCCTCCCACCTAGAAGTTAAGCGCAGACCCAACCTCTGCGAGCATAGCCTAAACATCTGCCAGCGCACAGAGGACTACCATGAGCACCTCACGTATTTCAGGAAGTCGCATGCTTCCCCTTCCAGTCCTTCGGAGCCGACAAAATAATCATATGAATGTGTGCTCCCCTCATGCCTTATAACACTACGATGATCTACCCTGTTGGGTTATTCATACTCAAATGTATGGACTGGTCAAAGCACCTCACTATAATATGTTATTAGACCCTATGTCAAAACATTCTTTTACGCGCTTGCTTTACCTTATCAGGTTTCTATTTAACTTGGTTATCTTAACTTTTTATTCAGGTTGCCAAGTTCTTCCTAGCCCCTTATATATTTGAGGAATGGGCCCCTCTTGCTTATTAATTTTAGCTATACAACTTAACACAATTAAGTTTATTAATAAACCCAAAACATGTTATTCTATAGATTGTGATCCAAGGTCTATAATCCACATTCCCTTTATATTCTTCTTTGATTCAAGGTTACAATAACATGTTCTACTTAATATGTAATTAAGTGTATCTTAATTCACATGTATTCTATTTAACATGTCACTTAACATTTATGATTAAATATAACTTACCTCATTTCTTGAGTTGCCTCATTGTTTCTTATTTAATCATAATTCCCTCTTATGCTGTCATTACAACTTAACGTTGTTTACTTATTAACTTAGTTCTTTTAACGAAGGTTCACTAATAAGTCTCCTCTTCCCATAAATATATCTTATGTTGTCCTCATCCGTAGATTTTGGATTCTCGTTCTCACAAATAACTTAATTTACTATTAATTACAATTTATCCCATAACATAAGTTATTCCAATTTCCTTATTATTTTATTATAGCCTAAGTTATAATTCCCACTTGTCTCTAGAACAAATCTTAACAAAACATTCTTATCAGCATATTTCAGACTTCCAAGTTTTCAAATTACTTAATTTATAATTAGATTAATACAACTTCTTTCATTTCATAAGTTTTCCTCCTTTTCTCCACTGGTTTCAGGTTTTCCCCATTTACTAATTTCTTAATTTACAATTAAGTGTCATTTGTCTCAATTTACCAGTTATCCCATTTCCTTACTAGTTTATTATAACCTAAGTTATAATCTTCACTTGTCCCTAGGACAAGTCTACCTATTATACAACATTCTCATTAATGTAATTTATTTATAATAGGTTGTTATCATTCCCCGTTCATTCCATTTCCTTTTACTGTTGTATCTTTCTTTCAATTCCATTTATTCCCATTAAGTACAATTAATGTTGTTTATCATTCCTTCTATTTACATATATTTATATATGTATTTATTTATGCACTAGACCTCTCACATTAATTCTACATTTGTGGATGCTGGATTTGTCGGGCGGTTCCGGGTAGACTTCTACCACAATTCGACTTAACCTCGTGTCTTAGCGCCATTACATGTTTAAATTATAGACTTAAATCCCTTACATTAGATTTACCACTTGTGGATGTTGGATATGCCGAGCTGTTCCAGGAAGACTTCTACCATAAATGTAACCTAACCTCGTGTCTAAGCGCGATTACAGTTTCTTATTTACTGTAAATCTTCTATATAATCTAGGAATGCCTATTTCTTTCAAATTTCCACTGTAATTTATATGTCATCATATTATGCCTATTCTATGTCATTTGTTATTTCTTACATATAATCAATTCTATTCTATTATGTAACCAATTAATTAGATAATTGTTCAAATTTAACAATAACTTATGATCGCCAAATCATGTAATTTTTCTAACTTAACATGTAATTTTCTCAATTTCTATCATTAACCGTCCAGGTGCATAAATGTCACAAGTAACATGGAATTGAAACAACAGTAATTGCTACGCATGTTTTGGCAAATTTCCCAATATATTAATATCTTTAGCATATTAATATTCCAACATTTCATATTCATCACTTTAATCATTTCTAAAATGTGTTTAAACATTTCAACATATCATATCATATCTAAACATGTCATAACAATAATCCAATACTTTTAATTATTTTAGCAAATTCACATTATATGATAATGGGGAATGTTTAAATGATAATATATCATTACCAAAAAAGATATAACTTAAATCCACTCACCTCATTTGCAGATCTAGAAAATCTTTTAAATAGTTATTGTAGAAGAAAGCCAACTTTTATCTTTTTGTAGAGTTGGAGGTTGGTTACAAATCTTGATTCTTCTTTGTTAATCTAGATTACAACAGCATCTCCCCATTTTATTTTTTAATTAATTATAATGTCATGGAGGAAGAGAGTTGAAGAATTGTGTGTGGGTAAAATGGGAGAGAGAGCCCCTTTTTATAGATTAACAGGGTCAATCCTTAACCATTAGATATTAGGTTGTTCAATCTAGCCGTACATAAAATGCTGAGTCAACTGAGAATAAGGCCTATTTTGCGTTTCATACTTTATTTTACGCTGCCAATACATATATGATTTTAATGTTTTGCAGCTTTTAATAGCCTTCGTTTTCCTCTCCTTTTAAATTAATTGTGCCTATCCTCCTTCTTTAATTAATTGCATGTTTTCATGCCTGCATATCCTTGTCTTTAATTGGAATTATCTTTATACATAAGACATCCTTATGCGTATACAAAGCCTCCTTATGCGCACGACCTTTATTTTATTCCAAATTTTTCCTCTCTTTATTAATTAATTCATGACTTATTTATTTTTAAACTCTTTCTCATTAATGCCTCAGTTTATCATTTTTAACGCATTTCTTTCAAATATTACTGTGCATTATTCACACGCTAACCTTCCCTTTTCATGCATTTATCTTCCATGGCATTTCTTTACTTAGTAAGGTTCGCATTGATTGCTCTTTTTAATATGAAAAATGTTTTTCTTTTGAATACCTTACATATATACTTGTGCGTTCCTTCTTATGCCATTACTTCACATTTTTATTGCAAGCTTTTTCAAATGTACCTTTTTTTTAATGCATTAACTTATAATGCATCCTCTATGTTATACACACATACATACATACATACATACATACATACATACATACATACATACATACATACATACATATATATGTTCCATTTTAACGCTCATATGAAATTAACCATTTCTTTATAATGCCATTGCATTAATTAGTATCCACACTACCTCTTTTAATTGCATGTATTTTCTTACATTTCTTAATGAATTAATTTTTTTTTTCTAATTTTCCTCCTCTTCAATGTATGAATTTATTTAAATTATACATTACCATTATTTTCCCTTTATTTATGTTCGTGCATATACATATATTTGTATTTTCAGTTGACCCTCTCTAAAACAAAGATAAAAGTTATTTCACCGTCGGGGTTTGAATCCCCGGCCTCTATGTCACATGTCCAATGCCTCAACCAACTGAGCTATGAAGTCTTTTGTTAACAAGTCTAGAAACAATGGTACTCATTGCTCTCCTTCTTTAGCTTATTTTCATGTTTTGTTGCAATGCTTCATTTAAAGGTATCTCTTTCATCTTAAATCGGTTTTTTGCAATCCATAGGTTTAAATTGACCAAAAAATCGCCACGAACGTAATGGCGCTATTCCCATGGCCAAATTTTGGAAGCTCTTCAAAATTTTCTTTATCTTATATGCATTATTTAATTGTTACAAAAATGCGGGGTGTTACAATACCTAAGGTACTCGACCTACAACCGGTCTTTTAGGTGCCCCTATCGTACCCTTACTTTGAGCCTGCTAGAACTTACGACAATGATAATCTCTCGGCCTTCGCACCTCTTGTCACCCAACCTGAAAACTTTTCATAGCTCAAGCAACCCTTATTCCCCAACTCACAACCTTTGAGTTGTCACCTCATTCGTTGTTCTAAACCGATCAACGAACACCTTTCAACACTTTGAACCTCCCTACTTGAATTTCCTTTGAGGTCACGCCATCACCGAGCCAAATTACATCACTTCGCTGCGGCTAGGTTCGAAGGTTGCCGCCAAATTTTTTTCTAGACCTTTTTGTTCAAATCTGAGTCGTACTCGAGAAATAAAATTTTCAAAAATGACCCTGTTATGCATGACCGATCGAACCCCCTCCTCCGCGGATGCTCGACCACACCATAGCTTGACTATACGCTGCTCAAGCCACTCATTAATCGACCGTCCCTTTATCTTGTTGCTCAACCAAGCCCTTGTTTGACCCTAGGATCGCTCGACCATACCCTAACCATGCTCCGTTTTGCATGACCTGGCTAGCTCGACCCTGACCATGCTCGCTCGACCGATTCCATGTTCAACCTTAGGCTTGCTCGACCGACCGCGTGTTCAACCCTAGTCTTCTCACGTATGACCGACCCCAGTCCTGTCTTGCTCTCCAAGACATACACCATGGTACGACCGTCCGACCTACCATGAACGACCCAAAACCTACACCACCCCAATGCAACTCCAATTTAGACCAAAACTTCTCAAATCAACACAATCAACAAAATATACTCATCCAGTTCATTCAAAACAATCATAAGCATGTTATAAAGTCACTAAAAACATGAATATGACGATTAAAAATTATGCAAATTACTCCAAAACCATAATAAATGAATATATGATCTAATTTGCGAATCTTACTTCCATAAACATATGAAATGGCATAGAATTTACCAATCTAAACTTGCTAAAATAGATCATAGGGTGAATCATATGAAAATGGACTTGTCATTGTATAGATCTATGGTATAACACTTGAATTTGATGAAAAACATGACTAAACATTCATATACTTCATTGAATCCATGTGAGAGATGCAAATCACTCACTGATTCTCTCAAACAAGCTAAAATCAATGTATTAAGATTCTGAATAGCAAGCAATTCGAACCCAAACCCCTTCATCCGACGACTTCTCACTTCAAATGATGTCGGTCTAGTCTCCAATGGTGTAGATCTTTGATTTGCTTCCTTAGATTTTGATTTTTGATGGTGGAAAGGTGTTAGAGGAAGGAGGAACAAAGCCACCAAATGAGAGAATAGAGAAACTAAACCATTTCTCATACCTCTCACCCCTATTTATAAGCTTCCACTAGCCCACTAACGGGCCTTCCCAAATTAGCACATTATGGCTCTCTAAACCTTAACAATCAACTGAAAATCCTTAAAGCAGTGATTCCTCCCAAGCTGCTTACCCAAATCTTTATTGTAACCACTTTATGGAAAGGCAATCATCATTTCCTTTCCAATGGCGCATATCTCACCACCTGATTCGACCTATGTCAAAAATTATTCCTCCTACAAGGAAAACAGGGCCAAAATAGTCATAAAAAAATTGATAAAAATTATGGACATGTCTCATATCCCCATAAGAAACATATTAAAATATGAAAATGATCCAACCCTCAGGGAGTGAAATAAAAATATTTTATGATCCTCTGATACATAAAATGCAGGCTGTTACAGTTAGAATGTCTCGTCTAAGCTCTAAAACTGGAGGCACAAATAATCGTCCCTTCTTATAAAGGAAATCATGATCATTAAGACTAAAATCCCTAATCTCATCATCACTGCGGGATCTAGCTTTGCACCTATGGATAAGAGATAGAGTATCGAATCATGTTGCTGAGCCTCAGCAATCAGATCCAGAAGAACAGATCAAGCCTCAAGATTACATAACATAATATGCGAATTAGAAGGAATAGCACGATCATGAATATCACACAAAGATATAAATTCTAAATCTTTCCACTCAGCCAACATCATGGAAACAAGAGTTGCTTTCATACGGATCAATGCATCAGATACACTATTACCCTTCCCTGGGTATACTAGATATCAAAATCACACGATGTGAGAAACTCAAGCCACCAATGCTGGTGCATATTGAACTCCTTTTGAGAAAATAAATACTTGAGCGATTTATGATCCGTATAAAGAATAAAGTGCTCACTTAAAACATAATATTGCCAAATCTTATATGCGAAGATGACGGCGGCAAGCTCAAGATTGTGAGTATCTTAACGGATCTCGTTAGGACGTAGCTTCCTAGAAGCATAGGCAACCAGATGATCATGCAGCATGAGAACAATTCCAAGGCCATTATGGATTGCATCAGTATAAATTACAAGATCCTAGTTCCCCTTGGGAACCACAAGAATAGGTGCATCAGTAGAAAGCTTTTTCAGCTATTGGAAGGAAACTTCGCAAAGGTTTGATCAAAAAAATTGAACATCGGGTAAGATGGGTAAGCGGTAGCAAAATGTGAGAAAAATATCAAATTAAATGAACCCGCTAAACCAAAAAATCTACAAATCTCAGAAATGCTCTCCGACCAATTCAATTTCTGAATGGCTTCAATTTACAAACGGTCAATGGAGATGTCATCAGAAGATACAACATGACCCAAGAACTTAACTGGCTTCACCCAAAAATGACACTTAGAAAGTTTGGCTTTAAGATGTTGATGCCAAAGAGTGCTCAAAATGATCCTCAAATGATTAGCATTCTCAGCTTCCAACTGCGAATAAACAAGAATGTCATCAATAAAGACAGTCACAAATTTATCAAGACATTCTCAGAATATTCGATTCATAAGACCAAAAAATTACAAAGGACCATTCATTAAACCGAATTGCATGATGTGTCACTCGTAAGAATCATATCGAGTGCAGAATGATGTAAGAGGAATGCTATTCTCTACAACTCGAAGCTGATGAGAACTCATGGCTAAGTCGAGCTGAGAAAATGTAACAACCTAAGGTTTTAACTAAGTTTAATGGAATTTCAATTGTATAATTTGAGTTATCTAAGTATAAATTTAAATTTTTAGTGATTTAGGTATTGGTTTCATAAGCTTTATATTTTGGTTTGATAAATATTTGGTCTTATTTTATAAATACAATTTTGAATAAGAAAATTTATTTTAAGTTATGTTGACAATAAAAATTTATAGTCAAGGATGTTATTTATATTTTATAAAGTAGTGATTTTTTGTAAGAGATAACTTATTTTAGCTGTTAGTTAAATACATATGAGTATGAAAAAAAAGGGAATTTATTTTTAAGAGATGCTTGAATTATGAAATTTTAATTTTGGTAAATATCTGGTTTATAGATAAAATTTGATAAAAGAAGATTTATTCTAAGGATATGATTAGTTTATAAGATTTTATAAGTAATAATATTTTGTTAAATATATATTAATGTATATAGATAAGTATGTATCATTTTAGAGCGAATATAATGTTATTTTGTTAATTTATGATGTTCATGTGATAATTATAAAACTTATTTAAATTTATTTTGAATAAATGGTATGTTTGGAATGTTTATAAGTTATAAATTTAATTACATTATAAATTTTATATCTAAATTAAGATGTATGATAAGTTGCATGTATGAATGTTTATACATGGTTACAAATATAAGTGTAATAAAAATGTTACTAAAAATCAAAATTTAATAAATAAATAATTGGTCCAATTTTGTCAAGCATGCATTGGTCAATTTTTTTAAATAAAGAGTACGCGTCCTTTTGCAAGAGAATGGGTGTGCCAAGTGTCTAAATTGAAATGGAAATAATATAGGGAAATTTAAATTTTAAATAAAGAAAGGGAAGCGTTCTACACTTTATATTCTCGGTCCTTCTCCATTTCTTCATTATTACCGTTCTCAAAAGAAGAAAAACCCATATATTCGTGCAATTCTCTCTTCCCCATACTTTATGTTCTTCCTCCTTCCCAAGTAAATTCGTCAGTTACTCCATTTCTACCACAACACTTCTCATTCCCGAACCTTGCATCTGCCACTCCACCGCCAACTTTAGTTCTACCACCACACTGTCGCTTTATTTATCCTCCCACCAAAAGAAAGCCACATAAAGAAGAAAACGCCACCTCTCACCACAAGAGCTCACTTCTTCATCCTCTTCCTCGCGCCTTCCTTTTCTGCTCTCTACCTCCTCGCGTCGACTGACCAATCTACCACTTTCTTAACGCCCAGCCTCATCTACGCAAAGCAGACCACCTCTTCAGTCAAGCACCACCGCCAAGCTAAACGCCTCAACCAGGCCATCCAGACCCATGATACCACTCAGCCCCACTTCCTTTTCCGTGCTCTTTCTCTTCCCTCTTATAATTACGTTTTCCGCCTCCTCCACTTGCTCCATCACCACTTCCGGCACATCTGTCCTCCCTTGCTCACCATAAGTGGCCTCCAGACCTGTTTCAACCCCCCTCGTGTCTCACCTCTTCTTAAACAGTCGGTATTACCCTTTGTTTTGCTTGTGGCAGCCTCGAAATATCCCATCCGCCACCTTTTCACTCTTTGTTTTTTGTGCTCGTCAGCTCCCAGAGTAACCCCGGCAAATGGCTCCTTTGTTACCCCTCAGTCTAGTCGTGACAGCCTCGGCTCCTTCAGGTGGAGAAGAAACGTAAGTGCATGTGTATACGGACTTATATATTTGCATTAGCTTAGCTTAGTTGCAAAGAAAGAAATTTAACGTGTAACGACAACTTTTAGGTGGTCCGTTTGCAGTAAAAGATCCGATCAGTAAAAGAAAACGGAGCGCAATGAAGGTAAGAACTCTAATTTAAAATATTTTAAATTAGTTGCAATCGTTAAATGATATTTAATTGATAATAATTAGCTATGTAGTCGATTGTGTGAATACGAAATGGTTGCATGCGATGTATGAATGATAGTTGTACAGTTAGAAACACTGAACACCAAGCGTTATTGATGGTAGTGCTTTGCGCACAATAAATTGTTTGTTTTAACAATTTTGTTTGTAATGAATGATTCATGTCTACTGTATGGTCAATTGATATGATTGATTGTTAATTGTATGGAAACACGCACCATAGTTGTGCATTATGCGGGAAAGTTGATTTTTAAACCTCCTTCCCATGGAAACCATGTAAATATTAAATACTTGAAAAAATTATTCGAAATTAGTTTTCCAAAACTAAATTGTGAATGTTTAGCGACTATCGTTAAAGACAGAAACGAAAAGAAAAGGATCTAAACTTATTTTGGATCATTGAAGTTGAAATAAGTTTGAATTTAAACAATAAAATGATATTGAAATTTTTGTATATTTTGATTTCATTATTTCGTGAAACATTAGAAATGATTAAACGAGTGGGAAATATTGCATTGAGTTTTCATTAAATGGATGTGTTTTGCAAATAAATTTGATTTCATTATTTGAAATATAAAATGATAACTTAATGTATCTGTAAAAAAAAATTGAATCAAAGAGGTTTTAAAATTTAGATCAAATAATAATTATAATATGTTTTCAGCATTAACAATTGGTTTGAGAAATCAGACGAGATTTGGAAATTTATTATTTTAAGTTTTCGATCTAGTTCAAAATGAGTATTTGTAAATTCGAAATGTTTTTTGAAGTAAAGCAATTTTGGAACTTGAATGAGAGTATAAAATATAATTCAGAATGTGGTTTTAACAGGTTAAGTTACATAGTTTGAGTTTATTTTGGAAAGAGATGAGGCGATTTATATTAAAGCGCTATATGGTTTAATCAAACGCGTCGCATAGCGATAGTTCACAAACATTAATATTGAATTTCAAATGACTATAACTTGAACATTTTGAATCGGATTAACGCGAAACAAAAACATTGGATGCTATTAATAATAACATTTGCATAGAAAAGAAATTTTCAAATTCTGACATACAGTTTCAAGTTATGGTTAAACAAAATTTGGAAATGTCGTTATATGTGCAGTTCATTGACTGTAATGGGGGAAATGAAACGAATTCATATAAATTATATAAAATGTGGGGAAGATTATGATTAATCTTATTTATGATTAAAAAGTTTTTAAAGTTGATATATTTGAATTTCGAATGATTTTGGATCAATTTGATTCTAACGGCTATTTTATTGTTGTAACGTTATTAAGCGTTAATTATAACATTTTTTGAAATCAACTGGGTTTGAAGTTCATAAACCGTAAAATATTGTCAAATGGTTTTGTTAAATATTTGAAGGATTTAGGGAACTTAAATTATTTCGTATGGAATTTTATTTAAGGATTTCCTATTTTAAATATGACATTGGAAGTTTGAAATTTTAAAAAAAGCAAGCTGGGTAGAGTAAATCTTCGAATATTCGATATAAAATTTCAGGGCTGGACGAATCCTATCAAAAACGATTAAACATTTGCATAAAGATTCTAATAGTGTTTCGCCAGGCCTGCGAATGGATATCCAATATAAGTCGATTAAACTCCACTTAAACTTATATTGGAAATATCAAAATTGTTGAATTATTGTGAATCGAAACTTAAAATACAAATTAAGCTTTGTAAATTAAGAAGGTTTATAGAACGATAACAACAAATAAAGAATCGTGTTTGAAATATAAGGTTGGAAAATTTGAATACTAGATCGGAAAAGAAGAATTAAAATGGTAAGGGATCTTTTGAAATTTAAATGAATCCAACTTTGTTTTGTAAATACATTAATAATGATGTGGAAGGAGGTTTGAATCAAGATCCTGCATAATCCATGACTATTGTTTTAGATACGCTTATTACTTGGAAAGACCGAGATCGAATATATGTTCGAAAACCTTTCCAAGTAATAATACGACGTTCCGAATAATCGAAGACTTGGAAATCGGAAAGTGAAGACCGATGATCTTCGAGTTGCTTGGATTGATTACCACCGATGTCTAATTTGGGCTGATCACCCAATACGAGGTTATAAGTGACATGAGATCAGAATATATTTGAAGATTTTGGATTGTTGTTCTGATCAAACCCAGATCAGAATTGTATGGATTGTGTGTCTAACATTGTAATGAGTTGCGTAGCACTGATTTATGTTAATACATATGAAATTTACGGCAATGGAAGTATTCTCGACTCTAAGTCATATGAACTGAGAGGTTATGTATTAATCGAAATCAGTGACGCATGGTGAAATGGAAAATGTGACATATTCGAGTTATGAAAAGCTAGTAACAATCAAAGCATGGCTTAAGCAAAGAGTAGCTTTGTGTATATCATGACTTCGATGAACCTCACACCCCGGAATGATGGTAAACTGGCAGTTAGATTGTATACATATACATAAACTCGGATGAACTTGAAAGCTTCGGCGAATGGATCCATTTTCGAAACCTAAGGGAATATAGTATATATGGTGTCCGATGTCTGGATGTTATCCGGGATATATACTTTTGTGCTTTGTATTCGGTGTCCGCTATTTGGATGTTAACCGAGAGATACTTAGCTTCGTGTCCTCGATTGATTTTTCGTTCCAGGAACTATCATGTTGGAAACCCAATCACCAATACGAGCCCATGCGATTTTGATTGTATACCTATATGCAATATAACCAATTGGGGTTATAGGGCTATGATTCTATATTTATTTGCGAAATGATTTTTCAACACTATGCACAGATAATAGTATTAAAAGAGGACTTTCACGTATAAAAACATTTTTGGTTATCATAAGATAAAAATCGCCCATTTGGTGTGCGCTTTCATTGTGTGATGTGGGACGAGCTTATGATAGCTTCATCTTTTCCAAAGTCATTGCGAATTTCTATGCACGGGCATTCACATGGAGTAAACCCGTTACGCAATAGCGGCGTGGTCCAATGAAATTCCCAACTTTAAAATAAACCGTATACATATTCTATGAAAACTGTTTTGAGTTATCACACCAGTCCTACGACTAACTTGGAGTTTATTGTTACCCACACCTAAACTCTGGGTGCCTATATATATTTGCACGGGCAGCCAGTAGTTAAGTTTGCAGGTTTAGTATATGAGTTGTTTCAGTTTTGAAGCATAGCTTCTTGCTAGATGAAGCATGAACTTGCTAAGAATTAGGTTTTGGATTGCACTTCTTCCGCTGAGAGCATTCATTTTGTGTTTCTGCTGAGCTAATGGTATACTCTGATTCCATGTAATTCTAATGTAAAATTTTTAAAATGAAATAAAAGTTCTGTTATTTGTGTTCAAGTATGTTAGTACCCATAACCATCCATCTTTGTGAACGATTTAAGTTGGTTTAATTACTGACGAAAATCGGGCAAAAAGGCGGGTCATTACAAAAAAGATCTTTTTCCGATTCAATTGATTGAACATTTCATTGATCCTAGGCAAAGGATATCGGTTCTTGATGGTCAACTCATTAAGGATGCAATAATCAACGCATAGCCTAAGAGTCCCATCGGACTTCCTCATGAAAACCATTGCGACACATTATGGTGAAGAGATAGATCGAATGAAATGCTTTTCCTCAAGGTTGAGAAGCTACTTCTTGAGTTCCTCGTTCTCTTTAATCAACATTCAAGTAGGAGGACGACTCACTGCCTGAGCACCAGGAATTAAGTTAATACAAAACTCGATATCTCGTTTGGGTGGCAAACTGAAACTGGCTCAAATAAATCTGTATAGGCACACACTGCTAAAATTCGAGACACATCACTCTCATCATCATGGTCTCAAGATTTGACAGAAAATAGAGAAGATATTGAACCAGGATACACTTCCTAAGAATAAGGGTAACTGATTGGTCGAGTCTGGATGTCAAAGATATAAGATCGGCTCAACACAAAGAATTTCAGCCAAGTATCGCACTAGCAAGTCCTCATATAGAAATATCACATGCAGATTCAAACAAAAAGTAAAGACACACAGAAATAACTCCACATCCTCACACAATAAGCTAAACATTATGGATCTCTCTATAGGATTTGCAATCCGAAGATAAGTCAACAAGCATATAACATCCAAAGACATAACATCTATGTGGTCTTTCGATATGAATAAATTCAATGCCCCTGCATTGAATGAAATCCGAATAGAACGATCACTAAATTATAGTGATCCCTCAAGAATAGAATGCGTACCTCCAGGCTAAGAAGAACCACCAGAAGCTCTTGCCACATTAATGTTACCAAGATTAGACTTCTTTGGCCTCCTAGGACAAGAAGATAGCTAATTCCCTTCTCTCTTGCAATAAAGACACATATGAGGGTCTAGGCAGGCTCTAGTAAAATGATCGGGTGATACATAATTATCGCAAGTCTTTGCTAGAACAGAATAAGGTGAACCATGAGACTGGGAACTAGAACCACTCGATTTCTTCTTTTTACTTTGGTAAAAATGACTTGGACTTGGAAAAAGGAAAGTGCTTCATTCTCATAATTCCCCGTATAAAAGCCTCATCATCATTATCTTTCTCCTTCTCAGAAGTCGTAAGATGGAGAGCTTCATCAACAAGCTCCTCGGAGGTCAACTTCAACAGTAGCATAAGGGGCTTCTTAAGATATTTCTTTAGTCTGCTAATGAACTTAAGATTTTTCTTATAAGAAGTAGAATTGTTCTCTAGTTCATACTTAGATAAGACCTTAAAAGATGCAACATACTAAGTAACAATCGACTTCTTTTGCTTAAGATTAAGGAAGCGATGTGCAATGGTCTCGTTCTTAGATTCTGGAGTGAGCGTAAGCCCAAAAATCTCTGTAATTTGCTTCCACTCTAAAGTAAACTCATTGATCTTAGCCACCAAAAAATTATACCAACCAATAGCATTTTCTTGCAACATACTCGATGCCACAAGAACGTGATTATGGTAAAAAAATGTCCATATGAGTAACAATACACTCATATGTACGAAGCCCAACATGGGGTCTCTAGGACAGTCTTGGTGCTTTTGAATGGCTTCCCACCAAGATGAGTAAAATCGCCACACATCCGTGCAAAGGCAGAATTATGTGGAGGGAAAGATCGGGAAGGTGCAGGAGGATAAGTGATCATGATAAGCTCAATAATCTAATCTGTAGACATATAGATCCATGCGCGGTGGGAATCATAAGCAGGTACGGCGCTCTAATCGGGATGTGGTCCAATGGATAGCTATGCTCCCTCTTTTAGGTGTCATCCACTGGACGACCCAACCCCTAAAGTACGTCCTCCACCTTGACCAGACATAGCTGAAAAGATGATATAAGATAGGATTATTCATTTGGTTATGATATATTCAACGGAATAAGTACGGAAGGAGTACTATGGAATTTAAATTTACATTCCTATATGTATTTCCATTAAACAACTCAATTGGGATGCATTGATGGTTAAGGACATGATACTGATTGCTTAAGTTAGGATATGATGTTTGTATTAGTATTGTACACCTATGTATCATAATATGAAAACTCTTTTGTGTATATACCACGTTTTGTCATGAACACAACTATGATACCAAGCTGTGACGCTGCACTCCAAGACCCATATCAGAACAGAGTACCAACTAGTAATATCGTCTACTAAGGTTGCATTCGAGTGAAGTGGAAGCAGGGTATTATAGAGGGGTATTTCAACAGGGGATTTTAGTTAGCGGAGAATGAGTTTGCGGGATCAAGCAGATCTTTATATTTTTGTTTTGTAATTTAACTAATTAATATTTAAAACATAACCGTATCATTAATGCAGAATAATTCCGTTAACCAAACAGAACAGTCCACTACATAATGATATTACATAAACTAATAAAACAGAGAAATACAATACACTACTAATGCTAACGGAAATTTCTCAGTTGATAACTTATATAACGAAGCAATCCTCGGTCGGATAGTATCTCCACCACATCCAAGATTGATAGGTCGATGCAAAAAATCTCTATAATCTCCCACTTCTCAACGTTAATAATGGTAGAGAGAGCAAAGAAGCAACGTTACACAACAATTTGAAATGATCTGTTTGAATGAACGAGGGTGTTTTGGTAGGTTGTCTACTAGACATATCACGCGACATCCGTCTGTGTGTAGACTGAACTGGTGGTGGACTCCCTCCATTCATAAAATCATGATACGTAGCTATATCGTCCCCAATAAAGGGATGTGATGGAGGAGGAATCTTGTAACTCCAGGTACATTTCCCTATGAAGCCCTCGAAAAGCTCATCTTTCTCTCAAAACTTCAAAAGTGGATTTCTCCTGAACCTCTAGTACAAGCGTGTAGGACTACTCCACCATTCGTCTAAGCTATCGAGGCGAACCTGCATAACATCCCATACACCACTTGGAATTTGAAGAAGATTGTTCCAAGCTATCCAGACCCTCTTTAGATTATCCCACTGTTCTTTATCTGGGTTTGCTTTAAATCATTATCGAACCGTTCATTGAATTCCCTCTGAACCACAGTTAAGAATCTTCGTATGCCTTTGAGTTGAATATGATTGAGATGGATTTCTATGAAAGCCTTTGTTCTTTCCACTGACCATGTAGTGATGGGCGTGGACGAAGAGCCTGAAGCAGAGGCAGAAAAGTGTGCCATTTAACTGGAATTTTTATTGGAAAAAATATATATTGGATATACGAACGTTTAAAATATAATAACGAAGAGAATAACTTGAAAATTAGCTAGAATAGAATGGAAAATAATAATAAAGAAAATTACCTGATAATGACGAAGAGGAGAGAGTTGGAAACGAGACGATGAGGAGAAGAAAAAGGGGGAGGATTTTACAGGAGGGGAGGGACCCAACGGCTCCAGTTTGAACTGTTGGGCAGACGATCCAAAATGGACAATTGCCTAACGGACGTGTCCGATGCATCCGATGTGTCGTACGCGTATGTTAGGTAGATGGTCCGTTTTGGACCGCCGAACAGTACCTAATACGAAGAATAGGGCTTATAGGAGCGATCGTCCGTAATATTGTATCAAATACGTATCAAATATGCCGAATTTTTTTAACTATGTGTCAGCATATCTAATCTCTATCTAGTGCACTACTACAGTAGCTTCAGGATCTATTCCGAACAAACATAATATAATACCGTACCCGGAGTACAAAATAACTAACACAGATATACATGCACACCCGAGTATATCATATATAAATCATAATACAATACATATGGTTAATAAGTCGCTAAATAAATATGTACGTCATAACCCCTACAAAAGATTACATCATGTCCAAGGTAAACTACCAAAAGGTGGTAACAAAAACTATGTGATCCCAAAAGCATGACATGATATCCAAGGTGAGCAGCCAGCATGAGATCGGTATTCTAAGCTATGACTCGGTCTGACCCGGGTAATGAAAACATGAGTTAGTCTAACTTGAATCAGATGATAAGTATAAGATAAGGTAAATAACATACTGACCACAATATTCCTTTACAACGTAAAGGAGTGGATTAACCAACCTTTATACTTATGCACAATGATGGAAACTAGTATCACTTATAAAGTATAGACATAAAAAGTAATGTTTCTAGGCATATGGATTCTTTATCACTGGATTTATCCAAGGAATAACACATGAGATCACGTGAAAATTTCACCAAATCAAAAATTAACTAAACTCGAAAACCACAAGTATTCACACAGAAATGAATCACCATGCACACAAAGGAGTCTCCTGTTACAGCATAGCAAAACTCATATAACTCTACACCAGAAATGCCAATAAGGCAGTGCTCATGGTCGTATCTAATTCGATTTGGCAGTGCTAAGGGCCGTATCAAATTTTGGCGTCTTTGTCAATTTGATACGGTCATTAGCCGTATCAAATTGAGAATTTGATACGGCCATTAGCTGTATCAAATTGAGAATTTGATACAGCTAATTACCATATCAAATTCTCAGTTTGATACGGCTAATAGCCATATCAGATTGAGAATTTGATATGGCTAATGAACGTATAAAATTTTAAAAATCATACGGCTAATGGCCATATCTTTAGTTAAATTAGATACGACAATTAGCCGTATCTAATTTTAAAAAAAATAAAAAAAATATAATTAGCTGCTTCATGAAGTATGGTAGACTGCAAATTCATTATATCAAATTCAATATAGCAAATTCATTACACAGTGAAACTTGGGGTGGGGTGGATCGCCAAATTTAATTTGATACGGCTTTGAGCATAGTCAAGTTTGATGTGACTTAAAGCTGTATCAAATCTCTGCATCCTGATATGCCAAATTTGTTGTTTTGGTGTAGTGTAATGAACATTTTAAAATGGTGAAATCACACTAAAGACATAAATCACCAAAATTACCAGAATAATCAGATTCACTACAATCACCAAATTCACTAACATTCCTCTGTTGTTGAATCCAACCACCAGATTGGCAAGCTGAAGCAATGCCTGAAGTGCTAATACACCAGAATGGCTCAAGGCCTTACCAGAACTAATATTATACAAGGGGTACCTTATAGTATGACCAAATAGGTCATTACATATAGGATAACACAAAAACATACAAATGTCGAATTGACCTGAAAGTCCATCGGGTTGATCCGAAGGTCAAGTACTGGTAATATCACCGGAATGTATACATCTCACAGATAGTAACCCATAAAATATTGATTGTCATTCCATAACACACCTTCTCACTTAACAGTTCACACACCATAAGTCCGCTCCACATTAGAAAATATAAGGAATCACCTGAAACATAGAAAATCACTGCAAATTAGTACCTCGATTAGATGGATCTGGAGTGAATCAATATCGTATATGGTCACATCAGATGTTGCGGGTTCACAATATCATTCACTCACCAACAAAGCCTTCTTAAAGAGTGAAAAAATGTGTGATTTTTATATTAAAAACACACTTAAGAAAATAGCTTGAAAAATATATATTTTTTTAAAAAAAATCTTTGAAAACCGTATTGTTTGGAAATACTAGTTAAAATAAGATTTCTAATATATTTATAAAACCTTGTCAAAATAATACTTTGTCTCAAAGCAAAAAAATTTATATTAAAACATGTCGAAAATAATAGAGAAAAATGTGTGAATGTGTCATAGAATCACAAGAAATGGCAATAGGAATGCACACCGCAACATACAAGAAATGTCACAAAACACAACGTAAAGGGCTTGTGATTGTAATTGCTAGAGATTTTTTCTCAAGACAACAACAGATAAGTACAATTTCGATAATGCAAACATCATAACTTTGGAAGACCTAAAATAATGAAACAAGTAGCTCTATGTCTAAGCTTTCCAAAACATAAAAAATTACCAAATTTGGTTAAGAAACAAAACACTTATGACCAAAACATCTTTCAGGCCAGCGATCGTTGCTACCATCATTTGCTCTTGGAATTGCAGTAGAAAAGTACAATTTTGTATAAGTTAACCTCAAAATCTTAGAAAATACAAAACATGAAACTTATAGAACATGTTATCAGCTTTCTATAACATTTATGATAATCATATTCGGGTAAGAAACAAAACATTTATTGTCCATTTCAATTTCAAACATAGAGAAACTTTTAATTTTACTCTCGAGGCAGCAGCAGAAAAAAACAATTTTTACCAGGTTAACTTCGAAATCACAAAAAACACAAAACGTAAAACTTTTAGCACACGATCCAAGATTTCTGGAACATGAAGAATCATCAAATTCAAACCCCAAACTAGGAAGATAAACTCAAATTACATACAATATGTAGCTTAGAACATTAGTGTGATAGATAATAAGTTTGCATCACGGTATTTGATCTATTACACTAGAATTTTAGAATGTATTTAACACTAATGATGTCACATTCTTCCTAAGCTTTCCAGAATTTCAAAAATAAATAAATTATTTTTTAAAATGAAAGAGATACACTTAATTTACTAATAGCCATTCACACATAAACATGCAATAAACACAAAATTAAGATTTCGTACTTTGAAGTCTCAATTTAAACAAAAAGGAGTAAGGATAAAACCTCATCTTTGATTTGCGATAAGAATTCATAAGATGAATCTTCAAAATTGATTAAGGATGGATATTTGGCTTCTCTGTAAGCTTGAACACCTGTAGAATGATCGACATCAATATCCAACAATAAAACAAAGATGAATTTCCCAACATGAAACATAATTGGTGGATTTAAGACGAAATAGCAATCTATATGTGGATTACCTGCTATACATTTAATTTAGGGTGGATATTCTTTATAAGTTTGAAGCGACCCGAACTTCCCCGATCTCCGAAGAGAAGAGAAAGAACGAATTACTTTGAGGACAAGACGAATCAGAACGCAAACAGAAGAACATTTCATTGTTATTACAACAATTCCATCAGAATACAAGAATATACAGAGTATGAATAAGTATTACACATTTCACAAATATCAGAGATTTAGATTACATTTAAATACATAGCAATGGAAAAATAATACCAAACATAACTGAAAGAAATACACGGATACAGAGCTTTCTGAATATCACTTCAGCTATAAACAGGATCCTGTGAATATAAATCTGCAAAACTCAAATACTAGCTGCCTGTTTCGAAAATAAGGGCACCCATAGTTTAGGTTAAAACAATAAACTCCAGGTCAGTCATGTGACTGGTGTGAGAACTAAAACGATTATTTTAAACTTTACTTTAAAACAGAGTAATTCAAGGGACCACGCCGTATAACACGGAACGGGTTTCCTCCCAAGAATACTAGTGCATATAACAAACAGTGCAATGCTTTTTGGAAAAATGAAGCTATTATAAGACCCAAGTCCCATCACACAATGCAACGCACGTCGAAGGATAGGGTTTTCTCCTATAATAGCCAAACATGCTTGGTATGTTTAAAACAAATCATTTGATACTATTATAAGTGTATAGTGTCAAAACAATTTCAATCATAAATATCAATCATAGATGACATGGGTACCATATATCATGTCGCCATACTAGGCACTACAAATAAAACCGCAATATCACGTATTGGAAATTGGATTTCTGTCATGAGTCGAGGCAAGGGGCAAGCTCCTCTCCATTCGAGACACTCTTGCAAATGTCTTAGGACCACATACAGCAATCCTTGGAATCGGTTGGGCCGGTCCTCTCTTACTTTTGAGGATTAGTCATTCCTGAACACACGTTTCCCGGTCCTATAGGACCTATATAATGGTCTGTACGTCGGTTCACATAGTGTCAGTTATCGACCACATATTCGAGGTGCCTCGCATTCCAATAACCACACAGGTAAAAGTATATAAATGTCAGGGCTGGTAGGTCACTGACATCACCGAAAGCTAGAAAGAAACGTCGTGTTCTCCCAACGGTCCTTATCCCGTTTTCAACTCATACCAAGGTGAAAGGCTAGTGAATTAACTTTTTACACAAAGCTATGCCACACAGGCCGTGCTTTGATCATCAACCACAAGACTTTTCTTTTCAAAAGAACCCTTGATCATCTGCCACTTAGGCATGCCACACAGGCAATTTACTCCGTGCGACTGATGTCCATCGATATACAACCTCTGAGCTCGTACGTCTTAGAGAAGGGCGTTAAGCAAGAGAATAAATTCTCCGGTGCCAAACAGATGTATATTTAACAGAGATCAATCAACACAGAATAAAATCCAATGTCAGACACACATTTCATTTACAAGTTCGTTCTGGGTATGAACGAAACCGGAGGCACTTTCCTCGCATATCCATCGATCTCCAAGTACGTCTGGACGATCACCGACTGATTCCCTCCTCTTGGGTGTACAGCCCAATCAAGATCATCAATAATCATCCAAACGATGTGAAGACTTCCGGTCTTCAACCACCGTCTTCATCTTTGACATATCGTCGAATAGGTTATTCAGAATGGGTATAAACCCGGCCTTTCCGAATAACCCACGTATATAATAAAAAAATGTTACACAAACTCAACATACGCCTCACTCCAATTCAGAATATTCTATTATTTACAAAATCACATTCTTAGGGAAAGATTCCCATTAATTTTATCAAAGATAAATTCTCCTAAATTTATTCTTTAATCTTCCTTTGGATATCTTTTCAAACTACGCTAAGGTTTTCCAAACTAGTCGGGATTAGCGAACCACACCGAAGTAATTATTTATTTTATTTCCCAATCCCAACCTATTCATCCCATGGAGCAAAACTGGTATTACTCCATATCTAACACCACTGTGTTATCGGTAAATATTAATTACCATTTCATGTTCAAATCAAATTAAAGATTTAACTATCGCTTTGGAGCAAAACTGGTGACACTCCATTCTCGATCTTTTCAATCTAATTAAAGATTCACTAAAACTCCACTTAGTTTTAATCTTCTCAAAAATCAATATCCTCTCTTTAACTGGGTTAAAGAACCAATGTCACCTATAACACGATTCATGATAAACCCAAAATCACTTTCTATTGTTAATCGGGTTAAAGAACTGGTGTTATTCAAAACACCGCTTACGATAAACCCCAAAAACCAATTCAAATTCAATTCCAATTAAATATTAATTAACTGGACAATTTCACTAAATCTTAATTAAAAGATTTATTCTTTTCTAAGCTGGGTTCAAGAACAGTGTTATTTAAGACACCATTCACGACGAACCCAAAATCCCATTTGCTATTAAATACAAGGCTCTGAATAGAAAATATGCCGGCTTATATTCAATATCAAAATCTGAAACCAACAAATATCGTATTGGAAATAACGATATCAAATATATCTTTCAAATTTCCACAACCACATATGTATAATCATGAAATCCAATATCGAAATATTCTGAAGATAATTTCGATTCAAATCCATTCCCATTCGTATATTGGAAATTCCGATTATTTTCAAAACCATTTCAAATCTAGTTCAAAACTAGTTTATTTGGATAAAAAAAATATTTTTACCCTTTCAAATGTGGAATTTTTCATCCCAGTTCTTTCCAATTCATTTATCATGATTTTACACAAATTATTAATAATTTTATCAAGGCCCGTACAGTCGGTTTTCAATAACGGCCACCGAACTGCACTTACAACAGCCTTTTCCAAATTTGATTTGGACATAATCCAAAATCCAACTATTAGATTTCAAATCTCTAATATTCATTGAAAAGATCTTTTCGATACGAGCCCAACGGTTCTGGTTTCAGGAGAATCTGACGGTCGGATCTCGCGCAACGTCAATTCGAAGTCAATGGTCGAAATTCACGAACTTCCACAGCACGGCGCGTTCTATTCAGGCCATTATATATATAAAATATATATATTATATATATTTCATTGATTTCCTTTTAAAACATATTTTACAAATCATTTTAAATTCGTTTTTGAATTGATTTCAACTTCATATTCAATTTCGAATCAAAATTGAATATTCCACATCATCGATATACGAATGATAATATTTTCAAAACATTATATTTTGAAATCACTTCTTTTTCTATATTCATTATAAAAACCAATATAATCGATATAAATATCGTTCACGTCAAAATGGCGCATCTCTAATCAACACGGCTTTGTATATTTCAATAACTTCGTTATTCTATTCAACAAATGAATATTTATTCTATGCAACACATGAATCTATATTTCTTTCAACACATGAATATTCTCAACACATGAGTATCGTCAACACATGACTATTTTTGTTATTTAAGATATTTTATAAAATTATGATAAAGATGTAAATTTTATTGTTTAAAATATTTTACTCAACACATGAATATTTTCAACACATGAATATATATTTTATTCAACACATGAATATATATTTATTCTATTCAACACATGAATATATATTTTATTCAACACATGAATATTCTTTTTTCTATTCAACATATGTATATTCTTTATTTTATTCAACACATGAATATATATTTTATAATATTCTTTATTTTCCCAATTGGAATGAGGCCCAATCAATTACCATATAATGTTAATTATATGGCTTCCATACAACACATGTATATAATAGCAACGATAAATAATCAACCATCATCCAAAGTGCACTACACAACCGCATAAGCATTAAATATAACTAATTAACGCTCATACAGTCTGTCAATCAAACGATCGACATACCATTAAACAATTGGGATTAGTGTACATCAAATATCATCCCAACACCCGTGTAGGTTTTCAATCCACAAACACTGAATATTATTTGTGCAGTTGGGCGACGTGTAAAATTTATCGTCCCAATAAATATCCTTTAAATGGGTGTACATTTACAAACCGTCTGGTTTGTAAATGAATATTTATTTATTCACATTCACGTTAAAAATTATATTTTTAACGATAATTAATTTATTTCAACACATGAATGTTTTATTATCCATTTCACATCAACATCACAAACAAACTTCACAACACATCAAACAAACATACAAGTCGTCCATGGTCTGCGGACGATGGGTGTCGGGTACTGCTAAGCACCATCTGCATCCTAGTATATAATTTTAACTAGAAAAGAAAATTTAAAGTGAGAAGTTCTCACCAAGAGCTAAACTAAACGCCACGACTCTTCATATGTAGAAATCTTCGTCGTGCTCGCCTTTTGTCAATTCCATTGTCCGTTGCCACTATATATATAAAAATCACATTTTTATATTGTTGCTTTATATATAAAAATCACATTTTTATAATCACTCCATATGGATAAAAATTCTATTTTTATACCGCTACTATATAGATAAAAATTCTATTTTTATACCGCTACTATATAGATAAAAATTCGATTTTTCTACTTTCTACATTCACATAAAAATACGATCTTTCTTCTTTCTACATTCACATAAAATTTCCATAACCACATATGTATAATCCCGAAATCCAACATCGAAATATTCTGAAGATAATTTCGATTCAAATCCATTCCCATTCGTATATTGGAAATTCTGATTATTTTCAAAACCATTTCAAATCTAGTTCAAAACTAGTTTATTTGGATAAAAATATATTTTAATCCTTTCAAATGTGGAATTTTTCATCCCAGTTCTTTCCAATTCATTTATCATGATTTTACACAAAATATTAATATTTTTAATAATTTTATGAAGGCCCGTACAGTCGGTTTTCAATAACGGCCACCGAACTGCACTTACAACGGCATTTTCCAAATTTGATTTGGGCACAATCCCAAATCCAACCGTTAGATTTCAAATCTCGAATATTCATTGAAAAGATCTTTTCGATACAAGCCCAACGGTTCTGGTTTCAGGAGAATCTGACGGTCGGATCTCGCACAACGTCAACTCAAAGTCAATGGTCGAAATTCACGAACTGCCGCAGCGCGGCGCATTCTACTCAGGCCATTATATATAAAAAATATATATATATTATATATATATTGTTGATTTCCTTTTAAAAAGTATTTTATAAATCATTTTAAATTCATTTTCGAAACGATTTCAACTTCATATTCAATTTCGAATCGAAATTGAATATTCCACATCATTGATATCCAAATGATAATATTTTCAAAACGTTATATTTTGAAATCACTTCTTTTTCTATATTCATTATAAAAATGAATATGATCGATATAAATTTCATTCGCGTCAAAATGGTGCATCTCTAATCAACACGGCTTTATATATTTCAATAACTTCATTATTCTATCCAACAAATGAATATTTATTCTATTCAACACATGAATCTATATTTCTTTCTACACATGAATATTCTTAACACATAAGTATCATCAACACATGAGTATCATCAACACATGACTATTTTTGTTATTTGAGATATTTTATAAAATTATGATAAAGATGTAAATTTTATTGTTTAAAATATTTTACTCAACACATGAATATTTTCAACACATGAATATATATATTTTATTCAACACATGAATATATATTTATTCTATTCAACACATGAATATATATTTTATTCAATACATGAATATTCTTTATTCTATTCAACATATGAATATTCTTTATTTTATTCAACACATGAATATATATTTTATAATATTCTTTATTTTCCCAATTGGAATGAGGCCCAATCAATTACCATGTAATGTTAATTATATGGATTCCATACAACACTTGTATATAATAGCAACGATAAATAATCAACCATCATCCAAAGTGAACCACACAACTGCATAAGCATTAAATATAACTAACTAACGGTCATACACTCTGTCAATCAAACGATTGACATACCATTAAACAATTGGGATTAGTGTACGTTAAATATCATCCCAACACCCGTGTGGGGTTTCAATCCACAAACACTGAATATTATTTATGCAGTTGGGCGACGTGTAAAATTTATCGTCCCTATCAATATCCTTCAAATGGGTGTACATTTACAAACCGTTTGGTTTGTAAATGAATATTTATTTATTCACATTCATGTTAAAAATTATATTTTTAACGATAATTAATTTATTTCAACACATGAATGTTTTATTATCCATTTCACATCAACATAACAAACAAACTTCACAACACATCAAACAAGCATACAAGTCGTCCATGGTCTGTGGACGACGAGTGTCGGGTGCTGCTAAGCACCGTCTGCATCCTAATATATAATTTTAACTAGAAAAGAAAATTTAAAGTGAGAAGTTCTCACCAAGAGCTAAACCAAATGCCACGACTCTTCATATGTAGAAATCTTCGCCGTGCTCACCTTTTGTCAATTTCATTGTCCGTAGCCACTATATATATAAAAATCACATTTTTATATTGTTGCTATTTATATAAAAATCACATTTTTATAATCACATTATATAGATAAAAATTCTATTTTTATACCGCTACTATATAGATAAAACTTCTATTTTTATACCACTACTATATAGATAAAAATTCTATTTTTATACCGCTACTATATAGATAAAAATTCTATCTTTCTACCGCTACTATATAGAAAAAAAATCTATTTTTCTACCGCTACTATATAGATAAAAATTCTATTTTTATACCGCTACTATATTGATAAAAATTCTATTTTTATTGTCTATGTCTTCATATATAAAAATCTCATTTTTACTTCACCATTTCTACTATATAAAAATTTGAACTTTTCTAATATAAAAATTCGATTTTTCTACTTTCTACATTCACATAAAAATACGATATTTCTTCTTTCTACATTCACACAAAAACACGATCTTTCTTTATATAAAAATCCGACCTTTGTTTATATAAAAATTATAGCTATCCTAATATAAAGATCATATTTTTAAACCGCAAAAATCAAATCTTTAACGTGTTAAAAATCCTAAATTTATGTTATACAATGCCATATATAATGTAATGACCACTTAGTTAATAAATTCAACTAATTACATGAAGTAAAAATAAAAAACTCACGTTTTTCGAAGGTGAAGGGTGGCCTTTCGCTGTTCGAAAGGGGAGGAGGCCTTTTGGCCAGAGTTGAAGGGCTGTGGAGGTGCAGGGGAGGGGCTTGGTTCGCCGGAGGCGGAGGAGGGTGGGAGGGGGGGTCCGGCGGTCAAAGGGGGTGCGCTAGGGTTGAACTGCTTGGAGGGGGGCCGTGTTTTTCAACTGGGGAAGAAGGAGGGGGTAAGGAGGAGAAAAGGCGGAGGGAGGGGAAACGGGGGGCTCGCGCTCCGATAGGGCTGGGTGGCTCTGGAGCGGTGACGTCCATCTCCTGGAGAGGGGCCGCTTCGATTTGGGGAGGAGCGCCCTTTTTTTTTAATTTTTGATCTGAGGAGAGAGAGAGGGAGTAAGAGAGAGTATTTATTAATATATATATTATTTTATATTTTTTTCTAATTACAAAAAGGTAACTTTTTATATGAACTCGAAATCCAATCCAATGACCGTCCCCCTAGCTAATTACCCCCATTCTGAACACAATGGGATATGTTTCACAAGCCAATTCGAACGATACGATCAGATTCCGTTTAAACTAAAATATAAATATATATATATTCAATTCAAACGTACATTTCAAATTACCGGGGTCAAATACTAGCTCTAAAAATTGAAAAAAAAATATTTCTAGCTTCGTATTAACGATAGGTCCTAACAAAACTAATTTCGTCAAATTCTGAGACCGTTTGAAAAATGGCCATGTTCCAGTCGATTAAAATCAACTGAAAATGGCCAAACGCGTTTTACTTTGCCATGCCCACATATTGATTCGAAAAATTACGAATTTTGGAATCTAGCAACAACTTGACATCACGGATCCAACAAAAATAGTTTCATCGAAAATCGAGGTCGTTTGCAAAATTTCCTTTTTTAAGGGCCAGAATTCCATAGCGGTTATTTTGAATTTTCAACCAGATGTAACTTTTGATTCCTACTATGAAATTTCAATTTCTCAGACTCGTTGGAAAGATATTCTCACATAGATTCAACTATTTTTTGTTTCACTAAAATCCGGTTTATTTTGAATCCTGTATATTAATTTGAAATTTGACATTTGAAATCGAATTTTCAAACTACCGCACCATTTTCAATTCCTTTTATAATTAAAATAAAATATTTATATTCTAACGACGATTCAAATTAATATATACGTCTATTTCTATTCAAAATAAATTTCCTCGTCGTTATTATTTAAAATAAATCATTTTAATATTCAAAATTCATCGAAATTGCCAAAATAAAATTTTTAAATTGGCTCGGATTTCCGGGTTATTACAATCTCCCCCACTTAAACTTTTCGTCCCCGAAAAGGAACGAAGCTGAAAGTTGTTTTACTAATCAACTCAACTTCCATTATTTTCTTTACGTCTTAAGTTCTTCAACTTTTCATTTTCTAAGAACTTTTCAAATTTTTCAAAAATTTGGCTAACACCCTAAATTTCCAAAAAAAATCGCCATAACCTCCCCTGCACTGGGGACTTCGGGATATTTCAAATGGCCTCCCATTGCCCTCATCAATCCAAAAAGAAAAAGAAACAGCCAAGCAGCTAGCCAATCGGCTCATAAAATCATCCAAACCCAATAAATTTGTAAACATGTACCTATTTGTCGGGCAAACAATTTTATTCTTCTGCTCTAGCCTCCTTGCTATGACCTGTTCACACACACACACACACACACACACACACACATATATATATATATATATCCATGCTTGCATTTGCAAATAATTTTCAACACAGTTCAGTATTCGGTTCCATTAGGCATAATGGTTCAAAATTATCAAACAAATAAACAAACAACACAACCATCAATCAATTAGTTGATTAGTTTTTCAAATTCATAACTTTGATACAGATACAGAAAATCATGTTTTTGATGCCAAATCGCAACAATAAACCCTATCTAGTTTTTGTTCTCACACCAGTCTAATGGAAATATATAGATATCTCACTTTCGAAACTCGAAAATAAATACTGGCGATGGTATACTTCATCATCAGGATCATGTCCGGGCGACTAGGATGTGATTCTATATCTATCCAGTATATTAAAACTTCGAATATACGTTCATGACGCATATATGCAAAATCTTTATATATTGGATTGTCCAAATTCAATATAAATAAAATATTCAAATACGTATATTTGAATTTAATTTTCAAAACAAGATTTGTTTTCAATTTTTATTTGAAAAATATACTCTTCACACTCGTTTTAGGATACTACTGATCCCATCTCTAACGAGACATTCTTATTGGATATTGCAAATCCAATTTCTGATGAATTCTTTCATTTCGTTCTAATCTATCTTGTTCTCGAGCTCTGTAAACCAAAGCTCTGATACCAAATGAAGCGACCCGAACTTCCCCGATCTCCGAAGAGAAGAGAAAGAATGAATTACTTTGAGGACAAGACGAATCAGGACGCAAACAGAAGAACATTTCATTGTTATTACAACAATTCCATCAGAATACAAGAATATACAGAGTATGAATAATTATTAAACATTTCACAAATATCAAAGATTCAGATTACATTTAAATACATAGCAGCGGAAAATTAATACAAAACATAACTGAAAGAAATACGCGGATACAGAGCTTTCCGAATATCGCTTCAGCTATAAACCAGGATCCTGTGAATATAAATCGGCAAAACCCAACTACTAGCTGCCCATGTCGAAAATAAGGGCACCCAGAGTTTAGGTTAAAACAATAAACTCCAGGCCAGTCGTGTGACTGGTGTAAGAACTAAAACATTTATTTTAAACTTTACTTTAAAAGAGAGTAATTCAAGGGACCACGCCGTATAACACAGAACGGGTTTCCTCCCAAGAACACTAGTGCATATAACAAACATCGCAATGCTTTTTGAAAAATGAAGCTATTATAAGACCAAGGTCCCATCACACAATGCAACGCAAGTCGGAGGATAAGGTTTTCCCTTATAATAGCCAAATATGCTTGGTACGTTTAAAACAAATCATTTGATACTATTATAAGTGTATAGTGTCAAAACAATTTCAATCATAAATATCAATCATAGACGGCATGGGTACCATATATCATGTTGCCATACTAGGCTATACTGATAAAACCGCAATATCACGTATTGGAAATTGGATTTCTGTCATGAGTCGAGGCAAGAGGCAAGCTCCTCTCCATTCGAGACACTCTAGCAAATGTCTCAGGGCCACACACAGCGATCCTTGGAATCGGTTGGGCAGGTCCTCTCTTACTTTTGAGGATTAGTTATTCCTGAACACACGTTTCCTGGTCCTATAGGACCTATATAATGGCCTGTACGTTGACTCACATAGTGCCAGTTATCGACCATATATTCGAGGCGTCCTGCATTCCAACAATCATACAGGTAAAAGTATATAAATGTCAAGGCTGGTAGGTCACTGACATCACCCATAGCTAGAAAGAAACGTCGTGTTCTCCCAACGGTCCTTATCGCGTTTTTAACTCGTACCGAGGTGTGAGGGTCGCGAATTAACATTATACACAAAGCTATGCCACAAAGGCCGTGCTTTGATCATCAATCACAAGACTTTGCTTTTCAACAAAAGCCTAGATCATCTGCCACTTAGGCATGCCGCACAGGCAATTCACTTCGTGCGATTGATGTCCATCGATATACAACCTCTGAGCTCGTACGTCTCAGAGAAGGGTGTAATAACCCGGAAATCCGAGCCAATTTAAATTTTTATTTTGGCGATTTTAGTGAATTTTGAATATATAAAATGAATTATTTTAAATAATATCGACGAGAAATTTATTTTGAATAAAATTCGAATGTATATATTATATAGATCATCAGTAGAATATAATTATTTATTTTAAATTATAAAAGGAAATGAAAATGGCGCGGTAGTTTGATAATTCGATTTCAAATTTCAAATGAATGTACCGGGTGCAAAATAAACCGGATTTTAGTGAAACCAAAAATAATAGAATCTATTGTGAATATCTTTCCAATGAATTTGAAAAATTGAAATTTCATAGCCTTAATCAAAAGATATGTCCAGTTGAAAATTCAGAATAGTCGCTATGGAATTCTGGCCCTTAAAAATGGGAATTTTGCAAACGAGCTCGGATTTCGACGAAACCACCTTTGTTGGATCCGTGATGTCAAGTTATTTCTAGGTTACAAATTTCGTAATTTTTCGAATCAATATGTGAGCGTGACGAAGGAAAATGCGTTTGACCAGTTTCAGTTGATTTTAATCGACTGGAAAATGGCCATTTTTCAAATGGTCTCAGAATTTGATGAAAATGGTTTATTTAGGACTGTATCGTCAATATGAAGCTAGAAATAATTTTTCTGGAATTTTTCGAGTTAGTATGTGGCCCCGGTAAATTGAAATGCGCGTTTGAATTGAATATGTATAGATCTATATTGTAAATTTAGCGAAAACAGATCGTAAAGGCCGAAATAGCTTACGAAACATATCACATTGTGTTCAGAATAGGGGTAATTAGCTATGGATGACAGGCGGTGGGTTCGATTTCGAGGTCGAAATTAAAAGTTACTTTCTGAAAATAAAAATAATTAAATATTAAAATATATATCCCTCACCCCCTCTTTCCCCCTTCTCTCTCCTCATTCAAAAATAATAATAAAAAAAACCGTAGCTGCCCCCCCCCCCCCGTCCAGCTCCACCGCCGATTGACGCTTCCTGCCGACGCCCCCTCCTCCACCTCGCCTCCTCCTCCCACTTCTTTCCCCCCCCCCCCATCGATCGAGGGAAACCCCCCCACCCCATCGTATCCGCCACCGCACACCCCAAGGACCCCCGCGCCTCTTCCCCTACCTCCTCCTCTACCCCCGCACCCTTCCTCTTCAGCTCCTCCCGTCCCCTTCTTTCTTCCCCTTTCCTCTAGTACAGAGCTCGCCCAAAACCCCCTTTTCCTCCGACGAGCCGACCACAGCAAGCACGCCCCATCCCAATTCAATGTAAGTTTTTACTTTAAATTTTAAACAGTTTTTATATGTTAAAAATATACATTCTTTTAAAATCAGTTTTATATGGGATTTTATAAATAAAAAGAGTAGATTTTTATGAAAGTAAAGTTGTGATTTTTTTAAGCGGAAAAGTTATGGTTTTTAGTTTATAAAAATTTGACCTTTATGTATGTAAAGAATTGATTTTTATTGTTCGAATGGAATCGTAAAAATACGATTTTTAATGTGTAGAAAGGTCGGATTTTTGATCGTAGAAAGGCGTTATTTTTCTAAGTAGAAAGGGGAAATTTTCATACGATGTGGAAGATAAAAATATGAGACGACCCGAACTTCCCCGTGAAGGAAAGCACGGATAGAATTGAGGACAAGACAAAATAGAACGCAAACAGAAGAACATTTCATTGCTATTACAACAATTCCATCAGAATACAAGAATATAAAGAGTATAAATGAATATTTCACAGAAATATCAGAGATTTAAATTACATTAAATACATAGCAGCGGAAATAATACAATACACAACTAGAAGAGATATACGGATACAAAGCTTTCCGGATATCGTTCCAGCTGTAAACCAGGATCCTGTGAATATAAATCTGCAAAACCAAAACTACTAGCTGCCCGTGTCAAAATAGGGGCACCCAGAGTTTAGGTTAAAACAATAAACTCCAGGTCAGTCATGGGACTGGTGTGAGAACTAAAGCAGTTATTAATCTTTATTTTTAAAGTTAGGTAAATCAAGGGACCACGCCGTATAATACGGAACGGGTTTCCCCCCCAAGAAAACCAGTGTATAAAACAAACAGCGCAATGCTAAATAAAGAAAAATGAAGCTGTTATAAGACCCAGGTCCTATCACACAATGCAACGCAAGCCGGGGGATAGGGTTTTCCCTTATAACAGCCAAAGAATGCTTGATACGTTTAAAACAAATCATTTGATACTATTATAAGTGCATAGTGTATAAAACAACTTCAAATCATAAGTATCAATCATAGGCGGCATGGGTACCATATATCATGTCGCCATACTAGTTCTACAATTAAAACTACAATGTCACGTATTTGGAAATTGGATTTCCGTCTGCGAACCGAGGCCAGGGATCGTCCTCTACCGATTCGAGACGCTCTAGCCCGTGTCTTAGGAACAGCCGCAACTGCCCCTTGGATCATCAGGGCCGGTCCACCGATGTGGATTATTATGCCTGAACAATACGTCTCCCCGCCCTTTGGGGCGTCAATGAGCCAACGAATGACTCCATCGGACCCAGATCGTCCTATCTAACCGAGGCGCCTCGCAACAGCAACAACCACATAGGTGAAAAGTATATAAATGTCAGGGCTGGTAGGTCACTGACACCACCCTAGCTAGAAGGAAACGCATGCCCTCCCTGATGTCCTCTCCCGTTTCTGGTTCACAACCGGGGTGTGAGGCTCGCGAATTCACGTTACACAAAGCTGTACCACACAGGCTGTGCTTTGATCATCACCACAAGACTTTGCTTTTCAACAGAAGACTCGATCAATTGCCACTTACGCATGCCACACAGGCAATTCACTCCATGTGTTTGATATCCATCAATATATAACCTCTGAGCTCGTATGTCTCAGAGAAGGGCGTTAAACAAGAGAATAAATTCTCCACCGCCAAACAGATATATATTTAATAGAGATCAATCACACGGACTAAAATCCAATGTCAGACACACATTCCATTTACAAGTTCGTTCTGGGTCTGAACGAAACCGGAGGAACCTAGTACCTCGCATATCCATCGATCTCCAAGTACGTCTGGACGATCACCAACTGTTTCCATCTTCTTGGGTGTACAGCCCAATCAAGATCATCAGTGATCACCCAAACGACATGAAGACCTCCGGTCTTCGACCATCATCTTCATCTTCGACTTATCGTCATATCAGTTATTCAGAATGGGATAAACCCGGTCTTTCCGAATAACTCGCGTATATTTAAATAAGTGTTACACAAACACAACATACGCCTCATTCCAATTCATCGGTCACTAACTGTAAATTAATCAAGAGAATAATTCCCCAAATATTAACCCCGAAGGCCGAAACCAACATCAGATCAACATCTAGAAAACCATTCTGCTTGGCTAACCGACAGTTAGTTCCTAAATTTCACATTCATAGGGAAAGGTTCCCATAAATTTTATCAAAGATAAATTCCTTGAATTTATTCTTTAATCTTCTTTTGAATTTTTGATTCTACTAGTCGGGATTAACGAACCTTACCGAAGTAATCATTTGTTTTGATTCCTCAATCCCAACCTATTCATCCCATGAAGTAAAACTGATAATACTTCATATCTAACACCACGGTGTTATCGGTAAACTCAATTACCATTTCACGTTCAAATCTAATTAAAGATTTAACTATCGCCTGGAGTAAAACTGGTGATACTCCATTCTCGATTATTTCAATCTAATTAAAGATTCATTAAAACTCCACTTAGTTTTAATCTTTAACTGGGTTAAAGAATCAGTGTCATTTAAAACACAGTTCACGATAAACCCAAATCACATTCCATTAATTATCGGGTTAAAGAACGAGTGTTATTTAAAACACTGTCCACGATAAACCCAAAAATCAATATCAATTCAATTCCAATTAAATATTATTTAATTGGTACACTTCATTAAATCTAAATAAAAAGATTTAATCTTTTCTCAACTTGGTTCAAGAACAGCGTTAGTGAAGACACCATTCACGACAAACCCAAATCACATTTGATATTCAATACAAGGTTCTGAATAGAAAAATATCCCGACTTATATTCAATATCAAATTCTGCGACCAACAAAGATCGTATTGGAAATAACGATATATATATCTATATCTTTCAAATTTCCATAACAACATTTGTATAATCACGAAATCCAACATCGAAATATTCCGAAGACAATTTCGATTCAAATCCATTCCACGCAATAAATGGAAATTCTGGTTATTTTCAAAACCATTTCAAATTCAATTTATTTATTTAAAAAAAAATAGAATTATAATTCTAGTTCAAAACTAGTTTATTTTGATAAAAATTTATTTTTATCTTTTCAAATATGGAGTTTTTCATCCCAATTTTTCCCAAATCATTTCTTATGATTTTACACAAATTATTACTATTTTTAATAATCTTATCAAGGCCCGTACAGTCGATTTCCGCCAATGGCCATCGAACTGCACTTACAACGACCTTTTTCAAATTTGATTTGGACATAATTCCAAATCCAACCGTTAGATTTCAAATTTCTAACATTCATTAGAAAGCTCTTTTCGATACGAACCCAACGGTTCCGGTTTAAGGAGAATCCGACGGTCGTATCTCCCGCAATATCCGTTCGAAGTCAATGGTCGAAATTCGCGAACTGCCACAGCGCGGCGCGTTCTATTCAGGCCATTATATTATATATATAATATATACTTCGTCGATTTCAATTCAAAACGTGCTTTATAAATCGTTTTAGATTCATTTTCAAAACGGTTTCAACTTCATATTCAATTTCAAATCAAAATTGAATATTCCAATTTAAATTCATTTTAAATTCATTTCAAATTGATTTCTAATTCAATGTCAGTCCATTTTCAATTCAATTCAATCTCAATTCGAATTCTATTCGATTCAATTCGAATTGGTTTTCTATTCGATTCAATTCAAATTGGTTTTCAATTCAATTTATTTCGAAATGGATAAAATCGATATAAATATCGTTCACGTCAAAATGGCGTCAATCTAATCAACACGGCTTCATACATTTATAATTTCAAATATTTCTTTTTCAAATATTTCTATTTCAAATATTTTGTTTTCAAATATTTCTATTTCAAATATTTCGTTTTCAAATATTTCGTTCAACACATGACTAATCTCAACGGATGAGTACAGTCAACACATGAACCTTTATTTTATATTGATATTCTTTATTTTCTAAATTGGAATGAGGCCCAATCAATCACCATATAATGTTAATTATATGGATTTTCATACATCACACGTATATAATAGCATTGAAAATAATCAACCATCAACCAAAGTGCACCACACTGTATAAGCATCAAATATAGATATCTAACGCTTATAACAGCCTGTAGATCAATCGATCGACATATTTAATCAATCAGGATGAGTGAACCTCAAATTTCATCCCAACACCCGTGTGGGGTTTCAAAACAATCAAACACAGATTTTATTTGTGCAGTTGGGCGATGTGTAAAATTTATCGACCCAATCAATATCAGTCAAATAAGTGTACATAAACAAACCGTCTGGTTTGTAAATGAATATTTATTTATTCACATTCACGTTAAAAATTATATTTTTAACGATAAAACATTTTATTTTAACATATGAATTTCTATTCAGTTCATTCTTTAAATAAAATGATATTTTTGTTTTTCTAACTTATTTTAGAAAATTTCGACGGCATAACGACACGATACTAGAAACGGGACGAGGCCTAGCCTTATCCCCGGTCTAGTGAAGGCCCACGCCATTCACACATCAATCAAATCCATTCCATTTCACCAAACAATTCAATTCAAACCAAATAATCTAACCAACTACACAACCAAACAATTAAACAAACAAGCCATCCATGGTCTGTGGATGACGGGTGTCGGGTGCTACTAAACACCGTCTGCATCCTAGTATATATTTATAACTAGAAAAATTAAATTGAAGAGTGAGAAGTTCTCACCGATAGCTATCCAACTTCACGACACTTCATTTATAGAAATCTTCGTCGTTCTCGTCTCTTATCACTTTCTTCGCCCGTAGCCACTACATATATAAAAATCGAATTTTTACTTCGATGTTCAATATATAAAAATCACATTTTTACTTCGATGTTCAATATATAAAAATCACATTTTTACTATGCTATTCAATATATAAAAATCGAATTTTTACTTTGTTATTCAATATATAAAAATCATATTTTTACTATGCTATTTAATATATAAAAATCGAATTTTTACTTCGATGTTCAATATATAAAAGTCATATTTTTACTTTCATAAAATTCGAATATATATATTTTTCCTAATGTTATACAAATACATGTTAAAACTGAAAAGAGATGAATGGAAAATAAAATAAAAACAAACTCACATTTTTGGTTTGAAATCAAGAGGAGGGAGGTGAAGCAGTGGCTGACCGGAGGGAAGAGGGTGTCGGGATCCACGGAGGTGGGGTCAGATGGCCGAGGAGGCGAGCTGGGGCGCGGCAGGCTTAGGGCAGCGGGGTTCGTCAGTTCCGATCTGGCTGGAGGTGATTGGGCTCGTGCGTTCGATTGAGAGGGAGGAGCGGTTTCAGGAGAGAGGAGGCGATAGGGGATGCGGAGGCGAGGGGGGTGGGTTTGGCGCCGGCGGCGACGCCACCTGGGGGGCGCGATTTAGTTCTAGGGTTTTTTTTCTTTATTTTGATTCGATTTTTTTTTTAATCGGGGGGGGGGGGGTCTGTTGAGGGTTATAGGAGGGAAGAGAAGGAATTTTTAATTTATTTAATTAATTTATTTACTAAAAGTTGACTTTCACATAGGACCTCTAAACGAGGCCCACCGCCTGTCGTCCACAGCGTTTTACCCCCATTCCGAACACAATGGAATATGTACCGCAGGCTAATTCGGTCGTTTCGATCAGTTTCCGTTGAATTTACATTTAAATCATTATATTGAATTTCAAACGTACATTTCAAATTACTGGGGTCACATACTAACTCTAAAAATTCTTGAAAAATATTTTCTAGCTTCGTATTGACGATACGGTCCTACCAAAACAAGTTTCGTCGAATTCTGAGACAGTTTGAAAAATGGCCATTTTCCAGTCGATTAAAATCAACTAAAACTGGTCAAACGCGTTTTCCTTTGCCACGCTCACATATTGATTCGAAAAATTATGAAATTTGATACCTAGCAATAATTTTACATCACGGACCCAACAAAAGTGGTTTCGTCGAAAACGAAGGTCGTTTGCAAAATTTCCATTTTTAAGGGCCTGAATTCCATAGCGACTATTCAGAATTTTCAACTGGACGTATCTTTTGATTCCCGCTATGAAACTTTAATTTTTCGGATTCGATGGAAAGATATTCACAATTAGATCCTAATGTTTTTGGTTTCACTAAAATCCGGATTGTTTTGCACCCGGTACATTCAATTGAAGTTTTAAATCGAATTATCGAACTACCGCGCCATTTTCAGTTCTATTTATAAACATAAATAAATATTTATATTCTAACGACGACGTATATAATATATACGTTCGAATTATATTCAAAATAAATTTCTCGTCGATTTTATTTAAAATAATCTATTTTAAATATTCAGAATTCGCTAAAACTGCCAAAATAAAAATTTTAAACTGGCTCAGATTTTCCGGGTTATTACAATCTCCCCCACTTAAAACTTTTCGTCCCCGAAAAGGAACAAAGTCGAAAGTGGTTTGATTAATCAACTCTATGCTCGATCTGGCTTTCATTCTCCAACTCTTCAGTTTCTGAGAATTCTCAAATTTTCAAAAATTTGGCTAACACCCTAAATTTTCGAAAAATTTCACCATAACCTCCCCTGCACCGGGAGCATCGGGGAATTTCAAATAGCTTCCCCGGTCCTTCTAATCTCAAAAAGAAAAAGAAAAAGCCAAGCGGCTAGCCAATAGGCTCATAAAATCATCATTACCCAAACAAAACAGTAAATTATCAGTAAACATGTACCTATTTGTCGGGCAAACAAATTTTATTCTTCTGCTCTAGCCTCTTTGCTATGACCTGTTCAATGTAAGTATGTATATGCAAGCAAATGCGACCAATTTTCAATATAGTTCAATATTTGGTACAATTAGGCATAATGGTTCAAAATTATCAATCAAATAAACAAACAACACAAACATCAATCAATTAGTGAATTAGAGTTTCAAATTCATAATTTTGATATATATACAAAAAATCATGTTTTTGATGCCAATTCACAACAATGTGTTCTAGCTATATAAGTTTTGGTTCTCACACCAGTCTAATGGAAATATATAGAAAATCACACCTTCGAAACAAGAAAATAAATATTGATGATGCCATGGTCATTATCAACATTATCGCCGGGCGACTAGAATGTGATTCTATATCTATCCAATATATTAAAACTTCGAATATACGTTCATGACGCGTATATGCAAAACTTTTATATACTCGATTGTCCATATTCAAAATAAATAAATAATCAAATACGTTTAAAACGATTTAAATTTTCAAAACAAAATTGTTTTCATTTGAAAAATATACTCTTCACACTCGTTCTAGGATACTACTGATCCTATCTTTAACGAGTCATTCTAATTGGATATTACTAATCCAATATCTGATGAATTCTTTCGTATGGTTCTAATGTGTCTTTTTCTCGAGCTCTGATACCACGCTGAGACGACCCGAATTCCCCGTGAAGGAAAGCACGGATAGAATTGAGGACAAGACAAAATAGAATGCAAACAGAAGAACATTTCATTGCTATTACAACAATTCCATCAGAATACAAGAATATACAGAGTATAAATGAATATTTCACAGAAATATCAGAGATTTAAATTACATCAAATACATAGCAGCGGAAATAATACAATACACAACTAGAAGAGATATACGGATACAAAGCTTTCCGGATATCGTTCCAGCTGTAAACCAGGATCCTGTGAATATAAATCTGCAAAACCAAAACTACTAGCTGCCCGTGTCAAAATAGGGGCACCCAGAGTTTAGGTTAAAACAATAAACTCCAGGTCAGTCATGGGACTGGTGTGAGAACTAAAGCAGTTATTAATCTTTATTTTTAAAGTTAGGTAAATCAAGGGACCACGCCGTATAACACGGAACGGGTTTCCCCCCAAGAATACCAGTGCATAATACAAACAGCGCAATGCTAAATAAAGAAAAATGAAGCTGTTATAAGACCCAGGTCCTATCACACAATGCAACGCAAGCCGGGGGATAGGGTTTTCCCTTATAACAGCCAAAGAATGCTTGATACGTTTAAAACAAATCATTTGATACTATTATAAGTGCATAGTGTATAAAACAACTTCAAATCATAAGTATCAATCATAGGTGGCACGGGTACCATATATCATGTCGCCATACTAGTTCTACAATTAAAACTGCAATGTCACGTATTTGGAAATTGGATTTCCGTCTGCGAACCGAGGCCAGGGATCGTCCTCTACCGATTCGAGACGCTCTAGCCCGTGTCTCAGGAACAGCCGCAACTGCCCCTTGGATCGTCAGGGCCGGTCCACCGATGTGGATTATTATGCCTGAACAATACGTCTCCCCGCCCTTTGGGGCGTCAATGAGCCAACGAATGACTCCATCGGACCCGGATCGTCCGATCTAACCGAGGCGCCTCGCAACAGCAACAACCACATAGGTGAAAAGTATATAAATGTCAGGGCTGGTAGGTCACTGACACCACCCTAGCTAGAAGGAAACGCATGCCCTCCCTGATGTCCTCTCCCGTTTCTGGTTCACAACCGGGGTGTGAGGCTCGCGAATTCACGTTACACAAAGCTGTACCACACAGGCTGTGCTTTGATCATCACCACAAGACTTTGCTTTTCAACAGAAGCCTCGATTAATTGCCACTTACGCATGCCACACAGGCAATTCACTCCATGCGTTTGATATCCATCAATATATAACCTCTGAGCTCGTACGTCTCAGAGAAGGGCGTTAAGCAAGAGAATAAATTCTCCGCCGCCAAACAGATATATATTTAATAGAGATCAATCACATAGACTAAAATCCAATGTCAGACACACATTCCATTTACAAGTTCGTTCTGGGTCTGAACGAAACCGGAGGCACCTAGTACCTCGCATATCCATCGATCTCCAAGTACGTCTGGACGATCACCAACTGTTTCCATCTTCTTGGGTGTACAGCCCAATCAAGATCACCAGTAATCACCCAAACGACATGAAGACCTCCGGTCTTCGACCATCATCTTCATCTTCGACTTATCGTCGTATCAGTTATTCAGAATGGGATAAACCCGGTCTTTCCGAATAACTCGCGTATATTTAAATAAGTGTTACACAAACACAACATACGCCTCATTCCAATTCATCGGTCACTAACTGTAAATTAATCAAGAGAATAATTCCCCAAATATTAACCCCGAAGGCCGAAACCAACATCAGATCAACATCTAGAAAACCATTCTGCTTGGCTAACCGACAGTTAGTTCCTAAATTTCACATTCATAGGGAAAGGTTCCCATAAATTTTATCAAAGATAAATTCCTTGAATTTATTCTTTAATCTTCTTTTGAATTTTTGATTCTACTAGTCGGGATTAACGAACCTTACCGAAGTAATCATTTGTTTTAATTCCCCAATCCCAACCTATTCATCCCATGAAGTAAAGCTGGTAATACTTCATATCTAACACCACGGTGTTATCGGTAAACTCAATTACCATTTCACGTTCAAATCTAATTAAAGATTTAACTATCGCCTGGAGTAAAACTGGTGATACTCCATTCTCGATTATTTCAATCTAATTAAAGATTCATTAAAACTCCACTTAGTTTTAATCTTTAACTGGGTTAAAGAATCAGTGTCATTTAAAACATAGTTCACGATAAACCCAAATCACATTCCATTAATTATCGGGTTAAAGAACGAGTGTTATTTAAAACACTGCCCACGATAAACCCAAAAATCTATATCAATTCAATTCCAATTAAATATTATTTAATTGGTACACTTCATTAAATCTAAATAAAAAGATTTAATCTTTTCTCAACTGGGTTCAAGAACAGCGTTAGTGAAGACACCATTCACGACAAACCCAAATCACATTTGATATTCAATACAAGGTTCTGAATAGAAAAATATCCCGGCTTATATTCAATATCAAATTCTGCGACCAACAAAGATCGTATTGGAAATAACGATATATATATATCTATATCTTTCAAATTTCCATAACAACATTTGTATAATCACGAAATCCAACATCGAAATATTCCGAAGACAATTTCGATTCAAATCCATTCAACGCAATAATTGGAAATTCTGGTTATTTTCAAAACCATTTCAAATTCAGTTTATTTATTTAAAAATAAATAGAATTATAATTCTAGTTCAAAACTAGTTTATTTTGATAAAAATTTATTTTTATCTTTTCAAATATAGAGTTTTTCATCCCAATTTTTTCCAAATCATTTCTTATGATTTTACACAAATTATTACTATTTTTAATAATCTTATCAAGGCCCGTACAGTCGATTTCCACCAATGGCCATCGAACTGCACTTACAGCGACCTTTTTTAAATTTGATTTGGACATAATTCCAAATCCAACCGTTAGATTCCAAATTTCTAACATTCATTAGAAAGCTCTTTTCGATACGAACCCAACGGTTCCGGTTTTAGGAGAATTCGACGGTCGTATCTCCCGCAATATCCGTTCGAAGTCAATGGTCGAAATTCGCGAACTGCCACGGCGAGGCGCATTCTATTCTGGCCATTATATTATATATATATATAATATATATAATATATACTTCGTCGATTTCAATTCAAAACGTGCTTTATAAATCATTTTAGATTCATTTTCAAAACGGTTTCAACTTCATATTCAATTTCAAATCAAAATTGAATATTCCAATTTAAATTCATTTTAAATTCATTTCAAATTGATTTCTAATTCAATTTCAGTCCGTTTTCAATTCAATTCAATCTCAATTCGAATTCTATTCGATTCAATTCGAATTGGTTTTCTATTCGATTCAATTCAAATTGGTTTTCAATTCAATTTATTTCGAAATGGATAAAATCGATATAAATATCGTTCACGTCAAAATGGCGTCAATCTAATCAACACAGCTTCATACATTTCTAATTTCAAATATTTCTTTTTCAAATATTTCTATTTCAAATATTTCGTTTTCAAATATTTCTATTTCAAATATTTCGTTTTCAAATATTTCGTTCAACACATGACTAATCTCAACGGATGAGCACGGTCAACACATGAACCTTTATTTTATATTGATATTCTTTATTTTCTAAATTGGAATGAGGCCCAATCAATCACCATATAATGTTAATTATATGGATTTTCATACATCACACGTATATAATAGCGTTGAAAATAATCAACCATCAACCAAAGTGCACCACACTGTATAAGCATCAAATATAGATATCTAACGCTTGTAACAGCCTGTCGATCAATCGGTTGACATATTTAATCAATCAGGATGAGCGAACCTCAAATTTCATCCCAACACCCGTGTGGGGTTTCAAAACAATCAAACACAGATTTTATTTGAGCAGTTGGGCGATGTGTAAAATTTATCGACCCAATCAATATCAGTCAAATAAGTGTACATAAACAAACCGTCCGGTTTGTAAATGAATATTTATTTATTCACATTCACGCTAAAAATTATATTTTTAACGATAAAACATTTTATTTTAACAGATGAATTTCTATTCAGTTCATTCTTTAAATAAAATGATATTTTTGTTTTTCTAACTTATTTTAGAAAATTTCGACGGCATAACGGCACGATACTAGAAACGGGACGAGGCCTAGCCTTATCCCCGGTCTAGTGAAGGCCCACGCCATTCACACATCAATCAAATCCATTCCATTTCACCAAACAATAAAATTCAAACCAAATAATCTAACCAACTACACAACCAAACAATTAAACAAACAAGCCATCCATGGTCTGTGGATGACGGGTGTCGGGTGCTACTAAACACTGTCTGCATCCTAGTATATATTTATAACTAGAAAAATTAAATTGAAGAATGAGAAGTTCTCACCGATAGCTATCCAACTTCACGACACTTCATTTATAGAAATCTTCGTCGTTCTCGTCTGTTATCACTTTCTTCGCCCGTAGCCACTACATATATAAAAATCGAATTTTTACTTCGATGTTCAATATATAAAAATCACATTTTTACTTCGATGTTCAATATATAAAAATCACATTTTTACTATGCTATTCAATATAGAAAAATCGAATTTTTACTTTGTTATTTAATATATAAAAATCATATTTTTACTATGCTATTCAATATATAAAAATCGAATTTTTACTTCGATGTTCAATATATAAAAGTCATATTTTTACTTTCATAAAATTCGAATATATATATTTTTCCTAGCGTTATACAAATATATGTTAAAACTGAAAAGAGATGAATGGAAAATAAAATAAAAACAAACTCACATTTTTGGTTTGAAATCAAGAGGAGGGAGGTGAAGCAGTGGATGACCGGAGGGAAGAGGGTGTCGGGATCATCGGAGGTGGGGTCAGATGGCCGAGGAGGCGAGCTGGGGCACGGTAGGCTTAGGGCAGCGGGTTCGTCAGTTTCGATTTGGCTGAAGGTGATTGGGCTCGTGCGTTCGATTGAGAGGGAGGAGCGGTTTCAGGAGAGAGGAGGCGATAGGGGATGCGGAGGCGAGGGGGGTGGGTTTGGCGCCGGCGGCGACGGCACCTGGGGGGCGCGATTTAGTTCTAGGGTTTTTTTTCTTTATTTTGATTCGATTTTCTTTTAATCGGGGGGGGGGGGGGGCGGGGTGTGGGGGGCGGGGTCTGCTGAGGGTTATAGGAGGGAAGAGAAGGAATTTTTAATTTATTTAATTAATTTATTTACTAAAAGTTGACTTTCACATAGGACCTCTAAACGAGGCCCACCGCCTATCGTCCACAGCGTTTTACCCCCATTCCGAACACAATGGAATATGTACCGCAGGCTAATTCGGTCGTTTCGACCAGTTTCCGTTGAATTTACATTTAAATCATTATATTGAATTTCAAACGTACATTTCAAATTACTGGGGTCACATACTAACTCTAAAAATTCTCGAAAAATATTTTCTAGCTTCGTATTGACGATACGGTCCTAACAAAACTAGTTTCGTCGAATTCTGAGACCGTTTGAAAAATGGCCATTTTCCAGTCGATTAAAATCAACTAAAACTGGTCAAACGCGTTTTCCTTTGCCACGCTCACATATTGATTCGAAAAATTATGAAATTTGAAACCTAGCAATAATTTTACATCACGGACCCAACAAAAGTGGTTTCGTCAAAAACGAAGGTCGTTTGCAAAGTTTCCATTTTTAAGGGCCTGAATTCCATAGCGACTATTCAGAATTTTCAACTGGACATATCTTTTGATTCCCGCTATGAAACTTCGATTTTTCGGATTCGATGGAAAGATATTCACAATTAGATCCTAATGTTTTTGGTTTCACCAAAATCCGGATTGTTTTGCACCCGGTACATTCAATTGAAGTTTGAAATCGAATTATCGAACTACCGCGCCATTTTCAATTCTATTTATAAATATAAATAAATATTTATATTCTAACGACGATGTATATAATATATACGTTCGAATTATATTCAAAATAAATTTCTCGTCGATTTTATTTAAAATAATCTATTTTAAATATTCAGAATTCGCTAAAACTGCCAAAATAAAAATTTTAAACTGGCTCAGATTTTCCGGGTTATTACAAAATATGATTTTTATATTTTAGAAAGAATAAAAATTCGATTTTTAATTTATAGAAGAGATAAAGATATGATTATTATAAGGTAGGAGTATTGGAAATATATTTTTATATAATAGAGAATATAAAATTTTGATCTTTATATATTTAGCGAAATAAAAATCTGATTTTTATTATATATATAGTGAAGTAAAAATGTGATTTTTATGGCGAAGCTATAAAAATTCGATCTTTATATATAAAGTAGAAGTATAAAAATATATGAAATAGGAATAAAAATATGATTTTTACTTATTGAGTGAAGCAATAAAAATATAATTTTTATATTTGAATAGCGTGAAAAGAACTACAAACAGATCCAGACGGTTCAACAGTTCAGAAGCAAAGCACGGCGGAGTGGAACCCTCTGTGAGAACTCCTCACTTTTAAATTTATTTCTAGTTAAAATATATATTAGGATGCAGACGGTGTTTAGTAGCACCCGACACCCATCGTCCACAGACCATGGACGGCTTATATGGTTGTTTGTTTGATTTGTTGTGTAGATGATTGTGTGATGTGATGTGAATTGAAAATAAAATATTTATATAGTTAAAATATTTTATATTGAAAATAGAATTTTTAACATGTATTTAAAATGAAATAAATAATTATAAACAAATCGAACAATTTGTTTATATACACACATTTCACCGACATTGACTGGGACGATAAATTTTACACATCGCCCAACTGCACAAATAAAATCTGTGTTTGATTGTTTGAAATCCCACACGGGTATTGGGATGATATATGACATACACTAATCCCAATAATTAGTTGTATGTCGATCGATTGATTGACAGACCGTTATAAGCGTTGAATATTTATATTTGATGCTTATACAGTGTAGAATGCACTTTGGATGATGGTTGATTATTCGTCATTGTTGATATATACATGCGTTGTATTGAAATCCATAGAAATAAAATCTATGGTAATTGATTGGGCCTCATTGCAGTTTTGAATAGAAATATTTGAAAAAGAAATATTTGAAATAGAATATTTGAAAATATAAATATATGGAGCTGTGTTGATTAGATTGACGCCATTTTGACGTAAACGATATTTTTATCGATTTTATTCATTTTATAATGAATATCGAAAGTGATTTCAAAATCTGATATTTTGAAAAGAATTGAAATTCGAATTAAACTGAATAGAAATGAATTTGAATTGAATTTGAATAGAAATGAATTCGAATTGAAATTGAATAGAAATGAATTTGAATTGAAAAAGAACTGAACTGAAAACGAATTGAAATTGAATTAAAAATTGATTTGAATTGAAATCAATTTGAAATGAATTTAAATCGAATTTATTAGGAAAAATTCAATTTTGATTTGAATTTGAAAAGAAGTTGAAATTGATTTGAAAACGAATTTAAAATGATTTATATAATACGTTTTAAAAGGAAATCGATGAAGTATATATTATATATATTATATATAAAATATAATGGCCGGAATAGAACGCGCCGCGCTGCGGTAGTTCGTGAATTTCGACCATTGACTTCGAATGGATATTGCGGGAGATCCGACCGTCGGATTCTCCTAAAACTGGAATCGTTGGGTTCGTATCGAAAAGAGCTTTCTAACGAATATTAGAGATCAGAAATCTAATGGTTGGATTTGGAATTATGTCCAAATCAAATTTGGAAAAGGTCGCTATAAGTTTAGTTCGATGGCCGTTGATGAAAATCGACTGTATGGGCCTTGATAAAATTATTAAAAATAGTAATAATTTGTGTAAAATCATAAGATATGATTTGGGGAGAATTGGGATGAAAAACTCCATATTTGAAAAGATAAAAATAGATTTTTATCGAAATGAACTAGTTTTGAACTAGAATTATAATTCAATTTATTTTTAAAATAAATAAATTGGATTTGAAATGGTTTTGAAAATAACCAAGATTCCAAATAATTGAATTGGAAGTGATTTGAATAGAAATTATCTTTGGAATATTTCGATGTTGGATTTCGTGATGATACAGGTATTGTTATGGGAATTTGAAAGATATATTTATATCGTTATTTCCAATACGATATTTGTTGGTCGTAGAATTTGATATTGAATATAAGCCGATATATTTTCTATTCAGAGCCTTGTATATAATGTCAATTGTGATTTGGGTTTGTCGTGAATGGTGTCTTCATTAACACTGTTCTTAAGCCCAGTTGAGAAAAAGATTAAATCTTTTTATTTAGATTTAATGAAGTGTACCAATTAAATAATATTTAATTGGAATTGAATTGGTATTGATTTTTGGGTTTATCGTGAACAGTGTTTTAAATAACACTTGTTCTTTAACCTGATAATTAATGGAATGTGATTTTGGGTTGTCGTGAACGGTATCTTCAATAATACTGTTCTTTGACCTAAGGAGTTAAGAAAATTAGAAACTAACTGGAGATTAGTTAACCAGAATGGTTTCTGGGGTATTGATCTGATGTTGGTTTTGGTCTTCGGGGTTAATACTTAGGGAATTGCTCACTTGCTAATCTACGGTTAGGGACTGATTGAAATGTGATGTGATTTTGGGTTTTATCGTGAACCGTGTTTTAAATGACACTGATTCTTTAACCCAGGCACAGATTAAAACTAAGTGGAGTTTTAATGAATCTTTAATTAGATTGAAAAGATCGAGAATGGTGTATCACCAGTTTTTCTCCAGGCGATAGTTAAATCTTTAATTAGATTTGAATGTGAAATGGTAATTGAATTTACCGATAACACCGTGGTGTTAGATATGAAGTATGACCAGTTTTACTTTATGGGATGAATAGTTTGGGATTGGGAAATTAAAACAAATGATTACTTCGGTAAGGTTCGTTAATCCCGACTAGTTTGAAGCGATATTCATAGGAAGATTAAAGAATAAATTTAAAAGATTTTATCTTTGATAAAATTAAAGGGAACCTTTCCCTAAGAATGTGAAATTTAGAAACTAATTGTAGGTTAGCTAAGCAGAACGGTTTCCCGGGTATTGATCTGATGTTGGTTTCTACCTTCGGGGTTAATATTTAGGGAATTATTCTCTTGTTAATTTACAGTTAGTGACTGATGAATTGGAATGAGGCGTATGTTGTGTTTGTGTAACACTTGTTTATTATATACGCGAGTTATTCAGAAAGACCGGGTTTATCCCATTCTGAATAACTGATTCGACGATTAGTCGAAGATGAAGACGGTGGTTGAAGACCGGAGGTCTTCACGTCGTTTGGATAATTACTGATGATTTTGATTGGGCCGTACACCCAATAGAAGGGAATCAGTTGGTGATCGTCCAGACGTAGTTGGAGATCGATGGATATGCGGGGTACTAGGTGCCTCCGGTTTCGTTCAGACCCAGAACGAACTTGTAAATAGACTGTGTGTCTGACATTTGATTTCATTCTGTGTGATTGATGGATATCAGATGCATGGAGTGGTTTGCCTGTGTGGCATGCTAAGATGCAATTGATCAAGGCTTTTATTGAAAAGAAAAGTCTTGTGGTTGATGATCAAAGCACGGCCTGTGTGGCATAGCTTTATGTAACGTGAATTCGCAAGCCTCACACCCCGGTTGTGAACTAAAAACGGGAGAAGGACCTCAGGGAGGACATGCGTTTCTTTCTAGTTAGAAGTGGCGTCAGTGGTATTACACGCCCTAACGAGTTTGACTTATGTGGTTGCTGCTGGTGCGAGGCGCCTCAGTTAGATCGGACGATCCGGGTCCAATGGAGCCATTCGTTGGCTCATTTACGCCCAAAGGGCTAGGAAACGCAGTGTTCAGGCATTTTAATCCACATCGGTGGACCGGCCCTGTCGGTCCAAAGGCTTGACTGAGTACTTGCCTGAGACATGGGCTAGATTGTCTCGAATTCGGTGAGGACTATCTCTAGCCTTGGTTCATAGATGGAAATCCAATTTCCAAGTACGTGACATTTGCGGTTTTGATGGTAGAGCCTAGTATGGCGACATGATATATGGTACCCATGCCGTCTATGATTGATACTTATGATTTGAAGTTGTTTTATACACTATGCACTTATAATAGTATCAAATGATTTGTTTTAAACGTACTAAGCATGTTTGGCTATTATAAGGGAAAACCTTATCCCCCTGCTTGCGTTGCATTGTGTGATAGGACCTGGGTCTTACAATAGCTTCATTTTTCTTTATTTAGCATTGCGCTGTTGTTTTATGCACTAGTGTTCTTGGGAGGAAACCCGTTCCGTGTTATACGGCGTGGTCCCTTGATTCACCTAGTTTTAAAAATAAAGATTAATAACTGTTTTAGTTCTCACACCAGTCACATGACTGACTTGGAGTTTATTGTTTTAACCTAAACTCTGGGTGCCCTTATTTTGACACAGGCAGCTAGTAGTTTTGGTTTTGCAGATTTATATTCACCGGATCCTGATTTACAGCTGGAACGATACTTGGAAAGCTCTGTATACTGTATTACTTCTAGTTGTGTATTGTATTATTTTCCGCTGCTATGTAATGTATTGTAATCTCTGATATTTTTCTATCTGTGTAATATTGATTTATACTCTGTATATTCTTGTATTCTGATGGAATTGTTGTAATATACAATGAAATGTTCTTCCGTATGCGTTCTATTTTTTCGTGTTCTCAAAACAATCAGGCATTTCGAATGGTCTTGATCGGTATAGCGACTGATTCGGATCGAGCGAAATCCTCGTTCGTTACAGCTGGTATCAGAGCTTTGGTTTACAAAGCTCAGAGAACAAGACACATTAGAACCATACGAAAGAATTCATCAAAAACTGGATTAGTAATATCCAACGGGAATGACTCGTTAGAGATGGGATCAGTAGTATCCTAGAACAAGTGCAAAGAGCATATTTTTGAAATTAAAGTGAAAACAAATTTTGTTTTGAAAATATAAATCAACTATTCGTATTTGATTATTTATTTTATATGGAATTTGGACAATCCAGTATATAAAGACATTGCGTATACGTCTGATCCACGTGTATTCAAAGTTTTAGCATACTTGATAGATATAGAATCACGCTCTAGTCGCCCGAAGATGGTTTTGATGATCGCTATAGCGATCGCATCATCAGTATTCATGTTTGAGTTTCGAAAGTGTAATTTCTATATATTTCCTATTGACTGGTGTGAGAAAAAAAATTAGATAGGGCTTATTGTTGTGAATTGGCATCAAAAATGTGATTTTTTGACTATGTATCAAAGTTATGAATTTGAAATGATAATCAACTAATTGATTGATGGTTGTGTTGTTTGATTATGGCTTGATTAATTAAAATTTTAACCATTTAGCCAAATTGACCAAAAAGTGAATTGTATTGAAATTTGGTCGCATTTGCTTGCATATGCGTGTACTTACATTGAACAGGTCATTGCAAAGAGGCTAGAGCAGAAGAATAAAATTGTTTGCCCGACAAATAGGTACATGTTTACCATAATTTACTGTTTTGTTTGGGTGATGATGATTTTATGAGCCAATTGGCTAGCCGCTTGGCTTTTTCTCTTTCTTTTTTAGATCAGTGGGCCTGTATGGCAATTTCGGGATTTTCCCGGTGCAGGGGAGGTTATGGCGAAATTTTTCGAAAATTTAGGGTGTTAGCCAAATTTTTGAAAAATTTGGAAAGTTTTTAGAAACTGAAAAGTTGAAAAACTTAAGCCGTAATGGGAAAAGCGAAAGTTGAGTTGATTAGTTAAACAACTTTCGGCTTTTTCCTTTTCGGGGATGAAAAGTTTTAAGTGGGGGAGATTGTAATAACCCGGAAATCCAAACCAATTTAAATTTTTTATTTTGGCAATTTTAGTGAATTTTGATTATTTAAAATGAATTATTTTAAATAATATCGATGAGAAATTTATTTTGAATAGAATTCGAACGTGTATATAATATAGATCGTAGTTAGAATATAAATATTTATTTTAAATTATAAAAGGAAATGAAAATGGCGTGGTAGTTCGATAATTCGATTTCAAATTTCAAATGAATGTACCGGGCGCAAAATAAACCGGATTTTAGTGAAACCAAAAATAATAGAATCTATTGGTGAATATCTTTCCAACGAATCCGAAAAATTGAAATTTCATAGCGGGAATCAAAAGATATGTCCAGTTGAAAATTCAGAATAGTCGCTATGGAATTCTAGCCCTTAAAAATGGGAATTTTGCAAACGAGCTCGGATTTCGACGAAACCACTTTTGTTGGATCTGTGATGTCAAGTTATTGCTAGGTTTCAAATTTCGTAATTTTTCGAATCAATATGTGAGTGTGGCGAAGGAAAACGCGTTTGACCAGTTTCAATTGATTTTAATCAACTGGAAAATGGCCATTTTTCAAACGGTCTCAGAATTTGATGAAATTAGTTTTGTTAGGACCCTATCGTCAATACGAAGCTAGAAATAATTTTTCTGGATTTTTTCGAGTTAGTATGTGGCCCCGGTAAATTGAAATGCGCGTTTGAATTGAATATATATAGATCTATATTGTAAATTTAGCGGAAACAGATCGTAAAGGCCAAATTGGCTTATGAAACATATCCTATTGTGTTCAAAATGGGGTTAATTAGCTATGGACGATAGGCGGTGGGTTCTATTTCGAGGTCGAAATTAAAAGTTGTTTTTTGAAAATAAAAATAATTAAATATCAAAATATATATATCACTCACCCCCTCTTTCCCCTTTCTCTCTCTCCTCATTCAGAAAAAAAATCCCGCAGCCCCCCCCACGTCTAGCTCCACCGCCGATCGACGCTTCCTGCCGCTGCCCCCTCCTCTTCTTCTTATCCACCTCGCCTCCTCCTCCCACTTCCTTCCCTCCCAGCGATCGATCGAGGGAGAACCCCCCCTTCGTATCCGCCACGGCACACCCTAAGGACCCCCGCGCCTCTTCCCCTTCCTCCTCCTCTACCCCCGCACCCCTCCCCTTCAGCTCCTCCCGTCCACTTCTTTCCTCCCCTTTCCTCTAGTACAAAGCTCGCCCAAAACCCCCTATTCCTCCGACGAGTCGACCACAGCAAGCACGCCCCATCCCAATTCAATGTAAGTTTTTACTTTTAATTTTAAATAGTTTTTATATGTTAAAAATATATATTCTTTTAAAATCAGTTTTATATAGGATTTTATAAATAAAAAGAGTAGATTTTTATGAAAGTAAAGTCGTGATTTTTTTAAGTGGAAAAGTTATGGTTTTTAGTTTATAAAAATTTGACCTTTATGTATGTAAAGAATTGATTTTTATTGTTTGAATGGAATCATAAAAATACGATTTTAATGTGCAGAAAGGTCGGATTTTTAATCGTAGAAAGGCGATATTTTTCTAAGTAGAAAGGGGAAATTTTAATATGATGTAGAAGATAAAAATATTATTTTTATATTTTAGAAAGAATAAAAATTCGATTTTTAATTTATAGAAGAGATAAAGATATGATTTTTATAAGGTAGGAGTATTGGAAATATGATTTTTATATAATAGAGAATATAAAATTTTGATCTTTGTATATTTAACGAAATAAAAATCCTATTTTTATTATATATATAGCGAAGTAAAAATGTGATTTTTATGGTGAAGCTATAAAATTTCGATCTTTATATATAAAGTAGAAGTATAAAAATATATGAAGTAGGAATAAAAATATGATTTTTATTTATTGAATGAAGCAACAAAAATATAATTTTTATATTTGAACAGCATGAAAAGAACTACAAACAGATCCAGACGGTTCAACAGTTCAGAAGCAAAGCACGGCGGAGTGGAACCCTCTGTGAGAACTACTCACTTTTAAATTTATTTCTAGTTAAAATATATACTAGGATGCAGACGGTGTTTAGTAGCACCCGACACCCGTCGTCCACAGACCATGGACGGCTTGTATGCTTGTTTGTTTGATTTTGTTGTGTAGTTGATTGTGTGATTTGATGTGAAATGAAAATAAAATATTTATATAGTTAAAATATTTTATAGTTGAAAATAGATTTTTTAACGTGTATTTAAAATGAAATAAATAGTTATAAACAAATCGAACGATTTGTTTATATACACACATTTGACTGACATTGATTGGGACAATAAATTTTACACATCGCCCAACTGCACAAATAAAATCTGTGTTTGATTGTTTGAAATCCCACACGGGTATTGGGATGATATATGACATACACTAATCCCAATAATTAGTTGTATGTCGATCGATTAATTGACAGACTGTTATAAGCATTGAATATTTATATTTGATGCTTATACAGTGTAGAATGCTCTTTGGATGATGGTTGATTATTCGTCATTGTTTATATATACATGCGTTGTATGGAAATCCATAGAAATAAAATCTATGGTAATTGATTGGGCCTCATTGAATTTTTGAATAGAAATATTTGAAAAAGAAATATTTGAAATAGAATATTTGAAAATAGAAATATATGAAGCCGTGTTGATTAGATTGACGCCATTTTGACGTGAACGATATTTATATCGATTTTATTCATTTTATAATGAATATCAAAAGTTATTTCAAAATCTGATATTTTGAAAAGAATTGAAATTCGAATTAAACTGAATAGAAATGATTTCAAATTGAAATTGAATAGAAATGAATTCGAATTGAAATTGAATAGAAATGAATTCGAATAGAAATTGAATTGAATTGAAAACGAACTGAAATTGAATTAAAAATTGACTTGAATTGAAATCAATTTGAAATGAATTTAAATCAAATTTATAAGAAAAAATTCAATTTTGATTTGAATTTGAAAAGAAGTTGAAATCGTTTTGAAAACGAATTTAAAACGATTTATATAACACGTTTTAATTGGAAATCGACGAAGTATATTATATACATATACATATATATATATATATATATAATGGCCTGAATTGAACGCGCCGCGCTGCGGTAGTTCGTGAATTTCGACCATTGACTTCGAATGGATATTGCGGGAGATCAGACCGTCAGATTCTCTAAAACCGGAACCATTGGGTTCATATCGAAAAGAGCTTTCTAACGAATATTAGAAATTAGAAATCTAACAGTTGGATTTGGAATTATGTCCAAATCAAATTTGGGAAAGGTCGTTGTAAGTGCAGTTCGATGGCCGTTGATGGAAATCGACTATACGGGCCTTGATAAAATTATAAAAATAGTAATAATTTGTTTAAAATCATAAGAAATGATTTGGGGAGAATTGGGTTGAAAAACTCCATATTTGAAAAGATAAAAATAGATTTTTATCGAAATAACTAGTTTTGAACTAGAATTATAATTCTATTTATTTTTAAAATAGATAAATTGGATTTGAAAAGGTTTTGAAAATAACCAAGATTCCCAATAATTGAATTGGAAGGGATTTGAATCGTAATTGTCTTTGGAATATTTTGATGTTGGATTTCGTGATGATACAGGTATTGTTATGGGAATTTGAAAGATATATTTATATCGTTATTTCCAATACGATATTTGTTGGTCGTAGAATTTGATATTGAATATAAGCCGATATATTTTCTATTCAGAGCCTTGTATTTAATGTCAAATGTGATTTGGGTTTGTCATGAAGGGTGTCTTCATTAACATTGTTCTTAAGCCCAGTTGAGAAAAAGATTAAAACTTTTTATATAGATTTAATGAAGCATACCTATTAAATAATATTTAATTGGAATTGAATTGGTATTGATTTTTGGGTTTATCGTGAACAGTGTTTTAAATAACACTTGTTCTTTAACCCGATAATTAATGGAATGTGATTTTGGGTTGTCGTGAATAATATCTTCAATAATATTGTTCTTAGACCCAAAGGAGTTAAGAAAATCAGAAACTAACCGGAGATTGGTTAAGCTGAATGGTTTTTGGGGTATTGATCTGATGTTGGTTATGGTCTTCGGGGTTAATACTTAGGGAATTTCTCACTTGCTAATTTACGGTTAGGGATTGATTGAAATGTGATGTGATTTTGGGTTTTATCGTGAACCGTGTTTTAAATGACACTGATTCTTTAACCCAGGCACAGATTAAAACTAAGTGGAGTTTTAATGAATCTTTAATTAGATCGAAAAGATCGAGAATGGAGTATCACCAGTTTTGCTCCAGGCGATAGTTAAATCTTTAATTAGATTTGAACGTGAAATGGTAATTGAATTTACCGATAACAACGTTGTGTTAGATATGAAGTATGAACAGTTTTACTTCATGGGATGAATAGGTTGGGATTGGGAAATTTAAACAAATGATTACTTCGGTAAGGTTCGTTAATCCCGACTAGTTTGAAGTGATATTCAAAGGAAGATTAAAGAATAAATTTAAAAGAATTTATCTTTGATAATATTAATGGGAACCTTTCCCTAAGAATGTGAAATTTAGAAACTAACTGTAGGATAGCTAAGCAGAACGGTTTCCTGGGTATTGATCTGATGTTGGTTTCGGCCTTCAGGGTTAATATTTGGGGAATTATTCCCTTGTTAATTTATTGTTAGTGACTGATGAATTGGAATGAGACGTATGTTGTGTTTGTGTAACACTAGTTTATTATACACGCGAGTTATTCAAAAAGACTGGGTTTATCCCATTCTAAATAGCTGATTCGATGATTAGTCGAAGATGAAGACGGTGGTTGAAGACCGGAGGTCTTCATGTCGTTTGGATAATTACTGATGATCTTGATTGGGCCGTATGCCCAATAGGAGGGAATCAGTTGGTGATCGTCTAGACGTACTTGGAGATTGATGGATATGAGGGGTACTAGGTGCCACCGGTTTCGTTTAGACCCAGAACGAACTTGTAAATAGACCGTGTGTCTGACATTGGATATCATTCTGTGTGATTGATGGATATCGGTTGCATGGAGTGGTTTGCCTGTGTGGCATGCTAAGATGCAATTGATCAAGGCTTTTGTTGAAAAGCAAAGTCTTGTGGTTGATGATCAAAGCATGGCATGTGTGGCATATATTTGTGTAACGTGAATTCGCGAGCCTTACACCCCGGTTGTGAACTAAAAACAGGAGAAGGACCTCAGGGAGGACATGCGTTTCTTACTAGTTAGAAGTGGCATCAGTGGATTTACAGGCCCTGACGAGTTCGACTTATGTGGTTTTTGCTGTTGCGAGGCGCCTGGGTTAGATCGGACGATCCGGGTCCGATGGAGCCATTCGTTGGCTCATTTACGCCCCAAAGAGCGGGGAAACGCAGTGTTCAGGCATTTTAATCCACATCGATGGACTGGCCCTGTCGCTCCAAAGGCTTGACTGAGTACTTGCCCGAGACATGGGCTAGATTGTCTCAAATTCGGTGAGGTCTATCTTTTGCCTCTGTTCACAGATGGAAATCCAATTTCCAAATACGTGACATTTGCGGTTTTGATGGTAGAGCCTAGTATGGCGACATGATATATGGTACCCATGTCGTCTATGATTGATACTTATTATTTGAAGTTGTTTTATACACTATACCCAGAAAATCTGAACCAATTAAAATTTTTTAAATTGGCTAAAATAATGGATTTTAAATATTTAAAATAATATTTTAAATAATAGAGATGAAAATTGAGTTGAATCGACAATTGAAAACGAATATAATTAATTCTAATTATAAACAAGGCCTGAAAAGGCGCTGTAGTTTCAAAAATTGAATTCAAACTTTGTTGGACTGTACTGAGTGCGAAACAAAACGGATTTGAGTGAAACCAAAAATATTTAAATCTGTTAGTGAATACCTTTCTAATGAATCTGAAAAATCGAATTTTCATAGCGGAATGCAAAAGTTATGGCCAAATGAATTTTCAGAAAGGTCGCTATGGAATTTATATAGCCCGTGAAATTGGCCATTTTGCATACGACCTCGGAATTCAACGAAACCACTTTTGTTGGATCCGGGATGTGAAGTTATTTCTAGGTTTCAAATTTCATATTTTTCGAAGCTAGTATGTGAGCGTGGCAAATGAAAATGTGTTTTGATCAATTACAGTTAAATTGGATCGGCCAGAAATGGGCCTTTTTGCAAACAGTCTCAGAATTCAACGAAACAAGTTTTGTTGGGACCATATCTTCAACACATAGCCAGATTTATTTTTCTAGAATTTTTCGAATCAGTTTGTGGCCCTGGCAAATTGAATGGATGTTCAAATCGAATATTGAATGTTATATATTTTAATTTGAATGAAAACTGGCTGAAACAGTCGAATTGGCCTACGAAACATATCCCATTGTGTTCGGAATGGGGATAAAACGCTAGGAACGACGGTCGTTGGGTTTAGATTGTTGGTCGTGTCAGAAAACCCCTTTAAAACTCCCCCGACCAATCATAATTTTTATAAAAAAAGGGAAAATTCCTTTTCTCTCTCCCCGACGAACGACGGAAACCCTTTGAAATCTTCCCCCACATTTTCCGATCAATCCACACCGAATTAGCTCGTGCCACAGTTGAACTTTTTGAAGATCTTCTCGAGATCTTCAAATCCATATAAGGTTTGGAATTTTTCGTGGCTTGTGGAGGGAGAATCGACGTCCTAAAGTCGATGACTTCAACTCGCCGCCGCCGCCGCCTAGGACCACCGAACTGGTCCCACCTCCTGGCGCACGTGCGCCTCTCCTTCCCCTTCGACGCTGCGAAGGCTGAACGACGAATAGCTACACGGATTTCGAGATAAATCTAAACCTAGTTTTGAACCTTTCAGCTGAGGTACGGCTTGTTTTATTTTCAACTGTTTTAACACCTTTAAACTGTTGCAAACTTTTAAAAATCATATCTTTTTGCTATGTGGTCGAAATTCAGTGAAACAAGAGACAGTGGACTCGTGTGTACGTCTTCTACCTTCTAGAAAAGACCGCATATTTTTCTGAGCCTTCTGCTATTTTTGGTGGAGTGGAACCCAATGTGAGATTTCTAATTTATAAGCTATATGGAAAACGACGATGTATAAATTATATAGTTGAGGTGTGAGTTATATAAGCGTTGTACACCTCTTGTATAAGCGTTGTATAAGTTATACGTTCGATGTATAAGTTATATATGCGTTGTAAAAATCATATATGTGTTGAAATAGAAGTGAATTGCTATATATATATATATATATATATATATATATATATATATATACACGCCCCTCGTCCACAAACCATGGACGATATTTATTGGTTGTGATTGGTGTGAACATCGATTGATAGTGAATGGTTGATTGGAATTGTTTGTGGTTGATATTGATTGATTGTGGTTGAAAAATACCCGTTTGTGGTTGAGAAATATTTGGTTGAAACCACATAGGATTAGTTTGTGGAAATGAAATAAATATACATGCCGCCTGCGTGCGAACTAGATGCATGATTCCCCATTGTCAAAAACCGCGAGGTTTTAAGGTAGAGCGAGGAGCCGTACTAGCGACGGTCCCGGTTTTAACTACCCTGCCGTTATGCTGCCGAAATTTTGAATAATATTCATGTGTTTGAATTATTTTCATGTGTTGAGTCGATATTCATTCGTGGGATTGAAATTCATGTGTTGAATGGTGTTCGTGTTTTGAATATAAAAATCACCTTTTTATCATCTATATGAACTATATAAAATAGTCGAGTTTTGAAATAAATTGTTTTATAATAAAGAATCCCATTTTTATCACCAATATAAACTATATAAAATAATCTGGTTTTGAAATAAATTGTTTTACATTAAAAATCACATTTTTACTATATAGATGAATTGTTAAAAATAGTGAAATGTTGAAATAGAAGACAGTTTGATGAAAATGTCGTTTTTATCAAAAGTATGAAATTCATATGGTTTTGAAACCGAAGATTCGATATATATATATTTAAATAGAGTTGGAATATATCGAAAAGCGAAGCTGCAGTTCGTATTTTGAAATCGTGATTTCAAACGATTAGTACGGGAGATCCGACCATCGAATTTTCCTGAAATCGCAACCGTTGGGTTCGCTTTGGAAATATCTTTCCAACGGCACCAACTTTGTAAAAATCCAACGGTTGGATTGTCTGGAATGTTTAATTCAAATCAGAAGAAAAACAGCGCCAGAATCGATTACATTTATATATATAAATATAATTATACTTAATCGAATAACAACACTACAGTTCGTATTTTGAAATCGAAACTTCAAACGATTGTACCGGGAGATCCGACCGTCGGATTTTCCCGAAACTGGAACCGTTGGATTCGTTTTGAAAACATCTTTCTAATGATGTAAATTTTTTGGAGATCCAACAGTTAGATTCTTAGATATGTGTTAATCAAATCTGAAGAAAAACAACGCCACGTCCGCATTATGGCCCGAAGCGTTGTTTTGAATAAATTAGCTATTTTAAAATAAATAAAAATAGCGATAAATCGTTATAAAATATCATAAACGATATGGAATGGAAATAAACTGAATTTGCTCGATTTATGTGGTATTTGATGGTTGAATGTGTTTGGTGTGAAAATTACATTAAAGAACAAAATTGGTGTTGTCGAATGATTTAACCATTGAAATAAATTGATTTGAAATTCTAAATATACGTGAATTATTTGAAAAAGCCGAGTTAATTCACATTTCAAATAATTGACCGATGATTGAAAGTCGAAGATGAAGATGGTGGTCGAAGACCGGAGATCTTCACCTCGTTTGGGTGGTAACCGAGAACCTGATTGGGAGGCATCCCGAAATATGGATAATGAGTGGTGATCGTCCAGACGTACGTGGTGATCGATGGGTTTGCAAGGTATTTAGTGCCTCCGGTTTCATTCAGACCCAGAATGGACTTGTAAATGGACTGTGTGTCTGACATTGGATTTTATTCTATGTTGATTGATCTCTATTAAATATACATCTGTTTGGCGACGGAGAATTTATTCTTTAGCTTAACGCCCTTCTCTGAAACGCACGAGCTCAGAGGTTGTATATCGATGGACATCTGTTGCATGGCATGAATTGCTAATGTGGCATGCCTAAGTGGCAGATGATCAGGGCTTCTGTTGAAAAGAAAAGTCTTGTGGAAATGATCGAAGCACCGCCTGTGTGGCGTAGCTTTGTGTATAACGTGAAATCGCGAGCTTCACACCTCGGTATGAACTAGAAACGGGAGAAGGACCTCAGGGGGGACGTGCGATTTCTTTCTAGCTAGAAGTGGCGTCAGTGGTTTTACACGCCCTAACGAGTTTGACTTATGTGGTTGTTACTGTTGCGAGGTGCCTCGGTTAGATCGGACGATCCGGGTCCGATGGAGTCATTCGTTGGCTCATTTACGCCCCAAAGGGCGGAGAGACGCATTGTTCAGGTATTATAATCCACTTCGTGTGGACCGGCCCTGACGATCCAAGGTATGGTTGCGGCTGTGCCTGAGGCTCAGGCTAGAGAGTCTCGAAGGCAGTAAGGACTATCTTTTGCCTTGGTTCATGACGGAAATCCAATTTCAAAATACGTGACTGTGCGGTTTTGATTGTATATATATATATGGCGACATGATATATGGTACCCATGCCGTCTATGATTGATAGTTATGATTCGAAATTGTTTTTGAAACGTGTAAACACTAGTAATAATATCAATTGCTTTTGTTTTATTCGTATCAAGCATATTTTGGCCATTATAAGGAAAAACTCTATCCTCCAGTTTGCGTTGCATTGTGTAATGGGAACTGAGTCTCATAATGGCTTCATTTTTATAAAAAGCATTGCGTTGTTTAAAAGAATGTTTTGTTTTAAAGCAATGGCAATCCAATGGAGTGAACCCGTTCCATGAAAGTGGCGTGGTCCAGTGATTAGCCATATTTTGAATGTGTTGAGTAGATTTCTCATAGCAGTCCCATGACTGACTCGTAGTTTGTTTCACTTTCAAACTCGGGTGCCCCTTTTTCTACACGAGCAGCCTTGTATTCAGGTTTTAGCTGGCTCTTTCCGGATAGCTGGAGCTGAAGATGGATTCTATCATTTATCTCTTTTTATGCTGTTCAACTCTTATTGTACATATTTTGTTTGTTTTCCGCTGTAGACATTTATGTATAGCTGAACTGTATTTGTACTAAGTATGATCCTGTATACTGTGTAACTCTAATGATTACTCTAATTCAGTATATTTTATTGTTCATTTTATGGTGTATTTATTTATTTCTGTTCTGCTTTTATCTGTTTCTGTGTTATATTCCAAAGATTATCCTTGTCACCGTCAGTACGGGGTTCGGGGTCGTCACAGATAGGACCTGGGTCTTATAATAGCTTCATTTTTTTTATTTAGCATTGAGTTGTTGTTTTATGCATTGGTGTTCTTAGGAGGAAACCCGTTCCGTGTTATACGGTGTGGTCCCTTGATTCACCTAGCTTTAAAAATAAAGATTAATAACTGTTTTAGTTCTCACACCAGTCACATGACTGATCTGGAGTTCATTGTTTTAACCTAAACTCTGGGTGCCCTTATTTTGACACGGGCAGCTAGTAGTTTTGGGTTTGCAGATTCATATTCACAGGATCCTGATTTACAGCTGGAACGATATTCGGAAAGCTCTGTATCCGTGTATTACTTCTAGTTGTGTATTGTATTATTTTCCGCTGCTATGTAATGCATTGTAATCTCTAATATTTTTCTGTGTAATATTGATTTATACTCTGTATATTCTTGTATTCTGATGGAATTGTTGTAATATACAATGAAATGTTCTTCCTTATGCGTTCTATTTTGTCGTGTTCTCAAAACAATCAGGTGTTTTGAACGGTCTTGATCGGTTTAGCGACTGATTCGGATCGAGCAAAATTCTCGGTCGTTACAAAGGGCGTTAAGCAAGAGAATAAATTCTCCACCGCCAAATAGATGTATATTTAATAGAGATCAATCAACACCGAATAAAATCCAATGTCAGACACACAGTCCATTTACAAGTTTGTAACACCCCACCTCCGCCAGGGTGGCTCTTGCAAGCACTCTGACTTTGGAGGGGCGTTTGTAACGGGTAAACATGCATAATGATATATCAAGGCAGAACAAGAACATATGTATATATGTAAACAGAGTAAATAAGATAAGTAAAACAGCGGAAGATTTCAACTATTTCAAAACAAGTCTGGTACAACATAATGTCAACTTTCCAAATACACAAGTCTAGATAAAAACAACATCACTGAAAAACTAAAATACATAAGTACCATCCCCAAAATAAGTGATAACCATAGCTAGCTTCATGTCAAGACCGTACATGAGCTAAAACCCCACAAGCAAGCAATCAGAAATCCAAGCTAAGCTCCAATATTCCTACCCTGAGAACCTGGGGGGGGGGGAACGGAAGAAAAGAGGCGAAAGAAAAACAGGTCAGTCAAAAAGACCGAGTAAGCCCTACTACAATCAATGTAAACTGATAAAGTTAACTGGCATGAGAAGCAGGGATGAACATAAGGATAACAACATACTAGCATGATGATTAACCAACAAAGTAGATAAAGGTGTCATCGCATAATCAGGTTTAAGGTTTTTGCACCACAGGTGTACTAGCAAGCTAACATGACTTGAATAAACAAGTATTGATCCCTTGGCCCAAGCTTTGGCCCAATAACATGAAGTGACCCTAATACGAGGTCCAATAACATGAAGTGACCCTAATACGAGGTCCAACCAAACGGTCTAGTCGATCGGCTCCCTATAAGCCTAACTCGTCACGTGTTGGTGTCAATACGGCCTAAACATGATTGTAGTCGGACTGTGCTAGGTCCACCCTTCGGGTGTATCAAGCCCTAGGGTGTCAACCCCTTGGACACCATAAACATGAGTGCACAGTCTCGATCTACTGGTACCCATGGGTGACTTCTCCAAATACGGACTACGTGCACGACCATAGTCCGTCCGGAACTACATCGGCGTACCACCCGGCCGTCGTTTTTGGTCGCTTATACCAGTCCAGTAATCGTACCCTACCCTAGCCTAGTCCCTAGGGTCATGATGATAAAAACTTGGGATTACTACTGGAGTGGACCCCCTTTGCTAGGATTTTCTAGTGGGTTAAGTACGGTTTAACCCTTTTACTAATCATGGATTAACTTGGTTAAGTGTAGCGATGGGTTCACGGCTTAACCCCGATTAATCCACCAAGTCCAAATTGGTTAAGTATTAAGTGGACCATGACTTAACCCTAATCATGAGGCATTAATTAATTAATGTGCCTTAACCTCTCACATTAGACTTTGTTGCGGTTACTAGTTAAGTCGGTCGGTTCCGGGTAGCTTTACACCACAACTTGGTCTAACCTCGGGTTCAAGGTACAACATGACCAACTTCTCACATTGGGTCCTATTGTTTGTAGCAACTAGTTAAGCCGGTCGGTTCCGGGTAGTTTTACGCTACAAACTCAACCCAACCTCGAGTTGGTCACACTTATATTTTCTAAGTGTCATGTCCATTATGTTTACAAAACATATTACAAATTTTCAAGCATTTGGGTAGACCTAACTTAGTAGGTAAATTCCCAATGGGTAGACCTAACTTAATAGTTAAATTCCCAATCTTATGTTTTCATGTCTTTTAAGTTTACCCAACCCCAAACGCAATCCCTTCGCTTACATAATCGCAATAGCGCATAAAGGATAGAAAGAGGGAACTTGGCATAAAGATGACAAAAGGTGTTGAAGCCACAAGTTTAACATGGTGGCATATGAAATGTACATATGTTCATATACTTGCATATTACATTTTTAGGCCTCAGAAGTATGCATAAAACCAAACTTAGCATATTGGTGATACATGGTGCTACATGACATGTAGAAACGACCATAAGTTCGCATTTAGCCTCACATGCAAGTTATCATAAGAGATATGATAACTTACATGTTGCCAAAATGCAACCTTTAGCATAAAGCTTGAAGCTTTATGTTCATATACTCAAGGTAAGCTTGCATAACATGATAACATGAGTAAAATGATCCACCCAAACTTGCATACATAACATGACAACTTGCATATCATAACATGGCAAACTTGCATAACATAACATGGCAAACTTGCATATCATAACATATCAAACTTGCATAACATGACATAGTAAACTTGCATATCATGGCAAACTTGCATATCATAATGATCAACCAAACTTGCATCATTCATTTAACTTTAGAGTTTAAATATGAAAGTAGAAAAGGGCTTACAATGCTTATGAAGACACAAAAATATATATAGATTGAGACAAAGCCCTTATGCAATCAAATAAACCCAAAATGCAAGCTCCAATAGAAAAACCCTTGAGCCAAAATGATCAAAACCCTTGCTTTATGATGTAAATATGGAAACTTGACTTGAATGCAAGCTAATGACACTCATACAAGCTTGAAAACACTTGTATGCATGGAAAATTTCTCATAGAAATAACTTAGAAATTTTATGAAGAGAGTGGAGGCCATGAGAGAATAATTTTGCCATAGTTTAGTTGTAGGGTTGAATAATGATGATTTAGGGTTAGGTTAGGGGCTTATTTATAGAGATTAGGATTAGTTTTAACCTTAGGATTAAACCCTAATTCCAATCTCAGCCCTTAAAACCGAATCTGGCCCCAAAACCTAACCAAAACCCCAAAATGGTGCACCAGGCAAAACTGCCCGGCTGAACCAAGTCGACAGCCAAGTTGACAGGGCTGTCGACTTGGGTCCAACCAAGTCGACTGCCAAGTCGACAGGCCTGTCGACTTGGTTGGCTTGGCGGGAAATTTACCGCCTAGCCTTCCAGGCCCAAAATTCGAAATTTGAACTTGAAATTCAAATCTGTTTTGAACATGAAATTTTTTGAAAACTTCATTGGGCCTTCATCGGGTCATACGGACTCCGATTTTCGAAAACTCGGACTCTATTTCGCGTATTTTTCCGAGACGAACGCAACGGCATAGCCCGTTTCCCTTGACTCAGATTTATAAATTAAATTCTACCTCGATTTACGTTATAACGGGTTATTGAAAATACGGGTTGTTACAAAGTTCTTTCTGGGTCTGAACGAAACCGGAGGCACTTTCCTCGCATATCCATCGATCTCCAAGTACATCTGGACGATCACCGTCTGAATATCTCCTCTTGGGTGTACAGCCCAATCAAGATCATCAATAATCATCCAAACGATATGAAGACTTCCGGTGTTCAACCACCGTCTTCATCTTCGACATATCGTCGAATCGGTTATTCAGGATGGGTATAAACCCGGTCTTTCCGAATAACCCGCGTATATAATAAACAAATGTTACACAAACTCAACATACGCCTCACTCCAATTTAGAATTTTCTTTTATTCACAAAATCACATTCTTAGGGAAAGATACCCATTAATTTTATCAAAGATAAATTCTTCTAAATTTATTATTTAATATTCCTTTGGATATCTTTTCAAACCATGTTAAGGTTTTCCAAACTACTCGGGATTAGCGAACCACACTGAAGTAATTATTTATTTTATTTCCCAATCCCAACCTATTCATACCATGGAGCAAAACTGGTAATACTTCATATCTAACACCACTGTGTTATCGGTAAATATCAATTATCATTTCACGTTCAAATCTAATTAAAGATTTAACTATCGCTTTGGAGCAAAACTGGTGACACTCCATTCTCGATCTTTTCAATCTAATTAAAGATTCATTAAAACTCCACTTTGTTTTAATCTTCTCAAAAATCAATATCCTGTCTTTAACTGGGTTAAAGAACCAGTGTCACCTATAACACAATTCACGATAAACCCAAAATCACTTTCTATTGTTAATTCGGTTAAAGAACAAGTGTTATTCAAAACACCGCTCACTTTAAACCCCAAAAACCAATTCAAATTCAATTCCAATTAAATACTAATTAACTAGACAATTTCACTAAATATTAATTAAAAGATTTATTCTTTTCTAAACTAGGTTCAAGAACATTGTTATTTAAGACACCATTCAGGACGAACCCAAAATCCCATTTGATATTAAATACAAGGCTCTGAATAGAAAATATACCGGCTTATATTCAGTATCAAATTCTAAACCAACAAATATCGTATTGGAAATAACGATATCAAATATATCTTTCAAATTTCCATAACCACATATGTATAATCACGAAATCCAACATCGAAATATTCTGAAGATAATTTCGATTCAAATCCATTCCCATTCGTATATTGGAAATTCTGATTATTTTCAAAACCATTTCAAATCTAGTTCAAAACTAGTTTATTTGGATAAAAATATATTTTAATCCTTTCAAATGTGGAATTTTTCATCCCAGTTCTTTCCAATTCATTTATCATGATTTTACACAAAATATTAATATTTTTAATAATTTTATGAAGGCCCGTACAGTCGGTTTTAAATAACGGCCACCGAACTGCACTTACAACGGCATTTTCCAAATTTGATTTGGGCATAATCCCAAATCCAACCGTTAGATTTCAAATCTCGAATATTCATTGAAAAGATCTTTTCGATACGAGCCCAACGGTTCTGGTTTCAGGAGAATCTGACGGTCGGATCTCGCACAACGTCAACTCAAAATCAATGGTCGAAATTCACGAACTGCCGCAGCGCGGCGCATTCTACTCAGGCCATTATATATAAAAAATATATATATATTATATATATTGTTGATTTCCTTTTAAAAAGTATTTTATAAATCGTTTTAAATTCATTTTCGAAATGATTTCACCTTCATATTCAATTTCGAATCGAAATTGAATATTCCACATCATTGATATCCAAATGATAATATTTTCAAAACGTTATATTTTGAAATCACTTCTTTTTCTATATTCATTATAAAAATGAATATGATCGATATAAATTTCATTCGCGTCAAAATGGTGCATCTCTAATCAACACGGCTTTATATATTTCAATAACTTCATTATTCTATCCAACAAATGAATATTTATTCTATTCAACACATGAATCTATATTTCTTTCTACACATGAATATTCTTAACACATAAGTATCATCAACACATGAGTATCATCAACACATGACTATTTTTGTTATTTGAGATATTTTATAAAATTATGATAAAGATGTAAATTTTATTGTTTAAAATATTTTACTCAACACATGAATATTTTCAACACATGAATATATATATATATATTTTATTCAACACATGAATATATATTTATTCTATTCAACACATGAATATATATTTTATTCAACACATGAATATTCTTTATTCTATTCAACATATGAATATTCTTTATTTTATTCAACACATGAATATATATTTTATAATATTCTTTATTTTCCCAATTGGAATGAGGCCCAATCAATTACCATGTAATGTTAATTATAGGGATTCCATACAACACATATATATAATAGCAACGATAAATAATCAACCATCATCCAAAGTGAACCACACAACTGCATAAGCATTAAATATAACTAACTAACGGTCATACACTCTGTCAATCAAACGATTGACATACCATTAAACAATTGGGATTAGTGTACGTTAAATATCATCCCAACACCCGTGTGGGGTTTCAATCCACAAACACTGAATATTATTTATGCAGTTGGGCGACGTGTAAAATTTATCGTCCCTATCAATATCCTTCAAATGGGTGTACATTTACAAACCGTTTGGTTTGTAAATGAATATTTATTTATTCACATTCATGTTAAAAATTATATTTTTAACGATAATTAATTTATTTCAACACATGAATGTTTTATTATCCATTTCACATCAACATAACAAACAAACTTCACAACACATCAAACAAGCATACAAGTCGTCCATGGTCTGTGGACGACGAGTGTCGGGTGCTGCTAAGCACCGTCTGGATCCTAATATATAATTTTAACTAGAAAAGAAAATTTAAAGTGAGAAGTTCTCACCAAGAGCTAAACCAAATGCCACGACTCTTCATATGTAGAAATCTTCGCCGTGCTCACCTTTTGTCAATTTCATTGTCCGTAGCCACTATATATATAAAAATCACATTTTTATATTGTTGCTATGTATATAAAAATCACATTTTTATAATCACATTCTATAGATAAAAATTCTATTTTTATACCGCTACTATATAGATAAAACTTCTATTTTTATACTACTACTATATAGATAAAAATTCTATTTTTATACCGCTACTATATAGATAAAAATTCTATCTTTCTACCGCTACTATATAGAAAAAAAATCTATTTTTCTACCGCTACTATATAGATAAAAATTCTATTTTTATACCGCTACTATATTGATAAAAATTCTATTTTTATTGTCTATGTCTTCATGTATAAAAATCTCATTTTTACTTCACCATTTCTACTATATAAAAATTTGAACTTTTCTAATATAAAAATTCGATTTTTCTACTTTCTACATTCACATAAAAATACGATATTTCTTCTTTCTACATTCACACAAAAACACGATCTTTCTTTATATAAAAATCCGACCTTTGTTTATATAAAAATCATAGCTTTCCTAATATAAAGATCATATTTTTAAACCGTAAAAATCAAATCTTTAACATGTTAAAAATATTAAATTTATGTTATACAATGCCATATATAATGTAACGGCCACTTAGTTAATAAATTACCTAATTACATGAAGTAAAAGATAATAAAACTCACGTTTTCCGAAGGTTGAGGGTGGCCTTTCGCTGCTCGAAGGGGGAGGAGGCTTTTTGACCGGAGTTGAAGGTCTGTGGAGGCGCAGGGCAGGGGCTTGATTCGCCGGAGGCGGAGGAGGGTGGCGGGGGGTCCGACGGTCAAAGGGGGCGCGCTAAGGTTGAACTGCTTGGAGGGGGGCCGCGGTTTTCAACTGGGGAAGAAGGAGGGGTAAGGAGGAGGAAGGGGAAAACGGTGGGGGCTCGCGCTCCGACGACGGTGGGTGGCTCCGGAGCGGTGGCGTCCATCGTCTGGAGAGGGGCAGCTTCGATTTGGGGAGGAGCGACCTTTTTTTTTAATTTTCAATCTATTAATATATATATTTTTTTTTTCTAATTACAAAATGGTAACTTTTTTATATGAACTCGAAATCCAACCCAATGACTGTCACCCCTAACTAATTACCCCCATTCCGAACACAATGGGATATGTTTCACAAACCAATTCGAAAGTTACGATCAGTTTCCATTTAAATTAAAATATAAATCTATATATATTCAATTCAAACGTACATTTCAAATTACCGGGGTCACATACTAGCTCTTAAAATTCTAGAAAAAATATTTCTAGCTTCGTATTGACGATACGGTCCTAATAAAACTTATTTCGTCAAATTCCGAGACTGTTTGGAAAATGGCCATTTTCCAGTCGATTAAAATCAACTAAAGGGTGCGTTTTTTAGAGGTCCCTATTAAGTTTCAAAATATAAAAAAAACCCGGTCATAAACTTATTGTAAATTAGGTCCCTATTTTCTGAAAAGTCATCAAAAAAATATTAAAAAAATATAAAAAAATCACGTAAATTCGTATTTAAATAAAACATGTGCTCGCCCAAAAATTCAGATCATAATAAAATCAAAACATGCATCAAAATCAAAAAAATACAGAAAACAGCGAAAAATGCAGTAATCTGCATCAAATCATGCACATATTTGGAATACTTGCATTCATCTGTGCAAGTATTTCTCTGTTATATTTTTACATGTAATACTTGCATACATGTGTGCAAGTATTTAAAATAGTTGCATACATGTATGCAGGTTTCTGCACATATTTTATTTTCACATGTAAATACTTGCATACATGTGTGCAAGTATTTCAAATAGTTGCACACATGTATGCAGGTTTCTGCATGCATTTTCAACTAAAACAGCTTCAGAAATACTTGCATACATGTATGCAACTATTGGCAAAAGTTGCATACATGTATGCAACTATTTGCAAGTTTTTAAATTCAAAATACATCCCTGTAATTAATGTTTTCTCTGTAAACCCGCCCCCTATTTTAGCTGCCGCCTGGAATCATCCGCCTGCCACTTTCCATACCTCCGCCTCTTTCGTTTTCTGTCCAAATTTTCAGGCGCTATCACTTAAAAAAAAAAAAAAAAATTTCTAAAATCTGTAAACATTCTCGGAAGTCCACAGAAATTAAAAAAAAAAAAGTTGCATAAATGTATGCAACTTTTACGAATAGTTGCATACATTTATGCAACTATTCGAATACACATGCATTTATTTATGCACGCCTGTTTGAAAAATTGCATACATGTATGCAGTTTTTCTATATAACTGCATACATGTGTGCATGTATGTCAAAATACATGCAAACGTGAATAAGTTGCACGTAGGTATGCGGTTTTTAAATAAATGCATCAGCAGATGCATGTTTTAACAATATGTGCATACATGTATGCATTTATACTGCAGTTTTGACGCAGATTTGAAATAAATGCATACATGTATGCAACTAATCGATTTATATGCATGTTTTGATGCAATTTACTGCATTTCGTTGATTTTCTGTATTTCGTGATTTCGACGTTGTTTTTGATGTTTTTTTGGTTTGATTTTTTTCACGATTATTTGATTTAATTAATTACGAATTTACATGATTTTTTTATATTTTTTTGTATGTTTTTATATGTTTTTGAAAATAGGGACTAAATTTACAATAAGTTTATGACCGGGGGTGAGCCTAATTAAGTTTCGTTTTAGGGACCTGTGCCTAATATTCACTCAACTAAAACTGGTCAAACGCGTTTTCCTTTGCCACGCCCACATATTGATTCGAAAAATTACGAATTTTGGAATCTAGCAATAACTTGACATCACGGATCCAACAGAAGTGGTTTCGTCGAAAACCGAGGTGTTTGCAAAATTTCCATTTATAAGGGATAGAATTCCATAGCGACTATTCTAAATTTTCAACTGGACGTAACTTTTGATTCCCGCTATGAAATTTTAATTTTTCAGATTCGTTGGAAAGATATTCTCAAACTGATTCAAATATTTTTGGTTTCACTAAAATCCGGTTTATTTTGAATCCTGTATATTCATTTTAAATTTGACATCGATTTTTCAAACTACTGCACCATTTTCAATTCCTTTTATAATTAAAGTAAAATATTTGTATTCTAACGACGATTCAAATTAATATATACGTCTATTTCTGTTCAAAATAAATTTTTTCTTCGTTATTATTTAAAAAAATCATTTTAAATATTAAAAATTCATTTAAATTGCCAAAATATAAAATTTAAATTGGCTTGTATTTCCGGGTTATTATAAAATTTGTTGTAGGAAGTTAAAAATCTAAAGTTAGAAGATGGTTGTCATGGTTCATTTACTGAGTGAGAAAGGAGGTATTTTGTTTCTTAGAAAAGAAATGAAAATACATGCAATTCCAGAGAACTCCTTTCATTTTGCATCTAATCAAGCTATTAAGGCCTTAACAGAGCTGTTAACCCCCAAAACAAACATAGGAAAACTAATTAGATTTTATGGCTTCATTTAAATGAGTTTTCACATGGTTTCAACATATTTTGTAACATCCCGAAATTTTTACAGTATAATAATTAATTTATTTAAATTTATAATAGTAATTTAGAGATTTATATGGTCTTTTAATTAAATAATATTGAATATTTAATTAACATAGTAATAGAATAATAGAATAATATATTTAATTCTGAAATAATTAGAATTTAGCTGAAGAGGCAATATTGTGTGAATTGGGAAATTCAAAATATATGATTTAGTTTAAAATTTGAATTACGATAACGATTATATTTAATTAGCGATGGTTGAAAGTATAAATTATATTATAATTATAATCGAGCTCAAATGGCGTGGTAGTTCGCTATTTGGCGATTAAAACTTTAAATGGATATACAAAATCCGTTTTTAATCAGATTTCTGTGAAACAACAAACGTTCGGAGCTGGTGGAGTATATTTTTCTAATGAAAGAGAAAAATCGGGATTTCATTGTGTAGATTTTGATTTATGTCCAAATCAAATTTTAGAAAAGTCGCTATGGAATTCCTTTGAAATTTACAAATATATATTTATATTATAAAAGGATTTTATATATAAATCGAATATCGATATAACTGAGAATTTTGAAATATCGAGTTATAAATCCAATTGGAGCTGTATGATATTCTATTGTGAATATATACGATAATATTTATTTAGAAATATTAAATTTAATTATATTTAAATATATTAATATTTAAAAGGGTTTATTTAGAGCTTTAAAAATAGCCAGTTTTGCAAATGACCTCTGTTTTCGACGAAACTAATTTTGTTGGATCTGCAATATTAAATTATTGTTATATGTCAAGTTTCGTGATTTTTGAAGTCAATATTATCTGTACGGGATTTTAATGTAAAAAACAATCGATATTTTGATGGTTAAAAATACGTTATGTGAGCAAACAGAGTCGGAATTCGACGAAACCAGTTTCGTTGGGTCCGTAATGTCGAACTGTAGGTATATGTCCATTTTTCGTGATTTTTGGATATCGTATGTGATTATAGGAATTTTTATTCAACAAATACACAGAGCGATTGCTTAAAATAAAACAAAATAATCGAATAAAAAAATATTGAAACTAATCCTATAAATACCCATAAGGATCTAAACCTAATTTCATTTCCATAGTCAAATAAAATTCGCCGCTAGCCTTCATATTAAAACGTGAAATTTCGATCTTTCGAAAATCATAACAAATGAAATAAAAATCCATAAATCAAAATCCATATGTATTCGAGATCCTGGAAGGATTTTCTTCATTTTGTTATGCGTCATTCAGGGTTCAAAGTTAGTTTTGGTGGATTGGTTTTGAAAGCCGTGATTTAGGGTTCGATTTATAGGTGTACTGGGGTGATGATGTATTAATTAAATACCGGATTTGGTTTCAAGGGATTAAACTGCACTTGCGGGATTATTTTGAAGGTATAAGATTGAAAGGGGTATCGCAAATTTTTCCAGATATTATCGAACTACCATGGAGACGCATTTCGAATGGGGGGGGGGGGTGCGAGTGGAGTGGAATGGGTAGGGTGGAAGGAGGAGTTGACGAGGAGTTCAACGGTGACTGTTTGGTGAATTTTCATGGAAGGATGGAAGGGAAACAGAGGATCATAGATACGGCTATGGTTATTTTGGTTGAGCGAGATTAGATCTGTGAAGGGGAGGAGAAGATGATGGAGCGGGTTTGGTTAGTAAAGTTTTAGATGGGCCGCTGAAAATAGGTTAAGCCCAAATTTTCATTTAAAGGAAATTGAAAATTTTATTTTAATTAAAAGTATTACAAACTTGTTAACAACATAACTTATTCATATGGTATCAGAATTCAGCAAAACAAGATCCGTTGGGATCGTATGGTTGGTGGCTACAAAATGGAAATGACTGAAAGGGAACTGGAGCTTTTTACAATTTATAGCAAAATAAATTGTACGTCTGAATCAAGCGATGGTTATCGTTATTAACGATGATCGTTCAATGGGAGTAAAACTCACTAACTCTATCAGTTCATATTTTTATAACGTATTTTTAGAACTGATAAATGATGATTGATTGTTGTGTATTGACTGTTTGGTTGAACTGCTAAGTAATTGTGTGGAATTATAGATATGGTTATATATATATATATATATATATATATATATATATAAATTGATTCTGTTTAGCAAAATATTTCATAGTGAAATGAAATGGATGTTAATTATATTGTTTAACATCTGTGGATGCAGGGAAACAGGTCGGAGGAATCCAACAGGATTCCTCAACATTTATTTTACTGTTTTTCATATATTGTAATATAAGATGTGATATATAATCTATGTTGATTACGTGTGTTGAATGATATCAATCATTGTTATTTGGGTATTTTAAATACCATAAGAAATACTAGAATGTAGAAAAGGGGATTTTCAAAGTGTATTTTGAAAATAAAGTATTTATATAAAATCAATGGATTTTATATATAAAAGGAAAAGGATTATATAAAAGGAAAATATTTGTGAAACAAATATTAAAGGAAAATATTTTTGAAATCAATTATAAAAAGGATATATTTGTATAACATTTACAAATAGAAATGAAAAGGATATATTTTTATAACATTTACAAATAGAAATGAAAAGGATATATTTGTAAAACATTTACAAATATATTTGAAAAGGAAATATTTGTAAAACATTAACAAAATAGAATTGAAAAGGAAATATGTAGAAAATAAATAGAATTGAAAAGGAAATATTTATTTGTTAATTAAACAAACAGAAAAGGAAATATTTGTATAAACAAATAGAAAAGGAATTAAAAGAGTTAATCAAATATAGTTTATTCGAATAGAATTAAAGGAGTTAATCGAATATAATTTATTCGAATAGAATTAAAGGAGTTAATCGTATATGGTTTATTCAAATAGAATTAAAGGAGTTAATCGAATATAGCTTATTCAAATAGAATTAAAGGAGTTAATCAAAAGGAGTTAACCGAAATGAGTTAATCGAATATTAGTTAGTTGAATAGATTTATTCGAATAAGTGTTAATCGAGTTAGAGTTAGGCGAGTGTTAGTTAATCGAGTTAGAGTTAACCGATTAGAGTTAATCGATTAGAGTTAATCGAATTAGAATTAATCGATCAGAGTTAACCGAGTTAGAGTTAATTGAAAGGAGTTAATCGATTAGAGTAATCGAATTAGAGTTAATCGAATAGAGTTAATCGAACAAGATTTAGTCGAATAGAGTAATTCGAATAAGAGTTAATCGAGTTAGAGTTAGTCGAGTGTTAGTTAATCGAGTTAGAGTTAATAGATTAGAGTTAATCGAATTAGAATTAATCGATCAGAGTTAATCGAGTTAGAGTTAATTGAAAGGAGTTAATCGATTAGAGTAACCGAATTAGAGTTAATCGAATAGAGTTAATCGAACAAGAGTTAGTCGAATATTAGTTATTCGAATAGAGTTAAAAAGGTTATCAAATATTAGTTATTCGAATAGAGTTAGTAGAATATTAGTTATTCGAAGAAAGGTTATCGAATATTAGTTATTCGAAAGGAGTTAATCGAATATTAGTTTATTCGAAAGGAGTAAATCCAATATTAGTTATTCGAAAGGAGTTAATCGAATATTAGTTATTCGAAAGGAGTTAATCGATATTTGTCTATTCGAAAGGAGTTAATCGAATATTAGTTTATTCGAAAGGAGTTAATCTTATATTAGTTATTCGAAAGGAGTTAATCGAATATTAGTTTTTCGAAAGGAGTTAATTGAATATAGTTTATTCGAAAGGAGTTAAATCGAATGTTAGTTATTCGAAGAAAGGAGTTATCGAATATAGTTGATTCGAAAAGGAGTTATCGAATAGAGAATATTCGAAAGAGAGTTATACGTAGAAATTCGGTTATATCGAATTCGGGAAAGTACTATTCACTTTCCGTTTTAATCAAGATTTATTTATTTATTTATAAATGAGTTGTTTATTTATTTTTCCAAATTTATAAATAAAAGTTATATTTGAAGTTAGGTATTTCGTGAGTAGGGATTATAACGTATCGTTATTATCAATATTTTTCATAAAAGAAGCGGATTCGTAAATAGAACTCGAGAGTTAATTAAGTAAGTTTGTTAAAGATTTAAAAGGAGAACTTTGTCTATTTCAAAGTTAGAAATGTTTTTCAGTTAAGGTCTGAGAGGTAGTTATACCCCAACTTGATTGACTCCATTTGTAACTAAGGAATGGTTAAGGTTTGATAGTAAAGTTTGGTTAAGTGAATTTAGTTAATGAGTGTACTGTTTTGAGTTGGTATAGCGATGTATTATTTAATCATCTGTTTAAATCCAAATGTAGGAGTTTTGGATATGTTTTCCAAATAAGAATCAGAAATATTTTCTAATATAGAAAATAAGGAAATGTTGCACATATGGAAACCAGAGATGAAAAATGAACTAAAGAAATAAACGTTAAATGATGACTGATAGATATAATTTCCATGTGGAAATAATATCGTTGTTTTCACACGTGTTTTTCTTTGATAGTTAACTCATCGACTATCGAAGTTTTTTGACCATTTTTCCGTCGTCAATACGGAGAGACCGGGATCAGATTCATTATCTGAAAACCACTCTATATGGGCGTTAGTGTTGCGATCAAATAAGATGAAGATAATTAAAGACGGAGTTATGCAAGGGCTGTCCTGTTTAAAGAATAGTACCTTTGGTTTGTCCAGTGCCAGGACAACCTGTATGGAAGATTGTTTGACAGAGTATATTTAATGGACCGCGTAAGTTGATCTCTTCAAACATATGTACGTTTGGTGGTGGAGGAATTCGTTTCCCTTAGCTGTATACCCATTGTATTTTTGGGGAATTCAATTTGTGATTTGGCGTGTATAACGACGTGACATTCAAAGTGAATTTGTGTGATCCGTCAGAGATAAGCGTGGACTCTAGCCTCATAACCGGGAAATGACAAAAATCGGGCAGGCAACATGGCTAAGTGGTTGGCTGCCAATTAGGGTGTATTATCACCTATCTAGAGATATTCATTTCATTCTATAATCTATTGTCGATGCTGTTCCATTCAGGAAACGGTTGCTGATCCCAACCGTTGGTGATATACATTTGATACACTCAAGAGAAATGAGTGGTCGGTCATGTGTGGCCGGGTTGCAAGATGTTCTTGTTGAACCCAGTGTATTCCTCTCTGGAGGTACACTATCGGAAGGTGGTTTCATACTTTGTCATAGTTGGAAATCCATTATCCAATAAGTGTTCGCGGTTTTGATTGTATACTATATATGTGGAACGTGAGATGAAAGGGTTCTACTAGATGATTATTATATATTGTGGTTGATAGACATTATTATAATATCAAAAGAGTTTTGATATAAAGTTTATTGTTTCTTTCAAAAGGATTTTTGAAAGTTAAATCAAATTTTTTGGATTCTCATAAGGGAAAAACCCGTTCCGTTATATGGCGTGGTCATATGAGATAACGTTTTATTGCTCAAACTGTTTTAAGTTGTCTTACTCACACCAATCCCATGACTGACCCGGAGTTTATTTTGTTATGTTTTCCCTAAACTCTTGGGTGCCCAATTTTGTATGGGTAGTCAAGTAGTCAGGATTTTACAGATATACTTTGAGAGCTTGTAGCAGGAGGCTTCAGGATTATATAGCTATAGTTATTTTTGTTGTGTTGTAATTGTTGTACTCTGATAATATTACTGTATACATATACTAGTTTTATTTCAAAGTTAAGTATCTAATATATATTGTTCGTTCTGCTGTGAGATTCGTGTTACTCTGATGTTTATGTTCTTCTTATTCTTCTATTCTAAGTTTCTATCTTATCTATCCTCACCTTCTAATTTCTTTCATGGACTATCCGGTGTTTTCGATGCTTGAATAGTCGACATAGTGTTGTATGCCGATATCCAGGATCGCAAATTCCCCGGGTCGTTACAATGGTATCAGAGCTGAAGGTTAAGTAATTATCTTGACTCTATGGCGCGACTTAGTAGAGATGGGGTTAGTAATACCCTAGATTGAGTTGAGTGTATATATACGAGTGAACTATTTTTTATTCAATATAAAATGATTTTGTATTGTGGAGACTTATTGGTTGAGTTGTTTATAAGTTCTTGTCGATCAGTTTGATCCACTGTATCGGTAGGGGTTTATAAACACTCGAATACAATAAACTGACATCGTATGTTTTGAAAAGAGGGTACACTAAATAATTTTACCCAAATTATATTTTGATATAAAGAGAGTATTTATACTGGAATGATTATAGTATATTTGGTGTGTTGGTTATCGTTATAATCGAGTAAGATTATAATTGAAATGGTTATATATAACCAATCAGAATTCATTTAAGTGAAATATATGAAATCGAAATGAATAAATTATGAATTTAAATAAGAATTGAAATTAAAAATCTGGGAGGTTAGAGAAGTGTTTCTAAATGTAATTGGATTAAATATATGAGAATTTTAAAATCCTGGTATATTTTAAATTATTTACAAGCATTGCGAACGATATTTTGAAATGTATTTCAAAATGGAAGTGTTTAGAAATGGTTTTGAAAGTGATATAGTATTGAACTCAAATCGGTCGCTGGAAAATAAATTTCAATGTTGATCCGTACATCATCGGTGTTCATTTTCGAGTGTGTAAGTGATGGATTACTACCAAAGAGATGATTTTTGGATTGTTTTGAGAAAAAAGTTGTTTTGATTTCAAAACGCGAATATTTGCTTTTTGTTTTGGAAAAGGTAAGTTGTTTAAAACTCCCAAAAAGAGATTGTTCGAATTAAAAACAAATTTAAATAAAAATTTGTGGAAATAAAGTGGTAACTGAAATTGAATTAGAATGATATCAAGACAAATTGGATTGTGAGATTCGAATTTGAAGTGTAATTTGATAATCAAGTTAAGAGAGGGAATCGAGAATGAAACTCGAGTTTGAAATGATATTTGGCTTGGATATAAGCGAATTGTTTTGTTGGAGATAAAAGTGATTTGAGTTTGATTGGGATGACATTGATATATGCTGAATTAGCAGCAGATGTAAAGGATATAATGATATGCCCAACAAAAAGGTACTAGTTTATATTATATATGGGTTTGAGATTTTAAAATGAGTCAAATTGGAAAGCCGCTTGGCTGTTTGGTTTTCTTTTGGGTTAGAGAAGGCCTAGAGAGGCAAGTTGGAGTTTGAGCTATTAACCGGTACAAAGTAGGTGCAGGCAAAATTTTTCAGAAATTTCGGGTAGAAAATTTTTAGAGTTGATGGAAATTTTCGTTAGTAGGAATAAATTAATAATTTAATTGAAATTAAATTGGTTCAGTGAAATTGAAGATAATAAGTAAACAAATAATTATAACCTAGTTAATAGGGTTCGTTTTCTACCTTAGCAATTTCGAGGACGAAATTATTTTAGGGGGGAAGAATGTTATGTCCCGAATTTTTTACAGTATAATAATTAATATATTTAATTTTATAATAGTAATTTAGAGATTTATATTGCCGTTTAATTAAATAATATTGAATATTTAATTAATATAATAATTGAATAATATATTTAATTCTGAAATAATCAGAATTTAGCTAAAGTGGCAATATTGTGTGAATTGGGAAATTCAAAATATATGATTCAGTTTAAAATTTGAATTACGATAACGATTATATTTAGTTAGCGATGATTGAAAGTATAAATTATATTATAATTATAATCGAGCTCGAAATGGAGCGGCAGTTTGCTATTTGGCAATTCGAACTTTAAATAGATATACATAATTCATTTTAAATCGGATTTCTGTGAAACAAGAAACGTTCGGAGCTGGTGGAGTATATTTTTCTAATGGAAGAGAAAAATCGGGATTTCATTGTGTAGATTTTGATTTATGTTCAAATCAAATTTTAGAAAAGTCGCTATGGAATTCCTTTGAAATTTATAAATATATATTTATATTATAAAAGGATTATATATATAAATCGAATATCGATATAACTGGGAATTTTGAAATATCGAGTTATAAATCCAGTTGGAGTTGTATGATATTCTAATGTGAATATATACGATAATGTTTATTTATAAATATTAAATTCAATTATTTTTAAATATATTAATATATAAAAGGGTTTATTTAGAGCTTTAAAAGTAGCCAGTTTTGCAAACGACCTTTGTTTTCGATGAAACTAATTTTGTTGGATCTGCAATATTAGATTATTGTTAGATGTAAAGTTTCGTGATTTTTGAACTCAGTATGTGGCCGCATAGGATTTTAATATGAAAAACAATCAATATTTTGATGGTTAACAATACGCTGTGTGAGCAAACAGAGTCGGAATTCGACGAAACCAGTTTCATTGGGTCTGTAATGTCGAACTGTAGGTGTATGTCCATTTTCGTGATTTTTGGATATCGTATGTGATTATAGGAATTTTTATTCAAAAAATACACAGAGCGAATGCTTAAAATAAAATAAAATAATCGAATAAAAATATATTAAAACTAATCCTATAATACCCATTAGGATCTAAACCTAATTTCATTTTCATGGTCAAACAAAATCCGCCGCTAGTCTTCATATCAAAACGTGTAATTTCGATCTTTCAAAAATCATAACAAATGAAATAAAAATTCATAAATCAAAATCCATATGTATTCGAGATCCTACAGGGATTCTCTTCATTTTGGTATGCATCATTCAGGGTTCGACATCAGTGTTGGTGGGTTGGTTTTGAAAGTCGTGATTTAGGGTTCAATTTATAGGTGTATTGGGGCGATGATGTATTAATCGAATACCGTATTTGGTTTCAAGGGATTAAACTGCACTTGCGGGATTATTTTGAAGGTATTCGATTGAAAGGGGTATCACAAGTTTTTCCACATATTGTCGAACTACCGTGGAGACGCATTTCGAACGAGGGGTGCGAGTGGAGTGGAATGGGTAGGGTTGGAAGGAGGAGTTGACGAGGAGTTCAACGGTGACTGTTTAGTGAATTTTCGTGCAAGGATGGAAGGGAAACGGAGGATCATAGATGCGGCTGTGGTTGTTATTGGTTGAACGAAATTAGATCTGTGAAGTGAGAAGAAGATGACGGAGCGGGTTTGGGTAGTAAAGTTTTAGATGGGCCGCTGAAAATAGGTTAAGCCGAAATTTTCTTTTAAAGGAAATTGAATTTTTTTTTAAATTAAAAGTATTACAAACTTGTTAACAACATAACTTATTCATATGGTATCGGAATCTAGCAAAACCCGTTGGGATCATATGGTTGGTGGCTACATAATGGAAATGACTGAAAGTGAACTGGAGCTCGTTTCAATTTATAGCAAAATAAATTGTACGTCTGAATCAAGCGATGGTTATCGTTATTAACGATGATCGTCCAATGTGAGTAAAACTCACCAACTCTATCAGTTCATATTTTTATAATGTATTTTTAGAACTGATAAATGATGATTGATTGCTGTGTATTGACTGTTTGGTTGAACTGCTAAGTAATTGTTTGGAATTATAGATCTGGTTATATATATATATATATGTGTGTGTGTGTGTGTGTGTGTGTGTGTATATAAATTGATTCTGTTTAGCAGAATATTTCATAGTGAAATGAAATGGATGTTAATTATATTGTTTAACATCTGTGGATGCAGGGAAACAGGTCGGAGGAATCCAACAGGATTCCTTAACATTTATTTTACTGTTTTTCATATATTGTAATATAGATGTGATATATAATCTGTGTTGATTATGTGTATTGAATGATATCAATCATTGCTATTTGGGTATTTTAAATACCATAAGAAATACTGGAATGTAGAAAAGGAAGTATTTGTAATCAAAAGGAGTTAATCAAATATAGTTTATTCAAATAGAATTAAAGGAGTTAATCGAATATAGTTTATTCGAATAGAATTAAAGGAGTTAATCGAATATAGTTTATTCAAATAGAATTAGAGGAGTTAATCGAATATAGTTTATTCGGATAGAATTAAAGGAGTTAATCAAAGGGAGTTAATCAAAATGAGTTAATCGAATATTTGTTAGTCGAATAGAGTTATTCGAATAAGAGTTAATCGAGTTAGAGTTATGCGAGTGTTAGTTAATCGAGTTAGAGTTGATCGATTAGAGTTAATCGAATTAGAATTGATCGATCAGAGTTAATCAAGTTAGAGTTAATTGAATGGAGTTAATCGATAAGATTAATCGAATTAGAGTTAATCGAACAAGATTTAGTCGAATAGAATTATTCGAATAAGAGTTAATAGAGTTAGAGTTAGTCGAGTGTTAGTTAATCGAGTTAGAGTTAATCGATTAGAGTTAATCGAATTAGAATTAATCGATCAGAATTAATCGAGTTAGAGTTAATTGAAAGGAGTTAATCAATTAGAGTAATCGAATTAGAGTTAATCGAATAGAGTTAATCGAACAAGAGTTAGTCGAATATTATTTATTCGAATAGAGTTAAAAAAGTTATCGAATATTAGTTATTCGAAAAGAGTCAGTAGAATATCAGTTATTCGAATAAAGGTTATCGAATATTAGTTATTCGAAAGGAATTAATCAAATATTAGTTTATTCAAAAGGAGTTAATCGAATATTAGTTATTCGAAAGGAGTTAATCGAATATTAGTTATTCAAAAGAAGTTAATCGATTATAAGTTTATTCGAAAGGAGTTAATCGAATATTAGTTTATTCGAAAGGAGTTAATCGAATATTAGTTATTCAAAAGGAGTTAATCGAATATTAGTTATTCAAAAGGAGTTAATCAAATATTAGTTATTCGAAAGGAGTAATCGAATATATAGTTATTTGAAAGGAGTTAATCGAATATAGTTTATTCGAAAGGAGTTAAATCGAATATTATTTATTCGAAGAAAGGAGTTATCGCCTATAGATGATTTTAAAAGGAGTTATCGAATAGAGAATATTTGAAAGAGAGTTATACGTAGAAATCCGATTATATCGAATTCGGGAAAGTACTATTCACTTTCCGTTTTTAATCAAGATTTATTTATTTATTTATAAATGAGTTATTTGTTTATTTATCCAAATTTATAAATAAAAGTTATATTTGAAGTTAGGTATTTTGGGTGTAGGGATTATAACGTATCGTTATAATCAATGTTTTTCATAAAAGATGTGGATTCTTAAATAGAATCCGAGAGTTAATTAAGTAAGTCTGTTAAATATTTAAAAGGAGAACTTTGTCTATTTCGAAGTTAGAAATGTTGTCCGGTTAAGGTCTGAAAGGTAGTTATACTCCAACTTGATTGACTCCATTTGTAACTAAGGAATGGTTAAGGTTTGATAGTAATGTTTGGTTAAGTTAATTTAGTTAATGAGCGTACTGTTTTAAGATGGTATAGCGATGTATTGTTTAAACATGTGTTTAAATCCAAATGTAGGAGTTTTCGAAATGTTTTCCAAATAAGAATAAGAAATATTTTCTAATATAGAAAATAAGGAAATGCTGCACATATGGAAAAAGGAGATGAAAAATGTACTAAAGAAATAAACGTTAAACGATGATTGATCGATATGATTTCCATCTGGAAATAATATCGTTGTTTGCACACGTGTTTTTATTTGATAGTTAACTCACCGACTATCGAAGTTTTTTGACCATTTTTCCGTCATCAATATGGAGAGACCGGGATCATATTCATTATCTAAAAACCACTCTGTATGGGCGTTAGTGTTGCGATCAAATATGATGAAGATAATTGAAAACGGAGTTATGCAAGGGCTGTCCTGTTTACAGAATAGTACCTTCGGTTTTTCCGGTCATAGGATGACCTGTATGGAAGAATGTCTGAAAGAGTATATTTAATGGATCGCGTAAGTTGATATCTTTAAACGTATTAACGTTTGGTGGCGGAGGAACTTATTTCTCTTAGCTATATACCCGTTGTATTTTTGGGAATTCAATTTGTGATTTGGCGGGTATGACGATGTGACATTCAAAGTGAATAATTGTGTGATCTGTCAGAGATAAGCATGGCCTCTAGCCTCACAACCAGGAAATGACAAAAATCGGGCAGGCAGCATGACTAAGTGGTTGGCTGCCAATTAGGGTGTATTATCACCTATCTAGAGATATTCATTTCATTCTATAATCTATTATCGATGCTGTCATGAGACGACCCGAATTCCCCTTCAGACGGAAACAGGGCTATCTTTGGAATATAACACAGAAACAGATAATAGCAGAACAAAATTAAATAAATACACCAGATAATGAACAACAAAATATACTGGATAAAAGTAATCATCAGAGTTACGCAGTATACAGGATCTTACTTAGTACAAATACAGTTCAGCTATACATAAATGTCTACAGCGGAAATAAACAAAATATGTACAATAGGAGCTGAACAGCATAAAAAGAAATAAATAATAGAATCCATCTTCAGCTCCAGCTATCCAGAAAGAACCAGCTAAACCTGAATACAAGGCTGCCCGTGTAGAAAAAGGGGCACCCGAGTTTGAGAGTGAAACAAACTACGAGTCAGTCATGGGACTGGTATGAGAAATCTACTCAACACATATATATAATTTGGCTAATCACAGGACCACGCCACTTTCGTGGAACGGGTTTACTCCATTGGATTGCCAGTGCTTTAAAACAAATATTTCTTTTAAACATCGCTATGCTTTTTATAAAAATGAAACCATTATAAGACTCAGTTCCCATCACACAATGCAACGCAAACCAGAGGATAGAGTTTTACCTTATAATGGCCAAAATATGATTGATACGAATAAAACAAAGGCATTCGATATTATTGCTAGTGTTAATATGTTTTGAAAACAATTTCAAATCATAACTATCAATCATAGACGGCATGGGTACCATATATCATGTCGCCATATATATATAATCAAAACCGCACGATGTCGTATTTGGAAATTGGATTTCCGTCATGAACCAAGGCAAAAGATAGTCCTTACCGAATTCGAGACTGCCTAGCCCGAGCCTCAGGGTCAGAGCGCATCGACCCTTGGATCGTCAAGGCCGGTCCACCGATGTGGATTAAAATGCCTGAACACTGCTTTTCCCCGCCCTTTGGGGCGTAAATGAGCCAACGAATGACTCCACCGGACCCAGATCGTCCGATCAAACCGAGGCGCCTCGCAACAGCAACAACCATATAGGTGAAAAGTATATAAATGTCAGGGCTGGTAGGTCACTGACACCACCCTAGCTAGGAAGAAACGCAGGCCCTCCCTGATGTCCTCTCCCGTTTTAGGTTCATACAGGGGTGTGAGGCTCACGAATTCACGTTATACACAAAGCTACGCCACACAGGCGGTGCTTTGATCATCACCACAAGACTTTGCTTTTCAATAGAAGCCCTGATCACTGCATCTTAGCATGCCACACAGGCAATTCACACCGTGCAACTGATGGCTATCAATCACACAGAACAAATTCCAATGTCGGACACACAGTCCATTTACAAGTCCGTTCTGGGTCTGAACGAAACCGGAGGCACTAAATACCCCGCAAACCCTTCGATCAACACGTACGTCTGAACGATCACCACTCATTATCCATATTTCGGGATGCCTCCCAATCAGGACCTCGGTTACCATCCAAACGAGGTGAAGATCTCCGGTCTTCGACCGTCGTCTTCATCTTCGAATTTCAATCGTCGGTCAATTATTCGAAATGAGAATTAACTCGGCCTTTTCGAATAATCCACGTATATTTAGAATTTCAATTCGATTTATTTCAATGGTTAAATTATTCGACAACACCAATTCTGTTCTTTAATGTAATTTTCACACCAAACACATTCAACCATCAAATATCACATAAATCAAGCAAATTCAGTTTATTTCCACTCCATATTGTTTATGGTATTTTATAACTATTTATCGCTATTTTTAATTATTTTAAAATAGCTCATTTATTCAAAACGACGCTTCGGGCCATGACGCGACCGTGGCGCTGTTTTTCTTCAGATTTGATTTACACATATCTGAAAATCTAACCGTTGGATCTTCATAAAATTTACATCATTAGAAAGGTCTTTTCAAAACGAATCCAACGGTTCCAGTTTCGGGAAAATCCGACGGTCGGATCTCCCGGTACAATCGTTTGAATTTTCGATTTCAAAATACGAACTGCAGCGTCGTTATTCGATTAAATATATAATTATATTTATATATATATATATATAAATATAATCGCTTCTGGCGCTGTTTTTCTACAGATTTGAATTAAACATTCCAGACAATCCAACCGTTGGATTTTTACAAAGTTGGTGCCGTTGGAAAGATTATTCCAAGGCGAACCCGACGGTTGAGGTTTCGGGAAAATCCAATGGTCGGATTTCCCGTACTAGTCGTTTGAAATCACGGTTTCAAAATACGAACTGCACGGCTTCGTTTCGTTTTAATTTTATTTATATTTATATAGTTATATAAATATAGTTCATTCAATGATTTCCATATCGTTTTCACTTCAAATATTTTTCTAACACCTTAAAATTTTGGAAAATTTCGCCATAACCTCCCCTGCACCGGGAGCATCGGGAAATTGCAAATAGCTTTCCCGGTCCTTCTAATCTCAAAAAGAAAAAGAAAAAGCCAAGCGGCTAGCCAACAGGCTCATAAAATCATCACCCAAACAAAGCAGTAAATGTGTACCTATTTGTCGGGCACAAAATTTTATTCCTCTTCTCTAGCCCCTTTGCTATAACCTGTTCAATAAATATGCATGTACATATATATACTGTTCTTATCATTTATCCTTTTCTATTCAACTTCATATTTGATTTCTATTTGGTTTAAAAACACCATTCATTCTAATGTTACATAAATAGGTGCAAATCATTTCATTAGCTAATTAATGAATATTTCAACTCATATATGTTTATTTTGAACAAGTGGCTATTTTTAACACTTCACATTTCAACGATTTATGCATACAATAAAAATGTGATTTTTATTGTAAAACAATACATTTCAAAACACTATTTTTCTATATAGGTCATGTAGGTGATAAAAATAGGATTTTTTTTATCATAAAACAATTTCTTTTAAAACGAGATTATTTTACACAGTTCATATAGTCGATAAAAAGGTGATTTTTATTGTCAAACAATTTATTTCAAAATATGAATACCATTCAACACATGAATTTCTAATCAACGAATGAATATCCATTCAACACTTGAATGTTTTCTATTCAATGAATAAATATAGTTTAAGCATATGAAGATAATTCAAACACACGAATATTATTCAAAATTTCGGCAGCATAACGGCAGGGTAGTTAAACCGGGACCGTCCCTAGTACGGCTCCTCGCTCTACCTTAAAACCTCGCGGTTTTTGACAATGGGGATCATGCATCTAGTTCGCACGCAGGCGGCATGTATATATTTATTTCATTTCCACAAACTAATCCTATGTGGTTTCAACCAAATATTTCTCAACCACCAATGGGTGTTTTTCAACCACAATCAACCAATATCAATCACAAACAATTCCAAACAATCATTCGCTATCAATCAATTATCACAACAATTTCAATCAATAAATATCGCCCATGGTTTGTGGACGAGGGGCGTATATATATATATATATATATACATATATATATATATTTATATATAGCAATTCACTTTTACTTCAACACATATATGTTTAGAAAAAGAAATTGAAGAGTGAGAAATTCTCACCAAAAGCTATCCAATACCACGACTCTTCCTTTAGAGAAATCTTCGCCAATCTCGCCTTTTGTCGCTTCATTGCCCGTATTCTCTACATATGTAAAAATCGAATTTTTACGATGCTATTCAATATATAAAAATATGATCTTTACTTCGACTTTCAATATAAAAAAAAATCTGATTTTTCTTTTTAAAGTTCAAATCTTTTTCCATTCTAAAGCTCAAACCTTTTTCTCTTTGAAGTTAAAACCTTTTTCTTTTTAAAGTTTAAACCTTTTCTATTTAAAGTTCAAACCTTTTTCTAAAAATAGTTTTTACTTTCTTTTTGAAAATCAGTTTTTATATGCTTTTGAAAATCAGTTTTTATATGCTTTTGAAAATCAGTTTTAACTTCTTTAAAAATCAGTTTTTACTTTTAAACAAATCATTTTAAAAATCTTTTTAAAATTCAGTTTATAAATCTTAAAAAAATTCAGTTTAAAAATCTTAAAAAAAATAAAACAGTATTAACCTAAAAAAAAAAAACAGCATTACAGAATTAAAATAAAAATAAAATAAATAAAATACTTACATTCCTGCGAAGAAAAAAAAAAGGAGGGAAACTGAGGAAGATGTCGGCGGCAGGAGGTGCTGGAGGTGGTGCGGTCGGCGGTGGGAGGTCGTCGGCTGGGAGGGCTCTCGAATCGCGTCGCGGTGGGAGGGTTCGAACAGGGAGGAGCAGGCGAAGCGCACGGAGGGGGCGGCGATGTCTTCGTTTTCGTCGGAGCTCGGGTGGTGCGGCGATGCTTCAGGGCGTCGATCGATACTTTTTAGGGTTTTCCCCTTTTTTTTCTCTATTTAAATGAATCGGGGGGGGGGGGGGCAGAAAGGGAGATAAAGGGGGGGGGAAATTAAAATTATTTTTATTAATTTATTATTTAATTTTTCAAAAAAAAAGTTGACTTTTACATACGACCTCGAAACGAGGCCCACCGCCTGTCGCCCATAGCGTTTTACCCCCATTCCGAACACAATGGGATATGTATCGCAAGCTGATTTAATCGTTACAATCAGTTTCCGTTGAATTTACATTTAAATCACTATATTGAATTTTAAACGTACATTTCAAATTACCGGGGCCACATACTAACTAGAAAAATTCTCGGAAAATATTTTCTAGCTCCGTATTGACGATACGGTCCTAACAAAACTAGTTTCGTCGAATTCTAAGACCGTTGGAAAAATGGCCAATTTCCAGTCGATTAAAATCAACTGAAACTGGTCAAACGCGTTTTCTTTTGCCACGCCCACGTATTGATTCAAAAAATTATGAAATTTGAAACCTAGCAATAACTTCACATCCCGGATCCAACAAAAGTGGTTTTGTCGAAATCCGAGGTCGTTTGCAAAATGTCCATTTTTAAGGGCCTGAATTCCATAGCGACTATTCAGAATTTTCAACTGGACATATCTTTTGATTCCCGCTATCAAATTTCGATTGGTCAGATTCGTTGGAAAGATATCATCAATTAGATCCTAACGTTTTTGGTTTCACTAAAATCCGGATTGTTTTGCACCCGGTACATTCAATTGAAGTTTGAAATCGAATTATCGAACTACCGCGCTATTTTCAATTCTATATATAATTATAATTAATTATATTCGTTTTCAAATGTCGATTCAAACTCAGTTTTCATCGCCATTATTTAAAATATTTATTTTAAATAATTAAAATCCATTATTTTAGCCAATTTAAAAATTTTAAATTGGTTCAGATTTTCTGGGTCGTTACATGTCCCATTCGGGAAACGGTTGCTGATACCAATCATTGGTCATACACATTCGATACACTCAAGCGAAATGAGTGGTCGGTCATGTGTGGTCGAGTTGCAAGATGTTCTTGTTGAACAGCGTGTATTTCTCTATAGAGGTACACTATCTGTAATAACCCGGAAATCTGGGCCAATTTAAAATTTTTATTTTAGCAATTTTAGCGAATTTTGATTATTTAAAATGAATTATTTTAAATAATATCGACGAGAAATTTATTTTGAACGGAACTCGTACATATATATTATATAGATCGTCGTTAGAAAATAAATATTTATTTATATTTATAAAAGGAATTGAAAATGGCGCGGTAGTTCGATAATTCGATTTCAAATTTCAATTGAACATACCGGGTGCAAAATAAAACGGATTTTAGCGAAACCAAAAATATTAGAATCTATTTGTGAATATCATTCCAATGAATCCGAAAAATCAAAATTTCATAGCGGGAATCAAAAGATATGTCCAGTTGAAAATTCAGAATAGTCGCTATGGAATTCAGGCCCTTAAAAATGGAAATTTTGCAAACGACCTTGGATTTTGACGAAACCACTTTTGTTGGATCCGCGATGTCAAATTATTTCTAGGTTTCAAATTTCATAATTTTTCGAATCAATATGTGAGCGTGGAAAAGGAAAACGCGTTTGATCAGTTTCAATTGATTTTAATCGACTGGAAATTGGCCATTTTTCAAAGGTTCTCAGAATTCAACGAAATTAGTTTTGTTAGGACCGTATTATTAATACGAAGCTAGAAAATATTTTTCGGGAATTTTTCTAGTTAGTATGTGACCCCAGTAAATTGAAATGTGCGTTCAAATTCAATATATAGAGTTATATGTTGATTTTGACAAAAACTGATCGAAACGATCGAATCAGCCTACGATACATATCCCATTGTGTTCGGAATGGGGGTAATTAGCTATGGGTGACAGGCGGTGGGTCTCGTTTCGAGGTCGAAAATAAAAGTTGCTTTTAGAATTGATTTAATAGATAAAATAATATAAAAAAATTAAAACTTTCTCTCTCTCTCTCTCTCTCTCTCCCTATAACCCCTCAGCTCCCCCGATTCTTTTCTAAATCGAAATCAAAAGGAGAAAAAAAATGAAATCGCGCCAGGCGATCGACGCGCACCCCCCCACAGGCGGCGCCGCCGCCGCAAGTCCCTCCCCCCCTCTTCTGTGCCATCGCTCCCCCTTCTTCTTCTCCCTCCTTTCTTCCTCCTCCGCAACTCCGCCCTCGCCTCACCCCCCCTCCCCGCATCTGAGCCGCCACCGCCTGACCAAGGCTGCACCCCTACCTCCAGCGACCATGGCGCCACCTCCCCTTTTTTTCCAGCGGTGAGAAACCCGAAAACAAACCCAATGTAAGTCCTTTCCTTTATTGATTTTTAATTACAGACAGGATATGATTTTTCTTGACAGAAAGATATAATTTTTGTTAGTAGGAAAATACCATCTTTGTTAGTAGAAAGATATAATTTTTGTTAGTAGAAAAGTATGGTTTTTAAATTATAAAAATTTGATTTTCACGTATATGAAGTAGTTATATTATGGGATTATTTCTAAAAATGTGATTTTTATATATTGAATAGCAAAGTAAAAATTCGATTTTTATATATTGAATAGCGAAGTAAAAATTCGATTTTTATATATTGAATAGCGAAGTAAAAATTCGATTTTCATATATTGAATAGCGAAGTAAAAATTCGATTTTTACATATGTAGAGAATACGGGCAAAGAAAGTGACAAGAGGCAAGAACGACGAAGATTTCTACATAAGAAGAGTCGTGGGATTGGATTAGCTAATCAGTGAGAAATTCTCACCTTTTAATTTTGTTTTTCTAGTTAAAAATATATACTAGGATGCAGATACTTGAAATAGAAATATTAACATTATATGGTAATTGATTGGGCCTCATTCCATACTTGAAATAGAAATATTTGAAAAAGAAATATTTGAAATAGAAATATTTGAAATAGAATATTTGAAATAGAATATTTTAAAATAGAAATATATGAAGCCGTGTTGATTAGATTGACGCCATTTTGACGTGAACGATATTTATATCGATTTTATTCATTTTAAAATGAATATCGAAAGTGATTTCAAAATCTGATATTTTGAAATGAAATGAAATTCGAATTAAATTGAATTGAAATGAAATTCGAATTAAACTGAATAGAATTGAAATTCGAATTAAATTGAATTGAAATGAAATTCGAATTAAACTGAATAGAATTGAAATTCGAATTAGATTGAAATCGTTTTGAATTGAATTTAAAACGTATTGAAATTGACCAGAAATGAATTCGAATTGAAATTGAAATGAATTAAAAACGAATGGAAGTTGAATTAGAAATCAATTTGAATTGAAATCAATTTGAAATGAATTTAAATCGAATTTATAAGGAAAAATTCAATTTTGATTTGAATCTAAAAAGAAGTTCAAATCGTTTTGAAACGAATTTAAAACGATTTATAAAATACGTTTTAAAAGGAAATCGACGAAGTATATATTATATATATATATATAATATAACGGCCTGAAAAGAACGCGCCGCGCCGTGGCAGTTCGCGAATTTCGACCATTGACTTCGAATGGATATTGCGGGAGATCCGACCGTAGGATTCTCCTAAAACCGGAACCATTGAGTTAGTATCGAAAAGAGATTTCTAACGAATGTGAGAAATTAGAAATCTAACGGTTGGATTTGGAATTATGTCCAAATCAAATTTGAAAAAGGTCGCTGTAAGTGCAGTTCGATGGCCGTTGATGGAAATCGACTGCACGGGCCTTGATAAAATTATTACAAATAGTAATAATTTGTGTAAAATCATAAGAAATGATTTGGGAAGAATTGGGATGAAAAACTCCATATTTGAAAAGATAAAAATAGATTTTTATCGAAATGAACTAGTTTTGAACTAGAATTGTAATTTATTTATTTTTAAAATAAAAAAGTGAGTTTGAAATGGTTTTGAAATATAACCTGAATTTCCAATAATTGAATTGGAATGGATTTGAATCGAAATTGTCTTTGGAATATTTCGATGTTGGATTTCATGATCATACAGATGTTGTTATGGAAATTTGAGATATATATATATATATATATATATATATATCGTTATTTCCAATACGATATTTGTTGGTCGTAGAATTTGATATTGAATATAAGCCGATATATTTTCTATTCAGAGCCTCGTATTTAATATCAAATGTGATTTGGGTTTGTCGTGAATGTTGTCTTCATTAACACTGTTCTTAAGCCCAGTTGAGAAAAGGATTAAATCTTTTTATTTAGATTTAATGAAGTGTAACAATTAAATGATATTTAATTGGAATTGAATTGGTATTGATTTTTGGGTTTATCGTGAACAGTGTTTTAAATAACACTTGTTCTTTAACCCGATAATTAATGGAATGTGATTTTGGGTTTATCGTGAACCGTGTTTTAAATCACACCGATTCTTTAACCAAGTTAAAGATTAAAACTAAGTGGAGTTTTAATGAATCTTTAATTAGATTGAAAAGATCGAGAATGGAGTATCACCAGTTTAACTCCAGGCGGTAGTTAAATCTTTAATTAGATTTGAACGTGAAATGGTAACTGAATTTACCGATAACACCGTGGTGTTAGATATGAAGTATGACCAGTTTTACTTCATGGGATGAATAGGTTGGGATTGGGAAAATAAAATAAATGATTACTTCGGTGTAGTTCGCTAATCCCGACTAGTCTGAATTGATATTCAAAGGAGATTAAAGAATAAATTTAAAGAATTTATCTTTGATAAAATTAATGGGAACCTTTCCCAAAATATAAGAATATTTGAATAAAAATAATATTTTGAAGTGGAATGAGGCGTATGTTGTGTTTGTGTAACACTTTTATAATATATACGCGAGTTATTTAGAAAGATCGGGTTTATCCCATCCTGAATAACTGATTCGACGTGGTGTCGAAGAAGAAGACGGTGGTTGAAGACCGGAGGTCTTCACGTCGTTTGGGTAATTACCGATGATCTTGATTGGGCTGTAAACCCAAGAAGATGGAAACAATTGGTGATCGTCCAGACGTACTTGGGGATCGATGGATATGCGGGGTACTAGGTGCCTCCGGTTTCGTTCAGACCCAGAACGGACTTGTAAATGGATTGTGTGTCTGACATTGGATTTTAGTTTGTGTGATTGATTTCTATTAAAGATATATCTGTTTGGCGGCGGAGAATTTATTCTCTTGCTTAACGCCCCTTCTCTGAAACGTACGAGCTCAGGGGTTATATATTGATGGATATCAATCGCATGGAGTGAATTGCCTGTGTGGCATGCCTAAGTGGCAGATGATCAAGGCTTCTGTTGAAAAGCAGGGTCTTGTGGTTGAAGATCAAAGCATGGCCTGTGTGGCATAGCTTTGTGTAGCGTTGATTCGCGAGCCTCACACCCCGGTTGTGAACCAAAAACGGGAGAAGGATCCAGGGAGGTCATGCGTTTCTTTCTAGCTAGGTTGGTGTCAGTGACCTACCGGCCCTGACATTTATATACTTTTCACCTGTGTGGTTGTTGCTGTTGCAAGGCACCTCGGTTTGATCGGACGATCCGGGTCCGATGGAGTCATTCGTTGGCTCATTTACGCCCCAAAGGGCGGGGAAACGCAGTGTTCAGGCATTTTAATCCACATCGGTGGACCGGCCCTGTGGCTCCTAGGTGCAGTTGCGGCTGTAGCTTGACACTCGGGCTAGAGAGTCTCGAATCGGTAGAGGACTATCTTTTGCCTCGGTTCACAGATGGAAATCCAACTTCCAAATACGTGACATTTGCGGTTTTGATTGTAGATCCTATTATGGCGACATGATATATGGTACACATGCCGTCTATGATTGATATTTATGATTGAAATTGTTTTGACACTATACACTTATAATAGTATCAAATGATTTGTTTTTAAACGTATCAAGCATTCTTTACCTATTATAAGGGAAAACCCTATCCCCCGGCTTGCGTTGCATTGTGAGATAGGACCTGGGTCTTATAATAGCTTCATTTTTTCTTTATTTAGCATTACGCTGTTTGTTTTATGCACTGGTATTCTTGAGAGGAAACCCGTTCCATGTTATACGGCGTGGTCCCTTGATTTACCTGACTTTAAAAATAAAGATTAATAACTGTTTTAGTTCTCACACCAGTCCCATGACTGACCTGGAGTTTATTGTTTTAACCTAAACTCTGGGTGCCCCTATTTTGACACGGGAAGCTAGTAGTTTTGGTTTTGCAGATTTATATTCATAGGATCCTAGTTTACAGCTGGAACGATATCCGGAAAGCTTTGTATCCGTATATCTCCTTCTAGTTGTGTTTTTATTATTTCCGCTGCTATGTATTTAAATGTAATTTAAATCTCTGATATTTCTGTGTAATATTTGTTTACACTCTGTATATTATCGTATTCTGATGGAATTGTTGTAATATACAATGTAATGTTCTTCCGCCTGCGTTCTATTTTGTCGTGTTCTCAAAACAATTCGTTCTTTCTCTTCTCTTCGAAGACCGGGGAAGTTCGGGTCGTTTCAGCTTGGTATCAGAGCTTTGGTTCCCAAGCTCAGAGAACAAGGCACATTAGAACCATACGAAAGAATTCATCAGATATTTGGATTAGTAATATCCAATGGGAATGACTCGTTAGAGATAGGATCAGTAGAATCCTAGAACGAGTGTGAAGGGTATATTTTTGAAATGAAAACAATTTTGGTTTTGAACTTTAAATCAATCATACGTATTTGAATATTTATTTTTTATTGAATCTGGACAATCCAATATATAAAGATTTTTCATATATGTCTTGCAAACGTGTATTCGAAGTTTTAATGTATTGGATAGTTATAGAATCGCACTCTAGTTCCTGGGGATAATTCTGGTGGCAGGGCACCATCGCCAGTATTTATTTTCGAGCGACGAAAGTGAGATTTCTATATATTTCCAATTGACTGGTGTGAGAACCGAAACTAGATAGGGCTTATTGTTGTGATTTGGCATCAAATTTTTTTTCTTCTGATTTTTGACTATGTATCAAAGTTATGAATTTCAAAAGCTAATCAACTAATTGATGGATGGTTGTGTTGTTGATTATTGGTTGATTTATTAAAATATGTACCATATAGCCCAATTGAACCAAATAGTGAATTGTATTGAAATTTGGTCGCATTTGCTTGCATATACATGTACTTACATTGAACATGTCATAGCAAGGAGGCTAGAGCAGAGAATAAAATTTGTTTGCCTGACAAATAGGTACATGTTTACCATAATTTACTGTTTTGTTTGGGTGATGATGATTTTATGAGCCGATTGGCTTTTTCTTTTTCTTTTTGAGATCAGAAGGCCTGAATGGCAATTTCGGGATTTTCCCGTGCTCCCGGTACAGGGGAGGTTATGGCGAAATTTTTCGAAAATTTAGGGTGTTAGCCAAATTTTTGGAATTTTTGAAAAGTTCTTAGAAACTGAAAAGTTGAAGAACTTAAGCCGTAGTCAAAACAATGGAAGTTGAGTTGAATTGTTAAACAACTTTTGGCTTCGTTCCGTTTCGGGGACGAAAAGTTTTAAGTGGGGGAGATTGTAATAACCCGAAAATCTGGGCCAATTTAAAATTTTTATTTTGGCAATTTTAGCGAATTTTGATTATTTAAAATGAATTATTTTAAATAATATCGACGAGAAATTTATTTTGAATGGAATTCGAACGTATATATTATATAGATCGTCGTTAGAAAATAAATATTTATTTAAATTTATAAAAGGAATTGAAAATGGCGTGGTAGATCGATAATTCGATTTCAAATTTCAATTGAACATACCGGTGCAAAATAAAACGGATTTTAGCGAAACCAAAAATATTAGAATCTATTTGTGAATATCTTTCCAACGAATCCGAAAAATCAAAATTTCACAGCGGGAATCAAAAGATATGTCCAGTTGAAAATTCAGAATAGTCGCTATAGAATTCAGGCCCTTAAAAATGGAAATTTTGCAAACGACCTCGGATTTCGACGAAACCACTTTTGTTGGATCTACGATGTCAAATTATTGCTAGGTTTCAAATTTCATAATTTTTCGAATCAATATGTGAGCGTGGCAAAGGAAAACGCGTTTGACCAGTTTCATTTGATTTTAATCGACTGGAAATTGGCCATTTTTCAAACGGTCTCGGAATTCGACGAAATTAGTTTTGTTAGGACTGTATCGTCAATACGAAGCTAGAAAATATTTTTCAGGAATTTTTCTAGTTAGTATGTGGCCCCAGTAAATTGAAATGTGCGTTCAAATTCAATATATAGAGTTATATGTTGATTTTAACAAAACTGATCGAAACGATCGAATCAGCCTACGATACATATCCCATTGTGTTCAGAATGGGGGTAATTAGCTACGGGTGATAGGCGGTGGGTCTCGTTTCGAGGTCGAAAAAAAAAGTTTCTTTTAGAATTAATTTAATTAATAAAATAATATAAAAAAATTAAAACTTTCTCTCTCTCCCTATAACCCCTCAGCCCCCCCCCCCCGGATTATTTTCTAAATCGAAATCAAAAAGAGAAAAAAAAATGAAATTGCGCCAGGCGATCGACGCGCACCCCCCACTACAGGCGTCGCCGCCGCCGCGAGTCCCTCCCCCCTCTTTTGATCCGTCGCTCCCCCTTCTTCTTCTCCCTTCTTTCTTTCTCCTCCACAACTCCGCCCTCGCCTCACCCCCCCTCCATCTGAGCCACCACCGCCTGACCAAGGCTGCACCCCCACCTCCAGCGACCATGGCGCCACCTCCCCTTTTTTTTCCAGCGATGAGAAACCCGAAAACAAACCCAATCTAAGTCCTTTCCTTTATTGATTTTTAATTACAGAAAGGATATGATTTTTCTTGACAGAAAGATATAATTTTTGTTAGTAGAAAAATACCATCTTTGTTAGTAGAAAGATATAATTTTTGTTAGTAGAAAAGTATGGTTTTTAAATTATAAAAATTTGATTTTCACGTATATGAAGTAGTTATATTATGGGGTTATTTTTAAAAATGTGATTTTTATATATTGAATAGCAAAGTAAAAATTTGATTTTTTTATACATTGAATAGCGAAGTAAAAATTCGATTTTTATATATTGAATAGCAAAGTAAAAATTCGATTTTTATATATTGAATAGTGAAGTAAAAATTCGATTTTTACATATGTAGAGAATACGTGCAATGAAAGTGACAAGAGGCAAGAACGACGAAGATTTCTGCATAAGAAGAGTCGTGGGATTGGATTAGCGAATCAGTGAGAACTTCTCATCTTTTAATTTTGTTTTTCTAGTTAAAAATATATACTAGGATGCAGACGGTGTTTAGTAGCACCCGACACCCGTCGTCCACAGACCATGGACGACTTGTATGCTTGTTTGTTTGATTTTGATGTGTAGTTGATTGTGTGATGTGATGTGAAATGAAATTAAATATTTATATGGTTAAAAATATTTTATAGTTAAATAGAATTATTAATGTGTATATGAAATGAAATAAAAATAAACAAATCAGATGTTTTGTTTATATACACACATTTGACTGATATTGATTGGGACGATAAATTTTACACATCGCCCAACTGCACAAATAAAATCTGTGTTTGATTGTTTGAAACCCCACACGGGTATTGGGATGATATATGACATACACTAATCCCAATAGTTAGTTGTATGTCGATCGATTGATTGACAGACTGTTACAAGCGTTGAATATTTATATTTGATGCTTATACAGTGTAGAATGCACTTTGGATGATGGTTGATTATTCATCGTTGTTATTCTATACATGTGTTGTAGAAAATCCATATAATTAACATTATATGGTAATTGATTGGGCCTCATTCCATACTTGAAATAGAAATATTTGAAAAAGAAATATTTGAAATAGAAATATTTGAAGTAGAATATTTGAAATAGAATATTTGAAAATAGAAATATATGAAGCAGTGTTGATTAGAATGACGCCATTTTGACGTGAACGATATTTATATCGATTTTATTCATTTTAAAATGAATATCGAAAGTGATTTCAAAATCTGATATTTTGAAAGGAAATGAAATTCGAATTAAATTGAATAGAATTGAAATTCGAATTAAGTTGAATTGAAATGAAATTCAAATTAAACTGAATAGAATTGAAATTCGAATTAGATTGAAATCGTTTTGAATTGAATTTAAAACATATTGAAATTGACTAGAAATGAATTCGAATTGAAATTGAATTGAATTAAAAATGAATGGAAGTTGAATTAGAAGCAATTTGAATTGAAATCAATTTGAAATGAATTTAAATCGAATTTATAAGGAAAAATTCAATTTTGATTTGAATTTAAAAAGAAGTTGAAATCATTTTGAAAACGAATTTAAAACGATTTATAAAATACGTTTTAAAAGGAAATCGACGAAGTATATATTATATATATATATTATATATAATATAACGGCCTGAATAGAACGCGCCGCGCCGCGGCAGTTCGCGAATTTCGACCATTGACTTCGAATGGATATTGTGGGAGATCCGACCGTCGGATTCTCCTAAAATCGGAACCGTTGGGTTCGTATCGAAAAGAGCTATTGTAACGACCCAGAAAATCTGAACCAATTTAAAATTTTTAAATTGGCTAAAATAATGGATTTTAAATATTTAAAATAAATATTTTAAATAATGGCGATGAAAACTGAGTTGAAATCGACATTTGAAAACCAATATAATTAATTATAATTATATATAGAATTGAAAATGGCGCGGTAGATCGATAATTCGATTTCAAACTTCAATTGAATATACCGGGTGCAAAACAATCCGGATTTTAGTGAGACCAAAAACATTAGTATCTAATTGATGATATCTTTCTAACGGATCCGACCAATCGAAATTTGATAGCGGGAATCAAAAGATATGTCCAGTTGAAAATTCTGAATAGTCGCTATGGAATTCAGGCCCTTAAAAATGGACATTTTGCAAACGACTTCGGATTTCGATGAAACCACTTTTGTTAGATCCGCAGTGTCAAGTTATTGCTAGGTTTCAAATTTCATAATTTTTCGAATCAATATGTGAGCGTGGCAAAGGAAAACGCGTTTGACCAGTTTTTGTTGAATTTAATCGACTGGAAATTGGCCATTTTGCAAACGGTCTCAGAATTCGACGAAACTAGTTTTGTTAGGACCGTATCGTCAATACAAAGCTAGAAAATATTTTTCGAGAATTTTTCTAGTTAGTATGTGACCCCGGTAATTTGAAATGTACGTTTAAAATTCAATATAGTGATTTAAATGTAAATTCAAAGGAAACTGATTATAACGATCAAATCAGCTTGCGATACATATCCCATTGTGTTCGGAATGGGGGTGAAACGCTATGGGCGACAGGCGGTGGGCCTCGTTTCGAGGTCGTACGTAAAAGTCAACCCTTTTGAAAAATTAAATAATAAATTAATAAAAAAAAATTCATTCCCTCTCTTTATCTCCGTTCTGCCCCCCCCCCCCCCCGACTTCATTAATCAGTAAACAAAAAAAAAGAAGAAGAAGAAGGACGGACCAGCATCGACGCCACCGTCCTGACGACCGCCGAACCCCCCACCGCGCGCCGATCCAGCTCCTCCCCCTCGCGAAGCTTCCGCCCACCTCGAAGCTCGCGAAGCGTCCGCCCACCTCGAAGCTCGCGACGCATCCGCCTCCCTCGTTCGAAACCCTAGCGCCGCCGCCCTCGAGAAGCCCTCCGACGATCTGCGAGACCCCCCCCCCCCTGTAAGTTTTTTTTTTGGTTTTGATAATTTATTTTTATGTATTTAAAAACTGATTTTTGGTTAAAAATAAAAACTGATTTTGTTTTAAAAGTAAAAACTGATTTTGGTTAAAAATAAAAACTGATTTTGTTTTAAAAGTAAAAACTGATTTTGATTAAAAATAAAAACTGATTTTGTTTTAAGAATAAAAACTGATTTTTTTTAAAAAGATTAAAAACTGATTTGTTTAAATAGTAAAAACCTGATTTTTTAAAAAGAAATAAAAACCTGATTTTTAAAAGGAATAAAAACTGATTTTCAAAAGCATATAAAAACTGATTTTTGGAAAAGGTTTAAACTTCAAAGAGAAAAAGGTTTGAGCTTTAGAATGGAAAAAAAAGATTTGAACTTTAAAAAGAAAAATCATAATTTTATATATTGAAAGTCGAAGTAAAAATCATATTTTTATATATTGAAAGTCGAAGAAAAATCATATTTTTATATATTGAAAGTCGAAGAAAAATCATATTTTTATATATTGAAAGTCGAAGTAAAAATCATATTTTTATATATTGAAAGTCGAAGTAAAAATCATATTTTTATATATTGAAAGTCAAAGAAAAATCATATTTTTATATATTGAAAGTCGAAGTAAAAATCATATTTTTATATATTGAAAGTCGAAGAAAAATCATATTTTTATATATTGAAAGTCGAAGAAAAATCATATTTTTATATATTGAAAGTCGAAGAAAAATCATATTTTTATATATTGAAAGTCGAAGTAAAAATCAGATTTTTATATATTGAATAGCATAGTAAGAATTTGATTTTTACATGTGTAGAGAATACGGGCGAAAGCGACAGAAAGGCGAAGATTTATCTAAGGAAGTGTCGTGAAGTTGGATAGCTATTGGTGAGATTTCTGATTTAAAAATTATATATATATGTGTTGAAAATGAAAGTGAATCGCTATATATAAATATATATATATATATATACGCCCCTCGTCCACAAACCATGGACGACATTTATTGATTGAAATTGTTGTGAAAATGGATTGATAGTGAATGATTGTTTGGGATTGTTTGTGATTGATATTGGTTGATTGTGGTTGAAAAATACCCGTTTGTGGTTGAGAAATATTTGGTTGAAACCACATAGGATTAGTTTGTGGAAATGAAATAAATATATACATGCCGCCTGCGTGCGAACTAGATGCATGATCACCATTGTCAAAAACCGCGAGGTTTTAAGGTAGAGCGAGGAGCCGTACTAGGGACGGTGCCGGGTTTAACTACCCTGCCGTTATGCTGCCGAAATTTTGAATAATATTCGTGTGTTTGAATTATTTTCATATGCTTAAACTATATTTATTCATTGAATAGAAAACATTCATGTGTTGAATTGATATTCATTCGTTGATTAGAAATTCATGTGTTGAATGGTATTCATATTTTGAAATAAATTGTTTGATAATAAAAATCACATTTTTATCTATATATAGAAACAATAGAAAACATTCATGTGTTGAATTGATATTCATTCGTTGATTAGAAATTCATGTGTTGAATGGTATTCATATTTTGAAATAAATTGTTTGATAATAAAAATCACATTTTTATCTATATATAGAAACTATAGAAAACATTCATGTGTTGAATTGATATTCATTCGTCGATTAGAAATTCATGTGTTGAATGGTATTCATATTTTGAAATAAATTGTTTGATAATAAAAATCACATTTTTATCTATATATAGAAACTATAGAAAACATTCATGTGTTGAATTGATATTCATTCGTTGATTAGAAATTCATGTGTTGAATGGTATTCATATTTTGAAATAAATTGTTTGATAATAAAAATCACCTTTTATCGACTATATGAACTGTGTAAAATAGTCTCGTTTTAAAAGAAATTGTTTTATGATAAAAATCCCATTTTTATCACCAACTTGAACTATATAGAAAAATAGTGTTTTGAAATGAATTGTTTTACAATAAAAATCACATTTTTATTGTATGCATAAATCGTTGAAATGTGAAGTGTTAAAAATAGCCACTTGTTCAAAATAAACATATATGAGTTGAAATATTCATTAATTAGCTAATGAAATGATTTGCACCTATTTATGTAACATTAGAATGAATGGTGTTTTTAAACCAAATTGAAATCAAATATGAAGTCGAATAGAAAATGATAAATGATAAGAACTGTATATATATGTACATACATATTTATTGAACAGGTTATAGCAAAGGGGCTAGAGAAGAGGAATAAAATTTTGTGCCCGACAAATAGGTACACATTTACTGCTTTGTTTGGGTGATGATTTTATGAGCCTGTTGGCTAGCCGCTTGGCTTTTTCTTTTTCTTTTTGAGATTAGAAGGACCGGGAACGCTATTTGCGATTTCCCGATGCTCCCGGTGCAGGGGAGGTTATGGAGAAATTTTCCAAAATTTTAAGGTGTTAGAATTTTTTTTGAAGTGAAAACGATATTGAAATCATTGAATGAACTATATTTATATAAATATATAAATATAAATAAAATTAAAACGAAACGAGGCCGTGCAGTTCGTATTTTGAAACCGTGATTTCAAACGACTAGTGCGGGAAATCCGACCATTGGATTTTCCCGAAACCTCAACCGTCGGGTTCGCCTTGGAAATATCTTCCCAACGGCACCAACTTTGTAGAAATCCAACGGTTGGATTGTCTGGAATGTTTAATTCAAATCTGAAGAAAAACAGCGCCAGAAACGATTATATTTATTTATATATATAAATATAATTATATTTAATCGAATAACGACGCTGCAGTTTGTATTTTGAAATCGAAACTTCAAACGATTGTACCCGGAGATCCGACCGTCGGATTTTCCCGAAACTGGAACCGTTGGATTCGTTTTGAAAAGACCTTTCTAATGATGTAAATTTTGTGAAGATCCAACGGTTAGATTTTCAGATATGTGTAAATCAAATATGAAGAAAAACAGCGCCACGACCGCGTTATGGCCCGAAGCGTCGTTTGGAATATATTAGCTATTTTAAAATAAATAAAAATAGCGATAAATAGTTATAAAATATCATAGGCGATATGGAATGGAAATAAACTGAAATTTGCTTGATTTGTGTGGCTTTTGATGGTTGAATGTGTTTGGTGTGAAAATTACATTAAAGAACACAATTGGTGTTGTCGAATAATTTAACCATTGAAATAAATCGATTTGAAATTCTAAATATACGTGAATTATTTGGAAAGGCCGAGTTAATTCTCATTTCGAATAATTGATCGACGATTGAAAGTCAAAGATGAAGACGATGGTCGAAGACCGGAGATCTTCACCTCGTTTGGATGGTAACCGAGGTCCTGATTGGGAGGCATCCCGAAATATGGATAATGAGTGGTGATCGTCCAGACGTACGTGGTGATCGATGGGTTTGCGAGGTATTTAGTGCCTCCGGTTTCGTTCAGACCCAGAACGGACTTGTAAATGGACTGTGTGTCCGACATTGGATTTTATTCTGTGTTGATTGATCTCTGTTAAATATACATCTGTTTGGCGGCGGAGAATTTATTCTTTTGCTTAACGCCCTTCTCTGAGATGTACGAGCTCAGAGGTTGTATATCGATGGACATCAATCGCATGGCGTGAATTGCCTGTGTGGCATGCTAAGATGCAGTGATCAGGGCTTCTGTTGAAAAGCAAAGTCTTGTGGTGATGATCAAAGCCCCGCCTGTGTGGCATAGCTTTGTGTATAACGTGAATTCGCGAGCCTCACACCTCGGTATGAACCTAAAACGGGAGAGGACATCAGGGAGGACATGCGTTTCTTTCTAACTAGGGTGGTGTCAGTGACCTACCAGCCCTGACATTTATATACTTTTCACCTATGTGGTTGTTGCTGTTGCAAGGCGCCTCGGTTTGGTCGGACGATCCTGGTCCGATGGAGTCATTCGTTGGCTCATTTACGCCCCAAAGGGCGGGGAAACGTATTGTTCAGGCACTATAATCCACATCGGTGGACCGGCCCTGACGATCCAAGGGGCAGTTGCGGCTGTTCCGGTGGCTCGGGCTAGAGAGTCACGAATTCGGTAAGGACTATCTTTTGCCTTGGTTCATGACGGAAATCCAATTTCCAAATACGTGACGATGCGATTTTGATTGTATACCTATATATGGCGACATAGTGGTATGGGGCATTAATGTCGTCTATGATTGATAGTTATGATTTGAAATTGTTTTCAAAACATATAAACACTAGCAATAATATCAAATGCCTTTGTTTTATTCGTATCAAGCATATTTGGTCGTTATAAGGTAAAAACTCTATCCTCCGGTTTGCGTTGCATTGTGTGATGGGAACTGAGTCTTATAACGGTTTCATTTTATAAAAAGCATAGCGATGTTTAAAAGAAAGATTTGTTTTAAAGCACTGGCAATCCAATGGAGTAAACCCGTTCCACGGAAGTGGCGTGGTCCTGTGATTAGCCAATTATATATGTGTTGAGTGGATTTCTCATACCAGTCCCATGACTGACTCGTAGTTTGTTTCACTTTCAAACTCGGGTGCCCCTTTTTCTACACGGGCAGCCTTGTATTCAGGTTTAGCTGGTTCTTTTTCTGGATAGCTGGAGCTGAAGATGGATTCTATCATTTATTCTTTTTATGCTGTTCAGCTCCTATTGTACATATTTTGTTTATTTCCGCTGTAGGCATTTATGTATAGCTGAACTCTATCTGTACTAAGTAAGATCCTGTATACTGTGTAACTCTGATGATTAATTTTATCCAGTATATTTTGTTGTTCATATCTGGTGTATTTATTTAATTCTGTTCTGCTGTTATCTGTTTCTGTGTTATATTCCAAAGATAACCCTGTTACCGTGAGAACGGGATTTTGGGTCGTCTCATCGTGGTATCAGAGCTTTGGTTAAGCTTAGATCTGGAATATAACATTTGAACGTACTCGTCAGAAATAGAACCAGTAGTGTTCTAGGACGGGTAACTCTATACAGATAGGATCAGTAATATCCTAGTATGAGTAGCAGAATGAAATTACACCTTGATAGACACATTTACATTTGAAGTATTTGTCTCTATGTTTTAAAATATCTTTTCTGTGACCTGACACTTGATCTGCCATTTGCAGAAGTACTAGAAAATGAGTGTCAGAAGCAGAAGGAATACAGAACCGGATATTGAGGCCCTATTAATCAAATATCGAAATATGGGTGGAATACCGTTCTCTGGTGAAGAATCTATTATGAAGACACAAGCTTGGATTCGTTCGGCTGAGAAAATTTTCGAAGCATTAAAGCTTAGAGATGACCAGAAAAGATTGCTGGCCTCCTGGGCACTCAAAGATGAAGCTTTGTTCTGGTGGGATTCAGTTATAGAGAATAATCTAGAAGGTGATATCACCTGGGACAGATTCAAAGTGATTTTCTTGGAAAGATTTACTCCTCCCGAAGCAACTGAGCGATTATGCGATGAATTTTCTTATCTGATACAAGGAGACATGACAATTCCCGAATATCATAAGAAATTCAATGAACTTTCTCACTTTGCTCCTCATCTAATTCAAGACCCAAAGAGGAAAAATCTGAGATTTATTCATGGGCTTCAAAGGAAATACCGGAATAAAGTATTGGGGGCATGTGAAGCTTCCTTTCTCAGAAATGATTTATATGGCTTATCAATACGAAGATCTAGACAAGAAAGGAATGTTGCGCGACGAAGAAGAAGTCTATTCTAGTGACAAAACAGAGTCAGAATGAAACACCCCACCTCCGTTAGGGTCACTCTCAAAGGGAATGCCCTAATTTTGGTGGAGGTTTATAAGTATAAGTCACAGATATACAAGACAGATATAAGAACACATATTTGTAAACAGCGGAAAAACAACAAACTTTATTTCATAAAGTCAAATACGTGTTACAACAACATCCTTTCCAAAAACATAACATAACACTTTCATAATCTGTCTTGATTACATCTTTTAAAGAAGCATAAATAAAACATGGATAAACTGCAAAGGCCCCATAGTGGATTGTCCAAAGCCATAGTTCAAAGTGAAAAGGTCCAAGCAATACATTTCTCTTCTTCAAGCTGGATGGTAAGGCTGGTCAAGCTGCTGTGTTCCCTCCCTGTGGACCTGGGGGGGGGGAACGGAAGAAAAGAAGACGAAAGAAAAGCAGAGTCAGACATAAAGCCTGAGTAAGTCTAGTACTATTTTGTTTATGAATAAAGAACTGGGTATGATAAGTATAAACAAGAAGTGGGAAAGCACTATAAACTTGGTTAAGTTGTCTAGGGTCGAATATACTATCGTACCCCATGTTAATCTCTGAACCCATATAAACTAGTTTCCAACTGGCGCCCCATAATCAGGGTGAAGTGATCCATTTTATAATGATCGGCTCCTACTCGCATAGTTACATGTGTCTTACGGCCCCCGATGTTGTAGTTACCTATGCTGGTCCCACCATGGGGTGTATCAAGTCCCATGGTGGCGGCCCGACACAACCTTAGAATGCACAGGTATGCTACTGGTGTCCAGTGCCTTATTTTTCTGCGCCGGAGTGTGTGCACGCCCGCACCCCCTTAGAACCTACACTGCTACACCACCGCCGTCGATTTGACCTCTTACAATCAGCCCAGTAATCGTGCCCCGCCCTGCCTAGTTTCAGGGTATCCTGATACACCTTGTAGGGTTACTGCTGAAAAGGGTCCCCCGTTACTAGGTTTTCTATCTCTAGCCAACATGCTAAGTTGGTTAAGTGTTTTCTAACCTAACCCCCACCAGTCCGTTTAGTTTAGCATGTTCCATTTTGATTAAGTCTTTAGTTCACTTAATCCTAACAATCCTGACTCAGCCTTAATTGTCTTATTAAGGCCGTGACCTCTCACATTAGACAGGTATTGTTGTGGCTGCCTGTTGCCGGTTGGTTCCGGGCAGTCTTACGCCACAAATCAGTCTAACCTCGGGTCCTTATTGGGCTCCATGTTTAACCTCCCACATTGGATAGGTATTGTTGTGACTACTGGACAGCCGGGCGGTTCCGGGCAGGTTTACATCACAACTCAATCCAACCTCGGGTTAAACACATCGTATTTTCTACATTTACATATTTTGTCTTTCTTCTTTATTTATATGTAAATATTTGCGGCCAATTATTAAGTTAATGGTGTAAAGGTTACACCAATCATGGGCCCAACCCATGCTTGAATTTGGGCCCTTCTATTTTATATTTCCATTCATTAGTAATTTTAACCCAACGTTATTTTCCCCCGTTTTACACGTCCGTTTATTATATATATATTGGGCTTAGCCTTTTAAAGCCCAATTTAGCCATGCGAAAAGGGGAGGCTTAAAGCGTGATTACATACACAAAGAGGGGAATGTGAGCGCATGAACTTGCAATATGACGTTGGAAATACAAAATAGAAACTGGTGTACTTGCATAGTGGTAACATATACTTTGGTCATAAAGCATAGGTGACATGAATCAAAGCATGTGAACTTGTACTTGAGATAAGAATCTAAATTGGGTATCATTATTGACACATGAACCTATATTTTTATTTAGGCATAATGTCAAACATAAGCATGGCATAAATATCTCTAACATAAGCATGGCATAATGTCAAACATAAGCATGGCATAATATCAAACATAAGCATGGCATAAGTATAGTTAAATTTGTTCACATAACCATGGCATAAATATTTCTAACATGAAATCATGATTCTTGCTTTAGTCATGTAAACTTACAAAAAGGGATTTTTGAGCCTAACCTAGCTATGTACCACATATGTCATCATAAAATTCTTGTAAACAAGATAGACTTAATCATGGATTTCAATTATGCCAAATATCATTCATATCCTAGCCATATCCATAAGTTTGCAAATAGGTTTTCTAGTACAAAAGCGTGGCTTAATACATGATGACCAATTTTCAACATAATTTCATATGGATTATGATAACCCAAACCCATTCCAATTACTTCATAAAAATGACGTTTGTATAAAAATACACATTATGATGGCATAGTAGCAAAGCCCCAAACTTGCATGAATTTAAATCAACTACATACATGTAGCTTCAACATGGATTACATAATTTGCGAAATATCCCAAGCGTATACTTGCATAGAACTACCGCATGTAGTTCTTTATAATTGAATAACATAATTCAAGAATATCCAAACGTATATAATATTTCAAATTGATAAGAACGCACAAATATGAATTACTTTATTGCCACAATTCAAGCATACAAACCAACACAATTATTTGTTCATACCAAAGTAATACTCTACTTACAATGGTGAGGCGAATTCTTAATTTTAGGGATTTGAAGATGCGGTTTGATTCGATTGAGTTGCTTTATGCCTTAGAATTTGCCTCCTAATCTTCTCTCCAATTTGGTGGCTACCCCTAGTCGTTCCTCAGCAACATGGCGGCTTTGTTCTTATTTTTGAATGAATAGATTAGGGTTAGTCTAGTGTTGTTTTTATAGGGGTAATGAACTGATTAGAACCATTGATGTTGCTTGGATTGATCTTAGCCATTCATTCGCAAGAGAGGCCAATTAGAGCCTGCCACCTAGCCCTAATGACAAAGCAAGCTTCTGAAAATCGGCCAAACACAGACCTGGCCAGCCAGGGCTAGACCAGACCTGGCCAGCCAGGGCTAGACCAGACCTGGCCAGCAGATCATTTTTGACCTGGGCGCACTTGGCAGGTGCGCCAGGTCAAAAATGTACTGGCGCACTTCACAGGTGCGCCAGTTCATTTTTGTTCTGGCGCACTTCCCAAGTGCGCCAGTGCATTCTGACCCTTCTCCGGTTTTTCGCCCAACTTCGTTCGTCCATAACTTCTTCATACGTTATCCGTTTTTCGAAAACTCGGACTCTATTTCGCGTATTTTTTCGAGACGAACGCAATGGCCTATCCCGTTTCCCTTTGTTCTTTGATTTGAAATTAATTATACTTTAATTTGTGAGTTTCACAGTTATAGAATTCGCGGGGTGTTACATTCTCCCCCACTTAAAAGGATTTCGTCCCCGAAATCTTCAAGTTAGGAGGAATGTATATCCTAACATCCAATCATCCATCTACTCATCCATCAAACACGAGCATCCATTGTCCTTAAAAGACTTCTAATGCTTCATGATCATATGCGAAGTGTGTGTGTATACATGTACTTATCTAATGCAAAATAAGGCGGTCTACTGATTCAGTTGACCTCCTTAATGCGAATTATGTAAGTGCCATGAATCCATTATGTATGCAAATTTTCCTATTTTGATTCTACATGAGTGCACAATCATTCAATACAAATGCAGCATCCACATGACAACACATTAAAGTTCAACCACATATGAATGCAAACATATATGCATATGCAATATGAAGTGACTGAGCCGATCTAATACCTAGATTGTGTGTGTATATGCAACCACGAGCAACCACTAGCAATCACTTGCAACCACTTGCAACCATCATACATAACATGTTTCAACTACATGTTTCCATCCAAAGGGTTTCTACCTAAAAGATAAGGTCGGGGAAATATACCTAAAAAGATAGATAAAAGCGCAACTTAAGGAAAGAGAAAGATCAAGGATGTACCCTCGAACAGAAAAGGGTAGGCTATACGGATTCTAGCTTCAGTTTCCCAAGTCGCGTCTCCCTCGGCGTCGCTCCACTGGACTTTGACGAGCTTGACTTCGCGGTTGCGTAGCTTCTTCACTTCCGTTCCTAATATGCGGGTTGGAACTTTTCTTATGGTTGCTTCGCGTTCCACTTCGGCCTCTTCTAGGACATTTGGCTCTACCACTTCAGCAGACTCATGTAGACATTTCCGGAGATGTGAAACGTGAAAAACGTTGTGGACTCCAGCCAACTTCTCGGGTAGCTCTAATCTATAGGACATTTTCCCAATTGTTTCTATCTAAAGGTATAGTCGAAGTAAAAACTTTGTGCCCATTAGGCAATGTCAAAACTGAAAACCTATGCCACATATATATTGATTAGGAGAATAACTCTCTAAGCATCAGCCCCGAAGACCGAAATCAACATCAGACTGACACCCAAAGAGTTACTCAACCCAACCACCATATATGATTCTAGGCAACTAAGCATGATGGACTCCTTTTAGGTCACAAGGGAGTCCCTTCCTAAGACCAATCCGTAGCTTATAAAACTCAAAATCTTTAGTCAAACCAATGAACATCCTCGAGCCCCAACATGTGTTACTAACAGATGAGTCATACTCCCTATGTGGTTTGCAACAGAAATTGGATTGAGAATGGGACCGAGAGGATATACAAAAAAGATACTATGCAAGTAAGCTCTACAGGAAGAGAGGGATTAAGGATATATTCTTAAGAAGAGATATTATGCACGAATCTAGTCTTCAATCTTCTAAGTCGCATTTCTTGAGCTTAACTCCATTATGCTTTGTCCGTCTTTAACTTCACAATTTCGTAGCTTCTTAATTCTTGTTTCCAAAATATGAGTTGGAACCTATTTCTCGTTCCTCTTTCACTTATTCTCCTTCTAGTATACTTGGCTCAAGCCCAACTGCGTACTCATGGTTCCATGCAAGCTCTCCAAAATTCACTAGTGAATCTTGGATCTTGTTCACTTACTAGAAGGTATCCCACATAGATGAATTATCTCTTGAAAATAAACAATTGTCAACTTCGTGAGCGGAGCTGAGATTTTCGCAAAATCCCTTATGAATTTTCGATAGAAACCTGCTAGTCCTAGAAAGCTTCGGACCTCAGTTGCATTCCTTGGTGTCTTCCAGTCCTGTACCGCCACTACCTTAGCAGGGTCCACTGCTAACCCTTGTTTGGATACTATGTGCCCAAGGAACCTCACCTCTTCCCTCCAAAAGTGGCATTTGGAGAACTTGGCTTTTAGTTGATGGACTCGCAAAGTTTCCATGATTGCCCTTAAGTGCTGAGCATGTTCCTCTTCACTCTTTGAGAAGATAAGGATATCATCTACGAAGACCACTACGAATTTGTTGAGGAAATCTCTAAATACCCTACTCATCAGGTCCACGAAGTAAGCAGGTGCATTTGTCAAGCCGAAAGGCATGATAAGCCATTCAAAGAAGCCGTCTGGGGTTCTGAATGCCGTTTTATCGATGCTATCTTCAGCCACCCTTAGCTGATGAAAACCGGTTGCTAAATCGAGTTGGGAGAAAACAGACGCTCCTACAAGCTGGTCAAATAAATCGTCAATTCTAGGGAGAGGGTGCCTATTCTTTTTCGTTAGCTTGTTGAGCTCCCTATAGTCAACACATAGACGGAGTGAACCATCCGCCTTTGTAGCGAACACCACTGGAGTGCCCCATTCTGAAATGCTCCTCCTAATGAACCCCTTTTCTAGAAGCTCTTTAATCTGTTTACTGAGCTCTTTCCTTTCCCGTGGAGCCATGTGTCTAACGGGCAACGCAACGGGCTTTGCATTATCTACAAGATATATGCGGAAGTCTATTTCCCGCTTCGGAGGCAAGCCCTTCACCTCTTCAAAGACATCCGGATATTCCCGGACCACTCTAACTGATTGCAAATTTTCAACAGAGGCATCTAGTGATTCAAGATAACTAAGCATAACTGCATACGAGGGATTACAAGAAATTTCCAAAGTATTACCGAGCTGGGTTAGGAGCCTAACAACCCTTTTCTCACAATCAAGGATGGCCCCATTACTGGATAGCCAATCCATACCCAAAATCAAACCATAACCCGAAAAGCCCAAAACAAAGGCACTACATTGAAATTCTACACTTAGAATAGAGATTTTCAATCCCACACAGATCATAGACAAATGAGCTGGGCCCCCAATTGGGTTTGAAACAATTAAGGGGTCCTCTACCATACTAGTTTTTAGGTGCAGAGATTCTACTAAAGCAGACGAGATAAAGGAGTGTGATGCGCCAGAATCAAATAAAGTGCGAACGGGGTGATCATAAAGATAAACTACACTTTCTACAGAAGTATTTATACCTCGTTTCTTTGGGCAGTCCTTAGCCATGTGGCCTGTCTCACCGCAAGAAAAGCACCCACCATTCATCTTGGCCTTCTTTTTCCGGCAATCCTTCACTAAGTGCCCCACTTTGCCACAGAATTTACACTCCCTCTTCTCTCGGGACTTGTTGTCTTTCCCGCCCTTCTCAAAGTCTGTCTTCTCAGGGCAGTCTTTGCTGATGTGTCCAGTCTCCCCACAATGAAAACATTCTCCTTGCTTTCTTTTCCTCTTTCTACAATCCTTGGCTATGTGCCCCTCCGTACCACAAAAATTGCATTTCCTTTTTTCTCGTTTCTTATTATTACTGTTATGATCCTTTCTTGTTTGACTATTATTCGTCTTCCTACTCTGGGACTCTTCCTCTTGCTGGTTCACGTGGAGGAGGAGGAGTGAAAGCGTCAGCAGCTGGGGAGCAAGGTCTCCAGACATGCTGAAACAGAAAGGATAGATTCAAAACGAAGGATAAGAGATTGTTCCTATGGCTTTTGGGGGGTGGACTTTGCCTTTTTGAAATAAAATAAAATAATATTTTTCTTTTAAAAATGCTTCTTTAAATTTCCTTTTTTGAAAATAATTTTTCAAAACTTTTTATCTTATCTGGTAAACCTATGCTCTGATACCAAGTGAAACACCCCACCTCCGTTAGGGTCACTCTCAAAGGGAATGCCCTAATTTTGGTGGAGGTTTATAAGTATAAGTCACAGATATACAAGACAGATATAAGAACACATATTTGTAAACAGCGGAAAAACAACAAACTTTATTTCATAAAGTCAAATACGTGTTACAACAACATCCTTTCCAAAAACATAACATAACACTTTCATAATCTGTCTTGATTACATCTTTTAAAGAAGCATAAATAAAACATGGATAAACTGCAAAGGCCCCATAGTGGATTGTCCAAAGCCATAGTTCAAAGTGAAAAGGTCCAAGCAATACATTTCTCTTCTTCAAGCTGGATGGTAAGGCTGGTCAAGCTGCTGTGTTCCCTCCCTGTGGACCTGGGGGGGGGGGGGAAACGGAAGAAAAGAAGACGAAAGAAAAGCAGAGTCAGACATAAAGCCTGAGTAAGTCTAGTACTATTTTGTCTATGAATAAAGAACTAGGTATGATAAGTATAAACAAGAAGTGGGAAAGCACTATAAACTTGGTTAAGTTGTCTAGGGTCGAATATACTATCGTACCCCATGTTAATCTCTGAACCCATATAAACTAGTTTCCAACTGGCGCCCCATAATCAGGGTGAAGTGATCCATTTTATAATGATCGGCTCCTACTCGCATAGTTACATGTGTCTTACGGCCCCCGATGTTGTAGTTACCTATGCTGGTCCCACCATGGGGTGTATCAAGTCCCATGGTGGCGGCCCGACACAACCTTAGAATGCACAGGTATGCTACTGGTGTCCAGTGCCTTATTTTTCTGCGCCGGAGTGTGTGCACGCCCGCACCCCGTTAGAACCTACACTGCTACACCACCGCCGTCGATTTGACCTCTTACAATCAGCCCAGTAATCGTGCCCCACCCTGCCTAGTTTCAGGGTATCCTGATACACCTTCTAGGGTTACTGCTGAAAAGGGTCCCCTGTTACTAGGTTTTCTATCTCTAGCCAACATGCTAAGTTGGTTAAGTGTTTTCTAACCTAACCCCCACCAGTCCGTTTAGTTTAGCATGTTCCATTTTGATTAAGTCTTTAGTTCACTTAATCCTAACAATCCTGACTCAGCCTTAATTGTCTTATTAAGGCCCTGACCTCTCACATTAGACAAGTATTGTTGTGGCTGCCTGTTGCCGGTTGGTTCCGGGCAGTCTTACGCCACAAATCAGTCTAACCTCGGGTCCTTATTGGGCTCCATGTTTAACCTCCCACATTGGATAGGTATTGTTGTGACTACTGGACAGCCGGGCGGTTCCGGGCAGGTTTACATCACAACTCAATCCAACCTCGGGTTAAACACATCGTATTTTCTACATTTACATATTTTGTCTTTCTTCTTTATTTATATGTAAATATTTGCGGCCAATTATTAAGTTAATGGTGTAAAGGTTACACCAATCATGGGCCCAACCCATGCTTGAATTTGGGCCCTTCTATTTTATATTTCCATTCATTAGTAATTTTAACCCAACGTTATTTTCCCCCGTTTTACACGTCCGTTTATTATATATATATTGGGCTTAGCCTTTTAAAGCCCAATTTAGCCATGCGAAATGGGGAGGCTTAAAGCGTGATTACATACACAAAGAGGGGAATGTGAGCGCATGAACTTGCAATATGACGTTGGAAATACAAAATAGAAACTGGTGTACTTGCATAGTGGTAACATATACTTTGGTCATAAAGCATAGGTGACATGAATCAAAGCATGTGAACTTGTACTTGAGATAAGAATCTAAATTGGGTATCATTATTGACACATGAACCTATATTTTTATTTAGGCATAATGTCAAACATAAGCATGGCATAAATATCTCTAACATAAGCATGGCATAATGTCAAACATAAGCATGGCATAATATCAAACATAAGCATGGCGTAAGTATAATTAAATTTGTTCACATAACCATGGCATAAATATTTCTAACATGAAATCATGATTCTTGCTTTAGTCATGTAAACTTACAAAAAGGGATTTTTGAGCCTAACCTAGCTATGTACCACATATGTCATCATAAAATTCTTGTAAACAAGATAGACTTAATCATGGATTTCAATTATGCCAAATATCATTCATAGCCTAGCCATATCCATAAGTTTGCAAATAGGTTTTCTAGTACAAAAGCGTGGCTTAATACATGATGCCCAATTTTCAACATAATTTCATATGGATTATGATAACCCAAACCCATTCCAATTACTTCATAAAAATGACGTTTGTATAAAAATACACATTATGATGGCATAGTAGCAAAGCCCCAAACTTGCATGAATTTAAATAAACTACATACATGTAGCTTCAACGTGGATTACATAATTTGCGAAATATCCCAAGCGTATACTTGCATAGAACTACCGCATGTAGTTCTTTATAATTGAATAACATAATTCAAGAATATCCAAACGTATATAATATTTCAAATTGATAAGAACGCACAAATATGAATTACTTTATTGCCACAATTCAAGCATACAAACCAACACAATTATTTGTTCATACCAAAGTAATACTCTACTTACAATGGTGAGGAGAATTCTTAATTTTAGGGATTTGAAGATGCGGTTTGATTCGATTGAGTTGCTTTATGCCTTAGAATTTGCCTCCTAATCTTCTCTCCAATTTGGTGGCTACCCCTAGTCGTTCCTCAGCAATATGGCGGCTTTGTTCTTATTTTTGAATGAATAGATTAGGGTTAGTCTAGGGTTGTTTTTATAGGGGTAATGAACTGATTAGAACCATTGATGTTGCTTGGATTGATCGTAGCCATTCATTCGCAAGAGAGACCAATTAGAGCCTGCCACCTAGCCCTAATGACAAAGCAAGCTTCTGAAAATCGGCCAAACACAGACCTGGCCAGCCAGGGCTAGACCAGACCTGGCCAGCAGGTCATTTTTGACCTGGGCGCACTTGGCAGGTGCGCCAGGTCAAAAATGTACTGGCGCACTTCACAGGTGCGCCAGTTCATTTTTGTTCTGGCGCACTTCCCAAGTGCGCCAGTGCATTCTGACCCTTCTCCGGTTTTTCGCCCAACTTCGTTCGTCCATGACTTCTTCATACGATATCCGTTTTTCGAAAACTCGGACTCTATTTCGCGTATTTTTCCGAGACGAACGCAATGGCATATCCCGTTTCCCTTAGTTCTTTGATTTGAAATTAATTATACTTTAATTTGTGAGTTTCACAGTTATAGAATTCGCGGGGTGTTACACAGAAACTGATATTCCAGAGGCAAGTACAATGTCTGAGATCAGTAGGAAGGCCAGTGCCAAGAGAAAAAAGGGCCAAATCAGAGAAGAAACTAGTAACGAAAACTGTATGCTCTAACTGCAATAAGCAAGGACATCTCTCGATGAGTTGCCGATCTCTAAAGAAACAAAGAAATGAAGGATCTAAGTCTATTAAGAAATTTCAAGAGACTAGAGAATGCAGCATTTGCCATCGGTTTGGACATGTCAGACAGGATTGCCGGCTGTTAAAGGCAACCAAGGTGGCTCAAATAAATGAAGTAGCAGAAACCTCTGAGCCCTCAACTAGTCAAGAAAGGGCCGACGTCTTAGAAGGCACGCTCAATGTCAAAAACATTCCAGTTAAAGTACTGTTTGACACAGGCGCGTCACGAAGCTTTATTGCAAAGAGTGCAGTCAAGAAGTTGGATTTGAATTTGAAGAAGCTCAAAGAGCCAATGACTGTCCGAAATCCAGTTGGAGGTTCCATCAATCTCAGTTGGGTTTGTGCAGTACCCGTCTCTTTTTCTTGCTATAAATTCCCTATTATCTCTGTCGTCATGAATTTTGATGAATTTGATCTTATTTTGGGATTGGATTGGCTAACCAAATATGTAGCAGAGGTTAGATGCGCCGAGAGAGTTGTTAGAGCTAAGATTAAATCAGGGGGTTATATAACCATTCCCTGTGAAGGTCAGAATGCTAATAGAAAAGACTTATGGGCAGCTTTGAATGTTTCTCCAGCCCAAATTGAAAATGTCCCTGAAATCACAGAGAATATTCCTGACCTCATCAAAGACATTCCTGTCGTCAAGAACTATGCGGATGTGTTCGAAGAAGTTGTTCGCTTACCTCCGCAGAGAGAAATAGATTTCAAGATTGCTTTGATTCCCAATGCAAGGCCGGTAGTTCACGCTATTCGAAGAATGTCCTTGAAAGAGAAGGAGGAATTAGACAATCAAACACGACAGCTGGTATGGAAAGGTCTGATCAGGCCTAGTTTCTCTGATTGGGGTGCAGCAGTGGTATTCGTCCCAAAATCTGATGGTACTCTACGGCTATGCGTGGATTATCGAGATCTGAACAAACAGACAATAAAGAACAAATATCCATTGCCGCGAATAGATGATTTGTTAGATCGATTAAATGTAGCACAAGTATTTTCACGAATGGACCTAGCTACAGGTTTCCATCAACTTCGAATTGCCGAAGAGTGTGTTCCAATGACAGCGTTCAGAGGCCCCGACTTATTCTACGAGTGGTTAGTAATGCCGTTCGGCTTATGTAACGCTCCAGCTTATTTCATCGATCTAATGAACAGAGTATTCAGAGGAGTTTTGAATAAATTTGTTCTGGTTTTTATTGATGATATTCTAATCTTCTCTAAATCGAAGGCCGAACATGAAAAGCATCTGGAACAGGTTCTAGAAATCCTCAGAAGGAATGTATTGAAAGCCAAGTTTTCCAAATGTATCTTCTGGCAAGATGAGGTAAAATTTCTAGGCCACGTCTTATCGAAAGATGGAATCGCTGTGGATCCAAGCAAAATCACAGCTATTCAGAATTGGAAACAGCCCAGTACTCCCACTGAAGTCCGCAGTTTTCTCGGATTGGCTAGCTATTACCGAAAGTTCGTTAAAGACTTTTCGAAGATATCTGGTCACTTAACGAAGCTTACAAAGAAGCATTCTAAGTTCAAATGGACTCAAGAGAGTGAGGAGGCTTTCGAAGAGCTAAAGTTGAGATTAACCACAGCTCCAGTGCTAACCATCATCGATGGCAACCAGGATTTGAAAGTCTGGACTGATGCTTCTAGAGAAGGCCTTGGCGCATTGTTAATGCAAAGAGGCCAAGTGATTGCTTATGCCAGCCGTCAACTGAAGCCGCACGAGAAAAACTATGTAACTCATGATCTTGAGTTATTGGCTATCATATTCTCTTTGAAAATCTGGAGACATTATCTTCTGGGCGAGAGATTTGAACTGTTTACAGATCACCAGTCGTTAAAGTATCTGTTCACTCAGAAGGACTTAAATTTGAGGCAGCAACGTTGGCTGGAGTTTCTTGCAGCATATGACTTTGAAATTATATATACTCCAGGAAAAGCCAATGTCGTGGCCGATGCGCTGAGCAGAAAGAATGTAATGATCGCCAGCTTTATTATCACGACTTCCTTGATTGATAAAATATCTATTCTTCAGAAGGAGGATAACTTTATTAAGGAAATGATAAAAAGGATTCAGAAAGGCGAACCCTCGTGTTTTCAAATAGATAACGACGAGACCTTGAGGTTGAAAGGATGGATTTGTGTTCCTGACATCCCCGAACTCAAAAGGGAAGTGTTAGACGAATGTCACAAGTCCAAGCTGAGTATCCATCCTGGCGTGGCCAAAATGTATAACGATCTCAAAAGAACATTCTGGTGGAAGGCTATGAAAAGAGATGTTTCAATATATGTTAGCCGATGCCCTACTTGCCAGCTAGTCAAGAGTGACCAACAGAAATTGGCTGGATTGTTACAACCACTGGAAGTTCCTGGTTGGAAGTGGGAGCATATTTCTATGGATTTCATTGATGGTCTGCCCAGAACCAGAAAAGGAAACGACAGTATTTGGGTGATCGTAGATCGCTTCACGAAGACCGCCCATTTCATACCTGTCAGATCAAATAGAACCGCTCAGAGTCTGGCGCAGATATACTTCAGGGAAATAGTTAGACTGCATGGAGTGCCGCTCAGTATAGTAAGTGATAGAGATACGATATTCACTAGCAAATTATGGGAAGCATTTCAAGTCGAGCTGGGAACGAAGTTAAACTTGAGCACCGCTTATCATCCTCAGACAGACGGTCAGACTGAGAGGGTGAATCGCATTTTAGAAGATCTATTGCGGGCTTGTATTCTAGATTTCGGTGGATCATGGGAAGACCATCTGCATTTGGCTGAATTCTCTTATAACAACAGCTACCAGGCGAGTCTGACAATGTCGCCATTCGAAGCATTGTACGGTAGACCGTGCCGATCTCCTGCTTGTTGGGTCGAGCCTGGAAATAGACTTGTGTTGGGTCCGGATATGATTCGAGAAGCTGCCGACAAAGTCGATTTTATTAAGAAACGATTGCTCGCCGCTCAAAGCCGACAAAAGAGCTATGCCGATAAAAGAAGAAGAGATATATCCTTCGAAGTTGGCAACTATGTATATTTGAAAGTATCGCCGATGAGAGGAGTTATCCGGTTCGGTAAAACAGGAAAGTTAGCGCCCAAATTTATTGGTCCGTTTCCTATTCTGGAACGGATTGGGACTCTCGCATATAAAGTTAAATTGCCAGACTGGTTGCCTGGAGTGCATGATGTATTTCATATATCTCAACTTCGAAAGCACGTTCATGATCCAGACTTGATCGTGGAAGAAGCAGCTCAGCAGGATATTGAAATTACCCCAGAATTAGCTGTGAGGCGAGAGCCGCTAAAGATTATTGGCAAAGAAACCAAAGAGCTGAGGAACAAGAAGGTTCACTTAGTCAAAGTGCAATGGAGTGGAGATCCGCGAGATTGTACTTGGGAAACTGAGGAGAGCATTCAGAAAGCTTATCCTAGATGCCGAGTAGATATCTCTGATTGACTCCGGTGCAAGGTACATTTAACCTACTTTGCATTACCATTCAATTCTCTACTCTATTGATATTTTCTTTTCATAGATATACACTTTTAATTATATGGTCTGAATGATTTTTAAGGAGTATGAAAATAGATTAGTATTTGTTTGAAAGGTTAAAAACAATTGGATTTGTTGTTGTGTTTTGTGATCATAGAATTATCAAACCACTTTCGACTTTATTCCTTTTCGGGGACGAAAAGTTTTAAGTGGGGGAGATTGTAACGACCCAGAAAATCTGAACCAATTTAAAATTTTTAAATTGGCTAAAATAATGGATTTTAAATATTTAAAATAAATATTTTAAATAATGGCGATGAAAACTGAGTTGAAATCGACATTTGAAAACTAATATAATTAATTATAATTATATATAGAATTGAAAATGGCGCGGTAGTTCGATAATTCGATTTCAAACTTCAATTGAATATACCGGGTGCAAAACAATCCGGATTTTAGTGAGACCAAAAACGTTAGTATCTAATTGATGATATCTTTCTAACGGATCCGACCAATCGAAATTTGATAGCGGGAATCAAAAGATATGTCCAGTTGAAAATTCTGAATAGTCGCTATGGAATTCAGGCCCTTAAAAATGGACATTTTGCAAACGACCTCGGATTTCGATGAAACCACTTTTGTTAGATCCGCAGTGTCAAGTTATCGCTAGGTTTCAAATTTCATAATTTTTTGAATCAATATGTGAGCGTGGCAAAGGAAAACGCGTTTGACCAGTTTCTGTTGAATTTAATCGACTGGAAATTGGCCATTTTGCAAACGGTCTCAGAATTCGACGAAACTAGTTTTGTTAGGACCGTATCGTCAATACAAAGCCAGAAAATATTTTTCGAGAATTTTTCTAGTTAGTATGTGACCTCGGTAATTTGAAATGTACGTTTAAAATTCAATATAGTGATTTAAATGTAAATTCAAAGGAAACTGATTATAACGATCAAATCAGCTTGCGATACATATCCCATTGTGTTCGGAATGGGGGTGAAACGCTATGTGCGACAGGCGGTGGGCCTCGTTTCGAGGTCGTATGTAAAAGTCAACCCTTTTGAAAAATTAAATAATAAATTAATAAAAAAATAAAAAAAATAAATTTTCATTCCCTCTCTTTATCTCCGTTCTGCCCCCCCTGACTTCATTAATCAGTAAACAAAAAAAAAAAAAAAGAAGGACGGACCAGCAGCGACGCCACCGCCCTGACGACCGCCGAACCCCCCACCGCGCGCCGATCCAGCTCCTCCCCCTCGCGAAGCGTCCGCCCACCTCGAAGCTCGCGAAGCGTCCGCCCACCTCGAAGCTCGCGACGCATCCGCCTCCCTCGTTCGAAACCCTAGCGCCGCCGCCCTCGAGAAGCCCTCCGACGATCTGCGAGACCCCCCCATTGTAAGTTTTTTTTTGGTTTTGATAATTTATTTTTATGTATTTAAAAACTGATTTTTGGTTAAAAATAAAAACTGATTTTGTTTTAAAAGTAAAAACTGATTTTGGTTAAAAATAAAAACTGATTTTGTTTTAAAATTAAAAACTGATTTTGGTTAAAAATAAAAACTGATTTTGTTTTAAGAATAAAAACTGATTTTTTTTAAAAAGATTAAAAACTGATTTGTTTAAATAGTAAAAACCTGATTTTTTAAAAAGAAATAAAAACCTGATTTTTAAAAGGAATAAAAACTGATTTTCAAAAGCATATAAAAACTAATTTTTGGAAAAGGTTTAAACTTCAAAGAGAAAAAGGTTTGAGCTTTAGAATGGAAAAAAAAGATTTGAACTTTAAAAAGAAAAATCATATTTTTATATATTGAAAGTCGAAGTAAAAATCATATTTTTATATATTGAAAGTCGAAGAAAAATCATATTTTTATATATTGAAAGTCGAAGAAAAATCATATTTTTATATATTGAAAGTCGAAGTAAAAATCATATTTTTACATATTGAAAGTCGAAGTAAAAATCATATTTTTATATATTGAAAGTCGAAGAAAAATCATATTTTTATATATTGAAAGTCGAAGTAAAAATCATATTTTTATATATTGAAAGTCGAAGAAAAATCATATTTTTATATATTGAAAGTCGAAGAAAAATCATATTTTTATATATTGAAAGTCGAAGTAAAAATCATATTTTTATATATTGAATAGCATAGTAAAAATTCGATTTTTACATGTGTAGAGAATACGGGCGAAAGCGACAGAAAGGCGAAGATTTCTCTAAGGAAGTGTCGTGAAGTTGGATAGCTATTGGTGAGATTTCTGATTTAAAAATTATATATATATGTGTTGAAAATGAAAGTGAATTGCTATATATAAATATATATATATATATATATATATACGCCCCTCGTCCACAAACCATGGACGATATTTATTGATTGAAATTGTTGTGAAAATGGATTGATAGTGAATGATTGTTTGGGATTGTTTGTGATTGATATTGGTTGATTGTGGTTGAAAAATACCCGTTTGTGGTTGAGAAATATTTGGTTGAAACCACATAGGATTAGTTTGTGGAAATGAAATAAATATATACATGCCGCCTGCGTGCGAACTAGATGCATGATCACCATTGTCAAAAACCGCGAGGTTTTAAGGTAGAGCGAGGAGCCGTACTAGGGAGGGTGCCGGGTTTAACTACCCTGCCGTTATGCTGCCGAAATTTTGAATAATATTCGTGTGTTTGAATTATTTTCATATGCTTAAACTATATTTATTCATTGAATAGAAAACATTCATGTGTTGAATTGATATTCATTCGTTGATTAGAAATTCATGTGTTGAATGGTATTCATATTTTGAAATAAATTGTTTGATAATAAAAATCACATTTTTATCTATATATAGAAACTATAGAAAACATTCATGTGTTGAATTGATATTCATTCGTTGATTAGAAATTCATGTGTTGAATGGTATTCATATTTTGAAATAAATTGTTTGATAATAAAAATCACATTTTTATCTATATATAGAAACTATAGAAAACATTCATGTGTTGAATTGATATTCATTCGTTGATTAGAAATTCATGTGTTGAATGGTATTCATATTTTGAAATAAATTGTTTGATAATAAAAATCACATTTTTATCTATATATAGAAACTATAGAAAACATTCATGTGTTGAACTGATATTCATTCGTTGATTAGAAATTCATGTGTTGAATGGTATTCATATTTTGAAATAAATTGTTTGATAATAAAAATCACCTTTTATTGACTATATGAACTGTGTAAAATAGTCTCGTTTTAAAAGAAATTGTTTTATGATAAAAATCCCATTTTTATCACCAACTTGAACTATATAGAAAAATAGTGTTTTGAAATGAATTGTTTTACAATAAAAATCATATTTTTATTGTATGCATAAATCGTTGAAATGTGAAGTGTTAAAAATGGCCACTTGTTCAAAATAAACATATATGAGTTGAAATATTCATTAATTAGCTAATGAAATGATTTGCACCTATTTATGTAACATTAGAATGAATGGTGTTTTTAAACCAAATTGAAATCAAATATGAAGTCGAATAGAAAATGATAAATGATAAGAACTGTATATATATGTACATACATATTTATTGAACAGGTTATAGCAAAGGGGCTAGAGAAGAGGAATAAAATTTTGTGCCCGACAAATAGGTACACATTTACTGCTTTGTTTGGGTGATGATTTTATGAGCCTGTTGGCTAGCCGCTTGGCTTTTTCTTTTTCTTTTTGAGATTAGAAGGACCGGGAACGCTATTTGCGATTTCCCGATGCTCCCAGTGCAGGGGAGGTTATGGCGAAATTTTCCAAAATTTTAAGGTGTTAGAAATTTTTTTGAAGTGAAAACGATATTGAAATCATTGAATGAACTATATTTATATAAATATATAAATATAAATAAAATTAAAACGAAACGAGGCCGTGCAGTTCGTATTTTGAAACCGTGATTTCAAACGACTAGTGCGGGAAATCCGACCATTGGATTTTCCCGAATCCTCAACCGTTGGGTTCGCCTTTGAAATATCTTCCCAACGGCACCAACTTTGTAGAAATCCAACGGTTGGATTGTCTGGAATGTTTAATTCAAATCTGAAGAAAAACAGCGCCAGAAACGATTATATTTATTTATACATATAAATATAATTATATTTAATCGAATAACGACGCTGCAGTTCGTATTTTGAAATCGAAACTTCAAACGATTGTACCCGGAGATCCGACCGTCGGATTTTCCCGAAACTGGAACCGTTGGATTCGTTTTGAAAAGACCTTTCTAATGATGTAAATTTTGTGAAGATCCAATGGTTAGATTTTCAGATATGTGTAAATCAAATCTGAAGAAAAACAGCGCCACGGCCGCGTTATGGCCCGAAGCGTCGTTTGGAATATATTAGCTATTTTAAAATAAATAAAAATAGCGATAAATAGTTATAAAATATCATAGGCGATATGGAATGGAAATAAACTGAAATTTGCTTGATTTGTGTGGCTTTTGATGGTTGAATGTGTTTGGTGTGAAAATTACATTAAAGAACACAATTGGTGTTGTCGAATAATTTAACCATTGAAATAAATCGATTTGAAATTCTAAATATACGTGAATTATTTGGAAAGACCGAGTTAATTCTCATTTCGAATAATTGATCGACGATTGAAAGTCAAAGATGAAGACGATGGTCGAAGACCGGAGATCTTCACCTCGTTTGGATGGTAACCGAGGTCCTGATTGGGAGGCATCCCGAAATATGGATAATGAGTGGTGATCGTCCAGACGTACGTGGTGATCGATGGGTTTGCGAGGTATTTAGTGCCTCCGGTTTCGTTCAGACCCAGAACGGACTTGTAAATGGACTGTGTGTCCGACATTGGATTTTATTCTGTGTTGATTGATCTCTATTAAATATACATCTGTTTGGCGGCGGAGAATTTATTCTTTTGCTTAACGCCCTTCTCTGAGACGTACGAGCTCAGAGGTTGTATATCGATGGACATCAATCGCATGGCGTGAATTGCCTGTGTGGCATGCTAAGATGCAGTGATCAGGGCTTCTGTTGAAAAGCAAAGTCTTGTGGTGATGATCAAAGCCCCGCCTGTGTGGCATAGCTTTGTGTATAACGTGAATTCGCGAGCCTCACACCTCAGTATGACCCTAAAACGGGAGAGGACATCACGGAGGACATGCGTTTCTTTCTAGCTAGGGTGGTGTCAGTGACCTACCAGCCCTGACATTTATATACTTTTCACCTATGTGGTTGTTGCTGTTGCGAGGCGCCTCGGTTTGGTCGGACGATCCGGGTCCGATGGAGTCATTTGTTGGCTCATTTACGCCCCAAAGGGCGGGGAAACGTATTGTTCAAGCACTATAATCCACATCGGTGGACCGGCCCTGACGATCCAAGGGGCAGTTGCGGCTGTTCCGGTGGCTCGGGCGAGAGAGTCACGAATTCGGTAAGGACTATCTTTTGCCTTGGTTCATGACGGAAATCCAATTTCCAAATACGTGACGATGCGATTTTGATTGTATACCTATATATGGCGACATAGTGGTATGGGGCATTAATGCCGTCTATGATTGATAGTTATGATTTGAAATTGTTTTCAAAACATATAAACACTAGCAATAATATCATATGCCTTTGTTTTATTCGTATCAAGCATATTTGGCCGTTATAAGGTAAAAACTCTATCCTCCGGTTTGCGTTGCATTGTGTGATGGGAACTGAGTCTTATAACGGTTTCATTTTATAAAAAGCATAGCGATGTTTAAAAGAAAGATTTGTTTTAAAGCACTGGCAATCCAATGGAGTAAACCCGTTCCACGGAAGTGGCGTGGTCCTGTGATTAGCCAATTATATATGTGTTGAGTGGATTTCTCATACCAGTCCCATGACTGACTCGTAGTTTGTTTCACTTTCAAACTCGGGTGCCCCTTTTTCTACACGGGCAGCCTTGTATTCAGGTTTAGCTGGTTCTTTTTCTGGATAGCTGGAGCTGAAGATGGATTCTATCATTTATTCTTTTTATGCTGTTCAGCTCCTATTGTACATATTTTGTTTATTTCCGCTGTAGACATTTATGTATAGCTGAACTCTATTTGTACTAAGTAAGATCCTGTATACTATGTAACTCTGATGATTAATTTTATCCAGTATATTTTGTTGTTCATATCTGGTGTATTTATTTAATTCTGTTCTGCTGTTATCTGTTTCTGTGTTATATTCCGAAGATAACCCTGTTTCCGTGAGAACGGGATTTTGGGTCGTCTCAGCTTTCTAACGAATGTGAGAAATTATAAATCTAACGGTTGGATTTGGAATTATGTCCAAATCAAATTTGAAAAAGGTCGCTGTAAGTGCAGTTCGATGGCCGTTGATGGAAATCGACTGCACGGGCCTTGATAAAATTATTACAAATAGTAATAATTTGTGTAAAATCATAAGAAATGATTTGGGAAGAATTGGGATGAAAAACTCCACATTTGAAAAGATAAAAATAGATTTTTATCGAAATGAACTAGTTTTGAACTAGAATAGTAATTTATTTATTTTTAAAATAAATAAAGTGAGTTTGAAATGGTTTTGAAATATAACCAGAATTTCCAATAATTGAATTGGAATGGATTTGAATCGAAATTGTCTTTGGAATATTTCGATGTTGGATTTCGTGATCATACAGATGTTGTTATGGAAATTTGAAAGATATGTATATATATATATATATATATCGTTATTTCCAATACGATATTTGTTGGTCGTAGAATTTGATATTGAATATAAGCCGATATATTTTCTATTCAGAGCCTCGTATTTAATATCAAATGTGATTTGGGTTTGTTGTGAATGGTTTCTTCATTAACACTGTTCTTAAGCCCAGTTGAGAAAAGGATTAAATATTTTTATTTAGATTTAATGAAATGTACCAATTAAATGATATTTAATTGGAATTGAATTGGTATTGATTTTTGGGTTTATCGTGAACAGTGTTTTAAATAACACTTGTTCTTTAACCCGATAATTAATGGAATGTGATTTTGGGTTTATCGTGAACCGTGTTTTAAATCACACTGATTCTTTAACCCAGTTAAAGATTAAAACTAAGTGGGGTTTCAATGAATCTTTAATTAGATTGAAAAGATTGAGAATGGAGTATCACCAGTTTTACTCCAGGCGGTAGTTAAATCTTTAATTAGATTTAAACGTGAAATGGTAATTGAATTTACCGATAACACCGTGGTGTTAGATATGAAGTATGACCAATTTTACTTCATGGGATGAATAGGTTGGGATTGGGAAATTAAAATAAATGATTACTTCGGTTTAGTTCGCTAATCCCAACTAGTCTGAATTGATATTCAAAGGAGATTAAAGAATAAATTTAAAAAATTTATCTTTGATAAAATTAATGGGAACCTTTCCCAAAATATAAGAATATTTGAATAAAAAGAATATTCTGAAGTGGAATGAGGCGTATGTTGTGTTTGTGTAACACTTTTATAATATATATACGCGAGTTATTCAGAAAGACCAGGTTTATCCCATTCTGAATAACGGATTCGACGTGGTGTCGAAGATGAAGAGGGTGGTTGAAGACCGGAGGTCTTCACGTCGTTTGGGTAATTACCGATGATCTTGATTCGGCTGTACACCCAAGAAGATTGAAACAGTTGGTGATCGTCCAGACGTACTTGGAGATCGATGGATATGCGGGGTACTAGGTGCCTCCGGTTTCGTTCGGACCCAGAACGGACTTGTAAATGGACTGTGTGTCTGACATTGGATTTTAGTATGTGTGATGGATTTCTATTAAATATATATCTGTTTGGCGGCGGAGAATTTATTCTCTTGCTTAACGCCCCTTCTCTGAGACGTACGAGCTCAGGGGTTATATATTGATGGATATCAATCGCATGGAGTGAATTGCCTGTGTGGCATGCCTAAGTGGCAGATGATCAAGGCTTCTGTTGAAAAGCAGGGTCTTGTGGTTGATGATCAAAGCACGGCCTATGTGGCATAGCTTTGTGTAGCATTGATTCGCGAGCCTCACACCCCGGTTGTGAACCAAAAACGGGAGAAGGATCCAGGGAGGGCATGCGTTTCTTTCTAGCTAGGGTGGTGTCAGTGACCTACCAGCCCTGACATTTATATACTTTTCACCTGTGTGGTTGTTGCTGTTGCGAGGCGCCTCGGTTTGATCGGACGATCCGGGTCCGATGGGGTCATTCGTTGGCTCATTTACGCCCCAAAGGGCGGGGAAACGCAGTGTTCAGGCATTTTAATCCACATCGGTGGACCGGCCCTGTGGCTCCTAGGTGTAGTTGCGGCTGTAGCCTGAGGCTCGGGCTTGAGAGTCTCGAATTGGTAGAGGACTATCTTTTGCCTTGTTTCACAGATGGAAATCCAACTTCCAAATACGTGACATTTGCGATTTTGATTGTAGAGCCTAGTATGGCGACATGATATATGGTACTCATGCCGTCTATGATCGATATTTATGATTGAAATTGTTTTGACACTATACACTTATAATAGTATCAAATGATTTGTTTTTAAACATATCAAGCATTTTTTGGCTATTATAAGGGAAAACCCTATCCCCCGGCTTGCGTTGCATTGTGTGATAGGACCTGGGTCTTATAATAGCTTCATTTTTTCTTTATTTAGCATTACGCTGTTTGTTTTATGCACTGGTATTCTTGGGAGGAAACCCATTCCGTGTTATATGGAGTGGTCCCTTGATTTACCTGACTTTAAAAATAAAGATTATTAACTGTTTTAGTTCTCACACCAGTCCCATGACTGACCTGGAGTTTATTGTTTTAACCTAAACTCTGGGTGCCCCTATTTTGACATGGGCAGCTAGTAGTTTTGGTTTTGCAGATTTATATTCACAGGATCCTGGTTTACAGCTGGAACGATATTCGGAAAGCTTTGTATCCGTATATCTCCTTCTAGTTGTGTTTTGTATTAGTTTCACTGCTATGTATTTAAATGTAATTTAAATCTCTGATATTTCTGTGTAATATTTGTTTATACTCTATATATTCTCGTATTCTGATGGAATTGTTGTAATATACAATGTACTGTTCTTCCGCCTGCGTTCTATTTTGTCGTGTTCTCAAAACAATTCGTTCTTTCTCTTCTCTTCGGAGACCGGGGAAGTTCGGGTCGTTTCACTATCAGAAGGTGGTTCCATACCTTGTCATAGTTGGAAATCCATTATCCAACAAGTGCTCGTGGTTTTGATTGTATACTATATATGTGGAACGTGAGATGAAAGCATTCTGCTGGATGATTATTATATTGTGGTTGATAGACATTATTATAATATGAAAAGAGTTTTGATATAAAGTTTATCGTTTCTTTCAAAAGGATTTTTGAAAGTTAAATCAAATGTTTTGGATTCTCATAAGGGAAAAACCCGTTCCGTTATACGGCGTGGTCTTATGAGATATCGTTTTATTGCTCAAACTATTTTAAATTGTCTTATTCACACCAGTCCCATGACTGACCCAGAGTTTATTTTGTTTTGTTTTCGCTAAACTCTTGGGTGCCCAATTTTGTACGGAAAGTCAAGTAGTCATGATTTTACGGATATACTTGGAGAGCTTGGAGTAGGTGGCTTCAGGATTATATAGCTATAGTTATTTCTGCTATGTTGTAAGTGTTGTACTCTGCTAATGTTACTGTATACATATACTGGTATTATTTCAAAGTTATGTATCTAATATATATTGTTCGTTCCACTGTGAGATTCGTGTTACTCTGATGTTGTATGTTTTTCTTCTTCTTCTTCTATTCTAAGTTTCTATCTTATCTATCCTCACCCTCTAATTTCTTTCATGGACTATCCGGTGTTTTCGATGCTTGAATAGTCGACATAGTGGTGTAGGCCGATATCCAGGATCGCAAATTCCCCGGGTCGTTACATATTTTGCTTCACAATTTATCCTATGTTTACAATTTAAAATTTATAAAATTTACACCGGGCCTTTGAAAAATATGAAATATATTTTTCAACATGTTTTTAACCACTTTAGACATTATTTTCACTTAATTTACATGTAATTTACATTTTACGCAAAATAAACATTTAAGCTTAATTTACACAAAAATGAACATTGTATGGAAATTTTTATTTTTTATAACATACAATTTTAACCCAAATGAATCCTTAAACTTAAAATATTGTTTTTAACACTATTATAATTATCTTACAACAAATATTAACAAGACTTTGAAAATGTTCATTCTAAACGAACATAGTTTTACACAAAATCTCTTTGAAAGATTTACTACAAATTTCCAAACAAAACCACTAGGAACTTTTCAAATTTCTACTTATTAATCTCTTTACATTCTAATTTTTTTCAAAAATAGCATTCCACCATAATTATAATTTTTCAAATCTTGAAAACACAAGATTTTTTGTTCACCAAATCTTAATACTAAATTTTCATGTTTACATTCCCTATTTTGTTCAAAACAAGATTAACCTTATTTCCCCACACACTTAAGTTTCCATCTAACAACAATTTCACATATTCGCGTACTATTTTTTTTAAATGACTAATGTCCATTTTATTAAATCACCACCCAATTATTCAATTAACAGTTAATTTATTAATTAGAACCTCATTGTAATTTCATTATTATCGCTTGACAAGTAACCACATAAGGTTAGTGTTGATGGGCCTTTTAGCAAGCCCATTAAGGCTAATCGACATCACAAATCAACATATAACGTGGATAGTTGTTATTTGGAAATGGACCGACTGTTTAGTAACTTGGCCCAAGCTCGCTGTGTATAATGCAAAGACTCAGTATGCAAATCAGAAGGAACTCGTCATAATCGGACTGATAAAGCCAAGCCATATGTGATCTCAAATCAAATATCCACTAGAAGAATAGATTGCACTCAACTTTTCCCTTTCCATGCTGCCCAAATAGATCAGATTAGTTGACACTTGTCATGACGGGTCCAATCATGCCGGTTTCATAGGAGGAGAACGCATCTCCATACTCTCCTATTATCTTGGACCAGAAAATACGTATTATGGCCAGCTCAAGCACTGTATCACCTATAAATACCCTATAAAAACTTAGAAGAAGGGACTTTTCGAGATTGGATAACATTATGTTCTCTAATACATGCTAATCTCTTGTTATAGTGCCATTGTAACTATTCTGACTGTAATAGTTGATAAAGTATATAAGAGATTATAAAGTGGACATAGGCTCTTTAATGCCGAACCACTATAAATGTGAGTGTGACTTCCTCTATTTTCAGTTTTATATTCATTCATCTTCACTTATTCTTTACAAAACCCTTTCTTTGGGTTTGTGCCAATTTTTGGTGTCAACACTTTAGTGCTTTCACTGAGAATTGATATTCTCAGCCTAAGACAGATTTTTGCTCTACTTTTGGATCATCAAATCTGAGACGAAATCCTACATTTTTTCCTATATTGTTGAGTTATGGCTAGAAAAACAAATCGCAATACCGGGAAACAACTGCAAGTTGGGAAATCTACAGACACGGCCAGTGGATCGGCTACACCTGAAGCTACTTCGGATCAACCTACATTACCCCCTGTGGTAGATCTGTCTCCGTCCTCAGCCTTCGCCACCCGAGATGAATTTATGACCATGTTAAACCAGCTTCGGGAAACTACAGATGCCTTAAATGTTCATGCTCTGGAGAACGCTATGATGCGATAGGACAAAATCGCATGTCAAGGTAATGAGAGGAATTTATGAATCAAAAAGATCGGGAGTTCAAGGACCATCATCTCCCTCCTCCCTAGTTAGACCGTATTTTGGAAAGCTTATCATCATCCGGAGGAAGAAGAGATCAACGTCAACCTCGGCGTCCGTTGGAGAGAGCAGAAATAGTTTTCAAGTTGCATCTTGAAGGATGCTCAGACCAGCTGGGGGCAATAGATCAGACTCGGGTCGATCAGGTCGATGTAGAAGCCGTCAGCCCCGTAGCCCCGCAGAGACGAGAAGCCTCTCCACTTGCCCATCAAAATGATATCCAGGTGGATCGAACCCCTATTCATCCCCCTGGAATCTTGTGATCGACTGAGATGCCCAGGGAGGAGGGAGGACTGTCCGAACGGTATGTTAGACGACGTTACTTGGGGGAAGGCCAGGAGAGGTCGGTCGGTTAAGATAACTGATCGAGGCACAGCCATTCCTCCGATTTTGACCGCCATGGTGGGGAAGATCATGAATGAAAGCAGAGGACAAAAGAATTAGGATTGGGGGTCAAACGAAGCCATACGTCATTCACTAATGACATCTTACGAGCTGAATTCCCCTAAAGTTTCAATATCCTCCAGATGAATCACTATGATGGAACCACCAATCCGGTACAACACTTGATGAGATATTCGTGGCATATGGTCGTTGCAGTGGCTCCCGACACTATCAAATGTAAAGCCTTTCCAATTTTCTTGAGCGAAGTGGCACTCATGTGGTTCGTACATCTGCCTGCAAGGTCGGTCCTAAGCTTTAAAGACTTGAGTGAAAAATTCCTAAATCAATTCTGACTTTATGCCTCCAAATTGAAGCATGTCATGGCTCTTTCAACAGCCAAACAGGGAAGGGATGAGTCCCTAAGAAACTATCTCAGTTGGTTCAATCAAGCTGCCACTGAAGTGAGCAACCCTAATCATGAAACCTTCCTGATGGCTATGGTTGACGGTATTGATAAGCGGATAGAGTCCAAAAGTATTTGACCCGGAAGCCGCCTACATGGATCGAAACATTCTTCGAAAAAGCCAACATTTGGCTGAGGCAACAAGAGCGCAACTAGATGAGAACGGGCCGAAAGATGTATCTACCAAACTGATCCGGAACAATGTCGCGGTCAAACAAAATGGGGATAACTCAGGGAAAGTAGAAGTAAATGTTGGGAACCGTGGCAAACGGAATGGTGAAGGATCGAAGGAAGCTAGTGAAAACCCTAGACAAAGAGGTAATGCAAGAAAACGTCCATGGTTCTAGATTTTGGAAACTTATATAGCCTTGAACGACACGCTGGAAAATATTTATCTTGATACCTGTAGCACAGTCCAATACAAGAAGCCGGCCCTATGTGAACCTACTGAGAAGTAGCGGGTGACCATGAAGTTTTGTTTATTTCATAAAATTTGCAGACATACGACCAACAAATGTCAACATCTTTGGGACATTGTTGAGAAGATAATTCGAGAAGGAAAACTTGATGAATATAAAATAGCCTCAGCAGACAGGGCGCAAGGGACCTCAGCACCCTAAAAAAGTCAGGCCACGCCTCGAGCCACCGCCCAGGAGAAGTGAAAAGGGATTTTGATTAACCCCATTGCCGTAGGACTGCATCCTGCAGGTTATAGAATCTGATCCATGGAACATTATGTAAATTTTGCAAAGCACCTAGACATTGGAGAAGCAAAGTCCCCCCGAAGCTGCAGGTCCCGTTAAGTAAAGAAAGACGATGACTGATGATATCATCTTCCGTGAGAGTCGAACGGCATAGAGGATTCAACCGTCGATCCACAGGTGGTAACAGCCATTATCGGACCAGCTACGGTGCGGAAGGTTCTGGTCGACAGTGGGAGCTCGGCAAGAATTTTATTTAAACAGGCTTATGACCAAATGAAACTGGGGCTGAAGGACTTGGAGCCGTGTACTGGCCAGATATGCGGCTTTAGTGGAGCAACTACCGAACCAGTGCGCGAGGTTAAGCTATCTATATAATTGGGAGATGGAGACCACCGAAGAGTTAGAATTTTGCCATTTGTTGTGGTGAACATCAACTCCCAATATAATTCATTTTTAGGACGACCGACCTTTGCTATGTTCAGGGCATGTATAGCTCCCTGGTGTTTGCTTTTGGAATTCTGGACTGATGGTGGAATCCGGATAGTACGAGGGGATTAGGTAACTGGACGAGCATGCTACACGGCAGAATGGAAAGAGCTCTGAAGCAAGAGTAATAACGATCCTGAAGAATCCTCTCCTCCTGTGGCAGGGAAAGAAGCATAGCAACTACGGAGAACATCTCGGTCGGGACCGTCCATCTGTGAACTCAAGGATATCGAACCAAGAGAGGACGAAGAACAGGGATGTAGAAAGGCAGCCCCGAACGAGGCTACTATAGAGATCTCAATCGACAAAAATGAACCAGGGTTCTGAAGATCGGGTCTCATCTTGATTCCCTCCGGACGAGGGAATTGACTGAGTTTCTCCGTGCAAATCTTGATATGTTTGCATGTACCCACGCTGACATGTGTGGGATCTCACCATCCTTCATAACTCATTCCCTAAGCATTAATCCAAAGTATACCCCTATAAAGCAGAAGAGTTGAGTCCTCGACCCTAAATGGTCGGCGACCCTGAAAGAGGATGCTGGGAAGCTACAAGCTAATGGATTTATCCGAGATTCGACCTATCCTGATAGGATAGCCAACCCGATTCTTGTGAAAAAAGCTAATGGGAAATGGCGGACTTGCATCGATTTTTCTGACTTGAATAAATCCTGCCCTAAAGATAGCTTTCCGTTACCTAGAATTGATCAGTTGGTCGACTCAACGGTGGGTCATGAACTCCTCTCATTTATGGATGCCTACTCGAGGTACAACCAAATTGCTATGCACATCCCGGACTAAGAGCATACTAGTTTTATAATGAACCTTGGACTATACTGTTATGTTGTCATGTCGTTTGGATTAAAGAATGTTAGGGCCACATATCAACGTCTAGTCAATCGGATGTTACATGACACAATAGGGAAGATGATGGAGGTATACGTGGACGACATGCTGGTAAAGTCGAGACAATCATCCAACCACATAAGCGACCTGTCAGAGATGTTTGGCATCTTCTAGAGGTATGGAATGAAATTAAATCCTATAAAGTGTTCTTTTGGAGTAGCGCTAGGCAAGTTTCTGGGTTTTATAGTTAGTTCTCGAGGGATTGAAATCAATGACGATTAGATTTTGCCCCTTAAGGGAATTCAGGAACCTATAAGGATCAAGGATGTTCAAAGCTTGGATGATAAGGTAGCAACAACGGACCTATTTTTCTCCAAGGCAAACGATAAATGTCTACCCTTCTTTGAACTAATTAAAAGAGGAAAACAGAACTTTTCTTGGACATTGGACCCTATCGAGGCCTTCCAAAACCTACTCGACCATTTGGAGAAACCCCCATCTTATCTAAACCAATCGACCATGAAGACTTATTTGTATATCTGGCAATACCTACACACACCATTAGCTCGGTCTTAATCCGCGATGAGAACCGAGTGCAACGACCAGTTTATTATGTCAGCAAAAAATTGTTAGTGGTCGAACACAACTACCCGAAGATCGAGAAACTCGCCTATAGTCTATTGATTGCATCAAGAAAGCTTCGGCACTACTTCCAGGCTTACCCCATTAACTTACCAACCTCTTAGGTAAGTCTTGCAGCGACCCGAGGCAAGTGGAAGGCTGCTTAAATGGATCATCGAACTAAGCCACTTTGATTTGACTTTTGTTCCGCGGAGATCCATTTAGGGGCAAGCCCTAGTCAACTTCATAGCTGAATTTACAACTCTGGAAGATGAGTATTAAGAGGATAGTACCAAACCCCTGGATACCGAGCCAAGGTCAGACGTTTGGAAACTATACACGGATGGAGCCCGTAATGACTGGCATTCGAGCATCGGCGTGGTGTTACTATCTCTCGAAGGATGATCAATCTATCACGCCCTGAGATTATAATTTTTGGAAACCAACAATGACTTCAAGTATGAGGCGCTGATTGCCAGGTTCAAACTCGCGAAGGATTTAAGAATAATATCACTTGAGATTTTTTTGATTCACAACTTGTGTTATTCCAAGTTCGGTAGGAATATCTAACTAAAGGAGCTCGATTGACTTCCTATCTTAAGCAGATCGAGAATTTGTTACAAAATTTCGACTGATATAGCATCTCCCACATTCCTAGAGGAGAAAAGCAAAAGGCGGATAAATTGGCCAAGCTTGCTAGTTTGGATAACCTGGGTGAAACGGAGTTGGCTCCCATAGAGACTCTTGACATCCCAAGCATTGAGTGGATGGAGATCGACCAAGCTGAAGCCGAGCCTGAGAGAGAATCTTGGCATGCTCCCCGAGAGAAGAAAGGAAAGACGAGTTGTTGTACGATAGGCATCTATGTATATTATTCGACAAGATCAGCTCTAAAGATGGGGTTTCTCCATGTACATGTTCAGATGTGTAGCCCATAATGATATTAAAGGTATACTAAAAAAAGTACACGAAGGGGAATGTGGCGCCCACATTGGCGGGCAGACTCTGGCCAGGAAATATTGCAGTATGGGTATCTGGCGACTCTCAATAAGGATGCAGCTGGTTACTCTAAACGATGCGACAGGTGCCAGAGGCTTGCATGGATTCCACAAGCCCTAACAATTGAGATCACCCAAATGGTAAGCCCGTGGCCATTCTCCATATAGGGGATAGACATCATTGGAACCTTGCCTATTTTGAAAGGGGAGGCAAGGTACGCAATTGTAGCAGTAGACTATTTTACAAAATGGGCCGAAGAACAGATGACCACGATCACAATAAAGTGGGTCATTAACTTCATTGTCATAAATATCATATGCCGATATGGGATACCTCGGACCGTCATTACGAAAAATGGGACTCAGTTTGATAGTTTATAATTCATAGATTTTTGTGAAAAGTATAGCATCGAAATAAAATACACCGCAGTTGCCCATCCGTAATCTAATGGACAAGTCAAGCGGTCAATATAATCGTCAAATCCATCTTGAAAAAGCGCCTGGAATGAGCTAAAGGCAAATGGGTCGATGAACTTCCCCAATCTCTTTGGGCATGTCGGACCATCTATAAGACTGCTACTGGAAACACTGCTTCCACTTTATCCTACAGATCTGAGGCCGTCATCCCCATAGAACTTGAAGTTGCTTCCCGCAGACGCACATACTATGACCCTTTATCGAACAAAGCCCTTCTCTTGGACTCATTGGTTATGATTGATGAAAATAGAGAAGAGGCTAACTTGCATGTTGAAGCCCACCGGCGGAGTTTCGCCCGATATTACAATAAGATGGTTCGAAACAAGACCTCTGATGTTGGTGATCTTGTACTAAAGATGGTATTTCCGACTCTCGTACATATAGGACCCAAGTGGGAAGGACCCTACGTCATTCAATATAAGCTTGATAATGGAACTTTCAAGATAATGACTATTAATGGTGAACCTTTTCAGAGAGCATGGAATGTAGAGCATTTACAACCTTATATTTCTTAGGATTCTTAGTTCCTTCACAATTTTATTTGCTTCAGTATTGTAATAAGCAGTGATTTATCGCTTATGATAGTTTATGAATAAAAGGCTGCTTCCCTGCTCCGACTCATTGTTATAATAGCTAAAGTTGCAATTCGAATAACTTTAGTTCAAATCTTGACACCTTAATATTCCAACCCGGGATGAAGAAGGCCGACATCGTTGGGAAAATAAGAAAAATCAGGAAAATCGATCCTAAACTTAGACTGATCAACCAACTCTCGGCTCCTACTTTAAGGACTGAAAGTAGGAATGACACCGACCCAAACACAATGACTAATTGTTTGGAAATAACTCTTATTCCCTCGACATGGGAAAAAGTACTAATGACGGACGAGTATGAAAGGTGCACCTCAACAAAAGACCGCTTGATCCTTAAAACTCTAACCCTCACTGATCGGAGGATGAGTATAAAAGACTAAAGATACTCCAACTTAAGAACACATGGCTTCCCAAACTCGGACGAATCAAATTACGAGTCTTAATATCAACAAAAGTGAGGGCCGCACTAGCATAAGAGTTCCAAAGGGCCCAAGAACAAATTTCCCCTAAAAAGAGTTTAAGATTGAGGCAGTATCTCCCTACGCTCGATTATGTCTTCCAGTTCCTCCTGCTAATCTTCTCCAGCATCTCCTCGGTGATGGCCGACCTAGACTTAGACCCCTTAAGCGTGGAACCAAAAGAAGTGGGGCTTGACACTGCACCTCGTTCTTTTAGGTTGGTTGTATCTGTGAAAGGAGGTACGTTGACCAAAGAAAGGATGGTTGGCGGAATCACCCGGATGGGTTGAACATTCAAAGGTTCTTCAGACGGCTCGGGATTCATGGACAAAACATCTTTCTCGCTTAGCCATGGAAGGATGATCGACTTTCCCTCCTTCTACTGCTATCTTGACGTCATCGTCTTTTGATGGCTCCCTCTTATCTCTTTTCTCCTCCTGGACTCCAACTGTCTCCCTAGTTCTATCCTTCTTCACTGCAACAGTTTATGCCTCGACATTCTTCTTCGCCAATGAAGAACCTATAGCAGAAGACATTAATGGTGACTAAACAAATGAACATGGAGCTTAAGAGAAATGGATAAGTTCACCTCCGAGTTTGGGCCTGGTCGGTAGCTCCTCCATAGTCTTGGATGGTTTAACAGATGCCAAACCTGTCTTGATGTTTGTAGAAGGAAACTGTAACAACCCGTATTCCGACAGGCCGATCTTTTTTCTCAAAATTCCAATCTTTTGAAACTTTGATTGGTTTGTTCTGGTATCCTACAGAAAAGACAAAGACACAAAACATGTCAGAGCTCAGAAAATATCTCACAGTGGAATGGATAAAATATAATATAATCAAAATATAGCCTTACTGTATTAATAATACTACCCAACCAGTATCCAAAGCTATAATGCCTCTGCCACAAGTCTAACCTGCAAGTATGTTATGAGGAGGGGGTCAGAACACAAGTTCTGATGGCTGGATTTAAATTATACACTTTGGATAATTATACATATACCGTTCAATCATATTCTCTTCTTTATTAGGTTACTTGGGTTAATAGCACTCAATGATTACACACACATCGTACTCTATTTACTTCCTAGTGGATTAACCTAATATAGTATATATGTAGCCACCTCCAATATTAAGGTACAATCCATGGTATCCCACTCGCACGGTCTCCACCGTAACACCAACGTAATATACGCAGTCCCTCATCCTTCACCATAGTGACGTACGGATCACTATATATTACAATGTTACGTTCCACATATATCTATCATTACTATGATACGTAAGCGTACGGACTACCACCTTTGATCAAATCAGAATCCATACTGGAGTAATGATTTCAAGCCTACGATACACCATCCAGAGCCAACATGCATGTATCTAGACTGTCCACATACATATCGTCAATTGTAGCTCGTTGCCATAACCGCACATCCTATAATGTGCACCAAGTCCTGTGGCAGGGCGATACAAGAAACATGGAAGTCGATCGGGAGCTTTTCCAAATTTGTACATGCCTATCTTTAAGAGAATCATATACAGATATACCTAGGGTCTATTTTCACGGTGGCTATGGCCCCACCCCGGCCCCTCCCTCAACTAGTAAAGACTACAAGAGCTAAACGACTGCTCCTAAAGAAAACAATCTAAACATCCATTTGGCATCTTCCCTTTTTCTAACCTGTAACACCCCACATCCGTTAGTGTCACTCACAAAGGGAATGCACTAAGTTCTGTGGAGCATTATAAGGTAAAAGATGCAGATGAATTACAAGATAGACAAAAATTAAAACAGCAGAAAATAAAACTTTGCTTTATTGATAAAATAGTTTGTACAACGATTTCTTTACAATATCAGAGTATCATCTGTCCTACAAAATAAAGAAGCATAAAACAACATTTATATTCCCCAGTGTAGCAAGAGCTAGCCATAGCATCTGAAAAGACAATCCAAGCAAAACTTCGACAAATCTTCAAGCTGGGAAAGAGTGATGGTCCAACTTAACCTGAGCTATACTATTCCCTCCTTTACTACCTGGTGGGGGGGAACGGAAGAAAAGAAGACGAAAGAAAACTGGGTCAGACATAAAGTCTGGTAAGTTCAGTTACTTCTAGCATATGAACAGGGCAAACGAAACGACATGAATTAACTGAATACAAGATAATACCATGATGACAGGATCAACAAGATAAGATAAGATTAACACAAGATATGCTAAGACAAGATAAACTAGATATGCTCTAATACTTTAGCTGCTTCGCTATTTCCTTGTTATACTGGTTTCTATATCTCTGCACCACCTAACTAGTGTCCCAACTAGTAATGATAACGTGATCCCAATCCCGGTAATTTAGGTTGCCTTCAGGCATACATTTATTAGTTATTACCTAGATCTAATCTTGGATTTTCTATCAAGTGCTTCCTAGATTCAACCCGGGTTTATGCTATCTACTAAACGTTTCTCGAATTCAGGGTTTATTCCACCTAGGTCCAACTAGGGATTATGCTACCTATCGAACGATGCCCTCTAGTCTAGGACACAATACCTAGAGTGGTATATGTTCCTAGACTTTCCCCACGTATGTATCGCGAATCGTTATCGCTTGTCTAGATGCACATGTCCTGTAATGTGCGACCCGAGTCCCGTGGCAGGGCTACTCTAGAAACACGGAACTCGGTCGGGAGCTTTTCATATATCTGCCAGTGCAGATGCTAAGGTCTATTTTTCTACCAGTGGTTATGGTCCCACGTGACCCCTCCCTCAACCAATGAAAGGCAATCCAAGAAAATCAAGCGCGAGAACTGTACTTTTGCCGCCCTATGCCATACTTTCCTATTGGCCAGCCTCGCCCATAACTAGATAGCAAGTATATGGTCTGTTGGGAGTTCTCTACCTTTCTGCATACGTACAACGATTTGACTAAAGATGGTAGGTAGACGACGAGTTGCTATCACAAGGCAAAAACTAGTCTCGCTGAATCACGCTGATCCACCCTAGTCTTTAGGTTGCGATATATTGCAACCAAGGCATACCCTTGGTTCTTCTAACGTAGACCTTAACCTCTGTGAGCCCAGGAGGATCATCTGCCACCTCACAAAGGGATACCAAGAGTACCCTCACGTCCCCTCGAAGCCTCGGGCTTCGTAACCCAATTCGTTGGAGGCCTCTTTAAGATCAGATGGACGTTCGCTCCTACTTGTGATATACTAAAGATTACTACTTAGTTTTCTAACTAAGGTTTACCACTTAGTTTGTTGAATCATCATTTTCTTAACTAAGGTTTATGACTTAGTTCATATTAACTAAGGTTTACTACTTAGTTCTTGTTCTTGTCAAGTTGGGTTGGTTAAGTGTCATTAGTCAATTCGAGTCAACTTAACCCTTTCGTTTTCCATATAAAACTGGTTAAGTGTTATCAGTAGTTCATGTTGACTTAACCCCTACCACAAACCGAGTTATATTGGTTAAGTATTTTCTTATTACTTAACCCTACCCATTCATATTGTATTGGTTAAACGTTCCCTTTAACCTAACCTTGCCCATCTGTTTTAACTGACATGTTATAGCGGTTAAGTGTTCCCTTAGCTAACTTAACCCGAACATCTGTTTATGTAACATGTTCTAATGGTTAAGTATTGTCCTTTCATGTTTTTAACTTAACCCTGTTCATTTATCCTGCTATGATGACTAAGTGTTCCAAGTTTACTTAACCCCACCTTCTAGTCTTAGTTAACATGTTAAATTGGCTAAGTACGTATTAAACTTACTTAATCCCACCTTCTAGTCTAGTTAACATGTTAAACTTGCTATGTGTATTAAATTTACTTAACCCCTACAAGTCTTGTCTTGTTAACATGTTAAGTGGTTAAGTGTCCAGATTAGCCTAACCCCACTCATCGGATTTAGTTAACACGTTGAGTTGGTTAAGTGTTTTAGTTAACTTTACCCTACCATTCTTGTTCTAGCTTTAATTAATAAATTAAAGCCGCGACAACTCACATTAGACAGATATTGTTGCGATTACTGGATGTGCCGGTTGGTTCCGGGCAGGTTTATATCGCAACTCAGTCTAACCTTGGGTTAGGCATATTCGTGTTTTCTAAGTTCAAAGGGTTTTGATTAATTTTCAAATCAGGTTTTGAAAGTAACCATCCCGTCCGTGGGATCAGTTAGGGATACCCAAGGAGAGGCGGACACTTGTATTTTCCAAACCCAAGCCTAGACACTATCCTCTCTGTCACCCTAGAACTTTCTGGTGTATGTATTATTAAAAGAGATGTCATTAATAAACCTTTATTTTGTATATATATAAATTGTTAACAATTTATCCTCAAAGTCCATTTTCCCTTTTTAAATAAATTTGGCCTATACCATATTCATTTTGCCATGCCCACTGATGGACTTATATTCTAGGCCCAAATCTTGATTTGCCTATCTTACAGTTTATAGCAATTTAGATCCAACATCCTCATTTACAGTTCATGCCAAAACTAGATTTTATATTCTAGTTTACAGTTTATGCCAAACTAGATTTCATATTCTAGTTCATCGTTTATGCCCAAAACTTAATTTGCATACCAACTACCTACTTTGTGGCCCATTTAACCATTTACCATTTACGCCCAATGTATGTAAATTATTCACAATTATGCTAATATACTTATCATGCTTAATTTAGCCACCCAATTCTGATTTAATATTCTAATTTCAGTTCATGTCAAAACTAGACTTGTTATTCTAATTTTCATCTTAATAGTCATGTTATAATGCATGTTCCCAAATTATGCCAATTTCCAAGTTTAGTCAATTTCATGTTTTTCCCAAAACGTATTCCCATCGTTCGTATAATCGTGATTCAATCTAGATTATAAATTAATCTAGATTCGTGGATAAAAGGGAATGAACCAAAATGCCATGAAAGAATAGATATAATAACTGGCATAAGATGATAATTCACAGGCATATAGATCTGGTAATATTACGACATGAAAAAGGTTGAATAGTATAGGTTCAAGAACATGGGTAGACCTAACTAAATAGGTAAATTCCCAAGATCAAGATCCAAGGATAACTAAGAATAAACTGAAATAGAAAGTCAAGCCTAGATCCAATATAATGCCAGTTTGGGGTACAACATGGTCTTGTAACTACAGTGTCATGGGCATAATAATCTTATATCCATAGTCATAGGCAATAAATCCTCACAGTTAACGAATCACAGTCATAGGCGATGTTCATAGTCAAAGGAAAATAATTCTCGCAGTCATGATTCACTGTCATAGGCAATGGTCATAGGCAATGTTCATAGTCAAAAAGGCATATGGTTTTAAGGTCCCTAGTTTCATAGTCACAGTCTTATTGGTCATCAAATCATAACAGTTTTTAATTAGGTCCAAAGATATAAGCACTGATTTGAATAGAAAGATTTGGCATATTCTTTTATTTCTTTAATTTCATGTCATGAATAGAGAAAACGATCAAATCTAAAAAGTAACCGACTTACGGAGATTATATTAGATTCGTAGAAAAACAGTCGTTGAAGTCGTTTGAATCTTCACTTGAATCCTAACTTGTTTTGAATCTCCTCTTGAAAGTCTTGAGCATCATTTCCTCGTCTTGATTTATTTTATAATTTATTTTATTTATTATTTAATTTAGTGGAGGAGAAGAAGCCATGTCCAACAAGAATCTTTGCAGCATAAGGTTAGAGAAGAATTGTGAATAGTCAAGGAGACTATGGGTTGTTTATATAGGATTAGGCGGACGCATCTAGGCAGAAAACGAGACCAGGTACATCAGAATGCAGCCAGGCCCAAAAGTGGGTTTTGCACCCAGTTCGACACCCAGGTCGACTGCCCAGTCGACCTAGTCAGGGGGTCGACTACCCAGTCGACTGGGTCGTGGGCGGGAATTTCCCCCCTTAGCCCGCTTCTGGGTTTGAATTCGAATTTCGAATTCGAATTTCGTGCTGTTTTCTGTTCTGAAAATTCCTGAAACTTCGGAGAGTCATAACTTCTTCATACGAACACCGATTTATGCAAACTCGGACTCAGTTTCAAGAAGAATTTCGAGACGAATGCAATGGCGGCACCCGTTTCCCTTAATTCTTCCATTTTGAATTAATTAAACCTTGATTTGTGAATCTTAGTGTTACAGAATTACGTGGTGTTACATTCTCCACCACTTAAAAGGATTTCGTCCCCGAAATCTTCAAGTTAGGAAGAATGTGTCCTACCATCCAATCACCCATCTACTCAACCATTCAATCACAGGCATTCATTGTCCTTAAAAGATTTCTAATGCTTTCATGTTCATATGCATAGTGTGTGTGTATGTCTTTATCTAGTGCAAAATCAGGCGGTCTACTGATTCAGTTGACCTCCTTAATGCGAATCATGTCAGTGCCATGCGTCCAATCATGTATGCAAGCATCCCTCGTTATGTAAATACTACATGCGTGCATAGACATTCATCTATATGCAACATCCATATGATAACATATCAAGTTAAACTTACAAACAAGTACATATCTGTAAATGCAATATGAAAGCATTCGAACTGATCTAGTGCCTAATACGTATGCATATGCATTCACGAGCAACCATTAGCAACTACTCGCAACCATCAACCATAACATGTTCCAAATACATGTTTACATCCAAAAGAGTTTCTACCTAAGGATCGAAGATACGACCTAGAGGAAATACTTTGGAAAGAGAGGAACAAGTATGCGTAAGGTTCCTACAAAAAAGAAATCAAGGATGCACCCTTAAGAAAAAGGGTATGATGCTTGTATCCAGTTTTCTTGAGCTTTACTTTACTGTATCTTAACTAATTTAACTTCACGATTGCGAAGTTTCTTGACCTCCATTTCCAAAATAAACAAATGTCAGCCATGATACCAAGTGTATATACTAAGATGATTAGAGGTCTCCCTCTTATCCATCATGCCATAACTATAAGGGTCAAAAGGTCACTACGTGCTTTTTTTTAGAGCGCCTGCCACAACTATTCATTTCTCACGCAAACCATCCTAGTCGAACTCGACATTCCTCAAGTACAAGTCCCAAAGGCCTAAACCAATATCATACAAGCACCCAAGGAATACCTCCTCCGAATTTAGACGATCTACGTGAGATGATATAAGCAAACTCGATAGCTATTCTCAAATCCCTACTAACCAAAGGTAAACGGGTCGAACCACCAATTTGGATCTGAGTCTATTTGGGACTTTCTACTATACTAAGGTGCAGAGATTCAACTATGGAAGCAGACATGAACAAATGCGAGGCGCTAAAACCAAAAGAAAGAGTACGGACGGAAAAGAAAACTAGACTCCTCTAACAGAACTTTACTGCCTTTCTCTTAGGTATGCTTAGTGGTGAAAGCATGTACTTTCCCTTCTGAAAACCTTGTCCTTTGTCCTTAATTATATCCTAGTAAAAGTACTTCCTTTTGTCTTAGGTTTTATAATTCCTTCCTCCTTCGTGAGTTAAATCTACATCCCTGAATTCCTCATCCTTGGTTGTGCTCCTTTGCTAAACTCCTCATCTTCTTACTCGTGTAATCATGTTGACAAATCTCTCAAAAGCTGCCTCCATCGTATGGAAAACCCTATAAGCTTTGAAAGAAAACTGGCTGTAAGTGAAACAACTACAGCTATAGATGGATGTCAGGCACTACTTCCCCCTTCGATGAGGTTACATCCCAGAAAGCCAGGAGCCCCAGAGACTCAAGAAAGAAGGAAACAAGGACTCAACAGAGAATCAAAAGATTGTGCATATGGCTTTGGGGAATATGCCTTTAAAACAAACCTTTTCTCTTGAAAATGCTTCTTTTAAAACCGTTTTGAAAATAATTTTTCAAATCCTTTATCTGATCAGGTAACCTTCAACTCTGATACCACGTGTAACACCCCACATCCATTAGTGTCACTCACAAAGGGAATACACTAAGTTCTGTGGAGCATTTTAAGGTAAAAGATGCAGATGAATTACAAGACAGACAAAAATTAAAACAGCAGAAAATAAAACTTTGCTTTATTGATAAAATAGTTTGTACAATGATTTTTTTACAATACCAGATTATCATATGTCCTGCAAAATAAAGAAGCATAAAACAACATTTATATTCCCCAATGTAGCAAGAGCCAGCCATAGCATCTGAAAAGAGAATCCAAGCAAAACTTCGACAAATCTTCAAGCTGGGAAAGAGTGATGGTCCAACTTAACCTGAGCTATACTATTCCCTCCTTTACTACCTGGTGGGGGGGAACGGAAGAAAAGAAGACGAAAGAAAACTGGGTCAGACATAAAGTCTGGTAAGTTCAGTTACTTCTAGCATATGAACAGGGAAAATGAAACGACATGAATTAACTGAATACAAGATAATGCCATGATGACAGGATCAACAAGATAAGATAAGATTAACACAAGATATGCTAAGACAAGATAAACTGGATATGCTCTAATACTTTCGCCGCTTTGCTATTTCCTCGTTATACTGATTTCTATATCTATGCACCACCTAACTAGTGTCCCAACTAGTAATGATAACGTGATCCTAATCCCGGTAATTTCGGTTGCCTTCAGGCAGACATTTATTATTTATTACCTAGATCTAATCTAGGGTTTTCTATCAAGTGCTTCCTAGATTCAACCAGGGTTTATGCTATCTACTAAACGTTTCTCGAATTCAGGGTTTATGCCACCTAGGTCCAACTAGGGATTATGCTACCTGTCGAACGATGCCCTCTAGTCTAGGACACACTACCTAGAGTGGTATATGTTCCTAGACTTTCCCCATGTATGTATCGCGAATCATTATCGCTTGTCTAGATGCACATGTCCTGTAATGTACGACCCGAGTCCCGTGGTAGGGCTACTGTAGAAACACGGAACACGGTCGGGAGCTTTTCAGATATCTGCCGGTGCAGATGCTAAGGTCTGTTTTTCTACCAGTGGTTATGGTCCCACGTGACCCCTCCCTCAACTAATGAAAGGCAATCCAAGAAAATCAAGCGCGAGAACTGTACTCTTGCCACCCTATGCCCTACTTTCCTATTGGCCAGCCTCACCCATAACTAGATAGCAAGTATATGGTCTATTGGGAGTTCTCTGCCTTTCCGCATACGTACAACGATTTGACTAAAGATGGTAGGTAGACGACGAGTTGCTATCACAGGGCAAAAACTAGTCTCGCCGAATCACGCTGATCCACCCTTGTCTTTAAGTTGCCATATATTGCAACCAAGGCATACCCTTGGTTCTTCTAACGTAGACCTTAACCTCTATGAGCCCAGGAGGATCATCTGCCACCTCACAGAGGGATACCTAGAGTACCCTCACGTCCTCTCGAAGCCTCGGGCTTCGTAACCCAATTCGTTGGAGGCCTCTTTAAGATCAGATGGACGTTCGCTCCTACTTGTGATATACTAAGGAATACTACATAGTTTTCTAACTAAGGTTTACCACTTAGTTTGTTGAATCATCGTTTTCTTAACTAAGGTTTACGACTTAGTTCATATTAACTAAGGTTTACTACTTAGTCCTTGTTCTTGTCAAGTTGGGTTGGTTAAGTGTCATTAGTCAATTCGAGTCAACTTAACCCTTTCGTTTTCCATATAAAACTGGTTAAGTGTTATCAGTAGTTCATGTTGACTTAACCCCTACCACAAACCGAGTTATATTGGTTAAGTATTTTCTTATTACTTAACCCTACCCATTCATCTTGTATTGGTTAAACGTTCCCTTTAACCTAACCTTGCCCATCTGTTTTAACTGACATGTTATAGCGGTTAGGTGTTCCCTTAGCTAACTTAACCCTAACATCTGTTTAAGTAACATGTTCTAATGGTTAAGTATTGTCCTTTCATGTTTTTAACTTAACCCTGTTCATTTATCCTGCTATGATGACTAAGTGTTCCAAGTTTACTTAACCCCACCTTCTAGTCTTAGTTAACATGTTAAATTGGCTAAGTGTATTAAACTTACTTAACCCCACCTTCTAGTCTAGTTAACATGTTAAACTTGCTAAGTGTATTAAATTTACTTAACCCCTACAAGTCTAGTCTTGTTAACATGTTAAGTGGTTAAGTGTCCAGATTAGCCTAACCCCACTCATCGGATTTAGTTAACATGTTGAGTTGGTTAAGTGTTTTAGTTAGCTTAACCCTACCATTCTTGTTCTAGCTTTAATTAATAAATTAAAGCCGCGACCACTCACATTAGACAGATATTGTTGCGATTACTGGATGTGCCGGTTGGTTCCGGGCAGGTTTATATCGCAACTCAGTCTAACCTTGGGTTAGGCATATTTGTGTTTTCTAAGTTCAAAGGGTTTTGATTAATTTTCAAATCAGGTTTTGAAAGTTACCATTCTGTCCGTCGGATCAGTTAGGGATAGCCAGGGAGAGCAGGAAACTTGTATTTTCGAAACCCAAGCCTAGACACTATCCTCTCTGTCACCCTAGAACTTTCTGGTGTATGTATTATTAAAAGAGATGTCATCAATAAACCTTTCTTTTGTATATATATAAATTGTTAACAATTTATCCTCAAAGTCCATTTTCCCTTTTTAAATAAATTTGGCCTATACCATATTCATTTTCCATGCCCACTAATGGACTTATATTCTAGGCCCAAATCTTGATTTTCCTATCTTACAGTTTATAGCAATTTAGATTCAACATCCTCATTTACAGTTCATGCCAAAACTAGATTTTATATTCTAGTTTACAGTTTATGCCAAACTAGATTTCATATTCTAGTTCACTGTTTATGCCCAAAACTTAATTTGCATACCAACTACCTACTTTGTGCCCCATTTAACCATTTACCATTTACGCCCAATGTATGTAAATTATTCACAATTATGCTAATATACTTATCATGCTTAATTTATCCACCCAATTCTAATTTAATATTCTGATTTCAGTTCATGTCAAAACTAGACTTGTTATTCTAATTTTCATCTTAATAGTCATGCTATAATGCATGTTCCCAAATTATGCCAATTTTCAAGTTTAGTCAATTTCATGTTTTTCCCAAAATGTATTCCCATCGTTCGTATAATCGTGATTCAACCTAGATTATAAATAAATCTAGATTCGTGGATAAAAGGGAATGAACCAAAATGCCATGAAAGAATAGACATAATAACTGGCATAAGATGATAATTCACAGGCATATAGATCTGGTAATATTACGACATGAAAAGGGTTGAATAGTATAGGTTCAAGAACATGGGTAGACCTAACTTAATAGATAAATTCCCAAGATCAAGATCCAAGGATAACTAAGAATAAACTGAAATAGAAAGTCATGCCTAGATCCAATATAATGCCAGTTTGGGGTACAATTCGAAGTCAATGGTCGAAATTCGCGAACTGCCGCGGCGCGGCGCGTTCTATTCAGGCCATTATATATATAATATATATATATTATATATATTTCGTCGATTTCCTTTTAAAACGTATTTTATAAATCGTTTTAAATTTGTTTTCAAAACCATTTCAACGCTACATTCAATTTCAAATCGATTTGATTTCAATTCAATTCGAACTCATTTCAATTCAATTCAAATTCTAATTCGTTTCAATTCAATTCTATTTGAATTTACCTTCTATTTACTTCAATTCAAATTCATTTCAAATTGATTTCAATTCAATTTCAGCTTGTTTTAAATTTCATTCAAAACGATTTCAATTCGTTTTTAATTCAATTTCAATTTAAATCAATTTGAATTCATTTCTATTCAATTCGAATTCAAATTAACTTTCTATTCAATTCGAGTCGAATTCATTTTCTATTCGATTCGAATTCATTTCAAATTGATTCAATAAAATTTCAATTTGAATTTTAATCTAATTTAATTTGAATTTCATTTCAAAATATTAAATTTTGAAATCACTTTTCAATATTCATTATAAAACGAATAAAATCGATATAAATATCGTTCACGTCAGAATAGCGCAACTCTAATCAACACGGCTTTATATATTTCAATAAATTCGTTATTCTATTCAACAAATGAATATATATATTCTATTCAACACATGAATCTATATTTCTTTCAACACACGACTATTTTTGTTATGTAAAATATTTTATAAAATCATGGTATCTATCGTTTGATTTTTAATTAGACTCCACCGTGAAGTAGTTCTAATTTTAAATATGATAAAGATGTAAATTTTATTGTTAAAATATTTACTCAACATATGAATAGTTTCAACACATGAACATCGTCAACACATGACTATTTTTATATTCAACACATGAATTTCCCCTTTACAACATTCATTATTTTCCCGATTGGAATGAGGCCCAATCAATCACCATATAATGTTAATTATATGGATTCCATACAACACATGTATATAATATCAATGATAAATAATCAACCATCATCCAAAGTGCACCACACAACTGCATAAGCATCAAATATAAATAATCGATGCTTACACAGTCTGTCGACCAATCAATCGACATATAATTAAATAATTGGGATTATTGTACCCAAATATCATCCCAACACCCGTGTGGGGTTTCAAATCAACAAACACAGATGTTTATTTGTGCTGTTGGGCGATGTGTAAAATTTATCGTCCCAATCAATATCAGTCAAATCAGTGTATATAAACAAATCGGCCAATTTGTTTATAGATATTTATTTATTCACTTTCACGTTAAAAATTATATTTTTAACGATAATTAATTTATTTCAACACATGAATCTCTTTATCTATTTCACAAACAAATTTTCACAATACATCAATCAAACAAACAAGCCATCCATGGTCTGTGGATGACGGGTGTCGGGTGCTGCTAAGCACCATCTGCATCCTAGTATATATATAACTAGAAAAGAAATTGAAGAGTGAAAAATTCTCACCAAAGCTATCCCAACTCCACGACTCTTCTTATGTAGAAATCTTCGTCGTTCTCGCCTTTTTTTCACCTTCGTTGCCCGCTTTCACTACATATATAAAAATCACATTTTTATATTGTTGCTATGTATATAAAAATCATATTTTTATAATTGCCCCTTATGGATAAAAATTCTATTTTTATATCGCTACTATATAGATTAAAAATTCTATTTTTATACCGCTACTATATAGATAAAAATTCTATTTTTATACTGCTACTATATAGATAAAAATTCTATTTTTATACCGCTACTATATAGATAAAAATTCTATTTTTATACCGCTACTATATAGATAAAAATTCTATTTTTATAATAAAGATTATATTTTTATCACGCTATTCTCTACATAAAGATTTCGGCTTTTCAAATATAAGGATTTCGCCTTTTCTATTATAATGATTTCGCCTTTTCTATTTCAACACTATAAAAATCACATTTTTATTTTGCTACATATATAAAGATGATATTTTTACCATCTATAAAATATAAAAATTATATCTTTAACCTTTCTATATTATAAAAATTATATTTTTATCCTTCACATCATATAAAAATTATATTTTTAATCTCTTTATAATATAAAAATTATATTTTTAAACTTTTCTATAATATAAAAATTATATTTCTAAACTTTTCTATAATATAAAAATTATATTTTTAAACTTTTCTATTCTAAAAATATAAACTTTCCTTTAACAAAAATCTAATCTTTCCTTAAATACAAAACATTTCTTTATAGCTTTAAAAATCATAGATTTATTTTCCTAAAAAAAACTGATTTTATAAATGCTAATCCATATTTAAAAATTGATTTTATAAATAAATTAAAAAATAAAAAGCTCACCATGGCTCAAGGGGGAAGGGAATGGCGGCTGAGGGTGATCGGCAGCGGTCAGCAGGTGGCGTGGTGGTTCGGAGCGCGGCACGAGGCTCGAGGAAGAAGAGGTGGTGCGGCTAGGGTTTCAGCGGGGGTTGGGTCTTGCGGTTCCTGACAAAAGAGGGGAGGGGGGAGGGTGCGTCGAAGGAGGGAGGAGAAGATGAAGGTGGCGGCGCGATAGATGAAGGGAGGCGGCGACAGCACCTGCGTGGGGGGGGGGGGGGGGCGACTGATTTATTTTTCTTTCCCTTTTTTCTTTCTGAATATCGAATGAGGAGGGGGGCCTGAGGATAAGGGGTAGGAGAGGGAAGTTTTATTTATTTTTTTAATTATTTTAATTATTTAATTTACAAAAAGTTGACTTTTTTATACGACCTCTAAACGAGGCCCACCGCCTATCGTCCATAGCTAATTACCCCCATTCCGAACACAATGGTATATGTGTCGTAAACTGATTCGATCGTTTCGATCAGTTTCCGTTAAAATCAACATATAACTCTATATATTGAATTTGAACGCGCATTTCAATTTACTGGGGGTCACATACTAACTCTAAAAATTCCAGAAAAATATTTTCTAGCTTCCTATTGACGATACGGTCCTAACAAAACTAGTTTCGTCGAATTTTGAGACCGTTGGAAAAATGGCCATTTTTCAGTCAACTAAAATCAACTAAAATTGGTCAAACGCGTTTTCCTTTTCCACGCTCACATATTGATTCAAAAAATTATAAAATTTGGAATCTAGAAATAATTTGACGTCACGGATCCAAAAAAAGTGGTTTCGTCGAAATCCGAGGTCGTTTGCAAAATTCCCATTTTTAAGGCCTGAATTCCATAGTGATTATTCAGAATTTTCAACTGAACGTATCTTTTGATTCCCGCTATGAAATTTTGATTTTTCGAATTCGTTGGAAAGATATTCTCAATTAGATCCTTATATTTTTTGTTTCACTAAAATCTGGTTTATTTTGCACCCTGTACATTCAATTGAAGTTTGAAATCGAATTACCGAACTACCGCGCCATTTTCAATTCTATTATAATTATATATAATTATTTATATTGTAACGACGCCGTATATAATATATACATTCGAATTCTATTCAAATTAAATTTTTCATCGTTTTTATTTAAAATAATTCATTTTAAATAATCAAAATTCACTAAATTGCCAAAATAAAAATTTTAAACTAGCCCAGATTTTCGGGTTGTTACATTTTGTAACTACAGTGTCATGGGCATAATAATCTTATATCCATAGTCATAAGCAATAAATCCTCACAGTTAATGAATCACAGTCATATGCGATGTTCATAGTCAAAGGAAAAAAATTCTCACAGTCATGAGTCACAGTCATAGGCAATGTTCATAGGAAAAAAGGCATATGCTTTTAAGGTCCCTAGTTTCATAGTCACAGTCGTATTGGTCATCGAATCATAACAGTTCTTAATTAGGTCCAAAGATATGAGCACTGATTCGAATAGAAAGATTTGGCATATTCTTTTATTCCTTTAATTTCATGTTATGAATAGAGAAAACGTTCAAATCTAAAAAGTAACCGACTTACAGAGATTATATTAGATTCATATAAAAACAGTCGTTGAAGTCGTTTGAATCTTCAATTGAATCCTAACTTGTTTTGAATCTCCTCTTGAAAGTCTTGAGCAGCATTTCCTCGTCTTGAATTATTTTATATATTATTTTATTTATTATTTAATTTAGTGGAGGAGAAGAAGCCATGTCCACCAAGAATCTTTGCAGCATAAGGTTAGAGAAGAATTGTGAATAGTGAAGGAGACTAGGGGCTGTTTATATAGGATTAGGTGGAAGAATCTAGGCAGAAAACGAGATCAGGTACATCAGAATGCACCCAGGCCCAAAAGTGGGTTTTGCACCCAGGTCGACACCCAGGTCGATTGCCCAGTCGACCTGGTCAGGGGGGTCGACTACCCAGTCGACTCCCAGTCGACATGGGTCCTGGGCGGGAATTTTCCCGCTCAGCCCGCTTCTGGGTTTGAATTCAAATTCGAATTTTTTGCTGTTTTCTGTTCTGAAAATTCCTGAAACTTCGGAGAGTCATAACTTCTTCATACGGACTCTGATTTATGCAAACTCAGACTCTTTTTCAAGCAGAATTTCGAGACGAACGCAATGGCGCCACCCGTTTCCCTTAATTCTTCCATTTTGAATTAATTAAACCTTGATTTGTGAATCTTAGTGTTACAGAATTACGGGGTGTTACATAACCGTACTTGGATTTTATGAAACTATTTATAAAGATTCTCCTATTTTCCTATATAAGCACATCCCACATAAGAAAATTTTCTTTTGTTACTGATTTTCTTTTCATCTTATCTTGGAAATTTTTATCCTTATCTATCTTTTCTTATAACTTATCATGTTTGTTGCTTTACTGAATTTGTTGTTTCCTTTTTAGTTGTACCTTTTCTCTTTTCTCAGCTTATTTAATCATCTGATCTTATTTTAAATTTAAATAAGTCGTATAGTCTTCCAACTAAAACAGGGGAACAAACACCTTACACAGCTACTACTAAGGGCCAAGAGTCTCTTGATTATGTCCTCCTCAGATAGAAAAGTCCAAACTATGGGATCCACTATAGGCTTAGGTGCTACCCTAACTACCCAATAAGAACATAACAATGAAACAATCCCAACAGAAATGTAGTAACTGGCTTTACCCCTGACATGAACATTAGCAACAGGATCTAAACACTTACTTGCCCTTTTTATGATACAATGGTCGCCACTAGTCCTAGTTGTGTACCGACAATTAGTTTTAAGCAAGACCCTAGGCTTTTCAATGCTTACGCATTCTACCGGAACTTACTATTTTTCCAAGATAATTTTAGCTATTTACTTTACAGCCTCAAAATTTTTCCTGTCTTCCCTACGCTCTAACCCTTTCCTACTCCATCCTTTTAAAACATGGTTTGGCCTTTTCATTTAAACTTTCTTCCAAAAATTTACAAGTGTTAAAACTTTATTTTTCTCATGAAAACTTTCTCTTGCGAAACCATAAAAACATATCATCTTAAAAAAATATGTTAACCATTTTTTTTTTCAAATCACAAAAACTAGAGTAGATAAGGACAACTATTTTTTAATCAGGTTTATGGCTCATCCTAGCCTATAAGGTCAATTCAGTCTCTTAATACAAGGTGCAACCATCTGCTTTATTCTTAATTTCTACAACTTATTTTGTCCACCCAACAAAATTATCTTGTCAAAATAATGTATCCAAAAAGGATTGTCATAAGAATAGAGACTTTAAATCTTTCTTTATTAAAAACCCTTTTATGAAATATTACATAAAAACTAGCGAGCTATACATGCTCTATAATATGCACCTTTTATTGAGAGAATTTTACTTTTGGATAAAGTTTTCCAAAGAAGTCATATTTACAAAATATATCCCATTTTACTTCAAAACCCAATATGTATACTTTACATATTTAAAACTATAACTTTTAAAATTAAAACTTGAAAACACCATAAACCATTTTCCCAAAACTGTTATAATTTCAAGTTCTTAAAAGTTAACAATGGGGTTAGACTCAAAGCGGGTTTTCGATTTTTCCTAGGCTTTCCTGGTCACTCTCACAAAGTCAATTCTCCCAACTATATATTCCTAATCCATTTTTCTCTTTTTAACCTTTTCCATTTCATAAGGTTTTCAAGCCCACTAACCCAAAATACTAATCATATTGATTCACTTTCCTTCCATACAAAGTACATTGTACACTCTCTACCCAATTTACCTAAGGGTATTAGATTTCCGTATTCAATCCTTTAGTGTTCAAAACAAACATCCCATTTCTAGCCCTGTTATACTCTTTCTATTTAGTGGGTTACTCTATGGATCTAGGTATATATATAATATATTTACATTTTAAAATACAAATACATTCACTTACTATCTATACAGGATTCCAAAACCTCACTCTGATACCAGACGTAACAACCCGAATTTGACAGGCCGAATTTTTTTCAAAATTTCTACCTGTCGAAACTCGGATTGGTTTGCTCTTGTACCCTACAGAAATAACAGAGACATAAAACATGTCAAAGCTCAGAAAATATCTCACAGCGGTATGGATAAAATATAACATAATCAAAATATAGCCTTACCGTATTAATAATACTACCTAACCAGTATCCAAAGCTATAATGCCTCTGCCACAAGTCTAACCTAGGAGTATGTTATGAGGAGGGGGTAAGAACACACTTTCTGGTGACTGGATTTAAATTATACACTTTGGATAATTCTGCATATATCGTTCAATCATATTCTCTTATTTATTAGGTTACTTGGGTTTACAGCACTCAAGGCTTGCACACACATCCTACCCTATTTTTTTCCTAGTGGATTAACCTAAAATAGTATATATGTAGCTACCCCCAATATTAAGGTAGACGCCATTGTATCCCACTTGCACGATCTCCACCGTAACACCATTGAAATATACGCAATCCCTCATCCTATGCCGTAGTGACGTACAGATCACTATATAACAATGTTACGTTCCACATATATCTATCATTACTATGATACGTAAGCATACGGACTGCCACCTTTGATCAAATCAGACTCTATACTAGAGTAATGCTCTCAAGTCTACGATACACCACCCAGAGCCGACATGCATTATCTTGACTGTCCATATACGTATCGTCAATTGTAGTTCGATGCCATAACCGCACGTCCTCTAATGTGCACCAAGTCCCGTGGCAGGGTGATACAAGAAACACAGAATTCGATCGGAAGCTTTTCCATATCTGTACAGGCCCGTCTTTAAGATCACCTATATACAGATATACCTAGGGTCAGTTTTCACGATGGCTATGGCCCCACCTCGGCCCATCTCTTAACTAGTAAAGACTACAAGAGCTTAACGACTTCCCCTAAAGAAAATAATCTAAACATCCATTTGGCGTCTTCCTTCAACCATCGTACCCCGGTAGTGAAAGGTAAATGGTCTATTGATTTTAGCTCTAGTCTTTTCGCATCCCACTGGCTGCGGATGATGGGTATTCGACAATCTACTATCTTTATTGGACATGACCCTTCACATCCCTATTGAGGCAATCGCCAAATCACCCTAGTGTCACCGCATCACATCATTCTGTCTGGATAGCTAATTTTGTAGTCAATGCCCACCCACCTAGTAGTTACGTGCAGACCCAACACCTGCGAGAACAACTTAAGCATCTGCCACCACACAGAGGACTAGTAGGAGCACCTTACGTATCTCCACGTGCTTCCCCTTATAGTCCTTTGGAGCCGTCAGAACAATCAGATGAATGTGCATTCCCTCATGCCTTATAACACCATAATGATCTACCCCATTGGGTTAATCACCCTTAAATGTGCGGACTGGTCCAAGCGCCTCGCTTTAATATTTTGTTAGACCCTCTGTCTTAACATTCTTTTATGTGCATGCCTTACCTCATCAGGTTTCAGTTTAACTTGTTTATTCCCATTCATATTGAATTCTTAATCAAGTTACCAAGTTCCTCTTGCTTATTAATTCCAGTTATATATCTTAACCGATTAAGTTTATTAATAAGCCCACAACATGTTATTCTCTAGACTGTGACCCAAGGTTTGTAATCCACAATCCCTTTTATATTCTTGTTAATTTCAAGGTTAAAATAACATGTTCTACTTAATATGTTATTAACTATAACTCAATTCACATGTTTCTAATTGACATATCACTTACCATTAATGATTAAATGTAACTTATTTCATAAGTTTTTCTCATTGTTTCTCATTTAATCATGATCCCATTTTACATCCTTACTACAACTTATCGTTGTTTACTTATTAACTTATTTTTTTTAACTAAGGCCCATTAATAAGTTTCTCAACCCATTTTGTTATAACCTATGTTATAATTTCCTCTTGTCCCTGGACAAGTCCAAACATGTTATTCTTATCAGCAGGTTTCAGACTTCCAAGTTTACAGATTACTTAATTTATAATTAAGTACAACTTCTTATATTCCAAATATTTCCCCCTTTTCTCAATTGGTTTCCAGTTTTCCCCATTTACTGAATACTTAATTTAACAATTAAGTGTCCCTTATCATATTTCGCTAGTTATCTCATTTCTTTACTAGTTTATTATAACCTAAGTTATAATCTTCATTTGTCCCTAGGACAAGTCTACCTATTATACAACATTTTCAATAATGTTAATTATTTATAATATGTGATTATCATTCCCCATTTAAGCAATTTTCTTTTATTGTTGTATTCTAGTATTCTTCATTCATTGTAATATATGTTCCTTATTTTAATTAAGGAAAACACTTCATGCACCTTATTAGTTTGATGTATAGAAGGAATTAGTGATTTATTTTCATAACGTATTCCCATCTAAATCCGTGGTGGCAAGTAATTTTTTCCATTTTCTTACTTTATTGGTGTGGCTTACTTGCAACCACGTTTTCAGAAATAGGTCATTTAGGGAAATACATCACTTTTCCTTTGCATCACCCTAACTCAGTCCATTACATCCCTTCCTTTCTTATTTTCTGTATTAGTCATTTATTTACCATAATTGCCAGTTATTCATATCTTTTTATAAATAAATAGTTATATATATATGCACTAGACCTCTCACATTAAGTCTACACTTATGGACGCTGAATTTGCAGGGTGGATCCGGGTAGACTTCTACCACAAGTTGACTTAACCTCGTGTCTTGGTACCATTGCATGTTTTAATTATGCAGTTAGACCCCTCACATTAGATTTACCAGTTGTGAATGCTGGATATGCCGGGCAGTTCCATGCAGACTTCTATCACAAGTGCAGTCTAAACTCGTGTGTAAGAGCATTACAGTGTCAAATTACTGTAAATCTAGGCATGTTCGTTCTTTAACAACTATTCCTATTCATGTGAATTTTAGGCATATTATCCTTTTTATTGTAATCTAGTTTACAGTAATCTAATTTACATGTCATTCAAATTATGCCTATATTTTGTGGCATGTCCTTTTTAACATATATTTAATTCTATTTTGACATGTAAACATTCAATCGGGTAATTATCCAAATCCAACAAGTTAAACATGTCATTTACTCAATAATATGCCACAAGTGAATCGTATAATTGTAACAACAGTAGTCATTGCCCATATTCTAACAAGTTTATTCCACATGTAATCATTCCAACACTTTAACTGATTCAACGTATGAATTATTCATATTAACATCTCAACTTGTTATAACAATAGTTTATAATTAATCTGGCAATTTCACAATTAATAAAAAGGGGAATGCTAAACGATAACATATTATTATCTAAAGGCTATAGCTTAAACCTACTCACCTCATAGGCTTTCCAAATCCTGGATCTGGTCTAGAACTATCATTCCATGGTTTTCCCCTTAATTTGATTCAGAACCTAACAACCATGGATTCATAACTTTTTATTAAAAGAAAGAAAGAAAAGAAGAAAGAGAAGAGAATTGAAAATAGACTAGATCTAGGAATTACCTTACTTCGTTAAGAGATCTGAACACCCATTTACAAGCATATGTTCCTCTCCTCCAGATTTAGATTCGGAATTTTACCTAAACTAATAACCCAAATTTTCTGAATAGATTAGGGGAGGAAGATGGAAAACAGCAGAGCTTCAGCGTAGCCTCAGAAATATGAGGTTTAAGGTTAGCTCTAGGGTCTTATTTATAGGTGTATTAGAGAAGCCAGGACCCTTAGATTTAAATCTAAAACATCAAAACTGACCACGTCAGAAAAGAATGTTCCAGATCCGCGGGTAGGTCGACCCTCAACGGTCTATTTACCTCCAGATTTTCTGCTCGTAAATTTTAATTTTTAAACTCATTTTTGAATTTTATGGTTATATTTATTTAATACACACACACACACATATATATATAAGTTCCTTATATGTATACAAACTTCTAACGCTCATAACTTCTTTATTAGGTATCCAATTTATGGAACTAGGTCTATTTGACCAGAATTTCGAGATGGACGCAATCGCACAGTCCGTTTTACTTAATTTGGAATATGTAATTAAGTTATTCTTATTTTATTATCTTAAGTTAAAAATGCAGGGTGTTATGGAAATGGAAAGGGCATCTTAACCCGGCTACTACCGACATCTCTTTCGGGGACCGGCTTCCCCTTCGCTCTACGATGTTCGACCTCTGCTGCCTTTTTCTCCTTTCTTTTTCCTTCGTCCAGTACTGCTCTTTCATCAGCATTAAAAAAATTGGTTCATTAAAGCTTCCTTGTCCACCTGTTGCCCTCTTGTTACTTCCCTCTCCTGTTTAATGAAAACTTCCCAAGTGCCTGTCAGCGCCTTTTGGTAGCCTGTTATCCAAGACAAGTTCCTATGGCGAAGAACCCTCGCAAAAAATGTGAGTGCTTGGCCTCCATTTCTCTTCTTTATATTGGATAACTCCAAAGCATGGTCTTCTTAGATTGTACGAACGTCTATTTCATGTTGAAGCCAAAGGTTATTGGCAGATTCTATTAAAGCAACAGCATTCTCCTCGGCCCGCTTCCTGTCTGACTCAGACGAGCTAAGAAGGCCTTTAAGATTTTCCACTTATAAATCTAATCGACATCTCTCGCCCTTCAGTTTCTCAACCTATGCCCTCAAAGCATCGCACTCTCGGTTCTTCGACTAAAGATGGGCGTTTAGGTCCTCATAAGCTTTCTTGTATTCCTCCTTAGCAGTCTTCACCTGCGACTCAAACTCCCCTATCTTCCTTTCAAGCCGATTTGAGCAACTTGTTATTCGAGTTCGCGAAAAGTCTGTTGTACTAGAGCCATGTCACTACCCATTATCAATAACTCCGAAATGACCAGCGGCATCTTGGAGTCTGTGGAAAAATACCCCTACTACACCTAAATACAGTCCTAACTCTTGGGATAAAAACTATGTTGCAAACGAAGAATTAAAGGCGTATTCTCGAAAGAAGAAATCATTGTCTTCGAAATCCGAATAAATACTCTTTCCTTTGTTGATTATGGTTTTCTTGCATTTAATAACGAGTACATGGTTATAATGCAACGAATGTATTTGTTTTTCTCTCAATCTATCATAAATAAATAAGTTTTGTTTTATTATATATATTACATTTATAAAAGATTAACCAACTAAAATCAACATGATTAACTATTTCAATAATAAAACTAGTTTACTATAATTATAATTCTATATAAACTTAATAAAAATTATATATATACACACTAAAATTAAAACATATGAATATATATATAATAGAAAACATATAAGTTTATATATATATATATTCATATATTTTTATATAATGGTGTAAGAGAAAACTGGAAAACCAAGTTTAACAGTAACCAGTCGACTAGTACCCCAAAACTGGGGCAGAAACCTGCTACCTAAATTATTATATCATACCCCCAATACCCCTTTTCTACTTCATTCCAAACTCCTAAGTTTCTCTTTCAAAAACCATAGCCTTCAAGTAGAAATAAAAATCAAATTTCCCCCCCTCAATTTAACAAATCTAGGGCTCCCCCAACCAAAAGATCAAGAAGAGGTGCTTCTTCCTCACAAGAGAAGCCAATCGATCCCTATATTGATCAATGGCTCGACAATGACATTGTTAGAGAAAGGTGGAACAAAATGAAAAAACTTAAATTCCTAGAAGGCATTTTCGTATATTTTCTGGATGTTGAATCATATGGATTGCAAGGATTGACTTGAAGGGGAAGGTTAGAATCACTTATGGACTATGAGAAAAATAAGCTAAAAATCGACGTGCTCATGGTAAAATTATTCTTAGCAAATCTTAGTGCAGACCATTACTCTCCGATATATCCTAACAACTGTGCATGGAGCTTAGTTTGTGGGAAACCAACTTTTCTTTCTGTGGCACGAATGGGATATATGTTGCATTCTTTGATCGATGGAATACCGTTAGAAGATTTAAATTGTGAGATTGGTGTACATGATGAACTAATTCATCATTTTATTGATGACAATTCCGATGGTTCCAGAATTAAAGGCTTAAGCCTAGTGCTCGACTACTAAACCATGCTTTGACTCGCACAATTCTACCACTAACTGGAACTTTTGATTTGGTGTATGCCGAAACTTTTCGGGCCTTGTATGCTATCTATGACGATGTACAAGTAAATTGGATGCAAACAATTTTGGATCACATATTATTATTTACTACTAGAACCCCTATGTATATCTACTATGGTGAATATCTCTTTACTCATGAGGAAATACCTGAATCGGAAGCCAACAAAAATGAAGTAAGAATTTTAGATGCTAAGAACTAAAAAATGAGGAAACTATCATCTCTGGTTCTTAGTATAATGAGTTTAGAGGAATAAAAAAATAGAGAAAATGGTCAATCTTCCTCCTTCGCTCCTTATGCAAATCTAGAAAATGTCTTTCTTACCAGTCAATCACAAACAAATCGTGAAGCGAAAGACGTTGTGGCATAGAATCAACTATAAAGTCCCTCATTTTTAAGACAATTAAATAATTAATTTAATTAATTATTCAAATATTAATTGGTAATTTAAATGGTTTGAATTCAAATATTTTGAATATTTAATTAATATAATTAATGGGATAATAATATCTTTATTTTTGAAATAGCCGGTGTAACGACCCGCATTCTACATGTCGGAGGATCATAGAATATTTATTTCTTTTTCATACGAGGTCGTATAGTCGTGTAACTTTGGGGAACGACTACTGGAGTCATTTCCCATTTCAAGATTTTTGCCGATTTTTAAATGACCGTTTTGCCCCTAGCTGATGTTGTTTCGGCCAAACTTTTGATTGGTAAGGAGTTTTGACTTGAAACCATTTCCATTGGATTCGGATGATGGCTTACAATTCCGTAGAGTGGTCATAATAGCCAAACGGACTCAACGTTTGGGAGATATGGCTAAAACAAGGTTTATAATGTGAAAAACTGCTTAAGTGGGCTGAATAGGATAATTAGCAAATGGGCCCATAACCCATTTCGGGATTAGGATTATGGGAAGGCTGAATTGAGTTAGGTTTTCATTCTATTTCAGTTTCCTAGCCGCCGTTTACTTCTTAGAAACCCTAACAATGGCCTCCAACACCCAAATCACCTTCTAATCACCATTTAATCAAGTTTTAGCCAAATCTACATCAAATCAAGGCAAATTAGCATTAAATTGGGAATAGAGCTGCTGTGTTGTATAGAGAGTCAACCCAAATCAGAGATATTTTCAGATCTAAGATTTATTTGTGGCTAAGGTGAGTGATTTAGCATTGTTTTTCACTAATTACGGCTAATTAGGGGTGATTAGTGAAAATTAGCGAAATTATAATTCAGAAAAATATGGATTTTTTTTTGTAAATTCTAAAATATTATTTTAGGCCTTTGTTAGAAATTTAGGTCAATTTGGATATATTTTGCTAATTGTATGCTTAAACATGATTAAGGGGGATTAAGGAAAAAACAACGATTTTTGGGTATGTTTGATCTTTATATACATGTTAAATTTTGGTTTTGGTGTTTGTGGGTGATTATACATGTTGCTATGACTGTTTGGCATGTTTTATGGTTGTTTAGAACAATTAGAATGGTCGAAAATGCCATCGTGTGGCGTAAAAACAATCGCTGGATATCGCAGGGAATAGTGCAGGAAACTGGTTCGCCCCTCCCATTCGTGAAGCACCACATGACCACGAACCGACCGTGAGGTACCCCCATGAACCACTCATAATGAGCCAAACCTGATGGTCCTCATGAACCATGCTTGGAGGTTCCACCACGAGCCAACCGTCCAAGTGAACCATGAACCAGAAGACCATAGCGCCATGAGCCGCAAGCTGGGGCATTGACCTACGTCCCGGATGTAACGAGTGAAGCAGTGTCACGACCCGATCCTTAAGGAGGTCATTATGAACCAGATGGTTAAGCACCATGAGTCGGACCAAGGTGAAGCGCCACGAACCAGTGCAAGGAGAATCACGAGCCGAGCTGGGGAGTCACGAACCAGGATGATGATCAAAACCCGAGTTGTAAAGGTAGTCCAAATAGGAATTATAACTCAGGATCCATTTGGGAACCGACGAGTTAACTTCATGAGTTGGGCTTTGATGCGGGACGTGTGCTATGGAGTTATTGATGTCCATAAATTTGATTCACTACCAAGAAGGATGTTAGGCTACAGATCAGTGCGGTGGGGTAGTTATTACTCCATGTGGCAGAGTGATCGTAGCATGGTTATGAGCCAGTGCAGTGAAGTCGTCATGACTTCATGGGGGCGGAGTGGACATAACAAGGACAAGTGGCTATGGATCAGTGCAGTGGAGTCTCCATGACTCCATAGGGCAGAGTTATCATAACAAGGATTTGGGTGGTCAAAGCGGTGGATATCGTATGCTTTACGCACTGAGTGAGAGATGTGAGGATGGTTGGTATGCTTGATTGTTTGCCATCACTATGACATGCACACCCCCACCCCCGTATCTTTACACCATATGCTAGTGTTACCTTAGAGTATTGTACATCCTGTTGTGCTTACTCTTTGGTTGCAGATCTTGGTTCAGGTATGGTTTAGTATACATGTTATTGTTTTGTTTTGCTGATTATCGCTCATACTAGACTTTTGTCTAACCCAGAGTTTTCTGTCTCTTATTATTACTCTTGGTGCTCTTAAACAGGCAGACTAAAGGCAGGTCAGGTGATTATGCACGAGTAGTTGTACCAGAGACGAGCAGGAGGTTCCATGTATGATATATATATATATATTCTCCCTGTGTCGCTGCTGGTCACTACTTTGGGCATTAGTAGTGTACATAGTAGTGTACCTTTATCTTTGCTTTAGAGACAGTATGTTGGAGTTGTAATAAGCTGTATTTTGAATTTCCGCTGCTATGATGATTATGGTTTAGTTTTCAGCTTATGCATTGTCTCGCCTGTTTTATGTCAAGTATGTGATTATTATATTTTATTCCATACGCTGTAAGATATATTGCAGGTTCCTTGCTAGTTCAAATTCCTTTCTTTTCCTTTCCTTGGCGACCGTCCCGTGCTAGTCGGGCATTGGCACATCGCACTTTCATTGGAAATGTTGGCTGGTGCGGGGCGGGCTGTCACACTTGGTATCAGAGCGAGGTTGCACAGTTAACCTAGGGAAAGACACTAGGGAGAGATAGTACGTATATGAGAGCACGTATTTGTGATATTTTGGCTTTTAAAATATATATATATATATATATATATATACTATTAGTATATTTAAGGATGGAGTTGCACTGCACTCGCACCAGTGAAGAGATAGTTAGTCGTTTCTTCTTGAAGATTGAACGATGAGCCAACATACGAGGGGTACTGGTAGAAGAGATAATAATGGGAATGATCCTGATATGAGGATGATGTTCACTGACCTCGTGAGAGAGATTCTTAGAGATGTTTAGAGAGTAGTTCTGAATGTTGCAAATGGTGGTGATGTAGCGGTGCAGGCGCCAAGGGCCGATTTTGCCAAGCTCTGTAAGGACTACACTAATCTTGGTGGGAAGCTGTTCCATGGAACGGAATCGGCTATAGAAGTTCAGGATTGGCTCAATAGTTGTGAGCGTATCTTCGAGGATCTAGGAATCGAAGATGCGATGAAGAGAAAGCTAGCATCCAGTCAGCTGCAAGGATGGGCTGTCAATTAGTGGAATGCTATTAAGGCAGCTATCCCTGAGGATTAAGTTACTTGGGATCAGTTTAAGGCCCAATTCACTGATAAGTTTATCCCAGCTACTCAAAAATCAGAATTGTTTAGGAAATTTCTGGAGCTTAAGCAGAATGGTAGGGTAGTCTCGGAGTACATTGCTAAGTTCGATACTTTATCGAAGTATGGATTATCCCTTATTTACACTCCCGAGAAGAAGAATGAGAAGTTCATAACTGGTTTAGATCAGTACTTGGGAGGAAGATTTATAAATCATATTGATGAGACTTTTGAATCGACTATTAGGAAAGCATTGAGGTCAGAGAGTCTTTATCCTAAGTCCAAAACTGAAGTCGCTGTTATATCTGCAGAGGGGCCAAAGCCGCAAGCAAGCGGTGAAGGAAAGAATAATTCTCAGAATAAGAGGAAGCAGAACCAAGCTAAGGATGGTTAGAAAAAGAGCAAGAAATATGTTGAGTGCTTTAGCTGTGGCAAGAAGGGCTATATTGCCAAAGAATGTCGAGCAAAGCCAGCAGACAGGAAGTTCTTCAACTATGGCCAAGTGGGACATCATAAGGATAAATGTCCACAACCCCTAAAGAGAAGAAGATTGTGAAAGCATATGCTCTTAATGTCGTTCCTTCTTCGTCGAATGCCCCAACTGCGGAGGAGAAAGGAAAGAATATCGTCATTCAAGGTATGCTTTCTATTTATGATGTTCCTGTTCAAGTATTGTTTGATACCAGAGCTTCCCGTTCCTTCATATCTAATGATCTGGTAGATGGGTTAGGAATGGAACCCGAGATATTCGATGGACCTTTAGCGGTGACGATCCCGATTGGTGGTTCGACTAGCCTTTGTATGATTTTTCGTAATGTGGTCTTATCAAGTCATGGATGCGTGTTTGTGATTGCTTTGTTCTGGGCTTTACTGGTTTTGGCATTATTTTGGGAGTCGATTGGCTCCAAAGACACGTGGTGATGGTAGACTGTGAGGGCTTCTTGATGACATTTAGAGCGGATGATGGGAGGAAGGTAGTGTTTGGTGGTCTACCTTGTGATGGGATAATGGCTAGTTTTCTAAATTCCCTCGACTTCTCGCATGATGAGTTGTCAGATGTGCCCGTGGCTGGCCAGTATCCGGACGTCTTCGAGGAAATGACTGGACTTTCACCACACCGAGAGATTGAGTTTCGTATTGATTTAGTGAAAGATGCTAGACCTATAGTGATGCCACTTCGTCGTATGGCACCAAGGGAGCAACGAGAGCTCGGGGTGCAAGTGAGCGATCTTTTGAAGAAGGGATTTATCAGAAGAAATGTTTCTGAGTGGGGATCACCAGTTGTGTTTTCTACCAAGGTAGATGGTTCCCTTCGATTGTGCATGGACTACCGCGAGTTGAATAAGGTGACGAGGAAGAATAAGTATCATCTACCACAGATAGACGATTTGTTTGATCAGTTGATTGGCGCGAGGGTATTCTCCCAGTTGGATCTCGCAACAGCTTTTCATCAGCTTAGGGTGGAAATTGAAAGTGTAGCTAAAACGGCCTTTCGGATGCCGTTTGGATTCTATGAGTGGTTGGTCATGCCATTCGGGTTGACCAATGCACCAGCATATTTTATGGATCTTATGAATAGAGTATTCAGGGATCAATTGAATAAGTTTGTTCTTGTGTTCGTGGAAAATATACTTGTTTATTCGTGGACAGAGGAAGAACACAAGGAACATTTGAGAGTAGTGATGGAGGTGTTAAGTAAACACCAATTGAAATCGAAATTTTCTAAGTGTCACTTCTGGAGGAGAGAAGTGAGATTCTTGGGCCATGTTGTTTCAGAGAATGGTATTGCCATGGATCCTGTGAAGGTTTCTACGGTAAAAGATTGGTCTACGTCCAAGAATGCAACAGGCATAAGAAGTTTCTTGGGATTAGCTGGATACTATCGGAAGTTTATCCAAGACTTCTCCAAGATAGCAGCACCGTTGACTCAGTTGACCAAGAAGAATCAATCTTTCTTCTGGGACAAAAAGTGCGAGAATGCATTCAAGAGTGTAAAGGAAAAGTTGACATGTGCACCAGTGTTAGTCATTCCTAAGGGGAATGAAGAGATGACAGTATATATAGATGCATGTGGTACCGGACTGGGTGCTGCTTTGATGCAAGGAGGTAGGGTTGTAGCTTATGCAAGTCGGCAACTGAAACTGCATGAGAAAAGATATCCTACCCATGATTTGGAATTGGCAGCGATCTTATTTGTGTTGAAGATGTGGAGACATTATCTCTTGGGAGAAAGATTCGAGTTGTTCATCGATCATAAGTCATTAAAGTATCTTTTATCTCTGAAGGGTCTAAATCTCCGACAGCAAAGATGGTTAGAATTCTTAGCTTCCTATGATTTCGATATCGCATATACACCAGGAAAGGGCAATGCAGTAGCTGATGCATTGAGTAGAAGACATGCCAGTTTAGGGGTTATGTTTCTTGAGTGGAAGCAACTGAACTATGTCGTAGGGTACGATTTCAGACCAAAGTGCGAATTGGATCCAGAGATGTTAGGAAGTTTGACGATCAGACCCACTTTGATTGAACGGATGGGTTCCAGTCAGAGGGACGATCCTAAATTATTGGAAATCATCTCCAAGTTAAAGATGGATATCGATGAGGAGATGAACAAGTATGGGCTTGATCGAGATGGATGGCTTAGAAAGAATGGAAAATTAGTTGTACCCAACGTGAATGGGTTGAGAGATGAAATGCTAAGAGAATGTCATCACTCGAAACTGACCATACATCCCGGTGGTAACAAAATGTATCGAGACATGAAGCAGACCTACTACTGGGAAGGAATGAAAAGAGACGTTGGGAAGTTTTTATCCAAGTGCATGAATTGCTAGTTAGTTAAATCTGAGCAAAGGAAACGTAGTGGATTGTTGCAACCATTAGAAATCCCAGAATGGAAATGGGAACAAGTCTCAATGGATTTCATTGATGGGTTACCAAGGACTAGATCGGTTCATGAGAGCATTTGGGTGATTGTGGACTGATTGACCAAGAGTGCAAGGTTTATACCCGTCAAGTCAAATAGAACAGCAGCTAAATTAGCAGAACTATATATGAAGTGGGTTGTGAGATTTCATGGAATACCCAAAGGCATTGTGAGCGACTGAGATCTGTTGTTTACTAGTGGATTTGGGAAGAGCTTACAAGAGGCGTTAGGATCATAATTGCATCTCAGTACCATGTACCATCCTCAAACCGATGGTTAGACAGAGAGGGTGAATCGAGTATTAGAAGATCGCTTGCATATTAGATTTTGGCGGATCATGGAATGACCATTTGCATCTAGTGGAGTTCGCATATAATAATAGTTATCGATCCAGTATTGGTATGGCCCCATTTGAAGCTTTGTACGGAAGACCATGCAACTCACCGTCACGTTGGTTAGAAACCAGTGAGAAATTTGTCCTTAGGCTAGATGTGATAAGAGAAACCTTAGATAAGATCAAAGTTATCCGACAATGGATGAAGGCTGCCCAAGATAGGCATAAGAGTTATGCCGATAAGAGGAGAAGAGATTTAAAATTCCTCATTGGCGACTTGATGTTTGTCAAGATTTCTCCGTTAAAGAGCGTGATTCGATTTGGTAATAAAGGCAAGTTAACACCAAGATTTTTTGGTCTATTCCCAGTTCTCGAACAACTTGGGAATTTGGCGTGTAAAGTTTTGCCGGACAAGATGGCGACAGTTCATAATGTATTTCATGTTTCCCAGTTAAGGAAATTCGTGCACGACCTCGATGTTGCTATTTCACCTGATCAGTTGGATGATGTCGAAGTAGAACCTAAGGCGGTTGGGAACCGCAAGCTGATTCGTATTGTCGAGCACGATACGAAGAAACTTCGAAGGAAAACGGTGAATCTAGTCAAGGTTCAGTGGGGCGAGGATGGAATGACTGTACTTGGGAGACAAAGGAGAGCATTAGGAAGATGTATCCAGAACTCTTCGCCTGGTACGATTTTAAATTTCGATTTAGTCTTTCTGCATGCTAGGATAGGTTTGTTTTGGCTGTTTTGTGTGTTTGACTGTTTGTGAATGACTGATAGGCATGCAGAACACCTTTGTATGTTTTTGGTTAATGAATTTCAGGGGCGAAATTTCTTAAGGGGTGGGGGGGGGGGGGGGGCGAGAGTGTAACGACTGGCATTCTACCTATCAGAGGATCGTAGAATATTTATTTCTTTTTCGTACGAGGTCGTATAGTCGTATAACTTTGGGAACAACTATTGGGGTCATTTCCCATGTTCACGATTTTTGCCGATTTTTAAATGACCGTTTTGCCCCTAACATATCTTGTTTCGGCCATAACTTTTGATTAGTAAGGAGTTTTTAACTAGAAACACATCCGTTAGATTCAGATGATGGTTTACAATTCCTTAGAGTGGTCACATTAGCCAAACGGACTCACCGTTTGTGAGATATGGCTGAAACAAGGTTTAGAAGGTGAAAATCTGCTTAAGTGGCCTGATTAGGGTAATTAGCAAATGGGCCATAACCCATTTCGGGATTACGATAATGGGGAGGTGAAATGAGTTAGGTTTTTATTCTATTTCAGTTTTCTAGCCGCCATTTACCTCTTAGAAACCCTAACAGTGGCCTCCAACACCCAAATCAGCTTCTAATCACCATTTAATCAAGTTTTAGCCTAATCTACATCAAATCAAGGCAAATTAGCATCAAATTGGTAACAGAGATGCTATGTTGCATAGAGATTCAACCCAAATCAGAGATATTTTTAAATCTAAGATTTATTTATGGCTAAGGTGAGTGAATTGCATTGTTTTTCACTAATTACGGGTGATTAGTGATATTTAGCGAAATTATAACTCAGAAAAATCTAGAAATTTTTTTTGTAAAATTCTAAAATTTTATTTTAGGCCTTTATTAGAAATTTGGGTCAATTTAAATAAGTTTTGCTAATTGTATGCTTAAACATGAAAAGGGGGATTAAGGGGAAAACAAAGGGTTTTTGGGTATGTTTGATTTTTATATACATGTTAAATTATGCTTTTGGTGTTTGTGAATGCTTATACATGTTGCTATGACTGTTTGGCATGTTTTATGCTTGTTTAGAACAGTTAGAATGGTCGAAAACACCGTTGTGTTGCGTAAAAAAAATCGCTGGAAGTCGTAGGAAAACGGTGCAGGAAACTGGTTCGCCCCTCCCGTTCGTGAAGCACCACATGACCACAAACCAACCGTGAGGTATCCCCATGAACCACTCGTCACGAGCCAGACCTGATGCTCCTCACAAATCATGCTTGGACGTTCCACCACGAGCCAACCGTCCAAGTGAACCACGAACCAGAAGTCTATAGCGCCACGAGCTGCAAGCTGGAGCATTGACCCATGACCCGGATGTAACGAGTGAAGCAGGGTCACGACCCGATCCTTAAGGAGGTCATGACGAACCAGATGGTTAAGCACCACGAGTTGGATCAAGGTCACGAACCGGTGCAAGGAGAATCACGAGCCAAGCTGGGGAGTCATGAACCAGAATGATGATCAAAACCCGAGATGCAAAGTTAGTCCAAATAGGAAGTCGAACTCATGATCCAGTTGGGAACCGGCGAGTAAACTTCATGAGTTGGGCTTTGTTGCGGGATGTGTTTTAAGGAGTTATCGATGCCCATAACTTTGATTCACCACCAAGACGGATGTTAGGCTACAGAGCAGTGCAGTGGGGTAGTTATAATTCCATGGGGGCAGAGTGATCGTAGCATGGCTATGAGCCAGTGCAGTAAAGTCGTCATGACTTCATGGGGGCAGAGTGGACATAGCAAAGACTAGTGGCTATGGATCAGTGTAGTGGAGTCACCATGAATCCACGGGGAAGAGTGATCATAGCAAGGATTTGGGTGGTCAAAGCGGTGGATATCGTATGCTTTACGCACTGAGTGAGAGATGTGAGGATGGTTGGTATGCTTGATTGTTTGCCATCACTATGACATGAACACCCCACTCCCTTATCTTTACACCATATGCTATTGTTACCTTAGAGTATTGTGCATCCTGTTGTGCTAACTCTTTGGTTGCAGGTCCAGGTTCTGGTATGGTTTAGTATACCTATTATTGTTACCAGACTTTTTTCTGACCCAGAGTTTTATGTCTCTTCTTATTACTTTGGTTGCTCTTAAACGGGCAGACTAGAGACAAATCAAGTGATTATGCACGAGTAGTTGTACCGAAGACGAGCAGAAGGCTCCCATGTATATATATATATATATATATATATATATATATATATATATATATATATATATACGTATTCTCCCTGTATCGCTGTTGGTCGCTACTTTGGGCATTAGTAGTGTACCTTTATCTTTGCTTTAGAGACAGTATGTTGGAGTTGTAATAAGCTGTATTTTGAATTTCCGCTATAATGATGATTATGGTTTAGTTTTCAGCTTATGTGCTGTCTCGCCAATTTTATGTCAAGTATGTTATTATTATATTTTATTCCATATGTTGTGAGATATATTACAGGCTCCTTGCTAGTTCAAATTCCTTTATTTTCATTTCCTTGGCGACCGTCTCGTGCTCGTCGGGCATTGGCACAATGCACTTTCATTGGAAATGTCGGCTGGTGCGGGGCGAGCTATCACAGTCGGAAATGGTTGAATTGGCAATATTATGTGAATTGGATAATTTAAGATATCTAATTGAGTTTATATTATAATTATAGTAATAAACTTATTTATTAAACGACAATTGAACGTATTGATATAATTATAAATAAGCTCGTAGCCTCGCGGTAGTTCGAAATTTGACGATTTGAACATCAACTGTATATACAGGATTAGTTTTATGTCTGATTACTTTGAAACAAGAAACATTTGAATTTACTGAATGATATCTTTCTAATGGAAGTGAAAAATTGAGATTTCTCCTTATATATGGTAAGTTGTGCCCAAATCAAATTTTCAGAAAGTCGCCATGGAATCGTCTATAAGCCATAATGATTTATTTAATATAATAAATCATTGGTTTCGAATTTGAATAAGATTTTTAAGACATATGGATAATAATCTTTAATTCGGAAAATAAGCAACTTTTTATATAAGGTATTCTGCACTCTAAATCAGCTTTTTGGGTTTTCATAAAATAAGTTAACTTGTCTGTTTTTTTTATTTTCGAAATCGCGGCACATCACTCAACACAAAGTATTTTTATTTTTGTCCATAATGATTCTTATGTAAACGGATTTTATCTAGCGGGGTATCATATAAAAATATTTCAAGTAGACCATCCTTCACTCGCAATCTACCTACCTTAGGAAAACATGACTAACCTATTCTCTACCTACAAACACAGCCCTTCTTGTATTTTCACATCATAATCTTTAAAAATATCTTATCCTATCCGTTTCTATTGCTACTGCCTGGTATCATCGCATCAATCACCTAGACTAAGCTACTCTAATAATAGTTGAAAACTTGTGCAGACACTATAAAGTGAAAATACATGGCGCCAACCTAACAAACTACAGCTAACCTACTGCATTTCTTAAATCTTAAGGCTCTTCGTCTATTTATACATTTGTTTTACCCTCTCATTCTTCCATTTGTGTAGCGAACAAAAAAGTGTTCAACACATGAGTTTTAAAAATCTTTTAAAATTCAAACAATATTTTATAAATTTCAAAATATACATATAATGAGGAGGTTGAGTTGTTTGTAAGCATACGCTGACATTTGGGTTGGAGTTATGACAGGGAGTAGTTATATGTGGTGGGTGGTACTGACATGGACGGTTTGTGTATGGCTATGGGGGTGGATGCAAGCTGTTGTGTGTCGTGTCCTTCCAGGCAGTCAAGTTAGGGTTAGGTTTCAGAGAAATCTGTGACACTGTTGGGGTGTTACTGCATGGTGACGGTCGCATTTTGGTATTGGGGTGCAGGTTGACGTTTGTTGGGAGAGTTGAGGGTGATTTCATTTTTTGGTTTTCGTGTATTTGTAGTTGGGGTTGAATGGAGTGGCATACTACATGGGTTTGGTTTTCTTTGAGGTTCGTTGTTATGGGTTTACGCGATGAGAGAAGGCACTAGAAGGACTGGGGTGATCGGAGAGGAACTAGCTATGGTGGTGACGGTCATCACGGTGAGGCTCTCGTCAGTCAGCGATAGGGGAACAGTTTTAGAAATGTTTGGAAAGGATGGTTAACGTGGAGGGGAAAACAAAGTTTTGCGGTGAAGAATGGTTCGTAAAAGAGTGTGGGTTTCAGAAAGAAAAAAAGAAACAAAGAAGGGGCCTTGCAACATCTTTCTGGAATTTTGTTCGATGGAGGAAAATGGAGATATTATTGGAGTGGATGGGTTTTAAACTGGGTGTTGGGCCAACAAATAATGGTAAAACCATATATTAAAATAATTTAAGTTTTAAAATAAATAAAGTAACGTACTAACTTGTTAATTAAATATCTCTCACATACGTTATCCAAATTCAACAAAACAGGATCCATTAGGATCGTATGTACACAGGCTACACGATAAAACCAGCCTGAAGTAATTCGGAGCACGTTACAATTTTAGATACAATTAAATGCCTGATTTAATCTACCGACGTTAATAGTTATTCAACAATTAGTGACCAAAGTGAGTAAACTCACTAACTTTGATTGGTTTTATAATATTATAAATGTTATTTAATATTATTAAGTAATGATTGAATGCTGGGTGCGATGTTTGTTTGGATGATTTGCTAATTAATTGGTTGAATAATATATATCGTTATATATATACACACACATATACATGTATGTATATATATATTGTTTGTTGAATACTGGTTCTATTCATTATAATATTTCATATTGATACGAGATTAATGATATTTATGTTGATTAACATCTGTGGATGGAGGGAAACAGGTTGGAGGAATCCAACTAGATTCCTCAATAATTATATTATTGTTTTTCATATATTGCATGAAACGATAAGGAATTTCGCTCGATCCGAACCGATCGCTAAACCGACCAAGACCGTTCGAAACCCCTGATTGTTTGAGAACATGACAAATTGGAACACAAACAGAAGTACATTTCATTGCTTACTACAACAATTCCATCAGAATACAAGAATATATGGAGTATGAATAAATATTACATATCATAAAATATCAGAGATTTAAATTACATTACTGCAGCGGAAAATAATACAAAAAACAACTAAAAGAGGTATACGAATATATAGCTTTCCGGATATCAGTTCAGCTGTAACCCAGGTTCCTGTGAATATAAATCTGCAAAACCAAGATTACTAGCTGCCCATGTCAAAAATAAGGGCTCCCAGAGTTTAGGTTAAAACAATAAACTCCAGGTCAGCCATGTGACTGGTTTGATAACTAAAACAGTTATTAATCTTTATTTTAAAGTTAGGTAAATCAAGGTGCCACACCGTATAACACGAAATGGGTTTCCTCCCAAGAATACCAGTGCATAAAACTACAGTGCAATGTTAAATAAAGAACAATGAAGCTATTATAAGACCCAGTTCCCATCACACAATTCAACACAAGACGGAGGATAGGGTTTTACCTTATAATAGCCAAAGAATGCTTGATACGTTTTAAAACAGATTATTTTGATATTACTATAAGTGTATAGTGTCAAAACAATTTCAATCATAAATATCAATCATAGACGGCATGGGTACCATATATTATTTCGCCATACTAGTTCTACAATTAAAACCGCAAAGTCACGTATTGGAAGTTGGATTTCCATCTGTGAACCGAGGCAAGGGATCATCCTCTACCGAATTTGAGACGCTCTAGCCCACCCCTCAGGAACAGCCGCAACTTCCCCTTGGATCGTCAGGGTCGGTCAACCGATGTGGATTATAATGCCTGAACACTGCGTTTCCCCGCCCTTTGGGGTGTCAATGAGTCAAATGACTCCATTGGATCCACATAGTCACCGATATATCCGAGGCGTCTCGCAACAGCAACAACCACACAGGTGAAAATAATATAAATGTCAGGGCCGGTCACTAACACCACCCTAGCTAGAAGGAAACACATGCCCTCCCTGAGGTCCTCTCCCGTTTCTGGTTCACAACCGGGGTGTGAGGCTCGCGAATCAACACTACACAAAGCTATGCCACACAGGCCATGCTTTGATCATCAACCACAAGACCTTGCTTTTGAACAGAAGCCTTGATCATTTGCAACCTAGGCATGCCACACAAGCAATTCACTCCATGCGATTGATATCCATCAATATATAACCCCTGAGCTCGTATATCTCAGAGAAGGGCATTATGCTAGGGAATAAATTCTCCGCCGCTAAACATACATATATTTAATAGAAATCAATCACACAGAACAAAATCCAATGTCAGACACACAATCCATTTACAAGTTCGTTCTTGGTCTGAACAAAACCGGAGGCACCTTGTACCTCGCATATCCATCGATCTCCAAGTACATCTGGATGATCACCAACTGATTCCCTCCTCTTGGGCGTACAGCCCAATCAAGATCATCAATAATCACCTAAACGATGTGAATACCTCTGGTCTTCGACCACCGTCTTCATCCTTGACACATCGTCGAATCGGTTATTCAAAATGGGATAAACCTGGTCTTTCTGAATAACCCACGTATGTAATAAACAAGTGTTACACAAACATAACATACGTCTCATTCCAATTCAGATTACTCTTTTATTCAAATATTCTTATACTTTGGGAAAGGTTCTCACTAATTTTATCAAAGATAAATTCTTTAAATTTATTCTTTAATCTTCCTTTATATATCAATTCAAAACCAAACTATGGTTTATCCAAACTAGTCGGGATTAACAAACCTTACCAAAGTAATCATTTGTTTTAAATTTCCCAATCCCAACCTATTCCTCCCATGAAGTAAAACTGGTCATACTTCATATCTAACACCACAGTGTAATCGATAAGTTCAATTACCATTTCACGTTCAAATCTAATTAAAGATTTAACTATCGCCTGGAGAAAAACTGGTGATACTCCATTCTCGATCATCTCAATCTAATTAAAGATTCGTTAAAACTCCATTTGGTTTTAATCTTCCCAAAAATCATATTAATGATTTTTTAACTTGGGAAACCATATCCTGTCTTAAACTGCGTTAAAGAACCAATGTCATTTAAAACATGGTTCACGATAAACCCAAAATCACATTTGAAATTAAATACAAAGCTCTGTTTAGAAAATATATCGCCTTATATTAAATATCAAATTCTACGACCAACAAATATCGTATTGGAAATAACAATATGAATATATCTTTCAAATTTCCGTAACAATGTCTATATAATCACGAAATCCAACATCGAAATATTCCAAAGACAATTTCGATTCAAATCCATTTCCACTTTATATAGTGGAAATTCTGGTTATTTTCAAAGCTATTTCAAATCCACTTTATTTATTTTAAAAATAAATGGGAATATAATTCTAGTCCAAAACTAGTTTATTTTGACAAAAATCTATTTTTATCTTTTCAAATTTGGAATTTTTCATCCCAATTCTTCACAAATCATTTCTTATGATTTTACACAAATTATTACTATTTTTAATAATTTTAACAAGGCCTGTACAGTCGATTTCCATCAACGGCCATCGAACTGCACTTACAACGACCTTTTCCAAATTTGATTTGGACATAATTCCAAATCCAGCTGTTAGATTTCAAATCTCTAATATTCTTTAGAAAGCTCTTTCCGATACGAACCCAAAGGTTCTAGTTTTAGAAGAATACGATGGTCGGATCTCCCGTAACATCAATTCGAAGTCAATAGTCGAAATTCGCGAACTGCCGCGACACGACGCGTTCTATTCAGGCCATTATATATATATATATATGTATAATATATATTTCGTCGATTTCCTTTAAAAAAATTTATAAATCGTTTTAAATTCGTTTTCAATATGATTTCAACTTCATATTAAATTTCAAATCAAAACTGAATATTCCATAACAAATGATAATATTTTCAAAACGTCATATTTTGAAATCACTTCCTTTTCTATATTCATTATAAAAATGAATATAATTGATATAAATATCATTCGCGTCAAAATGGCGCATATCTAACCAACATGGCTTTATATATTTCAATAACTTTGTTATTCTATTCAATAAATGAATATTTTCTTCAACACATGAATATATATTTTATTCAACATATGAATATTTATTTTATTCAACACATGAGTATTTATTTTATTCAACACATGAATTTATATTATATTCAACACATGAATTTCTGTTCTATTCAACACATGAATTTTATTTTATTCAACACATGAGTATTTATTTTATTCAACACCTGAATTTCTATTCTATTCAACACATGAATTTTATTTTATTCAACACGTGAATTTTTCATTTTATAATATTCTTTATTTTCCAAATTGGAATGAGGCCCAAGCAATTACTATATAAGGTTAATTATATGGATTCCCTACAACACATGTATATAATAGCAACGATAAATATCAACCATCATCCAGAGTACACCAAACAACTACATAAGCATTAAATATAAATAATTAACGCTTACACAGTCGGTCGACCAATCGATCGACTTACAGCTAAATAATTGGGATTAGTGCACGCCAAATATCATCCCAACACCTTTGTGGGGTTTCAAATCAACAAGTACAGATTTTTATTTGTGCATTTGGGCGATGTGTAAAATTTATCGTCCCAATCAATATCAGTCAAATGGGTGTATGTAAACAAATCATCCAATTCGTTTATAAATATTTATTTTATATACACGTTAAAAATTATACTTTGAACTATAAAATATTTTCCACTATAAAATATTTTCTTCCATTCTACATCACACAATCAACTTTCACAACATACCAATTAAATAAACAAGTCATCCATGGTCTGCGGACAATGGGTGTCGGGTGCTGCTAAGCACCGTCTGTTTGTTCTTGGTTATAAGCCTCCGGACGTAGGCTTCTGGTTTTCTTATAAATACTTAGAGGAGCATGTACTCATGATGTAAGCAGATGGCTGCTGGTTCGGAACCATTGTCGGTGTCTGCACTAAGTAGATTAGTATGGATAGCATGTATCCCTGTTAGGGTTCCGATTGGCCTTTCAGTGGAATCTACGGGTATAGCCTGTTCTTTCGGAAGGTAGCTCCGAGTAATTTTCCTGTTGTCTATCAATATATCCTTTCCGTATCTATGCAGTAGATGTCTCGGAAGCTGGTTCCAGATAACCTTTATGCTACCTTCCAATGCATTGGAGTAGAGTTGGTTAATATTAATGGACCTTCTGTCCTTTTTGGGTTTCAGTTAATGGAGCTTTTTCCTCTCTCTCTTTTTCTTAATTTCTGACTTGGATGGTCTTTCGCTATAGAACTCCCTGCCAGGTAGACCCCGTCAGATGGACCCTATTGGATAGACCCTGCCGGGTAGACTTTGCTGGAATTCTATAGATTTTGAGCTCCTTTCTCCTAATAAGGTGTCGGTTTGCGCAACTCTTGGATCATTCCTTCGTTCCCGTGTTCACTGGATATCCATTCATCGTTAGCTGGTTTCGAAGTTAATTTTGGTAGTAACATTTGCCTCCCCCTGCTGAAGGGGTGTTTTCGACTTTTCAATTCAAACTTTTTATGCGGATCCGCTGTATCTCCCCTCTAGTATATATATAATCCTCCTCATTGATTTCTTTCTTTCCTTTATCATTTCTTGAAAAATTTATCCTAAAGAAGAATCAGCTATTTAAATAATCATATCGGTAAGCCATCCATGTTTTTTGCTTCTTTGTTATCAGTTCCAAACGAACAATTCCAAATTTGACGGCTTAAATTATCATTTTAGCATTGCTTTTATCTTTTTTGGGGGTAGCGTTTGGAAACAAACTAACTTGAAACTAATCAAAAAAGTTTATATCCTTTTGGATATTGATCTAACCTTACTGCATAAATTCAACAGTACCTGGGGTTATGAGGAAGAAGCACATTGTTTTCAAACCTGATAGGAATGGCCCTTTTCCCATCAATCCTTCCGCTTCTAGGAAAGTTAGCGCCATTAGGAAGCACTCTTTGATTTCATCATAGGAGCAAGTAGATGCTATCCTCTAGTATTTTGGGATTTCGGGGATTGACGCCATCCCTCCTTGTGGAAAGTACACCATTTCCTCTCCTCCAGAGGCTTACTTTGCTATTACTTCAGTCCATATTTGGCATGGAGGTTTTATCCATTTTATGGATTTCCTTCATTGTTACCTACAATACCCGGAGATCACTCCTATTCAATTTTCTTCCAATAACTACACCTACCAGTTGGGCTTAGACCTTTTGTCTTTAGAATCTGGTAATGGTTCTCTATGTCCTTTCACTCTTGACTATTTGGTTCGTCCTTCCAAACTTAGTGAAGCCATTCCTTGGATTTCTCGGGCAAACCTTACGAAGTAACTGCTTTCTAAAGGAACGACGAGGTTCAAAGATTGGGAGAATCAATTTTTCTTCATCTGATCCCCTTCAGGTATCACTGGAGCTTTTTGTACCCTAAGTTTGCCCCCATGAAAGCTTTTTTTAATCCTATCTTCCTCTTTGCAGATGTTGTTCCTAAATTGCCAAGTTTTGCGGATAAGGAGCTAACTGATTCCCTGGGCATGACCTCCAGAAAATTCGGTAATCATTTTATGCTGCTTACCTTTTCTATTCTTCAGAGGCATTCTTTATTCCCAACTGGATAATTCATCATTGGGAAACTGCCTTTGGTCCTGCTTAGTAAGGGGATTCCTTTTTTGTCACTGAGGAGAGATGCTCCTTTCTCCTCCAACTCTTTCCTATTCATTGATAACTCAGGTATGTTTTTCCTTATCTTCCAAGATGGAATTGTACTTTGTCTTTCTCATTACTTTTTCTCATTGTGTGTTTTTGATGTTTCTTGCACTAAGTCTAATACGACTGGCTCCGTTTCCTTGGCTCCGAGAGTTGGGGTTTCTTCACTCAAGAATGCATTACTAAAATCTAAGGAAAATGTAAAGAGGAAACTTTTGGAGATAGGTAAAGAGGATTCTTCGCCGAAGAAGTCCAAAGGTGTTGGGGGATTAACTGTTTGTTCTAGTGTGATCCTTGATACCCCGGAAATTACTTCTCCAATGAAGGATCCTGGCTCGAATCCTCATTGTGTTGGGTCTTCTAAAGTTTCCAATGAGTTAAATCACGTGTAACACCCCGTAATTTTATAACACTAAAATTCACAAATTAAAGTATACTTAATTTTTAGAGGAAGAATTAAGTGAAATGGGTTGCGCTATTATGTTCGTCTCAAAATTTTGGGTCAAGATAGACATTTGGTTTGCATAAAACAGAAAACTTATGAAGAAGTTATTAAGCCTTGAAGTTTGTATGCATATGAGAGAAATATATATATATATATATATATATATATATATATATATATATTCAAAAGAAAAAAGTTCAAAACAGCGAATCGGGAGGGGGAATAGCAGAACCGCACTATTTTTGGACTCGACCCGAGTTCCGTTGGGTCGAGTAGGGGTCGATCCAGGGTGTTTGGCTGTCAACCCGTGGCCCGATTCGCCATAAGGGCTGATGCGGCATCTGAGTGGTCCTGATGGTTCTGTTATCCCTAGTTTAATACGACGGCTCTTATTAAATTAAACTTCTATAAAAATACTCCTAAACCCCTAACCCTAATCACATTAATTCATAACAAGAGTCGCTATGCCATCAATGAAGAACCTAAAGTAGCCGCCATACACTTTCAACCCTAAAGAAAGATTGAAGCTTGAATCAAAATCAAATCAAATCTAAATAACGATTAGTCTTCATCAAAGGCGAGCAATTCAGTTTCAGAATACAGATCCCAGAAAGACAAGACTATTCTTTTTAATTGTGAGTATGATAGCTTTCACAAATTAATTAATTAATTTAATTATGATAAGATATAATTAGGATTATGATAATATGATTTTGAATCATGTGATGTAAAATATATGTATGTTTGTGGTGTTGAATCATATGTTAGTCTTATGCAAGTTGGATCATATGTTAGTTCTTATGTGAATTTTATGCAAGTTGAATCGTATATCTTATGCAAGTTTGTGATGATTGGATTATATATTCATGTATGTATCTTATGCAAGTTTGGGTTGTTAAATTATATGTGAGACATGTATATGCATATGGTAGTTTATGTGACATTAACCTTTATATCTAGATCCATATGCAAGTTTACATCTGTATGTTTAGACCCATATGCAAGTTTACATCTTTATGTTCAGATCTTTATGCAAGTTTACATCTTTATGTTTAGATCTATATGCAAGTTTACATTTTATGTTTAGATCCATGCGCAAGTTCACACCTTTATGTTTGGATCTATAGCAGTACATAAGTTATGCAAGTTTATGCCCATTACATATGCTGGTTTTATATCATATGCTAGTTTGAATGAAATTCATATGCAAGTTATTGGCTATGTAATTTATGTCATGATCCTTACATCTATTTTATGTGTTATGTGATGTTGTTTTTCTTTTTATAAGTTAGACTATTTGCGAGTCTAAAATATGTCATATGAAAACGTACGAATAGCGTGGGGGTGATGGGATAATATTGAATATACATAAATTGTGAATTGGCATAAAATGGCCTTAAAAGGCATATAATTAATTTGAGACATTAATTGGCATAATTGGTATTTATGGACATAATTTTAAGAGACAATTACAGACATAAATAAATTTGCAATTTATTGACAAATTTGAATAGGGATATTAGTCCAATTTAGGGTTAAATAAAGATGTGTAACAATTAACCGCCTAAGATACGAGGTTAGACTCTTTTGTGGTGTAAGACTGCCCGACCCGCCCGGCAAATCCAGCAGCCACAAATGCCAGTCTAATGTGAGAGGTCAAAGGCACAAATTAAATGCGTAACAATTGTAAAGACGCAAGGTTGGGCTCGTTTGTGGTATAAGACTGCCCGGACCTGCCCGTCAAATCCAGCAATCGCAAATGTCAGCCTAATGTGGGAGGTCTTTATAAGGTTACGGTTCTAATGAATTAAGTAACACTTAACCAGATAAACACATGGTGGGACATGGGGTGTTAAGTGGGTGCCTTAGGTGGCATGTGAAATTAAGTGGGTGCCTTGGGTGGCATGTGAAAGATGATTAGATGCACTTAACCAAGATTGAAACATGTAAGAAGACATGATTAAGAATGGGGTTAAGTGGGGAAACCTTACTGGGGACCAAGCATAGGTGGAAGGCTTGTGTCAAGCATGCGGGCCCTTTTCAAACCCATAACCCATCAAGTATCTATGTGAGCTTGACCCAAGTCGAGGATAGGACACGCTTAATGGATTTAATTGTAAGAGGTCAAAATGGGTTAGCAATGGCAACATCAGTCCAACGGGGTCATGTGCGTGCGTGGGCCCAGGCCGGTAGGTAAGACGTTGTTGCATCGTGTAGATATAAGCCGTGCATCTTTGGTAGATCGAGTTGCCACTTTGGGGAGTGATATGCCCCACTGTGGGACCAACACGGGTATCTACGAGTTAGGAAGCCGATCAAATGGGGGAAGTGGGTACAACTAGTGGAGATAGGGGCAGACGACACTTATAAAGGTAGCTAGGGGTACAAGAAACTACCATTATCATTATTGAGTTCTGTAGGCGGGATCAACTTTTATGGTGACTAGTGGTGGTGTAGTATAGTAATTATCCTATAGTGATTAGGAACGAGATTAACACCAGAATATTCCTCTTATTTGCTTTGTCATGCCCACTTGTTTCATGGTCATATCATATCTTACCAGTTTATGCTTTATCCTAGTTACTTTAATAATTATATTGTTAAAGTTATTATACTCGCCAGACTTTATGTCTGACCCCCTTGTTTTCGCCTCTTTTCTTCGTCCCCCCTTCAGGTTCTCAGGGTGGGACTAGTACTAGTGGAGCTTGATATCGAATCTCTTTCTCTCTCATTTGGAAGTGCTTGGGTTGCTGAAAGTAAAGTTCAGCTCATCTCTTTTATGGCTACTTGTGTTGGGGTTTATGCTTTTTATTTTATGTACTCTGAAATAATTTATCAAGATGGATATTAAGTGTACTTGGTTTATGAATTTGTTGTAATCAAACTATTTCTCTGCTGCAATAAAAGTTGTTTTAAAATTTTCAAGTACCATTATTTATATCTATCTTGTTATATTCTGTTCTATACACTAAATACGCTCCATAGAAGTTAATGCATTCCCTTTGTGAGTGACATTAATGGACGTGGTATGTTACATCACGTGATGGGCTTCTCTTCTTCTTTTGAGGACATTTCCCATAGCGATTTTACCAACCCCGCTAATGGTAGTAAATTCGATGAATTAGTTGGCTAGATTATTTCTCTTATGCTTTTTCCTATGTCAATTCCTCATTTGATTTCCCTCGGAGCTGTCAAGCTTTGGTCGAGCATCTACTTATGGTACTATGTTTTTCTCTTTCCTATTTTATTATCTTTTCCAAGCATTTCATTTCTGACTGTTATGCTATTTATAGGCTATTAAGCGGTGGTTTGAGGTGCAAGATGATACTCCGATCCTAGTTCTGAGTTATTGAAGTTTAAAAGAGAGATTGTGACCTTGAAGAAGGAAAAAGCTGTCTCTTGAAAGAGAGGGGCTAGCTGTAGAGCAAAGAAGGTTGAAGCATGCTTTATCGAAAGCTAGGAGTTCCGTTGCCCTAGGAAAAAATCCAACTTATCCTCTGGTCGAAGAAAATAAGGCTTTGCAGAGGAGCTTGGAGAGATCCATAGAGAACACTGGTCTGCTCGATTCTTGTTGTTCTTCCTTCCATGATCAGAATATCCTTCCATAAAAAAGAGAACGGTCCCTTAAGAACGAACTTGGTAAGAAGAAAGCGTTGTTGGCCAGGTTTTTTAGTATAGTCAGCGATGCTAAATAGAGAATTTCCTGTTTCTTTTAGTCTTCTTTAGATGAGATCATGGTTAATTCCTTCGAAGATTCTTTCCTCCTTATTTATGCAGACAACATGGACAAATGTTTGGACTTAAATTTTTCTTCTCTTGACCCGTACTTAGTTGAAAGATTTATGTCTAAGATATCTCGTATGAGGAAGAAAGAAGAAGTTTCTACTAGGCGGGAGATTGACGTATCTAAACTCTTGTTTATTGAGGATGTTCTTGTTGGTGAGCTGTTTGCCGATGATGAAGGATACCTTGTAATGGTGTCGCGGACTGTTCGTGACAATGATGATAATTCCCAGTGTAACAAAGACTCCTCCATGGGTGTTTCTTTCTCTGCTTTGGATACTTTAGACAAGGTGGGTGGCAAAGGTAACCAATCCGTTGAAGAATATCATATCCCAATCGTCCCCCTGACCTTCTGGAAGCACGAAGGATGGGGAAGGGCCCAAACTCCCTGGGTCCCCTCCCTATTGAAAATTCTCAAGCTTCTGTCCCCACTTCTGAGGTATGGCATCTTTTCTTATTCGTAGATTCTTTTGCTTTTTCTTTGACAATCATTCAGTAATTATTTTCATTTAGACGGGAAGAAAATGGTTAAGTTTTAGGGATTCCACCCTTAGAAAGATTCAACTGGAAGCGATTCACCTTACTAGGGAACTAAGTAGACAGATGGACGAGTATAACACACTACCCCAAAAATATCATCTCCTTGATAAAAGTGCCGCGAAGTTACTATATTTTAAGAAGAAAGAAGTGGCTTCTAGGCTGCGAGCGGCCCAGTTGCGGTGTGAAAGGCTATTAAAAGAAAATTCCGAGCTTGTGACTTTGTTTTGGATGTTAATCAAAGACAGATAGATATTAATAAACATTTTGTATCGAATTTATCGTAGATATGAAATCAAAGATTTCTCCTTTTTAGGTAATCAAAGTGGGCCTACTTAGATGTCTTCACAGAAAGTGCTTAAATGAGTGTGGCGTGGACCTACACTCTAGCAAATGCTGGAACCTTTCACGAGTTACTTCCGTTCCCAGAAAGCTACCTTTAGATAAACTTAAATTTAACAAGCATTGATTTGTATCTGAAACTTTTAAAAGATTAGTTTTGTATGAGTAAGGGGAATATCTGTAATAAGTGTACTTGCTTGGTTGAAAATATAATGATATATTCTCTCTCTAATTCCCTCTGACATTTTTCTTTAGAACTTGTCTTCTACTCGTATTTACTCTCTAGGGCTATCCTTGAGGATTAAGTTAAGTTGAAGAGAGATTACCGAGAGAAACTTCCTCTTATTAAGTCCTCTTCCTTGGCATGATATTGCTTTTTAAGGGATCTTGAGAAAGTTTATGCTTGTTATCCTCAGATTCGCCTCGATTTCCCGGGAGAGGACAAGGATTAATTTTTAAGAGAGGTCCACACATTTCAGTTGAAGTTAGTTCATGGTTATGACAGCCCACCTAAAGGAAAGTGGGACTATCATAACTGTCCTCCGGTTTATACACCTGACGGATTTAAAGTTCCCTTTGATTCGTCGCTTGACCTTACGGCTGACATTCTGGATAAAGTGAGGACTGCTGCCTCCTTGCCCTGATAGTCATGATAAACACTTATAAGAGTGATTTATTGAGAGCTAGGTCATGCTTATATGAAATCATTAGTATGGGGGAATGGGTGTTCTCTCCTCTGGAGATGTGTTTATCCTACAATCTTTCTTGTAAATAACTATGTAAGATATGAAGTACTTAGCATATCACCTATCGCATGTAATAGTTTATAATGACGGTGTTTATGAACGAAGGTTGAACCTATAACAATGTTACTTACTGCTCGATTACACATTTCTACGTAATCATTTTTCTTTCGTTATGGTTATGCCATGGCACGTGCTCATCTTCGGCACATTCTGTTAAAATTTGTCTTATAGACCTTTGTAGAGCGTCATTTGCTTTTAGCAGGGTCAAAAGTACCAAGATTTGTTAGATATGAAATGTCTATGGTGCTTACTTGTGTTTTGTGTATTAGTGCTAACATTTGATATACTTGGATAATAAACTGATGAATGTATAAATTAAAGACATTTCCAAGAGCAAGTTAGAAGGCCTTAAGTTTGCACCTGGTAATAGCAGAAATGTGATTCTAAGCCAGGTATGAGTTGGAAAGAAGGTTGAACAATTCCTTCTTGTTCGGTTTTGAGTATCTGAATCGATCCAAATCTGGATATTTATGATGAAATCAAAATCCTATCTCCAGTTGTGATTCACACCTAAATCAACCTGAATTTGGGCGTTAAGATATAAGACTAAGATCAGCTTCTGGCCTTTACTGAAAGTTGAATTAACCTGGATTCTGTTGAGATAAGACCGGGCTTCCCCTTTCGGAATTTGTGAAGAACTAAACCAACCCAGATTCGGGTATTAACATAGGAGGCCTGAACCAACCATTGTTCAGGCAATTAGATACTGAGTACAAGAAATCCACTTTCGGTATTTGCGAAGAATCGAATCAACCTAGATTCGGGTATTAATATAGAAGACCTGAACTAACCCTTATTTAGGTAATTAAAGATTGAAGACTAGAAGATCCCTTCCGGTATTAATGTTTTGGTATCCCCTTTGGATTTGATTTGTAAAGAAGAGGTTGCACGTGCTTCTTGAGCCACTCTCTGGGCTTTTGATGTCAAAGCAGAGGATGTACGTGCTTTGTTGGCCACACTCTAGGCCTGTGCGTCCAGTGCGCATGGGTCGCTCATCCACAAGCAGGACCAAGGACTTACTCGACCTCCCTCCAGGAGGCGCCTTATCCTGACCATCATAGGTGATGATAAGGTCTTAGAAACTTAGACGGGGCCATTGTAGGCAAATAACTAAGGTTTACTCTTTTGATGCTCTATACTGACCATTGCAGGCACTGATAGAGGTTACACACCACCCCCTCTAAGGGGTGCCCTATCCTGACCATTGTAGGCTATGATAGAGGTTGGCGTTCCCTTCTGCAGGTAACGCAGAACATAAGCAGAGGTATGACATGCTTAGTTCTAGCAGAGGCAGGGCGTATTCTTCTACGAGTAGAGGAAGGGCGTGCTAAAGTTAGATGCACCGCCACAACCATTTCTTGTGTGAAACGGAGGCTTACGCTTTCGATGCTTTAACCTAGCCCCATCTGATTTGGGCATGGTAAAATACTAACACACCACCCCCCTCCGAGGGATGCTTTAACACCTCGTATTTTCTGTGAACATAAAAGTAACAAAAAAAGTATACTTAATTTTTTAAAAGAAGAATTAAGGGAAACGGGTTACGCTATTGCGTTCGTCTTGGAATTTTGCTTGAGATAGAGTCCGAGTTTGCATAAATTGGACTCCATATGAAGAAGTTATGGCCCTTAGAAGTTTCAGGAATTTAAATAAATTAAAACAGCTCAGATTTAAGATTGAAATTCAAACCACACACCCGGGATGGGCGGGAAATTCCCCGCCTAGAATCCAACTCGACCAGGAGATCGACCTGGGGGTCGACCTGGGTCACATAGGTCGACCGGGGGGTCGACCTGGGTCACATAGGTCGACCTGGGTCACATAGTCGACCAGGGGGTCAACTTCCTCCTATTTCCAGATTCGAGGATTAGTTCGTTTTTCTGCATTTGGATGCCCGTTCTGACCAGATTCGTTGATCCCTATGCTATTTAAACACCCCCAAACCCCACTTTCTCTCCACACCAAACCATTATAACGCTATGCTGCCTCAACTCTAATTAAAATAAATCAATGGGTCTCTACTCTGCTGAAACCTAAGCTAGAACTAGTGCTTCTTCTTCTTCCAATCTGAATAGGATTAAAATAGAAAAACGATAACCATTTTTCTTTTAGAATCCAACCAAGGTGAGTATAGTTATTTTCAGATATGAAATTTAATTATGATCTTGACATGGCTACACATCTGAATTTAAGATTATGCATATTCTTGTTTATCAGATCTGTTTTTCAATGTAGATCTATCTTATTAATATTATAGTAACTATTATGTATCTCTTCCTTCCTTCTGTTCTATAGCCAGGCTACCACGAGCCTGAGCCAAATCTCATAAGAGATTGATGCACGGAAGCTAAATTTGCGGAAAATAGTGAATGACGCATAATTAGACATGAATGATTTGTTACTGATTTGAGAAAAGAACATATGTTGTAATTTAAGATCTGGATCTGGGCAGACTATATAAGATAGTTTGTGATTTGGAAGAAGGAGAATTATTGTGCATATGAATTAGGCGCAAAGATCAATATTATAATGGGATAACTATTAAATGTGAATACGCCTAAAAAGAGATTTTGGATTTTAGGCATACGCTGAAATCAAAGGCTATAATTTGGCATAATTCGTATTGTATATCATGATTTGGGGTTTTTGGAGAATATTATGTACTATGTAAATTTAACTAAAATTTGGGGCATATGTTATATTGTGAAGTATGACCATAATTAGGGCATGTAAAATTAGGCTTAATTTTATGATTAAATCTGTTAAATTTCCTGAATCTGTTGAAATTGAATACGGTAAATTTGGGGTATGAAAATCTATAGGCTCAATCTAAAATTGAGCAAAACAAGTTAATAGAACTTTGAAAAATCTGCTATAACTTGTAAAGAAGTTTAATTTGTTGAATTGGCATAATTAATCTGATATTGGCATAATCTGTGAATGAATACTTTAGCTAAAAATAAGAATGCTGAGACACGAGGTTAGCCTCTGTCTATGGTACAAGCCTGCCCGGACCCAACCGGCTTAACCAGCAACCGCAAACTGTTAGTCTAATGTGAGAGGTCGTATGCATAGCTAAAAGATGCTTAGACACGAGGTTAGGTTTGGCTTGTGGCAGAAGTCTTCCCGGAACAGCCAACACATCCAACGGCCACAAACTACTGACCTAATGTGAGAGGTCTGCGCATTAGTGATTAATTAATGAAAATCTAGGATAAATATGATGCCTAAAACATGTTGAGTGGATATGGTTAAACCAACTGGGCGGATGAATCTAATAAATCCGTTTCGTAAATCTGTAGGCCAAATACAAGGATAGGTGAAACAAACTGTAAGTCTGTTAATCTTTATATCTGATCTGTTAGTCTGAAAACTTGTTAACATATATATCTGATTTGAGAACTAGTTAATCTGAACTTTGTACAACTGAAATATGTTAGCAAGTTAATCTGAAATCTATTAGTCTGGGGACACAAGGTTAGGAGGGATAATTACTTGTGTCATCTATTGTGTGGAACCCATTTTAGTCAGTAACCCTTTTCAGGTATCAAAACTATGACCAAACACTAGGAGGGGTCCAGGCACGCTTACTGAACTAATTGTAAGAGGTTCGCTCTGATAATGGCAAGGGTTGTTGATGGCGCATTCCAACTGGGTCATGTGCGTGCATGGATCCGGTCTACTCTGAGGGTGTAAGACATTGTGACATATGTAAATAGGTCTTTGTCTATAGGTTGCCACTTTAGGGAATGATACACCCTTCTGTGGGGCCGGCACAGGGTATTTATGTATTAGGGAGCCGATCGCTTGGGGTAGAATTTAGGGTACACATAGTTATGTTTGTTTCTATTGGTATACCTTCTGTCTCTGTAGGGGTGGTAAAGGCCCATTAGTTAGGGTGGGAAAGGCCCATTATTATCATTCTGTTTCTGTACCTTCTGTCTCTGTTGGGATGGTGAAGGCCCATTAGTTGGGGTGGTAAAGGCCTATTATTAGCATTCTATTTCTGTACCTTCTGTCTCTGTTGGGGTGGTAAAGGCCCATTAGTTGGGGTGGTAAAGGCCCATTAGTTGGGGTGGTAAAGGCCTATTACTAGCGTTCTGCTTCTGTAAAGATTATTCTGTTTCCGTTCCTGTCTCAGTTTAGACATTAGGGTGACACCTAATCCTGTTATACTAAGTATTAGTGCAGAGAAATAAGATATAGGTAAGAAGCATATCTTGGTCTATATCATTCTGTTTCTTCTGTTTAACTTAAGCATACCTGCTACTCCTGTTGTTGTAATCTCTCATCCATCTTTGTTTACATGCCATGATACTACTATCTGTCTATATGCTAAAAGTTACTGGACTCGCCAGACTTTATGTCTGACCTCATTTGTTTTTGCCTCTTTTTCTTTCCGTTCCCTTCCCCCTCCAGGTGCTCAGGGTGGAAACATAGGAGATCGATTCATATTCTCTCTACTTGAAGTGCTTGAAGTATTGCTTGGCTTTGACTCTACCTTCTTATGACAGTTTATATTGGGGATTATGGTTTTAAAATTATGCATTCTGAAGGATTTTGGTATAAGACTGATACTTGTGTACTTGGGTTTGGATATTGTGATTTTGAAGGATGTAACCAAACTTATTTCTGTTTCTGCTGTAATAAAGTTATAAATTTTTGAAGTACTACTTTATGTATCTGCCTTGTAATATTCTGTTCTGTTTACTTATAATGCTTCATGGAAGTTAATGCATTCCCTTTGTAAGTGACATTAATGGACATGGGGTGTTACACTTGGTATCAAAGCTGAAGGTTACTAGTTTTGATAAAAAGTTTTTGAAAACTATTTTCAAAAAGGTTTTAAAAAGGAAGTATTTTCAAAAGTAAAGTTTATTTTGAAAAAAAAAACATAATCCACAAAAGCCATATATCTGTCTTTAGATTCTCCGTTTTTGAATCTCTTTTCTTTCGTTTCAGCATGTCTGGAGAACAAAACATCCCTTATATCCCAGAGGGAGTCACCATACCCGAATAGTTTCGTAGGTATTTGGAGGCCACAACACCCGCCGAAGGCTAAGGAAACGTTCGCCCAGCTGTACCCATCGCTCCTTCTCCTCATCCGCACGTGAATACTTTCCCGAAGACATGTAGAGACTTTCGAGTTATGGGCGGAAAGAGCTTTAATGGGACTGAAGCGTTCGTGGAAGCAAGAAACTGGCTCAAGGAAACAGAAGATTTGTTCGTTATCTTCGAAGTGGATGAAAAGTCTGAAGATAAGAAGGAGAAAAAGTGCTTTATTTGTGTAAGCTTAACTCATCTGAACAAGGATTGCAGAAAGAGGAAGGACACTTGCTTCAATTGTGGTGAGATGGGACACTTCACTAGGGACTACAAGAAGAAACTAGGGCAAGGCCAGAGGACAGGACCTACTTCTGAAGGGCCGGTGAATGCACACGTGGCTGGTGGATAGGATAGAGATAGGAAAATTTCTGTAGAAGGTTTAAATTTCCTTATCTGACTATTGAGTTAAAACTCTTTTTTGATTCTGCCATTTTGATTCTGTAATTGAGACTCTGCACTTTAATATTGGTCTTGTTTCTGATCCCGCTACAGTCTCAAACCCCCAGGGTTACGACTCATCTATTTGTAGTAGGTTGGGGTTTGAGGGTATCTGTGTTGGGCGTTAAGTTGACTATGACGCATACAATCTGGGGTTTGTGGGATATAGTGGGGTTTTATCATGCTTACTTTCCTAAGAATCATTTGATAATCTGATCTGTACCAGTAGTCTGTAAGTATCTGAATATTTCTGAAAAGGATAGGGGTTTTTACTCGAAGCGTGAAGTAGATTTCCAGTTTTGACATTGTTTAATGGGAGTAATTCTCTGAGTGTCAATCTGATGTTGATTTCGGTCTTCGGTTTGATACATAGAGATTTATTCTCTTAACCGATGTCTAATGGGAACGGAACTTTTGTTTTAATTGTACTTGCTTCTATCACTCGTTTGTATCCTATCGATCGAGTCTTCGACCTTTAGGTAGAAACTAATGGGTGTAAACATGTGTTTGAGACATGTTATGTTTGATGGTTGCAAGTGGTTGCTAGTGGTTTCTCGTGGATGCATATACACACACTGGGAATTAGATCGGCTCAAAAGAATTCCAATACTGCATATGGATGTGTTCCCATTTTTTTTAATTTTTGTGGATGCAAAATGATTGACTCATCACCTGGATGTTTCATTTGGATGAATGGTTATGCACTCATATAGAAATGATGTCTATCAAATAGGATTTCTTACATACATAATTGGACTCATGGCACTAACATATTTTGCATTGAGGAGGTCAACTGAATCAGTAGACCGCCTGATCTTTGCATTAGATAAGAGATATATACACACACTTTTGCACATGTTCATACAACATTAGAAGTTTTCTAAGGACAATGGATGCTTGTAGATGATGGTTGATTAGATGGGTGATTGGATGGTAGGACATATTCTTCTTAACTTGATGATTTCGGGGATGAAATCCTTTAAGGAAGGGAGAATATAACACCCCGTATTTTCTGTGAACATAAAAGTAACAAAACAAAGTATACTTAATTTTTTAAAAGAAGAATTAAGGGAAACATGTTATGCCATTGCGTTCATCTCGGAATTCTTCTTAAGATAGAGTCCGAGTTTGCGTAAATCGGACTCCGTATGAAGAAGTTATGGCCCTCATAAGTTTCAGGAATTTAAGTTAAAACAACTCAGATTTAAGTTTGAAATTCAAACCACACACCCGGGCTGGGCGCGAAATTTCCCGCCTAGTACCTAGGTCGACCAGGGGGTCGACCTGGGTCACATTGGTCGACCAGGGGGTTGACCTGGGGGTCGACCTCCCCCTATTTCTTGATCCAAGGACTGGTTCATTTTTCTGCATTTGGATGCCCGTTCTGACCAGATTCGTTGATCCCTATACTTTAAACACCCCCAAACCCCACTTTCTCTCCACACCAAACCATTGTAACGCTATGTTGCCTCAATTCTAATTATAATAAATCAACGGCGTCTCTACTCTGCTGAAACCTAACCTAGAACTAGTGCTTCTTCTTCTTCCAATCTGAATAGGATTAAAAGAGAACAACTATAACCCTTTTTCTTTTAGAGTCCAACAAAGGTAAGTACAATTGTTTTCAGATATGAAATTTAATTATGATCTTGACATGGCTATAAATCTGAATTTGAGATTATGCATATTCTTGTTTATAAGATATATTTTTCTATGTAGATCTATCTTATTAATATTATAGTAACTACTCTGTATCTCTTCCTTCCTTCTGTTCTATAGCCAGGCTACCACGAGCCTGAGCCAAATCTCATAAGAGATTGACGCATGAACGCTAAATTTGGGAAAAATAGTGAATGATGCATAATTAGACATGACTGGTTTGAGAAAAGAACATATGTTGTAATTTAAGATCTGGATCTGGGCATACTATATATGGTAGTCTGTGATTTGGAAGAAGGAGAATTATTGTGCATATGACTTAAGCACAAAGATCTATATTATAATTGGATAAAAATTAATGTGAATACACCTAAATTGGGATTTTGGATTTTAGGCATACACTGAAATCAAAGGCTATAATTTGGCATAATTCGTATTGTATATCATGATTTGGGGTTTTTGGAGAATATTCTATACTGTGTAAATTTAACTAAAAATTTGGGGCATATGTTATATTGTGAAGTATGACCAAAATTTGGGCATGTAAAATTAGGCTTAATTTTATGATTAAATCTGTTAAATTGCCTAATCTACTGAACCCGTTGAAACTGAATACGGTAAATATGAAAATCTATAGACTCGATCTAAAATTGAGCAAAACAAGTTAATAGAACGTTGAATAATCTGCTGTAACTTGTAGAGAAGTTTAATTTGTTGAATTGGCATAATTAGTCTGACACGAGGTTAGGTCTGGCTAGTGGCAGAAGTCTGCCGGAACTGCCCGGCACATCCAGCGGCCACAAGCTACCGACCTAATGTGAGAGATATGTGCATTAGTGATTAATTAATGCAAAACTATGATAAATATGATGCCTAAAACGTGTTGGGTAGATAAGGTTAAATCAACTGGGCGGATGAATCTAATAAACCCGTTTCGTAAATCAATAGGCCAAATACAAGGTTAGGTGAAACAATCTGTAAGTTTGTTAATTTGTATATCTGATCCGTTATCCTGAAAACTTGTTAACCTGTATGTCTGATCCAAGAACTTGTTAATCTGAACTTTGTACGTCTGAAATCTGTAAGCAAGTTAATCTGAAATCTATTACTCTGGGGACACAAGTTTAAGAGGGGTAATTACTTGTGTCATCTGTTGTGTGGAACCCATTTTAATTAGTAACCCCTTTCTGGTATCAAAACTATGACCCAACACTAGGAGGGGTTGGGGAACACTTACTGAAATAATTGTAAGTGGTTCACTCTGATAATGGCGAGGGGTGTTGATGGCGCATTCCAACCGGGTCATGTGCGTGCATGGATCCGGTCTGCTTTAAGGATTTAAAACACCGTGACATCGGTAAATAGATATGTGTCTATAGGTTTCCACTTTAGGGAATGATACACCCTTCTGTGGGGGCCGGCACATGGTATTTATGTATTAGGGAGCCAATCACTTGGGGTAGAATTTAGGGTACACCTAGTTCTATCTATTTTTGTTGGTATACCTTCTGTCTCTATTGTGGTGGTAAAGGCCCATTAGTTGGGGTTGTAAAGGCCCATTATTAGCATTCTGTTTTTGTACCTTCTGTCTATGTTGTGGTGGTAAAGGCCCATTAGTTGGGGTGGTAAAGGCCCATTATTAGCATTCTATTTCTATACCTTCTATCTCTGTTGGGGTGGTAAAGGCCCATTAGTTGGGGTGGTAAAGGCCCATTACTAGCATTCTGCTTCTGTAAAGATGATTCTGTTTCCGTTCCTGTTTTAGTTTAGACATTAGGGTGACATCTAATCCTGTTATACTAAGTATTAGTGCAGAGAACTAAGATATAGGTAAGAAGTATATCTTGGTCTATATCATTCTGTTTCTTCGGTTTAACTTAAGCATACCTGCTACTGCTGTTGTTGTAATCTATCATCCAGCTTAATTTACATGTCATGATACTACTATTTGTTTATATGCTGAAAGTTACTAGACTCGCCAGACTTTATGTCTGACCTTGTTTGTTTTTGCCTCTTTTTCTTTCTGTCCCCCCCCCCCCAAGGTGTTAAGGGTGGAAACATAGGAGCTTGATTCATATTCTCTCTGTTTGAAGTGCTTGAAGTATTGCTTGGCTTTGACTCTACCTTCTTATGGCAGTTTATGTTGGGGATTATGGTTTTAAAATTATGCATTCTGAAGGATTTTGGTATAAGACTGATACTTGTGTACTTGGGTTTTGGTATTGTGATTCTGAAGGATGTAACCAAACTTATTTATTTTTTTGCTGTAATAAAGTTATAAAATTTTCAAGTACTATTTTACATATATGTCTTGTAATATTCTGTTATGTTTACTTATAATGCTTCATGGAAGTTAATGCATTCCCTTTGAGAGTGACATTAACGAACATGGGGTGTTATAGATGCCTGGCCCTGACCAATTTGGCGATGACAAGGGGTTTGATCCATTCGTGGTTTGACAATTTTTGGGTTTCTTTAAACTTCGAAAGGAGGGTTTTCCGTACCCTCGATCACATTTGGCAATCCTTTTTCTAAGGACTTTTATTGAACTTAATCTAATATTTTTATAAACTCTTGAAATTGGCCTTGATTGATGAATTGGATGACCGTTTCCTTAAGGATTCTGCAATTTTTAGTTTCATGTCCATTCATCATATGGTAATGACAATAGGATCCTCCTGTTTTTCTTTCGTATTTGGGATTTTTCTTTGGAATGGCTAATAGTTGAGTTCGTGTTTTGTTAGGAAGTAGATATTTTCTATCGAAGTGGTGAGGTAGTATCCCTTAGGTAATCCTGGCGTAAGCTTCTCTCCTTTCCGTTAGGATTTAATCCTTTTCTGACCCGGTCTCGTTGTCTTACCTTTATTTTTCTTCCTTTCCGGAATATACGGAGGTTGACGTGTTATCCTTTCAAACCATTTGTTGGTGAAGCGGTCAATGTTATTCATTATTTCTTGTTCAAATACCATTCCTCTAACTTTCTTGTGGAGAATTCTTCTTATGTGGGAGAAAATGTTAGTATCCTTTGATGTAGAACCACTTGGAGGGGGGTATTAAGGTTTGTCCTATGCAAAAAGGCTATTATCCCCAGTGTCAGAAACATGTTGTTCTATTTCTCTTTTCCGCTTCATTATCCCTAAGGCTTCCACTCTCAACCTTCGTTCTTCTATCACTCTTAGGTCAGTGGTTTTTGATTTATCTATTCGAGATCCAGAAGTCTTTTGTTGGGACTTCTTACCATAACTTTGCTTCTTCACATCCTTAGTCCAATCAGGGATGGAACAACATAGGTAGATATGTGGTTGTTAACCACAAGGTCGGAGGTTCAGTCCCTCCTTCTAGCGCCAAAATGTTGACGATATTTTTTGTAAACATCAGAGATAGTTCTATGAGAGTGGACCTAAGGGAAAAATAGGTTGTTTAGCCTTCGCAAGTTTGAGTTAGTTCACCGTTCCTAGTTATGAAGGTCAGGAATCCGAAAGAATAATTACTCTACCCTCGATAGGGTGAGTATCATGCTTAAGCGATTCAAGGGCTAATAGTTACCTTGGGGAGAAGGATCTCTAATTACAACCCTTGACAAAGGATTTAACGGATGGTAGAAAGGGGTCTGCAGCAAGCTTGCTGAAGGATCTAAGCTTGTAGGAAGAGTCTAAGCTTGTAGGAATGGTGTTTCACCCTATTTAAGGAAAGGTTTGGGTAAGGATTCAAGCACATGTAGGAAACAAGCAGTAATCTGTAGCAATGATAACTAAGAAAATAACATGATAAACTTATAAGAAAATATCATTAGTGTGATTCACTCTTTATTGATCTTTGATTTAAAATACATGAATATAATATAAGAAATCCCCAAATCGATCTAAGAATTAGAGTTTACTCTAGAAAGAAAGAGTACAAGAATCAGAATGAGAAAAAACGTCTCGAAAATGTGACCCCTGGGGTCTTATTTATGAGAAATCCCCAAATCGATGGCCATTTTGTCCTTTTGGGTTTCAGTTAATGAAGCTTTTGCCTCTCTCTTTCTTAGTTTCTGACTTGGATTGTCTTTCGCTATAGAACTCCCTGCCAGGTAGACCGCGTCGGATGGGCCCTATTGGATAGACTTTGTAGGCATTCTGTAGATTTTGAGCTCCTTTCTCCTAAGAAAGTGTCGGTTTACGTAGCTCTCGGATCATTCCTTCGTGCCTATGTTCACTGGATACCCCTTCACCATTATCTGGTTTCAGATTTAATTTTGGTAGTAACGTTAGTAATTTCGTGGACGAAATTATTTTGAGGGGGAAGGAATGTAACGTCCCGCATTTTTAAAACGGTTAAATAATTAATTTATTTAATTATTCAAATATTAATTTGTAATTTAAATGGTTTGAATTCAAATATTTTGAATATTTTATTAGAACAATTAATGGGATAATAATATCTTTATTTCTGAAATAGTCGAAAATAGATGAATTGGCAATATTATGTGAATTAGATAATTTGAGATATTTATTTGAGTTTATATTTGAATTATAATAACGAACTTATTTGTTAAACGATGATTGAACGTATTAATTATAATATAATTATAAAAGAGCTCATAACGTCGTGGTAGTTCGTAATTTGACGATTTTAACATCAACTGAATATTGAAGATTAGTTTAACGTATTCTGCACCCTAAATTACATTTTTGTTTTCACAAAATAAGTTAACTTGTCTACTTTTTAATATTTTCGAAATCATGGCACATCACTCGGCACAAACGTATTTTTATTTTTGACCATAACTATTTGTATGTGAACGAGATTTTGTGTAGTGGGGCATAATATAAAAATATTTTAAGCAGACAAGCCCCCTTTCGCAAGCTATATACCTTAGGAAAACATGACTAACCTATTCTCTACCTATAAACACAACTCTGCTTGTATTTTCACATCATAATTTCTAAAAATATCTTACCCTATCCCTTTCTATTTCTACTGCCAGGTATCACCACATCAATCACCTAGACTCAGCTACTCTAATAATAGCGGAAAACTTGTGCAGACACTATGAAGTGAAAATACATGGCCTGACCTAACAAACTACAGCTGCCCTACTGCATTGCTTAAATCTTAAGGATCTCCGTATATTTGTACGTTTGTTTTGCCCTCTCATTCTTCCATTTGCGCAATAAATTTTTTTTTTAACACATGAGTTTTAAAAATCTTTTAAAATTCAAACAATAGTTTATAAATTTCAAAATATACATGTGAGGAGGAGGTCGTGTTGTCTATAAGGGGACACTGGCATTTGCGCAGGAGTTGTGACAGGGAGCAGTTATATGTGGTGGGTGGTGCTGGCATGGAGGGTCTTTGCATGGCTATGGGAGCGGATGCAAGCTGCTGTGTGTCGTGTCCTGCACGGTAGTCAAGTTAGGGTGGGGTTTCAGAGAAGTCTATGACACAGCTGGGGTGTTACTACACGTTAACGATCACGTTTTGGTATTGGGGTGCAGGTTGAAGTTTGTTGGGAGAATTGAGAGTGATTTCATTTTTTGGTTTTCGTGTATTTGCAGTTGGGGTTGAACGAGGTGGCATACTCCGGGGTTTTTTGTTTGCTTTGTTGGTTTAGCCAGCGAGAGAATGCACTAGAAGGACTAGGCTGATCGGAGACGAAGTAGCTATGGTAGCGGCGGTCATTACGGTGGGGCTCTGATCTGTCAGCGGTAAGGGAACGGTTTCAGAATTGTTTGGAGAGGATGGCTAACATGGAAGGGAAAAAAGTTTTGCGGCGAAGAAATGGTTGGTAAAAGAGTGCGGGTTTCAGAAAAAAAAAAAAGAAACAAGGAAGTGGGACTTTGGCATCTTTCTGGGGTTCTATTCGATGGAGCAGGATGGAGATATTATTGGAGCGATTGGCTTTTAAACTGGGTGATGGGCCGACAAATAACGGTAAAGCCCATATATTAAAATAATTTAAGTTTTAAATAAAATAAAATAACGTAATAGCTTTTTAATTAAATATCTTTCACATACGTCATCCAAATTTAACAATACGGGATCTGTTAGGATCGTATGGACATGGGCTACACGATGAAACCAATTTGGAGTAATTTGGAGCATGTTACAATTTTAGATAAAATTAAACGCCTAATTTAATCTATTGATGTTAATCGTTATTCAAAAATTAACGACCAAAGTGAGTAAACTCACTAACTCTATCCAGCTTTATAATATTATAAATGTTATTTAATATTGATAAGTAATGATTGAATGGTGTGTGTGATATTTGTTTGGATGATTTGCTAATTAATTGGTTGAATAATATATATTGTTATATATAAATTGTTCATTGAATACTGGTTCTATTTATTATAATATTTCATATTTATATGTAATTGATGATATTTATGTTGATTAACATCTATGGATGCAGGGATACATTTTGGAGGGATCCAACTGGATTACTCAACAGTTATATTATTGTTTTTCATATATTGCATTATATGATATGACAAATAATCTGGTGTTGATTGTTGTGTGACTGGGATGTTTGATAACACTGATTTGACATAATTGGTATTTAAATACTGTAAGAATATTGGTAAATAACTTTGAATTTTTAAGAGGGAAAAATCTATTTTTAAATAGAAATTGAGTTTCGAAAGGACTAAAAGGGATAACTGTTTTAATAATAAAAGCAAGTAGTTTGATTTATAAACAATGTTTATAAACGAGATGAAATAATTATTATTAAATAATTTGGAAATATAAATTCAGGAATGAATTTAAAAAGGGAAAAAGGGAAATCGTTAAAAAAGGAAACGATGAAATTATTTCGATGTTCAAAATGTAAATAGAATGGAAATAAATCCATGAACATTTATAATTAGAATTCGACTATGGAGAATGTTAGTCAAATAAGTTATTTTTAGAAATTATATATTTTACAATTTAGGATTTGACCAGATAGTTAACATAGAGTTTGAAACCAATAATTTATAATCAAATATTTAATCGAGATTTAGTTATAACTCATAAACGGAGTTTATGAAATAAAATATGAATTTATAAAATAACTAGATAGATGGTATTTTAAACTGTAATGGTATTTATTATTTAAATCAAGATTTGATTTAATAAAATGAGTCCAGATTTTTATAAAAGAATAATAGTCACATTTTAAAGTGATTAATGATTTAAATGCAAACGTTTTGCAAATTGGAATGGTTATAAAGGGAATTTGTGTTGTTTTGGAAAGTGATAAATTCAAAAATCAATTTAGTTGACTTGAAATGGTAAATTATTCCATAGTTCGGAATGTTAATCGAATAGGAGTTATTCGAAGGAGAGGTAGACATTGAATTTAGGAAAGTAATATTTACTTTCCGTTTTTAAATGAAGATTATTTAATTAGTTAAATAATTATTTTTTATTTATTCACAGTAATTAATTAAAGTTATATTTTAACGTTAAATATTCTGAAAACAAGGATTAAAATGCTATAGTTATAATCAATATTTTTTGTAAAAGAAGTTGATTTGTAAACTGAATCCGAGAGTTGCGTAAGCAATGATTTGATAAGAAATTGAGAAATGGGACCGAGGAAATTAGAAACTGACTGGGGACTAGCTAAATTGGATGACTTTCTGGGTATTGATCCGATGTTGGTTTCGGCCTTCGGGGCTAATACTTAAGGAGTTGTTCTCTTACTAGTTTACGGTTAGGGACTAATGGACATTGAAGGATAATTATGCATGAATATAAGAAATTGAAATGTTTTCCAATGTTAATAACGTATATTTTCTAAATATAGGAAATAAGAAAAATGGGAATATACATGGAAATATTTTTCTGATGTTAAAAAGAAATATTTTCTAAATATAGAAAATAAATAGTTTAAAACAGACGGAAACGTTTTTCCGAGAATCATGAGAGGCAAAACGAGTTGGAGAAATATTTGGATGAAGATATTGAAGAGCAAATGGGGAAATGAATAAATTATTGATAAATTAATTTAAACAGGCTTAGTGTTGATTGATGGTTGATCGATAAATTCTCATTTGGAAATAAGATCGTTGCCTGTATGAATGTTTTCCTTTGATAGTTAAATAACCGAATATCAAAGTTTTTGACCATTTTCTATTGTCAATATGGTGAGACCGGGATCAGATTTTTATCTGAAAACCACTCTGTATATGCATTAGCATTGTGAATCAAATACGATGAAGATAATTGAAGACGGAGTTTATGCAAGGATGTTATGGCGATTCCAGGTAGAAATTCCCAAAGATGGATTTACAGAATAGTGCCTTCGGTTTGTCCAGTCCTAGAATAACTTGTATGGACGAATGTCTGACAGAGTATACCTAATAAATCACGTAAGTTGATCTCTCCAAACGTATTTACGTTGGTGGCAGAGAAATTAGTTTCTCTTAGCTTTATACTTGTGGTACTTTTGGGGAAACAAATTCGTTATTTGGTGGATCTGGCGATGTTGCATTCAAAGTGAATGGTGACCAGATTTTCCAAAAGATGCGTTATGACCTCAAGCCTCATGAACCGGGAAATGACAAAAATCGGGCAGGCAGCATGGCTAAATGGGTCGCTTCCAATTTGGATATTTTGTCACCATCTAGAGAATATTCATTTTTGTTCCTCTTTCGTTTTTATATCTCCCGGAACGGTTGCGTTGGTATACCAACCATAAGGTGACAACATATTCGGAACATTCAAGCGAAATGAATGGTCGGTCATGTGTGGCCAGGTTACAAGATGTTCTTGTTGAACTTCAGTGTATCCCCTCTAGAGTAACCTAGTCAGAAAGTGATTCCATACTTGTCATAGTTGGAAATCCATTCCCAATAAGAACCCAGGGTTTTTGATTTGTATATTATATTTGTGGAGCGTGAGATGTAAGCGTTTCGCTAGATTGCCATTTACTTGTATTATACACTATTATAATATCATAAAATATTGATTTTAAGAATGTTTTGTGTTATCATAAAGTAAAACCGTCTGTGTTTATGTGTGGATCAGTCATACCTTTATCATTTCTTTTAAAAAAAATTGAAAGTTAAACCAAGTGATTGGAGTTCACTCACACCAGTCCCATGACTGACCCAGAGTTTATTTTGTTTTGTTTTACCGTAAACTCTTTGGTGCTCAATTTTGTACGGGAAGTCAAGTGGTCGGGATTTTTCAGATATACTTGGAAGAGCTTGGAGCAGGAGGCTTCAACATTTAGTTATATATATAGAGTTATTTCCAGTTTGATATATATATATATATATGTGATGTACTCTGATGATGCTTGTAAGTACGAATATGGTTTTGTATTTCAAAGTTATGTTATATAATATATTCTATTCGTTCCGCTGTGAGATTCGTGTTTACTTTGATTCTATTTTGTTGTGTTCTTCTCTTCTATTCTAATTTTTTTCTTTTATTTCTCACCTTCTAACTTCTTTATATTAATGATCCAGCATTTTCGATACTTAAATAGTCAACATGGTGTTTTGCGTTGATTTTCGGGTCGAAATTCCTTGGGTCATTGCATCAACTCTTATTACAAGTGCGCCTTAAGAGAATGGAAATAAATACAAATAAAAATTTGACAAAATTAAAACCTTTCTCAGAAAACATGTGGAATGCTATGGTATGCACAAGCTCTTCTTCCACTCAGGTGCATGAATCTGGAAAAGACCCGTGTCATTATTCAAGTGGACTACTTCGGAGAGCACAGGTTCTGATACTATCTGAAGTTGCTATGGTAGTAAATATGTTTTCTTTCTAGATGAACTTATGAGACTTGTACTAAATATTCTCATTTGCACTATGTATTTTATTTCCATACTTGTTTATGAACACTACTGCTATGTTTTATGTGACGGCCCGCCCCGGACCAGCCGACATTTCCAATGAAAGTGCACCGTGCCAATGCCCGACTAGCACGGACGGTCGCCAAAGAAAGGAATTTTATTTCCATACTTGTTTGTGAACACTATTGCTATGTTTTATGTGACGACCCGCCCACACCAGCCGACATTTCCAATGAAAGTGCGTTGTGCCAATGCACGACTAGCGCGGGACGGTCGCCAAAGAAAGGAATTTGAATTAACAAGGAACCTGTAGAATGTCTCATAGTGCATGGGATATGTAACACCCCGAATTTTCTGTTAACATTAAATTTACAAAGTAAAGTATAATTAATTCTAAATGAAAGAATTAAGGGAAATAGGTTATGCCATTGCGTTCGTCTAAGAATTCTGCTTGAGATAGAGTCCGATTTTGCGTAAATCGGACTCCGTATGAACGAGTTATGACCTCCAGAAGTTTCAGAATTCGATTTAAAATTCAAACAACCCGAAAACATGTTCAAAATTCAAAACTGGACCAGAACTGGGCTGGGCGGAAATTTCCGCCTTGGACCCAGGTCGACCAGGGGGTCGACCTGGGAGTCGACCTGGGTACCCAGGTCGACTATGTAGTCGACCTGGGGGTCGACCTGCTTGGTCGACCTGACCTACTTGGTCTAGTCCTGGCTCGGTTTCTGGGGCTTGGCTATGTCATTAGGGCTGATTTGTCACTTTCTGATTGGGTTTTCTTGAGATGGATGGCCTTGATTAACTCTAGCTTCATCGATGGCTCAAATTAGTTTAAAATTCTATATAAACAACCTTAGTCTTCAACCTAAATTCACACAAATAATATAGAACTAGAGTCGTCATGCTGCTGGAAGGAAGCCAAGAATAGCCTCCACTTGAAGAAAGATTAGAGACGAGCAAAACTAAAGTAAAAACAAGATTCAAACATCTTTATCTACCCAAAGGAAAGCATTACAAATTCAGAAATCAGAATCAAGAATTCAAGTTCATCGTTTGTTGTAAGTATAGTGATTTTTCCGATGGGAATAAAATTAAGATTTGATTCGATGTGAAATGGAAATGGAATTGTGCTACTGTATAACGACGATGTTAATTCATATCTATGTGTTGCAATGATTGTGTTGTGAATTGTATTGGATGTTTGAGGTATAATTGACTTGATGTTAGATCCATTAGAATGGTTGTGGATTAATCTAGTTGATGTTGGATCTATTCAAATTCACGTACACGTTATTTAGTTCAAATCTGCACCTATATGTTTATGTGATTATATAGGTTGTATGTGATTAAGATCTCATGTATATACTTTATGCCAAACCTCTATGCCTAAATGATTAAGTTCATATACATGCTCATATGTTTATACAAAAGTTGCAAGTTCATAATTGGATCCATGCCAAGATCCACTTTAATACATGTTTCATGTTATAATTGGACATATGATTGGATCTAGTTCGCACATGTGATAAATTTATACATACTTTATGGACATGTCATATTCTTGTCATATGCTAGTGATGTTCGATGTTATGCCTAGATCTAAACATGTTTAGGCTTATGTTGTCTAAATCATATGCTAATTCATGTGACACCTATTTAGTTAGATACCTATTTCAATGCAAGATCACATATATGTAAGTTGATTTAGTCTATGTTGCAAATTCACATATATGTATGTTGATTTAGTCTACATTGCAAGTTCACACCTATGATATTCATGTTGACTATGTTGCAAGTTCACACCTATGATGTTCATATTGACTATGCCGAAAATGCCAAGTTTACACCTATGTCATGTTTACGTTAATGAATTTCTTTATGCCAGTTTTGTGTATGCTAAATTAGGCTAAGTTTTTAGCCTAATATTATATGTTAAAAATCATGCGGACGAAAAATTAGGCTAAGATTGTTAGCCTAATATTTAGACGGGGTAACGTTGGGAAAAATTGGCAATTATAGGAAATTTGACATAAATTGGTGAAAAATATATGTATTGGCATGTTTGGCACATGCCAATAATTGGTGGCACTTAAATGGTATAAAATTCTTATACCAAAAATGATGAACTTGGAAAGTGGGCCACAACATTTAGTTGTTAACAAATTTACTTATAACAAGTAATAGAGATAAATATGTAAATTTAGAAAATACGAGTATGCTTAACCCAATGTTGGATTGAGTTGTGATGTTAACCAGCCCGGACCTGCCTGGCTGTCCAGTAATCACAACAATACCTATCCATTGTGAGAGTTTAAGCATTGAGCCCAATAAGGACCCGAGGTTTGACTGAGTTACGGTGTAAACCTGCCCGGAACCGACCGGCACATCCAGTAACCGTAACAATACATGTCTAATGTGAGTGGTCGGTGCTTTAAAAAGCTAAGGAATGACAAGTCAGGATGGTAGGGTTAAGTTAACTAAAACACTTAACCAATTCAACATGTTAAATAAATTGATGGGTGGGGTTAGGTAAATACAAACACTGAACTACTTAACATGTTTGACTAGAAAACCCTAGTAACGGGGACTCATTTCAGCAGTAACCCAATTAGGTATCATGGTACCCTGAAACTAGGCAGGGTGGGGCACGATTACTGGGCTAATTGTAAGTGGTCAAAAGAGACGGCGGTAGGTGCAACAGTGTGGGTTCTAACGGAGTGTGAGCGTGCACACACTTCGGAGAAGACAAACAGGGCATTGGGCACCAGTAGTATAACCTATGCATTCTAGGATTGTGTCGGGCCGCCACCATGGGACTTGATACACTCCATAGTGGGACCAACATAGGTATCTACAATCATTGAGGGCCATAAGACACATAAGATTTTTCGAGTTGGAGCCGATCTTTAGAAAGGGAATCACTTCACCCCGATCATGGGGTGCTAGTTGAGACAATACAAGTAGGTGCAGAGATATAGTGTGGGGTGCGATAGTATATTCGGTTCAAACTGTTTTATCTTAGTTTATGATACTTTCCTATTTCCAGTTTATACCTATCATGCCCATTTTCTTATTCTCATACTGAAGAGTCACTAGACTTACAAGGCTTTATGTCTGACTCTATTTTTCTTTCGTCTTCTTTTCTTCTGTCCCCCCACCCAGGTCCATAGGGAGGAAACAACCCAGCTTAGTCAGACTCTTTGCAAGCTTCAAGATAGTAGATGGATGGTTTGGACTCTCTTTCCTTGGCTATGGTTTTTGGACACGTTCTATAGGGATTTATGCAGGTTTTATTATGTTTTATGCTTCTTTATTTAATAATCAAGATAGAAATGATGATGTAATGTTTTGGAAGTTATTATGAGACAATTATGGGAATGTTTTGTATGAACACGTATTTTATGAAATGAAAGTCTGTTTGTTTTCCGCTGCTTACACATATGTGTTTATATATGTCTTGTGTTTTATTTGTGACTTTTACTTATGAACCTCCACCGATGTTAAGGCATTTCCTTTGTGAGTGACCTTAATGGAGGTGGGGTGTTTCAGGATAAAATATAATAATAACATAACTTTGACATAAAACAGGCGAGACAGTGCATAAGCTGAAAACTAAACCATCATTGCAGCGGAAATCCAAAGTACAACTTATCATCCAAGCCAACATTATTACAACTTTGAAATATTGTCTCCAAAGCAAAAAGAAAGAGGTACACTACTAATACCAAAGTAGTGACTAGCAACAACATAGGGAGATTATATATATATCATACATGGAAGCCTCCTGCTCGTCTCCAGTACAGCTATTCGTGCATAATCACCTGACCTATCTCTAGTCTACCCATTTAAGAGCACCCAGAGTAATAAGAAGAGACATAAAAGTCTAGATCAGACAAAAGTCTAGTATGAGCGATAAGCAGCAAAACAGAACAATAACCTGTATACATCACCATACCCGAACCTGAACCTGCAACCGAAGAGTTAACACCACATGATGTACAATACTTCAAGGTGACACTAACATATGGTGTAAAGATACGAGGGAGGTGTGCGCATGTCATAGTGATGTCAAACAATCAAGCATAGCAACCATCCTCACACCTCTCACTTAGTGCGTAAAGCATACGATATCCACCGCTTTGACCACCCAAATCCTTTGCTATGATCACTCTGCCCCATGGAGTCATGATGGCTCCAATGCACTAATCCATAGCCGTTAATCCCTTGCTATGTCCACTCTGCCCCATGAAGTCATGACGACTCCACTGCACTGGCTCATAGCCATGCTACGATCACTCTGCCCGATGAAGTAATAACTACCCCACTGCACTGATCCGTAGCCTAACATCCGTCTTGGTGGTGGATCAAAGTTATGGACATCGATAACCCCTTAGCACACGTGCCACAGCAAAGTCCAACTCATGAAGTTAACTCGTTGGTTCCCAACTGAATCCTGAGTTCTGCTTCCTATTTGGACTACCTTTGCATCTCGGGTTTTGGTCTCCTCTAGATCGGTTCAGTCCTTCTCCTTGCTTAACCTTAGTTTGGTAACCTTCTTGAAGAAACTCGATTCGGTTATGCAACATTCAAATACTCCGGTTCGGTTCGAGTGACGTGGTTCGGTTCGGGTATGGCGCTCCAGTTCGTGATCTCGCTTGGCCATATATTCGTGAGCTTCTGAAGGAGTTTGGGTCGTGAGCTCTGGTCGGTTCGGAGCTCTTGGTTCTTCATGCACGGCTTGTGAGGCACCAGCTCATCTTGTTGGAGTTCATCCAGCTTGGTTCGTGAGCCTTGATCCTAAACGGATCGTGGTGTATGATTCGGTGCTTCTCTAGGTGAGCGGGTCGGGTCATGGAATGCTCCACGAGCCGGTCGGTTTGTCCCTTACCGATCCAATCTGGTTCAGGCCAAAATCCTGCACTGTTTACTACAACTTTTCTAGCAACTGTTTACGCCACACGATGGCGTTTTCGGCCATTCTAACTATTCTAAGCAATCATATATCATACCAAACAGTCATAGCAACATATAACATTAACCATCAACACCAAAATGATAAAAAACCATGTCAAAGTGGATCAAACATACCCAAAAATCTATATTTTCCCCTTAATCATGCTTAACCATAGCTAATGATAGGATTAGCAAAACATATCCAAATTAACTCAAATTTCTAACAGAGGCTTAAAATAATATTTAAAATTTCTAAATATTTTTCCAAATTTTTTTGTGTTATAATTTCGCTAATTAACACTAATCACCCCTCAATTGCCTTAATTAGTGAAAAACAATGCAAATCACTCATTTTAGCCATAAATTAATTTTGGATCTGGAAATATCTCTGATTTGGGTCGAATCTCTATGTAACACAGCATCCCCAACTCTGATTTGATGCTATTCGAACTTGATTTGATGCTGATTAGCTTAACCTTGATTAGAAAGTGATTAGAGATGTTTTTAGAAGGTAGACGCCATTACTAGGGTTGAAGGAATGAAAGTGGTAGCTGCAGAAATGAGAAAGAAGGGTTTCTCTAGTCCCTTTTAGTTCTTAAATACCCCTAGTCCCAAAATCCCCAATGGGCCTAGCTGCTAATTACCCTATTAAGCCCATTTAAGCTGTTTTTCGCCTTCTAAACATTATTTCAGACATATCTCCCAAAGGTAAGTTCGTTTGATCAATGTGACCACTCTACGGAAAGGTAAACCATCATCCAAATCCAATGGAAGTGGTTTCAGGTCAGAACTCTTTACCAATCAAAAGTTATGGGCAAAACAAGATTCGCTAGGGGTAAAACGGTCATATAAAAGTCGGCAAAAATCATGAACATGGAAAATGACCCCAATAATCGTTCCCCAAAGTTACACGACTATACGACTTCATATGAAAAAGAAATAAATATTCTATGATCCTTCGATGCGTAGAATGCGGGTCGTTACACTTTATGTACTCTTTATATTATCTAGTTACTACTATAATCAATTATTATTACCTCTCACGAAAATATTCTTTTTAGTCGATGACAAAGAGGGGACAAATTGGTAAGTATATGCACTAACAAGTTGTCGTAGTAAACCATATGTTCAAGGGGAGATAAGATTATGTAAGCATACATTCAGGGGAAGAAAATAAAACTATCTACAAGATTACAAGTGGTTGTCATAATCGAAAAAGGGGGAGAATGTTGATTCATGATATTTTAGATTCACGACAACAAAGAAATGAAGATTAATTGAAGAGTTAGTTAGTATATATTTGATTATGTTAGAATGTTGTCAAAATCTATCTTCATATATTATAACACAAATACACAAAACACTATATATATACACACAAATATATATATATATATATATGTATATATATATAATTTAATATCACACAACGTGCCAGAACTGGTTATTTACCTTAACCAGTTGATTGGTAAGGCAAATTATGCCCAGTTCTTCCCCCTGTGTATAATTCAAATATATATACTGTAACAACCCGTATTTTCAATAACCTGTTATAACAGAAATCGAGGCAGAATTTAATTCTAAAATCTGAATCAAGGGAAACGGGCTATGCCATTGCGTTCGTCTCAGAAAAATACGCGAAATAGAGTCCGAGTTTTCGAAAATCGGAGTCCGTATGACCCGATTAAGGCCCAACGAAGTTTTCAGAAAATTCCTAAGTAAAAACAGATTTGAATTTCAAGTTGAAAATTGGGAATTAGGGCAAACTGGCGCAGGCGGGAAAATTCCCGCCAGGACCCCCATGTCGACAGGCATGTCGACAGGGTCCCTAGGGTGTCGACAGCCCTGTCGACAGCCCTGTCGACACGGGGTGGCCGGGCAGTTTTGCCTGGCGCACCATTTCTGATCTGGGCTTGGTTATGTTGAGCTTGGGGGCCAGATTCGGTTTAGAGGGCTGAGATTGGAACTAGGGTTTAATCCTATGGTCTAAATCACTAGCTTAATCTATAAATAAGACCCTAACATACCCTAAATCACTCATTATTCATTCTAGCAACTAAACTATGTCAAAATCAAAACTCTCATGGCCTCCACTCTCTTCATACAATTCCTAAACAAATTCCTAAGAGATTTCCATACATACAAGTGTATTTAGGCTTGTATGATCCTCTTTAGCTTGCATTAAGGTCTTGTTTCTCTATTGTCATCATAAAGGAGGAGTCTTGATCAAGTTTGCTTGCATTTTGGGGTTTTATTTTGTTGCATAAAGGGGTTTCTTACATTTGCTATACTTATTTGAGTCCGCATAAGCATTATTGTAAGCCCTCTTACCTTCATTTTAGAAACTCTAAAGTTAATATGTGATGAAAGTTGGGATTTATGCATGTTTAATGAGTTATGCATGCTTATGCGAGTTCACTATGATATGTTATGCATGTTTAATGAGTTATGCATGCTTATGCGAGTTCACTATGCTATGTTATGCATGTTTAATGAGTTATGCATGCTTATGTGAGTTCACTATGCTATGTTATGCATGTTTAATGAGTTATGCATGCTTATGTGAGTTCACTATGCTATGTTACACATGTTTGATAAGTTATGCATGTTTATGCAAGTTCACTAAGCCATGATTTGCAAGTTTAACAAGTTATGCATGTTTATGCAAGTTCACTAAGCCATGATTTGCAAGTTTAACAAGTTATGCATGTTCATGCAAGTTCACTAAGCCATGATTTGCAAGTTTAACAAGTTATGCATGTTTATGCAAGTTCACTATGCCATGATTTGCAAGTTTATTGAGTTATGCATGATTATGCAAGTTCACTATGCCATGATTTGCAAGTTTATTGGGTTATGCATATTTTATGCAAGTTCACTATGCCATGTTATGCATGTTTATGGTAATATGCAAGTTCACTATGCTAAGTTATGCAAGTCTAACATGTTATGCATGTTTGTTGTGATATGCAAGTTCATCATGTATGTTATGCCAAGTTCCCTCTTCCTATCCTTTATGCGTTATTACGAATATGTAAGCGATAGAATGACGTTGGGGGTTTGGGTAAACTTAAAATACATGAAAATATAAGATTGGGAATTTACCTATTAAGTTAGGTCTACCCCTTGGGAATTTACCTATTAAGTTAGGTCTACCCAAGTATTTGTTGACTTGTAATTATGTTTTGAAATAAAGTGGACATGACACTTAGAAAACATAAGTGTGGCCAACTCGAGGTTGGGTTGAGTTTGTAGCGTAATTCTACCTGGAACCTACCGGCTTAAATAGTGGCTACAAACAATAGGACCCAATGTGAGAAGTTGGTCATGTGGTGCCAAGACCCGAGGTTAGACCAAGTTGTGGTGTAAAGCTACCCGGACCCGCCCGGCCTAACTAGTAACCATAACAAGGTCTAATGTGAGAGTTTAAGGTGCATTAAATTATTTAATGCCTCATGATTAGGGTTAAGTCAGGGTCCACTAATACTTAACCAATTTGGGGATTCGAGGGATTGAAATGGGGTTAAGTTGTGAACTGTCGGTTACACTTAACCAATTTAATCTATTTGGGGATTCGAGGGATTGAAATGGGGTTAAGTTGTGAACTGTCGGTTACACTTAACCAATTTAATCCATTTGGGGGTTTGAGGGATTGAAATGGGGTTAAGTGGTGAACTGTCGGTTACACTTAACCAATTTAATCCATGATTAGTGAAGGGTTAAATCGCACTTAACCCTCTTAGGAAACCCTAGCAACGTGGTCTGTTCCAGCAGTAATCCCAGTTTGGTATCATCACAACCCTAGAGGCTAGGCTAGGGCGGGGCACGATTACTGGACTGATGTAAGCGACCAAAGCGACGGCTGAGTGGTACAGCGGTGCGGGTCTAGGCGGGCTACGGACGTGCACGTAATCCGGTATTGGACAAACTCGAGGCACGGGTACCAGTAGGTTTAGACTGTGCATTATTGCTTCGGTGTCTGGGGTTGACACCCGAGGGCTTGATACACCCGAAGGTGGACCCAGCACAGTCTGACTACATACATATGTGGGCCGTATGGACACCAACACTTGACGTGTTAGGCTTATAGGGAGCCGATCGACTAGACCGTTTGGTTGGACCTTATATTAAGGTCACTTCATGTTATTGGGTCAAAGCTTGGGCCAAGGGATCAATACCTGTTATGTTGGTTTGCTAGTACACCGTGGTGCAAAATTTAACCTTGTTTATGCGATGACACCTCTATCTATCTTGTAGTTAATTTATCATGCTAGTATGTTGCTGTCTATGATCATCTCAGTTTCCATCATGCTGTTAACTTTATTAGTTTATAGACTGATCGTAGCAGGGCTTACTCAGTCTTTTTGACTGACCTGTTTTCTTTCGCCTCTTTTCTTCCGTTCCCCCCCCCCCCCCCCCAGGCTCTCAGGGAGGGAATACAGGAGCCTAGATTTGATCTTAGCTGCTTTCTTGGATAGCTCATGTATGCTTTGGACTTGAGCTCGCTATGGTTTTTCCACTTTGGGGATAGCTACTTTTATGTTTTTTCTTTTCAGTTTCAGATGATGTTATTTTATGTACTAGACTTGTTTATTTGGGAAATTGACATTTTGATGTACCAGACTTGTGTTTTGAAATGGTTTAAAAATCTTCCGCTGTTTTATCTACTTACTCTGTTTATTTACATATATATATATGTCATGTCCTGCCTTGTTATATCATTATGCATGTTTACCTTGTTTTAAAACGCCCCACCAAAGTCAGAGTTGCTTGCAAGAGCCACCCTGGCGGAGGTGGGGTGTTACATTTGGTATCAGAGCATATGGTTTACGAGAAGGGATAAAAAGGTTTTTAAAACTTTTGAAAAACTATTTTCAAAACCAAGTATAAAGTATTTTCCAAAAGAAAAGTCTAGTTATTTTTAAAAGGCTAATCCCCAAAAGCCATTAGCACTATCCTTTGACCCCTCGTTTGAACTCTTTTCTTTTCATTTCCAGCATGTCTGATAATCTCATTTTACCAGAAGGAGTAACAATACCCGATTGGTTTCGTCGGTACTTGGAAGTCACGGCACCGGTCCCGGGTGTCTCTAATGTTGTCTTTCCAGTCAAGGCCGCTGTTCCTCCTCCTCCTTCCGTAGCTGATGTCCCTCTTCTCCCTCAGCCTCCACAAGCGGATTTTGCGGAAACTTGTAAGAACTTTAAGATGATGGGTGGCAAGAATTTTAGTGGAACAGAGACTTTTGTAGAGGCGAGGAATTGGTTGAAAGAGACCGAAGATCTTTTAGCCACCTTTGATATAGGTGACCGCAGGAAGGTTTTATTAGAAGTATGGTTGCTAAAGGAAGAAGCTGCAGGTTGGTGGGTAGTCACCACCGCTACCAGGCCAATTGAGACTTGGGATGACTTTAGAGGAAGGTTTGGACTGAGGTTCTTATCACTAAAGCAAGGGGACATGACTATTAGGGAATACATAGATAAGTTTAATCAACTGGCTCGGGTCGATTTAGACTTGGTTAATACAGCTCAGAAGAAGGCCCTACACTTTGCTCTAGGATTAAACGAGCCATTACATGGTTTGGCCATGTCTCATATACCCTTGGGGGCGACTTTCGAGAATTTGTTGAATATGGCCCTACTTCAAGAAGAAGATAACAATGACAAGAAAGAGGTCAAGGCGAATGAGTCTCAAGGCAAGAGGGTAAATTCCGGGAAACGAGGCAAGAATAACAACAACCGCAAGGACAAGCCAAGAGAGAATAGGAAATGCAACTTCTGTGGTAAAGTTGGACATATATCCAAGGAATGTAGGAAGAAGAAGAGAAAGCGGGGCGAATGCTTTCATTGTGGTGAGTCTGGACATCTCAGCAAGGATTGCCCGAGGAAACAAGGGCAAGGTCAGACTCAGTGTGCAGGACTATCTGGAGGGCGAGTTCATCCCCTCAACACCGTTCTTCCAGCTCATGATAGAGGTAGTGTTCCGTTGAAAGTCTTGTTTACATTTTCAGACTTTCCCTGTTCGTACTTTGTTTGAATCTGGCACATCGCATAGTTTTATTTCATCTGATCTAGTTGAAAGTTTGCACCTAAGTACTAGTCTAGTTGATGATCCTGTATGTGTTTCAAATCCAATTGGGGGTTCTACCCGTTTGTCTGTGGTCTAAGTAGATTTGAAAATTTCTATCTTGAGTATAGAATTCTCGTGGGATGTTTATATTCTCGGTTTCAGGGGATATGGGTTGGTTTTGGGCATGGAATGGTTGTCCTGTTTTGGAGCCATTCTTGGTTTTTGTATATAGGGTTGTGAGGCTCATGACTCGCCTCGGTAATACCCTAGAAATTTCTAGCAACCATATGGATCCCGTCATGTTATTTTATCTTGAATCCCTCAACTCGTCTATCGATAGTTTGCAATCTGTGAGGGTGGTCCGAGAATATCCTGATATCTTGGGGGAAGTAGAGGGGTTACCCCTAGACGTGGGATAGATTTCCGCATTATCTGGTTGGTAATACCAAGCCAGTTTCGTGGCCGGTTAGGCACATGACCTCACGAGATGAGAGTTAAGAAAGCAAGTCAAGGAGTTGCTTGAGAAGAACTTCCCGAGACAAAGCATTTTCGAGTAAGGTGCTCCAGTAGTATTCGTTACTAATGTGGACAGTTTGCTTCGCTTATGTGTTGATTATCGTGAGAAGAATAGACAACCGTTACCAAGGATCGATGATTTGTTTGATCAGCGTGTAGGAGCATCTGTTTTCTTTTGATCTAGCTACCGGATTCCATCAGCTTAGGATGGCTGAGGATGGAATTGACAAGACTGCGTTTAGGACTCTAGATGGATTTTTAAAATGGCTAGTCATGCTATTTGGTTTGACCAATGCACCCGCATATTACGTGAACTTGATGGGTAGGGTGTTTAGGGAGTCCTAGAACAAGTTTGTCGTGGTCGTCATAGACGATATTTTGATCTCCTTAAAAGAACGAGGAAGAGCATGCTAGACATTTCAAGAAGGTGATGGATACGCTTAGAGCCACCAGTTGAAGGTCAAGTTCTCCAAATGTCACTTTGGAGGAAAGAAGTTGGATTTCTTGGGCACATAGTTCCTAAGTAAGGCTTAGCGGTGGATCCCGCTAAAGTGGTTGCGGTTTAAGACCGGAAAACTCTGAGGAGGGCAATTGAAGTAAGAAGCTTTCTCCGTTTGGCTAGTTAGTTAGCATTCCCTGAGCTTAGACTTACTCTTCTGGATCAAGAAGGGGGTTTCACAGGAAGAGGACCCGCAGTTAGTCAAGAACATGGACCAGTTGATTCGAGGCGAGATGTTAAGTCACCTCGCTAGATATATTATAGATGACAAGGGATGACTAAGGCGCGATGAGAAATTATGTGTTCCTCGAGTGAAAGATTTGGTAAAGAAGGTTCTTGAAGACGCGCATCACTCGAGGAGGTGGCCGAGTTGGTCTCAGGATGCATGTTGTGCCACCAGGTTAAGGCCAAGTCATAGAAGCCTGGCGGGCCATTACCTCCATTGGAGGTTCCGCAAGGGAAGTGTGAAAACATCTCGATAGATTATGTGGATAGATTACCTAGATCAAAGAAAGGGAATACGGGTAGGTGGGTCATAATAGGTAGACTCCCGAAGAGTACCCATTTCAGTCCAGTGAAGAGCGAGAGGACTGCATCATGGTTAGCAACGGTTTACCCTCAAGAAGTTGGCCAGTTTTGAAATAGCCTACAGGAAGCCATGGGTAGGCAACTAAATCTAGGTATGGACTATCACTCATAGGCGGATGGTTCATTTCGATTAAGCATGAGTTATAGAAAATCACGTTTATAAGGGCAATTGGTAACGTGGATTGGTATTTTCAAGAAAAGTTCTGCTGCGTGGAATACTTGGTAGACGAGATCCAGGATTCACTAGTGAATTTTGGAGAGCTTGCATGAAATCATGAGGTTACAGTTATGTTTAAGCCAGGTATACAGAAAGAAGAATAAGTGGAAAAGGAAGACGAGAGGCGATAATGAAATGAGTTCCAACTCGAATTGGGAAATAGGAGTTAGGAAGCCAAGAAATCATGAAGTAAAAGACGGTCAAAGCACAGTGGAGTTAAGCTCAAGGAAACGTGACTAAGAAGAGTGAAGACTAGATACGCGCGTCATATCTCTTTTTAAGAGTGCATCCTTGATCCTTGTTTTCCTGTGGAGCTTGCTTGCAAGTTATCTTTTGTATATATCCTCTCGGTCCCATTCTCGATCTTATTTCTGTTGTAAACTCCATAAGGGGGTTATGACTCATCGGTTAGTACTATTTGTCAGAGTTTGAATGGATTTCTTGTAATCCAAAAAGGAGTTTATCTAGTTTATCGTGTTTATCTTGTCATGAGAACCTTAGGTAGAAACCCTTTGGATGAAACATGTGTTTGAAACATGTTATGCTTGATGGTTGCAAGTGGTTGCAAGTGTTTGCAAGTGGTTACTCGTGGATGCATTATACACATTAGGCACTAGATCGGCTCACACACTCTTCATGTTGCATATGCATGAGTGTTTATACTTATTCATGGTTGAAGCTTGTTGTGCTACCACATGGATGTTGCATATGGATGAATGTTATGTGCACTCATATAGATACTATGAATTATGTTAGGAATTTGCATACATATGGATTCATTTCACTGACATACATATGCATTAAGGAGGTTTACTGTATCAGTAACCGCCTGATCTTTGCATTAGATAAGTACATATACACACACTTTTGCATATGTTCATACCACATTTGGAATCTTGTAAGGACAATGATTGCTCGTGGATGATGTTTTGAGTAGATGGATGTTGGATGGTAGGATATGTTCTTCCTAACTTGAAGATTTCGGGGACGAAATCCTTTAAGGAGGGGAGAATGTAACAACCCGTATTTTCAATAACCTGTTATAACAGAAATCGAGGCAGAATTTAATTCTAAAATCTGAATCAAGGGAAACGGGCTATGCCATTGCGTTCGTCTCGGAAAAATACGCGAAATAGAGTCCGAGTTTTCGAAAATCGGAGTCCGTATGACCCGATTAAGGCCCAACGAAGTTTTCAGAAAATTCCTAAGTAAAAACAGATTTCAATTTCAAGTTGAAAATTGGGAATTAGGGCAAACTGGCGCAGGCGGGAAAATTCCCGCCAGGACCCCCATGTCGACAGGCATGTCGACAGGGTCCCTAGGGTGTCGACAGCCCTGTCGACACGGGGTGGCCGGGCAGTTTTGCCTGGCGCACCATTTCTGATCTGGGCTTGGTTATGTTGAGCTTGGAGCCAGATTCGGTTTAGAGGGCTGAGATTGGAACTAGGGTTTAATCCTATGGTCTAAATCACTAGCCTAATCTATAAATAAGACACTAACCTACCCTAAATCACTCATTATTCATTCTAGCAACTAAACTATGTCAAAATCAAAACTCTCATGGCCTCCACTCTCTTCATACAATTCCTAAACAAATTCCTAAGAGATTTCCATGCATACAAGTGTATTTAGGCTTGTATGATCCTCTTTAGCTTGCATTAAAGTCTTGTTTCTCTATTGTCATCATAAAGGAGGAGTCTTGATCAAGTTTGCTTGCATTTTGGGGTTTTATTTTGTTGCATAAAGGGGTTTCTTACATTTTCTATACTTATTTGAGTCCGCATAAGCATTGTAAGCCCTCTTACCTTCATTTTAGAAACTCTAAAGTTAATATGTGATGAAAGTTGGGATTTATGCATGTTTAATGAGTTATGCATGCTTATGCGAGTTCACTATGCTATGTTATGCATGTTTAATGAGTTATGCATGCTTATGCGAGTTCAATATGCTATGTTATGCATGTTTAATGAGTTATGCATGCTTATGTGAGTTCACTATGCTATGTTATGCATGTTTAATGAGTTATGCATGCTTATGTGAGTTCACTATGCTATGTTACACATGTTTGATAAGTTATGCATGTTTATGCAAGTTCACTAAGCCATGATTTGCAAGTTTAACAAGTTATGCATGTTTATGCAAGTTCACTAAGCCATGATTTGCAAGTTTAACAAGTTATGCATGTTTATGCAAGTTCACTAAGCCATGATTTGCAAGTTTAACAAGTTATGCATGTTTATGCAAGTTCACTATGCCATGATTTGCAAGTTTATTGAGTTATGCATGATTATGCAAGTTCACTATGCCATGATTTGCAAGTTTATTGGGTTATGCATATTTATGCAAGTTCACTATGCCATGTTATGCATGTTTATGGTAATATGCAAGTTCACTATGCTAAGTTATGCAAGTCTAACATGTTATGCATGTTTGTTGTGATATGCAAGTTCATCATGTATGTTATGCCAAGTTCCCTCTTCCTATCCTTTATGCGTTATTACGAATATGTAAGCGATAGAATGACGTTGGGGGTTTGGGTAAACTTAAAATACATGAAAATATAAGATTGGGAATTTACCTATTAAGTTAGGTCTACCCCTTGGGAATTTACCTATTAAGTTAGGTCTACCCAAGTATTTGTTGACTTGTAATTATGTCTTGAAATAAAGTGGACATGACACTTAGAAAACATAAGTGTGGCCAACTCGAGGTTGGGTTGAGTTTGTAGCGTAATTCTACCCGGAACCTACCGGCTTAACTAGTGGCTACAAACAATAGGACCCAATGTGAGAAGTTGGTCATGTGGTGCCAAGACCCGAGGTCAGACCAAGTTGTGGTGTAAAGCTACCCGGACCCGCCCGGCCTAACTAGTAACCACAACAAGGTCTAATGTGAGAGGTTAAGGTGCATTAAATTAATTAATGCCTCATGATTAGGGTTAAGTCAGGGTCCACTAATACTTAACCAATTTGGGGATTCGAGGGATTGAAATGGGGTTAAGTTGTGAACTGTCGGTTACACTTAACCAATTTAATCCATTTGGGGATTCGAGGGATTGAAATGGGGTTAAGTTGTGAACTGTCGGTTACACTTAACCAATTTAATCCATTTGGGGGTTTGAGGGATTGAAATGGGGTTAAGTGGTGAACTGTCGGTTACACTTAACCAATTTAATCCATGATTAGTGAAGGGTTAAATCGCACTTAACCCTCTTAGGAAACCCTAGCAACGTGGTCTGTTCCAGCAGTAATCCCAGTTTGGTATCATCACAACCCTAGAGGCTAGGCTAGGGCGGGGCACGATTACTGGACTGATGTAAGCGACCAAAGCGACGGCTGAGTGGTACAGCGGTGCGGGTCCAGGCGGGCTACGGACGTGCACGTAATCCGGTATTGGACAAACTCGAGGCACGGGTACCAGTAGGTTTAGACTGTGCATTATTGCTTCAGTGTCTGGGGTTGACACCCGAGGGCTTGATACACCCGAAGGTGGACCCAGCACAGTCTGACTACATCCATATGTGGGCCGTATGGACACCAACACTTGACGTGTTAGGCTTATAGGGAGCCGATCGACTAGACCGTTTGGTTGGACCTTATATTAAGGTCACTTCATGTTATTGGGTCAAAGCTTGGGCCAAGGGATCAATACCTGTTATGTTGGTTTGCTAGTACACCGTGGTGCAAAACTTAACCTTGTTTATGCGATGACACCTCTATCTATCTTGTAGTTAATTTATCATGCTAGTATGTTGTTGTCTATGATCATCTCAGTTTCCATCATGCTGTTAACTTTATTAGTTTATAGACTGATCGTAGCAGGGCTTACTCAGTCTTTTTGACTGACCTGTTTTCTTTTGCCTCTTTTCTTCCGTTTCCCCCCCCCCCCCCCCAGGCTCTCAGGAAGGGAATACAGGAGCCTAGCTTGGATCTTAGCTGCTTTCTTGGATAGCTCATGTATGCTTTGGACTTGAGCTCGCTATGGTTTTTCCACTTTGGGGATAGCTACTTTTATGTTTTTCCTTTTCAGTTTCAGATGATGTTATTTTATGTACTAGACTTGTTTATTTGGGAAATTGACATTTTGATGTACCAGACTTGTGTTTTGAAATGGTTTAAAAATCTTCCGCTGTTTTATCTACTTACTCTGTTTATTTACATATATATATGTCATGTCCTGCCTTGTTATATCATTATGCATGTTTACCTTGTTTTAAAACGCCCCACCAAAGTCAGAGTTGCTTGCAAGAGCCACCCTGGCGGAGGTGGGGTGTTACATATACATTTTAAAATTTTAACCTGTTGACTGATGAATTTTTAACCAGTCGGTTGATTCGACAATAACGTTCATTTTTATGAAAGATAATCTCCTTTCATGATGAGTTTCCTATTCATTTCTAAACAGAAATGGCTGCATCTTCTCAGAATAATTCTACGCTTTAAAATTTTAACCAGTTCACTGGTGAATTTTTGACCAGTCGGCTGATTCGACAATAACGGTCATTTTTCTGAAAAATTATCTCCTTTCATGAAGAGATTCCTATTCATTTCTAAATAAAAACAACTGCATCTTCTCAAAATAATTCTTCATGGAGGACTACTCTTCAACTATTATATAAATATCAAAAGCTTGGCTTACAAATCACCAATTTTCTTCTCAATTTTGATGATTATTTCTAAATATTCTTGCAATCTAAAAGCTTTCTGATAACTCAAATTGCTTTTGAATCATTGAATTTATTTCATATTTCTTGATTCAAAAGTCAATCTAGTTCCTTAAATCATTACAAACACATTTAATATCCGAGGATAAGATTATAGGAAGGGTGTACTCAAATTATTGGTTAATCAGTGTTCTTTAGAACACAATCTAAAGTGAAGACTACTATTGTATTGTTGAGATCCCGATGTTGGTGCGCGGGAGAGTTGATTGAATTCCTGTTCGAGTCTCTCAGGAGTGAAATCCATTGTTGGTGCATGGATGTGTTGCAAAACTATTTGTAACGACCCGGATTTTGAGCGACTTTGGTTATCGACATAAGCACGATGTCGATAACCAAAACGTCGAAAAATCCTAGTAATTAGTGAAAGAAATTAGAGGGTGAGAAAAAGATAAGATAGAAACTTAGAATAGAAGAAGAAGAACACAACATCAGAGTAACACGAATCTCACAGCGGAACGAATAACATATAATATATGTAACATAACTTTGAAATATACATCTGTATTTAAATATACATCATTATCAAAGTACAGCACTTACAACACAGCGGAAATAACTATAGCTATATGATCCTGAAGCCTCCTGCTCCAGCTCTTCCAGTATATCTGTAAAATCCCTACTACTTGACTGCCCATACAAATTTAGGCACCCAAGAGTTTATGGAAAACAACAAAGTAAACTCCGGGTCAGTCATGGGACTGGTATGAGTAAAACAGTTTAAAAACAGTTCGAACAAGTGAATGATATCTCATAAGACCACGCCGCATAACGGAACGGGTTTTTCCCTTATGAGAATCCAAAATATCTTTTATATTAAAAACCTTTTGATATTATAATAATGTCTATCAACCACAGTATATATATAATCATCTAGTAGAAACGCTTTCATCTCACGTTCTACATATATAGTATACAACTCAAAACCGCAAGCACGTATTGGGTAATGGATTTCCAACTATGACAAGGTATGGAAACACCTATCGCTCGTGTACCTCTAGAGAGGAATACACTGGGTTCAACAAGAACATCTTGCAACCTGGCCACACATGACCGACCACTCATTTCGCTTGAGTGTATCGAATGTATATCACCAACAGTTGGGATCAGCAACCGTTTCCCGAATGGGACAGCATCAACAATAGATTTTTAGAAGAAAATGAAACTCTAGATTAGGTGATTATACACCCTACTTCGGTGCGACCGACTTAGCCATGCTGCCTGCCCGATTTCTGTCATTTACCGGATGATGAGGCAAGAAGCTACGCTTTAACATCACATCAGATTCTCTTTGAATGCCACATTGTCAAATCCATCAAATCACTGGTTGACGTCCTCAACCATACATTATGTTTTAGCTAAAAGAAGTTTCCTTCTCCGCTTCCACTCTTGGTACAGTTGGAGAAATCAATATACGTGATCGTCTGGAAATACTCTGTCAGACATCCGTCCATACAAGTCACCCAGGAACAGGATGAACCGAAGGCACTATTATGTAAACAGGATAGCCCTTGCATAACTCCGTCTTCAATTTCCTTTGGCATATATGATTCGCAACGCTTATGCCAATACAGAGTGGTTCTTTGGATAATAATCCAACCGGTCTCTCTATATTAACAACGTTAAAATGGTCAAAACTTCGATAGTCTGTGATTTAACTATCGAATAAAAACAAGTGTGCAAACAACGATAATATTTCCAAATGGAAATTATATCGATCAAACATCATTTAACATTCATCTCTTTATTTCATTAATTTACTTATTTCCTGTTTCCCTACGTTCAATATTCCTTATTTTCTAAATTGGGAAATTTTACGTTATTAACAATGGAAAACATTTCCATTTCTCGTTTTCCTTATTAGAAAACATTTCTGGTTTCTTATTTGGAAAACATTTCCAAAGCTTCTTCATTGGACTTAGACATATGTTTAAACAAACCATCGCGATGCCAACTCAAACCATTTCCTTTACTGCCGAACCTTAACTATTCCTTAGTTAAAAACGAAGCCAATCAAGTTGGGGTAGAACTACCTCTCAGACCTTAACTGAACAACATTTCTAACTTTGAAATTAGCAAAGTTCACTTTATATTCCTTTTACTAACTTCCTTACTTAACCCTCCTTCGAATAGCTATATTCGATTGACTCTTTTCACTTAACTCTGTTCGATTAACCCTTATCAATTAACTCTGTTGTACTAACACTATTGGATTAACTCTATTTGACTAATGCTATTGATTTACTCATTTCACTTAACTCCTTCCGAATAAACTATATTCGATAAATTCCTTTTACTTTCTATTCGAATAACTATATTCGATTAACTCATTTGCTTTAACTCTAATCGATTAAACTAACATCGATTTACTCTTTTTAACTTTATTCTCAAATCGATTAACTAACATCGATTAACTCCTTTGACTTTCTTCGAATAAACTATATTCGATTAACTCCTTTTGACTTTCTTCGAATAAACTATATTCGATTAACTCCTTTTGACTTTCTTCGAATAAACTATATTCGATTAACTCATTTGCTTTAACTCTAATCGATTAAACCAACATCGATTTACTCTTTTTAACTTTATTCTCAAATCGATTAACTAACATCGATTAACTTCTTTTACTTTAACACTAATCGATTAACTAACATCGATTAACTTCTTTTACTAAACTACGTTTTCCGTTACAACTATTTCTTTTTTTATAACGTTTACTTACCGGTACAAATATATCCTATTTATAACTTATATTTACCGTTACAAATATATCCTATTTATAACTTCTATTTACCGTTACAAATATATCCTATTTATAACTTCTATTTACCGTTACAAATATATCCTATTTATAACTTCTATTTACCCTTACAAATATATCCTATTTATAACTTCTATTTACCGTTACAAATATATCCTACTTATAACTTCCATTTACCGTTACAAATATATCCTATTTATAACTTCTATTTACCGTTACAAATATATCCTATTTATAACTTCTATTTACCGTTACAAATATATCCTATTTATAACTTCTATTTATTTTCTAAATAAATATCCCTTTTATAAAACCGTGTTCGTTTTATAAATAATTCCTTTTATAAAATCCTGTGATTTTATAAAATTCCTTTATTTCAATATACATTGAAATACTTCTTTTTACATCCCAGGGTCTTTTATGATATTTACAATATCGAATAACAATGATCAACATCATTCCAACACACTTAATCCATAACAGATTATATAACACATCATATATCACAATATATGAAAACAGTAAAATAAATGTTGAGGAATCCAGTCGGATTCCTCCAACCTGTTTCCCTGCATCACAGATGTTAAACAATATAGATAACATCACTTTTCAGTTCTATATGATATATTCTGTTAAACAGAATCAAATATAGAAAATTTAACTAACTGACTAGCAGTTCAATCAAACAGTCAACATACAGTAAATCAGCCAATATCTAACAGTTCTAAAAATACAATATGAAATTATAAACTGTTCAGAGTTAGTGAGATTTACTCACATTGCGCGTTAACCGTTGAATAACGGTTTGCGTTATTCGACTCAGTCGGACAATTTATTTCTCCATAAATTGTAACGAGCTCGGATTCACTCCCAGTCAGCTTCATTGTGAAGCTCTCGTCCATACGATCCCAATGGATCTAACCGTTCGATATCCTGATATCCTTTGTTCAAACGACCCATGCCAAATCAAGCGTTCATGCAAAACGTGTACCCAACATTTGCTACCATTTCTTTTTCATTAAAAAAAATACTTGGGCTTTTCTGACTAGGCCCATCAGCTTATCCACTTACCGGATTTACACAGAGCCTTTCTCCTTCCTCTTAACCAACCGCTATCAGTTAAAGGTCCCATCTACCATACTATTGCTCACGTGTGCCAACTCCTTCCTTCACACATCATTACTTCCTTCAACAAACTGCTAACCCAAAAATAAAACTCCACCATGCAAACCCAGGACCCCACGCCCTGTTTTCTCAACATATATTCAAACGATACAAACCTGCTCCCCCTATTTTCTTCAACACAGAAATGAATACCCCGTTCCAGTGAACTCACGCCCGCATGCACTCACGCACCAAGCCATTTCGTCACCTCAAAACCCCGATCTGCTGTTATCTTCCCATCACAAAATGCCTGAGCTCCTCTCACACTTCCCCCAGTATTTCCGCCATCTTTTTTTTCACCTTCTACCTCCATTGCAGACACATCCGACTTTTCTACTCCGAGCCCCTCAAGAACATGCAAACTGTTTTGACACAGCAAATCCCAAAACTTCATCAACCTTGAACATACCTGTGCCACTTCCAATCAAAAACCGATTTCCCCCCTTCAGTTCGGATTTCTACAGACCATCCACTTCTTTTACATCCCTTTTTCCGCGACGCTAACATCCAATGACGGTTCCACTCATTTTTTTTTCCATGTCTTCCCGAGAGCTCATCTGCATTCCGAAACCATCATACCCGCTCCTCCTGTTTGTCCCATCATTTCCGACCTCGAATTTGATCACTGCAGGAATAGCGAAGGGATCTCATTGGATTTAATGATTTTTGTTTGAATTTCTTTAGATTTTAGAAAGGAGGATTTTCTCGTTTGGGAAACAAAAGACTGGCGACTAGAAAATACTGACCCGAGAAAAGTATTAGGTTGGTGTATTTATGGGTAAGGGTTGCTTTTGACGTGGAGCATGCTTCTCCATGAAGTATTAGCAGTAGGAACCTTTAATAAGTGGCCAGGGAACAAAGCAAATGCGTGGGTTTGTTTTATTCTTTCATTTGAAGGAAGAAGGGGCGTAGCCTTAGCTTAGGTCCATAAATAAGTTACAACCTTATTTTATAAATTTATATAGTTACGTACCGCTACGGACAGAAATAAAAACACCATCGTGACGAGCGAGGTGTCCCGACTCCAAAAATATAATAATATCGGTAGGTGGCCTTATATTTTGAAGCTTCAAAAATGTTGATTTCAGGGTGCGAAATACTTCAAATAAAAAGTCTCTTATTAAATTAATTAAAAATTACAGAAAAATTCTAAAAATTAAATTATCACTACGCCCCAAAAGAACCTCATCTAAATTCGAACTCTATATCTAGTTATATTGAAAAACTCTTTTATAACGTAAATAAAGCATCGCAAATTATAAAGGAATTCCACAGCGACTTTTCTGAAATTTGATTTGGACGTAAATCAAGATCTATACGACGAAATCCTGATCTTTCTCTTCCGCTAGAAAGATATACTCCACCAGCTCCACATGTTTCTTGTTTCACAGAAATCCGGCTTAAAACGAATCCTGTACATTCAGTTGAAGTTTGAATCGCCAATTTACGAACTGCAGCGCCATTTCGAGCTCGTTTATAATTATATTATAAACTATACGTTCAACTGTCGACAATTGAATATATTCGTTATTCTAAGTCAATTCCAAGCTGAATTAAATATCCCAGATGATCCGGTTCACACCATATCGTCATTTCAGCCAATTCTGATAAATTCAGAATTAAATATATTTTTAATTTATTATTTTAATTAAATATTCACTATTATTTAATTCCACGATCATTTAATTCACTAATCACCATTAATATAATTAAATAAATTAATTCTAATACCCCTGCCAATGCGGGTCATTACAATCTTCCCCACTTAAAATAATTTCGTCCTCGAAATTGCTAAAAGGTAGAGAACGACCCTATCGACTGGTTAGAACATATTTGTTCACTTCATAATTTCAGTTTCAACTGAACCAATTTAATTTCATTTAAATTATTTATTCATTCCTATTAACGAAAATTTTCAAAAATCTTGAAAATTTTCTAAGGCCTTAACTCTTCGAAAAATTTCGCCAGCACCTCCTTTGTACTGGTCAATCGGTCAAACTCCAACTTGCCTATCTGGGCCATCTCCAACCCAAAAGAAAATCAAACTGCCAAGCGGCTAGCCGATTCGGCTCATAAATCTTATATCCAATAGAAATATAAACTTGTACCTTTTGTCGGCATATCATTTTATCCTTTCCACCTGTTATCAATTCAGCGGATACAAGGGTCATCCCAATCAAATCCCCCTCTGCTTTTATCCACGACTCAACCATTCGCTTATATCCTAAGTCGAATTTTATTTCAAATTCGAGTTCCATTCTCGATTTCAAACTCTTAACTTCCCAACCAAATTTTCATTTAAAATTCTTATCTCGACAATCCAATTTTATTCAAGAACAAATTTTTCCTGATATCGTTCTATTTCCATTCAGTTTTCACTTAACTGTTTCAATTCAATTTCAGCTTACTTTCGCAAACTTCTATTTAAATTTGTTCTTAATTCAAACAGTCTCTTCCTGGGAATTTTAAACAGTTTACTTTTTCAAAAATCGAATTTTCCTTTTTGAAATTCAACTGAGTCCATAATCAATATTCCATTAGTTAAATCACTTCTCTATTTCTTTATCAATATTTGTTAACCAAATATTTTCAATAACCATATTGGCCCTTTTATGTTAATTGGAAAACATTTCCGAATATCGCCTTCTTTTATTTTCTAAACTTTAGAAAATATATGTTATTTATAATTGGAAAATATTCCAATTACTTATCTCTTTTCCGATCTCGTTTATTTCTATACTTAGGAAATATTCTATATTATATTTCCAAGTTTACACTTATTTGGGTTAAAACGGAAGTTGTGTAAAACATCCTTACGACAACCCAAATACTATCTTCAACTAACTCTTATTCAACATTGATCTTCGAGCCTGGAATCTTACTATTTATTTGTTAATAATGAAATCAATCAAGTTGGGGTATAGCTACCTCTCAGACCTTGACTGAATAACATTTATAACGTCAAAACAGATATGACTACTTACTCGAAAAATCAATACCATACAACTACTTATTCATTTTTAAACACGTCTACACTTTCTCTTTCTATTCTTACTAGATTTTATTCTTATACTTCCTTTGATTTTACTATTCTATTTCTAAGTTCGTTTCCTTATCGACTTCTATCTATATACATCGATACGATGATTTCTAACTATCAGATTATCTTAAAATATTCTATCTCCTTAAATTCCCGGAAAAATTCGCCATAGCCTCCTTTGTACCGGGAGCATCGGGAAAATCCCCAAACTGCGACACAGGCCTTCTCCAATCAAAAGAAAAGGAAAAGCCAAGCGGCTAGCCGATACGGCGCATAAAATCTCATATATATGAATTAAATACATACCTTTCCGTCGAGCATTCTATTTATATACCTTCATATCTTATCCATACCTACCTCATGTATATTTATACATTTCTAATTCATTTCAACTTAATCCAATCATTTTAACTTAGTTCGTTAAGTGATTTTTAAATTACTGGTTTGCCCATTTCACCTTCATATTTGAGTATAACATATTCAAATATATTTTAACTTTTTTATCAACTAATTGAATTCCTTTTCAATTCTATTTGAATTTCCTATATTCAAATTCCATTTCAATTTTCTTATTCAAATTCTATATTTTAATTTCGTTTCAATTTTATTTGAATCTTCTATATTCCAATTTGCAATTTCACTTCTATTTGAATATTCTTTATTCAAATTTCATTTTCACTTCTAATTGAATATTCTTTATTCAAATCTCATTTTCACTTTCGATATTCAAATCCTATGTTTGAAATCTTTTATATTTCCTATATCCAAACGCCATTTGAATTTCTATATTCAAATTCTATATCACTTCCATTGAGTTTCATATACTCAGACTCCCTACATTCAAATCCTATATTTGAATTCCTTTATATTTTCTCTATTCAAATTCCATTATTTGAATTCCATTTGAATTTCTATATTCAAATCCCCTTTGAATTTTCTATATTCAAATTCTATGTTTGTACTTCCTTTATTCAAATTCCTTTTCGAACTTTCTTTATTCATTCTTTACATAAGTCTCGATTTCAATTTCTTTTGAAATCGATATTTCTACCTTTGGAAAATAGATTTCCCTTTTAATTTCACACTTGTATTTTTATTTCTGAATTATCCAATGATAATTCTCTTCACTTCATTTATAAACTTCGTTTATAAAAGAACTATTTATAAACTTCGTTTATAAGGGAACTTGTAACACCCCGAATTTCAATTAACACTAATGGTTAGTAATTAAAGTATAATTAATCTCAGATGTGAGAATCAGGGGAAACGGGCTGCGTCATTGCGTTCGTCTCGGAAAAATACGCGAAATAGAGTCCGAGTTTGCGTAAAACGGGTACCGTATGAAAGAGATATGGACGAACGAAGTTAGGCAGAAAAACCCGAAACAGGCCAGAAATGCACTGGCGCACTTGTGAAGTGCGCCAGCACAAAAATACACTGGCGCACTTGGGAAGTGCGCCCATGTCGGGACAGGAAACCTGCACAGTTTCTAGAGAGTTCTGTGGTTGGGTGCACCAGTTTGGGGTTTGGGCTTGGTCTTAGGGCTGGTTTCTAGAAGGTTCCGAAATCTAAGGGTCCTAATCTAATTTAGGGTTAATCTAAGGGCCTAAAACACTCACCTAATCTATAAATACACCCTAAACCTACCCTAATCCATACTAAAAATAGAATTGAGGGCTACATGCCGCCAAATTAAATCTTAGAAGGAGCCTCCACTAATTTATGAAGAGGGTTGCAAGCTAATCACTCTCTAATCAACCTCTAATCCATTCTAAGCATCTTAATCTTCTTCATTTGGAGTGCAAATTGGCTAGTAGTAAGTTTCTATCACTCTAATAATCAATTGCTAAACTAAGTAGATGAGATATGATGAGATCATATGGTTTTGTTTGTGGATTAATGGGTTTTAAGTCATATGACATGATGTTAGTTTGCTAATGTATGTGGGTTATGCAAGTTTTGTGCTTTGTGATCATATGTTAATATGCAAGTTACATGTATGATAATATGCAAGTTACATGTATGATAATTATGCAAGTTGTATGTTTCTTCATATGCAAGTTTATGAGTTCATATGCAAGTATGTAACATGTTATGCAAGTTCATATGCAAGTTTATGAGTTCATATGCAAGTTATGTAACATGTTATGCAAGTTCATATGCAAGTTATGTGACATGTTATACAAGTTAATATGCAAGTTATGTGACATGTTATACAAGATTATATGCAAGTTATGTGACATGTTATGCAAGTTCATATGCAAGTTATGTGTTTGTTAATATGCAAGATGGCACCTTTGAAACATGTTCATACATATGCAAGTTGACACCTTTTATATGTATTATGTCATGAGAACGAAATTACGTGGGAACGATGGGGTTAATTAAATGCATATGTTAATAAGATTGTGTGAAATTAATATAATTATGCATAACATAAAATAAATGAACATAGTATGGGAATTTGCCTATTAAGTTAGGTGTACCCATACTATGTGTTGGGAATTTGCCTATTAAGTTAGGTGTACCCACACTTTGGAGTTGGGAGTTTGCCTATTAAGTTAGGTGCACCCATATTCCTAAAATAAACATGATAATTAACACAAATTATGGGAGTAATTAATCGATTAAGACACGAGGTTGGACCCGTTTGTAGTATAAGACTGCCCGGAGTTTACCGGCTGAACCAGGCATCTACAAATGATGGTCCAATGTGAGGGGTCTTAATCATAAATTAAATACGTAACAAGGGTAAATGACACGAGGTTGGACCCGTTTGTAGTGTAAGACTGCCCGTAGTTTACCGGCTTAACCAGGCATCTACAAATGACGGTCCAATGTGAGGGGTCCTTTACACGGTTACGTTGTTAATCAATTAAGAAACACTTAACCAGATAAGCATGTAGTGGGGCATGGGGGTTAAGTGGGTACCTTGGGTGGTATGTGGAAATAGCTAGTGGTTGCCAATAGAAAATATGATAAAATACTTAACCAAGATGAAACATGTAATTAAACATGATTAAAGGGTTAAGTGGGAAACACTAGTGTGTGGGCCAAGCTTAGGGGGATGGCTTGTGCTGGGGGCCCATTTCAACCAGTAACCCATACGTATCTTAGTGGGCTCGACCCATGTCGAGGACGGGACATGCATACTGGGCTTGACTATAAGAGGCCAAAATGGGTTAGCGGTGGCAACGCATGACCAACGGGTTTCATATGCGTGTGTGGGCCCGGGCTGGTAAATAAGATGTTGTTGCATCGTGTAGATATAAGTCGTGCACCGTTAATTTTATCAGGTTGCCACGTTGGGGAATGGTACACCCCACGGTGGGGCCAGCACGGGTATCTACGTTAGGGAGCCGATCGAATGGGGAGTAGTGTGTACACCTAGTGGATTGTAGGGCCCCGTGGCGTCTACTCAGTCACCTAGGGGTACGCGAGAACGATTAAGTTAATTTTATAAGTCCATAGGTGGGATCAACCTTTAAGTTAGGAATGACTGGTGTGGTGCAGTTTAGTAATTTACCTTTGGAAGGGTAGATGCGTCTTTATCTTTTATCTTAGTTTAGTTGACTGCTTAGTGTAGCCATTCATCCCCATTAGTTACCGTATATCAATTTATGTCTTCTCTGGTTACTTTAACGATTGTATTATTAAAGTTATAGGACTCGCTCTGACTTATGTCTGACCCCGTTGTTTTTATCTTTTTCCCAACCCTCAGGTCCTACGGTGGATCCTAGCAGTAGTGGAGCTTGATCGGATTGCTGTTCCAGTCTTTAGGAGCTTGGATAGATGTAAAGCTCCAGTTACCCAATTATCTTTTCTTTTGTCATGGCTATTGTATGAGAGTGGGATTATGTACTTCTTTATTTTGACGGATATTGTACTTGACTTTTATTGTGGTTTTATGATGTAACCAGACATATTTTACTTCCGTTGTTATGAGATGATGTTTTAAATTTCAAGTATATTTATATCTGTCTTGTTGTAATTTTTCTGTTCCGTATTCACTAAAATACTCCACCGATGCTATGGCATTCCCTTAGTGAGTGACCATAGCGGGAGTGGGGTGTTACACGTGGTATCAGAGCTGAAGGTTACCGGAACAGATAAATTTTTGAGAAAAAATACTTTTTTTTTTAGAAAATAGTAAAGGTATTATTTTTGGAAAAAGTATTTTCAAAACATGTCTTTTAAGAGAAAAGTTTTTGAAAAAGAAAAGCATAATCCCCAATAGCCATATCTTTATCTTTCGGAATCTCCTTTTTGAATCTTTCCTCTTTCGTTTCAGCATGGCTGAAGATCTTAACATCCCGGAGGGCTTAGTTATACCACTATGGTATAGGAGGTTACAAGAGGCTAGGGCCGCGGCTGCGGGTCCAGCCAATGCTACTACACCAGAGGCAACCGCTCTCCTCCTCAGCCTAGAGTGGATAATTTTGCTAAGATTTGCAAGGAGTTCAAGGCTATAGGAGGAAGACCTTTTCTAGGTTCAGAGACTTTCGTAGAGGCTAGAGATTGGCTTAAGGAAGTGGAAGAGTTGCTAGATATCTTTGAAGTGGAAGAGGGAAAGAAAGTCAAGTTGGCGGCTTGGTTAATGAAGGGAGAGGCCTCATTCTGGTGGGAGGTCACTAATGGAGAACGCCCTGTTGACTCTTGGGCAGATTTCAAGCAAAGGTTTGGGGCTAAGTTTCTCTCAAGGGCGGAAGAGAATCTGTTCATGGAGAAGTTCTTGAATTTGAAGCAAGGGAATCTCACGGTGAAAGAATATGTCAAAAAATTCAATCAATTAGCAAGGTTTGGCATAGAGTTGGTGAATACACCGGAGAAGAAGGCTTTGAGGTTCGTTAGAGGCTTGAACGAACCATTGCAAGTAATAGCCATGACTCACATTCCTATGGGGGCCACCTTTGAGAAGCTTGTCTACATGGCACTTATGCATGAGGATGATAAGAGTTCTAAGGCACCAGAGAAGAAGGGGGATCAGAAGAAACCGCAACAACAACAACAAGGCAAGGGTGGAAAAGGCAATGGTGACAAGGGGAATGTAACAACCCGCAAAATCAGGACCAATTTAAAATTTTTATTTTAGAAAATTTTAATGAGTTTTGACAATATACAATAATTTATTTAAATAATAATGATCACAAATTTGATTTAAATCGAAGTTAGAATGAATGATTTAATTTTAATTAACAAAAGAGTTAGAAATAGCGCGGTAGTTTGAAAAGTCAAACTTGAACTTTGACTGACCGTACAGGATGCAAAATTTAACGAATTTTAGTGAAACAAAAAAGATTAGAATCTATTTAAAAATATCTTTCTAACGAATCTGAAAAATCGAAATTTCATAACGGAAATCAAAAGTTATGGCCAATTCAATATTTCGAAAGGTCACTATGAAATTTATAAAGGTCAAAATGCTACTTTTTGCATACGAAGGAATTTGAACTCGAAACCACTTCCATTGAGTTCGGAATGACGTTTCTGCATTGAAAAACAGTAAACACTTATATATTTTGAGTTTCGAAAATTATTTGTTTAAAAATGTATTTTTAATATTAAATATATTGGCCTTAAAAATAGTCATTTTTCAAACGACCTCCGTTTTCGACGAAACGACTTTTTTTGGAACCGGAATGTCGAATTATTGCTAGGTTTCAATTTTCAAAATTTTTCGAATTAATATGTGAGCGTGGCGAAATAAAATGTGTTTTGACTATTTATAGTTAAATTTAAACGCCTTAAAAATAGCCATTTTTCAAACAGTCTCAGAATTCAACGAAAATAATTTTGTTGGATTCGTATCGTCATAAGAAAGCTAAAAATATTTTTTTTAGAATTTTCTGAGGTCGTATGTGGCCCCGACATATTTAAATGTACGGTAGGAATTAAATAATTAATTTAATATTGTATTTTCAATTAAAACCGAAAATAAAACGTGTAGACATCAGAATTGGACATTGGGACATAGCCCATCGCGCTCAGAAGGCCTCAAAACGTTAAGATCGACAGTAAGCAGGCCCAAATCCGAGAAAGTTCAAAAATCCACTTTATTTCACGAAATTCGGAATTTAATATTAAAATAATATAAAAATCCGAAAAAACCCTAACCCTAATACTGTTCATGGCCGCCGCCACCTATTTTCGAAGGCCAGAATTGCTCCAACTTCAAACGCTAATATCTCTCAATCCGTTCGTCGAAAATTTATGTATGACCTACCAAATCGAAGAGAATTCAGAGACCTTTCAATCTATACGGTTAAGATCGGATTTTGGTGCACGGATTTCGCGAATTTTGGCCGAGAAGTCGCTGCGGTTTTCAGTGATTTGCGGGTGATTGGGGAGGCCGAGCTTCAGGCGGTGGGTGGCGTAGGCGGCTCTTGGCATGGTGGTTCGTGTGGCGGTGTCGGATCGGCGGTTGGTGGTCCGTGGGGTGGTGCGCACGGAAGGATGAACGGCGGTTTTGGGTTCGGCCGAGGTAACGACGTGCGTGAGGAAGAAGGGTCCGATCTTTTTTTTTTAATTATTTTATTATTTTAATATTTTAATTATCCAATGTTTGAAATTCAATAACTCTCTCATACGAGGTCCGTTTGACGAACCGTAAATTGCGCTGGACTCGTCTTTCCGAGCTCTTCGCGATGGCACAGACCACACCTGATTCTGAGACAGTTGATTTTCAGCCAAAATTTGGGGTGAGAATTCAAATTCTATTTTTTTTTATTAATTATTAATTTATTTTTCCCACATGAAAATAATTGTATGATGATGATGATTTAGTTCTGAAATGTTTTGTGTGTATGAATTATCGATTGTTGCTTGTGGTGTGCTTATTGTTCATGTTATGCTTAAATCCGTCTTTAAATTGTATATGTTATTGAGTTTAAATTGCAGTTGGAAAATTAAATCTAAATTTAGATTTAAAACATATTTTATTCAAATCTAGACGTTCTAATTTATTTTATTTTAATGTCATTTTCATTCTTCTGAAATGAACAAAGAAATAGAACGACAAATAAAACTTTATTTGTATTTGTTGATGTTACAATGAAATTTGAACGACAAATAAAGCGTACCTCTATTTGTTGATACTACAATATAATCGGAATGACGAAGAGAAAGAAAAAAAAAACTCTTTTATTTGGTTGATTTTACTATGGAATTTGAACGACAAATAGAATATTACTTTTATTTGTTTGTTTACAATAGACTATGAACAACGAATAAAATATATTTCTTTTTGTTTGCCTTAAAGGTTAACTAACAAAGTTCTCATTTTTGGCTGCATAAAAAGAAAACAAAAACTCTCAATTTTGTTGCATTAAAAGTTAACAAACAAAAATTCATATTTTTGTCATTGAGTAAAAATGAAACAAAATTTATATTTTTGTCATTGAATAAAGATGAAACAAAAATCCATACTTTTGTCATTGAAAAAAAAAAAATTCCTTTTATTTGAATTGATGTGAAATATCAATTCAATATTAAAAAAAAGAGGATTGTGTTTTGTTTGCATTTCTCAAACAGAAATGTACGAAGGAATAAAAAAATTGTATTTTGTTTGCATCCCTTGATGCGAACAAAATGACAAAATATAGATTTACATTTAGAAATAAAAAGAATTATATTTTTCTTGCATTTCTCAATGCAAACAAAATGTTTAAATAAAAAGAGAATTATATTTTGTTTGCATCCCTTGACGCGAACAAAGTATTGAAATAAAGACTTACATTAAAATTTATATTTTTATTTGTGTTTTCAAGACACAAATGAACTTGAAACAAAACTTACTTACTTTATTTATTCATTTATTTATTTACATTTCATAATGTAAATATCACTTGAAAATAAAACTTACCTTTTTATTTATATTTTGTAATGTAAATATGACCTGAAAACTAAAACTTGTTTTATTATTTGCATATTATAATGCAAATGAGACTTGAATACAAAACTTACATTTTTGTTAACATTTCATGATGTGAATATAACTTGATGATAAAGCTATTTTTATTATTTGCATACTATAATGAAAATAGAACTTGAAAATAAAATTTACATTTTGAAAATAAAACTTACCTTTTCATTTGCATTTTATAATGCAAATACAACATAAGGATAGAACCTACCTTTTATATGCAATTTACAATGTAAAATAAAAAGTACATTTTTTGTATGTAATTAGAAAGGGGATTTGCGATAGAAAAATAAACTTACATTTTTATATGTAATTTATGATGGGATATATAATTGTAAAATAAAGTTTACATTTTTATATGTAGTAAGAAATTGAAAATTCGCATTGATATTAAAATAACACTTTTGTAAAGATATTGCATTAGACTAAAAAGATAATTTTTATCGCTTTTTCTTTTAGAATTAAAAACATATTTTGTCACCTTTTATTTTTAACATAAAAAGGGTCATTTTGTCGCTTCTTCTTTTTAACATTAAAAGAACATTTTTATGTCATGTTTCTTTTTAGCATTACAAAAGAAGCATCTTTGTTGTTTTTCCTTTTAGTAATAAAAAGAACATTTTGCTTTCATTTCTTATGATAATATTTTATCGTCATTTTGAATGCGGTAAAAATAGAATTGTTAATGTTGAATATTTTATCGTCATTTTGAATGCGGTAAAAACAGAATTGTTAATGTTGAATATTTTATCGTCATTTTGAATGCCGTAAAATTAGAATTGTTAATGTTGAATATTTTATCGTCATTTTGAATGCGGTGAAAATAGAATAGTTAATGTTGTCATTTTTATCGACATTTTTGGTGCGATAAAAATAGACAATGTTAGTGATTCATTTTATCGACATTTTTGGTGCGATAAAAATAGACAATGTTAGTGATTCATTTTTATCGACATTTTTGGTGCGATAAAAATAGACAATGTTAGTGATTCTTTTTATCGACATTTTTGGTGCGATAAAAATAGACAATGTTAGTGATTCATTTTATCGACATTTTTGGTGCGATAAAAATAGACAATGTTAGTGGTTCATTTTTATCGGCATTTTTGATGCGATAAAAATAGCAATGTTAATGTTACATTTTTATCATCATTTTAGATGCGATAAAAAGAATATATTTTTGTGTTACATTTTATTGTCTTTCTAGAGACAATAAAAAGCATAAAATTAAAGAATTACAATTTTATGTAAAATTGCTTTCATTGAAAAGAAATAAATATAGAAGCGAGATTTTTGTTGTTAATAATAAACAATGAAAAAGGGAACATTTACATTTTGATGTAAATAAACAATAAAAAGAAAAATTACATTCAAAATGTAAATTAGAATAAAAGGGGCATTTTGTTAAGTAAAAATGTAAATTACAATAAAAGTATAGAAATAAAGATCACATTTTTATTGATCGTTTATAGGCAATAAAAGGAATATAATTAAAAGAGACATTTTTATCGTCGTGTTATATATTGTGTAATACACTTCCATAGACAAATTACCCGACTTGTGTATGTGATTGGGACGATAATTTTCACACATCGCCCAAGTGCACAAATTAGTTTATCATTTGCTTGATTGGTTGAAAACCCCACACGGGTGTTGGGATGAAAATTTACATACACTAATCCCAATATTTAGTTGTATGTTGATCGTTAGATCGACAGGCTGTGATGAGCATTATTATTTAATTTTAACGCTTACACAGTGGAAAATTACACTTTGGATGTAATGGATGACTTGATGATTATACTGTTATTGTCATATATATGATGTGTGTGAAATCCATATAATCCAAATTATATGGTAAATGTTTTGAGTCGCATTTCGATTCAAGTGTTCTTTTAAAAAAGACTATTTTTTACATTAGAAATCCTTTTTATATAAAGTATATATATTTTAAAAAATATAGATTTTTAATTAAGTATATGTTAAAACAAAGAATATTTGTAAAGATAAAGATTTGTAAAATAAAGAATACTTCTCATTTAGAATCTTTTATATAAAGAATATTTTTATGATTATTTTAAAATATGTTTTTAAAAGATTACTAGTGTTTGCAATTATATTTTGTGATATGAAATAAATTGAGATGTGAAGTGGGTTTACCGTGGACGATATTTTAAACGACATCTATCCTTTAATCCAATTTGCATTGAAATTATTATTTGGAACTTATGAATCTATTTTATAGAATTAAAAAGACATTTTCTATAAATCAAGTTTTTCAACTAATATATTAAATTGGAATTTAGTGGAAATTCGATTGGTAATAATGGTGATGGGCTTCTGTAAAAGAAGACTGATATTATAAATGGAATTTGAGAGGCTTTGCCATTATTCCATTTATATTATTAGTCTGATACAGGAATCTATATCGATTATGTATTGATTTGATTTCTGTGGAATTCCATGTTTTTAGAAATTGATTTATAGATTTTATTTTAAATATTTATCCTTGATAAAATTAATGAGAGTCTTCTAAAATGAATATCTTATTAAAAGAATATTCTGAGTTGGGATGTGACGAAATGTGTGATTTTCCAATATTTGTTTTTAATCCCAAATTACGTAAGTTATTCAGAAAGACCGGGTTTAACCCATTCTGAATAATCAACACGACGATCAAGAGTCGAAGACGAAGACGATGATTGAAGACCGAAGGTTTTCACATCGTTGGGATGATGATGACTAGTATCTTGAATTGGGATTGGCCTTCCAAGGCAAGGTATTTGGTAATGATCGTCCAAACGCATTTGGAGATCGACGGACACGATGTTTCACTCAGACCCAGAGCGGACTTGTAAATGGATTGCGTGTCTGACATTGTATTCTTTTATACTGTATTTGTTGAACGCTACTAATTATATATTTCTGTTTGGTGTTTAACACCCTTCTCTAAGACGTATGAGCTTGGAGGTTATATATATATTGGTAGATGATCAATGATATGGTAGAGTCTGACAATGTGGCATGCTAAGATGCAATTGATCAAGGCTTTGTTGAAAAGCAGGCCTTGTGGTTGATGATCAAAGCACAGTCTATTTAGGCATAGCTTTGTGTATATCGTGACTTCGCGAGCCTCACACACCGGTAGAGTCTAAAATGGGAGAAGGGAACGCAGGGAGTGCACACGTTTCTTTCTAGCTAGAGTGGTGCCAGGGACCTACCAGCGCTGGCATTTATTCATTGTGGTTGTTGGATTTTTCGAGGCCTCGGTTTATGCGGTCGCCACTGGCCGTATTATAGGTCCAAAAGGATCGGGGAGCGTGTGTTCAGGAATTGCCAATCCATTAAGCGTTAACGTATGGACCGGCCCTGCAGGATCCAAGGGTTGGACAGAGTACCAATCCTGGGGCATTGCTAGAGTGTCTCGAATCGGTAAGGATCTCCTCCCTAGCCTTGACTCAGATGGAAACCCAAATTTCCAATACGACATCACGCGATTTTGATTGTATACCTATATACGGCGACATAGTGGGATGGGGCACTCATGCCGTCTAGGATTGATATATTTACTTTGATGTATTTCAAATTGGTTGCACACTATTATTATGTAATACCGTGTTTCTCGTATCAAGCATCTTTTGATCATTATAAGGTAAAACCCTATCCTCCGGTTTGCGTTGCATTGTGTGATGGGACTTGGGTCTTATAATGGTTTCATTTTTCTAAAAAGCATTGCGTTATTTTGACGTTTTACCTTAGTCATGCACTGGCAATCCATAGGAGAAAACCCGTTCCGCGAAAGTGGCGTGGTCCTGTGATTAGCCTTATTATATTATATAGGTTAAGTAGAATTCTCACACCAGTCCCACGACTGACCTGTAGTTTGTTTCACTTTGCAAACTCGGGTGCCCTCTTTCCACACGTGCAGTCGAGTAGCTTATTTGACAGATAGATAAAACAAGATCCTGGATTGAAGATTGAAGCTGTGGCCATAGTGTTGATAGCCTTCCACCGAGATTAGTTCCGCTGCAATGTATTTAATTTAATTTAAATGTTTCTTCCGCTGTATTATTTATCGATGTACTCTGATATATTCTGTACTCTGATGTAACATTTATTATAGATGTTATAAAAGTCTGTGTTTTTGTTCGGATGTGTTGTATGCTCAAAGTTAAAGTATTCGTAGATTTTCACCTTTTGGGTCAGACCTGTGTGGTTTATGGTCGATTCAAAGGGTGGGAATTTGCGGGTCTTTACAGTTGGTATCAGAGCTTAGGTTAGCTCAAATCTTTGGGGTACAACTCGTTAGAACTGAACGGAAGACTCATCAGAGATTGGATCAGTAATATCCAATAAGAATACTCATTAGAGATAGGATCAGCAGTATCCTAGAATGAGTGAGCTCGTTAGAGATGGGGTTAGTAATGCCCTAGAACGAGTTAAGAGTTACGAATTCGTAATTGACGTATTTTTGATATATATAATCTATTCTTTGAAATATGATTTTTATAAATATAAAGTTATATATATTTTGAAAAGATAATCAACCATTAAAAATTAAAATTAAGATAGTTAATTTTAAAATTTTTAGCTACGTTCCTTTTCGAGGACGAAAAGTTTTTAAGTGGGGGCGATTGTAACAACCCGCAAAATCAGGACCAATTTAAAATTTTTATTTTAGAAAATTTTAATGAGTTTTGACAATATACAATAATTTATTTAAATAATAATGATCACAAATTTGATTTAAATCGAAGTTAGAATGAATGATTTAATTTTAATTAACAAAAGAGTTAGAAATAGCGCGGTAGTTTGAAAAGTCAAACTTGAACTTTGACTGACCGTACAGGATGCAAAATTTAACGAATTTTAGTGAAACAAAAAAGATTAGAATCTATTTAAAAATATCTTTCTAACGAATCTGAAAAATCGAAATTTCATAACGGAAATCAAAAGTTATGGCCAATTCAATATTTCGAAAGGTCGCTATGAAATTTATAAAGGTCAAAATGCTACTTTTTGCATACGAAGGAATTTGAACTCGAAACCACTTCCATTGAGTTCGGAATGACGTTTCTGCATTGAAAAACAGTAAACACTTATATATTTTGAGTTTCGAAAATTATTTGTTTAAAAATGTATTTTTAATATTAAATATATTGGCCTTAAAAATAGTCATTTTTCAAACGACCTCCGTTTCCGACGAAACGACTTTTGTTGGAACCGGAATGTCGAATTATTGCTAGGTTTCAATTTTCAAAATTTTTCGAATTAATATGTGAGCGTGGCGAAATAAAATGTGTTTTGACTATTTATAGTTAAATTTAAACGCCTTAAAAATAGCCATTTTTCAAACAGTCTCAGAATTCAACGAAAATAATTTTGTTGGATTCGTATCGTCATAAGAAAGCTAAAAATATTTTTTTTAGAATTTTCTGAGGTCGTATGTGGCCCCGACATATTTAAATGTACGGTAGGAATTAAATAATTAATTTAATATTGTATTTTCAATTAAAACCGAAAATAAAACGTGTAGACATCAGAATTGGACATTGGGACATAGCCCATCGCGCTCAGAAGGCCTCAAAACGTTAAGATCGACAGTAAGCAGGCCCAAATCCGAGAAAGTTCAAAAATCCACTTTATTTCACGAAATTCGGAATTTAATATTAAAATAATATAAAAATCCGAAAAAACCCTAACCCTAATACTGTTCATGGCCGCCGCCACCTATTTTCGAAGGCCAGAATTGCTCCAACTTCAAACGCTAATATCTCTCAATCCGTTCGTCGAAAATTTATGTATGACCTACCAAATCGAAGAGAATTCAGAGACCTTTCAATCTATACGGTTAAGATCGGATTTTGGTGCACGGATTTCGCGAATTTTGGCCGAGAAGTCGCTGCGGTTTTCAGTGATTTGCGGGTGATTGGGGAGGCCGAGCTTCAGGCGGTGGGTGGCGTAGGCGGCTCTTGGCATGGTGGTTCGTGTGGCGGTGTCGGATCGGCGGTTGGTGGTCCGTGGGGTGGTGCGCACGGAAGGATGAACGGCGGTTTTGGGTTCGGCCGAGGTAACGACGTGCGTGAGGAAGAAGGGTCCGATCTTTTTTTTTTAATTATTTTATTATTTTAATATTTTAATTATCCAATGTTTGAAATTCAATAACTCTCTCATACGAGGTCCGTTTGACGAACCGTAAATTGCGCTGGACTCGTCTTTCCGAGCTCTTCGCGATGGCACAGACCACACCTGATTCTGAGACAGTTGATTTTCAGCCAAAATTTGGGGTGAGAATTCAAATTCTATTTTTTTTTTATTAATTATTAATTTATTTTTCCCACATGAAAATAATTGTATGATGATGATGATTTAGTTCTGAAATGTTTTGTGTGTATGAATTATCGATTGTTGCTTGTGGTGTGCTTATTGTTCATGTTATGCTTAAATCCGTCTTTAAATTGTATATGTTATTGAGTTTAAATTGCAGTTGGAAAATTAAATCTAAATTTAGATTTAAAACATATTTTATTCAAATCTAGACGTTCTAATTTATTTTATTTTAATGTCATTTTCATTCTTCTGAAATGAACAAAGAAATAGAACGACAAATAAAACTTTATTTGTATTTGTTGATGTTACAATGAAATTTGAACGACAAATAAAGCGTACCTCTATTTGTTGATACTACAATATAATCGGAATGACGAAGAGAAAGAAAAAAAAAACTCTTTTATTTGGTTGATTTTACTATGGAATTTGAACGACAAATAGAATATTACTTTTATTTGTTTGTTTACAATAGACTATGAACAACGAATAAAATATATTTCTTTTTGTTTGCCTTAAAGGTTAACTAACAAAGTTCTCATTTTTGGCTGCATAAAAAGAAAACAAAAACTCTCAATTTTGTTGCATTAAAAGTTAACAAACAAAAATTCATATTTTTGTCATTGAGTAAAAATGAAACAAAATTTATATTTTTGTCATTGAATAAAGATGAAACAAAAATCCATACTTTTGTCATTGAAAAAAAAAAAATTCCTTTTATTTGAATTGATGTGAAATATCAATTCAATATTAAAAAAAAGAGGATTGTGTTTTGTTTGCATTTCTCAAACAGAAATGTACGAAGGAATAAAAAAATTGTATTTTGTTTGCATCCCTTGATGCGAACAAAATGACAAAATATAGATTTACATTTAGAAATAAAAAGAATTATATTTTTCTTGCATTTCTCAATGCAAACAAAATGTTTAAATAAAAAGAGAATTATATTTTGTTTGCATCCCTTGACGCGAACAAAGTATTGAAATAAAGACTTACATTAAAATTTATATTTTTATTTGTGTTTTCAAGACACAAATGAACTTGAAACAAAACTTACTTACTTTATTTATTCATTTATTTATTTACATTTCATAATGTAAATATCACTTGAAAATAAAACTTACCTTTTTATTTATATTTTGTAATGTAAATATGACCTGAAAACTAAAACTTGTTTTATTATTTGCATATTATAATGCAAATGAGACTTGAATACAAAACTTACATTTTTGTTAACATTTCATGATGTGAATATAACTTGATGATAAAGCTATTTTTATTATTTGCATACTATAATGAAAATAGAACTTGAAAATAAAATTTACATTTTGAAAATAAAACTTACCTTTTCATTTGCATTTTATAATGCAAATACAACATAAGGATAGAACCTACCTTTTATATGCAATTTACAATGTAAAATAAAAAGTACATTTTTTGTATGTAATTAGAAAGGGGATTTGCGATAGAAAAATAAACTTACATTTTTATATGTAATTTATGATGGGATATATAATTGTAAAATAAAGTTTACATTTTTATATGTAGTAAGAAATTGAAAATTCGCATTGATATTAAAATAACACTTTTGTAAAGATATTGCATTAGACTAAAAAGATAATTTTTATCGCTTTTTCTTTTAGAATTAAAAACATATTTTGTCACCTTTTATTTTTAACATAAAAAGGGTCATTTTGTCGCTTCTTCTTTTTAACATTAAAAGAACATTTTTATGTCATGTTTCTTTTTAGCATTACAAAAGAAGCATCTTTGTTGTTTTTCCTTTTAGTAATAAAAAGAACATTTTGCTTTCATTTCTTATGATAATATTTTATCGTCATTTTGAATGCGGTAAAAATAGAATTGTTAATGTTGAATATTTTATCGTCATTTTGAATGCGGTAAAAACAGAATTGTTAATGTTGAATATTTTATCGTCATTTTGAATGCAGTAAAATTAGAATTGTTAATGTTGAATATTTTATCGTCATTTTGAATGCGGTGAAAATAGAATAGTTAATGTTGTCATTTTTATCGACATTTTTGGTGCGATAAAAATAGACAATGTTAGTGATTCATTTTATCGACATTTTTGGTGCGATAAAAATAGACAATGTTAGTGATTCATTTTTATCGACATTTTTGGTGCGATAAAAATAGACAATGTTAGTGATTCTTTTTATCGACATTTTTGGTGCGATAAAAATAGACAATGTTAGTGATTCATTTTATCGACATTTTTGGTGCGATAAAAATAGACAATGTTAGTGGTTCATTTTTATCGGCATTTTTGATGCGATAAAAATAGCAATGTTAATGTTACATTTTTATCATCATTTTAGATGCGATAAAAAGAATATATTTTTGTGTTACATTTTATTGTCTTTCTAGAGACAATAAAAAGCATAAAATTAAAGAATTACAATTTTATGTAAAATTGCTTTCATTGAAAAGAAATAAATATAGAAGCGAGATTTTTGTTGTTAATAATAAACAATGAAAAAGGGAACATTTACATTTTGATGTAAATAAACAATAAAAAGAAAAATTACATTCAAAATGTAAATTAGAATAAAAGGGGCATTTTGTTAAGTAAAAATGTAAATTACAATAAAAGTATAGAAATAAAGATCACATTTTTATTGATCGTTTATAGGCAATAAAAGGAATATAATTAAAAGAGACATTTTTATCGTCGTGTTATATATTGTGTAATACACTTCCATAGACAAATTACCCGACTTGTGTATGTGATTGGGACGATAATTTTCACACATCGCCCAAGTGCACAAATTAGTTTATCATTTGCTTGATTGGTTGAAAACCCCACACGGGTGTTGGGATGAAAATTTACATACACTAATCCCAATATTTAGTTGTATGTTGATCGTTAGATCGACAGGCTGTGATGAGCATTATTATTTAATTTTAACGCTTACACAGTGGAAAATTACACTTTGGATGTAATGGATGACTTGATGATTATACTGTTATTGTCATATATATGATGTGTGTGAAATCCATATAATCCAAATTATATGGTAAATGTTTTGAGTCGCATTTCGATTCAAGTGTTCTTTTAAAAAAGACTATTTTTTACATTAGAAATCCTTTTTATATAAAGTATATATATTTTAAAAAATATAGATTTTTAATTAAGTATATGTTAAAACAAAGAATATTTGTAAAGATAAAGATTTGTAAAATAAAGAATACTTCTCATTTAGAATCTTTTATATAAAGAATATTTTTATGATTATTTTAAAATATGTTTTTAAAAGATTACTAGTGTTTGCAATTATATTTTGTGATATGAAATAAATTGAGATGTGAAGTGGGTTTACCGTGGACGATATTTTAAACGACATCTATCCTTTAATCCAATTTGCATTGAAATTATTATTTGGAACTTATGAATCTATTTTATAGAATTAAAAAGACATTTTCTATAAATCAAGTTTTTCAACTAATATATTAAATTGGAATTTAGTGGAAATTCGATTGGTAATAATGGTGATGGGCTTCTGTAAAAGAAGACTGATATTATAAATGGAATTTGAGAGGCTTTGCCATTATTCCATTTATATTATTAGTCTGATACAGGAATCTATATCGATTATGTATTGATTTGATTTCTGTGGAATTCCATATTTTTAGAAATTGATTTATAGATTTTATTTTAAATATTTATCCTTGATAAAATTAATGAGAGTCTTCTAAAATGAATATCTTATTAAAAGAATATTCTGAGTTGGGATGTGACGAAATGTGTGATTTTCCAATATTTGTTTTTAATCCCAAATTACGTAAGTTATTCAGAAAGACCGGGTTTAACCCATTCTGAATAATCAACACGACGATCAAGAGTCGAAGACGAAGACGATGATTGAAGACCGAAGGTTTTCACATCGTTGGGATGATGATGACTAGTATCTTGAATTGGGATTGGCCTTCCAAGGCAAGGTATTTGGTAATGATCGTCCAAACGCATTTGGAGATCGACGGACACGATGTTTCACTCAGACCCAGAGCGGACTTGTAAATGGATTGCGTGTCTGACATTGTATTCTTTTATACTGTATTTGTTGAACGCTACTAATTATATATTTCTGTTTGGTGTTTAACACCCTTCTCTAAGACGTATGAGCTTGGAGGTTATATATATATTGGTAGATGATCAATGATATGGTAGAGTCTGACAATGTGGCATGCTAAGATGCAATTGATCAAGGCTTTGTTGAAAAGCAGGCCTTGTGGTTGATGATCAAAGCACAGTCTATTTAGGCATAGCTTTGTGTATATCGTGACTTCGCGAGCCTCACACACCAGTAGAGTCTAAAACGGGAGAAGGGAACGCAGGGAGTGCACACGTTTCTTTCTAGCTAGAGTGGTGCCAGGGACCTACCAGCGCTGGCATTTATTCATTGTGGTTGTTGGATTTTTCGAGGCCTCGGTTTATGCGGTCGCCACTGGCCGTATTATAGGTCCAAAAGGACCGGGGAGCGTGTGTTCAGGAATTGCCAATCCATTAAGCGTTAACGTATGGACCGACCCTGCAGGATCCAAGGGTTGGACAGAGTACCAATCCTGGGGCATTGCTAGAGTGTCTCGAATCGGTAAGGATCTCCTCCCTAGCCTTGACTCAGATGGAAACCCAAATTTCCAATACGACATCACGCGATTTTGATTGTATACCTATATACGGCGACATAGTGGGATGGGGCACTCATGCCGTCTAGGATTGATATATTTACTTTGATGTATTTCAAATTGGTTGCACACTATTATTATGTAATACCGTGTTTCTCGTATCAAGCATCTTTTGATCATTATAAGGTAAAACCCTATCCTCCGGTTTGCGTTGCATTGTGTGATGGGACTTGGGTCTTATAATGGTTTCATTTTTCTAAAAAGCATTGCGTTATTTTGACGTTTTACCTTAGTCATGCACTGGCAATCCATAGGAGAAAACCCGTTCCGCGAAAGTGGCGTGGTCCTGTGATTAGCCTTATTATATTATATAGGTTAAGTAGAATTCTCACACCAGTCCCACGACTGACCTGTAGTTTGTTTCACTTTGCAAACTCGGGTGCCCTCTTTCCACACGGGCAGTCGAGTAGCTTATTTGACAGATAGATAAAACAAGATCCTGGATTGAAGATTGAAGCTGTGGCCATAGTGTTGATAGCCTTCCACCGAGATTAGTTCCGCTGCAATGTATTTAATTTAATTTAAATGTTTCTTCCGCTGTATTATTTATCGATGTACTCTGATATATTCTGTACTCTGATGTAACATTTATTATAGATGTTATAAAAGTCTGTGTTTTTGTTCGGATGTGTTGTATGCTCAAAGTTAAAGTATTCGTAGATTTTCACCTTTTGGGTCAGACCTGTGTGGTTTATGGTCGATTCAAAGGGTGGGAATTTGCGGGTCTTTACAGGGAAGAAGAAGAAGAAGTGCTTCAATTGTGGGACCCCAGGCCACCTCAGCAAGGATTGTCGCAAAAAGAAGAAGACAGGTTGCTTTCATTGTGGTGAAGCAGGACATCTTGTGAAGGACTGCCCAAAGAAGGGGCAGAAGACGGGGTCTACCTCAGGAGGACAGGTGCAAGCTCTTATGGCACTAGCTCAGGCAGGGGGGCAAGTTCAGGCTCTCTCAGTTCCACCGATTCAGCAGAGAGGTAGAACTATTTCCATTGAAAGTCTGCTTTTTCTGTTTGATCATCCAGTTCGTACTTTGTTTGACTCTGGCGCATCGCATTCTTTTATCTCATCATCGTTAGTTGAGTCACTGCACTTAGACACCAGTCTAGTTGATGATCCCTTGGTTGTTTCAAACCCAATTGGGGGCTCCATATATCTGTCTATGATATGTTTGGGTTTGAAGATTTCTATACTTAGCGTTGAGTTTGGATGTGATGCTTTTGTATTGGGCTTCACGGGCTATGGGTTGATTTTGGGCATGGACTGGTTATCCAGTAATGGTGCCATTCTTGATTGTGAAAGGAGAGTTGTCAGGCTTATGACCCGCTTGGGTAATACTCTCGAGATCTCTTGTAATCCCATGGAATCTGTTTTTCTAAGTTATCTTGAATCGCTCGATGCTTCGGTCGAGAGTTTGCGTTCTGTCAGAGTGGTCCGGGAATATCCGGATGTGTTTGAAGAGGTGAAGGGTTTGCCTCCGAAGCGGGAGATAGATTTCCGAATTTATTTGGTGGATAATGCCAAACCAGTGTCTTTGCCAGTGCGCCACATGGCTCCTCGTGAGAGAAGAGAACTTCATAAGCAAGTAGGGGAGTTGCTTGAGAAGGGGTTCATAAGGCGAAGTATATCGGAGTGGGGAGCTCCAGTAGTGTTTGCCACGAAGGCGGATGGCTCCCTCAGACTTTGTGTGGATTATAGAGATTCGAGTTGTTCACTGACCATAAATCATTGAAGTACTTATTCTCTCAGAAGGATTTAAACTTAAGACAGCAAAGGTGGATGGAGTTCTTAGCATCCTATGATTTCGAGATAGCGTATACCCTTGGCAAGGGTAACGTGGTGGCGGACGCCTTGAGTAGAAAAAGGCTATCTTTGAGTCCATTGTTCGTGGAACGGCGAAGCTTGGAGTTTCTTTCTTTGTTCGACTTCAGACCTTCTGTTGACTTTGTTCCTGGTTTGTTAGCATCCTTGGAGGTTAGACCTACTCTTTTGGGACGGATTGGCGAGGCTCAGCGAGACGACCCACAGTTGGTTGAGTTGGTAGAGAAGCTTATAAGGGGGGAGTCGTCCAGCCATTTGGGTAGATACACCATAGATGATAGGGGATGGTTGCATAGAGACGGTAGACTTTGTGTACCGCAAGATGAGGGTTTGAAGAAGGATATTTTGGATGATGCACATCGTTCAAGGATGACTATTCATCCCGGTGGAGACAAAATGTACCAAGACATGAAGAGAGTTTTCTTCTGGGCCGGTATGAAGAAAGATGTGGCCGAGTATGTGGCTAGATTCTTAGTGTGCCAACAAGTTAAAGCGGAGCAAAGGAAACCCGGTGGGTTGCTACACCCATTGGAAGTTCCGCAATGGAAGTGGGATAGTGTCTCAATGGATTTCATCGATGGGTTACCGAGATCGAGGAAGGGCAATACGGGAATTTGGGTTGTGGTAGACAGACTTACCAAGAGTGCCCATTTTATACCCGTGAAGAGTAAGAGGACCGCTCCATGGCTTGCTTCAGTCTATGTTAGAGAGATTGTTAGATTGCATGGCGTACCATCCAGCATTGTGAGTGATCGAGATCCTATCTTCACTAGTGAGTTTTGGAGAAGTTTGCAAGAGGCGGTAGGGACTCAGTTGTGTTTGAGCACCGCATATCATCCTCAGACGGACGGTCAGACCGAGAGGGTGAACCGTATCTTAGAAGATCTCTTGAGGCTTTGTATCTTGGATTTTGGAGGTACATGGGAAGAACATCTTCCTTTGGTGGAGTTCGCATACAATAACAGCTTTCAGTCTAGTATTGGCATGGCACCTTTCGAAGCTCTTTATGGAAGGCCTTGTCGATCTCCTACATGTTGGTGGGAATCTACGGATAAGATCTTGCTTGGGCCAGATATGGTTAGAGAGACTTCAGAGAAGATTGATTTGATTCGAAGAAGGATGAAGGCAGCGCAAGATAGACAGAAATCTTATGCGGATCGGAGAAGGACGGATCTTGAGTTTGAGGTTGGGGACATGGTTTTTGTCAAAGTATCTCCGTTGAGAAATGTTGTTCGCTTTGGGTCCGTTGGGAAGTTAGCACCGAGGTTTGTTGGGCTGTTTCCTATTAAGGAAAGGATTGGACGGATGGCATATAGGGTGGAGTTGCCCAACAGACTTAGTGGTGTTCATGATGTATTCCATGTATCACATTTGAGGAAGTGCTTACATGAGACCGCAGAGGTCGTAGAGCCGAGCTTGCTTAGAGATGTAGAGGTAGAGCGTTATGCGACGATTCGACGAGCTCCTACTCGCATCCTTGGGTCAGAAACTAGGAAGTTGAGGAACAGAGAAGTTCAGCTAGTTAAAGTGCAATGGGGAGATGACGAAAGCAATGCTACTTGGGAGACGGAAGCGAAGATGCGTTCTTTGTACCCATTTCTTTTTGAGAGTATGTCTTTTAACTTCTCCTTTATCGCTTGTCTAGTACTTATCTTATCTTTAGTATATCCTCTCGCTAGTACCTATGACCTTTAGATACGGTAAAACCTATGGTTGAAACATGTGTTTGAAATATGTTATGGTTGATGGATGCATGTGGATACAATTGTTTGCTAGTGGTTGCTCGTGGATGCATATACACACACATTAGGCACTAGATCGGCTCAGTCACTTCATGTTGCATATCGCATAAATGGATGTGGTAGTTAGATTGATGGATGTATCATGGTTGTGTTATCATGTGGATGATGCATTTTTGTGTATGGTTGTGCACGCATATAGAAATTGTATGTGTCAATAGGGTTTCGCATACATATTGGATGCATGGCACTATCATGGTTTGCATTAAGGAGGTCGACTGAATCAGTAGACCGCCTGATTTTGCATTAGTATACGGACATATACACACACTTTCTGCATATGTTCATACATCATTAGAAGTTTCTAAGGATAATGGTTGCTTGTGGTTGATGGTTTAGTAGATGGTTGTTTGGTTGGTAGGATACGTTCTTCTTGACTTAGAGATTTCGAGGATGAAATCCTTTAAGTAGGGAGAATGTAACACCCCGAATTTCAATTAACACTAATGGTTAGTAATTAAAGTATAATTAATCTCAGATGTGAGAATCAGGGGAAATGGGCGGCGTCATTGCGTTCGTCTCGGAAAAATACGCGAAATAGAGTCCGAGTTTGCGTAAAACGGGTACCGTATGAAAGAGATATGGACGAACGAAGTTAGGCAGAAAAACCCGAAACAGGCTAGAAATGCACTGGCGCACTTGTGAAGTGCGCCAGCACAAAAATACACTGGCGCACTTGGGAAGTGCGCCCATGTCGGGACAGGAAACCTGCACAGTTTCTAGAGAGTTCTGTGGTTGAGTGCACCAGTTTGGGGTTTGGGCTTGGTCTTAGGGCTGGTTTCTGGAAGGTTCCGAAATCTAAGGGTCCTAATCTAATTTAGGGTTAATCTAAGGGCCTAAAACACTCACCTAATCTATAAATACACCCTAAACCTACCCTAATCCATACTAAAAATAGAATTGAGGGCTACATGCCGCCAAATTAAATCTTAGAAGGAGCCTCCACTAATTTATGAAGAGGGTTGCAAGCTAATCACTCTCTAATCAACCTCTAATCCATTCTAAGCATCTTAATCTTCTTCATTTGGAGTGCAAATTGGCTAGTAGTGAGTTTCTATCACTCTAATGATCAATTGCTAAACTAAGTAGATGAGATATGATGAGATCATATGGTTTTGTTTGTGGATTAATGGGTTTTAAGTCATATGACATGATGTTAGTTTGCTAATGTATGTGGGTTATGCAAGTTTTGTGCTTTGTGATCATATGTTAATATGAAAGTTACATGTATGATAATATGCAAGTTACATGTATGATAATTATGCAAGTTGTATGTTTCTTCATATGCAAGTTTATGAGTTCATATGCAAGTATGTAACATGTTATGCAAGTTCATATGCAAGTTTATGAGTTCATATGCAAGTTATGTAACATGTTATGCAAGTTCATATGCAAGTTATGTGACATGTTATACAAGTTAATATGCAAGTTATGTGACATGTTATACAAGATTATATGCAAGTTATGTGACATGTTATGCATGTTCATATGCAAGTTATGTGTTTGTTAATATGCAAGATGGCACCTTTGAAACATGTTCATACATATGCAAGTTGACACCTTTTATATGTGTTATGTCATGAGAACGAAATTACGTGGGAACGATGGGGTTAATTAAATGCATATGTTAATAAAATTGTGTGAAATTAATATAATTATGCATAACATAAAATAAATGAACATAGTATGGGAATTTGCCTATTAAGTTAGGTGTACCCATACTATGTGTTGGGAATTTGCCTATTAAGTTAGGTGTACCCACACTTTAGAGTTGGGAATTTGCCTATTAAGTTAGGTGCACCCATATTCCTAAAATAAACATGATAATTAACACAAATTATGGGAGTAATTAACCGATTAAGACACGAGGTTGGACCCGTTTGTAGTATAAGACTGCCCGGAGTTTACCGGCTTAACCAGGCATCTACAAATTACGGTCCAATGTGAGGGGTCTTAATCATAAATTAAATATGTAACAAGGGTAAATGACACGAGGTTGGACCCGTTTGTAGTGTAAGACTGCCCGGAGTTTACCGGCTTAACCAGGCATCTACAAATGACGGTCCAATGTGAGGGGTCCTTTACACGGTTACGGTGTTAATCAATTAAGAAACACTTAACCAGATAAGCATGTAGTGGGGCATGGGGGTTAAGTGGGTACCTTGGGTGGTATGTGGAAATTGCTAGTGGTTGCCAATAGAAAATATGATAAAAATACTTAACCAAGATGAAACATGTAATTAAACATGATTAAAGGGTTAAGTGGGAAACACTAGTGTGTGGGCCAAGCTTAGGGGGATGGCTTGTGCTGGCGGCCCATTTCAACCAGTAACCCATACGTATCTTAGTGGGCTCGACCCATGTCGAGGACGGGACACGCATACTGGGCTTGACTATAAGAGGCCAAAATGGGTTAGCGGTGGCAACGCATGACCAACGGGTTTCATATGCGTGTGTGGGCCCGGGCTGGTAAATAAGACGTTGTTGCATCGTGTAGATATAAGCCGTGCACCATTAATTTTATCAGGTTGCCACGTTGGGGAATGGTACACCCCACGGTGGGGCCAGCACGGGTATCTACGTTAGGGAGCCGATCGAATGGGGAGTAGTGTGTACACCTAGTGGATTGTAGGGCCCTGTGGCGTCTACTCAGTCACCAAGGGGTACGCGAGAACTATTAAGTTAATTTTATAAGTCCATGGGTGGGATCAACCTTTAAGTTAGGAATGACTGGTGTGGTGCAGTTTAGTAATTTACCTTTGGAAGGGTAGATGCGTCTTTATCTTTTATCTTAGTTTAGTTGACTGCTTAGTGTAGCCATTCATCCCCATTAGTTACCGTATATCAGTTTATGTCTTCTCTGGTTACTTTAACGATTGTATTGTTAAAGTTATAGGACTCGCTCAGACTTATGTCTGACCCCGTTGTTTTTATCTTTTTCCCAACCCTCAGGTCCTACGGTGGATCCTAGCAGTAGTGGAGCTTGATCGGATTGCTGTTCCAGTCTTTAGGAGCTTGGATAGATGTAAAGCTCCAGTTACCCAGTTATCTTTTCTTTTGTCATGGCTATTGTATGAGAGTGGGATTATGTACTTCTTTATTTTGACGGATATTGTACTTGACTTTTATTGTGGTTTTATGATGTAACCAGACATGTTTTACTTCCGCTGTTATGAGATGATGTTTTAAATTTCAAGTATATTTATATCTGTCTTGTTGTAATTTTTCTGTTCCGTATTCACTAAAATACTCCACCGATGCTATGGCATTCCCTTAGTGAGTGACCATAGCGGGAGTGGGGTGTTACAGAACTTCTCGTTTTATTTCTTTTAAAACAAGTTAATATTTCAAATCTATTTCAAATTTCAAATTCTATATTTTAAATCCCATTTTGAAATTCAACACAACTTGTCTTTCCCAAAACCAATTCAAAACAGTATCTCTGGTAGTAATTCGTCACTTACAACTCGAAAATGAATACTGATGATGCAGCTGTCATCATCAGAATCTACTTTCCAGCGATCGAAGTGAGTTCAATACTATAAAACCATTTCTAAACATTTCCACTTTGAAATTCATTTCAAAATACAATTCACACTGCTTGTAAAACAATTTAAAATCTCCCAGGATCTTAAATTTTCCTTATTTTTAATCCCAATCCATTTGCAAACACTTATCCAATTCTCCTGAATTCTAATTTCAATTTCTGGTTTAAATTTCAGATTTAACTCATCTGATTTCACGTATTTCACTTATATGAATTCTGATTGGTTATTGACATAACCATTTTACTTATAATCTTACTCGATTATAATAACAACCAATATATCCAATATATTATAATTTTGATATATATATATATATATATATATATATATATCTTCTCTATATCGAGATATACCTTGGGTAAACTTATTTTAATTTACCCTATTTTCGAAACATATCGTGTCGACCCATCGTATTCGAGTGTTTAGTAACTCCTACCGATACAGTGGATCAAACTGATCGACCAGAACTCATAAACAATTCAACCAATGAATCTCCACAATATAAAACAATTTTTTTATATCAATACCAAATACGTCCATTCGTATATATACACTCAATCTCAGTCTAGGGTATTACTAACCCTATCTCTACCGAGTCACGCCACAGAGCCAAGTAATTCTTAACTTAAGCTCTGATACCAACTGTAACGACCCGGATTTTGAGCAACTTTGGTTATCGACATAAGCACGATGTCGATAACCAAAACGTCGAAAAATCCTGGTAATTAGTGAAAGAAATTAGAGGGTGAGAAAAAGATAAGATAGAAACTTAGAATAGAAGAAGAAGAACACAACATCAGAGTAACACGAATCTCACAGCGGAATGAATAACATATAATATATGTAACATAACTTTGAAATATACATCTGTATTTAAATATACATCATTATCAAAGTACAGCACTTACAACACAGCGGAAATAACTATAGCTATATGATCCTGAAGCCTCCTGCTCCAGCTCTTCCAGTATATCTATAAAATCCCAACTACTTGACTGCCCATACAAATTTAGGCACCCAAGAGTTTATGGAAAACAACAAAGTAAACTCCGGGTCAGTCATGGGACTGGTATGAGTAAAACAGTTTAAAAACAGTTCGAACAAGTGAATGATATCTCATAAGACCACGCCGCATAACGGAACGGGTTTTTCCCTTATGAGAATCCAAAATATCTTTTATATCAAAAACCTTTTGATATTATAATAATGTCTATCAACCACATTATATATATAATCATCTAGTAGAAACGCTTTCATCTCACGTTCTACATATATAGTATACAACTCAAAACCGCAAGCACGTATTGGGTAATGGATTTCCAACTATGACAAGGTATGGAAACACCTATCGCTCGTGTACCTCTAGAGAGGAATACACTGGGTTCAACAAGAACATCTTGCAACCCGGCCACACATGACCGACCACTAATTTCGCTTGAGTGTATCGAATGTATATCACCAACAGTTGGGATCAGCAACCGTTTCCCGAATGGGACAACATCAACAATAGATTTTTAGAAGAAAATGAAACTCTAGATCAGGTGATTATACACCCTACTTCGGTGCGACCGACTTAGCCATGCTGCCTGCCCGATTTCTGTCATTTACCGGATGATGAGGCTAGAAGCTACGCTTTAACATCACATCAGATTCTCTTTGAATGCCACATTGTCAAATCCATCAAATCACCGGTTGACGTCCTCAACCATACATTATGTGTTAGCTAAAAGAAGTTTCCTTCTCCGCTTCCACTCTTGGTACATTTGGAGAAATCAATATACGTGATCGTCTGGAAATACTCTGTCAGACATCCGTCCATACAAGTCACCCAGGAATAGGATGAACCGAAGGCACTATTCTGTAAACAGGATAGCCCTTGCATAACTCCGTCTTCAATTTCCTTTGGCATATATGATTCGCAACGCTTATGCCAATACAGAGTGGTTCTTTGGATAATAATTCAACCGGTCTCTCCATATTAACAACGTTAAAAAGGTCAAAACTTCGATAGTCTGTGATTTAACTATCGAATAAAAACAAGTGTGCAAACAACGATAATATTTCCAAATGGAAATTATATCGATCAAATATCATTTAACATTCATCTCTTTATTTCATTAATTTACTTATTTCCTATTTCCCTACGTTCAATATTCCTTATTTTCTAAATTGGGAAATTTTACGTTATTAACAATGGAAAACATTTCCATTTCAGGTTTTCTTTATTAGAAAACATTTTTGGTTTCTTATTTGGAAAACATTTCCAAAGCTTCTTCATTGGACTTAGACATATGTTTAAACAAACCATCGCGATGCCAACTCAAACCATTTCCTTTACTGCCGAACCATAACTATTCCTTAATTAAAAACGAAGCCAATCAAGTTGGGGTAGAACTACCTCTCAGACCTTAACTGAACAACATTTCTAACTTTGAAATTAGCAAAGTTCACTTTATATTCCTTTTACTAACTTCCTTACTTAACCCTCCTTCGAATAGCTATATTCGATTGACTCTTTTCACTTAACTCTATTCGATTAACCCTTATCAATTAACTCTATTGGACTAACACTATTGGATTAACTCTATTTGACTAATGCTATTGATTTACTCATTTCACTTAACTCCTTCCGAATAAACTATATTCGATAAATTCCTTTTACTTTCTATTCGAATAACTATATTCGATTAACTCATTTGCTTTAACTCTAATCGATTAAACTAACATCGATTTACTCTTTTTAACTTTATTCTCAAATCGATTAACTAACATCGATTAACTCCTTTGACTTTCTTCGAATAAACTATATTCGATTAACTCCTTTTGACTTTCTTCGAATAAACTATATTCGATTAACTCCTTTTGACTTTCTTCGAATAAACTATATTCGATTAACTCATTTGCTTTAACTCTAATCGATTAAACCAACATCGATTTACTCTTTTTAACTTTATTCTCAAATCGATTAACTAACATCGATTAGCTTCTTTTACTTTAACACTAATCGATTAACTAACATCAATTAACTTCTTTTACTAAACTACGTTTTCCGTTACAACTATTTCCTTTTTTATAACGTTTACTTACCGTTACAAATATATCCTATTTATAACTTCTATTAACCGTTACAAATATATCCTATTTATAACTTCTATTTACCGTTACAAATATATCCTATTTATAACTTCTATTTACCGTTACAAATATATCCTATTTATAACTTCTATTTACCGTTACAAATATATCCTATTTATAACTTCTATTTACCGTTACAAATATATCCGATTTATAACTTCTGTTTACCGTTACAAATATATCCTATTTATAAATTCTATTTATTTTCTAAATAAATATCCCTTTTATAAAACCGTGTTCGTTTTATAAATAATTCCTTTTATAAAATCCTGTGATTTTATAAAATTCCTTTATTTCAATATACATTGAAATACTTCTTTTTACATCCCAGGGTCTTTTATGATATTTACAATATCGAATAACAATGATCAACATCATTCCAACACACATAATCCATAACAGATTATATAACACATCATATATCACAATATATGAAAACAGTAAAATAAATGTTGAGGAATCCAGTCGGATTCCTCCAACCTGTTTCCCTGCATCACAGATGTTAAACAATATAGATAACATCACTTTTCAGTTCTATATGATATATTCTGTTAAACAGAATCAAATATAGAAAATTTAACTAACTGACTAGCAGTTCAATCAAACAGTCAACATACAGTAAATCAGCCAATATCTAACAGTTCTAAAAATACAATATGAAATTATAAACTGTTCAGAGTTAGTGAGATTTACTCACATTGCGCGTTAAACGTTGAATAACGGTTTGCGTTATTCGACTCAGTCGGATAATTTGTTTCTCCATAAATTGTAACGAGCTCGGATTCACTCCCAGTCAGCTTCATTGTGAAGCTCTCGTCCATACGATCCCAACGGATCTAACCGTTCGATATCCTGATATCCTTTGTTCAAACGACCCATGCCAAATCAAGCGTTCATGCAAAACGTGTACCCAACATTTGCTACCATTTCTTTTTCATTTAAAAAAATACTTGGGCTTTTCTGACTAGGCCCATCAGCTTATGTAACACCCCATATTTTAGTTAATACTAAATTTCACTAATTACAGAATAAATACCCTCAGACATGAGAATTAGGGGAAACGGACTGCGTCATTGCGTTCGTCTCGGAAAAATACGCGAAATAGAGTCCGAGTTTTCGAGAATCGGAGTCCGTATGGCCCGGTTATGGCCCAAAGAAGTTTGCAGAAAATTTAAAGTTAAAAACAGATTTAAAAATTCAAATTCAGATTTCAAAGTAGAACCAGCGGGGCCAGGCGGGAAAATTCCCGCCCTGACCATGTCGACAGGGCTGTCGACAGGCCTGTCGACAGGCCTGTCGACAGGGGGAGTCGACTTGCCTGTCGACACGGCGTGTCGAGCCAGAAGGTTGGGTGCACCAGATTTGGTTTTCTGGCTAGGGCTGGGCTGGGTTCTAGAGATTTCCTAAATCTAACGGACCCAATCTAATCTTGGGTTAATCTAAGGGCCTAAAACACTCACCTAATCTATAAATACACCCTAAACCTACCCTAATCCATACTAAAAATAGGAATGATGGCCTCATGCCGCCAAAATCAAACTTGAAAGAGCCTCCACTAGTTTATGAAGGAAGTTGCAAGCTAATCACTCTCTAATCAACCTCTAATCATCATCTTCTTCATATTTAGCAACTAGTTCTACTTCATAAGTTTGCTATTCTTGGTTTTGGTGAGTTTCTATCACTTTAACATCAATTGCTAAAGTAAGTAGATTGGGTGTAATGAGACTTATGGTCTTAAATGCGGATTAGTGAGTTTGAATCATTTCTAATGATATGCTACTCTATATGCATAATTAATAAGTGGGTTTATGCATGTTTGATAAGTTGGTTTATGCATGCTTAATAAGTTGGTTTATGCATTTTTAACAAGTGGGTTTATGCATGTTTAACAAGTGGGTTTATGCATGTTTAATAAGTGGGTTTATGCATATTTAATAAGTGGATTTATGCATGTTTAACAAAGTGAGTTATGCAAGTTCATATGCAAGTTATGTATATGCTTAAATGCAAGTTTAACATGATATGCAAGTTATGCATGATTATGCAAGTAGGTGAATGCTTATGCAAGTATGTGAATGCTTATGCAAGTATATGAATGCTTATGCAAGTATGTGAATGCTTATGCAAGTTATGTGTATGCTTAAATGCATGTTTAACATGTTATGCAAGTTATGAGAATGCTTACATGCAAGTTCAACATGTTATGCAAGATATGTGTATGATAATATGCAAACTCATATGCAACATGTTATGCAAATCATGTGTATGATAATATGCAAGTTTGGGTTAAATGTAGTTGGGTTAATATATGCTGATATATGCAAGTTGACATCCTCTTAACCCATGATAAAGTTATATGCTAAGATGTGGTTAAACCCATGATATTTGTGATGGATCTTCCCCTTTATTATGTCATGAAATGAGAACGATTTACGTGGGGAACGATGGGGTGGTAAATATGTTAATAAAAGTATGATTGGGTATGATGAAGCATACCATAAAAATAAATTAACATAAGTGGGAATTTACCTATTGAGTTAGGTCTACCCCATGGGAATTTACCTATTGAGTTAGGTCTACCCATGTTATGAAAAACTTGATATTAATTAGGGATAATTAATATGGGGATGATTAATTAGGTGTAATTAATCAACTAAGACACGAGGTTGGACCCTTTTGTAGCGGAAGTCTGCCCGGAACCGACCGGCCATCCAGCGGCTACAAATGATTGGCCCAATGTGAGAGGTCTTAGTCATAAATTAAATACGTGATTAAAGTAAAGACACGAGGTTAGTCCCTTTTGATGACAGAAGTCTGCCCGGAACCAACCGGCATATCCAGCAGTCATAAAAGACGGTCTAATGTGAGAGGTCTTTATGAGGTCATGATCTTAATTAATTAATTAAGAAACACTTAACCATATTAGCATGTAAAGGGACATGAGGGGTTAAGTGGGTGCCTTGGGTGGCATGTGGAAATCTAGTGGGATGCCTTGGGTGGCAATAGAAAATACGATTAGAATACTTAACCAAGTGGAAACATGTAATTAAACATGATTAAAGGGTTAAGTGGGATGCACTAGATAAAGGGACAAGCTTAGGTGGGTAGCTTGTGGGGGCCCATTTCAACCAATATCCCAAACGCATCTTTGTGGGCTCGACCCATGTCGAGTGACGGGACACGCATATTGGGCTTGATTATAAGAGGCCAAAACGGGTTAGCGGTGGCAACGCAAGTCAAACGGGTTTCATATGCGTGTGTGGGCCCGGGCTGGTAGATAAGCCGTTGTTGCATCGTGTAGATATAAAGCCGTGCACCGTTGATATTATCAGGTGGCCACTTTAGGGGAGTGATACACCCCACTGTTGGACCAGCACGGGTATCTACGGTAGGGAGCCGATCGCTTGGGAAGTAGTGGGGTACACCTAGTGGAGATAGGGGCAGACGGCACCTATGTGGTCAGCTAGGGGTACATGAAACTACTAGTTATATCTTTCTTTAAGTCCTTGGGTGGGATCAATCTTTGAGTAGGAATGACTGGTGTGGTGCAGTGTAGTAAATATCCTTGGGTGGGTAGATGCGTCTTTACAGTTATCTTAGTTTATCCTAAGTATACCAAGCTGCTTAGTGTAGCCATTCATCCCCAGACATTACCGTAGGTCAAGTTTATGTCTTCTCTGGTTACTTTAATGATTGTATTGTTAAAGTTATAGGACTCGCTCAGACTTATATCTGACCCCGTTGTTTTTATCTTTTTCCCAACCCTCAGGTCCTACGGTGGATCCTAGCAGTAGTGGAGCTTGATCGAATTGTTGTTCCAGTCTTTAGGAGCTTGGATAGATGTAAAGCTCCAGTTACCCAGTTATCTTTTCTTTTGTCTTGGCTATTGTATGAGAGAGTGGGATTATGTACTTCTTTATTTTGATGGATATTGTACTTGACTTTTATTGTGGTTTTATGATGTAACCAGACATGTTTATTTCCGCTGTTATGAGATGATGTTTTAAATTTTCAAGTACTATTTATATCTGTCTTGTTGTAATTTTTCTGTTCTATATTCACTAAAATACTCCACCGATGTTATGGCATTCCCTTAGAGAGTGACCATAGCGGGCGTGGGGTGTTACACGTGGTATCAGAGCAAAGGTTACCGGAACAGATAAAATTTTTAGAAAACTATTTTTCTAAAAACATTTTTTTGAAGAAATATTTTCAAAGACATGTCTTTTAAGAGAAAAGTTTTTGAAAGAAAAACATAATCCCCAATAGCCATATCTATATCCTTCGAATTCTCCGTTTTGAGTCTTTCCTTTTTCGTTTCAGCATGGCTGAGGATCTTAACTTCCCGGAGGGTGTGACGGTACCAGTATGGTATAGGAGATTGATGGAGGCTAGGGCCACCACTGCAGGTCCAGCAAATATTCCTCCACCAACCGTAGCACCCGATCTTCCTCCTCCCCCTCCTCCTCGCACGGATACTTTTGCTAAGACTTGCAAGGAATTTAAAGCTATGGGAGGGAAACCTTTTCAAGGATCTGAAACCTTTGTGGAGGCTAGAGATTGGCTTAAAGAGGTGGAAGAATTGATAGATATCTTTGAGATGGAAGAAGGAAAGAAAGTCAAGTTAGCTGCTTGGTTAATGAAAGGAGAGGCCTCATTCTGGTGGGAGGTTACTAATGGAGAACGCCCCGTTTACTCTTGGGCGGATTTTAGGCAAAGATTTGTGGCAAAGTTTCTCTCAAGGGCGGAGGAAAACTTGTATATGGAAAGATTCTTGACTCTAAAGCAAGGAAATCTCTCAGTGAAGGAATATGTCAACAAGTTTAATCAATTGGCAAGGTTTGGCCTAGATATGGTGAATACACCGGAGAAGAAGGCTTTGAGGTTCGTGAAAGGCTTGAATGAACCAATGCATGGGTTAGCTATGACTCATATCCCTATGGGGGCCACCTTTGAGAAGCTAGTTGACATGGCACTCATGCATGAAGAAGAGAAGGGTCACAATGCTAATAAGGCACCCGAGAAGAAGGGAGATCAAAAGAGACCTCAGCAACAACAACAAAACAAAGGTGGGAAAGGCAACGGTGGCAAAGGCAAGAAGAAGAGGTGTTTCAATTGTGGAACACCTGGCCACCTAAGCAAGGATTGTCGCAAGAAGAAGAAGACTGGCTGCTTCCACTGTGGCGAAGCAGGGCATCTAGTGAAAGACTGTCCTAAGAAGGGGCAAAGGACGGGGTCTACCTCAGGAGGACAGGTGCAAGCTCTTATGGCACCGGGTCAGGTTAGGGGGCAAGTACAGGCTCTCGCAGTTCCACCGATTCAGGAGAGAGGTAGAACTATTTCCATTGAAAGTCTGGTTTTTCTATTTGATCATCCTGTCCGTACATTGTTTGATTCAGGCGCATCGCATTCGTTTATCTCATCATCATTAGTTGAGTCACTGCACTTAGACACCAGTCTGGTAGATGATCCCTTGGTTGTTTCAAACCCAATTGGGGGCTCCACTTATTTGTCCATGATATGTTTGGGTTTGAAGATTTCTATACTTAGCATTGAGTTTAGATGTGATGCTTTTGTGTTGGGCTTCACGGGCTATGGGTTGATTTTGGGCATGGACTGGTTATCCAGTAATGGTGCCGTTCTTGATTGCGAAAGGAGAGTTGTTAGGCTCATGACCCGCTTGGGTAACACTCTCGAGATTTCTTGTAATCCCATGGACTATGTTATGCTAAGTTATCTTGAATCGCTTGACGCTTCGGTCGAGAGTTTGCAATCTGTTAAAGTGGTCCGGGAATATCCGGATGTGTTTGAGGAGGTGAAGGGCTTACCTCCGAAGCGGGAGATTGACTTCCGAATATATCTGGTGGATAATGCTAAACCTGTATCTTTACCAGTGCGCCACATGGCTCCTCGTGAGAGGAGGGAACTCCATAAGCAAGTAGGGGAGTTGCTTGAGAAGGGGTTCATAAGACGAAGTATATCGGAGTGGGGTGCTCCAGTAGTATTTGCTACGAAGGCGGATGGGTCCCTCAGACTTTGTGTAGACTATAGAGAGCTCAACAAGCTCACAAAGAAGAATAGACACCCATTGCCGAGGATTGATGATCTTTTCGATCAGTTGGTTGGCGCTTCAGTATTTTCTCAGTTGAACTTAGCCACGGGGTTTCATCAGTTGAGGGTGGCTGAGGATAGCATAGACAAGACTGCCTTTAGAACTCCGGATGGTTTCTATGAGTGGTTGGTGATGCCATTTGGGTTGACAAACGCCCCTGCATACTTTGTTGATTTGATGAGTAGGGTGTTCAGGGAGTTCCTTAATAAATTCGTGGTGGTCTTTGTGGATGATATCTTAGTATTTTCTAAGAGTGAAGAAGAGCATGCCCTACATCTTGGGGAGGTATTAAAGACTCTTCGAGCACATAGCCTTAAGGCTAAATTCTCTAAATGTCACTTCTGGAGGAAGGAGGTGCGGTTCTTGGGGCACGTGGTCTCCAAGGAAGGGATAGCTGTGGATCCCGCGAAGGTAGTATCAATTCAGGATTGGAAGGTTCCGAAGAATGCTACCGAAGTAAGAAGTTTCTTGGGTTTGGCGGGTTACTATAGGAAGTTTATTAAAGACTTCGCAAAGATATCAGCCCCATTAACCCGCTTAACTAAGAAGAATCTTGTTTTCACATGGGACGTAGATTGTGATGATGCGTTCCGACGGTTAAAGAGAGCTTTAACCACTGCTCCAGTTTTAGTGTTGCCAGATGGGAGCAAGCCATTTGTTGTCTATACCGATGCTTGTGGGACAGGACTAGGCGCAGTCTTAATGCAAGAGGGAAGGGTGATAGCCTATGGTGGAAGGCAGTTGAGAGTGCATGAGAAAAATTACCCTACCCATGATTTAGAGTTGGCCGCTATTGTTTTTGCGCTTAAGATTTGGCGCCATTATCTTCTTGGTGAGAGATTCGAATTGTTCACTGACCACAAATCATTGAAGTACTAGTTTTCTCAGAAGGATTTGAATCTGAGACAACAAAGGTGGATGGAGTTCTTAGCATCCTATGATTTCGAGATAGCGTATAACCCTGGCAAGGGTAACGTGGTGGCGGGCGCCTTGAGCAGGAAGAGGTTGTCCTTGAGTCCATTGATCGTGGAACAACGAAGCTTGGAATTTATCTCGATGTTTGACTTCAGACCTTCCGTTGATTATGTACCCGGTTTGCTAGCTTCCTTGGAAGTTAGACCTACTCTTTTGGGGCGGATTGGTGAAGCACAGAGGGACGACCCACAGTTGGTTGAGTTAGTGGAGAAGGTCATAAGGGGGGAGTCGTCCAGCCATTTGAGTAGGTACACCCTAGACGATAGGGGGTGCTTGCGTAGAGACGGTAGACTTTGTGTACCGCAAGACGAGGGTTTGAGGAAGGTTATTCTTGATGATGCACACCGTTCTAGGATGACTATTCATCCCGGTGGGGACAAGATGTACCAAGACATGAAGAGGGTTTTCTTCTGGGCCGGTATGAAGAGAGATGTGGCCGAGTATGTCGCTCGATGCTTGGTGTGCCAATAAGTGAAGGCGAAGCAAAAGAAACCAGGTGGGTTACTTCACCCATTGGAAGTGGGATAGCGTCTCGATGGATTTTATTGACGGGTTACCCAGATCAAGGAAGGGTAATACAGGAATTTGGGTGGTGGTAGACAGACTTACTAAGAGCGCCCATTTCATACCTGTGAAGAGCAAGAGGACCGCTCCATGGCTAGCTTCAGTATATCTTCGAGAGATAGTTCGATTACATGGGTACCCTCTAGCATAGTGAGTGATCGAGATCCTATCTTCACTAGCGAGTTCTGGAGAAGTTTGCAAGAAGCAGTGGGGACTCAATTGTGTCTGAGCACCGCATATCATCCTCAGACGGACGGCCAGACTGAGAGGGTGAATCGTGTTCTAGAAGACCTTTTGAGGCTTTGTATCTTAGATTTTGGAGGCACATGGGAAGAGCATCTTCCATTGGTGGAGTTCGCATATAATAACAGCTTTCAGTCCAGTATTGGTATGGCTCCTTTCGAAGCTCTCTATGGAAGGCCTTGTCGATCACCTACATGTTGGTGGGAATCTACGGATAAGATCTTGCTTGGGCCTGATATGATTAGGGAGACTTCTGAGAAGATTGACTTAATTCGAAGAAGGATGAAAGCAGCGCAGGATAGGCAAAAATCTTATGCGGACAAGAGAAGGACGGATCTTGAGTTTGGAGTTGGGGACATGGTCTTTGTCAAAGTGTCTCCGTTACGAAATGTGGTTCGCTTTGGATCTGTTGGGAAGTTAGCACCAAGGTTCGTAGGGCCGTTTCCTATCAAGGAAAGAATTGGACGGATGGCATATTGAGTGGAGTTGCCTGACAGACTTAGTGGTGTACATGATGTATTCCATGTGTCCCATTTGAGGAAGTGCTTACATGAGACCGCAGAGGTGGTAGAGCCGAGCTTGCTTAAAGAAATGGAAGTAGAGCATGATGCGACTATTCGACGAGCTCCTACTCGCATCCTTGGGTCAGAGACTAGGAAATTGAGGAATCGAGAGGTTCAACTAGTCAAAGTGCAATGGGGAGAAGATGAGAGCAACGCAACTTGGGAGACGGAAGCAAAGATGCGTTCATTGTACCCATTTCTTTTTGAGGGTATGTCTTTAACTTCTCCTTTATCGCTTGTCTAGTACTTATCTTATCTTTAGTATATCCTCTCGTTAGTACTGATTGACCTTTAGATAGGGTAAACCTATGGTTGAAACATGTGTTTGAGACATGTTATGGTTGATGGATGCAAGTGGATGCAAGTGTTTGCTAGTGGTTGCTCGTGGATGCATATACACACACTCTAGGCACTAGATCGGCTCAGTCACTTCATATTGCATATTGCATAAAATTGTGTGTAGGAAGCTATATTTATGGATGTATAATGATTGTGTTATCATATGGATGATGCATTTTGGTGAATGATTGTGCACTCATGTAGATATTGTATGTGTCGATAGGGTTCTCTCGCATACATAATGGATGCATGGCACTATCATGGTTTGCATATGTTCATACATTAGATAGGGAACATATACACACACTTTTTGCATATGCTCATACATCATTAGAAACTATTTAAGGACAATGGATGCCCGTGGTTGATGGTTTGAGTAGATGGTTGTTTGGATGGTAGGATATGCATTCTCCTTGGCTTAGAGATTTCTGGGACGAAATCCTTTAAGGAGGGGAGAATGTAACACCCCGAATTTTAGTTAATACTAAAATTCACTAATTACAGAATAAATACCCTCAGACATGAGAATTGGGGGAAACGGGCTGCGTCATTGCGTTCGTCTCGGAAAAATACGCGAAATAGAGTCCGAGTTTTCGAGAATCGGAGTCCGTATGGCCCGGTTATGGCCCAAAGAAGTTTGCAGAAAATTTAAAGTTAAAAACAGATTTAAAAATTCAAATTCAAATTTCAAAGTAGAACCAGCGGGGCCAGGCGGGAAAATTCCCGCCCTGACCATGTCGACAGGGCTGTCGACAGGGCTGTCTACAGGCCTGTCGACAGGGGGAGTCGACTTGCCTGTCGACACGGCGTGTCGAGCCAGAAGGTTGGGTGCACCAGATTTGGTTTTCTGGCTAGGGCTGGGCTGGGTTCTAGAGATTTCCTAAATCTAACGGACCTAATCTAATCTAGGGTTAATCTAAGGGCCTAAAACACTCACCTAATCTATAAATACACCCTAAACCTACCCTAATCCATACTAAAAATAGGAATGATGGCCTCATGCCGCCAAAATCAAACTTGAAAGAGCCTCCACTAGTTTATGAAGGAAGTTGCAAGCTAATCACTCTCTAATCAACCTCTAATCATCATCTTCTTCATATTTAGCAACTAGTTCTACTTCATAAGTTTGCTAATCTTGGTTTTGGTGAGTTTCTATCACTTTAACATCAATTGCTAAAGTAAGTAGATTGGGTGTAATGAGACTTATGGTCTTAAATGCGGATTAGTGAGTTTGAATCATTTGTAATGATATGCTAATCTATATGCATAATTAATAAGTGGGTTTATGCATGTTTGATAATTTGGTTTATGCATGCTTAATAAGTTGGTTTATGCATGTTTAACAAGTGGGTTTATGCATGTTTAACAAGTGGGTTTATGCATGTTTAATAAGTGGGTTTATGCATATTTAATAAGTGGATTTATGCATGTTTAACAAAGTGAGTTATGCAAGTTCATATGCAAGTTATGTATATGCTTAAATGCAAGTTTAACATGATATGCAAGTTATGCATGATTATGCAAGTAGGTGAATGCTTATGCAAGTATGTGAATGCTTATGCAAGTATATGAATGCTTATGCAAGTATGTGAATGCTTATGCAAGTTATGTGTATGCTTAAATGCATGTTTAACATGTTATGCAAGTTATGAGAATGCTTACATGCAAGTTCAACATGTTATGCAAGATATGTGTATGATAATATGCAAACTCATATGCAACATGTTATGCAAATCATGTGTATGATAATATGCAAGTTTGGGTTAAATGTAGTTGGGTTAATATATGCTCATATATGCAAGTTGACATCCTCTTAACCCATGATAAAGTTATATGCTAAGATGTGGTTAAACCCATGATATTTGTGATGGATCTTCCCCTTTATTATGTCATGAAATGAGAACGATTTACGTGGGGAACGATGGGGTGGTAAATATGTTAATAAAAGTATGATTGGGTATGATGAAGCATACCATAAAAATAAATTAACATAAGTGGGAATTTACCTATTTAGTTAGGTCTACCCCATGGGAATTTACCTATTGAGTTAGGTCTACCCATATTATGAAAAACTTGATATTAATTAGGGATAATTAATATGGGGGTGATTAATTAGGTGTAATTAATCAACTAAGACACGAGGTTGGACCCTTTTGTAGCGGAAGTCTGCCCGGAACCGACCGGCCATCCAGCGGCTACAAATAATTGGCCCAATGTGAGAGGTCTTAGTCATAAATTAAATACGTGATTAAAGTAAAGACACGAGGTTAGTCCCTTTTGATGACAGAAGTCTGCCCGGAACCAACCGGCATATCCAGCAGTCATAAAAGACGGTCTAATGTGAGAGGTCTTTATGAGGTCATGATCTTAATTAATTAATTAAGAAACACTTAACCATATTAGCATGTAAAGGGACATGAGGGGTTAAGTGGGTGCCTTGGGTGGCATGTGGAAATCTAGTGGGATGCCTTGGGTGGCAATAGAAAATACGATTAGAATACTTAACCAAGTGGAAACATGTAATTAAACATGATTAAAGGGTTAAGTGGGATGCACTAGATAAAGGGACAAGCTTAGGTGGGTAGCTTGTGGGGGCCCATTTCAACCAATATCCCAAACGTATCTTTGTGGGCTCGACCCATGTCGAGTGACGGGACACACATATTGGGCTTGATTATAAGAGGCCAAAACGGGTTAGCGGTGGCAACGCAAGTCCAACGGGTTTCATATGCGTGTGTGGGCCCGGGCTGGTAGATAAGCCGTTGTTGCATCGTGTAGATATAAAGCCGTGCACCGTTAATATTATCAGGTGGCCACTTTAGGGGAGTGATACACCCCACTGTGGGACCAGCACGGGTATCTACGGTAGGGAGCCGATCGCTTGGGAAGTAGTGGGGTACACCTAGTGGAGATAGGGGCAGACGGCACCTATGCGGTCAGCTAGGGGTACATGAAACTACTAGTTATATCTTTCTTTAAGTCCTTGGGTGGGATCAATCTTTGAGTAGGAATGACTGGTGTGGTGCAGTGTAGTAATTATCCTTGGGTGGGTAGATGCGTCTTTACAGTTATCTTAGTTTATCCTAAGTATACCAAGCTGCTTAGTGTAGCCATTCATCCCCAGACATTACCGTAGGTCAATTTTATGTCTTCTCTGGTTACTTTAATGATTGTATTGTTAAAGTTATAGGACTCGCTCAGACTTATGTCTGACCCCGTTGTTTTTATCTTTTTCCCAACCCTCAGGTCCTACGGTGGATCCTAGCAGTAGTGGAGATTGATCGGATTGCTGTTCCAGTCTTTAGGAGCTTGGATAGATGTAAAGCTCCAGTTACCCAGTTATCTTTTCTTTTGTCTTGGCTATTGTATGAGAGAGTGGGATTATGTACTTCTTTATTTTGATGGATATTGTACTTGACTTTTATTGTGGTTTTATGATGTAACCAGACATGTTTATTTCCGCTGTTATGAGATGATGTTTTAAATTTTCAAGTACTATTTATATCTGTCTTGTTGTAATTTTTCTGTTCTATATTCACTAAAATACTCCACCGATGTTATGGCATTCCCTTAGAGAGTGACCATAACGGGCGTGGGGTGTTACAGCTTATCCACTTACCTGATTTACACAGAGCCTTTCTCCTTCCTCTTAACCAACCGCTATCAGTTAAAGGTCCCATCAACCATACTATTGCTCACTTGCGCCAACTCCTTCCTTCACACATCATTACTTCCTTCAACATACTGCTAACCCAACAATAAAACTCCACCATGCAAACCCAGGACCCCACGCCCTGCTTTCTCAACATATATTCAAACGATACAAACCTGCTCCCCCTATTTTCTTCAACACAGAAATGAATACCCCGTTCCAGTGAACTCACGCCCGCATGCACTCACGCACCAAGCCATTTCATCACCTCAAAACCCCGATCTGCTGTTATCTTCCCATCGCAAAATGCCTGAGCTCCTCTCACACTTCCCCCAGTATTTCCGCCATCTTTTTTTTCACCTTCTACCTCCACTGCAGACACATCCGACTTTTCTACTCCGAGCCCCTCAAGAACATGCAAACTGTTTTGACACAGCAAATCCCAAAACTTCATCAACCTTGAACATACCTGTGCCACTTCCAATCAAAAATCGATTTCCACCCTTTAGTTCGGATTTCTACAGACCATCCACTTCTTTTACATCCCTTTTTCCGCGACGCTAACATCCAATGACGGTTCCACTCATTTTTTTTTCCATGTCTTCCCGAGAGCTCATCTGCATTCCGAAACCATCATACCCGCTCCTCCTGTTTGTCCCATCATTTCCGACCTCGAATTTGATCACTGCAGGAATAGCGAAGGGATCTCATTGGATTTAATGATTTTTATTTGAATTTCTTTAGATTTTAGAAAGGAGGATTTTCTCGTTTGGGAAACAAAAGACTGGCGGCTAGAAAATACTGACCCGAGAAAAGTATTAGGTTGGTGTATTTATGGGTAAGGGTTGCTTTTGATGTGGAGCATGCTTCTCCATGAAGTATTAGCAGTAGGAAGCTTTAATAAGTGGTCAGGGAACAAAGCAAATGCGTGGGTTTGTTTTATTCTTTCATTTGAAGGAAGAAGGGACGTAGCCTTAGCTTAGGTCCATAAATAAGTTACAACCTTATTTTATAAATTTATATAGTTACGTACCGCTACGGACAGAAATAAAAACACCATCGTGACGAGCGAGGTGTCCCGACTCCAAAAATATAATAATATCGGTAGGTGGCCTTATATTTTGAAGCTTCAAAAATGTTGATTTCAGGGTGCGAAATACTTCAAATAAAAAGTCGCTTATTAAATTAATTAAAAATTACAGAAAAATTCTAAAAATTAAATTATCACTACGCCCCAAAAGAACCTCGTCTAAATTCGAACTCTATATCTAGTTATATTGAAAAACTCTTTTATAACGTAAATAAAGCATCGCAAATTATAAAGGAATTCCACAGCGACTTTTCTGAAATTTGATTTGGACGTAAATGAAGATCTATACGACGAAATCCTGATCTTTCTCTTCCGCTAGAAAGATATACTCCACCAGCTCCACATGTTTCTTGTTTCACAGAAATCCGGCTTAAAACGAATCCTGTACATTCAGTTGAAGTTCGAATCGCCAATTTACGAACTGCAGCGCCATTTCGAGCTCGTTTATAATTATATTATAAACTATATGTTCAACTGTCGACAATTGAATATATTCGTTATTCTAAATCAATTCCAAGCTGAATTAAATATCCCAGATGATCCGGTTCACACCATATCGTCATTTCAGCCAATTCTGATAAATTCAGAATTAAATATATTTTTAATTTATTATTTTAATTAAATATTCACTATTATTTAATTCCACGATCATTTAATTCACTAATCACCATTAATATAATTAAATAAATTAATTCTAATACCCCTGCCAATGCGGGTCATTACACTATTCCTCCGGGTGAAGTGAGGGTGTTGCTAGCAAATGCTAGAAGAAATCTGGAACTAGACGTAGGACAATGCTCCGAACCAGTATAAAAATTCCTAGTATCGTGACACCCCATGTCCGTTAATGTCACTCACTAAGGGAATGCATTAAGTTTCGTGAAGCATTATAGGTAAACAGACATAGAATATTACAAGACATATATAATAAGGTAGGAGCAGAAATTTAAATTTTTATTTCAAATGTAAACCATAACATCGTGGTCCAAAATACCATAAGTCACAAAAACCATTACAATAATATAACTTCTGTCTTGTACCATTAGAGTACATAAGTAAAAAAACATGATTCCCCAAACCAAAAGAGCTAAGCCATAGTGGAGAAAAAAAATTGAGCTATACTTCAAAAGCAGCTCCTACAAGATGATAACTGAATCTTGACTAAGCCTGAGAATTCCCTTCCTGCAAACCGGGGGGGAACGGAAGAAAGAAGTGGGAACGAAAAGGGTCAGACATAAAGTCTGGCGAGTCCAGTTACTTTTAACAAGTAAATAAATAAAAGTAGCATGACAGGCATATAAAGTGGGTAAGAGAGAGATAACTGCATAAAGGCAGATATGACAAGGTGAACATGATAAGGGTGTACGCTTCTAATGATTACTCTGCATTATTACTAGTATAACCAGAATGAAATGATCTCTTCCACTAAAAGCTGGTAGACTTAGCCATACGTCCGAGTGTACCCCATACCGTCCTTCACGTTTGGATCTTTTACAATCAGTCCAGTAAGCGTGCCCCTTCTCCGGCCTAGTTCGAAGTATATGTTTGATACCAACTCTGGGTTACTGGCTAAAATGGGTCCCACACAATATGGTACAAGCTCTCCCCTTTTGTCTTGTATCCCCCACTAGGTTTTCATTGGCTGTGTACACTACTAGTTGTCTTTAATTAATTAACTCTATTATTTCTATAAATTATGCTTACCTAAAAGGTATCTTTAATTACATAACTTTATTATTTCCTCCGGGTTATGTATACCACTAGGAGAATTTAATTACATGACCTTATTAGGTTAAGTTTGTGGGCCCATATGTAAATATTACCCACCCCCTCGGATTTACTTAACCCACCCACTTTCAACCAAATTTACTTAACCCAATTTTAGTTCATATTCATACAATCCCTATGGATTTACTAGGTTAAGTATTCCAATTCGTTACCATGTCCATTTATGGTTATAATGGGCTAGACCTCCCACATTAGGCCTACAACTTCTGGATGCTGAATATGTCAGTCGGGTCCGGGCAGACTTCTTACACAAGTTGGGTCTAACCTCGTGTCTTAACTCGTTTCATATTTGTGCACTTAGACCCCTCACATTAGATTCAACATTTGTGTTTGCTGGATATGCCAGTCAGGTCCATGCAGACTTCCACTACAAATGCAATCTAATCCGAGGCATTTTAATTATTATCCAATTAATTATACCTATGTCTTTATAGGTGTTCATGCCTATTTACCTAATTATATTCATAATGGATAATATGTCCAAATTCATGTTCGTCATTCAAGTTATGCCAATTCTAATGTTCTTCCCTGTTCCCTAACTAGTGCATTCGCATATAATTCGCGGCATACCTAGTCTAGATAATAGCCTAGTCATAAACAATAAAAGGGAAAGGTGATGGGAATATGACAAAGGTGATTGTTCTAGCATAAATGGCATAGTCATATACTAACGTGGTGATAAGGTGAACATATAAGCATAGATCCAATGAAATGGTGACAATTAACTAGTTTTATCATAAAAAAGATGTTAAGATAAGCATGACATATATAAATATTAATTTAGACGTCCAACAGGTTCAAATCTGATATGATAAGCACAAGGAGATATAAATAATAAGCTAGATCTGATTAATAATTTAGATGTACACATAACTCAGTTCCAATAGTTAAAAATAGATCTGACACAAATAAGGTTTAAGATCCACATCATAGAATGTCACAGACGTTACAATAGATCCAACTAGATAGAGATTTAGATCCAAGCTATAACCAATTCAGAATGTCATATGTTCAAAATGTTGATTCAAGAAATTCATGGCATTTTGATCAATGACATGGAGAAGTTTCAAGATTGACAAAAAAAGAGATTCAATGGTATTAAAAGATTAGAGGTTGATTATTTATTTAGTTGTGTTAAAAGTGTTAACATCTATCCTCAAATAATCATATACCTCAGTAGTTTGAATATATATATGTATATATATGAATGCACATTCATTGTGCATAATACCAGAAACCGATCGACCGGTTTCAATACATATGGTCGACCGTTTATGGGAAGAAATGCACAATGAACATGCAATCATGTATATAACGTATATATATATACATATATATATATACATATATATATATATATATATATTCAAATACCAGTCTACTGGTTATTTTTTACCTGTCGACTAGTCTACGAACTGAATGCAACTCTTCGTACAGACATCTTCATTCATCAATAGTTGCTTCCTTTTCTTTTCATCAAAAATCATTTCTACTCAATACTTCTCTTCACCAATGATTACAACTCCTTGTCTTCTATAAATACAACATGAAATCATCAATTCAAATCAACTAATTCTTTCTATCTATTCTATCTACTGCTGATTTCATTCTTGATCATTCAAAGCATTCAAAAGCTCATAATCTTCTTATATCGCTGTTGAATCCTAGAATCTACATACTATTCTTTTGATTCAAACATGATATCATCTTCCAAATCTTCACGAATTCAAAATTCTATTTGAGGATAAGATTATAGGAAGGTTGTACAAGAATTGACAAATTCGTGTTATTAAAAACACATATTATCAAATTACAAGTCTGCTCGTCTTGTGTGAAGACCTCGTTATTATGAGAGGCAACCTGGTGAAGTCCTCGTGCTGTTAGAGGCGTGAAATCACGTTCGGCTGCTCGGGTATTGTGAACCTGTTCCTCCGGGTGAAGTGAGGTAGTTGTTTAGGGAAAATCCAGAGAGAGGTCTGGGACTGGAAGTAGGACGGTGCTCCGAACCAGTATAAAAATCTCTGGTGTGATATCTCCTTTTACTGCTCTTTCTATATTATTATTTCGTAATTAGCTATTTCTTTATACCTGAAATATTGGTCGTCATATTACATGATCCTTGTGAGTGCATTATACTTGACAAGTACACGCACACACTTTCAGTTGGTATCAGAGCACGTTCATCACATAACCATAACACAGTTATTTGATATATTCTAGTAATATGGCAAATAACCCAAGTAGTAGCACAAACACCACTTACACTGAAGGTCAATCAACACAAAGACCTCCCTTCTTTAATGGTCTTAACTATAGTTATTGGGCAACTCGTATGGCTTTTTACATGCAATCAACTAGCTATGATGCTTGGAATGCTACTCAGAAAGAAATAGTAAATCCAATGATTGAGTATGCAGAATGGATGGCTACTGAGAAAACCGCAGTAGCTGTAAATGCAAAAGTAATCAATATGTTGTTTTGTGCATTAGATCAAAACGAATATAACCGTGTTAATATCTGTACCACTGCATATCAAATTTGGCAAACACTAAAAACCACTCATCAAGGTACTAACAAGGTTTAACAAGAAAATATAGCTTTGCTGAAAAGTCAATTTCAAAATTTCAAAATGAAGCCAAATGAAACTATCAATGAGATGTATTCACGGTTTTAAACCATTCATCATGCACTTATCGGATTAGGGCAAAAATATTCGGATTTTGATGTAGTTTCAATAGTCCTACATTCTCTGATTAATGAATGGGAAGGAAAAGTATTAGCAATAGAAGAAGCTAATGATCTTTCCACCTTGAAGCCAGACAAATTGATAGGAAATCTTATGTCCTATGAAGCTAACTTGCAGGATAGAAAAGAACTAAAAGAAGAAAAGAAAAATGTAGCTTTTCATGCTAAAAAGGATGAAGACATCTCAAATTCCGAAGATGAAGATCTAGCATTCATTGTAAAAGGATTCAAGAAATTCTTAAAGCAACGAAAAGCTAGTCGTTATAATAGAAAGAAGTTCGGATCAAATAAATCATCATCATCAAATTTAGAATGCTTCAACTGTCACAAGAAGGGACACATGCACAAGGATTGTCCAGAGCAAAAGAAGAAGTCGTAAAATGGAAAATTCAAAAATAAGAAGGACAAGTCAAAGAAACGAGCATTCTCAGTAACATGGGATGATTCAAATTCATCTTCTTCCGATAGTGAAAGTGACTCAGACAATGAGCAAGCCAATGTATGTTTCATGGCGGCAGAAGATGAGGTACAAATTCCTTCTTTTGAAGAAATTCTTGATATAAATGTCGAATTAATATTTAAATTTAAAGATATGAAACGACAATGCAAACAAGCTCAAGCAGATTTAACTAGAGCAGAGTTTGAATGAGATATGTTAAAAGACGAGAAGAAAATATTAGAAGAGGAACTTGAAAAAGCTCAAGAATCATCATTTAATATTGATTCTCAATTATCTCTTTTGAGTCAAGAAATTGAAACCCAAAAAGAGAAAAATGATGCTCTTATTACTAAAAATCATGAGCTTAAGGCAAAAGTCAAAATTCTAGACGTAGAAAAAGCTACTTTACATATTAAGTTAGACAACATTACTCAAAAATTTTCTAACTTTAACAAAGGTCAAGAAAATTTGACCAAAATTATTGAAGGTTCACAATCTGCTACGAACAAACAAGGATTGGGATATAAGAAACAAGATATCAAGAAACATCTTAGCAATAAAAGAAAAAGAAAAGATAAAAAAACTAAAGCTAAGAAAAATCTTATTCTATTATATTCCAAACCAAAACCGATTGTGAAAGTTACAAAGAAAAATTTCAAGACTATCAAAATATGGGTTCCTAAAACAAATAACAATTTGATTAGGAACAAATACATTCAAAATTTTCTGAATACTGTGCATCATAGTTCCAATTATTTATACAAAGGGGATACCGGACCCGTATAGGTTTGGACTCCTAAGACCTAACTCTTAGGACCCTATGAAAAGGTGGGTACCATGAACTTAATTTTATTTTTTGCAGGTTCCACTTAAGAAAAGAGGAAAGTGGATACTGGAAAGCAGTTGCTCGAAGCATATGACTGGAGACAAGAGCTTATTGACAAATATCACTTATTCAAATGGTGGCTCCGTCACTTTTGGAGATAATTCAAAAGGCTATATCATCGGCAAAGGCGATGTGAGCAATTACGGTACATCTAACTTGCCTATTATTACTAATGTCATGCTAGTTAGAAATTTGAAACATAATTTACTTAGTATCAGTCAACTATGCGACAAAGGTTTTATTATTTCCTTTTTGGATAACAAATGCAGTATTTTAGATAAAGATCGTAACATAGTTTTTAAAGGATATAGAGACATAATTATTTATATTCTGAATATGAACATTAATCATAATTCAGACATGTGTCTTGTAGCAAATGATAATGATCCATGGCTATGGCACAAACGTTTCTGTCATATAAACTTTAGAAATATCGACAAGCTAGCTAAGAATGACCTAGTTAGAGGACTAACCAAAATGAACTTTACGGTTGAGAATATTTGTGATGCATGTCAATTAGGAAAATTGACTAAATCGTCATTTAAATCCAAGAAAGTCATATCAACATTACAACCACTTGAGCTATTACATATGGATTTATTCGAACCAACACAAGTTCAATCAATAAATCATAGTTGATATGTGTTTGTAATTGTTGATGATTACTCTCGTTATACATGGGTGATTTTCTAGAAAAACAAAAGTGACACTTTTAATCATCTCAAATCCTTCGTCAAGAGAATTCAAAAATCAAAAGGGCTAAAGGTTAAGAATATAAGAAGTGATCACGGCGGAGAGTTCGAAAATAATGAATTTGAACATTTTTGTACAAAGAAAGGTATAAATCATAATTTTTTTGTTTCCTAGAACTCCACAACAAAATGGAGTTGTAGAAAGGAAAAATCGGACTTTACAAGAATGTGCAAGAACATTATTAAATGGATCCATCTTACCAAAACATTTTTGGGCAGAAGCTGTTGCAACTGCATGCTATGTGTTGAATCGTGTATCCATTCGACCTCTTACCAAGAATACATCTTATGAGTTATTTAATCAAAGAAAGCCAAATATCTCATACTTCAAAGTTTTCGGTTCTAAATGCTTTATTTTAAATACGAAAGACAATCTTGGAAAATTTGATCCAAAATCCGATGAAGTTTTACTTGTCGGATATTTGAAACGAAGCAAGGCCTATCGTATATTTAATAAAAGAACTAAAACTATTGAAAAATTACTTCATGTATCTTTCGATGAATTCTGTAAATCGTCTCATGACAAAGAAGCTATAGTCACTGATAATCCTATCATCACAAATAATGACACCGACTCAGAAATTGTTAAGGATATTCCTCAGTCTGTTGTGATACCTTCTCCACCAAGATTTCGATCTCCTCCAAGAATTCTAAGAGATCATCCGGTTCAAAATGTTATTGGAGAAGTAACATCACAAATAAGAACAAGGAGTCAGCTCAATCAAATGGGTCATGTTGCATTTCTTTCAAATATCGAACCTATGAATCCGAAAGAAGCTGCTACTGGTGATTACTGGATCATTGCCATGCAAGAAGAACTAAATCAGTTCGAGCGCAATGATGTCTGGGAACTTGTTCCAAGACCAACTGATCAGTCAGTAATTGGTACTAAATGGGACTATAAAAACAAGGCCGACGAATAAGGAAATATAACCAGAAATAAAGCAAGATTAGTAGCACAAGGATACAATTAGGAAGAAGGTATCGATTACGAAGAAACTTTTGTGCCCGTTGCTCAAATAGAAGCTATTCGTATTTTATTATCTTTTTCTTTCATCATAATTTCAAACTTTATCAATGGATGTCAAGAGTGCTTTTCTCTATGGATTTATCAAAGAGAATGTATATGTCGAACAACCTCCATTATTCGTACATGAAAAATATTGTAACCATGTATATAAACTTAGGAAAGCTTTGTATGGTTTAAAACAAGCACCATGTGCTTGATATGAACGGTTATGTAGCTATCTTATCGGATCATGATTTCAAATAGGAATAGTTGATCAAACCTTGTTTATCAAGCTTTCTCGAAAAGATATATTAGTTATCCAAATATATGTAGATGATATTATTTTTGGTTCAAAAAATGATAAACTCTGCAAAGAATTTGCAAATATTATGACCAAAGAGTTTGAAATGTCTCATATGGGAGAACTATCGTATTTCCTTGGTCTTCAAATCAAACAGCTTTCTAATGGTATTTTTATTAATCAAGAATAATACTATGGAAATCTTATCAAACGCTTTGGTTTAGAAAATACATCTGGTAAACTGACTCCTATGAGTACAACTACACATTTTAAAAAAGATGAACATGGTAAAAATGTTGACCAGAAATTATATCGAAGCATGATTGGTTCTCTTCTTTATCTTATAGCAAGTCATCCTGATATAATGATGAGTATTTGTTTGTGTGCAAGGTTTCAAGCAAATCCTAAAGAATCACATTTACGAGCTGTAAAATGTATAATACAGTATCTTAATAAAACCAAAGATTTTGGTCTTTTCTACCTGAAAGATTGTCCATTTGAATTAGTGTCCTATAGTGATGTTGATTTTGGCGGCTCTCGTACTGATAGAATGAGTACAAGTGATACGTGCCATTTTATTGGAAAATCACTTGTTTCTTGGTTTAGTAAGAAACAAAATTGCGTTTCACTCTCGACATGTGAAGCTGAGTATATATCAGCAGCTCTTGCTTGTACTCAAGTACTATATATGCAACAAACACTTCGTGACTTTGATATTCATCTATCAAACTCCATTATATACTGTGATAACACAAGTGCAATCAACTTGTCGAAAAATCCAGTCAACCATTCTCGAACAAAGCATATTGATATTCGACATCATTTCTTAAGAGATAATATTGAAAAAAGGTACAATATGTCTCGAAATATTCGGACTGAACATCAACTAGCGGACATTTTTACTAAGCCTCTACTTGAATCAAGCTTTATTTCTTTGCGTAGAGAGCTTGGATTGATTTCTAGAACTGAACTTGATGTATAACGTATAAACGTACATATACATTGTAAAGTTCTTTTCTAAACGGTGCTTTCATTTTTATCTATCTTAGCTATTAACTAGCTTTTGCTATTATTAGTAAACGATTATGAGCTTTACATTCTTTTAATGGTATATATGCTCTGCATATTTTTAACCATTACACCTTATTTATATAATCTTATATATATATATATGTTCTTTCCTTATCTTTTCTGCATTCCCATCATTGAGTCCATTTTATTATTCGTAAATAAGTTCAAAATTATATCCAAAAATGGCACACATTTGCAATGAACATGCACAAAGATCACATATCTCGGTCACTAGTTCTGAATCGGAGGAATACGACTCTCCGGAGACACCCAAAAGTAGACCAGAATGTTTACATACCCCCAGATATACACCAAAGTCCAAACGTGCTGAGAAAGCATTATTCTTTTCTCCACGGACTAGAGAGAAGATAAGTGAGATTCACCACTACCAGAAACATCAGATGGATCTCCAGCGTCAACTTCATTATGAACAAAAACTTACATCCGACCGTTTAACTCTCTTAGAATGCATGGCGTCGTTTTTCTGTAGCACGGATAAACAAGGAGTTCATGAACAAATGCCACATGCTCCATCCTCTTCTAGGAGTCCTAACTCCGGGGATCGTAACTACATGAGAAATGAAGGAGCAAAGGAAAATTGGTTTCCATGGACACCAAGAGTTACCAATATCAAAGAAACTTCTGAAGACAAGTCATCTACCTCCCATTGATCTTATATCTTGTTTTAAATCTTTCATATATTTTCAATATCTTGAAAATTTCCTTGGCTTATTTTCTTATATTTTGTTTAACTTTCTTGAAATAATTTTTTTTGAGCTACGAACAATCTCAGAAAACAAGAAAAACAAATTCAAACAAAATGGTCAACCGCCATAAATCCACCAGTCGACCAAAAATGACTCTGGAAAACATAATTTTCATATACCGATCGACCGGTATAAACTGTGCAGTCGACCGTTTATCTTTCTGGAAAATATGTTTTTTCATCATCCAGTCGACCGGTTGAAATTTCACCAGTCGAGCGGAAATGTTTCTGTTTGAAACCAGTCGACTGGTTAAATTCCAACGGTCGACCAGTTACGTGTTTTTCTGATTTTCAAAACCCCAATCCACACGTCGTTTCAATCATCCCACCCATTCACTTCCGTTTTATTCCTCTCATTCTTTTCAAACCCTTTGGAAACCAAAATTCCCAAATTCAATTTCTCTCAAAATCCATGGCTCCACCACAAAAGAGATTAAAGAAATCCTCTTCTACTCAACCACAACCTATTGATTCCAACATCAAGCAACGATTAATGGATCCAGTCGCAGTAAAAAGATGGAATTCTATGAAAGATTATACAATCCATGAAAGTTCTTTCATCAATTTCTCTGATTTTATTCTTTACGATGTTAAAGATATAGCAAAGCAAGCTCATATTCACAATCTTCTTGACTTTGCTAAGAACAACGTGGTCATATCATGATTAAGTTATTCTACGCTTATCTTAACTTAGAAAAGTACAAACCAGAGAATGCTGCTCATTTTCTATGGTCCATTGTACGTGATGAGCACATTTTTATTTCAAAGGAACGAATGGCCATGGTACTCGGTTTGCCTAACAATGGATGAGAATTTTCTACAGATTTTTGTACTGTTCATACTCGAGACAAGGTTAGTCATCTTTTTATTGAAGATCATAAAATCAGTACAAAAGAAATTAACCTACGACCTACTGCTAGAGTTTTACATCATACAATCACTCACTCTTTATTGCCGAGAGTTGGCAATTTCGATGCCGTATACAAAGAGAATTTTAAGGCGTTGTATGCGATATACGGAGATATAGAAATTAACTGGATAAGCATGATCTTTGATGAGATTTTACTTGTGAATAATCATACAAGACCACATTTATTCTACAATGAATATATCATGCGTCTCCTACTTGACTGTGGTCTCAAGTCTCCTAATTGTAAAATCTCCAAACCAAAATGTATCGACAAAGCAACGAAAAAGAGAATGAAGCTTCCTGAACCTTGTTTGAATATCATACCCTTCGAACAATATCAACAACAAGGTCCCCAAGAAAGCACTCCATCAAAGGTCTCGACACCTAATCCGAAAGAAGTAAAACTCCTTCAACCATCATCGTTGATTAAAGATTCACTTGAACAAATTGCACGGAATCAATTTCTTCTAGAAGCGAGACTTAAGCGTACCGATAAAAAAATCGATCGTTTGGATATGAAACTTGACAAACGATTCTCAAAACTTATGTCTTTCTTTGGTATTATTTGGGATGCAATTTCATGTGCATCATCCTCCTCTACACACATACAAGACCCAGGCAAACGTCCAATGCCTCCTACTTTTACAAGGTCTTCTTCAGAGGAAGGTACAACTTCTGAGCAACTGTTAGACGTGGTCGTGGAGCATCTGAGACTGAGGATGAAGACGAAGGAAACAAAGATGACGAAGGAGACAACTGCGACGAAGGAGACAAGGAAGAAGAAGGAAACAAAGAAATAGATTGGGTTACGAATGAATCCGACTCTCCACCTCAGTAGTTCTTTTCTTTCACGTCTTTTGGTATTTTTTTAAAGCAAGACTTAACTCAGCACTTGTACATAAATAGTGCTTTATTTCATTTTGTGTTTGTATGTATTAACTCTTAGAAACATGACTTGTCTAGCTATGTCTAGTGTGTTTTGTATGCTACAATCTTCTTGCATTAAGTTATGGTATTTGTTTGATAACTACTCCTTTTTGTTGATGACCAAGGGGGAGAAAAAGGTTACTAACCATACGCTTTGCAGAATTGTTTAGTATATATTTTAGGGGGAGTACATATTCAGGGGGAGTTAGAAACATACTCAGAGCTATGTTGTCATCAATCAAAAAGGGGGAGAATGTTGATTTTTAGAAATTCATGGCATTTTGATCAATGACAAGGAGAAGTTTCAAGATTGAAAAAAAAGAAGAGATTCAATGGTACTGAAAGATTAAAGGTTGATTATTTATTTAGTTGTGTTAAAAATGTTAAAAATCTATCCTCAAATAATCATATACCTCAGTAGTTTGAATATATATATATATATATATATATAAATATATATATGTATATATATGAATGCACATTCATTGTGCATAATACCAGAAACCGGTCGATCGGTTTCAATACATACGGTCGACCGTTTCTGGGCAGAAATGCATAATGAACATGCACACATGTATATAACGTATATATATTCAAATACCAGTCTACTGGTTATTTTTTACCAGTCGACTGGTCTACGAACTAAAAGCAACTCTTCGTACAGACATCTTCATTCATCAATAGTTGCTTCCTTTTTTTTCATCAAAAATCATTCCTATTCAATACTTCTCTTCACCAATGATTACAACTCCTTATCTTCTATAAATACAGCATGAAATCATCAATTCAAATCAAATAGTTCTCTCTATCTTTCCTATCTATTGCCGATTTCATTCTTGATCATTCAAAGCATTCAAAAGCTCATAATCTACTTATATCGCTGTTGAATCCTATAATCTACATAATATTCTTTTGATTCAAGCACGATATCATCATCCAAATCTTCACGAATTCAAAATTATATTTGAGGATAAGATTATAGGAAGGTTGTACAAGAATTAACAAATTCGTGCTATTAAGAACACATAATGTCAAATTACAAGTCTACTCATCTTGTGTGAAGTCCTCGTTGTTATGAGAGGCTACCTTGTGAAGTCCTCGTGTTGTTAGAAACGTGAAATCCCATTCGGCTGCTCGGGTATTGTGAACTTGTTCCTCCGGGTGAAGTGAGGTAGTTGTTTAGTGAAAATCCAGAGAGAGGTCTGGGACAGGAAGTAGGACGGTGCTCCGAACCAGTATAAAAATCCCTGGTGTGATATTTCCTTTTACTGCTCTTTCTATATTATTATTTCGTAATTTGCTATTTCTTTATACCTGAAATATTGGTCGTCATATTACACGATCCTTGTGGGTGTATTATACTTGACAAGTACACGCACACACTTTCACACAATTTACAATGGATCTGGTATAATTTAGTCACAAGAACTAATCCAAACTATAGTAATATCAAGTTTACTTTTAAATACTTAAATCTAAAATCAACTAAGAACTCACAGTGTTTGGATTTGAAAATATAACTAGAAAAGAAGCTTGTTGAGATATGGATCTACACTTGAATCTTTAACTAAATAGCCTTATTTGATTGTTGTAAAAGATAAGGGATCCAATTTAGTTCAGACACCGACAGCATTTGGCCTCTATGGAATTCCAGTGAAGAAAACAAGAGAAATGAACCTCTTTATATAGCTGCTAGTCTCTAGAAATCGACTGTCACCTCAGCCCTTGGGGGATCGACACCCCCTTAAGGGGTAGACCCCTAGGTCGGCACCCCTCCTATGGACTCGACTCCCCTAGGCAAGATTTTTCCCGCTTCCCCTTACTTTCTGTGATTTTGAATTTTGAACTGAAAGTTTTGAATTCTTGTGTCCTAAATATATAATTCTTCTAGGCTTATTCAAACTTCAAACCTTCATAACTTCCTCATATGTTGTCCGGTTTACATGAACAAAATGTCTAGCTTAACCATAATTTCGAGATGGATGCAATGGCGCAGTCTGTTTCCCTTAATTCTGAATATTATATTAATTATTATTTAATTTTCCTTATTTAACATTGTTAAAATTTTAGGGGGTTACATTCTCCCTTACTTAAAGGATTTCGTCCTCGAAATCTTCACGTTAAGAAGAATGTATATCCTACCATCCATCACCCATCTACTCATCCATCAGCCACATGCATCCATTGTCCTTAAAGACTTCTAATGCTTATATGAATATATGCAAAGGTGTGTGTATATGTCCCAATAGTAATGCAAAGATTAGGCGTTTTATTGATTCAGTCAACCTCCTCAATGCAATGTACGTTAGTGTAATGAAACCAATATGTATGCAAATAATCCTATTAGAATATGTAAGTTCTATATGTGTGCACACTCATTCGTCCAAATGCAACAACCATTTGATAATGCACCCATTTTCATCCATTAAAAGAAAAGAAAATGCACACACATCTATATGCAGTTTGAGGGTGATTGACCTGATCTAGTGCCTAATGTGTGTGTTTACGCATCCACAGGCAACCATTAGCAAACTTGCATCGACTTGAATCCATCAAACATAACATGCCTCAAAAACATGTTTACATCCATACGGTTCCTGTCTAAAGGTCAAAAATACTATTGATAGGACATACTCAAGTGATAGAAGCAAGCATAGATAAAACTTCGGAAAAGGAGTTAAGAACATACCTCGAAAAGAAAAGAGTATGAAGCACGAATCTTGTCTTCGGTCTCCCAAGTCGCATCCTCTGGTTTATCTCCCCGTTGAACCTTTATCAACTTGATTTCTTTATTGCGGAGCTTCTTAATTTCTGATCCGAGAATACGAGTAGGGACTCGTCTGATTGTCGCCTCCTGTCCCACTTCTACCTCCTCTAATATACTCGGCTCAACAGTTTCTGCGGTGTCATGAAAGCACTTCCATAGATGAGAAACGTGGAAGACATCATGAACGCTGGATAGATTTTCTGTGAGCTTACTCTATAGGCCATTTGGCTGATCCTTTCGGTTATGAGAAATGGTCCCACAAATCTGGGTGCCAACTTCCCTATAGATCCGAAGCGAACCACATTCCTCAGAGGTGATAATTTAATAAAAAATAAGTCTCCCACTTCAGATTTGATGTCAGTCCTCCTCTTTTATGCATAGGATTTTTTCCTATCCTAAGCTGTCTTCATTTGCCATCGAGAAAGATCAGTCTTCTCAGACGTTTGTCTAACCATATCAGGTCCAAGTAACAATCTTTCTGTAGATTCCCACCAGCAAGTTGGTGATCTACACGGTCATCTGTACAATGCTTCGAAGGGTGCCACGCTGATGCTAGCTTGATAACTATTGTTATAGGCTAACTTTACTAAAGGAAGGTGCTCTTCCCAAGTCCCTTTGAGGTCTAGGATACACATCCTTAAAAGATCCTCTAGAATTATATTCACCCTCTCCATCTGTCAATCGGTCTGAGGATGATAAGAGGTGCTCAAACACAACTGTGTACCTAATGCTTCTTGCAAGCTCCTCTAAAATTCACTAGTAAAGACGGGGTAATGATCGCTTACGATGCCGGAAGGTACTCCATAAAGATGAACTATATCACAAACATAAATTTCTGCCAACCATGATGTCATCCTCTTACTCTTGACTGGAATGAAATGAGCACTCTTAGTAAATCTATCCACCACTAACCAAATACTGGTGTTGCCTTTCTTTGACCTAGGCAACCCATCTATGAAGTTCATGGAGACGCTCTCCCATTTCCACTATGGAACCTCCAAAGGATAAAGTAAACCACCGGGTTTCTTTTGCTCAGCTTTAACTTGCTGGCAAACTAAACATTGAGAAACAAATTCTGCGACATCTTTCTTCATCCCGGTCCAAAAGAAAACCCTCTTCATGTCTCTGTACATCTTATCACCGTCTAGATGAATAGTAATCTTAGAATGGGGGGCTTCATCTTGGACTACCTTTATCAAACTTCCAGTCATGGAACACAAAGCTTTCCATCTCGTTGTAACCACCCCTTTTCATCTATGGAATATTTGCTAAGGTGACTCAAAGTCTTCCCTTTGAGCTTATCCATGATGTCTAAAATCAGTGGGTAACCATGCTGCGAAGCTCCTATCTGATCTTGTAACACCCCGTAATTTTGTTAACATAAAAGAGGATAAATTAAATAATAATTAATTTATTATTCAAAATTAAGGAAAACGATCTATACCATTGCGTCCGTATCGAAATTCTGGTCAAGATAGACATTCGGTTTGCGTAAAACGGACACCATATGAAGAAGTTATGAGAGTTTAAAGTTTGTATATGCGCAGAAATAATATATATATACATGAGTTAGAGAAGAGTCAGGATTTTATCCAGGACAGTTCAAATTCGAAAAATGAGAAGTGGAGGCAAATTTCTGGCTCTAGGGGGTCGAACCCCTTAGAGAGGTGTCGACACCCGGGTCGACCCCCCTTAAGCGGTGTTGAGCCAGCCACAGGGGTGTCAACACCCCTAACGCTGAGGTGGCAGTCAGTTTTAGAGGGTTTTGCTGCTATATATATGTGGCCATTTCTCATATTTTCTTCATTGGGAATTTATGGTGGCCAAACTCTATCGGTGTCTGAACTGAACCGGTTATCTTCTTCAACTATCAGTTTTGCAAATCGAATCGAGAGATTCAATATCCGTTTTTCTTATATTTCCTAATCCTAACGCTGTGAGTTTCTAATTAATTTTAGATTTGAATATTTAAAAGTAAATATGATATGACTATGACTTGGATTTTTTTCATATGCCTAAGTTAAATCAAATCCATTGTAAATCATAAACATACGAAATTCTGAATTGGTTAGGATTTGGATCTAAATCTCTATCTTGGATCTATTTTAACCTTTGTGGTATTCTATGATTTGTGCTAGATCTATTTTAACTATTGATCTAAATCTCTATGTTGGATCTATTGTAACCTTTGTGGCATTCTATGATTTGAGCTAGATATATTCTAATTATTGATCTAAAATCTCTATCTTGTTAGATCCTTGGTAACTTCTATGACATGCTATGATGTGAACCTTGAACCTTATTTTTGTAGATCCACTTTTAACCTGTGGGATCTAAATTATGTGGACATTTAAATTGTTAATCAAGATCTAGTTTACCACCTCGTCCTTATCGTATTAGATCCAAACTAGTTGGACATCTAATTTGTTAATTTGGATCTAATTATGCTCATTGTGACATCATAGTTATGTTAGAATCAATTGACTTCCACAAGTTCACTAGTTTTATGTTTATATGTCCACCTTGTTACTATGCTGGTTTATGTTTATGCAAAGTTATGTTAACAATCAATTTTTCATATTCCTATTCTTTTCCCTTTTATCGTTTATGACTAGGCTATCAACTCGCCTAGGATGCCGCCAATTTTATGAGTGCGCTAGTTAGGGAATGGGGGAAAAGAATTAATATGGACATAATTTGAATATAAACATGAGTTGGACATATAATTCAAAAAGGGGAAGTGGGGACATAATCACCGATTAAGACATAGGTAAGAATTGAATAAAAATATAATGTCTAGTAATTACAATTAGGAATTGTAATTGCACTTATGACATGAGGTTAGGTTGCATTAGTGGTGGAAGTCTACTCGGACTCGACCGGCATATCCAGCAGCCACTAATGTTGAACCTAATGTGAGAGGTCTAAGTATGCAAATACAAATCGGGCTAAGACACGAGGTTAGGCCCAACTATGGAATAAGACTTCCCGGACCTGACCGTCATATCATGCATCCACAATTTGTAGGCCTAATGTGGGAAGTTTAGCCCATTATAAACCATAAATGGACATGGTAATCAATTGGACTACTTAACCAAATCTAATCTATAGGGATTGAATGATTATGAACTAATGTTAGGGGTAAGTAAAATTTGCTGGATAGTGGATGGGTTAAGCAACTCTGGAGGAGGTGGGTAATATTTACATATAACCCCACAAACTTAAACCGATAAAGTTATGTAACTTAAGACACCTAGTGGTATACATAACCAAAGGAAATAATAAAGTTATGTAATTAAAGGCATCTAGTGGTATACATAGTCAATGAAAGCCTAGTGGGGGATACAAGACAAAGGGAAGAGCTTGTATCATAATTTATGGGACCCTTATCAGCCACTAACCCGGAGTAGGTATCAAATAAAGTACTCTGTACAAGGTGGAGAGGGGACACGCTTACTGACTAATTGTAAGAGATCCAAACGTGGTGGATGGTGTGGGTGGCGCAAACCGACCGGGCCATGTGCGTGCATGAGCCGGGCAGAGGGGATAAGACGACTATGACACTAGTAGATATGGGGCTATGCATATCAGTGAGGGGCTGCCACTTTAGGATGTGATACATCCTACTGTGGGGCCAGCATAGAGTACCTGCAGAGTAGGGAGCCGATCGATTAGGGTAGTGGTTAGGGTAAATTTGGACATATGCCCTATGTCTACCACCTTATAGTGGAAGGGATCATCCCAATCTGGTTATACTAGTAATAGTGCAGAGTAACCATTAGAAGCATATACACCATATCCTGTCTACCTTGTCACACCTGCCATTTATGTCGTGATCTCTCCTATCCACTTTCTACACCTGTCATGCTACTTTTATTTATTTACTTGCTAAAGTTCACTAGACTCGCTAGACTTTATGTCTGACCCTCTTGTTTCTCCTTCTTTCTTCCGTTCCCCCCCCCCTCCGAGATTCTCAGGGAGGAAACACGGAGGCTTAGTCAGGACACAGATATCATCTTGCTAGAGTCGCTTTCAAAGTATGGATCAAGTTTTTATCTCCACTATGGCTTTATCTCTTTTGTTTGGGGAATTATGTTTTATTTTAAGTATTTATGTGCTCTGATGTTAAAAGACAGAAGTTATGTTGTTGTAATGGTTTTTGAGACTCACGATATTTTGAACCACGCTGTAAGTGCTGTGTTTGAAATAAAATTTAAATTTCTTCTACTATCTTATTTATGTCTGTCATGTAAAATTTTGTGTCTGTTTACTTATAACGCTTCACCAAAACTTAATGCATTCCCTTTGTAGGTGACATTAACGGATGTGGGGTGTCACACTTGGTATCGGAGCAGAAGGTTACGAGATTGGATAAAGTTTTTGAAAATTATTATCAAAAAAGATTTTAAAAGAAAGAATTTTCAAAAAGAAAAGTCTATTTTGAAAAACATTCCCCAAAAAGCCATTTGTAATATCCTTCTGTCCTTTGTCTAAATCTCTTCCTTTTTCAGCAAATCTGGGGAACAAAACATTCCGAATATCCCAGAGGGAGTTACAATACCTAGATCGTTCCGTAGGTATTTGGAGGTCATGATGCCTATCGAAGGCCAAGGAAATATTCCTCTCCCAGCTACACCAGTCATTCCTCCTCCTCCTCCAAGAGTAGATAACTTCGCCAAGATCTGCAAAGACTTCCGTGCTATAGGAGGGAAGCCATTCCATGGGAACGAGACATTCATGGAAGAGAAGAATTGGCTCAAGGAGACTGAGGACTTGTTCATAATCTTTGAAGTAGAGGATAGAAGGAAGGTTCAGTTAGCCGCCTGGCTACTGAAAGACGAAGCCTCATTTTGGTGGGAAGTCACCCAAGCCAGACGTCTAGTGGAAACTTAGGAAGATTTTAGATAGAGTTCAAAATGAAATTTATTTCCCAAGCTGAGAGAAGCATGCAGATGGAGAGGTTCTTAGCACTCAAACAAGGAAACTTGACGATGAAAGAGTATGTGAATAAATTCAACCAGCTAGCAAGGTTTGGGTTAGAGTTGGTGGAAACACCACACAAAAGGGCTTTGTGGTTTGCTAAAGGGCTGAACGAACCACTGCATGTGTTAGCCGTGTCCCATATTTCAATGGGGGACACCTTTGAAAAGCTTGCCGGTATGGCCCTATTGAATGAGGAAGACAAGGGAGAAAAGAAGGACGAGGAAACATCGCAAAATAGGAAGGTATGGCCCGAGAAGGGGCCGCAACAACAACATAAGAAAGGAGGGAAGAATGGTAAAGGCAAGGATAAGAGAAAATGTCACAATGCTGGGAAGGAAGGCCAGTTGATTAAAGACTGTAAGTGAAGGAAGAACTCTTGCAACCACTATGGAGAGGTCGGACACTTTGCTAGAGAGTGCCCGAAGAAACAGGGATCACAGGGACATGGTCAGAGGGCAGGGACTTCCGGAGGGCAGGTGCATGCTCTCGCGATCAGTGCTCCTGATAGAGGTAGAAAAATTTATGTGGAAGATTTAATTTCTCTTTCAAACCATCCTATTAGAACATTTTTTGATTCTGGCACTTCAAATTCATTTATATCAAGTTCTGTGGTTGAATCTCTGTACTTATTTACTAGTAGGGTAGTGGATCCTGTAGTTGTTTCAAACCCTATTGGTGGTTCGGCTCATTTATCTATCATTTGTCAGGGTTTGAAAATATCCGTGTTAGGCATTGAGTTTGAATGCGACGCGTATGTGCTCGGGTTTATGGGCTATGGGTTGATTCTAGGAATGGATTGGCTTACCACGTATGGTTCCATTCTGGATTGTGAGAAGTGGATCGTTAGGCTTCTGACTTGTCATGGGAGGACCCTCGAGATTTCTTGTGATCCACAAGAGTCGGTTGTGCTTAGTTTCCTAGAGTCTCTTGATTCATCTATTGATGACTTGCAATCTATTCCAGTAGTCCAAGATTATTTTGACGTTTTTGATGAGGTTAGGGGCTTACCTCCGAGGCGCGTGATCAACTTTCATGTATATTTGGTGGACAATGTTAAGCCAGTTGCATTGCTAGTGCGCCACATGGCTTCAAGGGAAAGGAGGGAGCTGAGTAAGCAAGTAGGGGAGTTGCATGAGAAAGGGTTTATCGGATGAAGCATATCTAAATGGGGTGCTCCAGTAGTATTCGCGACTAAGGCGGATGGTTCGCTTCGTTTGTGTGTTGACTACAGAGAGCTGAATAAACTCACTAAGTAGTATATGCACCCGCTTCTGAGGATTGATGATTTAATTGATCAGCTTGTTGGTGCCTCAGTATTTTCTCAGTTAGACTTGGCCACAAGGTTTCATCAAGTGAGGGTTACTGAAGATAGCATAGATAAGACTGCTTTTAGAACTCCAGAAGGTTTCTTTGAATGGCTAGTGATTCCTTTTGGGTTGACGAATGCACTCGCCTATTTTGTCGATCTGATGAGTATGATGTTTTGGGAGTTCCTAAATAAATTTGTAGTCTTTGTTGATGATATTTTGATCTTCTCCAAAAGCGAAGAAGAGCATGCCCAAAATTTGAAAGAAGTTTTGAAAACTCTCTGTGACTATCAGCTTAAGGCGAAGTTCTCCAAATGCCATTTTTGGAGAAAAGAGGTGAGATTCTTAGGGCATGTGGTCTCCAAAGAAGGAATAGCTCTAGATCCCGCGAAGGTGGTTGTAGTGCACGATTGGCAGATTCCTAAAAATGCAACCAAGGTGAGGAGCTTTCTGGGGTCGGCGGATTATTATAGGAAGTTCATTAAGGACTTCGCAAAGATATCAGCCCCACTCACCAACCTGACGAAATAGAATTTGGTATTTTCGTGGGATATAGTCCGTGACATTGCTTTCAAACGACTGAAGAGGTCTTTGGATGTAACAACCCGGAATTTTGGGGCTAATTTTAAAATTTTTATTTTAGGAATTTCAATGGATTTTTAATCTATTTTAAATAAGGATGACTAAAAATTTATTTTAAAACGAATAAATTTAGTTTAATTATAAAAGGAGTTTAAAACAGCGCTGTAGTTTGAAAATTTGAATTTGAGCTTTGACTGACTGTACTGGATTCAAAATAAATCAAATTTGAACGAAACCAAAAATATTTAAATCTGTTTAATCATATCTTTCCAACGAATCTGAAAAACTGAAATTTCACTTTATAAATCGAAAGTTATGGCCAGTTCAAAATTTAGAAAAGTCGCTGTAGAGAATATATATATATTTTAATATAATATATTGGCCTTAAAAATAGCCATTTTTCAAACGACCTCGGTTTTCGACGAAAACACTTTTGTTGGAACCGGATGTCAAATTATTGCTAGGCTTCAATTTTCATAATTTTTCGAATTAATATGTGAGCGTGGCAAAGGAAAACGTGTTTTGTCAATTACAGTCAAATTTAATCGACTTGAAAATGGCCATTTTTCAAATAGTCTCAGAATTAAATGAAATTAGTCTCGTTAGAATCGTATCGTCAAAACATAACTAGAAATAATTTTTAGAGTCAGTATGTGGCCCCGGTAAATTAAAATGTACGTATAAATTAAATATATAAATGTTTTATATTTTAATTTAAAGAAAAACTGATCGTAACAATCGAATTGGGTTACAAAACATGTTCCATTGTGTCCGGGATGGGGGTTATTAGCTAGAGGTGACACTCGTTAGGTTTGATTTGGAGTTTATAGTAACATACAGATAAATTTGGAAAATAAACAAATTAAAATACACTACGTGTACTAGTATAAATACGGTGCGTTTACCCAAACCCTAAATCTAATTATACAGCAGCCTCCTTCCCTCATCAATGGCCAAAACGTTCTGAACTTCAACCCACAAATTCTCCTTATCTAAACAATGAAAGTGGATGATCCAAAAAAAAATCGAAGAACTTTCCGAGGCCTTCAAATCTATACGGTCGTGATCGATTATTAGCACCTGACATGGCCAGAATTCCACCAAGAAGGCGGTGGCATTGGCACGTGTTTTGAGGCAGAATTGACCACCGAAATGGCCCAGGGTCACGGCGCAGGGTGGTGGCACTGGTGGCTTCGACGTGGTGATGTCTGATGGGTCTCTGGGTCCTTGGTGGCACGTGCGTTCGGGGGTGTTTGAGTCGGGCGATGGGTTTCCTGTGTAGAACGACGGGATGAAGAAGATAAAGATTAAAGGGGGAAGCTAATTAATTTAATTATTATTTAATTATCCTTTTATTATTCAAATCTTTAAAACAGCGTAACTTCTTCATACAGAAGCGAAATCGAATGAAACTGATTGCATTGGATTCATATTTTCGAGTACTACAACATTGGACAAACTAGATCTGCAATTGAGCAAATCAAAATTCCAGGGAAATTCAGATCTGAACAGCAAGGTGAGAAATCTATTTTTATTATTTAAAAATAATTATGAATTTATTACCACAAATCTACAGTTATTTCCTGCTTGCTATTATTCATGATTGTTATGTGTTGAATGTAATGCATGTGATAAAATCAGATCTGTGATTTGTGGATTGAAATTTGGTTGTTGTGTGATCGATTTGCGATGCTCATATTTTGTTAGACTAGTAATGTTAACATAGAAATATCATAATTGGTTAGATCAAGATTCTTAACATAGGGAAATTAATTTTAGTGTTTTAAATATCAAGAATGTTAACATAGAAATTTTAACGAATATACACTAGAATTGGAATTATTCATTTTGTTTAAAACATGTTAGATAAATATAACACTTTTGTGTCAAAATCTGATTAGTGACAAAATTAACATTTTTGTTAATTAGATTATTAGTGACAAAATTACCATTTTTGATTAGAACTTGATTAGAAAAATAAAAACAATTTTCTTTTTGAAATATGTCTAGCAAACAAAATTAACATTTTTGTTTACTGTAAAAAAATGATAATTGAATAAAATTGTATTTTTGTCAAAGAATGATAATTGAATCAAAATAGTATTTTTGTCAAAGAAAGATAATTGAAATAAAAATAGTATTTTTGTCAAAGAATGATAATGGAATCAAAATAGTATTTTTGTCAAAGAAAGATAATTGAAATAAAAATAGTATTTTTGTCAAAGAATGATAATTGAATCAAAAATAGTATTTTTGTCATAGAAAGATAATTGAATCAAAAATAGTATTTTTGTCAAAGAATGATAATTGAATCAAAAATAGCATTTTATCAAAAGAATGTGTAGTGAAATAAAATAACATTTTTATATAAATGTTACAATAGGAATAAAAAATATCATTTTTATAAATTATGGTATTATAAATGAAATAACATCTTTTGTCAAAACATGATTTTTGAAATGAAATAACAGTTTCTAATGAATGTTACCTTGAAATAAAGTAACATTTTCTTATAAATGTTACAGTGGAATAAAACAACATTTCCTCACAAATGTACCTTGGAAATAAAAACAACATTTTTATTTGAAATGTGTTATGCAAAATAAAAATGACATTTCGATTAGAAACATAGTTATTGAGATAAAACCAAACATTTTGGCACTTTGAAAAGAATGAAGTAATTCATTCATTTTTATCACTTTGAAAAATAATGAGTTAAAACCATTCATTTTGACACATTGAAAAAAGAGTTAGACAAAAAATGAACATTTTTGTATATTAATGGGGATTTTACAAAAATCACATTATTTTACAAAAATCACATTTTTATCACTTAATAAGGAGGTTGGCAAGAACATACATTTTGTCACTTAATGGGGATTTTACAAAAAATCACATTTTTGTCATTTAATAAGGATTATATAAGAATAATATTTTGTCAAAACATGATTAGTGAAATAAAATAACTTGTTTTGTCAAAACTTGGTTAGGGAACCAAAAAATGAATATTTTTGTGTATAAAAAAAAGTATTAAACCAAAATGAGCATTTGTTTACATTAAAAAGAAGTAGACCAAATACATAGTTTTGTTTACATTAAGAATAGTTTGGCCCAAAATTATCATTTTTGGTCATTAAAAAGAGTGTAACCAAATAAATATTTTTATACATTAAAAGAATAAACTAGAAAATGAATATTTTTATACATTAAAAGCATGGACTAGAAAATGTATATTTTTTTATATGCATTAAAAAGAATGAATTAGAATAGACACTTTTGTCACATTAAAAAGAATGAAGTGAAAATACACATTTTGTCAATTGTAAGGAATGGAACAAAAATAATTATTTCTGGTCATTATAAAGAGTTTAACTAAATTATACATTTTTGTCATTATGAAGGAAGATTTCATTTTTGATAATTAATAAGAAATAAAACCAAAAATACATTTTTGGTTCACAAAGGAGAAAGAGCACATTTTGATCAATAAAAAGGATTAAAGTAAAGTTAGTATTTTTGTTTACTTTAAAAGAATGAAGACAAAAATAACATTTTGGTTTACATTAAAAGATTTGACAAAATTATCATATTTCGTACATTAGAATTGAATTTGACAAAATTCTCATATCTTGTACATTATAATGAACTTGAAAAAATTATCATGTTTTGTACATCGAAAGGAATTAGACAAAATTTCAACATTTTTGTCACTTTAAAAGAGTTAGGATAAAAGAAACATTTTTGTCACTTTTAAAAGAATTGAAATGAAAGAGTAGATTTTTATTGTCGTTTGTTCACAATAAAAATAATTGAGATATATATCTGTGATGTCGGAATGTTTGATGTGTTAATTATAATGTTAGTATATTCAAACTGAATCTTACACTTCCATTTACGAGTCATCCGACTTGTTTATGCGATTGGGTCGATAATTTTTACACATCGCCAAAGTGCACAAATACATTATTATTTGTTTGATGGATGAAACCCCACACGGGTATTGGGATGATATTGAATACACACTAATCCCAATATTTAGTTATCTATCAATCGATGGATTGACAGTCTGTGATGAGCGTTAGTTATTTACTTTAATGCTCACACAGTTATAAATTCCACTTTGGTTGTCATTTGGATGTTTGATAATTATTTATCATAATTGTTGATTTCATGCAATATATGGTTGTTGATTGAGTCACATTCCAATAAAGGATATTCTAGAAAAAGAATATTTTAGAAAATGTCTTAGAAAATATTTTAGAAAAGAATATATTTTGGAAAATATATTTCAATTAAATGAACTAGTTATTAACTAGAATAAATCATTAAATTTGGATTTAATGAAATTTTCCAATTTGTTAAGATTTAATTGAAATTAAATCAAATAAATTGGATTTTAGGTTTGTCGTGAATGGTGTCTTCAATAACACCTTTCTTAAACCCAGTTGAAAGGAATAAATCTTTTAGTTAAGATTACTAGAGTTTCAAACTATATTTTGTAATTGGAATAAAAATGATTTGTGAATTGAGTTTATCGTGAACAATGTTTGTAATAACCCGGAAAATACGAGCCAATTTAAAAATTTTAAATTGGTTATTTCAAAGGAATTTGAACAATTTAAATAGAATATTTCAATAAAATAGTGAATTAGGAATAGTGAGTCAGTTTGAAAATTTGAATTCAAACTTTGACCGACTATGCAGGGTGGAAAATATAACGGATTTTAGCGAAATCAAAAATATTTAAATCTGTTAGTCAATACCTTTCTAACGAATCTGAAAAATCGAAGTTTCATAACGGGAATTAAAAGTTATGGCCGAATGAATTTTCAGAAGAGTCGGTATATAGAATATATAGCTCTAGAAAATTGATATTTTGCATACGACCTCGGAATTCGACGAAACCACTTTTTTTGGGTCCGGGAGGTCAAACTATTGCTAGGTTTCAAATTTCATAATTTTTGAAGCTAGTATGTGAGCGTGGCAAAAGAAAATGTGTTTGGTCGATTTCTGTTAAATTGGATCGACCAGAAAATGGCCATTTTTCAAACCACCTCAGAATTCGACGAAATTAGTTTTGTTGGGACCGTAGCGTCAAAACATAGCTAGATTTATTTTTCTGGAATTTTTCGAATCAGTTTGTGGCCCTGGCAAATTGAAATGTGCGTTCAGAGTTAAAAATTAAATGTTTTATACTTTAATTTGAAAAATAACTGACTGTAACAGTCGAATTGGCCTACGAAACATATCCCATTGTGTCCGGAATGGGGGTATTTAGCTAGGGGCGACAGTCGTTGGGTTTAAAAAGGAGTTCGTTTGAGAAAACACTATTTAAAAATTTAATATAATCCTCGGCCAATCAGAATTTTCCTTTCATAAATTTAAAAAAAAAACCCCCGATCAACGGCGAAACCGCTCCCTACCTTCTCCCCCAAATCGCCGCCGCCACAGGCGATTTCCGCCTGCGCCACCCCCTACCTCGACGCGCCTCCTCCTCCTCTTCAAATCCGACCCCACCGCCGCCGCCACAGTCGCCTCCTCCGCCCGTATCGAAGCCAGGAAGTCGAGCACTTCCCGCCGCCGCCCTGATCGCCACCGACCACCGAACGCCACCAAACCACCACCGATTTGAAGCCCTCTCTTCCCTCTTCCACGTCCAACTCCCCGATCATCCCCACGTGCCACTGATTTCGCGAAAACTGTAAACCTAGTTTTGAAGCTTCGTGAAAGTGAGTTTTTCTTTGATCTTTACACTTTGAAAAATCATATCTTTTTGGTGTGTTGACGAAATTCGATGAAACAGGAAACATCGAGACCGCAAGGAAGCTCTCTACCCAATAGAAGAAGCCGCGGATTTTTCTGACATCATATCGATTTTTAGCGCTCAAAAAACCAAGGTGAGAAATCTAAATTAACGTGAAATTGAATGGAAAATATCGTGTATAATTTATATAAGCGAAATATAAATTACATACGTGTTGTATACCTCATGTACATACGTAGTGTAAGCTATATAAGCGAAGTATGAATTTTTACATGCATAGAATAAGTAATATATGTGTTGAAATGCTAGTGAAATATAGCAAATATATATTATATTATATATATACTCCCCTCGTCCACAAACCATGGACGATATTTATTGTGGTGAATTGGTGTGAAATATTGGATGAAAAATACGAATGGTTGAATAATTGTTTATGGTTGATATTGTTTGGTTGTGGTTGAAAAATATCCATTGGTGATTGAAATGAATTGGAAATATTTGTGGAAATAAAAATAAACATGCCACCTGCGTGCGAATTAGATGCATGAATCCCCATTGTCAAAAACCGCGAGGTTTTAATGTAGAGCGAGGAGCCGTACTAGGGACAGTGCCGGTTTTAACTACCCTGCCGTTATGCTGCCGAAATTTTGAATAATCTTTGTGTGTTAGAATTATTTTCATATGTTGAAATTATTTTCTTGCGTTGAAATTAAAGTCATATATAGAAACTATATCCATGTGTGGATATATTCATGTGTTGAAAAGTGTCGTGTGAAAATTAAATTCATTTGTGAATGAGTGAAGTGTTTATACAATAAAAATCACATTTTTATATGTATATGAAGTAAATAAAAATATTCGCCTTATATAAATAATTTCAACAATAAAAATCCCATCTTTCTAATATAAACAACATAAATAAAATGTCCATGTGTGGAGATGCTCATTTGTTGAGAAGTGTGTGTAGTGGAAAAGTTCATGTGTTGAATAAAAAGATCGAACGATAAAAATTACATTTTTATTGAAACTATGAAGTGCTGAAACATCTATTTGTCGAATAAATATTTTAAATGATAAAAATATCATTTTTATCATATGTGTGATATGCTAAAGATATTCGGACGTTGAAATAAATATTTGTGATAGAAATATTATTTTTAACATGCATAGGAACTAAATAAAACAGTCATGTGTTGAAATCTATTTTAGTTCGCCAAAATTATCATCTTTGAAATGTGAAGGGTTAAAAATAGCCACTTGTTCAAATAAACGTGCATGAGTTGAAATATACATTAACTAGCTAATGATATGATTTTAGCCTATGCATGCAACATTAGAATGAATGGTGTTTTTAAACCAAAGCAAATCAAATATGAAATTGAATGGAAAATGATAAATGTTAGAAATTGTATATATGTACATGCATATCTACTGAACAGGTTAAAGCAAAAGGGGCTAGAGAAGAGAAATAAAATTTTGTGCCCGACAAATAGGTACACATTTACCACTTTGTTTGGGTGATGATTTTATGAGCCATTTGGCTATCCTCTTGGCTTTTTCTTTTTCTTTTTGATATGAGACGCCCGTGTGGCTAGTTGGGAATTTTCCCAGACCCTCCCGTACAAAGGAGGTTATGGCGAAATTTTCCAAAATTTAAAGGCGTTAGTGAAATAATTGAAGTGGAAACGATATAGGAATTTTTGAATGAACTATATTTATATAAATATATAAATATAATTAGAATTAAAATGAACGTGGCCGTGCAGTTCATGTTTTGAAACTGTGATTTCAAACGACTAGTGCGGGAAATCCGACCATTGGATTTTCCTGAAACCGCAACCGTTGGGTTCGCCTTGGAAATATCTTTCCAACGGCACCAACTTTGTGAAGATCCGACGATTGGATTGTCTGGAATGTTTGATTCAAAACTGAAGAAAAACAGCGCCATAAACGATTATATATATATATATATATATATATATATATATATATATATATATAATTAAATTAAATCGAATAACGACGCTGCAGTTCGTAAATTGAAATCGTAACTTCAAATGGTTAGTGTGGAAGATCCGACCGTCGGATTTTCCCAAAACTGAAACCGTTGGATTCGTTTTGAAATGACCTTCCTAGTGATGTAAAATTTGTGAAGATCCAACGGTTAGATTTTCATATATGTGTAAAACAAAATTAATGAAAAGCAGCGCCAGTGCATCGACACGACCTGAAACGTCGTTTAATTAAATATGTCCGTTTTAAATTAAATAAAAATGGCGATATATCGTTATATAGTACTATAGACGATATAGAGTGAAAATAAACCAATTTTGTTGTGTTTGCTTGATATGTGATGGTTGAATGTATTTGACATGAAAATTATAACTAAATAACTGAAATGTGAATGTTGAATAGTCCAACCACGTGATTAATTGATTTGAAAATCTAAGTATACGTGGGTTATTTGAAAAGGCCGAGTTTAACTCATTTCAAATAATCGATCGACATTGAGAAGTCGAAGAGTCGAAGACGACTAAAGACCGACGATCTCCACATTGGATGGATGGGCGCTACTGATGCTCATGATTGGAGTAGCTACCATGAAGGAATTGAAGTAGTAGTCGTCCACACATACTGTTGATTGTACGGATATGCGAGGAATTGGTGCCTCCGGTTTCGTTCAGACCCAGAACGGACTTGTAAATGGACTGTGTGTCTGACATTGGATTTTGTTCTGTGTTGATTGATCTCTGTTAAATATATATCTGTTTGGCGGCGGAGAATTTATTCTCTTGCTTAACTCCCTTCTCTGAGACGTACGAGCTCAGAGGTTATGTATTGACAGAAATCAGTCGCATGGAGTGGATTGCCTGTGTGGCACGCCTAAGTGGCATATGATCAAGGCTTCTGTTGCAAAGCAAAGTCTTGTGGTTGATGATCAAAGCATGGTCTGTGTGACGTAGCTTTGTGTATAACGTGAATTCGCGAGCCTCACACCTCGGTATGAGTCAAAAACGGGAGAGTGACTGCAGGGAGAGCATGACGTTTCTTTCTAGCTAAGGTGGTGTCAGTGACCTACCAGCCCTGACATTATATATACTTTTCACCTGTGTGGTTGTTGGAATGCGAGGCGCCTCGATATAGGTCTGTAAGGACCGGGAAACGTGTGTTCAGGAATTGCCAATCCTCAAAAGTAAGAGAGGACCGGCCCTGAAGATCCAAGGATCATAGTGGGGTCCTGGGACATTTGCTAGAGTGTCTCGAATCGGAGAGGAGCTTGCCCCTTGCCTCGACTCATGAAGGAATCCAATTTCCAATACAATATATGCGAATGTGATTGTATTACTAGTATGGCGACACAGTAGATGGTAGCTATGCCGCCTAAGATTAATATTTATGATTGAATTGCTTTTGAAACATATATGCACTAGTAATAATATCGAACACCTTTGTTTTATTCGTATGAAGCATCTTTGGCCATTATAAGGTAAAAACTCTATCCTCCGGCTTGCGTTGCATTGTGTGATGGGACCTGAGTCTTATAACGGCTTCATTTTATAAAAAGCATTTCGTTGATTTAATCATTTATTTTATTTCATGCACTAGCACTCATTAGAGTAAACCCGTTCCGCGAAAGTGGCATGGTCCTTTGATTTGCCTCAATATTGTTATTAATAAGTTGAGTAGATTTCTCATACCAGTCCCATGACTGACTTGTAGTTTGTTTCACCTTGCAAACTCGGGTGCCCTCATTTTCACACGGGCAGCCTAGGTACAGGTTTTTGACGCATCTTTTGGCTCATGGCGAGGCTTGACTACACCGTGCTGACTTGGATTTTCTCCGCTATTATTGTATCTATATTATGATTCCGCCATTAGCGATGTAGACTGATATTCATTTTGTGTACTCTTTATGTATGATTCCGCCTCAGGCGATGGTGACTGATTATGTATCATTATGCACTAAGTTGTATCCTGTACTGTGCTTCTCTGATGTGATGATATCTATATGAATCCGCTGTCATATATGTGTAAATTATTCTATTTTCTGTTTATGCTATTATCTGTGATCTGCTAATGATGATTAATGTGTTATATTCCAATGATTATCCTTAACACCGTGTCACGGGGTTTTGGGATCGTCACAGCTGGTATCAGAGCTTTGGTTAACCTTAGTTCTGGAGTCTAACACATTAAACACTTCGTCAAAATAGGATCAGTTGTATTCTAAGGCGAGTCGCTCATTAGAGATAGGACTAGCAATGTCCCAGAATGAGCTGAGCAGAATAGTAAAAACAATTGATCAGTCCATCGTTATCTTTCCGTAAATTTTTTTGCTTAACTATGCAATAGACTATCATTTCTGTTAGCTGACTTTTTTTGTTGCTTATACATAATTTGACAAATGGCTACCAGAGCAGCCGCCGCTAGAGGAGGCCGTGCTGGCCGAGGCCGAGGAAGGGGAGAAATCCCAGCTCAAGAAGGACCTTTGATACAACCTCCGGCATCTCAATACTTCGAGCTTGACCGTGTAGCTAAGAGATATAAGAACTTAGGAGGCAAGACCTTCTCAGGAACTGGCACCGTAATAGAGGCCCTTGCATGGCTCAAAACATGCGAGAAAATTCTTGAAGGCCTAAGGCTTGGAGACGAAGACAAAGCTATTATGGGCGCCTGGCTTATGCAGGAACAAGCTGAATTATGGTGGGAATCTCTTACCGCCGGGAATAGAGAAGCTGGAAGAACATGGGATGGATTTAAAGAACTCTTCAAGGAGAAATATGTCCCAGAACAAGCTCTAGAAAGAATGCACGATGACTTCGCCAATCTCCAGCGAGGGGATCTTTCCGTGCAAGATTATCTGAACAAATTTACAATGTTGTCGACCTATGCTCCAGAGCTCGTCGCCACTACGAAATCCAAAAATAAGAGGTTTATCCTTGGACTAAGACGACAATATCATGATAGAGCCATGGCCCATGTCAAGCTGGAATTCAACGAGCTGGTGGAAATGACATGCAACTATGAAGACCTTGATCAAAGGCATCTGGATCAGGATCGCACTAGAAGCCAAGCCGGAAACAAGCGCAAGCCTGCTGTAAATCAAGGCGAGTCAAGCCAAGCAGCATCTTCAAAACCTCAGACTGGCAAGCCGCCAAGAGGAAATTGCTTTAACTGTGGTAAGCCGGGGCACTACTCGAACGTCTGCACAGCTCCGAAGAGACAGAAGACAAATTCTCAAGGCTCGAGCCAAGGCTCTCAGAACCCTCGCTCGTGCTTCAACTGTTGTAAGACCGATCATCTAGGCAAAGATTGTCCTTTGCTGAAGAAAGCTACAGTAGCTCATGTCTATGACGGGTCTAGCCCGCCAGCTGCTTCCGATGGAGCAGGTAAACCCGATGTTTTGGGAGGTACCCTTACAATTAAAAATATTCCTGTTTCTATATTATTTGACATAGGTGCATCGCATAGTTTTATTGCTAGAAACACAGTGCACAAATTAAAGTTAAAACAGCGAAAGCTCAAAGAATCGGTTGAAGTTCATAACCCGATAGGGGGTCCTATTACTCTCGGTTCATATTGTAGAGTGCCAGTCTCTAATTCTTCCTACAAATTTCCTTTTGATTTAATCGTTATGGATTTTCCCGAATTCGATATTATTCTCGTGCTGGATTGGTTAACGAAATATGAAGCCGAAGTGAATTGTGCGGAAAGAATCGTTAAAATTCGAACGAAGCTTGGATATATTACGGTTCCCTGTCATGGTTCGAATCCGAATAGAGAAGAATTTTGGTCAACATTAGAACTTATCCCCACTTCCATGGAAAAGATTCCGATTGTTAGAAACTATGCGGATGTGTTTGAAGAAGTTGAAAACTTACCTCCGCAAAGGGAAATAGAATTCCGAATCGATCTAATTCCCAATGCCAGACCAGTGGTGCATCCAATTCGCAGAATGACTCCGAAAGAAAAAGAAGAATTAGGCGATCAAACTCGTCAACTATTGTGGAAAGGTCTAATCAGACCGAGTTTTTCCAATTGGGGTGCAGCTGTTGTGTTTGTCCCAAAGTCAGACGGTACTCTTAGATTATGTGTTGATTACCGAGACCTCAACAAACAGACGCTTAAAAATAAATATCCATTACCCCGCATTGATGATTTGCTAGACCAATTGAATGGGGCGAAAGTATTTTCCCGAATGGACCTAGCTACAGGTTTTCATCAATTGAGAATAGCAGAAGAGTGTGTTCCTTTGACCGCTTTCAGAGGTCCAGACATATTTTATGAATGGTTAGTAATGCCGTTTGGCCTATGCAACGCTCCAGCATACTTTGTCGATCTAATGAATAGAGTGTTCAGGGGAGTTCTGAATAAATTTGTCCTCGTATTCATCGATGATATTTTAATCTACTCCAAATCAAAACCCAAGCACGAAAACCACTTAGAACAAGTATTGGAGATTCTAAGGAAGAACGTCTTCAAAGCCAAATTCTCTAAATGTGTGTTCTGGCAAGAAGAAGTCAAATTCCTCGGCCATGTCGTGTCAGAGAAAGAAATTTCTGTTGACCCAAGCAAAATAACAGCGATTCAAGACTGGAAACAACCCACTACTCCCACAGAAGTTAGAAGTTTTATGGGGTTGGCTAGTTATTATCGAAAGTTCGTTAAGGATTTTTCGAAGATATCCGGTCCGTTAACGAAGCTCACAAAGAAACACGAGAAGTTTAAGTGGACTTCCGACTGTGAAGAAGCTTTCCAGGAATTGAAATCGAAGCTGACCACCGCTCCAGTGTTAGCTATTATTGATGGCAATCAGGATTTAACGGTTTGGACAGATGCTTCTATTAGAGGTCTTGGTGGAGTGTTAATGCAGAGAGGCCAAGTAGTCGCTTATGCAAGCCGCCAACTGAAACCGCATGAGAAGAGTTATGTGACTCATGATCTTGAGCTGCTAGCTATCATTTTTGCATTGAAAATCTGGAGGCATTATTTATTGGGCGAGAAATTTATACTGTACACAGATCATCAATCATTGAAGTATTTATATACCCAGAAAGATCTAAATCTGAGACAACAGCGTTGGCTAGAATTTCTTGCAACATATGATCTGGATATCCTGTATACGCCGGGGAAAGCTAACGTAGTAGCGGATGCGCTTAGTAGAAAGACCGCAATCGTTTCCCATCTTATAATTAAACCTGGATTGATTCATAGGATTTCAGCCCTTCAGAAAGACGATGAATTCATTCAGAGAATCAGTCAGAGAGTCAAGGAAGGTGAAACCACGAGTTTCCGTATTGACAATAGGGGGGTTCTCAGGTTAAATAATAAGATTTGCATTCCAAATATTCCAGGCCTTCGAAGAGAAGTGCTGGACGAATGCCATAAATCCAAATTTTGCATCCATCCTGGGGTGAGTAAAATGTACAACGATATCAAACGCACTTTCTGGTGGAAGGCAATGAAAATAGATATTTCATTGTATGTTAGCAGATGCCCTACTTGTCAATTGGTCAAGAGTGACCAACAGAAGCTAGCTGGACTGTTACAACCGTTGGAAGTCCCAGGCTGGAAATGGGAACAGATTTCCATGGATTTCATAGATGGTTTGCCGCAAACCAAGAAAGGTAATGATAGCATTTGGGTAATCATAGATCGCTTCACGAAGACTGCCCATTTTATACCTGTCAGGTCCAATAGAACTGCCCAAAGTCTAGCACAGATATATTTCAGAGAAATTGTTAAGCTGCATGGAATTCCCATCAGCATAGTCAGTGATAGAGATCCCCTATTTACTAGCAAGTTCTGGGAGGCTTTCCAGACAGAATTGGGAACAAAACTGAATATGAGCACCGCTTATCACCCACAAACAGATGTCCAAACTGAAAGGGTGAATAGAATTCTAGAAGATTTATTGCGGGCTTGTATAATCGATTTTGGTGGGTCATGGGAAGATCATTTGCATTTGGCAGAATTCTCATATAACAATAGCTATCAAGCAAGTTTGAGAATGTCACCATTTGAAGCATTATATGGCAGACCCTGCAGATCTCCAGCATGTTGGGTAGAACCTGGCAACGGACTTGTACTAGGACCCGATAAGATTAGGGAAGCATCTGATAAAGTGGACTTCATAAGAAGCGATTGAAAACCGCCCAAAGCCGACAGAAAAGTTATGCAGACTCTAGAAGGAGAGATTTGACATTTGTTGTTGGTGATCATTTTTATTTAAAGGTTTCTCCGATGAGAGGAGTAATCAGATTTGGAAAGACTGGAAAGTTGGCTCCGAGATTTATTGGTCCCTTTCCTATACTTGAGCGAATTGGAACTCTGGCTTATAGGGTTCAATTGCCAGATTGGTTGCCTGGAGTGCACAATATATTTCACGTATCTCAACTTAGGAGACATGTGCATGATCCGGATCTCGTTGTAGAAGAAGCAGCGCAATGGGATGTGGAGATAACTCCAGAATTAGCACTCAGAAGAGAGCCATTAAAGATTGTTGGCAAAGAAACTAGAGAACTCAGAAGCAAAAAGGTTCAATTAGTTAAAGTGCAGTGGAGCAGTGATCCTAGAGACTGTACTTGGGAAACTGAGGAAAGCATTAAGCAAGCTTACCCCAAATGCAGAGTGGATATCTCTGACTAACTCCGGTGCAAGGTACCTTTACAATACTTTGCATTCACATTTTATTTCCTACTTTACTGTTGTTTCCTTTTCGAGGACGAAAAGTTTTAAGTAGGGGAGATTGTAATAACCCGGAAAATACGAGCCAATTTAAAATTTTTAAATTGGTTATTTCAAAGGAATTTGAACAATTGAAATAGAATATTTCAATAAAATAGTGAAATAGGAATAGTGAGTCAGTTTGAAAATTTGAATTCAAACTTTGACCGACTATGCAGGGCGGAAAATATAACGGATTTTAGGAAACCAAAAATATTTAAATCTGTTAGTCAATACCTTTCTAACGAATCTGAAAAATCGAAGTTTCATAACGGGAATTAAAAGTTATGGCCGAATGAATTTTCAGAAGAGTCGGTATATAGAATATATAGCTCTGGAAAATTGATATTTTGCATACGACCTCAGAATTCGACGAAACCACTTTTGTTGGGTCCGGGAGGTCAAACTATTGCTAGGTTTCAAATTTCATAATTTTTGAAGCTAGTATGTGAGCGTGGCAAAAGAAAATGTGTTTGGTCGATTTCTGTTAAATTGGATCGACCAGAAAATGGCCATTTTTCAAACGACCTCGGAATTCGACGAAACTAGTTTTGTTGGGAACGTAGTGTCAAAACATAGCTAGATTTATTTTTCTGGAATTTTTCGAATCAGTTTGTGGCCCTGGCAAATTGAAATATGCGTTCAGAGTTAAAAATTAAATGTTTTATACTTTAATTTGAAAAATAACTGACTGTAACAGTCGAATTGGCCTACAAAACATATCCCATTGTGTCCGGAATGGGGGTATTTAGCTAGGGGCGACATTCGTTGGGTTTAAAAAGGAGTTCGTTAGAGAAAACACTATTTAAAAATTTAATATAATCCTCGGCCAATCAGAATTTTCCTTTCATAAATTTTAAAAAAAAAAAGAAAAAAGAAAAACCCCCCCGATCAACGGCGAAACCGCTCCCTACCTTCTCCCCCTAATCGCCGCCGCCACAGGCGCTTTCCACCTGCGCCACCCCCTACCTCGACGCGCCTCCTCCTCCTCTTCAAATCCGACCCCGCCGCCGCCGCCACAGTCGCCTCCTCCGCCCGTATCGAAGCCAGGAAGTCGAGCACTTCCCGCCGCCGCCCTGAACGCCACCGACCACCGAACACCACCAAACCACCACCGATTTGAAGCCCTCTCTTCCCTCTTCCACGTCCAACTCCCCGATCGTCCCCACGTGCCACTGATTTCGCGAAAACTGTAAACCTAGTTTTGAAGCTTCGTGAAAGTGAGTTTTTCTTTGATCTTTACACTTTGAAAAATCATATCTTTTTGGTGTGTTGACGAAATTCGATGAAACAGGAAACATCGAGACCGCAAGGAAGCTCTCTACCCAATAGAAGAAGCCGCGGATTTTTCTGACATCGTATCGATTTTTAGCGCTCAAAAAACCAAGGTGAGAAATCTAAATTAACGTGAAATTGAATGGAAAATGTCGTGTATAATTTATATAAGCGAAATATAAATTACATACGTGTTGTATACCTCATGTACATACGTAGTGTAAGCTATATAAGCGAAGTATGAATTTTTACATGCATAGAATAAGTGATATATGTGTTGAAATGCTAGTGAAATATAGCAAATATATATATTATATATATATATACTCCCCTCGTCCACAAACCATGGACGATATTTATTGTGGTGAATTGGTGTGAAATATTGGATGAAAAATACGAATGGTTGAATAACTGTTTGTGGTTGATATTGTTTGGTTGTGGTTGAAAAATACCCATTGGTGATTGAAATGAATTGGAAATATTTGTGGAAATAAAAATAAACATGCCGCCTGCGTGCGAATTAGATGCATGAATCCCCATTGTCAAAAACCGCGAGGTTTTAAGGTAGAGCGAGGAGCCGTACTAGGGACGGTGCCGGTTTTAACTACCCTGCCGTTATGCTGCCGTAATTTTGAATAATCTTTGTGTGTTAGAATTATTTTCATATGTTGAAATTATTTTCTTGCGTTGAAATTAAAGTCATATATAGAAACTATATCCATGTGTGGAAATATTCATGTGTTGAAAAGTGTCGTGTGAAAATTAAATTCATTTGTGAATGAGTGAAGTGTTTAAACATAAAAATCACATTTTTATATGTATATGAAGTAAATAAAAATATTCGCCTTATATAAATAATTTCAACAATAAAAATCTCATCTTTCTAATATAAACAACATAAATAAAATATCCATGTGTGGAGATGCTCATTTGTTGAGAAGTGTGTGTAGTGGAAAAGTTCATGTGTTGAATAAAAAGATCGAACGATAAAAATTACATTTTTATTGAAACTATGATGTGCTGAAACATCTACTTGTCGAATAAATATTTTAAATGATAAAAATATCATTTTTATCATATGTGTGATATGCTAAAGATATGTGGACGTTGAAATAAATATTATGTGATAGAAATATTATTTTTAACATGCATAGGAACTAAATAAAATAGTCATATGTTGAAATCTATTTTAGTTCGCCAAAATTATCATCTTTGAAATGTGAAGGGTTAAAAATAGCCACTTGTTCAAATAAACGTGCATGAGTTGAAATATACATTAACTAGCTAATGATATGATTTTAGCCTATGCATGCAACATTAGAATGAATGGTGTTTTTAAACCAAAGCAAATCAAATATGAAATTGAATGGAAAATGATAAATGTTAGAAATTGTATATATGTACATGCATATCTATTGAACAGGTTAAAGCAAAAGGGGCTAGAGAAGAGAAATAAAATTTTGTGCCCAACAAATAGGTATACATTTACCGCTTTGTTTGGGTGATGATTTTATGAGCCTGTTGGCAAGCCGCTTGGCTTTTTCTTTTTCTTTTTGATATGAGACGCCCGTGTGGCTATTTGGGAATTTTCCCAGACCCTCCCGTACAAGGGAGGTTATGGAGAAATTTTCCAAAATTTAAAGGCGTTAGTGAAATAATTGAAGTGGAAACGATATAGGAATTTTTGAATGAACTATATTTATATAAATATATAAATATAAATAGAATTAAAACGAACGTGGCCGTGCAGTTCATGTTTTGAAACTGTGATTTCAAACGACTAGTGCGGGAAATCCGACCATTGGATTTTCCCAAAACCGCAACCGTTGGGTTCGCCTTGGAAATATCTTTCCAACGGCACCAACTTTGTGAAGATCCGACGGTTGGATTGTCTGGAATGTTTGATTCAAAACTGAAGAAAAACAGCGCCATAAACGATTATATTTATATATATATATATATATATATATATAAAAATATAATTAAATTAAATCGAATAACGACGCTGCAGTTCGTAAATTGAAATCGTAACTTCAAATGGTTACTGTGGAAGATCCGACCGTCAGATTTTCCCAAAACTGAAACCGTTGGATTCGTTTTGAAATGACCTTCCTAGTGATGTAAAATTTGTGAAGATCCAACGGTTAGATTTTCATATATGTGTAAAACAAAATTAATGAAAAGCAGCGCCAGTGCATCGACACGACCTGAAACGTCGTTTAATTAAATATGGCCGTTTTAAATTAAATAAAAATGGCGATATATCGTTATATAGTACTATAGACGATATAGAGTGAAAATAAACCAATTTTGTTGCGTTTGCTTGATATGTGATGGTTGAATGTATTTGACATGAAAATTATAACTAAATAACTGAAATGTGAATGTTGAATAGTCCAAACACGTGATTAATTGATTTGAATATCTAAATATACGTGGGTTATTTGAAAAGGCCGAGTTTAACTCATTTCAAATAATCGATCGACGTTGAGAAGTCGAAGAGTCGAAGACGACTAAAGACCGACGATCTCCACATTGGATGGATGGGCGCTACTGATGCTCGTGATTGGAGTAGCTACCATGAAGGAATTGAAGTAGTAGCCGTCCACACATACTGTTGATTGTACGGATATGCGAGGAATTGGTGCCTCCGGTTTCGTTCAGACCCAGAACGGACTTGTAAATGGACTGTGTGTCTGACATTGGATTTTGTTCTGTGTTGATTGATCTATGTTAAATATATATCTGTTTGGCGGCGGAGAATTTATTCTCTTGCTTAACGCCCTTCTTTGAGACGTACGAGCTCAGAGGTTATGTATTGACAGAAATCAGTCGCATGGAGTGGATTGCCTGTGTGGCACGCCTAAGTGGCATATGATCAAGGCTTCTGTTGCAAAGCAAAGTCTTGTGGTTGATGATCAAAGCATGGTCTGTGTGACGTAGCTTTGTGTATAACGTGAATTCGCGAGCCTCACACCTCGGTATGAGTCAAAAACGGGAGAGTGACTGCAGGGAGAGCATGCCGTTTCTTTCTAGCTAAGGTGGTGTCAGTGACCTACCAGCCCTGACATTATATATACTTTTCACCTGTGTGGTTGTTGGAATGCGAGGCGCCTCGATATAGGTCTGTAAGGACCGGGAAACGTGTGTTCAGGAATTGCCAATCCTCAAAAGTAAGAGAGGACAGGCCCTGAAGATCCAAGGATCATAGTGGGGTCCTGGGACATTTGCTAGAGTGTCTCGAATCGGAGAGGAGCTTGCCCCTTGCCTCGACTCATGAAGGAATCCAATTTCCAATATGAAATATGCGAATGTGATTGTATTACTAGTATGGCGACACAGTAGATGGTAGCTATGCCGCCTAAGATTAATATTTATGATTGAATTGCTTTTGAAACATATATGCACTAGTAATAATATCGAACACCTTTGTTTTATTCGTATGAAGCATCTTTGGCCATTATAAGGTAAAAACTCTATCCTCCGGCTTGCGTTGCATTGTGTGATGGGACCTGAGTCTTATAACGGCTTCATTTTATAAAAAGCACTTCGTTGATTTAATCATTTACTTTATTTCATGCACTAGCACTCATTAGAGTAAACCCGTTCCGCGAAAGTGGCATGGTCCTTTGATTTGCCTCAATATTGTTATTAATAAGTTGAGTAGATTTCTCATACCAGTCCCATGACTGACTCGTAGTTTGTTTCACCTTGCAAACTCGGGTGCCCTCATTTTCACACGGGCAGCCTAGTTACAGGTTTCTGACGCATCTTTTGGCTCATGGCGAGGCTTGACTACACCGTGCTGACTTGGATTTTCTCCGCCATTATTGTATCTATATTATGATTCCGCCATTGGCGATGTAGACTGATATTCATTTTGTGTACTCTTTATGTATGATTCCGCCTCAGGCGATGGTGACTGATTATGTATCATTATGCACTAAGTTGTATCCTGTACTGTGCTTCTCTGATGTGATGATATCTATATGATTCCGCTGTCATATATGTGTAAATTATTCTATTTTCTGTTTATGCTATTATCTGTGATCTGCTAATGATGATTAATATGTTATATTCCAATGATTATCCTTAACACCGTGTCACGAGGTTTTGTGGTCGTCACAGCGTTTTTAAACGAAATCTGTTCTTTAGCTCAATTAACAGTAAGAATATGACTTGGAATTTGTAAATCTTTATTGAAGATTTAAATAAGAATTTTCCAAAAGTAATGTTTTCCTATTTAATATATTAAATTGAAATTGATTGGAATTTGAATTAATAATAACCGAGATAAGCGTCAGTAAAAGAGGATCGATACTACATATGAAATTTAAGATGCTTTGCCATTATTCCATTTATATTATTGATCAGATACAGAAATTTATAACGATTATATATTGATTTGATTTCTGTGAAGATTCCATATTTAAGGGAAGATGATTTTGGGTTTATCTTGAACGGTGTTTTAAAAAGACACTAGTTCTTTAACCCAGTTAAAGATAAGATTTATTTCTTAAATTTAAATAATCATTAAATAATAATTTTTTATATTTAAAACCAAATTGGGGTTTCAATAAATCTTTAAAAGAAAGATTTAAGAATAATTTAAAGAATTTATCTTTGATAAAATAATGTGAATATTTTATTTAAAAGAATACTCTGAATTGGAATGAGGCGTTGGATGTATTTTTATAGTACTAGATTTTTAATTATAAAAATATGCGAGTTATTCGGAAAGACCGGGTTTAACCCATTCCGAATAATTATTACGACGATGAAGAGTCAAAGATGTAGACGGTGGTTGAAGACCGACGATCTTCACATCGAATGGATGCGTTGCTACAGAGACCCTTTATAGGAGTAGCTACCTTGAAGGGGCTTCAGTTGTGGCCATCCGGACTATTGTTGATTGTTCGGATTTGGTTTTCGCTCAGACCTAGAGCTTAAGCTTGTAAATGGATGCGTGTCTTACATTGGACTTCGTTCCATGTGAATTAAATTGATAGTTATTAATGTATGTCTGTTTGGTGGTAGAGGATTTATTCTCTACTTAACACCCTGGTATATATTAATAGTGATTGATCGCATGGCGTGAATTGTCAATGTGGCACGCCAAGATGCAATTGATCAAGGCTTTTGTTGAAAAGCAGGGCCTTGTGGGATGATCAAAGTATAGCCTATTACGGCATAGCTTTGTGTATATCGTGACTTCACGAGCCTCACACCCCGGTATAGGTCAAAAACGGGATACAGACTGCAGGGAGTGCACACGTTTCTTTCTAGCTAGAGTGATGCCAGGGACCTACTAGCGCTGACATTTTACTTATGCGGATGATGGATTTTGAGGCACCTCGGATTTTTGTAGGCCGTTAGTGGTCATACTATAGGTCCAAAGGGAATGAGAAGTGTGTGTTCAGGCATAATTAATCCACTGCCCTTAGGTAGGGACCGGCCCTGAAGATCCAAGGGTTGCCTATAAGTGTGATCCTGGGCCATTTGCTAGAGTGTCTCGAAATCGGAGAGGAGCTTGCCCCTAGCCTCGACTCATGATGGAAATCCAATTTCCAATATGACCTTTCGGTTTTGATTGTAGAACTAGTATGGCGACATAGTAGGATGGGGTACTATGCCGTCTATGATTAATACATTATGATTGAAATTGTCTTTGAAATATATATACTCATAGGTATACACACTAATACTAAATCTGTTTTATCGTATCAAGCATCTTTTGACCATTATAAGGTAAAACCCTATCCTCCGATTTGCATTGCATTGTGTGATGGGACTTGGGTCTTATAATGGTTTCATTTTTCTAAAAAGCATTGCATTGTCTAACGATTTACTTTAATTTATGCACTGGCAATCCAATGGAGTAAACCCGTTTCGTGTTAGCGGCGTGGTCCTGTGATTAGCCTTATTATTAGATAGTTAAGTTAAGATTTCTCATACCAGTCCCATGACTGACCTGTAGTTTGTTTCATTGGCAAACTCAGGTGCCCTTATTTTTCACACGGGCAGTCGAGTAGCTTTTTTCAGATATATTTACATGATCCTGGTTTACAGCTGAAGCGGTATTCGGAAAGCTCTGTATCCGTGTATTCCTTTCAGTTGTATATTTGTAATATTTTCCGCTGCTATTTAAATGTAATTTAAAACTATGATATTATTGTATTTCTATTATGTAATGAGTTTTCATACTCTGTTATATTCTTGTACTCTGATGTAATTGTTGTTATCAGCAATGAAATGTTCTTCAGTTTGTGTTCTGATGTGTGTTGTTCTCAAAGCAATCCAGGCTTTCCTTTACTGGGAAGTTTGGGTCGTTTCAGTTGGTATCAGATCTTTGGTTTATAGAGCTCGAGAACAAGACACATTAGAACCGAATGAAAGAATTCATCAGAGATTGGATTAGTAATATCCAATGAGAATAACTCGTTAGAGATAGGATCAGTAGTATCCTAGAACGAGTGTGAAGAGTATTATTTTCTTTTAAAAATAAAAATGGAAACAAAATTAGTTTTGAAAATTTTATCTAAATATACGTATTTGAGTATATTATATTTTTAATGTGGACAATCGAGTATATAAAGGTTTCGAATATACGAGTAATTAACGGATATTCGATGTTTTAATATACTAGATAGATGTAGAATCACACTCTAATCGCCTGGAGATAATTCTGATGATCGGTGCACCATCACTAGTACTTATGTTCGAGTCTCAAAAGTGGGATTTCTATATATTTCCATTGACTGGTATGAGAAGCAAAACTTAGTTAGGACACGTTATTGTGATCTGCACTAAAAATATGTTTTTTTGACTATATATAAAGTTATATATATTTGAAAGGTTAATCACCTAATTGATTGCTGGTTGTGATGTTTGATAATTAGTTTCACTAATTAAAATATTAGAATGATAATTAATTAAATCAATAAAAAAATAATATTAAAGTTGAGTTAGTTAATTAAACAACAATTGGCTACGTTCCTTTTCGAGGACGAAAAGATTTTAAGTGGGGGCGATTGTAACAACCCGGAATTTTGGGACTACTTTTAAAATTTTTATTTTAGGAATTTCAATGGATTTTTAATCTATTTTAAATAAGAATGACTAAAACTTTATTTTAAAACGAATAAATTTAGTTTAATTATAAAAGGAGTTTAAAACAGCACTACACTTTGAAAATTTGAATTTGAACTTTGACTGACTGTACCGGATTAAAAATAAATCAAAATTGAACGAAATCAAAAATATTTAAATCTGTTTAATCATATCTTTACAACGAATCTGAAAAACTGAAATTTCACTTTATAAATTGAAAGTTATGGCCAGTTCAAAATTTAGAAAAGTCGCTGTAGAGAATATATATATTTTAATATAATATATCGGCCTTAAAAATAGCCATTTTTCAAACGACCTCGGTTTTCGACGAAAACACTTTTGTTGGAATCGGAATGTCAAATTATTGCTAGTTTCAATTTTCGTAATTTTTCGAATTAATATGTGAGCATGGAAAAGGAAAACATGTTTTGTCAATTACAGTCAAATTTAATCGACTTGAAAATGGCCATTTTTCAAACAGTCTCAGAATTAGACGAAATTAGTCTCGTTAGAACGGTATCATCAAAACATAACTAGAAATGATTTTTAGAGTCAGTATGTGGCCCCGGTAAATTTAAATGTACATATGAATTAAATATATAAATGTTTTATATTTTAATTTAAAGAAAAACTGATCTTAACAGCCGAATTTGGTTACGAAACATGTTCCATTGTGTCCGAGATGGGGGCTATTAGCTACGGGTGACACTCGTTGGGTTTGATTTGGTGTTTGTAGCATTATACAGATAAATTTGGAAAATAAACAAATTAAAATACACTGCATATACTAGTATAAATACGGTACGTATACCCAAATCCTAATCTAATTGTACAGCCGCCTCCTTCCATCATCAATGGCCAAAATGTTCTGAACTTCAACCCACATATTCTCCTTATCTAAACAATGAAAGTGGATGATCCAAAAACAAAATCGAAGAACATTCCGAGGCCTTCAAATCTATACGGTCGTGATCGGTTATTAGCGTCTGACATGGCCAGAATTCCACCAAGAAGGCGGTGGCTTTGGCACGCGTTTCGAGGCGGAACCGACCACCGAGATGGCCTAGGGTCACGGCGCAGGGTGGTGGCACTGGTGGCTTCGACGTGGTGATGTCTGATGGGTTTCCGGGTCCTTGGTGGCGCGTGCGTTCGGGGGTGTTTGAGCCGGGCGATGGGTTTCCTATGTAGAACGACGGGATGAAGAAGATAAAGAGTAAGGGGGAAGCTAATTAATTTAATTATAATTGATTTAAACTTTTATTATTAAAATATTTAAAACAGCGTAACTTCTTCATACAGAAGCGAAATCGAATGAAACTGATTGCGTTGGATTCATATTTTCGAGTACTACAACATACGACAAGCTAGATGTGCAATTGAGCAAATCAAAATTCCAGGGAAATTCAGATCTGAACAGCAAGGTAAGAAATCTATTTTTATTATTTAAAAATAATTATGAATTTATTACCACAAATCTACAGTTATTTCCTATTTGCTATTATTCATGATTGTTATGTGTTGAATGTAATGCATGTGATAAAATCAGATCTGTGATTTGTGGATTGAAATTTGGTTGTTGTGTGATCGATTTGCGATGCTCATATTTTGTTAGACTAGTAATGTTAACATAGAAATATCATAATTGGTTAAATCAAGAATGTTAACATAGGGAAATGATTTTTAGTGTTTTAAATATCAAGAATGTTAACATAGGAATTTTAATGAATATACACTAGAATTGGAATTATTCATTTTGTTTAAAACATGTTAGATAAATATAACACTTTTATGTCGAAATCTGATTAGTGACAAAATTAACAATTTTGTTAATTAGATTATTACTGACAAAATTATCATTTTTGATTAGAAATTGATTAGAAAAATAAAGACAAATTTCTTTTTGAAATATGTCTAGCAAACAAAATTAACATTTTTGTTTACTTTAAAAGAATGATAATTGAATAAAAATAGTATTTTTGTCAAAGAATGATAATTGAATCAAAATAGTATTTTTGTTAAAGAAAGATAATCGAAATAAAAATAGTAGTATTTTTGTCAAAGAATGATAATTGAATCAAAATAGTATTTTTGTCAAAGAAAGATAATTGAAATAAAAATAGTATTTTTATCAAAGAATGATAATTGAATCAAAAATAGTATTTTTGTCAAAGAAAGATAATTGAAATAAAAATAGTATTTTTGTCAAAGAATGATAATTGAATCAAAAATAGCATTTTGTCAAAAGAATGTATAGTGAAATAAAATAACATTTTTATATAAATGTTACAAAAGGAATAAAAAATATCTTTTTTATAAATTGTGGTATTATAAATAAAATAACAACTTTTGTCAAAACATGATTTTTGAAATGAAATAACATTTTCTAATGAATGTTACCTTGAAATAAAATAACATTTTCTTATAAATGTTACAGTGGAATAAAACAACATTTCCTCACAAATGTACCTTGGAAATAAAAACAACATTTTTATTTGAAATGTGTTATGCAAAATAAAAATGAAATTTCGATTAGAAATATAGTTATTGAGATAAAACAAACATTTTTGCACTTTGAAAAGAATGAAGTAATTCATTCATTTTTATCACTTTGAAAAAGAGTGAGTTAAAACCATTCATTTTGGCACATTGAAAAGAGTTAGACAAAAAAGAACATTTTTGTATATTAATAGGGATTTTATAAAAATCACATTTTTGTCACTTAATAAGGAGTTTGGCAAAAACATACATTTTGTCACCTAATTGGGATTTTACAAAAAATCACATTTTTGTCATTTAATAAGGATTATATAAGAATAATATTTTGTCAAAACATGATTAGTGAAATAAAATAACTTGTTTTGTCAAAACTTGATTAGGGAACAAAAAAAATGAATATTTTTATGTATAAAAAAGGTTATTAAACCAAAATGAACATTTATTTACATTAAAAAGAAGTAGATCAAAATATATAGTTTTGTTTACATTAAGAAGAGTTTAGCCCAAAATTATCATTTTTGGTCATCAAAAAGAGTGTAACCAAATAAATATTTTTATACATTAAAAGAATAAACTAGAAAATAAATATTTTTATACATTAAAAGAATGGACCAGAAAATGTATATTTTTTTATATGCATTAAAAGGAATGAATTAGAATAGACACTTTTGTCACATTAAAAAGAATGAATTGAAAATACACATTTTGTCAATTGTAAGGAATGGAACAAAAATAATTATTTCTGGTCATAATAAAGAGTTTAACTAAATTATACATTTTTGTCATTATGAAGGAAGATTTCATTTTTGATCATTAATAAGAATTAAAACAAAAAATACATTTTTTGTTCACAAAGGAGAAAGAGCATATTTTGATCATTAAAAAGGATTAAAGTAAAGTTAGTATTTTTGTTTACTTTAAAAGAATGAAGACAAAAATAAAATTTTGGTTTACTTTAAAAGATTTGACAAAATTATCATATTTTGTACATCAGAATTGAATTTGACAAAATTCTCATATCTTGTACATTATAATGAATTTGACAAAATTATCATGTTTTGTACATCGAAAGGAATTAGACAAAATTTCAACATCTTTGTCACTTTAAAAGAATTAGGATAAAAGAAACATCTTCGTCACTTTTAAAAGAATTGAAATGAAAGAGTAGATTTTTATTGTCATATGTTCACAATAAAAATAATTGAGATATATATCTGTGATGTCGGAATGTTTGATGTGTTAAACATAATGTTAGTATATTCAAACTGAATCTTACACTTCCACTTACGAGCCATCCGACTTGTTTATGTGATTGGATCGATAATTTTTACACATCGCCTAAGTGCACAAATACATTATTATTTGTTTGATGGATGAAACCCCACACGGGTATTGGGATGATATTGGATACACACTAATCCCAATATTTAGTTATCTGTCAATCGATGGATTGACAGTCTGTGATGAGCATTAGTTATTTACTTTAATGCTCACACAGTTATAAATTCCACTTTGGTTGTCATTTGGATGTTTGGTAATTATTTGTCATAATTGTTGATTTCATGCAATATATGGTTGTTGATTGAGTCACATTCCAATAAAGGATATTCTAGAAAAAGAATATTTTAGAAAGTGTCTTAGAAAATATTTTAGAAAAGAATATATTTTGGAAAATATATTTTTATTTTAATGAACTAGTTATTAACTAGAATAAATCATTAAATTTGGATTTAATGAAATTTTCCAATCTGTTAAGATTTAATGAAATTAAATCAAATAAATTGGATTTTAGGTTTGTTGTGAATGGTTTCTTCAATAACACCTTTCGTAAACCCAGTTGAAAGGAATAAATCTTTTAGTTAAGATTACAAGAGTTTCAAACTATATTTTGTAATTGGAATAAAAATGATTTGTGAATTGAGTTTATCATGAACAATGTTTTTAAACGACATATGTTCGTTAACTCAATTAACAGCAAGAATATGACTTGGAATTAGTAAATCTTTAATTAAGATTTAAATAGTAATTTTCCAAAAGTAAAGTTTTCCAATTTAATATACTAAATTGAAATTGAATGGAATTTGAATTAATAATAACCGAGATAAGCGTCTGTAAAAGAGGATCGATACTACATATGGAATTTAAGAGGCTTTGTCGTTATTCCATTTATATTATTGATCAGATACACAAATTTATAACGATTATATATTGATTTGATTTCTGTGAAGATTCCATATTTAAGTGGAGATGATTTTGGGTTTATCGTGAACGGTGTTTTAAAAAGACACTAGTTCTTTAACCCAGTTAAAGATAAGATTTATTTCTTAAATTTAAATAATCATTGAATAATGATTTTTGATATTTAAATCCAAATTGGGGTTTCAATAAATCTTTAAAAGAAAGATTTAAGAATAATTTAAAGAATATATCTTTGATAAAATAATGTGAATATTTTATTTAAATGAATACTCTGAATTGGAATGAGGCGTTGGATGTATTTTTATAGTACTAGATTTTTAATTATAAAAATATACGAGTTATTCGGAAAGACCGGGTTTCACCCATTTCGAATAATTACTACGATGATGAAGAGTCGAAGATGAAGACGATGGTTGAAGACCGACGATCTTCACATCGAATGGATGTGTTGCTACAGAGACCCTTGATGGGAGTAGCTACCTTGAAGGGCCTTCAGTGGTGGTCGTCCGGACTATTGTTGATTGTTCGGATTTGGTTTTCGCTCAGACCCAGAGCATAAGCTTGTAAATGGATGTGTGTCTGACATTGGACTTCGTTACATGTGAATTAAATTGATTGTTATTAATGTATATCTGTTTGGTGGCGGAGGATTTATTCTCTACTTAACACCCTGGTATATATTAATAGTGATTGATCGCATGGCGTGAATTGTCAATATGGCACGCCAAGATGCAATTGATCAAGGCTTTCGTTGAAAAGCAGGGCCTTGTGGGATGATCAAAGTATAGTCTATTACGGCATAGCTTTGTGTATATCATGACTTCGCGAGCCTCACACCCCGGTATGAGTCAAAAACGGGATACGGACTGCAGTGAGTGCACACGTTTCTTTCTAGCTTGAGTGATGTCAGGAACCTACCAGCGCTGACGTTTTACTTATGTGGATGTTGGATTTTGAGGTGCCTCGGATTTTTATAGGCCGGTAGTGGTCATATTATAGGTCCAAAGGGACCGGGAAGCGTGTGTTCAGGCATAATTAATCTACTACCCTAGGGACCGGCCTTGAAGATCCAACGGTTGCCCATAGGTGTGATCCTGAGGCATTTGCTAGGGTGTCTCAAAATCGGAGAGGAGCTTTCCCCAAGCCTCGACTCATGATGGAAATCCAATTTCCAATACGACCTTGCGGTTTTGATTGTAGAACCAGTATGGCGACATAGTAGGATGGGGTACTATGCCACCTATGATTAATAAATTATGGTTGAAATTGTCTTTGAAATATATATACTCATAGGTATACACACTAATACTAAATCCGTTTTATCGTATCAAGCATCTTTTGACCATTATAAGGTAAAACCCTATCCTCTGGTTTGCGTTGCATTGTGTGATGGGACTTGGGTCTTATAAAGGTTTCATTTTTCTAAAAAGCATTGCGTTGTCTAATGATTTACTTTAATTTATGCACTGGCAATCCAATGGAGTAAACCCGTTCCGCGCTAGCGGCGTGGTCCTGTGATTAGCCTTATTATTAGATAGTTAAGTTAAGATTTCTCATACCAGTCCCATGACTGTCCTGTAGTTTGTTTCACTGGCAAACTTGGGTGCCCTTATTTTTCACATGGGCAGTCGAGTAGCTTTTTGCAGATATATTTACAGGATCCTGGTTTACAGCTGAAGCGGTATTCGGAAAGCTCTGTATCCGTGTATTTCTTTCAGTTGTATATTTGTAATATTTTCCGCTGCTATTTAAATGTAATTTAAAACTCTGATATTATTGTATTTCTATTGTGTAATGAGTTTTCATACTCTGTTATATTCTTGTACTCTGATGTAATTGTTGTTATCAGCGATGAAATGTTCTTCAGTTTGTGTTCTGATGTGTGTTGTTCTCAAAGCAATCCAGGCTTTCCTTTACTGGGAAGTTTGGGTCGTTTCATTGACAACAGCCCCAGTCTTGATCTTGCCTGACGGGAGTAAAATGTTTACTGTTTACACTAATGCGTGTGATACAGGGCTTGGTGCGATTCTGATTCAAGAAGCGAAAGTGGTGTGCTACGAGGGCAGACATTTGAGGGTTCGTGAGAAGAACTACCCCACCCATAATCTAGAGCTAGCTTCCATTGTATTCGCGTTAAAGTCGTGGCGTCATTATTTACTTGGAGAGAAGTTCGAGTTATACACCGATCATAAATCTCTCAAGTATCTGTTCTCGTAGAAAGACCTCAATTTAAGGCAATAATAGATGATGGAGATTCTAGCTTCTTATGATTTTGAGAATGCTTATACCCCTGGCAGGGTAATGTGGTGGCAGACGCACTAAGTAGGTAGAGGATGGCCCTGAGTCCTCGGTTTTTGGAGAGAAAGAACTTGGAGTTCATATCAGCTTTTGATTTAAACCCTCCATCGAGATTTTGCCTGATATGCTTGCGTCCTTGGAGATACGACCAACTCTTATGGACCAGATAGGAGCTTCGAACAAGGTGACCCACAAATTTCAGACATTATGGGAAAGCTCAGAAGAAGGGAGACTTCCAGTCACCTCAGTAGATATGCCATAGATGAAAAGGGGTGGTTGCGACAAGATGGAAGGCTTTGTGTTCCTTAAACTAGAAGCTTGATAAAGGCAGTCCTAGAAGAAGCTCACCATTCTAAGATTACCATTCATCCAGGAGGTGATAAGATGTACAGAGACATAAAGAGGGTTTTCTTTTGGGCTGGGATGAAGAAAGATGTGGCCGAATTTGTTTCCCAATGTTTAGTTTTGCCAACAAGTTAAAGCTGAGCAAAAGAAGCCCGGTGGTTTACTTCATCCGTTGGAGGTTCCTCAGTGGAAATGGGAGAGCGTTTCTATGGATTTCATAGATGGTTTGCCTATATCAAAGAAAGGCAACACCAATATCTGTTTTGTGGTAGATAGACTCACTAAGAGCGCTCACTTTATTCTAGTTAAGAGTAAGAGGACGACATTATGGTTAGCAACAATTTATATTTAGGAGATAGTTCATCTTCATGGAGTACCTTCACCATCATAAGTGATCGAGATCCTATATTTACCAGTGAATTTTGGAGGAGCTTGCAAGAAGCATTAGGTACACAGTTGTGTTTGAGCACCACTTGTCATACTCAGACCGATGGACAGACGGAGAGCTGAGCAGGTGTTAGCCTACTTTGTGAACTAGGCTACACAAAGAGCAAGCAGTGAGGAAGCCACCAACCGGTCCAGATCGGAGGGAGATAGCACAGGAAAAAAATAAAGATCAAAGGTGCAGATACCATATCGGTTCGGTTTGGAGGAGTACGTCAGCAACGTCAGAAGATAGCAAGTGGCCTCATCGGATCGGATCGGATCGGAGGCAGCCGATCCGAACCCCTTTCTCTGAGCCTGTGACCGTTGCTACACACATTTCCTGAAGACTCGGACCAAGCGTGACCATTTCTCCCATGATTTCCCAATAAATCGATGCGCTGTCACCATCTGGAAGCCTCCCAACCCGACTCTTATGGGATCGGTGCCACGCAATTCCAAACCGGAGCCACTTCGAAGAGATTTTTCACCTATAAATACACTATCTGGAGGCATTTGAAGGGATCTTTTGGCAAATTCTCAGTTCTAACTTCCTCCATAGCCAAATTTCATAGCTACATTCAGATCAAAATCATCTCTTAAATTTTATTTTTGAGATATTTGAGTGAATTTATGCATTGTAATTGTGAAGTGGAGTGGGAATCATTGCTGTATTTGCATTCAAATCATCAATTAAAAAGAATAAAAAGTGGACGTAGGCTCGCTAATGCCAAACCACTATAAATCGTGTGTTCTTCGTTGCTTTTTAGTTCTATTTCATTAAAATCATAGCTCATTTGGGTGTTAGAACCAATTTTTGGTCTAACATTTTGGTGCTTTCACTGAGAACCTTTGAATTCTCAGCCTTCTTGGGGTTATCATTCTACTATTTGGACTTTCAAGTTCAAAGAAGTTAATCCCTTGCCTCTGACATCTTTCAGTACTTGTTGACTAACCGTTGAAGAATCGAGTATTATGGCTAAGACCAAAGGAAAAGAAGTGCAAGGTGCTAGGGGAAATGATGCTAGAGAAGATCAGGAAGCCATTGTGTTAACAAGGTCACGCGCTTAAATCTCTGGAGAAGACCGCTCCGATCAGGAGGATCCGAACCGGATGGGAGGCGCCGATCCGAACCAGGTTGAAGGGCACCGATCCGATCCAGTCTGATGAGATCGAGGGCCCCCATTCTCTCCATCCGAACCGCCCCGACCAGGCTGCTATGAACCGATCCGATCTGAACCAGAATGAAGCTGGAACTTTTACTCGAGCTCCCTCCAATGCTCTGATTCCAGCCACGATGACTAATGTTCAGTCTGATCCATCTGCACCCATTACTCAGGGAGACATTTCACGTTTTCTTGACATGCTTCAGAGCACTAAAGAAGCATTGGAAGCCCAAAGGCATGACAACCTTCGCATGTAGGAAAACATGATCACTATGGGTAGAGAACTACATGAGCTCCGGAGGCAGAAGTCTCCTTCTCCAACACGTCGTCTTACTACAGATGATTCGTCTTCTTCGGAGGAGGAACGCCCTCACGTGAGGAGGCTGCTTGAACGACCTCAGAACCTTGATCAATTAACTTTTGGATCCTTGGGATCCCGAGAAGACGCTGCTCGTGCATTGGGCCCTGATGACCCGAGCCTACAACAGCCTATGTTGCTACCCATGCGCGGATCCTACTTCTTACCCAGGGATCCTAATATTACCAACCCCACGCAGCAATAGCTTCTCTAACCTCTATCTCCTGAGATCGACCGGGAAAATAGAGAGCAATGTAGAGCAGCTGCTGCCAGAAACAGGAGGTTATCCCCTGATCAAGAACCCAGGGGTAATCCGAACATCAGATCAAGAGAGCCTGTGCAGACATTAACAAACGCCGATGTATGGGCAATGGTGCGCAAGATCATGTCATAAAGCTGTGGTATACTAATGAAGATTGTGGCATTGAACGAAGTCATAGCCCCTTCACAGATGGCATCCTGAATTTCCAGTTCCCCCGGCGATTTAACTTGCCTCAGATGGATCGATATTCAGGAAGAACAGATCCAGGGCAGCATCTGATGAGATATGCATGGTTCATGAATGTGGCAGCAACTCCGGATGCTGTAAAATGCAAAGCTTTTCCAATCTATCTTGAAGACGTAGTGTTGTTGTGGTTCGCCCGACTCCCTCCTCGGTCGGTATCAAATTTCACAGAATTGAGTGAGCGTTTCATGAATCAGTTTCGACTTCATGCCCAAAATTCCAAGACCGTTATAGAATTGTCACGGATTAAATAGGCCCCAGGAGAATCTTTAAAGTCATATTTGGATCGCTTCAACCTGGTCGTTACCGAAGTTAGTGATCCCCATGAGCCCACTATCCTGATGGCCTTGATAGAAGGGGTAGATCCTGACACAGAGTTCGGGGAATACTTGGCTGGAAAACCACCTCCTACAAGAGAATTGTTCTATGAAAAGGCTAATGTCCGCTTAAGGCGAGAAGAAGCTAAGGCAAATCGGAAGAGAAAGTCCGAAGGAGCCTCGAAGGAAGGTGTCCAGAGTAATGTTGCTGTGAAACAATCTGGTGATAGTTCAGGGAAGGTGGAAGTAAATGTTGGCAACCAGAGTGGTGGTAATAGCAACAGAAATGGGGACGGCAATAGAAGGAACAGAAACCGAGGGAGTAACTCTAATAAAAGACCCAAATTCCGGACTTTTAAAAATTACATGCCGTTAAATGATACGTTGGAGAACATTTATTTAGATACATACAGCATATTGTAGTACAAAATACCACCACCCAGAGATTCTGCTGAGAAAGTGATTGCAACAGGAAAGTTTTGCTTATTTCATGGTACCCACGGTCATTCCACCAATGAGTGCCGTCATTTTAGAGATATCGTTGAAAAATTGCTACGAGAAGGAAAGTTGAATGAGTACAAGGTCGCCCTAAGAGACGGGGGCAAGGGGGACAAGCCCCAAACCAAGACCAGCCTGCTTCAAAACCCACAGCTCAGCAAAAAGGTAAGAGAATCGTCATTAATACTATTATAGGCGTACCTCACTTAGTTGGTCGTAGTTTTAAAGCAGTGGACCAGTACGTCAACGCCGCCAAGCATTTTGAAGTAGGAGAATGCAGTAGCCTTGAAGACGTCACTCCAATAAAACAACAAAAAATGATGTTAGATGATGTCGTATTCCGCAATAGAGATGATTCTGGAGTTCAATCTCCGACTGACGATCCATTAGTGATTACCACGACAATTGGCCCTGCTTTAGTCCATAAAGTGTTAGTGGACAACGGGAGCTCGGTTAATATCCTCTTCAAGAAAGCTTTCGAACAAATGAAACTCGAAGCAAAAGACTTAAAGCCATGTGAAGGATGGATACGTGGCTTAACGGAGCATCTACAGCTCCGATGGGTTTTATGGAATTACCAGTCACACTAGGGCAGGGAGATCGCCAGAGAGTAAGGATCCTGTCGTTTGTAGTTTTGGATGTGGAGTCGTCTTACAATCCCTTCCTAGGCCGACCGGCCCTTGCCGAGTTTAGGGCACGTATTGCACCTTGGTGCTTGCTGCTTAAATTACTGACTGACTCAGGTGTTGGGGTGATGAGGGGAGACCAAGCTATGGGACGAGCTTGTTACGTGATAGAGTTAAAGATGTTAATGAAAGAGTTGAATTTAGATACTAAGGATGATTCCGCCCCTCCAAAGGAGGCCTCAGCATAGCAATTAAGGGGTCCTGCCCCAAGAGAGTCGCCCTCAGACGCACTCTAGGATATAGATCCCAGAGAGGATAGAGAACCCAGGGACAGGAAGGCAACTCCCAACGAAATAACAATTGATATTCCTATTGACGAAACAGATCCAACAAAAGTGCTAGAGATCGGCTCGCAACTGGATCCATTTAGAGCAAGGGAATTGGCTGATTTCTTAAAGGAAAACCTGGATGTGTTTGCCTGGACTCACGCTGATATGTGTGAGATTTCGCCTACCATCATGAGCCACTCTTTGTGTATCAATCCAAAGCACCCACCAGTCAATCAGAAGAGACGGATGTTAGGCCCAGAGCGGTCAACGGCTTTGAAAGAAGAAGTAGAGAAATTAAAAGGTAATGGATTCATTAAGGATTCAAAATATCCCGACTGGATATCGAATCCTGTTCTAGTCATAAAGTCAAACGAGAAGTGGAGAACGTGTATTGACTTTTCTGATTTGAACAAGGCTTGCCCGAAGGATAGCTTTCCTCTCCCCAGAATTGATCAACTAGTAGATTCAACAGTCGGGCATGAACTTTTATCCTTTATGGACGCCTATTCCGGGTATAATCAAATTCCCATGCACATACTAGATCAGGAGCATACATGCTTTATCACAGACTTGTGGTTGTATTGTTACGTGGTAATGCCATTTGTGTTAAAAAAATGCGGGATCCACGTACCAACGCCTAGTCGACCGCATGTTTTACAATCAAATCGGGAAAACCATGGAAGTTTACGTAGATGATATGCTTGTGAAATCCAAGCAATATCCCGATCATACGAAGGACTTAGCAGAAATGTTCGGCATACTACGAAGGTATGGGATGAAGTTGAACCCCTTGAAGTGTTCTTTTGGCGTGGCATCAGGCAAGTTCCTTGGCTTTATCGTGAGTTCCAGAGGAATTGAAATCAATCCTGACCAAATAGCAGCAATCCGAAATATAGAGGAGCCGCAAAAGATTAGGGATGTTCAAAGCTTAGCTGGGAAGTTTGCAGCACTGGGCATGTTCATCTCCAAAGCAACAGACAAGTGTGTACCTTTCTTCAATCTCATAAAACGGGGAAAGCGAAATTTTGAGTGGACTCCCAACTGTGTGGAGGCGTTCCAGAATCTGTTAGACTTCTTAGAAAAGCCTCCAATATTATCAAATCCTGTGGAACATGAGGATTTGTTCGTCTACTTGGCGGTATCATCTCACGCCGTCAGTGCAGCACTAGTACGTGAAGAGGATAAAGTCCAGAAACCTGTGTATTACGTAAGCAAAAAACTAGCTGCTGCAGAGCGTAACTGTCTGAAGATAGAGAAGCTTGATTATAGCCACCTGATTGCTTCCCGCAAACTTCGCCATTATTTTCAGGCACACCCGATAGTTGTATATACCGATCAACATTTGAGAAAGTGTTGCAGAAACCCGAAGCATCGGGATAGTTACTTTAATGGAATATCGAGCTGAGTCAGTTTGATTTGAACTTTCAGCCACGAAGATCAATAAGGGGGCAGGCATTGGCTCACTTTATAGCTGAATTTACAATTCCTGAAGAGGAAACGGTGGGTGACAAGGTAATTGCTTTGGATCGAGAGTTAGAGCTTAGTCCGTGGAAATTATACACGGACGGGGCCAAGAATGATAGAAAGTCCGGCGTCGGAGTTGTTTTGATAACTCCTGAAAGACGATCTATCTACTATGCATTACGGTTAGAGTTCGCTGCTACTAACAACGATTCCGAGTATGAAGCCCTGTTTGCCGGGCTGAAACTCGTCAAAGATTTGGGAGTGAAGACACTAGATATATATTGCGACTCCAAGATAGTTGTATGTCAAGTTCGGGAAGAATTTTCTTTTAAAGGACCTCGACTTATCACTTGTCTCAAAAAGGTAAAGGAGTTATTGGAAGGTTTAGAGCATTACCATAACACACATCCCAAGAGCGGAAAATCAGAAAGCAGATCGTATGGCGAAGCTAGCAAGTTCTAATAATCCTAAAGAAACCAAAATGGTTACGATAAAGGTGTTGGAATCACCGAGTTTCGACCTAATGGAGGCAGAACTAGTCTTGGAAGTTGAACCAAAAAGAGAATCCTGGATGACATCAATTAAGAATTTTCTCAAGAATGGAACCCTCCCATTGAAAAAGAGCGAAAGACGAGCTATAATACGCAAGGCTGCATGATACGTTTTACAGGACGACGTCCTTTATCGACAAGGGTTTTCAATGCCCCTATTATGGTGTATCGCACACGACGACATAAAGCGTGTACTACAAGAGGTGCATGAAGGTGAGTGTGGAGATCACACTAGGGCCAAACCCTAGCAAATAAAGTGTTACGGCACGGATATTACTGGCCTACTATGAATAAAGACGCGACTGATTATTCATGACGCTGCGATAGATGTCAAAGATATTCCGAAATTCCCGGAGCACCTTCGACCCAACTCAAGTCGATGGTAAGTCCGTGGCCGTTTGCCATGTGGGGAATTGACATTATTGGAGTGCTACCTATTGCCAGGGGAGGAGCTAAGTACGCGATTGTTGCAATGACTACTTCACAAAATGGGTGGAAGCTTAACCTCTAACAACCATCACGGCGAGGAAGGTGATCAGTTTTGTGGTCAGAAACATTATTTGTCGATTTGGGATTCCGAAGACCATCATAACCGATAATGGGACGCAATTTAATAGCATCAAGTTCAAAAACTTCTGCCAGAAATATAAGATTGATAAACGATACACTGCAGTAGCTCACCCGCAGTAAAATGGCCAGGTCGAAGCCGTAAATAAAGTCATTAAATCAATTCTAAAGAAGCAGTTGGAGCAGGCCAAAGCTAGATGGGTAGATGAGTTTCCATTAGCTTTATGGGCTGACAGGATAGCCTTTAAGACGACTACTGGCCATACTCCCTATTCACTTTCCTTTGGGTCAGAAGCAGTGATCCCGGTAGAATTGGAAGTCCCTTCGCATCGAGTTGCGTACTATGACCCGGTGACAAATAAAGCACTCCTCCTAGAATCTCTTGATATGATTGAAGAAAAAAGAGATAAAACCGACTTGCGTGCCTTGAGACATCGACATCAAGTAGCATGTTATTATGACCGGAAGGTTCGCCTCAAAACCTTTGAACCAAGTGACCTAGTACTGAAACGAGTTTTCCCGCCGTCAACCCAATTGGGTCCAAAATGGGAAGGGCCATACACCATCCAATGGAAGCTTGATACAGGAGCATTCAAGCTAACGACCGTGGACGGTGAGGAGATTCCCAGAGCCTGGAACGCTCAACACCTACGACGATATCTGAGCTAAATATGAAAGGTCATCTCTTTTGTTTTCATAAGCTATGTAAAAAGGCACGACTTGCCTAAAAAAGTCTGTTTACGTGAACAAAGGATTATAAAGTGGATGAAAGCTATGACTTAGCTGAACCACTATAAAAATATCGTTTTCCATTTACTTTCCTGCATTATTTATATCTTCGACGATTATTCTATCATGACTGTGAAACACGAAATGTTAAACTAAATTTGGAAAGCCGAAGATGACTTATGTGCAGGAGCAAATTAAATGACTGTTTGTGTGATAAAACAGAAGAATGGGAAGACGACATTCTTAACTCTAACTCTAAAGAATCGAGAGAGAGTATAAAGGACGGGAAGACGACGTCCTCTGAGGCGTGAAGGTGCACCCAGATGAGAGACCGCCTCAACGAAAACTCTAACCTGGTTATGAGAAAGGAGAGTATAAAGATGCTAGAAAGAATAGGCATCAATGACCAAAGGAATATGGCCCCGTCAGAGAATCGGGGGCAATTGTAACTTTTTTTAATTTAATCAATCTTGAATGATTCTGGCTCGGTTATCCAAGATTAACTAGGGGCATATATGTGCATACATATTCCCCTCAACAATGACTTCATTATATAACTTTAATATGACATACTTTTGTATTTTCGCTTAAGTGCTGAACTAACGACTATTAGACATTGCAGGAAATAAACTATTTTTATTTATAAACGTGTGAGTTTGTACAAGGAAAACAAGCAAAAAAGAAGATGTGAGGGCCGCACTCACTGCAGCAAATGCGAACCAATTAAATGCCAAAATAAAACAAAGCACTTCATCATTTGGGCTTTGGAGCGGACTTGGATTTTTTGGCAACCTTCTGAGCATCCTTAGCCTCTTTTTCAGCATCAATCAGAATGCGCTTTGGCTTTTTTTTTCCTACAACCGAGTGCTAGAATCGGTTGATTTTTTCCCAGGAGTCGGAACACTGGAATCAAGAGAAGACTTTTTAGCAAGCTCTTTTGTAATAGACCTAGTTGAAAGCTGAACGACTAACCTTGATCCATGATCCACCACTGCAAGAGGCTTAAGGCTTTCAGGGTTCAGGTCTTCAACTTTTAGCTACATACGTTTGTCTTGTTTGGCTTTCATTTCAGCTAAAGTGATGTCATCGGCTCTTTTTGAATACCCAATTATAGCCACATCAGGGTATTCCTCATGCCCCTCGCTACCGCCATCGTCTTTTAAGGCATCTATCATCTCGTCATCATGAGAAGCATCGGCCTTACACAGTTCAGCTCCCCTCCTGACTCTACAGTGGCAGCCTTATCCTTTTCTCCTTGAGCCTTTTCCATGGATTTTGCTCCGGTGGTGGTTCCCTGAGGCCCGCCAGTCTTCTCGGTTGATTCAATACCTGCAGAATGAGAAGCAACAGTTATCATCTCTGGAGAAAATAAAGGATCCTCTGTCGGTTTCCCAACTATGTGGTGAAAGGTGGAGACATCCTTGACGAATTGAAGTGAAAAGGTAGAAATACCTTTCGATGATTTCTCAGTTGGAGTGACTGCCGTCTCTGACGCTGACTTGGGAATGGGAGATAAAAGAGATGCCTGAGGGATCCCCGGGTTTTCGGGGTCCTATCCATCGACTTCAGAAGTTTCAGTGGTAGTAGAAGAAGAACCAGCCTCAAGGATATTCTTTTGTTTGGCCATCCGCTTCTCCTCGTCCATAGCAGCGGCGATGAGGCGACGCCCCTCGGCTAGACATGCCGGCTCATTATCTCTTATATATTTTTCCATAAGCTTATCTTCGTCGAGGGAGTATACCTTAAGCTCCTTTTTCTCCCATTCGATAATTTGACTCCATATGTGAACCAAGGTAGTCGGATAATCTTCAATCCAAGAGATGTTTCGGCGACGAATTATATGCGTGAAGAAATCAATAGTAGTTCGCCAAAACCATGCACTTCTTCCTGGGCCTCTGACAGCTGTTTACGGGTCTCTTCGGTGGACTTAATAACATTTTCCACATTACCCTCCGCTAGGGCAACCCTATTCTTGGCCTCCATCAACTTGGATTCCAAGTCATCGTTTCGCTTCTCCAATTCAGCATTTTTTCTCGCTAACTCGGCTTTTTCTCGCTCAAGAGTATTATAAGCTATTTGCATTTTGGCGTTATTCGACTTAGCATCTTCTGCTTGTTTCTTCAACTCCAAGCGCTCTTGACTATGAGATTCTAGCAAGTCATGATAACGCTTCTGTAACTCTTCAAATTGCTGTTTAAAGTTGGTAGCGTCTCGTTGAGCGATGACAAGTTGGGCCTATGTGTCCTCGAGGTCCTCCAAATTTTTCAAGGCTTTTGCTTCGGCATCTGCAGTCTTTTTCATTGAATTAACATCTGTAATTAAAGTTTGAATGATTCTGGAGAGGTTACGGAAATATTTGAACATCTCCGAATATTGCTTCTCGAATATGTCAATCTTCGCTTTGGCCTCATCTGCCCACTTTGAGGAAATAGGCTCGAGAGCAGGGAGAAAGTCATATTTTCAAAATAATGGTCGGGGAACTGCTTCTCCAGATATGCCCGCTTATCTTTAGATTCAGCATCCAGTGGTGGAGATTCGCAGTATGTTAGCTCAGTATCCTTATGTTTAATTGGCATGATGGCTGCATCACTCTTTCTAGGCCGCTTATCAGAAACCTTATGTTTGCCTTGTGAGTCGGTATCTTTAGGTGGACTCCTTTTCCAACTATGTTTGTCTTGAGGAGAAGTTCGGTCTTTGGGCTGCGATGTGTCTTCTCCTCGACGACTCTAATAGCTTTTATATCGGTCTGAATACGACCGGACGGGGGAGCGAGAGCGCGAGGTGTGCGACTGATAAGAATCATGAGGCCTTATATCCTCTCTACCCCGGCTTTCAGGACGATCATGCTCGACATCGGAAGGGGGTCTGGACATGCTGCGAAGTATTTTCCTGATGTAATAGTAAGGGCAAGAGATTGTACCTGCGCAACAATGTAAGTGGAATTCAGATTCAGTATTCTCATGAGAAGTAAGTGCTGTGAAGTGTGGTGCTATTGTGTTAAGTGCATCCTAAGTGGTGTTCCCCCCGACAAACCCGAGTCCGAAGCCAGGCCAGCGCGAGTGGGCTCTTTGGCCTTAACGGGGGTAGTCTCCTCTGAAGAAGTAAAAACTAAAGGATTTGTGCCAAAATCCTCTGAAGTGTAGATGGTTTCAGGTAGAGGGAGATCTCCTAAACCTTGAAATGTGGAATCATTGGTAGTGGGGACATAAACATCTATTGGCAATTCTTTAGGAAACATTGACTTCTCAGGAGAGATAGCATCATCAGGGACGATGTACCCTTCTCTGTGCTTTTCGGCTATGTTGGCCAATTCATTGTCCTGAGTTGAAGACGGAGAAGGTGAAGTCCGAAGAGGCATTGTTGGACTTTTCGAGCCCTCACCCGTTCCAGGAATTATGTCCACTGGGGGGATGTATACATATGGACCCGACCCATGACCTACGCTACGAGTAATGGATAATAACCCGTGATGATGGAGGTACTCATCCTTAATGACTTCATCAATGGTTAGAAATTTTTGATCGCCATTGAGGAGTCGATGCATCCGACCAAAGTACACTTGACCCGATAATTGATTGGGTTATCAACTGCAAACAAAAGAGAAAGTAGGTTAATGTATTGACATGAACATTCAAAATTGAGATCTAGAAAATCGATGCCATACTTGATTTTGTCCATCTCCTGGCGCGCCCCGGCTGTTGCCTCATATAAAACCATTCTAGCTTAGAATCGCCGGCCTTGCTGCTAAATGGAGCTGAAATAATTTTCCTTTTTGGGACTGATTCGAAATAGGAAAAGGAAGGAGTCTCTTGAGTCCGATGCTTGAAATTATAAAAAAAGTGTACGTCATCGAAAGTGAGCTCTGTACCTAAAATCTCTCTGTATGCTATATATAAAGTATATAAGTAAGCATAGGAGTTGGGATGTAACTACATGGGGGCAATCCACATCTGTCTTAGAAAGTCGACAGCAAAAGGCGAAAATGGTGGAATAGCCCAAACCATACACATTAATTGGGTAATTGCCATAAATCCTTCTGGGGGATTGTGAGGACGGTCAGTTTTCGATGGCACTAGGGTATCCCTTTTCAGTATCCCGTGCTTTAAGCATATGCGAACAAGTCTGTCATCGTCGATCGTTGATTCAACAGAGTCTTTGGGTGACCCCAATATAATGGCAGACTCGAACTCATCAGGAGCTCGATTATCTCCATTCCCTCCTACCTCCTCATTGCCTAGAGAAACTTCGCTATCGGAAGGCGTTTCGTTGTTATGCGCTCCTACTTCATAATCTGGGCCATCATCGTCCCATTCAGGGTCTGAAGAAGAAGATATGTCATCGATGGTAACTTTCTCAGAAGTTTCCGCAACTTCCATCTTCTTTGCTAACCTAGATGAACGTCTCTCGGCTATGATCACTAAACTGTTGAAGAAACAATAGCAAGAATTAGAGTAAAGTTGTCCGTGTCCCCCGTGTGTGTATGTGAACTAAATTGTGTGCTACGTGTAACAAAAAAGCAAAGTAAACACATGAGAGCGTGATATACGGATTCAAAAGAGTAATAATGGTTCAGAATAGTTCTTGATGTTTGTTATGTTTGTAGGCGCTATCCTAACTGTTCATCAAGTTGAAGGTTAAGCCAAGTATTGATTAAGCTAGTTGGAAAAATTCTTGCACATTGAGTTAGACTGTTTCGGTTCGGTTCGGATAGGTGTATTGGGATCGGATCGGGGGGCAAAGTCGTGTTCCGCTTTGAAGCAGATGTTCACACCCAGTGAGTAGAACCGGATCGGTTCGGATGTAGGCTTTTGGATCGGATCGGATCAGCTTGAATAATCCTTCTTCTCTTTGTCTCTTGTTCCGATCCGACCCGATCAGGTAGGTTTTGTTTTCCCTTTTTTTCCTTTTCCTACTCCGACCCGATCCGGTCTTGTACACACCATTCGATCTGGTTAAGTAGGTTTTGTTTTCCTTTTTCTGCTCCGACCCGATCCGGTCTTGCAAACATCTTTCCCTTTCTTTCATTCCAACATTTCTTCACCTAAACCAATCCCAGTTCCTCTCCTCTCCTTCATCTCCTTCATTTTCCACATCGCTTAACCAATACTGAACCCAACTCCATTTCACAAACTCCAATTAAGTCCAAGCACTTACGTGCTCAAATATACTGTAGAACCGTAATTCTTCCTCTCAACGCCTCGAGGTGGTGACAGAGCCACCAATGACGACGGCAAGGAGAGAGGAGGCCAAGGCATTGTAACCAGGCAAATGCCATGATCTAATCGCCCAATTTGACCACTAATTTCGACTGAAATCAGTTATTACAAGGATAATCAAAGCTTTTAACCTACCGAGTTGTTAAATTTGAGGAAGAACAAGAGAGTTTTAGAGTTTTTGAAATTCTAGGGTTTTGATGCAAAGTCTGTTGGACGAGAGTAATAAAAGAAGGAGAGGAAGAAAAAGACGGAAGGAAGATTTATATGAGTTTGTGGTGACTACTCGTATTCCCAGTCTTCTCTTCCCCGTTCGGACCGGGATTCAGGCCCATAAAGGCACTCTGGCCTGTTAGTCCATGGTGAAGCAATACTGGAGATCCCATCCGGGTGTGCCACTGGAGGTAATCCATTCGGATCGGAATCCGAACCGAAAGGGACCATATACACTGATTTGCCACGCAGGGTGAATTTGAGGAAAAGTAAAGAGAAAGCCCACCTGGAAGAATCACTGGACATTAAAAGAAGCTCTCAAAGTTGTTTGAAAATGAAGAAAGTAATTCATATGCTTCATGGATATATATATATATATATATATATATATATATATATATATATATGCAGCGAAATGGCGTAACTTTATGAAGTGACCCGTATTAACAAGTAAATGGAAGCGATCATTTAATGGCTTTAATTCAAAGGCTGTTTTGCAAACTACTTCGAAGAAAACTTTATCTTAAATAAGAGTGTACTCCGAGGGGGCAAAATGTTAGCTTACTTTGTGAACTAGGCTACACAAAGAGCAAGCAGTGAGGAAGCCACCAACCGGTCCGGATCGGAGGAAGATAGCACAGGAAAAAAAGTAAAGATCAAAGGCGAAGATACCATATCAGTTCGGTTTGGAGGAGTACATCAGCAACGTCGGAAGATAGCTAGTGGCCTCATTGGATCGGATCGGAGGCAGTCGATCCGAACCCCTTTCTCTGAGCCTGTGACCATTGCTACACACGTTTCCTGAAGACTCAGACCAAGCGTGACCATTTCTCCCACAATCTCCCACTAAATCAATGCGCTGTCACCATCTGGAAGCCTCTGAACCCGACTCTTATAGGATGGATGCCACGCAATTTCGGACCGGAGCCACTTCGAAGAGATTTCTCACCTATAAATACACCATCTAGAGGCATTTGAAGGGATCTTTTGGAAAATTCTCAGTTCTAACTTCCTCCATAGCCGAATTTCATAGCTACATTCAGATCAATACCATCTCTTAAAGATTATTTTTGAGAGATTTGAGTGAGTTTATGCATTGTAATTGTGAAGTGGAGTGAGAATCATTGCTGTATTTGCATTCAAACCATCAATCAAAAAGAATAGAAAGTGGACGTATGCTTGTTAACGCCGAACCACTATAAATCATGTGCTCTTCGTTGCTTTTTAGTTCTATTCATTAAAATCATAGCTCATTTGGGTTTTAGAACCAATTTTTGGTTTAACAACAGGATTCTTGAAGATCTTTTGAGGCTGTGTATCCTATACTTTGGAGGGACTTGGGAAGAGCACCTTCCTTTAGTAGAGTTTGCCTATAACAACAACTATCAGTCCAGCTTCGGCATGGCATCCTTCGAAGCATTGTACGAACGACCTTGTAGATCACCAACTTGATGGTGGGAATTAACAGAAAGATTATTACCTAGACCAGATATGGTTAGCGAAACATCCGAAAAGATTGACCTCATTCGACGATGGATGAAGACAGCTCAAGATAGGAAGAAGTCCTATGCAGACAAGAGAAGGACTGATATTGAATTTAAAGTGGGAGACTTAGTTTTTATCTAAGTATCACCTCTGAGGAATGTGGTTCGCTTCGGATCAGTAAGTAAGTTGGCATCTAGGTTTGTGGAACCATTTCCCATAACCGAGAGGATTGGCCAAATGCCCTATAGAGTAAAGCTCCCAGAAAATCTATCCGGTGTTCACGATGTTTTCCATGTTTCTTATTTGCGGAGGTGCATGCATGACACCGCAGTAATTGTTGAGCCGAGTGTGTTGGAAGAAGTAGAAGTGGAATGGGAGGCGACAGTCAAGCGAGTCCCCACTCGTGTCCTTGGATCAAAAGTTAAGAAGCTATGCACGAAAGAGATCAAGTTGCTAAAGGTTCAATGGGGAGATAACCCAAATGATGCGACTTAGGAGACCGAAGACAAGATTCGTGCTTCATACCCTTTCCTTTTCGAGGGTATGTTCTTAACTCCTTTTTCAAAGTTATATTAGTGCTTATTTCTATCATTTGAGTATATCTTATCCATAGTATTTTTCGACCATTAGATAGGAACCCTATGTCTGTAAACATGTGTTTGGAACATGTTATGTTTGATAGATGCAAGTGGATGCAAGTGTTTGCCAGTGGTTGCCTGTAGATGCATATACACACACATTAGGCACTAGATCGGCTCAATCACTCTCATACTACATATGGATGTGTGTGCATTTTCTTTTCTTTTATGGATGGAAATGGATGAATTAGCATGTGGATGCTGCACTTGGACGAATGAGTGTGCACACTATAAAGCTTACATGTTATAATAGGATTATTTGCATATATATTGGATTCATGGCACTAAATACATTGCATTAAGGAGGTCAACTGAATCAGTAGACTGCTTAATTTTCGCTTTAGTATTGGGACATATACACACACCTTTTCATATATTCAAATAAGTATTAGAAATCTTTAAGGACAATGGATGCCAGTGATTTATGGATGAGTAGATGAATGATGGATGGTAGGATATGCATTCTTCTCAAATTGGAGATTTCGGGGACGAAATCCTTTAAGTTAAGGGGAATGTAACACCCTGTAATTTTGTTAACATAAAAGAGGATAAATTAAATAAAAATTAATTTAATATTTAGAATTAAGGAAAAAGGACTACACCATTGCGTTTGTATCGAAATTCTGGTCAAGATAGACATTTGTTTTACATAAAACGGACACCGTATAAAGAAGTTTTGAGAGTTTTAATTTTGTATACACGTAGAAATAATATATATATATATGAGACAGAGATGAGTCAGGATTTTATCTAGAACAGTTCAAATTCGAAAAATGAAAAGTGGAGGTAGATTTCCCGCTCTAGAGAGTCGACCCCCCTAGAAGGGTGTCGACACCGAGGTCGACCCCCCTTAAGAGGTGTCGACCTATTGGTCGACCCATCCACAGGGGTGTCGACACCCCTAGGGCTAAGGTGGCAGTCGGTTTTAGAGGGTTTTGCAGCTAGATATACATGGCCATTTCTCATATTTTCTTTATTGCGAATTCATGGTGGCCAAATTCTCCCTGTGCCTCAACTGAACCCGTTATCTTCTTCAACTATCAGTTTTGCAAATCAAATCTAGAGATTTAAGATCCATTCTTCTTATATTTTCTAATCCTAACGTTGTGAGTTTCTAGTTACTTTTAGATTTTAATATATAAAAGTAAATATGACACGACTATGACTTGGATTTATTCATATGCCTAAGTTAAATCAGATCCACTGTTAATCATGAACATATGACATTCTGAACTGGTTAAGATTTGGATCTAAATATCTATCTTGGATCTATTGTAACCTTTTTGGCATTCTATGATTTGTGCTAGATCTATTTTAACTATTGATCTAAATCTTTATGTTGGATCTATTGTAACCTTTGTGGCATTCTATGATTTGAGCTAGATCTAATCTAATTATTGATCTAAAATCTCTATCTTATTAGATCCATGGTAACTTCTATGACATGCTATGATATGAACCTTGAACCTACTTTTAACCCATTGGATCTAAATTATATGGACATTTAAATTGTTAATCAAGATATAGTTTACTACCTAGTGCTTATCATATTAGATCCAAACTTGGTGGACATCTAATTTGTTAATTTAGATCTAATTACGCTTATTTTGACATCATAGTTATGTTAGAATCAATTGAATTCCACAAGTTCATCAGTTTTATGTTTATATGTCCACCTTGTCACCATGCTGGTTTATGTTTATGCCAAGTTATGTTAAACAATCACTTTTTTCATATTCCTATTCTTTTCTCTTTTATCGTTTATGACAAGGCTATCATCTAGCCTAGGCGTGCCGCCAATTTTATGAGTGCGCTAGTCAGGGAACGGGGGAAAAAGGGTTAATATGGACATAATTTGATTACAAACATGAGCTGGACATATAATTCAAAAAGGGGAAAGTAGGGACATAATCGCCTATTATGAAATATGTAAGAATTGAATAAAAATGGAATGTCCAGTAATTACAATTAGGGATTGTAATTGCACTTATAACATGAGGTTAGGTTGCATTAGTGGTGGAAGTCTGCTCAGACACGACCGACATATCCAGTAACCACTAATGTTGAACCTAATGTGAGAGGTCTAAGTGCGCAACTACGACTCGGGTTAAGACACAAGTTTAGGCCCAACTGTGGAATAAGACTGCCTGGACCCGACCGGCATATCCAACATCCACAAGTTGTAGGCCTAATGTGGGAGGTCTAGCCCATTATAAACCATAAATGGATATGGTAATCAATTGGACTACTTAACCAAATCTAATCCATAAGGATTGTATGATTATGAACTAAAGTTAGGGTTAAGTAAAATTTGTTGGATAATGGACGTGTTAGCAATTCTGGAGGGGATGGATAATATTTACATATAGGCCCACAAACTTAACGTGATTAGGTTATGTAATTAAAGACACCTAGTGGTATACATAACCGGAGGAAATAATAAAGTTATGTAATTAAAGACATCTAGTGGTATACATAGTCAATGAAAACCTAGCGGGGGATACAAGACAAAGGGGAGATCTTGTATCATATTGTATGGGACCCATATTAGCCACTAACCCGGAGTAGGTATCAAACAATGTACTCTGTACAATGCGGAGAGGGGGCACGCTTACTGACTGATTGTAAGAGATCCAAACATGGAGGATGGTGTGGGTGGCGCAAACCGACCGGGCCATGTGCGTGCATGAGCCGGGCAGAGGGGATAAGACGACCATGACACTAGTAGATATGGGGTTATGCATATCAGTGAGGGGTTGCCACTTTAGGATGTGATACATCCTACTGTGGGGCCAGCATAGAGTACCTGTAGAGTAGGGAGCCGATCGATTAGGGTAGTGGTTAGGGTAAATTTGGACATATGCCCTATGTCTACCACCTTATAGTGGAAGGGATCATCCCAATCTGGTTATACTAGGAATAGTGCAGAGTAACCATTAGAAGCATATACACCTTATCATGTCTACCTTGTCACACCTGCCATTTATGTCGTGATCTCTCCTATCCACTTTCTACACCTGTCATGCTACTTTTATTTATTTACTTGCTAAAGTTCACTAGACTCGCTAGACTTTATGCCTGACCCTCTTGTTTCTCCTTCTTTCTTCCGTTCACCCCTCCCCCCAGGTTCTCAGGGAGGAAACACTCAGGCTTAGTCAGGACACAAATATCATCTTGCTAGAGATGCTTTCGAAGTACGACTCAAGTTTTTATCTCCACTATGGCTTTGTCTCTATCATTTGGGGAATAATGTTTTATTTTATGTATTTATGTACTTTGATGTTAAAAGACAGAAGTTATGTTGTTGTAATGGTTTCTGAGACTCATGATATTTTGAACCACGCTGTATGAACTGTGTTTGAAATAAAATTTAAATTTCCGCTGCTATCTTATTTATGTCTATCTTGTAAAATTCTATGTCTGTTTACCTATAACGCTTCACGAAACTTAATCCATTTCCTTTGTGAGTGACATTAACGGACGTGGGGTGTCACGGATCCATAAGAGTTGATCGTATCTCTAGCGATGCAAACAAATCAGGAAAAATCACAATGGAGGGTTAAAAGTCAAAAGTTGGTATGAACTCCAAGCTCTTCTTTCCATAAACAGAGGACTTAAGGCCTTTCTCTGCCTACTTAGTGCGTCAGCCACCACATTACCCTTTCTACGGGTATAAGCAATTTCAAAATCATAAGAGGCTAGGAACTTCATCCACCTTTGTTGCCTTAAATTAAGATCCTTTTACGAGAACAGGTACTTAAGAGATTTATGATCGATGTATAACTCGAACTTCTCTCTATGTAAGTAATGACGCCACGTCTTTAGCGCGAATAAAATGGCAACCAGCTCTAAATCATGGGTGGGGTAGTTCTTCTCCTGAACTCTCAATTGTCTACTCCCATAACACACTACTTTTCCTTCTTGCATCAAAACTGCACCAAGCCCTGTACCACATGCATCAGTGTAAATCGTAAGCACTTTGTTCCCATTGGGCAAAGTCAGGACTGGGCCTGTTGTTAGAGCCCTCTTTAAACGTTGGAAAGCAACATCACAATCCACATCCCATGAAAATGCCCAGTTCTTCTTTGTCGGCCTGGTGAGAGGGGCTGATATCTTTGCGAAGTCCTTAATGAGCTTCCTATAATAACTTGCCAATCCAAGAAAGCTCCACACCTCTGTTGCACTTAGGAATTTTCCAATCTTGCACCACAACTACCTTTGCAGGGTCCACGGCTATCCCTTCTTTGGAGACTACATGCCCTAAGAATCTCACCTCTTTTCTCCAAAAATGGCATTTGGAAAACTTTGCCTTAAGCTGATGCTTACAGAGAGTTTTCAAAACTTCTCTCAAATGTTGGACATGCTCTTCTTCGCTTTTAGAGAAGATCAAAATATCATCCATAAAGACTACGATAAATTTATTTAGAAACTCTCGAAACACCCTACTCATCAGATTGACAAAATAGGCGGGTGCATTTATCAGCCCAAAAGGCATAACTAGCCATTCAAATAAACCATCCGGAGTCCTAAAAGCAGTCTTGTCTATACTGCCCTCAGCCACCCTCAACTGATGAAATCCCATGGACAAGTCTAATTTAGAGAATACTGAGGCACCAACAAGCTGGTCAAACAATTCGTCTATCTTCGGAAGTGGGTGCCTATTCTTCTTTGTGAGTTTGTTCAACTCTCTGTAGTCTATACACAAACGAGGCAAATCATCCACCTTAGTTGCGAATACAACTGGAGCACCCTATTCAGATATGCTTTTTCTAATAAATCCTTTCTCAGATAGCTCCCCTACTTGCTTACTCAACTCTCTCCTTTCCGTCGGAGCCATATGACGCACAGGTAATGTAACTAGCTTTGCATTATCTACAGATATATATGAAAATCGATCTCGCACCTTGGATGTAAACCCCATACCTCATCAAAAACATCAAAATAATCTCAGACTACTGAAACAGATTGCAAATCATCTATGGATGCATCAAGAGACTCTAGGATGCTAAGCATAACAGACCCTTGAGGGTCATGAGATATCTCAACGGTCCATCTATGGAAAGTTAGAAGTCTAATGACCCTCCTTTCACAATCTAAATGGCACCATACGTGATTAGCCAATCCATCCCTAGAATCAACTCATAGCCTATGAACTCGAGCACATATGCATCACATTCAAATTCGATGCGTAACACAGATATTCTCAAACCCCGACAAATCATGGATAAATGAGCCGAACCACCAATGGGGTTTTAGACAACTACGGGATCCACTACCATACTAGTATTTAAGCGCAGAGATTCAACCATAGAACTAGATATTAATGAATGTGAAGTGCCAGAATCAATAAGTGTTCTAATAGGATGATTTGAAAGAGAAATTAAACCTTCTACATAAATTTTTCTACCTCTCTCAGGAGCACTGATCATGAGAGCAAGCACTTGTCCTCCAAAAGTTCCTGCCCTTTGACCTTATCCCTGTTTCTTTGGGCACTCCCTAGCAAAATGTCCGACCTCTCCGCAATTGAAGCAAAAATTCTTCCTTCTTTTACAGTCTTTCGCCAAGTGACTCTCACACCCACAACTGTGACACTTCCTTTTATCCTTACCCTTTTCATTCTTTCCACTTTTCTTCTGTTACTTTTGTTGTTGTTATTGTCCTTTCTTGGGCCATATCTTCTTGTTTTGCGTTGTTTCCTCAGCTTTAACCTCCTTCTTTTCCCCTTTCTCTTCCTCATACATCAAGGCCATATCAACAATTCTTTCTAAGGTGGCTCCCAATGGAATATGGGACATGGATAACCCATGAAGGGTTTGTTTAGCCCTTCAACAAACCGCAAAGCCTTCTTATGCGGAGTGTCTACCAGCTCTAGTCCGAGTCTGGCCACTTTATTGAATTTGTTCACATATTCTCTAACTGCCAAGTTCCCTTGTTTGAGTGCTAAGAAACTCTCCATAGGCATGCTCTTCTTAGCTTGGGAAAGAAATTTCATCTCAAACCTCTGTCTAAATTCATCCCAAGTTTCCATCGGACGGCCTGCTTGGGTTACCACCCACCAAAATGAAGCTTCATCCTTCAGTAGCCAAGCGGCTAACTAGGTCTTCCTTCGATCCTCTACTTCAAAGGTTACAAACAAGTCATTGGTCTCCTTGAGCCAGTTCCTTGCTTCCATAAATATCTCGGTTCCATGGAATGGATTCCCTCCCATAGCACGGAAATCTTTGCAGATCTTAGAGAAGTTGTTTGCAGATCTTAGAGAAGTTGTCTGCACGTGGATGAGGAGGAGGAGGAACAACGGGTGCAGCTGGGGGAGGAACGTTTCCTTCACCTTCGGCACACATCGTGGTCTCTAGATACCTACAGGACTATCCTGGTATCGTAATGCCCTCCGGGATATTGGGTCCCCAGACATGCTGAAAAAAGAAAAGGAAAGAGATTCAGACAAGGGATCGAAAGATATTACTTATGGCTTATGGGGAATGTTGTTCAAAACAAACTTTTCTTTTTGAAGATGCTTTATTTTAAAACCTTCTTTGAAAATAGTTTTCAAAAACTTTTATTTAATCTTGTAACCTTCAGCTCTGATACCAAGTGTGACACCATACGTCGTTAATGTCACTCACTAAGGGAATGCATTAAGTTTCGTGAAGCGTTATAGGTAAATAGACATAGAGTATTACAAGATGGATATAATAAGATAGAAACGAAAATTCAAATTTTTATTTCAAACATAAACCATAACATCATGGTCCAAAATACCATATGTCACAAAAACCATTATAATAATATAACTTCTATCTTGTACCATTAGAGTATGTAAGTAGAAAAAACACGATTCCCCAATCAAATGAGTTAAGCCATAGTAGAGAGAAGAACTTGAGATATACTTCAAAAGCAACTCCTACAAGATGACAACCGAGTCTTGACTAAGCCTGAGAATTCCGTCCCTGCGAACCTTGGGGGGAAGGAAGGAAGAAGAGGAAACAAAGGATCAGACATAAAGTCTGGCGAGTCCAGTTACTTTTAACAAGTAAATAAATAAAAGTATCATGTCAGGCATATAAAGTGGATAAGAGAGAGATCACTACATAAAGGAAGATATGACAAGGTAAACAGGATAGGGCTGTACGCTTCTAATGATTACTCTACACCATTACTAGTATAATTAGAATGAAATAATCCCTTCCACTATAAACTGGTAGACTTAGGCATACGTCCGAGTGTACCCTAACAACTACAATAATCGATCAACTCCCTAATCCACGTAGATACCTTGTGTCGGCCCCACGGTAGGAGGTATCACTTCCCAAAGTGGCAACCCTTCATCTTTATAATGTTTACAACCATGTCTACAGGTGTCACGGATGTCTTATCCCCTTCTGCCCGGCTCATGCACGCACATGGCCCGGTCGTTTTGCACCGCCCACACCGTCCTTTACATATGGGTCTCTTACAAACAACCCATTAAGCGTGCCCCTTCTCCGACCTAGTTCAGAGTATATGTTTGATACCAACTCCGGGTTACTGGCTAAAATGGGTCTCACACAATATGATACAAGCTCCCCCTTTTTTCTAGTATCCCCCACTAGATTTTCATTGGCTATGTATGCCACTAGCTGTCTTTAATTAGATGACTCTATTATTTTATAAGTTATGCTTACCCTAGAAGGTGTCTTTAATTACATAACTTTATTATTTCCTCCGGTTATGTATTCCACTAGGTGTCTTTAATTATATAACCTTATCAGGTTAAGTTTGTGGGCCTATATGTAAATATAACCCACCCCCTCGGATTTACTTAACCCACCCACTGTTCAACCAAATTTACTTAACCCCAATTTTAGTTCATATTCATACAATCCCTATAGATTTACTAGGTTAAGTATTCCAATTCGTTACCATGTCAATTTATGGTTATAATGGGCTAGAACCCTCATACTAGGCCTACAACTTGTGGACGTTGGATATGCCGGTCGGGTCTGGGTGTACTTCTTCCACTAGTTGGGCCTAACCTCATGTCTTAGCCTGTTTCGTGTTTGTGCACTTAGACCCCTCACATTAGATTCTACATTTGTGGTTGCTGGATATGTCGGTCAGGTCCGGGCAAACTTCTACCACAAATGCAATCTAACCTCGTGTCATAAGTGTTGTTATAGTTTTCTAGTTACTATAATCCTAGGCATTTTAATTATTATCCAATTAATTATACCTATTTTTTTATAGGTGTTCATGACCATTTACCCAATTATGCTCATATTGGACAATATGTCCAAATTCATGTTCGTCATTAAAGTTATGCCAATTCTAATGTTCTTCCCCATTCTCTAACTAGCGCATTCGCATATAATTTGTGGCATACCTAGGCTAGATAATAGCCTAGTCATAAACAATAAAAGGGAAAGGTGATGGGAATATGATAAAGGTAATTGTTCTAGCATAAATGGCATAATCATATACTAACATGGTGATAAGGTGAACATATAAGCATAGATCCAATGAAATGGTGACAGTTAACTAGTTTTATCATAGCAAAGATGTTAAGATAAGCATGAAAAGATCTAAATATTAATTTAGATGTCCAGCAGATTCAGATCTAATATGGTAAGAACAAGGAGATCTAAATAATAAGCTAGATCTAATTAATAATTTAGATGTCCACATAATTCAGATCCAATAGTTAAAGTAGATCTGACACAAATAATGTTTAAGATCCACATCATAGAATGTCACAGAAGTTATAATAGATCCGACTAGATAGAGATTTAGATCCAAGCTATAACCAATCAGAATCATATGTTCACAATTTACAATGGATCTAGTATAATTTAGTCACAAGAACTAATCCAAACTATAGTCATATCGGATTTACCTTTAAATATTTAAATCTAAAAGCAACTAAGAACTCACAGTGTTTGGATTAGAAAATAGAAATAGAAAAGAAACTTGTTGAGATGTGGATCTACACTTGAATCTTTAACTAATTAGCTTTATTTGATTGTTGTAGAAGATAAAGGATCCAATTCAGTTTAGACACCCGCAGCGTTTGGCCTCCATGGAATTCTAGTGAAGAAAACAAGAGAAATGGACCTCTATATATAGTTGTCAGCCTCCAGAAACCGACGCCACCTCATCCCTAGAGGGGTCGACCCCCTTTACACCCCTCTTGAGGGGTCGAACGCGGGGTTGGCACCCCTTCTATGGGGTCAACTCCCCTAGGCGGTATTTTTCCCGCTTCCCCCCACTTTCTGTGATTTCGAATTTTAAACTGAAAATTTTGAATTTTTGGGTCCTGTATATATGTGTGTGTATGTATGTATATATATATAATTATTCTACACGTATACAAACTTCAAACCGTCATAACTTCCTCATACGGTATTTGTTTTATGCAAATCAAATGTCTACCTTAACTAGAATTTCAAGCTGGACGCAATGGCGCAGTCTGTTTCCCTTAATTCTGAATATTAAATTAATTATTATTTAATTTTACTTATTTAATGTTGTTAAAATTTTGGGGTGTTACAGGTGTCATTTACTTTACAGCATTTACATATTGCTTTGATATTCATGTATTAACTTCATAAAGTTTTACTTGCATAACTATTGTATAAACATAATATATATATATATATATATATATATATATATATATATATATCTCATCTTCCGCATATCTATCCATACTATTCGATACTACTCTATCACTTCTTTTCGTAAATAACTACAATAAAATACATGTTGGTACACATCCTTGGACATGCCTAATTTCACATCCATCACCATGTTTAGGATTTTCACATGAAGGGTAATTACACTAACACAAATTTTTCTTTCAACAAGAGTATTACAAGGTATAAGTCATATGAAAACACAAGAAGAAACCATAAAATGCCACCGAATTCACAAAAACTCAGAAACTCATTTAAAAGCTCAAACCCAGAGAAATGACTCACTATATATACACAAATATTCAAGCAACTCAAAGCTATATATATAGCAAAAGTCATCTCAAAATGGTGAAATTGTCACTAGACAAAAATTAGAAAACAATCTTATTTTGGATCCAAACATAAGAATAGCAAGCCGAGGCTATGCATGCATGTGCCAACTATAAAATTGATTGAAGCCATGCCAGTACTAATATCTATAAGAGAGGTACTTTGCAAGTTGACCAAAACATCAAAATGCAACAAGATTGACGAAGATTAGGAATGCCACAAGATCCACAAACGTGACTCGAAGGTTGCAATTACCATAAGATTGACCCAATGGCCTAGTATTGGCGAATAAACAGAATGTGTCACAAACTCAAAGACAATAACCCAAACAATGGTAACTATTTGTCTTATACCACACGTTTTAATTACTGGCTTACAATCCGCAAGTCGATTCCATACTAGAAAACACAAGAATATACAAGAAAACACTACCTTGAACTGACAAGTCTGGAATCAATTGATAAAATAATTTGTGAGTCACGTAACACACGTTTTACCAATTGTTTAATTCATAACCTCGCATTCTCAAAAGGTGCTAAGAAGTATGGTTTTTATATGACAAAATATGCTTTATAAATATGGGATTTTAAAATAAAATTGGAAATATTTGAAAATAATCAAGTTTGGAAAACTCAATTCTAACTATAGTTATTCATATATTTATAAAATTCACTTTGAAAAAAATAGTATTCCTTAAAACAGTATTTATATATTAAATATACTTTTTAAAATAGTTTTAAAAATATGTGTGTTTGTACTTGGAAAACACATGAAAATGGCATAATCTTTTTTTTACACAAAACACATCGAAATGCGACTTTAGATTCTTAATAAACTAGGCTTCTTTGTTGTTAAAGAAAGCCAATTAAACACAAGAGGCATGGTTTGAATATTTGATAAATGTGCTATAAAACAACTTAATAAATCACTCGAAATTTATCACTAAACCATGCTCAATATCTCACTAGAAATGCAAAAGAGCATGGAAACAAAACCAAAAGGATACAAGGAGTTACCTAGGCGTTTTTCCCTGGTTGGGTCAACACAAGTGACCCAAGTTCATAATGGGTTGAACCAGGCACGAAAATGTGCCCAGGTCAGAAACAAGCTATAGGTTCAACTTTCTTATCAAATTCAAACACTTAAACGACTACAGAATTTGATGAAAACTCAAATTCACATACTATTACAACATAAATGTCAACGTAAGAAAAAATCATAGCATTCAGATAAGAAATGAAGAAGATATATACCCCCAACCACGGACTCGGGCCATGTTTTGCATCTATTGAACAACGTTGATATACAGTAAACAAATTTCAGTAATTCCACACATAAATTCAACAATTTTTATTTGCATAGCAAACATGATTATAGTGGCTATACCCCTTTTTATTAAAATAAAAAAATAGGTATTCTACACATGAATAGAACAACTCATCTGGCTTGATATTCCAACCACTATCAAAAGAAGCGATACAAAATATGAGAACTAAACAAGGAAACTACAAGTTATCCTCATCCGAGGAAACATCATAAAGCACCTTCGAAAAAGGTGTCATAAAGTGAGTGTGAGTGAAAAAAAGTTAGGCTAAATGCTCTATATTGCTCATAGATGTGAATATATCTTTCCTATCCAACGATTCAACTTATAAGAGAATATCATTGTCCTGGCCAATCTCACCTTCGTCCTATAACTTTAAATCATGGCCAATAGGTTTATGAAATAGATAGTTATTATCACCACCATCTCCTATAAACCTATAGAAATATTTCTCCAAATAAAAACACATTTTGGAGCACTATTGTACACAATCACTCTCATTTTCCAACCAACTGATACCAGGGTCCGGAGCTACATCAATATCCATGTCATCCTTATGGACTGGTTAACAAGGTCAAGCACAACCTAGTTAACTTTTGGAACCCATGTCTTGACAAGAGGTCAAGGTTGAGGAATCTTCACCGGAAGGGAGATCACTAGTTGCAGTGTGACCAAAGGACTTGCAAGTGGTATATATTTTTGGCTTCCATTTGTACTTCGCATCCATAAGAAAATCATTGTCTTCAATGCATAATTTAATCTATATAGGAAGTGGCTTGTCAAGTTTAATTTCTATCAATGCTCTAGCAAAAGTAAAATTCTTCCAAGCAAGGTGTTCACGTCAAAACATTTGAGCTTTCCAATATAGCTTGCTAGCCAATTTAACCTTAAAAGTGGGTGAAGGAAAGAGGGAATGTGGATAAAATGCCTCCAAAACAAGGATAGACGGAACTTGCTCTCTGGCTTTATCAGTAGAAGCGCTCCAAGAGGTAATAATAAATGGTTTACCTGTAGGATCCAGATTAACACTAGAGGGGGTGAATAGGGTTTATTGGAGTTTTACATGACATTAAAAATATCACAATAGAGTAAATAAATGCAAAATAAATGACACATACCCAGCTTTGGCAAACCTGCATACTGTTGCATTCCCTAAGATTTCTACTGAACTAAAACAATCTTTACGCTTACAAATCCTTATAAACTCGCGATACCCGCGACCAACTGTTTTATTCCTACTCTTAAAACCCCGTACTGATCTTTATCCCCAAATATCGGATTTTTCCCTGAATTACAAACCCATAACTCATAAACACTAGTTTTTAGAAAACTAGAGAACATTAGTCGAATGATTACAAAAAATAAAAATATATAAAAGAACAAAGCCAAAAAAAATCCCTTAAACAAATAAATGAAAGATTGGCACCTTTTTTTATTTTCTTTGCCACTTGGATAAGAAATGTCATCTTCTTCTTCTTTTTTCAATGGCACCCGATTATAAGAAATTAGGGTTTTTAGCTATCCCCCCAAATCGTGACTTCTTGTTGCTTGATAAAATTGATTCTCCAAATAGCTCTCGATTCGTGTTGCTCACTTATCCACTAATTTGGCCTTGCAATTGAAACTCGTGAGTAATTCTGATTTTGATTTCTTTGTTGTCTAATTTTTCGCTTTGGTTTCGATAATTTGCCTGTGATGATTTGCGTGTATTATATTGGGTATGGAAATCCCTTAAAAATCTTTGATTTCCCAATAACTTGGCCTTGATTTGCATTGATTCTTGCGTGATTAATTTGCTTGATTTGTTGCATGCATGTGTGATAGAATTTTGGAAATTGGAATGATTTTCTGCCCATTATTGCTCTTTGGAAATATATAGAACTTGGGAATTAATTTCTTGTCAAAAACTCATTTGCTTTTTTCTAGGTAGAATTGAAATATGTTTCCAATATATTCCTTGATTTGCTGGGAAACTTATTCTTGCATGAAAAAACTTTCCAAATCATTTCCATTGCCAATATTCACTTCTTTCCTTTTACAGTAAATGTTTGTTCAAAATCAAGGCTTCATGCATATATTCTATGTTGCACCACTGTTACATGGTCTTGTAACTGCTGTGTACTTGCACCTGAATCTATGCATTGATGTTTCATTGTGCAAATCATTTTGAGTATCCAGAGTCAATATGTATTCTCACTCCATTGGTTCTACTTTGATGATTGCGTTACATTTTGAATCAAAATGAATTCTAGCTTTCTTATCAACTGTTTGGTAACCAGTAGCCTCTATCCTCTTTGTTACACTGAGTTACATGTATGTGTGTACTGCACATGTACACGTGTTAACCCATGGGCTGTTTTGATGTGTACATATATTTGTGCTTTTGGTTATGCCACTGGCTTGCTTCTTTGGGTTCATTACTTCATACATATATATACACACAGATATATGTCTATATGTGTCATGATGCTTCTTGTATATAACAACTGTGTTGCCTCACTATTTAGAATTGTTGCTACCCTATGTTTATCTTTATATGTACATGCCACATATGTGCATGCATCACCTATTGACTAGTTTTTCATATGTGCTTGTGTTCAAGCTAGAATGCTTCATTAACTGCCACACATATGATCCTTGTTATATCAGCACATATATATATGCTCTTTGCAATTGTCACTGTGTTGACTTGTGTGTGTCTTGAATGTTATGATGCCTTGTGTACATATTGAATCTCGTCCTCTTGTTATGTGTTAACTGCCATTCCACATGTTGTATCCATATTGCCATTTATGTCAGACCTGGACCAGTTTCATGTGTGTGTTGTCATGTTGTACAAGTGCCTTGAGCTTGTAACTGTGTGTGTGCGCGCCTTGACTTGCTGTAGTATTCATGCTCACTGAGACTTGTTGGCAAGTGTTATTGCTTTCTAGCTTTGTTCACTTGAGTCTTGGTGTTGTTTATGTCTTCACCTTGGTCCTGTTTGGTCTGAAATGCTCTGGCCTGATCCATGTGTGTAGCTTTGACCATGTATTTGTTTATTAGACACTTGTACATGCTTGATGTACTGCCATGCATGCTTACATGTATATATGAACATGTCTGTATGTGTGTGTGCGCGCGCGCGTGTATGTTTGTATATAAGTGTTGCTCTATATGTGCTTTGTCACTTGCATTGAATTCCTTGGTTCATGTCAAGTTACTGATGTTTGACCATATGCCCCTACATAAAATATATGTGTATATACATACACATGTATGTTTATACATGTATTTTGTATGTGCAGTTTATATGTGTGAACACTAGAGATATATTCTACCTTTTGGTATTTACAGTGACTCACTATGAATATCACAAGTAGTCCAGACACAGATAGATGTATATACATTTCAGACCAAGTCAAGAAATATGACGAGAACCACACTAAAATTTTGAGGCAAAAAATTTAAAATAAATTTATACTTGCTAGAATTTAAATCAGTTTTGTTTCAGTTTACTCTGTATGTGTGTTTTTGTGACAGATATGCCGGTACTGGACTGACCATGAAGCAGACGGAAGAGAAGTGAGTTAATGAATATGTATGAGTGAATGTATGAATGTATGTAATAGGGTATGTACAATTAAAAGTGAGTGTAACTGATTTTGTCTATGATATTGGTTATGAATATTGAGTGTTGTAGTGAGGACTGAATGTAATAACTGAATGTACAATAGTGGAGTTGGAAATTTTTACTATTCAAATGTTGAAATAAAACATTATATTTGAATAAAACATTGTTAGAATATTAAATTTTTGTGCAATAGTATTCTATTTAAATATAAATATTTATTTCTGTATGTGATGTAGTAGAATTGTACAATTACAAACACACACACACACACACACACACACACACACACACACAGATATATATATATATGTGTTTGTTACCAACAAAAAAATATATCATATTCTTATATATAACAACCTCCCCCTTTTGATGATGACAAACATGTAATAAGATTTTGAATACAATAAATGTGTTTGATGGTGAAGTGTAGAACTCTCCCTATATGTATTCTCCCAGTAATAACCCAGAAAATCAGAACTAATTTAAAAAATTTATTTTAAGAAATTTTATTGGAAAATGTGCCAAAAATTAAAAATTCCATTTCTAATTAATATTAAAGCTATTAAAAATAATCATTTTACAAACGACCTCTGTTTTCGATGAAACCATTTTTGTTGGATCCGAAATGTCAAATTATTGCTAAGTTTAAATTTCCAGAATTTTCGGAATTAATATGCGAGCGCGACAAAATAAAATGTGTTCGATAATTTCTGTTGAATTGGATCGACCGTTAAAAAGGTCATTTTTCAAACGGTCTCCAAATTTGATAAAATTAATTTTGTTAGGACCATATCATCAACACATAGCTAGATTTATTTTTCGGGAATTTTTGGAGTCTGTATGTGGCCTCGGTAAATTAAAATGTGCGATCAAATTAAATAATTAAATGATTTATATATCAATTTAAAGAAAAGTGGGATGAACCGATCAAATGGGCTAATGGGACTTAGTCCATTGCGTCCGGAATAGGGGTATTTGGCTGAAGGCAACATTCGTTGGGCTGGAATTGGAGTTATCATGAGATAACGGGTTTTTTTGTAAATTAGAGCATTTAATAATATTTTAATATAAACAACCCTAAATTTTTAAAGCTCTAATACAATACAACATCCGTCGCGTTCTTCATCTCCAATGGCCATAGAACTCCGAACTTCCTCTATCAATAATTCTCCATCCTCACAATAAAATCAAGTGCTTCCTAAGGGGATATTGAAGAGAGTCTTTAGCTCTTCACATCGTACGGTTGGATTCTCTCTGGTGACATATTACATTCAGAAAAGCCACATAATCGACCGTCGTTCGCCCTCATCCCCACCGCCATAGATGTCGTCGAGTTCATCAAGGGTGGCAGCGACTGGAAGCTTACGCGGAGGCCGTTAACGTGGAGAGGTTCGATAGAAGTCCCGTGCTTTGTGTTGCTCGCGAAATCAAACCCTAAGTTCGAACTAGTGGTATAAAGCGTCGGCCTTAATCTGATATAGGAAGAAGAAGGGTAAATCTTAATTAATTATTATATTAATTAATTTTAAATATCCATGAACCTTAAATAAATCCTAACTTGTTCATACGTGATCGAAATTGCGTGAAACATGAAGCATTTGGATCGAGGCGGAGTCTTCTTCATTTAAGGAGCAACTAGAGAATTTTGATCAACCGATTTTTTTGGGAAAATTCGAAGCACTATGAGATTTTTTTTTAATAATTAAAATTAATTAATTATTATCATGTTTAGAAATTCTTACATACGCACTGTTAAATTCAGTTGGGTATTGTACGTGATTTGATTTGAATTGGTTTATGCTGTTTGTGGTGATCTGTTTGATTTAGTTGAATATAATAGAATTGTTGAAATTTGTATACAAATGAAAATATTCATTTTTATTTGTCCTGTTAAAAATAGATTTGTATACAAATAAAAATATTCATTTTTATTTGTCATGTTAAACATTGAATTTTTATACAAATAAAAATATTCATTTTTATTTGTCATGTTAAACATTGAATTTGTATACAAATAAAAATATTCATTTTTATTTGTAATGTTAAACATTGAATTTGTATACAAAAAAAATATATTCATTTTTATTTGTCATGTTAAACATTAAAAGTGTATACAAATAAAAATATTCATTTTTATTTGTCATGTTAAACATTGAATTTGTATACAAATAAAAATATTCATTTTTATTTGTCATGTTAAACATTGAATTTGTATACAAATAAAAATATTCATTTTTATTTGTCATGTTAAACATTGAAAGTGTATACAAATAAAAATATTCCCTTTTATTTGTTATGTTAAAAATAGAAATTGTATACAAATAAAAGAAAAATATATCTTTTTTTTGTCATTAGAATTATAGATTAAGTATGAAGACAAAATTATCTTATTATTTTGTCATTAGAATTATAGAACATGTATGTAGACAAAATTATCTTTTTATTTTGCCATTAGAATTATAGAACATGTATGTAGACAAAATTATCTTCTTATTTTGTCATTAGAATTGTAGAACATGTATGTAGACAAATTTTTCTTTTTATTTTGTCATTAGAATTATAGAACATGTATGTAGACAAAATTATCTTTTTGTTTGTCATTAGCAACACAGAGATGACATGATAATAAAAATTATCTTTTTTATTTGTCATTAGCAACATAGAGATGCTATGAAAATAAAAATTATCTTTTTATTTCTCATTAGCAACATAGAAAAGGTTATGCAAATGAAACCTTTTTATTAGTTGTCATTAGCAACATAGGAATGTTATGAAAATAAAAATTATCTTTTTATTGTCATTAGCAACATAGGAATGTTATGAAAATAAAAATCATCTTTTTTTTTAACTTGTCATTAGCAACATAGAGATGTTATAAAAATAAAAATTATCTTTTTTATTTGTCATTAGAAATATAGAGATGCTATAAAAATAAAAATTATCTTTTTATTGTCATTAGCAACATAGAAAAGGTTACGCAAATGAAATCTTCTTTTTAGTTGTCATTAGCAACACAGAGATGTTATAAAAGTAAAAAATATCTTTTTTATTTGTCATTAGCAACATAGAGATGCTATGAAAATAAATATTATCTTTTAATTTGTCATTAGCAACATAGAAAAGGTTATACAAATGAAATCTTCTTTTTACTTGTCATTAGCAACATAGGAATGTTATGAAAATAAAATTTATCTTTTTATTTGTCATTAGCAACATAGGAATGTTATGAAAATAAAATTTATCTTTTTATTTGTCATTAGCAACATAGGGATGTTATGAAAATAAAAATTATCTTTTTATTTGTCATTAGCAAAAAATGTTATGCGAATAAAATTATCTTTTTATTTGTCATCAGCAACATAGGAAATGTTATAAAAATGAAATTTCCTTTTTATGTGTCATATGAAATATAGAATACATGCAGAAAATGAAATTTTCTTTTCTTTTTATTTGTCATATAAAATATAGAATTGTTATATAAACAAAATTCTTCTTTTTATTTATACATATGAAATGAAGGAATTGTGTAGACAATGAAACTTTCTTTTATTGTATATATGTAAACACAAGAATGGTCAAAATTATTGAACATTAAAAGAAACATTTTTAATGTATAAAATGACTCATTAATAAAAATAACATGTACATTGGAAAAGAGATTAAAAGGGACATGTTAATGTTTATTAGTTTCATTAAAAATGTCACATTTTACATGTATATTTAGACAAAAAGGATTTGTAATAAAAAAGTACATTTTACATGATAGTAAAATGAGAAAATGTTTAAGTACTTATATATGCTTTGTTGGTTGAAACCATCATTTTTAATATATTAGTGAAATCGTCGAATGATATATATATATATATATGTATATATATATATATATATATATATTAAAACTAAATGAATCGCGTGTGGTAATTCAAGTTTCGGCAATCATAACTTTAAATGATTATACCAAAATATCTGACAGTCGAATTTTCCCAAAACTGTAACCGTTGGGTTCAATGGTTAGATTTCGAGAAATGTGTAAATCAGATTTGGGTGAAAACAGCGCCAAGGCCGCCTATTGACCTGAAGCGTCATTAATTAAATTGGACTATTTTTATATAAATAAAAATGGCGATAAATTGTTATAAAATAATATTAACAATATAAGATGATTTAAATTATATATATTTGAGAATTATTTGAAAAGACCGAGTTCAATCTCATTTCAAATAATTATACGACGATTTAAATCGAAGACATTGAAGACGGTGATTGGAGACCGACGATCTTCACTTCAAGTGGATAACTACTGATGCCCGGCATTGGGTAGCTCCCAATAAAGGGTTACAGTGGTAGTTGTCCAGACGTACTTATTGATTGTCTGGATATGCGAGAACCTCTCTTCCATATTGGACATACGGGACGAGGAATAAGATGTCTTCAGTTTCGTTCAGACCTAGAACGGACTTGTAAATGGATGTGCGTCTGACATTGAATTTCATTCTGTGTGAATTGATTTCTACTTAATATATATCTGTTAGGTGATGGAGAATTTATTCTTGTAATGACCCGGTTTTTACACATATCACTGACACGAATATAAATTGATCGTACGTATCGTATTTACAAATACGAGTTGAAATCCATGTTTTTAAACATGTCAAAGGTTTAATTGCATTTCTTTTACATGTATAATAGCATTTTCAAAGGCATATATCACATCACTTGCTAAAATCCATTTTTACATATTCATATATGATAGCATGTATTTAATAACGTTTGTTTAAATTATTTTACACATGTGCATAGCAATTTAAAAATGCCATTTTTTATATGCTTTGTTCATTCATTTTTTTAAGGATTTAAATCCTTATATTTTTCTTTAAGTAAAATTCTTGTTTTTACAATGAAGCATTCTTGACCAAAGCATGCTTTTGTTGGCAAAGGCAAGTTTATATGAACATTTTTGTGTTTACACACACAACTAGATAAAACATGGAAGTACCATGCTTTTGCAAACATGACTTCATGAATATATACTCAAGGATACAGCTACACAAGAAGGCAACTACACTAGAAAGACAATAGAAAGAAAGATTTGTGAGCCTGTACACTTTCACTTGGCAAGATCTTTTAGTATCTATTATTTTCAGTTTTAAATCCTTTCTTTTCTTTTCTTGAAATTACACTTTCTTTTTCGAAAGACTTGTTCATTTTGTCCCAAAAACACGTGCTAAAGATTTTCCAAATCTTGTGTATTTATACCATAGGTTTCTCCTACCCTAGATGATTACTAAAGCAAGGATTTTTTAAGATTTGTCCATGATAAATCATTACATGCCGAGATCGTTGTATACAAAGAATTTCAGATTTTAGTATACCTTTGAAGCCAAGGTAGAGTTTTATATATTTGTGTTAAATCATAGTAGCATAAGGGTAAGAATACCAATGAAAAAAACTGAACAGGTGTAACGACCCAACTTTTCGACCTCAAATGTCGACACTAATACATCCACTGTATTCACGTGTCGAGCACCCAAGTGCCGGAAAGACGAAAAGTTAGGGTGAAATAAAATAAAAAGAAAATAGATTGAGGAAGAAGAGAACACAATATCAGAATCTCACAACGGAACGGTAACATATAATATAATGAATGATCTTTACCAAATAAAACTGTATGATTACAACTATCAGAGGAGACTAACCTATCATCAACTTGGACAGTTATAACAACCCGTCCTCATAAATGTTGATGTACAACATAGAATGCAGCAGATATAAAAAGTACGGTAAGATGAACTCCAACTCGCTTCCAAAAGCTCCAAGGCATCCAATGTAAAACCTGCTATACTCAGCCTACTCGAAGGAGTACGTGATGATTTTAAGGAAAACAAAAACCAAGCATCAGACATCAGTCTGGTATGAGAAACTCAAGATACACATTGCATGTAACAACACTGAGGGGACTGTGCAGATAACCGCTAGGGATTTCCCCTCAATTGAAACCAACCATTTATTAGGAGAAGTATAGTTGTATTATAAATAATGTCTAGGGTGTAGAATATAAATAAATTCACATAGAAGGAATGGTTACATTGGTTACATTCGACAACTATTAAGTGTACAAACAAAACTGATAAGGCACGTTCGCATATTGGATTTTCCATTGGAGATCTCTCAATACAGATCCAAACTCCATGCACAAGGGTCAGAAAGTACCTCCGAGCGTCGCATATATCTAGATAAAATATATCATAAGGTAAACACAACTGGCCCACGCACGAAACACCGAAGTGCACCACGTGGAACCAAATACATCCAACTCCCGCGCGCAACTTCGAGGAGCTCCCGCACGATTCAATAATAAGCATACACTAGATATGGAGTCAATATATCCTGCCGTAGGTTAGCAAAACCCCAGATTGTGCTCCTACTCTGTTTTTAGCCATTTCCGATGTCGAGGTTTCGTTCGGCATCTTTCACATGAGTCTTCATCACTCGAACAGAACAAGATTTCCCAGTTGGGATCCCACAGCTCGATAGATCTTGGAATCACACATAGACTCCTTCACAGATCTCGGAATCATACATGGATTCCAATACATCAACAGATCTTGGAATCACACATAGATCTTAGAATCACTATATGTGTTCGAACATCTCAACAGATCTCGAATCGCCATATGGCCTTCACTTCATAACCGCTTCCAAAACATAGAACCCGTATACTAGCTTTGAAGTAGTTTTCGATAAGTAAAACATTTACCAGTCCCGTTCTCCTCAAAACCAGTCGCTAAATTTAAGACCAAGTTCTATAGTCAACTAACTGACTACATTTCACACAATATACGATTGTATATGGAAAACAACCCTGCTTAATTTCCATAATAACCAAATAAACATTAAAGGCAATATCAAGATAACGAAGCATGATAACAGCCAAATCACTATCAAGTCACGCAACATGACAATTAGTCGAAGCACGGTTAACTCATATAAATGGCTTCTAATCCCATTCCCATTTAATTAATATTTCATTAATTAAAACTTATTTTATTAGTAAAACTCCTTTTAACTAATAAAACTTCACTTGTCAAATACAACTTCAATTATTAATCAATAACTCATACTCGATTAATATTCCTTTATATACTAGCGTATGTATTCAACTTATACATATAAAATGTGTATATGTGTATATTCTACGAATTACCTAATCCGTTATAGTCTTACTACCCAAAAAGTTTTTTAATATACTTATCCCTCCGGTATTAGTATAATCACAATTCAATTCCAAGATTTCCTATTTAACTTCAATATTTCATAACGTACTCATATACTTATCCCTCCGGTATAAGTATATCTACAATTCAATTTTAAGATTTCTTTTCTAACTTCAATACTTCAAAACGTATTCATATACTTATCCCTCCGGTATAAGTATAACTACAATTCATTTTCAATATTTCTTTTCTAACTTCAATACTTCAAAACGTATTTATATACTTATCCCTCCGTTATAAGTATCTCAATAATTCATTTCTAGGATTTCTTAAAGTATAACCAAAGAGCTTAAAACCATTGTTTAATAAAGAACCTCTTCTCTTTTATAAGTTAAACATCTTATTCAATATCTTTATTCTGAAAGATTCTTATACTTGTTTCTATCTTTAAAATCAATTATTAATGATCTAAGTATATTCAAAATCATTAAACCGTATATTCCAGTTTAACTACATTCCAAGGGTTTCAAAAAAAGTGTTGCTGAAACAATGTTTACAACAAACCCAAAACAATCCTTTATAATTTATCTTTAAATGTTTGTTTAAAGATTCAATTATATCTACTTCCATGATATAATATGAGAGGGTTAAAGACTAATGTAATTAACAAGTTGTCACGACAAACCCAAAACCATTTTATGCTTATAGAAATCACACTTCGTGCACTTAACTCGTTTCCGACATTATCAACTTAACTATCCCTCGGTCAAGAGTGAGGCCAAGTAAGTTAGAGCACTGGTTGCATATCACCCCTTGCCTAGACACCCCATTCTTGACACTCACAGATAGATAAACCTACTCGTCGGCTTATTAGAATTAAGCACAATAATCATGATATTCAATAAACAAGTAATTAGCAAGTGCACTTATATGACTATTGTAGCTTTACACACTTTCAAACTTACTTCAATTTAACATATAAGTTAAACAACCATTTTAATATGATTAGAAATCACTAAGGATGTCATTGCAAAGTTTCATACAAAGTGCTGAAAACACAACAATTCAAACTGCATCTATAGCGACCATCGCTATAAGTGCACTTTCAAGTTCAAGTCCATAATATGTCAATCCATACTAATTCTTATGTGCTTTTTTTCAAATTCATTCCACTTGTTATACAAGTAAATTCAAATACAATTCCATGTCCACTCGAGTCCATTCCAATCCATTAACATGGATCACATATGTCGCTTACTTTTATAGTAAGAATCAAGTTCACATTTTTAACATAAGTTACCAACATTCAAGCAACTTTAAGCATAGTTAAAAACATGCAAAAGGGTTTATGTTTGCTATACTAAATAGTGAGTAAACTCACCTTAATCCTTCACAAATCCGAGAACCAAGAATAAGAATAAAGATCCAAGAATAAGAACAAAGATCCAAGCCAGCAACCTCCTTCCTTTCCTTTCTTATAAAGCTCACGGCCAAAGATGAAAATAGAGAAGGACTTGGAATTTTCAACTTCTAACTTTCTAGAAGGTCTTGTAATGGCATAAGAAGGCTACACTCAAAGTTTGAGTTGATTTGGAGTTGGTTTGAGTATAGTTTGAGAAAGTTAGTAAGGAAGAGGAAGAAGATGAAGAAAAACCATTAAAAAGCTTCATTAAGCTTAGGAATTTTGTGTAAGAAATAAGGAGGCATACCCCTCCTTATATAGGAAAAGGAAAGTGAATGAGAAAAGACCAAAATGCCCTTAAAACCCTAATGGCATTAATGAGTGATGGGATGGTGTGTAAGGTGAAGTGAGAGGTGTGTAAGATGATGGTAAATTTGCTTTTTCAAAGCTTAAGGATTAATCTTCCATTTGTATACATATAAGGAGCTTATATACATACACTTAGGATATTTTCTAAACTCTTGATGTGACTAACTATGATTACATATATATGTGTATGTGCATATATACAAATATATCAAACAACGTTGCAACGATATGAAACAACTTCTATTCAACGATAGGATGTGAATCTGGAAGTTGAACCTCGATGATATTTTTAGTTCTTTATCAAATGATTTATTCAAGTAAACTAAACTTGGAAATAAATTCATTAACTTATTTAAACAATTAAACAAGCATATTCAAATTATAAAACATTTATTTGAATATTTAAATACCCAAAATACAAAAACTTTCCTTAAATGCTCATTTTTGAAAATGATGACATCATCAAAATAGCTAACCATAAATATGAAAAATACTTTTATTAGCTAACTACTTCCCTAATGATTAATTAGACATTCACTAAAATTTTCAACAACTTTTACTGAGAAAATAGCCATTTTTTGATAAAACGATTTTCGGACATTTTATCAATATTTTACCAAAAATATATTTTTGAAAGCATTTTTCCTAAACGAGTCTAGAATTATAAATTACTAATTAAATGATGTTTAACAAGGTTATAAAATCATATTTATAACACTTAACAATATTACAAATTGTTATGTTATTCAAAGATTAAGTGTTCGAATTTTTTTGGGTCTTCACATTCTCCCCCACTTAAAATATTTCGTCCCCGAAATTGCAACACGAGAAACCAATGAAACAATCAAACATCGATACCTAACAGTATCATACTACCAGCAAACAAAACTCATGGCTTGATCAAGTTCAAACCCCCTCATAGCATAAGGATGATAAACAACCTACTAAGTGCGCCTTACGCTCAACAGCCTTTGAGATTACTCAGTCGATAATTCACAATACCTCATAACAAATCAAAGAGTCGTTTCCCAAACCCTCCACTAGCTACCAAACATACTAAATCCCATATGATGTTAATAACCCATCCGTACACATTGTTTGATCATATCACTTACCCGATCACAAGACTTCGTTTCCGAACTAGTATACCACACTTGACATATCTAGTGCATACTTCGATCTAGTTTCTTGACCAGAAGCATCCATCTTCCTTACATAGCCATACACTATGATAGAAAACTTTAGGATCATATCAAAAATCCGTATCAAGTATTCACTATCAAAGTCTAGTGAAGAACCCTTGTTCGGACCGGTGTAAATCACCTTCAAAATTCTGTACTCGAATCTGTACCAAGATCAACTATGCGAATAAAACGATCTACCTACAACTCACGTATTTTATCCTATTGGTTTCTTAACCACCAATATCCTTTATTAATTCTTCTATATGTATAGTATGCGATTTTATTCTAATATCCTTCCTCTTTTTTCGACATTCAATTATCACTTAGTATTTCTTTATTAATACTAAAACCACTTATGAATCATTTCATAAAACTTTACTTCAAGTTATTAAACACTGTATAACTTAAGTTTGTACACATATAATACTCTAATACATTCTATGAGTATATCCAAACATCAAATTTGTTGAGTATGTTAATCAAATTTTGAACTTGTTCCAACTTGCTATCTTAATAATTCAAGTGTTATATGAACTCAATTTATATTTTCACAAACACTTAACTTCAAGTTCCATAATAATTCAAAAGTTTTCAACTATCCAAAATCGTTGAAAATCCCGTTTCATTTTAACAAATGAAACCGACCAAACTACAAATCATGACATTATTCACATTTATACAATCTTAATTCATAGACTATATGGTTCCGTAAAATGACTTAATCGAGTTTCAATAATTTATATAAAGCACTTCTTTATCTAACTTATTTCACAAATTCTTATCATTATTCGGATTATAATAGACGGATCATGTTAAAATTAAATTTAACCTAACATCATCATTAAACGCCTTATAGTCAAACTATGAAACTTAATTCACAAGGTGTTCATATCTAATGTTCTCACTTATTCCCATATACCCAACCCATGTTTTTAAAAGGTAAACTAGTTATAAGTCAACAAGCAATAGTACATGCTCATAAACTAATCAAGCATAACTAATAATAGTTGAATATTATCATTCCTAACAACCAAACACATCATAAATAACTATATCAATTTATGAAAGTTTATACTTTGTACAAAAATATAAGCCTAGGTAAAATTATTTCATTTACCAATTTAAAACCAATATTGTGTCGATTTGCCTTGTTTAAGTTTTAGAAATCCCTATCGATACCATGGCGTCCCACATATCGACCAGAATTCATAAAGCACTCAACAGATTAACTAACACAACATAAAATATATTTATAGCACTAACAAATACTTGCTCTCTTATATATAATATACTCAACTCATGTTAGGGCATTCCATTACCCTTTCTCTTGATGAGTCATACCCAACCTAAGCCAAGGTGTTCGCTCAACCTTGTGCTCTGATACCAAATGTAACGACCCGACTTTTCGACCTCAAATGTCGACACTAATACATCCACGGTATTCACGTGTCGAGCACCCAAGTGCCGGAAAGACGAAAAGTTAGGGTGAAATAAAATAAAAAGAAAATAGATTGAGGAAGAAGATGACACAATATCAGAATCTCACAACGGAACGATAACATATAATATAATGAAAGATCTTTACCAAACAAAACTGTATGATTACAACTATCAGAGGAGACTAACCTATCATCAACTTGGACAGTTATAACAACCCGTCCTCATAAATGTTGATGTAAAACATAGAATGCAGCAGATATAAAAAGTACGGTAAGATGAACTCCAACTCGCTTCCAAAAGCTCCAAGGCATCCAATGTAAAACCTGCTATACTCAGCCTACTCGAAGGAGTACGTGATGATTTTAAGGAAAACAAAAACCAAGCATCAGACATCAGTCTGGTATGAGAAACTCAAGATACACATTGCATGTAACAACACTGAGGGGACTGTGCTGATAACCGCTCGGGATTTCCCCTCAATTGAAACCAACCATTTATTAGGAGAAGTATAGTTGTATTATAAATAATGTCTAGGGTGTAGAATATAAATAAATTCACATAGAAGGAATGGTTACATTGGTTACATTCGACAACTATTAAGTGTACAAACAAAACTGATAAGGAACGTTCGCATATTGGATTTTCCATTGGAGATCTCTCAATACAGATCCAAACTCCATGCACAAGGGTCAGAAAGTACCTCCGAGCGTCGCATATCTCTAGATAAAATATACCATAAGGTAAACACAACTGGCCCACGCACGAAACACCGAAGTGCACCACGTGGAACCAAATACATCCAACTCCCGCGCGCAACTTCGAGGAGCTCCCGCACGATTCAATAATAAGCATACACTAGATATGGAGTCAATATATCCTGCCGTAGGTTAGTAAAACCCCAGATTGTGCTCCTACTCTGTTTTTAGCCATTTCCGATGTCGAGGTTTCGTTCGGCATCTTTCACACGAGTCTTCATCACTCGAACAGAACAAGAATTCCCAGTTGGAATCCCACAGCTCAATAGATCTTGGAATCACACATAGACTCTGTAACAACCCGGAAAATGCGAGCCAGTTTGAAAATTTTAAATTGGCAAATTTAGCGAATTTTGAATATTTAAAATAGAATTATTTTAAATAATATCGACGTGAAATTTATTTTGAATATAATTCGAACGTATATATTATACGCGTCGTCGTTAGAATATAAATATTTATATATAATTATAAATAGAATTGAAAATGGCGCGGTAGTTCGATAATTCGATTTCAAACTTCAATTGAATGTACCAGATGCAAAACAATCCGGATTTTAGTGAAACCAAAAACATTAGGATCTAATTGATAATATCTTTCCAACGAATAGGAATAATCAAGATTTCATAGCGGAAATCAAAAGATATGTCCAGTTGAAAATACTGAATAGTCGCTATGGAATTCAGGCCCTTAAAAATGGACATTTTGCAAATGACCTCGGATTTCGACGAAACCAGTTTTGTTGGATCCGCAGTGTCAAGTTGTTGCTAGATTCCAAATTTCATAATTTTTCGAATCAATATGTGAGCGTGGCAAAGGAAAACGCGTTTGACCAGTTTTAGTTGATTTTAATCGACTGTAAAATGGCCATTTTTCCAACGGCCTCAGAATTCGACGAAACTAGTTTTGTTAGGACCGTATCGTCAATACGAAACTAGAAAATATTTTTCTGGAATTTTTCTAGTTAGTATGTGACCCCGGTAATTTGAAATGTACGTTTAAAATTCAATATAAGGATTTAAATGTAATTTCAACGGAAACTGATTGTAACGATCAAACCAGCTTACGATACATATCCCATTGTGTTCGGAATGGGGGTAAAACGCTATGGACGACAGGCGGTAGGCCTCGTTTCGAGGTCGTATGTAAAAGTCAACCTTTTTACAAAAATTAAATAATTAAATAATAAAAAGGAAAAAAATATATTATATTAATTTCTCCCCCCTTTTTCTTCTTCATTGCCCCCCCCCCCCCCGATTCATTAATCAGAAAGAAAAAAAATATAAAAACCTAAACCAACCGCCGCCCTCATCTCGAAGCCGCCGACGAAGACATCGCCGCCGCCCTTACCTCGAGACATCGCCGCACCTCCCTGAGCAACCGCACCTCCCTGAGCAACCGCACCCCCCTCGAACACCCTGCCGCCGACACCATCGAGCAACCCAGCGAACACCACCTCGAAGCCGTCGACGCCTTCTTCTTCTTCCCTCCCTTTTCGCAGGCTGCGGTGAGTGATTAGGTAATTTCATTTTTATTTTTTTTTCTGCTAAAACTAAACTGATTTTTTTTTGAATATTATAAACTGATTTTTTTTAATATTATAAACTAATTTTTTAGAAATTATAAACTGATTTTTTTTAAGAAATTATAAACTGATTTTTAGGAATTTTAAAAACTGATTTAAAAAGAATTTTAAAAACTTATTTGATAAAGAATTTTAAAAACTTATTTGAAAAAGGGTATTAAAACAGATTTTTTTGAAAGGGTTTTTAAACAGATTTTTTTGAAAGGGTTTTTAAACAGATTTTTTGAAAGGGTTTTAAAAATGATTTTTGAAAAGAGATAAAACTGATTTTTGAAAAAGGTTTTAACTTTAAATAGAAAATGGTTTGAACTTTAAAAAGAAAATGGTTTGAACTTTAAAAAGAAAGATTTGATCTTTAAAATAGAAAAGACGGAATTTTTATTAAGTAAAAGATGTAAGATATGATTTTTATATTTTTAACAGAAATAAAAATATAATTTTTACATCATAGGAATATTAAAAATATAATCTTTATATTAAAAATATAATCTTTATATATTGAATAGCGAAGTCAAAATATGATTTTTATATGTTGAACTTCGAAATAAAAATAGAATTTTTATATATTGAACTTCGAAAGAAAAATATGATTTTTATATATTGAATAGCGAAGTAAAAATTCGATTTTTACATAGGTAGTGAAAGCGGGCGACGAAGGTAACAAAAAGGCGAGAACGAAGGAGATTTATATCAAAGAAGAGTCAAGATGTTTGGATAGCTTTCGGTGAGAATTTCTCACCTTTCAATTTCTTTTTCTAATTATATATATATACTAGGATGCAGACGGTGCTTAGTAGCACCCGACACAATCGTCCACAGACCATGGACTTGTTTGTTTGGTTGCATAGATTAGTTATATGATGTGATTTGAATTGGTTGTTTGGTGATTTTGACTGATGTGTGGATGGCGTGGGCCTTCACTAGACCAGGGATAAGGCTAGGCCTCGTCCCGTTTCTAGTATCGTGCCGTTATGCTGCCGAAATTTTCTAAAATAAGTTAGAAAATAAAAATATCATTTTATTGTGTAAATGAATAATAGAAATTCATATGTTGGACTAAAATGTTTTATCGTTAAAAATATAATTTTTAACGTGAGAATGAATATAGTGAAAGTGAATAAAATAAAATATTCATTTACAAACCAGACGGTTTGTTTATGTACACCTATTTGAAGGACATTGATTGGGTCGATAAATTTTACACATCGCCCAACAGCACAAATAAAATATGTGTTTGATTGTTTGAAACCCCACACGGGTGTTGGGATGAAATATGAATTTCACTCATCCTGATTGATTAAATATGTCGATCGATTGATTGACAGGCTGTTATAAGCGTTGAATATCTATATTTGATGCTTATACAGTGTAGTGCACTTTGGTTGATGGTTGATTATTTTCAATGCTATTATATACATGTGTTGTATGAAAATCCATATAATTAATTTTATATGGTAATTTATTGGGCCTCATTCCAGTTTTGAAAAAGAAATATTTGAAAAAGAAATATTTGAAAAAGAAATATTTGAAATAGAATATTTGAAAATAAAGGAATATATGAAGCCGTGTTGATTAGATTGATGCCATTTTGACGTGAACGATATTTATAATGAATTGAATTGAAAACGATTTCGAAATGAATTGAATTGAAAACGATTTCGAAATGAATTGAATTGAAAACGATTTCGAAATGAATTGAATTGAAAACGATTTCGAAATGAATTGAATTGAAAACGATTTCGAAATGAATTGAATTGAAAACGATTTCGAAATGAATTGAATTGAAAACGATTTCGAAATGAATTGAATTGAAAACGATTTCGAAATGAATTGAATTGAAAACGATTTCGAAATGAATTGAACTGAAAACGATTTCGAAATGAATTGAATTGAAAACGATTTCGAAATGAATTGAATTGAAAACGATTTCGAAATGAAATGAATTGAAAACGATCTCGAAATGAATTGAATTGAAAACGATTTCGAATTTAATTGAAAGCGAATTGAAAATGAATTCAAATTGAATTGAAATTTGAATTGAATAGAAATGAATTTTAAAACGAATTTATAAAGAAGAATTCAATTTTGATTTGAATTGAAAAGAAAGTTGAAATTGCTTTTGAAACAGTTTTAAACTATTTATATAATTCGCTTTAAATAGAAATCGACGAAATATATATTATATATATTATATATATAATATAATGGCCTGAATAGAACGCGCCGCGCCGCGGCAGTTCGTGAATTTCGACCATTTATTTCAAACGGGCATTACGGGAGATCCGACCGTCGGATTCTCCTAAAACCGGAACCGTTGGGTTCGTATCGAAAAAATCTTTCTAACGGATATTAGAAATTAGAAATCTAACGGTTGGATTTGGAATTATGTCCAAATCAAATTTGAAAAAGGTCGCTATAAGTGCAGTTCGATGGCCATTGATGGAAATCGACTGTACGGGCCTTGATAAAATTATTAAAAATAGTAATAATTTGTGTAAAATCATAAGAAATGATTTAGAAAGAATTGGGATGAAAAACTCCATATTTGAAAAGATAAAAATAGATTTTTATCGAAATGAACTAGTTTTGAACTAGAAATATAATTCTATTTATTTTTAAATAAATAAATTGAATTTGAAAAGGGTTTTAAAAATAACCAGAATTTCCAATGATTGCATTGGAGTGGATTTGAATCGAAATTGTCTTCGGAATATTTCGATGTTGGAATTCGTGATTATACAGGTGTTGTTATGGAAATTTGAAAGATATATTTATATCGTTATTTCCAATACGACATTTGTTAGTCGTAGAATTTGATATTGAATATAAGCCGATATATTTTCTTTTCAGAGCCTTGTATTGAATATCAAATGTGATTTGGGGTTTGTCGTGAATGGTGTCTTCACTAACACTGTTCTTGAACCCAGTTGAGAAAAGATTAAATCTTTTTATTTAGATTTAATGAAGTGTACCAATTAAATAATATTTAATTGGAATTGAATTGATATTGATTTTTCGGTTTATCGTGGACAGTGTTTTAAATAACACTCGTTCTTTAACCCGATAATTAATGAAGCTGATTTTGGGTTTATTGTGAACTGTGTTTTTAAATGACACGGATTCTTTAACCCAGTTAACGATTAAAACTAAGTTGAGTTTTAATGAATCTTTAATTAGATTGAAATGGTCGAGAATGGAGTATCACCAGTTTTACTCCAGGCGATAGTCAAATCTTTAATTAGATTTGAACGTGAAATGGTAATTGAATTTACCGATAACACCGTGGTGTTAGATATGAAGTATTACCAGTTTTACTTCATGGGATGAATAGGTTGGGATTGGGAAATTAAAACAAATGATTACTTCAGTAAGTTTCGTAAATCCCAACTAGTTGAATCGAAATTCAAAAGTAGATTAAAGAATAAATTCAAGGAATTTATCTTTGATAAAATTAATGGGAATCTTTCCCTATGAATGTGAAATTTAGAAACTAACTGTCGGTTAGCCAAGCAGAATGGTTTTCTGGATATTGATCTGATGTTGGTTTCGGCCTTCGGGGTTAATATTTGGGGAACTATTCTCTTGATTAATTTGCGGTTAGTGACTGATGAATTGGAATGAGGCGTATGTTGTGTTTGTGTAGCACTTTTATAAAATATACGCGAGTTATTCGGAAAGATCGGGTTTATCCCATTCTGAATAACTGATACGACGATAAGTCGAAGATGAAGACAGTGGTCGAAGACCGGAGGTCTTCACGTCATTTGGGTGATAACTGATGATCTTGATTGGGTTGTACACCCAAGAAGATGGAAACAGTTGGTGATCGTCCAGACGTACTTGGAGATCGATGGATGTGCGGGGTACTAGGTGCCTCCGGTTTCGTTCAGACCCAGAACGGACTTGTAAATGGACTGTGTGTCTGACATTGGATTTTAGTCCGTGTGATTGATCTCTATTAAATATATATCTGTTTGGCGGTGGAGAATTTATTCTCTTGCTTAACGCCCTTCTCTGAGACGTACGAGCTCAGGGGTTATATATTGATGGATATCAAACGCATGGAGTGAATTGCCTGTGTGGCATGCCTAAGTGGCAATTGATCGAGGCTTCTGTTGAAAAGCAAAGTCTTGTGGTGATGATCAAAGCAAGGCCTTTGTGGCGTAGCTTTGTGTAACGTTTGATTCGCGAGTTTCACACCCGGTATGAACCAAAAACGGGAGAGGACGTCAGGGAGGGCATGCGTTTCTTCCTAGCTAGAAGTGGCGTTAGTGGTTTTACACGCCCTGACGAGTTTGACTTATGTGGTTGTTGCTGTTGCGAGGCGCCTCGGATTGATCGGTCGTTCTCGAACCGATGGAGTCATTTAGTTGGCTCGTTTACGCCCCATAGGGCGGGGAAACGCATGTTCAGGGTTTAAGTTTAGTCCACATCGGTGGACTGGCCCTGAGGATCCAAGGGTCACTCGAGCTCTGATCCTGAGGCTCGGGCTAGGCAGTCTCGAATCGGTTGAGGACTATCTTTTGCCTCGGTTCATAGACGGAAATCCAATTTCCAAATACGTGACATTTGCGGTTTTAATTGTAGAACTAGTATGGCGACATGATATATGGTACCCATGCCGCCTATGATTGATACTTATGATTTGAAGTTGTTTTATACACTATGCACTTATAATAGTATCAAATGATTTGTTTTAAACGTATCAAGCATTCTTTGGCTGTTATAAGGGAAAACCCTATCCCCCGGCTTGCGTTGCATTGTGTGATAGGACCTGGGTCTTATAACAGCTTCATTTTTCTTTATTTAGCATTGCGCTGTTGTTTATTGCACTGGTATTCTTGGGAGGAAACTCGTTCCGTGTTATACAGCGTGGTCCCTTGATTTACCTAACTTTAAAAATGAAGATTAACTGTTTTAGTTCTAACACCAGTCACATGACTGACCTGGAGTTTATTGTTTTAACCTAAACTCTGGGTGCCCTTATTTCGACACGGGCAGCTAGTAGTTTTGGTTTTGCAGATTTATATTCACAGGATCCTGGTTTACAGCTGGAACGATATCCGGAAAGCTTTGTATCTGTATATCTCTTCTAGTTATGTATTGTATTATTTTCTGCTACTATGTATTTAAATATAATTTAAATCTCTGATATTTCTGTGTAATATTCATTTATACTCTGTATATTCTTGTAATCTGATGCATTGCTGTAATAAACAGTGAAATGTTCTTCTGTTTGTGTTCTGATTTGTCTTGTCCTCACAGTAATTCGTTCTTTCTCATCTCTTCGGAGACCGGGGAAGTTTCGGGTCGCTTCAGACTCCTTCACAGATCTCGAAATCATACATGGATTCCAATACATCAACAGATCTTAGAATCACACATGGATTCTTTCATAGATCTTAGAATCACTATATGTGTTCGAACATCTCAACAGATCTCGAATCGCCATATGGCCTTCACTTCATAACCGCTTCCAAAACATAGAACCCATATACTAGCTTTGAAGTGGTTTTCGATAAGTAAAACACTTACCAATCCCGGTCTCCTCAAAACCAGTCGCTAAATTTAAGACCAAGTTCTATAGTCAACTAACTGACTACATTTCACACAATATACGATTGTATATGGAAAACAACCCTGCTTAATTTCCATAATAACCAAATAAACATTAAAGGCAATATCAAGATAACGAAGCATGATAACAGCTAAATCACTATCAAGTCACGCAACATGACAATTAGTCGAAGCACGGTTAACTCATATAAATGGCTTCTAATCCCATTCCCATTTAATTAATATTTCATTTATTAAAACTTATTTTATTAGTAAAACTCCTTTTAACTAATAAAACTTCACTTGTCAAATACAACTTCAATTATTAATCAATAACTCATACTCGATTAATATTCCTTTATATACTAGCGTATATATTCAACTTATACATATAAAATGTGTATATGTGTATATTCTACGAATTACCTAATCCGTTATATTCTTACTACCCAAAAAGGGTTTTAATATACTTATCCCTCCGGTATCAGTATAATCACAATTCAATTCCAAGATTTCCTATTTAACTTCAATATTTCATAAAGTACTCATATACTTATCCCTCCGGTATAAGTATATCTACAATTCAATTTTAAGATTTCTTTTCTAACTTCAATACTTCAAAACGTATTCATATACTTATCCCTCCGGTATAAGTATAACTACAATTCATTTTCAATATTTCTTTTCTAACTTCAATACTTCAAAACGTATTTATATACTTATCCCTCCGGTATAAGTATCTCAATAATTCATTTCTAGGATTTCTTAAAGTATAACCAAAGAGGTTAAAACCATTGTTTAATAAAGAACCTCTTCTCTTTTATAAGTTAAACATCTTATTCAATATCTTTATTCTGAAAGATTCTTATACTTGTTTCTATCTTTAAAATCAATTATTAATGATCTAAGTATATTCAAAATCATTAAACCGTATATTCCAGTTTAACTACATTCCAAGGGTTTCAAAACAAGTGTTGCTAAAACAATGTTTACAACAAACCCAAAACAATCCTTTATAATTTATCTTTAAATGTTTGTTTAAAGATTCAATTATATCTACTTCCATGATATAATATGAGAGGTTTAAAGACTAATGTAATTAACAAGTTGTCACGACAAACCCAAAACCATTTTATGCTTATAGAAATCACACTTCGTGCACTTAACTCGTTTCCGACATTATCAACTTAACTATCCCTCGGTCAAGAGTGAGGCCAAGTAAGTTAGAGCACTGGTTGCATATCACCCCTTGCCTAGACACCCCATTCTTGACACTCACAGATAGATAAACCTACTCGTCGGCTTATTAGAATTAAGCACAATAATCATGATATTCAATAAACAAGTAATTAGCAAGTGCACTTATATGACTATTCTAGCTTTACACACTTTCAAACTTACTTCAATTTAACATATAAGTTAAACAACCATTTTAATATGATAAGAAATCACTAAGGATGTCATTGCAAAGTTTCATACAAAGTGTTGAAAACACAACAATTCAAACTGCATCTATAGCGACCATCGCTATAAGTGCACTTTCAAGTTCAAGTCCATAATATGTCAATCCATACTAATTCTTATGTGCTTTTTTTTCAAATTCATTCCACTTATTATAAAAGTAAATTCAAATACAATTCCAAGTCCACTCAAGTCCATTCCAATCCATTAACATGGATCACATATGTCGCTTACTTTTATAGTAAGAATCAAGTTCACATTTTTAACATAAGTTACCAACATTCAAGCAACTTTAAGCATAGTTAAAAACATGCAAAAGGGTTTATGTTTGCTGTACTAAATAGTGAGTAAACTCACCTTAATCTTTCGCAAATCCGAGAACCAAGAATAAGAATAAAGATCCAAGAATAAGAACAAAGATCCAAGCTAGCAACCTCCTTCCTTTCCTTTCTTATAAAGCTCACGGCCAAAGATGAAAATAGAGAAGGACTTGGAATTTTCAACTTCTAACTTTCTAGAAGGTCTTGTAATGGCATAAGAAGGCTACACTCAAAGTTTGAGTTGATTTGGAGTTGGTTTGAGTATAGTTTGAGAAAATTAGTAAGGAAGAGGAAGAAGATGAAGAAAAACCATTAAAAAGCTTCATTAAGCTTAGGAATTTTGTGTAAGAAATAAGGAGGCATACCCCTCCTTATATAGGAAAAGGAAGGTGAATGAGAAAAGACCAAAATGCCCTTAAAACCCTAATGGCATTAATGAGTGATGGGATGGTGTGTAAGGTGAAGTGAGAGGTGTGTAAGATGATGGTAAATTTGCTTTTTCAAAGCTTAAGGATTAATCTTCCATTTGTATACATATAAGGAGCTTATATACATACACTTAGGATATTTTCTAAACTCTTGATGTGACTAATTATGATTACATATATATGTGTATGTGCATATATACAAATATATCAAACAACGTTGCAACGATATGAAACAACTTCTATTCAACGATAGGATGTGAATCTGGAAGTTGAACCTCGATGATATTTTTAGTTCTTTATCAAATGATTTATTCAAGTAAACTAAACTTGGAAATAAATTCATTAACTTATTTAAACAATTAAACAAGCATATTCAAATTATAAAACATTTATTTGAATATTTAAATACCCAAAATACAAAAACTTTCCTTAAATGCTCATTTTTGAAAATGATGACATCATCAAAATAGCTAACCATAAATATGAAAAATACTTTTATTAGCTAACTACTTCCCTAATGATTAATTAGACATTCACTAAAATTTTCAACAACTTTTACTGAGAAAATAGCCATTTTTTGATAAAACAATTTTCGGTCATTTTATCAATATTTTACCAAAAATATATTTTTGAAAGCATTTTTCCTAAACGAGTCTAGAATTATAAATTACTAATTAAATGATGTTTAACAAGGTTATAAAATCATATTTATAACACTTAACAATATTACAAATTGTTATGTTATTCAAAGATTAAGTGTTCGAATTTTTTTGGGTCTTCACAACAGGTAAGGTACAAAAATGGTTGCTTAAACGAAGAAAATTTTTGGAGAACATGGTGGCATATGTAGCATTTAAGGTGATGGTTCATAGAGAGGCCAATGGGAGGAAAGAGGGTGCATGTGCTGGTGATTTCAATGTGAGGAGGGGGTGATATAAGCCATGTGAATTTTGGCATTTGTGTTTTGAAATGAGTTTTTAATATTGTCAATCATTGTCACAAAAAAAATCTGAAAATAGATTTTGATCTTTGTCCAAAACCTGTAATTAAATGCAACCATATTTTAGTGTTTTCTACACCTATATAAAGGCCTTGAGCACCCACACATTTCTACACAACAAAAGTGCATTCAAACAAAAATAGTGAAAAGGAAAAACGGCGAGGTTCTAAAAGCGAAAGGTGAGTAGACATTTCAAAATGTTTACTATTATTTTTCTATTTTGAACTGAATCTTGTCTGGCCATTGGTTGCTTTGTTTGTTGAAAGTAAACTTGCTTGAATCACCTTCTTTACTTAATCACAAAGCTAAGGTAGGTACTTTGTTTTAATTGATTTTCATTTTTGTTTAAAAACTTGTACTGATAGGTAACAAACCCTGTTGTTTTGATTTCCAGCTTTAAATCATCAAACTTATGATTATTGATCAGTACATCTAAGTAAATGGATTCAGGGTGGTTTCAGGACAAGATCATGCCACTATATCATAACCAAAATCATTTAAAAGTTAGAAAGGAAATAAAAAAACCTTAAAATAGAAAACTGTCTGCTCTTGTAAAGTCTCTGTTTGATCAAAAATTCAAATCTCGTATAAACTAGATTTGAATACATAAATGGAAGCAAGTACGAAAATTAGGATTTTTAGAAGTGGTTTCATAATTTTTAGGGTCTTGGATCGTGAGTTATAGCAAGATGATCGGAATTTGTACATTGATCAAATCCCGACCGTCCAGGTGACTAGGGACCGTGTGGTTGGAAGTGGAGCTTCATGTAGGTTCAGGGATTTTAGGAAAAAATAATAAATAAATTTTCTAATGCATCAAATTGGAGAATTAAATCGAATTAGTGTAAAACTAGTACTTTTTGGGTTCGGTTTTCAACCCCGAACTGCTCTTCATCGTAGAAGCTTAGGGGGTGCGATACTGGGGGGATGGTGATGTCTGTGTGGTGGGGTGGCGTGGCAAGAAGCTGGCGGCGGAGCATGGACGAGGTGAGGTGCAACAGTCACTTTCTTGGATGGGTATTTTTTTGTCAAAAGAGTTGGACGGTGAAAATCCACAAGAGCCGTTGAGGTGGTGATTCAGGTATAGGGTTGTGATCAGGGGAGGAGGAGTGACTCGCGTGTGTGGTTGTCGGAGGTGGATGGTGGCGGGATATGCTGTGCACATGCACAAAACTGGTATGACAAAGGGGAGATGGACACTGTTTTTTTGGACGTGATCAAGCCAAAATGTCGATAGCAAGGGAGATGGTATTTTGGTACATTGCTTGGACATGGTACTTTGCAAAATCACGGGGGAACTAGGCCAGGTTCACACGGTTTTGATAAGGTATTTTTGGTACTTGGTGTTTTAGATTGGCTCGTAAGAAGATGGGTTGATCAAGCCAAGAAATCCTGGTGAAATTAATGTGGTACTTTAAGCCTTGGTACTTCAGTTTATAATGAGATTTTAAACTCTAGTTAAACTAAAAATCCAATTTTTAAATAAATTATAATTTAAATTATAATGATAATTAATATAATATAAATAATATTTACATTTTCAAACTGGCAAGTTGAGAAAAGAAAGTAAATCAGGAATCAGATGTAGTTCATCAGAAGTTAGAATACTTAAGTGAAATTAATTATAAAATTTATTTTATAATTAAAATTTTGGATTTAGTTTAAATAAAAATATTTGAAGTTTAAAGTAAATAAAATATAAATATTTATATACGCTAAAATTTCCAATTTAAACTTTTGACCTAAAATTCCTGTCACAAACGGTAATGTACAGTTCTGGATTTGTATAAAATAAGAACTGTAATTTATATTTAATCTTTTTAAATTAATAATTTAGAAAGAGAAATTTTATTTAAATCAGTATATAGAAAGAAGAAGTAAATCAAGTATAATGGATAAAAGGAAATTTGACCAAAATAATATAAAATGCAAAAGTTGTAAAATCAATGATAAACCATAAATTTAAGTCATTTATGAATAATCAAAGTTAAGAAGAAATTTTGGAAAAATAAATTTCTAGAGAATAATGCAAGTATATATATTTTTAAATTTGTCAAACAAAATGGAAAGAAAGACTGTGTGCGGCGCGCACACTAAAATTGTCCATTTGTACGAGATAATCATATGTTGTTTATTTTGTTTGTAATTATCGATGCAAATTGGTTATAATCATGTTAGATTAATAATTTAAAAAGGAAATACATTTGTTAATCTTTTCAAAGAGACCGGATTGACATTCCACTTTGAATTGATTATACGTTGCATGTCAGAAAGTTTTAAATTGAAGACGACGATATACAAGGGCTATTTTTAAATAGTGCCTTCTGTTTGTCCAATCCCAGGACAATTTGTATGGACGAATGTCTGACAAAGTAATTCTACTTGATCACGTACGTTGATCTCTTCAAACGTATTTATACAGTGGCAGAGGAATTCGTTTCTCTCGCTGTATACCTATAATATATTTTTTGGGAAGTCAATTAGTGATTGGCGAGATTTGACGATGTGGAATTCAAAGGAAATAAACTGTGATGATGAAAGGTAAGTCTAGCCTCAAGCCTCACACCCAGGAAATGAAAAAAATCGGGCAGGCAGCATGGCTATGTGGGTCGCTCCCCATTAGGGTGTATTGTCACCATCTAGAGAATATTCATATTTGTTATTTCTTTGCTACTGTATCTCCCAGGAATGGTTATGTTGCTAGCAATCGTGGGTGACAATATATTCGATACACTCAAGAGAAATGAGTGGTCAGTCATGTGTGGGCGGGGTTGCAAGAAGTTCTTGTTGAACTCATGTGTATTCGTCTCTAGAGGTACACGGTTGGCAGGTGGTCCCATACCTTGTCATAGTTGGAAATCCAATTTCCATAAGCGCCAAGCGGGTTTTGTTTGTATACTATATAGGAGAATATGAAATGCAAGCATTCTTCCACATTCATAATTACTTGTGAAAAACACTTGATATTATAATAATATCTGTCTTCAAGTATACAAAGTGTTTTATCTCATAAGGTAAAAACCCATTCCATTTTTACGGCGTGGTCTTATGGATTTTTTTTAATTCTTCAGTCTATTTTAAACTATTTACTCATACCAGTCCCCTGACTGACCCGGAGTTTATTTTTGTGTTTCCATTAAACTCTTGGGTACTTATAACACTTGTTATGAATAGACAAGTGAATCAGGATTGGATAAACTTGGAAAGCTAAAATGGAACCTTCTGTGTGCTGATCTACCTATATTATCTACTGTATAATTATAAGTATGCAGTTTGGATATTAATTTTATGCATAACTAATGATGTACTATGAATGGCTTGTATCACTAGATATATGATGCTCTGATGTAATATGTACTGTTGTGCAATATTATGAAGTATTATCTTTTGAAAATTCTGCTTTGAGATTCTGATGTTTTTCTGTGATTTTATCTTCTATCTATTCTTATTCTTATTAATGGCACGACTTCCGATGTGTTCGAAAGTTGGGTCGTTACAGTTGGTATCAGAGCTTAGGTTACTGATTACCTAGGCTTTGGGTGAGTGTTAGAGAGCGTATTTTTGAAATTTAAAATAAATCAACTTGGATGATATACCTAAGATTATTTATATCCAACCAAGTGTGGAATGACGACCTGTTATATTCAGGTAATTAAAATGAGTAATCGAGGACGAAGAGGTCGAGCTAGTGGAACTTCCACTACTACTGGTCGTAATACTAGATCCCAGAATCAAGGAGAAACTGTGGAGGAAGTTGTACCAGTCCAACAAGATAAAAGTTTTGCAACTATTTGTAAAGAGTATACAACTATGGGAGGAAAAGTTTTCAAAGGGACGGAATCTTTCATTGAAGTCCAAGCATGGTTGAGATCCTGTGAGAGGATTTTCAAGGGACTGAAATTGAATGATGAGCAGAAACGTCTTTTAGCTTCGTGCCAACTTCAAGAAGCTGCTGCTATTTGGTGGGATGCTCAAACCACAAATGTTCCTGAGGAAGATTTCACTTGGGAAAATTTCAAGGAAGCTTTCGAAGCACAATTTCTACCTGCTGCAGGAAAGACTAGAATATATCGGGACTTCATTGATCTCAAACAAGGGAATATGAAGATATCTGAATATGAGAACAAGTTCAATTCACTTTCTTATTTCGGGCCAGAACTTATTAACACCCCACTCAAGAAGAACGAAATGTTTATAGCAGGATTGGAACATAGTCTGCAAGTCAAAATGATTGGGCATCTCAAAATTCCATTTGTCGATCTGGTGGATATAGCAGTTCGTTATGAGGCATTAGAGGGAAAGAAGCCAATTGCAAAACAACGGACAGGAGAACCCAGTGGCGAGAATTCCAACAAAAGGAAATTTAATCCGAACTGGAACAACAAGGGAATACCAAAGATGAGGGAGAAAGCCAAAGAGCGTTATAAAGATACACAATGCCATAACTGCAAGGAGAAGGGACACATTGCTAGGTTTTGTACGAAGCTAGCAGCGGAAAAGTCTCAGCAAACTCAACAGCCGGAGCAACCTCAACAGAAACCAAAGGGAACAAGTGATGTTATTCCCCAAAAGTTTTCATGCTACCATTGTCATTAGCCGGGGCACTTGGTTAAAGACTGTCCACTGAGAAAAGCACAGCAACCAAAGGTCTGTGCTTTGATGGATGAGTCATTAATTCTTGAGGATGTGAAAATGGAAGAAGTTTCAAAAGGTACCTTAATCTTTTCAAAAGGAGTTAGTTAACTAGGGTCAGCCTTAGGATAAAATTAATATAGTTGGATTAAATATGGATAATATTCAATCATATTGATACAAGAAATCAAGTTAGAATTTTAAATTGGATTAAAATTTGGATTTCCTGAAATTAAGTCTAGACTCAAGTATTAGTTGATATGAACTCAGGAAAAGGTGAACTGTGATGACCCGGAAATCCCCACCCTTTGAATCGACCATAAACCTCACAGGTCTGACCCAAAAGTTGGAAATCTTCGAATGCATCAACTCTGGGCATACAACTCATCAGAACAACAACATAGACTTTTATAACATCAATAAAAAATGTTACATCAAAGTATAGAATAAAAATATGAATCATTTTTGTGACATAAATACATAATAAAAATATGATTTTTATTGTTCAACAAATTCTAACATATACATATTACAATAAAAATAATATTATTATTGTAAAACAATTCCTATCATTGGCATGATTATTTCAACTACATATATACAATAAAAAAATATGGTTTTTATTCTATAAGCAAGTTTAAATGAATAACCAAATTCTAGATCTACACAATTCAATCCATTTTCACAACATGTGAATTCACCACAAATGCAATCGATTTCGTCGCAACCAATATCAACCATTCATAACCACAATAATTCAATCAAGCCGCCGTGATCACAATGCTTTTTTGCCACAAATATATTTTCTAAATTTGAAATTGAATTTTAGAGATCTCACCTCGTTTTAGAATGCACCACCAATGCAACCATCGGACCGCCATCGTCCACCACTACGACGCGCGCCTCAGCGAGCTTCACCACCACCCCCAAAAAGCTTGCAACTTGCACCCCGTCGGACTAGAAAAGCGTGTAAACGCAGCGCCTTTGAGTGTTGAGAACTCCCCAAACTTTGAACGAGAAACGATCATAGTGGTATAAAATCGAAGAGTGGAAGAATCTCTTCGATTCCCTTTTTATATTTTAATTCGGAGTGGATAAAAAGAAATTGATGAATTTGAATCGGTGTTCATGGCCATTGAGGAATAAGAGTGGCGACTGGGCAATTAGAATTAGGTTTAGATTGTATATGATATTTTATAGTGAAGAGGAAATTTCCCACTTGTATGTTTAATTTTTCTCAAATTAAATTTCCATTTACTTTCCTTTAAAGTTGAAAACACTTATTATGTTCAAATTAACTGTAACCTTTTGAATTTCAAATCACGTTCACATTTGTTATAGTTATAATCACATATTACCATTTACTACATTCAATTTAATCGCAAAAAAAAAAAATTCTTTTTATTTATGTTTATAAAATGACACTAAATATATAGCATGGATGCATGCGCTTGAAATAAGGAAGGGAAAATGCATTGAAAACTTGTTGCAACTTTCCACATTAATGAACATTATAGTTAAAACAACTAGGGAAAGTATTATATTTAAGAAATATTCTTATCATTAAAGAATTCTGATATTGAATATTCAAACTTGTTATTGATGTAAATTATGCTAGAACATTACATTACAAAAATAAATTTTCAAAAGTATTTTCAGTTCCAGAGTAAATACTATGTTAAAAATAGATGTTTCTAATATAAAACCAGTAAATACAATGGTTTACAACACAAATAGATTTGAGTTGAAGTAGATAAATATGTTAAGTAAGACAGCAAAATTAAAATACAAAAATTTGTCAAATACAGGTAATGTAATCGAAGGGCAGAAAGTTAGGCATAAATACAAAGGAGCATGAACAGACAAAGAATAAAATTATATAAAGCTAAACACACTAATTCCATACTAATTTATTAGTACATTTACTTCTCTCAAATCTACATGGTTATAATTGTTAATATTCCTTTTATTATATGTAGTAGTAATAAATGAGGGACATTTCAAATTCCAACCTAACCTAAACCTTTACCTATTTAGTAATGATAACTAGCCTTTGTTATACATGTTTTGGATGAATAAAGTATGTATGTTTGTGAGTTAATACACTTATTACCCATATTTATCTCTTATCATTCTATATATATTAATTTTAACCATTTTATATTATAGCGCAAATAAATGACTAGAACTATCTCTTTGTGATTTGCGTTTGAAATAAATGTCAATTCCTACAATTCTTCTGACCCCAATACTAATATTCCTTTCCATATTATTAGGTAATTTATATGCATTGTGTTTTAATTGCATCATACCTTTACATTTTTATTACAATTTAATTTCATGTAACCTCATTATATTTACTGGCAAAATTATATCTTTTTTATTTCATAATTACTTTTTTTTAAAGTACGTTAGATTGAAAAGGAAACTAAAATTAATGCCATGCATTTAAATTGAATGATACGTTCTAGCTAATATATACAAAAATAATATAAAAAAAATCAGTGAGACAATAAATGTGCATTAAATTTATCTATTCTGACATCTCAATATTTAATTCTGGACATATATTCTTTATATATATATATATATATATATATATATATGACGCATTTTCTATTTAAATTTATTCGTTTTAACTTCGATTAAAATAAACTTTAAGCCATTACTATTTAAATAAATTATTTTATATTCTCCAAATTCATTAACATTTTCTAAAATAAATTTTTTAAATTGGTTCAGAATTTGCGGGTTGTTACATGAACTGGTCGTTTTGTGAAATTAAAACATATTTTTGAGTCCTGAGATGGAGAAAATTAATGGGGACTATGGATAATACTTAACGAAGTTAAGTTAATTGACGGATGAGTTAAAAGGGTGAATTTGGACAGATACATGTACTTGAGCAAGATTGATTTAAATCAATGAAGTGAATAAGACATGAAATTTATTTCAAGTATATTGGGAGTTGATGAGAATTCAAGAATAATATTACAAGGATGGAATGTTTTTTTTAACCATAGTAACAATAACTATTATAAATATAATATTTATTGATGAGTGTCGATAACTCTAATCTTCTATTTTACAAATTTCGAGGACGTAATTTTTATAAGGGGGTTAGAATGTAATGACCCGGTTTTTACGCATATCACTGACACAAATATAAATTGATCGTAAGTATCATATTTACAAATACGAGTTGAAATCCATATTTTTAAACATGTCAAAGGTTTAATTGCATTTCTTTTACATGTATAATAGCATTTGCATAGGCATATATACAGCACTTGCTAAAATCCATTTTTACATATTCATATATGATAGCATGTATTTAATAGTGTTTGTTTAAATTATTTTACACATGTGCATGGCAATTTCAAAATGCCATTTTTTATATGCTTTGTTCATTCATTTTTTTTAAGGATTTAAATCTTTATATTTTTCTTTAAGTAAAATTCTTGTTTTTACAATGAAGCTTTCTTGACCAAAGCATGCTTTTGTTGGCAAAAGCAAGTTTATATGAACATTTTTGTGTTTACATATACATCAAGATAAAACATGGAAGTACCATGCTTTTGCAAACATGACTTCATGAATATATACTCAAGGATACACCTACACAAGAAGACAACTACACTAGAAAGACACTAGAAAGAAAGATTTGTGAGCATGTACACTTTCACATGGAAAGATCTTTTAGTATATATTATTTTCGGTTTTAAACCCTTTCTTTACTTTTCTTGAAATTACACTTTCTTTTTCCAAAGACTTGTTCATTTTGTCCCAAAAACACGTGCTAAAGATTTACCAAATCTTGTGCATTTATACCATAGGTTTCTCCTACCCTAGATGATTACTAAAGCAAGGATTTTCTAAGATTTGACCATGTTAAATCATCACATGTCGAGATCTTTGTGTACAAGGAATTTTATATTTTAGAATACCTTTGAAGCCAAGGTAGAGTGTTATATACTTCTTTTAAATCATAGTAGCATATGGGTTAGAATACCAATGAAAAAATGAATGGGTAAGGTATAAAAATGGTTGCTTAAACCAAGAAAAAGATTTGGAGAACATGGTGGCACATGTAGCATTTAAGGTGATGGTTCATAGAGAGGCCAATGGGAGGAAAGAGGGTGCATGTGCTGGTGATTTCAATGTGAGGAGTGGGTGATATAAGCCATGTGAATTTTGGCATTTGTGTTTTGAAATGAGTTTTTAATATTGTCAATCCATTGTCACAAAAAAATCTGAAAACATATTTTGATCTTTGTCCAAAAATCAGTAATTAAATGCAACTATATTTTAATTTTTTCTACACCTATATAAAGGCCTTTAGCACCCACACATTTCTACACTACACAAGTGCATTCAAACAAAAACAGTGAAGAAGGAAAAACGGTGAGGTTCTAAAAGTGAAAGGTGAGTAGACCTTTCAAAATGTTTACTGTTCTTTTTCTATTTTGAACTGAAACTTGTCTGGCCATTGGTTGTTTTGTTTATTGAAAGTAAACTTGCTTGAAACACATTCTTTACTTAATCACAAAGCTAACGTAGGTACTTTGTTTTAATTGATTTTCATTTTTGTTTAAAAACTTGTACTGATAGGTAACAAACCCTGTTGTTTTAGTTTCCAGCCTTAAATCATCAAACTTATGATTATTGATCAGTAAATCTAAATAAATGGATTCAGGGTGGTTTCAGGACAAGATCATGCCACTATATCATAACCAAAATCATTTAAAAGTTAGAAAGGAAATAAAACACCTTAAAACAGAAAACTGTCTGCTCTTGTAAACTCTCTGTTTGATCAAAAATTCAAATCTCGTATAAACTAGATTTGAATACATAAATGGAAGCAAGTATGAAATTTAGGATTTTTAGAAGTGGTTTCATGATTTTTAGGGTCTTGGATCGTGAGTTATATCAAGATGATCGGAATTTGTACATTGATCAAATTCCGACCATCCATGTGACCAGGGACCGTGCGGTTGGAAGTTGAGCTTCATGTAGGTTAAGGGATTTCAGGAAAAATACTAATTGAATTTTCTAATGCATCAAATTGGAGAATTAAATCGAATTAGGGTAAAACTAGTATTTTTTGGGTTCGGTTTTAACCCCCGAACTGCTCTTCATCGGAGAAGCTTAGGGTGTGCAGTACTTGGTGGATGGTGACGTCTATGTGGTGGGGTAGCGTGGCAAGAAGCTGGCGGCGGAGCATGGAAGAGCTGAGGCACAGCGGTCACTTTCTTGGATGGGTATTTTTTTCCATCAAAGGAGTTGGATGTTGAAAATCCACCAGAGCCGTTCAGGTGGTGATTTATGTATAGGGTTTTGATCAGGGAAGGAGGAGTGACTTGCGTGTGTGGTTGTCGGAGGTGGATGGTGGTGGGATTGGCTGTGCACGTGCACAAGATTGGTACGACAAAGGGGAGATGGACACTGTGTTTTTGGACGTGATCAAGACAAAATGTTGACAGCAAGGGAGATGGTATTTTGGTACTTTTCTTGGACATGGTACTTTGCAAAAACAAGGGGGAACTAGGCCAGGTTCACACGGTTTTGATAAGGTATTTTTGGTACTTGGTGTTTTAGATTGGCTTGTAAGAAGATGGGTTGATCAAGCCAAGAAATCCTGGTGAAATTAATGTGGTACTTTAAGCCTTGGTACTTTGGTTTATAATGAGATTTTAAACTCTAGTTAAACTAAAAATCCAAGTTTGAAATAAATTATAATTTAAATTAAAATGAGAATTAATATAATATAAATAATATTTACATTTTCAAACTGTCAAGTCGAGAAAAGAAAGTGAATCAGGAATTAGATGCAGTTCATCAGAAGTTGCAATACAGTGTGAAATAAATTATAAAATTTAGTTTATAATTAAAATTTTGGATTTAGTTCAAATAAAAATATTGTAAGTTTAAAGTAAATAAAATATAAATATTTATATATGCTAAAATTTCCAGTTTAAACTTTTGACCTAAAATTCCTGTCACAAACGGTAATGTACAGTTCTGGATTTGTATAAAATAAGTACTGTAATTTATATTTAATCTTTTTAAATTAATAATTTAGAAAGATAAATTTTATTTAAATAAGTATATAGAAAGAAGAAGTAAATCAAGTATAATGGATAAAAGGAAATTTGATCAAAATAATATAAAATGCAAAAGTTGTAAAATCAATGATAAACCATAAATTTCAGTCATTTATGAATAATTAGAGTTAAGAAGAAATTTTGGGAAAATAAATTTCCAGAGAATAATGCAAGTATATATAATTTTAAATTTGTCAAACAAAATGGAAAGAAAGACCATGTGCGACGCGCACACTAAAATTGTCCATTTGTACGAGATAATCATATGCTGTTTATTTTGTTTGTAATTATCGATGTAAATTGGTTATAATCATTTTATATTAATAATTTAAAAAGGAAATATATTCGTTAATCTTTTCGAAGAGACCGGATTGACATTCCACTTTGAATTGATTATACGTTGCACGTCAGAAATTTTTAAATTGAAGACGACGATATACAAGGGCTATTTTTAAGTAGTACCTTCGGTTTGTCCAATCCCAAGACAACTTGTATGGACGAATGTCTGACAAAGTAATTCTAATTGATCGTGTACGTTGATCTCTTCAAACGTATTTATATGGTGGCAGAGGAATTCGTTTCTCTCGCTGTATACCTATAATATATTTTTGTGGAAGTCAATTAGTGATTGGCGAGATTTGACGATGTGGCATTCAAAGGAAATAAACTGTGATGATGAAAGGTAAGTCTAGCCTCAAGTGTCACACCCAGGAAATGAAAAAAAACAGGGAAGGCAGCATGGCTATGTGGGTCGCTCCCATTACGGTGTATTGTCACCATCTACAGAATATTCATATTTATTACTTCTTTTGCTTCTGTATCTTCCGGGAACGGTTATGTTGCTAGCAACCGTGGGTGACAATATACTCGATACACTCAAGAGAAATGAGTGGTCAGTCATGTGTGGGCGGGGTTGCAAGAAGTTCTTGTTGAACCCATGTGTTTTTTTCTCTAGAGGTACACGGTCGGCAGGTGGTCCCATACCTTGTCATAGTTGGAAATCCAATTTCCATTAGCACCAAGCGGGTGTTGTTGTATACTATATAGGAGAATGTGAGATGCAAGCATTCTTCTAGATTCATAATTACTTGTGAAAAACCCTTGATATTATAATAATATCTGTTTTCAAGTATACAAAGTGTTTTATCTCATAAATTAAAAACCTATTCCGTATTTACGACGTGGTCTTATAGGATTTTTTTTAATTCTTCAATCTATTTTAAACTGTTTACTCATACCAGTCCCCTGACTAACCCGGAGTTTATTTTTTCTGTGTTTCCCTTAAACTCTTGGGTATTCATAACACTTGTTATGACTAGACAAGTGAATCAGGATTGAATAAACTTGGAAAGCTGAAATGGAAGCTTCTGTTTGCTGATCTACCTATCTTATCTACTGTATAATTATAAGTCTGTAGTTTGGATATTAATGTTATGTATAATTAATGATCTACTATGAATGGCTTGTATCACTAGATGTATGATGCTCTGATGTAATATGTACTGTTGTGCAATATTATGAAGTACTATCTTTTGAAAATTCCGCTGTGAGATTCTGATTTTTTTCTGTGATTTTATCTTCTATCTATTCTTATTCTTATTAATGGCACGACTTCCGATGTGTTCGAAAGTTGGGTCGTTACAGTTCTCTTGCTTAACACCCTTCTCTGAGACGTACGAGCTTAGATGTTATATATTGATAGATATCAGTCCCATGGCGTGAGTTGTCCATGTGGCATGCCAAGATGCAAATGATCAAGGCATTTGTTGAAAAGCAGAGCCTTGTGGTTGATGATCAAAGCACAAATTTATTTAGCATAGCTTTGTGTATATGCGTTACTTTGTGAGCCTCACATCCCGGTATGAGTCAAAAACGGGATCATGACTGCAGGGAACGCATGTGTTTCTTTCTAGCTTGAAGTGGTGCCATGGTATGGAGCCCAGACATTTTTACTTATGTGGGTGATGGATTATAAGGTACCTCGATGTATTGGTCGCTGCTGGCCTAGTGATAATAGGACCAGGAAATGTGTGTTTAACCAATCCACTAAAGTATTTGTGGACTAACCCTGAAGATCCAAGGGTTCGCCAGCGTCCGAATCCTAAGGCATTTGCTAGAGTGTCTCGAATCGATGAGGAGCCATCCCTAGCCTCGACTCATGATGGAAACCCAATTTCCAATACGACATTACGGATTTGATTGTAAAAATATATATAGTGACATAGTAGGACGGGTTCTATGCTGTAATGTCCCGTATTTTCTGACCATTTATTTGAAATATTTTATATATTTAAAATATTGATTTCAGTTTAAATAATGGTATTTGACCATTTTAATTTGAATATTTAAATTATATTAATAATATAATAATATTTTAATTTCGGGATATTGGGGAAATGTTGAATTTGTTTTATAAATGTGAACGAGTGGTTTAAAGTGGTTTAAATATGGTTTATATTGAATTATATAAATATATTCTTTACTAAAACGATGTCAGAACATTTAATTTATAATTATATTATAAACGAATTAGAAACTGCGCGGTAGTTCGTAAATTTCGTTCTGAACTTCAATTGATTATACAGAATTCGTTTTAAGTCAGAATTCTGTGAAACCAGAAACGTTGGAATCGATTTGATTATATTTTTATAATGTAAGAGAAAAATCGAGATTTCGTGTTATTATTTGTTAGTTATGTCCAGTTCAAATTTTAAAATAGTCTCTATAAAAATCGTTATAAAACGATAACTTTTATTAAATAAAATATTAGCAATTTATTTATATTTGGATATTCGTTAAGCCGAATTCCTGAATGAGTATTAAATCCCTCTTAATCTTATTTGAAGCTACATGATATTTCATTTTGAATATATTCGATAATATCGGTATATTATTATTCAACTCAACGGTTTGGAATTTAAAATATATGGTATCAACATTTATAAGATTTTTAAATAAACCATAGTAAAACTTGTGTATGACATATATTTTCAATATGAAGGATGTATTCATATATTCTTATCTATGCTACTACCAAGCGGAATGCACAACTAAACAAGAGAATCTAGCTTTCAGGATAGAGTCGAACCAATTAAATAATAAAGAAAAAAAGTAACACAGTTCTACCTCATATGAACAAAAAGAGAAGAAAACCATACCAAAAGTAAAATCAACAGCTAGAATAAAGAATTACATGCACCAATCCGAATAGTAAAAACAGTCCAATTCAAATTTCTAGCAACATGTCTTGTTTTTTAAGTAAAAACAGTAGAAAATTCAACACAGATAAAAGAACAGCTAATGAAAGTAGTACAATATCACAGTTCAAAGATGTACAAAGGAAAATGATATATATATATATATATATATGCAACAATCGAAACAGATTATATTTTCATATATAATCTCTGGTACAAATCTTGTCTGCCATATTTGATACAGGATACATTTCACAATCGTCAACTGAAATAAACAATTCGACATCTTTTTGTACAAGAAAGAATCTAAAATGCAATACGAGAAGACAACACAACAGAAAATCTGCAATTTTATATGAACAGATAATATCTTTACATATATACACAACCAATCAAATGTACAAACCCTAATTGCCATACTCATGCTAGTCACCGTACCTGCAAATGAAACAAACAAATTCATAGCTCCTAGGAACAACTAGGTTATGGAATAAGAACCATACATGAAACCCATCACAAATATGCACAACTATCCACCACCAAATCAACCTGAGAAGGAAAAAGAAAACAGCTATGAATAGCTAAAAAAATATGTATAGATATATGTGTAAAGTTGAAAGATTTCCAACAGAAAGAGAAAGAAAAAAAATGAATGAATGCAACAGATATGTATACGTATATTCATATATCAATGAATATATAAGAGAAATCAAATCTTTACGCCGAATCTATACAGCATTGAAACAGCAAATCAAAACAGCTATGAAACAGCCTAATACACAGCCGTGCTATGATTTTACAATACAAAGCTTTCAAATTTAGCCAATACGAACAAGACATGACAATGTAAAGTACTCAGTAAATTAATGGTGAATCTAATTTATATAGGTACAGCTCATCCATGTGCATTTTTGAACATAGACAGTACATAGAAATCCAACAAAATCCTCAAATCACTGTTATAGACATCACGCAACCATCAAAGGGATCTACCAAGGTACCAACAGCTGATAATACAACTGAAATGAAAGAACAAACGCCTAAGAATCTAGCCACAACTAAGTCTATAACTAGGATGTTACATTTCGGAATTTACAGTAATCAAATCTAGTATAAATACCCAAGCAGTGTGCTCTAGTGGCCATAAGACAAACCAGATCAATTTCAGCAAAGGAAAACCAAACTCGAAAAAAAAAGAATCAAAACAAGATATAACAGAAATTAAAATCAGGGAAAGTATACTTATCTGGTTATGTTTTGGATGAGTTCCGTGGGCTTTTGGTTTGATGCCAAGGAACTAGGGTTTTGGTCAAATCTTCACAATGAAAGCTTCGGGATGAAGGCGCCTGAAAGGAGATCATAACGGAGGATCTGGTGTGAGGTGTGGCGGCGTGAGGAGAAGTAGCGGCGAAGAGGATCTCAGATGATCGAATCAGGTGACTTTTGTTATTTTGAGGGTGGCGGAGCCTACAGTTGCTGGTCGGAGGCAAAGGGGGGGTCAGATAGGGAGCCTAGACGGCGGCGTCTCTGGTGAAGCCGGGGATGTGGAGTCCGGTGATGGCAGATGGTGGCAGCGAGATTGTAAAAGGATGGAGGGTTTTGTTTTTCTAATTTTCTTTTGTGGCGGCGGATAAAGGGTTAGAGAAAGAGGGCATCCGATGGTTTTATGAAGGGAAGGATGAAGTAGGATTGTTCAAATCTAAATGGGCAGAACGGAAACAATAGGGTAAGGCCCAACAATTTAAATTAATTAAAGTTATTTTATTTTAATGTTTGAATGAACTTCGAGTATTAATTTAAAATGCAAACGTGGTCAGAATTCAATGAAACAAAAAGCATCGGAACCGTGAAGACTAGTACTACATGATGGAAGGGAATCGAGCAGGGAAGACAACAGCTGGATTTCTTAGTTAAATTAAACGTCCGTTTAATTTGACTGAAACAAGCTGGTTTAACGACAGAATCAAATCAAAGGTGAGTTAAACTCACTCATTTTCTTCCCACTTATATTTTATAAGTTGGGTTTTTATGTTTGTGTACTATGGTTGCTAATGATTTAACTGGTTGATGATATATATTCATATATTGTTTAAACTGATGAAATTAAACGTTGTTTAATTTCAGTGGAAACCCAAATCGTTATTTTTAACGACGGGTCCGAGTCAAGGTAATTCACCTTATTAGCCACGTTTATAAAGTAAACGTGATTTATTTAAATGAATTGTTTGAACTGTCATGATTGTGTGAAATAAATTTGGTTGATATTAACATATCAGTATTAACCGTTATAAGACCATTATTGATTTAAGTTGAATTGTTTGATTGGATGGTTCATTTAGTTGTTGAATATTGACCTGAAATTCAATATTTGTTTGGTTTAAACCAATGGGTAATATTGGTTGAGTGGTTGACAGTACATGGCATATGAATAAATATCGATCTATCGTCAGGTAAATCGACGTAATAAAGTTATAAAATTTATTTTATAACTGAAATTAGATTTTGAAATCTATTGTTTTGAATTAAAGTTTATAAAAAGAAAATAAATATTTATTATTTATTAATTGAGTTTATAATTGGTTTTTAAATGATTTTATAAAGGAAATTCCTGATATTTATCAGATTTTTAAGTAAATGAGCAGAAATTTATTTAATGTTATAAATTTGAATAATCGTTTTTGAGAGATAAATAAAAGAAAATTCTAAGCAAGACGCGAGAGCTTAATTTAAGTAAAAAAGAAAGTGATAATGAAAGGGTTTATTATTTGATAATTGAGTTTATAATTGGTTTTTAAATGATTTTATAAAGGAAATTCCTAATATTTATCAGATTTTTAAGTAAATGAGCAGAAATTTATTTAATGTTATAAATTTGAATAATCGTTTTTGAGAGATAAATAAAAGGAAATTCTAAGCAAGACGCGAGAGCATAATTTAAGTAAAAAAGAAAGTGATAATGAAAGGGTTATATTAAACCATGATTTATAACGAAGTTTATAAAAAAGGAAATGAGGTGTAAAGCATTAATGAATGTTACTTCATAAGGGAATTAAGTAAAATTTATGAAATAAGACTTTAAGCGAAAGGCTTAAAGGTGAATGTGGTAAAGAAGTAAGTAATAGGATTTAACAAAATACAAGTGGTAAAAGGTATCGTTTAGAGAAGTAAAAGAGAAACGTGATATTTTATAAATAATTTTCTTAATCAATGAATTAAGAATTTTGGTTATACTCGAGATGGAAGATCGAAAAGATAAGAAGTTTTATCAATATATTACTTAAATAAGGTGTATTTGATATTAAAGTAAAAATCTCTTTTTGAGTTACAACTAATGTCTATCTGAAGATAGGAACGTTGTTGATCAAGGTCTGAGAGGTAAATAAATATCCCAACTTGAATGACTTCAGGATTATCTAAAGACGATATTAGTTGTAATGGGAAGGATGGTAAAAATAATTTATTATTCCCATATGAGAAATAATAATGGAATGTCAATAAAAGGGGTCGAGAATATATAATAAGATTTTTCCCAAGTAATGGACGTGGGAGGATTTGGCATATATATATGTGTGTCCAAAGTGAAATAAATGAAAAGGAAATGGTGGGAAGTTAAAATGGTGCTTTCGAGATAGAAGGAAATTGAAACATTAAGTTTTGCGAATGGTTTAGACTAAAGGGATAATAGTAAGTTATTGTACTCAAGTGATAAAATAAAGGAGATTTCATAACATTGTTTACTTGAAATAAGATGAGTCGTTTTCCAATATGGTTAATAAGAAATAAAATAGTAAATGGTTTTGAAATGATAATAGAATAAAGAATTTAATATGATATGAAAGCGAAATAGTTTGAAATCATAATCTTACATCAAATAAGTTATATTTAAGTAGTGAAATATTTATGACTTTAAGATTAACTATCGTTAATCGTTTTTATTTAAAGAGGCCATGTAGTGTTGGTACTGAACTGGTAAACTCATGTTATTCTCACAATTATTTATTTGATAGTTAAATCACCGACTATCAAACCTGACCCATACGATCATTGGTACGGAAAGACCGGGATCGAATATATATTCGAAAACCATTCCAACCAGCGAATACGTGAAAGAAGATTATTGAAGATGGAGAAATTGAAGACCGTTGATCTTCATGATCGGAAGAACTACTGATTGAATTTCTCTGGTTTAGCGGTTGGAGATATTTCAACAGTGATTCTGTCGTGAGTGGTATCTACGGATTGCAAGGACTTTTCGCTACTGATCTATAGGGTGATACCTATGATGCAGTAGGAGGGTGCCTTCGGTTCATCCTTTTCCTGGATGACTTGTATGGACGAGTGTCTGACAGAGTATTTCCTAAGAATTACGTACATTGATTTTCACAAACGTACTTCTGTCAACTGTAGAGTATTTTTGCGGACGTCGATTAACGATTTGATGGTATGTGGCATTCAAAGTAAATGATGATCAGATGTTCTCAAAATAAATTCTAGCCTCAAGCCTCACAACCGGGAGATGACAAAAATCAGGCAGGCAGCATGGCTATGTGGGTCGCTCCCATCAGTGTGTATAATCACCTATCTAGAGAAATTCCATTTGTTTCTTTAATCTATCGATGTTGTCCCTTTCGGGAAACGGTTGTTGATCCCAACCGTTGGTGATATACATTTAATACACTCAAGCGAAATGGGTGGTCGGTCATGTGTGGGCCGGGTTGCAAGACGTTCTTGTTGAACCCAGTGTACTCGTCTCTAGAGATACACGATCGGCAAGTGGTCCCATACCTTGTCATAATTTGGAATCCATTCTCCAATAAGCGCCTGCGGTTTGGATTGTATACTATATATGTGGAGCGTGAGATGCAAGCTTTCCACTAGTTTGATATTTACTTGTATTTAGACATTATTATAATATCAGAAAAATATTGGTTTCAAAACTGTTTGGGGTTATCGTAAGGTAGAAACCATCCGTGTTTATGTGTGGATTTGGTCTGACGATTATCCTTTTTCTTTGAAAAGATTTTGAACTTTAAATCAGGACTGGATGACCTACCCTTAATACTGATCGAGTTTATCTCACTCTGGTTCACCAGACTGACCCGGTATTTGTAATGCTCGGGTTAGCCCGGGTTTGCAGGTTCAGATTTGACATTACGAAAGGCGCGCTGAAGAAGTCCAGACATATTTAGTGTTATTCCGCTGTGTTGTATAAGGGCAAATTATTATAACTGTCTAGGTGTGTTAATGTACTCTGGTGATCGTAAGTTTTATTTAAAGCTCTCAATAAAAGATTTATTTCTATATTATATTTTGTCCCGCTGTGATGTGAGACTCTGTGTCGTGTTGATTCTTCTTCTATTCTTATGTTTCTTTCTTTCTTATCTCACCCTCTAACTTCTTTCCTTAAACGTTCAGTGTTCTTGGTGCTTTGGAGGATCGGCATGAGATATGGTAAGGTATTTATGTCGATTTTCGGGGCCGGAAACCCTGGGTCGTTACATATGCCGTCTAGGATTGATACATTTATTTTGTAAATGTTTTAAAACGATTAGACACTAATAATAATATCAATAATTATTGTTTTATACGTATAAAGCATGTTTGGTCATTATAAGGTACAACTCTATCCTCCTGTTTGCGTTGCGTTGTGTGATGAGACTTGAGTTTTATAATGATTTCATCTTTCTAAAAAGCATTGTGTTGTTTCCAAAAGATTTATTTAATTTATGCACTGGCAATCCAATGGAGAAACATGTTCCGCGTTAGCGGCGTGGTCCTGAGATTTGCCTTACTATTAAATAAGTTTAGTAAAGATTTCTCATACCAATCCCGTAACTGACTCATAGTTTGTTTTCACTTGCAAACTCGGGTGCCCTTATTTTTACACTTGCAGCCAAGTGACAGGTAGTAGGTTATTTTGGATATGTATCGAAGTGGAGTATGCACTTGGGCAGAAGACGATGATCATTTCTATCTTTTGTTTCTATCATGAAAACATTAGTAATGTTTTACTTGATGATGTTTTAGACCTATTTCTATTTGCTGAGACTTTATGTATTAAGTGTATCATGTATTTTGTGCGACTCTGATGTTGTGATGTTAATGACATTTCTAATTTTCCGCTGTAATGATTTATGTGTTACGCTATTTATCTGTAATATGTTGTTGTGTTAAATATGTTATATTCCAATGATTATCCTTGCTTTCATACTTCGGGAGTTTGGGGTTATCACACTCCCCCTATAACAGATGTAACAACCCGGAAAATGCGAGCCAATTTAAAAAATTTATGTTAGCTAATTTTAATGAGTTTCGAATATTCAAAATGAATTATTTTAAATAATATCAACGAGAAATTTATTTTGAATAGAATTAGAACGTATATATTATTCGAGTCGTCGATGGAATACAAATAATTATATATAATTATAAAAAGGAATTGAAAATGGCGCGGTAGTTCGATAATTCGATTTCTAATTTCAAATAAATGTACCGGGTGCAATATAAACCGGATTTTAGCAAAACCAAAAATATTTGAATCTAATTGAGAATATCTTTCCAAAGAATCCGAAAAATCGAAATTTCATAGCGGGAATCAAAAGTTATGCCCAGTTGAAAATTCAGAATAGTCGCTATGGAAATTTGGCCCTAAAAAATGGAAATTTTGCAAACGACCTTGGATTTTGATGAAACCACTTTTGTTGGATCTGTGATGTCAAATTATTGTTAGATTTCAATTTTCATAACTTTTCGAATCAATATGTGAGCGTGGCGAAGGAAAATGCGTTTGACCAGTTTTAGTTGATTTTAATCGACTGGAAAATTGCCATTTTTCAAACGGTCTCAAAATTCGATGAAATTAGTTTTGTTAGGACCGTATCGTCAATACGAAGCTAGAAAATAGTTTTCTAGAATTTTTCGAGTTAGTATGTGACCCTAGTAAATTGAAATGCGCGTTCAAATTCAATATATAGAGTTATATGTTGATTTTGACGAAAACTGATCGAAACGATCAAATCAGCTTACGATACATATCCCTTTGTGTTCGGAATGGGAGTAATTAGCTATGGACGACAGGCGGTGAGCCTCATTTAGAGGTCGAATAAAAAGTCAACTTTTGAAATTAAAAATAATAAATTATAGAATAAACCCCACTCCGTTATACCTTTCTCTCTCTCCTCCCCCTTTCTATTATAACAAATCGAGATCAAAAAAAAAAGATGAGCGACGAAGGAGGGTGCCGCTCCCCTCCGCTTGCGCCGCCGTGGATGGCGCAACCGCGACTCCCCCAGCTCCTCCTCCCTCGTTCTAGCACCCAGCCCCAAACCGCGATCTTCCCGACCCCAAACCCTGTGCCAAAATCCACAAACCCCGGCGCCCTGGTCCACCACCGCGGCCTCAGCCTCTCCAGCACCACCTCCGATTGGCCGACGCCCCTCAGCCCCATCTCCACCTCCGACGCAGCGAAGCAATCCCCCTCTTCCCGTTCGACTATGAGTGGTTTTATTTATTTATATTTGTTTATTAAGTGTAATTAGCTTCAAATAGGATTAAAAAAATCAGTTTTATTTTATTTTATTTGTTTATTTATTTTACATTATGGCATGATAAGGAAAAGAGGTGAATTTTTATTTATATATGAACAAGAATAAAAGATGAGACCTTTATGGTGTGTTCATGAAGGAAAGAAATGATTTTTATAGTATAGGAAGTATTAAAAATATGATTTTTAGTGAAGTAAAAATACGATTTTCATATTATATAGATAGAAAAGATTAAATCTTTATATTTGAAAAGGCAAAATCTTTATATTTGAAAAGGCGAAATCTTTATACTTGAAAAGGCGAAATCTTTATATTTGAAAGGGTGAAATCTTTATATTTGAAAAGGCGAAATCTTTATATTTGAAAAGGCGAAATCTTTATACTTGAAAAGGCGAAATCTTTATATTTGAAAAGGCGAAATCTTTATATTTGAAAAGGCGAAATCTTTATATTTGAAAAGGTGAAATTTTTATATAGAGAATAGCGTGATAAAAATATAATCTTTATTCTATGAACATTGTTGTAAAAATAGAATTTTAATCTATATAGTAGCGATGTAAAAATAGAATTTTTATCCATATGGAGTGATTATAAAAATGTGATTTTTATACATGTAGTGGTTATGGTGTAATACCCCACCTCCATTAAGGTCACTCATAAAGGGAATGCCTTAACTTTGGTGGAGCATTTTAGTAAACAGAACAGAAACTTACAAGACAGATAAAACAGTACTTCAAAAATTTATAACTTTATTACAACAGAAACCGAAATAAGCTTGGTTACATCCTTTCAAATCACAATATCATAATTCAAGTACAAAATATCAGTCTTGTACAAAAGCCTTCAGAATGCATAGTTTAACATCATAATCCCCACAGAAGAAGAAAAGCCATACTTTAAGCACTTCAAGCGGAAGAAATCTGGATCAAGGTAGAGTACTCCATTCTACAAAACTTGGGGGGGAATGGAAGAAAGGAGGCGAAACAACAAGGGTCAGACAAAAAGTCTGGCAAGTCCAGTGATTTCTAGTTATGAACAGATAATAATAACATGACATGAAAATAAAACTGGATGAGAGATAACTGTAACAGGTGTAGCAGATATAACAGAAGAACAGAATGATATAAGATATTTCTTTACACTTCTCTGCACTAATACTAGTATAACAGAATTAGGTGCCACCCTAATGTCTAAACTGAAACAAAAACGGGTACAGAATAATTTCCACAGAAGAGAATGCTAGTAATGGGCCTTTACCACCCCAACAGAAACAGACAGAAGCAGAATGCTGATAATGGGCCTTTACCACCGAAACAGAAACAAACAGAAACAGAATATTAATAATGAGCCTTTACCACCCAAACAGAAACAGTCAGATTAATCCCTATGGAAACAGAATGTGGAATTAGGTGTACACTAGTAATTGGGCCTTTACCACCCGAACAGACGATACCACGCAGAAACAGACGGGTGTTGCCACCCAACAGAAATAGACGGTACCAACAGAAACAGATAGAAGTTAGTGTACCCTAAAACCCTACCCCAAGCGATCGGCTCCCTAATACATAAATTCCTTGTGTCGGCCCCCACAGTAGGGTGTATCACTCCCTAAAGTGACAACCAATTGGCACAGACCTATTTACAGATGTCACGGCGTCTTACATCCTCAGAGGCAGACCAGGATCCATGCACGCACATGACCCAATTGGAACGCACCATCAACACCCCTCGCCATTATCAGAATGAACCGCTTATAATTAGTTCAGTAAGCGTGCCCGAACCCTACCTACTGTTGGGTCAAAGTTTTGATACCAGAAAGGGTTACTGACTAATATGGGTCCCAAACAATAGATGACACAAGTAATTTCCCTCCTAAACTTGTGTCCCCAAACTAACAGATTTCAGATTAACTTGTTAACAAGTTCAGACATACAGAATTCAGATCAACCAGTTCACAGATTAGACAAGTTTTCAGACCAACGGATCAGATATACAGATTTAACAGACTTACAGATTAACCGGTTACAGATTAACAGACTTACAGATTAACCGATTACATATTAACAGACTTCCAGATTGTCTAACTTTGTATTGGGCCTACAGATTCATGAAATGGGTTTATTAATTTCATCTGTCTAGTTGGTTTAACCCTATCCACCCAACACGTTTTAGACATCATATTTATCCCCGATTTTCATTAATTAAATATTAATGCCCAGACCTCTCACATTAGACTGACAGTTTGTGGCTACTGGTTAGGCCGGTTGGTTCCGGGCAGGTTTCTACCACAAAATGAGTCTAACCTCGGGTTTCAAGCACGTTATGACAAACTTCTCACATTAGAACCTATTATATGCGGCCACTGGATGTGCCGGGCGGTTCCTGGTAGAATTACGCCGCAAACTCATTCTAACCTCGAGTTAGCCATGTTTATCTTTATGGCCAATTAATTAATAATTTACCATTTTTACCCACGCCTAATATACATGTCAATTATTCTTAGCTAATTCAGATTATGTCAATAACAGACTGAATATATCAACTTAACAGATATAGCAGATAACAGATTTTGCAGATTAGGCGACTTAACGGATTTAGCAAATTAAGCAAACTAGCAGATTTAGCAGATAACAGATTAGGCATCTCAACAGATTTAGCAGTTTAAGCATCTCAACAGATTTAGTTTAGCAGATTTGGCATTTTCAACAGACTTAGCAGATGACAGATTTGGAAGATGAACAGATCTAGCTGACTAGGCGGTAGAGCAGAACTAGCAGATTAAGCAATATAACAGAGCTAGCAGATTAGGCAATATAACAGAACTAGCAGATTAGGCAAATATAGCAGAACTAGAAAATTAGGCAAATATAACAGATTTAATCATTCCATAACGTTTCTCAAACATATCTTGCCTAATTATTAATTTGGCCTAAGTTTGCATGCCTAAATAGTTGTCATGATTCACACTATGATCATATACCCCACGGTTGCATTGAATTTACATGTCACAGATTATGGTCATAATTTACATGTCCGAATTTAGTTCAACTTGCCTAGTACAAAAGGTTCACATATAAATTATACCAAATATAGCCCTCGATTTCAATGCATGTCATATATTCAAAAATCTCCTACTTTAGGTGTTATTCACATTTGATAGTTATCAAATCTTAATATAGATCTTCACACCTAAGTCATATTCTCTTTCAAATCATGAATTGTTATATAAACAATATACCCAACAATCTAGTTATAACAGATCTTAATTCAAAATATGCGTTATGTCCAATGTCTCAAGTCACATGTTAACAAACCATGGTCTCTCTTCTTCCAATTCACAGAATATTCATAGATCTAAATCTAGTTTACACCCTATGTCCTTTTTCTTAAATCAGTCACAGATTAGCCATGTCCAATTATGCCACATTCGTTGTTTGTCCCAAACATTTTTGCGTTCGTGCGTTAATCTCTTAGGAGATTGGGGCAGGCTCGTAGTAGCCTAGCTATAGAACAGAGAGAAGAAGAGATACAGAATAAAATAGATCAGAACAGAACATACACCATCTCAAATTCAGATTTACAATCATGTCACAATTATGATTAAAGTTTATATCGGAAAATAACTGCACTTGCCTTGATTGGATTCTAAAAGAAAGATAGTTGTAGCGACGTTAGTTGATCTTCTTTAACCGTTGTTGAAGTTTCAAGCTTGAATTGGGTTGCTTAGGTTGATGTTGATTAGCTTCTAGTTCTGATTCCAGCAGAGTAGCGACGCCATTTTTATTTTAATTTAGAACAGAGGGAGAGCAGAATAGAATTGTGTGTAGAGAAGGCTAGGTTTGGGGCTGTTTAAATAGGTTTAGGAAGACGAATCTAGGCAGAAAACGAGACCAGATACATAAGAATGCATCCAAGCCCAAAACCAGGTTTGGGGACCAGGTCGACCCTCAGGTCGACTGCCCAGTCGACCTGGTCGGGGGTGTCAACTGCCCAGACGACTCCCGAGTCGACCAGGGTACTGGGGGGTCGACTCCCCAATCGACCTGGGTCCTGGGCGGGAAATTTCCCGCCCAGCCCACTTCTGGGTTTGAATTCGAATTTTAAATTCGAATTTCGAGCTGTTTTCGATTCTGAAAATTCCTGAAACTTAAAAGGGTCATATCTCCCTCATACGGACTCCGATTCTTGCAAACTCGGACTCATTTCCAAGCAAAACTCCGAGATGAACGCAATGGCACAACCCATTTCCCTTGATTCTTATTTTAGAAATTAATTATCCTATGATTAGTTACTTATACGTTCACAGAAAATACGGGGTGTTGCATTCTCCCCACCTTAAAGGATTTCGTCCCTGAAATCTTCAAGTTAAGAAGAATGTGTCCCACCATCCAACATCCATTTACTCAATCATCAATCACCGGCGTCCATTGTCCTTAGAAACTTCTAATGTTGTATGAACATATGGAAAAGTGTGTGTATATGTTCCTTATCTAATGCAAAGATCAGGCGGTCCACTGATTCAGTTGACCTCCTTAATGCGAATTATGCCAGTGCCATGAGTCCAACATGTATGCAATTTTCCTACTCGATACATATCATTTCTATATGAGTGCAAAACCATTCATTCGTATGCAACATCCATGTGCTGAGTCAATCATTTTGCATCCACAAAAATTGAAAATGCTCACTCATCCATATGTAGTATGAGAGTGTTTTCGAGCCGATCTAGTGCCTAGTGTGTGTATATGCATCCACTAGCAACCACTTGCATCCACTTGCAACCATCAAAAATAATATGTCTCAAAAACATGTTTACACCCATTAGTTTCTACCTACAGTTCAAAGATTCGATCGATAGGATACAGTCGAATGATGGAAGCGAGTACAGGTAAAACAAAAACTTGGTTCCCATTAGACATGGGTCCTAAGTATCGGCCCCGAAGACCGAAACCAACATCAGATTGACACCCAGAGGATTACCCTCTTTAGATAATGTCAAAACTGGAAATCTTAACCTTATCAGAAATATTCAGATATTTACAGATTACTGGTATAGATCAGATTACCAAATGATTCTTAGGAAACTAAGCATGATAAATCCCAGAATGTATGCGTCCAACTTGATGCCTAACACGAATATCTCTCAAACCCCAATCACAAACAGATGAGTCATAACCCTTATGGATTTGGGTCTATAGCGGAATCAGAAACAATACTAGTATTAAAGTGCAGAGTATCGATTACAGAATCAAAATGCCAGAATCAGAAAGAGTTTTAACTCAACAATCAGATAAGAAAATTAAACCTTCTACTTAAATTTTCTTATTTCTACCCTATCTACCAGTCCCTTGAGCATTCGCCTGTCCTCCAGAAGTGGGTTCTGCCATCTGCCCTTGCCCTCATTTCTTCGGGCAATCCCTAGTGAAGTGTCCCATCTCACCACAGTTGAAGCAAGTGCACTTCCTTTTTCTGCAATCCTTGTTCAGATGAGTCGAGCTTCCACAAGTAAAGCACTTTTTCCCCTTCTTATCTTCAGACTTCTCATCTTTCTTTTGTGTTTCCTTCTTGGGCCGTGCTTTCTTATTTTGTGGTTCTTCCTTCTTTGTCTCTTTCTGGCCCTTGTCTTCCTCGTGCAGTAGTGCCATGTCCACCAATTTCTCGTAAGTCGCTCCCATGGATACATGGGTCATGGCTAGGCTGTGCAGTGGCTCGTTCAATCCTTTAACAAAGCGGAGAGCCTTTTTATGCTGAGTGTTGACTAAATCCAATCCGAACCTAGCCAGTTGGTTGAACTGGTTGACGTATTCCTTGACCGTCATACTTCCTTGCTTAAGAGATAAGAACTTTTCCAGTTGTAGACTTCGTTCAGCTTGCGTGAGGAATTTCGTCTCAAACCTTGTTCTGAAATCCATCCATGTTTCAACCGGCCTCTCGGCGTTAGTGACTTCCCACCAATAGGAAGCTTCGTCTTTGAGTAGCCATACCGCCAATTGTACCTTCTGCCTATCGTCCACCTCAAAGATAACGAATAGATCCTCAGTTTCTTTGAGCCAGTTCCTCGCTTCTACGAATGATTCAGTTCCCTTGAAATCCTTCCCACCCATGCCCCTAAAATCTCTACAGATCTTTGAGAAAGCAATTGCACGAGGAGGGGGTGGAGGAGGGGGATCATTTGCTGGACCTGCGGCGGCAGTCCTAGCCTCAAGATATTGACGAAACCAACCGTGTACATGAACACCCTCTGGTATCTCAGATGCTTTAGACATGCTGAAACGAAAAAGAAAAGATTCAATGCAAAAAGGACCGAAGGAAAGATATATGGCTCTTGGGGATTATGTTTTTCAAAATAAGCTTTATTTTTGAAAATACTTCCTTTCAAAACCTTTTTGAAAATAGTTTTCAAAAACTTTACCCAATCTGGTGACCTTCAGCTCTGATACCAAGTGTAATACCCCACCTCCGTTAAGGTCACTCACAAAGGGAATGCCTTAACTTTGGTTGAGCATTTTAGTATATAGAACAGAAACTTACAAGACAGATAAAACAGTACTTGAAAATTTTATAACTTTATTACAACAGAAACCGAAATAAGCTTGGTTACATCCTTTCAAATCACAATATCATAATTCAAGTACAAAATATCAGTCTTGTACAAAAGCCTTCAGAATGCATAGTTTAAAATCATAATCCCCACAGAAGAAGACAAGCCATACTTTAAGCACTTCAAGCGAAAGAAATCTGGATCAAGCTAGAGTACTCCCTTCTACAAAACTTGGGGGGAACGGAAGAAAGGAGGCGAAACAACAAGGGTCAGACAAAATGTCTGGCAAGTCCAGTGATTTCCAGTTATGAATAGATAATAATAACATGACATGAAAATAAAACTGGATGAGAGATAACTGTAACAGGTGTAGCAGATATAGTAGAAGAACAGAATGATATAAGCTATTTCTTTACACTTCTCTGCACTAATACTAGTATAACAGAATTAGGTGCCACCGTAATGTCTAAACTGAAACAGAAACGGGTACAGAATAATTTCCATAGAAGAGAATGCTAGTAATGGGCCTTTACCACCCCAACAGAAACAGACAGAAGCAGAATGCTGATAATGGGCCTTTACCACCTGAACAGAAACAGACAGAAACAGAATATTAATAATGGGCCTTTACCACCTGAACAGAAACAGTCAGATTAATCCCTATGGAAACAGAATGTGGAATTAGGTGTACACTAGTATTTGGGCCTTTACCACCCGAACAGATGGTACCACGCAGAAACAGACGGGTGTTGCCACCCAATAGAAATAGACGGTACCAACAGAAACAGACAGAACTTAGTGTACCCTAAAACCCTACCCCAAGAGTTTGGCTCCCTAATACATAAATATCCTGTGTCGGCCCCACAGTAGGGTGTATCACTCCCTAAAGTGACAACCAATTGGCACAGACCTATTTACAGATGTCACGGCGTCTTACATCCTCAGAGGCAGACCGGGATCCATGCACGCACATGACCCGGTTGGAACGCACCATCAACACCCCTCGCCATTATCAGATTGAACCGCTTATAATTAGTTCAGTAAGCGTGCCCGGACCCTACCTACTGTTGGGTCAAAGTTTTGATACCAGAAAGGGTTACTGACTAATATGGGTCCCAAAAAACAGATGACACAAGTAATTTCCCCCCTAACCTTGTGTCCCCAGACTAACAGATTTCAAATTAACTTGTTTACAAGTTCAGACATACAGAATTCAGATCAACCAGTTCACAGATTAGACAAGTTTTCAGACCAACGGATCAGATATACAGATTTAACATACTTACAGATTAACCAGTTACAGATTAACAGACTTACAGATTAACCGATTACAGATTAACAGACTTATAGATTGTCTAACTTTGTATTGGGCCTATAGATTCATGAAACGGGTTTATTAATTTCATCAGTCTAGTTGGTTTAACCCTATCCACCCAACATGTTTTAGACATCATATTTATTCCATATTTTCATTAATTAAATATTAATGCCTAGACCTCTCACATTAGACTGATAGTTTGTGGCTACAGGTTAGGCCGGTTGGTTCCGGGCAGGTTTCTACCTCAAACTAAGTCTAACCTCGGGTTTCAAGCATGTTAGGACTAACTTCTCACATTAGAACCTATTGTTTGTGGCCACTAGATGTGCCGGGCGGTTCCGGGCAGAATTACGCCGCAAACTCATTCTAACCTCGAGTTAGCCATGTTTATCTTTGCGGCCAGTTAATTAATAATTTACCATATTTACCCACGCCTAATATACATGTCAATTATTCATAGCTAATTCAGATTATGTCAATAACAGACTGAATATATCAACTTAACAGATATAGCAGATAACAGATTTTGCATATTAGGCGACTTAACGGATTTAGCAGATTAAGCAAACTAGCAGATTTAGCAGATAACAAATTAGGCATCTCAACAGATTTAGCAGTTTAGGCATCTCAACAGATTTAGTTTAGTAGATTTGGCATTTTCAACAGACTTAGCAGATGACAGATTTGGCGGTAGAGCAGAACTAGCAGATTAAGCAATATAATAGAACTAGCAGATTAGGCAATATAACAGAACTAGCAGATTAGGCAAATATAGCAGAACTAGCAAATTAGGCAAATATAACAGATTTAATCATTCCTTAAAGTTTCACAAACATATCTTGCCTAATTTTAAATTTTTCCTAAGTTTGCATGCCTAAATAGTTGTCATGATTCACACTATGATCATATACCCCACGGTTGCGTTGAATTTACATGTCACAGATTATGGTCATAATTTACATGTCCGAATTGAGTTCAACTTGCCTAATACAAAATATTCACATATAAATTATACCAAATATAGCCATCGATTTCAATGCATGTCATATATTCAAAAATCTCCTACTTTAGGTGTTATTCACATTTGATAGTTATCAAATCTTAATATAGATCTTCACACCTAAGTCATATTCTCTTTCAAATCATGAATTGTTATATAAACAATATGCCCAACAATCTAGTTATAACAGATCTTAATTCAAAATATGCGTTATGTCCAATGTCTCAAGTCACATGTTAACATACCATGGTCTCTCTTCTTCCAATTCACAGAATATGCATAGATCTAAATCTAGTTTACACCCTATGTCCTTTTTCTTAAATCAGTCACAGATTAGCCATATCCAATTATGCCACATTCGTTATTTGTCCCAAACATTTTTGCGTTCGTGCATTAATCTCTTAGGAGATTGGGGCAGGCTCGTAGTAGCCTGGATATAGAACAGAGAGAAGAAGAGATACAAAATAAAATAGATCAGAACAGAACATACACCATCTCAAATTCAGATTTACAACCATGTCATAATTATGATTAAAGCTTATATCAGAAAATAACTGCACTTGCCTTGATTGGATTCTAAAAGAAATATAGTTGTAGCGACGTTAGTTGATCTTCTTTAACCGTTGTTGAAGTTTCAAGCTTGAATTGGGTTGCTTAGGTTGATGTTGATTAGCTTCTAGTTTTGATTCCAGCAGAGTAGCAACGCCATTTTTATTTAGAACAGAGGCAGAGCAGAATAGAATTGTGTGTAGAGAAGGCTAGGTTTGGGGTTGTTTAAATAGGTTTAGGCAGACTAATCTGGGCAGAAAACGAGACAAGATACATAAGAATGCACCCAGGCCCTAAACCAGGTTCGGGGACCAAGCCGACCCCCAGGTCGACTGCCCAGTCGACCTGGTTGGGGGGGGGGGTCGACTGCCCAGTCGACTCCCCAGTCGACCTGTGTACTGGGGGGTCGACTACCTTATCGACTCCCCAATCGACCTGGGTCCTGGGCGGGAAATTTCCCGCCCAGCCCGCTTGTGGGTTTGAATTCGAATTTTAAATTCGAATTTCGAGCTGTTTTCGATTATGAAAATTCATGAAACTTCGGAGGGTCATATCTCGCTCATACGGACTCCGATTCTTGCAAACTTGGACTCGTTTCCAAGCAGAACTCCGAGACGAACGCAATGGCGCAACCCGTTTCCCTTGATTCTTAGTTTAAAAATTAGTTATCCTCTAATTTGTTACTTATACGTTCACAGAAAATACGGGGTGTTACATACGGGCAACGAAAGTGACAAAAGGCGAGAACGGTGAAGATTCCTACATAAGAAGAGTCGTGGTGTTGGGATTAGCTATTGGTGAGAACTTCTCACCTTAAATCTTGTTTTTCTAGTTAAAATATTTACTAGGATGCAGACGGTGCTTAGCAGCACCCGACACCTGTCATCCACAGACCATGGATGGCTTGTATGTTTGATTGTCTGATGTGTTTTGAAAATTGATTGTGTGATGTGAAATAAAATATTTATATAGTTAAAAATATTTGATCGTTGAAAATATTATTTTTAACGTGTGAGTGTGTAGATAAAAAATGTGTGTTTGTTGATGTGAAACCCCACACGGGTGTTGGGATGATATACGGCATACACTAATCCCAATAATTAGTTGTATGTCGATCGATTGATCGACATGCTATTATAAGCATTAGATATCTATATTTGATGCTTATACAGTGTAGTGCACTTTAGATGATGGTTGATTATTTGTCAGTGCTATTATATATCCATGTGTTGTGTGGAATCCATATAATTAACATTATATGGTAATTGATTGGGCCTCATTCCAATTGGGAAAATAAAGAATATTACAAAATATAAATGATCGTGTGTTGAAAATTATCACGTGTTGAAAGAAACATTTTAACAATAAAATTTACATCTTTATCATATTTAAAGATTAGAAACTAACTGGAAAATAGATAAGATGAGTGGTTTCCTGGGTATTGATCTGATATTGGTTTCGGTCTTCGGCGTTAATATTTAGGGAATCATTCTCTTACTACTTTACAGTTGGAGTCTGATTTAAAAATCAAACGATAGATACCATAATTTTATAAAATGTTTTAAATAACAAAAATAATCATGTGTTGACAGTGCTCATGTGTTGAGAATATTCATGTGTTGAAAAAAAATATTCATGTGTTGAATAGAATATAGATTCATGTGTTGAATATAATAACGAATTTGTTGAAATATATAAAGCCGTGTTGATTAGAGTTGCGTCATTTAGACGTAAACGATATTTATATCGATTATATTCGTTTTTATAATGAATATAGAAAAATAAGTGATTTCAAAATATAACGTTTTGAAAATATTATCATTTGCATATCGATAATGTGGAATATTCAATTTTGATTCAAAATTGAATATGAAGTTGAAATCGTTTCGAGAACGAATTTAAAACGATTTATAAAATACGTTTTAAAAGGGAAATCGACGAAATATATAATATATATATATATATATAATGGCCTGAATATAACGCGCCGCGCAGCGGTAGTTCGTGAATTTCGACCATTGACTTCGAATTGACATTACGGGAGATCCGACCGTTGGATTCTCCTAAAACCGGAACCGTTGGGTTCGTATCGGAAAGAGCTTTCCAATGAATATTAGAAATTTTAAATCTAACGGTTGGAATTGGAATAATGTCCAAATCAAATTTGGAAAAGGTCGCTGTAAGTGCAGTTCGATGGCCGTTGATGGAAATTGACTGTACGGGCCTTGATAAAATTATTAAAAATATCAATAATTTGTGTAAAATCATAATATGTGAATTGGAAAGAATTGGGATGAAAAATTCCACATTTGAAAGGGTAAAATAGATTTTTATCGAAATGAACTAGTTTTGAACTAGAATTATAATCAATTTATTTTAGAAATAAATAAATTGAATTTGAATTGGTTTTGAAAATAACCAGAATTTCCAATATATATGAAATGGAAGTGGATTTGAATCGAAATTTTCTTTGGAATATTTCGATGTTGGATTCCGTGATTACACAAATATTGTTATGGGAATTTGAAAGATATATTTTATATCGTTATTTCCAATACGATATTTGTTGGTTTCAGAATTTGATATTGAATATAAGACGATATATTTTCTATTCAGAGCCTTGTATTTAATATCAAATGTGATTTCGGTTTGTCGTGAATCGTGTTTTAGATGACGTTGGTTCTTTAACCAAGTTAAAGATAGAATATTTATTTTTGAGAAGATTAAAACTAAGTGGAGTTTTAACGAATCTTTAATTAGATTGAAAGTGAATTGATAATTTAAATTATCAAATATGAAAAGTGATCGAGAAAAGAGTACCACCAGTTTTGCTCCAAAGCGATAGTTAAATCTTTAATTAGATTTGAACGTGAAATGGTAATTAATTTTACCGATAACACCGTGGTGTTAGATATGGAGTATTACCAGTTTTCTCCATGGGATAAATAGGTTGGGATCGGGAAATAAAATAAATAATTACTTCGGTGTGGTTCGCTAATGCCGACTAGTCTGGAAAACCATAATATGGTGTGAAATGATATCCAAAGGAAGATTAAAGAATAAATTTAGCAGAATTTATCTTTGATAAAATTAATGGGAACCTTTCCCTAAGAGTGTGAAAATTTGAATAAAAGAATATTCTGAATTGGAATGATGCGTTCATTGTGTTTGTGTAACATTTGTTTATTATATACGTGGTTTATTCAGAAAGGCCGGGTTTATACCCATTTTGAATAACTGATTCGGCGATAAGTCGAAGATGAAGAAGGTGGTCAAAGACCGGAAGTCTTCACATCGTTTGGGTGATTACTGATGATCTTGATTGGGTTGTACACCCAAGATGAGGGAATCAGTTGGTGATCGTCCAGACGTACTTGGAGATGGATGGATATGCGAGGAAAGTGCCTCCGGTTTCGTTCAGACCCAGAACGAACTTGTAAATGGATTGTGTGTCTGATATTGGATTTTATTTTGTGTTGATTGATCTCTATTAAATATACATCTGTATGGCGGCGGAGAATTTATTCTCTTGCTTAACACCCTTCTTTGAGACGTACGAGCTCAGAGGTTGTATATCGATGGACATCAGTCGCATGGAGTGAATTACCAGTGTAGCACGCGTAAGTGGCAATTGATCAAGGCTTCTGTTGAAAAGCAAAGTCTTGTGGTTGATGATCAAAGCACGGCCTGTGTGGCACAGCTTTGTGTATAACGTGAATTCGCGAGCCTCACACCTCGGTATGAGTCAAAAACGGAATAGTGACTGAAGGGAGAGCATGACGTTTCTTTCTAACTATGGTGGTGTCAGTGACCTACCAGCCCTGACATTTATATACTTTTCACCTGTGTGGTTGTTGGATACGAGGCGCCTCGGATATAGGTCTGTAAGGACCGGGAAACGCGTACTCAGGAATTGCCAATCCTCAAAAGTAAGAAAGGACCGACCCTGAAGATCCGAGGATCGCTGTGTGCGGTCCTGAGACATTTGCTAGAGTGTCTCGAATGGAGAGGAGCTTGCCCCTTGCCTCGACTCATGATGGAATCCAATTTCCAATACGTGATAATTTGGTTTTATTTATAGAACCTAGTATGGCGACATAGTGGTATGGGTCATTCATGCTGCCTATGATTGATATTTATGATTGAAATTGTTTTGACACTATACACTTATTATAGTATCAAATAATGTGTTTTAAACGCATCAAGCATGCTTTGGCTATTATAAGGTAAAAACCCTATCCTCCGGCTTGCGTTGCATTGTGTGATGGGACCTGGGTCTTATAATAGCTTCATTTTTCTTTATTTAACATTGCACTGTTTGTTTTATGCACTGGTATTCTTGGGAGGAAACCCGTTCCGTGTTATACGGCGTGGTCCCTTGATTTACGAACTTTAAAATAAAGATTAATAACTGTTTTAGTTCTCACACCAGTCACATGACTGACCTGGAGTTTATTGTTCTAACCTAAACTCTGGGTTCCCCTATTTTCCACACGGGTAGCTAGTAGTTTTGGTTTTGCAGATTTATATTCACAGGAACCTGGTTTACAGCTAGAATGATATCCGGAAAGCTCTGTATCCATATATCTCTTTCAGTTGTGTTTTGTATTAGTTTCCGCTGCGATGTATATAAATGTAATTTATTGTAATCTCTGATATTCATCGAATGTATTTTATTCATTCATACTCTGTATATTCTTGTATCTGATGGAATTGTTGTAATAAACAATGAAATGTTCTTCCGTCTGCGTTCTTTTGTGTGTTGTTCTCAAAGTATCCGCTCTTTCCTTCACGGGGAAGTTACGGGTTCTTACAGTAGTCGATTAAAATCAACTGAAACTATCAAAACACGTTTAACTTTTCCACGCTCACATATTGATTTAGAAAATTATGAATTTCGAAACCTAACAATAATTTGACATCACGGATCCAACAAAAGTGGTTTCGTCGAAATCCGAGGTCATTTGCAAAGTTTCCATTTTTAAGGGCCGAAATTCCATAGCGACTATTCTAAATTTTCAACTGGGCATAACTTTTGATTCCCGCTATGAAATTTCGATTTTTCAAATTCGTTTCTCAATTAAATTCAAATATTTTTGGTTTCGCTAAAATCCGGTTTATATTGCACCCGATACATTCATTTGAAATTAGAAATCGAATTATCGAACTACTGCGCCATTTTCAATTCCTTTTTATAATTATTTATATTCCATCGACGATTCGAATGATATATACGTTCTAATTCTATTCAAAATAAATTTCTGGTTGATATTATTTAAAACAATTCATTTTAAATACTCAAAATTCATTAAAATTAGCTAAAATAAATTTTTTAAATTGGCTCGCATTTTCCGGGTTGTTACAACAGATCTCCCACTAAATATGTGCATATAACTAAAAAGAAAAATAAATTGAGTTTCCAATATTAAAATATTCATGAAATATTCACTCATCAATCAAGATCTTAACCATTATCCTTCTTTCGTTATCATTAAAAGGATATAGAAATCGAAATATTAACGAAAATATAGACTAAAAATATAAATCAGATTAATGGAGAGAATGTATATCATAAATCTCATTCAATCTAACAAAAATCATAATATTCTTCAAATTAATGGCAAATTTCACATTGTAGAATGATGGATTTACGATGAATTTTATAAAATGGAGAGGTTTTTAAAAACATATGAATTCCAATTATTTTCAAATAACATTTTAGAAATGAGCACAAAATAGCGATGGATTTGGACTATGGTTATAAATTCAAATTAAGTGACAAAATCAAATCATCGCAAATCGCAAATGTTACCAGTCAACAAACCGTAATGTATCATAAAATATTAACACATTTCACACCTTAGAAAATGGATTGATAGGTTGGTTTTTACATAGCAAGGAGGATTTCATATATATATATATATATATATATATATATATATATATATATATATATATATATATATGTATGTATGTATGTATATATATGTATATATTGATCTATTTTTTTTAAGAGCACACTAACCGCGCATAGCCTATTAGGACTTTTAAATGGGATCAGTCGCAACTTAAATTATATGTAATCTCTAACCATACAAGACCATATCTAAATTTATTAAGTGAGGTCAGAGAAACACTTATTATATACATAATCTCCTTACTATATAAAACCAAAGTGAATGATAGAATTATGGAAGGTATAGAGATGGCTGTGAAATAAGTCTCTAAATTAATCATACTATGAAATTTGCTCAGTTGTACCTGGATCTTTGAAAATTTTCAATTATCTCTTATTCTGAAAAATAGTATAGTCACATTTCCATCACAAATTTTGAAAGTGAATACTCGTTAATGATTTCTTTTTAAATAATTAAACTCTTCATGTTAAATAAAACGATGATGGATGACAGAAGGATGATAGGAAAAGAAGATGTTAGTGAAATAAGCATCAATTTAAGGATATTATAAAATCTGTTCAAACATCATGAGAATTTAAATAAAATTTCCTCTAGTTGTGAAATATACTATAGTCACAACTCATCACAATTTCGTAAATCTAATATAATTTTGATGAGTTCCAAATAGTTCAATTTGTTCAATAATTTCAACTTCTGAATAAATAATCAAAAATGATTTTAAAATTGAAAATATCTTTATCATGAGGGATTTTGAAAGAACTATACAAGTTGAAAATCAATTTTAAAAAGAGTCACACAATTGAATGAGAAAAATTTCAAGACTACTAAGACTGATACCACTTGAGATCTAAATCGCGATTTATAATATATCTCAAACAAAAATATTCAGTCACCAAGCCTAAGAGATAAACCTAACAATTCAGTTATTTTTCATAGAGTAGCAATCTTTCAAATTCAAAATAAGATTCATAAGAGAATTTTTCAGAATTATTTGTAACAAGCACAAGAGACAGATCATGATTCAAGATTAGAGAAGTTAATTATAAATCACTTAAAGAGATGTGAAAATTTCAAGATTCATTGAATCGATAAAACAAGATTATAATTTCAAATCCAAGAAGTGTGTGAAATTCAAGATATCAATAATTTCATATGATTTCAAAAATCAAATATCCAAGCCAAACGATCATGATTTAAAATGAGTTTCAAGATGCAACACAACAATCAATGCCAAATGATTTTCAATTCAAAATAATCAAGTCCATCCAAAAAAATGAAAATATCACAACGTAAAAAATATTAGTGTGCTGTAACGAGTGTAATTTTTCATGTCTTTCCAAAATGAATTAGAAGAAACTCAAAATAACAAAGTTCTGTTAAATTTCATTAGCTTTTCAGAACTTAAAGAATTTCTAGGAACATTGTTCAAGGTATAAACAAGATTCTATAGCACTGTTAGAAATTCAGGAAACTGTCAAGAAATTAAACTTCAGAAGAATTACAAAAATTTATAGTTTTAAATTAAAAAATCTGGAAAACATAAAAAAACGTGGAAGTTTTATATAAATGAATTTAATTTCAAAAAAATCAAACATTTTGCAATTTGAAGTTAAGAAAGCATAATTGATGTTACAAATGATACGGCAGTGTCAAAATGAATCATAATAAACAGAATGAAGAATAAAAGGAGTAAAAGGAGGAAAAACGAAGAAGAATAAAGATAGAGAATATAAAGAAAAACCGTGAGTCCACAGATCATACTTGGTTTACAATAGACATTGTAGATCTCGGACTCGGCAATCTTAGCTAAGGAACTGTCAATAATTCAAAAAAATTGAATAACATGAAATCAATTTCCCTTCCACAAAGTAGTTCCTCAACCCCCTCCGGTACCTAACTGTTTATAGGATTAAGTGCTCTAACAAAATTTGTGAAACCACGCATAATTGGGTTCATGACTTTAGGTACCCAAACTTGTTTGTATAACAATCCATCTAAATTTACCTTTGTACCCTTAGGAACTAAAACCGTTTGATCTTACTCGAATTTGTTTTGTTATCTTTTGGGATCCAGATTCATTTAAATGGATTGTTGCAAAACAATTTCTCGTCTTGTTTGAGATTTAAAAATCCTTTGACATTTTTAGAGTCCAAATTAACAAGTTGATCTTTTCGAAAGCTTTTTGAAGAATTTTTAAAATAATAAAACCAAGTCCATGTTTATTCTGATTTGTCAATTGATTTTTCAATAACATATTCAATGATTTTTCCCCCTTTGAAAATCTTTTAAAATTCAATTCAAGACCGTTGATTTTAGATTTCAAAATAATATTCTCGTTTATTACCTTAGAACAATGATCGATCACAATTTCACTTTGCTCAAAATCGGTTTGTTTCAAGACCTGTAACACCCCACCTCCGCCAGGGTGGCTCTTGCAAGCACTCTGACTTTGGAGGGGCGTTTGAATCAGGTAAACATGCATAATGATATATCAAGGCAGAACAAGAACATATGTATATATGTAAACAGAGTAAATAACATAGATAAAACAGCGGAAGATTTCATACTATTTCAAAACAAGTCTGGTACAACATAGCTTTCCAAATAAACAAGTCTAGATAAAAACAACATCAACTGAAATACATAAGTACTATCCCCAAATAAGTGATAACCATAGCTAGCTTCACGTCGAAACCGTACATGAGCTGAAATCCCACAAGCAAGCTATCCGAAATCCAAGCTAAGCTCCAACGTTCCCACCTTGAGAACCTGGGGGGGGGGGGGGGGAAAGGAAGAAAAGAGGCGAAAGAAAACAGGTCAGTCAAAAAGACTGAGTAAGGCCTACTACAATCAATGTAAACTGATAAAGTTAATTGGCATGATGAAAGCTGGGATGAACATAAGGATAACAACATACTAGCATGATGATTAACTAACAAGGTAGATAAAGGTGTCATCGCATTATTAGGATTATGGTTTTTTTTTTTTGCACCACGGGTGTACTACCAAACTAACATGACTTGAATAAACAAGTATTGATCCCTTGGCCCAAGCTTTGGCCCAATAACAGGAAGTGACCCTAATACGCGGTCCAACCAAACGGTCTAGTCGATCGGCTCCCTAAGCCTAACTCGTCACGTGTTGGTGTCAATGCGGCCCAAACATAATTGTAGTCAGACTGTGCCGGGTCTCCCGTCGGGTGTATCAAGCCCTAGGGTGGCAACCCCTGGACACCATAATCATGAGTGCAAAGTCTCGATCTACTGGTACCCGTGCATGCTTTCCCCGGTTTCGGACTATGTGCACGACCATGGTCCGCCCGGAACTACACCGGCGTACCACTCTGCCGTCGTTTTTGGTCACTTACCTCCAGTCCAGTAATCGTGCCCCCACCCTAGCCTAGTCCCCAGGGTCATGATGATACTAACTTGGGATTACTGCTGGAGTGGACCCCCATTGCTAGGATTTTTCTAGTGGGTTAAGTACGGTTTAACCCTCTTGCTAATCATGGATTAACTTGGTTAAGTGTAACGATGAGTTCACGACTTAACCCCGATTAATCTACCGAGCCCAAATTGGTTAAGTACTTAGTGGACCATGACTTAACCCTAATCATGAGGCATTAATTAATTTAATGCGCCTTAACCTCTCACATTAGACTTTGTTGCGGTTACTAGTTAAGCCGGGCGGGTCCGGGTAGCTTTACACCACAACTTGGTCTAACCTCGGGTTCAAGGTACAACATGACCAACTTCTCACATTGGGTCCTATTGTTTGTAGCAACTAGTTAAGCCGGTCGGTTCCGGGTAGGTTTACGCTACAAACTCAACCCAACCTCGAGTTGGTCACACTTATCTTTTCTAAGTGTCATGTCCATCATGTTCCAAAACATGTTACAAGTTTTCAAGCATTTGGGTAGACCTAACTTAATAGGTAAATTCCCAAAGGGTAGACCTAACTTAATAGGTAAATTCCCAAGCTTATGTTTTTATGTCTTTTAAGTTTACCCAACCCCAAACGCAATCCCATCGCTTACATATCGCAAAAGCGCATAAAGGATAGAAAGAGGGAACTTGGCATAAATCATGACATAAGGGTGTTGAAGCCACAAGTTTAACATGGTGGCATATGAAATGTACATATGTTCATATACTTGCATATTACATATTTTGGACTCAAAAGCATGCATAAAACCAAACTTAGGATATTGGTGATACATTGTGATAAATGACATGTAGAAATGGCCATAAGTTCGCATTTAGCCTCACATGCAAGTTATCATAAGGGATATGATAACTTACATGTTGCCAAAATGCAAACTTTAGCATAAAGCTTAAAGCTTTAGGCTCATAAACCCAAGATAAGCTTGCATAACATGATAACATGAACAAAAGGATCAACCCAAACTTGCATAACATAACTTGCAAATCATATGACAAACTTGCATATCAAACTTGCATAACATAACATGATTGACTTACATATCATACTTGCATAACATAATAAACTTGCATATCATACTTGCATAACATAATAAACTTGCATATCATATCATAATGATCAAACACAACTTGCATCATTCATTAACTTTAGAGTTTAAGTATGAAAGTAGAAAAGGGCTTACAATGCTTATGAAGACTCAAATGAGTATAAGCAAATATAAGATTGAGAAAAGCCCTTATGCAATCAAATAAACCCCAAAATGCAAGCTCCAAATCACTAAAAACCCTTGCTTTATGATGTAAATATGGAAACTTGACTTGAATGCAAGCTAATGATGCTCATACAAGCTTGAAAACACTTGTATGCATGGAAAATCTCATAGAAATGACTTAGGAAATTTTATGAAGAGAGTGGAGGCCATGAGAGAATTGATTTTGCCATAGTTTAGTTGTATGAATGAATAATGATGATTTAGGGTTAGGTTAGGGCCTTATTTATAGAGATTAGGACTAGTTTCAACCTTAGGATTAAACCCTAGTTCCAATCTCAGCCCTTAAAACCGAATCTGGCCCCCAAACTCAACACAAACCCAAAATGGTGCACCAGGCAGAAATGCCCGGCTGGACCATGTCGACAGCCAAGTCGACAGGGCTGTCGACTTGGGTCCAACCAAGTCGACACCCAAGTCGACAGGGCTGTCGACTTGGGTACTCTGGCGGGAATTTTCCCGCCTGGCCCAACCTGACCCTAATTTCCAAATTCAAACTTGAATTTGAAATCTGTTTTTACTTTGAAATTTTCTGAAAACTTCGTTGGGCCTTAATCGGGTCATACGGACTCCGATTTTCGAAAACTCGGACTCTATTTCGCGTATTTTTCCAAGACGAACGCAATGGCATAGCCCGTTTCCCTCGATTCAGATTTTTAAATTAAATTCTGCCTCGATTTACGTTATAACAGGTTATTGAAAATACGGGTTGTTACATTCTGCCCTCCTTAAAGGATTTCGTCCCCGAAATCTTCAAGTTGGGAAGAACGTATCCTACCATCCAATCATCCATCTACTCAAAACATCATCCACGAGCAATAATTGTCCTTACAAGATTCTAAATGTTGTATGAACATATGCAAAGGTGTGTGTATATGTACCTATCTAATGCAAATATCATCAATGCAAATTATGTTAGTGAAATGAATCCATATGTATGCAATTCCTAACATAATGTATAACATCTATATGTGTGCACATAACATACATCCGTATGCAACATCCATGTGATAACACAAAAATTTTCATTCATGAATAAGCATAAACACTCATGCATATGCAATATGAGGAGTGTGTGAGCCGATCTAGTGCCTAACTTGTATAATGCAACCACGAGTAACTACTTGCAAACACTTGCAACCACTTGCAACCATCAAGCATAACATGTTTCAAACACATGTTTCATCCAAAGGGTTTCTACCTAAGGTTCTCATGACAAGATTAACACGATAAACTAGATAAACATGGATAGCAAAGAGAAAGATATGCTAACAAAGAAAAGAGATTGAGAGTGTACCCTCATAAAGGAATGGATAAAGCCCATGCATCTTCTCCTCGGTTTCCCAAGTTGCGTCTTCTTCGGCTTCACCCCATTGAACCTTCAGCAACTTGACCTCTCGATTCCTTAGCTTCTTGGTCTCCGTCCCCAAGATACGAATCGGAGCTCTCCTCAAGGTAGCCTCTTTCTCCACTTCCACATCTTTCAGAACACTTGGCTCAACAACCTCGGCTGATTCATGTAAACACTTCCGGAGATGCGAGACATGAAAAACATCGTGTACTCCGGCAAGCTTCTCGGGCAACTCAACTCTATAAGCCATCTGCCCGATCCTCTCTATAATAGGGAATGGTCCAACAAACCTCGGTGCTAAATTCCCAATGGCTCCAAATCGGACCACATTCCGCAAAGGAGAAACCTTCACGAAAACCATATCCCCAACATCAAACTCCAAATCAGTTCTTCGCTTATCAGCATAGGATTTCTGTCGGTCCTGGGCCGCTTTCATCCGTCTCTGAATCAACTCGACCTTCTCGGATGTATCTCTGATCATATCAGGCCCAAGTATAAGCTCATCTGTAGTCTCCCACCAACATGTAGGCGACTTGCACGGCCTCCCATATAAAGCTTCAAATGGTGCCATCCCTATGCTTGCCTGATAACTGTTATTATATGCAAACTCAACAAGAGGAAGATGGTCTTCCCAAGTACCACCAAAATCCAGAATACAAAGCCTCAACAGATCCTCGAGTACCCTATTCACCCTTTCGGTTTGACCGTCCGTCTGTGGGTGATAAGCCGTACTTAGATTCAACCTTGTGCACATAGCTTCTTGCAAGCTATTCCAGAATTGACTTGTAAAGATTGGGTCACGGTCACTAACTATGCTAGAAGGGACTCCATGTAGTCTCACAATCTCACGAAGATATACAGACGCTAGCCAAGATGCGGTCCTCTTGCTCTTCACCGGAATGAAATGAGCACTCTTCGTAAGTCTATCCACAATAACCCAAATGCTCGTATTCCCTTTCCTTGTCCTTGGTAGCCCATCGATAAAGTCCATGGAAATACTCTCCCACTTCCAAAGTGGAACGTCTAGAGGATGCAATAGCCCATCGGGCTTCTTCGACTCGGCCTTAACTTGCTGGCAAATGATACATCTAGAGACAAACTCTTCCACATCCTTCTTCATCCCAGGCCAAAAGAAAATGCGCTTCATATCTTTATACATCTTATCTCCGCCTGGATGTATAGTCAACTTAGAGCGATGCGCTTCCTCAAGAGCTTTTCTTACTAAATCTTCTACCATTGGAACACATAACCTTCCGTCTCTCCTCAGCCAACCCTTGTCATCAATAGAATATCGAGCGAGATGACTAGACGCCTCTCCTCGAATCAGCTTATCCACAATCTCAACTATCTGAGGGTCTTCTCTCAGCGAAGCCCCAACTTGATCAAGAAGGGTAGGTCTGAGTTCCAGAGATGCTAAAGAACCGGTCATCGACTCAGTCGCCAAAGAGAAATCAAAGGTTGCCACATACTCTAAATTCTTCATCTCAACGAATAGAGGACTCAGAGTCAACCTTTTTCTACTCAATGCATCTGCTACCACATTCCCTTGCCAGGGGTATAAGCTATCTCAAAATCGTAAGACGCCAAGAATTCCATCCATCTTTGTTGCCTCAGATTCAGATCCTTCTGAGAAAAGAGATACTTCAATGACTTGTGATCGGTATAAAGCTCATATATTTCTCCAAGAAGATAATGGCGCCAAGCCTTGAGTGCATATACTATTGCTGCCAACTCTAAGTCATGAGTGGGATAATTCTTCTCATGCACTTTGAGTTGTCTACCGCCAAAGCATATCACTCTTCCTTCTTGCATCAGAACAGCTCCTAACCCCGTGCCACATGCATCGGTGTATACTGTAAATAACTTCCCTCCATCGGGCAAAGCTAGAACAGGTGCTGATGTGAGAGCTCTCTTGAGCTTCTGGAAAGCAAGATCGCATTCTATGCCCCAAGCAAAAACTAAATTTTTCTTCGTCAATTTAGTGAGAGGAGCGGAAATCTTCGCGAAGTCCTTGATAAACTTCCGGTAAAAGCCTGCAAGACCTAGAAAACTTCTCACTTCGGTTGCATTCCTTGGAGTCTTCCAATCCTGAACTGCAACTACCTTAGCGGGATCCACCGCTAAGCCTTGCTTAGATACTATATGCCCAAGGAATCTAACTTCCCTTCTCCAAAAGTGACACTTGGAGAACTTGGCCTTAAACTGATGCGCTCTAAGCGTATCCATCACCTCCACGAGATGCCTTGCGTGCTCTTCCTCATCCTTAGAGAAGATCAGAATATCATCTACGAAGACCACGACAAACTTGTTCAAGAACTCCCTGAACACCCTACTCATCAAGTCCACGAAATATGCGGGTGCATTAGTCAAGCCGAACGGCATGACAAGCCATTCGAAGAATCCATCTAGAGTACTGAACGCAGTCTTGTCCATACTATCTTCAGCTACCCTGAGCTGATGGAATCCAGTAGCAAGATCAAGCTGAGAGAAAACAGAAGCACCGACAAGCTGGTCAAAGAGATCATCAATCCTCGGTAACGGGTGTCTGTTCTTCTTAGTCAGCTTATTCAACTCTCGATAGTCAACACAAAGTCGGAGAGAACCATCTGCCTTGGTAGCAAATACCACAGGCGCTCCCCATTCAGATATACTTCGTCTAATGAAGTTCTTCTCAAGCAACTCCTTCACTTGCTTACTTAGCTCCCGCCTTTCACGTGGAGCCATGTGCCGAACGGGCAAAGAAACCGGCTTTGCATTATCCACCAGATAAATGCGGAAATCAATCTCTCGCTTAGGGGGCAACCCCCTAACTTCATCAAAAACATCCAGATACTCTCGAACCACTCTTACAGACTGAAGAGTTTCCATTAACGAGTCGAGTGATTCAAGATAGCACAACATGACGGGACCTCTCGGATCACAAGAATTCTCTAGGGTGTTTCTGAGGCGAGTCACGAGCCTCACAACCCTATGCTCACAATCAAGGATGGCTCCATATCTGGACAACCAATCCATGCCCAATATCAATCCGTATCCCCTAAAACCAAGAACATAAGCACTACACTAGAACTCTACACTCAGTATAGAGATCCTCAAATCCCCACATATTATAGACAGATGGGCGGAACCCCCAATAGGATTTGAGACACAGACGGGATCATCCACCAAGCTAGTACTAAGGTGCAAACTATCAACAAGATCAGATGAGATAAAGCTATGCGATGCACCAGAATCAAACAAGGTACGAACTGGAAAATCAGAAATATATACAAGGCTCTCAACAGAAATACTACCTCGATCGGGAACTGGAGCGGTACTGAGAGCATGAACTTGCCCTCCTGAAGGTCCAGCATGCTGAGTCTGACCCTGGCCTTGCCCTTGCTTCCTCGGGCAATCCTTACTGAAATGTCCAGTCTCACCGCAGAAAAAGCATTCACCATTCTTCCTTTTCCTCTTCTTACAATCCTAAATAAGATGCCCAACTGAACCGCAATAATGGCACTTCCCCTTGTTGTTCTTGCCCTTGTTGTTGTTCCCCTTGTTGCGTTGACTCTTGTTCTTGTTCTGATTGCCTTGACTGCTCTGACCACTTGGATTACCCTGATTTCCTTTCCCCTGGGAATCAGTCTTCTTGGCTTGAGTATCATTCACCTTGATCTCTTTCTTGACATCTCCCTGAAGTAATGCCATATCAACCAAGCTCTCAAACGTGGCCCCATGGGGAATATGTGACATAGCCAATCCCTGCAACGGCTCATTCAATCCTCTAGCAAAACGAAGAGCCTTCTTCTGAGGAGTATTAACCATATCCAAGCCAAAACGAGCTAACTTATTGAACTTGTTCACATATTCTTTGACAGACATATCTCCTTGTTTCAAAGTTATGAACCTCTCCATTTGCAGATTCTCCTCAGCAGAAGATAGGAACTTAAGCACGAACCTTGCCCTGAGATCGGCCCAAGTCTCAACAGGCCTAGTACCATTGGTGACTTCCCACCAATAAGCGGCTTCATCCTACATAAGCCAAACCGCCAACAAGATCTTCCTCTGATCGTCTAACCCAAAGATAGCAAATAAATCCTCGGTCTCTTTCAACCAATTTCTGGCCTCTACAAAAGTCTTAGTGCCTTGAAAGTTCTTGCCACCCATTGCTTTGAAATCTTTGCAGGTCTTTGCGAAGTCAGCTTGAGGATGCTGAGGGGGAGGAGGAAGAGGAACCTCAGCGACAGGAGGAGGAGGAACATTAACTACTGGAGGAGGAGGAGGAGGAACATCTGCGGGGCCGGCTTCGGTCGCCCTAGCCTCCAAAAGTCTCCTATACCAAACAGGTACGTGTACTCCCTCCGGAATAGCAAAGTTATCGGCCATACTGAAAACGAAGAAAAAAGACAGATTCAGAATGGAGAAAAACGAAGGAATTTTGCTAATGGCTTTTTGGGGAATAGCCTTTAAAATAAACTAGACTTTTCTTTGGAAAATACTTTATACTTGGTTTTGAAAATAGTTTTCCAAAAGTTTTCTAAAAACCTTTTTGTTCCTTCTCGTAAACCATATGCTCTGATACCAAATGTAACACCCCACCTCCGCCTGGGTGGCTCTTGCAAGCACTCTGACTTTGGAGGGGCGTTTGAATCAGGTAAACATGCATAATGATATATCAAGGCAGAACAAGAACATATGTACATATGTAAACAGAGTAAATAACATAGATAAAACAGCGGAAGATTTCATACTATTTCAAAACAAGTCTGGTACAACATAGCTTTCCAAATAAACAAGTCTAGATAAAAACAACATCAACTGAAATACATAAGTACTATCCCCAAATAAGTGATAACCATAGCTAGCTTCATGTCGAAACCGTACATGAGCTGAAATCCCACAAGCAAGCTATCCGAAATCCAAGCTAAGCTCCAACGTTCCCACCCTGAGAACCTGGGGGGGGGGGGGAACGGAAGAAAAGAGTCGAAAGAAAACAGGTCAGTCAAAAAGACTGAGTAAGGCCTACTACAATCAATGTAAACTGATAAAGTTAACTGGAATGATGAAAGCTGGGATGAACATAAGGATAACAACATACTAGCTTGATGATTAACTAACAAGGTAGATAAAGGTGTCATCGCATAATCAGGATTAAGGGTTTTTTTTTTGCACCACAGGTGTACTAGCAAACTAACATGACTTGAATAAACAAGTATTGATCCCTTGGCCCAAGCTTTGGCCCAATAACAGGAAGTGACCCTAATACGCGGTCCAACCAAACGGTCTAGTCGATCAGCTCCCTAAGCCTAACTCGTCACGTGTTGGTGTCAATGCAGCCCAAACATAATTGTAGTCAGACTGTGCCGGGTCTCCCGTCGGGTGTATCAAGCCCTAGGTTGGCAACCCCTGGACACCATAAACATGAGTGCACAGTCTCGATCTACTGGTACACGTGCATGCTTTCCCCGGCTTCGGACTATGTGCACGACCATGGTCCGCCCGGAACTACAACGGCGTACCAATCTACCATCGTTTTTGGTCACTTACCTCCAGTCCAGTAATCATGCCCCCACCCTAGCCTAGTCCCTAGGGTCATGATGATACTAACTTGGGATTACTGCTGGAGTGGACCCCCATTGATAGGATTTTTCTAGTGGGTTAAGTACGATTTAACCCTCTTGCTAATCATGGATTAACTTGGTTAAGTGTAACGATGAGTTCACGACTTAACCCCGATTAATCTACCGAGCCCAAATTGGTTAAGTACTAAGTGGACCATGACTTAACCCTAATCATGAGGCATTAATTAATTTAATGCGCCTTAACCTCTCACATTAGACTTTGTTGCGGTTACTAGTTAAGCCGGGCGGGTCCGGGTAGCTTTACACCACAACTTGGTCTAACCTCGGGTTCAAGGTACAACATGACCAACTTCTCACATTGGGTCCTATTGTTTGTAGCAACTAGTTAAGCCGGTCGGTTCCGGGTAGGTTTACGCTACAAACTCAACCCAACCTCGAGTTGGTCACACTTATCTTTTCTAAGTGTCATGTCCATCATGTTCCAAAACATGTTACAAGTTTTCAAGCATTTGGGTAGACCTAACTTAATAGGTAAATTCCCAAAGGGTAGACCTAACTTAATAGGTAAATTCCCAAGCTTATGTTTTTATGTCTTTTAAGTTTACCCAACCCCAAACGCAATCCCATCGCTTACATATCGCAATAGTGCATAAAGGATAGAAAGAGGGAACTTGGCATAAATCATGACATAAGGGTGTTGAAGCCACAAGTTTAACATGGTGGCATATGAAATGTACATATGTTCATATACTTGCATATTACATATTTTGGCCTCAAAAGCATGCATAAAACCAAACTTAGGATATTGGTGATACATGGTGATAAATGACATGTAGAAATGGCCATAAGTTCGCATTTAGCCTCACATGCAAGTTATCATAAGGGATATGATAACTTACATGTTGCCAAAATGCAAACTTTAGCATAAAGCTTAAAGCTTTAGGCTCATAAACCCAAGATAAGCTTGCATAACATGATAACATGAACAAAAGGATCAACCCAAACTTGCATAACATAACTTGCAAATCATATGACAAACTTGCATATCAAACTTGCATAACATAACATGATAGACTTGCATATCATACTTGCATAACATAATAAACTTGCATATCATACTTGCATAACATAATAAACTTGCATATCATATCATAATGATCAAACACAACTTGCATCATTCATTAACTTTAGAGTTTAAGTATGAAAGTAGAAAAGGGCTTACAGTGCTTATGAAGACTCAAATGAGTATAAGCAAATATAAGATTGAGAAAAGCCCTTATGCAATCAAATAAACCCCAAAATGCAAGCTCCAAATCACTAAAAACCCTTGCTTTATGATGTAAATATGGAAACTTGACTTGAATGCAAGCTAATGATGCTCATACAAGCTTGAAAACACTTGTATGCATGGAAAATCTCATAGAAATGACTTAGGAAATTTTATGAAGAGAGTGGAGGCCATTAGAGAATTGATTTTGCCATAGTTTAGTTGTATGAATGAATAGTGATGATTTAGGGTTAGGTTAGGGCCTTATTTATAGAGATTAGGACTAGTTTCAACCTTAGGATTAAACCCCAGTTCCAATCTCAGCCCTTAAAACTGAATCTGGCCCCCAAACTCAACACAAACCCAAAATGGTGCACCAGGCAGAAATGCCCGGCTGGACCATGTCGACAGCCAAGTCGACAGGGCTGTCGACTTGGGTCCAACCAAGTCGACACCTAAGTCGACAGGGCTGTCGACTTGGGTACTCTGGCGGGAATTTCCCCGCCTGGCCCAATCTTACCCTAATCTCCAATTTCAAACTTGAATTTGAAATCTGTTTTTACTTTGGAATTTTCTGAAAACTTCGTTGGGCCTTAATCGGGTCATACGGACTCCGATTTTCGAAAACTCGGACTCTATTTCACGTATTTTTCCGAGACGAACGCAACGGCATAGCCCGTTTCCCTTGATTCAGATTTTTAGATTAAATTCTGCCTCGATTTACGTTATAACAGGTTATTGAAAATACGAGTTGTTACAAGACCGAAACTTCATTTTCAAAAAGTTTGATTTTAGCTTTGGACTCGGAAATCTCATATTCAAATTGATTTTTTTTTTCAATCTCAAGTTTTTCAAAAATCTTGAATTTCTCAATTACACTTTCAAGCTCTTTCAAAATCAATTCAGTTTTCAGTAAGTTTTGTTTTTCAAAAAATTCATGTTTGGAATTTTTAGTTGTCATAAAATTCTCTAGTTCCTCTTGAAAAAATTTGTTTGTACTTTTTAGCTCAATCTTGTTCTCTTTTAAGATTAGAAATTCATTTTTAAGCTTTTGAATATTTTTATTTTGATGAACAAGATTATTTTCCAAATTCAAACAATTTTTTGCAATCAAATTTTGAAGAAATTTTAGGGCATTCAAGTTTTGGTTCCAAATCATTAATTTTGCATCACAACTCGGAGTTTTCAGATTTTAAGTTTTTGTTTTTCAATTTGAGACTATCAATGTTAGTTAAATCTATACAAAGATTATTTAAATGAAAAGTCTCCATCACTATCATCGTCTGTTTCTTCAGCAGTAACTCCTTTTAAGGATAAATTTGAATCTGAGTTGGCATTCTTGGGTTTTGAGCAATTGTCGTCTTTTCTTCCATGTAATATGTTGGGAGTTTACCAGATTTCCTATGAAGTTAAACAATGGGAGATAAAGCTATATTCATCATCATTAATATAAGAATATAAGATATGTGTAGAATAAGAATTAAAGCCAATATCATTCCTATCTATCGTATCATATCCATTGCTAAAAATATCCTAACATTTAATATCAACAGATTCTAAATAGAATTCCATTTTTAATTTCCAATTTAAAAATTCTGTTCCATTAAAAATAGTTGGAGTATTACTAGGCTGACTCTCGCTAGACTGACATTTAGGGGAAAACATGACTCTAGAGTTAACGATTATACTAGGCTTCAATAACACTTGTAGGATCTAGATTAACCTAAGAATGGGTGAATAGGGTTTATTGAAGTTTTACAAGATATTAAAATATCACAACAGAGGTAATAGTAGAGTAAATAAATGTAGAAAATAAATGACACAGATTTTACCCAGCTTTGGCAAACCCTGCCTACTGCTGCGTACTGCAAGGTTTCTACTTTAATTAAAACAATCTCTATGCTTACAAGATCCCTATAAACTCGCGATATCTACTACCAGCTGTTCTAATCCCACGTTGAAAACCCTGTACTAATCTTTATCCCCAAGATCATATTTTTCCTGAATTGCAAACTTATAACTCGAAAACCCTAGTTTTTAAAAAACTAGAAAACAATAGTCGAATGATTACAAAAAATAAAAATACATAAACGAACAAAACCAAAACCCACCTTAAACAAATAAGAGAAAGTTTGACCCCTTTTGTATTTGATTTGCCACTTGGATAAGAAATGTCGGCGTCTTCTTTTTTTGGTTCAATGGCACTTGATTATAAGAAATTAAGGTTTTTGGCTCTTCCCCCCAAATCGTGACTTCTGGTTGCTTGATAAAATTGATTCTCCAGATAGCTCTTGATTCATGTTGCTCTCTTGTCCACTGATTTGGCCTTGCGACCGAAACTCGTGAGTAATTCTAGTTTTGAATTCTTTGCTCTCGGATTTGTTGCTTTGGTTTCGATAATTTGCCTATGATGATTCACATGTATTATATAGGGTATAGAAACCCCTTGATAATCTCAGATTTCCCAATGACTTGGCCTGGATTTGTGTTGATTCTTGCATGATTAAATTGCTTGACTTGTTGTTGTGAATGTGCGATAGAATTCTAGAAACTAGAATTATTTTCTACTCAATATTGTTGTCTAGAAATATATAGAACTCGAGAATAATTTCTTGCCCAAAAATCACTTGCTATTTTCTGGATAGAATTGAAATATGTTTCCAAATATATTCTTTGACTTGCTGAGAAACATATTCTTGCATGAAAAAAACTTTCCCAAGTATTTCCATTGCCGATATTCACTTCTTGCCTTTTACTGTAAATGTTTGTTCAAAATCAAGGCTTCCATTTGTTCTATACTGCACCACTATGTGTACATGGTCTTGTAACTGTTGTGTACTTGCACCTGAATCTATGCATTGATGTTTCATTGTGCAAATCATTTTGAGTATTCAGAGTCAATATGCATTCTTTCTCCATTCGTTCTACTTTGATGATTGCGTTACATTTTGGATCAAAATAAATTCCAGCATTCTTATCAGTTGTTTGGTAACCAGTAGCCTCCATCCACTCTGTTACACTGAGTTACATGTATGTGTGTACTGCATATGTACAACATGTTAAACCATGGCTATTTTGATGTGCACATATATTTGTGCATTTGGTTATGCCACTGGCTTGCTTCTTTGGGTTCATTACTTCATACATACATACATACATACATACATACATATGTATATATACACAAACACAGATATGTGTATATATGTGTCATGATGCTTCTTGTATATAACAACTGTGTTGCCTCACTATTTAGAACTATTGCCACCCAATGTTTTCTTTTTATGTACATGCCACATATGTGCATGCATCACCCATTGACTAGTTTTTCATATGTGCTTGTGTTCAAGCTGGAATGCTCCATTGGCTACCATGCATTTGAGCCTTGTTATATCGGCACATATATATGTGCTCTTTGCAAATGCCAATGTGTTGACTTGTGTGTGTCTTGAATGTTATGTTGCCTTGTGTGCATGCTGAATCTCGTCCACTTGCTATGTGTTGACTGCCAATCCATGTGTTGTACCCATCTTGCCGTTATGTTAGACCTAGACCAGTTTCATCTATGTGTTGTCATGTTGTCCAACTTCCTTGAGCTTGTAACCGGCCATTTGCATCTTCCCTGAACCAATTGCTATGACTGTGATTCACTGATTTTTTTTCATGCACCAACACTGGTCTGAGCTTGCTTGTTGCATCACACTTTAAAACTGCAGATCTTCGGAAATTACACTTACAGCACTTGCATATGAGCTGATCTTGTTCCTTGTGCATGCAAACTTGAAACTGTGCTTGTAAACTTCTACACTTTAAAAAAACTTCCTGACATGTATCATGTGCTCTTGCTATGCACTGTTTGTATTTGCTCATACTCTTGTCAATGTTGCTCCATGCATATAGTAATGACACAGATTTCACTCGGACCTAATCGATCGCTAAACCGACCAAGACCATTCGAATCCTGCATACGCTAACTCTGGGCATACAACACATCAGAACAAATAATAGAAGAATTTTATTACATCATAATAATGTACTTTCAGAGTACAGAATATCAGATTATATCGAAATATAATAATACAGCGGAAAATTTATTTTCAATAAATGTAATACAATGCACAGCGGAAAATAAATAAAGTAACACAGTGGAAGACTATCAATGCTCTGGACACAGCTTTAAGCTTCAATCCAGAATCCTGCTAAATATATCTGCAAAATAAACTACTCGACTGCCCATGTGGAAAATAGGGGCACCCGAGTTTGCAAGGGAAAAGCAAACTACAGGTCAGTCATGGGACTGGTGTGAGAAACTCTAAGCAGTTATAGACTTATATAAATGATAAGGCAAATCACAGGACCACGTCGCTAACATGAAACGGGTTTACCCCCATGAATGCCAGCGTATAAACAACAATCAGTAATGGAGATATGGATCTACTATGCATCAATCAACATGCAATATCCCAATCTACCCATTTAGATTAACCACCACACTTAGATTTCCCTAATCAATTCAATTTACAGAAATTATTCCTTTGGACTTTATTTCTCGATTTCTATTTCAAATCATTTGAAATACATATCTAAATTTTATATCAAAGTAGATTTCACTTCGGGATCTCAAACCAAATTGTTTGGAAATATGAATTCCAGAACAGAACAATGCATACAAACAAGTATGCAACCAAATATCGGGCTTCCCTTAGAAAAGGCAAAGGGCACGCACCTAAGCAACTCGATATATATATATATATATATATATATATATATATATATATATATATATATATATATGTGTGTGTGCACCTCCCACTATGGACTAGGCTACACCGAAGATGCACCTCCCACACATGGAAGCATACACCGGCCATCTCGCCCATACTTTTAGTCGTCCGGGTTATTCGAATGTCTAGCCACATACCAAATCATTTCATATCCCGAAGTAAGGAAAATCATTTCTCAACATAATAATCACAAGTACTTTCCAAAATGTAGTACTTTACATTAGCAATTCACACATATGATCATTCACTATTAATCACATAACCTTTGAGCTCGTATGTCTCAAAGAAGGGTGTTAAGCAAGAGAATAAATTCTCCACCACCAAACAGATATATCATTAATAGCAACTAATCGAATATGTGATAAACTACAATGTAAAACCATAATACAATTCAAAACCATTTCGAAATCATAGGGTTTTAGCCCTCGAAATCCTTTCTGTTTTATAAAACATTTTTATAAAACATTCCATACCAAAATCGGGAATACATTTCTTTTCACTTAAGAAAAATATCATTTCAAAATCATTCATTAAATTTGAAATGAACTCAACATCTTCGCTAACACCTCGTAGTCAAATCGTGAAGTGTTTCACAAGGCATTAGCATACCAGCATTTCTACCCAACCCAATGCTAAATGTAAAAGCATATTTTGCTCATAAACTGGCCGAGCACAATCCAAACAATCAATCAATCATAGTCAATATCAACAACCAAGCATATTTGGTTTACATCACATCTCATATTTTGGTAAATTTAATCACCATTCATTCATTCAAATCTAATTAAAGATTTATTCAACTCTAATTGGTTTCAATCCCAAAAATCATTTCTTATTGATTGTTCAACCTTCTGGAAATTAATCCTGCTTTTACATGGGTTAAAGAACAAATGTAATTTAAACACAGTTAACAACAAACCCAAAATCCAATTTCAATTCAATTCCAATTAAATATTAATTAACTGGTAAACTTCATTAAATCTTAATTAAAAGATTTATCCTTTTCTCATCGGGGTTTAAGAACGGTGTTAACGAAGACACCATTCACGGCAAACCCAAAATCCCATTTGATATCAGATACAAAGCTCTGAATAGAAAATATATTGGCTTATATTCAATATCAAATCCCGAAATCAACAAATATCATATTGGAATAACAATATACATCTTCCAAATTCCTCGAAATGTCCGTATATTCATTGAATCCAATATCAATATATTCCGAAGATAATTTCTGTTCAAATCCATTCCAATTCATATATTGGAAATTATGGTTATTTTTAAAACCATTTCAAATCCAATTTATTTATTTAAAAATATTGGATTATAATTCTAGTTCATAACTAGTTCATTTCGATAAAAATATATTTTTATCTTTTCAAATATGTAATTTTTCATCCCAATTCTTTCCAAATCATTTATTATGATTTTACACAAATTATTGGTATTTTTAATAATTTTATCAAGGCCAGTACAGTCGATTTCCATAAATGGTCATCGAACAACACATACATCGACCTTTTCCAAATTTGATTTGGGCATAATTCCAAACCCAACCGTTATATTTCAAATCTCTAATATTCTTTGGAAATCTCTTTTCGATACAAACCCAACGGTTCAAGTTTTAGGAGAATCTGACGATCGGTTCTCCCGTAGTGTCCGTTCGAAGTCAATGGTCGAAATTCGCGAACTGCCACGGTGCGGCGCATTCTATTCAAGCCAAAAATATATATAATATATATATTATATATATTTCATCGATTTCCATTTAAAACGTATTTTATAAATCATTTTAAATTCGTTTTGGAAATGATTCCAACTTCCATTTTCAATTTTATATCAAAATTGAATATTCCATATACATGATAATTTCATACAGTGTATATATATGTTAAAAATTATATTTTTAACAATCAAATAAATTTCACATTTCATATACATATTTTTCACATTTCATATTTCATATATATATATATATAATTCACATTGTATATATATATTTCATTTCACATCGTACATATATATATATATATATATTCCATTCAAATCGTAGATATATTATTCATTCACATCGTATATATATAATTCATTCACATCGTGTATATATACAATTCATTCACATCGTATATATATTCCATTCATATCGTATATATATAATTCATTCACATCGTATGTGTATATATATACTTTATACAACCATTTCAATACATGACAATCACAATCAGTTTCTACATCACAATATAGTCAAACAAGTCATCCATCATCTGTGGACGATCGAGAGTAGTTCATATGTTCAGTTACAACATAATTTAAATAACTGTACAAAAATAATAGTGAGAAATTCTCACTTTCCTTTCCACTTCGCCAGTGTTTGTTTCTGAATTTCTATTGCTATTTGAAATTCTCCTCAAATTCTAATTTGCTACATTTTAATTCTGGTCTGCTCCATTGCGTAGATAATTTCATCACGATTCTAGCGGATCTAAAATCGTCCAATTCTGACCTCGTATGAAGAAGTTACACATTTTTACAAGTTTGTATATAATAAAATGTCATTAACTTTAATAATTATATAATTAAAAATTAAATTACTTTTTCCCTCCAAATCCCTCCTTCTTTCTTTCCCATCGCCTGGAGCACGTTGCCTGCTCCTGTATCCCGACATTCCCAAATCTTCATGTCATCACAACTTCCTCCACAGTCCACTAATCACCATCCCGACACCACCGATCTTCACCTCCTCGCAAACTACACCTACACGGCCCCTCAAACATCCGTGCGCCACCTCCCGTCAAAAACTGACGTCCCTCTTCCTATAGCGCAAGCTACAGGTTCGCTTTTCTCTTTTCTCTTTTCTCTTTTCTCTTATCTAAATCCAAAAAATATACCAAATAGATCCCATTTCACACCACAATACTAAATCCGAGCTCCATTTATCACCATACTCCATCAATTTCGAGCCATGGCCAACCCTAGCTCGGCTGTTTACTTGCACGCTGCAGATACCCCCATCGCACAATCGGAAATTGATATTAGCTCGAAGCTCTTCTCTTAGAAATTCCATATGTACATCATTCATGATTTATAGCAATTTATCGAATTTGTTTTGATTTTCCTTCGAGATGATTTTCTCGTTTTTGCTGAATGAAAGAAGAGGAGCGGCGGTATATTGGTTTGAGCACGGTGAAGAGATAATAAGGGTTTTGATCGTCTGATTATATATATATATATATAATTATATATATTTGTATTAATACTTAATTTTTTAATTCAACTTTCACTTGTTTGTTGTCACGATCTCCCAATCAGACCCAACGACTATCGCCCTTAGCTAATTACCCCCATTCTGGACATAATGGGATATGATTCGTAACCTAATTCAGCTGTTTCGATTAGTTTTCGTTTAAATCAAAATATAAATCTTTATATTTTTAATTTGAACATACATTTCAATTTATCATGGCCACATAATGATTCTAAAAATTCCAGAAAAATTATTTATAGCTTTGTATTGATGATACGGTCCTAACAAAACTAATTTCATCAAATTTGAAGACCGTTTGAAAAATGGCCATTTTCTGGTCGATCCAAATTGCTGAAATTGTCAAAACACGTTTTCTTGTGCCACGCTCACATATTGATTCCAAAAATTAAGAATTTTGGAATCTAGCAATAATTTGATATCCTGGATCCAACAAAAGTGGTTTCGTCGAAAACGGAGGTCGTTTGCGAAATGGCTATTTTTAAGGGCTATATTTCCATAGCGACTATTTTGAATTTTCATTTGGGCATAACTTTTTATTCCCGCTATGAAATTTTGATTCTTTGGATTCGTTGGAAAGATATTCTCAAGTAGATTCTAATTTTGGTTTCGCTAAAATCCAGTTTGTTTTGAATCCTGTATATTCATTTGAAATTTGAAATCGAAATTTCAAACTGCCGAGCCATTTCCAATTCCTTTTATAATTAAAATATATATTTATATTCTAACTTTGATTCAAATAAATATATACGTTCTAATTCTATTCAAAATAAATTTCTCATCATCATTATTTAAAATAAATCATTTTAAATATTCAAAATTCATTAAAATAGCCAAAATAATTTTTTTAAATTTGTTCTGATTTTCCAGGTTGTTACAATCTCCTCAACTTAAAATCTTTTCGTCCGGGAGAAGGAACGGTGCTGAAAGCTATTTTACAAACCAACTCAACTTTCAGTTTGGCTTTCGTTCTTCAACTTTTCAGTCTTTAAGGATTTTTCAATTCTTCAAAAATTTGGCTAACACCCTAAATTTTCAAAAAAATTCGCCTTAACCTCCTATGTACCGGGAGCATCAGGAAAATCCCCAATCTGCTGCTCAGGCCCTCTCATCTCAAAAAGAAAAAGCCAAGCGGCTAGCCAATCGGCTCATAAAATCATCCAAACCCAAGAAATTAGTAAATATGTACCTATTTGTCGGGCATACAATTTTATTCCTCTGCTCTAGCCTCGTTGCTATGACATGTTCAATGTATATACATGTATATGCATGCAATCCAAACAATTTTCAGTTCAACTCAAAATTTGATTCAATTGGGCTTAATGGTTCAAAATTTTAATTAATCAAACAACACAATCAATAATCAGTTAGTTGATTATATTTTCAAATATATAACTTTTATATAGCCAAAAATCATATTTTCTAAGATCGGATTATATGTATAATCACAAATACGTTAAACTTGTCACTCTCAACTCATTCTAGGGCATTACTAACCCCATCTCTAATGAGTCGCTCATACTAGAATGCTACTGATTCTATCTCTAATGAAGATTCTTCTATAAGATGTTACTAATCCTACCTCTGAAGAGTCTTTTATTTTGTTTCAATGAGTTGTACCCCAAATATTTGAGTTAACCAAAGCGCTGATACCATATGTACCGACACGGATTTTGCTCAGACCTAATCGATCGCTAAACTGACCAAGACCGTTCGAATCCCGCATACGCTAACTCTGGGTATACAACACATTAGAACAAATAACAGAAGAATTTTATTACATCATAATAATGTAACATTATCGAAATATAATAATACAACAGAGGATTTATTTACAATAAATGTAATACAATGCACAGCGGAAAATAAATAAAGTAACATAGCGGAAGACTATCAATGCTCTGGACACAGCTTTAAGCTTCAATCCAGAATCCTGCTAAATATATCTGCAAAATAAACTACTCGACTTCCCATGTGGAAAATAGGGGCACCCAAGTTTGCAAGGGAAAAGCAAACTACAGGTAAGTCATGGGTCAGGTGTGAGAAACTCTAAACAGTTATAGACTTATATAAATGATAAGCCAAATAACAGGACCACGCCGCTAAGGCAGAAGGGGTTTACCCCCATGCATGCCAACATATAAACAACAATCAGTAATAGAGATATGGAGCTACTATGCATCAATCAACATGCAATATCCCAATCTACCCAGATTAATCACCACACTTAGATTTCCCAAATCAATTCAATTTACAAATATTATTCCTTTGGACTTTATTTCCCGATTTCTATTTCAAATCATTTGAAATACATATCTAACTTTTATTTCTAAGTAGATTTCACTTCGGGATCTCAAAACAAATCGTTTGGAAATATGAATTCCAGAACATAACAATGCATACAAACAAGTATGCAACCAAATATCGGGCTCCCCTTAGACAAGGCAAAGGGCACGCACCTAAGAAACTCGATATATATATATATATATATATATATATATATATATATATATATATATATATATATATGCACCTCCCACTATGGAGCAGGCTACACCGACGATGCACCTCCCACGCATGGAAGCGTACACCGTCCATCTCACCCATACTTTTAGTCGTCCGGGTTACTCAAATCTCTAGCCATATACCAAATCATTTCATATCCCGAAGTAGGGAAAAATCATTTCTCAACATAATAATCATAAATACTTTCCAAAATATAGTACTTTACATTAGCAATTCACACATATGATCAGTCACAATTAATCACATAACCTTTGAGCTCGTACGTCTCAAAGAAGGGTGTTAAGCAAGAGAATAAATTCTCCGCCACCAAACAGGTACATCATTAATAGCAACTAACCAAATATGTGATGAACTACAATGTAAAACCATAATACATTTACAAATCATTTCGAAATCATCGGGGTTTAGCCCTCAAATCCTTTCTGTTTTATAAAACATTTTTATAAAACATTCCCTGTCCAAAATCGGGAATACATTTCTTTTTACTTAAGAAAAATATCATTTCAAAATCATTCATTAAATTTGAAATGAACTGTAACAACCCGGAATTTTAAGGTCAATTTAAAATTTTTATTTTAGAAATTTTAATGGATTTTAATATTTAAAATAATTTATTTTAAATAATAACTACTAAGAATTTATTTTAAAACGAATAAATTTAATTTAATTATAAAAGGAGTTTAAAAAAGCGCTGTAGTTTGAAAATTTGAATTTGAACTTTAACTGACTGTACAGGATTCATTTTAAATCAGAATTGAGCGAAACCAGAAATATTTAAATCTGTTTGATCATATCTTTCTACCGAATCTGAAAAATTGAAATTTTACTTTAGAAATCAAAAGTTATGCCCAGTTTAAAATTTAGAAAAGTCGCTGTAGAGAATATACATATTTTAATATAATTTATAGCCCTTAAGAATAGCCATTTTACAAACGAACACAGTTTTCGATGAAACCACTTTTGTTGGAACCGGAATGTCGAATTATTGCTAAGTTTAATTTTTCAGAATTTTTCGAATTAATATGTGAGCGTGGCAAAAGAAAATGTGTTTTGACTATTTTAGTCAAATTTAATCGACTAGAAAAAGGCCATTTTTCAAACAGTCTCAGAATTCGATGAAATTAGTCTTGATAGAACCGTATTGTCAAAAGATAACTAGAAATAATTTTTTTGGAATTTTTAGAATTCGTATGTGGCCCCAATAATTTAAAATGTACCTTTGAATTTAATAATTAAATGATTTATAATTTAATTTAAAGAAAACATATCGTAACAGCCGAACTGGGTTACGAAACATATTCCATTGTGTCCGGGATGGGGGTTATTAGTTAGGGGCTATATTCGTTGGGTTCAATTCGGAGTTGGTATCAACAAACAAATATTTTCTTGAATTAAAATAAATAAACAGTATAAATACGGTAGAAAATATGCTAGCCCTAATTCCTTATCATACAGCAGCCGCCGCCCATGAATTCGATGGCCATGGTGGTTCGATCCTTCTCCCTCTAATTCCTCCTTCTCCTCAAACCTTCAGCCGCCCCTCCAGTTCAACTTTTTGAAGACCTTCGAACCCTCTCCACATCCATACGATTAGCAACCACCATCGTCGAGTAACCAACGAGCTACAGCCACCCAAACACGCTGAGTTCGTACCGCCGCCGCGCTCCATTGGGGGGGTCGAACTGGCCGAAGTGGGGTCCACCCTGAGTGCCTTCCTTCTCTCTTCGGTGATGTGGTGCTGGATCATCGAGACCCTGTATGATTTGATCGAAAAATTATAACCTAGTATCGAACCAATAAAGAAAACCACGGCGGATTCATTGAAGGAGAAGATAAGGGTATATTCCACTTTTGATTCTTTTATTAGTTAATTTAAAATATTGTTTACACAAATTAATTCGTAACTTTGTCGTACGGAGACAGAATTCGATGATTTTCGAACCGTTGGAGTCGTCGTCGCAAGAGCTTCGACATGGACTGACTATAACCATTTCTGAGCACTTTGAAAATTCAGACAAAATCTTGGTGAGATTTCTATTTAAAAAAATTATTTATTTTATTGTGTTATTTATATATCCATTCAGTGTGAAATCCATGTTGTATGTATATATTATTTTTATTATTGATTATGTGGTGATTGTGATGAACGATTGGTTTTGTATGACTTAGATCTGTTATGTGATGAATTGTGAATAATTTATCTACTTGTTGATGATCTATAAATATAGATCTATATGTGTTCAATAAAAGATATATCACTTGTTATATTATTGATCTGGAATAGAATTGCCATTTCAATTAAAAAAATCATTCTGTTATGTGTTGAATTGCATTAGATTTTCAATTCAGCATAAAAACATTATTTGAATTAATTTTGTTAAATTGGATTAAATTGTTAATTTAATATTAAATTGTTATTTTGTTCCTATTTATTGAAATGAATTAAGTTGTCAATCTTTGTTTAAAAATAGAATAACAATAAAACATTCATTTTATTGTTTTCATTAAAACATGGTTTTTTGTCAAATTTGTTTAGTATTGAAATTAAAGATAACATTTTGGTTAAAACATAAGTGTTGAAATAAAAACCCCATTTTTGGTCAATAAAAGAATGAATTAGAATGGACACTTTTGTCACATTAAAAAGAATGAAGTAGAAATGATCATTTATGTCACATTAAAAGGGGTTTATTAGAAATGATCATTTATGTTTACGTTAGAAGGATTTGTTCAAAATTGCATTTTTGTTTACATTAGAAGGATTTGTTCAAAATTGCATCTTAGTTTACATCAAAAGGATTTGTTCAAAATTCACATTTTTGTCTGCATCAAAAGTTTATAAACAAAATTCACATTTTTTTTGCATTAAAAGTTTACAGGCAAAATTAACATTTTTGTTAATTAGATTATAAAGGACAAAATAACATTTTCGTTATGAAATGTTACACTAGACATAAAATAGCATTTTTGTTATAAAATGTTTATTGGATTAAAATCTATTACTTTTGAAATGAATTGAAAATGTATATTTTATACCGAAAAAAGAATGATTAGAAAATGTATATTTTTATACATTAAAAAGAATGAATTAGAATGGACACTTTTGTCACATTAAAAAGAATGAAGTAGAAATACACATTTTTGTCACTTAGTAAGGATTATAGAGAAATAACATTTTGACAAACTTGATTATAGAATGTAAAATATCATTTTGTGTTAAAAACATGTTAGTGACATAAAATATTATTATTTGTGTCAAAACATACATTTTTGCAAAATAAAGAGAATGATTTGAAAACATTCATTTTTGGTCATTTAAAGGAACTTGACAAAATTAACATTTTGTTCATTTAAAAGAATTTGACAAAATTAACATTTTGTTTATTTAAAAGGATTAGACAAAATCATCAGTTTTGGCCATTTTAAAAGAATGAATCTTTGTTTGAAACTTTTGAACATGTAATTTACATTGTTATATAAATGAATTATTAAAAAGAATAAAACCTTGGTTCGAATGTGTTACCATGTAAAATTACATTTCTATGTAGTTAATATTCATCAAAAAGAATTAAACAAAAATGTACATTTTACTCATTTAATAAGGATGTTATGAGAAAATATCATTTTTGGGTAAAACATGATTAGTGAAGAAAAATTATCACATTTTTGTTTATTTAAAAAGAATTATAACACAATTTTACATTTGGTTTACATTAAAAGGATTATAACAAGATTCACATTTTGTTTACATAAAAAGGATTAAACAAAAACATCATATTTTGTTTACATTAAAAATAATTAGTCAATTCTGTCATTTTGTTTATAATAAAAAGACTGAGATAAAAGATTATATTTTTATTGACACTTTGTTTTCAATAAAAAGATTGCACATTAAAAACTACATTTTCAATGTAGTTTAGATTCCATTGAAAGGATTAGAATAAAAGGATTATATCTTTATAGTCATTTGGTTACAATGAAAAGATTAGAAAATAAAGATAACATCTTTAGGGTAATTGAAATAAAAGATTAGTTTTTTATTGTCGTATAGAATTAAAGGATTATATTTTATTGTAACATTGTTGACAATAAAATGAATTGAATTAAAAGACTAGATTTTTATTATCATTTGTTCACAATAAAAAGAATTAAAATATATGTCTATGATGTCGAAATTATATGTCTATGATGTTGAAATGTTTGATGTGATAAATATAATGTTTAGTATATTCCAATTTGAATATTACAATTCCATTTACAAGTCATCCGACTTGTTTATGTGATTAGGTCGATAATTTTTACACATCGCCCAATTGCACAAATAATTTATTATTTGCTTGTTGGATGAAACCCCACACGGGTGTTGGAATGATACTTGATCAACACTAGTCCGAATATTTAGTATAGAATCCACTTTGGTTGTTATTTGGGTGTTTGATAATTATTTATCATGATAGTTGATTTCATGCAATATATGGTTGTTGATTGAGTCACATTCCAATAAAGGATATTCTTGAAAAGAATATTTTAGGATATATTTTAGAAAAGGATATATTTTGGAAAATTATATTTTTATTGAAATGATTTAGTTATCAACTAGAATAAATCATTAAATTTAGATTTAATGAAGTTTTCCAATATGTTAATATTTAATTGAAGTTAAATTAAATAAATTGGATTTGGGTTTGTTATGAATAGTGTCTTAAATAACACTGTTCTTAAACCCCATATGAAAAGAATAATCTTTAATTTAAGATTATTAAAAGTTTTCAATTATACTTAGTAATTGGAATAAGATGAAATGTGAGTTGGGTTTATTGTGAACTGTGTTTTTAATCGACATTTGTTCTTTAACCCAACTGACAGTGAAAATATGATTTGGAATTTGTAAATTTTTATTTAAGATTTAAATGGGAATTTTCCCAAAAGCCAAGTTTTTCAGTTTAACATATTAAATTGGAGTTGAATGAAATTCGAATTAATAATAACCGAGATAAGCTTCTGTAAAAGAAAACCGACACTACATATGGAATTTAAGAGGCTTTGCCGTTATTCCATTTATATTATTGGTCGGATACATAAATTTATAACGATTGTATTTTGATTTGATTTCTGTGAAGATTCCATAATTTATGGAAGACGATTTTGGGTTTACCGTGAACTATGTTTTAAATGACATTAGTTCTTTAACCTAGTTGAGAATAAGATTAATTTCTTAAATTTAAATAATCATTGAATAATGATTGTGATATTTAAAACCAAATGGTGTTTTAAATAAATCTTTACAAGAAAGATTTAAGAGTAAATGTAAAGAATTGATCTTCGAAAAAATAATGTGAATATTTTTTTAGAAGAATATTCTGATTTGGAATGTGGCGTTGGATGTGTTCTTATAGCACTTGATTTGTAATTATAAAAACACGCGAGTTATTCGGAATGACCGGGTTTAACCCATTCCGAATAATCACTACGACAATGAATAGTCAAAGTTGAAGACGGTGATTGAAGACCGACGATCTTCACATCGAATGGATGTGTTGCTACTGATGCCCAAAATTGGAGTAGCTACCTTGAAGGGGCTACAGTGGTTACCGTTCGGACTATTGTTGATTGTTCGGATTTGGTTTTCGCTCAGACCCACAGCATAAGCTTGTAAATGGATGCGTGTCTGACATTGGATTTCGTTCCATGTGAATTAAATCGATTTTTATTAATGTATGTCTGTTTGGTGGTGGAGGATTTATTCTCTACTTAACACCCTGGTATATATTAATAGTGATTGATCGCATGGTGTGAATTGTCCATGTGGCACGCCAAGATGCAAATGATCAAGGCTTTTGTTGAAAAGCAGGGCCTTGTGGGATGATCAAAGTATAGCCTATTACGGCATAGCTTTGTGTATATCGTGACTTCGCGAGCCTTACACCCCGGTATGAGTCAAAAACGGGATATGGACCGTAGGGAGTGCACACGTTTCTCTCTAGCTAGTGGTAGTGTCAGTTCTTAAACTGGCTGGCATTTTACTTATGCGGATGATGGATTTTGAGGCACCTTGGATTTTTATAGGCCGTTAGTGGTCATAGAATAGGTTCAAAGGAACCGGGAAGCGTGTGTTCAGGCATAACTAATTCACTACCGTTAGGTGGGGACCGGCCCTACCGCTCCAAGGGTTGCCCATAGGTGTGATCCTGAGGCATTTGCTAGAGTGTCTCGAATCGGAGAGGACGATCCCTAGCCTCGATTTCATGATGGAAAACCAACTTCCAATACGGCCTCGCGGTTTTGAATGTAGAACTAGTATGGCGACATGATATATGGTACCCATGTCGTCTATGATTTATACATTATGATCGAATTGTTTTTATTAGAACATATACACACTAATATTCTTTTGACCATTATAAGGTAAAACCATATCCTCCGGTTTGCGTTGCATTATGTGATGGGACTTGGGTCTTATAATGGTTTCATTTTTATAAAAGCATTGTGTTGTTTAACGTCTTACTTTATTTTATGCACTGGCAATCCAATGGAGTAAACCCGTTCCGCGTTAGCGGCGTGGTCCTGTGATTCGCCTTATTATTAGATAGTTAATTTAAGATTTCTCATACCAGTCCTATGACTGACCTGTAGTTTGTTTCACTGGCAAACTCGGGTGCCCTTATTTTCCACACGGGCAATCGAGTAGCCTTTTGCAGATATATTTACAGGATCCTGGTTTACAGCTGAAGCGATATTCGGAAAGCTCTGTATCTGTGTATTCCTTTCAGTTGTATATTTATGATATTTTTCCGCTGCTGTTTAAATGTAATTTAAATCTCTGATATTATTGTATTCCTACTGTGTAATAAGTATTCATACTCTGTTATATTCTTGTACTCTTATGTAATTGTTGTAATCAGCAATAATATGTTCTTCAGTTTGTGCTCTGATGTGTGTTGTTCTCAAAGCAATCTGGGCTTTCCTTTACTGGGAAGTTTGGGTCATTTCATGAACTCAACATCTTCGCTAACACCTCTTAGTCAAATTGTGAACTGTTTCACAAGGCGTTAGCATATCAGTATTTCTACCCAACCCAATGCTAAATGTAAAAGCATATTTTTCTCATAAACTAGACGAGCACAATCCAAACAATCAATCAATCACAATAAATATCAACAACCAAGCATATTTGGTTTACATCACATCTCATATTTTGGTAAATTTAATCCCCATTCATTCATTCAAATCTAATTAAAGATTTATTCAACTCCAACTAGTTTCAATCCGAAAAATCATTTCTTATTGATTGTTCAACTTTCTAGAAATTAATCTTGCTTTTACTCGGGTTAAAGAACTAATGTCATTTAAACACAATTGACGACAATCCCAAAATACAATTTCAATTCAATTCCAATTAAATATTAATTAACTGGTAAACTTCATTAAATCTTAATTAAAAGATTTATCCTTTTCTCATCGGGGTTTAAGAATGGTGTTAACGAAGACACCATTCACGACAAACCCAAAATCCCATTTGATATCAGATACAAGCCTCTGAATAGAAAATATATCAGCTTATATTCAATATCAAATTCTGAAATCAACAAATATCGTATTGGAATAACGATATATATATATATATATATATATATATATATATATATATATATATATATATATATATATATATATATCTTCCAAATTCCTCCACAATGTCTGTATAATCACGAATCCAATATCAAAATATTCCAAAGATAATTTCGATTCAAATCCATTCAATTTTGTATATTGGAAATTCTGGTTATTTTTAAGATCATTTCAAATCCAATTTATTTATTTAAAAATAATTGATTATTATTCTAGTTCATAACTAGTTCATTTCGATAAAAATATATTTTTATCTTTTCAAATATGGAATTTTTCATCTCAATTCTTTCCAAATCATTTATTATGATTTTACACAAATTATTTTTATTTTTAATAATTTTATCAAGGCCCGTACAGTCGATTTCCATAAACGGTCATCGAACTGCACTTACATCGACCTTTTCCAAAATTGATTTGGACATAATTCCAAATCCAACCATTAGATTTCAAATCTCTAATATTATTTGGAAATCTCTTTTCGATATGAACCCAATGGTTTCGGTTTTAAGAGAATCCGACAGTTGGATCTCCCGCAATGTCTGTTTGAAGTCAATGGTCGAAATTCACGAATTGCCACGGCGCGACGCATTCTACTCAGGCCGTTAATATATATAATATATATTATATATATATTTCATCGATTTCCATTTAAAACTTATTTTAAAAATCGTTTTAAATTCGTTCTGAAAATGATTCCAACATTCATTTTCAATTTTATATCAAAATTGATTATTCCATATACATGATAATTTCATACAGTGTATATATATGTTAAAATAAATTTCACATTTCATATATATATTTTTAACAATCAAATAAATTTCACATTTCATATATATATTTTTCACATTTCATATCTCATATATATATATATATATATAAAATTCACATCGTATATATATTTCATTTCACATCATGTATATATATTCCATTCACATCGTAGATATATTATTCATTCACATCGTATATATATTCCATTCACATCGTATATATATAATTCGTTCAAATCGTGTATATATATATATTATACAACCATATCAATGCATGACAATTACAATCAATTTCTACATCACAATACAATCAAACAAGTCGTCCATGGCCTGTGGATGACGGGAAGCAGTTCATATGTGCAGCAAGAACATAATTTAAATAGCTTTACAAAAATAATAGTGAGAAATTCTCACTTTTGTTTCCACTCCGCCAGTGTTTGTTTCTGAATTTCTGTTCCTATTTGAATTTAAATTCTCCTCAAATTCTTGTTTGTTCCATTTTAATTCTGGTCAGTTCCATTGCGTAGATAATTTCATCATGATTCTAGCAGATCTGAAATCGTCCAATTTCGACCTCGTATGAAGAAGTAACACATTTTTACAAGTTTGTATATAATAAAATGTCATTAACTTTAATAATTATATAATTAAAAATTTAATTACTTTTCCCCTCCTAATCCTTCCTTCTTCCCCATCGCATGGCAGCATCAAGTATAGTTTCAGAAATGTCAAGTCAAGTGCCAGTTCAAGTAAATGTAGTCGAGCACTACATGATAAAGCCAAAGGCAAGATAACTCAACAAAAGGCATTGTTACAAGTCAGCAAGCCGCAGATCAAAGAAAGGTGAAGCAGCAGGGTGCATCTAGTCAACCAAGTCAACATTTCAAGTGCAGTCAAGAAACATGGATGGTGATCAAGCCCATAACATGTCAACAAGATCAACACAGCTTGGTTTAATATCAAATCAAATGTAAGAACATGGGACAGCACTTTTCAACCAAGTTCAATTTGCATGGCAGCATAAAACAGTGGTGCAACAACATGAAAAATTATAAAACAACATGGATAAAGTCAATACATTGTGAAATGTGTGCATGTATATCATTTTAAAGATCACTGCATGCATGAAAATATGGTGCTACTTCAACACAACAAGTATATATGTGTGACCGGTCAATACATGGTATAGCATGTATGATGAATGGTGAAAATTGATTCAGCAAGAAATATGATAACAACAGTTTTTCATGGGAACAACAAACTCAGCTATGGTGATACACACAGCAATTACATGTATGAATAAGTAAAAAATGGAAATTACACAAGTGTACATGTGAGATAGCAAGTTTATGGTGATACTACAGCTAAGTATGTAGCAATGGAGCATGTACATGCTAAATGAATCTGTTCATCAAGGTACAAGAGCTACAAATGGTTCAACACTCATGGAACAAAAAGATATAGACTCAAATGATCAGCAATAATATGGTGTTTTAGCATGATCCAAGTAATTAAATGGTGGAGCACAAGACATGGTGCACAGAAATATACTAGCCAGATCAATATACATGAAACTGATGATTCATCATTTCAGTTCAAATTCACAGTGGCAAATATTATACGGAATGAAGCATCAATCAAGCAAGTAAGTGAATGGGAAAAGTTTTAAATCATGCATGAATAAATAAGATTGAGTTGCCAAGAATGATATCTCAGAAATCAATTCACTGGTGGCGATTTGGGAAAGAGTAAAGTCGTATGTTTCCAGTTTTCTCAATGAACAATTATGGCAGAGCAAAAAGAGCATACTGAAATCAGGAAATGGCATATGTTAAATTACAGAAATTTCTCAAGATAGTTATGGCAACAGTTTAAGTGCAAAAGTTTTTTTTCAGATATGACAAAAGAAGTACATTGATTTCCAAAAATATATAAAACAGAAGTAGGCAAGAATTATGAATGGTTGCAAAATTCTAGAAATAATATTTTTGGGAAGAAATAAATTTAAAGAATTTCCTGAAATGAATATATTCTGGTAAGTTTTTTAATGTCTCCAAAAAATCACGATAACTATTTAAGGCATGAGATCACAAAACTTCCAGAAATGATTCAGTCTTCTCGACAAATTTTTACACAGCAACAAATCAGAGCAATTCAAATTCAACCAAGAATTTCAAAAGAGGTGGTAAATTATTATTTTTTCAGATTCAATGAAGGCCTAATTCACATCTAGGTACATCATTCAAGCCGTTTTTATCAAGGATAATAAAAGAGTAAATCACGCAAGCAAATCAGGGATTTAACACGCAAGCATACAGATCGAATCATAGGCGAAATCAGAGTCTTCAAAGGATTTTATAATCCTATAAACAACAATTCATCATAGGCGTTTTATCATCGAAATCGAAGCATCAATTATTCAAAGAATAGAGAAATTAACATTCAAATTCACTCACAATTTTTAGAAGCTTTTTGATCGAGAGAAAGAGAATCCCAAATCGATCCAGCCAAATCAGAGAATATCCAGTCAAAGATTCAAGCCACTCGAGATCAAAGATACAAGCAATTCCATCAAGCAACCAATCGATTTGGGGAGAAAGCTAAAACCCTAGTTTTGGATTCCAGAGCCGCCATATTCTTTTTCTAGAGAACAAAAGAAATCGGGAAAAAGTGAAAGGGTGGAACCATTTCTAAAAATGACCGGCCATGTTCAAATGAAAAGGGGGATGACCCCTTATCTTTTTATCTCCTTTATCTTATAGGGTTCTAGAGTTTTTGTTTTTATATTTTGTTCTGTAATTTTGTAAAACAAACGAACAGTTATTAGAGACTATAAATTTCTAGGAAACCAGTTAGTGTGTTAACTGGCAGTTTACTAGTCTATAAAAACTAGGGTTACTGTTTACAGGTCTGTAATCAGGGGAAATATGATCTAGGGGATTAGATAGGTCTAGGGTTTTGAGCGTAGGGTTAGTACAGGAGCAGGGAGTGCAAGTTTACATGGTCTTATAAGCGGGATTTGTTCTATCACCTAGTAGAAACCTTAGGAATGCAGCAGTAGGCAGGATCTTGCCGAAGCTGGGTATATCTTGTTTCATTTACTTTCTGCATTTCTGTTTCTGCCATATTCTGTAATTTGTTTATTATTATATATCTCGTTAGATTTTTAATTCATCTAAAAACTATGATAAACCCTATTCATCCCCCTCTAGGGTTAATCTAGATCCAACAACTCCTTTAATTTTGAGCCATGGCCAACCCTAGCTCGACTGTTTACTTTCACGCTGCAGATACACCCATCGCACAATCTGAAATTGATACTAACTCGAAGCTCTTCTGTAACATCCCATATTTTATGTATATTTAATTTTCAAATTTTAAATAAATAAAATTGAAGAATATTGGGAAGAATCAAATTTTGTCGATTATAAGGATAATGAATTTATTTAATTGAGAATAAATAAGTTTCAGAATTTGGTTATTTCAAAAATGTGGTAACTTGAAATTTAATATTTTTTTAATTAATGTATTTCAAGTGTTTAAGGCAAAATGAAAATTTCATTTATAAATGGTGAAATTCTAAGTGATCAATAATAAACTGAATTCAAATTTTAAATTTCAAATAACCAAATTTGGGAACTTGAATAGGTGGAATAAATTTGTAAAATTTATTTAAGTTGCAATTTGATTTGAAAGGGATTTTATTTATATTTAATTTGAAATTTAAACAATTAATCAAATAATTGAATATTTTATTAATTTATTTAACTGTAGAAATTTAACCGTTTTGGCGACTGTCTCGGAATTCGACAAAACTGGCGCCATTGGATCCGGAACGGCGAATTATTCTAGGATTTCAAATTTCGTTAAAATCGGATTTATCGTTTGAGCTTACGGGATAAAACCTAAATGGAATCAGTATAATAGGATAATTGGGTGTTTCTTATAGTTGGGCCTTATATATGTATAAACTTAAGTCCATGACCACCTCATCAGCTCATTTCTATGATACGTATACTTTTCTCTATCAAAACTTCATCGTTAATGGCAGAAACATTTTTCCAAACCCTAGATTCAAAATAAAATACAACTCCAAAATCAAATCCCTTCAAACCCTAGCGTGTTATATATCAAATTGAAGCTCTCGATGAGTAGAAGCCGCTGGTACGATTTATTCTGAAATGCAGTGCATCGTTTAGCCGGAATTCTTGGTCAAAGCTGCGAAATTTTGAAACCCTAGAAATCGATTTGGGGATTTTTGATTTGGGGTTCAATCGCGAAATCGAAGTTCTGGGTATTGTTCCGGTTGTTGTCAGGATCGTAACAAGGGTTGTTTCATCACCTATAACCAACTGGATTGATGGAATTTCTTGTCTTAGGGTTCAAAACCCGGTACGTTTGTGGGCTCGGCGGCGGACCTGGGGACCGCCGGAGGCGGCGGGTAAGGTACAGGTGGATGCGGCTTGTCGAAGAGGTCACGTCGCTGGTGGTCGGGGTTTCCAATTTGGCCGGAGTTCACCGCAGTTGTCAGTCAAAGTTTGAGCACCGTGGGTTCATTGCGACGGGATCTATTCACCTGGGAGCGGGAAGATGAATCAAAGTGGGTGCTGACGTGTCGGCCTTCAATTGAGTGTGAATTATTTTAATTAATTTATATATTTCGAATTCGAATAGAAAAGAAAAACATGCATAACTCTTACGTACGATCTCGGATTCACGCACGGTTTGTTGCGTTAGGATCGTGACGGGATTGCGGACGTTTTGACACTAACCTGGCTGTGTTTCTAGACTGTGAAATTTTGGCCTTTAAATTGGATGTTCGATCAACCACAGTGCAAAGGTGAGTGATTCTTCGCTCACGAAATACTGAATTATTCCCATATTTATTGAATTAAATTATGAAGTAAGTCTGGTTGCATGGTTGTGTTGGATTGTTGATGTGTGGTTTAAATTTAACATGCAAATGTGTTAACATGCAGTCTAAGTAAATGATTTGTTATTTAAGTTAATTTAAATCTCTAGTTGAAATTCGAACCCGTGTTAAATCCTGAAACAGTTTAATGCTGATCAGCGAATGAAATTGTTGTGATGGATGTTGGTTGAAATTTATTACTGAATTTATAGTGACATTTTAATGCTCCTTATTTCAGTATCTTGCAATGCATGTTGATTTATGACGATAAATCCCATTTACCCTTGATGTTACGGGCATCTAATGAACCGGGATTTATCGATGAAATAAATTTAAGAACACGGAGTGAAATGATAAATCTCTGTGACCCCGGTTTGGATTGAAATGATAGATCCATCCCTGAAATGTCGAGAAATTAAATTTAAAATCACTTGGCCATTGGATAGATAATTATATACAGACATCGGTTGGTTAAATGATTTTAATTATTAAAATATTATTGGTCGGGAATTTCATTTTTAAAGGGAGGTGCCGATACTCGATTAATTCATTCCTTAAAATTTTTAAATTGGGATGTTATTTAAAATGGGTTAAGGAATTTATCCCAAAACAATTGGAAACTCTTAAATTTAGATTTGAACATGATTTTCAAATTTTCAAATTTAAGGGTATGGATTTAACGGTAATAAATTCTTATGGAATTTAGATTCTGGGAAATGGAAATCGAGGGTATTATGAGTTGTTTTAACTCAGTTTTAAATATGGGCTGAATCCTTTATATTGAACGGTTGTTTGAACAATGTTTGAAAATGAGAAATGGAAACTGAATGAACTCCATTGGAAACTGGGATATAGATTCATGTATTGGAAATTCGGAAGGAAGAAAAATTTTGGTTTAAAATTATCTATATATATTTATACCTGGCTTGATTTCAAATTTAACTATTCCTTTCTTTAAAATTTTAGTTATTCAAACTTCTAACCTATCAATTATTTTATTTTAAATAAAGTTTCCTTTATATTTAGTAATCAAACTATCTAGTAAACTTTAATTTATGTACGTACATAATATTTTAATTAACTTATTTAATTTTAATTATTATATTCTATATATATATTTATTTTATCTAAAGTTATTTTCTTATAAGCATTTATTTTCAAAAGTATTTTTATGAATTGTAAATTTCTTCTAAATGGAAATGTTGGATTTAAACCATTGGTTCAAATGGAGTTGTGATAAGTTATATTCTATTTGAATAGGAATTGTTTTGAATCGGTTTTGATATGGAAAGGTAGATTTTATTCTACTTGAAAATAAATGGGATTTCCAAAGATTGAAATGAATAGATATGGGAAAATATATATATTGTAAATCGATTTGAAATAACTGAAATCTTTTAAGATGAAGTACATTCTATGTGAATATAGACCGATTCGATATATTATACGAGTATAATATAATGACAAGGAAATATATTCCAGCTTGGAATAAAAATTGATTTGGGAATGATTTGGGATATTTTGATATGAAAGTATATTCTATTTTGAATATAAAATGGGTTCGAAACAAAATATGATATTTTGATATGAAAGCGAACCTTTGAAATGTAAAAGAACCAACCGATGTGGAAAATGTAAGCGTTGGTTGTTAAAAAGACCGGAGTCGACATAAGGCATACTCTCTGTCAGTGTCGATACCACTTTGACAACTGTGAACGTTTTGACGTATCCAGAACGAGATATGATCACTTGGAGGCGATTATTGAATCGAAGGAGATGAACGATGACAAAATAGCCCTGACCTTCGGGTCAGAATTGAAATGACTAAAACAGGAGCTATACCGTGACTAATTGAGGTAGCACCTTTGATCGGACGCACTCCTTCGAAAATATTTCTATGACTATGATTGATGATGATGATTTGGGCCCATTTATGACTTTGGGAGTGTGTTTCGAGGAGGGCGGTAGTGGCTGCTATGCGTTACCACCGGTCCGGGAGTGCAATTGGTAGAATTCTACCCTAGGCATTGCCTCGAGTGCCTTGTCATATTATCCTTATCGAGCCCCATACGATTTTGATTTGTATCGTACCTATGGAGTGCCCTCTGATGCCATCATTTACGGTGGGTTTACGGTACTGTATAGACTACGGTATTATAAACGGTGTAAGGGTAAAAATGTAATCCCGCTTACGCTATTTTTATGATATTTACTTTACTGCATAGACATTACCATAATAGCGTATTATACTATGTATGTATTAGTTTACCGGATCCTCGAGAGATGGAAAAATCCCTTAACATCTTTTGAGTTACTGCACCTTGACACTGATGTTATTTCATATTTTAATTTGACTAATATGAGAATGATTTAGTGCTGATCCGAGTGTTTGTTGTGTTTTTTTTATGCAATACGCTCGGGTCAGCAGATGTTGCAGTTAGCGAAGATTTTCCTTTAGAGCACGAAGACGAAGATTTGGTATATATATACTATATATGATTATTTCCGCTGCATATCACTTCCGCTGTGCTATGAAGAGATTTACGTATGTAACTCTGATAATTGTTGTTTGGTATAGACAAATGTATGGATTTCAACAGTTTTAAACAGCTATTTGTTTATTATATGTTGTCCTTCCGCTGTGAGATTCTGTGATTGGTTTTTCTCTTCTTTCTTTCTTTTTCTTCTTTTTCCCAATAACTACCTGCATTTGCGATTTGTTTGGGTCGACATGTGTAGTTTATTGTCGATTTGAACGGTCAAAAATATGGGTCATTACATTTGGTATCAGAGCGATGGTTAGCGATAACCTTGGCTCTGTTGGGGATTAACTCATTTGAGATAGGGTTAGTAGTGCCCTAGAATGAGTTTGAGTGATATGAGAGAGCGTACTTGTATTTTGATATAAAAATGGTTTGTATTGTGTTGGCTTGTTCTATTGAATATTTATGGGTTCTGGTCGATATATGGGACGCCATGGTATCGATAGGAATTTCTAAATAATCAAATAGAATGGAACGGCACAACATGGTTTTGATTATATCTTTATATATATATATATATCAAATATATTATTGGTTCAAATATATATATACATCTGTTTTAGTAGGTGGTGATATTAATTTATCACCTCTTAAGGTTAATTAGACAATAAATCTAATAAGGAAAAAGGTAATGAATTTAGAAAATATTTAGAAATGAAATGATATCTTAAGTATAATTGGGTGAGATTTAAATAGAAATGAACATGAAACTTGATCCTGGGGTACTTTTGAAATAGTTTGCCAAAGTTTGAAATAATATCGTATTATAAGAAATAGTTTGGAAATGGTTTCAAAAGAAATAAGTGTATAATCCCCCCTCGGACATCAGAAATGACTTCGATAATGAGTGCACGCATTATCGACGTTCATTATGAAGTGTCTAAGTGGGGGAGACCACTCCGTATTTTTATAACTAGTTTGGGAAAAGTTTTAAATTGAGATTCCATATAATGTAAAGGGTTGAATAATGATATTAGTATTGTATTTGAAGTTGAGTTTAAATTTAAGAAAAACCGAGGTTCGTATGTTCTTCGGTAATTAAGAATTCGGACTTAATATTTTATGGAATTGTTTTCTATAAAATTTTAAAAACTTATGTTATTTTAGACTTGGTTAAAACCCGGAAATAAGGTATTTAAGTTCGTTTTAATAAGTAAGACGAATTTAAGTATTAGGTAACTCGTGTTATTAGAAATTTTGGTTTAAAAACAGGAAAGGAGATTAAGTATTAAGAAAGGCGAAATGGTCATTGGAATACTTAAGTGTAGGTAATAATAGAATTTAGAACCAAATTCAGTCAATGTAAGTGATCGATAAAGTTGGAAATTGACTAAGAAATGAAACCCAACCAAGTAAATAAATGGGGAAGTCGTTGTACAAATAATATTGGCATAGCTGGTGACTCGGCAAGATTTATGAATATGGTAGGCTAGTCGAGGAAGGTATTGATAAGAAGTGAAGTTGTCGAAATATATGAATGGTTAATAAACTAAAACAAAGAAGTAAATGGTGAATTAGAATACACGTAGAATAAATATATGTAAGTCTAAATGGGTCGGACCTCATTTAGGCAATGCAACGATATAAGATCTTAGTAAGCCGTGAAAGGAAAATGGAACGTAACTTGATTCGAGTTAAACAAGTAACTTAGAAATTGAATAATAATAATGGTTGAGAATTAATCATAGGATTTGAGTCGTGAATGGTTCTAAATTCAACTCAGGATTTGTGAGTCAAATAATAGATTTTGTTAAGTGAAATAAACTCGAGGTTTAAATATGAAATAAGGTGTATCAATTTTAAACCAAATCAAATTTATTAAATTAGAATATAGAAAGATTTGGAATTAAATGGATTTGATCGAGTCGAATGAAGTAGAATGAATAGAAATAAACTCGAGAAATTTAAGCAATCGATTTAGAACTAAATAATGAATACAAAAGGATCGTTTTGATAATGATTTAACCTTATGGAAAAAAATGAATAAGAAATTGAAATATGAAACAAGAACTAATTTAATCAAGTTAAATGAGTCAACTCGAAAGGAGTTAACTTAAACGACTACATAATGGTTGCTTGAAATATTGTACGTAGAAAGAAGTGAATTACGGGATATTGGCAAATTTATTTATGGTAATCAAGTTCGTTAGAAATTTTAAAATGAACTTATGTAAATGAAGGAACTTGAATAAGTGAAGCAAATTCGAGAAAGGTGAATTGGTCGATTTAGACCAAGTACAAAGGAGTGAAAATAAAGTAAGCATAAACTTGAATAATTAGAATGGAAGAGGAAGAAAAATCGGAATTTATTTCAACGAATGGTTGATCGAATATGATAAAACAAATAAGAATAGGCAATGAAGTTAGTAAATCGACCAAAGTAAATGAGTTACTGATTTAAGTAATTAAGGTTAGTTGAAAATATTAAGTGAATCCAAGTTAATTGGAATTTAAGGCTCGAAACGAAATGGATGAGTTGAAAACGAACTTAAATAAGATTGGATGATAATAGAACATAAATACATGGAATGAATATGCTTAACAAGAATGAAACGAATAGGAATGTATGTAAGAAATGAAGGGAAAATCATATTTTGAACATGATGGATCGATAACTATTTTAGATGGTTAAACTTGGCTTAAACTTGTGGAGTCGGAAGGTTAAAACTTGAAATGTAGTAGATCGACGTTGAAGTCAAATCTGAAACATAAGATAAGCTAAAGTAAAATGACCGTGACTTTTGAATTGATGATCGGAATCTGACGATTCCGGACTTTTTGGAAGCCTTAGAAACTGAGCTAAAACTTTCGTTAATAGCGCCCGTCGAAATTCTCATGTTTACTATGCTGAAATCAAAGGTTTAGTTGTGGTTGTATGTGCAGAAAATAAAAATCTGAACTGAATACCCATGTTGTTTTGACCCTAACTCCCTAACGGAGCGCCTGATTTCGATGTGCGAGTACAATCCGGAAAGGCCAGAATGTAAACTAAAACTTTCTCTTCATATGCCTAGTCAAATTCTGATGTTTAGGGGGCTAAAAAGTGGATAGAACATTTCAGATCTGCATTTTCAGGGTACGGGCTGAAGCGTTCGGTTTTATTAAAACAGTCATAACTTTTGAGCGAATTGTCGGAATTCGATGAATCCGGACAATTCGGAAAGCTTAAAAGAAATGCTACAACTTTTACCTAGTGGGTTCTAGTCAAATTCCAACATTTAATGGGTGATAAACTTCATTTTGTTTGCTGGCCTGCCATAGATATATTGGTTTTGGGGTTAAAATGATTAATGTATGTTGGGTAAGTTGCATATGTTTGTTATATGTTGTATATATGCTTGCATCTCATGTGTATGCAAGTTGTAACAGGTGTAAGGAGTGTGCGCTACGCTTTGGAGCTCGCTTGCGCTAAAGACTAAATTTGCTAAGGTAAATAAAATTTGCAAATAAACGCTAAAGAAGGTACGTATTTGTATTACATAGTTTTGTGGTTTTATATATGAGTTTTTCCCCATTTTGGGATGCCTCATCGTGTGATGAGATGAATATTGAGTTTATATATATATGTATGTGATTTCTCCAGACCTCTCCGTACAAAGGAGATGCTGCCGAAATTTTCCGTGATTCGGAAGTTAGAAAATTTATGAGTTTTAGAACTATATACTTATTCTGTAAATACTATTTTAAGTATGGATTTGAAATAGATATGTGCTTAATATTGTTTCGTTCTCTTTTTAAGGACGAAAAGATTTTAAGTGGGGGAGAATGTAACATCCCATATTTTCTGTATATTTAATTTTCAAATTTTAAATAAATAAAATTGAAGAATATTGGGAAGAATCAAATTTTGTCGATTATAAGGATAATGAATTTATTTAATTGAGAATAAATAAGTTTCAGAATTTGGTTATTTCAAAAATGTTGTAACTTGAAATTTATTATTTTTTTAATTAATGTATTTCAAGTGTTTAAGGCAAATTGAAAATTTCATTTATAAATGGTGAAATTCTAAGTGATCAATAATAACTGAATTCAAATTTTAAATTTCAAATAACCAAATTTGGGAACTTGAATAGGTGGAATAAATTTGTAAAATTTATTTAAGTTGAAATTTGATTTAAAAGGGATTTTATTTATATTTAATTTGAAATTTAAACAATTAATCAAATAATTAAATATTTTATTAATTTATTTAACTGTAGAAATTTAACCATTTTGGCGACTGTCTCGGAATTCGACGAAACTGGCACCATTAGATCCTGAACGGCGAATTATTCTGGGATTTCAAATTTTGTTAAAATCGGATTTATCGTTTGAGCGTACGGGATAAAACCTAAATGGAATCAGTATAATAGGATAATTGGGTGTTTCTTATAGTTGGGCCTTATATATGTATAAACTTAAGTCCATGACCACCTCATCAGCTCATTTCTATGATACGTATACTTTTCTCTATCAAAACTTCATCGTTAATGGCAGAACGTTTTTCCAAACCCTAGATTCAGAGTAAAATACAACTCCAAAATCAAATCCCTTCAAACCCTAGCGTGTTATATATCAAATTGAAGCTCTTGATGAGTAGAAGTCGCTGGTACGATTTATTCTGACATGCAGTGCATCGTTTAGCCGAAATTTTTGGTCAAAGCTGCGAAATTTTGAAACCCTAGAAATCGATTTGGGGATTTTTGATTTGGGGTTCAATCGCGAAATCGAAGTTCTGGGTATTGTTCCGGTTGTTGTCAGGATCGTAACAAGGGTTGTTTCATCACCTATAACCAAGTGGATTGACGGAATTTCTTGTCTTAGGGTTCAAAACCCGGTACGTTTGTGGGCTCGGCGGCGGACCTGGGGACCGCCGGAGGCGGCGGGTAAGGTACAGGTGGATGCGGCTTTTCGAGGAGGTCACGTCTCTGGTGGTCGGGGTTTCCAATTTAGCTGGAGTTCACCGCAGTTGTCAGTCAAAGTTCGAGCACCGTGGGTTCATTGCGACGGGATCTATTCACCTGGGAGCGGGAAGATGAATCAAAGTGGGTGCTGACGTGTCGGCCTTCAATTGAGTGAGAATTATTTTAATTAATTTATATATTTCGAATTCGAATAGAAAAGAAAAACATGCATAACTCTTACGTACAATCTCGGATTCACGCACGGTTTGTTGCGTTAGGATAGTGACGGGATTGCGGACGTTTTGACACTAACCTGGCTGCGTTTCGAGACTGTGAAATTTTGGCCTTTAAATTGGACGTTCGATCAACCACAGTGCAAAGGTGAGTGATTCTTCGCTCACAAAATACTGAATTATTCCCATATTTATTGAATTAAATTATGAAGTAAGTCTGGTTGCATGGTTGTGTTGGATTGTTGATGTGTGGTTTAAATTTAACATGCAAATGTGTTAACATGAAGTCTAAGTAAATGATTTGTTATTTAAGTTAATTTAAATCTCTAGTTGAAATTCGAACCCGTGTTAAATCCTGAAACAGTTTAATGCCGATCAGTGAATGAAATTGTTGTGATGGATGTTGGTTGAAATTTATTACTGAATTTATAGTGACATTTTAATGCTCCTTATTTCAGTATCTTGCAATGCATGTTGATTTATGACGATAAATCCCATTTACCCTTGATGTTACGGGCATCTAATGAACCGGGATTTATCGATGAAATAAATTTAAGAACACGTAGTGAAATGAGAAATCTCTGTGACCCTGGTTTGGATTGAAATGATAGATCCATCCCTAAAATGTCGAGAAATTAAATTTAAAATCGCTTGGCCATTGGATAGATAATTATATACAGACATCGGTTGGTTAAATGATTTTAATTATTAAAATATTATTGGTCGGGAATTTCATTTTTAAAGGGAGGTGCCGATACTCGATTGATTCATTCCTTAAATTTTTTAAATTGGGATGTTATTTAAAATGGGTTAAGGAATTTATCCCAAAACAAGTGGAAACTCTTAAATTTAGATTTGAACATGATTTTCAAATTTTCAAATTTAAGGGTGTGGATTTAACGGTAATAAATTCTTATGGAATTTAGATTCTAGGAAATGGAAATCGAGGGTATTATGAGTTGTTTTAACTCAGTTTTAAATATGGGCTGAATCCTTCATATTGAACGGTTGTTTGAACAATGTTTGAAAATGAGAAATGGAAACTGAATGAACTCCATTGGAAACTGGGATGTAGATTCATGTATTGGAAATTCGGAAGGAAGAAAAATTTTGGTTTAAAATTATCTATATATATTTATACCTGGCTTGATTTCAAATTTAACTATTCCTTTCTTTAAAATTTTAGTTATTCAAACTTCTAACCTATCAATTATTTTATTTTAAATAAAGTTTCCTTTATATTAATTATTCAAACTATCTAGTAAACTTTAATTTATGTATGTACATAATATTTTAATTAACTTATTTAATTTTAATTATTATATTCTATATATATTTATTTTACCAAAAGTTCTTTTCTTATAAGCATTTATTTTCAAAAGTATTTTTATGAATTGTAAATTTCTTCCGAATGGAAATGTTGGATTTAAACCATTGGTTCAAATGGAGTTGTGATAAGTTATATTCTATTTGAATAGGAATTGTTTTGAATCGGTTTTGATATGGAAAGGTAGATTTTATTTTACTTGAAAATAAATGGGATTTCCAAAGATTGAAATGAATAGATATGGGAAAAAATATATATTCTATTGAATATGAAGGGGCTTCGAATGTAAATCGATTTGAAATAACTGAAATCTTTTAATATGAAGTACATTCTATGTGAATATCGACCGATTCGAAATATTATACGAGTATAATATAATGACGTGGAAATATATTCCAGTTTGGAATAAAAATTGATTTGGGAATGATCTGGGATATTTTGATATGAAAGCATATTCTATTTTGAATATAAAATGGGCTCGAAACAAAATATGATATTTTGATATGAAAGCGAACCTTTGAAATGTAAAAGAACGAACCGATGTGGAAAATGTAAGCGTTGGTTGTTAAAGAGACCAGAGTCGACATAAGGCATACTCTCTGTCAGTGTCGATACCACTTTGACAACTGTGAACGTTTTGACGTATCCAGAACGAGATATGATCACTCGGAGGCGATTATTGAATCGAAGGAGATGAACGATGACAAAATAGCCCTGACCTTCGGGTCAGAATTGAAATGACTAAAACAGGAGCTATACCATGACTAATTGAGGTAGCACCTTTGATCGGACGCACTCCTTCGAAAATATTTCTATGACTATGATTGATGATGATGATTTGGGCCCATTTATGACATTGGGAGTGTGTTCTGAGGTGGGCGGTAGTGGCTGCTATGCGTTACCACCGATCCGGGAGTGCAATTGGTAGAATCCTACCCTGGGCATTGCCTCGAGTGCCTTGTCATATTATCCTTATCGAGCCCCATACGATTTTGATTTGTATCGTACCTATGGAGTGCCCTCTGATGCCATCATTTACGGTGGGTTTACGGTACTGTATAGACTACGGTATTATAAACGGTGTAAGGGTAAAAATGTAATCCCGCTTACGCTATTTTTATGATATTTACTTTACTGCATAGACACTATCATAATAGCATATTATACTATGTATGTATTAGTTTACCGGATCCTCGAGAGATGGAAAAATCCCGTAACATCTTTTGAGTTACTGCACCTTGACACTGATGTTATTTCATATTTTAATTTGACTAATATGAGAATGATTTAGTGCTGATCCGAGTGTTTGTTGTGTTTTTTTATGCAATACGCTCGGGTCAGCAGATGTTGCAGTTAGCGAAGATTTTCCTTTGGAGCACGAAGACGAAGATTTGGTATATATATACTATATATGATTATTTCCGCTGCATTTCACTTCCGCTGTGCTATTAAGAGATTTACGTATGTAACTATGATTATTGTTGTTTGGTACAGACAAATGTATGGATTTCAACAGTTTTAAACTGCTATTTGTTTATTATATGTTGTCCTTCCGCTGTGAGATTTTGTGATTGGTTTTTCTCTTCTTTCTTTCTTTTTCTTCTTTTTCCCAATAACTACCTGCATTTGCGATTTGTTTGGGTCGACATGTGTAGTTTATTGTCGATTTGAACGGTCAAAAACATGGGTCGTTACATTTGGTATCAGAGCGATGTTTAGCGATAACCTTGGCTCTGTTGGGGATTAACTCATTTGAGATAGGGTTAGTAGTGCCCTAGAATGAGTTTGAGTGACATGAGAGAGCGTACTTGTATTTTGATATAAAAATGGTTTGTATTGTGTTGGCTTGTTCTACTGAATATTTATGGGTTCTGGTCGATATACGAGACGCCATGGTATCGATAGGAATTTCTAAATAATCGAATAGAATGGAACGGCACAACATGGTTTGGATTATATCTTTAAATATATATATATATATATATATATCAAATATATTATTGGTTCAAATATATATATACATCTGTTTTAGTAGGTGGTGATATTAATTTATCACCTGTTGAGGTTAATTAGACAATAAATCTAATAAGGAAAAAGGTAATGAATTTAGAAAATATTTAGAAATGAAATGATATCTTAAGTATAATTGGGTGAGATTTAAATAGAAATGAACATGAAACTTGATCCTGGGGTACTTTTGAAATAGTTTGCCAAAGTTTGAAATAATATCGTATTATAAGAAATAGTTTGGAAATGGTTTCAAAAGAAATAAGTGTATAATCCCCCCTCGGACATCAGAAATGACTTCGATAATGAGTGCACGCATTATCGACGTTCATTATGAAGTGTCTAAGTGGGGGAGACCACTCCGTATTTTTATAACTAGTTTGGGAAAAGTTTTAAATTGAGATTCCATATAATGTAAAGGGTTGAATAATGATATTAGTATTGTATTTGAAGTTGAGTTTAAATTTAAGAAAAACCGAGGTTCTTACGTTCTTCGGTAATTAAGAATTCGGACTTAATATTTTATGGAATTGTTTTCTATAAAATTTTAAAAACTTATATTATTTTAGACTTGGTTAAAACCCGGAAATAAGGTATTTAAGTTCGTTTTAATAAGTAAGACGAATTTAAGTATTAGGTAACTCGTGTTATTAGAAATTTTGGTTTAAAAACAGGAAAGGAGATTAAGTATTAAGGAAGGCGAAATGGTCATTGGAATAATTAAGTGTAGGTAATAATAGAATTTAGAACCAAATTCAGTCAATGTAAGTGATCGATAAAGTTGGAAATTGACTAAGAAATGAAACCCAACCAAGTAAATAAATGGGGAAGTCGTTGTACAAATAATATTGGCATAGCTGGTGACTCGGCAAGATTTATGAATATGGTAGGCTAGTCGAGGAAGGTATTGATAAGAAGTGAAGTTGTCGAAATATATGAATGGTTAATAAACTAAAACAAAGAAGTAAATGGTGAATTTGAATACACGTAGAATAAATATATGTAAGTCTAAATGGGTCGGACCTCATTTAGGCAATGCAATGATATAAGATCTAAGTAAGCCGTGAAAGGAAAATGGAACGTAACTTGATTCGAGTTAAACAAGTAACTTAGAAATTGAATAATAATAATGGTTGAGAATTAATCATAGGATTTGAGTCGTGAATGGTTCTAAATTCAACTCAGGATTTGTGAGTCAAATAATAGATTTAGTTAAGTGAAATAAACTCGAGGTTTAAATATGAAATAAGGTGTATCAATTTTAAACCAAATCAAATTTATTAAATTAGAATATAGAAAGATTTGGAATTAAATGGATTTGATCGAGTCGAATGAAGTAGAATGAATAGAAATAAACTCGAGAAATTTAAGCGATCGATTTAGAACTAAATAATGAATACAAAAGGATCGTTTTGATAATGATTTAACCTTATGGAAAAAAATGAATAAGAAATTGAAATATGAAACAAGAACTAATTTAATCGAGTTAAATGAGTCAACTCGAAAGGAGTTAACTTAAACGACTACATAATGGTTGCTTGAAATATTGTACGTAGAAAGAAATGAATTACGGGATATTGGCAAATTTATTTATGGTAATCAAGTTCGTTAGAAATTTTAAAATGAACTTATGTAAGTGAAGGAACTTGAATAAGTGAAGCAAATTCGAGAAAGGTGAATTGGTCGATTTAGACCAAGTACAAAGCAGTGAAAATAAAGTAAGCATAAACTTGAATAATTAGAATGGAAGAGGAAGAAAAATCGGAATTTATTTCAATGAATGGTTGATCGAATATGATAAAACAAATAAGAATAGGCAATGAAGTTAGTAAATCGACCAAAGTTAATGAGTTAATGATTTAAGTAATTAAGATTAGTTGAAAATATTAAGTGAATCCAAGTTAATTGTAATTTAAGGCTTGAAACGAAATGGATGAGTTGAAAACGAACTTAAATAAGATTGGATGATAATAGAACATAAATACATGGAACGAATATGCTTAACAAGAATGAAACGAATAGGAATGTATGTAAGAAATGAAGGGAAAATCATATTTTGAACATGATGGATCGATAACTATTTTAGATGGTTAAACTTGGCTTAAACTTGTAGAGTCGGAAGGTTAAAACTTGAAATGTAGTAGATCGACGTTGAAGTCAAATCTGAAACATAAGATAAGCTAAAGTAAAATGACCGTGACTTTTGAATTGATGATCGGAATCTGACGATTCCGGACTTTTTGGAAGCCTTAGAAACTGAGCTAAAACTTTCGTTAATAGCGCCCGTCGAAATTCTCATGTTTACTATGCTGAAATCAAAGGTTTAGTTGTGGTTGTATGTGCAGAAAATAAAAATCTGAACTGAATACCCATGTTGTTTTGACCCTAACTCCCTAACGGAGCGCCGGATTTCGATGTGCGAGTACAATCCGGAAAGGCCAGAATGTAAACTAAAACTTTCTCTTAATATGCCTAGTCAAATTCTGATGTTTAGGGGGCTAAAAAGTGGATAGAACATTTCAGACCTGCATTTTCAGGGTACGGGCTGAAGCGTTCGGTTTTATTAAAACAGTCATAACTATTGAGCAAATTGTCGGAATTCGATGAATCCGGACAATTCCAAAAGCTTAAAAGAAATGCTACAACTTTTACCTAGTGGGTTCTAGTCAAATTCCAACATTTAATGGGTGATAAACTTCATTTTGTTTGCTGCCCTGCCATAGATATATTGGTTTTGGGGTTAAAATGATTGATGTATGTTGGGTAAGTTGCATATGTTTGTTATATATTGTATATATGCTTGAATCTCATGTGTATGCAAGTTGTAACAGGTGTAAGGAGTGTGCGCTACGCTTTGGAGCTCGCTTGCGCTAAAGACTAAATTTGCTAAGGTAAATAAAATTTGCAAATAAACGCTAAAGAAGGTACGTATTTGTATTACATAGTTTTGTGGTTTTATATATGAGTTTTTCCCCATTTTGGGATGCCTCATCGTGTGATGAGATGAATATTGAGTTTATATATATATGTATGTGATTTCTCCAGACCTCTCCGTACAAAGGAGATGCTGCCGAAATTTTCCGTGATTCGGAAGTTAGAAAATTTATGAGTTTTACAACTATATACTTATTCTGTAAATACTATTTTAAGTATGGATTTGAAATAGATATGTGCTTAATATCGTTTCGTTTTCTTTTTAAGGACGAAAAGATTTTAAGTGGGGGAGAATGTAACATCCCATATTTTCTGTATATTTAATTTTCAAATTTTAAATAAATAAAATTGAAGAATATTGGGAAGAATCAAATTTTGTCGATTATAAGGATAATGAATTTATTTAATTAAGAATAAATAAGTTTTAGAATTTGGTTATTTCAAAAATGTTGTAAGTTGAAATTTAATATTTTTTTAATTAATGTATTTCAAGTGTTTAAGGCAAAATGAGAATTTCATTTATAAATAGTGAAATTCTAAGTGATCAATAATAACTGAATTCAAATTTTAAATTTCAAATAACCAAATTTGGGAACTTGAATAGGTGGAATAAATTTGTAAAATTTAGTTAAGTTGAAATTTGATTTAAAAGGGATTTTATTTATATTTAATTTGAAATTTAAACAATTAATCAAATAATTGAATATTTTATTAATTTATTTAACTATAGAAATTTAACCGTTTTGGCGACTGTCTCGGAATTCGACGAAACTGGCGCCATTGGATCCTGAACGGCGAATTATTCAAGGATTTCAAATTTTGTTAAAATCAGATTTATCGTTTGAGCGTACGGGATAAAACCTAAATGGAATCAGTATAATAGGATAATTGGGTGTTTCTTATAGTTGGGCCTTATATATGTATAAACTTCAGTCCATGACTACCTCATCAGCTCATTTCTATGATACGTATGCTTTTCTCTATCAAAACTTCATCGTTAATGGCAGAAACATTTTTCCATACCCTAGATTCAAAATAAAATACAACTCCAAAATAAAATCCCTTCAAACCCTAGCGTGTTATATATCAAATTGAAGCTCTCGATGAGTAGAAGCCGCTGGTACGATTTATTCTGACATGCAGTGCATCGTTTAACCGAAATTCTTGGTCAAAGCTGCGAAATTTTGAAACCCTAGAAATCGATTTGGGGATTTTTGATTTGGGGTTCAATCGCGAAATCGAAGTTCTGGGTATTGTTCCGGTTGTTGTTAGGATCGTTACAAGGGTTGTTTCATCACCTATAACAAAGTGGATCGACGGAATTTCTTGTCTTCGGGTTCAAAACCCGGTAAGTTTGTGGGCTCGGCGGCGGACTTGGGGACCGCCGGAGGCGGCTGGTAAGGTACAGGTGGATGCGGCTTGTCGAGGATGTCACGTCGCTGGTGGTCGGGGTTTCCAATTTGACCGGAGTTCACCGCAGTTGTCAGCAAAGTTCGACCACCGTGGGTTCATTGTGACGGGATCTATTCACCTGGGAGCGGGAAGATGAATCAAAGTGGGTGATGACGTGTCGTCCTTCAATTGAGTGAGAATAATTTAATTAATTTATATATTTCGAATTCGAATAGAAAAGAAAAACATGCATAACTCTTACGTACGATCTCGGATTCACGCACGGTTTGTTGCGTTAGGATCGTGACGGAATTGCAGACGTTTTGACACTAACCTGGCTGCGTTTCGAGACTGTGAAATTTTGGCCTTTAAATTGGACGTTCGATCAACCACAGTGCAAAGGTGAGTGATTCTTCGCTCACGAAATACTGAATTATTCCCATATTTATTGAATTAAATTATGAAGTAAGTCTGGTTGCATGGTTGTGTTGGATTGTTGATGTGTAGATTAAATTTAACATGCAAATGTGTTAACATGCAATCTAAGTAAATGATTTGTTATTTAAGTTAATTTAAATCTCTAGTTGAAATTCGAACCCGTGTTAAATCCTGAAACAGTTTAATGCTGATCAGTGAATGAAATTGTTGTGATGGATATTGGTTGAAATTTATTACTGAATTTATAGTGACATTTTAATGCTCCTTATTTCAGTATCTTGCAATGCATGTTGATTTATGACGATAAATCCCATTTACCCTTGATGTTACGGGCATCTAATGAACCGGGATTTATCGATGAAATAAATTTAAGAACACGGAGTGAAATGATAAATCTCTGTGACCCTGGTTTGGATTGAAATGATAGATCCATCCCTGAAATTTCGAGAAATTAATTTTAAAATCACTTGGCCATTGGATAGATAATTATATACAGACATCGGTTGGTTAAATGATTTTAATTATTAAAATATTATTGGTCGGGAATTTCATTTTTAAAGGGAGGTGCCGATACTCGATTAATTCATTCCTTAAAAATTTTAAATTGGGATGTTATTTAAAATGGGTTAAGGAATTTATCCCAAAACAAGTGGAAACTCTTAAATTTAGATTTGAACATGATTTGAAAATTTTCAAATTTAAGGGTATGGATTTAAAGGTAATAAATTCTTATGGAATTTAGATTCTGGGAAATGGAAATCGAGGGTATTATGAGTTGGTTTAACTCAGTTTTAAATATGGGCTGAATCCTTTATATTGAACGGTTGTTTGAACAATGTTTGAAAATGAGAAATGGAAACTGAATGAACTCCATTGGAAACTGGGATATAGATTCATGTATTGGAAATTCGGAAGGAAGAAAAATTTTGGTTTAAAATTATCTATATATATTTATACCTGGCTTGATTTCAAATTTAACTATTCCTTTCTTTAAAATTTTAGTTATTCAAACTTCTAACCTATCAATTATTTTATTTTAAATAAAGTTTCCTTTATATTTAGTATTCAAACTATCTAGTAAACTTTAATTTATGTATGTACATAATATTTTAATTAACTTATTTAATTTTAATTATTATATTCTATATATATTTATTTTATCTAAAGTTCTTTTCTTATAAGCATATATTTTCAAAAGTATTTTTATGAAGTGTAAATTTCTTCTGAATGGAAATGTTGGATTTAAACCATTGGTTCAAATGGAGTTGTGATAAGTTATATTCTATTTGAATAGGAATTGTTTTGAATCGGTTTTGATATGGAAAGGTAGATTTTATTCTACTTGAAAATGAATGGGATTTCCAAAGATTGAAATGAATAGATATGTGAAAAAATATATATTCTATTGAATATGAAGGGACTTCGAATGTAAATCGGTTTGAAATAACTGAAATCTTTTAAGATGAAGTACATTCTATGTGAATATAGACCGATTCGAAATATTATACGAGTATAATGTAATGACATGGAAATATATTCCAGTTTGGAATAAAAATTGATTTGGGATATTTTGATATGAAAGTATATTCTATTTTGAATATAAAATGGGTTCGAAACAAAATATGATATTTTGATATGAAAGCGAACCTTTGAAATGTAAAAGAACCAACCGATGTGGAAAATGTAAGCGTTGGTTGTTAAAGAGACCGGAGTCGACATAAGGCATACTCTCTGTCAGTGTCGATACCACTTTGACAACTGTGAACGTTTTGACGTATCCAGAACGAGATATGATCACTTGGAGGCGATTATTGAATCGAAGGAGATGAACGATGACAAAATAGCCCTGACCTTCGGGTCAGAATTGAAATGACTAAATAGCCCTGACCATCGGGTCAGAATTGAACATGATGGATCGATAACTATTTTAGATGGTTAAACTTGGCTTAAACTTGTGGAGTCGGAAGGTTAAAACTTGAAATGTAGTAGATCGACGTTGAAGTCAAATCTAAAACATAAGATAAGCTAAAGTAAAATGACCGTGACTTTTGAATTAATGATCGGAATCTGACGATTCCGGACTTTTTGGAAGCCTTAGAAACTGAGCTAAAACTTTCGTTAATAGCGCCCGTCGAAATTCTCATGTTTACTATGCTAAAATCAAAGGTTTAGTTGTGGTTGTATGTGCAGAAAATAAAAATCTGAACTGAATACCCATGTTGTTTTGACCCTAACTCCCTAACAGAGCACCGGATTTCGATGTGCAAGTACAATCCGGAAAGGCCAGAATGTAAACTAAAACTTTCTCTTAATATGCCTAGTCAAATTCTGATGTTTAGGGGGCTAAAAAGTGGATAGAACATTTCTGACCTGCATTTTCAGGGTACGGGCTGAAGCGTTCGGTTTTATTAAAACAGTCCTAACTTTTGAGCGAATTGTCGGAATTCGATGAATCCGGACAATTCGGAAAGCTTAAAAGAAATTCTACAACTTTTACCTGGTGGGTTCTAGTCAAATTCCAACATTTAATGGGTGATAAACTTCATTTTGTTTGCTGGCCTGCCATAGATATGTTGGTTTTGGGGTTAAAATGATTAATGTATGTTGGGTAAGTTGCATATGTTTGTTATATATTGTATATATGCTTGAATCTCATGTGTATGCAAGTTGTAACAGGTGTAAGGAGTGTGCGCTACGCTTTGGAGCTCGCTTGCGCTAAAGACTAAATTTTCTAAGGTAAATAAAATTTGCAAATAAACGCTAAAGAAGGTACGTATTTGTATTACATAGTTTTGTGGTTTTATATATGAGTTTTTCCCCATTTTGGGATGCCTCATCGTGTTATGAGATGAATATTGAGTTTATATATATATGTATGTGATTTCTCCAGACCTCTCCGTACAAAGGAGATGCTGCAGAAACTTTCCGTGATTCAGAAGTTAGAAAATTTATGAGTTTTACAACTATATACTTATTCTGTAAATACTATTTTAAGTATGGATTTGAAATAGATATGTGCTTAATATCGTTTCGTTCTCTTTTCGAGGACGAAAAGATTTTAAGTGGGGGAGAATGTAACATCCCATATTTTCTGTATATTTAATTTTCAAATTTTAAATAAATAAAATTGAAGAATATTGGGAAGAATCAAATTTTGTCGATTATAAGGATAATTAATTTATTTAATTGAGAATAAATAAGTTTCGGAATTTGGTTATTTCAAAAATGTTGTAACTTGAAATTTAATATTTTTTAATTAATGTATTTCATGTGTTTAAGGCAAAATGAAAATTTCATTTATAAATGTTGAAATTCTAAGTGATCAATAATAACGGAATTCAAATTTTAGATTTCAAATAACCAAATTTGGGAACTTGAATAGGTGGAATAAATTTGTAAAATTTATTTAAGTTGAAATTTGATTTAAAAGGGATTTTATTTATATTTAATTTGAAATTTAAACTATTAATCAAATAATTGAATATTTTATTAATTTATTTAACTGTAGAAATTTAACCGTTTTGGCGACTGTCTCGGAATTCGACGAAACTGGCGCCATTGGATCCTGAACGGCGAATTATTGTAGGATTTCAATTTTTGTTAAAATCGGATTTATCGTTTGAGCGTACGGGATAAAACCTAAATGGAATCAGTATAATAGGATAATTGGGTGTTTCTTATAGTTGGGCCTTATATATGTATAAACTTAAGTCCATGACCACCTCATCAGCTCATTTCTATGATACGTATACTTTTCTCTATCAAAACTTCATCGTTAATGGCAGAAACATTTTTCCAAACCCTAGATTCAAAATAAAATACAACTCCAAAATCAAATCCCTTCAAACCCTAGCGTGTTATATATCAAATTGAAGCTCTCGATGAGTAGAAGCCACTGGTACGATTTATTCTGACATGCAGTGCATCGTTTAGCCGAAATTCTTGGTCAAAGCTGCGAAATTTTGAAACCCTAGAAATCGATTTGGGAATTTTTGATTTGGGGTTCAATCGCGAAATCGAAGTTCTGGGTATTGTTCCGGTTGTTGTCAGGATTCTAACAAGGGTTGTTTCATCACCTATAAACAAGTGGATCGACGGAATTTCTTGTCTTAGGGTTCAAAACCCGGTACGTTTGTGGGCTCGGCGGCGGACCTAGGGACCGTCGGAGGCGGCGAGTAAGGTACAGGTGGATGCGGCTTGTCGAGGAGGTCATGTCGCTAGTGGTCGGGGTTTCCAATTTGGCCGGAGTTCACCGCAGTTGTCAGTCAAAGTTCGAGCACCGTGGGTTCATTGCGACGGGATCTATTCACCTGGGAGCGGGAAGATGAATCAAAGTGGGTGCTGACGTGTCGGCCTTCAATTGAGTGAGAATTATTTTAATTAATTTATATATTTCGAATTCGAATAGAAAAGAAAAACATGCATAACTCTTACGTACGATCTCGGATTCACGCACGGTTTGTTGCGTTAGGATCGTGACGGGATTTCGGACGTTTTGACACTAACCTGGCTGCGTTTCGAGACTGTGAAATTTTGGCCTCTAAATTAGACGTTCGATCAACTACAGTGCAAAGGTGAGTGATTCTTCGCTCACGAAATACTGAATTATTCCCATATTTATTGAATTAAATTACGAAGTAAGTCTGGTTGCATGGTTGTGTTGGATTGTTGATGTGTGGTTTAAATTTAACATGCAAATGTGTTAACATGCAATCTAAGTAAATGATTTGTTATTTAAGTTAATTTAAATCTCTAGTTGAAATTCGAACCCGTGTTAAATCCTGAAACAGTTTAATGCTGATCAGTGAATGAAATTGTTGTGATGGATGTTGGTTGAAATTTATTACTGAATTTATAGTGACATTTTAATGCTCCTTATTTCAGTATCTTGCAATGCATGTTGATTTATGACGATAAATCCCATTTACCCTTGATGTTACGGGCATCTAATGAACCGGGATTTATCGATGAAATAAATTTAAGAACACGGAGTGAAATGATAAATCTCTGTGACCCTGGTTTGGATTGAAATGATAGATCCATCCCTGAAATTTCGAGAAATTAATTTTAAAATCACTTGGCCATTGGATAGATAATTACATACAGACATTGGTTGGTTAAATGGTTTTAATTATTAAAATATTATTGGTCGCGAATTTCATTTTTAAAGGGAGGTGCTGATACTCGATTAATTCATTCCTTAAAAATTTTAAATTGGGATGTTATTTAAAATGGGTTAAGGAATTTATCCCAAAACAAGTGGAAACTCTTAAATTTAGATTTGAACATGATTTGAAAATTTTCAAATTTAAGGGTATGGATTTAAAGGTAATAAATTCTTATGGAATTTAGATTCTGGGAAATGGAAATCGAGGGTATTATGAGTTGTTTTAACTCAGTTTTAAATATGGGCTGAATCCTTCATATTGAACGGTTGTTTGAACAATGTTTGAAAATGAGAAATGGAAACTGAATGAACTCCATTGGAAACTAGGATATAGATTCATGTATTGGAAATTCGGAAGGAAGAAAAATTTTGGTTTAAAATTATCTATATATATTTATACCTGGCTTGATTTCAAATTTAACTATTCCTTTCTTTAAAATTTTAGTTATTCAAACTTCTAACCTATCAATTATTTTATTTTAAATAAAGTTTCCTTTATATTTAGTATTCAAACTATCTAGTAAATTTTAATTTATGTATGTACATAATATTTTAATTAACTTATTTAATTTTAATTATTATATTCTATATATATTTATTTTATCTAAAGTTCTTTTCTTATAAGCATTTATTTTCAAAAGTATTTTTATGAATTGTAAATTTCTTCTGAATGGAAATGTTGGATTTAAACCATTGGTTCAAATGGTGTTGTGATAAGTTATATTCTATTTGAATAGGAATTGTTTTGAATCGGTTTTGATATGGAAAGGTAGATTTTATTCTACTTGAAAATAAATGGGATTTCCAAAGATTGAAATGAATAGATATGGGAAAAAATATATATTCTATTGAATATGAAGGGACTTCGAATGTAAATCGATTTGAAATAACTGAAATCTTTTAAGATGAAGTACATTCTATGTGAATATAGACCGATTCGAAATATTATACGAGTATAATGTAATGACATGGAAATATATTCCAGCTTGGAATAAAAATTGATTTGGGAATGATTTGGGATATTTTGATATGAAAGTATATTCTATTTTGAATATAAAATGGGTTCGAAACAAAATATGATATTTTGATATGAAAGCGAACCTTTGAAATGTAAAAGAACCAACCGATGTGGAAAATGTAAGCGTTGGTTGTTAAAGAGACCGGAGTCGACATAAGGCATACTCTCTGTCAGTGTCGATACCTCTTTGACAACTGTGAACGTTTTGACGTATCCAGAACGAGATATGATCACTTGGAGGCGATTACTGAATCAAAGGAGATGAACAATGACAAAATAGCCCTGACCTTCGGGTCAGAATTGAAATGACTAAAATAGGAGCTATACCGTGATTAATTGAGGTAGCACCTTTGATCGGACGCACTCCTTCGAAAATATTTCTATGACTATGATTGATGATGATGATTTGGGCCCATTTATGACTTTGGGAGTGTGTTCCAAGGTGGGTGGTAGTGGCTGCTATGCGTTACCACCGGTCCGGGAGTGCAATTGGTAGAATCCTACCCTGGGCATTGCCTCGAGTGCCTTGTCATATTATCCTTATCGAGCCCCATAAGATTTTGATTTGTATCGTACCTATGGAGTGCCCTCTGATGCCATCATTTACGGTGGGTTTACGGTACTGTATAGACTACGGTATTATAAACGGTGTAAGGGTAAAAATGTAATCCCGCTTACGCTATTTTTATGATATTTACTTTACTGCATAGACACTATCATAATAGCGTATTATACTATGTATGTATTAGTTTACCGGATCCTCGAGAGATGGAAAAATCCCGTAACATATTTTGAGTTACTGCACCTTGACACTGATGTTATTTCATATTTTAATTTGACTAATATGAGAATGATTTAGTGCTGATCCGAGCGTTTGTTGTGTTTTTTTTATGCAATACGCTCGGGTCAGCAGATGTTGCAGTTAGCGAAGATTTTCCTTTGGAGCACGAAGACGAAGATTTGGTATATATATACTATATATGATTATTTCCGCTGCATTTCACTTCCGCTGTGCTATGAAGAGATTTACGTATGTAACTCTGATAATTGTTGTTTGGTATAGGCAAATGTATGGATTTCAACAGTTTTAAACTGCTATTTGTTTATTATATGTTGTCCTTCCGCTGTGAGATTCTGTGATTGGTTTTTCTCTTCTTTCTTTCTTTTTCTTCTTTTTCCCAATAACTACCTGCATTTGCGATTTGTTTGGGTCGACATGTGTAGTTTATTGTCGATTTGAACGGTCAAAAATATGGGTCATTACATTTGGTATCAGAGCGATGGTTAGCGATAACCTTGGCTCTGTTGGGGATTAACTCATTTGAGATAGGGTTAGTAGTGCCCTAGAATGGGTTTGAGTGATATGAGAGAGCGTACTTGTATTTTGATATAAAAATGGTTTGTATTGTGTTGGCTTGTTCTATTGAATATTTATGGGTTCTGGTCGATATATGGGACGCCATGGTATCGATAGGAATTTCTAAATAATCGAATAGAATGGAACGGCACAACATGGTCTTGATTATATCTTTAAATATATATATATATATCAAATATATTATTGGTTCAAATATATATATATACATCTGTTTTAGTAGGTGGTGATATTAATTTATCACCTGTTAAGGTTAATTAGACAATAAATCTAATAAGGAAAAAGGTAATGAATTTAGAAAATATTTAGAAATGAAATGATATCTTAAGTATAATTGGGTGAGATTTAAATAGAAATGAACATGAAACTTGATCCTGGGTTACTTTTGAAATAGTTTGCCAAAGTTTGAAATAATATCGTATTATAAGAAATAGTTTGGAAATGGTTTCAAAAGAAATAAGTGTATATTCCCCCCTCGGACATTAGAAATGGCTTCGATAATGAGTGCACGCATTATCGACGTTCATTATGAAGTGTCTAAGTGGGGGAGACCACTCCGTATTTTTATAACTATTTTGGGAAAAGTTTTAAATTGAGATTCCATATAATGTAAAGGGTTGAATAATGATATTAGTATTGTATTTGAAGTTGAGTTTAAATTTAAGAAAAACCGAGGTTCTTATGTTCTTCGGTAATTAAGAATTCGGACTTAATATTTTATGGAATTGTTTTCTATAAAATTTTAAAAACTTATGTTATTTTAGACTTGGTTAAAACCCAGAAATAAGGCATTTAAGTTCGTTTTAATAAGTAAGACGAATTTAAGTATTAGGTAACTCGTGTTATTAGAAATATTTGTTTAAAAACAGGAACGGAGATTAAGTATTAAGGAAGGCGAAATGGTCATTGGAATACTTAAGTGTAGGTAATAATAGAATTTAGAACCAAATTCAGTCAATGTAAGTGATCGATAAAGTTGGAAATTGACTAAGAAATGAAACCCAACCAAGTAAATAAATGGGGAAGTCGTTGTACAAATAATATTGGCATAGCTGGTGACTCGGCAAGATTTAAGAATATGGTAGGCTAGTCGAGGAAGGTATTGATAAGAAGTGAAGTTGTCGAAATATATGAATGGTTAATAAACTAAAAAAAAGAAGTAAATGGTGAATTAGAATACACGTAGAATGAATATATGTAAGTCTAAATGGGTCGGACCTCATTTAGGCAATGCAATGATATAAGATCTAAGTAAGCCGTGAAAGGAAAATGGAACGTAACTTGATTCGAGTTAAACAAGTAACTTAAAAATTGAATAATAATAATGGTTGAGAATTAATCATAGGATTTGAGTCGTGAATGGTTCTAAATTCAACTCAGGATTTGTGAGTCAAATAATAGATTTAGTTAAGTGAAATAAACTCGAGGTTTAAATATGAAATAAGGTGTATCAATTTTAAACCAAATCAAATTTATTAAATTATAATATAGAAAGATTTGGAATTAAATGGATTTGATCGAGTCGAATGAAGTAGAATGAATAGAAATAAACTCGAGAAATTTAAGCGATCGATTTAGAACTAAATAATGAATACAAAAGGATCGTTTTGATAATGATTTAACCTTATGGAAAAAAATGAATAAGAAATTGAAATATGAAACAAGAACTAATTTAGTTGAGTTAAATGAGTCAACTCGAAAGGAGTTAACTTAAACGACTACATAATGGTTGCTTGAAATATTGTACGTAGAAAGAAGTGAATTACGGGATATTGGCAAATTTATTTATGGTAATCAAGTTCGTTAGAAATTTTAAAATGAACTTATGTAAGTGAAGGAACTTGAATAAGTGAAGCAAATTCGAGAAAGGTGAATTGGTCGATTTAGACCAAGTACAAAGGAGTGAAAATAAAGTAAGCATAAACTTGAATAATTAGAATGGAAGAGGAAGAAAAATCGGAATTTATTTCAATGAATGGTTGATCGAATATGATAAAACAAATAAGAATAGGCAATGAAGTTAGTAAATCGACCAAAGTTAATGAGTTAATGATTTAAGTAATTAAGATTAGTTGAAAATATTAAGTGAATCCAAGTTAATTGGAATTTAAGGCTTGAAACGAAATGGATGAGTTGAAAACGAACTTAAATAAGATTGGATGATAATAGAACATAAATACATGGAATGAATATGCTTAACAAGAGTGAAACGAATAGGAATGTATGTAAGAAATGAAGGGAAAATCATATTTTGAACATGATGGATCGATAACTATTTTAGATGGTTAAACTTGGCTTAAACTTGTGGAGTCGGAAGGTTAAAACTTGAAATGTAGTATATCGACGTTGAAGTCAAATCGGAAACATAAGATAAGCTAAAGTAAAATGACCGTGACTTTTGAATTGATGATCGGAATCTGACGATTCCGGACTTTCTGGAAGCCTTAGAAACTGAGCTAAAACTTTCGTTAATGGCGCCCGTCGAAATTCTCATGTTTACTATGTTGAAATCAAAGGTTTAGTTGTGGTTGTATGTGCAGAAAATAAAAATCTGAACTGAATACCCATGTTGTTTTGACCCTAACTCCCTAACGGAGCACCGGATTTCGATGTGCGAGTACAATCTGGAAAGGCCAAAATGTAAACTAAAACTTTCTCTTAATATGCCTAGTCAAATTCTGATGTTTAGGAGGCTAAAAAGTGGATAGAACATTTCAGACCTGCATTTTCAGGGTACGGGCTGAAGCGTTCGGTTTTATTAAAACAGTCATAACTTTTGAGCAAATTGTCGGAATTCGATGAATCCGGACAATTCGGAAAGCTTAAAAGAAATGCTACAACTTTTACCTAGTGGGTTCTAGTCAAATTCCAACATTTAATGGGTGATAAACTTCATTTTGTTTGCTGGCCTACCTTAGATATATTGGTTTTGGGGTTAAAATGATTAATGTATGTTGGGTAAGTTGCATATGTTTGTTATATATTGTATATATGCTTGAATCTCACGTGTATGCAAGTTGTAACAGGTGTAAGGAGCGTGCGCTACGCTTTGGAGCTCGCTTGCGCTAAAGACTAAATTTGCTAAGGTAAATAAAATTTGCAAATAAACGCTAAAGAAGGTACGTATTTGTATTACATAGTTTTGTGGTTTTATATATGAGTTTTTCCCCATTTTGGGATGCCTCATCGTGTGATGAGATGAATATTGAGTTTATATATATATGTATGTGATTTCTCCAGACCTCTCCGTACAAAGGAGATGCTGCAGAAATTTTCCGTGATTCGGAAGTTAGAAAATTTATGAGTTTTACAACTATATACTTATTCTGTAAATACTATTTTAAGTATGGATTTGAAATAGATATGTGCTTAATATCGTTTCGTTCTCTTTTCGAGGACGAAAAGATTTTAAGTAGGGGAGAATGTAACATCCCATATTTTCTGTATATTTAATTTTCAAATTTTAAATAAATAAAATTGAAGAATATTGGGAAGAATCAAATTTTGTCGATTATAAGGATAATTAATTTATTTAATTGAGAATAAATAAGTTTCAGAATTTGGTTATTTCAAAAATGTTGTAACTTGAAATTTAATATTTTTTTAATTAATGTATTTCAAGTGTTTAAGGCAAAATGAAAATTTCATTTATAAATGGTGAAATTCTAAGTGATCAATAATAACTGAATTCAAATTTTAAATTTCAAATAACCAAATTTGGGAACTTGAATAGGTGGAATAAATTTGTAAAATTTATTTAAGTTGAAATTTGATTTAAAAGGGATTTTATTTATATTTATTTTGAAATTTAAACAATTAATCAAATAATTGAATATTTTATTAATTTATTTAACTGTAGAAATTTAACCGTTTTGGCGACTGTCTCGGAATTCGACGAAACTGGCGCCATTGGATCCTGAACGGCGAATTATTCTAGGATTTCAAATTTTGTTAAAATCGGATTTATCGTTTGAGCGTACGGGATAAAACCTAAATGGAATCAGTATAATAGGATAATTGGGTGTTTCTTATAGTTGGGCCTTATATATGTATAAACTTAAGTCCATGACCACCTCATCAGCTCATTTCTATGATACGTATACTTTTCTCTATCAAAACTTCATCGTTAATGACAGAAACATTTTTCCAAACCCTAGATTCAAAATAAAATACAACTCCGAAATTAAATCCCTTCAAACCCTAGCGTGTTATATATCAAATTGAAGCTCTCGATGAGTAGAAGCCGCTGGTACGATTTATTTTGACATGCAGTGCATCATTTAGCCGAAATTCTTGGTCAAAGCTGCAAAATTTTGAAACCCTAGAAATCGATTTGGGGATTTTTGATTTGGGGTTCAATCGCGAAATCGAAGTTCTGGGTATTGTTCCGGTTGTTGTCAGGATCGTAACAAGGGTTGTTTCATCACCTATAACCAAGTGGATCGACGGAATTTCTTGTCTTAGGGTTCAAAACCCGGTACGTTTGTGGGCTCAGCGGCGGACCTGGGGACCGCCGGGGGCGGCAGGTAAGGTACAGGTGGATGCGGCTTGTCGAGGAGATCACGTCGCTGGTGGTCGGGGTTTCCAATTTGGCCGGAGTTCACCGCAGTTGTCAGTCAAAGTTCGAGCACCGTGGGTTCATTGCGACGGGATCTATTCACCTGGGAGTGGGAAGATGAATCAAAGTGGGTGCTGACGTGTCGGCCTTCAATTGAGTGAGAATTATTTTAATTAATTTATATATTTCGAATTCGAATAGAAAAGAAAAACATGCATAACTCTTACATACGATCTCGGATTCACGTACGGTTTGTTGCGTTAGTATCGTGACGGGATTGCAGACGTTTTGACACTAACCTGGCTGCGTTTCGAGACTGTGAAATTTTGGCCTTTAAATTGGACGTTCGATCAACCACAGTGCAAAGGTGAGTGATTCTTCGCTCACGAAATACCGAATTATTCCCATATTTATTGAATTAAATTATGAAGTAATTCTGGTTGCATGGTTGTGTTGGATTGTTGATGTGTGGTTTAAATTTAACATGCAAATGTGTTAACATGCAATCTAAGTAAATGATTTGTTATTTAAGTTAATTTAAATCTCTAGTTGAAATTCGAACCCGTGTTAAATCCTGAAACAGTTTAATGCTGATCAGTGAATGAAATTGTTGTGATGGATGTTGGTTGAAATTTATTACTGAATTTATAGTGACATTTTAATGCTCCTTATTTCAGTATCTTGCAATGCATGTTGATTTATGACGATAAATCCCATTTACCCTTGATGTTACGGGCATCTAATGAACCGGGATTTATCGATGAAATAAATTTAAGAACACGGAGTGAAATGATAAATCTCTGTGACCCTGGTTTGGATTGAAATGATAGATCCATCCCTGAAATTTCGAGAAATTAATTTTAAAATCACTTGGCCATTGGATAGATAATTATATACAGACATCGGTTGGTTAAATGATTTTAATTATTAAAATATTATTGGTCGGGAATTTCATTTTTAAAGGGAGGTGCCGATACTCGATTAATTCATTCCTTAAAAATTTTAAATTGGGATGTTATTTAAAATGGGTTAAGGAATTTATCCCAAAACAAGTGGAAACTTTTAAATTTAGATTTGAACATGATTTTCAAATTTTCAAATTTAAGGGTATGGATTTAAAGGTAATAAATTCTTATGGAATTAGATTCTGGGAAATGGAAATCGAGGGTATTATGAGTTGTTTTAACTCAGTTTTAAATATGGGCTGAATCCTTTATATTGAACGGTTGTTTGAACAATGTTTGAAAATGAGAAATGGAAACTGAATGAACTCCATTGGAAACTGGGATATAGATTCATGTATTGGAAATTCGGATGGAAGAAAAATTTTGGTTTAAAATTATCTATATATATTTATACCTGGCTTGATTTCAAATTTAACTATTCCTTTCTTTAAAATTTTAGTTATTCAAACTTCTAACCTATTAATTATTTTACTTTAAATAAAGTTTCCTTTATATTTAGTATTCAAACTATCTAGTAAACTTTAATTTATGTATGTACATAATATTTTAATTAACTTATTTAATTTTAATTATTATATTCTATATATATTTATTTTATCTAAAGTTCTTTTCTTATAAGCATTTATTTTCAAAAGTATTTTTATGAATTGTAAATTTCTTCCGAATGGAAATGTTGGATTAAACCATTGGTTCAAATGGAGTTGTGATAAGTTATATTCTATTTGAATAGGAATTGTTTTGAATCGGTTTTGATATGGAAAGGTAGATTTTATTCTACTTGAAAATAAATGGGATTTCCAAAGATTGAAATGAATAGATATGGGAAAATATATATATTCTATTGAATATGAAGGGACTTCGAATGTAAATCGATTTGAAATAACTGAAATCTTTTAAGATGAAGTACATTCTATGTGAATATAGACCGATTCGAAATATTATACGAGTATAATGTAATAACATGGAAATATATTCCAGTTTGGAATAAAAATTGATTTGGGAATGATTTGGGATATTTTGATATGAAAGTATATTCTATTTTGAATATAAAATGGGTTCGAAACAAAATATGATATTTTGATATGAAAGCGAACCTTTGAAATGTAAAAGAACCAACCGATGTGGAAAATGTAAGCGTTGGTTGTTAAAGAGACCGGAGTCGACATAAGGCATACTCTATGTCAGTGTCGATACCACTTTGACAACTGTGAACGTTTTGACGTATCCAGAACGAGATATGATCACTTGGAGGCGATTATTGAATCGAAGGAGATGGGCGATGACAAAATAGCCCTGACCTTCGGGTCAGAATTGAAATGACTAAAACAGGAGCTATACCGTGACTAATTGAGGTAGCACCTTTGATCGGACGCACTCCTTCGAAAATATTTCTATGACTATGATTGATGATGATGATTTGGGCCCATTTATGACTTTGGGAGTGTGTTCCGAGGTGGGCGGTAGTGGCTGTTATGCGTTACCGCCGGTCCGGGAGTGCAATTGGTAGAATCCTACCCTGGGCATTGCCTCGAGTGCCTTGTCATATTATCCTTATCGAGCCCCATACGATTTTGATTTGTATCGTACCTATGGAGTGCCCTCTAATGCCATCGTTTACGGTGGGTTTACGGTACTGTATAGACTACGGTATTATAAACGGTGTAAGGGTAAAAATGTAATCCCGCTTACGCTATTTTTATGATATTTACTTTACTGCATAGACACTATCATAATAGCGTATTATACTATGTATGTATTAGTTTACCGGATCCTCGAGAGATGGAAAAATCCCGTAACATCTTTTGAGTTACTGCACCTTGACACTGATGTTATTTCATATTTTAATTTGACTAATATGAGAATGATTTAGTGCTGATCCGAGTGTTTGTTGTGTTTTTTTATGCAATACGCTCGGGTCAGCAGATGTTGCAGTTAGCGAAGATTTTCCTTTGGAGCACGAAGACGAAGATTTGGTATATATATACTATATATGATTATTTCCGCTGCATTTCACTTCCGCTGTGCTATGAAGAGATTTACGTATGTAACTCTGATAATTGTTGTTTGGTATAGACAAATGTATGGATTTCAACAGTTTTAAACTGCTATTTGTTTATTATATGTTGTCCTTCCGCTGTGAGATTCTGTGATTGGTTTTTCTCTTCTTTCTTTCTTTTTCTTCGTTTTCCCAATAACTACCCGCATTTGCGATTTGTTGGGTCGACATGTGTAGTTTATTGTCGATTTGAACGGTCAAAAATATGGGTCATTACATCTTCTCTTAGAAATTCCATATGTACATCATTCATGATTTATAGCAATTTATCGAATTTATTTTGATTTTTCTTTCGAGATGATTTTCGCGTTTTTGCTGAATGAAAGAAGAGGAGCGGCGGTATATTAGTTTGACTACGGTGAAGAGATAATAAGGGTTTTGACCATCTGGTTATATATAAATATTTATGTTAATATTTAATATTTTAATTCAACTTTCACTTGTTTAAAGCCATGATCTCCAAATCAAACTCAACGTCTGTCGCCTTAGCTAATTACCCCCATTCTGGACATAATGGGATATGTTTTGTAACCTAATTCGGCTGTTTCGATCAGTTTTCATTTAAATCAAAATATAAATCTTTATATTTTTAATTTGAACATACATTTCAATTTATCGGGGCCATATATTGATTCTAAAAATTCCAAAAAAAATATTTCTAGCTTTTTATTGACGATACGGTCCTAACAAAACTAATTTTGTCAAATTTGAAGACCATTTGAAAAATGGTCATTTTCTGGTCAATCCAAATTGACTTAAACTGTTAAAACACATTTTCTTGTGTTACGCTCACATATTGATTCCAAAAATTATGTATTTTGGAATCTAGCAATAATTTGAAATCCTAGATTCAACAAAAGTGGTTTCATCAAAAACGGAGATCGTTTGCAAAATGGCTATTTTTAAGGGCTATATTTCCATAGCGACTATTAAGAATTTTCGAATGGGCATAACTTTTTATTCCCGCTATGAAATTTTGATTATTTGGATTCGTTGGAAAGTTATTCTCAATTGGATTCTAATATTTTTGGTTTCACTAAATCCAGTTTATTTTGAATCCTGTACATTCATTTGAAATTTGAAATCGAAATTTCAAACTACCGTGCCCTTTCCAATTCCTTTTATAATTAAAATATATATTTATGTTCTAACTTCAATTTAAATAAATATATACATTCTAATTCTATTCAAAATAAATTTCTCGTCGTTATTACTTAAAATAAATCATTTTAACTATTCAAAATTCATTAAAATTGCCAAAATTTAAATTAATTCTGATTTTCCGGGTTGTTACAATGCATATATACACACACACACACATATATATATACATATATATATATATACACAAATAATTATATATATGTATGTGTTGTGACTTGCTATTGTATTCATTCTCACTGAGACTTGTTGGCTTTGTGGCAAGTGTTGTGCTTTGTAGCTTTGTTCACTTGAGTCTTGGTGTTATTTATGTATTCATCTTGGTCTAGTTTGGGCTGAAATACTCTGGCATGATCTGTATTTGTAGCTTTGACCATGTATTTGTATATTTGACACTTGTACATGCTTTATGTACTACCATGTATACTTACATGTATATATGCACAAATGTGTGTGTTTATATATATATATATATATATATATATATATATATAAGTGTTGCTCCATGTATGCTTTATCACTTGCATTGAATTTCTTAGTTCATGTCCACTTACTGATGTTTTGTCATATTGCCCCTGCATAAAAATATATGAGTATATACATACACATGTATGTGTATACATGCATTGTGTATGTCCAGTTTATGTATGTAAGCACTAGAGATATAGTTTACCTTGTGGTATTTACAATGAATCACTGTGAATATTACAAGCAGTCTAGACACAGATAGATGTATATACATATCTAATCAGGTCAAGAAATATAATGAGAAACACACCAAAATACTGAGGCAAATATAATTTAAAATAAATTTATACTTGCTAGGATTTAAATCAATTTTGATCCAGTTTACTCTCTCTGTCTCTATCTCTCTCTGTGTTTGTGTGTGTGTATGTATGTTTCTATGATATTATGCAGGTGACTGGACTGCCCATGAAGCAGACTGAAGACTAGTGAGTTAATGAATGTGTATGAGTGAATGTATGTAACAAAGTCTGTACAAATAAGAGTGAATGTAACTAATCATGTCTATGAAACTATATGTGAGTATAAGTGTTATAGTGAGGATTGAATGTAAGAATGAAATGCACAATAGTGGAGTTGGGAATTTGTACTATTCAAATGTTGAAATAAAATATTATATTTTAATAAAACACTATTTGAATATTTAAATTCTTGTGCAATAGTATTCTATTTAAATATAAATATTTATTTCTTTATGTGATCTAGTAGAATAATACAATTACAAACACATTATAACAATATATATGTTTGTTATCATCATACAAAAATCTATTGTCATATACAACGTTGCCTCCTATGATGGAAGGAGCCGCTTTTAGGACTCTAAGCCTTTCTTCAAGAGAGGAGAATTTAAAGTAGTATAATCCATTTATATAGATTAATCGCAAGGCTGCATGAATATGCCATGAAGTACGTCACGTGCTTAATGTGTTAACCATTGGCATCTTCAAATCAAGAAAAAACCCACAAGTTGATCCTTTCAGAAATCTGCTACTTAATTTTGAGTTTTAGGAGGTGGTATGGATCCTATATCGAACTTGGTTATAACGAAATCTACAAGCAAATAATCACCTATGACATAAGGAAGAGCATCAAAGAGGTAAGTCCATTTTAGGGGAATTGTTGCATTTGAGGAATTATCATAAGCAGGGGGCGTACATTTAGGAATCTAACCTTCAATAGAGACAGGGACATTACTAGGCCTCAATCCACCAAACCCTGTCCTAATCTCATTATCATGTTTGTTACCAACACTCATTGAACGTAAGGAAGATCATAAGTTATCAAAATTAATGATAGGTGAACCAAGTTTATTGCTAACTACAACATCAGATTTTAAAGTGAATAATTCAGGCCATCCCAAGGGTGCCACAACCAGTATAAAAGTAATGGGAAATTGATTTGAGTTCACGTTAGTCGGAGAAAACATTAGAATAGTCCTTTGAGATAACTCATGTATCAAAATGGCAAAAGTGTTTGAGTTGAACAACACATACTCAAGCGAGACTGGACAAACATCAAACTCAGAGGGAAGATTCTCGGAAATAGACCCACTGTTAAAGACATATCTGACTGAAAAAAGACGACGAAACCTTGTTTACGAAGCTGAGAATTAGAAGATTGAAGATGAGATAAATCTAGATTTGTTTTTGTAGTTCTTGGCCGGGGATGGAGAAGCTATGACTCGATTAGAGAACAAAGTGCAAGAGGGATTCACAAAAATTTCTCAAACAAACGCCAAGAGTGGGGACGCAAAGTAGTTTCTAAAATGTGAGTGGGAACCTTACCTTTTATATGCAATAGCGGATTGTCTGAAAATCACTTGAATTTGTATCAAATTTGTTGCTTTGTGGCCACTTTCCTTGCTTCAGCACCTAGAGAGCAAGTTAAAGGCACATGCAAAGGGTTTTCAACAAACTTAAACATTAATTTACAATTTGATTGGAAATATAATAAATTTGTGGTTTTGATGGATTACCTGAGCACTCAATTTATCTCCTAATTTCTCTTTAGATTGGAAGGTTGGATTTGGTTTAACAAGGGGTGGCCGTTGTTTTCCTTCTACTGTAATAAAGTAGGAAGTGAAACTCTGGAGAAAGATACATACAAAACTTTTCTCTGGAAATTTCCTTCCCAAATTAACAATTAATGGACTTAATTAGCCTTATTAAGAGATTTAATGAAAAGTTAGGCCTTAAGAAGGTAATTAAACTCTTTTTATCAAAATATATTATTTTCCTTTAGAATTTGTAACCTTTGTAAAAAAATAGCATACTTAAAAAATAGTTTTAACAAATTCAAATATCCTTTAGGCATGTTTATGCTTAAATTTACAACTTATTCAAAATGTACATTTCTGCATTCTTTTGAATAAAAATTATTATTATTAAAGTTAAAATTGCACAATGTAATGACCCGCACTGTCAGGGGTATTATAATTAATTTATTTAATTATATATATCGTGATGTAGTGAATTAAATAGAGGTTTATTTAAATAATATGGAATAATTAATTTAATTAAATAATTAAATAATATATTTAATTCAGAAATAATCAAAAATATTGGAAATCACAATATTCGATGAACGGGGTCGTCACTTAGATTCAATTCAGCTTAGAGTTGAATTATATTGACAAATATATTCAATCGACGACAATTTGAATGCATAATTTTATTATAATTAAAATCGAGCTTGAAATGGCGCTGCAGTTCGCTATTTGGCGATTAGAACTTCAACTGAATGTACAGGATTCGTTTTAAGCCAGATTTCTGTAAAACAAGAAACGTGTGGAGCTGGTGGAGTATATCTTTCTAGTGGAAGAGAAAAATCGGGATTTCGTCGTGTAGATTTTGATGTACGTCCAAATCAAATTTCAGAAAAGTCGCTGTAGAATTCCTTTATAATTTGCGACACTTTATATACGTTATAAAAGGATTTTCGATATAAACTGAATACCGAGATAATCTGAAATCTGAAATATCAAACTTTATATTCTGATATGATATTCTGGAGCTGTACGATATCATATGTGAAGATATACCACAATATTAAATTATTAATACTTAAATTTATTTAAATATATTTATATATTTAAATGGGCTATTCAAAGCGTTAAAAATAGCCACTTTTGCAAACGAAGCCGGAATTCGACGAAACCAGTTTTGTTGGTTCCGCAATATCAAATAGTTGTTAGATTTCCAGTTTCGTGATTTTTAGAGTCACTGTGTGACCGTACGGATTTTTAGAGTGAAAAACAGTTAGTATTTTGACAGTTAAAAATACGCTGTGTGAGCAAACGGAGTCGAAATTCGACGAAACCAGTTTCGTTGGGACCGTAATGTCGAACTCTAGTGGCATGTCTGTTTTCGTGATTTTAGGATATCGTATGCAGTCGCAGTAATTTTTAAAGACTTAGAACGAATAGGAAATCGAGAAAATAAAATATATAAATCAATAAATAAAAATATATATCATTTTGCTTAGCCAAAAGAAAGGCCACGCATGCTCCTTCCACAGCCACAAACGATACCTACCCACACAGCTTATAAAACCCCCCAAATTCATTTCCAATGTGAAGACAACAAAAAGAAAATCCAAAGTAAAATCAAAACAATTTATATAAATCCACATTTATATATATTTCGAATCTGTGAGGGAATCTCTTCGATCCTGTATCGATTTAGGGGAGTTCGGTCCTTTTCTGCGATCGACGGTTTTAGCACAGTGAAATTAGGGTTTGGATTCATAAAGGATTTGAGTATCAATTCGATGTTCGGAGATTTGCGTTGAGGTTGTGGTTGGAATTACCACGTGTGTGGCGAGTTTGGGTTGATCCAGTGATGAACAATGTCGTTGTTCTTCACTGGAGCGTGGGCGTCACGGTATGAAGGGGGGTGGTCGAACCGCAAGTGATGGTGACGGTGGTGAAGTATTCGCGAAGGGGATGTCAACCGTGGTCTTGGTGGTTAATTCAGTAGTGTTGGTTGAAGGGAGGATTCGGTGATAGCTGTAATGGGTTCCTGGAACTTGCGTTTGGATTGTGAAGGGAGATGAAGTGAATACGGTCTGGTAACATGAAGGAGTAATGGGTCGGGTTAGAATTTAGGGTGAGGCCCGGTATTATATTGTTTAAGTTTAACATAATTTAAAATTTGTATAAACTTGTATTTATCATAACTTGACCATACGGTATCGAAATCGAACAAAACAGGATCCGATAGGATCGTATGGACGGGAGCAACACAATGAGACTGACCGAGAGTGAATCTGAGCTCGTTACAATTTATGGCGAAATAAATTGTCCGTCGCAGTCAAATAACGCAAACCGGTTATTTAGCGGTTAACGCGCCAAAGTGAGTAAAACTCACCAACTCTGAACAGTTTATAATTTCATGTTGTATTTTTAGAACTGTTAATCATCTATTGATTTCTGTGTGTTGGTTGATTGATTGAACTGCTAGTCAGTTAGTGGAAATTATATATATATACCGTTAAATATTTATATATTGATGCTGTTATCAGGATAATTCATATTGAACTGAAATTGGTGACAATCATGTTGTGTAACATCTGTGGATGCAGGGAAACAGGTCGGAGGAATCCAACTGGATTTATATGTATTGTGATATATAATGTGATATATAATCTGACGTTGATTATGTGTGTTGAACGATATTTGTTGTTGTTATATGGTGTGTTAAATACCATAAGAAATACCAGAATGGGAAAAGGAGATTTTCAAAGTGATATTGAAAACAGAATATTTATAAATTGGAATATTTATAAATAAGAGAGATTTATAAATTTAAATATTTATAAATAAGGAATATTTATAAATTGGGATATTTATAAATAGGAGATATTTTAAAAAGGAAAATAAATTCAAAACATTTCTTTTTGAATGGAAAGGCCTGTGTGGCGAGTTTGGGGATTTTCCCGATGCTCCCGATACAAAGGAGGTTATGGCGAATTTTCCCGGGAATTTAAGGAGTTAGAATATTTTTAAGAATAAATTTGAAAAGGGAATATTTGCAAACCATTTGCAAATAGAATAAAATAGAGAAAAGAAATATTTGTAAACCATTTACAAATAGAATTGAAAGGGGAATATTTGGAAAATAAATAGAGTTAATAAAAAGGAAATTGGTTTATAAAGGAAACCGTTATAAAAGGAAAACGTTATTAAAAGGACATTTATAAAGTGAAGAACCGTTACTAATAGTAAATATTTATAAATGAATAAACGTGTTAAAAAGGGGATCTTTTTTAAAATGGATAAACGTTATAAAAAGGAGAAATCGAATATGGTATTCGAAGTTAGTTAATCGAATATAGACATTCGAAAGGAGTTAATCGAATATGGTATTCGAAGTTAGTTAATCGAATATGGTATTCGAAAGGAGAAATCGAATATGGTATCCGAAGTTAGTTAATCGAATATAGACATTCGAAAGGAGTTAATCGAATATGGTATTCGAAGTTAGTTAATCGAATATGTTATTCAAAAGGGGTTAGTCAAGTCGAGTTAATCAAATAGAGTTAACCAGTTAGAGTTAATCAGTTAGAGTACCAGTTGGAGTTAATTAGTTAGAGTTAATCGATTAGAGTTAAAACAAACTAGAGTTAATCAAATATAGTTATTTGAGACAGAGTTAGTCAAACATAGTATTCAGGGTAAGTTGCCATCTTGTACGACTGCTAGCGTAATTCGCAGGGCTGTAAATAGCCTACGGCGGTCGGATGTTTCCTGAGGGAGTTAGGCGTAACCATTGTGATCGCTGCGATCTAGAGTCAAGCGAATGGAGTTTAATCGAATATTTGTTATTCAATAGGAGTTAATCGAGTTGAGAAATAAGTTAAGTTAAATAAGTTGAGTTGATCGGGTGGTCCGACCAAGTTAGTCGAGCCTAGTTAATCGAATCGAATTGGTCGAACCAAATAAGTCGAGTTAGTCGAGTCAAGTTAAGTTAGTCGAGTTAAGTTCGTCGAGTTAAAGTTATTGATGTTAGTTTCATCGAAAGGAGTTATCGATGTTAGTTTCATCGAAAGGAGTTATCGATGTTAGTTTCATCGAAGGGAGTTATCGATTATAGTTTAATCGAAGTGAGATTTTCAACTATGAGATATTTGAAAAGGAAGAGTTATCAAATATTAGTTATTCGAAGAGAGATTATCGAATATCGTTTATTCGAGAAGGAGTTAATCTAATATAGGTTATTCGAAGAAGAGTTAATAAAATAGAGATTTCTCGAAGAGAGTTAATCGGCAAATTCGATTATATCGAATTCGGGAAAGTACTTATACTTTCCAGTGTTTGAATAGAGATTTATTTATTTATAAATAAATAAGTGTTAGGTTAATTATTTACTAATAAGAATAGAAGTTATAATTAAATTTAGATAATTCGAAAGAATGGATTATAACGTTATCGTTATAACCAATGTTTTAAATAAAGAAGTGGATTAGTAAAATTGGATCCGTGAAAGGCGTAAAGAAGTTGTTAAAGATTAAAAGATAAACTTTGACCATTTCGAAGTTATAACGTTGTTCAGTTAAGGTCTGAGAGGTAATTATACCCCAACTTGAGTGACTTCCTTCTTAACTAAGAAATAGTAAGGTTTGATCGTAAAGGAGTTTTGGAAATGTTTTCCAAACGAGAATCAGAAATATTTTCTGATAAAAGAAAATAAGAATTTAGAATATAGGGAAAAAGGAGATAAGTAAATAAATGAACTGAAGAGATTTATGTTAAATGATGTTTGTTCGATATAATTTCCATCTGGAAATAATATCGTTGTTTGCACACTTGTTTTTCTTCGATAGTTAACTCACAGACTATCGAAGTTTTGACCATTTTAACGTTGTTAATATGGAGAGACCGGTTGGATTATTATCCGAAGAACCAATCTGTATTGGCATAAGCGTCGCGAATCATATATGCCAAGGATAATTGAAGACGGAGTAAAATGCAAGGGCTATCCTGTTTACAGAATAGTGCCTTCGGTTTGTCCAGTCCCAGGACAACTTGTATGGATGAAGGTATGACAGAGTATATCCAATGGATCGCGTAAGTTGATCTGCTCAAACGTATTCACGTTTGGTGGCGGAGGAATTCGTTTCTCTTAGCTGTATACCCGTGTTATTTTTGGATAAGTCAATTTGTGATTTGGCGGGTATGACGATGTGACATTCTAAGTGAATGAGGATGACTTATGTTGATGAATGTCTGACAGAGTATTTCCAGAAAGGTCACGTACCTTGATTTCTTCAACCATACCAAGAGTTGAAGCGGAGAAGGAAACTTCTTTAGCTAACACGTAATGTATTGTTGTAGACGTCAATTAGTGATTTTCGATGGACCTAACAATGTGGCATTTGAAGTGAATCTGATGTGATGATAAAGCGTAGCTTCTAGCCTCATCAACCAGTAAATGACAGAAATCGGGCAGGCAGCATAGCTAAGTCGGTCGCACCGAAGTAGGGTGTATAATCACCTATCTAGAGAATATTCACTTGTTTCTTAAATCTATCAATGTTGTCCCATATATATACGGGAACGGTTGCTGATCCCAACCGTTGGTGATGTACATTCGATACACTCAAGCGAAATGAGTGGTTGGTCATGTGTGGCTGAGTTACAAGATGTTCTTGTTGAACTCCAGTGTATCGTTCCTAGAGTACACTGATCGGAAGGTGGTTCCATACCTTGTCATAGTTGGAAACCCATTATCCAATACGTGCTTGCGATTTTGATTGTATACTATATATGTAGAACGTGAGATGAAAGCGTTTCTGCTAGTTGATATCTATTTGTATATAGACATTATTATAGTATCAAAAGGTTTTTGATATAAAGATATTTTGGATTCTCATAAGGGAAAAACCCGTTCCGTTCTGCGGCGTGGTCTTATGAGATATCGTTTACTTGTTCATATACCTGTTTAAACTGTTTTACTCACATCAATCCCATGATTGACCCGGAGTTTACTTTGTTGTTTTTCCTAAACTCTTGGGTGCCTAAATTTGTACGGGCAGTCAAGTAGTCGGGTTTTACAGATATATTTGGAGAGCTTGGAGCAGGAGGTTTCAAGATCATATAGCTACAATTATTTCTGCTGTGTTGTAAGTGTTGTACTCTGATAAGTGCTATTGTATACATAACTGTTATATTTCAAAGTTATGTTATCTATTATATGTTATTCGTTCCACTGTGAGGTTCGTGTTACTCTGATGTTGTGTTCTTCTTCTTCTTCTATTCTAAGTTTCTATTTTATCTATTCTCACGCTCTAATTTCTTTCATTAACTACTGGGATTTTTCGATGTTTTGGTTATCGACATCGAGCTTATGTCGATAACCAAAGTCGCCAAAAATCCGGGTCGTTACACACAACACAAGGTATTTTGACACAATTAAATTTTCAAACACAAAGTATTTATTTTATCACATATACATGTATTTCTATGATATTTCTATGTTCTATTTTTTATTTCTACATAAATTTTACTCAAAAATCATGGTTTTCTCAAAAACTCACTGTTTACACACTTATTACAATTTAATGCAATAAAACTGGTACGAATTTAAATTCCTTTTACTTATTTTTTCTCATATTATAAATTTTCTAATAGTTTATTTATTATTTTCCAGTTTCATTTACATGAAAGTATTGAGTTTTAAACTCTATTTATTCCTAACTTTCAATTTAACACATTATGATCATAAGATTCTTTTATTTTCCAAGTCTTTAATAAAACACATTAATAAGCTTATTTCCTCGGGTTTGTTTCAATCCAAACATGGTTTTCCATAAAATTACATATTTAACTATCTTAAATGATTAAATGATAACTTTATCCAATTTTCCTCCAAGTAAATTTCCATGACATATATCTAAATGTACTTAGGTAATTTTACTAAAATTATCTACCCCAAATTTTATTTACCACTTCATTACTAAATTATAATTTCATTATAATACGTTATTTGTTATAAAATAAAATAGAAATGGATAATAAACAAAAGACATTAGAGAGAACTGAAGAGATAGGGGAGAGACTATTATTTTTGTTGCTTCAAGTATGTACATTTCTATTACATTGGCTCATTTATATATAGGCTTTGGAGCTAATGTTAAAATTATCCCCACGATGTGGGATTAAATAAAATATCACTAAAGCATATTCACTCTTATATATTACAACACTCCCCCTTGAATATGCATCTTCAAAATCGTGAATGCTCTACAAACTTGAAGTTTTCCCTATTAAAACATATATGATGATTGCTCCCCGTTATTATTATCTTTCTTGCATATATCCGTTCAGTCGATACAACTATTGTCTGTTGCCTTCAAAACTCTATCAGGAAAAGTTAATGGGAAAAACCTTGAACGAGAAAAATGGTATGCAACGTTTGACATTATGAATATCATACTAAAATGATATTCCTTAAAGGAGTTTGATGTTTCTGGATCAAAACAGTGCCTCATTAAAAAACCTTTTTATGAAAAACCCTATGGGAAAAACCATAAACAAGGAAAAGAGTGCAAATTTATTTCATCTTTAGGTAATATCTTTTACAATGTCACCGTAAGGGTTGATACTTCAAGATCAAAATAATGCCTCATTAATAACCTTACTAATAAAAACCCAATAGGAAAAATATTAGTGAAGAAAAAGAGTGCATTATAACATAATTTTATATGTTCCCCCTTATTTATAACTCATTGTTAAATTAGTCTACTGATCTAGTCAATGCATGCCAATTTTGTACATCATGTTTTGGAATGTTGGTTTGGAATTTGCCTTGGAGAACATATCTATTCGCTTTTCTTGAAACTGAATTTGTTTCTCCAAGTTCTTATTATCCTTTCATTCATGTGTGAAGAGAAATTTAGAAGAAATTCGCTCCATCCTATCACCCTTGATATAATTCACTTGAATCTGAGCCATTCAAACTGTCTTGTCTTCTTCATAAATAATAGTTTACTGCATCAAAAGCTATTTGACACTTCTAGATCAAAATTTTGCCTCTTCAAAACCTTACTAAGAAAAAACCTGATGGGAAATATCTTAGTAAAGGAAAAAGAGTACAATATATTATGTGTTACACCCCATAATTTTCAATATTAATGTTCACAAATTAAAGAATGATTAATCTCAGATGTGAAAATTAAGGGAAACAGGTTGCCCCATTGTGTTCATCTTGGAATTCTGGTTGAGATAGAGTCCAAGTTTGCGTGAATTGGCCTTCGTATGAAGAAGTTATGGCCATCGGAAGTTTCACTAAAATTCAAAACAGATTTCAAAAATTCAAATTTCAAACTCAGATAGGCTAGGCAGGAAAATTCTCACTAGGAGCTAGGCCGAACAGGGGGTCGACCTGGGGGTCGACCTACCCACACAGGTCGACCAAGGGGTCGACCTACCCCCACAGGAAGATTTGTTTGATGACAATTTTCTGACTCTTGGCTAAGTCATTAGGGCTGACTTGTCACCCTATCTTGACTGAATGGCTATGGTTCATTCTAGGTTGATCGGATGGCCTAAATTAATCCTAGACTCTATAAAAACACATGTAGACTCAAGCCCTAAAATCAAATAAAAATCAGAATCATGGCCTCCTTGCTGTCACCTTGCAACCTAGAAAAGCCGCCACCAATTAGAGAGGAAGAAAAGCTAATCAATTCAATTCTAATCTAAACCGCAATCAAAGGAAAGCTGAATCAATTTCAAAACTCATATTTCAGAACTCAAGACCTTTTTTGAGTTGTGAGTTCGATTTCTTTAATAAGATAATTAAGAATTTAATTTGGTAGAGTTATGATTTGGGATTATATGGTTATGTTGTGAATCATTGATCGTTATGTTATTATCTATGTTGTAAATCTGTTATGCTACTATCCATGTTGTTATTATTTATGTTGTAAAGTTGTGATGTTATTTTGTAAATCTATGTTAATTATTGGCTTATGTACAATCAATTCATATGCTACTTTGGTTATGTTGTGGAACTAATTCATATGTTATGTCATATGTAAGTTTAACTTGATAATTCTACAAACAAGTTAGGATGTTAATTGAGGCATGGATCATATGCAAGTTAATGAAAATTATATATAACCTTACATGTTTCACCACATCTATTTTATGTGTAAACTGGATCTAAAGTTAGCCTATGACATGTGTGAGTTATATGCTAGTATACAAAATTCTACATGCTAGTTTACATGTAGATCTTATTTTACATGTTTAGATGCAAGTTTACTTCATAGTTTATGTTGCATAAATCACATAAGCAAGTATGTATATATGTTGGAGTATGAATCATGTAATGTAAGTTTGTGACTATGGCCTATGCAAGTTTACACCTTATGATCAGATCTATGACATACATGGTTTATGCAAGTTTGTGACTATTACCTAAACAAGTTTACACCTTTAGATTTAGATCTATGACATATGTAGTTTTGTGCAAGTTTGTTACTTTGGCCTATGCAAGTTTTAGGTGAAAAACCTTATTCACACATGCAAGTTCACCCCTTATGTTTAGATGTAGTTTTTATTCTATGCATGTTGTAATGTTTTCTCTTTATTTCATAAGTTAGACTATTCGAGTCTAACATATATTTCACGATTAAATGAACGAACGTACAACATGGGGCGAAGGGATAATATTAGAAGATTTAATATTGAGAATTCGCATAAATGCCTTAAATGGCATCAAATTAATTTGTGATGTTAATTGGTATAATTTTGCATACCATAAATAAATGGACATAATGAGTCAATTATGGACATAGTTAAATTTTGAATTGATTGATAATTTTAATAGGGAAATTAATTCAAATTGGGGGATAATTAACTATGTGTAATTAATCGCATAAGACACGAGGTTAGGCACTTTTGTGGTGTAAGACAGCCCGGACCCACCCGGCAAATCCAGCAGCCACAAATGCCAATCAAATGTGAGAGGTCAAGGGCATAAATTAAATGCGTGACAATTGTAAAGACATAAGGTTGACTGTCTGGACCTGCCCGACAAATCTAGTTGCCACAAATGCCAGTCTAATGTGGGAGGTCTTTACAAAGTTACGGTGTTAGTGAATTAAGAAACACTTAACCAGATAAACATGTGGTGGAACATTGGGGTTAAGTGGGTGCCTTGGGTGGCTTGTGAAATACGATTAGAAACACGTAACCAAAAATAAGACATGTAAGTGGACATGAATAAGAAGAGGGTTAAGTGGGATGTACCAGAGGGGACCAAGCTTAGGTGGATAGCTTGTGTCAAGTAATGGGGGCCCGTTTCAACCAGTAACCCATAAGTATCTTTGTGGGCTCGACCCAAGTCGAGGATGGGACATGCATACTGGGCTTGACTGTAAGAGGCCAAAACGGGTTAGCGGTGGCAACGCAAGTCCAACGGGTTCATGTGCGTGTGAGGACCCAGGCTGGTAAGTAAGAAGTTGTTGCATCATGTAGGTATAAGCCGTGTAACTTGGTGGTATCGGTTGCCACTTTGGGGAGTGATACACCCCACTATGGGACCAGCACGGGTATCTACGAGTTAGGGAGCCGATCGTATGGGGTTAGTGGGTACACCTAGTGGAGATAGGGGCAGGCGGCACCTATGAAGGCAACTAGGGGTACACGAAACTACCATTATCATTATTAAAGTTTTATAGGCGGGATCAACTTTTAGGGCGTTTGGTGTGGTGCAGTGTAGTAATTATCTTATAGTGACTAGATGTGCCTTTAACGTTATCTTTGTTCATGTTATTTCCTTTGTTATGTTATACCCAATTGTTCACAGTCATTTCCTTATTTTCCAACTTATGCCTTAGCCTACTTATTTTGATAATTATATTGTTAAAGTTATTGCACTTTCCAGACTTTATGTCTGACCCCCCCTTTGTTTTCACCTCTTTTCTTCCTCCCCCCCCCCCCCCCCCCCCCGGTCCCCGGTGCTCAGGGTGGAACTAGCACCAGTGGAGCTTGATTTTGGACAGTTGTATCTCTTGCTTTTAGAAGTTGCTTGGACCGCTGAAGTAAAAGTTCAGCCTATCTTATTTATGGCTATTTTGTGTTGGGGTTATGCCTTTCAATTTATGTACTCTGCTTTAGTCAAGATGGATATTATGTACTTTGACTCTGGTTTTTGATGATGTAATCAAACCTATGTGTTTACCGCTGCAATGAATAAAATTTAAAAAATTTAAGTACTATTTATATCTGTCTTGTTGTTAAGTTTATGTTCTATACACACTTAAAACGCTCCATAGAAATTAATGCATTCCCTTTGTAAGTGACATTAATGGACCTGGGTGTTACACGTGGTATCAGAGCTGAAGGTTACCAGAACAGATATGAATCTTGAAAAAACTATTGTTCAAAAGCATTTTTTTAAAGAAATACTTTCAAAAGTATGTTTTAAGGAAAGTATTTTCAAGAGAAAGGCTTATTTAAATAAATAAACCTAACCCCAAGAGCCATATATCTTTCCTTCTATTTTTTTGTATTGAATCTTTCCTTTTTCGTTTTAGCATGTCTGGAATTCTCGAGATACCCAAGGGATATCGATACCAGGATGGTTTAGGAGGTATTTGGAGGCTAGGGCCACCACCGCAGGTCCAGTAAATCCTCCTCCTCCTCGTGTCGATACTTTTGTAGAGATATGTAAGGACTTTCCGGCAATGGGTGGAAAACCTTTTCATGGGACAGAGGCATTTGTTGAAGCTCGAAATTGGCTAAAGGAGGTGGAAGAATTGTTTGGGATCTTTGAAGTGGAAGATGGAAGAAAGGTCCAGTTAGCTGCCTGGCTAATGAAGGATGAGGCATCATTTTGGTGGGTGGTCACTAATGGAGAGCGTTCAGTTGATACATGGCCGGATTTTAGGCGTAGGTTTGAGGCAAAGTTTCTCTCACGAGCTGAAGAGAATCTATACATGGAAAGGTTTTTGGCATTGAAGCAGGGGAATCTGTCAGTGAAAGAATACATCAAAAAGTTCAATCAGTTTGCGAGATCTGGCTTGGTCTTGGTGAATACATCCAAAAAGAAGGCCCTGAAGTTTGTTAAGGGTTTGAACGAGCCGCTTCATTGGTTAGCTATGACCCACATCCCTACGGGGCTTACCTTTGAGAGACTAGTTGACATGGCATTTATGCATGAAGAAGAGAAGGGCGCCAATGCTAATAAGGCACCTGAGAAGAAAGGAGATCAAAAGAAACCACAATAGCAACAATAGAACAATAAAGGTGGTAAAGGCAACAATGGTAAGGGAAAGAAAAGATGCTTTAACTGTGGGACACCAGGCCATCTAAGCAAAGACTGTAGGAAGAAAAAGAAGACTAGCTGTTTCCACTGTGGCGAAGTGGGGCATCTGATTATGGATTGCCCAAGGAAAGGGCAGAGGGCAGGATATACCTCGGGAGGACAGGTGCAGGCTCTCATGGCACCAGGGCAGGCAAGGGGGAAAGTTCAGGCTCTCGTGGTCCCACCGCTACAAGAACGAGGTAGAGCGATTTTCGTTGAAAGTTTAGTTTTTCTGTTTGATCATCATGTCCGTACTTTATTCGATTCTGGAGCATCACATTCGTTTATCTCTACATCATTAGTTGAAACACTGCACCTAACTATTAGTTTAGTTACAGATCCCTTAGTAGTCTCAAATCCTATTTGTGGTTCGGCTCATCTTTCTATGATTTGTTGGGATTTGAGAGTGTCTATCTTGGGCGTTGGGTTTGAATGCAACGCCTTTATTCTTGGCTTCATGGGCTACGGGTTGATTCTAGGTATGGATTGGCTAACTAGATACGGGGCCATCCTAGATTGTGAAATAAGGGTAGTTAGATTGTTGACTCATTGTTGAAGGACCCTTGATATTTCTTGTGGCCCTAGAGGTCCAGTAATGCTTAGCTACCTAGAATCCCTTAATGCATCCAATGATGATTTACATTCTGTTCGTATAGTCCATGAATATGTTGATGTCTTTGATGAGGTGAGGGGTCTACCCCCAAAACATGAGATGGACTTTCAAATATATCTAGTAGATAATGCAAAGCCAGTTGCATTGCCACTGCGCCACATGGCTCCAAAAGAGATAAGAGAACTCAGTAAGCAAGTGAAAGAATTACTTGAGAAGAGGTTCATAAGACGTAGTATATCGGAGTAGGGTGCTCCAGTAGTATTTTCCACGAAGGCGGATGAGTCCCTTAGACTTTGTATGGACTATAGAGAACTTAGTAAGCATACTAAGAAGAATAGGCACCCACTACCGAGGATTAACGATCACTTCGATCAGTTAGTTGGCGCCTCAGTGTTTCCGCAGTTGGACTTAGCCACTGGTTTCCATCAGTTGAGAGTGGCTGCGGATAGCATAGACAAGACTGCCTTTAGGACTCTGGACGGTTTCTTCGAGTGGCTTGTGATGCCCTTCGGTTTGACAAACGCCCCCTCATACTTTGTTGACTTGATGAGTAGGGTGTTTAGGGAGTACCTTAATAAATTCGTGGTAGTCTTTGTGGATGACATCTTGAATTTTTCTAAGAGCGAGGAAGAGCATGCCCTACATCTTAGGGAAGTGTTGGAGACCCTTCGAGCGCATAGCCTTAAAGCTAAATTTTCTAAATTTCACTTTTGGAGGAAAGAAGTGCGATTCTTAAGGCATGTGGTTTCCAAAGAGGGGATAGTTGTGGATCCCGTGAAGGTAGTGGCCATCCAAGATTGGAAAGTCCCTAATAATGCTACCGAGGTGAGGAGTTTCTTAAGGTTGGCTAGCTACTATAGGAAGTTTATCAAAGACTTCGCAAAAATATCAGCCCCATTAACACGCTTGATGAAGAAGAACCTAGTTTTCACATGGGACGTAGATTGTGATGATGTGTTCTAACGTTTAAAGAGAGCTTTGAACACAGCCCCAATCTTAGTGTTGCCAGATGGGAGTAAGCCATTTACTGTTTATATCGATGCTTGTGGTACAGGACTAGGCACAATCTTAATGCAAGAGGGAAGGGTAATAGCCTATGGAGGAAGGCAGTTGAGAGTGCATGAGAAAAATTATCCTACACATGACCTAGAGTTGGCCGCTACTGTTTTCGCGCTTAAGTCTTGGCGCCATTATCTTCTTTGCAAGAAATTTGAATTGTTCACAGACCACAAATGGCTAAAATACTTGTTCTCTCAGAAGGACTTGAACTTAAGGCAGCAAAGGTGGATGGACTTCTTAGCGTCCTACGATTTCGAGATAACATATACCCCTGGCAAGGGTAACGTGGTGGCAGACGCCTTAAGTAGGAAAAGGTTGTCCTTGAATTCGTTGTTTGTTGAGGGACGAAGCTTAGAGTTCATCTCTACGTTTGACTTTAGACCTTCCATTGACTTGGTACCCAGTTTGCTAGCATCCTGAGAGGTCAGACCTATGCTTTTGGGATGGCTTGGTGAGGCACAACGAGATGACGCACAGTTGGTTGAGTTAGTAGAGAAGCTCAAAAGGGGGGAGCCATCGAGCCATCTCAGTAGGTATACCCTAGATGATAAGGGTTGGTTACGTAGGGACGGTAGACTTTGTGTACCACGGGACGAGAATTTGAGGAAGACCATTCTTAATGATGCACATCGTTCGAAGATGACCATCCATCCCGATGGGGACAAGATGTATATGGACATGAGATGGGTTTACTTTTGGGCCGGTATGAAGGGGGATGTGGCCAAGTTTGTAGCTAGATGCTTGGTGTGCCAAAAAGTAAAAGCAGAGCAAAAGAAGCCCAGTGGGTTGCTTCACCCACTGGAGGTCCCACAATGGAAGTGGGAGAGTGTCTCGATGGACCTTGTTGAAGGGTTACCGAGATCGAGCAAGGGTAATATGGGGATTTGGGTAGTGGTAGACAGACTTACTAAGAGCGCTTATTTCATTCCCGTGAAGAGTAAGAGGACTTCTCCATGGTTAGCCTCCGTATACATTCGAGAATAGTTTGTTTGCATGGTGTTCCTTCTAGCATAGTAAGCGACTGCGATCCTATCTTTACTAGCGAGTTTTGGAAGAGCTTGCAAGGGGCGGTAGGGACTCAGTTATGTTTGAGCACCGCATATCATCCTCGGACGGACGAGCAGACCGAGAGGGTGAATCATATTCTAGAAGGACCTATTGAGGTTGTGTGTCTTAGACTTCGGAGGTACATGGGAGGAACATCTTCCTTTGGTGGAATTTGCATATAATAATAGCTTTCAATCTAACATTGGCATGGCACCGTTCGAGGCTTTTTATGGACGGCCGTGTCGTTCGCCTACATGTTGGTGGGAATCTACAGATAAGATCTTTCTTGGGCCCGATATGATTAGAGAGACTTCGGAAAAGATCGATTTGATTTGAAGGAGGATGAAGACGGCGCAAGATAGGAAGAAATCTTATGCGGACAAGAGGAGGAAAGATCTAGAGTTTGATATTGGGGACATGGTCTTTGTCAAGGTGTCTCCATTACGGATTGTTGTTCACTTTGGGTCCGTTGGAAAGTTAGCACCAAGGTTCGTAGGGCTATTTCCTATTAAGGAGAGGATTGGAGAGATGGCATATAGAGTGGAGTTGCCTGAGAGACTTAGTTGTGTACACGACGTATTCCATATATCACATATGAGGAAGTTCTTGCATGAGACCGTGGAAGTGGTAGAGCCGATCTTGCTTAGAGAGGTGGAGATAGAGCGTGATGCGACGATTCGACAAGCTCCTACGTGCATTCTTGGGTCGGAGATTAAGAAGTTGAGGAATCGAGAGGTCAAGCAAGTCAAAGTGCAATGGGGAGATGATGAGAGTAACGCTACTTGGGAGATGGAAGAGAAGATGCGTTCATGGTACCCTTTTCTTTTTGAAGGTATGTCTTTTAATTTCTCCTTTATCGCTTAGCTTGTACTTGCTTTATCTTTAGTATGTCCTCTCGCTAGTATCTTTGACCTTTATATAGGGTAGTCCTATGGTTGAAACATGTGTTTGAGACATGTTATGTATGGTGGATGCATGTGAATGCAAGTGTTCGCTAGTGGTTGCTCGTGGATGCATATACACACTTTAGGCACTAGATCGGCTCAGTCACTTCATATTGCATATAAATGTGTGTGCATATTTAAGTTAATGGATGTATAATGGTTATGTTATCATATGGATGCTGCATTTTGGTGAATGGTTGTGCACACATGTAGAAATAATATGTATCGATAGGATTCTTTCGCATACATAATGAACGCATGACACTATCATGGTTTGCATTAAGGAGGTCAACTGAATTAGTAGACCGCCTGATTTTGCATTAGATAAAGAACATATACACACACTTCTTGGATATGTTCATATAACATTAGGAATTTTATAAGGACAATGGATGCATGTGTTTGATGGTTGAGTAGATGGTTGTTTGGATGTTAGGTTATGCATTCTCCTTAACTTGGAGATTTCGGGGGCGAAATCCTTTAAGGAGGGGAGAATGTAACACCCCGTACTTTTCAATATTAATGTTCACAAATTAAAGAATAATTAATCTCATATGCGAGAATTAAGGGAAATGGGTTGTGCCATTGTGTTCGTCTCGTAATTATGATTGGGATAAAGTCCGAGTTTGCGTGAATTGGACTTCGTAAGAAGAAGTTATGGCCATCGGAAGTTTCACTAAAATTCAAACCAGATTTCAAAAATTCAAATTTCAAACTCAGATGGGCTAGGCGGGAAATTCCCGCCAAGAGCCAGGTCGACCACCTGGGGGTGGACCTACCCACACAGGTCGACCAGGGGGTCGACCTAGGGGTCGAGCTACCCTTCCCCCTCGGGCAGATTTTTTCGATGATGATTTTATGACTCTTGGCTGAGTCATTAGGGCTGACTTGTCACCTATCTGGACTGAATGGCTATGGTTTATTCTCGGTTGATCAAATGGCCTAAATTAATCCTAAACACTATAAAAACACACGTAGACTCGAACCTAAAATCAAATAAAAATCAGAATCATGGCCTCCATGCTGTCACCTTGCAACTTAGAATAGCCGCCACCAATTAGAGAGGAAGAAAAGCTAATCAATTCAATTCTAATATGAACCGCAACAAATTGTCTTCTTCAAAGGAAAGCTAAATTAATTTCAGAACTCAGATTTCAGAACTCAGGACCTTCTTTGAGTTGTGAGTTCGATTTCTTTAATAAGATAATTAACAATTTAATTTGGTTGAGTTATGATTCGGAATTATTTGGTTATGTTGTGAATCATTAACCGTTATGTTATTATCTATGTTGTAAATCTGTTATGCTACTATCCATGTTGTTATTATTTATGTTGTAAAGCTGTGATGTTATTTAATAAATCTATGTTAATTATTGGCTTATGTACAATCAATTCATATGCTAGTTTGGTTATGTTGTGGAACTAATTCATATGTTAAGTCATATGTAAGTTTAACTTGATAATTCTACATACAAGTTAGGATGTTAATGGAGGCATGGATCATATGCAAGTTAATGAAAATTATATACAACCTTACATGTTTCATGACATCTATTTTATGTGTAAATTGGACCTAAAGTTATGCTATGACATGTGTGAGTTATATGCTAGTATACAAAATTCTATATGCTAGTATACAAAATTCTATATGCTAGTTTATATGTAGATCTTATTTTACATGTTTAGATGCAAGTTTACATCATAGTTTATGTTGCATAAATCACATATGCAAATATGTATATATGTTGGAGTATGAATCATGTAATGTAAGTTTATGACTATGGCCTATGCAAGTTTACAACTTATGATCAGATCTATGACATACATCGTTTATGCAAGTTTGTGACTATTACCTAAACATGTTTACACCTTTAGATTTAGATCTATGACATATGTAGTTTTGTGCAAGTTTGTGACTTTGGCCTATGCAAGTTTTAGGTGAAAAACCTTATTCACACATGCAAGTTCACCCCTTATGTTTAGATCTAGTTTTTATTCTATGCATGTTGTAATGTTTTCTCTTTATTTCATAAGTTAGACTATTCGAGTCTAACGTATATTTCACGATTAAACAAACAATCATACAACGTGGGGCGAAGGGATAATATTAAAAGATTTAATATTGAGAATTGGCACAAATGCCTTAAATGGCATCAAATTAATTTTTGATGTTAATTGGTATAATTTTGCATACCATAAATAGATGGACATAATTGATTCAATTATGGACATAGTTAAATTTGGAATTGATTGATAATTTTAATAGGGAAATTAATTCAAATTGGGGGATAATTAGCTATGTTTAATTAATCGCCTAAGACATGAGGTTAGGCTCTTTTGTGGTGTAAGACTGCCCGGACCCGCCCGGCAAATCCAACAGTCACAAATGTCAGTCTGCTGTGAGAGGTCAAGGGCATAAATTAAATGCGTAACAGTTGTAAAGACATGAGGTTAGACTCGTTTGTGGTGTAAGACTGCCCGGACCTGTCTGGCAAATCCAGCAGCCACAAATGCCAGTCTAATGTGAGAGGTCAAGGGCATAAATTAAATGCGTAACAGTTGTAAAAACACGAGGTTAGACTCGTTTGTGGTGTAAGACTGCCCGGACCTGTTCGGAAAATCCAGCTGCTACAAATGCCAGTCTAATGTGGGAGGTCTTTACCAAGTTACGGTGTTAATGAATTAAGAAACACTTAACCAGATAAACATGTGGTGGGACATGGGGGTTAAGTAGGTGCCTTGGGTGGCTTGTGAAATACGATTAGAAACACTTAACCAAAAATAAGACACGTAAGTGGACATGAATAAGAAGAGGGTTAAGTGGGATGTACTAGAGGGGACCGAGCTAAGGTGGATAGCTTATGTCAAGTAATGGGGGCCCGTTTCAACTAGTAACCCATAAGTATCTTTGTGGGCTCGACCCAAGTCGAGGACGGGACACGCATACTGGGCTTGACTGTAAGAGGCCAAAACGGGTTAGCGGTGGCAACGCAAGTCCAACGGGTTCATGTGCGTGTGTGGACCCAAGCTGGTAAGTAAGACGTTGTTGCATCGTGTAGGTATAAGTCGTGCAATTTGGTGGTGTCGGGTTGCCACTTTGGGGAGTGATACACCCCACTGTTGGACCAGCAAGGGTATATATGAGTTAGGGAGCCAATCGTATGGGGGTAGTGGGTACACCTAGTGGAGATAGGGGCAAGCGACACCTATGAAGGCAACTAGGGGTACACGAAACTACCATTATCATTATTAAAGTTTTGTAGGCGGGATCAACTTTTAGGGCTTTTGGTGTGGTGCAGTGCAGTAATTATCTTATAGTGACTAGGTGCGCCTTTAACGTTATCTTTGTTCATATTATTTCCTTCAGGTTGTTATGCCATAACCAATTGTTCACAGTCATTTCCTTGTTTTCCAACTTATGCCTTAGCCTAGTTATTTTGATAATTATATTGTTAAAGTTATCGCACTTGCCAGACTTTATGTCTGACCCTCTTTGTTTCCACCTCTTTTCGTCCTCTCCCCCTCCCCCCAAGGTGCTCAGGGTGGAACTAGCACCAGTGGAGTTTGATTTTGGATAGCTGTATGTCTTGCTTTTAGAAGTTGCTTGGACCGCTAAAGTAAAAGTTCAGCCTATCTTATTTATGGCTATTTTGTGTTGGGGTTATGTCTTTCAATTTATGTACTCTGATTTAGTCAAGATGGATATTATGTACTTTGACTCTGGTTTTTGATGATGTAATCAAACCTATGTGTTTACCGCAGCAATGAATAAAATTTTAAATTTTTAAGTACTGTTTATATCTGTCTCGTTGTTAAGTTTCTGTTCTATACACACTTAAAACGCTCCATAGAAGTTAATGCATTCCCTTTGTGAGTGACATTAATGGACCTGGGGTGTTACCTAATGTCAGATTTAATACGTCAAAAGTAGTATGATACTTCTAGATCAATGTAATGCCTCGTTAAAACCTTAATAAGAAAAACCTAGTGGAAAAATCTTAAATAAGGAAAAAGAGTACATTATAACTTATTTTTGTATGTTATTTTTGGGATAATACTTCTGGAATGACCCATGCCTCATTAAAACCTTACTAAGAAAACCCAGTGGGGAAAACATAGTTAAGGAAAAAGAGTGCATTATATCATACTTATGGATGCTCCCCCTGATTTAATAAGTTCCTCTGAGTTCATATTTTTCTTTCAATAACTCAAATTGCTTACAAATACTTCTTAACGAAGATTTTATTTTGAAACTTCATGTGCATTTCCATGCTTTAGGCATCTTTTCTAATTTAAAATGCCTTCCTTTTGTGATTTGTATGTTACTAATATTCATTTATGAATACACTTCAGGTGCTTATAATTTTCTATTTCAATCGGACTTGCATGTTACAATACGTATTTGATGAATAAGATAACTTTCAATCCTAAGCAAGAAGTAATCTACTCATCTTGAAGTATATCAAAATTTTCATTACAACAATACTCAGAAGAATGAAGTATATCAAGATTTTTATTACAACAACACTAAGAAGGAAGTAATCTACTCACCTTGAAGTATATCAAGGTTTTCGTTATAACAATACTTAGAAGAATGTTGTAATCTATCATCCATGTTCTCTTTATAATAACAAATGTTGTTTATGTTCTTCAGGAACTTATATATTATAATAATTTTGGCATATCGCAACTACCACTTCAACGGATATTAAAAGTTTCATTACAACAATTCTTGAAAGCAGGAAGTGATCTAATCATCATGAATTATTTCAAGATTTTCATCACAACGATACTTAAAAGATTGTTATAATCTATATTTCTTGCTCTTTATCACTACCAAAGTTATTTAAATTCTTCTAGAATTTGTATACTTTCATCGTTTATACCTTCAGGGTATTGTAAGCGTTTTAAACACTTTAATCAATTCAATTATCTCTGAAAATATAATGCTCATGGCACTGAACATGTTGTTGACACTCTATGGTGCTTCAGTAACTTCCATGTGCTTTTGTCATTATATATATTTCTATTTTTATCTTATGAACCACAGGTTCATATCTTATGGACTACAGGTCCATATATCTTATTTAGGAGAATTTCATGATGGCCAATCATGTTTCTCTCTAATATGGGATTTTTAGTTCATTTATAAATATGAGCGCTTTAATATTTATTAATTTATCATCGATGGTAATTTCTTCTTAGTTCTATATATAATTTATTGAGATCTCAAAATTTATCATGCTTTAGGTACCTAAACCACTTCTGGGGTTATTTTGACAATCATGTCATGGATTTCTTTCAAAGCACCTTTAAGTGTTTCTTCAGGAACACTCACCTTCTTTATTTTGCATCTTTAAGACTTACTCCAAAGATATTTTGAACTGACTTTTATACCACATTTTCAGTTGTGATTTAAACCTTTTGATCCTTCGAGGATTCAAATGTATATTAGAAAAAGACTATTAGGGATATAATTGATAATTTATGCAAGTTACTTAATACTTTGCATAATTCTATAAGTTAGCAAATATGTAACATCGATGATTCCTTTATCCTCCCCCTCAATGTTGACAAACATTGTCACCTTAAATAATAAACCTACTTTGGATTCATTTTTGATTCATTATAGCACTATAGCTAGCAAATACATTAGATGTATTTCAATTGTAGGAGGATAATGCTCTTATTAGTTGATAAGATGCATTCATATTGTATTGCTTATTCCCTTTCAATGATCTAATGACTTAGAGGAATTTTCTATCATTTGAATATGCACATGACTTCAGGTCATTCAATATTGATGTCAATCGACTATCTGAAATATAAAATAATATATGCGTAATTTATAATATGAGCTCATGACAACTTTAGGTTGTTAACTAAATATTCGCATATATGCGTATATGCGTGCGTCCACGTATTACATATGTAATTGATTTGCATATTCTCTCTCATTCAAGTTATTGATTTTATAACAAATTGTTTATGATGTTCCAATCATTAATTTTTGCTTATCAAGCAATGTCAACGTGAATCTTAAAGATCGTTTCATAATATCCAAAATATCTGATTTGGAACTGTATTGAATTTCTGGTTTAAATGAAATATATGAACAACTTCGAGTTGTTAATCCATATTGAACTTCTGGTTCAAATAATATATAAGCAATTCTAAGTTTGTTATATTGTATTGAACTTCTGGTTCAAATAAAATATACAAACAACTTCAAGTTGTTAAAAAAATTTCTTCAACATAATATGTAAATATAAATATATATAAGCAAGATACAACTCATTTTGAAAATTGTGAAATCTTTGGATATCAATTTTATTAATGTTTTTATTTCACACAGTTTCAATAAAGCTTCAGGCTTTTAAATTATGGAGTATTTCAAGTTCATTAATTGAGGAACTTAAGGTTCTTATGCATATATGTACACAAACACACACACACTCACACACACACACACACACATGTGTATATATATATATATATCAAGTTTATTAATTTATGATGAACTTCAGGTTCTTCGTTCGTATTACAACTTTAGGTCATTTGCAACCACCTCGGAAATGTTGTACAAAATTTTAAATAAAGAAAGCATACGTGCTAAAAAAATCAGGAGAAAATCCCTTTTCCTTTCCCACTTCATGTACTTGCACAGTAATACAAAGTCATTAATTAATAATCTAAAAACACTTTAAGGAAATGATTCAAGCATTAAGTAGCAACCAACATTGAGCAGTAACGTAGCATTGTAGGTAATTACTATTTTGGAATTGGTAAAATAAGGGTATGATATTATCCTCACTTTGTTGGAAAATAGTCTTATTGTTTATATTGCTGAAAAACTGCAAAACGCAACAAGAAAGTAATAGTTGACATGTTCTAATAAACAATGACAACAAAATATGATTGCCATGAATTTATGTAACCTTTTTTTTTTTTTGGATATTTGTATCTACAATTTGTTGATCCAGTGTTGTACATATGGATAAAAAAAATGTGCATTCATGATTCATATTTATTGACTACTTCATTTGCAAGAGAATATGGAAAATATGCAATATATATAACATTAGAGATCACATCACTTAATAAATAAATGGCAAATAAATTAATCTATATGCATTATACATTTAGTACAAGATTTGTCGGTAGCTTCCATTACATGGGATACAACAAGCTACATTACTCCAAATCTAGACCAAGGTGTATATACCACTGAAACTGAGGCTGTGAGGCTTATATTTATCTAAATGTGATTGCATATTTGATTATTTTACAAAAAATGCAGCTGTTGCAGGTTAATGATATGGTATGGTTGACTGCTTATATATAAAATAAAATATTTCACATTTAATAACAATGATTGTCTTTAAATTGTCAAACTTGGGTGCTTGGCTCATTTACATCGGCACATTCATTGATACTGTTTCCATATGTTAAACATTCCCATATTTTAATAATGAACTTATGAATAAGTCTGAGCCTAAATAATTTAACAAACACTTAAAATAGATGAAAATATCTTACAACAAAAAAATGAAATGAACCAAATGCAGGTCCAACGTTCAAAATAAAACAAAAGGAAACCAACATTAACATAGGAATAAGTGTCTGTTAGCCTTCAAGTATAAGAAACTCTCCATGCATAACTATAGGATCTGAATTGTGCTAAGTGAGAAATAAATTGATTTTTAATCGAACACAAGTGATTTTTGTAGACTGAATTAATAGGCTGCTAATTTTAAATAGTTTATTAAAACTATGAAAGTGTGATGTTAGGCCAAAACATAAACAGTGAAAGTCATGTTTTCAAGCTACAGGCCATGGTTAAAATGAAGCAAACTCAAGTGTGTGATTGTTTCCAATTTCATGCAATAGTAAGGGACGCAAGACAAAAAAATATTGATATAGTGAGTGATAATTCTCAAATCAAAGGGCAAATGATAATCAAAATGTTGGACGCATGAAAGTAGAAAACCATCAACAAGATATTTATAACAATCCACGAATAATATACAACAAAGACAAATAGTACCTATTGATAGGGACGAATAATATTTTGTACTCAAATGTTTGTTTACTTTATTCAAATCTATAAATCCAATTTAAAAAAAACATTTTTTTATTCATTAAGAAGTATTTGGAAATCACTTAGCAGTGTTAAATGGTAGGCAATCCTTCTTATGCTTAGCTCGTGAGTGTTGACATTATTATCTAAATAATATAAACTTATCTATGACAAATGATTTATAATCTTAGTATGGCTATGAGTATGATTATGTCCATTTTTGGCCCTAGTAAGCTCCAGATAGTATTAATTTGTTATTATGATGATTATTCAATGAACAAAAATTTCTCAGTCGGCATAAATCATGCACAAGCCACAAAACAAAGAGTGATGATTTACTTAATATTACTAAGGCATACAACGAGCAAATTTTTGACTGTTTATTTATCAGCATCAAACATAATGTCAGATGCACTATAGTCTTCGAAAGCTTCATTGTAAAAAAAGAACTAGAACAGAAAATTTGATATCTAAACAAGATCTAAAAATCAGTACGAGTTTGTGTATGTTTAATCATAATGGACAAGACACATTGGATAATAGCCAAAAAAGATCGGATCAAAATTTGGACCAGTAATGAAAAGTAAACGATAATAATGGCGATGATTATCATCATATACTGTTTTCTTCATAAGATTAATATCAAGAATCAGAAAACCATTACAAGCTACAAATTGGAAAACCATACCTCGATATTTGGATTAGGACTCAGATATCTGAAATAATGAATTTTACCATTGCTGTCAGCAACGATCGATAGATTAATAATGGATCTCATGAATTATTAATGCAGATCCAACTTTAAGGACTCTCTGAATCCATAGGTAGTCGGTTTTTTGCCGTCCTCTTACTTTTTCTGAGGTTTGCACCCATTTTTCCATTTTCTTCCATCCTCCTATTTGATCTTAACAGATCTGATCAAAAAATAAAGCAAGCGCCTATTTCAGATTTGAAATAGTTGCCTCCTTATATCTGATTTGTATCCAGAGCTTCGTGCTGATAATATGTTATAAAATAAAATAGAAATGGAAAATAAATATAAGACATAAAGAGAACAGAAGAGATATGGGAGAGACTATTATTTCTATTGCTTCAAGTATGTACATTTCTATTACATTGGCTCATTTATATATAGGCTTTGGAGTTGATGTTAAAATTATCCCCACAATGTAGGACTAAATAAAATATCACAAAAGCATATTCATTCTTATATATTACAACATTATTAATATTATTAGGTAATCAAAAATTGGGTTGTTATAGACTCCCACTTATAGAAATTGCGTCCTCATAATTTCCTTAGGGATGAGTTGTATTCAACTCAATTTTATCTCACTGCAAAGAAAATACGCAAGAAAAGATATCTTAAGATAACTAATTTCTCACCCATGACATAAGAAGATAGAAAATCTGGATATGAGCACTCTATAAACTCTCTGGTTTCACAGGTGCAACCATTGGGATTATCGGACCATTGAGGTTTCACTAGCAATATGTTCTTGTTCCAAAAGTGTTTAATCTTCGTACCAAGAATACGCACATGATGACGCACAATAGACAAGTCAGTTGAGATCTCAAGCTCCTCGAAGGCATGAGTATTAATCACAAAATCAGAATCACGTAAACACTTCCTTAGTGGGAGGTGTAAAATACGTCATAAACACCAGCAAATCAACTAGGACTGCCAATTATAAATAACTGGACTGGCACGCTCCATAATAGGAAATGCACCAATGTATCATCAAGCCAATTTCCCCATTTGACCAAAACATATCGCTCTTTTCAAAGGAGAAGCTCGAATGTACACATGAACACCAAATGAAAACTCAATAGGTTTCCTATGGTTGTCTAAATTGGATTTTTAGCGACTTTGGGCCTCTTATCCTTTCTCTAATAAAAGAGATTTTCTCGGATGCTTACGAATGGAGTTGGGGACTAAAATAAGCTTTTGCTTAGACTCAAGCCAATAAGAAAAAGAGCGACAAAATGGAGCCATGCCGATAGAAGATTGGTGGCTATTATTACAAGTAACTCAATTAAAGGGATATGGTCCTCCTAGCGACCACCAAAACTAAGAATACAAGCTCAAAGTAATTTTTCTAATATGCGTTTCACCTGCTTAGTTATTCATCATACTATAGGTGGTATGTTGTATTAAAACTTAGCTTGGTACCTGACGCTAACTAAAGACTCTTTCAGAAATGGCTTGTAAAAAGTGGGCCATGGACACATACTATGGAACTAGAAGAACATGCAATCACATGATTTCCTTTAATGTCTAGAAAGAGTAGATGTCGTCTAATTAGATTTCTTAGGAATAAAATATACAGACTTAGTGAGACGGTCTAGATCACCCAAATACTACTATGGTCCGACCTCGAATGAGGTAAGCTATCAATGAAATCCATAGAGATTTGGTCTCACTTCCACATTATGACCTCCAAATGTTGAAATAGACCACTAGATTGTATATGCTCGGCTTTCACAATTGCCAAGTCATGCAATTTCTTATGTAACATGCCACATATCGCTTCATGTCATCCCAATAATACGGGCGATGCATGTCAGCATAAATCTGGCAGCTGCCTGGATGAGTAGTATACTTAGAACGGTGAGATTTAGCTAGGCTGTCTTGCCGAAGCTTTGAAACAGAAGGTACGACTATTCTTCCCTACTTGCAAAGGTGTCCATAGCTATCGATATTGAAATCCCTTATCTCAGTATCGTCGTGGGATTAGGATAGACACTTCTGAATAAAAAGAAGAAATGTCAGAATATTGCTGCTGAGCCTCGGTAATCGGATTAAAAAAAAAAGGTCGAGCATACATACAACATAAAAAAGATAGGATAATCTGAAGAAGTGGCAAGAGAACGAATATCAGGCAAAGGTAAAATATCCAAATCTTTCCATTATGCAATCATTATAGAAGCAATAACCGATTGCTTTCAGCTCAAAGAATTGACAACTTGATTCCCCTTCCTCAGGGTATACCAAATGTCGAAGTCATAAGATGCAAGGAACTTAAGCTAACATTGTTGTCGTTGTTGAGCTTCTTCTAACTGGATAAATACTTGAGTGATTTTTTATCACTATAGAGAATAAAATTCTCTCCGGACAAATAATGGCCCCAAATCTTCAATGCGAAGATGATGCGGCAAGTTCAAGATCATGGGTGGTATATCGGACTTCTTTCAGGCATAATTGCCTCGAAGCATAGGCAACTACCTGTAGGCAACTACCTGATCATGCTGCATAAATACAGAGCCAAAACCACTATGGCTCGTGTCGTTATATAAGGCAAGATGTTAGTTCCCTTCAGGAACCAATAATATAGGTGCATGAGTGAGAAGCACCTTAAGTTGCTGAAAAGGAGCTTCACATCGATCGGACCAAATAAAATAAACACATTTGCAAGTAAAGCTGGCGAGAGGAAGAACAATGCAATAGAAGTCTTTAATGAACCGATGGTATAACCCTCCATTCCTAAAAAGCTACAAATCTCTAAGACATTCTCTCTTCCAATTCTGAATAGCTTTGATGTTAGAAAAATCGACCGGGATGCCATTAGATGATAGACATGGCCTAAGAAGTTTACTTGCTTCACCTAGAAATGACACTTAGAAAATTCTGTTTTGAGTTGTGGTTGCTGAAGAGTACTCAAAAAAAATGCTCATATGATTAGCATGCTCGGCTTATGATTTGGAATACACAAGAATATCATCCATGAATACAAGCACAAATTTATTGAGATACACCCATAATACCTGATTCATAAGATCAACAAAGTATGTGGGAGAGTTCCTTAAACCAAATGGCATGATGAGCCACTCATAATAACCATATCGAGTTCGTAACACGGTGAAAGGAATGTTGGCCTCCGCAACTAGGAGCCGATGAAACCCCATGGCAAGGTCAGGATGAGAAAATACCCTTTCCCTACTCGATTTATTGAACATGTCGTCGAATTTAGGCAACAGAGATCAGTTTTTGATGGTTAACTCACTAAGCTTACGGTAATCAATGCATATCCTAAAAGACCCATGGGATTTCTTCACAAATACCACCGTGACACCCCATAATGAAGAATTAAAATAATTGTAATGCTTTGCCTCAGGCTTGATAAGTTGCTTTTTAATTTCCTCATTCTCTTTAGTCGACATCCTACTCGAAGGCCGACTCACTAGCTATGCATCAAGAACTAAATCGATGCGAAACTCGATAGCTCGTTTGGGTGGAAAACCTGAAACTAGCTTAAATATATCAGGAACATGAGACACCTCATCATCGTCATGGTCTCGATGCCTAAGAAAAATAGACATTCTTTTGTGTCATGATCGATGTCCCGAAGAATAAGGGATAACATATCATTCGAATTGGAATGTCAAAGGTATAAAACCCGCTCTACAAGAATCCTGACCTCGTATCGAATGAGCTAGTCCATACTAAGAATCATGCCAAATCCAAAAGAATGAATCACGTATAAATTTTCATGGAATGAAAAGCCCGACAAGAATATTTCGACAACCTTACACAATAAACTGAGTGTTGCAGATCTCCCGATCGGATTCACAATCCTTAGTGAATTCAATAAAAAAAAAACTTCCAGAGATAAATCATTGATGAGTCCTTTCGATACGAGTAAATGCAACTCACACGTATTGAACAAAACTTGAATTTATTGATCACAAAATAATTGGATGGAAGGTGTACCTCGAGGCTGAAATGGAATACCTAATGCTTTAGCCATAATGCATGTTAAGGTTCCTTAGACTTGAACCCTTTTTCCTCTTAGGAAAAGAAGATATCTTGTGTTCTTCTTTCTTGCAATAGTGACACATATGATGTTTATGGCACACCTTAGCTAAATAGGGTGCTATTTGAGGCTAAAAACTAGAGCTTCTTTTGATCTTCTTCTTGCTTCGATGGAAAGAATTGGACTTATGAAATGGAAAACATTTCTTATTCGGATTTATCTGAACACCTGACTCATTATCGCTATCTTTCCCCCTTTCGACTACTTCGAGATGAAGGGCCACATCTATCAACTCTTCAAAAGTCAACTTCAGTTGCGAAATTAGAGGTTTCTTAAGATACTTTGTAAGACCATTCACAAACTTATGATTTTTCTTTTATGAAGTAGAGATATGCTCTAGGCCATATTTGAATAAGGTCTCAAATAAAGAAACATACTTGGATATAGACTACTTTTGTAACACCCCACCTCCGCCAGGGTGGCTCTTGCAAGCAACTCTGACTTTGGTGGGGCGTTTTAAAACAAGGTAAACATGCATAATGATATAACAAGGCAGGACATGACATATATATATATGTCAATAAACAGAGTAAGTAGATAAAACAGCGGAAGATTTTTAAACCATTTCAAAACACAAGTCTGGTACATCAAAATGTCAATTTCCCAAATAAACAAGTCTAGTACATAAAATAACATCATCTGAAACTGAAAAGGAAAAACATAAAAGTAGCTATCCCCAAAGTGGAAAAACCATAGCGAGCTCAAGTCCAAAGCATACATGAGCTATCCAAGAAAGCAGCTAAGATCCAAGCTAGGCTCCTGTATTCCCTCCCTGAGAACCTGGGGGGGGGGGGAACGGATGAAAAGAGGCGAAAGAAAACAGGTCAGTCAAAAAGACTGAGTAAGCCCTGCTACGATCAGTCTATAAACTAATAAAGTTAACAGCATGATGGAAACTGAGATGATCATAGACAACAACATACTAGCATGATAAATTAACTACAAGATAGATAGTGGTGTCATCGCATAAACAAGGTTAAGTTTTGCACCACGGTGTACTAGCAAACCAACATAACAGGTATTGATCCCTTGGCCCAAGCTTTGACCCAATAACATGAAGTGACCTTAATATAAGGTCCAACCAAACGGTCTAGTCGATCGGCTCCCTATAAGCCTAACACGTCAAGTGTTGGTGTCCATACGGCCCACATATGGATGTAGTCAGACTGTGCTGGGTCCACCTTCGGGTGTATCAAGCCCTCGGGTGTCAACCCCAGACACTGAAGCAATAATGCACAGTCTAAACCTACTGGTACCCGTGCCTCGAGTTTGTCCAATACCGGATTACGTGCACGTCCGTAGCCCGCCTGGACCCGCACCGCTGTACCACTCAGCCGTCGCTTTAGTCGCTTACATCAGTCCAGTAATCGTGCCCCGCCCTAGCCTAGCCTCTAGGGTTGTGATGATACCAAAATGGGATTACTGCTGGAACAGACCACGTTGCTAGGGTTTCCTAAGAGGGTTAAGTGCGATTTAACTCTTCACTAATCATGGATTAAATTGGTTAAGTGTAACCGACAGTTCACCACTTAACCCCATTTCAATCCCTCAAACCCCCAAATGGATTAAATTGGTTAAGTGTAACCGACAGTTCACAACTTAACCCCATTTCAATCCCTCGAATCCCTAAATGGATTAAATTGGTTAAGTGTAACCGACAGTTCACAACTTAACCCCATTTCAATCCCTCGAATCCCCAAATTGGTTAAGTATTAGTGGACCCTGACTTAACCCTAATCATGAGGCATTAATTAATTTAATGCACCTTAACCTCTCACATTAGACCTTGTTGTGGTTACTAGTTAGGCCGGGCGGGTCCGGGTAGCTTTACACCACAACTTGGTCTAACCTCGGGTCTTGACACCACATGACCAACTTCTCACATTGGGTCCTATTGTTTGTAGCCACTAGTTAAGCCGGTAGGTTCCGGGTAGAATTACGCTACAAACTCAACCCAACCTCGAGTTGGCCACACTTATGTTTTCTAAGTGTCATGTCCACTTTATTTCAAAACATAATTACAAGTCAACAAATACTTGGGTAGACCTAACTTAATAGGTAAATTCCCAAGGGGTAGACCTAACTTAATAGGTAAATTCCCAATCTTATATTTTCATGTATTTTAAGTTTACCCAAACCCCCAACGTCATTCTATCGCTTACATATTCGTAATAACGCATAAAGGATAGGAAGAGGGAACTTGGCATAACATACATGATGAACTTGCATATCACAACAAACATGCATAACATGTTAGACTTGCATAACTTAGCATAGTGAACTTGCATATTACCATAAACATGCATAACATGGCATAGTGAACTTGCATAAATATGCATAACCCAATAAACTTGCAAATCATGGCATAGTGAACTTGCATAATCATGCATAACTCAATAAACTTGCAAATCATGGCATAGTGAACTTGCATAAACATGCATAACTTATTAAACTTGCAAATCATGGCTTAGTAAACTTGCATAAACATGCATAACTTGTTAAACTTGCAAATCATGGCTTAGTGAACTTGCATAAACATGCATAACTTGTTAAACTTGCAAATCATGGCTTAGTGAACTTGCATAAACATGCATAACTTATCAAACATGTGTAACATAGCATAGTGAACTCACATAAGCATGCATAACTCATTAAATGCATAACTCATTAAACATGCATAACATAGCATAGTGAACTCACATAAGCATGCATAACTCATTAAACATGCATAAATCCCAACTTTCATCAAATATTAACTTTAGAGTTTCTTAAATGAAGGTAAGAGGGCTTACAATGCTTATGCGGACTCAAATAAGTATAGCAAATGTAAGAAACCCCTTTATGCAACAAAATAAAACCCCAAAATGCAAGCAAACTTGATCAAGACTCCTCCTTTATGATGACAATAGAGAAACAAGACTTTAATGCAAGCTAAAGAGGATCATACAAGCCTAAATACACTTGTATGCATGGAAATCTCTTAGGAATTTGTTTAGGAATTGTATGAAGAGAGTGGAGGCCATGAGAGTTTTGATTTTGACATAGTTTAGTTGCTAGAATGAATAATGAGTGATTTAGGGTAGGTTAGGGTCTTATTTATAGATTAGGCTAGTGATTTAGACCATAGGATTAAACCCTAGTTCCAATCTCAGCCCTCTAAACCGAATCTAGCCCCCAAGCTCAACATAACCAAGCCCAGATCAGAAATGGTGCGCCAGGCAAAACTGCCCGGCCACCCCGTGTCGACAGGGCTGTCGACAGGGCTGTCGACACCCTGGGGACCCTGTCGACATGCCTGTCGACATGGGTGTCCTGGCGGGAATTTTCCCGCCTGAGCCAGTTTGCCCTAATTCCCAATTTTCAACTTGAAATTCAAATCTATTTTTACTTAAGAATTTTCTGAAAACTTCGTTGGGCCTTAATCGGGTCATACGGACTCCGATTTTTGAAAACTCGGACTCTATTTCGCGTATTTTTCCGAGACGAACGCAATGGCATAGCCCGTTTCCCTTTATTCAGATTTTAGAATTAAATTCTGCCTCGATTTCTGTTATAACAGGTTATTGAAAATACGGGTTGTTACAACTTTCCTTGCTTAAGGTCTAGAAAGTGATGAATAATGATTTCCTTCATGGATTTAGGAAAAAAATTAGAGTTCAGATCTCTCCTTCAATTGCATCCACTCCAAGGTGGATTCAACAACTTCCGCCACTAATAACTCATGCCAATAAAATTCACGATCTTGTAGAATGATTGATGCTGCAAAAAGTGGTGATGTTTTGAAATATACATCCGCATAAAGATACGTTCACAAGTGAGGATACATGTCTGAATCTCAAGAATTTACTCAGAGCCTTTGAAAGGCTTGCCTCCAAGGTGTGTAAAATCATTACATATGTGCAGATATAAGGATTTCCAAGGAGGAGGAGAAAGAGGAGGCGCATGGTGATATGCACTCCTAATAAGCTCTAATATTTGATCCATGGACATACATACACATTTGGGACGTGAGCCACTAGACGGCTCAACATCTAAAGGACGCTCGCTGTCATTTCCAACCATAGTTGAAAATAGAAAATAAGATTGAATTATTCATGGGGTAAGATATTATCAATAGAATTAACACGAAAAGAATACTATGGAATTTAAGATTACATATTTTTTGATGTATTCCCAATTATAACTACCTCGAAAGGACATATGAAGGATTAAGGACATGATTAGGGATGATGCTTGAACTAGTATTGTACATTTTTGTACTGTAGCATGTATAATGTTATGTGTTTATTACATTTTGTTCTGAATTCAGTTATAGTACCAAGCTATGATTCCCCTACACCGAGACCCATACTAACAAAGAGAATTAGAAAGTAATCTTGTCTGTTAATACAGAGAATATGGCTAGTTAGGATCGACCATCCATAATCTTGTATTAAACAAGTATCAAATACATCGATATATTTTTTCCTATAAGGAACGACATTCTTAATTCTTATTCAACACAATACTGCGATGGCTATAGGATTTATTCAGAACAAACCACAATATATATATAATAACACATATATAGAACAACAGAAACAGATATATATATACACACACACGTACATTATGTACAATACTCAATACTACATATAAGTGACCCTATAAACCATTATACATATATACACATCAAAATTAAATAAAAGAATATATACGTCAACTTGTCACAATATAAATAAAAGAAAAACTACCCCCCAATAACTATGCATATATCCAAAAGGGTTGAAAACATGTCCAAGGAAGAACAGCTAAGCATAAGCCATAAGGCCTAACCTGCAACTCGATCTGACCCGAGTAATGGGTGCACAAGTCAGTTTAGCATGAACAAGATTATCAATATAGATAAGGTAAAAATATATTCATAAAAGGACAGCATTCCTTTAGGTCATAAAGGAATGGGTATAACATAGATTTCCACATATTATAAGTGATAGTTGCACATGACCATGTTTAGGATTTTCACATGAAGGGTAATTTCACTAACATAAATTTTCCCTTCAACAAGAGTAACACAAGGTGAAAGTCACATGATAACACAAGAAGGAAACAAAAAAAAGTCGGTGAAATCACAGAAACTTAGGAACTTAGTTAAGAGCTCAAAACCACAGAAATGAAATCACCATATACACACAAATTTTTGGGTAACTCAAAGCTATGTATATATAATAAAACTCATCTCAAAATGGTGAAATCATCACTAAACACAAAATTCAGAAACAACCTAATTTTGGATCAAAACACGAGATTGGAAAGCTAAATCTATGAATGTGTGTGTTAACTACAAATAGCTTGAAGCCATGCCAGTACTAATATCCATAAGAGAGGTAACTTTATAAGATGACTAAAAGGTCGAAATGCAACAAGATTTACCCGAAGGTCAGGATTGCCACAAGATCCACAAGAGTGACACGTTAGTTATAATTACCACAAGATTGACTAGAAGGCCTAGTATTGCAAATCAATAGAACGTGTCATGGTCACTCAAACAATAACCCAAATAGTGGTAACTGTGCGTCATATACCACGCGTTCTCACTACCAGTTTACTAACTGCAAGTCGATTCCATACTAGAAAGCACTAAAACAATAGCTTCGAACAGACAAGTCTGGAATAAACCAATAAAATAAACTTATGTGTCACATACCACATTGTTTACTAAATCATTTAATTCACAACTTTGCCTTTTCAAAGGATGTAAAGATGTGTGATTTTTATATGACACAATATACTTTATAAAAATCGGGTTTTAAAACAATTTTTGGAAAATATTTGAAAATCATAAAATTTGGACAACTCTTTTCTAATTAAAATTATTCATATATTTATAAAATTCACATTGGAAAAATAAATTTCCTTCAAAACAATATTTATATATGAAAAACGCTTTTTAAAACAATTTTAAAAATATGTGCAGGTGTACTTGGAAAACACGTAAAAAGATATAGAAAATTTTGCATAAAACACATCGAAATGTGATTTCAAACTCATAAACCAAGCACCTTCATTGTTGAAGTAAGCCAAATTAAACACAAGAGGCATGGTTTGAATATTAGATTATTGTGCTACAAAACACCTAGGAAATCACCCAAAATTTATCACTAAAACATGCTCAAAATCTCACTGGAAATGCAACATAGTATGGAAACAAAATCAGAAAGACAGAGGGAGTTACTTGAGCATTTTTCCCAGATTGGGTCGACCCCCCATGCTTCGATCAATCCAAGTTTTATTGGGTTGACCCAAACAAAAAAATGTCCCCAGGTCAGAAAATAGCTCCAGGTTTATCTTTCTAATCAAGTTCAGACACTCATCGACTTCATAATTTGCAAAAAAATTACATGCACATACTAAAACAATGTGACTATCAATAGAATAAAGAATCGTATCATTCCGATAAGGAACGAAGAAGATAAGCAGCCCAAAACATGGGCTCAGACCGTGTTTTGTTGTTATTGTACAACACCAATATATAATAAACGAATTTCAGCAATTCTACACTCAAATTCATTAATTCAAGCATGATTCAAGTTAAAAAGTATAGGAAGGAACCATGCTTTGATATGCAACAGAGGATTAACTCAAAATCATTTGAATTCTTAACAAATTTGGTTCCTTGTGGCCTCTTTCCTTGCTTCAATACCTAAGAACAAGTTACAGGCACATGCAAAGGATTTCAACGTATTGTAAACATTATTTAAAAATTTGAGAGGAATGAAAATAATTTTGTATTTTTAATGGATTACCTGTAATTAACACTCAAATTAGCTCAAAATTTCTCTTTAGATTGGCAGTTTGGAAACTTGGATTTAGTTTAACAATTGGGGTAGGTATTGTTTTCTTTGTACTATAATTAAGGAGGAAATGAAACTTTGAAGAAAGATTTTATGACAATCCAGGCATTAATTAGCTTTATTAAGAGATTTTATGATAATCTAGGCCTTAAGAAGATAAGTAAAGGCTATGTAACATTGTTTACACTAATATTAAACCTCTTTTCATCAAAACACAAACACATTAAATTGCTTTAGAATTTGTATTTCTCATCATTTTTTTAAAAAAACTTATAAAGTACTTTTAACAACTCTAAATATCCTTTTTAGGCTTATTTATACTTAAATTTACAATTTATTCAAAATGTACATTTCCATATTCTTTTGAACAAAATTTATAATTCCTGAAGTTAAAATTACTCACAACCCGACACAATTAGATTTCTAAAACACATAATATTTATATTATCACATATATAAATATTTTTCAAAGATATTTATACTTTTTTTATTTATTTCTACACAAATTTTACTAAAAAATCATGTTTTTCCTCAAAAATTCACTGTTTACAAATTTTTTGCAATAAAACACATGAGGATTTTATAAATTGCTATTTATTCAAATGTACACACATTATAAAGTTTCTAAAATTTTAGTTATCATTTTCTAATTTTATTTATATACAAATATTGAGTTTTAATCTGAATTTATTCCCAATACCTAATTTAACACATTTTGATCACAAAATTCATTTATTTTCCAATTCTTTACCAAAACAAATTGTTAATATTATTTCCTCTAGATTATTCCAACCCAAACATAATTTTCCATAAAATTCCATATTTAACCCTTTTAAATGATTAAATGATCACTTTATCCAATTTTCCTCCAAGTAAATTTCCAAAACCCACATTTTTAAATGTACTTGGATAATTTTGTTCAAATAATCATCTCCAAATTATATTTACCACTTGATTAATAAGTTATAATATAATTTATTATTATTATTAATTGCAAAACTGGTTGTTGTACTTGAACTCTTTGCCTTAGTATATGCTGAAACTTCAAGTCTAATTGGTTCGTTTATGTCTATGCTCTTTTTTTACTAACAAAATGCTCTTGAGTTTATGAGAATCTTAAAATATTTGCACTTCGCAGTTTTTGCTGAATCATCTTGTTTCTACCATGAGGTGGTCCATCAGCATATTCATGCAGTGGCAATCTTTCATGAGATCTAGATTACTCTCTATACTTGAATCAGAATAGTTCTTTCACCTTATTCTGCTATTTGAACGTGAATTTGTTAGCGACCTTCCATTTTGATAGAAAGAAGATAAGCTTATTATATTCTTAAAATTTGAACAGATGGTCATATTGGGTGTGATTAGCCTTGTGCACTTTTTATATTTGTAGAACAAAGCCAAAGTGTGAAAATATACAATGTTATTTGAAAATCATGCAATAAAATTAAAACTAAAACTTACAAGGTCATGAGAGAAAATATCGCTTTACTGCTTATTCTCCAACCTTTTAAGTATTATCAGATAGTTTTGACATGTAGATTTCATAATCTGATATCCTTCTCTTGTAAAGCTCAAATTCTCTTTGATTTCTTTATGGTGTTGTGAAATCCGCAATTTTTTACAAAGAAAATTATTCTTTTATATTGTCGTCTATGATAATGTCTTGAGAAACTAATATACATGATTTAACACGTGAAATACTGTTGAATAGTAAATTTAGCTTTCTTTCTTCTAACGTTAGTTTTTGCAGCTACCTCTTCAGCAGTTTCAGCTTTAATGACTTCTATTTCAACATCAAATCCAATTGAAGTTGGTTCCCTATCATGACCTTCTACCATGTCGTTGAAGAATTCCCACTTTTTGTGTTATATTCCAAGCACTAAGGCATAATCAACTCTACAACATCTTTGTTGTTGTTGTCTTGGGTATTTTATGCACTGTCATTTTGATCTTCTTCTCCCATAAAACTGCTAATAAAACTAGCATTGGTAAGAGCGTTTCACTCTTAAGAGTATTGCCTTCAAAGAATTCTCATAGCTTCGCGATCGTGACTCACTAATTGTTGCGCACTAAAATGATTGTGTTGTTGTTGATTGCCTTGCATCATCTATGATATGCATGATGATTGATCTTCGTATGCTCTAACAGATGGACCACTGCACCAAAACAGGTGATTGCCAATGAGTATAAGTGTGCAAACAATTTCAGAAATGCTTACAGGTGTTACTGTAGGGCCATCGGCGATTATTACCAACGCTTATAAGCGTTTGGACATTTTATGTACCAAAGCTTATAAGCATGGGATATTTTATGTACCAGTACTTATAACCGTTGGTAGAATTTCTTCCCCAATGCTTATAAATGTTGGAACAATTTTCGTTCCAATGGCCACAAGTGTTGCTAATTTATTGACATCAACATATATAAGTATCAGTAAAAACAAATTAGTAACATAAATAAGTGTTGGTAATATACATAATAACTGTTACAACTAACATAGTACACATGATTATAATATAGAATACATTTAATATGAACTCATGATATATCAATTTAGGAATGCATAACTCAATCAGTATCAACAAATTACATCCGTAATCATGATAACAACATAGAATACCAATTAACAGAAAATAAGTACCATGCATAATTTTACTAAATTCATTACATAATTAACTAATCTCGTAATTATAACAAACTGAAATGCCAAAAGACAATATAATATACATAGTTTAATATTACAAATACCGAGTACGAATTTCGGGCCATATAACAAAGCCTTCATTCGAAAATTCACATAACTTGTACATTTTGTAACACCCGTCAATTTTATAACACAATAAGATGATAAACTAAGGAATAATAATTAAATATTGGGAAATAAGTGAAACGGACTGCGCCATTAAGTTCGTCTTGGAACTTTGCTTGAGATAGACTTCGAGTTTGCGTAAAACGAACATCATATGAAGAAGTTATTAAGTTATTATATATATATAACAAACATTTCAGAAATTCAAAATCTAAGGTAGGACAATGCGAGAATCAGGCCCGACCCCGCCCTAGGGTTGTCGACCCATGGGTTAACACTATAAGGGGGGCGTCGACCCTATGTCGACACTCAGGTCAACACCCCCAGATCCGAGCCTGATACATTTCTACGTATGTGGACTTGTTTTCTGACCAGATTCGTGAATCATAGGCTATAAATAAGACCTTACTCATTCTAAAACAATGGAGAACTAGATGTTGCCTCTTCCTAGATTAAAATAGCTTATTCTTCTACAGCAAACAAGTCATTCAAGTTCAGAGATCCGTTCTTCAATAGCTACACTCAAGTCTCCTGTTCTTTAAATCCAATCACAGTGAGTCTATGTTATTTTTAAATAGAAATAATTAAAATGTAATCTTGACATGCCTATAAGTTTGGATCTAAGCCTATTCCTATTGAGTAATCTAAATCATAACAGATCTGTTAATTCTTATTTACCTAACTTGCTGTTTAGATCTCATATGCCTATTCGTGACATCCCTGTTCTGCTAGTTTTCCTAATCATGTCACTATGCCTAATCAGTTCTATTATCACATGTACGTCAGATCTGTTCTTATATGCCTATCTTGTTATTATGCCCAATTTTGTCACTATATGCTTATTCAGTTACTATTCCTATTTATGCCATCTATCTTGTTAGTATGCTTATTTCTGTCCTCTTCCCTTTTTCTTTTCCCTTTTTTATTTTATAGCTAGGCTACCTTCGAGCCTAGGCATATCGCTGAAAAATGTGAATGCATGAAATTGGGTATGAGGGGAAATCATTAAAATTGGGGCATAACTTGTATTGGGAAATTTGGAGAATAATTTGAATTGAAAACATGAATACGGATTTGGGGCAAAAACCAAAATTGTGATTAAAGATCTTAAATTGGGGCATATGGTACATGATGAATATGACTTGGAAAAGGTGCATGAAAACCTATAATGAAATAGGTACAATGGTTAAATAATGAAAATGCCTAGATTTACAGAAATTAGAAACTGTAACAACGCTTAAACACGAGGTTAGATTACACTTGTGGTAGAAGTCTGCCCGGACTCGACCGGCATATCCAGCGACCACAAGTGGTGAATCTAATGTGAGGGGTCTAAGTGCATAAACACGTAACGGGCTAAGACACGAGGTTAAGTCCAACTTGTGGAAAAAGTTAGCCTGGACCTACCCGGCATATCCAACATCCATATGTTGTAGGCTTAATGTGGGAGGTCTAGCGCATTATAACCATAAATGAATAAATGGTAATGAACTTGTAATACTTAACCTTTTTGAATCCATAGGGATTACATGAACATGTTAACTTGAGTAGGGGTTAGGTAAACTTGCTTGAAACAGTGGGAGGGTTAAATATATCTTGGGGTGGTGGGTACTATTTATATATAGGCCCATAAACTTAACCTGTATGGGTTATGCAATCTTGTTACATTGGTAGGCATAACCTGTGGAAATCCTAGTAGTGTGATGCAAGCCCAGGGGGAAGCTTGTATCATCTTGTGTATGGGACCCATTTCAGTCAGCAACCCATATATAGGTATCAAACGAGTACTCCGAACTAGGTCGGAATTGGGGCATGCTTACTGAGCTGATTATAAGAGGTCATTTGGGAAAAGGTGTCTGACGGCGCGTTCCATCGAGCTCATGTGTGTGCATAGGTGTAACACCTCGAATTTTCTGGTAACTGTAAGATGAAAAAATTAAAATATAATTAATTTCAAATCAAAGAATTAAGGGAAACGGGTTACGTCATTTCGTTCGGCTCGGAATTCTGCTTGAGATAGAGTCTGAGTTTGCGTAAAACGGACTCCGTATGAAGGAGATATGACCTCCGAAAGTTTCAGAATTTAGTTTAAAATTCAAATAGGCAGAAACACTTCAGAAAAACGAATTCAAATTCAAAATCGGACCCAGGTTGGGCTGGGCGGGAATTTTCTCGTCGAAGACCCAGGTCGACTGGGCAGTCGACTTGGGGTACCCAGGTCGACTGGGCAGTCGACCTGGGGTACCCAGGTCGACTGGGCAGTCGACCTGGGGTACCCAGGTCGACTGGGCAGTCGACCTGGGGTACCTAGATCGACTGGGTAGTCGACCTAGGTGTCGACTGGGTAGTCGACCTGGCCCCTGAGCCAGGTCGAACCCAGCCCCTCCTAGCTGGCCTGGTCTGTGCTTAGCCGAATTTCTGGACTTGGTCTTGTCACTAAGGCTTATGTGTCAACTCTTGATTGGTTTCTCTTTAAAACGAGCGGCTTATATTAATCTAGGCTCCATCGACGGCTCTAATCAATTCACAAACTCTATAAAACGGACCTAAGACTCCACCTAATTCACACAAATAAAATGAGTATGGAGCTGTCATGCTGCTGAAGAAAGACTAGGAGTAGCCGTCAAATCGAGAGACGATTAGGAGTTGATTCAAAAGCTTAAAGCCACGACAATTAAATCAAAACAACGCCTACAATAAAGGATAACATCACCAAATTCAGAATTCAGAGTCCTGAATACAAGATTCGTCATACGTTGTAAGTAGAGTGCTTTTCCGATGTGAATGAATAATTGAGACTTGATCTGCGTAGAATAAGAAATGGGTTTGTACTTTAATTATAATGATGTTAATTCATAATTGTATGTTGCTATGATTTGCTATGAATGGATTTGGGATGTGGTAGATTAATTAACATGGTATTGGATCTATTGAATAGTTGCGATACAAGTATATAACTCATGTTAGAAATTTGATACGTTATGGTTAATGAGAAGTTATATATATTTCGTTGCAACCAAGTTAAGACTTATGCAAGTATATGATTCACTATTACGCCAACATGATTTATGATCCTCCTATGTATATTTTTATGATCATTTTTAGTGTAGTTGGATATAATTGGGTATTATGATTCATATGAATTTATGTTGGAATAGGCATCATGATTCAAGTGAAAACCATACTTTTGTATTAGTGACAAAAGTAAGCATCTTTGTGAACTTGTGTTGACTTTATGAACATGACTAGTTTATGTTTAACTTTATGCCCAAACAAAATATGTTTTAGGCTTAGGTTGTTGTTAAAAAAAACTTATGATAATATATGTGGTGCATAATTAAGTTAGATTCATACTCTAAATAAAAGTTTACATGATTAGATTAAAACCATGATTCATGTTTAGGTATGTTTTATGTCAAGATTATATGCTATTACAATGCAAGTTCACAAGTGCCTAATTTATGTTAATTAGATCGCTATGTTGCAAGTTCATGCGTTTACACACCCCTTTTTAATGTTACTTAGAATATATATATATATATATATATATATATATATATATATATATCAAGTTCTAAGCCTCCCCTTTTATGTGGCTAAGTTGGGCTAAAATGTTGAAGCCCAACATATGTTAAATTATTACGTACAAACGGAGGAATACGTTGGGGTTAATTAAAGTATATGTGTTGGCATGTTTGGCACATGCCAACGATTCATGACATTTTAAATGGTATAAATTATTATACCCAAGAATGATAAATTTGGATAATGGGCCGCAAATATTTACATATAAAAGAAAAAGAGACAAAATATGTGAACTTAGAAAATACGACATGCTTAACCCAAGGTTGGATTGCATTGTGACATAAACCTGACCGGACCCGCCCGGCTGTCCAGTAGTCACAACAATACCTATCCAATGTGGGTGGTTAAGCATTGAGCCCAATAAAGACCTGAGGTTAGACTGAGTTGTGACGTTAGACTGCCCAGACCCAACCGGCAACAGGCAGTCACAACAATACCTGTCTAATGTGAGTGGTTGGGGCTTTAATAAGACAATTAAGGCTAAGTCGGGATTGATAGGATTAAGTAAATTGAATTAATACTTAATCAAATACAACATGCTAAACTATACAGACTGATTGGGGGTTAGGTTTATACAGAATACTTAACCAACTTAGCATATTGGCTAGAAATAGAAAAACTAGTAGCGGGGGACCCTTTTCAGCAGTAACCCTACAAGGTGTATCAGGATACCTTGTACTAGGCAGGGTGGGGCACGATTACTGGGCTGACTGTAAGAGGTCAAATAGACGGCAGTGGTGCAGCAGTGTAGGTTCTAACGGGGTGCGGGCATGCACACACTCCGACGCAGAAAAATTAGGCACCGGGCACTAGTAGTATACCTGTGCATTCTAGAACTATGTCGGGCCACCACCATGGGACTTGATACACCCCATGGTGGGACCAACATAGGTAGCTACAACATCAGGGGCCGTAAGACACATGTAACTATGCGAGTAGGAGCCGATCATTAAAAAGGATCACTTCACCCTGATTGTGGGGTGCCGGTTGGGAACTAGTTTATAGGGGGTGCAGAGATTAATATGGGGTACGATAGTGTATTCGACCCTAGACAACTTAACTTAGTTTATGGTTCTTTCCCATTTCCAGTTTGTACTTATCATGCTCTTTTCCTTATTCATAGATTGAATAGTCCTAAACTTACTCAGGCTTTATGTCTAACTCTACTTTTCTTTCGTTCCCCCCCCCCCCCCCCCGGTCAGCAGGGAGGGAATACCGTAGCTTGATCAGTTTCACATCCAGCTTGAAGAGAGGGAGAATGTATTGCTTGGATCTCTTTCGTTTTGAACTATGGCTTTGGATAGCAACTATGGGGACTTATGCAGTTTACTTATGTTTTTATGCTTCTTTAAGTTAAGAAATCAAGACAGTATTATGGTTGTAATAATTAGAAGAGTGTTTGGAGACAATTTATGGAAATGTTTGTGTAAACACGTCTTTTATGAAATAAAAGTCTGTTGTTTCCGCTGCTTATACATATGTGTTTATATCTGTCTTATGTTTTTATCTTTGACTTTTACCTATAAACCTCCACCAAAATTAAGGCATTCCCTTTGTGAGTGACCTTAATGGAGGTGGGGTGTTTCACTTGGTATCAGAGCAAGGTTAACCAGATCAGATAAAAAGTTTTGAAAATTTATTTTCAAAAGAAAATTTATAGACGCATTTTTAAAGTTAAAATGTTATTTTATTTTAAAAAGGCATAGTCCCCCAAAGTCATAGGTACTATCTTTTATCCTTCGTTTTGAATCTGTCCTTTTTGTTTCAGCATGTCCGAAGAACTTAACTTGCCAGAGGGTGTACCAATACCTGGTTGGTTAAGAAGATTCTTAGAAGCAAGGGCCAATCATCCAGGTCCCACAATTCCTCCTCCCCCAGCTGTAGAAAATCATCCTCCCCCCCCAGCTGCAGCAGCACCTCCTCCTCCACCACCTCCGCGTGGTAATGCTTTTGCTAAGACATGTAAAGATTTCAAAACTATGGGAGGGAAGGACTTTCATGGAACCGAGTCCTTCGTGGCAGCCAGAAACTGGCTGAAGGAAACCGAGGACTTATTCGTCATCTTTGAGGTAGAAGATAGGCAGAAGGTACAATTGGCAGTATGGCTACTTAAAGGCGAGGCTTTCTACTGGTGGGAAGTTACCAATGTAGAAAGACCAGTGGAAACATGGGAGGACTTTAGGGCGAGGTTTGAGGCTAAATTTCTCTCAGAAGCTGAAAGGAGCCCTCAATTGGAAAAATTCTTATTTCTTAAGCAAGGGAATATGACAGTCGAAGAGTACGTTAATTGTAACAACCCGAAAATCTGGGCCAGTTTAAAAATTTAATTTTGGCAATTTTAGCGAATTTTGATTATTTTAAATGAATTATTTTATTTTATTTCAGTTTGTTTATATATAATAGCAGAGTATAAAAAACTGATTTTTATCTATAGGAAAAACTGAGTTGTTTTATTTTAGTTCAGGAAAGATATAATTTTTATAGAATGGAAAATTTATTTTTATAGTTAAGAAAGGCGATATTTTTATCATTTGAAAGGCGATTTTTTTTAAAATATAAATAGCGATAAAAATTCGATTTTCACAGATTTGAAGTAGCGAATTAAAAATATGATTTTTATAAAGTAGAGACAGTAAAAATATGATTTTTATATATTGAACACCGAAGTAAAAAATCGATTTTTATATATTGAACAACGAAGTAAAAATTCGATTTTTATATATTGAATAGCAAAGTAAAAATTCGATTTTCACATATGTAGTGGCTACGGGCAACGAAGAGGACGAAAAGGCGAGAACGACGAAGATCCCTACAATAGGATTGTCGTGAAGTTGGGATAGCTATCGGTGAGAACTTCTCACTCTTTAATTTTATTTTCTAGTTATATAAATATATAATAGGATGCAGACGGTGTTTAGTAGCACCCGACACCCGTCATCCACAGACCATGGATGGCTTGTTTGTTTAATTGTTTGGTTGTGTAGTTGGTTAGATTATTTGATTCAAATTGAATTGTTTGGTGAAATGAAATTGATTTGATTGATGTGTGAATGGCGTGGGCCTTCACTAGACCGGGGGTAAGGCTAGGCCTCGACCCGTTTCTAGTATCGTGCCGTTATGCCGCCGAAATTTTCAAAAATAAGTTAGAAAAATAAAAATATCATTTTTATTTTGTAAATGAACCGAATAGAAAATTCATAGGTTGAATAAAATAGTTTGATCGTTAAAAATATAAATTTTAACGGGAATGTGAATAAATAAATATTCATTTACAAACCGGACGGTTTGTTTATGTACACCTATTTGAAGGACATTGATTGGGACGATAAATTTTACACATCGCCCAACTGCACAAATAAAATCTGTGTTTGATTGTTTGAAACCCCACACGGGTATTTGGATGATATTTGACGTACACTAATCCCGATTGTTTAGTTGTATGTCGATCGATTGATTGACAACTGTTATAAGCAATGAATATTTATATTTGATGCTTATACAGTGTAGAATGCACTTTGGATGATGGTTGATTATTCATCGTTGTTGATATATACATGTGTTTTAGAAAATCCAGATAATTAACATTATATGGTAATTGATTGGGCCTCATTCCAGTTTCGAAAAAGAAATATTTGAAATAAAAATATTTGAAATAGAAATATTTGAAAATAGAATATTTGAAATAGAAATATTTGAAAATAGAATATTTGAAAATAGAATATTTGAAAATAGAATATTTGAAAAGAAATATTTGAGATAGAAATATTCGAAATAGAATATTTGAAAATAGAAACATATGAAGCCATGTTGGTTAAATTGACGTCATTTTGACGTGAACGATATTCATATCGATTTTATTCATTTTATAATGAATATCGAAAGTGATTTCAAAATCTGATTTTTTGAATATAAATGAATTCGAATTGAAATTGAATATAAATGAATTCGAATTGAAATTGAATATAAATGAATTTGAATTGAAATGGAATAGAAATGAATTTGAATTGAAATTGAATGTAAATGAATTCGAATTGAAATTGAATATAAATGAATTCGAATTGAAATTGAATATAAATAAATTCGAATTGAAATGGAATAGAAATGAATTCGAATTGAAATTGAATTGAATTGAAGTCGAACTGAAATTGAATATAAATAAATTCGAATTGAAATGGAATAGAAATGAATTCGAATTGAAATTGAATTGAATTGAAGTCGAACTGAAATTGAATTGGAAATCAATTTGAATTGAAATCAATTTGAAATGAATTTAAAATGAATTTAAATTGGAATATTCAATTTTGATTTGAAATTAAATATGAAGTTGAAACCGTTTTGAAAAAGAATTTAAAACGATTTATAAATTTCGTTTTAAAAAGGAAATCGGCGAAGTATATATTATATATATTATATATATAATATAATGGCCTGAATAGAACGCGCCGCGCCGCGGCAGTTCGCGAATTTCGACCATTGACTTCGAACGGATATTACGGGAGATTCGACCGTCGGATTCTCCTGAAATCAGAACCGTTGGGTTCGTATCGAAAAAAGCTTTCTAATGAATATGAGAAATTTGAAAGCTAACGGTTGGATTTGGAATTATGTCCAAATCAAATTTGGAAAAGGTCGCTGTAAGTGCAGTTCGATGACCGTTGATGGAAATCGACTGTATGGGCCTTAATAAAATTATTAAAAATATCGATAATTTGTGTAAAATCATAAGAAATGATTTGTGAAGAATTGGGATGAAAAACTCCATATTTGAACAGATAAAAATATATTTTTATCGAAATGAACTAGTTATTAACTAGAAAAATAATCCAATGGTTATAAATAAATAAATTGGATTAGATTTGAATTGAAATTGTCTTCGGAATATTTCGATATTGGATTCCGTGATTATATAGATATTGTGATGGGAATTTGGAAGATATCGATATCGTTATTCCCGATATGATATCTGTTGGTTTTCAGGATTTGATGTTGAACATAAGTCGATACTATCTCTATTCAAAACCTTATATTTAATGTCAAATTTGATTGATTGATTGTTTGGATTGGGCTCGACCAGTTTATGAGCAAACTATGCATTTACATTTAGCATTGGGTTGGGTTGAAAATATCTGTGTGCTAACGCCTTGTGAAACACTTCACGATTTGACGATAAGGTGTTTAGCGATGTTTTGTTCATTTCAAATTTAATGAATGATTGTGAAATGATATTTTTCTTAAGTGAAAAGAAATGTATTCCCAATTTTGGACAGGGAATGTTTTATAAAAAAAATGTTTTATAAAACAGAAAGGATTTCGAGGCCCAAAACCCGATGATTTCTAAAGTGATTTAGAAATGTATTATATATTACATTGTGGATCATCGCATATTCGATTAGTTGCTATTGATGATGTATCTGTTTGGTGGCGGAGAATTTATTCTCTTGCTTAACACCCTTCTTTGAGACGTACGAGCTCAAAGGTTATGTGATTAATAGTGACTGATCATATGCGTGAATTATTGATGTGAAGTACTATATTTTGAAAGTACTTGTGATTATTATGTTGTGAAATGATTTTCCCTACTTCGGGATATGAAACGATTTAGTATGTGGCTAAAGATTCGGGTAACCCTGAGACTAAAAGTATGGGTGAGAGGGCGGTGTATGCTCTACATGTGTGGGAGGTGCATCGTCGGTGTAGCCTACTCCTATGTGGGGTAGGTGCACATTTATATATCGAGTTGCGAGGTGCATACCCTTTGCCTTGTCGATGTGGAGCACGATATTTGGTTGCATACTTGTTTGTATGCATTGTTATGTTTTGGAATTCATATTTCCAGACGATTTGATTTGAGATCCCGAAGTGAAATCTACTTTGATATAGAAAGTTAGATATGTATTTCAAATGATTTGAAATAAGAAATCGGGAATAAAATCCAAAGGAATGATTTCTGTAAATTAAATTGGATTTAGAAAATCTAAGTGTAGTGATTAATCTAAGTGGGTAGATTGGGATATTGCATGTTGATTAATGCATAGTAGATCCGTATACATATATTGATTGTTGTTTATACACTGGTATTCATGGGGGTAAACCCGTTCCGCGTTAGCGGCGTGGTCCCGTGATATACCGTATTATCAAATAAGTTAATTATAACTGTTAGAGTTTCTCACACCAGTCCCATGACTGACCTGTAGTTTGCTTTTCCCTTGCGAACTCGGGTGCCCCTATTTTCCACACGGGCAGTCGAGTAGTTTTATTTTGCAGATGTATTGAGCAGGATTCTGGATTGAAGCTTTAAGCTGTGTCCAGACATTTACAGTCTTCCGCTGTGTAGTTTATATTTCCGCTGTGCGTTGTATTACATTTATGTAAATTTATCTTCCGCTGTGTATTATTTCGATATACTCTGATATTCTGAACTCTGATGTAACATTATTATGATGTTTATAGAAGTCTTCTGTTATTTGTTCTGATGTGTTGTATACCCAGAGTTAGCGTATGCGGGAATCGGACGGTCTTGGTCGGTTTAGCGATCGATTAGGTCCGAGCGAAATCCGTATCGTTACATTAATCAGTTCGATCAACTGGCTAGGTTCGGACTGCACCTAGTCAACACTTCGCACAAGAAGGCTCTCCGCTTTGTCAAAGGAATGAATGAGCCATTACACAGCTTGGCCATGACCCATATACCTATGGGAGCTACTTATGAAAGGTTGGTGTAGATGGCATTGCTGAACGAAGAGGATAAGGGCAAGAAGCAGACAAAGGCAGAAGGGTCTCAAGGGAAGAAAGAAGGTTTACAGCCTAAGAAGACAGACTATAAGAAGGGCGGGAAAGACAACAAGTCCCAAGAGAAGAGGAAGTGTAATTTCTGTGGCAAAGGGGGGCACTTAGTGAAAGACTGCCGGAAGAAGAAGGCCAAGTTGAATGGTGGGTGCTTTTCTTGTAGTGAGACAGGCCACATGGCTAAGGATTGCCCAAAGAAGCGAGGGCAGGGGCAGAAGGCTGGATCCACCTCAGGGGCACAGGTTCATGCGTTAGAAGCACCGCCTCTGCAACAACGAGGTATAAATACTTCTGTAGAAAGTTTAGTTTACCTTTGTGATCACCCAGTTCGCACTTTATTTGATTCTGGCGCATCACACTCCTTTATTTCATCTGCTTTAGTAGAATCTCTGCACCTAGAAACTAGTATGGTAGAGGACCCCTTAATTGTTTCAAATCCAATCTGGGGCCCAGCTCATTTGTCTATGATCTATGTGGGATTGAAAATTTCTATTCTAAGCGTAGAATTTAGATGTAGTGCCTTTGTTTTGGGCTTCCCGGGATATGGTTTGATTTTGGGCATGGATTGGCTCTCCAGTAATGGTGCCATCCTTGATTGTGAGAAAAGGGTGGTTAGGCTTCTGACCCAACTCGGTAACACTCTGGAAATTACTTGTAATCCCTCGTATGCGGTTATGCTTAGTTATCTTGAATCGCTAGATGCTTCTGTTGAGAGTTTGCAATCAGTTAGAGTGGTCCGTGAATATCCGGACGTCTTCGAAGAGGTGAAGGGCTTACCTCCGAAGCGGGAGATATACTTCCGCATATATCTTGTAGATAATGCAAAGCCCGTTGCGTTGCCCGTTAGACACATGGCTCCACGGGAATGGAAAGAGCTCAGTAAACAGGTTAAAGAGCTTCTAGAGAAGGGGTTCATTAGAAGGAGCATTTCAGAATGGGGCGCTCCAGTGGTGTTCGCTACAAAGGCGGATGGTTCACTACGTCTATGTGTTGACTATAGAGAGCTCAACAAGCTAACGAAAAAGAATAGGCACCCTCTCCCCAGAATTGACGATCTGTTTGATCAGCTTGTAGGAGCGTCAGTTTTCTCCCAACTCGATCTGGCGACCGGATTTCATCAGCTAAGGGTGGCTGAAGATAGAATTGATAAGACAACATTCAGAACCCCAGACGGCTTCTTTGAATGGCTTGTCATGCCTTTCGGCTTGACAAACGCACCCGCTTACTTCGTGGACCTGATGAGTAGGGTGTTCAGAGAATTCCTCAACAAGTTCGTGGTAGTCTTCGTAGACGATATCTTGATCTTCTCAAAGAGTGAAGAAGAACATGCTCAGCACCTAAGGGAAATCATGGAAACTCTGCGAGTCCATCAGCTAAAAGCCAAATTCTCCAAGTGCCACTTTTGGAGAGAGGAAGTAAGGTTTCTTGGGCATGTAGTATCCAAAGAAGGGTTAGTTGTGGACCCTGCTAAGGTAGTAGCGGTACAGGATTGGAAGACACCAAGGAATGCAACTGAGGTCCGAAGTTTTCTAGGACTAGCAGGTTTCTACCGAAAATTCATAAGAGATTTTGTGAAAATCTCAGCTCCACTCACAAGGCTGATAAAGAAGAATCTAGTGTGCAATTGGGACTTGGATTGCGAGTTGGCTTTCCAACGCCTAAAAAGGGCTCTTACAACAGCCCCAGTCCTAACTCTGCCAGACGGAAGCAAGATGTTCACAGTTTATACAGATGCATGTGGGACAGGGTTAGGCGCTGTCTTGATGCAAGAAGGGAGGGTGGTAACTTATGGTGGAAGGCAATTGAAAGTTCATGAAAAGAACTACCTGACCCACGATCTTGAGTTAGCCGCCATCGTCTTTGCACTTAAGTCTTGGCGACATCATCTCCTGGGTGAGAAATTCGAACTGTATACTAACCATAAATCTTTGAAGTATCTCTTCTTGCGGAAGGACCTTAACTTGAGGCAACAAAGGTGGATGGAGTTTCTTTCCTCGTACGATTTCGAGATCTCCTACACTCCGGGCAAAGGCAACGTAGTCGCAGATGCTTTGAGCAGAAAGATTCTAACATTAAGCCCAATGTTTTTTGAAAGGCAAAGCCTAGAGTATATAGCCATTTTTAACTTTAGGCCCTCCTCTGATTTCGTACCGGGTTTATTAACATCTCTTGAGGTGCGCCCTACTCTTTTGGACTCAATACGGACAACGCAAGCGAAGACCCTCAGCTTGTGGAGACGATTGATAGACTAATTAGGGGTGAGACTTCAAGTCACCTCAACAGATACTCCATCAACGATAAGGGTTGGCTAAGGCGAGACGGAAGACTATGCGTCCCACAGACAAGAGATTTAGTAAAGATGGTTCTCGAGGAAGCACATCACTCCAAGATGACGATACATCCAAGCGGAGATAAAATGTACAAGGACATAAAGAGAACTTTCTTTTGTAGTGGCATGAAGAAGGACGTGGAAGATTTCATTTCTAAGTGTATGATTTGCCAACAGGTTAAGGCGGAACAGAGGAAACCTGGCGGTCTGCTTCATCCTCTAGAGGTTCCACAGTGGAAGTGGGATAGCATTTCAATGGACTTCATTGATGGGCTGCCTAGGTCTAGAAGAGGGAACACTAGCATTTGGGTAATAGTGGATAGGCTTAATAAAAGCGCCCACTTTTTACCTGTCAAGAGTAGAAGGACTGCCTCATCTCTAACATCTCTTTATCTCAAGGAAATTGTTCGACTTCATGGAATACCATCCAGCATTGTTAGCGACCGAGACCCTATCTTCACAAGTGAGTTTTGGCGGAGTCTGCAAGAAGCGGTAGGCACACAGTTATGCCTGAGTACAGCCTATCACCCCCAAACCGACGGCCAGACGGAAAGGGTGAACAGAGTTTTGGAGGACCTTTTAAGACTGTGCGTCCTTGACTTCGGAGGGACGTGGGAAGACCATCTTCCTTTGGTGGAATTTACCTATAACAACTGCTACCAAACCACCATCGGATGGCATCCTTCGAAGCCTTATACGGAAGACCGTGTCGATCACCCACTTGTTAGTGGGAGTCTACTGACAAGCTCATACTAGGACCAGATATGATCAGAGAGACTTCAAAAAAAGTATACTTAATACGAAGGAGGATGAAGACAGCCCAAGATAGACAAAAATCCTACGCGGACAAGAGAAGGACTGACCTTGAGTTTGAGGTTGGGGACAGAGCTTTCCTTAAGATATCTCCTCTAAGGAATGTCGTTTGTTTTGGAACCACAGGGAAGCTAGCACCAAGGTTCGTAGGTCCGTTTCCTATTATCGAGAAAATTGGGAAAATGGCCTATAGATTAGAGCTACCTGAAAAACTAGCCGGAGTTCACAACGTCTTTCATGTTTCGCACCTCCGAAAATGTCTACATGAATCTGCTGAAGTGGTAGAGCCAAACATCCTTGAAGAAGCTGAAGTGGAACGCGAAGCAACCATGAGGAAAGTTCCAACCCACATCTTAGGAACGGAAGTGAAAAAGCTACGCAACCGCAAAGTCAAGCTCGTCAAAGTTCAGTGGAGCGACACAGAGGAAGATGCGACTTGGGAAACTGAGGAAAAAATACGCGTAGCCTACCCGTTTCTTATTGAGGGTACATCTTTGTTCTTTCTTTTTCCTTAAGTTGTGCTTTTATCTATCTTATAAGGGTATATCTCCTCGACCTTATCTTTTAGGTAGAAACCCTTTGGATGAAAACATGTAATTGAAACATGGTATGGATGATGGTTGCAAGTGGTTGCAAGTGATTGCTAGTGGTTGCTCGTGGTTGCATATACACACACAATCTAGGTTTTAGATCGGCTCAGTCACTTCATATTGCATATGCATATATGTATTTACATTCTTATGTGGTTGAAGTTTAAGGTGTTGTCATATGGATGTTGCATTTATATGAATGATTGTGCACTCATGTAGAATCATGAATAGGAAGGTTTGCATACATAATGGATTCATGACACTTACATAATTTGCATTAAGGAGGTCAACTGAATCGGTAGAACGACTGATTTTGCATTAGATAAGTACATGTACACACACTTCGCATATGATCATGAAGCATTAGAAGTCTTTTAAGGACAATGGACGCTCGTGTTTGATGGATGAGTAGATGGACGTTTGGATGTTAGGATATACATTCTCCTAGACTTGAAGATTTCGTGGACGAAATCCTTTAAGGAGGGGAGAATGTAACACCCCGAACTTTCCGGTAACTGTAAGATGAACAAATTAAAATATAATTATTTTCAAATCAAAGAATTAAGGGAAACGGGATACGCCATTTCGTTCTTCTCGGAATTCTTCTTGAGATAGAGTCCGAGTTTGCGTAAAACGGACTCCGTATAAGGGAGATATGACCTCCGGAGGTTTCAGAATTCAGTTTAAAATTCAAACAGGCAGAAACACTTCAGAAAAACGAATTCAAATTCAAAATCGGACCCAGATTGGGCTGGGCGGGAATTTTCCCGCCCAAGACCCATGTCGACTGGGCAGTCGACCTGGGGTACCCAGGTCGACTGGGTAGTCGACCTGGGTGTCGACTGGGTAGTCGACCTGGGTGTCGACTGGGTAGTCGACCTGGCCCCTGAGCCAGGTCGAACCCATTCCCTCCTGGCTAGCCTGGTCTGTGCTTGGCCGAATTTCTGGACTTGGTCGTGTCACTAGGGCTTATGTGTCAACTCTTGATTGGTTTCTCTTTAAAACGAGCGGCTTATATTAATCTTGGCTCCATCGACGGCTCTAATCAATTCACAAACTCTATAAAAAGGACCTAAGACTCCACCTAATTCACACAAATAAAATGAGTCTGGAGCTGTCATGCTGCTGAAGAAAGACTAGGAGTAGCCGTCAAATCGAGAGACGATTAGGAGTTGATTCAAAAGCTTAAAGCCACGACAATTAAATCAAAACAACACCTACAACAAAGGATAGCATCACCAAATTCGGAATTCAGAGTCCTGAATACAAGATTCGTCATACGTTGTAAGTAGAGTGCTATTCCGATGTGAATGAATAATTGAGACTTGATCTGTGTAGAATAAGAAATGAGATTGTACTTTAATTATAATGACGTTAATTCATAATTGTATGTTGCTATGATTTTATATGAATGGATTTGGGATGTGGTAGTGTAATTAACATGATATTGGACCTATTGAATAGTTGCGATACAAGTATATAACTCATGTTGGAAATTTGATACGTTGTGGTTAATGATAAGTTATATATATTTCGTTGCAACCAAGTAAAGACTTATGCAAGTATATGATTCACTTTTATGCCAACATGATTTATGATCCTTCTATGTATATTTTTAGTGTAGTTTGATCCAATTGGGTATTATGATTCATATGAATTTATGTTGGTAGGCATCATGATTCAGGTGAAAACCATACTTTTGTATTAGTGACAAAAGTAAGCATCTTTGTGAACTTGTGTTGACTTTATGAGCATGACTAGTTTATGTTTAACTTTATGCCCAAACAAAATATGTTTTAGGCTTAGGTTGTTGTTAAAAAAAACATATGATACTATATGTGGCACATAGTTAAGTTAGATTCATAATCTAAATAAAAGTTTACATGATTAGATTAAAACCATGAATCATGTTTAGGTATGTTTTATGTCAAGATTATATGCTATTACAATGCAAGTTCACAAGTGCCTAATTTATGTTAATTAGATCGCTATGTTGCAAGTTCATGCGTTTACACACCCATTTTTTATGTTACTTAGAATATATATATATATATATATATATATATATATCATGTTCTATGCCTCCCCTTTTTATGTGGCTAAGTTGGGCTAAAATGTTGAAGCTCAACATATGTTATATTATTACGTACAAACGGGGGAATACGTTGGGGTTAATTAAAGTATATGTGTTGGCATGTTTGGCACATGCCAACGATTCATGACGTTTTAAATGTTATAAATTATTATACCCAAGAATGATAAATTTGGATAATGGGCCGCATATATTTACATATAAAAGAAAAAGAGACAAAATATGTAAACTTAGAAAATACAACATGCTTAACCCGAGGTTGGATTGCGTTGTGACATAAACCTGCCCGGACCCGCCCGGCTGTCCAGTAGTCACAATAATACCTATCCAATGTAGGTGGCTAAGCATTGAGCCCAATAAAGACCCGAGGTTAGACTGAGTTGTGACGTAAGACTGCCCGGACCCAACCGGCAACAGGCAGTCACAACAATACCTGTCTAATGTGAGTGGTTGGGGCTTTAATAAGACAATTAAGGCAAAGTCGGGATTGATAGGATTAAGTAAATTGAATTAATACTTAATCAAATACAACATGCTAAACTATACAGACTGATTGGGGGTTAGGTTTATACAGAACACTTAACCAACTTAGCATGTTGGCTAGAAATAGAAAACCCAGTAGCGGGGGACCCTTTTCAGCAGTAACCCTACAAGGTGTATCAGGATACCATGAACTAGGCAGGGTGGGGCACGATTACTGGGCTGAATGTAAGAGGTCAAATAGACGGTGGTGGTCCAGCAGTGTAGGTTCTTACGGGGTGCGGGCGTGCACACACTCCGGTGCAGAAAAATTAGGCACTGGGCACCAATAGTATACCTGTGCATTCTAGAACTGTGTCGGGCCACCACCATGGGACTTGATACACCCCATGGTGGGACCAGCATAGGTAGCTACAACATCGGGGGCCGTAAGACACATGTAACTATGCGAGTAGGAGCCGATCATTAAAAAGGATCACTTCACCCTGATTGTGGGGAGCCAGTTGGGAACTAGTTTATAGGGGGTGCAGAGATTAATATGGGGTACGATAGTGTATTCGACTCTAGACAACTTAACTTAGTTTATGGTGCTTTCCCATTTCCAGTTTGTACTTATCATGCTCTTTTTCTTATTCATAGACTGAATAGTCCTAGACTTACTCAGGCTTTATGTCTGACTCTACTTTTCTTTCGTCTTCTTTTCTTTCGTCCCCCCCCCCCCCCCAGGTCCGTAGGGAGGGAATACCGCAGCTTGACCAGTTTCACATCCAGCTTGAAGAGAGGGAGAATGTATTGCTTGGATCTCTTTCGTTTTGAACTATGGCTTTGGATAGCAACTATGGGGACTTATGCAGTTTACTTATGTTTTTATGATTCTTTAAGTTAAGAAATCAAGACAGAATTATGGTTGTAATAATTAGAAGATTGTTTGGAGACAATTATGGAAATGTTTGTGTAAACACGTCATTTATGAAATAAAAGTCTGTTGTTTCCGCTGCTTACACATATGTGTTTATATTTGTCTTATGTTTTTATCTTTGACTTTTACCTATAAACCTCCACCAAAATTAAGGCATTCCCTTTGTGAGTGACCTTAACGGAGGTGGGGTGTTTCAATAGGTCCACCTGTCCGGGAAAATAAGGTGATGTGGCATCAGTAGATATGGTTGTGCACATCCTAAAAATGACGGGTTGCCACTTTAGGGAGTGATACATCCTAGTGTGAGGCTAGCACAGGGTATCTACAGAGTTAGGGATCCAATCGATTGGGGTAGTAATTAGTGTACATCTAGTCTTACTTGTTTAGGAACCCGTTATTATCCTTAGGGGTAACACCGGTATGTTCAGTTGGGCTGCCTGTTATTATATGGGATAAAATCCCTCACGAGAAGTACGCCTAAGTCTACCATCTTGTTGGGGATAATCTTGTTCATATGATACTAGTACTGGTGCAAACAGAGAAAAGTATTAGAGAAGCGCTATACATATATGTTCTATTTGGTTTATCCTGTGTAACGACCCGCATTCTACGCATCAAGGGATCGTAGAATATTTATTTATTTCACATACGAAGTCGCATGGTCATATAACTTTGGGGGATGACTATTGGGGTCATTTCCTATGTTCATGATTTTTGCCAATTTTTAAATGACCGTTTTGCCCTTAGCTGATCTTATTTCAGACATAACTTTTGATTGAAAAGGAGTTTTTACCTGAAACCACTTCCATTAGATCCGAATGATGGTTTAGCTTTCCGTAGAGTGGTCATATATGAAAACGGACTTACCGTTTGGGAGATATGGACAAAATAAGATTTAGAAGGTGAAAAACTGCTTAATCGGGCCAAATGAGGTGATTAATGAATGAGCCCATAACCCATTTCAGGATTAGGGTTATGAGGAGGCTGAAACGAGTTAGGTTTTCATTCTGTTTCAGTTTTCTAGCCGACATTTACCTCTTAGAAGCCCTAACAATGGCCTCCACCTTCTAATTTCATCCCAAATCGCTCTCTAATCAAGGATTAAGCTTAGCAACATCAAACCAAGGAGAAATAGCACCATTTCAGAGTTAGAGCAGCTGTTAAACGCTGGAGATCACCCCAACTCAACGGAGTTTTAGTTTTGATATTTTATTTGTGGCCAAGGTGAGTGATTAGCCTTGTTTTTACACTAATTATGGTTAATTAAGGGTAATTAGTGTTGATTAGCGAATTTAAACATAATTAAATTCTAGAAAAAATGTTTAGAAATTCTTAAACACCGTTTTAGACCTCTATTGGAGGTTTGGGTTAATTTGGTTAAGTTTTGTCAATCCTATCATTAGTTATCGTTGAACATGATTAAGGGGAAAATATGGCTTTTGGGTATGTTTGATCCATTTTAACATATCAAATTGTTGTTTTGGTGTTTGTGGTTAATTCTACATGTTGCTATGACTGTATGGTATACATTGTGATTGTTTAGAATAGTTAGAATGGCCGAAAATGCCGTCGAATGGCGTAAATAGCTTGTTGGAACGAGTTGCAGGAAATTTGCCAATCCCGTTCGTGACTAGGGTATCACAACCCGACCCGACCGTAGAAAGCTATCATGACCCGACCCGACTGTGGAGAGCTATTGTGACCCGACCTGACCGTGGAGAGCTATCACGACCCGACCCGACCGTGGAGAGCAATCACGACCCGAGCCCTCCATTCGTGAGATAGCCTCACGAGCCAAGCAATGTCACCAACAACAGATCACGAGCCATGCCAAGTAGGGAACCATGATCCGTGGAACATCCATTACCACAAACCAGAGGGTCCCACATGTAATAACTCGGAAATTCTGAGCCAATTTAAAATTTTTATTTTGGCAATTTTGATGAATTTTGAATATTTAAAATGAATTATTTTAAATAATAACGATGAGAAATTTATTTTGAATAGAAATAGAACGTATATTTTTATTTGAATCGTCGTTAGTACATAAATATTTTATTTTAAATATAAAAGGAATTGAAAACGGTGCGGTAGTTTGAAATTTCGATTTCAAAGTTCAAATGAATGTGTAGGATTCAAAATAAACCGGATCTTAGCAAAACCAAAAATATTAGGTCTATTTGAGAATATCTTTCAAACAAATCCGAAAAATCAAAGTTTCATAGCGGGAATCAAAAGATACGTCTAGTTGAAAATTCAGAATAGTCGCTATGGAATTTTCGGCACTTAAAAATGGGAGTAAACGACCTCGGTTTTCGTCGAAACCACTTTTGTTGGATCCGTGATGTCAAGTTATTGCTAGATTCCAAAATTCGTAATTTTTTGAATCGATATGTGAGCGTGGCGAAGGAAAATGCATTTGACCAGTTTTAGTTGATTTTATTCGACTGGAAAATGGCCATTTTTCAAACGGTCTCAGAATTTGAAGAAATTAGTTTTGTTAGGACTGTATCGTCAATACGAAGCTAGAAAATATTTTTTGAGAATTTTTAGAATCCGTATATGGCCCGGGTAAATTGAAATGTGCGTTCAAATTCAATATATAGATTTATATTTTGATTTTGATGAAAACTGATCGAAACAATCGAATCATCCTATGATACATATCCCATTATGTTCGGAATGGGGGTAATTAACTATGGACGACAGGCGGTGGCTCTCGTTTGGAGATCAAAAATAGAAGTTACTTTTTGGGTGAATAAAATATTAATTAAATAAAATTACATAAATCTAACCCTAGAGATTAATTGGTCAAACCCTCTCATATCTCTCTCCCGTGGTCAACTGCAACCCCCCTATCGTTTAAAACAATTTACAGAATAAAATAAAGAAAAAAAGAAAAAAAATATGCCATTGCTCCATAGCGCGACAGCTAGATCCACCGCCGCCGGATCTAAGGGCCGCCGCGCCCAGCCACCATCGCCGCCCCATTCCTTCTTCCCCGTCCCCTCCTTCTAAATACCGTGTATCCCCCCCCCCCAAAAAAAAAACGCCGTTGAAGCCCCAAGCCGACCCGCCGCAGGTCAAGACCGCCACCACTAGTCTCTCCGGACCCCGAACCGCCTCCGACCCCCTCCAGCACCGCAGCCAAGCCCGCGCGCCTCCTCCCCACTACAAAGGCCGACGTGAATCACCCCCCTTCCTTCACTGTAAGTTCTTTACTATTTAATTTATTTTGTTTTAATTTATTTTATATATTTAGTTTAGCTTAACCAATAGAAAAATCTGATTCCTTTTTACGGATAAGAAAATACGTTGTCTAGCGTGTGAAAAGATTCGATTTTTATATTATCAAAGATTCTATTTTTATATTATCAAAGATTCGATTTTTATATTATCAAAGAAGAGATTTTTATATTATCAAAGAAGAGATTTATATATTATCAAAGAAGAGATTTTTATATCATAGAAAGAATAAAAATATGGTTTTTATATTATAGAAAGAATAAAAATATGATTTTTACATCGGTAGAGTATTAAAAATATGATATTTAAGTATCATATAATAAATAAAAATGTGATTTTTTATTTATAAAGATCATCGCTTAAAAATGTGATTTTTAACATATACCACGTGAAACAGATCTCGTTGGAAACATTACGAAGATTTCCTACATATGAAAAGTCATGGTGAATTGGTTTAGCTAGTCGGTGAGAACTCCTCACTTTTAATTTATTTTCTAGTTGAATTATATACTAGGATGCAGACGGTGCTTAGCAGCACCCGACACCCATCGTCCACAGACCATGGATAACTTGGTAGTTTAATTGATGTGTTGTTGAAAAATTGACTGTTGGTTGTGAAAGAAAATATATATTCATGTGTTGAAATAAAATATATATTCATGTGTTGAAATAAAATATATATTCATGGGTTGAAATAAAATATATATTCATGTGTTGAAATAAAATATATATTCATGTGTTGAAGTAAAATAAATATTCATTTACAAATCGAATGATTTATTTATGTACACCGATTTGACTGATATTGATTGGGACGATATATTTTACACATTGCCCAACTGCACAAATAAAAATCTGTGTTTGTTGATGTGAAACCCCACATGGGTATTGGGATGATATTTGACGTACACTAATCCCGATTGTTTAGTTGTATGTCAATCGATGGGTTAACAGACTGTGTAAGCGTTAATTATTTATATTTAATGCTTATGCAGTTGTGTGGTGCACTCTGGATGATGGTTGATGATTTATCGTTGCTATTATATACATGTGTCGTAGAAAATCCATATAATTAACCTTATATGGTAATTAATTAGGCCTCATTCCGATTTGGAAAATAAGGAATATTATAAAAATAAATTCATGTGTTAAATAGAATAAATATTCATGTGTTGAATAGAGAATAAATATTCATGTGTTGAGTAGAAATTAAATATTTATGTGTTGAATAGAAAATAAATTCATGTGTTGAATAGAAAATAAATTCATGTGTTGAATAGAAATAAATTCATGTGTTGAATAGAAATAAATTCATGTGTTGAATAGAATAAAAATTCATGTGTTGAATAGAATAAAAATTCATGTGTTGAATATAATAAAAATTCATGTGTTGAATATAATAAAAATTCATGTGTTGAATAATATAAATTCATGTGTTGAATAGAATAAATATTCTTCTGTTGAATAGAATAAACATTCATGTGTTGAATAAAAGTCGTGTTGATTAGATTGACACCATTTTGATGTGAACGATATTTATATCAATTTTATTCATTATTATAATGAATATAAGAAAGAAGTGATTTAAAATATAACGTTTTGAAAATATTATCATTTGTATATCGATGATGTGGAATATTCAATTTTGATTCGAAATTGAATATGAAGTTGAAATCGTTTCGAAAACGAATTTAAAACGATTTATAAAATACGTTTTAAAAGGAATTCAACGAAATATATATATTATATATATGTCAAATGGCCTTAATAGAACGTGCCGCTCCGCGGCAGTTCGCGAATTTCGACCGTTGACTTCGAATGGATATTACGGGAGATCCGACCGTCGGATTCTCCTAAAACTGGAACCGTCATGTTCGTATCGAAAAGAGGTTTCTAAAGAATATTAGAGATATGAAATCTAATGGTTGGATTTGGAATTATTTCCAAATCAAATTTGGAAAAGGTCGTTGCAAGTGCAGTTCGATGGCTGTTTATGGAAATCGACTGTACGGGCCTTGATAAAATTATTAAAAATGGTAATAATTTGTGTAAAATCATAAGAAATGATTTGTGAAGAATTGAGATGAAAAATTCCAAATTTGAAAGGATAAAAATATATTTTTATCGAAATGAACTAGTTTCAAACTAGAATAATAATTTGTTTATTTTTAAATAAATAAATTGGATTTGAAAGGGTTTTAAAAAGTAACCCGAATTTCCAATAATTGAATTGGAATGGATTTGAAACGAAATTGTCTTTGGAATATTTCGATGTTGGATTTCATGATTATACAGATATTGTTATGGAAATTTGTAAGATATATTTATATCATTACTTCCAATATGATATTTTTTTGTCATAGAATTTGATATTGAATATAAGCCGATATATTTTCTATTCAGAGCCTTGTAATTAATATCAAATGGGATTTGGGTTTGTCGTGAATGGTGTCTTTGTTAACACTGTTCTTTAACCCAGTTAAAGACAGGATATGATTTCCCAAGTTAAATAATCATTGATAGTGATTATTGGGAAGATTAAAACCAAGTGGAGTTTTAATGATTCTTTAATTAGATTGAAATGATCGAGAATGGAGTATCACCAGTTTTGCTCCAGGCGATAGTTAAATCTTTAATTAGATTTGAACGTGAAATGGTAATTGAATTTACTAATAACACCATGGTGTTAGCTATGAAGTATGACCCATTTTACTTCATGGGATGAATAAGTTGGGATTGGGAAATAAAATAAATGATTAGTTTGGTGTGGTTCGCTAATCCCGACTTGTTTGAATTGATATTCAAAAGAAGATTAAAGAATAAATTTAAAGAATTTATCTTTGATAAAATTAATGGGAATCTGTCCCAAAGTATAAGAATATTTGAATAAAAGAATATTTTGAATTGGAATGAGGCGTATGTTGTGTTTGAGTAACACTTGTTTATTATATACGCGAGTTATTCAGAAAGACCGGGTTTATCCCATTCTGAATAACTGATTCGACATGGTGTCGAGTATGAAGACGGTTGTCGAAGACCGGAGGTCTTCACACCGTTTGGGTGATTACTGATGATCTTTATTGGGCTGTACACCCAAGAGGAGGGAATCAATTGGTGATCGTCCAGACGTACTTGGAGATCGATGGATAAGCGAGGTACAAGGTGCCTTCGGTTTCGTTCAGACCCAGAACGAACTTGTATGGATTGTGTGTCTGACATTGGAATTTGCTCTGTTTTGATTGATCTCTATTAAATATACATTTTCCTAGTGAAGGGGAATTCATTCCCTTACTTCATCCGTCTTTGAAACGTACGGGATCAGAGGTTGTGTATCGATAGACATCAGTCGCATGGTGTGGATTGCCTATCTGGCATGCCTAAGTGGCAATTGATCAAGGCTTCTATTGAAAAGCAAAGTCTTGTGGTTGATGATCAAAGCACCGCCTGTGTGGCATAGCTTTGTGTAGCATTGATTCGCGAGCCTCACAACCCGGTTGTGATCCAGAAATGGGAGAGGACCTCAGGGAGGGCATGCGTTTCCTTCTATCTAGGGTGGTGTCACTAACCTACCAGCCCTGACATTTATATTATTTTCACTTATGTGGTTGTTGCTGTTTCGAGGCGCCTCGGATATGCCGGTGACTATGTGGAGCTGATGGAGTCATAGGACTCATTTTCGCCCCAAAGGGCGGGGGAACACAGTGTTCAGGCATTTTAATCCACATCGGTGGACCGGCCCTGACGATCCATGGGTCACTCGAGCTCTGATCCTAAGACATGGTAGGCAAGATTGTCTCGAATTCGGTAGAGGACGATCCCTGGCCTCGGTTCATAGATGGAAATCCAATTTCCAATGCGTGACTTTGCGGTTTTATTTGTAGAGCCTAGTATGGCGACATAGTGGTATGGGGCACTTATGTTGTCTATGATTGATACTTATGATTGAAATTATTTTATACACTATGCACTTATAATAGTATCAAATGATTGGTTTTTAGCGTATCAAGCATTCTTTAGCTATTATGATGTAAAAACCCTATCCTTCAGCTTGCGTTGCATTGTGTGATGGGACCTGGGTCTTATAATAGCTTCATTTTTCTTTATTTAGCATTGCGTTGTTGTCTTATGCACTGGTAGTCTTGGGAGGAAGCCCATTTCTTGTTATACGGCGTGGTCCCTTGATTTACCTAACTTTAAAATAAAGATAAATAACTGTTTTAGTTCTCACACCAGTCACATGACTGACCTGGAGTTTATTGTTTTAACCAAAACTCTGGGTGCCTCTATTTTGACACGGGCAGCTAGTAGTTTTGGTTTTGCAGATTTATATTCACAGTATCCTGACTTACAACTGGAATGATATCAGGAAAGCTCTGTATCCGTATATCTCCTTCAATTGTGTATTGTATTATTTTTCCGCTGCAGTAATGTATTTAAATCTCTGATATTTTGTGTGTAATATTTATTTGTGCTCTGTAATATTCTTGTATTCTGATGGAATTGTTGTAATAAACAATGAAATGTTCTTCTGTTTGCGTTTCGATATGTCTTGTCCTCAAAGTATCCGCTCTTTCCTTACCGGGGAAGTTATGGGTCCTTACAATGGTATCAAAGCTTGGGTTTACAAAGCTCGAGAACAAGACACATTAGAACCATACGAAAGAATTCATCAGAAATTGGATTAGTAATATCCAATGGGAATGACTCGTTAGAGATGGGATCAGTAGTATCCTAGAACGAGTGTGAAGGGTATATTTTTGAAAATGAAAGAAAATTTTGTTTTGAAATTTAAATCATTTTATATGTATTTGAACATTATTTTTATATTGAATTTGGACAATCCAGTATATATAGATTTTGCATATACGTCTGATCCACGTGTATTCGAAGTTTTAATATGCTGGATAGATATAGAGTCACACGCTAGTCGCCCGGAGATGATTATGATGATTACTCGAGTATCATCAGAATTTATATTCGAGTGCCGAAAGTGGGATTTCTATATGAATCCAATTGACTGGTGTGAGAACCAAAATTAGATAGGGCTTATTGTTGTGATATGGCACGAAAAATGCGATTTTTGACTATGTATCAAAGTTATGAATTTGAAACGTTAATCAACTAATTGATTGTTAGTTGTGTTGTTTGATTATGGTTTGATTAATTAAATGTTGATACTTTAGCCAAATTGACCAAATAGTGAATTGTATTGAAAATTTGTCGCATTTGCATGCATATACATGCACTTACATTAAACAGGTCATAGCAAGGAGGCAAGAGAAGAGGAATAAAATCGTTTGCCCGACAAATAGGTACATGTTTATTGTATTTATTGGGTTTGGTTGATTTTTTGAGCCGATTGGCCAGCCGCTTGGCTGTTTTTTTTGGATTGGTGAGGGCCATGGGAGGATATTTGAAATATCCCGAAGCTCCCGGTGCAGGGGAGGTTATGGCGAAATTTTTCGAAAATTTAGGGTGTTAGCCAATTTTTTTAAAAATTTGAAAAGTTCTTAGAAACTGAAAAGTTGAAGAACTTAAGACATAATGAAAGTTGAATTGATTAGTTAAACAACTTTTAGCTTCGTTCCTTTTGGAGGACGAAAAGTATTAAGTAGGGGAGATTGTAATAACCCGGAAATTCTGAGCCAATTTAAAATTTTTATTTTGGCAATTTTGATGAATTTTGAATATTTAAAATGAATTATTTTAAATAATAATGACGAGAAATTTATTTTGAATAGAAATAGAATGTATATTTTTATTTGAATCATCGTTAGAATATAAATATTTTATTCTAAATATAAAAGGAATTGAAAATGGCGCGGTAGTTTGAAATTTCGATTTCAAAGTTCAAATGAATGTGTAGGATTCAAAATAAACCGGATTTTAGCGAAACCAAAAATATCAGGATATATTTGAGAATATCTTTCCAACGAATCCGAAAAATCGAAGTTTCATAGCGGGAATCAAAAGATACGTCCAGTTGAAAATTCAGAATAGTCGCCATGGAATTTTCGGCCCTTAAAAATAGAAATTTTGCAAACTACCTCGGTTTTCGACGAATCCACTTTTGTTGGATCTGTGATGTCCTGTTATTGCTAGATTCCAAAATTCGTAATTCTTCGAATCGATATGTGAGCGTGGCGAAGGAAAACGCGTTTGACCAGTTTTAGTTGATTTTAATCAACTGGAAAATGGCCATTTTTCAAACGGTCTCAGAATTTGACAAAATTAGTTTTGTTAGGACCGTATCGTCAATACGAAGCTAGAAAATATTATTTGGTAATTTTTAGAATCTGTATGTGGCCACGGTAAATTGAAATGTGCATTCAAATTCAATATATATATTTATATTTTGATTTTGACAGAAACTGATCGAAATGATCGAATCAACCTACAATACATATCCCATTGTGTTCGGAATGGGGGTAATTAGTTATGGACGACAGGCGGTGGGTCTCGTTTGGAGATCAAAAATAGAATTTACTTTTTGGGTGAATAAAATATTAATTAAATAAAATTATATAAACCTAACCCTAGAGATTAATTGGTCAAACCTTCTCATACCTCTCCCCCGTTGTCAACTACAGCTCCCCTATCGTTTAAAACAATTTTCAGAATAAAAAAGAAAGAAAAAAAGAAGAAAAAAAATGATGTCGCGCCATAGCATGACAGCCAGATCCACCGCCGCCGGATCCAAGGGCCGCCGCGCCCAGTCACCATCGCTGCCCCCTTCCTTCTTCCCCGTCGCCTCCTTCTAAATCCCATGTATCCCCCCTCCCCCGTAAAACCTGCCGCTGAAGCCCCAAGCCCACCCGCCGCAGGTCAAGGCCGCCACCACCAGTCTCTTCGGACCCCGAACCGCCTCCGACCCCCTCCAGCACCGCACCCAAGTCCGCGCGCCTCCCTCCCACTACCAAGGCCAACGTGAATCACCCCCTTCCTTCACTGTAAGTTCTTTATTATTTAATTTATTTTGTTTTAATTTATTTTATCTATTTAGTTTAGCTTAACCAATAGAAAAATCTAATTTTTTTTACGGATAAGAAAATACATTGTCTAGCATGTGAAAAGATTCGATTTTTATATTATCAAAGATTTGATTTTTATATTATCAAAGAATCGATTTATATATTATCAAAGATTCAATTTTTATATTATCAAAGATTCAATTTTTATATTATCAAAGAAGAGATTTTTATATTATCAAAGAAGAGATTTTTATATTATCAAAGAAGAGATTTTTATATTATAGAAAGAATAAAAATATGATTTTTATATTATAAAAAGAATAAAAATATGATTTTTATGTTGGTAGAGTATTAAAAATATGATATTTAAGTATCTTATCATAAATAAAATGTGATTTTTTATTTATAAAGATCATCGCTTAAAAATGTGATTTTTAACATATACCGCGTGAAACAGATCTCGTTGGAAACATGACCAAGATTTCCTATATATGAAGAGTCGCGGTGAATTGGCTTAGCTAGTCGGTGAGAAATCCTCACTTTTAATTTTTTTCTAGTTGAAATATATACTAGGATGCAGATGGTGCTTAGCAGCACCCGACACCCTTCACCCACAAACCTTGGATGACTTGGTTATTTGACTGATGTGTTGTGAAAAATTGACTGTTGGTTGTGAAAGAAAATATATATTCATGTCTTGAAATAAAATATATATTCATGTGTTGAAACAAAATATATATTCATGTGTTGAAATGAAATATATATTCATGGATTGAAATAAAATATATATTCATGTGTTGAAATAAAATATATATTCATGTGTTGAAGTAAATTAAATATTCATTTACAAATCGAACGATTTATTTATGTACACCGATTTGACTGATATTGATTGGGATGATAAATTTTACACATCGCCCAACTGCACAAATAAAAATCTGTGTTTGTTGATGTGAAACCCCACACTAGTATTGGGGTGATATTTAACGTACACTAATCCCGATTGTTTAGCTGTATGTCAATCGATGGATTGACAGACTGTGTAAGCATTAATTATTTATATTTAATGCTTATGCAGTTGTGTGGTGCATTCTGGATGATGGTTGATGATTTATCATTGCTATTATATTCATGTGTTGTAGAAAATCCATATAATTAACCTTATATGGTAATTGATTGGGCCTCATTCCGATTTGGAAAATAAGGAATATTATAAAAATATATTCAAGTGTTGAATAGAATAAATATTCATGTGTAGAATAGAGAATAAATATTCATGTGTTGAATAGAAAATAAATATTCATGTGTTGAATAGAAAATAAAATGATGTGTTGAATAGAAAATAAATTCATGTGTTGAATAGAAAATAAATTCATGTGTTGAATAGAAATAAATTCATGTGTTGAATAGAAATAAATTCATGTGTTGAATAGAATAAAAATTCATGTGTTGAATAGAATAAAATTCATGTGTTGAATAGAATAAAAATTCATGTGTTGAATAATATAAATTCATGTGTTGAATAGAATAAACATTCATGTGTTGAATAGAATAAATATTCATGTGTTGAATAGAATAAACATTCATGTGTTGAACAAAAGCCGTGTTGATTAGATTGACTCCATTTTGACGCTAACGATATTTATATCGATTTTATTCATTTTTATAATGAATATAAGAAAGAAAGTGATTTCAAAATATAACGTTTTGAAAATATTACATTTGTATACCAATGATGTGGAATATTCAATTTTGATTCGAAATTGAATATGAAGTTGAAATTATTTCGAAAACGAATTTAAACGATTTATAAAATACGTTTTAAAAGGAAATCGACGAAATATATATAATATATATAGTATATATATTAAATGGCCTGAATAGAACGCGCCAAGGCAGTTCGCGAATTTCGACCATTGACTTCAAATGGATATTACGGGAGATCCGACCGTCGGATTCTCCTAAAACCGGAACCACTAGGTTCATTTCGAAAAGAGCTTTCTAATGAATATTAGAGATTTGAAATCTAACAGTTGGATTTGGAATTATGTCCAAATCAAATTTGGAAAAGGTCACTATAAGGGCAGTTCGATGGCCGTTTGTGGAAATCGACTGTACGGGCCTTGATAAAATTATTAAAAATAGTAATAATTTTTGTAAAATCATAAGAAATGATTTGTGAAGAATTAGGATGAAAAATTCCAAATTTGAAAGGTTAAAAATAGTTTTTTATCGAAATGAATTAGTTTTGAACTAGAATAATAATTTATTTATTTTTAAATAAATAAATTGGATTTGAAAGGGTTGTAAAAAGTAACCAGAATCTCCAATAATTGAATTGGAATGGATTTGAATCGAAATTGTCCTTGGAATATTTTGATGTTGGATTTCGTGATTATACAAATATTGTTATGGAAATTTAAAAGATATATTTATATCGTTATTTCCAATACGATATTTGTTGGTCGTAGAATTTGATATTGAATATAAGCCGATATATTTTCTATTCAGAGCCTTGTAATTAATATCAAATGGGATTTGGATTTGTCGTGAATTGTGTCTTTGTTAACACTGTTCTTTAAACCAGTTAAAGACAGGATATGATTTCCCAAGTTAAATAATCATTGATAGTGATTATTGGGAAGATCAAAACCAAGTGGAGTTTTAATGAATCTTTAATTAGATTGAAATGATCGAGAATGGAGTATCACCAGTTTTGCTCCAGGCAATAGTTAAATCTTTAATTAGATTTGAACGTGAAATGGTAATTGAATTTACCGATAATACCGTGGTGTTAGATATGAAGTATGACCAGTTTTACTTCATGGGATAAATAGGTTGGGATTGGGAAATAAAATAGATGATTACTTCGGTGTGGTTCGCTAATCTCGACTAGTTTGAATTGAAATTCAAAAGAAGATTAAAGAATAAATTTAAAGAATTTACCTTTGATAAAATTAATGGGAACCTGTCCCAAATTATAATAACATTTGAATAAAAGAATATTCTGAATTGGAATAAGGCGTAGTTGTGTTTGTGTAACACTTGTTTATTATATACGCGAGTTATTCAGAAAGACCGGGTTTATCCCATTCTAAATAACTGATTCAACCTGGTGTCGATGATGAAGACGTTGGTCGAAGACCGGAGGTCTTCACACCATTTGGGTGATTACTGATGATCTTGATTGGGCTGTACACCCAAGAGGAGGGAATCAGTTGGTGATCATCCAGACGTACTTGGAGATCGATGGATAAGCGAGGTACAAGGTGCCTCCGGTTTCGTTCAGACTCAAAACGAACTTGTATGGACTGTGTTTTTGACATTGGATTTTGCTCTGTGTTGATCGATCTCTATTAAATATACATCTACCTGGTGAAGGGGAATTCGTTCCCTTACTTCGCCCTTCTCTGAGATGTACGGGATCAGAGGCTGTATACCGATAGACATCAGTCGCACGGTGTGGATTGCCTGTGTGGCATGCCTAAGTGGCAATTGATCAAGGCTTCTGTTGAAAAGCAAAGTCTTGTGGTTGATGATCAAAGCACCGCATGTGTGGCATAGCTTTGTGTAGTGTTGATTCGCGAGCCTCACACCCCGGTTGTGAACCAGAAACGGGAGAGGACTTCAGGGAGGGCATGCGTTTCCTTCTAGCTAGGGTGGTGTTAGTGACATACCAGCCCTGACATTTATATTATTTTCACCTGTGTGGTTGTTGATGTTGCGAGGCGCCTCAGATATATCGGTAACTATGTGGAGCCGATGGAGTCATAGGACTCATTTTCGCCCCAAAGGGCGGGGGAACGAAGTGTTCAGGCATTTTAATCCACATCGGTGGACCGGCCCAGATGATCCAAGGTCACTCGAGCTCTGATCCTGGGACATGGTAGGCTAGATTGTCTCGGATTCGATAGAGGACGATCCCTGGCCTCGGTTCATAGATGGAAATCCAATTTCCAATACGTGACTTTTCGGTTTTATTTGTAGAGCCTAGTATGGCGACATAGTGGTGTGGGGCATTTATGTCGTCTATGATTGATATTTATGATTGAAATTGTTTTATACACTATGCACTTATAATAGTATCAAATGATTTGTTTTTAGCGTATCAAGCATTCTTTGGATATTATAAGGTAAAAACCCTATCCTCCGGCTTGCGTTGCATTGTTTGATGGGACCTGGGTCTTATAATAGCTTCATTTTTCTTTATTTAGCATTGCGCTGGTGTTTTATGCACCGCTAGTCTTGGGAGGAAGCATGTTCTGTGTTATACGGCGTGGTCCCTTGATTTACCTAACTTTAAAATAAGGATAAATAACCGTTTTAGTTCTCACACCAGTCACATAACAGACCTAGAGTTTATTGTTTTAACCTTAACTCTGGGTGCCCCTATTTTGACACGGGAAGCTAGTAGTTTTGGTTTTGCGGATTTATATTCATAGGATCCTGACTTACAACTGGAATGATATCCGAAAAGCTCTGTATCTGTATATCTCCTTCAGTTGTGTATTGCATTATTATTTTTCTGCAGATCTTTGATATTTTCTGTGTAATATTTATTCATGCTCTGTAATATTCTTGATTCTGATGGAATTGTTGTAATAAACAATGAAATATTCTTCTGTTTGCGTTTTGATATGTCTTATCCTCAAAGTATCCGCTCTTTCCTTATCGGGGAAGTTACAGGTCCTTACACCATGATCTGAATGTGGTGTCACGAGCCATGGGTCACGAGTGGAGCATCATTACGAGCCAAGGACAGGAGGGAGAGCCACGAACCGATGCCTAGGGGGATCCACGAACCGATCTTCAAGTCTGGACATCGAATGAACTAAACGGAACTGATGTACGAACGGGATGATAATGACCAAAACCCGAGACGCAAAGGTAGTCCAAATGGGAAGATTGTACTCAGGATCCAGTTGGGAACCAATAAGTGAACATCACGATTGGACTTTGCTGCGGGGCGTGTGCTAAGGGGTTATTGACGTCCATAACTTTGATTCACCACCAAGACGGATGTTAGGCTATGTATCAGTGCAGTGGGGTAGTTATCACCCCATGGGGCAGAGAGATCGTAGCATGGCTATGAGCCAGTGCAGCGGAGTCTTTATGACTTCATGGGGAAGAGTGGACATAGCAAGGTCTAGTGGCTATGGATCAGTGCAGTGGAGTCGCCATGACTCCATGAGGTAGAGTGATCATAGCAAGGATGTAACGACCCGGAAAATCTGAACCAATTTAAAATTTTTAAATTGGCTAAAATAGTGGATTTTAAATATTTAAAATAAATATTTTAAATAATAGTAATGTAAAGTGAGTTTGAATCGACGTTTGGAAACAAATATAATTAATTCTAAATATAAACAAGGCCTGAAATGGCGCTGCAGTTTCAAAAATTGAATTCAAACTTTGTCGGACTGTACCGGGTGCAAAACAAAACGGATTTGAGTAAAACCAAAAATATTTAAATCTGTTAGTGAATACCTTTCTAATGAATCTGAAAAATCAAAGTTTCATAACGGAAAGCAAAAGTTTTGGCCAAATGAATTTTCAGAAAGATAGCTATGAAATTTGTATAGCCCGTGAAATTGGCCATTTTGCAAATGGCCTCGGAATTCGACGAAACCAGTTCTGTTGGATTCGGGATGTGAAGTTATTGCTAGGTTTCAAATTTCATAATTTTTGAAGCTAGTATGTGAGCGTGGCAAAGGAAAACATGTTTTGGTCAATTATAGTTAAATTGGATCGACCAGAAATGGGCCTTTTAACAAATAGTCTCAGAATTCAACGAAACAAGTTTTGTTGGGACCGTATCGTCAAAACATAGCTAGATTTATTTTTTTGGCATTTTTCGAATCAGTTTGTGGCCATGGCTAATTGAAATGTACGTTCAAATTGAATATTGAATGTTATATATTTTAATTTGAAGGAAAACTGACTGAAACAGTCGAATGGGCCTTCGAAACATATCCCATTGTGTTCGGAATGGGGGTAAAACGCTAGGGACGACAGTCGTTGGGTTTGGATTGGTGCTCGTGGATGGAAGAGGGTATTTTAGAGATTTTAAAATATATAAATAAAGTAAAAAAATCTCATTGGTCAGAAATTTAATTTTCTCTCTCTCCGACAGTCGATCGAAGGCGGAAAACCCTTCAAACCTCCCCCTCATTTTACGATCAATCCACGCCGAATTAGCTCGTGCCACAGTTGAACTTTTTGAAGATCTTCTCGAGATCTTCAAATCCATATAAAGTTTGGATTTTTTCATTGAGTGGTTTGGGAGAATAGAGCTCGGGAAGTTCAGGTATTGAAACTGCCGTCGCCGCTCCCTCCGACCACCGAGCGCCGCCGCACCCCCTGCGCACGTGCGCCTCTCCTCCCCCTTCGACGCTGCGAAGGCTGATCGATGAATAGCTACACGGATTCGAAGAAAAATCCAAACCTAGTTTTGAATGAAACAGCTGAGGTATGGCCATATTTATTTTCAACGGTTTTAACACCTTTAAACCGTTTCAAACTTTGAAAAAACATATATTTTTCGTGTATTGAAGAAATTCAGTGAAACAAGAGACAGTGGACTCGTGTGTACGTCTTCTACCTTCTAGTAGGGACCGCATATTTTTCTGAGCCTTCTGCTATTTTTTGTAGAGTGGAACCCAATGTGAGATTTCTAATTTATAAACGATATAGAAAACGACGATGTATGAATTATATAGTCGATGTATGAGTTATATAAGCGTTGTACACCTCTTGTATAAGCGTTGTATAAGTTATACGTTCTACGTATAAGTTGTATATGCGTTGTAAAAATTATATATGTGTTGAAACATAAGTGAATTGCTATATGTATATATATATACACACGCCCCTCGTCCACAAACCATGGATGATATTTATTGGTTGTGATTGCTGTGAAAATTGATTGATAACGAATTGTTGATTGGAATTATTTGTGGTTGATATTGATTGATTGTGGTTGAAAAATACTCGTTTGTGGTTGAGAAATATTTGGTTGAAACCACATAGGATTAGTTTGTGGAAATGAAATAAATATACATGCCGCCTGCGTGCGAACTAGATTCATGATTCCCCATTGTCAAAAACTGCAAGGTTTTAAGGTAGAGCGAGGAGTCGTACTAGGGATGGTCCCGGTTTTAACTACCCTGCCGTTATGCTGCCGAAATTTTGAATAATATTCATGTGTTAGAATTATTTTCCTGTGTTGAAATTATATTCGTCTGTTGAATAGAAAACCTTCATGTGTTGAATAGAAATTCATTCGTTGAATCATATTCATGTGTTGAGTAGTATTCGTGTTTTGAATAAATTGTTTTAACAATAAAAATCACATTTTTACTCTATTTATATAAACTATAGAAAACCTTCATGTTTGAATCGATATTCATTTGTTGAATTGAAATTCATGTGTTGAATGGTATTTGTGTTTTAAATATAAAAATCACCTTTTTATCGATTTATATAAACTATAGAAAACCTTAATATGTTGAATCGATATTCATTCGTTGAATTGATATTCATGTGGTGAATGGTATTTGTGTTTTAAATGTAAAAATCACCTTTTTATCGATTTATATAAACTATAGAAAACCTTCATGTGTTGAATCGATATTCATTCGTTGAATTAAAATTCATGTGTTGAATGGTATTCGTGTTTTAAATATAAAAATCACCTTTTTATCAATTTATATAAACTATAGAAAACCTTCATTTGTTGAATCGATATTCATTCGTTGAATTGAAATTCATGTGTTGAATGGTATTCGTGTTTTAAATATAAAAATCACCTTTTTATCGATTTATATAAACTATAGAAAACCTTCATGTGTTGAATCGAAATTCATTCGTTGAATTGAAATTCATGTGTTGAATGGTATTCATATTTTGAAAGAAATTGTTTTATAATAAAAATTCCATTTTTAACATCAATATGAAATGTATAAAATAATCTTGTTTTGAAATAAATTGTTTTATAATAAAAATCCTATTTTTATCACCTATATTAACTATATAAAATAGTCGGGTTTTGAAATAAATTGTTTTACATTAAAAATCACATTTTTATTATATACATGAATTGCTAAAAATAGTGAAGTGTTGAAATAGAAGACAGTTTGATAAAAATTTCATTTTTATCAAAAGTACGAAAATCATATATTTTGAAATCGAAGAATCGATATATATATATATATATATATATATATATATATATATAGAATTGAAATATATCGAATAACGATGCTGCAGTTCGTATTTTGAAACCGTGATTTCAAACGATTAGTACGGGAGATCCGACCATCGGATTTTCCTAAAATTGCAACCGTTGGGTTCGCTTTGGAAATATCTTTCCAACGACACCAACTTTGTAAAAATCCAACGGTTGGATTGTCCGGAATGTTTAATTCAAATCTGAAGAAAAACAGCGCCAGAATCGATTATATTGATATATATATATATATACATATATATATATATATATATACAAATATAATTATATTTAATCGAATAACGACGCTGCAGTTCGTATTTTGAAATCGAAACTTCTAACGATCGTATCAGGAGATCCGACCGTCAGATTTTCCCGAAACTTGAACCGTTGGATTCGTTTTGAAAAGATCTTTCTAATGATGTAAATTTTGTGAAGATCCAATGGTTAGATTTTCAGATATGTGTAAATCAAATCTGAAGAAAAACAGCGCCACGGCCACGTTATGGCCGAAGCGTCGTTTTGAATAAATTGGCTATTTTAAAATAAATAAAAGTAGCGATAAATCAATATAAAATATTATAAACAATATGGATGTGAAATTTAGAAACTAACTGAAGGTTGGCTAAGTCGAGTGGTTTCCTGGGTGTTGGTCTGATGTTGGTTTCGGCCTTCGGGGTTAATATTTGGGAAATCGTTCTCTTACTGACTGACGGTTAGTGACTAATGAACTGAAATGATGCGTATGTAGAGTTTGTGTAGCACGTGTTTATTATATACGTGAGTTGCTCAGAAAGACCGGGTTTATCCCATTCTGAATAACTGTATCGACGATAATAAATCGAAGATGAAGACGGTGGTCGAAGACCGGAGATCTTCACCTCGTTTGGATGGTAACCGAGGTCCTGATTGGGAGGCATCCCGAAATATGGATAATGAGTGGTGATCGTCCAGACGTACGTGGTGATCGATGGGTTTGTGAGGTGTATAGTGCCTCCGGTTTCGTTCAGACCCAGAACGGACTTGCAAATGGACAGTGTGTCTGACATTGGAATTTATTATGTGTGATTGATAGCTATAAGTTGCATGGTGCGAATTGCCTGTGTGGCATGCTAAGATGCAGTGATCAGGGCTTCTATTGAAAAGCAAGTCTTGTGGTGATGATCAAAGCACCGCCTATGTTGCGTAGCTTTGTGTATAACGTGAAATCGCGAGCCTCACACCCTGGTATGAACCAGAAACGGGAGAGGACCTCAGTGAGGACTTGCGTTTCTTTCTAGTTAGAAGTGGCGTCAGTGGTTTTACACGCCCTGACGAGTTTGAATTATGTGGTTGTTGCTGTTGCGAGGCGCCTCGGTTTGATCGGACGATCCGAGTCTGATGGAGTCATTCGTTGGCTCATTTACGCCCCAAAGGGCGGGGAAACGTATTGCTCAGGAATTTTAATCCACATCGGTGGACCGGCCCTGACGATCCTAGGGTCACTCGAGCTTTGATCCTGTGGCTCGGGCTAGAGAGTCGCGAAGTCGGTAAGGACTATCTTTTGCCTTGGTTCATGATGTAAATCCAATTTCCAAATACGTGACTGTGCGGTTTAGATTGTATATATATGTGGCGACATAGTGGCATGGGACGCTTATGTCGTCTATGATTGATAGTTATGATTTGAAATTGTTTTTGAAATAAATAAACACTAGTAATAATATCAAATGCTTTTGTTTTATTCGTATCAAGCATATCTTGGCCATTATAAGGTAAAAACTCTATCCTCCGGTTTACGTTGCATTGTGTGCTGGGAACTGAGTCTTATAATGGCTTCATATTTATAAAAAGCATTGCAATGTTTAAAAGATTGATTTGTTTTAAAGCACTGGCAATCCAATGGAGTAAACCCGTTCCACGAAAGTGGCGTGGTCCTGTGATTAGCCTTAAACCCAAATGTGTTGAGTAGATTTCTCATACCAGTCCCATGACTGACTCGTAGTTTGTTTCACTTTCAAACTCGGGTGCCCCTTTTTCTACACGGGCAGCCTTGTATTCAGGTGTTAGCTGACTTTCTCTGGATAGCTGGAGCTGAAGATGGATTCTATTATTTATCTCTTTTTATGCTGTTCAGCTCCTATTGTACATATTATGTTTGTTTTCCGCTGTAGACATTTATGTATAGCTGAACTGTATTTGTGCTAAGTATGATCCTGTATACTGTGTAACTCTGATGATTACGTTTATCCAGTATATTCTATTATTCATTATCTGGTGTATTTATTTCTGTTCTGCTGTTATCTATTTCTGTATTATATTCCAAGGATTACCCTTGCCACCGTCAGTACGGGGTTTGGGGTCGTCTCATTTGGTATCAGAGCTTTGGTTAAGCTTAGTTCTGGAACATAAAATATAACGAACTCGTCAGAAATAGAACCAGTAGTGTTCTAGGACGGGTAACTCTATACAGATAGGATCAGTAATATCCTAGTATGAGTAAAGCAGAATGAAATTACACCTCGATAGACACATTTACATTTGAAGTATTTGTCTCTATGTTTTAAAATATCTTTTCTGTGACCTGACACTTGATCTGCTGTTTGCAGAAGTACTAGAAAATGAGTGCCAGAAACAGACGAAATAATACTGACCCGGATATAGAAGCTCTATTTATGAAATATAGAAATCTAGGTGGAAAACCCTTCTTGAGCAAATAATCTATTATGAGAACACAAGCATGGATTCGTTCGACTGAGAAAATCTTTGAAGGATTAAAGCTGAGAGATGACCAGAAAAGATTATTGGCTTCGTGGGCACTCAAAGACGAAGCTTTATTCTGGTGGGATTCAGTTACTAAGGATAATCCAGAAGGTGATATCACCTGGGATAGATTCAAAGTGATTTTCCTGGAAAGATTTACTCCTCCTGAAGCAATTGAACGGCTATGTGATGAATTTTCTTATCTGATACAAGGAGATATGACCATTCCCGAATATCATAAGAAATTCAATGAACTTTCTCACTTTGCCCCTCATCTAATTGAAAATCCAAAGAGGAAGAATTTGAGATTTATCAACGGGCTTCAAAGAAAATATCAGAATAGTGTAATGAGGAATGTGAAGCTTCCTTTCTATGAAATGATATACATGGCTTACCAGTAGGAAGATCTAGACAAGAAAGGTATGTTACAGTACGAAGAGGAAGTCAGCTCTAGTAATAAAATTGAGTCTGAAACTGATCGTCCTGAGGCCAGTACAATGTCTGAGGTCAGTAAGGAGCCCAAAGTCAATCGAAAAAGGGCCAGATCCGAAAAAGAACCAGTAACGACAGCTGTATGCAGTAACTGCAATAGGCAAGGGCATCTCTCGGTAAGTTGCAGATCGCTAAAGAAACGATTAAAGGATGGGTCTAAATCCGGTAAGAAGTTTCAAGAGAATAGAAAGTGCAGTCAATGCCATCAGACCGGTCATCTTTCAAAGGCCTGCCCGCTTTTCAGAAAACCTGAAGCAGTACATTTGAACGAAGTGGCAGAAGTGCCTGCATCTTCGTCTATTCAGGAAAGGCCAGATGTTTTGGAAGGCACGCTAACTGTCAAAGATATCCCAGTTAAAGTACTATTTGACACCGGCGCGTCGTGAAGCTTTGTTGCAAAGAATGCAGCTAAGAAGCTGGATTTGAATTTGAAGAAGCTCAAGGAACCAATGACTGTCCAAAATCCGGTTGGGGGTTCAATTGATCTCAGTTGGGTTTGTGGAGTGCCAGTTTCTTTTTCTCGTTATCGGTTTTCTACCATCGCTGTCGTCATGAATTTTACAGAGTTTGATCTTATCTTGGGGTTAGAATGGTTGACCAAGTATGAAGCAAAGGTTAAATGCGCCGACAGAGTCGTTAAGGCGAAGATTAAATCAGATGATTATATAACCATTCCCTGTGAAGGTCAGAATGCTAATAGAAAAGACTTCTGGGCAGCTTTGGATGTTTCTCCTGTTCAAATAGAATGTATCCCTGAAGTCGCAGAGAATATTCCTGACCTCATCAAAGACATTCCTGTCGTCGAGAATTATGCGGATATGTTTGAAGAAGTTGTTCGCTTACCTCCGTAGAGAGAAATAGATTTCAAGATTGCTTTGATTTCGAATGCAAGACCGGTAGTTCACGCTATTCGAAGAATGTCCTTGAAAGAGAAAGAAGAACCTGACAATCAAACACGACAGCTAGTATGGAAGGGTCTGATCAGGCCTAGTTTCTCTGATTGGGGAGCAGCAGTGGTATTTGTCCCAAAATCTGACGAAACTCTACGGCTATGTGTGGATTATCAGGATTTGAACAAACAGACAATAAAGAACAAATATCCATTGCTGCAAATCGATGATTTATTGGATCGTCTGAATGTGGCACAAGTATTCTCAAGGATGGACCTAGATATAGGCTTCCATCAACCTCGAATTGCCGAAGAGTGTGTTCTAATGACAACATTCAGAGGTCCTGACTTATTCTACGAGTGGTTAGTAATGTCGTTCGGCTTATGTAACGCTCCAGCTAACTTCGTCGATCTGATGAATAGAGTGTTCAGAGGGGTTTTGAATAAATTTGTTCTGGTTTTCATTGACGATATTCTAATCTTCTCTAAATCAAAGGCCGAACATGAAAAGAATTTGGAACAGGTTGTGGAAATCCTCAGAAGGAATGTATTAAAAGCCAAACTATCCAAATGTATATTCTGGCAAGATGAAGTAAAATTTCCGGGCCATGTCGTATCAAAAGAAGGAATTGCTGTTGATTCAAGTAAAATCACAGCTATTCAGAATTGGAAACAGCCCAGTACTCCTACAGAAGTCTGCAGTTTTCTCGGATTCTCTAGTTATTACCAGAAGTTCGTTAAAAACTTTTCAAAGATATCTGGTCACTTAACGAAGCTTACAAAGAAGCACTCTAAATTCAAATGGACTCCAGAAAGTGAGGGGGCTTTTGAAGAGCTAAAGTAAAGATTAACGACAGCTCCAGTGTTAACCGTCATCGATGGCAATCAAGATTTGAAAGTCTGGACTGATGCTTCTAGAGAAGGTCTTGGTGCAGTGTTAATGCAAAGGGGCCAAGTGATTGCTTATGCTAGCCGTCAACTGAAGCCGCACGAGAAAAACTATGTAACTCATGATCTTGAGTTATTGGCTATAGTATTCGCCTTGAAAATCTGGAGACACTATCTTCTGTGTGAGAGATCTGAACTGTTTACAGATCACCAGTCATTAAAGTATCTGTTCACCCAGAAAGACTTGAATCTGAGGCATCAACGTTGGCTAGAGTTCCTTGCAGCATACGATTTTGAAATTATATACACTCCAGGGAAAGCCAATGTCGTGGTCGATGCGTTAAGCCGAAAGAATGAAATGATCGCCAGTTTTATCATTGCGACTTCGTTGATTGACAAGATATCGGCTCTCCAAAAAGATGACCAATTTATTAAAGGAATGAGTCAGCGAATTCGTGAAGGCAATGCTTCGGATTTCCAGCTCGACAGCGAAGGGATTCTGAGGTTAGAAGGACGAATTTGTGTTCCAGAAATTCCTGAACTCAGAAGAGATGTGCTTGATGAATGCCACAAATCTAAGCTCGGTATCCATCCGTGTGTGAGTAAAATGTACAACGATATCAACCGAACATTCTGGTGGAAGTCGTTAAAAAGAGACATCTCGATATATGTTAGTCGATGCCCTACTTGCCAACTAGTCAAAAGCGACCAACAGAAACTGGCTGGATTGTTACAACCGCTAGAAGTTCCAGGCTGGAAGTGGGAACATATTTCCATGGACTTTATAGATGGTTTGCCCAGAACCAGAAAAGGGAATGACAGTATTTGGGTGATCGTAGATCGCTTCACGGAGACCGCCCATTTCATACCTGTCAGATCAAACAGAACCGCTCAGAGTCTGGCGCAGATTTACTTCAAGGACATTGTTAGACTGCACGGAGTGCCGCTCAGTATAATCAATGATAGAGATACAATATTTACTAGCAAATTCTGGGAGGCATTTCAAGTAGAGCTGGGAACAAAGTTGAACTTGAGCACCGCTCATCATCCTCAGACAGATGGTCAGACTGAGAGGGCGAATCGTATACTAGAAGATCTATTGCGGGCTTGTGTTCTAGATTTTGGTGGATCATGGGAAGACCATCTACATTTGGCTGAATTCTCATATAATAACAGCTACCAGGCGAGCCTGACAATGTCACCATTCGAAGCATTATATGGTAGACCGTACCGATCCCCTGCTTGTTGGGTCGAACCCGGTAATAGGCTTGTGTTGGGGCCAGATATGATCCGAGAAGCTGCCGACAAAGTCGACTTTATTAAGAAGCGAGTACTTGCTGCTCAAAGCTGACAAAAGAGTTATTCCGATAGGAGGAGAAGAGATATATCATTTGCTGTTGGCGACTATGTATATTTGAAAGTATCGCCGATGAGAGGAGTTATCCGGTTCGGTAAAACTGGGAAGTTGGCACCCAAATTCATTGGTATGTTTCCTATTCTGGAACGGATCAGAACTCTCACTTATTGGGTTAAACTGCCTAATTGGTTGCCTGAAGTTCATGATGTTTTTCACATATCTCAACTTCGAAAGCATGTTCATGATCCAGACTTGATCGTGGAAGAAGCAGCCCAATAGGATATTGAAATTACTCCAGAATTGGCTGTGAGAAGAGAGCCGCTAATGATCATCGGCAAAGAAGCCAAAGAGCTGAGGAACAAGAAGGTTCACTTAGTCAAAGAGTAATGGAGTGGAGATCCGCGAGATTGTACTTGGGAAACTGAGGAGAGCATTCAGAAAGCCTATCCTAGATGTCGAGTGGATATCTCCGATTGACTCCGGTGCAAGGTACATTTACCATACTTTGCATTACCAATTAGTTCTCTACTCTGTTGTTATTTTCTTTCCATGGATGTGCAATTTTAATTCTATAGTCTGAATGATTTTAAAAGAGTATAGAAATTGATTAGTATATTTTTGAAAAGTTAAAAACAATTTGATTGTTGTTTGTGTTGTATGATAGTAGATTTGATTAATTAAAATTATTAAAACGATAGTTAATTTAATCAATAATAGAATGAATGGTAGAATTTATTCGATTATATCACCTATTGAACTGATTAGAAAATAGATAGAAATATATACATGTGCATTATATGTGTTTGAACAGGTAAATGGATAGCTGTTGAGTAAAGATTTTATTTGCGTGCCCGACAAATAGGTAAACCTTAATGTGTTGGATACAAAATATTATTATATCAACTCCTGTGAATGCCATTGGTTGCGGAGTGCTGGTTATTCTGTGTGTAAAAATAAATCTCGCCATAGGATAGTAACAATTAATTTTGAACTACATTACATGGCATACTTCTGACGATAGGCATACTTCATCATATACCACATAAGCATTTGGAGCTTGTGTGACGAGGTGGAAGATTTACCATACGAGCAAGAGGCTTGTCTAGCGATGACTTTATTTTACAAGTTGAACTGATGACTGATATGACCATTTAAATTGTAACGATAAAATTGCCAGATTAATAAAAACCCCACACGGGTCTGAAGTTGAAAATAATCATGTCTCTCTAATCATTAGATACGGCACACGGACTATTTATTTCCCACACGAGACGAGGTGATGAGGATTTATCCTCTGGAGCAATTAAAATACACACTCCCTCAGGCTTTGACAGGGTGACGAGAATTTATTCTTTGGAGTTATTATCTATACACGCTCCCTTGTAAACACCAGATTATATCACTATAAATATGTGTATGCTTATTAGGATTTATTGGGTACCTAATATGGCCCAATAAATTTCCAAACCTCTCCCCGTACAAAGGAGGTTGTGGCGAAATTTTTGGAAAATTCCGGGTGTTAGCCAAATTTTTGAAGAATTTGAAAATTTTCAGAAACTAAAAAGTTGGAGAATGGAAGCCAGATTGAACGTAGAGTTGATTAATCAAACCACTTTCGACTTTGTTCCTTTTCGGGGACGAAAAGTTTTCAATGGGGGAGATTGTAACGACCCGGAAAATCTGAACCAATTTAAAATTTTTAAATTAGCTAAAATAGTGGATTTTAAATATTTAAAATAAATATTTTAAATAATAGTAATGTAAAGTGAGTTTGAATTGACGTTTGAAAACGAATATAATTAATTCTAATTATAAACAAGGCCTGAAATGGCGCTGCAGTTTCAAAATTTGAATTCAAACTTTGTCGGACTGTTTCGGGTGAAAAACAAAACGGATTTGAGTGAAACCAAAAATATTTAAATCTATTAGTGAATACCTTTCTAACGAATCTGGAAAATCGAAGTTTCATAGCGGGAAGAAAAAGTTATGGCCAAATGAATTTTCACAAAGGTCGCTATGGAATTTATATAGCCCATAAAATTGGCCATTTAGCAAACGGCCTCGGAATTCGATGAAACCACTTTTGTTGGATCCGGGATGTGAAGTTATTGCTAGGTTTCAGATTTCATAATTTTTGAAGCTAGTATGTGAGCGTGGCAAAGGAAAACGTGTTTTGGTCAATTATAGTTAAATTGGATCGACCAGAAATGGCCCTTTTTACAAAAGGTCTCAGAATTCGACGAAACAAGTTTTGTTGGGACCGTATCGTCAAAACATAGCTTTTATTTTTCTGGAATTTTTCGAATCAGTTTGTGGCCCTAGTAAATTGAAATGTACGTTCAAATTGAATATTGAATGTTATATATTTTAATTTGAAGGAAAACTGACTGAAACAGTTGAATGGGCCTTCGAAACATATTCCATTGTGTTCGGAATGGGGGTAAAACGCTAGGGACGACAGTCGTTGGGTTTGGATTGGTGTTCGTGGATGGAAGATGGTATTTTAGAGATTTTAAAATATATAAATAAAGTAAAAAATCTCATTGGTCAGAAATTTAATTTTCTCTCTCTCCGACAGTCGATCGAAGGTGGAAAACCCTTCAAACCTCCCCCCTCATTTTACGATCAATCCACGCCGAATTAGCTCGTGCCACAGTTGAACTTTTTGAAGATCTTCTCGAGATCTTCAAATCCATATAAAGTTTGGATTTTTTCATTGAGTGGTTTGGGAGAATAGAGCTCGGGAAGTTCGGGTATTGAAACCGCCGTCGCCGCTCCCTCCGACCACCGAGCGCCGCCGCACCCCCTGCGCACGTGCGCCTCTCCTCCCCCTTCGACGCTGCGAAGGCTGATCGATGAATAGCTACACGGATTCGAAGAAAAATCCAAACCTAGTTTTGAATGAAACAGCTGAGGTATGGCCATATTTATTTTCAACAGTTTTAACACCTTTAAACCATTTCAAACTTTGAAAAATCATATATTTTTCATGTATTGAAGAAATTCAGTGAAACAAGAGACAGTGGACTCGTGTGTACATCTTCTACCTTCTAGTAGGGACCGCATATTTTTCTGAGCCTTCTGCTATTTTTGGTGGAGTGGAACCCAATGTGAGATTTCTAATTTATATACGATATAGAAAACGACGATGTATGAATTATATAGTCGATGTACGAGTTATATAAGCGTTGTACACCTCTTGTATAAGCGTTGTATAAGTTGTACGTTCGATATATAAGTTGTATATGCGTTGTAAAAATTATATATGTGTTGAAATAGAAGTGAATTGCTATATATATATATATATACACGCCCCTCGTCCACAAACCATGGACGATATTTATTTGTTGTGATTGGGGTGAAAATTGATTGATAACGAATGGTTGATTGGAATTGTTTGTGGTTGATATTGATTGATTGTGGTTGAAAATTACCCATTTGTGGTTGAGAAATATTTGGTTGAAACCACATAGGATTAGTTTGTGGAAATGAAATAAATATACATGTCGCCTGCGTGCGAACTAGATGCATGATTCCCCATTGTCAAAAACCGCGAGGTTTTAAGGTAGAGCGAGGAGCCGTACTAGGGACGGTCCTGGTTTTAACTACCTTACCATTATGCTGCCGAAATTTTGAATAATATTCATGTGTTAGAATTATTTTCCTGTGTTGAAATTATATTCGTCTGTTGAATGGAAAACCTTCATGCGTTGAACAGAAATTCATTCGTTGAATCATATTCATGTGTTGAATGGTATTCTTGTTTTGAATAAATTGTTTTAACAATAAAAATCACATTTTTACTCTATTTATATAAACTATAGAAAACCTTCATGTGTTGAATCGATATTCATTCGTTGAATTGAAATTCATGTGTTGAACGGTATTCGTGTTTTAAATATAAAAATCACCTTTTTATCGATTTATATAAACTATAGAAAACCTTCATGTGTTGAATCGATATTCATTCGTTGAATTGAAATTCATGTGGTGAATGGTATTCGTGTTTAAAATATAAAAATCACTTTTCATCGATTTATATAAACTATAGAAAACCTTCATGTGTTGAATCGATATTCATTCGTTGAATTGAAATTCATGTGTTGAATGGTATTCGTGTTTTAAATATAAAAATCACCTTTTTATCGATTTATATAAACTATAGAAAACCTTCATGTGTTGAATCAATATTCATTCGTTGAATTGAAATTCATGTGTTGAATGGTATTCGTGTTTTAAATATAAAAATCACCTTTTTATTGATTTATATAAACTATAGAAAACCTTCATGTGTTGAATCGAAATTCATTCATTGAATTGAAATTCATGTGTTGAATGCTATTCATATTTTGAAAGAAATTGTTTTATAATAAAAATCCCATTTTTAACATCAATATGAAATGTATAAAATAATCTTGTTTTGAAATAAATTGTTTTATAATAAAAATCCAATTTTTACCACCTATATTAACTATATAAAATAGTCGGTTTTTGAAATAAATTGTTTTACATTAAAAATCACATTTTTATTATATACATGAATTGTTAAAAATAGTGAAGTGTTGAAATAGAAGGCAGTTTAATAAAAATATCATTTTTATCAAAAGTATCAAAATCATATAGTTTGAAATCGAAGAATCGATATATATATATATAAATAGAATTGAAATTTATCGAATAACGACGTCGCAGTTCGTATTTTGAAACCGTGATTTCAAACGATTAGTACGGGAGACCCAACCATCGGATTTTCCTGAAATCGCGACTGTTGGGTTCACTTTGGAAATATCTTTCCAACGGCACCAACTTTGTAAAAATCTAACGGTTGGATTGTCTGGAATGTTTAATTCAAATCTGAAGAAAAACAGCGCCAGAATCGATTATATATATATATAATTATATTTAATCGAATAACGACGCTGCAGTTCGTATTTTGAAATCGAAACTTCAAACGATCGTACCGGGAGATCCGACTGTCGTATTTTCCCAAAACTGGAACTGTTAGATTTGTTTTGAAAAGATCATTCTAATGATGTAAATTTTGTGAAGATCCAATGGTTATATTTTCAGATATGTGTAAATCAAATCTGAAGAAAAACAGCGCCATGGCCGCGTTATGGCCGAAGCGTCGTTTTGAATAAATTGGCTATTTTAAAATAAATAAAAGTAGCGATAAATCGATATAAAATATTATAAACAATATGGATGTGAAATTTAGAAACTAACTGAAGGTTGGCTAAGTCGAATGGTTTCCTGGGTGTTGATCTGATGTTGGTTTCGGCCTTCGGGGTTAATATTTGGGAAATCGTTCTCTTACTAACTGATGGTTAGTGACCAATGAACTGAAATGATGCGTATGCAGAGTTTGTGTAGCACGTGTTTATTATATACGCTAGTTGCTCAGAAAGACCGGGTTTATCCCATTCTGAGTAACTGTATCGACGATAAGAAATCGAAGATGAAGACGTTGGTCGAAGACCGGAGATCTTCACCTCGTTTAGATGGTAACCGAGGTCCTGATTGGGAGGCATCCCGAAATATGGATAATGAGTGGTGATCGTCCAGATGTACGTGGTGATCGATGGGTTTGCGAGGTATATAGTGCCTCCAGTTTCGTTCAGACCCAGAACGGACTTGCAAATGGACAGTGTGTCTGACATTGGAATTTATTATGTGTGATTGATAGCTATCAGTTGCATGGTGTGAATTGCCTGTGTGGCATGCTAAGATGCAGTGATCAGGGCTTCTGTTGAAAAGCAAAGTCTTGTGGTGATGATCAAAGCACCACCTGTGTGGCGTAACTTTGTGTATAACAAGAAATCGCGAGCCTCACACCCCGGTATGAACCAGAAACGGGAGAGGACCTCAGGGAGGACATGCGTTTCTTTCTAGTTAGAAGTGGCGTCAGTGGTTTTACACGCCCTGACGAGTTTGACTTATGTGGTTGTTGCTGTTGCGAGGCGCCTCGGTTTGATCGGACGATCCGGGTCTGATGGAGTCATTCGTTGGCTCATTTACACCCCAAAGGGCGGGGAAACATATTGTTCAGGAATTTTAATCCATATCGGTGGACTGGCCCTGACGATCCTAGGGTCACTCGAGCTGTGATCATGTGGCTCGGGCTAGAGAGTCGTGAAGTCGGTAAGGACTATCTTTTGCCTTGGTTCATGACGGAAATCCAATTTCCAAATACGTGACTGTGTGGTTTCGATTGTATATATATGTGGCGACATAGTGGCATGCGATGCTTATGTCGTCTATGATTGATAGTCATGATTTGAAATTGTTTTTGAAACAAATAAACACTAGTAATAATATCAAATGCTTTTGTTTTATTCGTATCAAGCATATCTTGGCCATTATAAGGTAAAAACTCTATCCTCCGGTTTGCGTTGCATTGTGTGATGGGAACTGAGTCTTATAATGGCTTCATATTTATAAAAAGCATTGCGATGTTTAAAAGAATGATTTGTTTTAAAGCACTGGCAATCCAATGGAGTAAACCCGTTCCACGAAAGTGGCGTGGTCCTGTGATTAGCCTTAAACCCAAATGTGTTGGGTAGATTTCTCATACCAGTCCCATGAATGACTCGTAGTTTGTTTCACTTTCAAACTCAGGTGCCCCTTTTTCTACACGGGCAGCCTTGTATTCAGGTTTTAGCTGGCTTTCTCTGGATAGCTGGAGCTGAAGATGGATTCTATTATTTATCTCTTTTTATGTTGTTCAACTCCTATTGTACATATTATGTTTGTTTTCCGCTGTAGACATTTATGTATAGCTGAACTGTATTTGTACTAAGTATGATCCTTTATACTATGTAACTCTGATGATTACGTTTATCCAGTATATTCTATTGTGCATTATCTGGTGTATTTATTTATTTCTTTTCTGCTATTATCTGTTTCTGTGTTATATTCCATGGATCACCCTTGCCACCGTCAGTACGGGGTTTGGGGTCGTCTCAAAGGATATGGGTGATCAAAGCGGTGGATATCGTATGCTTTACGCACTGAGTGAGAGATGTGAGGATGGTTGCTATGCTTGATTGTTTGACATCACTATGACATATACACTCCCACCCCCGTATCTTTACACCATATGTTAGTATCACCTTAGAGTATTGTACATCTTGTAGTGCTAACTCTTTGGTTGTAGGTCTAGGTTCAGGTATGGTTTAGTATACCTGTTATTGTTCTGTTTTACTGCTTATCGCACATACCAGACTTTTGTCTAACCCAGAGTTTTATGTCTCTTCTTATTACTCTAGGTGCTCTTAAACGGGCAGACTAGAGACAGGTTAGCTGGTTGTGCACGAGTAGCTGTCCGGAGACGAGCAGGAGGCTTACATGTACTATTCTCTATATATTCTCCCTGTGTCGCTGCTGGTCACTACTTTGGGCATTATAGTGTACCTTACTTATTTTGCTTTAGAGACAGTTTTTAAAAGTTGTATTAATGATGAAGTGGAACATAAGCTGTATTTGGATTTTCCGCTGCCACGATGTTTAGTTTTCAGCTTATGCACTGTCTCGCCTGTTTTATGCCAAAGTATGTTATTATTATATTTTATTCCATGCACTGTGAGACATTCTACAGGTTCCTTGCTAGTTCAAATTCCCTCCTTTTCCTTTTATTGGAGACAATCCCGTGCTGGTTGGACATCAGCACAGCGTACTTTCATTGGAAATGTCGGTTGATGCGGGTCGGGCTGTCACATTTGCTATCAGAGCTCTAGGTTGCATAGTTAACCTAGGGAAGACACCAGGGAGAGATAGTACGTACGTAAGAGTGCGTATTTGTGATATTTTGGTTTTCAAAAGTATGTATATACTATTAGTATATTTAAGGATTAATTCTCATTGCACTGGCACCACTGAAGAGATGGTTAATCGTTTTCTCCTTATAAACTGAATGATGAGCCGATATACTAGGGGTACTGGTAGAGGAGCTAATAATGGGAACGCTCCTGATATGAGGACGATGTTCACTGACCTCATGAGAGAGATGCTTAAGAATGTTCAGAGGGTGGCTCCTAATGCTGCAAATGGTGGTGGTGCGGCGGTGCAGGCGCCTTGGTCCGATTTCACCAAGCTATGCAAGGATTACACTAGTCTTGGTAGAAAGCCGTTCCACGGAACAGAATGGCTGCAGAAGTTCAGGATTGGTTGGATAGCTGTAAGCATATCTTCGAAGAATTGGGTATTGAGGATGCGATGAAGAGAAAGCTAGCATCCCGTCAGCTGCAAGGACGGGCGATGAATTGGTGGAATGCTATTAAGGTGGCTACTCCAGAGGATCAAGTTACATGGGATCAGTTTAAGGCCCGATTCGGTGAAAAGTTTATCCCAACTTCTCAGAAGTCAGAGTTTTTTAGGAAGTTCTTGGAGCATAAGCAGAATGGTAGGGCAGTCTCGAAGTATATTGCTGAGTTCGATACTTGATCCAATTATGGATTATCCCTTATCGACACTCCCGAGAAGATGAATGAGAAGTTCATAACAGGCTTAGATCAGTACTTGGGGGAAAGGCTTATTAACCACATCGATGAGATGTTTGAATCAATTGTGGAGAAAGCATTGAGGTCAGAGAGCCTTTATCCTAAACCCAAGACTGAAGTCGCTGTTGCATCTGTAGAGGGGCCAAAGCCGCAAGCAAGCGATGGAGGCAAGAATTATTCTTAGAATAAAAGGAGCAGAGTCAAAACCAAGCTAAGGATGGTCAGAAAAAGAGTAAAAAAGATGTTGAGTGCTTTATCTGTGGCAAGAAGGGCCATTATGCTAAAGAATGTCGAGAAAAGCTAGCGGACAGGAAGTGCTTGAATTGTGGCTAAGTGGGACATCACAAGGGTAAGTGTCCGCAACTCCCTAAAGAAAAGCAGATTGTGAGAGCATATGCTATCAATGTTGTTCCTTCTTCGTCGAATGCCCCAACCGCGGCGGAGAAAGGAAAGAATGTTGTCATTCAAGGTACGCTTTTTGTTTATGATATTCCTGTTCAAGTATTGTTTGATACTGGAGCTTCCCGTTCCTTCATATCTAGTGACTTGGTAGATAGGTTGGGATTGGAACCTGAGATAGTCGATAGACATTTAGCGGTGACGAACCCGATTGGTAGATCAACTAGCCTTAGCATGATTTGTCGTAATGTGGTTTTATCGAGTCATGGATGATTGTTTGTTTGTGATTGCTTTGTTTTAGGCTTTACTGGGTTTGGCTTTATTTTGGGAGTCGATTGGCTCCAAAGATATGGGGTGGTGGTAGACTGTGAGGGCTTTTTGGTGACAGGTAGATTGGATGATGGGCGGAGGGCAGTGTTTGGTGGTCTACCTAGTGATGGGGTAATGGCTAGTTTTCTAAATTCTCTCGACATCCTGCACGATGGGTTGTCAAATGTGCCCGTGGATGGCCAGTATCCGGACGTCTTCGAGGAAGTGACCGGACTTCCACCACACCGAGAGATTGAGTTCCGTATTGATTTAGTGAAAGATGCCAGACCTATAGTGATGCCACTTCGTCATATGGCACCAAAGGAGTAGCGAGAGCTTGGGGTGCAAGTAAGTGATCTATTGAAGAAGGGATTTATCAGAAGAAGTGTTGCCAAGTGGGGAGCACCAGTTGTGTTTTCTACCCAGGTATATGGTTCCCTTCGATTGTGTGTGGACTACCGCGACATGAATAAGGTGACAAGGAAGAATAAGTTTCCTCTTCTGTGGATAGATGATTTGTTTAATCAGTTGGTGGCATGAGAGTGTTCTCTTAGTTTGATCTCGCGACAGGTTTTCATGAGCTTAGGGTGGAAGCTGAGAGTATAGCTAAAACGGCCTTTCGGATGCAGTCTAGATTCTATGAGTGGTTGGTCATTCCATTCGGATTGACCAATGCACCAGCATATTTTGCTGATCTTATGAATAGAGTATTCTGAGATCAATTGAATAAGTTTGTTCTTGTGTTCGTAGACGATATCTTGGTTTATTCGAGGATAGAGGAAGAACACAAGGAACATCTAAGGATAGTGATGGAGGTGTTGAGAAAACACCAATTGAAAGCAAAGTTTTCTAAGTGTCACTTCTGGATGAGGGAAGTGAGATTCTTGGGCCATGTTGTTTCAGAGAATAGTATTGTCGTGGATCCTGCAAAGGTGGCTACGGTACAAGATTGGTCTACGCCTAAGAATGCAACAGACGTAAGAAGTTTCTTGGGGTTGGCTAGATATTATCGTAAGTTTATTCAAGACTTCTCCAAGATAGCGGCACCGTTGACTCGGTTGACCAAGAAAAATCAAGCTTTCGTCTGGGACGAAAAGTGAGAGAATGCATTTAAGAGTCTAAAGGAAAAGATGACATGCGCACCAGTGTTAGTCATTCCTAAAGGGAATAAAGAGATGACGGTATACACAGATGCCTGTGGTACCGGACTAGGTGCCGTATTGATGCAAGGAGGTAAGGTTGTAGCTTATGCTAGTCGGCAACTGAAACCGCATGAGAAAAGATATCCTACCCATGATTTGGAATTGGCAGCGATCGTATTCGCGTTGAAGATGTGGAGACATTATCTCTTGGGAGAAAGATTCGAGTTGTTTACCGATCATAAATCATTAAAGTATCTTTTCTCTCAGAAGAATCTTAATCTCCGACAGCAAAGATGGTTAGAATTCTTGGCTTCCTATGATTTCGATAGCGCATATACACTAGGAAAAGGCAATGCGGTAGCTAACGCATTGAGTAGAAGAAATGCTAGTTTAGGGGCTATGTTTCTAGAATGGAAGCAACTAGAGTACATCGATGGGTATGATTTCAGACCAAAGTGCGAATTGGATCCAGAAATGTTAGCAAGTTTGACGATCAGACCCACTTTGATTGAGCGGATTGGTTCCAGTCAGAGGGATGATCCTAACCTATTGGAAATCATCTCAAAGTTAGAGATGGGAATCGACGAAGAGATGAACAAGTATGGGCTTGATCGAGATGGATGGCTTCGAAAGAATGGTAGACTAGTTGTGCCCAATGTCGATGGATTGAGAGATGAAGTGCTTAGAGAATGTCATCACTCAAAACTAACCATACATTCCGGTGGTAACAAAATGTATCGAGACATGAAGCAGACCTACTATTGAGAAGGGAAGAAAAGAGACGTTGGGAAGTTTATATCCAAATGCATGAATTGCCAGCTAGTTAAAGCTGAGCAAAAGAAGCCTAGTGGTTTGTTGCAAACATTAGTAATTCCAAAATGGAAATGGGAACAAGTCTCAATGGATTTCATTGATGGGTTACCAAGAACAAGATCGGGCTATGATAGCATTTGGGTGATTGTGGACCTATCGACTAAGAGTGCAAGGTTTGTACCCGTCAAGTCGAATAGAACGTCGGCTAAGCTAGCGGAACTATATATGAAATGGGTAGCGAGATTTCATGGAGTACCTAAAAGCATTGTGAGTGACCGAGACCCGTTGTTTACTAGTGGGTTTTGGAAGAGCTTACAAGAGGCTCTAGGGTTAGAACTACACCTTAGTACCGTGTGTCATTCTCAAACTGACGGTCAAACAGAGAGGGTGAATATAGTATTAGAAGATATCTTGAGAGCTTGCATATTGGATTTTGGTGAATCATGGGATGACCATTTGCATCTAGTAGAGTTTGCATATAATAATAGTTATCAATCCGGTATCGGTATGGCTCCATTTGAAGCTTTGTATGGAAGACCGTGCAACTCACCGTCATGTTGGTTAGAAACCGGTGAGAAGTTTGTGCTTAGACCGGATATGATAAGAGAAACCTCAGACAAGATTAAGATCATCCGACAACGAATGAAGACTGCCCAAGATAGGAAGAAGAGTTATGCTGATAAGAGGAGAAGAGATTTAAAATTCTCCATTGGTGACTTGGTTTTTGTAAAGATTTCTCCATTAAAAAGCGTGATCGATTTGGTAGGAGAAGCAAGTTAACACCAAGATTTGTTGGTCCATTCCCAGTTCTCGAGAAAGTTGGGAATTTGCCATATAAAGTTGAATTACCAGAGAAGATGACAAGAGTTCATAACGTATTTCATGTTTCCCAGTTAAGGAAATTCGTGCACGACCTCAATATGACTATTTCACCTGACTAGTTGGATGATATCGAAGCAGAACCCGAGGCGGTTGGAAACCGCAAGCCAATTCGTATTGTTGAGCACGATAAAAAGCAATTTTGAAGGAATGTGGCGAGTCTAGTCAAAGTTCAGTGGGTCGAGAATGAGAATGACTGTACTTGGGAGACAGAGGAGAGCATTAAGAAGACGTATCCAGAACTCTTTGCCTGGTAAGATTTTAATTGCGACTTAGTTTTTCGCACGCTAGGATTGACTTGGTTGTTTGTTTTCGTATGTTTGGTTTTTGTGAATGGTTGGTAGGCATGTGGGATCCTTTGCTTGTTTCTTAGTTAAGGAATTTCGGGGGCGAAATTTCATAAGGGAGGAGAATGTAACGGCCCGCATTCTACGCATCAGGGGATCGTAGAATATTTATTTCTTTCACATTCGAAGTCGTATGGTCATGTAACTTTGGGGGATGACTATTGGGGTCATTTCCCATGTTCATGATTTTTGCCAATTTTTAAATGACCGTTTTGCCCCTTGCTGATCTTGTTTTGGTTGTAACTTTTGATTGGAAAGGAGTCTTGACCTGAAACCACTTCCATTAGATCCGAACGATGGTTTACCTTTAGTAGAGTGGTCATATGTGAAAAACAGACTTGCCGTCTGGGAGATATAGACGAAATAAGATTTAGAAGGTGAAAAACTGCTTAACTGGGCCAAATGAGGTGATTAGTGAATGGGCCCATAACCCATTTCGAGATTAGGGTTATGGGGAGGCTGAAATGAGTTAGGTTTTCATACTATTTCAGTTTTCTAGCCGCTATTTACCTCTTAGAAACCCTAACAATGGCCTCCACCTTCTAATTTCATCCCAAATCGCTCTTTAATCAAGGATTAATCTTAGCAACATCAAATCAAGGAGAAATAACACCATTTCAGAGTTAGAGCTGCTGTTAGACGCTGGAGATCACCCCAAATCAGCGGATTTCAGTTTTTATATTTTATTTGTGGCCAAGGTGAGTGATTAGCCTTGTTTTTACACTAATTATGGTTAATTAAGGGTAATTAGTGTTAATTAGTGAATTAAACATAATTAAATTCTGGAAAAAATGTTTAGAAATTCTTAAACACCGTTTTAGACCTCTGTTGGAAGTTTGGGTTAATTTGGTTAAGTTTTGTCAATCCTATCAATAGTTATCGTTAAGGGGAAAATATGGGTTTTGGGTATGTTTGATCCATTTTAACATATCTAATTGTTGTTTTGGTATTTTTGGTCAATTCTACATGTTGCTATGACTGTATGGTATGCTTTGTGATTGTTTAGAATCGTTAGAATGATCGAAAACGCCATCGAATGGCCTAAATAGCTTGCTGGAACGAGTTGTAGGAAATTTGCCAATCCTGTTCGTGACTAGGATATCACGACCCGACCCAACCGTGGAGAGCTATCATGACCCGACCCGACCGTGGAGAGCTATCACGACCCGAGCCCTCCATTCGTTAGATAGCCTCACGAGCCAAGCATGTCACCAACAAAAGATCACGAGCGAAGCCAAGCAGGGTACCACAATCCGTGGAGCGTCCATTATCACGAACCAGAGGGTCCCACGATCCGAATATGGTGTCACGAGCCATGGGTCACGAGTGGAGCATCATGACGAGTCGAGGATAGGAGGGCGAGCCACAAACCGATGCCTAGGGGGATCCATGAACCGATCTTCAAGTCTGGATAGCGAATGAACTGAATGGAACTGAAGTACGAATGAGATGATAATGACCAAAACCCAAGATGCAAAGGTAGTCCAAATGGGAAGATTGTAATCAGGATCCAGTTGGGAACCAATGAGTGAACTTTACGATTGGACAATGTTGCGGGGCATGTCCTAAGGGGTTATCGACGTCCATAACTTTGATTCACCACCAAGACGGATGTTAGGCTACGTATCAGTGCAGTTGGGTAGTTATTACTCCATGGGGCAGAGTGATCGTAGCATGGCTATGAGCCAGTGCATTGGAGTCGTTATGACTTCATGGGGCAGAGTGGACATAGCAAGGACTAGTGGTTATGGATCAGTGCAGTTGTGTCACCATGACTCCATGGGGCAGTGTAACACCCTACGTCCATTAATGTCACTCACAAAGGGAATGCATTAACTTCCATGGAGGTTATAAGTGAATATAGAACAGAAAAATTACAACAAGACAGATAATAAATAGTACTTGGAAATCTAAAACTTCATTTTATTGCAGTGGAAATTAAACATGTTTGTTACATCATAAAACCATAGATCATAACCAAGTACAATATCCATCTTCATAAAAACAAAATACATAATCCCCTTACATAAATAGCCATTAAAAAGATAACAAGCTGGACTTTACTTCAACGGTCCAAGCTTTCCAAAGAGAGATGGGGCAATTCAATCAAACTCCACTAGAGCTGGGCCCAACCTGAGGACCTGGAGGGGAAAAAGGATAGAAATAGAAGGGGTCAGACATAAAGTCTGGCGAGTATGATAATTCTAACAATACTATTATCAAAATAACTAGACTAAGGCATAAGCTGGAAGACAAGTAAATGTCTATGAACTCTTAGGAAGGTAAAGATAGCGCTTAAGATAACGTTAAAGATAACGGTAAAGGCACACCTAATTACTAACGAACGATTACTACACTGCACCGCACATTACTACACTGCACCACACATTACTACACTGCACCACACCATTCACCCTATTGTTTGATCCCACTTGCTTCACACAGAAACTTTATAAATAGCCTTACGTACCCCTAGCTGACTACATAGGTGCCGTCTGCCCCTATCTCCACTAGGTGTACCCCACTACCCACTTTCGATCGACTCCCTACTCGTAGATACCCATGCTGGCCCCACAGTAGGGTGTATCATGCCCCTAAAGTGGCAACCCGATACAACTTGAGAATGCACGGCTTATACCTACACGATGAAACAACGTCTTACCTACCAGCCCGGGTCCACACATGCATACGAAACCCGTTGGACTTGCGTTGCCACCGCTCCCCGTTTTGGCCTCTTACAGTCGAACCCAACATGCGTGTCCCGTCCTCGACTTGGGTCGAGCCCACAAAGATACGTTTGGGATACTGGTCGAAATGGGCCCCCACAAGCTACCCACCTAAGCTTGTCACTACTATATCCCACTTAACCCTCTTAGTCATGTTCATTTACATGTGTGTTTGGTTAAGTCTTACTAATCGTATTTCACATGCCACTAAGGGCACCCCCCTAGATTCCTCATGCCACCCAAGGCACCTACTTAACCCCCATGTCCCACCTTACATGTTTTTCTGGTTAATTATTTCTTAATTCATTCAGGCCATAACCTCATAAAGACCTCTCACATTAGACTGACATTTATGGCAGCTGGATTTGTCGGGCGGGTCCGGGCAGTCTTACACCATAAAAGAGTCTAACCTCGTGTCTTTACAACCGTTATGCTTTAGTTTAGGCCTAGGAACTCTCACATTGGGCTGACATTTGTGACCACTGGATTTGCCAGGCGGGTCCAGGCAGGTTTACGTCACAAACGAGTCCAACCTCGTGTCCTAAGCATTGATTAACACTTAAAATCTTTTACCCCAGTTTTAATAATTCCCTATTCAAATTATTAATTAAGTCAACTTTTAATGATGTCCATAGTTGACTCAATTATGGCCATCCACTTATGGCACGCAAAATCATATCAATTGCACCCCAACTTTTTAATATTAAATCCTTAATATTACCCCTACCCCACGTTTATACGTTCGCTTATTCAACGCATAATATAGGCTAGACTTGTATAGTCTAACACCTAGCACAAAGATAAATTATCACAACATATAGACAATTAAAATAAATCTAATCATAATAGGGGTGAAACTTGCATAAACTACACATGTTAAGGATCAAAAGTTGTCAACTTGTTAAATGTCTCAATTTATATGATATGATCATAGCGCAAATCTATACATAAACTTACATATGGGGTTTTTAGGCAACATAATGATGGTGTGAACTAGCATAGGATATCACATATGTCATAGCATAATTCTAGATGTCATAATAGATGTCTTGGCATATGTTCATAAATTTTCTAATCAATCTAACTTGCATATGTGACTTGTCATATAGATCAACATAACCCAAACATGATGATTTAATTAATATGAACTAACTAGCATAGATGGTAACATCATGGCCTTTTTAACATGTATGATTCATCACAACTTGTCATAGAAACTTTCAACATACATAACATCATCATAGCATGATTTACAACATATAAGATATCATCATCACATAACATTGGATTTACAATATACATGATAGCAAAAGTGGTTTACAACAACATATATGATAATTCACATCATCTACTCATAATCCATTCATAACTCAACCTAATTAAAATGATAATAATCTTGTTAAGATCATCATACTCACAATTTAGAGAAGAAAAGAGAGAGTTTTGCTTTGCTTTAGGGTTGAGAGAATTAGAATTGAATTTGCTTTTCTTCTTTCTTAGTTGGCGGCGACTCCATTGATTTCCATGGAGACGGTAACTATTCTATTTTAATTAGGTTTAGGGTTAGCATTAGGATGTATTTATAGGTGTAGGAAGTTATTTAGGACCATTAGATTAACCCTGAACCATGAGAACCAATCAAATGCAAAATCTGCATTTGAGCGAATCGGCCCACGGGTTGACAGCCAGACACCCTGGATTAACCCCTAGTCGACCCAGCAAGGCTCGGGTCGACCTCAAAAATGGGCCGGTTCGGTTATTCCCCCTCCCAATTCGCTGTTTTGAACTTTTTCGCATATTTATTTATTTAATTTTTAATTTATATATATATATATATATATCAATATATATATATATTTCTCTGCGCAACCCATTTCACTTAATTCTTTTCTGCAAATTAAGTATACTTTAATTTGTGAATTTTAATGTTATAAAATTACGGGGTGTTACATTCTCCCCTCCTTAAAGGATTTCATCCCCGAAATCTCCAAGTCAAGAAGAATGTATATCCTACCATCTAATCGTCCATCTACTCAACCATCAAACACCAGTATCCATTGTCCTTAAAAGACTTCTAATGCTTTAATGTTTATATGCACAGTGTGTGTATATGTCCATATCTAATGCAAAATAGGCGGTCTACTGATTCAGTCGACCTCCTTAGTGCAATTCATGATAGTGCCATGCGTCCAATATGTATGCAAAAGATTCCTAATGATACATATTAATTCTATATGCGTGCACAACCATCCACCCGAATGCAGCAACTATATGATAATACAACCATTATACATCCATTTTACTAAATACATCCGTATATATATGCAATATGCAATATGAAGTGACTGAGCCGATCTGGTGCCTAATAGTGTGTGTATATGCATCCACGAGCAACCACTAGCAAACACTTGCATGCACCATACATAACATGTATCAAACACATGTTTCAACCATAGGATTATCCTAACTAAAGGTCAAAGATACTAGCGAGAGGATATACTAAAGATAAGATAAGTACAAGCTAAGCGATAAAGGATAAATTAAAGGACATGCCCTCAAAAAGAAAAGGGTATCGTGAACGCATCTTCTCTTCCGTCTCCCAAGTAGCATTGCTCTCATCATCTCCCCATTGCACTTTGACTAGTATGACCTCTCGATTCCTCAACCTCTTGATCTCCGACCCAAGAATGCGCGTAGGAGCTCGTCGAATTGTCGCATCACGCTCTATCTCCACCTCTCTAAGCAAGCTAGGCTCTACCACTTCCGTGGTCTCGTGCAAGCACTTCCTCAAACGTGACACATGGAATACGTCATATACACAACTAAGTCTCTCGAGCAACTCCACTCTATACGCCATCTGTCCAATTTTCTCCTTAATAGGAAACGACCCTACAAACCTTGGTGCTAATTTCCCAACGGACCCAAAGCGAAAACGTTCCGTAATGGAGACATTTTGACAAAGACCATGTCCCAAACTTCAAACTCGAGATCTGTCCTCCTCTTATCCGCATAAGATTTCTGCCTATCCTGTGCTGCTTTCATCCTCCTTCGAATCAAGTCGATCTTCTCTGAAGTCTCCTTAATCATATCGGGCCCAAGTAAGATCTTATCCGTAGATTCCCACCAACATGTAGGTGAACGACAAGGTCGTCCATAAAGAGCTTCGAATGGTGCCATACCAATGCTGGACTGAAAGCTATTATTATATGTGAACTCAACTAATGGAAGATGCTCTTCCCATATACCCCCAAAGTCTAGGATACATAGCCTCAACAGATCCTCTAGAATGCGATTCACCCTCTCGGTCTGGCCGTCCGTCTGAGGATGATATGCGGTGCCCAAACATAACTGAGTCCCTACCGCCTCTTGTAAGCTTCTCCAAAATTCGCTAGTGAAAATAGGATTGCGGTCGCTCTCTATGCTAGAAGGAACACCGTGCAAACGAACTATTTCTCGAACGTATACGGAGGCTAACCATGGAGCAGTCCTCTTACTCTTTACGGGAATGAAATGGGCGCTTTTAGTAAGTCTATCTACTATAACCCAAATTCCCGTATTACCCTCCCTTGATCGCAGTAACCCATCCACAAAATCAATCGAGACACTTTCCCACATCCATAGTGGAACCTCCAATGGGTGAAGCAACCCACCGGGTTTCTTTTGCTCCGCTTTTACTTGTTGGCACACCAAGAATCTAGCGACATACTCGGCCACATCTTTCTTCATGCCGGCCCAAAAGTAAACTCTCTTCATGTCTTTGTACATCTTGTCCCCGCCGGGATGACTGGTCATCTTCGAATGATGTGCTTCATCAAGAATAGTCTTCCTTAGGTCATCGTCTTTTGGTACACAAAGTCTACCGTCCTTACGTAAACAACCCTTATCATCTAGGGTATACCTACGGAGATAGCTTGATGACTCCTCTCCTTTGAGCTTTTCTACTAACTCAACTAACTGTGGGTCGTCTCGTTGTGCCTCGCCAATCCGTCCCAAAAGCGTAGGTCTGACCTCCAGGATGCTAGCAAACCGGGTACGAAGTCAACGGAAGGTCTAAAGTCAAACATCGAAATGAATTCTAAACTTCGCCACTCAACAAACAAAGGACTTAAGGATAATCTTTTTCTACTTAAGGCGTCTGCCACCACGTTACCCTTGCCAGGGGTATAGGCTATTTCGAAGTCGTAAGACGCTAAGAACTCCATCCACCTTTGCTGCCTTAAGTTCAAGTCCTTTTGAGAGAATAGGTGATATACACGTAAATGTGTATATTTTATCCGCATATTTATCTTATTTTATCTTTTAAATAATTGATATTTTGTATTTATAGCTGTGTTTTCAGATTGTTGACAAGAATCATGGTTTAGAGCATTTGATGAATAAAGCATGAAGAATTTGCTGAAAAAGAGTGAAGTTAAAATTACTAAAGCTTAAAGGGTTTAAAGCTTGAAGAACGGTTGCAAATAGAATTCAGTTGGGTAGATTTGGCTCACTAAAGACTCATATTGTGTTCACATTGGCTCAATTGCAGACCATTTCACTCAAATAGCGTTCACATTAGCTCCTTTGCAAGGCTTATCATTCATGCACTGCATGCGTTCACACTGGCTCACTTACAAGGACTCTTACTCTACAACCCCGTTCACACTTACTTATGTGTTGTTTGGGCTAATTCTTTAGTCCCACATTGTGGAATTTGCCAAGTATTCTTTGTCATATCAGCTATAAATACCTTGTATCTCATTCATGTAAAGACACATTAGGTTTTATTCTGTAATTCTCTTCTTGGAATAAAATCATTCTTCCTCTGTTCTATTTAGTTTTAGTTTTATTTATGTTCATGTTATTTAATTTCTATTTTTCTTCTTCTTTAGCTATGTCTAGCTAATCCACGTTGATTAGGGGGTGATGACGCTAATAGATATAATTCAATATGAATCACATAGCCAAAGGATGAGGAATTCATGTATATAGATCTAGATCTGAACCAAGGGTTAGATCTGAACCTTAATATCCTGTGTCATTTAAGAGCTATGCTCCTTCATAGGGTATATTCGTGTTCGGTCTAACAATTATCAGATTTAGATCTAATTTTAGGGTTTTAGAAATTAATTATTGAATCTGTCCTGATAGTCTATGGTTGTAGAGCTGAGCTCCTGCATAGGCTATGCTTGTCGTTATTTACATATTTGTTTCTAAAAACCTATTATCGTTGATTCATGTTTGTGACAGAAACATGTATTAGATCTGGTTAATCTTTTGGCTATTGATGATTATGAATCTGATCTATGTCATTATCCCCTAATTGCTTTCACTTATTGTTAAAACTCTCTTTTATTTAATTTCTGCTATTTTCTTTGTTTTCAACCAATCAAAAGTTAGGGATAACTTGATTGGATTTATTAATAAAATAATTTGGTCCCAGAGTTCGACACCCTCTACAACAATCCTTGTTGTTTAGGAAAGACGAACGAATTTTACAGTTGTTTACAATTGTTTAATTTGTTCGCAAACAAATTTTTGCGCCATTGTCGGGGACCAAAATAATTTTTATTTTTAAATCCTTCGAGTTATAGTTTTCTTATTTTATATTTTTTTCTTTATAAAAAAAAATTATTTTATTTTTTTTCTTTTGTTTTCTTGTATAAATAGAAAAAAAATCTTGTTGGTTGATTTGGTATTTGATCATTGATACTATAATCTTCCTACCAAGAGAAAAAAAAATTGTAATTTTTGATTGATTTGTTTCCCCTTTCATTGCCTTTTAATTTCTTTCCCACTACACTGTATTCCATTTCTTAATAATCTCTATTAAAAAAATTTGCCAAATTTTATTCAATTTCTTTCCATTTGTCTTGCTCGTTTCCAATCTTCCCTCTTTTCAGATTTCTTACCACTTTTCAATAAAGAAAAAATCCATATTTCCTTTGATTTCTTTCCTATCTCATATTCCCTTTGCAATTTCTTTTACAATTCTTCCCTTTCTTGTACAACAATAAAAAAAAGTTATAAATATTGTTTGCAAATTTTTCTCTTTTCTATTACAAATCCAACCGCATCCTCACCACTCTCTCAGATACCACTTTCTTCAATCACCAAACAGCTCCTACTCGACTGACTTCTCTTTTTTGCCTTCATTAACTGTTCACTGCGTTCATCTTCACCATTAACAGTTAGACACAACGTCGCCTCAACCTACCTCAAACCACATCCAACCCAACGTCGTGCCACACAAATTCCTGGATCAACCACTAATCTTACCCACCGCAATTATTAAATCACCTTCAGCATATCATCGATCCTCCTCAGATCAACAGTCAACGACCCATTTTGAACAAGACTTCATCACGCACTGTTGCGAATCACTTCTAGTTCGCCACAAAAGCTGCATTGACCCAACTCCATACATCCACCGCCCAAAATCACGCAACTCCAGACCCAACATCGAGCCCCTCCTAGCCAACTCGATCCAAATCAGCGCCATAACCCAAACTCGACTGATCGCAATCATCTCGCTTCCATCTCCCTTCTTCAGATTCGAAAACCACAAAAAAAAATCTAAATCCCCAAAATTCAACCAGAGAACCAATTTCAGCACCCTCGAGCTAATTCGAAAACTCGAACTTTCGATTTTATATTTTTTTAAAAAAAATATTGCCACCTTCTTTCGATTTGGAGCACCGTTTTGTTTTAACTGAGAAAAGAAGTATCTCGTATGCCGACTTGCTTGTTTGAGATATACTTAAAATCAATTGGTCAGTGGGCTTGCAAGCTTTGGGTTTCTGTGTCCATTTCTTTATTTTTAACGAGGTGTTGAGTATTTGTATCTTAGCCGAAGTATTTGTGTCCATTTCTGTATTTTGGGCTGTCGTGTTTATTGGGCTAGCTTGAGGGCTGACTTATTTTCCTTTTGAATCTTTATAGATTTTTATTTTTTATTCTTTTTCCCTTGTTTGATTCTCTTCATAAAAAAAATTCGTTTTCTTTTTAGTTGTTTTAAGTTTGCTTTTTAACTCTTTAGTTTCTTTTGCTTAAAAAAAAAATCTTTTTCTTTTGTTTTGATTTTCCATTGACTTTTATTTTTGCTTACTTTGGCCTTTCGCTTTGTCATCCCCTCTTTTCATTTTTGTTCTCTTCTCATCAAAAAAAAAAAAATTCGAAAACAGGTACAGTGGTAATTTGAAAAAAGTCATAAAAAAAATTTAGAAGGCGAAACAACAATAAATAGAAGGCGAAACAACAATAAATTTGCGGATGATTCAGACGGGTTAGAACGGTTGCACACCAAGTGGGGTGTGAACGCGCTAGCGCGACTCAATTGCACTGGACGGACTGCCGATCAAGGCGAGTATTTTCTAACTTTACAAGGACCGCTGCTGCAAATAAAAAAATATAGACATTGCTTGTAAAACTCTTCTACAAGGCATCGGCTTGCTTGTAAAAAAAATTTCTGTTTTTTTTTTATTTATCTCTGTAATTGACTGTTCTGAGACTGTTCATTCTGTGACTGATTAAAAAAAAATCTGCATTCATCGTAGTTTTGTTTTTACTTTCTAAGGACTTCATTATATTTTGACAATTTGGTTTAGTTCTAACGGATTATTTCTCGGTGTCTAGACTACGGCAGAGTAATAACTATTTATAAATATTATGGTGATTCGTAAATATTATATCGGTTGTTCCTCTGAAGGTACTTAAACCTTCGGCTGCATTGCAAGGGTGATTCCTGGTGCACCGATAACTCCTATCCGTTAACTGGCTGAGAAGTCTTTTGTTGAAATAAATCAAACGGTCATTATATAATTCTAGAAATTGTAAATTGCATTAGGTTCATTTAAAAAACAAAAAATTCTTTTGTGTCTAATTCTTTTTCTCTAAAAATAATATAACAAAAAAAAATCGCTTCTCAAATTTGTTTTTTCTCGTCTTGCCTTATTCTTCTCGCTAGTGCATGCGTCATTGGACTCGTGATCCTTTAGACAATCGTTTAGTTCGAACAAACATTTCTTTAACCATGGCCGAAGAAAATCCCCCTCGATCTCTTATGGATAGATACTTCCCCGATCGGGTTTCTATTCCTTCTTGCATCATATTGCCTGCCCCAACGGGTAACCACTTTGAAATTCATTCGAATCACATAAATACTCTTCCAAAGTTCGGCAATTTAGAATGTGATGATCCGTATATTTTCTTGACCAAATTTGAACAAGTTTGTGCAACCATGAAATTTCAACAATTAAGTGATGATGGAATCAAACTTAGGTTAATTCCATTTGCACTTACCGATTATGCTGAGAAATGGTTGTATAGCATGCCTTCAAATACGATTGGAACTTGGGGTGAATTTGTAAACATTTTTCTAAAGAAATTTTACCCTTTGGAAAAGACATCCAAAATTCGAAATGAAATCGTCAATTTTCGTCAATTTGGGGGTGATCCTTTGCAAAATATTTTGAAAGATTTAAAGAGCTTCTAGTCAAATGTCCACATCACAATTTCGAAAAATGGACTCTTTGTCAAATTTTATACGATGGACTTGAAAATAACTCTCGAACCTTGCTCGAATCGATGTGCCAAGGAAATTTTCTAGCCCAAGATCACAATGCCGCTTGGCAATTTCTCAAAAATTTGGCCGAAAAATCAGCTCAGTGGGAAAGATCTAACGAGAAATCAATTTATTCCCGTTCTAACGCTCATTCGGTAGGATCATCAGTAGCCTTAGAAGCAAAAATAGACGCGATGATATCCAAATTCGATAATGTCCTTTCATCAACGTAAATAAATCAAGCTCAAGCGTCTCAGACCTCATGTTACAAATGTAACGATCCTAACCACATAGCCGATCAATGCCCACATTCATTGGAACAACTCAACGCATTTAACAAAGCTAGGAACGACCCATTCTCCCCAACATACAATCCAGGTAGGAGAAACCATCCTAACTTCTCTTGGACCCAAAACAATGCAAATTCGAATGCGGTTCGACCACCTTTTCAGTCGTTTTCGAATAATTCTTCGAAACCTCCCTTTCAACAAACTCAATTCCAACATCCTGCGCCACCTTTTCAAAATCAAGCGCAACAATCTTTTGTTCCCCAAGACGATAAACGATTGACATCACTTGAGAAAACTCTCGAAAAATTGACTAAAGCGACGACTCAAAATCTCCAATCAAATACCAATCTTCGAAATTTATTGACTTCGCACATGCAAAACACGAGTCAATCGATCGCTAAACTTGAAATGCAAATGAGTCAGTTAGCCACTTTCGTAAGCGAACGGGAAAGAGGTACTTTTCCGAGTCAACCCATTCCAAACCCCAACCGTCAAAATCCTAACTCCAACCAAATTCACATCATTCAAGATTCAAACATTAGTCACTTGAATGCGGTCACGACTCTTAGATCCGGCAAAAAGATTAACAACCATGTGGTCAACCCAAATGCTTTACCGGACAATCTTCCAAACCCTATCGAAAATTCGACCAACTCAGATCAAAACATTGAGCCAATTTCTGACAAGGACCATCCTGAAACTCAAGTAGCCCAACCTACTGAGTTGTCTGCTCCATTTCCTCATAGACTCCGACCTAGGAAAAAGACGGACCAGCTAGAAAAAATCCTTGAAATATTTAAGCAAGTTAAAGTGAACATTCCTCTTTTAAATATTATACAATAAGTTCCACAATACGCAAAATTTCTAAAAGATATGTGCACTCAAAAACGTCATACACATGTACCAAAGAAAGTGTTTCTAGCGGCAACTCTAAGCGAAGTCTTGTCCCAATTGATGCCAGTGAAGTACAAAGATCCTGGCTGTCCCACAATATCATGTACTATTGGGGACAAGAAAATCGATAGATGCCTGCTAGACTTAGGTGCTAGTGTTAACTTGCTTCCATATTCCGTCTATCGCCAATTAGGCCTAGGATAAATGAAACCCACCAAGATTACCCTTCAGCTTGCTGACCGTTTAATTAAGAAACCTGTGGGCGAAATCGAGGATGTGTTGATCAAAATTGGCGAATTCATCTTTCTAGTTGATTTCATTGTCTTAGAAACTCAACAGGTTAGCAATCCTGTAAACCAGATCCCTTTGATTCTAGGACGACCCTTCTTAGCAACCTCTAATGCTCTCATCAACTGTAGAAACGGGTCTATGAAACTTTCTTTCGGTAACATGACCGTCGAGCTAAACATCTTTAGAACCGAAAACTCTCCTAACTCTTATGTGGACCAGTTTTCTGAAATCCATGCCGTCCACGATAATGAATCTAAGCTCGACCATCTGAATAACGAAATTGAATCAGATTACGAAACTTTGTTTCAAGATACTCCGGAAAATGTTTCTGATTCGATTCCTGTCGAGCCTCTCACAAATGAGTCTATCCCTCAACCAATTTCTTCGGTTGAGTCGACCCCAAAATCTGAACTCAAAGTGTTGCCTAGTCATCTTAAGTACGCTTACTTAGGAGACAGTGAAACTTTTCATGTCATTATCGCTTCTGACCTTACTTTAGAGCAGGAACAATTGCTCCTTCCCATCTTAAGAAAAATAAGGAAGCAATTGGTTGGTCCATGGCTGATATTAAGGGGATTAGTCCTTCGATTGTCCAACATCGAATCCACCTTATAAATGATGCCAAACCCACTCGTGATCCCCAACTTCGACTAAACCCTATCATGAAAGAAGCAGTTCGTGCTGAAATCCTTAAATGTCTAGACAATGGAATCATCCACCCGATTTCCGATAGTCAATGGGTTAGTCCGATTCATGTTGTACCTAAGAAATCAGGGATTACCGTGGTTCAAAATGAAGCTAACGAGCTTATCCCAACCCGCACCTAGACCGGTTGGCGTGTTTGCATTGACTATAGGAAACTTAACGCTGCAACACGTAAGGATCATTTCCCTTTGCCATTTATCGATCAAATGTTAGAACGATTAGCTGGTCACGAGTACTATTGTTTCCTTGACAGGTACTGGGGCTATAATCAAATCCCTATCGCTCCTGAGGACCAAGAGAAAACCACTTTCACTTGTCCGTTTGGTACATTTGCGTACCGACGTATGCCTTTTGGTCTCTGTAATGCACCTGCAACCTTTCAGAGGTGCATGATTAGCATTTTTTCTAATATGATCAAGCGATTTTTAGAAGTTTTCATGGATGATTTTTCCATATTTGGTGATTCTTACTCTGAGTGCTTACATCATCTCGATCTTGTTCTTAATCGTTGCAAAGATAAACACTTAACGCTTAATTGGGAAAAGTGTCACTTCATGGTTAAACATGGCATTGTTTTGGGACATGTCATCTCTAACAAAGGAATTGAAGTAGACAAAGCCAAAATCGAAGTTATTTCAAATCTTCCCATTCCCAAATCAGTTAAGGACATCCGATCCTTTTTAGGTCATGCTAGTTTTTACCATCGCTTTATAAAAGATTTTAGCAAAATCACTCGACCTTTGACCAATCTTCTTGGTAAGGATGTTCCTTTCGACTTCAATTCTGATTGCATTTCATCTTTTGAGCATCTTAAAAATGAACTTGTCTCTGCCCCGATCATTTGCTCTCCTAATTGGAAGCTGCCTTTTGAAATCATGTGTGATGCCTCGAATTTCGCTGTTGGCGCTGTCCTAGGACAACGTATCGATAAGATTCTTCACGTCATTTACTATGCGAGTAAGACTTTGAACGATGCCCAAATCAATTATACAACCACTGAAAAAGAACTTTTGGCAGTTGTTTTTGCTCTAGAAAAATTCAGGCCTTTTCTAGTTGGCTCACACATCACGGTTTATACCGATCATTCCGTACTTAGGTATCTTTTCTCTAAAAAGGATGCTAAGGCTCGTCTCATTCGTTGGATCCTTCTACTTCAAGAATTTGACCTTACCATAAAGGATAAAAAAGGATCTGACAACGTTATTGCAGACCACTTGTCTCGTCTTCCATATGCCCCGTCTTCTTCTCTTCCGACCAACGAGAATTTCCCCGATGAATAGCTGTTTTCTCTATCCACTGATCCTTGGTTTGCTGACATTGTCAACTACTTAGTCACCAAACAGATCCCTTCTTTTTGGTCTAAGCAGGATAAACACAAATTCTTTTCCTAAGTGAAACATTTTTATTGGGACGACCCCTATCTTTTCAAGTATTGTCCCGATCAAATCATTCAAAGGTGTGTTCCCGACACTGAAACTCACAGTGTCCTCTCTTTCTGTCATGACCAAGCCTGTGGTGGTCACTTCGGTCCCAAAAAGACAGCCGAAAAGGTTCTCCAATCGGGTTTCTACTGGCCCAACCTTTTCAAAGACGCATAGGAATTTTGCAAAACTTGTGATCGATGTCAATTCTTGGGGAAAATTTCTAAACTGAATATGATGCCCCTAAACCCCATTCTAGAGGTCGAAATTTTTGATGTGTGGGGTATAGAATTCATGGGTCCCTTCCCTAATTCTTTTGGGAACCTTTACATTCTCTTGGCTGTCGATTATGTTTCTAAATGGGTCGAAGCTGTCCCATGCAAAACAAACGATAACAAGGTTGTTGTTAGATTCTTAAAAGAAAACATCTTTTCTAGGTTTGGCACACCTCGCACAATAATTAGCGACAACGGAACACACTTCTGTAATCGTTCTTTTGAAGCCCTCATGAGAAAGTATTCGATAACCCACAAGTTATCCACTCCTTACCACCCTCAAACTTGTGGGCAAATTGAAGTATCGAATAGGCAGATTAAACAAATCCTTGAGAAAACTGTGAATTGAAATCGTAAAGATTGGTCCCAAAAGTTAACCGACGCTCTTTGGGCTTACCGCACCGCTTTCAAAACAAACTTGGGTGTGTCACCTTATCGGTTGATTTTTGGTAAGCCATGTCACTTTCCAGTTGAACTAGAACATAGGGCGTTATTGGCAATAAAAACTTTGAATCTTGATTTAGAGCAAGCAGGAGAACATAGGAAGCTTCAACTTAATGAACTTGATGAAATTCGAAATGATGCCTATGAAAATGAAAGAATTTACAAGGACAGAACAAAAGTTTTTCATGATAAATCAATTTTACGTAAAACTTTCATGCCAGGTCAAAAAGTTCTGTTGTATGACTCAAAACAGAATTTGTTTCCGGGTAAGTTAAAATCTAGATGGACAGGACCTTACACTGTACGTACTGTTTTTTCGTATGGAGCAGTAGAAATTGAGAATCCAATTGATGGATCATCCTTTAAGGTCAATGGTCAACGCCTTAAGCCTTACTTGGAACCAATACCCAACCAAGAGGAAGAGCTAATGGTCCTCCATGAGCCACATTACATTCGGTAAGACGCACTAACCCTCTTTTGTACATATGTAAATAGTCTCTTATTTTATTTTTCCTTTCACTAAGATATGTCTGATTAACGACTGTGAGGACACAGTCACACTCAAGTGTGGGGGGAATTTACATTACATCAGCAATCAAATTTTATGAAGTAGGTCATTCATTGAACAAGGATTAACTTAAAATTCATAAATAACACCTTGGTTCTTGTTTGATAAGTTGAATTATTGGGTGATGAGAATGAACATTATTTATTCATTGAATCGTAATGTGTCTTTTTAAGAATCTAGCTTGAGACTGCGCAGACGTTAGTTGTGTTCTGGAGTAAGCGTGTCAACCCTTGTTATACGTGTTAGAATGTGCAAGTAAAAATAATCAAAAAAAAAATCAAGAAATAAAAATGATTTTGCACCTACATTTGTTGGATTTTCTGAGTTCGTTTTCATGCATAATATTTTCTTTTCCACTCAAATTTTCAAAATTGTAATTTCTAAAATCCACTTGGCCCAATTAAGGAGAAATGACTCATTGTAGCGTTCTTCTTCGATACCCCCACATTATTCAAACCCAAGTTTTAGTCGATTTACATCTATGTTTCGACAAGTTTATCTTATATTGGTATACTCAAGAACATTTGTTTAAAGGTCAAAAAACGTCACTTTTTATACCAATATCACACTACCCACTCCGTACTTGTTTTAAGGTAGGATAACCATATACCACATCTTATTTTATATGGGTTATCTATCTTACGAAACTTTGCTTATCATTCCTTTCAGCTTTTTGTATAACATCAATCCAGACTTGTGTGTTGAATTAGAGTTATAGAAGTAGAGTGACTAGGGCACAAAACTTTACTTTCATGAAGTGTTGGTTAAGATTGGTTTAGTAGAAGAGGAATCAAATGAAATATTACGGTGTCTTTCCATTCCATTTCCGCTCATCATTCATCATGCAAATATGAAAAAAAAAGTGAAAAAGGACAAAAAAAAAGAAAAAAGAAGGAAAAGAAAAAAAATGAAATAAAGAGAGAGTCTCTCTGAATAAAATAGTCATTCATCATTCTTGACTATAAAGCATTCATTTCCATTCCATCCACATCCATCATACCGTACTTAGAAGCGAGGATTGTAGTTGAGGAGATGAAAGGAAACAAAACGTCCATATGTGCCTTAGTATTACTTTATCTTTTGTAGCTTGAAATTCAACTAATACACTTGCCCTCTTATCTAGAATATTTTTAGAACTTACAAAAATTTTCCTTCATCTATTCTTAACTCAAATCCAGTACATTACAGTTACATTGGTGCAAAATTATTCAAAAAAAAAAGAATAAAGAAATGATTGGGTGCATATTGTCGATGTGTAGAACTTTGGTTGACACCACGCTCTTAACCTTCAAGACAATTACAGTGTTATCAAGGAATTACGATTCAGCTTGAAAAATTTTGTTCATTTTTGCACTAATTATGGGATGGACAATTTGGGGCTAAACCGTTATTATTGAAGTTAGGTGAAATCCTTGGAATGTGAAAGACCTTAAATATATTGTTTGATTAATCCGCGTACATAAGACGCTTTGGATTTTGTGGGTAGTATCGGCTGAAAACCCTCACGAGACAACACTCGTCCTACTGGGGACACCCAGGGGTTTAACGGCTTGTTGCATACGCTAAATGCAATCGTGTTTCCTACGAAAGTGTGACATATCTTAGTTTAGTTTATTCGAGGACGAATAAAAAAGATAAGTGTGGGGTTATTTGATATACACGTAAATGTGTATATTTTATCCGCATATTTATCTTATTTTATCTTTTGAATAATTGATATTGTGTATTTATAGCTGTGTTTTCAGATTGTTGACAAGAATCATGGTTTAGAGCATTTGATGAATAAAGCATGAAGAATTTGCTGAAAAAGAGTGAAGTTAAAATTACTAAAGCTTGAAGGGTTTAAAGCTTGAAGAACGGTTGCAAATAGAATTCAGTTGGGTAGATTTGGCTCACTAAAGACTCATATTGTGTTCACATTGGCTCAATTGCAGATCATTTCACTCATATAGCGTTCACATTAGCTCCTTTGCAAGGTTTCTCATTCATGCACTGCATGCGTTCACACTGGCTCACTTACAAGGCCTCTTACTCTACAACCCCGTTCACACTTGCTTATGAGTTGTTTGGGCTAATTCTTTAGTCCCACATTGTGGAATTTGCCAAGTAGTCTTTGTCATATCAGCTATAAATACCTTGTATCTCATTCATGTAAAGACACATTGGGTTTATTCTGTAATTCTCTTCTTGGAATAAAATCGTTCTTCCTCTATTCTATTTAGTTTCAGTTTTATTTATGTTCATGTTATTTAATTTCTGTTTTTATTCTTCTTTAGCTATGTCTAGCTAATCCCCGTTGATTAGGGGGTGATGACACTAATAGATATGATTCGATATGAATCACATAGCCAAAGGATGAGAAATTCATGTATATAGATCTAGATCTGAACCAAGGATTAGATCTGAACCTTAATATCCTGTGTATAGGTATTTTAAAGACTTGTGGTCAGTGAATAATTCGAATTTCTCGCCAAGAAGATAATGACGCCAAGACTTAAGCGCGAAAACAATAGCGGCCAACTCTAGGTCATGTGTGGGGTAATTCTTCTCATGCGCTCTCAACTGCCTTCCACCATAGGCTATTACCCTGCCCTCTTGCATTAAGACTGCGCCTAGTCCTGTCCCACAAGCGTCAGTATAAACGGTAAACGGCTTACTCCCATCTGGCAATACTAAGACTGGGGCAGAAGTCAAAGCTCTCTTCAAACGTTGGAACGCATCATCACAATCTACGTCCCATGTGAAAACTAGGTTCTTCTTCGTCAAGCATATCAATAGAGCTGATATCTTTGCGAAGTCTTTGATAAACTTCCTATAGTAGCCAGTCAACCCCAAGAAACTTCTCACTTCGGTAGCATTTTTAGGGACCTTCCAATCTTGGATGGCCACCACCTTCGGGGGATCTGCGGCTATCCCTTCTTTGGAAACCACGTGTCCTAAGAACCGTACTTCCTTCCTCCAAAAGTGACACTTAGAAAATTTAGCTTTAAGCTTATGCGCTCGAAGAGTCTCCAACACTTCCCTAAGATGTAGGGCATGCTCTTCTTCATCCTCAGAAAAGATCAAGATGTCATCTACAAAGACTACCACGAATTTGTTAAGGTACTCCCTAAACACCCTACTCATCAAATCAACAAAATATGCAGGGGCGTTTGTCAAACCGAATGGGATCACTAGCCATTCATAGAAACCGTCCGGAGTCCTAAAGGCAATCTTATCTATCCTACCCTCAGCCATTCTCAACTGATGGAACCCAGTGGCTAAGTCCAACTGTGAAAACACTGAGGCGCCAACTAACTGATCGAAGAGATCGTCAATCCTCGGTAGTGGGTGTCTGTTCTTCTTAGTAAGTTTATTAAGTTCTCTATAGTCCACACACAGTCCAAGGGACCCATCCGCCTTCGTGGCAAATACTACTGGAGCACCCCACTCCGATATACTTCGTCTTATGAACCCCTTCTCAAGCAACTCCTTCACTTGCTTATCAAGTTCCCTCCTTTCACGTGGAGCCATGTGGCGTACTGGCAAAGATACTGGTTTCGCATTATCCACAAGATATATTCGAAAATCTATCTCCCGCTTCGGAGGCAAGCCCTTCACCTCCTCAAACACATCCGAATATTCTCGGACCACTCTAACAGATTGTAGATTTTCCTTAGACGCGTCAAGCGATTCTAGATAACTTAACATAATCGAATTTATGGGATTACAGAAGATTTCTAGAGTGTTGCCAAGGCGAGTCACGAGCCTAACTACTCTCCTTTCACAATCAAGAACGGCCGCATTTCTGGATAACCAATCCATTCCTAAAATTAGCCCATAGCCCGTGAAGCCCAACACATAAGCATCACATCTAAATTCAACTCTAAGTATGGAAATTTTCAAATCCAAACACATCATGGACAAATAAGCTGAGCCCCCAACTAGATTCGAAACAACTAAGGGATCCTCGACTAAACTGGTGTTTAAGTGCAGTGATTCAACTAATGATGTAGAGATAAACGAATGTGATGCGCCCGAATCGAATAAGGTACGGACAGGATGATCAAATAGAAAAACTAAGCTTTCAACAGAAATGGTTCTACCTCGTTCTTGCAGTGGTGGGACCGCGAGAGCCTGAACTTGTCCCCTTGCATGCCCTGGTGCCATAAGAGCCTGCACTTGTCCTCCCAAGGTAGCTCCTGCCCTCTGCCCCTTCTTTGGGCAGTCCTTCACTAAATGTCCCGCATCGCCACAATGAAAACAGCCTGTCTTCCTTTTTTTCCGGCAATCCTTGCTGAGATGGCCTGTTGTCCCACAGTTAAAACATTTCTTCTTTCCCTTGCCGTTATTGTCTTTACCACCCTTCTTGTTTTGCTGTTGTGGTTTCTTCTGATCCCCCTTCTTCTCGGGTGCCTTATCAGCTTTAGCGCTTTTCTCCTCATGCATGAGCGCCATTTCTACTAACTTCTCAAAGGTGGCCCCCATCGGGATGTGGGTCATAGCCAACCCTTGCAATGGTTCATTCAAGACTTTAACAAACCTTAGAGCCTTCTTCTCCGGCGTGTTTACTAAGTCCAAGCCAAACCTTGCTAACTGATTAAATTTATTGACATATTCTTTCACTGATGAGCTTCCTTGCTTCAATGTCAAGAACCTTTCCATATATAGATTTTCTTCCGCCCTTGAGAGAAACTTCGCCTCGAACCTACGTCTGAAATCCACCCAAGAGTCAACAGGACGCTCCCCATTAGTGACCTCCCACCAAAACGAGGCCTCTCCCTTCATCAACCAAGCTGCTAATCGAACTCTCCTCCCTTCTTCTACTTCAAAGATTTCTAGCAATTCTTCAACTTCCTTAAGCCAATCTCTAGCTTCCACAAACGTTTCTGACCCTTGAAATGGTTTTCCACCCATAGCCTTGAATTCCTTGCACGTCTTTGCAAAAGTATCTACGCGAGGAGGAGGAGGAGGAGGAACGGGTGCAACTGGTGGTGGAAGAACATTGGCTGGACCAGCAGCGGCCCTAGCCTCCAATAGCCTCCTATACCATCCTGGTATCGTTACACCGTCGGGTAGATTAAGATCTTCAGCCATGCTGAAACGAAAAAGGAAAGATTCAAAATGGAGAATTCGAAAGATAAAGATATGTGGCTATTTGGGATTATGTTTTTCTTAAAAACTTTTCTCTTTAAATTTCTCATTAAAACATGTTTTTGAAAACACTTCTTCCAAAAATAACTATTTTTCTAAAGTATTTTTATCTGTTCTGGTAACCTTAAGCTCTGATACCACGTGTAACACCCCACGCCCATTAATGTCACTCACAAAGGGAATGCATTAACTTCCATGGAGGTTATAAGTGAATATAGAACAGAAAAATTACAACAAGACAGATAATAAATAGTACTTGGAAATCTAAAACTTCATTTTATTGCAGCGGAAATTAAACATGTTTGTTACATCATAAAACCATAGATCATAACCAAGTACAATATCTGTCTTCATAAAAACAAAATACATAATCCCATTACATAAATAGCCATTAAAAAGAAGCTGGACTTTACTTCAACGGTCCAAGCTTTCCAAAGAGAGATGAAGAAATTCAATCAAACTCCACTAGAGTTGGGCCCAACCTGAGGACCTGGAGGGGGGAAAAGGATAGAAATAGAGGGGGTCAGACATAAATTCTGGTGAGTATGATAATTCTAACAATACTATTATAAAAATAACTAGACTAAGGCATAAGCTGGAAGACAAGTAAATGTCTATGAACTCTTAGTAAGATAAAGATAGCGTTTAAGATAACGTTAAAGATAACGGTAAAGGCACACCTAATTACTAACGAACGATTACTACACTGCACCGCACATTACTACACTGCACCACACATTACTACACTGCACCACACCAGTCACCCTATTGTTTGATCCCACTTGCTTCGCACAGAAACTTTATAAATAGCCTTACATACCCCTAGCTGACTACATAGGTGTCGTCTGCCCCTATCTCCACTAGGTGTACCCCACTACCCACTTTCGATCGGCTCCCTACTCGTAGATACCCGTGCTGGCCCCACAGTGGGGTGTATCACACCCCTAAAGTAGCAACCCGATACAACTTGAGAATGCACGGCTTATGCCTACACGATGAAACAACGTCTTACCTACCAGCCCGGGTCCACATACGCATACGAAACCCGTTGGACTTGCGTTGCCACCGCTCCCCGTTTTGGCCTCTTACAGTCGAACCCAGCATGCGTGTCCCGTCCTCGACTTGGGTCGAGCCCGCAAAGATACGTTTGGGATACTGGTCGAAATGGGCCCCCACAAGCTACCCACCTAAGCTTGTCACTAGTATATCCCACTTAACCCTCTTAGTCATGTTCATTTACATGTGTGTTTGGTTAAGTCTTACTAATCGTATTTCACATGCCACTAAGGGCACCCCCTAGATACCTCATGCCACCCAAGGCACCTACTTAACCCCAATGTCCCACCTTACATGTTTTTCTGGTTAAGTATTTCTTAATTCATGCAGGCCATAACCTCATAAAGACTTCTCACATTAGACTGGCATTTATGGCAGCTGGATTTGCCGGGCGGGTTCGGGCAGTCTTACACGATAAAAGAGTCTAACCTCGTGTCTTTACAACCGTTATGCTTTAGTTTAGGCCTAGGACCTCTCACATTGGGCTGACATTTGTGACCATTGGATTTGCCGGGCGGGTTTACGTCACAAACGAGTCCAACCTCGTGTCCTAAGCATTGATTAACACTTAAAATCTTTTACCCCAGTTTTAATAATTCCCTGTTCAAATTATTAATTAAGTCAACTTTTAATGATGTCCATAATTGACTCAATTATGGCCATCCACTTATGGCATGCAAAATCGTATCAATTGCACCCCAACTTTTTAATATTAAATCCTTAATATTACCCCTACCCCACGTTTATACGTTCGCTTATTCAACGCATAATATAGGCTAGACTTGTATAGTCTAACACCTAGCACAAAGATAAATTATCACAACATATAGACAATTAAAATAAATCTAATCATAATAGGGGTGAAACTTGCATAAACTACACATGTTAAGGATCAAAAGGTGTCAACTTGTTAAATGTCTCAATTTACATGATATGATCATATCCCAAATCTATACATAAACTTACATATGGGGTTTTTAGGCAACATAATGATGGTGTGAACTAGCATATGATATCACATATGTCATAGCATAATTCTAGATGTCATAATAGATGTCTTGGCATATGTTCATAACTTTTCTAATCAATCTAACTTGCAAATGTGACTTGTCAATAGATCAACATAACCCAAACATGATGATTTAATTAATATGAACTAACTAGCATAGATGGTAACATCATGGCCTTTTTAACATGTATGATTCATCACAACTTATCATAGAAACTTTCAACATACATAACATCATCATAGCATGATTTACAACATATAAGATATCATCATCACATAACATTGGATTTACAATATACGTGATAGCAAAAGGGGTTTACAACAACATATATGATAATTCACATCATCTACTCATAATCCATTCATAACTCAACCTAATTAAAATGATAATAATCTTGTTAAGATCATCATACTCACAATTTAGAGAAGAAAAGAGAGAGTTTTGCTTTGCTTTAGGGTTGAGAGATTTAGAATTGAATTTGCTTTTCTTCTTTCTTAGTTGGCGGCGGCTCCATTGATTTCCATGGCGACGGTAACTATTCTATTTTAATTAGGTTTAGGGTTAGCATTAGGATGTATTTATAGGTGTAGGAAGTTATTTAGGACCATTAGATTAACCATGAACCATGAGAACCAATCAAATGCAAAATCTGCATTTGAGCGAATCGGCCCACGGGTTGACAGCCAAACACCCTGGATTAACCCCTAGTCGACCCAGCAGGGCTTGGGTCGACCTCAAAAATGGGTCGGTTCGGTTATTCCCCCTCCCAATTCGCTGTTTTGAACTTTTTCGCATATTTATTTATTTAATTTTTAATTTATATATATATATATATATATATATCAATACATATATATATATATATGCGCAACCCATTTAACTTAATTCTTTTCTAAAAATTATGTATACTTTAATTTGTGAATTTTAATGTTATAAAATTACGGGGTGTTACAGCCAGAGTGATCATAGCAAGGATATGGGTGATCAAAGCTATGGATATCATATGCTTTACGCACTGAGTGAGAGATGTGAGGATGGTTGCTATGCTTGATTATTTGACATCACTATGACATACACACCCCCACCCCAGTATCTTTACACCATATGTTAGTGTTACCTTAGAGTATTGTACATCTTGTTGTGCTAACTCTTTGGTTGCAGGTCCAGGTTCAGGTACGGTTTAGTATACCTATTATTGTTCTGTTTTACCGCTTATCGCTCATACCAGACTTTTTTCTGACCCAGAGTTTTATGTCTCTTCTTATTACTCTGGGTGCTCTTAAATGAGCCGACTAGAGAAAGGTTATCTGGTTATGCACGAGTAGCTGTCCGGAGTTGAGCAGGAGGCTTACACGTACTATTCTTTATATATTCTCCCTGTGTTGCTGCTGGTCACTACTTTGAGCAATAGTAGTGTACCTTACTTTTTTTGCTTCAGAGACAGTTTTTAAAAGATGTAATAATGATGAAGTGGAACATAAGCTGTATTTGGATTTTCCGCTGCCACGATGTTTAGTTTTCAGCTTATGCACTGCCTCGCATGTTTTATGTCAATGTATGTTATTATTATATTATATTCCTTGCGCTATGAGACATTCTACAGGTTCCTTGCTTGTTCAAATTCCCACCTTTTCCTTTCTTTGGCGACCGTCTCGTGCTGGTTGGACATCAGCACATCACACTTTCATTGGAAATGTCAGCTGGTGTGGGGCAGGTCATCACATCCTTTTTATCTTGTCATACCTGCCTTATATGTTGTATCTCTCTTATCTAATTCATATGCCTGTCATAATTCTTTTACTTATTTATATGCTAAAAGTAACTGGACTCGCCAGATTTATGTCCGACCTATTTTGTTTCCTCTTCTTTCTCTTCTGTCTTCCCTCCCCCACCCCCTAAGTTCTTAGGATGAGAATGCTCAAGCTTGATCAGGATTCTTCTTTCCTTTTTCTTGGAGTTGCTTAGATGTACTACTTGATTTCATATCTTCTCTACTATGGCTATGTTTTTGGGGATTATGCTCTTTTTATATTTATCGTACTCTGATGATTTTGGTACAAGACAGAAGTTTTAAGTTGATACACTAGGTTTTATGTATTTCAGACTCATGATGTAACTATGTTTTGAACCACAATGTTTTCGGCTAAATAAAGTTTTAAATTGTGTTGTTATTTTATATCTGTCTTGTGATATTTATGTTTCTTTTTACCTATAATGCTTCACTAAACTTAATGCATTCTCTTAAAAAGTGACATTAATGGACGTGGGGTGTCACACATTCCATTTTGAGAATCTACATTAGATTGGTGCTCCTGTTTCAAGAGCATCAACCACCTAAATAACTTTCTTTACCTCATAGAAACCAATCTCAACTTTTTCTGCTTCTTCCAGAAATGTAACAAACTAGAGGTTTTGAGGCCCGAATTTCGACAATAATACACAAATCCTGTATCACTTGTCAAAACCCAAGTAACGAAAACACCAGATAGTTAGTAGAAAGAAATTAGAGGGTGAGATAAGAAAGAAATATTAGAATAGAAGAAGAAGGAGAACCAACACACAACTCAGAGTCTCACATCACAGCGAAAAAAATATAATATGGAATTAAATCTTTACTGAGAGCTTTAAAAATACTTACAATCATCATAGTACATCACACATCTAGACAGTTATATTAATTTGTCCTCATATACAACACATAGTGGAAAAATATTATATAACGTCATATGTATGAACCCATCCAGCTCTTCTCTTCATAGCATCCGATAACTTGAACTTGTACAACTCGGTCTAACCCGAGCATTACAAACGTCGGATCAGTCTGGTGAACCAGAGTGAGACAAACACACTAAGTTTGTAGGTATCAACCAACTTGATTTTAAATTTAGAAAATTTCAGGAGATAAGGATAATCAAAAGACCAAACCTGCACCTAAATATAGATGGTTTTTACCTTATGATAGCCCAAAACATTTTTGAAATCATATATTTCTGATATTATAATAATGTCTAAATACAAGTAAATAACATTCTAGCAGAATGCTTGCATCTCACGCTCTACATACGTAGTATACAATCAAAACCGTTGGCGCTTATTGGAGAATGAATTTCCATGGCAAGGTATGGGCAACCACCTTTCCGACAATGTACCTCCGAGGATGAATATATTGGGGTTCAACAAGAACATCTTGCAACCCAGGCTCAACATGACCGACCCCTCACTTCGCTTGAGAGTACCGAATATATCATCATCACGGTTGGGGGCCAACCAACTGCTAAAAGCATACAAAATAAAATGAAAAGGACAACCGAAGGCATTTGATTTCTCCAAATCAGGTAATGATATACCCTTTTAATGGGTGCGACCCACATAGCCATGCGAGCTACCCAATTTTTTTGATTTCCCGGTTGATGGGGGATGAGGTTAACATTACCTTCAGAACATCATCTCATCATTCACTTTGAATGCCACGTCTCGGATCCGCCAAAAGGTCACTAATTGACGTCCACAAAAATATCTAGTTGTTAAGCTAAGAGAAGTGTGCTCTTCTCCGCCATCAACAAACATACATTTGAAGAAATCAACGTACGTGACTCCTTTGGAAATACTCTGCCAGACACTCGTCCATACAAGTCATCCAGGAACAGGATGAACCGAAAGCACCCTCTGACCACATCCTAAGAGGAGTCAACCCATGGATCAGTAGCGAGTAGTTCTTGCAATCCACAAAATCTCACTTACGACTGAATCACGTCAGATGAAGATCCATGGTCTTCAATTGCTCCATCTTCTATCTTCAACGTATTTGTTGGTTCAAAATGTTTTTTGAATATAAATTCAATCCCAGTCTTTTCGTACCAACAAGAATATAGGTCAGATTTTGATAGTCGATTATTTAACTATCGAATAAATAATTATGAGAATAAAATGAGTTTACTGGTTCAGTATCAACATTACATGGCCTTTTTAATTAATATTAGTTAACAAATGTTAATTTAAAATCCTTTAAATCTTTTGAATATAGCTTTTCACTTCTTATTATTTAACATAACATTAATTTCAAAACTATTTTACTTTAATATTTAGGAAATTATCCTATAATCATATTCAATTATCATTTCAAAACATTTGCTACATCATTCTTCATTATCTATAATTGAGAAATTAATTTAACTTATCATTCGTAACATACGTTAGGTAATCTCTTTTGTTTTATTATTTGGAAATAATAACCCTTATTCTTTCAAAATAAACCCATTCCAAAACTCCGCTTTCCATTTCCTTTTATCTCGAAAATACCATTACAATTTCACATCAAGCCCTTTAATAACTCCCTTGACTTGGGGAAATTTATTATATATATTCTCGAATCTTCTCATTTCTGTTATCTTGGAAATAACATTATTTATTCTCAAATCCTTTTTATTTCCGTCACTATGGAAATTACATTATATATTCTCAAATCTTGTGATTAACATTGTGTTATTATTTCACATATGGAAATAATAAATTCTCTTAACCTCTTTCCCATTACAAACTAATATCATCCTCAGATAATTCTGAAGTCGTTCAAGTTGTGGTATTTATTTCCCTCTCAGACCTTGATCAACAACGTTCTTATATTGAGATAGATATGACTTATAATTCAAAAACATATATTTATTTTAATATCAAACAAACTCATCAAACTATTTTATTTAAAATATGGTTTACAAACCTTCTTACTTTTGAATATACCACTTTTTAATTATAAATTATTTTTACATAATATGCTGATTAAGTAATTCCTTAGTAAAAATCACTTCTTAACCTTAACTTATTTCAAAAAATTCAATTTGTAACTCGAATTATTATTACGAAATCTAATTACTAAATTCTTTACCAAATTCAATTTGTAACGACCCGGATTATTCGGTCAACTGATTTTAATTATTTAATATTGTTTTAAATATTGAGTTGATAATATAAATGAATTTTTATATTAAGTTATCAATTTAAAAATCTATTTCGATTTAATATCGAATATATTAAATTATCGTAATTCGAAATATAATGGAAATTGAATTTAAAAACTGAATCAAAATGATTCGGATGATAGATAGGAATTTTATTTTACTATAAATGATAATAATAATTTATTGTCAAGAAATTTATTTGTTTCTGAATTTAAATTATATTGTATTAATTTAGTTTGGTTATTTTATTAAATTTCAGAATGTATTCTGTTGAGCTCAGAATATCGTTATTACATTTAAATGTCGGTCTATACGCTAAAATAGATTTTCATGATTTATATTAATGGAACCCGAGATATTTGATTGTGGATAGGTTCAAAATCAAATCGATATCCATCTAAAAAGAATAAAAATCTCTTTATGTCGAATCGAATTAAATATAAATCAAATCGTATTTAATTGTACCATGCATTGACTAAAATTCCATAAGGTCGAAGTGTTCATCTGTATAAAATCACGATTTCCCCTTTCTTTATTTCTCATTTGTGATTCTCTAATATTGAAGAAATCAAAGCAACAGATAAAAGTCTCTGCTTCCTAAAAATTAAAGTAACTTTTGATTTTCCCTCTTCGTTTTCCAGTCGATTGCGAGAATCATTCCTAATATATAAAAAAAGAATAGAATTGCGATTTAACATCTTGAGTTATAAGGAGCTCAACATCAGTCATACACTCGCAAATTTGGTTGCGAGATAGGGATTGCCGTTGAACTTGGAGAAGGGTTTCAAACCATGTTGAGCTGTGCAATTAGAAGGGGTGCGATGCAGCTGGTCTCTACTTTGGTTGCGATAGAATACCATTAATTTTAAAGGAATTAATAATGCGATTTTTGTGAATTTGGGTGATGCTAAAGAGTGTATCGATGTTGCGAGATTGTCGTCGAATTGCGGTAGGGTTTGGGGTGCATGATTTAAGGGAATGTGGGCATTTGCGAGTTACCGTAATCAAAGTCGCGATCTTGAACAAGGTGGATTTTACTAATAGCAGGCATCACAATTTTCAGTATAGTTTCGGATTAGGGATGATGTTATTGAGACGGGAAAGGCTGAGCTCGAGTTCGAAGTGGAAATGGCAGGATGATGCAGATTAAAAATGATTATTATCTGCTGAAGTCGGATGGTGAATTGGTGTAGTAGAGTTCGGTGATAATGCTGTAGAATTTTGGAAGAATCCGTGAGGCATTAAGAGCTAATGGGAGGAAAGGAAAACATAGGCTACGGTGTAGGCATTAACTGTTCATTAGTGAGGAAGTTTGGTTGTGTTACAAGAAGGAAAAGGTGGTTATGTACAGGTCATGGTTTGTTATTAAAGAAGAATAAAGGCTCAAAGTTCTAAAAATCGAAGTGGAGGGATGATTGGTAATGGACTATGGATGCTCGGCCGTATACAAAAATTGGAGAAGAAGGGAGTTGCGTGATGTTCGGAAATGGGTAAAGATAATTTACTAATTTAATTTAGTAATTAAAAATGTATATTGACATTTTGAATTATATAAAATGGTACCAAGTTTGTAAATGCGTGTATATATATATAATGTCATGTTAACTAAGGAATGTAATATTAAGGTATATTTTTTACCAGAAATTATACAAATCTATAGAATAAATAATTTGTTTATGACTGTGGTTAATTTAAATTAATAATCATTTAATCGTCGGATAAAAAAAATATCATAGGAATAAATTCGTTCAAGACAATTCGAGATGATTTGTGGTTGAGACGAGTGGGAATCAAATTGGATATTTAGCAAAGGAAAATCACGGTGAGTAATTCTCACTCAGAAATTTATTTAAATTTATTTTTATCATTAAAATAAATTATTGGCTGCTTGGATGCATTTAAATATTTTTGTGGCTATTCTATATAAATATATTATTTATTTAGGCTTAGTGTTTGTGATTATTTTAAATATATATATATATATATATATATATATGTTGGTGTTTGGATTCCCACTGTGTCATTAGCGGATGCTCGCAGTATCATTAGCAGATGACCCTATGCTCCCCACAAATGATAGTGGATGACCGTCTATACCGCGATCTCCTGTCTCGAAGCAGGATGGGTATTATTTATGTTGGCTAACATCTATGGATGCCGAAAAAAAGGTTGGAGGGATCCAACTGGATTCTTCAAAATTTATTACTATTGTTTTATATATATTATCATATATGATGTGTTATAGAACCCATGATTTGATAATTGAGTGTTTTTGGGTGTTTAAATATCGCTGGGCCAAAATGTTAATTTATAAAAATATTGTGAAAAGGGATTTTGAGATCCAAAAGGAAAATCCTATTTTTCTCTAAAATAGAATTTAAATTTTGAATGGGCTAAGAAATATTTACTTGTTTTGAAAAATAAAAACAAGTACTAAATTTATAAACGACGTATATAAATTAAATAATACAGGAAATTGAAGTAAATTTCTAAGCGGTGTTTATAAGTAAACGGGAAAGATTTTCATTGGATAATCAGGGAATTAAAGTGAATTTATAAATGGTGTTTATAAATTAAATAACATGGGGAATCGAAATTAATTTATAAACAGTGTTTATAAATGAAATGGATAATTGTCATTTGATAATTGGAAAATTTAAATTCAAATGTGAATTAAAAAAAAGAATTTGAAATCGTTTTAAATAGAAAACGATGAAATCTATTCCAATGTTCAGAATGGAAATTTAAATTGGATAATTAAGTTAGATTATACTGAATTTAGAAAATAAATTATATCAAGAAATAATATTACAATTAATTAGAAACTAATGTTTAAATTAAATATTAAAATAGATTATATGTTATATATAGATTAGTTATAATAAATAGAATATTCCAAAATAAGCTTTTGGTTTTTAAACAGATATCAAAATGGAACTTGTTTAAATATATAAAACAAGTAAATTTATAAACGATGTTTATAAATGTGGAAAATTAAAAATCAAGAAATGATTTGTAACTTTAAATTCAAGTATGAATTTAAAAATAGAATTTGAAATCATTTTGAAAAGGAAACAACAATTTTTATTCCGGAATTGAGAATATAAAATGAATTGAGTTTCAAAATAGATTTTGAAATGAATATTGTTTTAATATATAAAACAAGAAAGTTGGATTTATAAACGATGGTTATAAATCTAGTAAAATAAATTATCATTAGATAATTTAGACGTTTAAATTCAAGTATAAATTAAACAAGTGAATTGGAAAATGGTTTAAAATAGAACGAAAATTTTATTCTGGAATTTGGAATATAAATTGAAGTGAGAAAAATCCAACGGATTTATAATTGGAATACGATTATATCGAATTTTATAAATAATTTATTTGTAAATGTAATTGGAATTTAATATAGCAAATTGAGTATAAATAAATTTACAACCAAGTAAATGAAAAATCGACGATTATAAATAATTGGTACATTAAGTTGAATTGAGAAAATTGTTTTAATATATATTAAAATATATTATAAAAGAGTCGAAATTATTATAAACGAAGTTTAAACATTCATGCATATAAATATAATTAAAATGAACTCATTGCAGCGCGATAGTTCGTGAATTGGCGTTTCGAACTTCAATTGAGTATACAGAACTCGGTTTAAGTCGGAATTCTTTGAAACAAGAATCGTCATGACCAATTTGATAATAGTTTTCTAATGGAAGAGAAAAATCTGGATTTCATCAAATAGATTTTGAGTTATGTCAAAATCAATTTTCCAGAAAATCAGCTCCTTAACCATTATAAAACCATAATGGTTTATTTAAATAAATAAAAGGATTTTAAGTAAATAAAATCTGAAAGTCCATTAGAAAAATACAGATTTGAGTTACAAAATAAATATGAAATCAGGTAGTGGTAAGTGAACTGATTTTTAAAACAAAAATTAGATTTTTAATTACTAGATAGAATTAACTAATTTGAATAATAATTAATTAATCGAAATTTGATACGAAACTGGGTTTTGAATAAGTGAAAGTGATTTGAGAATTTATATTCGAAATCGAAAAGGAAACTTGAATCAAAAATGGAATTCAATTTGTTTATAAGCAACTCCATATTATATTTAAACATGTTATGTTCAAATAAAAAAATGAAATAAGCAAGATAGCTAATTAGAAAAATTAGAGAATTGGGTTAAGACGAATGGATTGAGTTGAAACAAAATGGTTGGATATATGATAAGCAGGATCGGAATGAAGTGTATGAAGATTATAATTTAAGCGCTTGACAAAAAGGCACAGATTTAAATTCCATATGAGTTTTTATGCGCCGAATCGGCAGGCCACTTGGTTTTTTGATTTTCTTTTTGAATGGAAAGGGCCTAGAGAGGCGAGTTGGAGTTTGAGCTGTTGAACGGTACAAAGGAGGTGCTGCAGAATTTTTCCGGAAATTTAAGGAGTTAGAATATTTCCAAAAAAATTTGATAACTGGAAATCAGTATATAGAATTCGATGGGGAAACTAACTTAAAATAGAATATTGTAAACAAATAGGAAATCGATAATCTGGTAATAGAATGAGAAATGTATATACATTTTAAAAATGAATAATCGGCTTTATATGATATTTGTTATTAGGGAATAGTGGTCTTATCCATTTTGAAGTTAAGGATATTTCTGGTCAAGGTCTGAGAGGTAATTATACCCTAACTTGATTGATTTCATTATTGACCGATAAATATGATGATTCAGTCTCGAAGATAAATGTTTAAAGAGTTTAGTTGAATGCAGTATTTTGGGTTGTTATAATAATGTTTTACACAACATTCGTTTCAACCCAATAAGTGGAATTTTGGAAATATAAATATAAATATTTTGTAAGTCTAAAAATGAATGGTCGTTAAAGAGATACGTAATTGGAATGTTTTCCAATATTAAATAGAAAATATTTTCTAAATATAAAAAATAAAAGAAGATAAATTATGGAAATGTTTTTCCAAATAGTGTGAGAGGCCTAGAAGATGATTATTGAAAATATCGGGTTAACACATATTGATAAGAACATGGAAAAGTGATTTAATTAATGAAGTATTAATTAAAGGGCTTAGTGATTTGTTTGACGCTTTGGTTGAATGTTTTTTTTTCTTTGATTGTTAAGAACCGACTATCGAAGTATTTGCCAATAATCGTTGTCAATATGGAGAGACCGGTTGGATTATTATACGAGAACCACTCTGTATTGGCAGTAGCGTTACGAAACAGATTATATGAAGATAATCAAAGACAGAGTAAAGTGCAAGGGCTTTTTCTGTTAATCCTAGGTAGAAATTGCCTAAGATGGAATAATGGACATTGTGCCTTTGGTTTCGTTCAATCCCAAACCGAACGTATATGGACGAATGTTTGACAAAGTACTTCCAATGATCGCATACGTTGGTTTGTATAGATTAATATGGTGGCGACGAATTTATTCTCTTAGCATAATATCCGGATTATATTTATGAAAACCAATTAATGATTAACCGACTTACAACGTGGCATTCAAAGTGATTGTGCTATCAGTGAATGGTAATAAATCGTAGCCTCAGTCCTCAACAATTGCGAAATGACAAAAATTGGGCAGGCAGCATGGATAAATGGGTAGCTCCCAATTAGTGTGTATTATCACCTATCTAGAGAAATTCATTTCCTTCTTTATTCAATTCGATATTGTCTCATTCAGGAAAACGGTTGCTAATCCAAACCGTTGGTGATATACATTTGATACACTCAAGCGAAATGAATGGTCGGGTTACAAGATGTTCTTGTTGAACCCAGAGTATTCTCCTCTAGAGGTACACTATCAGAAGGTGGTTGCACACCTTGTCATAGTTTGAAATTCAATACCCAATTAGTGCTTGCAGTTTTGATTGTATACTATATATATATGTGGAATGTGAGATACAAACGTTCCACTAGATTGTTATTTATTTGATTTAGACACTATTATAATATCAGTAGAGTTTTGATATAAAGATTATCATTTCTTTCAAAAGGATTATGAAAGTTGAATCAAGTGTTTTCGATTCTCTTAAGGGAAAAACCCATTCCGTGTTATACGGCGTGGTCTTATGTGTAACACCCTGTATGTTGAATAACTAGCTATAATATAAAACAGGGCACAATTAAATTTAAAAATCTCAATCAGGGGAAATGGGCTATGCCATTGCGTTCGTCTCCGAAAAATACGCGAAATAGAGTCCGAGTTTTTGAAAATCGGAGTGCGTATGACCCAGATAAGGCCCAAAGAAGTTTTCAGAAATTTAAATTCAGATTTAAAAACAAAATTTTCAATTTTCAGAAGTGGCGGGAAAAATCCCGCCAGACCCTGGGGGTCGACTGGGGAGTCGACCTCCCCCCCAGGTCGACTGGGGAGTCGACCCTAGGGTCGACCTGGGGGTCGACCTCCCTGGTCGAGCCCAGGTGACCTGGGTGCACCAGCTTGTCTTTTGGGCTGTGTTTTAGTGGCTAGGACGTGATCTGACGGCTCTAATCTAATTTAGGGTTAATCTAATGGCCTAAAACACCTAACTACTCTATAAATACACCCTAAGACTACCCTAATTCATACTAAAAATAGATACAATGCCGTCATGCCGTCAAAATGCAACTTCAAGGAGCCTCCATCAATTGGTAGAAGAAGATAGCATCTCAAATCAATCTCTAATCAACTCTAGCAACTTAATCTTCTTCTTAGCAGTGCTAATCAACAAGTTGTGATTTTTCTATAGCCTTAATGACCAATTATTGAAATGATTATGATAGGATATAATGAGGTTATGGCTATGAATGTGGATCAATGCATGTTATGCAAGTTAAATGCTATGTGTTTGTGATGTTATGCAAGTTATGCAAGTCATATACTACATGTTCATGATGTTATGCAAGTTATGCAAGTCATATACTACATGTTCATGATGTTATGCAAGTTATGCAAGTCATATGCTATGTGTTTGTGATGTTATGCAAGTTATGCAAGTCATATGAGAAACATAGATCCATTATGACACCATGATTATGCAAGTTTGGTGTATGATTATATGCAAGTCCATATATGACATGTTATGCAAGTTTGGTGTTTGATGATATGCAAGTAACATGTGCAAGTTTACACCTTAGTATGATATGCATACATATGCAAGTTAACCCCTTTGTATGTCATACATACATATGCAAGTTTACCCCTTTGTATGACACAAATAACTCATGCAAGTTGACCTCCTTATGACATATGTGATTCATGCAAGTTTGGGTTGATTATTTATGCTAGTTGGGTTGATGCTATATGCATGTTGACACCTTTAAACCCATGTTGATGCTAATGTTATGCAAGTTGAACCCATTATATTTATGATGAATCTTCCCTTTTATGTCATGTTAGCGAATTACGTGGGGAACGATGGGGTTAATATACATGTTAATGAAATGGTGTGAATTTGGTATGATTATGCATACCATAAAGTGATGGACATAATTGAGTCAATTATGTACATCGTTAAAATTGGAATTAATTAGGGAAAATTAATTCGGGGGTGATTAATTAGGTGTAATTAATCGACTAAGACACGAGGTTGGACCCTTTTGTAGCATAAGACTGCCCGGAACCGACCGGCAAATCCAGCAGCTACAAATGATTGGCCCAATGTAAGAGGTCTTAGGCACAAACTATATACGTGACAAGTGTAAAGACACGAGGTTAGACTCGGTTATGGCGTAAGGCTGTCCGGACCCAACCGGCAAATCCAGCTGCCATAAAAGATAGTCTAATGTGAGAGGTCTTTACAACGGTTACATTCTTAATCAATTAAGAATCACTTAACCAAATAAGCATGTAGTGGGCATGAGGGGTTAAGTGGGTGCCTTGGGTGGCATGTGGAAACCAAGTAAGTGCCTTGGGTGGCATGTGGAAATCTAGTGGGTTGCCTTTTGTGGCAATATAAAATACGATTAGAATACTTAACCAAGAGGAAACATGTAATTAAACATGATTAAAGGGTTAAGTGGGATGCACTAGATAAATTGACAAGCTTAGGTTGTAGCTTGTGGGGGCCCATTTCAACCAGTAACCTATATGTATCTTATTGAGCTCGACCCATGTCGAGGACGGGACACGCGTACTGGGCTTGATTATAAGAGGCCAAAACGGGTTAGCGGTGGCAACGCGAGTCCAACGGGTTTCATATGCGTGTGTGGACCCGGGCTGGTAGGTATGACGTTGTTGCATCGTGTAGGTATAAGCCGTGCACCATTTGTTGTATCGGGTTGCCACTTTGGGGAGTGATACACCCCACTGTGGGGCCAGCACGGGTATCTACGGTAGGGAGCCGATCGCTTGGGGAGTAGTGGGTACACCTAGTGGAGATAGGGGCAGACGACACCTATGTAGTCAGCTAGGGGTACACGAAACTACTGGGTAAATTTTCTAAGTCCTTGGGAGGGATCAACCTTTAAGTAAGAATGACTGGTGTGGTGCAGTTAGTAATTATCCTTGGGTGGGTAGATGCGTCTTTACCGTTATCTTAGTTCATCTTATGTCTAGTTGGCTACTTAGTGTAGTCATTTATCCCCAGTCATCCCGTACCAAGTTTATATCATACCCTAATTACTTTAATGATTGTGTTGTTAAAGTTATAGGGCTCACTCAGACTTATGTCTGACCCCGTTGTTTTTATCTTTTTCCCCCTCAGGTCCTCAGGTTGGGCCTAGCACTAGTGGGCTTTGATCAGATTTCTTTATCTATCTCTTGGAGCTTGGACCGTGATGTAAAGCCAAGCTTATCTTTTCTTTTATGTCTATTGTTTATGTAGTGGGATTATGTACTTATGTTTTTATCAGGATGGATATTTAGTACTTGACTCTTTATGGTGTTGTAACTAAACATGTTTACCTTCTGCTGCAATGAAATGATGTTTTAGAATTTCAAGTATTTATATCTGTCTTGTGTAATTTTCCTGTTCTATATTCACTTAAAATGCTCCACCGAAGTTAAGGCATTCCCTTGGTGAGTGACCTTAGCGGGTGTGGGGTGTTACACGTGGTATCAGAGCGAAGGTTACCGGAACAGATTAAAAAAATAAAATTTAGAAAACTATTTTTCTAAAAACATTTTTGGAAGAAGTATTTTCAAAAACATGTCTTTAAAGAGAAAAGTTTTTGAAAGAAAAGCATAATCCCCAATAGCCATATCTTTATCTTTCGAATTCTCCGTTTTGAATCTTTCATTTTTCGTTTCAGCATGGCTGAAGATCTTAACTTTCCGGAGGGTGTGACGATACCAGTATGGTATAGGAGATTGATGGAGGCTAGGGCCGCCACTTCAGGTCCAGCAAATGTTCCTCCACCCACCGTAGCACCCGATCTTCCTCCTCCCCCTCCTCCTCGTACGGATACTTTTGCTAAGACTTGCAAGGAATTTAAAGCTATGGGAGGGAAACCTTTTCAAGGATCAGAAACTTTTGTGGAGGCTAGAGATTGGCTTAAGGAGGTGGAAGAGTTGATGGATATCTTTGAGATGGAAGAAGGAAAGAAAGTCAAGTTAGCTGCTTGGTTAATGAAGGGAGAGGCCTCATTCTGGTAGGAGGTCACTAATGGAGAACACCCCGTTGACTCTTGGGCGGATTTCAGGCAAAGATTTGTGGCAAAGTTTCTCTCAAGGGCAGAGGAAAACTTGTATATGGAAAGGTTCTTGACTCTAAAGCAAGGAAACCTCTCGGTGAAGGAATATGTCAACAAGTTTAATCAATTGGCAAGGTTTGGCATAGACATGGTGAATAGACCGGAGAAGAAGGCTTTGAGGTTCGTTAAAGGCTTGAATGAACCGATGCATGGATTGGCTATGACTCATATCCCTATGGGAGTCACCTTTGAGAAGCTAGTTGACATGGCACTCATGCATGAGGAAGAGAAGGGTCCCAATGTTAATAAGGCACCCGAGAAGAAGGGAGATCAAAAGAGACCTCAACAGCAACAAAACAAAGGTGGGAAAGGCAACGGTGGCAAGGGGAAGAAGAAGTGCTTCAATTGCGGGATACCAGGCCACCTAAGCAAAGATTGTCGGAAGAAGAAGAAGACTGGCTGCTACCACTGTGGTGAAGCAGGGCATCTAGTGAAGGATTGCCCTAAGAAGGGGCAAAGGACGGGATCTACCTCAGGAGGACAGGTGAAAGCTCTTATGGCACCGGGTCAGGCAAGGGGGCAAGTTCAGGCTCTCGCGGTTCCACCAACTCAGGAAAGAGGTAGAACTATTTCCGTTGAAAGTCTGTTTTTCTATTTGATCATCCTGTCCGTACATTGTTTGACTCTGGCGCATCGCATTCGTTTATCTCATCATCATTAGTTGAGTCACTGCACTTAGACACCAGTCTAGTAGATGATCCCTTGGTTGTTTCAAACCCAATTGGGGGCTCCATATATTTGTCCATGATATGTTTGGGTTTGAAGATTTCTATACTTAGCATTAAGTTTAGATGTGATGCTTTTGTTTTGGGCTTCACGGGCTATGGGTTGATTTTGGGCATGGACTGGTTATCCAGTAATAGTGCCGTTCTTGATTGCGAAAGGAGAGTTGTTAGGCTCATGACCCGCTTGGGAAACACTCTCGAGATTTCTTGTAATCCCATGGATTCTGTTATGCTAAGTTATCTTGTATCGCTTGACGCTTCGATGGAGAGTTTGCGATCTGTTAGAGTAGTCCGGGAATACTCGGATGTGTTCGAGGAGGTGAAAGGCCTACCTCCAAAGCGGGAGATAGACTTCGGAATATATCTGGTGGATAATGCTAAACCTGTATCTTTACCGGTGCACCACATGGCTCCTCGTGAGAGGAGGGAACTCCATAAGCAAGTAGGGGAGTTGCTTGAGAAGGGGTTCATAAGACGAAGTATATCGGAGTGGGGTGCTCCACTAGTTTTTTCTACGAAGGCGGATGGGTCCCTTAGACTTTGTGTGGACTATAGAGAACTCAACAAGCTCACAAAGAAGAATAGACACCCATTGTTGAGGATAGATGATCTCTTTGATCAGTTGGTTGGCGCTTCAGTGTTTTCGCAGTTGGACTTGGCCACGGGGTTTCATCAGTTGAGGGTGGCTGAAGATAGCATACACAAGTCTTCCTTTAGGACTCCGGATGGTTTCTATGAGTGGCTGGTGATGCCATTTGGTTTGACGAACGCCCCTGCATACTTTGTTGATTTGATGAGTAGGGTGTTCAGGAAGTTCCTTAATAAGTTAGTGGTGGTCTTTGTGGATGACATCTTAGTCTTTTCTAAGAATGAAGAAGAGCATGCCCTACATCTTAGGGAAGTGTTGGAGACTCATAGCGCATAGCCTTAAGGCTAAACTTTCTAAATGTCACTTCTGGAGGAAGTGAGGTTCTTGGGGCATGTGGTCTCCAAGGAAGGGATAGCTGTGGATCCCGCGAAGGTAGTATCTATTCAAGATTGGAAGGTTCCAAAGAATGCTACCGAGGTGAGGAGTTTCTTGGGGTTGGCTGGCTACTATAGGAAGTTTATCAAGGACTTCGCGAAGATATCAGCCCCATTAACTCGCTTGACGAAGAAGAATCTAGTCTTCGCATGGGACGTAGATTGTGATGATGCGTTCCGACGGTTAAAGAGAGCTTTAACCACAGCTCCAGTCTTAGTGTTGCCAGATGGGAGTAAGCCATTTGTTGTCTATACCAATGCTTATGGGACAGGACTGGGCGCAGTCTTAATGCAAGAGGGAAGGGTAATAGCCTATGGTGGAAGGCAGTTGAGAGCGCATGAGAAAAATTACCCTACCCATGATTTAGAGTTGGCCGCTATTGTATTTGCGCTTAAGATTTGGCGCCATTATCTTCTTGGTGAGAGATTCGAATTGTTCACTGACCACAAATCATTGAAGTACTTGTTTTCTCAGAAGGATTTGAACTTGAGACAGCAAAGGTGGATGGAGTTCTTAGCATCCTATGATTTCGAGATAGCGTATACCCCTGGCAAGGGTAACGTGGTGGCGGACGCCTTGAGTAGAAAAAGGTTGTCCTTGAGTCCATTGTTCGTGGAACGACGAAGCTTGGAATTTATCTCGATGTTTGATTTCAGACCTTCCGTTGACTATATACCCGGTTTGCTAGCATCCTTGGAGGTCAGACCTACTCTTTTGGGGCGGATTGGCGAGGCGCAGCGGGACGACCCACAGTTGGTTGAGTTGGTAGAGAGGCTCATAAGGGGGAGTCGTCCAGCCAATTGAGTAGGTACACCCAAGACGATAGGGGGTGCTTGCGTAGAGACGGTAGACTTTGTGTACCACAAGACGAGGGTTTGGGGAAGGCTATTCTTGATGATGCACACTGTTCTAGGATGACCATTCATCCCGGTGGGGACAAGATGTACCAAGACATGAGGCGAGTTTTCTTTTGGGCCGGTATGAAGAAAGATGTGGCCGAGTATGTCGCTAGATGCTTGGTGTGCCAACAGGTGAAAGCGGAGCAAAAGAAACCAGGTGGGTTGCTTCACCCATTGGAAGTTCCGCAATGGAAGTGGGATAGCGTCTCGATGGATTTTATTGATGGGTTACCCAGGTCAAGGAAGGGTAATACGGGAATTTGGGTTGTGGTAGACAGACTTACTAAGAGTGCCCATTTCATACCTGTGAAGAGCAAGAGGACTGCTCCATGGCTAGCTTCAGTATATCTTCGAGAGATAGTTCGATTGCATGGGGTACCCTCTAGCATAGTGAGTGATCAAGATCCTATCTTCATTAGCGAGTTCTGGAAGAGTTTGCAAGAAGCGGTGGGGACTCAATTGTGTCTGAGCAGCGCATATCATCCTCAGACGGACGGCCAGACCGAGAGGGTGAATCGTGTTCTGGAAGACCTTTTGAGGCTTTGTATCTTGGATTTTGGAGGTACTTGGGAAGAGCATCTTCCATTGGTGGAGTTCGCATATAACAACAGCTTTCAGTCCGGTATTGGTATGGCTCCTTTCGAAGCTCTTTATGGAAGACATTGTCGATCACCTACATGTTGGTGGGAATCTACGGATAAGATCTTACTTCAGCCCGATATGGTTAGAGAGACTTCGGAAAAGATTGATTTGATTTGAAGAAGGATGAAAGCAGCACAGGATAGGCAAAAATCTTATGCGGACAAGAGGAGGACGGATCTGGAGTTTGAGGTTGGGGACATGGTCTTTGTCAAAGTATCTCCATTACGGAATGTAGTTCGCTTTGGGTCCGTTGGGAAGTTAGCTCCAAGATTTTTTGGGCCGTTTCCTATTAAGGAAAGGATTGGACGGATGGCATATAGAGTGGATTTACCCGAGAGACTTAGTGGGGTACATGACGTATTCCATGTGTCACATTTGAGGAAGTGCCTACATGAGACCGCAGAGGTGGTAGAGCCGAGCTTGCTAAAAGAAGTGGAGGTAGAGCGTGATGCAATTATTCGACGAGTACCTACCCGCATCCTTGGGTCAGAGATTAGGAAGTTGAGGAACAGAGAGGTGCGGCTAGTCAAAGTGCAATGGGGAGAAGATGAGAGCAATGCTACTTGGGAGACAGAAGCGAAGATGCGTTCATTATACCCATTCCTTTTTGAGGGTATGTCTTTTAACTTCTCCTTTATCGTTTGTCTAGTACTTATCTTATCTTTAGTATGTCCTCTCATTAGTACCTTTGACCTTTAGATGAAACATGTGTTTGAGACATGTTATGTTTGATGGATGCGTGTGGATGCAAGTGTTTGCTAGTGGTTGCTCGTGGATGCATATACACACACTCTAGGCACTAGATCGGCTCAATCACTTCATATTGCATATTGCATAAAATTGTGTGTAGGTAGCTATATTAATGGATGTATAATGGTTGTGCTATCATATGGATGATGCATTTTGGTGAATGATTGTGCACTCATGTAGAAATAGTATGTGTCGATAAAGTTCTTTCGCATACATGTTGGATGCATGGCACTATCATGGTTTGCATTAAGGAGGTCAACTGAATCAGTAGGCCGCCTGATTTTGCATTAGACAGGGAACATATACACACACTCTTTGCATATGTTCATACAACATTTGAAACTCTAAGGACAATGGATGCCAGTGTTTGATGGTTTAGTAGATGGTTGTTTGGTTGGTAGGATACGTTCTTCTTGACTTGGAGATTTCGGGTACGAAATCCTTTAAGTAGGGGAGAATGTAACACCCCGTATGTTGAATAACTAGCTATAATATAAAACAGGGAAGAATTAAATTTAAAAATCTCAATCAGGGGAAACGGGCTATGCCATTGCGTTCGTCTCGGAAAAATACGCGAAATAGAGTCCGAGTTTTCGAAAATCGGAGTCCGTATGACCCAGATAAGGCTCAAAGAAGTTTTCAGAAATTTAAATTCAGATTTAAAAACAAAATTTTCAATTTTTAGAAGTGGCGGGAAAAATCCCGCCAGACCCAGGGGGTTGACTTGGGAGTCGACCTCCCCCCCTAGGTCGACTGGGGAGTCGACCCTAGGGTCGACCTGGGGGTCGACCTCCCTGGTCGAGCCCAGGTGACCTGGGTGCACTAGCTTGTCTTTTGGGCTGTGTTTTAGTGGCTAGGACGTGATCTGACGGCTCTAATCTAATTTAGGGTTAATCTAATGGCCTAAAACACCTAACTACTCTATAAATACACCCTAAGACTACCCTAATTCATACTAAAAATAGATACAATGTCATCATGCCGTCAAAATGCAACTTGAAGGAGCCTCCATCAATTGGTAGAAGAAGATAGCATCTCAAATCAATCTCTAATCAACTCTAGCAACTTAATCTTCTTCTTAGGAGTGCTAATCAACAAGTTGTGAGTTTTCTATAGCCTTAATGACCAATTATTGAAATGATTATGATGGGATATAATGAGGTTATGGCTATGAATGTGGATCAATGCATGTTATGCAAGTTAAATGCTATGTGTTTGTGATGTTATGCAAGTTATGCAAGTCATATACTACATGTTCATGATGTTATGCAAGTTATGCAAGTCATATACTACATGTTCATGATGTTATGCAAGTTATGCAAGTCATATGCTATGTGTTTGTGATGTTATGCAAGTTATGAAAGTCATATGAGAAACATTGATCCATTATGACACCATGATTATGCAAGTTTGGTGTATGATTATATGCAAGTCCATATATGACATGTTATGCAAGTTTGGTGTTTGATGATATGCAAGTAACATGTGCAAGTTTACACCTTAGTATGATATGCATACATACGCAAGTTAACCCCTTTGTATGTCATACATACATATGCAAGTTTACCCCTTTGTATGACACAAATAACTTATGCAAGTTGACCTCCTTATGACATATGTGATTCATGCAAGTTTGGGTTGATTATTTATGCTAGTTGGGTTGATGCTATATGCATGTTGACACCTTTAAACCCATGTTGATGCTAATGTTATGCAAATTGAACCCATTATATTTATGATGAATCTTCCCTTTTATGTCATGTTAGCGAATTACGTGGGGAACGATGGGGTAAATATACATGTTAATGAAATGGTGTGAAGTTGGTATGATTATGCATACCATAAAGTGATGGACATAATTGAGTCAATTATGTACATCGTTAAAATTGGAATTAATTAGGGAAAATTAATTCGGGGGTGATTAATTAGGTGTAATTAATCGACTAAGACACGAGGTTGGACCCTTTTGTAGCATAAGACTGCCCGGAACCGACCGGCAAATCCAGTGGCTACAAATGATTGGCCCAATGTGAGAGGTCTTAGGCACAAACTATATACGTGACAAGTGTAAAGACACGAGGTTAGACTCGGTTATGGCGTAAGGCTGCCCGGACCCAACCGGCAAATCCAGCTACCATAAAAGATAGTCTAATGTGAGAGGTCTTTACAACGGTTACGTTCTTAATCAATTAAGAAACACTTAACCAAATAAGCATGTAGTGGGCATGAGGGGTTAAGTGGGTGCCTTGGGTGGCATGTGGAAATCAAGTAAGTGCCTTGGGTGGCATGTGGAAATCTAGTGGGTTGCCTTGGGTGGAAATAGAAAATACGATTAGAATAATTAACCAAGTGGAAACATGTAATTAAACATGATTAAAGGGTTAAGTGGGATGCACTAGATAAATTGACAAGCTTAGTTTGTAGCTTGTGGGGGCCCATTTCAACCGGTAACCCATATGTATCTTATTGGGCTCGACCCATGTCGAGGACGGGACACGCGTACTGGGCTTGATTATAAGAGGCCAAAACGGGTTAGCGGTGGCAACGCGAGTCCAACGGGTTTCATATGCGTGTGTGGACCCGGGCTGGTAGGTAAGACGTTGTTGCATCGTGTAGGTATAAGCCGTGCACCATTTGTTGTATCGGGTTGCCACTTTGGGGAGTGATACACCCCACTGTGGGGCCAGCACGGGTATCTACGGTAGGGAGCCGATTGCTTGGGGAGTAGTGGGTACACCTAGTGGAGACAGGGGCAGACGACACCTATGTAGTAAGCTAGGGGTACACGAAACTACTGGGTAAATTTTCTAAGTCCTTGGGAGGGATCAACCTTTAAGTAGGAATGACTGGTGTGGTGCAGTTAGTAATTATCCTTGGGTGGGTAGATGCGTCTTTACCGTTATCTTAGTTCATCCTATGTCTAGTTGGCTACTTAGTGTAGTCATTTATCCGTAGTCATCCCGTACCAAGTTTATATCATACCCTAATTACTTTAATGATTGTGTTGTTAAAGTTATAGGGCTCACTTAGACTTATGTCTGACCCCGTTGTTTTTATCCTTTTTCCTCCTAAGGTCCTCAGGTTGGGCCTAGCACTAGTGGGCTTTGATCAGATTTCTTTATCTATCTCTTGGAGCTTGGACCGTGATGTAAAGCCCAACTTATCTTTTCTTTTATGGCTATTGTTTATGTAGTGGGATTATGTACTTATGTTTTTATCAGGATGAATATTTAGTACTTGACTCTTTATGGTGTTGTAACTAAACATGTTTACCTTCTGCTGCAATGAAATGATGTTTTAGAATTTCAAGTATTTATATCTGTCTTGTGTAATTTTCATGTTCTATATGCACTTAAAATGCTCCACCGAAGTTAAGGCATTCCCTTGGTGAGTGACCTTAGCGGGTGTGGGGTGTAACATTATGAGATATTAGTTATTTTCTAAACTGTTTTAAATTGTTTACTCATACCAGTCCCATGACTGACCCAGAGTTTATTTTGTTTTGTTTTACCTAAACTCTTGGGTGCCAAAATTTGTATGGGCAGTCAAGTAGTTTGGGATTTTATAGATCTATCTAAAGGAGCTTGGAGCAGGAGGCTTCAATGTTAGATATATAGTATTTTTATTTCCGCTGTGTTGTAAATGTTGTACTCTGATAATTTTATGCTATATAGTTAAAATTTTGTAATTCAAAAGTTATGATATATTATATTTTGTTCCATTGCGATATGAGATTCTATATTGTTATTTCTATTCTTCTTCTACCTTTTTCTTCTTAAAAAATGATTTGTATTTATGTGATATTTGGGTTGGACGAGTGATGTATGTAGTCAACTCCAATAGTACAAATTTGTGGGCCATTACAGTTAGTATCTGAGCTTAGGTTGAGCGAATACCTAGGCTTTAGTGGAGTTGTGCTCATTAGAGATAGGGTCAGTAGTACCCTAGATGAGTTGAGTGTATCTATATATACGAGAGCGCGCATTTGTTACGTGATATAGAAAAAAAATTATATTGTGTTCCCTTATCTGTTGAGTGGTTTATAAATTCTGATAGAATCGTGGGATACCACGAAGTTGATAGGAATTTATAAACACTTGAACAGAAGATTGGACACAAAATTGTTTTAAAGTTGGTAAATGAAATAATTTTACCCAAAACTATATTTTGGTATATAAAGAAATAATTTTCTTAAATTATTATAATATATGGATGTGTTGGATGTTATTATTATAATCAAATGAGATTATAAGAAATGAAATGGTTATATATAACCAAATAAATTTTGTATATGAATGAAATATACAAATGAGATGAATTAAAATTAAATTCAAACCAAAATTTAGAATTTAAAATCCTGGGTGTTTGGAAAAATATTTTTTTTGAATAAATATAAAGTATTATAACATTGCTTTGAAGATTTGAGTGAAAAATCATTTTAGATTGATTTTTAAAAAGTGATAAGGCACTGAACTCACTTTAGTGGCGAGAAAATAATTCGGATGATGACTGCAGCATCATCAATGTTCATTTTCGAGTTTCTAAGTGATGGATTGCTTCCTTAGAAAAGTTTTTAATGGGAATTTGTTGAAATTAAACAAGCTAGTTTGAAAATTCAAATATTTTTAATTTGAAATGGTTATAAACATATGTATATATTTATATGATTTCTAAAGGATTTGAAATGAGACCAGGAAATTTGGATTCTGGAATTTAAAATTTAACCTAAGTAAGTTAAATGGATCAAGGTAAATAAATTTATAGAATCAAATTAGATGAACTCGAATGCATATGAGTGAAATTTTGAGTTTCAAAATAAGTGGAGTTCTAGAACAGTTAATGGGTTTAAAGCATTTTTCTACCTTAGTAATTTTGGGGACGAAATTCTTTTAAGGGGGTAGAATGTAACAACCCGGATTTTTCAGTCGATTAATTTTAAATATTTAATATTGTTTTAAATATTGAGTTGATAATATAAATGAATTTTATATTAAGTTATCGATTTAAAAATTGATTTCGATTTAATCTCGAATATACTAAATTAACGTAATACGAAATATAATGGAAATCAAATTTAAAAACTAAATCAAAATGATTCAGATGATAAATAGGAATTTTATTTTACAATAAATGATAATAATAATTTATTATCGAGAAGTTTATTCGTTTCTGAATTTAAATTATATTATGTCAATTTATTTTGGTTATTTTATATGTACTATCAAATTAAATTTCAGAATATATTCTGTTGAGCTCAGAATATCGTTATTACATTCAAATGATGGTATATACGCTAAAATAATGGTTCATGATTTATATTATTGGACCCCGAGATATTTGATTATGGATAGGTTCAAAATCAAATCGATATCCATCTAAAAAGAATAAAAATCTCTTTATGTCGAATCAAATTAAATATAAATCTAATCGTATATAATTTAATTGTACCGTACATTGACTAAAATTCCTTTAGGCCAAAGTATTCATCTGTATAAAATCACGACTTCCCCTTTCTTTATTTCTCATTTGCAGTTCTCAAATATTGAAGAAATCGAAGAAACAAATAAAAGTATCCGGTTCCTAAAAATCAAAGCAACTTTTGATCTTCCCTCTTCGTTTTCCAGTCGATTACGAGAATCATTCCTCATATATATATATAAAGGAATAGAATAGCGATTTAATATCGTGAGTTCCAGGGAGCTCAACATCGGTCATACAGTCGCGAATTTGGGTGCGAGATGGGGATTGCCACTGAATTGGAGAAGGGTTTCAAACCATGTTGAGTTGTGCAATTATGATGTAGTAGGTCTCTACTTTGGTTGCGATGGGAATACCATGAGTTTCAAAGGAATTAGGACCGCAATTTTTGTGAATTTGGGGGATGTTAAAGAGAGGATTGATGTTGTGGGATTGTCATCGGATTACAGTAGGTTGGGGTGCGTGATTTGGGGGAATGCGGGCACTCGCGAGTTACTGTAATCAAAGTCGCGATCTTGAACAGGATGGATTTTACTGATAGCAGGTGTCACAATTTTCAGTAGAATTTCGGATTGGGATGATGTTGTTGAGAAGGGAAAGGCTGAGCTCGAGTTTGGAGTGGAAAAGGCAAGATGATGCAAATCAAAAATGATTATTATCTGCTGAAGTCGAATGGTGAATTGTTATGGGAAGAGGAAGGGTGTAGTGAGTTCGATGATAATGCTGTAGAATTTTGGAAGAAGCCATGAGGCATTAAGATTTGATGGGAGGAAGGAAAAACATAGGCTATGGTGTGTGCGTTGACTGTTCAATAGTGAGGAAGTTTGGTTGTGTTACATGAAGGACAAGGTGGTTATGTACAGGTCATGGTTTGTTATTAAAGAAGAATTAAGACTCGGAGTTATGAAAATCGAAGTGGAGGGATGATTGGTAATGGACTATGCATGCTCGGCCGTATACAGACATTGGAGAAGAAGGGAGCTGCGTGATGTTTGGAAATGGTTTAAGGTAATTTACTAATTTAATTTAGTAATTAAAAATATATATTGACATTTTGAATTGTATAAAATGGTACCAAGTTTATAAATGTGTAAATATATATATATTTATATATATATATATATAAAGTCATGCTAACTAAGGAATGTAATATTAAGGTATATTATTTACCGAAAATTATATAAATCTACAGAATAAATAATTTATTTATGACTGTAGTTAATTTAAATGAATAATCATTTAAACGTTATATAAAATAAATTCATTCAAGACAATTCGATACGATTTGTGGCTGTGACGAGTTGGAATGAAATTGGATATTTGGCAAAGGAAAATCACGGTGAGTAATTCTCACTCGAAAATTTATTTAAATTAATTTTTATCATTAAAATAAATTGTTGGCTGCTTAGATTCGTTTAAACATTTTTGTGGCTATTCTGTATAAATATATTAGTTATTTAGGCTTGGTGTTTGTGATTATTATACGTATATTGGTGGTTGGATTCCAGTAGTATCATTACCGGATGACCCTATGCACCCCACAATATGATAGTGGATGACCTTCTATACCGCGATATCCTGCCTCGAAGCAGGATGAGTATTATTTATGTTGGCTAACGTCTGTGGATGCAGCAAAACATGTTAGAGGGATCCAACTGCATTCCACAAAATTTATTACTATTGTTTTCATATATATATATATATATATATATATTATCATATATGATGTGTTATATAACACATGATTTGATAATTGAGTGTTTTTGGATGTTTAGATATCACTGGGCCAAAATGTTAATTTATAAAAATATTGTGAAAAGGAATTTTGAGATTTAAAAGGAAAATTCTATTTTTTTTCTATAGTAGAATTTAAATTTCGAATGGGCTATGAAATATTTACTTGTTTTGAAAAATAAAAACAAGTATTGAATTTATAAACAGTGTTTATAAATTAAATAATAAAGGAAATTGAAGTAAATTTATAAATGGTGTTTATAAATAAACGGGAATGATTTTCATCGGATAATCATGAATTGAAGTGAATTTAAAAACGGTGTTTATAAATTAAATAATGTGGGGAATTGAAATGAATTTATAAACTTTGTTTATAAATGAAATGGATAATTATCATTTGATAATTGGAAATTTAAATTCAAATGTGAATTTAAAAATAAGAATTTGAAATCGTTTTAAATAGAAAACAATGAAATCTATTCCAATGTTCGGAATGGAAATTTAAATTGGATAATTAAGTTAGATTATGCTGAATTTTTATAGTAAATTATATCAAGAATGAATATTAGAATTGAATTAATTAGAAACTAATGTTCAAATTAAATATTAAAATATATTATATGTTATACATAGATTAGTTATAATAAATAGAATATTCCAAAATAAGCTTTTGGTTTTTAAACAGATTTTCAAATGGAACTTTTTTGAATATATAAAACAAGTAAATTTATAAACAATGTTTGTAAATGTGGAAAATTAATAAGCAAGAAATGATTTGTAACTTTAAATTCAAGTATGAATTTAAGAATAGAATTTGAAATCATTTCGAGAAGGAAACAACGGTTTTTATTCCGAAATTCAAAATAAAAGGAATTGAGTTTCAAAACAGATTTTGAAATGAAACTTGTTTTAATATATAGAACAAGGAAGTTGGATTTATAATGATGGTTATAAATCTAGTAAAATAAATTATCATTAGATAATTTAGACATTTAAATTCAAGTATGAATTTAACAATGAATTGGAAAACGGCTTGAAATAGAACGATAAATTTTATTCCGGAATTCGAAATATAAATTGATGTGAGAAAAATCCAACGGATTTATAATTAGACTTCGATTATATCAAATTTTATAAATAAATTTATTTATAAAGGTAATTGGAATTTGATATAGCAAATTGAGTATAAATAAATTTATAACCAAGTAAATGAAAAATCGATGATTATAAATAATCGGTATATTAAGTTGAATTAAGGACATTGGTTTAATATATATTAAAATATATTAGAATAGAGTTGAAATTATTATAAACGAAGTTTAAACATATATATATATATATATATATATAATTAAAACGAACTCGCCGCAGCGCGGTAGTTCGTTAATTGGCGTTTCAACTTCAATGGAGCATATAGAACTCAGTTTAAGTCAGAATTCTTTAAAACAAGTATCGTTAGGACCAATTTGATAATAGTTTTCTAATGGAAGAGATTAATGTGGATTTCGTCGAATAGATTTATGTCAAAATCAATTTTCTGAAAAAAATAGCGCCATAACCATTATAAAACCAAAACGGTTTATTTAAATAAATAAAAGGATTTTAGGTAAATAAAATCCGAAAGTCCATTAGAAAAATCCAAATTTGAGTTATAAAATAAATATGAACTCAGGTGGAGGTAAGCGAACTGATTTTTGAAACAAAAATCAGATTTTTATTTACTAGATATAATTAACTAATTTGAATAATAATTAGTTAATCAAAATTTGATACGAAATTGGGTTTTGAATCAGTGAAGGTGATTTGAGAATTTATATTCGAAATCGAGAAGGGAAACTAGAATCGAAAATGGAATTCGATGTGTTTATAAGCAAGTCCATATTATATTTGAACATGTTATGTTCAAACAAAAAAATGAAATAGGCTAGATAGCTAATTAGAAAATAAATTAGCGAATTGAGTTGAGACGAATGGATTGAGTTGAAACAAAATGGTTAGATATATGTTAAGCAGGACCGGAATGAAGTGTATGGAGATTATAATTTAAGATCTTAACAAAAAGGTACACATTTAAATTTCATATGAGTTTTTATGTGCCGAATCGGCAAGCCACTTGGCTTTTTGATTTTCTTTTCGAATGGAAAGGGCCTAGAGAGGCGAGTTGGAGTTTGAGCTATTGACCGGTACAAAGGAGGTGCTAGCGAATTTCATGAAATTTTGATAACTGGACATCAATATATCAATATATATAGAATTCGATAAGGAAATGAACTTATAATAGAATATTGTAAATAAAAGGGAAATTGATAATCCAGTAATAGAAAGAGAAATGTATATACGTTTTAAAAATGAATAATCGGCTTTATGTGATGTTGGTTATTTGGGAATAGTGGTCTTGTCTATTTTGAAGTTAAGGATGTTTTCAGTCAAGGTCTGAGAGGTAATTGTACCCCAACTTGATTGATTTAATTATTAATCGATAAAGATGATGATTCAGTCTCGAATATAAATGTTTAAAGAGTTTAGTTGAATGCAATATTTTAGGTTGTTATAACAATGTTTTACACAACATTCGTTTTAACCCAATAAGTGGAATTTTGGAAATATAAATATTTCCTAAGACTAAAAATGAATAGTCGAGAAAGAGATAAGTAATTGGAATGTTTTCCAATATTAAATAGAAGATATTTTCTAAGTATAAAAAATAAAAGAAGACGATATATGGAAAAAAATTCCAAATAGCGTAAGAGGCCAAGAAGATGATTATTGAAAATACTAGGTTAATAGATATTGATAAGAACATGGAAAAGTGATTTAATTAATGAAATGTTAATTAAGGGGTTCAGTGATGCTTTGGTTGAATGTTTGTTTTTCTTAGATAGTTAAAAAGCCGACTATCTAAGTATTTGCCAATAATCGTTGTCAATATAGAGAGATCGGTTGGGTTATTATCCGAGAACCACTCTGTATTGGTAGTAGCGTTGTGAAACAGATTATATGGTTATGAAGATAATCGAAGATGGAGTAAAGTGCAAGGGCTTTTTCTGTTAATCCTAGGTAGAAATTTCCTATGATGGATTAATGGAAATTGTGCATTCGGATTCGTTCAATCCTTGAACGAACGTATATGGATGAATGTCTGACAAAGTATTTCCAATGATCGCATACGTTGGTCTGTATAAATATATATGGTGGCGGAGAATTTATTCTCTTAGCATAGTATCCAGATTATATTTACGCAAACCAATTAATGATTAACGGATCTAACAATGTGGCATTCAAAGTGATTGTGCTACCAGTGAATGGTAAGAAATCGTAGCCTCAGGCCTCAATAACTGGGAAATGACAAAAATCAGGATGTCAGCAAGACTAACTGGGTAGCTCCCAATTAGGGTGTATTTTTACATATCTAGAAAAACTCATTTCATTCTTTATTTACTCGATGCTATCCCATTTGGGAAAACGGTTGCTGATCCCAACCGTTGGTGATATACATTTGATACACTCAAGTGAAATGAGTGGTCGGTCATGTGTGGCCGAGTTTCAAGATGTTCTTGTCGAACCCAGTGTATTCTCCTCTAGAGATACACTATCAGAAGGTGGTTCAATACCTTGTCATAGTTGGAAATTCATTACCCAATAAGTGCTCGCGGTTTTGATTGTATATTATACATATTTGGAACATGAGATGCAAACGTTCCACTAGATTGTTATTTATTTGATTTAGATACTATTATAATATCAATAGAGTTTTGATATAAAGATTGTCGTTCCTTTCAAAATGATTTTGAAAGTTGAATCAAGAATTTTGGATTCTCATAAGGGAAAAACCTGTTCCGTGTTATACAGTGTGGTCTTCTGAGATATCAGTTATTTTCTCAAACTGTTTTAAATTGTTTACTCATACCAGTTCCATAACTGACCCAGAGTTTATTTTGTTTTGTTTTACCTAAACTCTTGGGTGCCTAAATTTGTATGGGTAGTTAAGTAGTTCAGGATTTTACATATCTATCTAAAGGAGCTTGGAGTAGGAGGCTTCAATGTTAGATATATAGTATTTTTTTCCCGCTGTGTTGTAAGTGTTGTACTCTAATAATTTTATGTTATACAGTTAAAATTTTGTATTTCAAAAGTTATGATATATTATATTTTGTTCCGCTACGATGTGAGATTCTGTGTTGTTATTTCTTTTCTTCTTCTACCTTTTCTTCTTAAAAAAATGATTCGTATTTCTGTGATATTTGGGTTGGCCGTGTGATGTATGTAGTCAAGTCCGTTAGTACGGATTTGCGGGCCATTACACAATTACAAATCCCTTCTAATCATTACTTTTTGAAAATATCACTTCAATTCCATTCATTTCTCTCAATTCCATTATCTAATAACGTTAAAAAATTAACGCTTTTACTTCACGTCTCTTTTTATAAACCTTGTTTACAAACTTAGTTTTAACATAAAACTCCTTTTATTTTTATTTCCATTCCTTATTTCAAATATCAACTAAACATTTATTTTAAACTATCATATTCGCTTAAAATCCCTTTTCTAACTTCATTATAAAAACTCGAGTTTTAAATATAAAAACCACTCATAACTCCTTCCACAATTCAATTAGATTTCATTTCATCTTCGATTACTTTTTGAATGAATTTCAATTAAAAGGTAAACCCCTAAATTATTGTTAATTAAAGTAATAATTTACTATACTCATTTACTACTATAGAAGTAGATAATTTCTTTATTAACTAAAATAAATAGTAATTTTTTTTCAAAATCTTATTAAAATTAAAAAAAAATCATTATATTATTTCATTAGACTAATTGAGAACAAATTAATTTATAATCAATCTTAGTTAAAAACGATTGACTTAATCAACCCAAAGCACAGTTATTTCATTAACCAAATTCAGTTGGTCCTTCCTTTAAATTAATTAATAATATAATTAATTTAAATAATCCCATTGTATTGTTTCTTAAAAACCATTATTCAAATCTTAACTGTTAGGTTAATTTCTACTCATTTGCTTATAATTTTATTAACATCAAAGTTTGCTATACAAAATCAATTGTTAATTACTTATAAACTTAAATAATAAATATTCATTTCCTTTTAATAAACTTTTATTCAAAATAATCGATTTCAAAATCTATTTTAGTTATAAAAATAAATTTTATAACTTCCCTTTTTGTCATTCACCTGATGGTGAATCCATATTTCCACTATGATTGATTTTTTGGCCAACTACTGCCAGTTACACAACCAATACTACCCATTGGTTAAAACAAAACAAACGCTGAATTTTGATTCAATGACCAAAAACCAAATCAATCATCCAATCAGAACATTTCATATAATGATAATGTGAAAATAAATAATAGTTAATATACTTGAGAAATCCAGTTGGATCCTTCCAACCTGTTCTTCCCTGCATCTAAATATGGTACTTTAGATAATATCATAAATTCAAATAAACAGAATTAATATTCAATAATCAACTAGTAACAGAAATTTAAACGTCCATCTAGCAATTTAAGACGTTTATATTATTATAAACGTAACCAACAAGGTAAGTTACCTTGTTTGGAAATATCGTTAAAATAATGATTTAGTTTTAAATGAAATTAAACAATGTTTAATTTCATTGGTCCCATCAATATATGAGGATATATTTAACAAACAATCAGCCATTAGCAGTCATAAGCAATCACAACACACAGTTATAAAACCTAACTTATATAAAATATAAGTGAGAAGAAATGAGTGAGTTTAACTCAACTTGATCGGATTCGTTGTTTTAAATGGCTCATTTCAGTTAAATTAAAAAACGATTGATTCCAATTCCGTCAAAGTCTGTTCTAAATGTAGATCTTGATAATGCGATTCCAAGGCACTTTGGTTCGTTTAATTCTGATCATGCAACAAAGAGTTATTCAAGTTTTGAGTTTACGATTTAATTATAATAATTAATCCTAAATTATTATTTAATAATTCCTTAACTAAATTTAAAAACGTCAATTATGCTTTGTTGATATTTTAACCGGGACGAATCTTCTTTATCTCGTCTCTTTCTGATTCTTGCTCCAATATGAATATCCTACACCAAAATTTTAACTATTATAAATGTACCATTATAATATTAAATTACGTTCTTAATTATAGTTTTAATTACATAGAGAATTCATGGCCACAACTAAGCCTTATTCTCCCCGATGCTCCTTCATTCCCAGTATTTCATCGCGTGCCTTCATAAAAAAAGCCACCGCACCTCCAAGATTTGGCCTCCAGGGGTTAATCCACGACAATCGAGACAAGCTACATCCTGACGCCTACCACCATCCTCCGCGTTGTGAATGGCGATAGTCCTAGGAGACCGAAAAACCAATGCTAAGCGAAACCCTAAGGGCCCCGATTTAGACTCACCTGCACCTCCACCAACGATCATCATTGGATCAGAAGATAGGATTAGACGAGCACAGCAATTCTATAGTTGAGATATTTGGGGAAAACGAATAGATCTAATGAGATTAAAGGAGGAAGGTGATGAAATTTTGGATGTTGGTTATGTAATGGCGGCGCAGAAAGAGCATTGGCCACATGAATATTATTGACTTCAGGAATAGGGTTAACACTGGGAGGGTTATACATGCAGGTATATAAATTATATTATTATGTTATAGTTAAACTTCAATGCGAAGTAATGTTTAAAAACTACCAAATACGACCTTAAATAGAGACAAAACTCCTAATCCTAGCATAAAAAATTATTACTTACACAATGGGACAGGTTTCATCAAATTCTGAGGTCATTTGTAAAAATCCCTTTATATTGCACAAGTGAAAAATAACGCGTTTAAATTTCCCAAAATCACAAATAAATCCAATCAACTTGAAACTTTGAAATTCTACTAGTCCTTTTCCTTATGGATCTAATGAAATTTGTTTCATTAAAATAGGAGTCCATTTAGCCAGTCATTTATTCCTTTAAAGTTACCCTGTCTAAATTGGCCAAAATCAGGGGTGAGCGTTTGGTTGGTTTGGTTTATCCAATGATGAATTTGTCAAACCGAACTAATACCAATAAAAATGAAAACCAAACCAAACCAACCAAATTAAGTTTGGTTGGTTCGGTTGGTTATCCAATTAAACCAAACTAAAAATGTTTGACACTTTGTGTTGGAATATTCACTATAATTTGATTTTTTAATAAATATATAATTAGTATTATTATTTATGATTTCTACGCTTTCCAATATTAATTTTAACACATAGGCAATGATTAAACTTTACTTAAATAACTAAACTAACCTAATATATTTATTATAATACCGATAATTTTGAAAATAGAGTAAAAGTTTGGTTAATTTTATTAAACCGATAGCCAAACTTGATATTTTTCTAGGCCGAATACAAGCCGATTAAATTTCAAAATTGAACCAAAGAGACCAAAATAAATTGGTTTGGTTGGCTTATTTGGTTCAGCCGAGTAATGCTCACCCTTAGCCAAAATACTATAAACGATTATGTCTTTTATCGTTGCCATGATCAAATGGCAAGTCCGATTGATACGAAAATCGAAATCCTACAATAACTAACTCATACAAATCCAATGGCATAAGTTTCATCTCATTCCGAGACTGTTTCCCGGTACGTTATTTTTATATGCTAAACAATGCTATTTTAGACATTGAAATATCCGGTGTCCAAAAATAAAAAACTACCAATCTATGCTGATTCTAATCGTCGACACGAACTCAGCAGAATTGTTTTTGTGGTTTAATTCGGTCGTCTGCTCATGCTATACACAAATACCCCTCTTGTAATGACCCGCATTTTTAGTTGTCGAATGATTAATTAATTTAATTATTAATTATCGATTTAACGATGTCGATAACTGGAATTAAATAATATTTGTATTTAATTAATATAAATAATAGAAAAAAAATATTTCTGGAATAATCGGAAATAACTGAATTCATGATATGGTGTGAATTGGACGATATAAAATATATAATTCAGTTTATATTGATGAATATATTATTTAAACGAAGTCTGAGCGTATAATATATATTATAATTATAATCGAGCTCGAAATGGCGCGACAATTCGCGATTTGGCGATTCGAACTTTAAACGAATATACAGTAGCCGTTTTAAATCAGATTTCTATGAACAAGAAACGTGTGGAGCTGGTAGAGTATATTTTTCTAATGGAAGAGAAAAATCTAGATTTCATCATGTAGATTTTGAATCACATCCAAATCAAATTTTAGAAAGGTCGCTGTGGAATTCTTTATCATTTATAACGAATTATTTATATTTTAAAATGGAATTTCATTATAAATCGAATATCGATTTAATTAGGGTTTGAAATATCGAGCTAGAAATTCATATAGGAATATTCTGAAGCTATATGATTTTCTGTTGTGAATATATACGATAATATTTATTTTTTAGTATTAAATTTAATTGTTTTTAAATATATTTATATATTTAAATGGGTTATTTAAGGTTTAAAAATAGCCAGTTTTTCAAATGACCTCAAAATTCGACAAAACTAATTTTGTTGGATCCGTAATGTTAATTTATTGTTAGTTTCCAAGTTTCGTGATTTTTAGAGTCACTCTGTGGCCGTACAGATTTTTAGAGTGAAAAACAGTCAGTATTTTAATGGTTAAAAATACGCTGTGTGAGCAAACGGAGTCGGAATTCGACGAACCAGTTTTGATCGGTCCGTAATGTCAAACTCTAGCAGTATGTCTAGTTTGGTATTTTTGGATGATGTGTGTGATCGCACGGATTTTTAGAAGGTGAAAATAAATATAAAAGGAATATAAAACCTAATTTGTGAACACAAAAGGAGCCACATCCTCATTGTTTCAACCACACAAAGAAATATGATCCCCGTATATCATCTCTTTCTCAGCCGCATTTCTTCTAAACCCTCCAACGAAAAATGGCAAGAGGATGAATCAAAGAAACCCAAAACAAACTCTATAAATTCTTGTACCAACATATTTGTGACCAGGGTAGCTTGCTCTTCCGCTCATACCAGTTTGGTTGAGTTCGACGTCAATTTCTGTGTTGGACTTTCAACACAGTCAGTCTAGGATTCCATAAATCGATGGATTTAAGGAGGAATACTCATTTTGGTTATCGTTTTTGAGATCGGGGTGGTGAGTAGATTTCGTTGTGGGTTTTTGGCAAAAAACGGGAAGGAAAGTTGTCGATCCTGTACTATGGCGTGGGTCAGGTCGGAAAGCCATGGTCAGAGGAAGAGGGCGAATTCGAACTGGAGGGTATGGGGGATGCAATGTTCGAAGAAAGAGAAGTTAGTGATGTTTGTTTAATTTTCCATTATGTAATGGAGGAGCTTCGTTTTTTTGAAATTCGGTAATGGTGTTGGAGCCTTCTCTTGAGCGGGTTCAGTGGTACCATAGAGGAAGAAGGTGTAGTGCGGGTATGGGCTGAGAAGGAATGGAGATGGGCCAAGATTTAAGGGTAAATCCCAAGTGGAAATATGTTTTAAGTTCTATTTAAAATTCAAAATACGTATTAACTTATATAAATCGTATCTTTGTCATACGATATCGGTTTTCAGCAAAAGAAGATCCGTTGGGATCGTATGGACGGTGGCACACCACGGAACTAACGGGAAGCGAATCGATTATAGTGAATTAAATTGTCTGTCTGAATCAAGCGATGGTTATCGTTATTAACGATGATCGTCCAATGTGAGTAAAACTCACCAACTCTGAACAGTTATATTTTTATAATGTATTCTTAGAACTGATAATTATCTATTAATTGTTGTGTGTTAACTAGTTGGTTGAATTGCTTATGTATTGGTTGAAATTATAGATAACGTTATATATAAATCGTTAATCCAATGTTGATTTTTGTTTGGCAGAATATTTCATATTGAAATGAAATCGATGTTAACTATATTGTTTAACATCTGTGATGCAGGGAAACAGGTTGGAGGGGTCCAACTGGACTCCTCAATATTTATGATATTGTTCTGTTCATATATTGTGTTATATGATGCGATATGAAATCTGTTGATGATTTTATATGTTTGAATGATACCGATCATTGTTATAAGGTACGTTAAATACCATAAGAAATACTGGGACGTAGAAAAGGCGATTTTCAAAGCATATTTGAAAATAAATTATTTATATAAAATCAATGGATTTTGTATTTAAAAGAAAAAGGATTTTATAAAAGGAAAAATATTTGTAAAACAAATATAAAGGGAACATATTTGTAAAACAAATACAGAGGAAGATATTTGCAAAACAAGTAGAAAGAGAAATATTTGTAAAACATTTACAAATAGAATTTAAAAGGAAATATTTGTAAAACATTTACGAATAAACTAAATGGGAATACTTATTTATAGGAAATAAATGGAATGTTATAAATGAGATATTTATTAATTAAATAAATAGGAAAGATAAAAAAATATTTATTTGTTAAATAAATAGAATTGAAAAGGGAATAGTTATTTGTTAAGTAAACAAATAGAAAGGAAATGATCCAAAGGAGATAATTCAAAGGAGATAATTCAAAAGGAAATGATTCAAAGGAGTTAATTCAAAAGAGCAAATCGAAATGAGTTAATCGAATATTAGTTATTCGGTTAGAATTAATCATTCAAAATTAACCAGTCAGAGTTAATCAGTTAGAGTTAATCAGTTAGAATTAATCAGTTTAGAATTAATCAGTTCGAGTTAACCAGTCAGAGTTAATCAGTTAGAATTAATCAGTTAGAGTTAACCAGTTAGAGTTAACCAACTATAGTTATTCAAATGGAGTAAATCGAGTAGAGTTATCGAATATCACTTATTCGAAGTAGAGTAAATCGAATATGGTGTATTCGAGATTAGAGTAATCGAATATTGGTTATTCGAAGTGAGTTAATCGAATATTGGTTATTCGAAAGGAGTTAATCGAATATTGGTTATTCAAAAGGAGTTATCGAATCTAGTTATTCGAAAGGAGTAAAATCGAATATAGTTTATTCGAATAGAATTAAAAGAGTTAATCGAATATAGTTTATTCGAATAGAATTAAAAGAGTTAATCGAATATAGTTTATTCGAAAAGAATTAAATAGAGTAATCGAATATTAGTTATTCGAATAGAGATAACTGGAGTTAAATAGAGTTAATCGAATTTTAGTTATTCGAATAGAGTTAAGTAGAGTTATCGAATATTAGTTATTCGAATAGAGTTAAATGGAGTTAAACAGAGTTATCAAATATTAGTTATTCGAATAGAGTTAAATAGAGTTAATCGAATATTAGTTATTCGAATAGAGTTAAATAAAGTTATCGAATATTAGTTATTCGAATAGAGTTAAATGGAGTTAAATAGAGTTATCGAATATAAGTTATTCGAAAAGAGTTAAATGGAGTTAAATAGAGTTAATTGAATATTAGTTATCCGAATAGAGTTAAATAGAGTTATCGAATATTAGTTATTCGAATAGATTTAGATGAAGTTAAATAGAGTTAATCGAATATTGGTTAGTCGAATAGAGTTAAAGGAAAGGGTATCGATGTTAGTAAATCGAAAGGAGTTATCGATGTTAGTTTAATCGAAAGGAGTTATCGATTATAGTTTAATCGAAAGGAGTTAATCGATGTTAGTAATCGAAAAGAGTTATCGATGTTAGTTTAATCGAAAGGAGTTAATCGAATTTAGTTATTCAAAAGTTCAGATTATCGAATATAAGTTATACAAAAGGAGGTTATCGAATATAGTGTACTCGAAAGAAAGGAGTATATAGCGCATTCGAAAGAAAGAGATCGAATATAGTTTATTCGAAAGAGCGAATTATCGAATATAGGTTATTCGAAGGAGAGTTAATCAAATAGAGATTACTCGAAGAGAGTTAATGGGCAAATTCGATTATATCGAATTCTGGAAAGTACTTATACTTTTCAGTGTTTAAATCAAGATTTATTTATCTATAAATCAGGTGTTTATTTATTTATTCACAATAAAGAATAAAAGTTATAACGGAAGTTAAATACTTCGAAAGTAGGTATTATAACGTTATCGTTATAATCAATGTTTTCAATAAAGAAATGGATTCGTAAATAGAATCCGAGAGTTCGTAAGGAAGTTTGTTAAATATTTACAAGATAATCTTTGACTATTTCGAAGTTAAAGCGTTGTTCAGTTAAGGTCTGAGAGGAAATTATACCCTAACTTGATTGACTTCCTTCTTAAGTAAGGAATGGTAAGGTTTGATCGTGAAGGAGTTTGGAAATGTTTTCCAAATAAGAATCAGAAATGTTTTCTAATAATCAAAGATAAGAATTTAGAATATATGGAAACAGGAAATGACAAATAAATTAATGATAAATTAATTTAAAGGATAAAAGTTGATTGGTGATTGATTGATAAAATTTTCATCTGGAAATAATATCGTTGTTTGCACACGTGTTTTTCTTTGATAGTTAAATCAAAGACTATCAAAGATTTGACCATTTAAATGTTGTTAATATGGAGAGACCGGTTGGATTTTTATACGAAGAGCCACTCCGTATTGGCATAAGCATTGCGAATCATATATGCCAAGGATAATTGAAGACGGAGTAAAGTGCAAGGGCTATTGTATAAATCTTAGGTAAAGATTGCCTAAGATGGTTGTACTGAATAGTGCCTTCGGTTTGTCCAGTCCCAGGACGACCTGTATGGAAGAATGTCTGATAGAGTATATTTAATAGATCGCGTAAGTTGATCTCTTCAAACGTATTTATGTTTGGTGGCGGAGGAATTCATTTCTCTTAGCTGTATACCCGTGAGGGAAATCAATTTGTGATTTGGCAGGTATGACGATGTGACATTCAAAGTGAATAATTGTGTGATCTGTCAGAGATAAGCGTGGCCTCTAGCCTCACAACCGGGAAATGGCAGATATCGGGCAGGCGGCATGGCTATGTAGGTCACACCTACTAAGGTATATAATCACCTGATCTAGAGTTTCATTTACTTTTAAAAATCTATTGTCGATGCTGTCCCATTCGAGAAACGGTTGCTGATCCCAACCATTGGTGATATACATTCGATGCACTCAAACGAAATGAGTGGTCGGTGATGTGTGGCGGGTTGAAAGATGTTCTTGTTGAACCAAGTGTATTCCTCTCCAGTGGTACACTAGCGAAAGGTGGTTCCATACCTTGTCATAGTTGGAAATCCATTACCCAATACGTGCTTGTGGTTTTGATTGTATACTATATATGTAGAACGTGAGATGAAAGCGTTTCTGCTAGATGATTATTATATTGTGGATGATAGACATTATTATAATATCAAAAGGTTTTTGATATAAAGATATTTTGGATTCTCATAAGGGAAAAACTCATTTCGTTATACGGTGTGGTCTTATAAGGTATCGTTTAATGGCTCAAACTATTTTAAACTGTTTACTCATACCAATCCAATGACTGACCCGGAGTTTATTTTGTTTTTTTTTCGTATACTCTTGGGTGCCTAATTTTGTATGGGCAGTCAAGTAGTCAGGATTTTACAAATATACTTGAAGAGCTGGAGCAGGAGGCTTCAGAATTATATAGCTATGGTTATTTTCCGCTGTTTTGTAATTGTTGTACTTTGGAAATGATATGTATATTCAAGTACAGATTTATATTTCAAAGTTATGTTATATATTATATGTTGTTCGTTCCGCTGTAAGATTGGTGTTACTCTGATGTTGTGTTGTCCTTATTCTTCTATTCTAAGTTTCTATCTTATCTGTTCTCACCCTCTAATTTCTTTCAATAACTACTGGTATTTTTTGATGTTTGGTTTTTGAAATTCTAATACCGGGAAGTTCAAAATTAGACCAACGAAATTCCGTCTGCTAGAATGAAAAAGCGCTTCCGAATTGATCTTTTCAATTAAAATTTTAATTTATCTTTATTCGTTAATAACTTAATCCTTAAATAAAATACTCGTTATATCAATAAATTCGGTTATGGTGGTTCTTTCTTGTTCTTGTTCGCTAACGCACCTCTCGCTTTCCTTCTCTTCTTACTTGAGCTGGACTCTTTCGCTACGCACTTCCCGTTGGTCAAAGAAGAGTGAAGATCGGAATAGTTTGGATCCTTCCGGTCGTTGCTTCCCGTCACTTCGCTCCAAGAATAGTTTGGACCCTCCCGCTCACAATTAATATACTGGCACCTCTTTTCTCTGATTTGTTTTTCTAGATCTTTGATTTGATCATCTTTCTCATTAATAATGAGGTGAACGATCTTATTTATCTGACTGGGTTTGTGACCATAGTGAGTGACCCCTTTAGGTCGTGTGTCTATCCACTTATGTTGGTTGTTGTATACGAGAATAGTTTGGATTTGTCAGTGATTTGAATGTGAAGGTTGACATGAATGTTTTTCTTTAGAATCTCTATATTATTCCAACTTTTATTAAAGTAGTCTTGTCGAATATACAAAAAAAAGAAATATAAAAGATGCGTTTTTCCTTTCGTTCTGTATCCTTGTATTGTGACTCAAACCATTCATCATCTACTTGGTCATGTGCTCTTCCTTTGTGCTTGATGACTTTCTCACCTTTGTCATTTTTATAGTAATAGCTCTTCGAAGCGAAGAAGATTCCAGTTAGGATTTTTCCCTCTAGTTTGAGTTTGCCTAAGATAGTGGAAGAGATTTCCTCTTCTGGTAGCGGACTTCCTAGAACCGTGGAGTCCGTATCTGTATAGTAGCAATCATCACTGGAGATGTATTTGTACATGTGAATACGAGCACGTCATTGAATTTATGTCGATAAACAAAGTCGCTAAAAACCGGGTCGTTACAGTTGGTATCAGAGCATAAGGTTAAGCGATTTACCTTGGCTCTGTGGCGTGACTCGGTAGAGATGGGGTTAGTAATAACCTAGATTGAGTTTGAGTGTGTATATATATATGAGCGCGTATTTGTTATTCAATATTAAAATGATTTTATATTGTGAAGATTTATTGGTTGAGTTGTTTGTGAATTCTAGTCGATTAGTTTGGTCAACTGTATCAATAGGAGTTTCTAAACGGTCGAATACGATGAACCGACATGGTATGTTTTGAAATAAGGGTAAATGGAATAATTTTGCCCAGATTATATTTTGATATAATGGAATTATTAATATTTGAAATATTAGTATATTAGATGTGTTGGTTGTTATTATAATCGAGTAAGATTATAAAAGTGAAACGGTTATGTAAATAACCAATCAAAATTCGTATAAGTATTACGAAGTGAATTAAATCTGAATTTTAAATCAGAATTGAAAGTTCAACCTGGGAAAATTTGGAGAGGTGTTTGTAAATGGATTTGGATTAAATATATGAGAATTTTAAAATACTGGGAGGTTTTAAATTTGTTTTACAAGCAGTGTGATTGGTATTTTGAAATTGATTTCAAAATGGGAAGTGTTTAAAAATGAGGTTTGAAAAGTGATATAGTATTGAACTCATTTCGATAGTTGGAAAATCGATTTTGATGATGATCTAGACATCATCGGTGTTCATTTTCGAGTTGTAAGTGACGGATTACTACCAAAGATTTTGTTTTCAAATATGTTTTTTGAAAACAAGGTGATCAGAAATTCAAGGGTTTTGAATTGTTATTGTGATTTCAAATTGATTTGAAATAAAAACCCAGGAATTTAAATTCAAGAATTTAAATTTAACTTGTGAAGTTAATTCAAATGGGATGATGAAAGTAAATAATAAACTAGAATTTAACTTGAGATGATAAGTTAAGCATAACTGAAATGGATTAGAGGATAATCTGGAATGGAATTGAGTTAATGAGTTAAGAGTTTGAAATTTGATATTGGAGCTTGAATGGAATTTGGCTTGGATATAAAAATGTTTGAGTTGAGGAGTTTGATTAAGATGATATTGGTATATGTTAAGTTGGTAACAGATGCAAAGGATATAATGATATGCCCGACAAAAAGGTACAAGTTTATATTTATATTGGGTATGAGATTTATGAGCCGATTTGGCAAGCCGATTGGCTGTTTGAGTTTTCTTTTGGGTTGGAGTAAGCCTGTAGAGGCGAGTTGTGGTTTTAGCGATAGGACTGTACAAAGGAGGTTATGGAAAAAATTTCTGAAAAAATAAGGCATTAGAAAATTTTCAGAATTTTTGAAAATTTTAGTTAGTTGGAATAAATTAATATTTTAGTCGATATTAATTGGTTCAGTTGAAACTTAAGTTAAGGGGTAAACAGATAAATATTTACCCAGTAGATAGGTTCGTCTTCTAGCTTAGCAATTTCGAGGACGAAATTATTTTAAGGGGGAAAGATTGTAATGACCCGCATTTTTAGCTGTCGAATGATTAATTAATTTAATTATTAATTATCGATTTAACGATATCGATAACTGGAATTATATAATATTTATATTTAATTAATATAAATAATAGAAAAAAAATATTTTTGGAATAATCGGAAATAGCAGAATTCATGGTATGGTGTGAATTGGACGATATAAAATATATAATTCAGTTTATATTAAATTATATTGACGAATATATTATTTAAACGAAGTCTGAACGTATAATATATATATTATAATTATAATCGAGCTCGAAATGGCGTGGCAGTTTGCGATTTGGTGATTCGAACTTTAAACGAATATACAGAAGCCGTTTTAAATCAGATTTGTGTGAAACCAGAAACGTGTGGAGCTGGTTGAAACGACCCGTAACTTCCCCGTAAAGGAAAGCGCCGGATAGTTCGAGAACACCCCACAACAGAACGCAAACAGAAGAACGTTTCATTGTATATTACAACAATGCATCAGATTACAAGAATATACAGAGTATAAATGAATATTACACAGAAATATCAGAGATTTAAATTACATTTAAATACATCGCAGCGGAAAATAATACAATACACAACTAGAAGAGATATACGGATACAAAGCTTTCCGGATATCGTTCCAGCTGTAAACCAGGATCCTGTGAATATAAATCTGCAAAACCAAAACTACTAGCTGCCCGTGTCAAAATAGGGGCACCCAGAGTTTAGGTTAAAACAATAAACTCCAGGTCAGTCATGTGACTGGTGTGAGAACTAAAACAGTTTTTAATCTTTATTTTCAATCATTGGGTAAATCAAGGGACCACGCCGTATAACACGGAACGGGTTTCCTCCCAAGAATACCAGTGCATAAAACAACAGCGCAATGCTAAATAAAGAAAAATGAAGCTGTTATAAGACCCAGGTCCTATCACACAATGCAACGCAAGCCGGGGGACAGGGTTTTTACCTTATAACAGCCAAGAATGCTTGATACGTTTAAAACAAATCATTTGATACTATTATAAGTGCATAGTGTATAAAACAACTTCAAATCATAAGTATCAATCATAGGCGGCATGAGTGCCCCATCCCACTATGTCGCCATACTAGGCTCTACAAATAAAACCGCAAATGTCACGTATTTGGAAATTGGATTTCCGTCTATGAACCGAGGCAAAAGATAGTCCTCAACCGATTCGAGACAATCTAGCCTACCATGTCTCAGGAACAGAGCTCGAGTGTCCCTTGGATCCTCAGGGCCAGTCCACCGATGTGGATTAAACTTAAACCCTGAACATGCGTCTCCCCACCCTATGGGGTGCAAGTCTGGTCCGTCTGCCGACCAGAATGCATCGGCCGAAACCGATATAACCGAGGCGCCTCGCAACAGCAACAACCACATAAGTCAAACTCGTCAGGGCGTGTAAAACCACTGACGCCACTTCTAGCTAGAAAGAAACGCATGCCCTCCCTGACGTCCTCTCCCGTTTTTGGTTCACAACCGGGGTGCGAGGCTCGCGAATTCACGTTACACAAAGCTGTGCCACACAGGTTGTGCTTTGATCATCACCACAAGACTTTGCTTTTCAACAGAAGCCTCGATCAATTGCCACTTAGGCATGCCACACAGGCAATTCACTCCATGCGTTTGATATCCATCAATATATAACCCCTGAGCTCGTACGTCTCAAAGAAGGGCGTTAAGCAAGAGAATAAATTCTCCGCCGCCAAACAGATATATATTTAATAGAGATCAATCACACGGACTAAAATCCAATGTCAGACACACAGTCCATTTACAAGTCCGTTCTGGGTCTGAACGAAACCGGAGGCACCTAGTACCCCGCATATCCATCGATCTCCAAGTACGTCTGGACGATCACTAACTGTTTCCATCTTCTTGGGTGTACAGCCCAATCAAGATCATCAGTTATCACCCAAACGATGTGAAGACTTCCGGTCTTCGACCACCGTCTTCATCTTCGACACCACGTCGAATCAGTTATTCAGAATGGGATAAACCCGGTCTTTCTGAATAACTCGCGTGTATATTATAAAAGTGTTACACAAACACAACATACGCCTCATTCCAATCCAGAATATTCTTTTATTCAAATATTCCTATACTTTGGGAAAAGTTCCCATTAATTTTATCCAAGATAAATTCTTTAAATTTATTCTTTAATCTCCTTTGAATATCAATTCAAACTAGTCGGGATTAGCGAACCACACCGAAGTAATCATTTATTTTATTTCCCAATCCCAACCTATTCATCCCATGAAGTAAAACTGGTAGTACTTCATATCTAACACCACAGTGTTATCGGTAATTCAATTACCATTTCACGTTCAAATCTAATTAAAGATTTCACTATCGCCTGGAGTAAAACCGGTGATACTCCATTCTCGATCTTTTCAATCTAATTAAAGATTCATTAAAACTCCACTTAGTTTTAATCGTTATCTGGGTTAAAGAATCAGTGTCATTTAAAACACGATCCACGATAAACCCAAAATCACCTTCCATTAATTATCGGGTTAAGGAACAAGTGTTATTTAAAACACGATCCACGATAAACCCAAATCACATTTGATATTCAATACAAGGCTCTGAATAGAAAATATACCGGCTTATATTCAATATCAAATTCTACGACTAACAAATGTCGTATTGGAAATAACGATATAAATATATATCTTTCAAATTTCCATAACAACATCCGTATAATCACGAATTCCAACATCGAAATATTCCGAAGACAATTTCGATTCAAATCCACTCCAATGCAACCATTGGAAATTCTGGTTATTTTCAAAACCCTTTTCAAATTCAATTTATTTATTTAAAATAAATAGAATTATATTTCTAGTTCAAAACTAGTTCATTTCGATAAAAATCTATTTTTATCTTTTCAAATATGGAGTTTTTCATCCCAATTCTTCACAAATCAATTCTTATGATTTTACACAAATTATTACTATTTTTAATAATTTTATCAAGGCCCGTACAGTCGATTTCCACCAATGGCCATCGAACTGCACTTACAGCGACCTTTTTCAAATTTGATTTGGACATAATTCCAAATCCAACCGTTAGATTTCAAATTTCTAGTATTCGTTAGAAAGCTCTTTTCGATACGAACCCAACGGTTCCGGTTTTAGGAGAATCCGACGGTCGGATCTCCCGTAATGTCCGTTTGAAATAAATGGTCGAAATTCACGAACTGCCGCGGCGCGGCGCGTTCTATTCAGGCCATTATATTATATATATAATATATATAATATATATCTCGTCGATTTCTATTTAAAACGAATTATATAAATGGTTTTGAATTCGTTTCAAAAACATTTTCAACTTCCATTTCAATTCAAATCAAAAATTGAATTCTTCTTTATAAATTCGTTTTAAAATTCATTTCTATTCAATTCAAATTTCAATTCAATTTGAATTCATTTCAATTCGCTTTCAATTCAATTCGAATTCATTTTCAATCCATTTCGAAATCGTTTTCAATTCAATTCATTTCGAAATCGTTTTCAATTCAATTCATTTCGAAATCGTTTTCAATTCAATTCATTTCGAAATCGTTTTCAATTCAATTCATTTCGAAATCGTTTTCAATTCAATTCAATTCATTTCGAAATCATTTTCAATTCAATTCATTTCGAAATCGTTTTCAATTCAATTCATTTCGAAATCGTTTTCAATTCAATTCATTTCGAAATCGTTTTCAATTCAATTCATTTCGAAATCGTTTTCAATTCAATTCATTTCGAAATCGTTTTCAATTCAATTCATTTCGAAATCGTTTTCAATTCAATTCATTTCGAAATCGTTTTCAATTCAATTCATTTCGAAATCGTTTTCAATTCAATTCATTTCGAAATCGTTTTCAATTCAATTCATTTCGAAATCGTTTTCAATTCAATTCATTTCGAAATCGTTTTCAATTCAATTCATTTCGAAATCGTTTTCAATTCAATTCATTTCGAAATCGTTTTCAATTCAATTCATTTCAAAATCGTTTTCAATTCAATTCATTTCAAAATCGTTTTCAATTCAATTCAATTCATTTCGAAATCGTTTTCAATTCATTTCATTTCGAAATCGTTTTCAATTCAATTCATTTCGAAATCGTTTTAAAATCGATATAAATATCGTTCACGTCAAAATGGCGTCAATCTAATCAACACGGCTTCATATATTGATATTTTCAAATATTCCATTTCGAATATTTCTATTTCAAATATTTCTATTTCTAAACTGGAATGAGGCCCAATCAATTACCATATAAAATTAATTATATGGATTTTCATACAACACATGTATATATAGCATTGAAAAATGATCAACCATCAACCAAAGTGCACTACACTGTATAAGCATCAAATAAAGATATCTAACGCTTATAACAGCATGTCAATCAATCGATCGACATATTTAATCAATCAGGATGAGTGAACTTCAAATTTCATCCCAACACCCGTGTGGGGTTTCAAACACCCAAACACAGATTTTATTCGTGCAGTTGGGGGATGTGTAAAATTTATCGTCCCAATCAATGTCATTCAAATAGGTGTACATAAACAAACCGTCCGGTTTGCAAATGAATATTTTATTTTGTTCACTTCACTATTTTCATATTCACGTTAAAAATTATATTTTTAACGATAAAACATTTTATTTCAACCTATGAATTTCTATTCAATTCATTTATTCAATAAAATGATATTTTTATTTTTCTAACATATTTTAGAAAATTTCGGCGGCATAACGGCACGATACTAGAAACGGGACAAGGCCTAGCCTTATCCCCGGTCTAGTGAAGGCCCACGCCATTCACACATCAATCAAATTCACCAAACAACCAAATTCAAATCAAATCATATAACTAAGCTATGCAACCAAACAAACAAGTCCATGGTCTGTGGACGATTGTGTCGGGTGCTGCTAAGCACCGTCTGCATCCTAGTATATATATATAAATAGAAATGAAATTGAAAGGTGAGAAATTCTCACAGATAGCTATCCTAGCTCCACGGCACTTCATTGATAGAAATCTTCATTACTATCGCATCTTTGTCACCTTCGTTGCCCGTATTCACTACATATATAAAAATCCCACATTTTTATATCTTGATGTATTTTAAAATAAAAATCACATTTTTATTTGTTCACTTTCAATTTGAAAATCATATTTTTATTTCGAAGTTCAATATATAAAAATCCTATTTTTATTTCGAAGTTCAATATATAAAAATCATATTTTTATTTCGAAGTTCAATATATAAAAATCCTATTTTTATTTGCTACTTCATTTTAAAACAACGCTAATTTTATTTTCAAAAAGAATGCAAACTTTGTATTCAAAAAGCAAATTCCCTTTTTTTTCTCAAAGCAAATTCATTTTTGTTTTTCTAAAGTAAATTCATTTTTGTTTTTCTTTCTAAAGCAAATTCATTTTTGTTTTCCTAAAGTAAATTCATTTTTGTTTTTCTTTCTAAAGCAAATTCATTTTTGTTCCCCCCTTTTTTTCCAAATCTAATACATTAATTAAATAAAACAAATAAAGTAAGAAATACTTACAGCGAGAAAAAAAAACTGAGGGGGGCGTCACTGTTCGACCGGGGGGTTTTGCTCGTTGGCGGCCGTCGATGGTGGCTTCAGGGTGGCGGTCGTACATCGGAGGGTGGCGGAGGCCGGCTCGAGCTCGCGGTGGTGCACTAGACGTTGGCGGCTAGGGTTTGTTGCGGCGGTTCTTTGAAGAAGGGGGGTTTTGGGGGTTGCGTGCTGACTGGAGAAGGAGGGAGGGAGATCAGCGGTGGAAGGGGGAGCTGGGGAGGGGAAAGGCGGTGGCGGCTGCGACGTGGGGGGGGGGAGGCGACGGGGCTTCGGGGGTTTTTTTTTTTCTTTCTGAAATAATGGACGGGGAAGAGAAAAAGGAAAGGGGGGTTTATATGAAAAAGGTTTTATATATTTTAATTTAATTTTAATTTATTCTATCCCAAGGAGTTGACTTTTTATTCGACTTCGAAACGAGGCCCACCGACTGTCGTCCCTAGCGGTTTACCCCCATTCCGAACACAATGGGATATGTATCGCAAGCTGATTCGAATGTTACGATCCGTTTCCATTAAATTTTCATTTAACTCTATATATTGAATTTTAAACGTACATTTCAAATTACCGGGGTCACATATTAACTAGAAAAATTCTAGAAAAATATTTTCTAGCTTCGTATTGACGATACGGTCCTAACAAAACTAGTTTCGTCGAATTCTGAGACCGTTGGAAAAATGGCCAATTTCCAGTCGATTAAAATCAACTGAAATGGTCAAAACACGTTTTCCTTTGCCACGCTCACATATTGATTCGAAAAATTATGAAATTTGGAATCTAGCAATAACTTCACATCACGGACCCAACAAAAGTGGTTTCGTCGAAATCCGAGGTCATTTGCAAAATGTCCATTTTTTAAGGGCCTGAATTCCATAGCGACTATTCAGAATTTTCAACTGGACATATCTTTTGATTCCCGATATGAAATCTTGATTATTCGGATTCGTTGGAAAGATATTATCAATTAGATCCTAATGTTTTTGGTTTCACTAAAATCCGGATTGTTTTGCACTCGGTACATTCAATTGAAGTTTGAAATCGAATTATCGAACTACCGCGCCATTTTCAATTCTATTTATAATTATATATAAATATTTATATTCTAACGATGACGTATATAATATATACGTCGAATTATATTCAAAATAAATTTCTCGTCGATATTATTTAAAATAATTCATTTTAAATAATCAAAATTCGCTAAAATTGCCAAAATAAAAATTTCAAACTGGCTCGCATTTTACGGGTTGTTACAATCTCCCCCACTTAAAACTTTTCGTCCCCGAAAAGGAACAAAGTCGAAAGTGGTTTGATTAATCAACTCTACGTTCGATCTGGCTTCCATTCTCCAACTCTTTAGTTTCTGAGAATTTTCAAAATTTCAAAAATTTGGCTAACACCCTAAATTTTTGAAAAATTTCGCCATAACCTCCCCTGCAATGGGAGCATCGGGGAATTTCAAATAGCTTCCCCGGTCCTTCAGATCTCAAAAAGAAAAAGAAAAAGCCAAGCGGCTAGCCAATAGGCTCATAAAATCATCATCACCCAAACAAAACAGTAAATTATGTAGTAAACATGTACCTATTTGTCGGGCAAACAAATTTTATTCTTCGGCTCTAACCTCCTTGCTATGACCTGCTCAATGATATATATGTATATGCAAGCAAATGCGACCAATTTTCAATACAGTTCAATATTCGGTTCAATTAGGCTAAATGGCTAAAAATTAGCAAACAAATAAACAAACAACACAAACATCAATCAATTAGTGAATTTAACGTTTCAAATTCATACTTTTGATATATAGTCAAAAATCAGATTCTTGATGCCAAATCACAATAATTAGCCCTATCTAATTTTGGTTCTCACACCAGTCAATAGGAAATATATAGATGTTACACGTTCGTCACTCGAATATAAACTCTGATGATGATATATCAATCATCAGAATCACCCTCGGGCGACTAGAGTGTGATTCTATATCTATCCAGTATATTAAAACTTCGAATAGACGCTAGCTAGGCGCATACGCGAAATCTTTATATATTGGACTGTCCTAATCAATATAAATAAATAATCAAATACGTATAATTGATTTAAATTTTCAAAACAAAAATTTGTTTTCATTTTCAAAAATATACTCTTCACACTCGTTCCAGGATACTACTGATCCCATCTCTAACGAGTCATTCTCATTGGATATTACTAATCCAATATCTGATGAATTCTTTCGTACGGTTCTAATGTGTCTTGTTCTCTGCTTTGTAAACCAAAGCTCTGATACCAAACGAAACGACCTGTAACTTCCCTGTAAAGGAAAGTGCCGGATAGTTCGAGAACACCCCACAACAGAACGCAAACAGAAGAACGTTTCATTGTATATTACAACAATGCATCAGATTACAAGAATATACAGAGTATAAATGAATATTACACAGAAATATCAGAGATTTAAATTACATTTAAATACATCGCAGCGGAAAATAATACAATACACAACTAGAAGAGATATACGGATACAAAGCTTTCCGGATATCGTTCCAGCTGTAAACCAGGATCCTGTGAATATAAATCTGCAAAACCAAAACTACTAGCTGCCCGTGTCAAAATAGGGGCACCCAGAGTTTAGGTTAAAACAATAAACTCCAGGTCAGTCATGTGACTGGTGTGAGAACTAAAACAGTTTTTAATCTTTATTTTCAATCATTGGGTAAATCAAGGGACCACGCCGTATAACACGGAACGGGTTTCCTCCCAAGAATACCAGTGCATAAAACAACAGCGCAATGCTAAATAAAGAAAAATGAAGCTGTTATAAGATCCAGGTCCTATCACACAATGCAACGCAAGCCGAGGGACAGGGTTTTTACCTTATAACAGCCAAGAATGCTTGATACGTTTAAAACAAATCATTTGATACTATTATAAGTGCATAGTGTATAAAACAACTTCAAATCATAAGTATCAATCATAGGCGGCATGAGTGCCCCATCCCACTATGTCGCCATACTAGGCTCTACAAATAAAACCGCAAATGTCACGTATTTGGAAATTGGATTTCCGTCTATGAACCGAGGCAAAAGATAGTCCTCAACCGATTCGAGACAATCTAGCCTACCATGTCTCAGGAACAGAGCTCGAGTGTCCCTTGGATCCTCAGGGCCAGTCCACCGATGTGGATTAAACTTAAACCCTGAACATGCGTCTCCCCACCCTATGGGGTGCAAGTCTGGTCCGTCTGCCGACCAGAATGCATCGGCCGAAACCGATATAACTGAGGCGCCTCGCAACAGCAACAACCACATAAGTCAAACTCGTCAGGGCGTGTAAAACCACTGACGCCACTTCTAGCTAGAAAGAAACGCATGCCCTCCCTGACGTCCTCTCCCGTTTTTGGTTCACAACCGGGGTGCGAGGCTCGCGAATTCACGTTACACAAAGCTGTGCCACACAGGCTGTGCTTTGATCATCACCACAAGACTTTGCTTTTCAACAGAAGCCTCGATCAATTGCCACTTAGGCATGCCACACAGGCAATTCACTCCATGCGTTTGATATCCATCAATATATAACCCCTGAACTCGTACGTCTCAGAGAAGGGCGTTAAGCAAGAGAATAAATTCTCCGCCGCCAAACAGATATATATTTAATAGAGATCAATCACACGGACTAAAATCCAATGTCAGACACACAGTCCATTTACAAGTCCGTTCTGGGTCTGAACGAAACCGGAGGCACCTAGTACCCCGCATATCCATCGATCTCCAAGTACGTCTGGAGGATCACTAACTGTTTCCATCTTCTTGGGTGTACAGCCCAATCAAGATCATCAGTTATCACCCAAACGACGTGAAGACTTCCGGTCTTCGACCACCGTCTTCATCTTCGACACCACGTCGAATCAGTTATTCAGAATGGGATAAACCCGATCTTTCTGAATAACTCGCGTATATATTATAAAAGTGTTACACAAACACAACATACGCCTCATTCCAATCCAGAATATTCTTTTATTCAAATATTCCTATACTTTGGGAAAAGTTCCCATTAATTTTATCCAAGATAAATTCTTTAAATTTATTCTTTAATCTCCTTTGAATATCAATTCAAACTAGTCGGGATTAGCGAACCACACCGAAGTAATCATTTATTTTATTTCCCAATCCCAACCTATTCATCCCATGAAGTAAAACTGGTAGTACTTCATATCTAACACCACAGTGTTATCGGTAATTCAATTACCATTTCATGTTCAAATCTAATTAAAGATTTCACTATCGCCTGGAGTAAAACCGGTGATACTCCATTCTCGATCTTTTCAATCTAATTAAAGATTCATTAAAACTCCACTTAGTTTTAATCGTTATCTGGGTTAAAGAATCAGTGTCATTTAAAACACGATCCACGATAAACCCAAAATCACCTTCCATTAATTATCGGGTTAAAGAACAAGTGTTATTTAAAACACGATCCACGATAAACCCAAATCACATTTGATATTCAATACAAGGCTCTGAATAGAAAATATACCGGCTTATATTCAATATCAAATTCTACGACTAACAAATGTCGTATTGGAAATAACGATATAAATATATATCTTTCAAATTTCCATAACAACATCCGTATAATCACGAATTCCAACATCGAAATATTCCGAAGACAATTTCGATTCAAATCCACTCCAATGCAACCATTGGAAATTCTGGTTATTTTCAAAACCCTTTTCAAATTCAATTTATTTATTTAAAATAAATAGAATTATATTTCTAGTTCAAAACTAGTTCATTTCGATAAAAATCTATTTTTATCTTTTCAAATATGGAGTTTTTCATCCCAATTCTTCACAAATCAATTCTTATGATTTTACACAAATTATTACTATTTTTAATAATTTTATCAAGGCCCGTACAGTCGATTTCCACCAATGGCCATCGAACTGCACTTACAGCGACCTTTTTCAAATTTGATTTGGACATAATTCCAAATCCAACCGTTAGATTTCAAATTTCTAATATTCATTAGAAAGCTCTTTTCGATACGAACCCAACGGTTCCGGTTTTAGGAGAATCCGACGGTCGGATCTCCCGTAATGTCCGTTTGAAATAAATGGTCGAAATTCACGAACTGCCGCAGCGCGGCGCGTTCTATTCAGGCCATTATATTATATATATAATATATATAATATATATTTCGTCGATTTCTATTTAAAATGAATTATATAAATGGTTTTGAATTCGTTTCAAAAACATTTTCAACTTCCATTTCAATTCAAATCAAAAATTGAATTCTTCTTTATAAATTCGTTTTAAAATTCATTTCTATTCAATTCAAATTTCAATTCAATTTGAATTCATTTCAATTCGCTTTCAATTCAATTCGAATTCGTTTTCAATCCATTTCGAAATCGTTTTCAATTCAATTCATTTCGAAATCGTTTTCAATTCAATTCATTTCGAAATCGTTTTCAATTCAATTCATTTCGAAATCGTTTTCAATTCAATTCATTTCGAAATCGTTTTCAATTCAATTCAATTCATTTCGAAATCGTTTTCAATTCAATTCATTTCGAAATCGTTTTCAATTCAATTCATTTCGAAATCGTTTTCAATTCAATTCATTTCGAAATCGTTTTCAATTCAATTCATTTCGAAATCGTTTTCAATTCAATTCATTTCGAAATCGTTTTCAATTCAATTCAATTCGAAATCGTTTTCAATTCAATTCATTTCGAAATCGTTTTCAATTCAATTCATTTCGAAATCGTTTTCAATTCAATTCATTTCGAAATCGTTTTCAATTCAATTCATTTCGAAATCGTTTTCAATTCAATTCATTTCGAAATCGTTTTCAATTCAATTCATTTCGAAATCGTTTTCAATTCAATTCATTTCGAAATCGTTTTCAATTAAATTCATTTCGAAATCGTTTTCAATTCAATTCATTTCGAAATCGTTTTCAATTCAATTCATTTCAAAATCGTTTTCAATTCAATTCAATTCATTTCGAAATCGTTTTCAATTCAATTCATTTCGAAATCGTTTTCAATTCAATTCATTTCGAAATCGTTTTCAATTCAATTCAATTCATTTCGAAATCGTTTTAAAATCAATATAAATATCGTTCACGTCAAAATGGCGTCAATCTAATCAACACGGCTTCATATATTGATATTTTCAAATATTCCATTTCGAATATTTCTATTTCAAATATTTCTGTTTCTAAACTGGAATGAGGCCCAATCAATTACCATATAAAATTAATTATATGGATTTTCATACAACACATGTATATATAGCATTGAAAAATGATCAACCATCAACCAAAGTGCACTACACTGTATAAGCATCAAATAAAGATATCTAACGCTTATAACAGCATGTCAATCAATCGATCGACATATTTAATCAATCAGGATGAGTGAACTTCAAATTTCATCCCAACACCCGTGTGGGGTTTCAAACAACCAAACACAGATTTTATTCGTGCAGTTGGGCGATGTGTAAAATTTATCGTCCCAATCAATGTCATTCAAATAGGTGTACATAAACAAACCGTCCGGTTTGCAAATGAATATTTTATTTTGTTCACTTCACTATTTTCATATTCACGTTAAAAATTATATTTTTAACGATAAAACATTTTATTTCAACCTATGAATTTCTATTCAATTCATTTATTCAATAAAATGATATTTTTATTTTTCTAACATATTTTAGAAAATTTCGGCGGCATAACGGCACAATACTAGAAACGGGACAAGGCCTAGCCTTATCCCCGGTCTAGTGAAGGCCCACGCCATTCACACATCAATCAAATTCACCAAACAACCAAATTCAAATCAAATCATATAACTAAGCTATGCAACCAAACAAACAAGTCCATGGTCTGTGGACGATTGTGTCGGGTGCTACTAAGCACCGTCTGCATCCTAGTATATATATATAAATAGAAATGAAATTGAAAGGTGAGAAATTCTCACAGATAGCTATCCTAGCTCCACGGCACTTCATTGATAGAAATCTTCATTACTATCGCATCTTTGTCACCTTCGTTGCCCGTATTCACTACATATATAAAAATCCCACATTTTTATATCTTGATGTCTTTTAAAATAAAAATCACATTTTTATTTGTTCACTTTCAATTTGAAAATAATATTTTTATTTCGAAGTTCAATATATAAAAATCTTATTTTTATTTCGAAGTTCAATATATAAAAATCCTATTTTTATTTCGAAGTTCAATATATAAAAATCCTATTTTTATTTGCTACTTCATTTTAAAACAACGCTAATTTTATTTTCAAAAAGAATGCAAACTTTGTTTTCATAAAGCAAATTCCCTTTTTTTTCTCAAAGCAAATTCATTTTTGTTTTTCTAAAGTAAATTCATTTTTGTTTTTCTTTCTAAAGCAAATTCATTTTTGTTTTCCTAAAGTAAATTCATTTTTGTTTTTCTTTCTAAAGCAAATTCATTTTTGTTCCCCCTTTTTTTCCAAATCTAATACATTAATTAAATAAAACAAATAAAGTAAGAAATACTTACAGCGAGAAAAAAAAACTGAGGGGGGGCGTCACTGTTCGACCGGGGGGTTTTGCTCGTTGGCGGCCGTCGATGGTGGCTTCAGGGTGGCGGTCGTACATCGGAGGGTGGCGGAGGCCGGCTCGAGCTCGCGGTGATGCACTGGACGTTGGCGGCTAGGGTTTGTTGCGGCGGTTCTTTGAAGAAGGGGGGTTTTGGGGGTTGCGTGCTGACTGGAGAAGGAGGGAGGGAGATCAGCGGTGGAAGGGGGAGCTGGGGAGGGGAAAGGCGGTGGCGGCTGCGACGTGGGGGGGGGGGAGGCGACGGGGCTTCGGGGGGTTTTTTTTTTCTTTCTGAAATAATGGACGGGGAAGAGAAAAAGGAAAGGGGGGTTTATATGAAAAAGGTTTTATATATTTTAATTTAATTTTAATTTATTCTATCCCAAGGAGTTGACTTTTTATTCGACTTCGAAACGAGGCCCACCGACTGTCGTCCCTAGCGGTTTACCCCCATTCCGAACACAATGGGATATGTATCGCAAGCTGATTCGAATGTTACGATCAGTTTCCATTAAATTTTCATTTAACTCTATATATTGAATTTTAAACCTACATTTCAAATTACCGGGGTCACATATTAACTAGAAAAATTCTAGAAAAATATTTTCTAGCTTCGTATTGACGATACGGTCCTAACAAAAATAGTTTCGTCGAATTCTGAGACCGTTGGAAAAATGGCCAATTTCCAGTCGATTAAAATCAACTGAAATGGTCAAAACATATTTTCCTTTGCCACGCTCACATATTGATTCGAAAAATTATGAAATTTGGAATCTAGCAATAACTTGACATCACGGACCCAACAAAAGTGGTTTCGTCGAAATCCGAGGTCATTTGCAAAATGTCCATTTTTTAAGGGCCTGAATTCCATAGCAACTATTCAGAATTTTCAACTGGACATATCTTTTGATTCCCGATATGAAATCTTGATTATTCGGATTCGTTGGAAAGATATTATCAATTAGATCCTAATGTTTTTGGTTTCACTAAAATCCGGATTGTTTTGCACCCGGTACATTCAATTGAAGTTTGAAATCGAATTATCGAACTACCGCGCCATTTTCAATTCTATTTATAATTATATATAAATATTTATATTCTAACGACGACGTATATAATATATACGTCGAATTATATTCAAAATAAATTTCTCGTCGATATTATTTAAAATAATTCATTTTAAATAATCAAAATTCGCTAAAATTGCCAAAATAAAAATTTCAAACTGGCTCGCATTTTACGGGTTGTTACACTGGTGGAGTATATTTTTCTAATGGAAGAGAAAAATATGGATTTCGTCGTGTAGATTTTGAATCACATCCAAATCAAATTTTAGAAAAGTAGCTGTGGAATTCCTTTAAAATTTATAACGAAATATTTATATTTTAAAAAGGAATTTCATTATAAATCAAATATAGATTTAATTAGGGTTTGAAATATCGAGCTAGAAATTCATATAGGAATATTCTGAAGCTGTATGAAATTCTGTTGTGAATATATATGATAATATTTACTTTTTAATATTAAATTTAATTGTTTTTAAATATATCTATATTTTTAAATGGGTTATTTAGGGCTTTAAAAATAGCCAGTTTTGCAAACGACCTCAGAATTCGACGAAACTAATTTTGTTGGATCTGCAATGTTAAATTATTGTTAGATTCCAAGTTTTGTGATTTTTAGACTCACTGTGTGGCCGTACGGATTTTTAGAGTGAAAAACAGTAAGTATTTCGATGGTTGAAAATACGTTGTGTGAGCAAACGAAGTCGAAATTCGACGAAACCAGTTTCGTTCGGTCCGTAATGTCAAACTCTAGGAGTATGTCTAGTTTGGTGATTTTTGGATGATGTGTCTGATCACACGGATTTTTAGTAGGCGAAAATAAATATAAAAGGAATATAAAACCAAAATTTATGAACATATAAGGAGCCACATCCTCATTGTTTCAGCCACACAAAGAAATATGATCCCCGTATATCATCCCTTTCTCAGCTGCATTTCTTCTAAACCGTCCAGCAAAAAATGGCAAGAAGGATAAATCAAAAAAACCCAAATCGAAGTCTATAAATCCTTATACCAACATATTTGTGATCGGGGTAGCTGACTCTTCGCGCTCATACCAGGTTGGTTGAGTTCGACATCCATTTATGTGTTGGACTTTCAACACAGTCAGTCTAGGATTCCATAAATCGATGGATTTGAGGAATACTAATTTTGGTTATCGTTTTTGAGATCGGGGTGGTGAGTAGATTTCACTATGGATTTTTGGTGGAAAACGGGGAGGAAAGTTGTCGATCCTGTACTACGGCATGGGTCAGATCGGAAATCCATGGTCGGAGGAAGAGGGCGAGTTCGAACTAGAGGGTATGGGGGGATGCAGTGTTCGAAGATAGAGAAGTTAGTGATGTTTGTTTAATTTTCCATTAAGTAATGGAGGAGCTTTGTTTTTTTGAAATTTGGTAATGGCGTTAGAGCCTTCTCTTGAGCGGGATCGCTGGTACCATAGAGGACGAAGGTGTAGTGCGGGTGTGGGCTGAGAAGGAATGGAGATGCGCCAAGATTTAAGGGTAAAGCCCAAGTGGAAATATGTTTTAATTTTTATTTAAAATTCAAAATACGTATTAACTTATATAAATCGTATCTTTGTTATACGTTATCAGTTTTCAGCAATACAAGATCCGTTGGGATCGTATGGACTGTGGCTACACCTTGGAACGGACGGGAAGCGAATCGATTATAGCGAAATAAATTGTCCGTCTAAATCAATCGATGGTTATCGTTATTAACGATGATCGTCCAATGTGAGTAAAACTCACCAACTCTGAATAGTTGTATTTTTATAACGTATTCTTAGAACTGATAATTATCTGTTGATTGTTGTGTGTTAACTGTTTGGTTGAATTGCTTGTGTATTAGTTGAAATTATAGATAATGATATATATATATAACGTTAATCCAATGTTGATTCTATTTAGCAGAATATTTCATATTGAAATGAAATCGATGTTAATTATATTGTTTAACATCTGTGATGCAGGGAAACAGGTTGGAGGGGTCCAACTGGACTCCTTAATATTTATAATACTGTTTTGTTTATATATTGTGTTATATGATGTGATATGAAATTTGTTGATGATTTTTTATGTTTGAATGATACCGATCATTGTTATATGGTACGTTAATTGCCATAGGAAATACTGGGATGAAGAAAAGGGGATTTTCAAAGCATATTTGAAAATAAATTATTTATATAAAATTAACGGATTTTCTATATAAAAGAAAAAGGATTTTATAAAAGGAAAAATATTTGTAAAAAAAATAAAGGGAATATATTTGTAAAACCAATACAAAGGAAGATATTTGCAAAACAAATAGAAAGAGAAATATTTGTAAAACATTTACAAATAGAATTTAAAAGGAAATATTTGTAAAACATTTACAAATAGATTAAATGGGAATATTTATTTATAGGAAATAAACAGAATGTTATAAATGAGATATTTATTTGTTAAATAAATAGGAAAGATAAATGAGGTATTTGTTAAATAAATAGGAAAGATAAAAGAAATATTTATTTCTTAAATAAATAAAATTGAAAAGGGAATAGTTATTTGTTAAGTGAACAAATAGAAAGGAAATGATCCAAAGGAGATAATTCAAAGGAGATAATTCAAAAGGAAATGATTCAAAGGATTTAATTCAAAAGAGCAAATCGAAATGAGTTAATCAAATATTAGTTATTCGGTTAGAATTAATCAATTAGAATTAACCAGTCAAAATTAACCAGTCAGAGTTAATCGGTTAGAGTTAATCAGATAGAATTAATTAGTTTAGAATTAATCAGTTAGAGTTAACCAGTCAGAGTTAATCAGTTAGAATTAATCAGTTAGAGTTAACCAGTTAGAGATAACCAACTATAGTTATTCAAATGGAGTAAATCGAGTAGAGTTGTCGAATATCACTTATTCGAAGTATAGTAAATCGAATATGGTGTATTTGAGAGTAGAGTAATTGAATATTGGTTATTCGAAGTGTGTTAATCGAATATTGGTTATTCGAAAGGAGTTAATCGAATATTGGTTATTCGAAAGGAGTTATCGAATCTAGTTATTCGAAAGGTGTAAATCGAATATAGTATTCGAATAGAATTAAAAGAGTTAATTGAATATAGTTTATTCGAATAGAATTAAAAGAGTTAATCGAATATAGTTTATTCGAATTGAATTAAATAGAGTTATCGAATATTAGTTATTCGAATAGAGTTAAATAGAGTCAATCGAGTACTAGTTATTCGAATAGAGTTAAAGAGAGTTATCGAATATTAGTTATTCGAATAGTGCTAAATGGAGTTAAATAGAGTTATCGAATATTAGTTATTCGAATAGAGTTAAATAGAGTTAATTGAATATTAGTTATTTGAATAGAGTTAAATAGAGTTATCGAATATTAGTTATTCGAATAGAGTTAAATGGAGTTAAATAGAGTTATCGAATATTAATTATTCGAATAGACTTAAATGGAGTTAAATAGAGTTAATCGAATATTAGTTATTCAAATAGAGTTAAATAGAGTTATCGAATATTAGTTATTCGAATAGAGTTAAATGGAGTTAAATATAGTTAATCGAATATTAGTTATTCGAATAGAGTTAAAGGAAAGGGTATCGATGTTAGTAAATCGAAAGGAGTTATCGATGTTAGTTTAATCGAAAGGAGTTATCGATTATAGTTCAATCGAAAGGAGTTAATCGATGTTAGTAATCGAAAAGAGTTATCGATGTTAGTTTAATCGAATTTAGTTATTCGAAAGTGAGATTATCAAATATAAGTTATTCAAAAGGAGGTTATCGAATATAGTGTATTCGAAAGAAAGGAGATTATCGAATATAGCGCGTTCGAAAGAAAGAGATCGAATATAGTTTCTTCGAAAGAGTGAACTATCGAATATAGGTTATTTGAAGGATAGTTAATCAAATAGAGATTACTCGAAGAGAGTTAATCGGCGAATTTGATTATATCGAATTTGGGAGAGTACTTATACTTTCTGGTGTTTAAATCAAGATTTATTTATTTATAAATTAGGTGTTTATTTATTTATTCACATCAAAGAATAAAAGTTATAATGGAAGTTAGATATTTTGAAAGTAGGGTTTATAAGGTTATCGTTATAATCAATGTTTTCAATAAAGAAGTGGATTCATAAATAGAATCCGAGAGTTACATAAGGAAATTTGTTAAAGATTTAAAAGATAAACTTTGACTATTTCGAAGTTAAAACGTTGTTCAGTTAAGGTCTGATAGGTAATTATACCCCAACTTGATTGACTTCCTTCTTAACTAAGGAATGGTAAGGTTTGATCGTGAAGGTGTTTGGAAATGTTTTATAAATAAGAATTAGAAATGTTTTATGATAATAGAAAATAAGAATTTAGAATATATGGAAACAGGAAATGACAAATAAATTAATGATAAATTAATTTAAAGGATAAAAGTTGATTGGTGATTGATCGATAAAATTTCCATCTGGAAATAATATCGTTGTTTGCACACGTGTTTTTCTTTGATATTTAAATCACAGACTATCAAAGTTTTGACCATTTTAACGTTGTTAATATGGAGAGACCGGTTGGATTATTATCTGAAGAACTACTCCATATTGGCATAAGCGTTGCGAATCATATATGCCAAAGATAATTGAGGACGGAGCAAAGTGCAAGTGTTGTTGTATAAATCTTAGGTAAAGATTGCCTAAGATGGTTGTACTGAATAGTGCCTTCGGTTTGTCTGGTCCCAGGACGACCTGTATGGAAGAATGTCTAACAGAGTATATTTAATAGATCGCGCAAGTTGATCTCTTCAAACGTATTTACGTTTGGTCGCGGAGGAATTCGTTTCTCTTAGCTGTATACCCGTGGTATTTTTGGGGAAACCAATTTGTGATTTGGCGGGTATGATGATGTGACATTCAAAGTGAATAATTGTGTGATCTGTCATAGATAAGTGTGGCCTCTAGCCTCATAACCGGGAAATGACAGAAATCGGGCAGGCAGCATGGCTACGTAGGTCACACATATTTGGGTGAATAATCACCTGATCTAGAGTTTCATTTACTTCTAAAAATCTATTGTCGATGTTGTCCCATTCGGGAAATGGTTGCTGATCCCAACTGTTGGTGATATACATTCGATACACTCAAACGAAATGAGTGGCCGGTCATGTGTGGCTGGGTTGCAAGATGTTCTTGTTGAACCCAGTGTATTCCTCTCTAGAGGTGCACTAGCGAAAGGTGGTTCCATACCTTGTCATAGTTGGAAATCCATTACCTAATACGTGCTTGTGGTTTTGATTGTATACTATACATGTAGAACGTGAGATGAAAGCATTTCTGCTAGATGATTATTGTATTGTGGTTGATAGACATTATTATAATATCAAAAGGTTTTTGATATAAGGATATTTTGGATTCTCATAAGGGAAAAACTCATTCCGTTATACGGTGTGGTCTTATGAGATATCGTTTATTGGCTCAAACTGCTTTAAACTGTTTACTCATACCAGTCCTATGACTGACCCGGAGTTTATTTTGTTTTTTTTTCCTATACTCCTGGGTGCCCAAATTTGTACGGCAGTCAAGTAGTCAGGATTTTACAGATATACTTGAAGAGCTGGAGCAGGAGGCTTCAGAATTATATAGCTATGGTTATTTTCCGCTGTGTTGTTAGTGCTATACTTTGGAAATGATATGTATATTCTGGTATAGATTTATATTTCAAAGTTATGTTATATATTATATGTTGTTCATTCCGCTGTGAGATTCGTGTTACTCTGATGTTGTGTTGTTCTGTTTCTTCTATTCTAAGTTTCTATCTTATCTATTCTCACCCTCTAATTTCTTTCATTAACTACCAGTATTTTTCGATGTTTGGTTAGTCGTCATTGAATTTATGTCGATAACCAAAGTCGCCAAAAACCGGGTCGTTACACCTCTATTAAATTAAATTAATTTAATTAAGTGCTATAAAAAATGATTGGGCGTTTACAGCTGCCGTTGTCAAATACGACATCGGTTTGCCATGAAATTTAATATTGTGCAATAATTTAATGTTATGGTTCCATTGAAACTAATTTCATCGAAAACCAAGATTGTTTGCAAAATGGTCATTTTTAAGCCTCATATAATTTTAATTAAATTCCAAAATAAATCTAATTAAATAATAATAAATAATTATTATCCACTGGAAATATCATATTGCTTCAAACATAAATAATATAAAATTTTAAACTCAACATCCTGAAACTTCGAGTTAAAATGGTGCTTAAATATATTAAAACCCTTTTATAATTATTAAATAAACATTACCATTTATTAACAATTTCCATAGTAACTATTTAAAATTTTAATTGGACATAAGTAACAATCTATAACATGAAATCTCGACTTTTCTCTTCCACATGAAAATTAAAATCAATAAGATTCAAATGTTTAATGTTTCATGGAATTCCAACTTAAAACAGATTATGTATATTCAGTTGAAGTTCAAAACTCAATATTACGAACTTGAGCTCAATTGAATTCAAATATAAATTAAATGTTCGAACTTCGTTTTTAATAAACGAATTAAATATTAAATTCCATTTATACTCTGAATAAGATATTCAAAATAATAAAATAATTTAAATATTAATCTGCAAAAAATACGGGACATTACAAGAAGTGTCTACATGCATTCAATATCATAATGAATTAAAATTATCAATTTAAGCCAAGATATCAATGCCCAAAGAAATGGTGCACAAGTTCAACATTCAATAAGATATTGCCATCACTTTACCTCCAATATAAATAAGTTTTATTTTGCTTTTATTGGAAGAGATAGTTTAACATTCAATCATTTCGAAACTCGATTTTGATTTGAAACCGAGCCTCGGGTTCAGTTTAGAAACCGAGTCTTAAGCTCGGGTTCTTTTAGAAATGAAACCTTTCGACTCGATTTCTAATGAAACTTAAATGTCCATGAGATATCTTTGAAAATGGTATGTTTTGTTGGAGAAGAAACTTCATTAAAAGAAGAAAGTAGCATTACACGGTTATTCTTGAACTCATGTAATAGATGGTGTTCAGTCATTTTAATGGGTTATACAACATGATACATTAAAACTATAGAATGTTATCCTATGAATTTAAAAATTATTTCAAATTTATGGTATCTAATACGATGAAAAGATATAGAAAAGTAATTATTTCAAAGAATGACACATAAATACTTTAGACCACTAGATGCTCAAATCATTTGTGTTGATGAAAAATTAGAAAAAAATTCAATTTCATTTATTGCATATTTAAAAGCTCGTTTGTTTTAATCAATGCATCCAAATTCTGCAGGTAGTAACAAAATCGTCTCTTGCAAAACTTGACATTTCTCCTCTATTGAAATATGGAGGCACTGAATGTGAATGAAAAAAAACTATCTAGTAGTAATTTACATGTTATTTCAATAAAGATGAATGAATATCTTTATGTATACCCTGAGTGTTATAATCACATTCACTTCATAGAGTCATATTTCTTCTGTTAGTTTCTGCATTTAAAATAAAAACAGAATAAAATACGATATCAAGGGTGATAGATATATGTACATGCAATCACAAGTAGCATAGATCCAACGACTTTCTACCAGCAAAAGAATAGTATCTGAACCAATGTTGAATAATACCTTTTCAAAGCTCATGTAAGAAAAGTAAAATAAAACATAACAAACATTTCTTCATGAACTAATTATTTTACTCTATACTTGTATATGAATAGTATTTATTGACTTATATTCTTACCTTTTTTGAGTTTGTTTAGGAGGGAAACCGACCGGAGTCATAAAACCCTCCCTACCTAGTGCACCTAGCATGGTCTGCAAGCACCACATAAGTAGCTGATATTAGCGTATGTACATACTAAGCTCTTAGCATGTCATTCTGGGTTTCTAATTTGTGCCACTCTTACTATGGTGCGAAGTCCTTAACCATTGGGATACTATTGCAGACGTTATATTCTTACCTATACTTATACATAAAATTAAAATTTCATAGTTAAAAGCTTTTATATTCTTGAAAATAGATGCCAGCAAAACATGAAGCTTCATGCATTTAATCTTCCATGAAGAATTGTTTGTAATTAAAATTAAAATGTGGTAGTGAATAAAGGTAACTCTTATGAATTGTATCATGTGAATGTATAAATCTAGAAACATAGGATGCAATCATTACCATGATTATCTTAATCACAATATTGGAGGTTCTTATCATTTATTATCAGATTGCTTGTAATTTTATCATACTTCTAAGAAGCAATATTTTTTGCTTTAGAAATAAGAATATAAACTTAAGGTTTCGTATCAAAGAAATAATATTTTACATATGAAGGAAGAATAGAAAATTAAGAATCATATTAAAATGTACTTTTAGTTATATTTTATGTATTTAAGAGTTTAGTGAACATTAATTAATGTGGTTCATTAGTTTGAATTGCATTTAATTAATTGATTGATTATATGTTCGGATTTTCCTTCAAATACTTTGATTGTATACAAAATCTTTTCTAATGTTTAATTTTTTCGTATCTTAGTATTATGGCCTATGTATATATACATACACATACGCGCGTGCGCGCATGCACACACACACACACACACATACACACACACATATATATGTAATCATACTTTAATGTACTGTGAGGGGCTAACGATAAAGTTGCACAAGGTATTGCCGTGTTACCCAGAAAAATGTTTTCATAATAAATTCCATGCTAGCTTAATCCACATTATAGTCATTTAAGCACGTGAATTGAGGTTAAAAAATGGTCTATTTAAAAGAGTGAAATAGACATTGCATAATAGAAACATATATAAAAATAGTGTTGCGATAACCCGTAACTTCCCCGGTAAGGAAAGCCCGGATTGAGTTGAGAACATGACAAAATATAACGCAAACAGAAGGACATTTCATTGTTTATTACAACAATTCCATCAGAATTCAAGGATGAACAGAGTATAAATGAATATTACGCAATTGATAGATATCAGAGATTACAATAAATTTACGTATATCACAACGGAAAATAATACAAAACACAACTAGAAGTAATATATGGACACAGAGCTTTCCGAGTATCGTTCCAGCAGTAAATCAGGATCCTGTGAATATAAATCTGCAAAACCAAAACTACTAGTTGCCCGTATTGAAAATAAGGGCACCCAGAGTTTAGGTTAAAACAATAAACTCCAGGTCAGTCATGTGACTGGTGTGAGAACTAAAAACAGTTATTAAAACTTTACTTTAAAAAGAGTAATTCAAGGGACCGTGCCGTATAACACGGAACGGATTTCCTCCTAAGAACACCAGTGCATAGAATAAACAACACAATGCTTTTTCGAAAAATGAAGCTATTATAAGACCCAGGTCCCATCACACAATGCATCGCAAGCCGGAGGATAGGGTTTTCCCTTATAATAGCCAAACATGCTTGGTACGTTTAAAACAAATCATTTGATATTATAATAAGTGTATAGTGTCAAAACAATTTCAATCATAAATATCAATCATAGACGGCATGGGTACCATATATCATGTTGCCATACTAGGCTCTACAAATAAAATCGAAATATCTTGTATTGGAAATTGGATTCCATCATGAGTCGAGGCAAAGGGGCAAGCTCCTCTCCGCTTCGAGACACTCTAGCAAATGCCTCAGGACTACGCACTCTGGGTAACCCTTGGAATCGGCTGGGCCGGTCCTCCCTTACGTTTGAGGATTGGCAATTCCTGAACACACGTTTCCCGGTCCTTACAGACCTATAATCGAGGCGCCTTGCAATCCAACAACCACAAAGGTGAAAATAATATAAATGTCAGCCAGTTTAAGCACTGACACCACCGTAGCTAGAAAGAAACGTCGTGTCCTCCCAACGGTCACTATCCCGTTTTTGACTCATACCGAGGTGGGAGGTTCGCGAATTCACGTTATACACAAAATTAGGCCACGTAGGCCGTTCTTTGATCATCAACCACAAGACTTTGCTTTTCAATAGAAGCCTTGATCATTTGCCACTTAGGCATGCCACACAGGCAATTCACTCCATGCGACTGATGTCCATCGATATACAATCTCTGAGCTCGTACGTCTCAGAGAAGGGCGTTAAGCAAGAGAATAAATTCTCCGCCGCCAAACAGATGTATATTTAATAGAGATCAATCAGCACAGAATAAAATCCAATGTCAGACACACAGTCCATTTACAAGTCCGTTCTAGGTTTGAACGAAACCAGAGGCACTTTCCTTGCAGATCCATCGATCTCTAAGTACGTTTGGACGATCACTAACTATTTCCATCTTCTTGGGTGTACAACCCAATCAATATCATCAATATTATCCAAACGATGTGAAGACTTCCGGTCTTCAACCACCGTCTTCATCTTCGACATATCGTCGAATCGGTTATTCAGAATGGGTATAACCCGGCCTTTCTGAATAACCCGCGTATATATTAAACAAATGTTAAACAAACACAACATACGCCTCATTCCAATTCATAAGTCACTAACCGTAAATCAGTAAGAGAGCAATTCCCCAAATATTAACCCCGAAGGCCGAAACCAACATCAGATCAATACCCAGGAAACCATTCTTCTTAGCTAACCTACAACTAGATTTTAAATTTCATATTCTTAGGAAAAGGTTCCCATTAATTTTATCAAAGATAAATTCTTTTAAATTTACTCTTTAATCTTCCTTTGGACGTCATTTCAAACTAAATTATGGTTTTCCAAACTAGTCGGGATTAGCGAACCACACCGAAGTAATTATTTATTTTATTTCCCAATCCCAACCTATTCATCCCATGAAGCAAAGCTGGTAATACTCCATATCTAATACCATGGTGTTATCGGTAAAATTAATTACCATTTCACATTCAAATCTAATTAAAGATTTAACAATCGCTTTGGAGCAAAATTGGTGACACTCCATTCTCGGTCACTTTCCAAATTTGATAATTTAGATTATCGATTCACATTTCAATCTAATTACAGATTCATTAAAACTCCTTTTACCGGGTTAAAGAACTAATGTCATTTAAAACACAGTTCACAATAAACCCACAAATCAATTCTAATTCAATTCCAATTATATATATTAGAAATTCTGGTTGTTTAAAACCCATTTCAAATCCAATTTTATTTATTTAAAAATAATTGGATTTTAATTCTAGTTCAAAACTAGTTCATTTCGATAAAAATCTATTTTTATCTTTTCAAATATGGGATTTTTCATCCCAGCTCTTTACAAATCATTTCTTATGATTTTACACTAATTATTAATATTTTTAATAATTTTATCAAGGCCGGTACAGTCGATTTCCAATAACGGCCATCGAACTGCACTTATAGAGACCTTTTCTGAAATTGATTTGGACGTATCTCCAAATCCAACCGTCAAATTTCAAATCTCTTGTATTCATTAGAAATCTCTTTTCGATACGAACCCAACGGTCCCGGTTTTAGGAGAATCCGACGGTCGGATCTCCCGCAATGTCCGTTCGAAGTCAATGGTCGAAATTCACAAACTACCGCGGCACGACGCGTTTTATTCAGGCCATTATATATATAATATATATATTTCGTCGATTCCCTTTTAAAACGAATTTTATAAATCGTTTCAAATTTGTTTCAAAAACAATTTCAACCTTCATTTCAAATTCAAACCAAAATTGAATTTTCCATTATAAATTATTTTTACATTCAATTCTATTTGATTTAAACTCAAATCGATTTCAATTCAATTTCAGTTCGTTTTCAATTCGATTTGAATTCATTTCAATTCGAATTCACTTCGATTTCCAATTGCATTTCTATTTAAATCAATTTGATTACAATTCGATTTGAATTCATTTCAATTCGAATTCATTTTATATTCAATTCAATTCGAATTCATTTTATATTCAATTCAATTCAAATTCATTTTATATTCAATTCAATTCGAATTCATTTTATATTCAATTCAATTCGAATTCATTTTATATTCAATTCAATTCGAATTCATTTTTTATTCGATTCAATTCGAATTCATTTTTTTCAATATTCATTATAAAATAACGAATATAATCGATATAAATATCGTTCGCGTCAAAATAGCGCATCTCTAATCAACACGGCTTTATATTTTTCAATAAATTCGTAATTCTATTCAACAAATGAATATTTATTCTATTCAACACATGAATCTATATTTCTATCAACACATGACTAATCTCAACCAATGAGTACCATCAACACGTGACTATTTTTGTTATTTAATATATTTTTTAAAATTATGATTTCTATCATTAAATTTTTAATCAAACTCTAGCTGTAAATTAGCAAGAGAGCAATTCCCTAAATATTAACCCCGAAGGCCGAAACCAACACCAGACCAATATTGTAATAACCCGAAAATCTGGGCCAGTTTAAAATTTTTATTTTGGCCATTTTGGCGAATTTTGATTATTTAAAATGAATTATTTTAAATAATATCGACGAGAAATTTATTTTGAATAGAATTCGACGTATATAATATATACGCCGTCGTTAGAATATGAATAATTATATATATAATTATAATATGAATTGAAAATGGCGCGGTAGTTCGATAATTCGATTTCAAACTTCAATTGAATGTACCGGGTGCAAAACAATCCGGATTTTAGTGAAACCAAAAATAATAGGATCTAATTGATAATATCTTTCCAACGAATCCGACAAATCAAAATTTCATAGCGGGAATCAAAAGATATGTCCAGTTGAAAATTCTGAATAGTCGCTATGGAATTCAGGCCCTTAAAAAATGGACATTTTGCAAATGACCTCGGAATTCGGCAAAACCGGTTTTGTTGGGTCCGTGATGCTAAATTATTGCTAGATTCCAAATTTCATAATTTTTCGAATCAATATGTGAGCGTGGCAAGGGAAAAAGTGTTTTGACCATTTCAGTTGATTTTAATCGACTGGAAATTGGCCATTTTCCCAACGGTCTCAGAATTCGGCGAAACTAGTTTTGTTAGGACCGTATCATCAATGCGAAGCTAGAAAATATTTTTCTGGAATTTTTAGAGTTCGTATGCGACCCCGGTAAATCGAAAAGTACGTTTAAAATTCAATATAGTGATTTAAATGTAAATTTAAAGGAAACTGATTCAAGCGATCGAATCAGCTTGCGATACATATCCCATTGTGTTCGGAATGGGGGTAAAACGCTATGGACGACAGGCGGTGGGCCTCGTTTAGAGGTCGTATGTAAAAGTCAACCTTTTTAGAAATTAAAATAATTAAATAAAATAATAAAATTAAAATTCTTTCCTCCTATTACCTCTCAGCCCCCCCCCCCCCCCACTTATAATTTCAGGATGAAATCGAAATAAAAAAAAATGATGAAAGGGGCGCGATGGAGCCGCCACCCACCACCGCTCGTCGGCGGTCAGGACCCCACCACGCTGCCCTCCTCTCCACCTCCTCCGCCCATCGATGCTCCGCTTCCTCCTCCCCGCCACTGCGAGTTCCCCCTAAACCCTCACCGCCTTCGCTGGAGCCCACCGCAACCACCAAACCACCGCGCCGCCCCTTCTCCTTCCCCCTCTCCTCTTCAATCGACAGCCGCAACCCCCCCCCCCCTTCCGCTCCACCTCCGACGCCTGCTGGAGGGCCCACCACACTTCCGCGAGCAAGAAACCCCCCCCCCCTCCGATTGAGAAAGTAAGTTTTTCTAATTTGTTTTATTTTATTTATTTATTTATTTCTTTTGTATAGGATTTTTTTCAAATGGAAAAGTTAGGATTTTTCAAATAGAAAAGACGATATTTTTAAATATGAAAAGTAAAGATTTGATTTTGAATTGTGGAAGTTAAAAAAAAATTACATGATAGGAATATTAAAAATATCATCTTTGTATATGTAGCAAAATAAAAATCTGATTTTTATTTTATATACGTTGAAATCAAGTGATGATTTTTATAAAGGTGAAAAAGGAGTGACTTTTGTTCGTAAGAAGAGGGGAGAAAAATAAGATTTTCATTCATAGGGAGTAGCGATAACAATATGAATTTTAGATATAATAGAGAAAGGAAGTGATTCGATTTTTAACAATAAAAGATTTGATTTTAAATATGATCTTTATATTTTTAAAGAAATAAAAATATGATTTTTATATTTTTGAAGTATTAAAAATATAATCTTTACTATATAGAAGATGTAGAAATATGATTTTTATATTTTTAAAGAATTAAAAATATAATCGTTTATATTGTAGAAAGATAAAAATATAATCTTTGCATAGTAGGAACTATAATAATATGAAAAGGCGAGGTCTTTATATAGTAAATATCGAAGTAAAAATATAATTTTTATATATTGAATAGCAGAGTGAAAATTCGATTTTTAAATATATGAAGTGATTATAAAAATATGATTTTTAAATTGAAAGTAAATAAATAAAAATGTGATTTTATTTCAAAGACATCGAAATATAAAAATGTGTGATTTTTATATATGTAGTGACTACGGGCACAAGAAGATGATAAAAAGGCGAGAAGAAGAGTCAAGATGATTGGATAGCTTTCGGTGAGAACTTCTCACTCAAATTCTTTTTCTAGTTATATATATATACTAGGATGCAGACGGTGTTTAGTAGCACCCGACACCCGTCATCCACAGACCATGGATGGCTTGTTTGTTAAATTGTTTGGTTGTGTTGTTGATTAGTCTAATTGGTGTGAATTGAATTGTTTGGTGAAATGGAATGGATTGATTGATGTGTGAATGGCGTGGGCCTTCACTAGACCGGGGATAAGGCTAGGCCTCGTCCCGTTTCTAGTATCATGCCGTTATGCCGCCGAAATTTTCTAAAATATGTTAGAAAAATAAAAATATCATTTTTATTATGTAAATGAACTGAATAGAAATTCAAGGGTTGAAATAAATATTTTTGACGTTAAAAATATAATTTTTAACGTGAAAGTGAATAAATAAATATTTATAAACAAATCGGCCGATTTGTTTATTTACACTGATTTGACTGATATTGATTGGGTTGATAAATTTTACACATCGCCCAACTGCACAAACAAAAATGTGTGTTTGTTGATTTGAAACCCCACACGGGTGTTGGGATGATATTTGGTGTACACTAATCCCAATTATTTAATTATTGTCGATCGATTGGTCGACAGACTGTGTAAGCGTCGATTCTTTATATTTGACGCTTATGCAGTTGTGTGGTGCATTTTGGTTGATGGTTGATTATTTTTCAAAGCTATTATATACATGTGTTTTATGGCATCCATATAATTAACATTATATGGTTATTGATTGGGCCTCATTCCAATTTGAAAAATAAAGAATATTATAAAATAAAGGTTCATGTGTTGACAGTACTCATCCATTGAGAATGGTCATGTGTTGAACGAAATATTTTGATAATAACAACTATTTTGAAAAAGAAATATTTGAAATAGAATATTTGAAAATAGAAATTTATGAAGCCGTGTGGATTAGATTGACGCCATTTTGACGTGAACGATATTTATATCGATTTTATTCATTTTAAAATGAATATTGAAAAGTGATTTCGAAATCGAATATTTCGAAATGAAATGAATTGAAAACGATTTCGAAATGAATTGAATTGAAAACGATTTCGAAATGAATTGAATTGAAAACGATTTCGAAATGAATTGAATTGAAAACGATTTCGAAATGAATTGAATTGAAAACGATTTCGAAATGAATTGAATTGAAAACGATTTCGAAATGAAATGAATTGAAAACGATTTCGAAATGAAATGAATTGAAAACGATTTCGAAATGAAATGAATTGAAAACGATTTCGAAATGAAATGAATTGAAAACGATTTCGAAATGAATTGAATTGAAAACAATTTCGAAATGAATTGAATTGAAAACGATTTCGAAATGAATTGAATTGAAAATGAATTCAAATTGAATTGAAAGTGAATTGAAATGAATTCAAATAGAATTAAAATTTGAATTGAACAGAAATGAATTTTAAAACGAATTTATAAAGAAGAATTCAATTTTGATTTGAATTGAAATGAAAGTTGAAATTGCTTTTGAAACGATTTAAAACGATTTATAAAATTCGTTTTAAATAGAAATCGACGAAATATATATTATATATATAATATAATGGCCTGAATAGAACACGCCGCGCCGCGGCAGTTCGTGAATTTCGACCATTTATTTCAAACGGACATTGCGGGAGATCCGACCGTCGGATTCTCCTAAAACCGGAACCGTTGGGTTCGTATCGAAAAGAGCTTTCCAATAAATGTTAGAAATTTGAAATCTAACGGTTGGATTTGGAATTATGTCCAAATCAAATTCGAAAAAGGCCGCTGTAAGTGCAGTTCGATGGCCGTTGATGGAAATCGACTGTACGGGCCTTGATAAAATTATTAAAAATATCTATAATTTGTGTAAAATCATAATATATGATTTGGGAAAAATTGGGCTGGAAAATTCCACATTTGAAAGGATAAACATAGATTTTTATCGAAATGAACTAGTTTTGAACTAGAATTAAAATCAATTTATTTTTGAAATAAATAAATTGAATTTGAAAGTGATTTTAAAAATAATCAATATTCCCAATATTCTGAAGTGGAAGTGGAGTTGAATCGAAATTATCTTCGGAATATTTCGATGTTGGATTTTGTGACTATACAGATATTGTTTTGGGAATTTGAAAGATATATTATATATCGTTATTTCCAATACGATATATGTTGGTTTCAGAATTTGATATTGAATATAAGCCGATATATTTTCTATTCAGAGCCTTGTATTTAATATCAAATGTGATTTGGGTTTATCGTGAATCGTGTTTTAGATGACATTGGTTCTTTAACCCAGTTAAAGGCAAGATGTTGATTTCTGAAAGATTAAAGCTAAGTGGAGTTTTAATGAATCTTTAATTAGATTAAAATGTGAATTGATAATTTAAATTATCAAATCTGAAAAGAGATCGAGAGTGGAGTATCACCAGTTTTGCTCCAAAGCGATAGTTAAATCTTTAATTAGATTTGAACGTGAAATGGTAATTAATTTTACTGATAACACCGTGGTGTTAGATATGGAGTATCATCAGTTTTGCTCCATGGGATATATAGGTTGGGATTGGGAAATAAAACAAATAATTACTTCGGTGTGGTTCGCTAATCCCGACTAGTTTGAAATGATATCCAAAGGAAGATTAAAGAATAAATTTAGAAGAATTTATCTTTGATAAAATTAATGGGAACCTTTCCCTAAGAATGTGATTTTGTGAATAAAAGAATATTCTGAATTGGAATGAGGCGTCCATTGTGTTTGTGTAACATTTGTTAATTATATACGTGGGTTATTCAGAAAGGCCGGGTTTATACCCATTCTGAATAACTGATTCGACGAGATGTCGAAGATGAAGACGGTGGTTGAAGACCGGAAGTCTTCACATCGTTTGGGTGATTACTGACGATCTTGATTGGGCTGTACACCCAAGATGAGGGAAACAGTTGGTGATCGTCCAGACGTACTTGGAGATGGATGGATATGCGAGGGAAGTGCCTCCGGTTTCGTTCAGACCCAGAACGAACTTGTAAATGGATTGTGTGTCTGACACTGGGTTTTATTCTGTGTTGATTGATCTCTATTAAATATACATTTGTTTGGCGGCGGAGAATTTATTCTCTTGCTTAACGCCCTTCTCTGAGACGTACGAGCTCAGAGGTTGTATATCGATGGACATCAGTCGCATGGAGTGAATTGCCAATGTGGCATGCGTAAGTGGCAATTGATCAAGGCTTCTGTTGAAAAGCAAAGTCTTGTGGTTGATGATCAAAGCACGGCCTGTGTCGCGTAGCTTTGTGTATAACGTGAATTCGCGAGCCTCACACCTCGGTATGAGTCAAAAACGGGAGACGGACCGCTGGGAGAGCACGACGTTTCTTACTAGCTAGGGTGGTGTCAGTGACCTACCAGCCCTGACATTTATATACTTCTCACCTGTGTGGTTGTTGGATATGAGGCGCCTCGGATATAGGTCTGTAAGGACTGGGAAACGTGTGTTCAGGAATAACTAATCCTCAAAAGTAAGAGAGGACCGGCCCAGCCGATTCCAAGGATCAAAGTGGGGTCCTGAGGCATTTGCTAGAGTGTCTCGAACGCGGAGAGGAGCTTGCCCCTTGCCTCGACTCATGACGGAAATCCAATTTCCAATACGTGATATTGCGGTTTTAATTGTAGAACTAGTATGGCGACATGATATATGGTACCCATGCCGTCTATGATTGATATTTATGATTGAAATTGTTTTGACACTATACACTTATTATAGTATCAAATGATGTGTTTTAAACGTATCAAGCATGTTTGGCTATTATAAGGGAAAACCCTATCCTCCGGCTTGCGTTGCATTGTGTGATGGGACCTGGGTCTTATAATAGCCCATTTTTCTAAAGAGCATTGCGTTGTTTTGTTATATGCACTAGTATTCTTGGGAGGAAACCCGTTCCGTGTTATACGGCGTGGTCCCTTGAATTACTCTCTTTTAAAGTAAAGTTTTAAATAACTGTTTTAGTTCTCACACCAGTCACATGACTGACCTGGAGTTTATTGTTTTAACCTAAACTCTGGGTGCCCCTATTTTCCACACGGGCAGCTAGTAGTTTTGGTTTTGCAGATTTATATTCACAGGGTCCTGATTTACAGCTGGAACGATGCTCGGAAAGCTCTGTATCCGTGTATCACTTCTAGTTGTGTTTTGTATATTTTTCCGCTGCTATGTAATTTATTGTAATCTCTGATATTCGTCGAATGTAATTTATTCATTTATACTCTGTATATTCTTGTATCTGATGGAATTGTTGTAATAGCAATGAAATGTTCTTCCGTCTGCGTTCATTTGTGTGTTTTTCTCAAAGTATCCGCGCTTTCCTTTACGGGGAAGTTACGGGTTCTCTCAGTTGGTATCAGAGCTTTGGTTTACAGAGCTCGAGAACAAGACACATTAGAACCATACGAAAGAATTCATCAGATATTGGATTAGCAACATCCAATTAGAATGACTCGTTAGAGATAGGATCAGTAGTATCCTAGAACGAGTATGAAGAGTATATTTTTCAAATGAAAACAATTTTGTTTTGAAAATTTAAATCGCTTTATACGTATTTGAATATTTATCTATTTTGAATATGGACAATCGAGTATATATAGATTTCGCGTATACGCGTCATGAACGTATAGTCGAAATTTTAATATACTGGGTAGGTATAGAATCACATTCTAGACACCCGGGGATAATTCTGGTGATGTGGCCACATCATCAGTAATTATGTTCGTGTTTCGAAGGTGTGATATCTATATATTTTCATTAGGCTAGTGTGAGAACCAAAACTAATATATTTAGAACACATTGTTGTGAATTGGCATCAAAACATGATTTTCTGTATATATATCAAAATTATGAATTTGAAAACTCTAATCTACTAATTGATTGATGTTTGAGTTGTTTGTTTATTTGTTTGATAATTTTAACCATTTATGCCTAATTGAACCGAATATTGAGTATATCGAAAATTGGTCGCATTTGCTTGCATATACTTGCACTTACATTGAACAGCTCATAGCAAGGAGGCTAGAGCCGAAGAATAAAATTTGTTTGCCCGACAAATAGGTACATGTTTACTACATAATTTCCTGTTTTGTTTGGATGATGATGATTTTGTGAGCCTATTGGCTAGCCGCTTGGCTTTTTCTTTTTCTTTTTGAGATCTGAAGGACCGGGGAAGCTATTTGAAATTCCCCGATGCTCCTGGTGCAGGGGAGGTTATGGCGAAATTTTTCGAAAATTCCGGGTGTTAGCCAAATTTTTGAAGAATTTGAAAATTCTCAGAAACTGAAAAGTTGGAGAATGCAAGCCAGATCGAACGTAGAGTTGATTAATCAAACCACTTTCGACTATGTTCCTTTTCGGGGACGAAAAGTTTTAAGTGGGAGAGATTGTAATAACCCGAAAATCTGGGCCAGTTTAAAATTTTTATTTTGGCCATTTTGGCGAATTTTGATTATTTAAAATGAATTATTTTAAATAATATCGACGAGAAATTTATTTTGAATAGAATTCGACGTATATAATATATACGCTGTCGTTAGAATATGAATAATTATATATATAATTATAATATGAATTGAAAATGGCGCGGTAGTTCGATAATTCGATTTCAAACTTCAATTGAATGTACCGGGTGCAAAACAATCCGGATTATAGTGAAACCAAAAATAATAGGATCTAATTGATAATATCTTTCCAACGAATCCGACAAATCAAAATTTCATAGCGGGAATCAAAAGATATGTCCAGTTGAAAATTCTGAATAGTCGCTATGTAATTCAGGCCCTTAAAAAATGGACATTTTGCAAATGATCTCGGAATTCGGCGAAACCGGTTTTGTTGGGTCCGTGATGCTAAATTATTGCTAGATTCCAAATTTCATAATTTTTCGAATCAATATGTGAGCGTGGCAAGGGAAAACGTGTTTTGACCATTTCAGTTGATTTTAATCGACTGGAAATTGGCCATTTTCCCAACGGTCTCAGAATTCGGCGAAACTAGTTTTGTTAGGACCGTATCGTCAATGCGAAGCTAGAAAATATTTTTCTGGAATTTTTAGAGTTCGTATGCGACCCCGGTAATTCGAAAAGTACGTTTAAAATTCAATATAGTGATTTAAATGTAAATTTAAAGGAAACTGATTCAAGCAGTCGAATCAGCTTGCGATACATATCCCATTGTGTTCGGAATGGGGGTAAAACGCTATGGACGACAGGCGGTGGGCCTCGTTTAGAGGTCGCATGTAAAAGTCAACCTTTTTAGAAATTAAAATAATTAAATAAAATAATAAAATTAAAATTCTTTCCTCCTATTACCTCTCAGCCCCCCCCCCCCTTATAATTTCAGGATGAAATCGAAATAAATAAATAAAAAAAATGATGAAAGGGGGCGCGATGGAGCCGCCACCCACCACCGCTCGTCGGCAGTCAGGACCCCACCACGCCGCCCTCCTCTCCACCTCCTCCGCCCATCGATGCTCCGCTTCCTCCTCCCCGCCACTGCGAGTTCCCCCTAAACCCTCACCGCCTTCGCTGGAGCCCACCGCAACCACCAAACCACCGCGCCGCCCCTTCTCCTTCCCCCTCTCCTCTTCAATCGACAGCCGCAACCCCCCCCCTTCCGCTCCACCTCCGACGCCTGCTGGAGGGCCCACCACACTTCCACGAGCAAGAAACCCCCCCCCCCTCCGATTGAGAAAGTAAGTTTTTCTAATTTGTTTTATTTTATTTATTTATTTCTTTTGTATAGGATTTTTTTTCAAATGGAAAAGTTAGGATTTTTCAAATAGAAAAGACGATATTTTTAAATATGAAAAGTAAAGATTTGATTTTGAATTGTGGAAGTTAAAAAAAAAAATTTACATGATAGGAATATTAAAAATATCATCTTTGTATATGTAGCAAAATAAAAATCTGAATTTTATTTTATATACGTTGAAATCAAGTGATGATTTTTATAAAGGTGAAAAAGGAGTGACTTTTGTTCATAAGAAGAGGGGAGAAAAATAAGATTTTCATTCGTAGGGAGTAGCGATAACAATATAAATTTTAGATATAATAGAGAAAGGAAGTGATTCGATTTTTAACAATAAAAGATTTGATTTTAAATATGATCTTTATATTTTTAAAGAAATAAAAATATGATTTTTATATTTTTGAAGTATTAAAAATATAATCTTTACTATATAGAAGATGTAGAAATATGATTTTTATATTTTTAAAGAATTAAAAATATAATCTTTTATATTGTAGAAAGATAAAAATATAATCTTTGCATAGTAGGAACTATAATAATATGAAAAGGCGAGGTCTTTATATAGTAAATATCGAAGTAAAAATATAATTTTTATATATTGAATAGCAGAGTGAAAATTCGATTTTTAAATATATGAAGTGATTATAAAAATATGATTTTTAAATTGAAAGTAAATAAATAAAAATGTGATTTTTATTTTAAAGACATCGAAATATAAAAATGTGTGATTTTTATATATGTAGTGACTACGGGCACAAGAAGATGATAAAAAGGCGAGAAGAAGAGTCAAGATGATTGGATAGCTTTCGGTGAGAACTTCTCACTCAAATTCTTTTTCTAGTTATATATATATACTAGGATGCAGACGGTGTTTAGTAGCACCCGACACCCGTCATCCACAGACCATGGATGGCTTGTTTGTTAAATTGTTTGGTTGTGTTGTTGATTAGTCTAATTGGTGTGAATTGAATTGTTTGGTGAAATGGAATGGATTGATTGATGTGTGAATGGCGTGGGCCTTCACTAGACCGGGGATAAGGCTAGGCCTCGTCCCGTTTCTAGTATCGTGCCGTTATGCCGCCGAAATTTTCTAAAATATGTTAGAAAAATAAAAATATCATTTTTATTGTGTAAATGAACTGAATAGAAATTCAAGTGTTGAAATAAATATTTTTGACGTTAAAAATATAATTTTTAACGTGAAAGTGAATAAATAAATATTTATAAACAAATCGGCCGATTTGTTTATTTACACTGATTTGACTGATATTGATTGGGTTGATAAATTTTACACATCGCCCAACTGCACAAACAAAAATGTGTGTTTGTTGATTTGAAACCCCACACGGGTGTTGGGATGATATTTGGTGTACACTAATCCCAATTATTTAATTATTGTCGATCGATTGGTCGACAGACTGTGTAAGCGTCGATTATTTATATTTGACGCTTATGCAGTTGTGTGGTGCATTTTGGTTGATGGTTGATTATTTTTCAAAGCTATTATATACATGTGTTTTATGGCATCCATATAATTAACATTATATGGTTATTGATTGGGCCTCATTCCAATTTGAAAAATAAAGAATATTATAAAATAAAGGTTCATGTGTTGACAGTACTCATCCATTGAGATTGGTCATGTGTTGAACGAAATATTTTGATAATAACAACTATTTTGAAAAAGAAATATTTGAAATAGAATATTTGAAAATAGAAATTTATGAAGCCGTGTTGATTAGATTGACGCCATTTTGACGTGAACGATATTTATATCGATTTTATTCATTTTAAAATGAATATTGAAAAGTGATTTCGAAATCGAATATTTCGAAATGAAATGAATTGAAAACGATTTCGAAATGAATTGAATTGAAAACGATTTCGAAATGAATTGAATTGAAAACGATTTCGAAATGAATTGAATTGAAAACGATTTCGAAATGAATTGAATTGAAAACGATTTCGAAATGAAATGAATTGAAAACGATTTCGAAATGAAATGAATTGAAAACGATTTCGAAATGAAATGAATTGAAAACGATTTCGAAATGAAATGAATTGAAAACGATTTCGAAATGAAATGAATTGAAAACGATTTCGAAATGAATTGAATTGAAAACGATTTCGAAATGAATTGAATTGAAAACGATTTCGAAATGAATTGAATTGAAAATGAATTCAAATTGAATTGAAAGTGAATTGAAATGAATTCAAATTGAATTAAAATTTGAATTGAACAGAAATGAATTTTAAAACGAATTTATAAAGAAGAATTCAATTTTGATTTGAATTGAAAAGAAAGTTGAAATTGCTTTTGAAACGATTTAAAACGATTTATAAAATTCATTTTAAATAGAAATCGACGAAATATATATTATATATATTATATATATAATATAATGGCCTGAATAGAACACGCCGCGCCGCGGCAGTTCGTGAATTTCGACCATTTATTTCAAACGGACATTGCGGGAGATCCGACCGTCGGATTCTCCTAAAACCAGAACCGTTGGGTTCGTATCGAAAAGAGCTTTCCAATAAATGTTAGAAATTTGAAATCTAACGGTTGGATTTGGAATTATGTCCAAATCAAATTCGAAAAAGGTCGCTGTAAGTGCAGTTCGATGGCCGTTGATGGAAATCGACTGTACGGGCCTTGATAAAATTATTAAAAATATCTATAATTTGTGTAAAATCATAATATATGATTTGGGAAAAATTGGGCTGGAAAATTCCACATTTGAAAGGATAAACATAGATTTTTATCGAAATGAACTAGTTTTGAACTAGAATTAAAATCAATTTATTTTTGAAATAAATAAATTGAATTTGAAAGTGATTTTAAAAATAATCAATATTCCCAATATTCTGAAGTGGAAGTGGAGTTGAATCGAAATTATCTTCGGAATATTTCGATGTTGGATTTTGTGACTATACAGATATTGTTTTGGTAATTTGAAAGATATATTATATATCGTTATTTCCAATACGATATATGTTGGTTTCAGAATTTGATATTGAATATAAGCCGATATATTTTCTATTCAGAGCCTTGTATTTAATATCAAATGTGATTTGGGTTTATCGTGAATCGTGTTTTAGATGACATTGGTTCTTTAACCCAGTTAAAGGCAAGATGTTGATTTCTGAAAGATTAAAGCTAAGTGGAGTTTTAATGAATCTTTAATTAGATTAAAATATGAATTGATAATTTAAATTATCAAATCTGAAAAGAGATCGAGAGTGGAGTATCACCAGTTTTGCTCCAAAGCGATAGTTAAATCTTTAATTAGATTTGAACGTGAAATGGTAATTAATTTTACTGATAACACCGTGGTGTTAGATATGGAGTATCACCAGTTTTGCTCCATGGGATATATAGGTTGGGATTGGGAAATAAAACAAATAATTACTTCGGTGTGGTTCGCTAATCCCGACTAGTTTGAAATGATATCCAAAGGAAGATTAAAGAATAAATTTAGAAGAATTTATCTTTGATAAAATTAATGGGAACCTTTCCCTAAGAATGTGATTTTGTGAATAAAAGAATATTCTGAATTGGAATGAGGCGTCCATTGTGTTTGTGTAACATTTGTTAATTATATACGTGGGTTATTCAGAAAGGCCGGGTTTATACCCATTCTGAATAACCGATTCGACGAGATGTCGAAGATGAAGACGGTGGTTGAAGACCGGAAGTCTTCACATCGTTTGGGTGATTACTGACGATCTTGATTGGGCTGTACACCCAAGATGAGGGAAACAGTTGGTGATCGTCCAGACGTACTTGGAGATGGATGGATATGCGAGGGAAGTGCCTCCGGTTTCGTTCAGACCCGGAACGAACTTGTAAATGGATTGTTGTCTGACACTGGGTTTTATTCTGTGTTGATTGATCTCTATCAAATATACATCTGTTTGGCGGCGGAGAATTTATTCTCTTGCTTAACGCCCTTCTCTGAGACGTACGAGCTCAGAAGTTGTATATCGATGGACATCAGTCGCATGGAGTGAATTGCCAATGTGGCATGCGTAAGTGGCAATTGATCAAGGCTTCTGTTGAAAAGCAAAGTCTTGTGGTTGATGATCAAAGCACGGCCTGTGTGGCGTAGCTTTGTGTATAACGTGAATTCGCGAGCCTCACACCTCGGTATGAGTCAAAAACGGGAGACGGACCGCTGGGAGAGCACGACGTTTCTTTCTAGCTAGGGTGGTGTCAGTGACCTACCAGCCCTGACATTTATATACTTTTCACCTGTGTGGTTGTTGGATATGAGGCGCCTCGGATATAGGTCTGTAAGGACCGGGAAACGTGTGTTCAGGAATAACTAATCCTCAAAAGTAAGAGAGGACCGGCCCAGCCGATTCCAAGGATCAAAGTGGGGTCCTGAGGCATTTGCTAGAGTGTCTCGAACGCGGAGAGGAGCTTGCCCCTTGCCTCGACTCATGACGGAAATCCAATTTCCAATACGTGATATTGCGGTTTTAATTGTAGAACTAGTATGGCGACATGATATATGGTACCCATGCCGTCTATGATTGATATTTATGATTGAAATTGTTTTGACACTATACACTTATTATAGTATCAAATGATGTGTTTTAAACGTATCAAGCATGTTTGGCTATTATAAGGGAAAACCCTATCCTCCGGCTTGCGTTGCATTGTGTGATGGGACCTGGGTCTTATAATAGCCCATTTTTCTAAAGAGCATTGCGTTGTTTTGTTATATGCACTAGTATTCTTGGGAGGAAACCCGTTCCGTGTTATACGGCGTGGTCCCTTGAATTACTCTCTTTTAAAGTAAAGTTTTAAATAACTGTTTTAGTTCTCACACCAGTCACATGACTGACCTGGAGTTTATTGTTTTAACCTAAACTCTGGGTGCCCCTATTTTCCACACGGGCAGCTAGCAGTTTTGGTTTTGCAGATTTATATTCACAGGGTCCTGATTTACAGCTGGAACGATGCTCGGAAAGCTCTGTATCCGTGTATCACTTCTAGTTGTGTTTTGTATATTTTTCCGCTGCTATGTAATTTATTGTAATCTCTGATATTCGTCGAATGTAATTTATTCATTTATACTCTGTATATTCTTGTATCTGATGGAATTGTTGTAATAGCAATGAAATGTTCTTCCGTCTGCATTCATTTGTGTGTTGTTCTCAAAGTATCCGCGCTTTCCTTCACGGGGAAGTTACGGGTTCTCTCAAATATCCAGGAGACCACTCATCTTATCTATTTCCCAGTTAGTTTCAAATTTTATATATGATAAAGATGTAAATTTTATTGTTAAAATATTTCGTTCAGCACATGACTAATCTCAATGAATGAGTACTGTCAACACATGAACCTTTATTTTATAATATTCTTTATTTTCCAAATTGGAATGAGGCCCAATCAATTACCATATAATGTTAATTATTTGGTTTCCATACAACACATTTACATAATAGCAACGGTAAATAATCAACCATCATTCAAAGTGCATCACACAACCACATAAGCATTAGATATAAATAATTAACGCTTACACAGTCTGTCGACCAATTGATCGACATACAACTAAATAATTGGGATTAGTTTACGCCAAATATCATCCCAACACCCGTGTGGGGTTTCAATCCACCAACACTGAATATTATTTGTGCAGTTGGCCGATGTGTAAAATTTATTGTCCCAATCAATATCCTTCAAATAGGTGTACATAAACAAACCGTCCAGTTTGTAAATGAATATTTATTTACATTCACGTTAAAATTTTATTTTTAACGATAATTAATTCATTTCAACACATTAATGTTTATTTTTCTTTCAACACACCAACATCACAAACAAACTTCACAACACATAAAATAAGCATACAAACCGTCCATGGTCTGTGGACGACGGGTGTCGGGTGCTACTAAACACCGTCTGCATCCTAGTATATATTATTAACTAGAAAAAGAAAATTTAAAGTGAGAAGTTCTCACCGAGGGTTCCACTCCACCGTGCTTTACTTTTGAACTGCTGAACCGTCTGGGTCTATTTGAAATTCCAATGCAGTCCTTGTCCCGCTGTTCAAATATAAAAATTATATTTTAATCACTTCATTCAATAAATAAAAATCATATTTTTATTTTGCTACATATATAAAAATCGTATTTTTATATTCTCTACCTTATAAAAATTATATTTTTATAATCTCTACTATATAAAAATCATATTATTGCTCATATCTCATTCATATAAAAATCATCCCATTTCTTATGATAAAATCATTTCTTTCCTATGTATAAAAATCACTTTTTTACACCGCTTCTTCCATGATAAAAATTATATTTTTATCTTGCTAGTAATATAATAAAAATTATATTTTTACTTTTCTACATAAATAAAAATCATATTTTTAATTAGGTAAGAACCTCGCCTTCATATAAATAAAAATCTAAACTGTACTTAAATAAAAATCAAATCTTTAGCACTTCGCTATTTATATAAAAATTGTATCTTTTATATATAAACAAAATTATATCGTTTATATAATCAAAACCATATGTTTATATAATCAAAACCTATATTTTTATATAATCAAAAATAAAAACCGAAGTAAACACTCACTTCATTGTTCGTCGAAGACCGGGGGAGGTCGGGGTGCGTACAACAGCGGCGGCGGGCCTACAGTCGCTGGAGCGTGGCGGTCAGCGGGGTTTTGGGGCTTCAATCGAAAGAAGGAGGCTGATTTGGGTTCCAGGGGGCGCTGGACTTCTGGTGGAAGGCGGGGGTGAGCACGGGGTCTGAAAGGAGGTGGCGCCGGGCTAGGAAGGTCGACGGGGTGGCTCAGATGGCCGGAGGTGGGCGGATCCGAGGTGTTTTGGGCATTGGGGCGCGGTCTTTCGAAGTTGGGAAGGGAGGGTGAGGGAGACGATGGAGGACGAGGAAGCGTCGAGGGGGGCTCGCCCTCGGCGGCGGTGAGCGGCGCGCTGCTCGGAGGAGCGGCGGCTCTTCCCCCCTTTTCTTTCCTTTTCCCCTTTTTTTATTTTATCTGATCGGTTGAACGAGAAGGAGAGGGGGCTTAGGAAAAATTTATATATATAATATTTTAATTATTTTATTTAATTCAAAAAGTAACTTTTTATTTCGAACTCCAAACGAGAGCCACCGCCTGTCGTCCCTAGCTTATTACTCCCATTCCGAACACAATGGGATATGTATCGCAAGCTGATTCGATCAGTTTTCATCAAAATCAACATATAACTCTATATATTGAATTTGAACGCGCATTTCAATTTACAGGGGTCACATACTAACTCGAAAAATTCCAGAAAAATATTTTCTAGCTTCGTATTGACGATACGGTGCTAACAAAACTAGTTTCATCAAATTCTGAGACTGTTTGAAAAATGGCCATTTTCCAGTCAATTAAAATCAACTAAAACTGGTCAAATGCGTTTTCCTTTGCCACGCTCACATATTGATTCGAAAAATTATTAAAATTGGAATCTAGCAAAAATTTGACATCACGGATCCAACAAAAGTGGTTTCGTTGAAATCCAAGGTCGTTTGCAAAATTTTCATTTTTAAGCGCCTGAATTCCATAGCGACTATTATGAAATTTCAACTGGACATATCTTTTGATTCCCGCTATGAAATTTCAATTTTTCGGATTCGTTGTAAAGATATTCTTAATTAGATTCAACTATTTTTGGTTTCGCTAAAATCCGGTTTATTTTGCTCTCGGTACATTCGTTTAAATTTTGAAATCAAATTTTCGAACATCGCGCCATTTTCAATTCCTTTTATAATTAAAAATAAATATTTATATTCTAACGATGATTCAAATAAATATAGACGTTCTATTTCAAAATAAATTTCTCGCTGATATTATTTAAAATAATTCATTTTAAATATTAAAAATTCATCAAAATTGCCAAAATAAAAATTTTAAACTGGTTCAGATTTCCGGGTTGTTACAAGTGTGGTGCTAAGGGCACCCCAAAATACTCTTCTTAATACCGCTACTACAAATACCACAACAATTATCATTACGTTCTTCTTAATACCACACATAAAAATAGGGGCTACCACACCACTACTAGCTTATTTCTTTTATGTCTTTCATTCCATTCTGAAACCCTAGTTCTTTAATCAATCGATCAATGATAACGACGCCGCAATAATGCCGAGAAAGAAGAATGTGTGCCTAAATATACAAAAACCGTGAATAAGATTTGAATCAAGTGAATCAGAAGAAGAAGTGAGAGATTATGGTTTCAAACGGTAAGAATTTGAATTTTCCTGTAGAAAGATGAAGTAGACAGCAATATTCTTTATTAGGATTTTTAGATTATGGCTTACTACGTGAGTAGTTTGGCAAATTGTTGAGTGAGAGATTAGAATGGAGAGGTAATGTGATATTAGGAAGCATACAAAATTTAATGAGTTTTATTTTTTTTAATTGCGGTATTAGGAAGAGTATTTTGGGGTGCCCTTAGCACCACACTAAAAATATACACTTAACCATGCCAACATAATAATATCTCATGTCTCTAATTGTCTGAAACATATAATAGGAAACAAATTGACCAAAAATATTATATTATTTCCTTAATCACTTATCTTTTAAACTGTCTTCAGAATAAGTAAAATAAATAGGAAGAAACGCAACTTTTAGGCCAGGTGGATGCAAAAGCACTAGCGTGTCGAAGCATTGATATGGTTCTACCTACAAGCACACCAACTACCAGTAATCAAAAAAATTGAAGAAAAAAAAGAAACATATATCTGGGGCCAAGGTTCAGGGGATATTACGCAACAAAAAAAAACTATAATATTTACTAGTGAAAAAAATTTGGTTATAGTAATTCATTTACATTGGTTTTGTTTTATTTTAAATGAAAATTAAGATTTACAAAATATCAACATTTAAATTAGAGTTATAAATATCAACATTTAAATTAGAGTTATAAATATCAACATTTAAATTAGAGTCTAGAGATACTAGAACCATGCATTTAGATGCGAGATTGAATATATTTTCCTTAAAATGAGCATTTTTTTTTATATGAGATGTAGCATAGTAAAATTACCATTATCCAGTGTTGAAACATTTGTTTTTCAACACAAAAATAACAAAGAGACATGCATAATGAAAGAAATATAGCTATTACTTAACAACAAAAGGTAAAAATCATTTTAATCCAAAGTTAGAAAATAATTTTGAAGAACATATCATTCATAATTAGCACCAACAAAACTAAAATTCAATAGAGGAACTAGTTAAACTTGCAATAACCATCTTAAAGAAATTAAATTTAGATAATACAAGTTTATGTCATTGGAAAAACCAATGACCTAAAAAATAACAACTATAACTTCATTTGCACTAACTAATTTCACCACTATTTTATAAATTAAAATTTGTAATTTTATATATAGTCTAAATAAACTTAAAGTCAAGCTTAATAACACATAAATGTTTCCACCTTTCTTGTATTGAAAATATGAGAAACCACATAAATGGCCTTCACCTAACACATCCTTAATTTGAATTTAAAAAAAAAATCATTCTAGACTGCCTGTTAAGACTAATAACATTAGCAATAAGTCCTATTTAATAGAAACTTTAGCCAACCTCAGTAACTCGCATAAACTTGATATTGCATCAAACTGTAAATGAACCAAAGAATATATCCGAAGTTGATTAAAGTAACACATATTCGTGTTCGATCGATCAACATATCAGGTTTTAGAATGGAAATCAATTCGAATTTGAAAACCTAATATTGTGATTCCTTGAGCCAAAATTGACGGGTAGAAATCACGATACCCTGAAGCAGAAACTGAATATCGTGATATCGCGATTTCATCATATCTGAAGTTGAAATCGACCATTGCAATCATTTAGTGAAATTATTCTAACATAGCTACAAAAAAAAAAATAGGTAAACATCTAATACAGGCCAATAGACCATTGCAATTCCAACTTATAAATTTAGGTTCTCGTTGGCTTAATAACTCATATCTCAAGTTATTCAACTAATGCGTTTAATAATTTACGATCATAGGATTCAAAATGAGTCAAACTCAGGAAAAATAAGATATATAACAATGTATTTATTATAGTGACAAATTTTTTACGAATAAGAAATCATTCATGCTCCACTTTCAAAATATAGTTTAACACATATATTTTAAAAGTTTTTGATCACTGTCATTTATACTAATCTAATCCCTTGAAAACAAATAGCTCGATGGCATCACAAAGTCCAATTCAACAAAATACCAAACTTTTATGGTTATGCACAAATCACATTAATTATTTTTCTCATTGAGCTTATAAATTCGTATTATGAAAATTTTAACCACCTTAGTCTTAACATAAACAAATTATTTGCTAACTAAGATACTCAAATCAAACAATTTTTTATTCCATTCAATGTAACAACCCGGAATTTCTGAACCAATTTAAATTTTTATTTTAGCTATTTTAAATATTTAAAATGATTTATTTTAAATAAGAATGACTTAAAATTTATTTGAATCAAAGTTAGAACATATAAATTTATTTTAATTATAAATAGAGCTTGAAATGGTGTGGTAGTTTGAAAATTCGATTCTAAACTTTAATTGAACATACATAATTCAAAATAAATCGGATTTCTGTAAAACAAGAAACATTTGAATCTGTTTAAAATTATCTTTCTAATGAATGAGAAAAATTCAGATTTCATAATATAAATTCAAAGTTATGTCCGGTTTAAAATTTAAAATAGTCGTTATGGAATTTTTATATATATTTAATAATTTTAATTGCCCTTAAAAATAGCCATTTTTCAAACGGTCTCCAAATTCGATGAAATTAGTTTTGTTAGGACCGTATCACCAAAACATTGTAACGACCCGAGGATTTTCGGCCTCGAAAATCGACATAAATACATTTACCGTATCTCATGCCGACCTTCCAAAAACCGAAAACACTGGAACGTTAATAGAAAGAAATTAGAGGGTGAGATAAGAAAGAAAGAAATGTTAGAATAGAAGAAGAAGAAGAATCAATACAACATAGAGTCTCACATCGCAGCGGAACAAAATATAATATAGAAATAAATCTTTATTGAGAGCTTTAAATAAAACTTACAATATCATGGTTCATTAAAAAATCTGGACAGTTATAGCAATCTGTCTTCATATACAATTACACAGCGGAATAAATGCTAGATATCATACGTCTGAACAACTCCATTCCGTCTCTGACTTTGCAGCATCCGATAACCTAGACCTGTACACCCCGGTCTAACCCGAGCATTACAAACACCGGGTCAGTCTGGTGAACCAGAGTGAGATAAACACACTGAGTTTAAGGGAAATCATTCATCTTGGTTTTAAATTCAAAATCTTTTTGAAGAAAAGGATAATCGTAAGACCAAATCCACACATAAATACAGACGGTTTTTACCTTATAATAACCCAAAATATTTTTGAAATCAATATCTTTTCTGATATTATAATAGTGTCTAAATACAAATAAATATCAATCTAGCAGAACGCTTGCATCTCACGCTCTACATATATAGTATACAATCAAAACTGCAGGCTCTTATTGGTGATTGGATTCCGACTATGACAAGGTATGGGACCACCTGCCGATAGTGTATCTCTAGAGGCGAATACACTAGGTTCAACAAGAACAACTTGCAACCCGGCCCACACATGCACGGCCACTCATTTCACTTGAGTGTATCGAATGCATATCACCAATGGTTGGGATCAGCAACTGTTTCCCGAAAAAGGGACAACATCGAAACAGATTAAAGAAGGAAATAAAATTTCTCTAGATAGGTGATTATACACCCTAATGGGAGCGACCTACATAGCCATGCTGCCTGCCCGATTTTTGTCATTTCCCTGTTGATGAGGCTTGAGGTTTGAATTTATCTTTAGATCATTTGGCCACCATTTACTTTGAATGCCACATCGTTAGATCCACCAAGTAACACTAATTGACAGCCACAAAAATACTCTATGGTTTAGCTAAGAGAAGGTGTACGGCCTTCTCCGCTATCAACAGAAATACGTTTAAGAAATCAACGTACATGACCCCTTCGGAAATACTCTGTCAGACATCCGTCCATACAAGTTGTCATGGGACTGGACAAACCGAAGGCACCCTCCTACCACATTCTAGGTATCACCCTGAAGATCAGTAGTGAGGAGTCCTTGTAATCCGTAGATTCCAATCACGACAGAATCACTGTAGAATTATCTTCGGTCGCTAAACCAGAGGAATTCCACAAGTAGTCCTTCCGCTCATGAAGATCAACGGTCTTTAATTGCTCCATCTTCAATACTCTACCACGTATTTGATGGTCGGAATGGCTTTCGAATATAAATTCGATCCCGGTCTTTCCATACCAACAATCATATAGGTCAAATTTGATAATCAGTGATTTAACTATCAAATAAATAATTGTGTAAATAAAATGAGTTCATTGATTCAGTAGTTGGCATTACTTTGGCCTTTTCGATCAAAAACGATTAACGATAGTTAATTTTAAGCTTTTAAATATCTTAACATTCTAAATATATCTTTTCATTTTCTTATTTAATAAAAGGTTATTTTTTAAACTATTTATTTTCATACTTAGAAAATATTATATAATCATGTTCAACATTATTCTACTATCATTTTCAAAACATTTCTACCTCATTACTCAGTATCTAAAATTAGGAAAAACGATTCATCTTATCTTGCCCATACAAAAACGTTAAGAAATCTCTCTTATTTTGTTACTTGAATACAATAATCAACTCTTATTCTATTAGAATAAACCATTCCCAACATTTCCATTTTTCATTCCCTTTTTACCTCGAAAACACTGTTATAATTTCTCACAATCCTTTTTTTATTTCCTTTACTTCGGAGATATTATTACATACAATATATTCTCAAATCTTCTCATTTCTGTTACTTTGGAAATCCCATTATATTCTCAGCTCCCTTAATTAACGTTACGTTATAACTACACCCTTTCCTATTACAAACTAATATCATCCTCAGATAATCCTGAAGGTGTTCAAGTTGGGGTATTTTATATACCTCTTAGACCTTGATCAACAACGATCTTATTTTTAGATATACTTGAGTTGTAATTCAAAAAACGATATTTATTTTAATATCAAACCAAATTCCATTTAACTATTTTACTTAAATCATGATTTTATAATCCTTGTCTATTTTTGAAAATCTCCTTTACAAATACAACAATTATTACTTAATTTATTGATTAAATAATTTCTTATTAAACATCCCCTTTCAAATTTTGAATTCCTTAAACCAACTTATTTATTAACACGGATTTTTATAACAAAATCCTTCACTAGCCCCTTTATCAAATTCACTTTTTACGATCCCATCTTCTAATCCAACAACCATTTCCACTTTGAAAATCTTATTCAGTTTCTCCAATTTTACTCAATTCCATTATTAAATGACGCTATTTAACGCTTTAACACCTCATCTCTCAATTATAAACTTCGTTTATAAAATTCTGGTTTAGTATGAACCCTTTCCAACTTCGTTATGAAAACTCGGTTTTAATATAAAATCCGTCCATAGACTCCTTCCACCATTCAATTTGATTTCATTCTAACTTCGGTTACCTTTTTAACGTATTTTAATTAAAAAAGTACTCTCTTAAATTATTATTAAAATAATAATTTACTTCGATCATTAACTACTAGAGTAGTAGTTAATTCCTTTTACTGACCAAATTAAATAATAAATCCCTTTTTAATATCTTATTAAAATTAAAACAAATATTCTCTAAAATATTTTATTTATCCCAGTTAAAAGAGTTGATTTTGTCCACTCAAATACGATTATCTCGTTAGCCGATTCCAATTAATTCTCACTTTAAATTAGTTAACAATATAATTAATTTAAATAATTCCATTAAATTGTTTGTTAACAAAAACAATTTTCCAATTCTTATCCGTTGGGTTAATTTCTGCCCATTTGCTTATAAACCTGATAAATATTAGATTTTACTTTATAAAATCATTTAACAATTAAAAAAAACTTAAATAATAAATAATAAATATTTATTTCCTTTTAATAACTTTTATTAAAAATGCAGATTTAAAAATTTGTCTGCAGTTATAAAATAAATTTTTATAACTTCATTTCTATTGATTCACCTAACGATAAATTAATATTCAAAACGATTGATTTATAGGCCATATACCGCCAATTACTTAACCAATATTCCCCATTGTTTTAAACAAACTAATATTGAATTTCAGGTCAATATTCAACAACCAAATCAATCATCTAATCATAATAGTTCATATAATGATAATATGAAAATAAATATCATTAAATATATTTGAGGAATCCCGTTGGATCCCTCCAACCTGTTTTTCCCTGCATCACATATGTTATCTCAAATAATGATCTTTATAACAGTCAATGACAACAATTCGATATCAACCAATTTATTTCACACAACCATAATAATTCATTAAGTTAAACATGTTTATTTATAAACGTGACCAATAAGGTAAGTTACCTTAATAGGGACATATCGTTTAAAATAACGATTAGGGTTTTCACTGAAATTAAACAACCGTTTAATTTCGTGGGTTCAATCAATATATGAATATATATTTAACAAACAGCAAAACAGTCAACCAATAGCAACCATAGCACGCAAAAATAAAAACCCGACTCATATAAAATATAGGTAGGGAGAACTGAGTGAGTTTAACTCACCTTGATTCCATTATCCGTTAAAACGTCCAGTTTCAATTGATTCCAAATGCGTTCAGTCCATCTTTAAAATATTGCGTTCGTCGATATGGTTTTGACATCTCCTTGTCATGTTCAATCTCATGCATGTCTGTTATTGTTATATATTTACGTTATTCACTACTAAGATAAATAAATAGAATACTAACTTAAAATAATTATCAATAAGGTCATCATGTTTTAAACCTAGGTGCGTTGTGCACTATACGTTAGTTACGTTATTATATATAAAAACTAAGCCATCATATTACACGGTCCATGCTAAAACTATTGAGTGAGTACAACAATTCTGGTCCACCCAAACACTTATAAAATGTCCACGTTACATACGGTCAGTTATATTATCCTAGACTTTGGCACATATAAATATTTGGCAGATTTAAACCCATTTAACACTTAAGCACATTTAACAAACCAATTAAGCATATTCCAAATTTAACTCTTTTTCTCTATTAGTACTACGTCTTCTGAAATCACAAGTTTTAGTTCAACAAATTATACCTAAATCCAGGTTTATTAGTTTCATGTAGCAAATGTTATTAAAGACCCAGAGTTTAGTCAAAATGTTTATTTTCATAAATTCAAAATGTTTATTCTTATGCAAAACTGACATAAGCCATGAATCCCACTGTTCATTCTCGTCCGTTTGCCTTGGCCAACATCCCCTGGCGACAGCACCTGGCCATCCACTCTCCCTTCTTTCTGCTCACCGTCATTCAAACCAATGCCCACTTCGTTTGTGCCCCTTCTTGTATCGTTTAAGTGTACGGCTTCCACCTCTCCACTGTCTCCTTCCATTCGATGATCCACCACTTCGCTGTGTTCTCTCCCCTGCCACTGCCAAGGTTCGAACACCCTATCTACGTCCCTTGTTCACCGCGAACTCTCCTCCTCCTGGCGCTTATATGCGATTCTCCTCTCCACTATATCTGTTCGCCACCTTCCTTCTATTCTCGGCTCTACCACACTTCCAGATCCGACGCACCTAACCCCCGGCTGTCGCCCCATCAGAGGGAGCCACTGTTCTGACTTTGCTTCCAACGACCTTACCCATTTCCGATCTGGTCATCTCACTGTCTCTCTGGCTAAAAGTTCAGCAAAGTAAAAAGGTGTTGAACCCATAAAAAGGCATACGGGTGAAGAGGACACTAATAAAATTTTATTGGATTTTGTCTCGTGATTTATAACAGAGTATATATGATGAGTTAAATTTTAAAGAATAGATGCCACTGTTCTGTAACAATCCGGAAATTTGAGCCCATTTAAAATTTTTGTTTTAGTGAATTTTAAATATTTAAAATGATTTATTTTAAATAATAACGACGAGAAATTTATTTTGAATAGAATTAGAACGTATATATTTATTTGAATCGGCGTTAGAATATAAATATTTATTTTTAATTATAAAAGGAATTGAAAATGGCGCGGTAGTTTGAAATTTCTATTTCAAATTTCAAATGAATGTACAGGATTCAAAATAAGCCGGATTTTAGCGAAACCAAAAATATTAGAATCTATTTGAAAATATCTTTCCAAGAATCCGAAAAATTGTAATTTCATAGCGGGAATAAAAAGTTATGCCCAATTGAAAATTCAGAATAATCGTTGTGGAAATTCTGGCCCTTAAAAATGGAAATTTTGCAAGCGACCTCTGTTTTCGATGAAACCACTTTTGTTGGATCTGGGATGCCAAGTTATTGCTAGTTTCCAAAATTCATAATTTTTTGAATCAATATGTGAACGTGGCACAGGAAAAAGTGTTTTGGCAGTTTCAGTCAATTTCGATCGACTAGAAAATGGCCATTTTTCGAATGATCTCAGAATTTGACAAAATTAGTTTTGTTAGGACCATATCGCGATACAAAGCTAGAAATTATTTTTTTGGAATTTTTAAAGCCCGTATGTGGCCCTAGAAAATTGAAATGCGCGTTTAAATTCAATATATGGATTTATATTTTGATTTTGACAGAAATGATCGAATCATCTTACAGTACATATCCCATTGTGTTCAGATTAGGGGTAATTAGCTAGGGACGACATTCGTTGGGTTCGATTTGGAGGTCGAATAAAAAGATCAACTTTTGGGAATTTAAAATTAAATTAAATATATATAAAATTAAACCTAGTCAACCCTTACCATCTCTTTTCCCCAGTCAACATAAAGAAACCCGCACCCTCTCAAAGTCGCACAGGCGATTCCGACCCCCCCTCGCCTTCGTCGCACGCGCCACCACCCACGACCGCGACCCCCCCTTCTGGTCCTCCTCCTCCCCAATGTCTTTTCTCCATCCCCTCTTCTTCCAATTCGAACCGCACCACCCCAGGACCATCAATCCCGCCACCTTCACCTACTTCCTCCGACCGCTGCCTAGTGCACCTCCCCCCTGACCCAAGCCACCGCCCCCTGACCCCCTATTTTGACCAGCGGGCCCCATTCCAAGAAAAACCCATTTTTTATCGAATTTCAGCGTATATATTTAGTCCCCGACATGTTTAGCCCTTCCTTGAGCCTCCTCCAATCGCAAATCCCTTGGTGAGCGTTTATTTTGATTTTTAGTTGTTTATATAAATAAAAATATGATCTTTATATTATAGTAAGAATAAAATTATGATTTTTATATTATAGAAAGAATAAAAATATGATTTTTATATTATAGAAAGAATAAAAATATGATTTTTATACTATAGAAAGAATAAAAATATGATTTTTATATTTTAGAAAGAATATAAATATGATTTTTTTATTGTAGAGATAATAAAAATATGATTTTTATATTATATATATAGTAATAATTTAATCTTTATATATATAGCGATAAGATAAAAATACGTTTTTTATATATATGAAATAGCAATAAAAATATGATTTTTAATGTGAACCGCGTGAAACATATTTCGATGGAACTGACTGGAAGCAAAACCGAATCCAGATCATTCTGAAATAAAGAATGGAGGAGTGGAAACCAAAGGTGAGAACTCTTCACTTTTATTTTATTTTCTAGTTAGAAATATATACTAGGATGCAGACGGTGCTTAGCAGCACCCGACACCCGTCGTCCACAGATCATGGATGACTTGTTTGTTTAATTGATGTGTTGTGAAAGCTGATTGTGTGATGCGAAATGGAATAAATTATTTTATAGTTAAAAAATATAGTTTTTAACGTGTATATAAAATAAATATCTATAAACAAATCGGACGATTTGTTTATGTACACACATTTGACTGATGTGGATTGGGACGATAAATTTTACACATCCCCAACTGCACAAATAAAACCTATGTTTGATTGTTTGAAAACCCCACACGGGTGTTGGGATGAAATTGGTCATACACTAGTCCCAATAATTAGCTATATGTCGATCGATTGATTGACAGGTTGTTATAAGCGTTAAATAATTATATTTGATGCTTATGCAGTGTACAATACACTTTGGGTGATGGTTGACTGTGTTTGATTGTTGTAGTATAGGTGTGTGTATGAAATCTATATAAATCACATTGTATGGTAGTTGACTATGTCCGATTCCAGTTCAGAAAGAATGAATATTTTAAAATAACGATTATTTTAAAATAACGAGTATTTTCAAATAATATTCAGAAAAGAATCAAAATTTAATTTTGATGTCCGATTTCGGATGGACACCAATATATTTAAATATATATAGCCGTGTCGATTAGATTGACGCCATTTTGACGTGAACGATATCTATATTGATTTTATTCATTTTTATAATTAATATCGAAAAGGAATTGATTTCAAAATCTAATGTTTTGCAAATATTATCATTTTTATATCGATGATATGGAATATTCAATTTTGATAAGAAATTGAATATGAAGTTGAAATCATTTTGAAAACGAATTTAAACGATTTATAAAATACGTTTTAAAAGGAAATCGATGAAATATATATAACACACACACACACACGCACATATATATATATATATATATATATAATGGCCTGAACAGAACGCGCTGCGCTACGACAGTTCACGAATTTCGACCATTGACTTCGAATGGACATTACGGGAGATCCAACTGTCGGATTCTCCTAAAACCGAAACCGTTGGGTTCGTATCGAAAAGAGATTTCTAACGAATATTAGATATTTGAAATCTAACGGCTGGATTTGGAATTATGTCCAAATCAAATTTGGAAAAGGACGCTGTAAGTGCGGTTCGATGGCCGTTTACAGAAATCGACTGTACGGGCCTTGATAAAATTAGTAAAAAAAAGCAATATTTTTTGTAAAATCATAATAAATGATTTGGAAAGAATTGGGATGAAAAATTCCATATTTGAAAAGATAAAAATAGATTTTTATCGAAATAAACTAGTTTTGAACTACAATTATAATCCATTTATTTTTGAAATAAATAAATTGGATCTGAAAGGGGTTTTAAAAATAACCAGAATTTCCAATATATAAAGTGGAAATAGATTTGAATCGAAATTGTCTTTGGAATATTTCGATGTTGGATTTCGTGATTATACAGATATTGTTATGGAAATTTGAAAGATATATTTATATCATTATTTCCAATACAATATTTGTTGGTTGTAGAATTTGATGTTGAATATAAGCCGATATATTTTCTATTCAGAGCCTTGTATTTAATATCAAATGAGATTTTGGTTTGTCATGAGTGGTGTCTTCATTAACATTGTTCTTAAACCCAGTTGAGAAAAAGATTAAATCTTTTTATTTAGATTTAATGAAGTACACCAATTAAATGGTATTTAATTGGAACTGAATTTGGATTGATTTTTGTGTTTATCATGAACGGTGTTTTAAATAACACTTGTTCTTTAACCCGATAATTAGTGGAATGTGAATTGGGTTTATCGTGAACTGTGTTTTAACGACATTCGTTCTTTAACCCGATTTACAGTGAAATGTGATTTTGAATTTATAAATCTTTTGTTAAGATTTAAAGGAGATTTTTCAAAGTAAAGTTTTCCAATTTAATAAAATAATTGGAATGGAATTCAATTTGGTAATAATCGAAGTGAATTTCTGTGGAGGAAGACAACTAATATTTCTGGAATTTAAAAGGCTTTGCCGTTATTCCATTTATATTATTAGTCGGATATGGAAGTTTATATCGATTATGTATATCGATTTGTTTTGCATGAAGATTCCATTGTAAATAGAATGTGATTTTGGGGTCTCGTGAACGGTATCTTTAATAATACTGTTCTTAGACCCAACGGAGTTAAGAAAATAAGAAACTAACTGAAGCTTAGTTAAGTTGAATGGTTTCCTAGGTATTGATGTGATGTTGGTTTCGGCCTTCGGGGTTATTACTTAGGGAATTGTTCACTTGCTAATTTACGGTTAAAGGCTGATGGAATAGAATGTGATTTTGGGTTTATCGTGAACCGTGTTTTGAATGACATTGGTTCTTTAACCCGGTTAAAGACAGAATATGATTTCCCAAGTTAAACAATCATTAAAATTGATTTTTGGGAAGATTAAAACCAAGTGGAGTTTTAATGAATCTTTAATTAGATTGAAATGATCGAGAATGGAGTATCACCGATTTTGCTCCAGGCGACAGTTAAATCTTTAATTAGATTTGAACGTGAAATGGTAATTGAATTTACTGATAACACCGTGGTGTTAGATATAAATAAGACCAGTTTTACTTCATGGGATGAATAGGTTGGGTTGGGAAATTTAATAAGTGATTACTTTGGTAAGGTTCGCTAATCCCGACTAGTTTGGATAAACCATAATTTTGTTTGAATTGATATTCAAAAGAAGATTAAAGAATAAATTTAAAGAATTTATCTTTGATAAAATTAAAGGGAACCTTTCCCAAAGTATAAGAATATTTGAAGAAAAGAATATTCTGAATTGGAATGAGGTGTATGTTGTGTTTTTGTAACAGTTGTTGATTATATATGCGAGTTATTCAGAAAGACCAGATTTATCCCATTCTGAATAACTGATTCGACGATGTGTCGAGGATGAAGACGGTGGTCGAAGACCGGAGGTCTTTACATCGTTTAGATAATTACTGATGATCTTGATTGGGCTGTACACCCAAGAGGAGGGAATCAGTTGGTGATCGTCCAGACGTACTTGGAGATCGATGGATATGCGAGGTACAAGGTGCGTCTGGTTTCGTTCAGACCCAAAACGGACTTGTAAATGGACTGTGTGTCTGACATTGGATATCATTCTGTGTGATTGATGGATATTGGTTGCATGGAGTGGTTTGCCTGTGTGGCATGATGAGATGCAAACGATCAAGGCTTTTGTTGAAAAGCAAAGTCTTGTGGTTGATGATCAAAGCACCGCCTGTGTGGCATAGCTTTGTGTAGCATTAATTCGCGAGCCTCACACCCCGATTGTGAACCAGAAATGGGAGAGGACATCAGGGATGGCATGCGTTTCTTTCTAGCTATGGTGGTGTCAGTGACCTACCAGCCTAGACATTTATATTATTTTCACCTGTGTGGTTGTTGGATTACGAGGCGCCTCAGATATATCGGTGAATATGTGGAGCCAATGGAGTCATAGGACTCATTTACGCCCCAAAGGGTGGGGAAACGCAGTGTTCAGGCATTTTAATCCACATCGGTGGACCGGCCCTGATGATCTAAGGGTCACTCGAGCTCTAATCCTGAGACATGGTAGGCTAGATGGTCTCGAAGCGGTGAGGACGATCCCTGGCCTCAGTTCAAGGACGGAAATCCAACTTCCAATACGTGATATTTGCGGTTTTGATTGTAGAGCCTAGTATTGGCGATATGATATATGGTACCCATGCCGTCTAGGATTGATACATTTATATTTGAAGTTATTTTGTACACTATGTACTTATAATAGTATCAAATGATTTGTTTTAACGTACCAAGCATGTTTGGCTATTATAAGGGAAAACCCTATCCTCCGGCTTGCGTTGCATTGTGTGATGGGACCTGGGTCTTATAATAGCTTCATTTTTCCAAAAAGCATTGCGCTGTTTTGTTTTATGCACTGGTATTGTTGGGAGGAAACCCATTCCGTGTTATACGGTGGGGTCCCTTGATTTACCGAACTTTAAAATAAAGATTAATAATTGTTTTAGTTCTCACACCAGTCACATGACTGACCTGGAGTTTATTGTATTAACCTAAACTCTGGGTGCCCCTATTTTCTACATGGGCAGCTAGTTGTTTTGGTTTTTCAGATTTATATTCACAAGATCCTGGTTTACAGCTGGAACGATACTCGGAAAGCTCTGTATCCGTGTATTACTTTCAGTTGTGTTTTGTATTATTGTTCCGCTACTAGGTAATGTAAATTGAATCCCTGATATTTTTCTGATGTATAATATTTATTTATACTCTGCTTTATTCATCTATTCTGATGAATTGTTGTAATAAGCTATGAAATGTTCTTCTGTTTGTGTTCTGATTCGGCTTGTCCTCAAAGCAATCCGGGTTTTCCTCCACAGGGGAGTTTGGGTCGTAACATGTTCTTTCCTGACTGAAACACCCCACCTCCATTAAGGTCACTCACAAAGGGAATGCCTTAACTTCAGTGGAGGTTTACAAGTAAAAGTCACAGAGAAAGCACAAGACAGGTATAAACACATATGTATAAGCAGCGGAAAACAAACAGACTTTCATTTCACAAAATACGTGTTTATACAAAACATTTCCATAATTGTCTCATAAAAATTCCAAAACATTACATCATCATTTCTGTCTTGATTATTAAAAAAAGAAGCATAAAACATAATAAAAGGTGCATAAATCCCTATAAAACGTGTCCAAAATCCATATCCAATGAAAGAGAGCCCAAACCATACATCTACTATCTTGAAGCTTGCAAAGAGTCTGACTAAGATGTATTGTTTCCTCCCAGGGGACCGGGGGGGAAACGGAAGAAAAGAAGACGGAAGAAAATTAGAGTCGAACATAAAGCCTGGTAAGTCTAGTGACTCTTCAGCAATGAGAATAAGAAAAAGGGCATGATAGGTATAAACTGGAAATAGAAAAGTATCATAAACTAGATAAAGCAGTTTGAACCGAATATACTATCGCAACCAACACTATATCTCTTCACCTACTTGCATTGTCTCAACTGGCACCCCATGATCAGGGTGAAGTGATCCCCTTTTTAAAGATCGGCTCCTCCTCGCAAAATCATATGTGTCATACGGACCCCAATGATTGTAGATACCTATGCTGGTCCCACCATGGGGTGTATCAAGTCCCATGGTGGCGGCCCGACATAATCCTATAATGCATGGGTTATACTGCTGGTGCCCAGTGCCCTGTTTGTCTGCTCCGAAGTGTGTGCACGCCCGCTCTCCGTTAGAACCCACACTGTTGCACCTACCGCCGTCGCTTTTGACTGCTTACAATCAGCCCAGTAATCGTGCCCCACCCTGCCTAGTTTTAGGGTACCATGATACCTAATTGGGTTACTGCTGAAATGGGTTCCCGTTACTAGGGTTTTCTAGTCAAACATGTTAAGTGGTTAAGTGTCTGTATTTACCTAACCCACCCATTAGTTTAATTAACATGTTGAATTGGTTAAGTGTTTTAGTTAGCTTAACCCTACCATCCTGACTGGTCTGTCCTTAGCTTTTTAAAGCACCGACCACTCACATTAGACAGGTATTGTTACGGTTACTGGATGTGCCGGGCAGGTTTGCACCGTAACTCAGTCTAACCTCTGGTCCTTATTGGGCTCAATGCTTAATCTCTCACATTGGATAGGTATTGTTTTGATTACTAGACAGCCGGGCGGGTCTGGGTAGGTTTACATCACAACTCAATCCAACCTCGGGTTAAGCATACTCGTATTTTCTAAATTTACATATTTGTCTCTGTTACTTGTTATATGTAAATTTGTTAACAATTAAATGTTGTGGCCCACTTTCCAAGTTCATCATTTTTGGTATAAGAATCTTATACCATTTAAGTGCCACCAATTATTGGCACGTGCCAAACATGCCAATACATATATTTTTCACCAATTTATGTCAAGTTTCCTATAATTACCAATTTTTCCCAATGTTACCCCATCTAAATATTAGGCTAACAATCTTAGCCTAATTTTTTGTCCGCATGATTTTTAACATATAATATTAGGCTAAAAACTTAGCCTAATTTAGCGTACACAAAATTGGCATAAAGAAATTCATTAACGTAAACATGACATAGGTGTAAACTTGGCATTTTCGGCATAGTCAATATGAACATCATAGGTGTGAACTTGCAAAATAGTCAACATGAATATCATAGGTGTGAACTTGCAACGTAGACTAAATCAACATACATATATGTGAATTTGCAACATAGAATAAATCAACTTACATATATGTGAACTTGCATTGAAATAGGGTTCTAACTAAACAGGTGTCACAAGAATTAGCATATGATTTGGACAGCATAAGCCTAAACATGTTTAGATCTAGGCATAACATTGGCCATCACTAGCATATGACAAGAATATGACATGTCCATAACGTATGTATGATTTTAGCACATGTTTGAACTAGATCCAATCATATGTCCAATTATAACATGAAACATGTATTAAAGTGGATCATGGCATGGATCCTGTAACACCCCATGTCCATTAATGTCACTCACAAAGGGAATGCATTAACTTCTATGGAGCGTTTTAAGTGAGTATAGAACAGAAACTTAACAACAAGACAGATATAAACAGTACTTGAAAAATTAAAAACTTTATTTCATTGCAGCGGAAAATACATATGTTTGATTACATCGTCAAAACCAGAGCCAAGTACATAATATCCATCTTGACTAAATCAAAGTACATAAATTGAAGGACATAATCCCCAATACAAAATAGCCATAAATAAAAGAGAGGCTGAACTTTACTTCAGCGATCCAAGCAATCTTCTAAAAGCAAGAAGCATAGCTGTCCAAAATCAAGATCCACTGGTGCTAGTTCCAACCTGAGCACCTGGGGGGGAGGAAGAAAAGAGGAGGAAACAAAGGGGGTCAGACATAAAGTCTGGCGAGTGCGATAACTTTAACAATATAATTACCAAAGTAACTAGGCTAAGGCATAAATTGGAAAGAAATAACAATGAACCATTAAGTATGGCAGAGTAAACAAGGAAACAGGATGAACAACGATATCGTTAAAGCGCACCTAACCCACTGTAAGATAATTACTAAACTACACCAACACTATGAGATAATTGCTATACTACACCACCACTAGTCACCCTAAGGGTATCCTGCCTACTGAACATAAGTGATAATAATAATGGTAGTTTCGTGTACCCCTAGCTGCTGTCATAGGTGCCGCCTGCTCCTATCTCCACTAGTGGTACCCACTAGCCTCCCCATTCTAATTACAATATTCATAATATGGTAGCTGTATCCTCGCTGTTGTCATAGGTGTCGCATGCTCCTATCTCCACTAGTAGTACCCACTACCTTCCCTATTCGATCGTCTCCCTAACTCGTAGATACCCGTTCTGGTCCCACAGTGGGGTGTATCACTCCCCAAAGTGGCAAACCAATACTACCAGAGATGCACGGCTTATACCTACACGATGCAACAACGTCTTACCTACCAGCCCGGGTCCACACAAGCATATGAACCCATTGGACCTGCGTTGCCACCGCTAACCAGGTTTGGCCTCTTACAGTCAAGCCCAGTATGCGTGTCCCGTCCTCGACTTGGGTCGATCCCACAAAGATACGCATGGGCTACTGGTTGAAAAGGGCCCCCATGACTTGACACAAGCTATCAACCTAAGCTTGGTCCCCTCTAGTATTTCCCACTTAACCCACTTCTTATTCATGTTTCAATTACATGTTTCAATTTTGGTTAAGTATTTCTAATCGTATTTCAAAGCTACCCAAGGCACCCACTAGATCCACATGCCACCCAAGGCACCCACTTAACCCCCTCATGTCCCACTACATGTTTATCTGGTTAAGTGTTTCTTAATTCATTAAGACCGTAACCTTATAAAGACCTCTCACATTAGACTGGCATTTGTGGCAGCTGGATTTGCTGGGCGGGTGCGGGCAGTCTTACAGCACAAAAGGGCCTAACCTCGTGTCTTTACAATTGTTACGTATTTAATTTATGCCTAAGACCTCCCACATTAGACTGGCATTTGTGGCAGCTGGATTTGTCGGGCGGGTTCGGGCAGTCTTACACCACAAAAGAGCCTAACCTCGTGTCTTAGACGATTAATTACTCCTAATTAATCATTCCCCAATTTGAATTACTTTCCCTATTCAAATTATCAATCAATTCCAAATTTAACGATGTCCATAATTGACTCAATTATGTCCATCCATTTATGGTATGTAAAATCATACCAATTTTCATCACAAATTTATTTTATGTCTTTTAAGGCATTTGTGCCAATTAAATCTTTTAATATTATCCCCTTTACCCCACGTTGTACGTTCGTTCATTTAACGTAAAATATACGTTAGACTCGAATAGTCTAACTCATGGAATAAAGAGAAAACATCACAACATACATATAATTAAAACTAGATCTAAACATAAGGGGTAAAGTTGCATGTGTGAATGATGTTCTATATCTAAAACTTGCATAGGCCGAAGTTACAAATTGCATTAAATTACATATGTCATAAATCCAAATCTAAAGGTGTGAACTTGTTTAGATAATGGTCACAAACTTGCATAAATCATGTATGTCATAGATCTACATCTAAAGGTGTAAACTTGCATAGGCAATAACCACAAACTTGCATAACATAATTCATTTTCAAACACATGTATTCATATAAACTTGCATATGTGATTTATGCAACATAACAATGGTATAAACTTACATCTAAACACGTAAACTAGCATGTAGAATTTGGCATATAACTCACACATGTCATAGCCTAACTTTAGATCTAAAATAGATGCCATGAAGCATATAAGGTTATACATATAATTTTCCCCAACTTTCATATGATTCATGTCTTAATAAAAAAAAATCTAAACTTGCATACAAACTTATGATTTATCGTATGAATCAACATACCCAAACTAACATATGAAAAAACATGGTGATTCGATTATACATAAGCCAACCATAAAATTACAACATAAATGATCACAACTTTACAAGATAGCATCATAGAATTTACAACATAAACATCACAATTTTATTACATGAATAATAACATGTGGTCAATAATTCACATCATATCCAAATAGTCCACATCATAACTCAATCCAATTAATTTGCTAATTATTTTATTAAAATTATCGAACTCACAATTCATAGAAGGTCTTGAATTCTGAATTTTGAGTTCTGAAGTTGTAATAGCTTTCCCTTGAAGAAGATTCATTGTTAAAGTTGAAAAGGATTGATTTAGACTAGCTTTCTTCCTCTTTAATTGGTGGCGGTTATGCTGTGTTGCTAGGTGACGGCATGGAGGCCATGAATCTAATTTTGTTTTGATTTTAGGGTTTGAGTCTAGAGGTGTTTTTATAGAGTTTAGGATTAATTTAGGTCATCCGATCAACCTAGAAGCAACCTGAACCATCCCACCAAGATAGGGTGACACCTCAGCCCTAATGACTCAGCACAGTGTATTAAATGTTCATTTTTTTCTATAATTTACATATTTCTTATTTATGACAAATTCCATATGTAAATTATTCCCATTTTAATTATGCCCTAACTATATTTTTAATTATGCTCACAATTAATGGTATACTAAATATACCATTTCATGAACCAATCTACGCTATGTAATTTTCATGTTCCTTCGTATTTATATGTAAATTATACATCTATTATTGTTAATTACGTATTCTCCCTTTTACCGTATACATTAATTACCCATATACAAATATCCATTTATACATGCATAAATCTTTCTTACCTTTAATTTGTCATAAATGCCAATCAAAGAAGGCCACATAAAAAAAACAATCATTGACAACCAAAAATGTGCCATGTACGCCACATGATGCGTACACGTCATATATATATATATATATGTATATGTATATGTATATGTATGTATGTATGTATGTATGTATTTTCTATATACATATTTTTTTCTTTTTCTTTTTATCTATCTTCCCAATTACCCATTTTCACACTAAACCACTTTTTGAACTGTGTTCACACTAAGCCATTTTAAGCCATTCCCCTAAAACAAAAATATGGCGCTGGCAGGGATTGAACTCTGTACCCCTTGTATGCAAGTCACGTGATCCAACCAAATGAGCTACTAAGTCTTTTGCTTACAAACCTTAGAACAATGCTAAACATTTATTCTTTTCTCATTTTTTTTCATGTTTTGCTGCAATATTTAATTTAAAGATATCTTTTTCATATGGAATCCAATTTACGCAAACTCGGACTCTATCTCAACCAGAATTCCGAGACGAACATAATGGCGCAACCCGTTTCCCTTAATTCTTACATCTGAGATTAATTATTCTTTAATTTAGTTGATTTGATTATTCAAAAATTCAGGGTGTTACAGATCCAATTATGAACTTGCAACTTTTGTATAAACATATGAGCATGTATATGAACTTAATCATTCAGGAATAGAGGTTTAGCATAAAGTATATACATGAGATCTTAATAACATACAACCTATATAATCACATAAACATATAGGTGTAGATATGAACCAAATAACTTGTATGTGAATTTGAATAGATCCAACATCAACTGGATTAATCCACAACCATTTTAGTGGATCTAACATCAAGTCAGTTATACCTCAAACATCCAATACCATTCACAACATAATCATTGAAACACATAGATATGAATTAACATCGTCGTTATACAATAGCATAATTCCATTTTCATTTTATATCGAATCAAATCTTAATTTTATTCCCATCGGAAAAATCACTATACTTACAACAAACGACAAACTTGAATTCTGGATTCTAAGTTCTGAATTTGTAATGCTTTCCTTTGAAACGTTGTTTGATTATTTTTCTTACTTTAGTTTTGCTCGTCTCTAATCTTTCTTCAAGTGGAGGCTACTCTTGGCTTCCTTCCAGCAGCATGACGTCTCTAGCTCTATTTTATTTGTGTGAATTTAGGTTGAAGACTAAGGTTGTTTATATAGAATTTCAAACTAATTAGAGACGTCCATGAAACTAGAGTTAATCAAGGCCATCCATCTCAAGAGAAGCCAATCATGAAGTGACAAATCAGCCCTAGTGACACAGCCAAGCCCGAGAAACCGAGTCAGGACCAAACCAAGCAGGTCAGGTCGACCCCCAAGACGACTACATGGTCGACCTGGGTACCCAGGTCGACTCCCAGGTCGACCCCCTGGTCGACCTGGGTCCTAGGCGGGAAAATTCCCACCCAGCCCAGTTCTGGTCCAATTTTGAATTTTGAACTTGTTTTCGGGCTGTTTGAATTTTAAATTTAATTCAGAAACTTCCGGAGGTCATAACTCCTTCATAGGTGTCCAATTTATGCAACTCGGACTCTATCTCAAGCAGAATTCCGAGACGAACGCAATGGCGTAACCCGTTTCCCTTAATTCTATCATTTAGAATTAATTATACTTTAATTTGTAAATTTACTGTTAACAGAAAATTTGGGGTGTTACATTCTTCCCTCTTTAAAGGATTTCGTCCCCGAAATCTTCAAGTCTGAAGGAACGTATATCCTAACATCCAATCGTCCATCTACTCAACCAACAAACACAGGCATCCATTGTCCTTAAAAGACTTCTAATGCTTCATGATCATATACATAGTGTGTGTATATGTCCTTATCTAATGCAAAAATTAGGCAGTCTACTGATTCAGTTGACCTCCTTAATGCGAATCATGTAAGTGTCAAGAATCCACTATGTATGCAAATTTTCCCTACTCATAATTCTACATGAGTGCGCAATCATTCATACAAATGTGACATCCATATGACAACATATCAAGTTTCAACCACATACAAATATGAATACATATATGCATATGAAATATGAAGTGATTGGGCCGATCTAAAACCTAGGTTATGTGTGTATATGCATCCATGAGCAACCACTTGCAACCACTTGCAGCCATCAATCATAACATGTTTCAATTACATGTGTACATCAAAAGGGGTTTCTACCTGAGGATAAAGGATAATATTGAGGAGATATACCTAAAAAGATAGATACAAGCATAACTTAAGGAAAAAGAGAGATCAAAGATGTACCCTCAAAAAGATAAGACAACATATCAAGTTTCAACCACATACAAATATGAATACATATATGCATATGCAATATGAAGTGACTGAGCCGATCTCAAACCTAGGTTGTGTGTGTATATGCATCCATGAGCAACCACTTGCAGCCATCAATCATAACATGTTTCAATTACATGATTACATTAAAAGGGGTTTCTACCTAAGGATAAAGGATAATATCGAGGAGATATACCTAAAAAGATAGATACAAGCACAACTTAAGGAAAAAGAGAGATCAAAGATGTACCCTTAAAAAGAAAAGGGTAGGCTGCGCGTATTTTGTCCTCAGTTTCCCAAGTCGCGTCCTCCTCGGCGTCGCTCCACTGAACTTTGACAAGCTTGACTTCGCGGTTGCATACCTTTTTCACTTCAGTTCCTAAGATGCGGGTTGGAACTCTCCTCACAGTTGCTTCGCGTTCCACTTCGGCTTCTTCTAGAATGCTTGGCTCCACCACTTCTGCATATTCATGTAGACATTTCCGGAGATGAGAAACGTGAAAGACATTGTGAATTCCAGCCAACCTTTCGGGCAGCTCTACTCTATAAGCCATCTTCCCAATCTTCTCGATGATAGGGAACGGTCCTACAAATCTTGGTGCTAGCTTTCCTGCGGATCCAAAGCGAACGACGTTCCTTAAGGGAGATACCTTAAGGAAAACCATGTCCCCAACCTCAAACTCAAGGTCGGTCCTTCTTTTATCTGCGTAGGATTTCTGTCTATCTTGGGCAGTCTTTATTCCCCTTCGTATCAAGTTCACTTTTTCTGAAGTCTCCCTAATCATGTCTGGCCCAAGTATAAGCTTGTTTGTAGACTCCCACCAACAAGCTGGTGATCAGCACGGTCTTCCATACAAAGCTTTGAAGGGCGCCATGCCGATGGTGGCTTGGTAGTTGTTGTTGTAGGAGAATTCCACTAAAGGTAGATGATCCGCCCATGTTCCTCCAAAGTCAAGAACGCACAGTCTCAGAAGATCTTCTAATACTCTGTCCACCATTTCCGTCTGACCATCAGTTTGGGGGTGATAGGTTGTGCTCAAGCATAACTGTGTGCCTACAGCTTCTTACAGACTCCGCCAAAATTCGCTTGTAAAGATAGGATCTCGGTCACTCACTATGCTGGAGGGTATTCCATGGAGTCGAACTATTTCCTTGAGATAAAGAGAAGCTAGAGACGAGGCAGTCCTTCTACTCTTGATAGGTATAAAGTGGGCGCATTTTGTGTGCCTGTCCACTATTACCCAAATGCTAGTATTGCCCCTTCTTGACCTAGGCAACCCATCAATGAAGTCCATTGAAATTCTATCCCACTTCCATTGCGAGACTTCTAGAGGGTGAAGCATTCCTCTAGGCTTCTTTTGTTCTGCCTTGACCTATTGGCATATCACGCACTTAGAAACGAAATCTGCCACATCCTTTTTCATGCCACTCCAAAAGAAAACTCTCTTTACGTCCTTGTACATCATGTCTCCACCTGGGTGTATTATCATCTTGGAATGGTGTGCTTCCTCGAGAACCATTTTTACTAAATCCCTTGATTGTGGGACGCATAGTCTTCCATCTCGCCTCAGCCAACCCTTATCATCAATGGAGTACCTATTGAGGTGACTCGAAGTTTCACCCCTAATTAGTTTATCAATCACATCCACAAGCTGAGGGTCTTCACATTTTACGGCCCCTATTGAGTCTAAAAGAGTAGGCCGTACTTCTAGTGATGCCAACAAGCCAGGTACAAAATCAGAGGAGGGCCTAAAGTCGAAACTGGTTATATACTCCAAGCTTTTCCTTTCTACAAAGAGAGGGCTTAACGTCAGCTTCTTTCTTCTCAAGGCGTCTACTGCTATGTTGCCCTTGCCAGGAGTATAAGAAATCTCAAAATCACACGAGGCAAGGTACTCCATCCATCTTTACTGCCTCAAGTTAAGATCTTTCTGCGAGAAAATATACTTCAACGATTTATGGTAAGTATACAAGTCGAACTTCTCACCTAGGAGATAATGGCGCCAAGACTTAAGCGCAAGACGATGGCGGCCAACTCAAGATCGTGGGTTGGGTAGTTCTTTTCATGAACTTTCAATTGCCTTCCACCATAAGCTACTACCTTCCCTTCTTGCATCTGAACAGTGCCTAGTCCCATACCACAAGCATCCGTGTATACTGTGAACATCTTGCTTCTATTAGGTAAAGTCGGCACTGGGGCTGTTGTAAGAGCCCTTTTTAAGCATTGGAAAGCAATATCACAATCCAAATCCCAAGCGAACGCTAGATTCTTATTTGTTAGCCTTGTGAGTGGAGCTGAAATTTTCACAAAATCTCTAATGAACTTTCGGTAAAAACCGGCTAGCCCAAGAAAGCTTCGGACTTCGGTTGCATTTCTTGGTGTCTTACAATCTTGCACTGCCACCACTTTCACGGGGTCCACAGCTAACCCCTCTTTGGACACTACATGTCCAAGAAACCTTACCTCTTCTCTCTAGAAGTGGCACTTGGAGAATTTTGCTTTTAGTTGATGTGCACGGAGAGTATCCATGATTTCCTTCAGATGCTGAGCATGGTCTTCCTCATTCTTTGAGAAGATCAAAATATCATCTACGAAGACAACCACAAACTTGTTGAGGAATTCTCTGAACATCCTGCTCATTAGGTCCACGAAATAAGCGAGTGCGTTTGTCAAACCAAAAAACATGACAAGCCACTCGAAGAAACCGTCTGGGGTTCTGAACGCCATCTTATTAATGCTATCTTCAGCTACCCTTAGTTGATGGAACCCAGTAGCCAGATCAAGTTGGGAGAAGACTGACGCACCTACATGCTGATCAAACAAATCGTCTATTCGGGGAAGCGGGTGTCTATTCTTTTTAGTCAGCTTGTTTAGCTCCCTATAGTCCACACGTAGTGAGCCATCTGCTTTGGTGGCGAACACCACTGGAGCACCCCATTCCGAGATACTCTGCCTTATAAACCCCTTCTCAAGAAGTTCCTTAACTTGCTTACTGAGCTCCTTTCTCTCCTTTGGAGCCATGTGTCTGATAGGTAAAGCTACGGGCTTTGCATTATCAACAAGATATATGCGGAAGTCTATTTCCCGCCTCGGTGGTAAGCCCTTCACCTCTTCAAAGACATCCAGATATTCACGGACTACTCTAACCGACTGCAAGTGCTCAACAGAAGCATCAAGCGACTCTAGATAACTAAGCATAACAGCATTTAAAGGATTACAAGAAATTTCTAGAGTGTTACCGAGCCGAGTCAAGAGTCTAACCACTCTTTTCTCACAACCAAGAATGGCACCATTACTAGATAACCAGTCCATGCCTAAGATCAGTCCATATCCCGAGAAACCCAAAACAAAGGCACTACATCAAAACTCAACGCTTAGAATAGAGATTTTCAAATCCACACAAACCATTGACAAATAAGTTGAGCCCCCAATCAGAATTGAAATGACCAAGGGATCTTCTACCATACTAGTGTCTAGGTGCAGAGATTCTACTAAAGTAGATGAAATAAAGGAGTGTGATGCACCACAATCAAAGAGAGTGCGAACTGGATGATCATAGAGATAAACTAAGCTTTCTACAGAAATTTTCTACCTCGTTCCCGCGGAGGTGCCACCAGCGCGTGAACCTGTCCCCCTGAAGTGGATCCAGTTCTCTATCCCTACCCCCGCTTCTTTGGGCAGTCCTTAGCTGTGTGTCCAGTCTCGCCGCAATGGAAACAGTCACCATTCATCTTCGCCTTCTTCTTTCTGCGGTCTTTCACTATATATCCAACAATGCCACATAAATTACACTTTCTTTTTTCATGGGGTTTATTGTTCTTCCCGCCTTTCTTTGAATCGGCCTTCTTGTTCTGTGACCCTTCCCCCTTCTTGTCTTGAGGCACTTCTACTTTTGCCACTTTCTTGCCTTTATCTTCTTCGTGTAGCAGCTCCATGTCCACCAAGCTTTCATAAGTTGCTCGCATTGGTATATGGGTCATAGAAAGGCTGTGTAAAGGCTCATTCAGACCTTTGACAAATCGAAAGGCCTTCTTGTGTTGGGTGTTTAATAAATCTAGCCCAAATCTGGCCAGTTGATTAAATTGATTGACGTACTCCTTAATCATCATACTCCCTTGTTTAAGAATTAGGAACTTCTCCATCTGTAGGATTCTTCCAGCTTGGGAGAGGAATTTCATCTCAAACCTCATCCTGAAATCTTCCTAAGTTTCCACTGGCCTCTCAGCATGGGTAACTTCTCACCAATAGGAAGCTTCATCTTTAAGCAACCACATTGCTAGCTGTATCTTTTGCCTGTCGTCAACTTCGAAGATGACGAACAAATCTTCAGTCTCCTTCAGCCAGTTCCTTGCTACCACAAAGAATTCAGTTCCATAAAAGTCCTTTCCACCCATTGCCTTGAAGTCTCTACACGTCTTAGCGAAAGTATTTCCACGAGGAGGAGGAGGAGGAACCGCTGCCACTGTGGGAGGAGGAATGTCTGCTGGGCCCGTACCATTGGCCCTTAGCCTCTAGGTACCTTCGGAACCAGCTAAGTATCGGTACTCCTTCTGGAAGGTTAAGATCTCCAGACAAGCTGGAACAAAAAAAGAAAGTATTCAAGTCAAAAGGATGGAGAGATAGTGCATATGGCTTTAGGGGACTATGCCTTTTAAAAACAATGCTTTTCCTTGAAAAAATATGCTTCTTTAAACCTTTTTTTTTTTGAAAATAGTTTCAAAAAACTCTATCTAATCTGGTAAACCTGTGCTTTGATACAAAGTGAAACACCCCACCTCCATTAAGGTCACTCACAAAGGGAATGCCTTAACTTCGGTGGAGGTTTATAAGTAAAAGTCACAGATAAAACACAAGACAGATATAAACACATATGTATAAGCAGCGGAAAACAAATAGACTTTCATTTCATAAAATACGTGTTCATACAAAACATTTCCATAATTGTCTAATAATAACTTCCAAAACATTACATCATAATTTATGTCTTGATTATTAAATAAAGAAGCATAAAACATAATAAAAGCTGCATAAATCCCTATAGAACGTGTCCAAAAGCCATAGCCAAGGAAAGAGATCCCAAACCATACATCTACTATCTTGAAGCTTGCAAAGAGTCTGACTAAGATGGATTGTTTCCTCCCAATGGACCGGGGGGGGGGGGGGAACGGAAGAAAAGAAGACGGAAGAAAATAGAGTCGAACATAAAGCCTGGTAAGTCTAGTGACTCTTCAGTAATGAGAATAAGAAAAAGGGCATGATAGGTATAAACTGGAAATAGGAAAGTATCATAAACTAGATAAAGAAGTTTGAACCGAATATACTATCGCAACCAACACTATATCTCTGCACCTACTTGCATTGTCTCAACCAGCACCCCATGATCAGGGTGAAGTGATCCCCTTTCTAAAGATCGGCTCCTACTCGCAAAATCATATGCGTCATACGGCCCCCAATGATTGTAGATACCTATGCTGGTCCCACCATGGGGTGTATCAAGTCCCATGGTGGCGGCCCGACATAATCCTAGAATGCATGGGTTATACTACTGGTGCCCAGTGCCCTGTTTGTCTGCTCTGAAGTGTGTGCACGCCCGCTCTCCGTTAGAACCCACACTGATGCACCTACCGCCGTCGCTTTTGACTGCTTACAATCAGCCCAGTAATCGTGCCCCACCTTGCCTAGTTTTATGGTACCATGATACCTAATTGGGTTACTGCTGAAATGGGTTCCCATTACTAGGGTTTTCTAGTCAAACATGTTAAGTGGTTAAGTGTCTGTATTTACCTAACCCACCCATTAGTTTAATTAACATGTTGAATTGGTTAAGTGTTTTAGTTAGCTTAACCCTACCATCCTGACTGGTCTGTCCTTAGCTTTTTAAAGCACCGACCACTCACATTAGACAGGTATTGTTACGGTTACTGGATGTGCCGGGCAGGTTTGCACCGTAACTCAGTCTAACCTCTGGTCCTTATTGGGCTCAATGCTTAATTTCTCACATTGGATAGGTATTGTTTTGATTACTAGACAGCCGGGCGGGTCTGGGTAGGTTTACATCACAACTCAATCCAACCTCGGGTTAAGCATACTCGTATTTTCTAAATTTACATATTTGTCTCTGTTACTTGTTATATGTAAATTTGTTAACAATTAAATGTTGTGGCCCACTTTCCAAGTTCATCATTTTTGGTATAAGAATCTTATACCATTTAAGTGCCACCAATTATTGGCACGTGCCAAACATGCCAATACATATATTTTTCACCAATTTATGTCAAGTTTCCTATAATTACCAATTTTTCCCAATGTTACCCCATCTAAATATTAGGCTAAAAATCTTAGCCTAATTTTTTGTCCACATGATTTTTAACATATAATATTAGGCTAAAAACTTAGCCTAATTTAGCGTACACAAAATTGGCATAAAGAAATTCATTAACGTAAACATGACATAGGTATAAACTTGGCATTTTCGGCATAGTCAATATGAACATCATAGGTGTGAACTTGCAAAATAGTCAACATGAATATCATAGGTGTGAACTTGCAACGTAGACTAAATCAACATACATATATGTGAATTTGCAACATAGAATAAATCAACTTACATATATGTGAACTTGCATTGAAATAGGGTTCTAACTAAACAGGTGTCACAAGAATTAGCATATGATTTAGACAGCATAAGCCTAAACATGTTTAGATCTAGGCATAACATTAAACATCACTGACATATGAGAATAGAGTCGAACATAAAGCCTAGTAAGTCTAGTGACTCTTCAGTAATGAGAATAAGAAAAAGGGCATGATAGGTATAAACTGGAAATAGGAAAGTATCATAAACTAGATAAAGCAGTTTGAACTGAATATACTATCGCAACCAACACTATATCTCTGCACCTACTTGCATTGTCTCAACTGGCACCCCATGATCGGGGTGAAGTGATCCCATTTCTAAAGATCGGCTCCTACTTGCAAAATCATATATGTCATATGACCCCCAATGATTGTAGATACCTATGCTGGTCCCACCATGGGGTGTATCAAGTCCCATGGTGGTGGCCCGACACAATCCTAGAATTCATAGGTTATACTACTGGAGCCCAGTGCCCTGTTTGTCTACTCCGAAGTGTGTGCACGCCCGCACTCCGTTAGAACCCACACTGCTGCATCTACTGCCGTCGCTTTTGACTGCTTACAATCAGCCCAGTAATCGTGCCCCACCCTGCCTAGTTTCAAGGTAACATGATACCTAATTGGGTTACTGTTGAAATGGGTCCTCGTTACTAGGGTTTTCTTGTCAAACATGTTAAGTGGTTAAGTGTCTGTATTTTCCTAACCCCACCCATCAGTTTAATTAACATGTTGAATTGGTTAAGTTTTTTATTAACTTAACCCTACCATCCTGACTGGTATGTCATTAGCTTTTTAAAGCACTCATATTAGACGGGTATTGTTACGGTTACTGGATTTGCCGGTCGGTTCCGGGCAGGTTTACACCGTAACTCAGTCTAACCTCGGGTCCTAATTGGGCTCAATGCTTAACCTCTCACATTGGATAGGTATTGTTGTGATTACTGAATAGCCGGGCGGGTCCGGGCAAGTTTACATCACAACTCAATCCAACCTCGGGTTAAGCATACTCGTATTTTCTAAATTTACATATTTGTCTCTGTTACTTGTTATATGTAAATTTGTTAACAATTAAATGTTGTGGCCCACTTTCCAAGTTCATCATTTTTGGTATAAGAATTTTATACCATTTAAGTGCTACCAATTATTGGCATATGCCAAAGATGCCAATACACATATTTTTCACCAATTTATGTCAAGTTTCCATAATCACCAATTTTCCCAACGTTACCTCGTCTAAATATTAGGCTAATAATCTTAGCCTAATTTTTCGTCCGCATGATTTTTAACATATAATATTAGGCTAAAAACTTAGCCTAATTTAGTGTACACAAAATTGGCATAAAGAAATTCATTAACGTAAACATGACATAGGTGAAAACTTGGCATTTTCGACATAGTCAATATGAACATCATAGGTGTCAACTTGCAAAATAGTCAACATGAATATCATAGGTGTGAACTTGCAACGTAGACTAAATCAATATACGTATATGTGAATTTGCAACATAGACTAAATCAACTTACATATATGTGAACTTGCATTAAAATAGGGATCTAACTAAATAGGTGTCACAAGAATTAGCATATGATTTAGACAACATAAGCCTAAACATGTCTAGATCTAGGCCTAACATTGAACATCAATAGCATATGACAAGAATATGACATGTCCATAAAGTATGTATAATTTTATCACATGTGTGAACTAGATCCAATCATTTGTCCAATTATAACATGAAACATGTATTAAAGTTGATCTCGGCATGGATCCAATTATGAACTTGCAACTTTTGTATAAACATATGAGCATGTATATGAACTTAATCATTTAGGCATAGAGGTTTAGCATAAATTATATACATGAGATCTTAATCACATACAACCTATATAATCACATAAACATATAGGTGTAGATATGAACCAAATAACTTATATGTGAATTTGAATAGATCCAACATCAACTAGATTAATCCACAACCATTCTAATGGATCTAGCATCAAGTCAATTATACCTCAAACATCCAATACCATTCACAACACAATCATTGCAACACATAGATATGAATTAACATCATTGTTATACAATAACACAATTCCATTTCCATTTTATATCAAATCAAATCTTAATTTTATTCCCATCGGAAAAATCACTATACTTACAACAAACGATCGACGAACTTGAATTCAGGATTCTGAGTTCTGAATTTTAATGCTTTCCTTTGGGTTGATAAACGTTGTTTGATTCTTGTTTTTACTTTATTTTTTCTCGTCTCTAATCTTTCTTCAAGTGGAGGCTACTCTTGGCTTCCTTCCAGTAGAATGCGGCTCTAGCTCTATTTTATTTGTGTGAATTTAGGTTGAAGACTAAGGTTGTTTATATAGAATTTCAAACTAATTAGAGCCATCGATGAAGCTAGAGTTAATCAAGGCCATCCATCTCAAGAGAAGCCAATCAGAAAGTGACAAATCAGCCCTAGTGACACAGCCAAGCCCGAGAAACCGAGCCAGGACCAGACCAAGCAGGTCAGGTCGACTAAGCAGGTCGACCCCTAGGTCGACTACATGGTCGACGTGGGTACCCAGGTCGACCCCCTGGTCAACCTGGGTCCTGGGCGGGAAAATTCCCGCCTAGCCTAGTTCTGGTCCAGTTTTGAATTTTGAACTTGTTTTCGGGCTGTTTGAATTTTAAATCGAATTCTGAAACTTCCGGAGGTCATAACTCCTTCATACGGAGTCCGATTTGCGCAAACTCGGACTCTATCTCAAGCAGAATTATGAGACGAAAGCAATGGCATAACCCATTTCCCTTAATTCTATCATTTAGAATTAATTATACTTCAATTTGTAAATTTACTGTTATCAGAAAATTCGGGGTGTTACACTGACAGAGAAAAAGGAGTGAAGGTTCCAGTACTTATGGTAGAGGGTATTTGGTCATCACGACAACTAAAACTTGGTCATCGTGGTTTGAAAATGTAGATTAGGTGTATAGGGTAGCTAGGTGATGGAAATAAACATGTGCGGCTTCAATGGTGAAAGGGACGTTGCGTCCTTTTCCTTTCAATTTGCTGGGTGATGCGGTTTAGGTAGCCTGTGCTTTTCTTGAGACAACCCGAACTTCCCCGTAAAGGAAAGCACGGATAGAATTGAGTACAAGACAAAATAGAACGCAGACGGAAGAACATTTCATTGTTATTACAACAATTCCATCAAATACAAGAATATACAGAGCATAAATGAATAAAATACATTCGATATTATCAGAGATTTAAATTACATTTAAATACATTGCAGCGGAAAATAATACAAAAGCACAACTAGAAATAATGCACGGATACAGAGCTTTCCGAGCATCGTTCCAGCTGTAAATCAGGACCCTGTGAATATAAATCTGCAAAACCAAAACTACTAGCTGCCCGTGCGGAAAATAGGGGCAGCCAGAGTTTAGGTTAAAACAATAAACTCCAGGTCAGTCATGTGACTGGTGTGAGAACTAAAACAGTTATTATTTTAACTTTAAAGAAGAGTAATTCAAGGGACCACGCCGTATGACACGGAACGGGTTTCCTCCCAAGAATACTAGTGGATAAAACAAACAGCGCAATGCTAAATAAAGTAAAATGAAGCTGTTATAAGACCCAGGTCCCATCACACAATGCAACGCAAGCCAGAGGATAGGGTTTTTACCTTATAACAGCCAAAGCATGCTTGATACGTTAAAAACACATTATTTGATACTATTATACGCGTATAGTGTCAAAACAATTTCAATCATAAATATAAATCATAGACGGCATAAGCGCCCCATCCCACTATGTCGCCATACTAGGCTCTACAAATAAAACCGAAACACACGTTTTGGAAATTGGATTCTATCATGAGTCGAGGCAAGGGTCAAGCTCCTCTCTGATTCGAGACACTCTAGCAAATGCCTCATGACCCCACTATGATCCTTGGATCTTCAGGGCCAGTCCTCTCTTACTTTTGAGGATTAATTATTCCTGAACACACGTTTCCCGGTCCTTACAGACCTATATCCGAGGCGCCTCGTATCCATCAACCACACAGGTGAAAAGTATATAAATGTCAGGGCTAGTAGGTCACTGACACCACCCTAGCTAGAAAAAAACGTCGTGCTCTCCCTGTAGTCACTATCCCGTTTTTGACTCATACCGAGGTGTGAGGCTCGCGAATTCACGTTATACACAAAGCTACGTCACACAGACCGTGCTTTGATTATCAACCACAAGACTTTACTTTTCAAAAGAAGCCTTAATTGCCACTTACGTGTGCCACATTGGCAATTCACTCCATGCGACTGATGTCCATCGATATACAACCTCTGAGCTCGTACGTCTCAGAGAAGGGCGTTAAGCAAGAGAATAAATTCTCTGCCGCCAAACAGATGTATATTTAATAGAGATCAATCAACACAGAATAAAATCCAATGTCAGACACAATCCATTTACAAGTTCGTTCTGGGTCTGAACGAAACCGGAGGCACTTTCCTCGCATATCCATCCATCTCCAAGTACGTCTGGACGATCACCAACTGATTCCCTCATCTTGGGTGTACAGCCCAATCAAGAACATAAGTAATCACCCAAACGATGTGAAGACTTCCGGTCTTCAACCATTGTCTTCATCTTCGACATCTCGTCGAATCGGTTATTCAGAATGGGTATAAACCCGGCCTTTCTGAATAACCCACGTATATGATAAACAAATGTTACACAAACACAACAAACGCCTCATTCCGATTCAGAATATTCTTTTATTCACAAAATCACATTCTTAGGGGAAAGGTTACCAATTAATTTATCAAAGATAAATTCTTCTAAATTTATTCTTTAATCTTCCTTTGGATATCATATCAAACCATATTGTGGTTTTCCAAACTAGTCGGGATTAGCGAACCACACTGAAGTAATTATTTATTTTATTTCCCAATCCCAACCTATTTATCCCATGGAGAAAACTGGTAATACTCCATATCTAACACCACGGTGCTATCAGTAAAATTAATTACCATTTCACGTTCAAATCTAATTAAAGATTTAACTATCGCTTTGGAGAAAAACTGGTGGTACTCCATTGTCGATCACCTTTCAGATTTGATAATTTAAATTATCAATTCACATTTCATTCTAATTAAAGATTCATTAAAACTCCACTTAGTTTTTATCTTTTCAAAAATCAATATCCTTTCTTTAACTGGGTTAAAGAACCAATGTCAACTAAAACATGGTTCACGACAAACCCAAATCACATTTTATTGTTAATCGAGTTAAAAAACAGGTGTTGTTCAAAACACCGCTCACGATAAACCCAAAAACCAATTCAAATTCAATTCCAATTAAATATTATGTAATTGATACACTTCATTAAATCTAAATAGAAAGATTTAATCTTTTCTCTATTGGGCTTAAGAACAGTGTTACTGAAGACACCATTCACGACAAACCCAAATCACATTTGATATTAAATACAAGGCTCTGAATAGAAAATATACCGGCTTATATCCAATATCAAATCATGAAACCAACAAATATCGTAATGGAGATAACGATATAAAATATATCTATCAAATTCCCATAACAATATCTGTATAGTCACGAAATCCAACATCGAAATATTCCGAAGCTAATTCGATTCAACTCCAGTCCAATTCACGTACTGGGAATATTGATTATTTTTAAAATCACTTTCAAATTCAATTTATTTAATTCAAAAATAAATTGATTTTAATTCCAGTTCAAAACTAGTTCATTTCGACAAAAATATATTTTTATCCTTTCAAATGTGGAATTTTTCATCCTAGTTTTTTCCAATTCACATATTATGATTTTACACAAATTATTGATATTTTTAATAATTTTATCAAGGCCCGTACAGTCGATTTCCATCAACGGCCATCGAACTGCACTTACAGCGACTTTTTCCAAATTTGAGTTGGACATAATTCCAAATCCAACCATTAGATTTCAAATTTCTAATATTCACTGGAAAGCTATTTTCGACACGAACCCAACGGTTCCGGTTTTAGGAGAATCTGACGGTCGGATCTCCCGTAATGTCAATTCGAAGTCAATGGTCGAAATTCACGAACTGCCGCGGCGCGGCGCGTTCTATTCAGGCCATTATATATATATATATAATATATATATTATATATATTTTGTCGATTTCCTTTTAAAACGTATTTTATAAATCGTTTTAAATTCGTTTTCAAAACCATTTCAACTCTATATTCAATTTCAAATCAAAATTGAATATTTCATATCATTACTATATAAATGATAATATTTTCAAAACATTATATTTTGAAATCACTACCTTTTCAATATTCATTTTAAAAACGAATAAAATCGATATAAATATCGTTCACATCAAAATAGCACAACTCTAATCAACACGGCTTTATATATTTCAATAATTCGTTATTCTATTCAATAAATGAATATTTATTCCATTCAACACATTAATCTATAATTTTTTTCAACACATGAGTACTGTCAACACACGACTATTTTTGTTATGTAATATATTTTATAAAATTATGGAATCTATCATTTGATTTTCAATTAGACTTCAACCATAAAGTAGTTCTAATTTTAAATATGATAAAGATGTAAATTTTATTATTTAAAATATTTTACTCAACACATGAACATCGTCAACACATGACTATTTTTATATTCAACACATGAATTTTCTTTTATAATATTCATTATTTTCCTGATTTGAATGAGGCTCAATCAATTACCATATAACGTTAATTATATGGATTCCATATAACACATGTATATAATAGCAACAATAAACAATCAACCATCATCCAAAGTGCACCACACAACTGCATAAGCATCAAATATAAATAATTAACGCTTACACAGCCTGTCGACCAATCGATCGACATACAATTAAATAATTGGGATTAGTGTGCTCAAATATCATCCCAACACCCGTGTGGGGCTTCAAATCAACAAACGCAGATTTTTATTTGTGCAGTTGAGCAATGTGTAAAATTTATCGACCCAATCAATATCAGTCAAATCAGTGTATATAAACAAATCAGCCGATTTGTTTATAAATATTTATTTATTCACTTTCACGATAAAAAATATATTTTTAACGACAATTGATTCATTTCAACTATCTACATTTTATTATCGCTTTCACATCAACATCACAAACAAATTTTCACAACACATCAATCAAACAAACAAGCCATACATGGTCGGTGGATGACGGGTGTCGGGTGCTGCTAAGCACCGTCTGCATCCTAGTATATAAATATAACTAGAAAATGAAATTTAGAGTGAGAAGTTCTCACCAAAGCTATCCCAATTCTACGACACTTCAAATGTAGGGAATCATCACTGTTCTCGCCTTTTGTCACTTTCGTTGCCCGTAGCCACTACATATATAAAAATCACATTTTTATATTGTTGCTATGTATATAAAAATCATATTTTTATAATTACTCCATATAGATAAAAATTCTATTTTTACATCGTTACTATATAGATAAAAATACTATTTTTACATCGCTACTATATAGATAAAATTCTATTTTTACATCGCTACTATATAGATAAAAATTCTATTTTTACATCGCTACTATATAGATTAAAATTCTATTTTTACATCGCTACTATATAAATAAAAATTCTACTTTTACATCGCTACTATATAGATAAAAATTCTATTTTTACACCGCTACTATATAGATAAAAATTCTATTTTTACATCGCTACTATATAGATAAAAATTCTATTTTTACATCGCTACTATATACAAAGATTTTGCCTTTTCAAATATAAAGATTATATTTTTATATTCTCTATTATATAGGAATTTTATTTTCAATACACTACTTATATAAAAATAGTATTTTTATATCTTCTACTATATAATGGTCATATTTTTAATACTCTACACAAGTAAAAATCATATTTTTGATTCACTACATATATAAAGATCAATTTTTTAACACTTATATAATGTAAAAGATTATATTTTTATCCTTCTACAATATAAAATAAAACAGAAATTAAATTAAAAACTGATTTAATAAAGTAAAGATCACCTTCATCATATGTAGGAGCCGGAGAAGGGACAGGTATGGGCGTCGGAGCTGCTATGACCGGTGGTCAGTCAGTGGTGGGGCGGTGGATTGAAGAAAAGGGGGGAAGGATAGAGAAGCTGAGGACGGAGGGGGGGTTTCTGGCTAGGTCTGGCCATGATGGGGGAGGAGCAGTCGACCATTGGAGAAGAGAGGGTGGCGCGGTGGTTTAAAGGTGGAGGGAGGGAGGAGCGGAGGAAGCAGAAGGGGATGGGCGGAGTGGCGTGCGATCGGGATGGAGAAGAAGAAGGTGGAGGCAGCGGCTCTGACGGGGGTTGCGATGCCTGTCAGCGGCGGTGGCAGGGTGAGGGGGGCGGCGGATCGATGGGCTAGGGCGTTTTTTTCTTTTTTCTTTGACTGGTCTGAAGAGCAGAAGGGGGGCCAAAGTTTATATATTAATTATTTATTGATTTCAAAAAGCAACTTTTATGTTTGAACTCGAAATCGAACCCACCGCCTGTCATCCACAGCTAATTACCCCCATTCCGAACACAATGGGATGTGTATCGTAGACTGATTTAATCGTTTCGATCAGTTTCCGTCAAAATCAACATATAACTCTATATATTGAATTTGAACGCGCATTTCAATTTACCGGGGTCACATACTAACTCTAAAAATTCCAGAAAAATATTTTCTAGCTTCGTATTGACGATAACGTCCTAACAAAACTAATTTCGTCGAATTCTGAGACCGTTGGAAAAATGGCCATTTTCCAGTCGATTAAAATCAACTAAAACTGGTCAAACGCGTTTTCTTTTACCACGCTCACATATTGATTCGAAAAATTACGAAATTTGAAACCTAGCAATAACTTGACATCACGGATCCAAAAAAAGTGGTTTCGTCGAAATCCGAGGTCATTTGCAAAATTTCCATTTTTAAGGGCCTAAATTCCATAGCGATTATTCAGAATTTTCAACTGGACATATCTTTTTATCCCCGCTATGAAATTTTGATTTTTTGGATTCGTTGGAAAGATATACTCAATTAGATTCAAATATTTTTGGTTTCGCTAAAATCCGGTTTATTTTGCACCCGGTGCATTCAATTGAAGTTTGAAATCGAATTATCGAACTACCGCGCCATTTTCAATTCCTTATATAATTATATATAAATATTTATATTCTAATGACACTCTATATAATATATACATTCGATTTCTATTCAAATTAAATTTCCCATCGATATTATTTAAAATAATTCATTTTAAATATGCAAAATTCATTAAAATTGCCAAAATAAAAATTTTAAACTGGCATGCATTTCCGGGTTGTACATTCTCCCCGACTTAGAACTTTTCGTCCCCGAAAAGGAACAAAGCCGAATGTTGTTTTACAAACTAACTCAAGTTTCTTTATTTTGATTACGGCTTAAGTTCTTCAACTTTTCAGTTTCTAAGAACTTTTCAAATTTTTCAAAAATTTGGCTAACGCCCTAAATTTTCGAAAAATTTCGCCATAACCTCCCCTGCACCGGGAGCACCGGGAAAATCACGAAATTGCCATACAGGCCTTCTGATCACAAAAAGAAAAAGAAAAAGCCAAGCGGCTAGCCAATCGGCTCATAAAATCATCATCACCCAAAAAAAACAGTAAATTATGGCAAACATGTACCTATTTGTTGGGCAAACAAATTTTATTCTCTGCTCTAGCCTCCTTGCTATGACCTGTTCAATGTAAGTACATGTATATGCAAGCAAATGTGACCAATTTTCAATACAATTCAATATTTGGTTCAATTAGGCATAATGGTTCAAAATTATCAAACAAATAAACAAACAATACAAACATCAATCAATTAGTGAATTAACGTTTCAAATTCATAATTTTGATATATATATACAAAAATCATGTTTTTGATGCCAAATCACAACAAATAGATCGATCTATATAAGTTTTGGTTCTCATACCAGTCTAATGGAAATATATAGAAATCACACCTTCGAAACTTGAATATGAATACTGATGATGATGCACCATCATCAGAATCATCCCCGGATGTCTAGAATTTGATTCTATATCTACCCAGTATATTAAAACTTCGAATATACGTTCATGACGCGTATATGCAAAATATTTATATACTCGATTGTCCAAAATCAAAATAAATAAATATTCAAATACGTATAAAACGATTTAAATTTCAAAACAAAATTGTTTTCATTTGAAAAATATACTCTTCACTCGTTCTAGCATACTACTGATCCTATCTCTAACGAGTCATTCTGATTGGATATTACTAATCCAATATCTGTTGAATTCTTTCGTTTGGTTCTTAGTGTCTTGTTCTCGAGCTCTGTAAACCAAAGCTCTGATACCAAACTGAGACGACCCGAACTTCCCCGTAAAGGAAAGCCCGGATAGAATTGAGTACAAGACAAAATAGAACGCAGACGGAAGAACATTTCATTGTTATTACAAAAATTCCATCAAATACAAGAATATACAGAGCATAAATGAATAAAATACATTCGAATAATATCAGAGATTTAAATTACATTTAAATACATCGTAGCAGAAAATAATACAAAAGCACAACTAGAAATAATGCACGGATACAGAGCTTTCCGAGCATCGTTCCAGCTGTAAATCAGGACCCTGTGAATATAAATCTGCAAAACCAAAACTACTAGCTGCCCGTGCGGAAAATAGGGGCACCCAGAGTTTAGGTTAAAACAATAAACTCCAGGTCAGTCATGTGACTGGTGTGAGAACTAAAACAGTTATTATTTTAACTTTAAAGAAGAGTAATTCAAGGGACCACGCCGTATGACACGGAACGGGTTTCCTCCCGAGAATACTAGTGCATAAAACAAACAGTGCAATGCTAAATAAAGAAAAATGAAGCTGTTATAAGACCCAGGTCCCATCACACAATGCAACGCAAGCCGGAGGATAGGGTTTTTACCTTATAACAGCCAAAGCATGCTTGATATGTTAAAAACACATTATTTGATACTATTATACGTGTATAGTGTCAAAACAATTTCAATCATAAATATAAATCATAGACGGCATAAGCGCCCCATCCCACTATGTCGCCATACTAGGCTCTACAAATAAAACCGAAACACACGTATTGGAAATTGGATTCCATCATGAGTCGAGGCAAGGGGCAAGCTCCTCTCTGATTCGAGACACTCTAGCAAATGCCTCAGGACCCCACTATGATCCTTGGATCTTCAGGGCCGGTCCTCTCTTACTTTTGAGGATTAATTATTCCTGAACACACGTTTCCCGGTCCTTACAGACCTATATCCGAGGCGCCTCGTATCCAACAACCACACAGGTGAAAAGTATATAAATGTCAGGGTTGGTAGGTCACTGACACCACCCTAGCTAGAAAGAAATGTCGTGCTCTCCCTGCAGTCACTATCCCGTTTTTGACTCATACCGAGGTGTGAGGCTCGCGAATTCGCGTTATACACAAAGCTACGTCACATAGACCGTGATTTGATCATCAACCACAAGACTTTGCTTTCCAACAGAAGCCTTGATCAATTGCCGCTTACGCGTGCCAGACTTGCAATTCACTCCATGCGACCGATGTCCATCGATATACAACCTCTGAGCTCGTACGTCTTAGAGAAGGGCGTTAAGCAAGAGAATAAATTCTATGCCGCCAAACAGATGTATATTTAATAGAGATCAATCAACACAGAATAAAATCCAATGTCAGACACACAATCCATTTACAAGTTCGTTCTGGGTCTGAATGAAACCGGAGGCACTTTCCTCGTATATCCATCCATCTCCAAGTACGTCTGGACGATCACCAACTGATTCCCTCATCTTGGGTGTACAGCCCAATCAAGAACATCAGTAATCACCCAAATGATGTGAAGACTTCCGGTCTTCAACCGCCATCTTCATCTTCGACATCTCGTCGAATCGGTTATTCAGAATGGGTATAAACCCGGCCTTTCTGAATAACCCACGTATATGATAAACAAATGTTACACAAACACAACAAACGCCACATTCCGATTCAGAATATTCTTTTATTCACAAAATCACATTCTTAGGGGAAAGGTTCCCATTAAATTTATCAAAGATAAATTCTTCTAAATTTATTCTTTAATCTTCCTTTGGATATCATATCAAACCATATTGTGGTTTTCCAAACTAGTCGGGATTAGCGAACCACACTGAAGTAATTATTTATTTTATTTCCCAATCCCAACCTATTTATCCCATGGAGAAAACAGGTAATACTCCATATCTAACACCACGGTGCTATTGGTAAAATTAATTACCGTTTCACGTTCAAATCTAATTAAAGATTTAACTATCGCTTTGGAGCAAAACTGGTGGTACTCCATTCTCGATCACCTTTCAAATTTGATAATTTAAATTATCAATTCACATTTCAGTCTAATTAAAGATTCAATAAAACTCCACTTAGTTTCAATCTTTTCAAAAATCAATATCCGGCCTTTAACTAGGTTAAAGAACCAATGTCATCTAAAACACGGTTCACGACAAACCCAAATCACATTTTATTGTTAATCGGGTTAAAGAACAGGTGTTGTTCAAAACACCGCTCAAGATAAACCCAAAAACCAATTCAAATTCAATTCCAATTAAATATTATTTAATTGATACACTTCATTAAATCTAAATAGAAAGATTTAATCTTTTTCTCTATTGGGCTTAAGAACAGTGTTACTGAAGACACCATTCACGAAAAACCCAAATCACATTTGATATTAAATACAAGGCTCTGAATTGAAAATATACCGGCTTATATTCAATATCAAATCCTGAAACCAACAAATATCGTATTGGAAATAACGATATAAAATATATATTTCAAATTCCCATAACAATATCTGTATAGTCACGAAATCCAACATCGAAATATTCCGAAGCTAATTTCGATTCAACTCTAGTCCAATTCACGTATTGGGAATATTGATTATTTTTAAAATCACTTTCAAATTCAATTTATTTAATTCAAAAATAAATTGATTTTAATTCAAGTTCAAAACTAGTTCATTTCGACAAAAATATATTTTTATCCTTTCAAATGTGGAATTTTTCATCCCAGTTCTTTCCAATTCACATATTATGATTTTACACAAATTATTGATATTTTTAATAATTTTATCAAGGCCCGTACAGTCGATTTCCATCATCGGCCATCGAACTGCACTTACAGCGACTTTTTCCAAATTTGATTTGGACATAATTCCAAATCCAACCGTTAGATTTCAAATTTCTAATATTCACTGGAAAGCTATTTTCAACACGAGCCCAACGGTTCCGGTTTAAGGAGAATCCGACGGTCGGATCTCCCCTAATGTCAATTCGAAGTCAATGGTCGAAATTCACGAACTGTCGCGTCGCGGCGCGTTCTATTTAGGTCATTATATATAATATATATATTATATATTTTGTCGATTTCCTTTTTAAACATATTTTATAAATCGTTTTAAATTCGTTTTCAAAACCATTTCAACTCTATATTCAATTTCAAATCAAAATTGAATATTTCATATCATTACTATATAAATGATAATATTTTCAAAACGTTATATTTTGAAATCACTACCTTTTCAATATTCATTTTAAAAATGAATATAATCGATATAAATATCGTTCATGTCAAAATAGCGCAACTCTAATCAACACGGCTTTATATATTTCAATAATTCGTTATTCTATTCAACAAATGAATATTTATTCCATTCAACACATGAATCTATATTTTTTTTCAACACATGACTAATCTCAACACATGAGTACTATCAACACACGACATTTTTGTTATGTAATATATTTTATAAAATTATGGTATCTATTGTTTGATTTTCAATTAGACTTCAACCGTAAAGTAGTTCTAATTTTAAATATGATAAAGATGTAAATTTTATTATTTTAAATATTTTACTCAACACATGAACATCGTCAACACATGACGTTTTTTATATTCAACACATGAATTTTCTTTTATAATATTCATTATTTTCCCGATTTGAATGAGGCTCAATCAATTACCATATAACGTTAATTATATGTATTCCATACAACACATGTATATAATAGCAACGATAAACAATCAACCATCATCCAAAGTGCACCACACAACTGCATAAGTATCAAATATAAATAATTAACGCTTACACAGCCTGTCGACCAATCGATCGACATACAATTAAATAATTGGGAATACTGTGCTCAAATATCATCCCAACACCCGTGTGGGGCTTCAAATCAACAAACGCATATTTTTATTTGTGTAGTTGGGCGATGTGTAAAGTTTATCGACCCAATCAATATCATTCAAATCAGTGTATATAAACAAATCAGCAGATTTGTTTATAAATATTTATTTATTCACTTTCACGTTAAAAATTATATTTTTAACGACAATTAATTCATTTCAACTATCTACATTTTATTATCGCTTTCACATCAACATCACAAACAAATTTTCACAACACATCAATCAAACAAACAAGCCTTCCATGGTCTGTGGATGATGGGTGTCGGGTGCTGCTAAGCACCGTCTGCATCCTAGTATATATATATATATACATATATATATATATAACTAGAAAAAGAAATTTATAGTGAGAAGTTCTCACCAAAGCTATCCCAATTCCACGACACTTCAAATGTAGGGAATCATCACTGTTCTCGCCTTTTGTCACTTTCGTTGCCCGTAGCCACTACATATATAAAAATCACATTTTTATATTGTTGCTATGTATATAAAAATCATATTTTTATAATTACTCCATATGGATAAAAAATCTAATTTTACATCGTTATTATATAGATAAAAATTCTATTTTTACATCGCTGCTATATAGATAAAAATTCTATTTTTACATCGCTACTATATAGATTAAAATTCTATTTTTACATCGCTACTATATAGATAAAAATTCTATTTTTACATCGATATTCTCTATACAAAGATTTCGCCTTTTCAAATATAAAGATTATATTTTTATATTCTCTATTATATAGAAATTTTATTTTCAATACACTACTTATATAAAAATAGTATTTTTATATCTTCTACTATATAAAGGTCATATTTTTAATACTCTACACAAGTAAAAATCATATTTTTGATTCACTACATATATAAAGATCAAATTTTTAACACTTCTATAATGTAAAAGATTATATTTTTATCCTTCTACAATATAAAATAAAACTGAAATTAAATTAAAAATTGATTTAATAAAGTAAAAATCACCTTCATCAGTTGTAGGAGCCGGAGAAGGCACGGGGAGGGGCGTTGGAGCTGCTATGACAGGCGGTCAGTCAATGGTGGGGCGGTGAATTGAAGAAAAGGGGGAAGGAGAGAGAAGGTGAATTGAAGAAAAGGGGGAAGGAGAGAGAAGCTGAGGACGAAGGGGGGGGTTGGCGGGGTCTGGCCGTGATGGGGGAGGAGCAGTAGACCATCGGAGAAGAGAGGGTGGCGCAGTGGTTTAAAGGTGGAGGGAGGAAGGAGGAAAGAAGGAGGAGGAAGCAGAAGGGGATGGGCAGAGTGGCGCGTGACCGGGAGGGCGAAGAAGAAGGTGGAGGCGGCGGCTCTGACAAGGGGGGCGATGCCTGTCAGCGGCGGTGGCAGGGTGAGGGGGGCGACGGATCGATGGGCTAGGGCATTTTTTTTTCTTTTTTCTTTGACTGGTCTGAAGAGAAGAATGAGGGCCAAAGTTTATATATTTATTATTTAATTATTTATTGATTTCAAAAAGCAACTTTTATGTTTGAACTCGAAATCGAACCCACCGCCTGTCGTCCATAGCTAATTACCCCCATTCCGAACGCAATGGGATGTGTATCGTAGACTAATTTAATCGTTTCGATCAGTTTCCATCAAAATCAACATATAACTCTATATATTGAATTTGAACGCGCATTTCAATTTACTGGGGTCACATACTAACTCTAAAAATTCCAGAAAAATATTTTCTAGCTTCGTATTGACGATACGGTCCTAACAAAACTAATTTCGTCGAATTCTGAGACCGTTGAAAAAATGGCAAATTTCTAGTCGATTAAAATCAACTGAAACTGGTCAAACGGGTTTTCTTTTGCCACGCTCACATATTGATTCGAAAAATTACGAAATTTGAAACCTAGCAATAACTTGACATCACGGATCCAACAAAAGTGGTTTCGTCGAAAATCCGAGGTCGTTTGCAAAATTTCCATTTTTAAGGGCCTGAATTCCATAACTACTATTCAGAATTTTCAGCTGGACATATCTTTTTATCCCCGCTATGAAATTATGATTTTTCGGATTTGTTGGAAAGATATACTCAATTAGATTCAAATATTTTTGGTTTCGCTAAAATCCGGTTTATTTTGCACCCGGTACATTCAATTGAAGTTTGAAATCGAATTATCGAACTACCGCGCCATTTTCAATTCCTTATATAATTATATATAAATATTTATATTCTAACGACGCTCTATATAATATATACGTTCGATTTCTATTCAAAATAAATTTCCCGTCGATATTATTTAAAATAATTCATTTTAAATATGCAAAATTCATTAAAATTGCCAAAATAAAATTTTTAAACCGGCACGCATTTCCGGGTTGTTACATTTCTTTTGTGGAATAGAGTAGTTGTCCTGTATATATACAATTTCCTTGGGGAGCAAGGAATAGCTTTAGCATAGGGAAAAGATTAAACCATAGGCTTGTTTACTGTTATTAGCATAAAGTAGGCGTGGTTAAGCCCTTTCACTTCCTAGATCTATGCGTTATAATTTAGGTTAGACTAGTACATTTATTTAGTTGCTTAGAAATTGAGTGTAGGTATATGTAGTGTAAGCTATATATATTATGGTAAATTCAACTTTACCACCAATTAATCGTTACCTGTTAAATATACGCATCGCCACACATTAACATCAAACACAGCGGAAATAAACATACTGCTATGACTAACGTCATGGTTCCAATGAAATCAATCTCGTTGAATTCTGACTCCGTTTACACAATAACGTTATTCTAATTTTAATATATTCATCGGTTCATCTTTAAATTTCGCCTACCGACAAAACAACTCAGTTTCGCTCCAAACTGGAAATATAACAATAATTAAGTGTACGCATTCCAATAAAATTTGTTTCGTCGAAAACGGAGTTCGTTTGAAACGAAAGCTATTTTAACGCCTATATAATAATGAAAAATATAAATAAATTCAAAACAATAATAATAATAAATTATCGTACATACCCAACTGGAAATATCACATAGCTTCAAATATAATTTATACAACTTAATATCATCAATTTCGAGTTAAAGGATATCCAAATTATATTAATACCCTTTTTAAATATATTAATTAAACGTTATAATTTAATAATGATTCCCATAGCGACTATTTAAAAATTTGAACTGGACAAAACTAACAATCTATATCACGAAATCTGGATCTTTCTTTTCCATTAGAAAATTAAAATCAACTAGATTCCAATGTTTCTTGTTTCACATAAATCCGACTTACATCGGATCCTGTATATTCCACTGAAGTTGAAAATTCAACATTACGAACTACCGCACCATTTCAAACTCGTTTAATATTATATATATAAATTATAACGTTCAAACTTCGTTTTACTAAACGAATTCAATATAAAATCCATTAATACTCCAAATATAATATTTAAAATAATAAATTAAATTAAATATATGACTACAAAAATACGGGACATTACAAACATAACTAGATTTATTTTTCTGTAATTTTTGGAGTTTGTATATGGTCCCGGTAAATTAAAATATACGTTTAAATTCATAAATATATTGATTTATATTTTAATTTTAATGAAAATTGATCAAAACAGTTGAATTGGCTTACGAAACATATTCCATTGTATCCGGAATGGGGGTATTTAGCTAGGGGCGATAGTCGTTGGGCTTCGTTTGGAGGTTGGAACATTAAACATTTAATTTGTGAATTAAAAATAATAAATTATGTATATAAATATAAAATTCTCCTAACCCCTAAACACAAAATGAAAACCGGCGCCAAAAACAAAATGGATGGCCCAAAACAGCTCGAATTTTTCCACACATAATCTGATCGATCCACTCAATGATTTGGCAAACTTATAAAGCAAAAATTCTAGAACTTCTCGAGAGCTTTTGATCTGTACCAGTATGATCTAATTTCTTGTTGAATCGTACTCGATTTTTGCCCATAAGCCAGCGCGCAGGGGCCCCACCGAGCTCCACCACATGCCAGAAGCAGGAAGGAGGTTGGATGCTCGATGAAGTGGCACTCTTGGATTGTGGTCCGACGTTGTAAATACGGGGCGATTTGGAGCCCTAATTGTCATGGGTGGGTTTGGTTTTGCATGAGCACCTGGGAGCAAACGAGGAGATGAAGGGATTAAGAGGTTAAGTGAATTTAATGTTTAATTAATAAATTAATTATTTAGTTTATGTAATTAAAATTTAAACTGCTATATCTTGTTCAAATCTTATCAGAATTGGACGAAATAAAATGCATTGTGATCGTGGAAACGATACCTACATCATGGAACTGACTAGAATGGAAACGGAAGGTGTTGCATATTTTGATAAAATTAAATGGTCATTTAATTATATCAAAACAATCATTAGATAAATAATGACGGAGTGGAACCCAATGTGAGAACTCTCTCACTAAAATTATTTTTGTTATGTTATTTATTTTGGGAGTTCCACACATGAACTATACACAGATTATTTGAAATAGAAGCGATGTATGGATATTAGCGACACACACATTTCATACACTGTATATGGAAATTTTTGGCGCCCGTAAATGGCATTTGGTTGTTGAGTATTTATTTACATGGTTTATATAATTGACTATTGTATTGTGATTATGACAATTAACATATTAAAAATAATGTTAACATTTATGTGGTAGCTGAAATTTAATTATAAATATTTGTTTATAGTTTGAATAGCGAGATTTCTAAATTCACATGAAATGGAAAATAATATATATATATATGTGATGTAAAAAAATATATACGTGATGTGAAAAATATATATGCATTGTATAACATATATATGCATTATATAAAAAAATTAAATGCGATAAGGATTTAAAATTGAAATGGAAGTTGGAATCGTTTTTAAAACGAATTTAATGTTTTATAAAATATGTTTTAAATGGACATCGACGATATATATATATATATTATACATATTTAAATGGCCTGAATAGAAGGCGACGAGCATCGACCGTTTGCGAATTTCGACCATTAACTTCAAATTGACGTAATAGGAGATCCGACCGTCGGATTCTCCTAAAACCGGAACCGTTGGGTTCGTATCGAAAAGAGATTTAGAATGGTAGTAGGAGATTTTTAAACTAATAGTTAGATTTTAAGATATATCCAAATCAATTTTAGAAAAGGTCGTCATGGATGCAGTTCGGTAGCCAATATTGGAAACCAACTGTAAGGGCCTTAATAAAATTATTAAAAATATGGAAAAATCGTGTGAAGTCATAATAAATGATTTGGAAGGATTTTGGATAAAAAGTTCCAGTTTTGAAAAGATTAAAAATATATTTTTATTAAAATGAACTAGTTATTAACTAGGGTAATAATCCAACGTTTTTAAATAAATAAATTGGATTTGTAAATGGTTTTTGAAATAACCAGAATTTTCCAATGTATGAATTGGAATGGATCTGAATGGAAATAATCTTCGAATATTTCGATATGGGATTCCGTGATTATACAGATATTGTTGAGGAATTTGAAAGATATAGATATCGTTAATCCCAATACGATATCCGTTGGTTTCAGAATTTAATATTGAATATAAGCTGATATTACTTTTATTCTGAGCCTTGTATTTAATATCAAATTGGATTTTGGTTCGTCGTGAATGGTGTCTTTAATAACACTGTTCTTAAATCCAGTTGAGAAAAGAATAAATCTTTTAAATAAGATTTAGAGAAGTTTACCAATTAATTAATATTTAATTAGAGTTGAATTGAAATTGGATTTTGGGTTTGTCGTGAATTGTGTTTTAAATAACATTCGTTCTTTAACCCAATTAATAGTGAAGACAAGATTTGAAATTTATAATCTTTTAAATAAGATTAATGGAATTTTCCAAAAAAAAAAAGTTTTCCAATTTAATATATTAAATTGGAATTGTATGGAATTCGATTTGGTACTAATCAAGATGAGCTTCTGTGAAGGAAGACTGTTACTATATATGGAATTTAAAAGGCCTTGCTGCTATTCCACTTATAGTATTAGTTTGATATGGAAGTTTATATCGATTATATATTGTTATGATTTCCGTGTAGATTCCAGATGATTTTGGGTTTACAGTGAACGATGTTTTAAAGGACATTCATTCTTTAGCCTAGTTAACGACGGGATATATTTCCTAAATTTGAATAATCATTAAATAATTATTTTCTGAGATTAAAACTAAGAAGATTTTTAATAAATCTTTAATTATATTGAAATGAGAATGGGATAATTAAGTTTATCGAATTCGAGAAATGATCGAAAATGGAGTACCACCCGTTTTACTTCAGGCAATAGTTAAATCTTTAATTAGATGTGAATGTGAAATGGTAATTAAATTTAACCATAACACCGTGGGTGTTAGATATGGAGTACTACTAGTTTTGGTCCATGGGATGAATAGGTTGGGATTAGAAAAAAATAAAATCAATGATTGCTTCGGTAAGGTTCGATAATCCCGACTAGTTGATAAACCTTAATTTGGTTTAAATTGTGAAAAGAATATTTGAATAAAATAGTATTCTGAATTGGAAAGAGGCGTATGATGTGTTTTTATAACACTTGATTATAAAATATGCGAGTTATTTAGAAAGACCGGATTTAACCCATTCTAAATTATTGAAACGACGTTCAAAAATCGATGAGGAAGACTGTGATGACCCCAAATCCCGTACTGACGGAGACATGGGTTATCTTTGGAATATAACACAGAAACAGATAATAGCAGAACAGAATAATTAAATACACCAGATAATGAACAATAGAATATACTGGATAAACGTAATCATCATAGTTACACAGTATACAGGATCTTACTTAGTACAAATACAGTTCAGCTATACATAAATGTCTACAGCGGAAATAAACAAATGTGTACAATAGGAGCTGAACAGCATAAAAAGAGATAAATAATAGAATCCATCTTCAGCTCCACCTATCTAGAAAGAACCAGCTAAACCTGAATACAAGGCTGCCCATGTAGAAAAGGGGCACCCGAGTTTGAAAGTGAAACAAACTACGAGTCAGTCATGGGACAGGTATGAGAAATCTACTCAACACATTTATAATATGGCCAATAACAGGACCACGCCACTTTCGTTGAACGGGTTTACTCCATTGGATTGCCAGTGCTTTAAAAACAAATCATTCTTTTTAAACATCGTTATGCTCTTTACAAAAATGAAGCCATTACAAGACTCAGTTCCCATCACACAATGCAACGCAAACCGGAGTATAGAGTTTTACCTTATAATGGCCAAAATATGATTGATACGAATAAAACAAAAGCATTTGATATTACTACTAGTGTTTACATATTTCAAAACAACTTCGAATCATAACTATCAATCATAGACGGCATGGGTACCATATATCATGTCGCTATATGTATTTACAATCAAAACCGCACGATGTCGTATTTGGAAATTGGATTTCCGTCATGAACCAAGGCAAAAGATAGTCCTTACCGACTTTGAGACACTCTAGCCCGAGCCTCCAGAACAGCCGCAACTGCCCCTTGGATCTTCAGGGTCGGGCCACACGGAGTGGATTATAGTGCCTGAACAATACGTTTCCCCACCCTTTGGGGCGTAAATGAGCCAACGAATGGCTCCATCGGACCCGGATCGTCCGATCAAACCGAGGCGCCTCGCAACAGCAACAACCACATAGGTGAAAAGTATATAAATGTCAGGGCTGGTAGGTCACTGACACCACTGTAATAACCCGAAAATCTGGGCCAGTTTAAAATTTTTATTTTGGCAATTTTAGCGAATTTTGACATTTAAAATAGATTATTTTAAATAATATCGACGAAAAATTTATTTTGAATAGAATTCGAACGTGTATATTCGTTTGAACCGTCGTTAGAATATAAATAATTATATATAATTATATATAAGGAATTGAAAATGGCGCGGTAGTTCGATAATTCGATTTCAAACTTCAATTGAATGTACCGGGTGCAAAACAATCCGGATTTTAGTGAAACCAAAAACATTTGAATCTAATTGATAGTATCTTTCCAACGAATCCGAAAAATCAAAATTTCATAACGGGAATCAAAAGATATGTCCAGTTGAAAATTCTGAATAGTCGCTATGGAATTCAGGCCCTTAAAAATGGGAATTTTGCAAACGACGTCGGATTTCGACGAAACCACTTTTGTTGGATCCGTGATGTAAAGTTATTGCTAAGTTTCAAATTTCATAATTTTTCGAATCAATATGTAAGAGTGGCAAAGGAAAACGCGTTTGACCAGTGTCAGTTAGTTTTAATCGACTGGAAAATGACCATTTTTCTAACGGTTTCAGAATTCGACGAAACTAGTTTTGTTAGGACCGTATCGTCAATACGAATCTAGAAAATGTTTTTCTGGAATTTTTCTAGTTAGTATGTGACCCCGGTAAATTGAAATGTGCGTTAAAATTCAATATATAGAGTTATATGTTGATTTTGACGGAAACTGGTTGTAACGATCGAATCAGCTTATGGTACATATCCCATTGTGTTCGGAATGGGGGTGAAACGCTATGGGCGATAGGCGGTGGGCCTCATTTAGAGGTCGTAGGAAAAAGTCAACTTTTTGAAAATAAATAAATTAAAATCAAACTCTCTCTCCTCTCCTTACTTCCTCTGAGCCCCCCTGTTGAAATTCATTTTAATAGAAAATAAAGAAAAAAAAAAAGAAAAAGGGGAAGAACGACGGGCTCGTCGTTCTCGATAGCCGCGCCTCCAGGCGGAGCCCCACCAGCCGCCGCAACCCCTCCCGAGCTCGCGCCTCCCACCACTTGATGTCGCGCTACCCTAACCCCCCCCCCCCCGAACTCCGGCGATGCCGTCTCCTCTCTCCACCCCTAAATAAAACGACGCCCGAACACCCCCAAGCCGCCTGAAAGCAAACGACGACCGCCATCTGCCAACCCCGCATCCCCTCCGACCTCTAGCGCCCTGAGCCGCCACCCTCGCCCCCGAATCCGCCCAGTAAGCTTTTCTTGTACTATTTTTTTTCAGTTATTTCTATTTGTTTAGTGTGATTAGAAGAAAAAAAACCAGTTTATATATATATATATATATATTTTTTAGTCGCCATAAAATATATGTGAAGTAAAGGAATAAAAATTAGATTTTTGTCGCTAGAAAAGCCATGATTTTGTTGATAGGAAAAAATATGATTTTTATTTCAAAAAGGCGATATTTTTAAAAAGTGAATAGGCGATATTTTTAAAAGTGAAAAGGGGATATTTTTAAAAGTGAAAAGACGAATTTATAAATGAAAAGATTAGATTTTTATATATTGAATAGCGAAGTAAAAATTTGATTTTTATATATTGAATAGCGAAGTAAAATTTTGATTTTTATATATTGAATTGCGAAGTAAAAATACGATTTTTATATATTGAATAGCAAATTAAAAATGTGATTTTTACATATGTAGTGAATACGGGCAACGAAAGCGACAAAAGGCGAGATTGGCGAAGATTTCTATAAAAGAAGAGTCAAGATGATTGGATAGCTTTTGGTGAGAATTTCTCACCTTTCAATCTCTTATTCTAGTATTATGTATATATATACTAGGATGAAGACGGTGTTTAGTAGCACCCGACACAACCGTCCACAGACCATGGACTTGTTTGTTTGATTGTAAAAATTAGTTAGATTATTTGGTTTGAATTGAATTGTGTGGTGAAATGAATGGATTTGATTGATTTGTGAATGGCGTGGGCCTTCACTAGACCGGGGATAAGGCTAGGCCTCGTCCCGTTTCTAGTATCGTGCCGTTATGCCGCCGAAATTTTCTAAAATAAGTTAGAAAATAAAAATATCATTTTATTTAAAGAATGAACTGAATAGAAATTCATATGTTAAAATAAAATGTTTTATCGTTAAAAATATAATTTTTAACGTGAATATGAATATAGTGAATGTGAATAAATAAATATACATTTACAAACCGAACGGTTTTTTTATATACACCTATTTGAAGGACATTGATTGGGACGATAAATTTTACACATCGCCCAACTGCACAAATAAAAATCTATGTTTGATTGCTTGAAACCCCACACGGGTATTGGGATGATATTTGACGTACACTAATCCCGATTGTTTAGTTGTATGTCGATCGATTGATTGACAGGCTGTTATAAGCGTTGAATATTTATATTTGATGCTTATACAGTGTACAATGCACTTTGGATGATGGTTGATTATTCATCGTTGTTGATATATACATGTGTTGTAGAAAATCCATATAATTAACATTATATGGTAATTGATTGGGCCTCATTCCAGTTTTAAAATAGAAATATTTGAAAAAGAAATACTTGAAATAGAATACTTGAAAATAGGAATATATGAAGCCGTATCGATTAGATTGACGCCATTTTGACGTGAACGACATTTGTATCGATTTTATTCATTTTATAATGAATATCGAAAGTGATTCCAAAATCTGATATTTTGAAAAGAATTGAATATAAACGAATTCGAATTTAAATTGAATATAAATGAATTCGAATTGAAATGGAATAGAAATGAATTCGAATTGGAATTGAATTGAATTGAAAACGAACTGAAATTGAATTAGAAATCAATTTGAATTGAAATCAATTTGAAATGAATTTAAAATGAATTTAAATTGGAATATTCAATTTTGATTTGAAATTGAATATGAAGTTGAAACCGTTTTGAAAATGAATTTAAAACTATTTATATAATTCGTTTTGAATGGTAATCGACGAGTATATATTATATATATTATATATATAATATAATGGCCTGAATAGAACGCGCCGCGCCGCGGTAGTTCGTGAATTTCGACCATTTATTTCAAACGGACATTACGGGAGATCCGACCGTCGGATTCTCCTGAAATCGGAACCGTTGGGTTCGTATCGAAAACAGCTTTCTAACGAATATTAGAAATTTGAAATCTAACGGTTGGATTTGGAATTATGTCCAAATCAAATTTGAAAAAGGTCGCTGTAAGTGCAGTTCGATGGCCGTTGATGGAAATCGACTGTACGGGCCTTGATAAAATTATTAAAAATATTAATAATTTGTGTAAAATCATAAGAAATGATTTAGAAAGAATTGGGATGAAAAACTCTATATTTGAAAAGATAAAAATAGATTTTTATCGAAATGAACTAGTTTTGAACTAGAATTACAATTCTATTTATTTTTAAATAAATAAATTGAATTTGAAATGGTTTTGAAAATAACCAGAATTTCCAATGATTGCATTGGAATGGATTTGAATCGAAATTGTCTTCGGAATATTTTGATGTTGGATTTCGTGATTATACAGATGTTGTTATGGAAATTTGAAAGATATAGATATATATATCGTTATTTCTAATACGATATCTGTTGGTCGTAGAATTTGATATTGAATATAAGCCGATATATTTTCTATTCAGAGCCTTGTGTTTAATATCAAATGTGATTTGGGTTTGTCGTGAATGGTGTCTTCACTAACACTGTTCTTGAACCCGGTTGAGAAAAGATTAAATCTTTTTATTTAGATTTAATGAAGTGTACCAATTAAATAATATTTAATTGGAATTGAATTGATATTGATTTTTGGGTTTATCGTGAACAGTGTTTTAAATAACACTTGTTCTTTAACCCGATAATTAATGGAAGGTGATTTTGGGTTTCTCGTGAACCGTGTTTTAAATGACACTGATTCTTTAACCCAGTTAAAGATTAAAACTAAGTGGAGTTTTAATGAATCTTTAATTAGATTGAAATAATCGAAATGGAGTATCACCAGTTTTGCTCCAGGCGTTAGTTAAATCTTTAATTAGATTTGAACGTGAAATGGTAATTGAATTTACCGATAACACCGTGGTGTTAGATATGAAGTATAACCAGTTTTACTTCATGGGATGAATAGGTTGGGATTGGGAAATTAAAACAAATGATTACTTCGGTAAAGTTCGTTAATCCCGACTAGTTTGAATTGATATTCAAAAGATGATTAAAGAATAAATTCAAGGAATTTATCTTGGATAAAATTAATGGGAACCTTTCCCTATGAATATGAAATTTTGAAACTAACTGTCGGTTAGCCAAGCAGAATGGTTTTCTGGATATTTATCTGATGTTGGTCTCGGCCTTCGGGGTTAATATTTGGAAAATTATTCTCTTGATTAATTTACGGTTAGTGACTGATGAATTGGAATGAGGCGTACGTTATGTTTGTGTAACACTTATTTAAAGCATACGCGAGTTATTCGGGAAGACCGGGTTTATCCCATTTTGAATAACTGATACGACGATAAGTCGAAGATGAAGACGGTGGTTGAAGACCGGAGGTCTTCACGTCGTTTGGATAATTACTGATGATCTTGATTGGGCTGTACACCCAAGAAGATGGAAACAGTTGGTGATCGTCCAGACGTACTTGGAGATCGATTGATATGCGGGGTACTAGGTGCCTCCGGTTTCGTTCAGACCCAGAACGGACTTGTAAATGGACTGTGTGTCTGACATTGGATTTTAGTCCGTGTGATTGATCTCTATTAAATATATATCTGTTTGGCGGCGGAGAATTTATTCTCTTGCTTAACGCCCTTCTCTGAGACGTACGAGCTCAGGGGTTATATATTGATGGATATCAAACGCATGGAGTGAATTACCTGTGTGGCATGCCTAAGTGGAAATTGATCGAGGCTTCTGTTGAAAAGCAAAGTCTTGTGGTGATGATCAAAGCACAGCCTGTGTGGCATAGCTTTGTGTAACGTGAATTCGTGAACTTCACACCCGGTATGAACCAAAAACGGGAGACGGACCTCAGGGAGGGCATGCGTTTCTTTCTAGTTAGAAGTGGCGTCAGTGGTTTTACACGCCCTGACGAGTTTGGCTTATATGGTTGTTGCTGTTGCGAGGCGCCTCGGTTTGATCGGACGATCCGAGTCCGATGGAGTCATTTAGTTGGCTCACCTACGCCCCATAGGGCGGGGAAACGCATGTTTAGGGTTTAAGTTTAATCCACATCGGTGGACCGGCCCTGACGATCCAAGGGTCACTCGAGCTCTGATCCTGAGGGGCGGGCTAGAGTGTCTCGAATCAGTTGAGGACTATCTTTTGCCTCGGTTCATAGACGGAAATCCAATTTCCAAATACGTGACTTTGCGGTTTTATTTGTAAACCTATTTATGGCGACATAGTGGCATGGGACGCTCATGCCGCCTATGATTGATATTTATGATTTGAAGTTGTTTTATATACTATGCACTTATAATAGTATCAAATGATTTGTTTTAAACGTATCAAGCATTCTTTGGCTATTATAAGGTAAAAACCCTATCCCCCGGCTTGCGTTGCATTGTGTGATAGGACCTGGGTCTTATAATAGCTTCATTTTTCTTTATTTAGCATTGCGGTGTCTGTTTTATGCACTGGTATTCTTGGGAGGAAACCCGTTCCGTGTTATACGGCGTGGTCCCTTGATTTACCTAATTTTAAAATAAAGATTTATAACTATTTTAGTTCTCACACCAGTCACATGACTGACCTGGAGTTTATTGTTTTAACCTAAACTCTGGGTGCCCCTATTTTGACAAGGGCTGCTAGTAGTTTTGGTTTTGCAGATTTATATTCACAGGATCCTGGTTTACAGCTGGAACGATATCCGAAAAGCTTTGTATCCGTATATCTCTTCTAGTTGTGTATTGTATTATTTTCCACTACTATGTAATTTATTGTAATCTCTGATATTTCTGTGTAATATTTATTTGTTTATACTCTGTATATTCTTGTAATCTGATGCATTGTTGTAATATACAGTGAAATGTTCTTCCGTATGCGTTCTATTTTGTCGTGTTCTCAAACGATAGGGCGTTTCGAACGGTCTGGGTCGGTTTAGCGACCGGTTCGGACCGAGCGAAATTCCTTTTCGTCACAGTTGGTATGAGAGCTTTGGTTTGCAAAGCTCAGAGAACAAGACACATTAGAACCATACGAAAGAATTCATCAGAAACTGGATTAGTAACATCCAACGGGAATGACTCGTTAGAGATGGGATCAGTAGTATCCTAGAACGAGTGTGAAGAGTATATTTTTAAGATGAAAACCAATTTTGTTTTGAAAATTTAAATCAATTATTCGTATTTGATTATTTATTTGTATTGATTTGGACAGTCCAGTATATAAAGATTTTGCATATACACCTTGCAAACGTGTATTTGAAGTTTAAATATACTGGATAGATATAGAATTGCACTCTAATCGCCTGGAGATTATTTTGATGATGGAGCTCCATCATTTGAATTTATGTTCGTGCGACGAAAGTGGGATTTCTATATATTTCCAATTGTCTGGTGTGAGAACCAAAGCTATATAGGATTTATTGTTGTGATTTGGCATCAAAAACATGATTTTTGTATATGTATCAAAATTATGAATTTGAAACTCTAATTCACTAATTGATTGATGTTTGTGTTGTTTGTTTATTTGTTTGCTAATTTTTAGCCAATTAGCCTAATTGAATCACATATTGAATTATATTGAAAATTGGTTGCGTTTGCTTGCATATAATTGTACTTACATTGAACAGGTCATAGCAAGGAGGCTAGAGCCGAAGAATAAAATTTGTTTGCCCGACAAATAGGTACATGTTTATTACATAATTTACTGTTTTGTTTGGGTGATGATGATTTTATGAGCCTATTGGCTAGCCGCTTGGCTTTTTCTTTTTCTTTTTGAGATCTGAAGGCCTGTATGGCAATTTCGGGATTTTCCCGTGGCTCCCGGTGCAGGGGAGGTTATGGCGAAATTTTTCAACAATTTAGGGTGTTAGCCAAATTTTTGAAAAATTTGAAAATTCTCAGAAACTGAAAAGTTGGAGAATGGAAGCCAGATCGAGCGTAGAGTTGATTAATCAAACCACTTTCGACTTTGTTCCTTTTCGGGGACGAAAAGTTTTAAGTGGGGGAGATTGTAATAACCCGAAAATCTGGGCCAGTTTAAAATTTTTATTTTGGCAATTTTAGCGAATTTTGACATTTAAAATAGATTATTTTAAATAATATCGACGAAAAATTTATTTTGAATAGAATTCGAACGTGTATATTCGTTTGAACCGTCGTTAGAATATAAATAATTATATATAATTATATATAAGGAATTGAAAATGGCGCGGTAGTTCGATAATTCGATTTCAAACTTCAATTGAATGTACCGGGTGCAAAACAATCCGGATTTTAGTGAAACCAAAAACATTTGAATCTAATTGATAATATCTTTCCAATGAATCCGAAAAATCAAAATTCCATAACGGGAATCAAAATATATGTCCAGTTGAAAATTCTGAATAGTCGCTATGGAATTCAGGCCCTTAAAAATGGGAATTTTGCAAACGATGTCGGATTTCGACGAAACCACTTTTGTTGGATCCGTGATGTAAAGTTATTGCTAAGTTTCAAATTTCATAATTTTTCGAATCAATATGTAAGAGTGGAAAACGAAAACGCGTTTGACCAGTGTCAGTTGGTTTTAATCGACTGGAAAATGGCCATTTTTCTAACGGTCTCAGAATTCGACGAAACTAGTTTTGTTAGGACCGTATCGTCAATACGAAGCTAGAAAATATTTTTCTGGAATTTTTCTAGTTAGTATGTGACCCCGGTAAATTGAAATGTGCGTTCAAATTCAATATATAGAGTTATATGTTGATTTTGACGGAAACTGATTGTAACGATCGAATCAGCTTATGGTACATATCCCATTGTGTTCGGAATGGGGGTGAAACGCTATGGGCGACAGGCGGTGGGCCTCATTTAGAGGTCGTAGGAAAAAGTCAACTTTTTGAAAATAAATAAATTAAAATCAAACTCTCTCTCCTCTCCTTACTTCCTCTAAGCCCCCCCTGTTGAAATTCATTTTAACAGAAAAAAAAGAAAAAAAAAGAAAAAGGGGAAGAACGACGGGCTCGTCGTTCTCGATAGCCGCACATCCAGGCGGAGCCCCACCAGCCGCCGCAACCCCTCCCGAGCTCGCGCCTCCCACCCCTTGACGCCGCGCTACCCTAAACCCCCCCCCCAACTCCGGCGATGCCGTCTCCTCTCTCCTCCCCTAAATAAAACGACGCCTGAACACCCCCAAGCTGCCTGAAAGCAAACGACGACCGCCATCTGCCAACCCCGCATCCCCTCCGACCTCCAGCGCCCTGAGCCGCCACCCTCGCCCCCGAATCCGCCCAGTAAGCTTTTCTTGTACTATTTTTTTTCAGTTATTTCTATTTGTTTAGTGTGATTAGAAGAAAAAAACCAGTTTATATATATATATATATATATATATATATTTTAGTCGCTATAAAATATATGTGAAGTAAAGGAATAAAAATTAGATTTTTGTCGCTAGAAAAGCCATGATTTTGTTGATAGGAAATAAATATGATTTTTATTTGAAAAAGGCGATATTTTTAAAAAGTGAAAATGCGATATTTTTAAAAGTGAAAAGGCGATATTTTTAAAAGTGAAAAGACGAATTTATAAATGAAAAGATTAGATTTGTATATATTGAATAGCGAAGTAAAAATTTGATTTTTATATATTGAATAGCGAAGTAAAAATTTTGATTTTTATATATTGAATAGCGAAGTAAAAATACGATTTTTATATATTGAATAGCAAAGTAAAAATGTGATTTTTACATATGTAGTGAATACGGGCAACGAAAGCGACAAAAGGCTAGATTGGCGAAGATTTCTATAAAAGAAGAGTCAAGATGATTGGATAGCTTTTGGTGAGAATTTCTCACCTTTCAATTTCTTATTCTAGTATTATGTATATATATACTAGGATGAAGACGGTGTTTAGTAGCACCCGACACAACCGTCCACAGACCATGGACTTGTTTGTTTGATTGTAAAAATTAGTTAGATTATTTGGTTTGAATTGAATTGTGTGGTGAAATGAATGGATTTGATTGATTTGTGAATGGCGTGGGCCTTCACTAGACCGGGGATAAGGCTAGGCCTCGTCCCGTTTCTAGTATCGTGCCGTTATGCCGCCGAAATTTTCTAAAATAAGTTAGAAAATAAAAATATCATTTTATTTAAAGAATGAACTGAATAGAAATTCATATGTTAAAATAAAATGTTTTATCGTTAAAAATATAATTTTTAACGTGAATATGAATATAGTGAATGTGAATAAATAAATATTCATTTACAAACCGAACGGTTTGTTTATGTACACCTATTTGAAGGACATTGATTGGGAAGATAAATTTTACACATCGCCCAACTGCACAAATAAAAATCTGTGTTTGATTGCTTGAAACCCCACACGGGTATTGGGATGATATTTGACGTACACTAATCCCGATTGTTTAGTTGTATGTCGATCGATTGATTGACAGACTGTTATAAGCGTTGAATATTTATATTTGATGCTTATACAGTGTAGAATGCACTTTGGATGATGGTTGATTATTCATCGTTGTTGATATATACATATGTTGTAGAAAATCCATATAATTAACATTATATGGTAATTGATTGGGCCTCATTCCAGTTTTAAAATAGAAATATTGAAAAAGAAATACTTGAAATAGAATACTTGAAAATAGGAATATATGAAGCCGTATTGATTAGATTGACGCCATTTTGACGTGAACGACATTTTTATCGATTTTATTCATTTTATAATGAATATCGAAAGTGATTTCAAAATCTGATATTTTGAAAAGAATTGAATATAAACGAATTCGAATTTAAATTGAATATAAATGAATTCGAATTGAAATGGAATAGAAATGAATTCGAATTGGAATTGAATTGAATTGAAAACGAACTGAAATTGAATTAGAAATCAATTTGAATTGAAATCAATTTGAAATGAATTTAAAATGAATTTAAATTGGAATATTTAATTTTGATTTGAAATTGAATATGAAGTTGAAACCGTTTTGAAAATGAATTTAAAACTATTTATATAATTCGTTTTGAATGGTAATCGACGAAGTATATATTATATATATTATATATATATAATATAATGGCCTGAATAGAACGTGCCGCGCCGTAGCAGTTCGTGAATTTCGACCATTTATTTCAAACGGACATTACGGGAGATCCGACCGTCGGATTCTCCTGAAACCGGAACCGTTGGGTTCGTATCGAAAAGAGCTTTCTAACGAATATTAGAAATTTGAAATCTAATGGTTGGATTTGGAATTATGTCCAAATCAAATTTGAAAAAGGTCGCTGTAAGTGCAGTTCGATAGCCGTTGATGGAAATCGACTGTACGGGCCTTGATAAAATTATTAAAAATATTAATAATTTGTGTAAAATCATAAGAAATGATTTAGAAAGAATTGGGATGAAAAACTCCATATTTGAAAAGATAAAAATAGATTTTTATCGAAATGAACTAGTTTTGAACTAGAATTACAATTCTATTTATTTTTAAATAAATAAATTGAATTTGAAATGGTTTTGAAAATAACCAGAATTTCCAATGATTGCATTGGAATGGATTTGAATCGAAATTGTCTTCGGAATATTTCGATGTTGGATTTCGTGATTATACAGATGTTGTTATGGAAATTTGAAAGATATAGATATATATATATCGTTATTTCTAATACGATATCTGTTGGTCGTAGAATTTGATATTGAATATAAGCCGATATATTTTCTATTCAGAGCCTTGTGTTTAATATCAAATGTGATTTGGGTTTGTCGTGAATGGTGTCTTCGCTAACACTGTTCTTGAACCCAGTTGAGAAAAGATTAAATCTTTTTATTTAGATTTAATGAAGTGTACCAATTAAATAATATTTAATTGGAATTGAATTGATATTGATTTTTGGGTTTATCGTGAACAGTGTTTTAAATAACACTTGTTCTTTAACCCGATAATTAATGGAAGGTGATTTTGGGTTTCTCATGAACCGTGTTTTAAATGACACTGATTCTTTAACCCAGTTAAAGATTAAAACTAAGTGGAGTTTTAGTGAATCTTTAATTAGATTGAAATAATCGAAATGGAGTATCACCAGTTTTGCTCCAGGCGTTAGTTAAATTTTAATTAGATTTGAACGTGAAATGGTAATTGAATTTACCGATAACACCGTGGTGTTAGATATGAAGTATAACCAGTTTTACTTCATGGGATGAATAGGTTGGGATTGGGAAATTAAAACAAATGATTACTTCGGTAAAGTTCGTTAATCCCGACTAGTTTGAATTGATATTCAAAAGATGATTAAAGAATAAATTCAAGGAATTTATCTTGGATAAAATTAATGGGAACCTTTCCCTATGAATGTGAAATTTAGAAACTAACTGTCGGTTAGCCAAGCAGAATGGTTTTCTGGATATTTATCTGATGTTGGTCTCGGCCTTCGGGGTTAATATTTGGGAAATTATTCTCTTGATTAATTTATGGTTAGTGGCTGATGAATTGGAATGAGGCGTATGTTGTGTTTGTGTAACACTTATTTAAAGCATACGCGAGTTATTCGGGAAGACCGGGTTTATCCCATTCTGAATAACTGATACGACGATAAGTCGAAGATGAAGACGGTGGTTGAAGACCGGAGGTCTTCACGTCGTTTGGATAATTACTGATGATCTTGATTGGGCTGTACACCCAAGAAGATGGAAACAGTTGGTGATCGTCCAGACGTACTTGGAGATCGATGGATATGCGGGGTACTAAGAGCCTCCGGTTTCGTTCAGACCTAGAATGGACTTGTAAATGGACTGTGTGTCTGACATTGGATTTTAGTCCGTGTGATTGATCTCTATTAAATATATATCTGTTTGGCGGCGGAGAATTTATTCTCTTGCTTAACGCCCTTCTCAGAGACGTACGAGCTCAGGGGTTATATATTGATGGATATCAAACGCATGGAGTGAATTACCTATGTGGCATGCCTAAGTGGCAATTGATCGAGGCTTCTGTTGAAAAGCAAAGTCTTGTGGTGATGATCAAAGCACAGCCTGTGTGGCATAGCTTTATGTAACGTGAATTCGCGAACTTCACACCCGGTATGAACCAAAAACGGGAGACGGACCTCAGGGAGGGCATGCGTTTCTTTCTAGTTAGAAGTGGCGTCAGTGGTTTTACACGCCCTGACGAGTTTGACTTATGTGGTTGTTGCTGTTGCGAGGCGCCTCGGTTTGATCGGACGATCCGGGTCCGATGGAGTCATTTAGTTGGCTCACCTACGCCCCATAGGGCGGGGAAACGCATGTTTAGGGTTTAAGTTTAATCCACATCGGTGGACCGGCCCTGACGATCCAAGGGTCACTCGAGCTCTGATCCTGAGGGGCGGGCTAGAGCGTCTCGAATCGGTTGAGGACTATCTTTTGCCTCGGTTCATAGACGGAAATCCAATTTCCAAATACGTGACTTTGCGGTTTTATTTGTAAACCTATTTATGTCGACATAGTGGAATGGGACGCTCATGCTGCCTATGATTGATATTTATGATTTGAAGTTGTTTTATATACTATGCACTTATAATAGTATCAAATGATTTTTTTAAACGTATCAAGCATTCTTTGGCTATTATAAGGTAAAAACCCTATCCCCCGGCTTGCGTTGCATTGTGTGATAGGACCTGGGTCTTATAATAGCTTCATTTTTCTTTATTTAGCATTGCGGTGTCTGTTTTATGCACTGGTATTCTTGGGAGGAAACCCGTTCCGTGTTATACGGCGTGGTCCCTTGATTTACCTAATTTTAAAATAAAGATTTATAACTATTTTAGTTCTCACACCAGTCACATGACTGACCTGGAGTTTATTGTTTTAACCTAAAATCTGGGTGCCCCTATTTTGACATGGGTAGCTAGTAGTTTTGGTTTTGCAGATTTATATTCACAGGATCCTGGTTTACAGCTGGAACGATATCCGGAAAGCTTTGTATCCGTATATCTCTTCTAGTTGTGTATTGTATTATTTTCCGCTGCTATGTAATTTATTGTAATCTCTGATATTTCTGTGTAATATTTATTTGTTTATACTCTGTATATTCTTGTAATCGGATGCATTGTTGTAATATACAGTGAAATGTTCTTCCGTATGCGTTCTATTTTGTCGTGTTCTCAAACGATAGGGCGTTTCGAACGGTCTGGGTCGGTTTAGCGACCGGTTCGGACCGAGCGAAATTCCTTTTCGTCACAACCACCCTAGCTAGAAAGAAACGCATGCCCTCCATGAGGTCCTTCTCCCATTTCTGTTTCATACCGGGGTGTGAGGCTCGCGATTCCACGTTATACACAAAGCTACGCCACACAGGGGGTGCTTTGATCATCACCACAAGACTTTGCTTTTCAACAGAAGCCCTGATCATTTGCCACTTAGGCATGCCACACTAGCAATTCATGCCATGCGATTGATGTCCAACGGTATACAACCTCTGAGCTCGTGCATCTCAGAGAAGAGCGTTAAGCAAAAGAATAAATTCTCCGCCGCCAAACAGATGTATATTTAACAAAGATCAATCAACACAGAATAAACTCTAATGTCAGACACACAGTCCATTCACAAGTCCGTTCTGGGTCTGAACGAAACCGGAGGCACTAAATTCCTCGCAAACTCATCGATCACCACGTACGTCTGGACGGTCACCACTCATTATCCATATTTCGGGATGCCTCCCAATCAGGACCTCGGTTACCATCCAAACGAGGTGAAGATCTCCGGTCTTCGACCATCGTCTTCATCTTCAACTTTCAATCGTCGGTCAATTATTTGAAATGAGAATTAACTCGTCCTTTTCAAATAATTCACGTATATTTAGAATTTCAAATCAATTTATTTCAATGGTTAAATCATTCGACAACACCAATTTTGTTCTTTAATGTAATTTTCACACCAAACACATTCAACCATCAAACACCACATAAATCGAGCAAATTCATTTATTTCCATTCAATATCGTTTATGATATTTTACAACGATTTATCGCTATTTTTATTTATTTTAAAATAGCCAATTTATACAAAATGACGCTTCGGGCCATAACGCGGTCGTGGCGCTGTTTTTCTTCAGATTTGATTTACACATATCTGAAAATCTAACCGTTGGATCTTCCCAAAATTTACATCATTAGAAAGGTCTTTTTCACTTCAATATCGTTTTCACTTCAAATATTTCACTAACGCCTTTAAATTTTGGAAAATTTCGCCATAACCTCCTTTGTACGGGAGGGGCTGGGAAAATTCCCAAATAGCCACACGGGCGTCTCATGTCAAAAAGAAAAAGAAAAAGCCAAGCGGCTAGCCAACAGGCTCATAAAATCATCACCCAAACAAAACAGTAAATGTGTACCTATTTGTCAAAAAATTTTATTCCTCTTCTCTAGCCCCTTTGCTATAACCTGTTCAATAAATATGCATGTACACATATACAGTTCTTATCATTTATCATTTTCCATTCAACTTCATATTTGATTCCATTTGGTTTAAAAACACCATTCATTCTAATGTTGCATGCATAGGTAAAAATCATATCGTTAGCTAATTAATGAATATTTCGACTCATGCATATTTATTTGAACGAGTTGCTATTTTTAACACTTCACATTTCAACAATTCATGTATATAATAAAAATGTGATTTTTATTGTAAAACAATTCATTTCAAAACACTATTATTTTATATAGTTTATATAGGTGATGAAAAAGGTGATTTTTATTATAAAACAATTTATTTCAAAATATGAATACCATTCCACACATGAATTTCTAATCAACGAATGAATATCGATTCAACACATGAAGGTTTTCTATAGTTTATATACATAGATAAAAATGTGATTTTTATATTTAAAACACGAAGACCATTCAACACATGAATTTCTAATCGACGAATGAATATCGATTCAACACAAGAAGGTTTTCTATAGTTTATATACATAGATAAAAATGTGATTTTTATATTTAAAACACGAAGACCATTCAACACATGAATTTCTAATCAACGAATGAATATCGATTCAACACATGAAGGTTTTATATAGTTTATATACATAGATAAAAATGTGATTTTTATATTTAAAACACGAAGACCATTCAACACATGAATTTCTAATCAATGTATGAATATCGATTCAACACATGAAGGTTTTCTATACAACGAATAAATATAGTTTCAGCAAATGAAAATAATTCAAACACATGAATATTATTCAAAATTTTGGCAGCATAACGGCAGGGTAGTTAAAACCGGGACCGTCCCTAGTACGGCTCCTCGCTCTACCTTAATACCTCGCAGTTTTTGACAATGGGGATCATGCATCTAGTTCGCATGCAGGCGGCATGTGTATATTTATTTCATTTCCACAAACTAATCCCATGTGGTTTCAACCAAATATTTCTCAACCACAAACGGGTATTTTTCAACCACAATCAATCAATATCAACCACAAACAATCCCAAACAACCATTCGCTATCAATCAATTTTCACACCAATCATAATCAATAAATATCATCCATGGTTTGTGGACGAGGGGCGTATATATATATATATATATATATATATATATATATATATATATATATATATATATATATATATAGCAATTCACTTCTATTTCAACACATATATAATTTTTACAACGCATATACAACTTATACATCGAACGTACAACTTATACAACGCTTATACATGAGGTGTACAACGCTTATATAACTCATACATCGAATATATAATTTATACATCGTCGTTTTCCATATCGTTTATAAATTAGAAATCTCACATTGGGTTCCACTCCACCAAAAATAGCAGAAGGCTCGGAAAAATATGCGGTCTCTTCTAGAAGGTAGAAGACGTCCACACGAGTCCACTGTCTCTTGTTTCACTCAATTTCGTCAACACAGCAAAAAGATATGATTTTTCAAAATTTGCAACGGTTTAAAGGTGTTAAAACAGCTGAAAATAAAACAAGCCGTATACCTTTCTGAAACGTTCAAAACTAGGTCACGCGATTTCGTGAAATCCGTGAATCGATAGCTCGATCGGACTATGCAGTGCCGAAGGGGAAGGATAGAGCTTTCAGCGCAGAGGGGTGCGGTGGTGTTCGATCACCTGAGGCGGCGGTGGCGGCGGCTTGAACGCGCTAACTTCTCGACTTCCGTTCTCCCAAACCACGCAATGAAAAAATCCAAACCTTATATGGATTTGAAGATCTCTCCTAGCTCTACAAAATCTTCAACTGGAGGAGGGACTGATTTTGCTTGTAGAGGGAGAAAATGAAGAGAGAAGTAATCGAACGTTTTCCGCCTTCGGTCGAACTTCGGGGAGAGAGAAAATAAAATTTCTGACCAATGAATTTTTTTTGTTTATTTATATATTTTTAAAAATCCGAAAATACCCTCTTTCACACATGAACACCAATTCAAACCCAACGACGGTTGTCCCTAGCATTTTACCCCCATTCTGAACACAATGGGATATGTTTCGAAGGCCCACTCGAATGTTTCAGTCAGTTTTCCTTCAAATTAAAATATATTACATTCAATATTCAATTTGAACGTACATTTCAGTTTGCCAGGGCCACAAAATGATTCGAAAAATTCCAGAAAAATAAATCTAGCTATGTTTTGACGATACGGTCCCAACAAAACTAGTTTCATCGAATTCTGAGATCGTTTGCAAAAAGGCCCATTTCTGGTCAATCCAATTTAACTGTAATTGACCAAATCACGTTTTCCTTTGCCACGCTCTCATACTAGCTTCAAAAATTATGAAATTTGAAACCTCGCAATAACTTCACATCCCGGATCCAACAAAAGTGGTTTCGTCGAATTCTGAGGTCGTATGCAAAATGGCCAATTTCACGGACTATATAAATTCCATAGCGACCTTACTGAAAATCATTCGGCCATAACTTTTGATTTCCGTTATGAAAATTCGATTTTTCAGATTCGTTAGAAAGGTATTCACTAACAGATTTAAATATTTTTGGTTTCGCTAAAATCCGTTTTGTTTTGCACGCGGTACAGTCCGACAAAGTTTGAATTCAATTTTTGAAACTGCAGCGCCATTTCTGGCCTTGTTTATAATTATAATTAATTATATTCGTTTTCAATTGTCGATTCAAACTCAGTTTTCGTTGCTCTTATTTAAAATATTTATTTTAAATATTTAAAATCCATTATTTTTGCCAATTTAAAAAATTTTAATTGGTTCAGATTTTCTGGGTCGTTACAATCTCCCCCACTTATAACTTTTCGTCCCCGAAAAGGAACAAAGTCGAAAGTGGTTTGATAAATCTACAATCACACAACACAACAACCAATCCAATTGTTTTCAACCTTTCAAAAATATACTAATCAATTTCTATACTCTTTTTAAAATCATTCAGACTATAGAATTTTAAAAGTGCACATCCATGGAAAGAAAATAACAACAGAGTAGAGAATTAAATGGTAATGCAAAGTATGGTAAATGTACCTTGCACCGGAGTCAATCAGAGATATCTACTCGCCATCTAGCATAAGCTTTCTGAATGCTCTCCTCAGTTTCCCACGTACAATCTCGCGGATCTCCACTCCATTGTACTTTGACTAAGTGAACCTTCTTGTTCCTCAGCTCTTTGGTTTCTTTGCCGATAATCTTTAGCGGCTCTCGTCTCACAGCTAATTCTGGAGTAATTTCAATATCCTGCTGAGCTGCTTCTTCCACGATCGAATCTGGATCATGAACGTACTTTCGAAGTTGAGATATATGAAATACATCATGAACTCCAGGCAACCAATCAGGCAATTTGACCCTATAAGCGAGAGTTCCGATCCGTTCCAGAATAGGAAACGGACCAATGAATTTGGGCGCCAACTTCCTAGTTTTACCGAACCGGATAACTCCTCTCATCGGCGACACTTTCAAATATACATAGTTGCCAACAACAAAGGATATATCTCTTCTTCTTCTATCGGCGTAGCTCTTTTGTCGGCTTTGAGCGACCAGTAATCGCTTCCTAATAAAATCGACTTTGTCGGCAGCTTCTCGGATCATATCAGGACCCAACACAAGTCTATTACCTGGTTCGACCCAACAAGCAGGGGATCGGCACGGTCTACCATACAATGCTTCGAATGGCGACATTGTCAGACTCACTTGGTAGCTGTTGTTATATGAGAATTCAGCCAAATGTAGATGGTCTTCCCATGATCCACTGAAATCTAGAACACAAGCCCGCAATAGATCTTCTAAAATACGATTCACCCTCTCAGTCTGACCGTCTGTCTGAGGATGATAAGCGGTGCTCAATTTCAACTTCGTTCCCAGCTCGACTTGAAATGCTTCCCAGAATTTACTAGTGAATATTGTATCTCTATCACTGACTATACTGAGCGGCACTCCATGTAGTCTAACTATTTCCTTGAAGTATATCTGCGCCAGCCTCTGAGCAGTTCTGTTTGATCTGACAGGTATGAAATGGGCGGTCTTCATGAAGCGATCTACGATCACCCAAATACTGTCATTCCCTTTACTGGTTCTGGGCAAACCATCTATGAAGTCCATGGAGATATGCTCCCACTTCCAGCCAGGAACGTCTAGCGGTTGCAATAATCCAGCAAGCTTTTATTGGTCGCTTTTGACTAGCTGGCAAGTAGGGCATCGGCTAACATATAAAGAAATGTCCCTATTCATCGACTTCCACTAGAAAGTGCGTTTGATGTCATTATACATTTTTCTTACTCCCGGATGGATACTAAGTTTCGACTTGTGGCATTCATCCAGTACTTCCTTTCGAAGCTCAGGAATGTTAGGGACATAGATTCGACCTTTGAGCCTTAGAATCCCCTCATTATCAACTTGAAAACTCGAGGGTTCGCCTTGTTGAATTATCTCTCTGATCTTCTGAAAGAAGTGATCATCCTTCTGAAGAGCAGATACTTTATCTTGCAATGAAGTCGTGATAATAAAACTGGCGATCATTTCATTCTTTCGGCTTAACGCATCGGCCACGACAATGGCTTTCCCTGGAGTGTATAGAATCTCAAAATCATATGCTGCAAGGAACTCTAGCCAACGTTGCTGTCTCAGATTCAGGTCTTTCTGGGTGAACAGATACTTTAATAACTGATGATATGTAAACAGTTCAAATCTCTCACCCAACAGATAGTGTCTCCAGATTTTCAAGGCGAATACCATCGCCAATAGCTCAAGATCATGAGTGACGTAGTTTCTCTAATGTGGCTTCAGTTGACGGCTAGCATAAGCAATCACTTGACCCCTCTGCATTAACACTGCGCCAAGGCCTTCTCTAGAAGCATCAGTCCAGACTTTCAAATCCTGATTGCCTTCGATGATGGTTAACACTGGAGCAGTCGTTAGTCTTAACTTTAGCTCTTCGAAAGCCTCCTCACTTTCTGGAGTCCATTTGAATTTAGAGTGCTTCTTTGTAAGCTTCGTTAAATGACCAGATATCTTCGAAAAGTTTTTAACGAACTTCCGGTAATAGCTAGCCAATCCGAGAAAACTGCGGACTTCAGCGGGGGTACTGGGCTGTTTCCAATTCTGAATAGCTGTGATTTGCTTGGATCCACAGCAATTCCTTCTTTCGATACGACGTGGCCTAGAAATTTCACTTCATCTTGCCAGAATATACATTTGGAAAACTTTGCTTTCAATAAATTCCTTCTAAGGATTTCCAACACTTGTTCCAAATGTTTTTCATGTTCGGCCTTTGATTTAGAGAAGATTAGAATATCGTCAATGAAAACCAGAACAAATTTATTCAAAACCCCTCTGAACACTCTATTCATCAGATCGACGAAGCAAGCTGGAGCGTTACATAAGCCGAACGGCATTACTAACCACTCGTAGAATAAGTCGGGACCTCTTAATGCTGTCATTGGAACACACTCTTCGGCAATTCGAAGTTGATGGAAGCCTGTAGCTAGGTCCATTCGTGAAAATACTTGTGCTCCATTTAATCGATCCAACAAATCATCTATTCGCGGCAATGGATATTTGTTCTTTATTGTCTGTTTGTTCAAATCACGATAATCCACACATAACCGTAGAGTACCATCAGATTTTTGGACAAAAACCACTGCTGCTCCCCAATCAGAGAAACTAGGCCTGATCAGACCTTTCCATACGAGCTGTCATGTTTGATTGTCTAATTCCTCCTCTTTCAAGGACATTCTTCGAATAGTGTGAACTACCGGCCTTGCATTCATAATTAAAGCAATTTTGAAATCTATTTCTCTTTGCGGAGGTAAGCGAACAACTTCTTCGAACACATCCGCATAATTTTTGACGACAGGGATGTCTTTCACTAGATCGGGAATATTCTCTGTGACTTCAGGGACAATTTCCATTTGGGTTGGAGAAACATTCAAAGCTGCCCAGAAGTCTTTTCTATTAGCATTCTGACCTTCATAGGGAATGGTTATACAATCACCTGATTTAATCTTCACCTTTACGACTCTGTCGGCGCATTTAACTTCAGCTTCATATTTAGTCAACCAGTCTAACCCCAATATAAGATCAAACTCTTTAAAATTCATGACGACCGCGATGGTGGGAAACCGATAACGAGAGAAAGAAACCGGCACTCCACAATCCCAACTGAGATCAATGGAACCCCCAACCGGATTCTGGACAGTCATTGGTTCCTTCAGCTTTTTCAAATTCAAATCCAGTTTCTTAGCTGCATTCTTTGAAATAAAGCTTCGTGACGCGCCGGTGTCAAACAGTACTTTAACTGGAATATTTTTGACATTAAGCGTGCCTTCTAAAACATCAGACCTTCCCTGTCTATCTGAGGGTGCTGAGGTTTCTGCCACTTCATTTACCTGAACCTCCTTGGTTGCCTTTAACAGCCGGCAATCCTGTTTTACATGGCCAAATCGATGGCAAATGCTGCATCCTCTGGGCTCTTGAAACTTCTTATTAGACTTAGATTCTTCCTTTTTTTGTTTCTTTAGAGATCGGCAACTTATCAAGAGATGTCCTTGCTTATTGCAGTTAGAGCATACAGTTGTCGTTACTGGTTTCTTCTCAGATTTGGCCCTTTTTATCTTGGCACCGGGCTTCTTACTGACCTCAGACATTGTACTGGCCTCAGGACGATCAATTTCAAACTCAATTTTATTACTAGAGCTGACTTCCTCATCGTACCGTAACACGCCTTTCTTGTCGAGATCCTCGTACTGTTAAGCCATGTATATCATTTCAGAAAAGGGGAGCTTCACGTGCCCCAATACTTTATTCTGGTATTTCCTTTGAAGCCCATTGATAAATCTCAAATTCTTCCTCTTCGGATTTTGAATTAGATGAGGAGCAAAGTGAGAAAGTTCACTGAATTTCTTATGATATTCTGGGATTGTCATATCTCCTTGTATCAGATAAGAAAATTCATCGCATAATCGCTCAGTCGCATCGGGAGGAGTAAATCTTTCCAGGAAAATCACTTTGAATATATCCCAGGTTATATCACCTTCTGGATTATCTTTGATAACTGAATCCCACCAGAACAAAGCTTCGTCTTTGAGTGCCCAGGAGGCCAGTAATCTTTTCTGGTCATCCCTCAGCTTTAATGCTTCGAAGATTTTCTCAGCTGAACGAATCCAAGCTTGTGTTTTCATAATTGCTTCTTCACCCGTGAAGGGTTTCCCACCCAGATTTCTATATTTCATAAATAGAGCTTCTATATCCGGGTTAGTATTACTTCTTCTGTTTCTGGCACTCATTTTCCAGTACGTCTGCAATTAGCAGACAAAGTGTCAGGTCAACAGAAAAGATATTTCAAAATATAGAGACAAATACTTGAATGTAAATGTGTCTATCTAGGTGTTATTTCATTCTGCTACTCATACTAGGATACTACTGAACCTATCTGTAGTGAGTTACCCGTCCTAGAACACTACTGGTTCTTTTTCTGACGAGTTTGTTAATATGTTATATTCCAGAACTAAGCTTAACCAAAGCTCTGATACCACGTTGTGACGACCCCAAATCCCGTATTGACGTAGACAAGGGTTATCTTTGGAATATAACACAGAAACAGATAATAGCAGAACAGAATAATTAAATACACCAGATAATGAACAATAGAATATACTGGATAAACGTAATCATCAGAGTTACACAGTATACAGGATCTTACTTAGTACAAATACAGTTCAGCTATAAATAAATGTCTATAGCGGAAATAAACAAAATATGTATAATAGGAGCTGAACAACATAAAAAGAGATAAATAATAGAATCCATCTTCAGCTCCAACTATCCAGAAAGAACCAGCTAAACCTGAATACAAGGCTGCCCGTGTAGGAAAAGGGGCACCCGAGTTTGAAAGTGAAACAAACTACGAGTCAGTCATGGGACTGGTATGAGAAATCTACTCAACACATTTATAATATGGCCAATCACAGGACCACGCCACTTTCGTGGAACGGGTTTACTCCATTGGATTGCCAGTGCTTTAAAAATAAATCATTCTTTTTAAGCATCGCTATGCTCTTTACAAAAATGAAGCCATTATAAGACTTAGTTCCCATCACACAATGCAATGCAAACCGGAGGATAGAGTTTTACCTTATAATGGCCAAAATATGATTGATACGAATAAAACAAAAGCATTTGATATTACTACTAGTGTTTACATGTTTCAAAACAACTTCGAATCATAACTATCAATCATAGACGGCATGGGTACCATATATCATGTCGCCAACTCAAATGAGATATGATAGCTTCCTTATGGTCTAACATTCTTGCCAATACATTATCCTCATTCTGCTCCGGATTATAATCTCTAATGAAGAATATTATGTATTTACAATCAAAACCGCACGATGTCGTATTTGGAAATTGGGTTTCCGTCCTGAACCAAGGCAAAAGATAGTCCTTACCGACTTCGAGACTCTCTAACCTGAGCCTCCGGAACAGCCGCAACTGCCCCTTGGATCGTCAGGGCCGGTCCACACGGAGTGGATTATTGTGATGACCCCAAACTTCCACGGAGTGAAAGCAAGGAGAAATCATATGGAATACAACATAAATATAATATAACAAGTCACAGAAAACAACATAGCACAGGAAATCCATATAGTAACAACATCATAGCAGCGGATATATAATGTCATCAGCAATAGAAAATCCACAGTCATAGAATCTAAGTTATTACAACAAGTTTTCAGAAAATGACATAAGTTCCAACTCCAAATTAAGTAACATGAAATGGAAATAAGTTCAATGTCTGAAATAAAAAGGAAAAATGCGACAAAGCAAAAGATAGAGGGTCTTCGAAGCTCCAAGTAATCACCTCTTCACCAAAGCAAATTCCAAGAGAGAGAATATAAGCTGCTCCAAAGAAAAACTCCAAGTAAAGAGTAAACCTGTCTACTTGACTGCCCGTGTGGAGGAGAGGGCACCCAAGTTTGCAAAAAGGTGAAACAAATGATGGGTCAGTCGTGGGACTGGTGTGAGAATTCTTAACTAACTTAACTCATACAAAATAAGGCAAATCCAAAGACCACGCCGCTAACGCGGAACGGGTTGTACCAATGGATTGCTGTGCATAACTACAGTGTCAGTACAGATAAATAAAACGTAACACAACGCAATGTCTTTTGAAAAATGGAACCACCATAAGACTCAGGTCCCATCACACAATGCAACGCACACCAAGAGGATAGAGTTTTACCTTATGGTGGTTAAACATGTTAAATACGCCAAATATGAAGCTAATACTATCATTAAAGTGTATAGTTTTTAAAACAAAACAAAGCAATGTATTAATCCTAGGGAGCATAGGTACCATATATTATGCCCCCAATACTAGTAATACAATCAAATCCGCCGGGTCGTATTGGAAAGTTGGGTTTCCATCATGAGTCCAGGCTAGGGAGGACTCCTTACCGATTCGAGACACTCTAGTTAATGCCTCAGGATTACCCGCAGTTAACCCTTGGAAATGGCAGGGCCAGTCCTCAAATACAGCTTAGAAGATTGGCAATTCCTAAGCACACGTTCCCCGGTCCTATAGGACCTATCCGAGGCGCCTCATTTCATCATCCACAAAAGTAAAATGACTACTAACTAGAAAGAAACGTGCTACTTTCCCTGCGTTCCCTTCCCCCGTTTTAGACTCAACCGGTGTGTGAGGCTCGTGAAGTCATGTATATCATACCACAAGGTTCTGCTTTTCAACAAGGAACCTTGGTTCTTTTTATCTTAGCATGCCACACCGTCACTTCATACCGTACCATCGATCGTCTGTCAATATATAAAAGGGTGTTAAGCAGAGAATAAATTCTCTACCACCAATCATTTATATGTTAACAGAAAATCGACAACATGATATTTAATGGGGTACGATGTCAGACACACCATCCATTTACACCCATGCTCTGGGTCTGAGCAAGGGTCAAATCCGTGAAACCAACGCGTACGTTTGGACAAATACCACGACTCTTGAATCGGGAGCTACCCAATTCAGAGTCTTGATCGTTGTCCATTCGAGGGAAGATTTACGGTCTTCATACGCCGTCTTCATATTTAGACTCTTGAAATCGTACAATCATTTGGAATGGAATAAATCCGGACTCTCCAAATAATCTCGCATTCATAATTTTGAGAAAAACTCATTTCATGTCGTTATGTTGTTTCATAGCGATTAATCCTTGCCTTAACTATAATATAATTAATTTCTTTATTTAACGACGCTTCAGGTCAAAGGCGACTCTGGCGCTGTTTTCCATCAACTTTGATTTTCACATTTCTCAAAATATAACCATTGAATTTTAACGTAGCTTATATCGTTGGAAAGATTTTTCCAAGACGTCCTTACGGTTTCAGTTTTGGGAAAATCCGACGGTCGGATCTTCTGGTACAGTCGTTTAAAAGTTCTATTTCAAAACGCGAACTGCCGCGCTCGATTCGTTAAATTTTAATTATATATATATATTATATATAATATATATATATAAATAATTCGCTTAACTCCTCGTTCTTACATCCATCTCTCCTTTTTACCCTTTCACTTCTTTAACTTATATGAAAATATATTTCATAATTAGACGGTGAATTACTTATTTTATTTTATTTTTATTTTAGACTTTATAATTTACATTTATTTATTTTCATATATCTTTCCCAATTATATTATAAATAATGTACATTTTCCTATGGCGTAAATTATCCTTTTTATATACATTATAAATAATGTGCGTTTTTCCTACGGCCAGGTTCTCTTTTTATATATATAATAAATAATGTATATTCTTCCTACGAGGTACATTCTCTTTCTATATACATTATAAATAATGTATATACTTCCTACGGTCAAGTTCTTTAAATCTTAACATAATAAAATAGTGTAACTATCATACGGTGAATTTTTTTTTATTTAACATTGTGAATGATGTTAAAATTACATACACTTAATTTTCTTTTTATTAACATTGAAAATAATGCTATTTCACATACAATACATTCTTTTATTTTTAACATTGAAAATAATGTTATTTCACATACAATACATTTTTATTATTTTTATGAGATGACAAAAATGCTATTTTCATACAATGCACTTTTTATATTTCCTATATTAACATTTGACACAAATGTCATTTTCATACAATGACCATTTTCCATATTAACATAACTAAAAATGTTAATTTAACATGCGGTGACATTTTCTTTTATTAACATTAATAAAAATGCTAATTTAACATGCGGTGACATTTTCTTTTATTAATATTAATAAAAATGCTAATTTAACATGCGGTGAATAATTTCTATATTAACATACAAAAATTTTCCAATTAACATACGATGGCAATTCTATTTTAATATTGACAAAATTTGTCAATTAACATACGATGGCAATTCTATTTTAATATTCACAAAATTTTATTTTCATACAATGAAGTTTCTTATATTAACATTGACAAAAATACCATTTTCATACAATGAAGTTTCTTATATTAACATTGACAAAAAATACTATTTTTATACAATGAAGTTTCTTGTATTAACATTGACAAAAATACCATTTTCATACAATGAAGTTTCTTATATTTTCTAACTTGACAAAAACGATGCTATACATACAATGCATTTTATATTTTATAACATGACACAAAACGATGCTATACATACAATGCATTTTATATTTTATAACATGACACAAAACGATGCTATACATACAATGCATTTTATATTTTATAACTTGACAAGAATCCTATTTACATACGATGGAGTTTTCTTGTGTTAACATTAACAAAAATACTATTTTCATACGATGGACCATTTCTATTTTAATATTGACAAAAATTATCATTCTTACATACGGTGTGTGTAATTCTATTTTAATAATAAACAAGATTTAGTGTTCATCAACATACGGTGTGTAAAATTCTATTTTAATAATAAACAAAATTTAGTGTTCATCAACATACGATGCTTTCTATTTTAATATGAACAAAAATAGTGTTCATCAACATATTGTGCTTTCTATTTTAATATGAACAAAAATTGTGACATCAACATACGGTGCTTTCTATTTTAATATGAACAAAAATTGTGACATCAACATACGGTGCTTTCTATTTTAATATGAACAAAAATAGTGTTCATCAACATACGGTGCTTTCTATTTTAATATGAACAAAAATTGTGACATCAACATACGGTGTTTTCTATTTTAATATGAACAAAAATTGTGTCATCAACATACGGTGCTTTCTATTTTAATATGAACAAAAATAGTGTTCATCAACATACGGTGCTTTCTATTTTAATATGAACAAAAATTGTGACATCAACATACGGTGTTTTCTATTTTAATATGAACAAAAATTGTGTCATCAACATACGGTGCTTTCTATTTTAATGAACCAAAAATAGACCATCAACATATAGTGTAAATTCTATTTTAATGAACCAAAATTTGTTCATTAACATATAGCGTATAATTCTATTTTATTAATGAACAAAAATAGTTCATTAACATATCAATTCTATTACAATTAAACATGAAAACAAAAGGGATCTAATTTTATCCATTCTATTATAGAACCATCATCATCAACATGCCAAACCAAACAGATCTGAATTTATATTCACATCACATCAATATTGAATAATTCATATCAATATATATTTTAAATAAAGGAACTCTCACCTTGATTGGATAAGAATTATAATAAATCCAATTAAATTTTCAGAATGTGTCAATTAGTCTCAGCAATTGCTACTCGTCGTCACGGTCCTGTCGGATCTGAAATTTTCAGAATCGGAGTTTATTTGCATTAGTTATCAATAATTTAAACAAACTGGTTTTTAACAACTGCTGCAGCCACGCTTAAAAACGTCGCTAAATCTGAAATAGAAATTACCTTAAAATTTTCTGTTTTTGTTCAAATTTTTGGATCCGATTTTCGCAGCCTGTAGTTGATGGTTTGGGGTGCCGTTTGTTGGACGTCGACCGACTTGGAGAGGCCGAGGTGCGCCGAGGAGGGGGTGGCGCTCGGTGGTGCCAGGTGGGCCCGGCGGTGGTGCGACCGGCATGGGTTTGTGGGCTCGGGGCGGGCGCGACGGTGGACGAGATGGTTCGGGGTTGGTACCAATTTGAAGATCTCGGTTTTCTCTTCGAAACGGTATATGGTATGCTGAAAATCGTTAAGTATTGAGGGAGAAAGAGGAGCTTGAATTTTCGAGCTGAAATGGGTTTCGGCGGCCACGAATTGGAACGAGGAAGAAGAGGCACTATTCACGTATACGGGTATATATACTGTATTTTAGGGTTTTTTTTTATTTAATTAATTAATTCTAGAAATTACTGTTCTCACATACGATCTCCAAACGAAGCTCAACGACTGTCGAACTTAATGTTTTGACGTCTTCTTAACGCGATGGCGCTATCGCCAATGTCCAATTCTGAAGTTACAGTATGTTTTTCTTTTATTTTCAAATTAAATCGTTTAATTTAAATTTGAACATACATTTTAATTTCCTGCGGCCACATACTGACTCAGAAAAATCCAGAAAAATTATTTTTGGCATCGTGATGACGATACAGTTCTAACAAAGCCAAATTCGTCGAATTCTGAGATCGTTCGAAAAATGGCTATTTTCACGCCGTTCAATTTCAACTGTATTTGACCAAACACAGTTTCTTTCGCTACGCTCACATATTAAATCGAAAAATTCTAAAAATTGAAACCTAGCCATATTATGACATTCCGGGTCCAACGGAAGTGGTTTCGTCGAATTCCGAGGTCGTTCGCAAAATGGCCATTTTTAACTGTTTCAGAATTATTTAAAATTGGAAATTTTAAATTTGGACTAAGAATTCAACAAAATTCCCAGAAACAAAATTTTCAAACTGGTTCAGATTTCCGGGTCATTACAATTATAGTGCCTGAACAATACGTTTCCCCGCCCTTTGGGGCGTAAATGAGCCAACGAATGACTCCATCGGACCCGGATCGTCCGATCAAACCGAGGCGCCTCACAACAGCAACAACCACATAGGTGAAAAGTATATAAATGTCAGGGCTGGTAGGTCACTGACATCACCCTAGCTAGAAAGAAACGCATGCCCTCCCTGAGGTCCTTCTCCGGTTTCTATTTCATACCGGGGTGTGAGGCTCGCGATTCCACGTTATACACAAAGCTACGCCACACAGGTGGTGCTTTGATCATCACCACAAGACTTTGCTTTTCAACATAAACCCTGATCATTTGCCACTTAGGCATGCCACACTAGCAATTCATGCCATGCACCTGATGTCCATCGGTATACAACCTTTGAGCTCGTGCGTCTCAGGGAAGAGCGTTAAGCAAAAGAATAAATTCTCCGCCGCCAAACAGATGTATATTTAACAGAGATCAATCAACACAGAATAAACTCCAATGTCAGACACACAGTCCATTTACAAGTCCGTTTTGGGTCTGAACAAAACCGGAGGCACTAAATACCTCGCAAACCCAACGATTACCACGTACGTCTGGACGGTCACCACTCATTATCCATATTTCGGGATGCCTCCCAATCAGGACCTCGGTTACCATCCAAACGAGGTGAAGATCTCCGGTCTTCGACCATCGTCTTCATCTTCGACTTTCAATCGTCGGTCAATTATTTGAAATGAGAATTAACTCGTCCTTTTCAAATAATTCACGTATATTTAGAATTTCAAATCAATTTATTTCAATGGTTAAATCATTCGACAACACCAATTTTGTTCTTTAATGTAATTTTCACACCAAACACATTCAACCATCAAATACCACATAAATCGAGCAAATTCAGTTTATTTCCATTCTGTATCATTTATGATATTTTATAACGATTTATCGCTATTTTTATTTATTTTAAAATAGCCAATTTATTCAAAACGACGCTTCGGGCCATAACGCGGCCGTGGCGCTGTTTTTCTTCAGATTTGATTTACACATATCTGAAAATCTAACCGTTGGATCTTCCCACAATTTTCATCATTAGAAAGGTCTTTTCAAACGAATCCAACGGTTCCAGTTTCAGGAAAATCCGACGGTCGGATCTCCCGGTACAATCGTTTGAAGTTTCGATTTCAAAATACGAACTGCAGCGTCGTTATTCGATTAAATATAATTATATTTATATATATAAATATAATCGATTCTGGCGCTGTTTTTCTTCAGATTTTAATTAAACATTCCAGACAATCCAACCGTTGGATTTTTACAAAGTTGGTGCCGTTGGAAAGATATTTCCAAGCCGAACCCAACGGTTGCGGTTTCGGGAAAATCCAATGGTCGGATTTCCCGCACTAGTTGTTTGAAATCACGGTTTCAAATCACGAACTGCACGACCACGTTTTGTTTTAATTTTATTTATATTTATATAAATATAGTTCATTCAACAATTTCATTATCGTTTTCACTTCAAATATTTCACTAACGCCTTTAAATTTTGGAAAATTTCACCCTAACCTCCTTTGTACGGGAGGGGCTGGGAAAATTCCCAAATAGCCACACGGGCGTCTCATGTCAAAAAGAAAAAGAAAAAGCCAAGCGGCTAGCCAACAGGCTCATAAAATCATCACCCAAACAAAACAGTAAATGTGTACCTATTTGTCGAGCACAAAAATTTTATTCCTCTTCTCTAGCCCCTTTGCTATAACCTGTTCAATAAATATGCATGTACATATAAACAGTTCTTATCATTTATCATTTTCCATTCAACTTCATATTTGATTCCATTTGGTTTAAAAACACCATTCATTCTAATGTTGCATGCATAGGTAAAAATCATATCATTAGCTAATTAATGAATATTTCGACTCATGCATATTTATTTGAACGAGTTGCTATTTTTAACACTTCACATTTCAACAATTCATGTATATAATAAAAATGTGATTTTTATTGTAAAACAATTCATTTCAAAACACTATTATTTTATATAGTTTATATAGGTGATGAAAAAGTTGATTTTTATTATAAAACAATTTATTTCAAAATATGAATACCCTTCCACACATGAATTTCTAATCAACGAATGAATATCGATTCAACACATGAAGGTTTTCTATAGTTTATATACATAGATAAAAATGTGATTTTTATATTTAAAACACGAAGACCATTCAACACATGAATTTCTAATCAACGAATGAATATCGATTCAACACATGAAGGTTTTCTATAGTTTATATACATAGATAAAAATGTGATTTTTATATTTAAAACACGAAGACCATTCAACACATGAATTTCTAATCAACGAATGAATATCGATTCAACACATGAAGGTTTTCTATACAACGAATAAATATAGTTTCAGCAAATGAAAATAATTCAAACACATGAATATTATTCAAAATTTTGGCAGCATAACGGCAGGGTTGTTAAAACCGGGACCGTCCCTAGTACGGCTCCTCGCTCTACCTTAAAACCTCGCGGTTTTTGACAATGGGGATCATGCATCTAGTTCGCACGCAGGCGGCATGTATATATTTATTTCATTTCCACAAACTAATCCTATGTGGTTTCAACCAAATATTTCTCAACCACAAACGGGTATTTTTCAACCACAATCAATCAATATCAACCACAAACAATCCCAAACAACCATTCGCTATCAATCAATTTTCACACCAATCACAACCAATAAATATCGTCCATGGTTTGTGGACGAGGGGCGTATATATATATATATATATATATATATATATATATATATATATATAGCAATTCACTTTTATTTCAACACATATATAATTTTAACAACGCATATACAACTTATACATCGAACGTACAACTTATACAATGCTTATACATGAGGTGTACAACGCTTATATAACTCATACATCGAATATATAATTTATACATCATCGTTTTCCATATCGTTTGTAAATTAGAAATCTCACATTGGGTTCCACTCCACCAAAAATAGCAGAAGGCTCAGAAAAATATGCGGTCTCTTCTAGAAGGTAGAAGACGTCCACACGAGTCCACTGTATCTTGTTTCACTGAATTTCGTCAACACAGCAAAAAGATATGATTTTTCAAAGTTTGCAATGGTTTAAAGGTGTTAAAACAGCTGAAAATAAAACAAGTCGTATACCTTTCTGAAACGTTCAAAACTAGGTCACGCGATCTCGTGAAATCCGTGAATCGATAGCTCGATCGGCCTATGCAGTGTCGAAGGGGAAGGAGAGAGCTTTCAACACAGGGGGGTACGGTGGCGTTCGATCGCCTGAGGCGGCGGCGGCGGCTTGAACGCGCTAACTTCTCGACTTCCGTTCTCCCAAACCACGCAATGAAAAAATCCAAACCTTATATGGATTTGAAGATCTCTCCTAGCTCTACAAAATCTTCAACTGGAGGAGGGACTGATTTTGCTTGTAGAGGGAGAAAATGAAGAGAGAAGGAATCGAACGTTTTCCACCTTCGGTCGAACTTCGGGGAGAGAGAAAATTGAATTTCTGACCAATGAATTTTTTTGTTTATTTATATATTTTTAAAAATCCGAAAATACCCTCTTTCACACACGAACACCAATTCAAACCCAACAACTTTCGTCCCTAGCGTTTTACCCCCATTCTGAACACAATGGTATATGTTTCGAAGGCCCATTCGAATGTTTCAGTCAGTTTTCCTTCAAATTACAATATATTACATTCAATATTCAATTTGAATGTACATTTCAGTTTGCCAGGGCCACAAACTGATTCGAAAAATTCCAGAAAAATAAATCTAGCTATGTTTTGACGATTCGGTCCCAACAAAACTAGTTTCATCGAATTCTGAGACCGTTTGCAAAAAGGCCCATATCTGGTCGATCCAATTTAATTGTAATTGACCAAAACACATTTTCCTTTGCCACGCTCTCATACTAGCTTCAAAAATTATGAAATTTGAAACCTCGCAATAACTTCACATCCCGGATCCAAAAAAAGTGATTTCATCGAATTCCGAGGTCGTATGCAAAATGGCCAATTTCACGGGCTATATAAATTCCATAGCGACCTTTCTGAAAATTCATTCGGCCATAACTTTTGCTTTCCGTTATGAAAATTCGATTTTTTAGATTTGTTAGAAAGGTATTCACTAACAGATTTAAATATTTTTGGTTTCGCTAAAATCCGTTTTGTTTTGCACCCGGTACAGTCCGAAAAATTTTGAATTCAATTTTTGAAACTTCAGCGCAATTTCTGGCCTTGTTTATAATTGTAATTAATTATATTCGTTTTCAATTGTTGATTCAAACTCAGTTTTCATTGCTATTATTTAAAATATTTACTTTAAATATTTAAAATCCATTATTTTAGCCAATTTAAAAATTTTAAATTGGTTCAGATTTTCTGGGTCGTTACAAAGACGGTGGTTGAAGACCAGAGGTGTTCACATCGTTTGGATGATTACTGATGTCTTGATTGGGATGTACACCCAAGATAAGGTAATAAGTGGTGATCATCCAGACGTACTTGGAGATCGATCGGATATGCGAGGGCCTCTCTCCTATATTGGACATATGGGACGGAGAATAAGGTGCCTCCGGTTTCGTTCAGACCCAGAACGGACTTGCAAATGGATAGCGTATCTGACATTGTATTCCTTTATACTGTATTCGTTGATCTCTGCTAAATATATATTTGTTTGGTGGCGGAGAATTCATTCTCTTGGTTAACACCCTTCTCTGAGACGTACGAGCTTAGAGGTTACATATTGGTGGAAATCAGTGGTACTGCATGGATTGACAGTGTGGAATGCTCAGATGAAAATGATCAAGGCTTTTTTTGAAAAGCAGATTCTTGTGGATAATGATTAAAGCACAGCTTTAATTAGCATAGCTTTGTGCATAGCGTTAATACACGAGCTTCACACCCCGATATGAACCAGAAACGGGATGAGGGACCGCAGGGAGGGCATGCGTTCCTTTCTAGTTAGGAGTGATTTCATTGTATGGAGCCTAGACATTTTACTAATGTGGATGTTGGAAAGCATGGTACCTTAGATTTGAGTCCCTAATTCCTCTTGATATGGTTGACGTACTGACCAGATTTTATGCCCCATAAGGCAGGGAAACGTATTGTTCAGGACTTGACAATCCACTAAAGTAAGTGTGGACCTACCCTGCCACCCCCAAGGACAATGCGTTTTGTTTTTGAGACATGGGCTAGAGTTTCTCGAATCGAAAGGAGAGATCTGTAACAACCCGGAATTTTGGAACCAATTTAAATTTTTATTTTAAGGAAATTTTGTTAGAAAATGCGTCTGAATTTAAAAATACCATTACTAAAAAAATAAAATAAAAAAAATTCATGAATTAAATTAAGATATTATTTATGAATGATTTCAAAATTATTTCTATTAAACAATTATTCGTAGTTAGATAAATAGTGATTTATTACAATTGAATTTAGTATCAAATTGTATGTATATTTGTAATGATTAACTACAAACAATTGATAATAAATGGAATAGTAAACTTGTAAGTGATAACAATTTTTATTGTAATTTGAGTTAAAATAGCAATATTGACTGATTAGATTATTAGCATATTGTATTATGTTTGAGATTTCTATAGTATGATTCATGAAAAGAGTATCAATTAGCTTTTGAAAATTTTCCCTTTTTAAAAGGAATGAAGGAATGTGAATTGAAAAACAACACATACAAACAAAAAGAAATAAATGTGTAAAAGTACATGTTTAACACTGCTTATTTCAAATACAAGAAAATCAAACATTCATTGACATTGGACTAGATTGCTTATATACACATGTCATATATATATATATATATATATATATATATATATATATATAAATTTGATTTAACATTGAACCTATTAATGCTTGTATGATAAGGAAAAAATTTGATATTTGTATTTAGATTTAGACGGAAAATTTTGACTTTTAGATATTTCGGACGAAGTATTTGCCTTTAAAAGGATAATTCTTTGTAAATTTATATAGAAGTTTGTCAAATTTTTGTATGTATAAACTAAAATTTTATCCGTTTATAATTTAATATTATTAATGCACCTGCCATTTTATTCTTTGTGTACATTTATGTTAAACAATTTTCCAGATTTGCTTTTGATGTTACTCAGTATATAAAAAGGCACCATTTTACCTATAGCAAAGAAACCGCTGCTTTCATTAAAACCCCTTGATTAATTCTCCAACTTTCACGTGACCATTAAAATATATAAATGAAAAGCTGCTGCCCTTCCACTCCAACAAACAAAATAAGGAAAAGTTATATATGGAGATTTTGGTTTTAATATTAAATTTTATGAATTAAAATGGGTCAATTAATTTATATTTTGACTTTAATGTTCAGATATGAAATTTGTGTGATGGGAACTTAATTAAATTATTTAAGCAATCGTGCTCAGCTTAGCTTGAAATAATGACAGATATTAATTGCTCATAAAATTGTTAATCTGTTTATATTGATAACAAGGATATTTGAAATATAATATTGAAATATTATGTGCTTTGGACTAATAAACCAAAAAAAAAAAACTTGACTAAATATGAGTCCAATGTTAGATTAGGACTAAGTTGGTAACGTTTGAAATTGAGTTAAGGATTGAATAATGGAAATTAATGGACTACATTAAATTTGGTTAATTCCTATAATTAATATTGTCGTATTAAATATAATTTATGAAACCATGAAATTTATAATGTACGTAAATGATTCCTATAACTAATATGAGCCTTATTGTAAGCTAGTAACGTTTGGGTTTGAATTAAAGATGAATACCAAAAAGATTGAATGATTTATTTATATAAAATACATAATATAACATAAATGCTTTCCTTTTAATATTAAATACATTCATGGAATTAATTAATTAATTAAATGTCCAGTATTTGAATCGGTGAAACATATTGACCGTTTCTTTCGTGATCTAAGAAAATTAACACATCCTTTTTTTTTAACCGTGTCCTTTCATGTATCTCTCCTTGCGCCTTTCCCCTTTTATTAAACCATTCCCTCCCCTTTCTTTTTATCACTTTCCCCTTTACTCTTTTTTTTTTCTTTCTCAGTCAAACGTTTTCCCCAAATCCATCCTCACCGAAAATTAAATCTTGCAAATCAAATGGCGGCCTCCAAAATCTTTGCTCTTCCCTTCCACCATTCGTTGTCACCGCATTCCACCATCGATATGCAACCGCAACAACCACCCGAGCCACCGCAGTCAATTCCCAGCCACCACCCTCCATTGCCTGTCGAAAGGTTCGGCCTTTGTTCCTGAAGAAGAAAGAAGGGCAGCGTTCTGATCGTAAAAACCAGATCTACATTGCTGGACTGAAAAAGGACCATTTTGAACTGTTTGGAATTTGGACCATAATCTACAACGAATGTGAGAATCCTAATTTATTAAATTAATTAAAATAGTGAAATCATGATCTGTTGTTATTATTATTGATCTGTGTTGTGGTGATGTAAGATATATAATGTTTGTGTGAATTGTAATGTTCTTGTGCTGTGTTGGAATGTTAGTCCAGATCTGTATTTTTGTGTAATCGTAATATAGTTCTCATCTTTATTCTAATTTTTCTCTTTATTTATTTTTTTTTTGAATCTTTTATATTTCAAAATAAAAAGGAAACAAAGGTTCATATTTTGATTCACAAAATTAAAACAAGATATGATTTTTTTTATTTTATTTTGATTTACAAAATAAAAAGCAAAGGTTTAATTTTTAATTTGAATTATCCTAACCATGATAAAATTTGGATCTTTGTTCTAAAAACAAAAATTTGGATCTTTTGTTTTAAAAACAAAAATAAGATTTTCTCTTTTTGTTTTGAACTCGAAAATAAAGACTTGCTCTTTTTGTTTTGAAAATAAAATTTTAGATTTACTCTTTTGTTTTGAAACAAAAATACAGTTTTAGTCTCTTTGATTTCGAAAACAAAGTAAAGTTTTTAATCCTTCGTTTTTGAAACAAGGTAAAACAAAGTCGAATCTTTATCGTATTTTATTTTTAATAAAAGAAAGTTTGATCTATATAAAAATAAAAGGAAGTAAAAGTTTCATTTTAATTTACAAAATAAATTAGAATCTTTAATGTGTTTACAAAATCAATGAAAAGGTTGAATTTTTATCTTGATTTCCAATATAATAAGAAAAGTGAATCTTTATTTTTGATTTACAAAGATTAAAGTTTGGTTTAATGAAGATTTGCTATTTTATTTCAATTCACAAATATAGAAAATAAAGATTTAATGTCTTATTTGATTTACAAATAAAAGTAAGATGAGGCCTTATTAGTGATTCACCATATGTAATGACACCAAAAACTATCATCATGTTAATGTTATTGTAATGACACCAAAAGCTATCGTCATGTTAATGTTATTGTAATGACACCAAAAACTATCGTCATGTTAATGTTATTGTAATAACGCAAAAAAAAAAAAAAAAAAAAAAAAAAAAACTACTATCGTCATGTTGGCCTTGTTGTAATGACACCAAATACCATCGTCATGTGGATATAGTTGAATGAACCAAACATTCGCATTAGAAATTATATTTATATTTGAAATGTTGGCACTAGAAAATACGTCTACATTAGAAATAAAATTCACCTTTTATTTGCATCTTACAATGCAAACATAAAATAGAAAAGAAATATTTTTTTCCAATGTAATGATAATATAAAAGAAACATTGTTTTTCTAAGGTAAGAATAATAGAAAAGAAACATTCTTTTTCAATGAAAAGAAAATAAAGGAAACATTGTTTTCAATGTAAAAAGAAAACATTGTTTTCAATGTAAAAAGAAAATAAAATTAACATTGTTTTCAATGTAAAAAGAAAATAAAATTAACATTGTTTTCAATGTAAAAAGAAACATTATTTTCAATGTAAAAAGAAAATAAAATTAACATTGTTTTTCTAATGTTATGGAATTAGAAAAGAAACATTATTTTCTATGTTAAAAAAATAGAAGAAACATTATTTTCTATGTTAAGGAAATAAATAGGAAACATTATTTTCTATGGAAAATAAAAACAAAAGTTACATTTTTCTATGTAAAGAAAAATAAACAGAAAGGATTATATTTTCAATGCGAAGAAAAAGAAAACATTTATTTACATTTGACGTAAATAAATAAGAATTAGAAAAGAAAACATTTATTTACACTTACGTAAATAAATGAGAAAATCAGTATGCTTCACCCGAGGTTGGATTGAGTTGTGATGTAAACCTGCCCGGACCCGCCCGGCTGTCCAGTAATCACAACAATACCTATCCAATATGAGAGGTTAAAGCATATATATTAATTTTCTAAATTTACAATTTACATATGTAAATTACTTCAAAATATTTAGTGTAAATAAATAAAACATAGACAAAGGAAGACATATATATTTACATTAGGTAAATAAGAGATTAAATAAATTACATTTTTATATGTAATTAAAAGAATATATTTTACACTGTAAAGAAATTTACATTTATATGTAATTAAGATTATAAGAAATAAAATTACATTTTTATGTAATTAAGATTATAAGAAATAAAATTACATTTTTATGTAATTAAGGTTATAAGGAAGAAAATTACATTTATGTAATTAAGAATAAATAGAAAATAAAGAACAAATATGTGAATAAGAATTTATTTACATTTTCTTATGTAAATAAAAAGAATAAAAATAACAATTATGTGAATAAGTATTTATTTACATTTTTCTTATGTAAATAAAAAGAATCAATTTGTAAATAGTAATTATTAACATTTTCTTATGTAAATAATAAAAAGAAATGTTAGAAAAGAACTAACATAAGATATTCTTTTTATGTTAAAAGGGAATATTAGAAAAGAATTAAAGAAATACAATTATTTACATTTGTTATGTAAATAGGATTTGCAAAGGAAATTGAAACCATTTATTTACAAATAGTGTAAATAAATATGAATAAGAAATTAGATACATTTATTTACAATTAATGTAAATAAATATAACAAAAGTAAAAGTAAAACATTTATTTACATTTAGGTAAATAAGTAAGAAAAAGATAAGAATATATTTATTTACATTTAGGTAGATAAATAGGGTAAGAAAAAGAATGTAATTTATTTACATTTAGGGTAAATAAATTAAAACATAGAAAGAATATAATTTATTTACATTTAGGTAAATAAAACAAAATATAGAAAAAAAGTATAATTTATTTACATTTAGTGTAAACAAAACAGAGTTATTAAAAGTGATATTTTTATCGTCATTTTAGATGCGATAAAAAGAATAGACTTTTGAAATTGGAATAGTCAAACGATTTATATTTATATATATAAATATAAATTATAAATTAAACGGAACGCGCGCGGCAGTTCGCGTATCGACAATCTTAACTTTAAACGGTTATACAGAGAGATCCGACCGTCGGATTTTCCCAAAACTGGAGCCGTTTGGACCGCTTTGGGAAGATCTTTCCAATGACATAAATTTCGCCAAAATCCAACGGTTAGATTTCAAGATATGTGTAAATCAAATTTGGTTGAAAACAACGCCAGGGTCGCCCATTTACCCGAAGCGTCGTTAAATTAATTTAGGCTATTTTTATATAAATAAAAACAGCGATATGTTGTTATCAAATATTAATAACGATATGAAATGTTTTCAAATTATATATATATATATATATATATATATATATATGCGAGAATCATTTGAGAAGACCGAGTTCAATCTCATTTCAAATGGTTATACGACGTTTTAAATCTAAGAGTTGAAGACGGCGATTGAAGACCGACGATCTTCACATCGAATGGGTAACTAGCGTTGAGGTCCTTGATTGATTTGCTCCCAAGACGGGGCTAAGATGGTAGTTATCCGGACGTAGTGTTGATTTGTATGGATTTGACTTTCGCTCAGACCCAGAGCATAAGTTTATAAATGGAATGTATGTCTGACGTTGTAGTCCTTTATACTACATTCGTTGATCTCTGTTAATACATATCTGCTTGGTGGTTAACACCCTTCTCTGAGACATATGAGCTTAGAGGTTATATATTGGCAGAAATCAATGGTATAGAATGGACTGACAATGTGGCATGCTAAGATGCATTGATCAAGGCTTTTGTTGAAAAGCAGGCCTTGTGGTTGATGATCAAAGCACGGCCTGTTTAGGCGTAGCTTTGTGTATAGCGTGACTTCGCGAGCCTCACACCCCGGTATGAGTCAAAAACGGGATACGGACTACAGGGAGTGCACACGTTTCTTTCTAGCTAGAGTGATGTCAGGGACCTACCAGCGCTGACATTTTACTTATGTGGATGATGGATTTTGAGGCGCCTCGTGTTTTATAGGCCGTTGGTGGTCATATTATAGGTCCAAAGGGACAGGGAAGCGTGTGTTCAGGCATAACTAATCCACTGCCCATAGGCGGGGACCGGCCCTGAAGATCCAAGGGTTCACTGCGGGGGATCCTGAGGCATTTGCTAGAGTGTCTCGAATCGGAGAGGAGCTTGCCCCTAGCCTCGACTCATGATGGAAATCCAATTTCCAATACGACCTTGCGGTTTTGATTGTAGAACTAGTATTGGCGACATGATATATGGTACCCATGCCGTCTAGGATTGATACTTATGATTGAAATGTTTTTATTTAAAACATATACACACTAGTAGTAATCCGTTTTACGTATTTAGCATCTTTTGACCATTATAAGGTAAAACCCTATCCTCTGGTGTGCGTTGCATTATGTGATGGGACTTGGGTCTTATAATGGTTTCATTTTCCAAAAAGCATTGCGTTGTTTAACGATTTACTTTAATTTATGCACCGTCAATCCATTGGAATAAAACCTGTTCCGCATTAGCGGCGTGGTCCTTGGATTTGTCTTATTAATTAAATTAGTTTAGATTTCTCACACCAGTCCCACGACTGACCTGTAGTTTGTTTCACTTTGCAAACTCGGGTGCCCTCTTTTCCACACGGGCAGTCGAGTAGCTTTTTGCAGATATCTATTCCTTTAGCAGGATCCTGGATTGAAGCCTAAAGCTGTGTCCAGAGCTTTGTAGTCTTCCGCTGTTTAATGTGTTAAATCTATTGTAATTTTTCTTCCGCTGTAATTTTATTTCAATATACTATGATATATTCTGTACTCTGATGTAACATTATCGTAATGTAATAAAAGTTTGCTGTTATTTGTTCTGATGTATTGTATTCCCAAAGTTAAAGTATTCGAAGATTTCCAACCTTTGGGTCAGACCTGTGTGGTTTATGGTCGATTCAAAGAGCGGGAATTTTCGGGTCTTTACAGGTGGTATCAGAGCTCTGGTTAGCTCAAATCTTTGGGGTACAACTCGTTAGAACTGAACAAAGACACATCAGAGAATGGATTAGTAATATCCAATAAGAATACTCATTAGAGATAGGACCAGCAGTGTCCTAGAATGAGAAAACTCATTAGAGATGGGGTAAGTAATGCCCTAGGATGAGTTCAGAGTGATAAGCTTATAATTAACGTATTTTGATTATATATAATCCAATATTAGAAAATATGATTTTTGAATATATATAAAAGTTATATATATTTGATAAGTTAATCACCTAAATAAAATTATTGAAAATATAAAAGAAAAATTAAAACTGAGTTGGTTAATTAAACAACTTTTAGCTTAGTTCCTTTTCGAGGACGAAAAGATTTTAAGTGGGGGAGATTGTAACAACCCGGAATTTTGGAACCAATTTAAATTTTTATTTTAAGGAAATTTTGTTAGAAAATGCGTCTGAATTTAAAAATACCATTACTAAAAAAATAAAATAAAAAAATTCATGAATTAAATTAAGATATTATTTATGAATGATTTCAAAATTATTTCTATTAAACAATTATTCGTAGTTAGATAAATAGTGATTTATTACAATTGAATTTAGTATCAAGTTGTATGTATATTTGTAATGATTAACTACAAACAATTGATAATAAATGGAATCGTAAACTTGTAAGTGATAACAATTTTTATTGTAATTTGAGTTAAAATAGCAATATTGACTGATTAGATTATTAGCATATTGTATTATGTTTGAGATTTCTATAGTATGATTCATGAAAAGAGTATCAATTAGCTTTTGAAAATTTTCCCTTTTTAAAAGGAATGAAGGAATGTGAATTGAAAAACAACACATACAAACAAAAAGAAATAAATGTGTAAAAGTACATGTTTGACACTGCTTATTTCAAATAAAAGAAAATCAAACATTCATTGACATTGGACTAGATTGCTTATATACACATGTCATATATATATATATATATATATATATATATATATATTAATTTGATTTAACATTGAACCTATTAATGCTTGTATGATAAGGAAAAATTTTGATATTTGTATTTAGATTTAGACAGAAAATTTTGACTTTTAGATATTTCGGACGAAGTGTTTTCCTTTAAAAGGATAATTCTTTGTAAATTTATATAGAAGTTTGTCAAATTTTTGTATGTATAAACTAAAATTTTATCCGTTTATAATTTAATATTATTAATGCACCTGCCATTTTATTCTTTGTGTACATTTATGTTAAACAATTTTCCAGATTTGCTTTTGATGTTACTCAGTATATAAAAAGGCACCGTTTTACCTATAGCAAAGAAACCGCTGCTTTCATTAAAACCCCTTGATTAATTCTCCAACTTTCACGTGACCATTAAAATATATAAATGAAAAGCTGCTGCCCTTCCACTCCAACAAACAAAATAAGGAAAAGTTATATATGGAGATTTTGGTTTTAATATTAAATTTTATGAATTAAAATGGGTCAATTAATTTATAATTTGACTTTTATGTTCAGATATGAAATTTGTGTGATGGGAACTTAATTAAATTATTTAAGCAATCGTGCTCAGCTTAGCTTGAAATAATGACATATATTAATTGCTCATAAAATTGTTAATCTGTTTATATTGATAACAAGGATATTTGAATTATAATATTGAAATATTATGTGCTTTGGACTAATTAACCAAAAAAAAAAAACTTGACTAAATATGAGTCCAATGTTAGATTAGGACTAAGTTGGTAACGTTTGAAATTGAGTTAAGGATTGAATAATGGAAATTAATGGACTACATTAAATTTGATTAATTCCTATAATTAATATTGTCGTGTTAAATATAATTTATGAAACCAAGAAATTTATAATGTACGTAAATGATTCCTATAACTAATATGAGCCTTATTGTAAGCTAGTAACGTTTGGCTTTGAATTAAAGATGAATACCAAAAAGATTGAATGATTTATTTATATAAAATACATAATATAACATAAATGCTTTCCTTTTAATATTAAATACATTCATGGAATTAATTAATTAATTAAATGTCCAGTATTTGAATCGGTGAAACATATTGACCGTTTCTTTCGTGATCTAAGAAAATTAACGCATCCTTTTTTTTTACCGTGTCCTTTCATGTATCTCTCCTTGCGCCTTTCCCCTTTTATTAAACCGTTCCCTCCCCTTTCTTTTTATCACTTTCCCCTTTACTCTTTTTTTTTCTTTCTCAGTCAAACGTTTTCCCCAAATCCATCCTCACCGAAAATTAAATCTTGCAAATCAAATGGCGGCCTCCAAAATCTTTGCTCTTCCCTTCCACCATTCGTTGTCACCGCATTCCACCATCGATATGCAGCCGCAACAACCACCCGAGCCACCGCAGTCAATTCCCAGCCACCACCCTCCATTGCCTGTCGAAAGGTTCGGCCTTTGTTCCTGAAGAAGAAAGAAGGGCAGCGTTCTGATCGTAAAAACCAGATCTACATTGCTGGACTGAAAAAGGACCATTTTGAACTGTTTGGAATTTGGACCATAATCTACAACGAATGTGAGAATCCTAATTTATTAAATTAATTAAAATAGTGAAATCATGATCTGTTGTTATTATTATTGATCTGTGTTGTGGTGATGTAAGATATATAATGTTTGTGTGAATTGTAATGTTCTTGTGCTGTGTTGGAATGTTAGTCCAGATCTGTATTTTTGTGTAATCGTAATATAGTTCTCATCTTTATTCTAATTTTTCTCTTTATTTTATTTTGTTTTGAATCTTTTATATTTCAAAATAAAAAGGAAACAAAGGTTCATATTTTGATTCACAAAATTAAAACAAGATTTGATTTTTTTTTTTTTTTTGATTTACAAAATAAAAAGCAAAGGTTTAATTTTTAATTTGAATTATCCTAACCATGATAAAATTTGGATCTTTGTTCTAAAAACAAAAATTTGGATCTTTTGTTTTAAAAAAAAAAATAAGATTTGCTCCTTTTGTTTTGAACACGAAAATAAAGACTTGCTCTTTTTGTTTTGAAAATAAAATTTTAGATTTACTCTTTTGTTTTGAAACAAAAAAAAAAAACAGTTTTAGTCTCTTTGATTTTGAAAACAAAGTAAAGTTTTTAATCCTTTGTTTTTGAAACAAGGTAAAACAAAGTCGAATCTTTATCGTATTTTATTTTTAATAAAAGAAAGTTTGATCTATATAAAAATAAAAGGAAGTAAAAGTTTCATTTTAATTTACAAAATAAATTAGAATCTTTAATGTGTTTACAAAATCAATGAAAAGGTTGAATTTTTATCTTGATTTCCAATATAATAAGAAAAGTGAATCTTTATTTTTGATTTACAAAGATTAAAGTTTGGTTTAATAAAGATTTGCTATTTTATTTCAATTCACAAATATAGAAAATAAAGATTTAATGTCTTATTTGATTTACAAATAAAAGTAAGATGAGGCCTTATTAGTGATTCACCATATGTAATGACACCAAAAACTATCGTCATGTTAATGTTGTTGTAATGACACCAAAAACTATCGTCATGTTAATGTTATTGTAATGACACCAAAATCTATCGTCATGTTAATGTTATTACACCAAAAACTATCGTCAACTACTATCGTCATGTTGGCCTTGTTGTAATGACACCAAATACCATCGTCATGTGGATATAGTTGAATGAACCAAACATTTGCATTAGAAATTATATTTATATTTGAAATGTTGGCACTAGAAAATACGTCTACATTAGAAATAAAATTCACCTTTTATTTGCATCTTACAATGCAAACATAAAATAGAAAAGATACATTGTTTTTCCAATGTAATGATAATATAAAAGAAACATTGTTTTTCTAAGGTAAGAATAATTGAAAAGAAACATTCTTTTTCAATGAAAAGAAAATAAAGGAAACATTGTTTTCAATGTAAAAAGAAAACATTGTTTTCAATGTAAAAAGAAAATAAAATTAACATTGTTTTCAATGTAAAAAGAAAACATTGTTTTCAATGTAAAAAGAAAATAAAATTAACATTGTTTTCAATGTAAAAAGAAACATTGTTTTTAATGTAAAAAGAAAATAAAATTAACATTGTTTTTCTAATGTTATGGAATTAGAAAAGAAACATTATTTTCTATGTTAAGAAAATAGAAGAAACATTATTTTCTATGTTAAGGAAATAAATAGGAAACATTATTTTCTATGGAAAATAAAAAGAAAAGTTACATTTTTCTATGTAAAGAAAAATAAACAGAAAGGATTATATTTTCAATGCGAAGAAAAAGAAAACATTTATTTACATTTGACGTAAATAAATAAGAATTAGAAAAGAAAACATTTATTTACACTTACGTAAATAAATGAGAAAATCAGTATGCTTCACCCGAGGTTGGATTGAGTTGTGATGTAAACCCGCCCGGACTCGCCCGGCTGTCCAGTAATCACAACAATACCTATCCAATGTGAGAGGTTAAAGCATATATATTAATTTTCCAAATTTACATTTTATATATGTAAATTACTTCAAAATATTTAGTGTAAATAAATAAAACATAGACAAAGGAAGACATATATATTTACATTAGGTAAATAAGAGATTAAATAAATTACATTTTTATATGTAATTAAAAGAATATATTTTACACTGTAAAGAAATTTACATTTATATGTAATTAAGATTATAAGAAATAAAATTGCATTTTTATGTAATTAAGATTATAAGGAAGAAAATTACATTTATGTAATTAAGAATAAATAGAAAATAAAGAACAAATATGTGAATAAGAATTTATTTACATTTTCTTATGTAAATAAAAAGAATAAAAATAATAATTATGTGAATAAGTATTTATTTACATTTTTCTTATGTAAATAAAAAGAATCAATTTGTAAATAGTAATTATTAACATTTTCTTATGTAAATAATAAAAAGAAAGGTTAGAAAAGAACTAACATAAGATATTCTTTTTATGTTAAAAGGGAATATTAGAAAAGAATTAAAGAAATACAATTATTTACATTTGCTATGTAAATAGGATTTGCAAAGGAAATTGAAACCATTTATTTACAAATAGTGTAAATAAATATGAATAAGAAATTAGATACATTTATTTACAATTAATGTAAATAAATATAACAAAAGTAAAAGTAAAACATTTATTTACATTTAGGTAAATAAGTAAGAAAAAGATAAGAATATATTTATTTACATTTAGGTAGATAAATAGGGTAAGAAAAAGAATGTAATTTATTTACATTTAGGGTAAATAAATTAAAACATAGAAAGAATATAATTTATTTACATTTAGGTAAATAAAACAAAATATAGAAAAAAAGTATAATTTATTTACATTTAGTGTAAACAAAACAAAGTTATTAAAAGTGATATTTTTATCGTCATTTTAGATGCGATAAAAAGAATAGACTTTTGAAATTGGAATAGTCAAACGATTTATATTTATATATATAAATATAAATTATAAATTAAACGGAACGCGCGTGGCAGTTTGCGTATCGGCAATCGTAACTTTAAACGGTTATACAGAGAGATCCGACCGTCGGATTTTCCCAAAACTGGAGCCGTTTGGACCGCTTTGGGAAGATCTTTCCAATGACATAAATTTCGCCAAAATCCAACGGTTAGATTTCAAGATATGTGTAAATCAAATTTGGGTGAAAACAACGCCAGGGTCGCCCATTTACCCAAAGCGTCGTTAAATTAATTTAGGCTATTTTTATATAAATAAAAACAGCGATATGTTGTTATCAAATATTAATAACGATATGAAATGTTTTCAAATTATATATATATATATATATATATATATATATATATGCGAGAATCATTTGAGAAGACCGAGTTCAATCTCATTTCAAATGGTTATACGACGTTTTAAATCTAAGAGTTGAAGACCGACGATCTTCACATCGAATGGGTAACTAGCGTTGAGGTCCTTGATTGATTTGCTCCCAAGACGGGGCTAAGATGGTAGTTATCCGGACGTAGTGTTGATTTGTACGGATTTGACTTTCGCTCAGACCCAGAGCATAAGTTTTTAAATGGAATGTATGTCTGACGTTGTAGTCCTTTATACTACATTCGTTGATCTCTGTTAATACATATCTGCTTGGTGGTTAACACCCTTCTCTGAGACATATGAGCTTAGAGGTTATATATTGGCAGAAATCAATGGTATAGTATGGACTGATAATGTGGCATGCTTAGATGCATTGATCAAGGCTTTTGTTGAAAAGCAGGCCTTGTGGTTGATGATCAAAGCATGGCCTGTTTAGGCGTAGCTTTGTGTATAGCGTGACTTCGCGAGCCTCACACCCCGGTATGAGTCAAAAACGGGATACGGACTGCAGGGAGTGCACACGTTTCTTTCTAGCTAGAGTGATGTCAGGGACCTACCAGCGCTGACATTTTACTTATGTGGATGATGGATTTTGAGGCGCCTCGTGTTTTATAGGCCGTTGGTGGTCATATTATAGGTCCAAAGGCACCGGGAAGCGTGTGTTCAGGCATAACTAATCCACTGCCCATAGGCGGGGACCGGCCCTGAAGATCCAAGGGTTCACTGCGGGGGATCCTGAGGCATTTGCTAGAGTGTCTCGAATCGGAGAGGAGCTTGCCCCTAGCCTCGACTCATGATGGAAATCCAATTTCCAATACGACCTTGCGGTTTTGATTGTAGAACTAGTATTGGCGACATGATATATGGTACCCATGCTGTCTAGGATTGATACTTATGATTGAAATGTTTTTATTTAAAACATATACACACTAGTAGTAATCCGTTTTACGTATTTAGCATCTTTTGACCATTATAAGGTAAAACCCTATCCTCTGGTGTGCGTTGCATTGTGTGATGGGACTTGGGTCTTATAATGGTTTCATTTTCCAAAAAGCATTGCGTTGTTTAACGATTTACTTTAATTTATGCACCGGCAATCCATTGGAATAAAACCCGTTCCGCATTAGCGGCGTGGTCCTTGGATTTGTCTTATTAATTAAATTAGTTTAGATTTCTCACACCAGTCCCACGACTGACCTGTAGTTTGTTTCACTTTGCAAACTCGGGTGCCCTCTTTTCCACACGGGCAGTCGAGTAGCTTTTTGCAGATATCTATTCCTTTAGCAGGATCCTGGATTGAAGCCTAAAGCTGTGTCCAGAGCTTTGTAGTCTTCCGCTGTTTAATGTGTTAAATCTGTTGTAATTTTTCTTCTGCTGTAATTTTATTTCAATGTACTCTGATATATTCTGTACTCTGATGTAACATTATCGTAATGTAATAAAAGTCTACTGTTATTTATTCTGATGTATTGTATTCCCAAAGTTAAAGTATTCGAAGATTTCCAACCTTTGGGTCAGACCTGTGTGGTTTATGGTCGATTCAAAGAGCGGGAATTTCCGGGTCTTTACAAGATCCCTTGCCTTGGTTCATGATGGAAATCCAATTTCCATTACGACATCATTCAGTTTTTGCTGTAAAACTAGTATAGCGACATAATATATGGTACCTATGCCGTTTATGATTGATACATTTATATTTGAAGTTGTTTTGACACTATGCACTTATAGTAATATCAAAATGATTTGTTTTAAAACGTACCAAGCATGCTTGGCTATTATAAGGTAAAACTCTATCCTTTGGCTTGCATTGCATTATGTGATTGGACCTGAGTCTTATAATAGCTTCATTTTTAAAAAGCACTGTGTTGTTCACAAATTGTTTTATTTCATAGTATTCATGGGAGTAAACCCGTTCCGTGTTATACGGCATGGTTCCTTGATTTACTTTATTTTAAAATAAAGTTTATAACTATTTTAGTTCGCACACCAGTCCCATGACTGACTTGGAGTTTATCGTTTCTACCTAAACTTTGGATGCCTATATTTTCCACCCGGGCGATCAGTACTTTCAGTTTCGCTGATATTTCTTTTCCCAGGATCCTGGATTACAGCAGGAGCTATATTCAATAAGCTTTGTATCTATATATTTCTTTCAGTTGTATTACTCAATGTATTTTCCGCTGTTTTGTAATTTAAATCTCTAATATTATTTTTCTGTTGTATAATATTTATTCATACTCTGTTATATTCTTGTACTCTGATGTAAATTGTTGTAGTAGCAATGAAATTTTCTTGAGACAACCCACCCTTACGGGAAAGCCCGGATTAAATTGAGAACACAACAAATCAGAACACAAACCGAAGAACATTTCATTGCTATTTACAACAATTTACATCATAGTACAAGAATATTCAGAGTACAAATAAATATTGCACAGAAAAATATCATATATTAAAATGCATAGCAGCGGAAATAAAATGTAAAAATACAATGCATAGTGGAAATACATTAACAAATACAACTGAAAGAAATACATGGATACAGAGCATTCCGAATATTGCTCCAGTTGTAAATCCAGGATCCCGTATAAATAAATCTGCAAAACCAAAACTACTAGCTGCCCGTGTGGAAAATGTGGGCACCCATTGTTTAGGTTAAAACAATGAACTCCAGGTCAGTCATGGGACTGGTGTGAGAACTAAAACAGTTATTAAAACTTTACTTTAAAGTAAGGTAAATTAAGGGACCACGCCGTATAACACGGAACGGGTTTACCCCCAAGAATAGCAGTGCCTAAAACGAAGAGCGCGATGCTAAATAAAGAAAAATGAAGCTATTGTAAGACACAGGTCCCATCACACAATGAACACAGTCGAGGATAGAATTTTACCTTATAATAGCCAAATATGCTTGGTATGTTTTAAAACAAATCTTTTATTATTACTATAAGTGAAGAAATCAACTTCAGATATAAATGTATTAATCATAGACGGCATGAGCGCCCCATCCCACTATGTCACCATATATAGTATACAATGGAAACCGCAAAATTTCGTATTGGAAGTTTGGATTTCCATATTGGTGGCTCCTGATTCGAAAGATCTATCGCGTAGTGCAATACTCAATGGTTTACGTCGTAGGCATGTGAAAACACTGTAATGCACATCCGCATTATCCAAGAAATAAGTTACCACAGCTTACGTCCAAGCATTGGAAAACACCGCTAACTCTATCCATCTAAGAATGTGGGGGAGTGCCCTATCCCTACTGGTGTGGGGCGACCACACCCAGTATCACTTCGGTCGACCCAATCCATGACAACCCATAGGATGTCTATCCTCATCTATAAAGCATACTGATTTAACCATCAATTTGCTACCATACCGGTGTGCGAGGCTCGCAAATTAATGCTACACAAAGCTGTGATTTGATCATCATCCACCAAGCTTTGCTTTTCAACAACAGCTTGGATCACTGCAACTCAGTGTGTCACACTGTTAATCCATACTGTACCACTGATTTATGCCGATATATAACCTCTGAGCTCGTACGTCTCAGAGAAGGGTGTTAAGCAAGATAATAAATTCTCCGCCACCAAACAGATATATATTTAGCAGAGATCAACGAATACAGTATAAAGGAATACAACGTCAGACATACCATCCATATACAAGTCCGTTTTGGGTCTGAACGAAAACGGAGGCACCTTATTCCTCGTCCCGTATGTCCAAATGCACGAGAGAGGCCCTCGCATATCCGAACAATCAACAAGTATGTCCGGACGGCTACCACTATAGCCCCTTCAAGGTAGCTACTCCAATCATGGGCATTAGTAGCAACCAAACCATTCGATGTGAAGATAGTAAGTCTTGCACCGTCTTCAATCTCTTCGACTTTTCGTCATATCAGTTATTCAAAATGGGTTAAACCCGGCCTTTCTGAATAACTCGCGTATCTTATAATCAATTGTTATAACAACACATCATACACCTCATTCCAATCTAGAATATTCTTTTATTCAAATATTCTTTTCACAATTTAAACCATATTAAGGTTTTCCAAACTAGTCGGGATTAGCGAACATTACCAAAGTAATCATTTGTTTATTTTCCCAATCCCAACCTATTCATCCCATGGAGAAAACTGGTAATACTCCATATATAACACCATGGTGTTATCGGTAAAAATTAATTACCATTTCACGTTCAAATCTAATTAAAGATTTAACTGTCGCATGGAGAAAAACTAGTGATACTCCATTCTCGATCGTTTTCTTGAATTGATAATCTAAATTATCACATTCACATTTCAATCTAATTAAAGATTCATTAAAACTCCACTTATTTTTAATCTCCAAAAATCATTATTTAATGATTATTTAACTTTGAAAACACTAACATGTCACATCAACCATCCATACCATACCATTGATTTCTGCCAATATATAACCTTTGAGCTCGTACGTCTCAGAGAAGGGTGTTAAGCAAGAGAATAAATTCTCCGCCACTAAACAGATATATATTTAGCAGAGATCAACGAATACGGTACCAAAATACAATGTTAGACATGTAATCTAGTCTTTACCTATGTTAAAGAACCAATTTCATTTAAAACACTGTTCACAATAAACCCAAAATCACATTCCATTTGCCATGGAATCTTCACGGAAACAGATCAGTATATAATCGATATCAATTTCTGTATCCGACTAATAATATAAATGGAATAACGACAAAGCCTTTTTAAATTCCGTATATATTAACAGTCTTCCTCCACATAAGCTCATCTCAATTTTTACCAAATCGAATTCCATTCAATTCCAATTTACTATATTAAATTGGAAAAATTTACTTTGGAAAATTTCCATTAAATCTTAATTAAAAGATTATAAATTCCAAATCATATCTTCACATTTAATTGGGTTAAAGAAAAAGTGTTATTTAAAATACCGTTCATGATAAACCCAAAAATCCCATTCTTTAATTCAATTCCAATTAAATATTAATTAATTGTAAATCTTCACTAAATCTTAGTTTAAAGATATTTTTTTTCTCAACTGGGTTTAAGAACGGTGTTAATGAAGACATCGTTCACGACAAACCTAAAATCCAATTTGATATCAAATACAAAGCACTGAATAGAAATATTATCGGCTTATATTCAATATCAAATTCTGAAACTAACCAATATCGTATTGGGAATAACGATATATATATATATATATATATATATCTTCCAAATTCCTCAATAATATTCGTATAATCATGGAATCCAATATCGAAATACTCCGAAGATTATTTCCACTCAAATCCATTCCAAATTAATCATTGGAAAATTCTGGTTATTTTAAAACCATTCCAAATCCAACTTATTTATTTAAAAATAATTGGATTATAATTCTAGTTAATAACAAGTTCATTAGGATAAAATATATTTTTATCTTTTAAAAAATGGAATTTTTCATCTAAAATCTTTCCAAATAATTTATTATGATTTTACATAATTTTTCCGTATTTTTAATAATTTTATTATCGCCTGTACAGTCGGTTTCCAGTAACGGCCACCGAACTGCATCCATAGCGAACTTTTTTGAAATTGATTTGGACATATCTTAAAATCAATCCATTTGATTTCAAATCTCTTGTATTCATTGGAAATCTCTTTTCGATACGAACCCAACGGTTTCAGTTTTAGGAGAATCCGACGGTCAGATCTTCTGTAATATCAATTTGAAGTTAATGATCGAAATTCGTGAACAGTCGCTATGCAACGCGTTCTATTCAGGCCATTAATATATATATATATATATATATATATATATATATATCATCGATTTCCATTTAAAACGAATTTTATAAATCGTTTTAAATTCGTTATAAAACGTTTTCCACTTCCATTTCAATTTTAAATCAAAATTGAATATTCCATTATAAATTCATTTTAAATTCATTTTTAAAACGATTTCAATTTTATTTTCAAATTTAAATCAAAATAGAATTTTCCATTATAATTTCGTTTATAAATTCATTTAAATTGATTTTAATTCCATTTCAATTTTAAATCAAAATTGAATATTCCTTTATAAATTTGTTTTAAATTCATTTTGAAACTATTTCAATTTCATTTTCAAATTTAAATCAAAATTGAATATTCCTATATAAATTCGTTTAAAATTCATTTTAAAACAATTTCAAATTTGATTTTCAAATTTAAATCAAAATTGAATATTCCTATATAAACTCATTTTAAATTCATTTTAAAACGATTTTGGATTTGATTTTCAAATTTTGAATCAAAATTGAATATTCCATTGTAAATTCGTTTTAAATTCATTTTAAAACGATTACAATTCCATTTAAATTTAAATCAAAATTTGAATATTCCTATATAAATTCGTTTTAAATTCATTTTAAAACGATTACAGTTCCATTTCAATTTAAATCAAAATTTGAATATTCCTATATAAATTCGTTTTAAATTTATTTTAAAATGATTTCAATTTCATTTTCAAATTTAAATCAAAATTGAATATTCCTATATAAATTCTTTTTAATTTCATTTTAAAAATGATTTCTATTTCATTTTCAAATTTAAATAAAAATTTGAATATTCCATATCATTATAATATAAAAATTATAATATTTTCAAAATATCAGATTCTGAAATCACTTTTCGTTATTCATTATAAAATGAATAAAATCGACAGAAAATCCCATTCGTGTTAAAATGGCGTTTAACTTCTTAACATGGCTTCACATTTCAATATTCACTGAATATTATTTTAAAATATTCGTTAATTCTGAACTGGAATAAGACTCAATCAATTACCATATAATTTCAGTTATATGGATTTCAACATCACATCTATACAACAATAATGATAAACAATCGCTAAAAATTCATACAACATCCAGAGTGCATTTTACAACTGTATATGCATTAAAATAAATAAATAACGCTTGTAAAGTCAGTCAACCCATCGATTGACATACCGCAAATTATTAGGATCAGTGCATGTCAAATATTATCCCAATACCCATGTGGGGTTTTCAAACAACAAATATTGTTTATTATTTGTGCAATTAGGCGATGTGTAAAATTTATCATCCCAATCAATATCAGATAAATAAGTGTACATAAACAAATCGTCTGGTTTGTAAATGAATATTTGTTTTATTTTATTTAATCGATAATTTATATATATATATATATATATATATATATTATACAAATAATTTCTATATACAACAATATCAATAAATGACAATCTAAACACAATACAAACAAACAATCAACTGGTCTGTATAATAAATAGTGTCGGGTGCTTCTAAGCCCCGTCTGCAACCTATTATATAATAACAAAAAATAATTTGAGTGTGAGAGAGAGCTTACATTCATTTCCACTCCTCCGTTCTTTTATTTCTGAATTTCTATCCTATTTGAATTTGAATTTTCCCCTAATTCTGATTTGCTCCGTTTTTGTCCCAGTTAGCTCTATGTTGTAGAGCTCGATTTCACGGTTCCAACGAAATTTAAATTGTCAAAATCCGTTATGATATGGATAAGTTATTATCATTACAATTTTAAACGATTTTTAATTTAAATAATAATTCCCTAATTTCCTTATTAAAATTAATTACTCATCATCAAATCAGAGCTGCTATTTTTTTTGTTTCTCTCGTCATCTTCTTCTTCCCGTTGAAACCATCGATTTGAATCCCCCCGGCGCACGCAATTCCAAGCAATGCGCCTCCGATCCGATGATGCTCCGGCAACCGCCTACCCTCACTCCACCAATGCCCTGACTCCTGGCCAACTCGGTGGCCATCTGCTCCCTCAGGCCACGTGCGAATAGCACGACTTCATCCCCCAAATACGAACAAACCAAGCCGCTATACTTGATCATACGCATGCAAAATTAAAGTTCTCATTTCACTCTGTAATTTTGTTTTGGGTTTAGGTTTTAATTCGAAGCGGATTTGTTGAAATTGGTTGTGAATTTAGGAGGGCATGGGCCGTTGAAATAAGCTGACGGCGGCAGTGTGTAAAGTGGGAATTAGGGTTACGATTTTGACTTATTTGACCTTGTATATAATAATATATTTAATTCGAAAATTACTTGTTTAATCCCACGAACTCCAAACCAAACCCAACGACTATCGCCCCTAGCTAAACACCCCGATTCTGAACGCAATGAGATATGTTTCGTTAGCCAATTATGTTGCTTCGATAAGTGTTTCTTTAAATTAAAATATAAATCAATATATATTAAACTCAAACGTACATTTTAATTTACCGGGGCCACATAATGACTCCAAAAATTCCTGAAAAATAAATCTAGCTATGTTTTCATGATATGGTCCTAACAAAACCAATTTCATTGAATTTGGAGACCGTTTGAAAAATGGTCATTTTCTGGTCGATCCAATTCAAATTTAAATTACCAAACCCATTTAGATTTACTGCGCTCACATATTAAATCCAAAAATTATGAAATTTGGAACCTTGCAATAATTTGACATTCCGGATCCAATAAAAGAGGTTTCGTCGAAAATGGAAGTCGTTTGCAAAATGGCTTTTTATTGTATTATATTAAATTCCATAGCAACTATTTTAAATTTTAAACTGGACATAACGTTCAATTCCCATTATGAAATCTGGATTTTTCACATTCGTTGGAAAGATATTTTCAAATATTTCTTGTTTTATTGAAATCTGATTTATTTTGAATTATGTACATTCATTTGAAATTTGAAATCGAATTTTCGAGCTACTGCGCCATTTCAGGCATGTTTTATAATTAAAATAAATTTATATTTTCTAAGTTCGATTTAAATAAATTTTTCGTCATTATTATTTAAAATAAATCATTTTAAATATTCAAAATTCATTGAAATTGCCAAAATAAAAATTTTAAATTAGTTCTGAAAATCCGGGTTGTTACAGTCTCCCCACTTAAAATCTTTTCGTCCTTAAAAAGGAACGGAGCTGAAAGTTGTTTAACTAACCAACTCAACTTTCATTCTGGCTTTCATTCTTCAACTTTTCTGTTTCTAAGAATTTTCTAATTTTTCAAAAATTTGGCTAACACCCTGAATTTTCGAAAAATTTCGCCATAACCTCCTTTGTACGGGTTGATATTTAAAACCGCAACTTGCCTCACAGGGCCCTCACCAACCCAAAAGAAAAAGAAAAAGCCATACGGCTAGCCAATCGACTCATAAAATTATCAAAACCCAATAAATTATTAAACATGTACCTATTTGTGGGGCATACAATTTTATTCCTCTATTCTAGCCTCCTTGTTATGAACTGTTCAATATATATGCATGTACATATATGCAATTCTAATAAATTTTCAATTTAGTTCAATGTTTGACTTGAATTGGCAAAATTAACTTTCATGTTCTCTTATTGGTTTTAATTTGGTTCAATTCAACTTTTCATTTTCATATTGGATTTATTATTCCAATATTTTTATTAGTTGAACAAATAATCACACAACACAACCAGCAATCTATTTGTGAATTAAATTTCCAAAACATATAACTTTTGTATATATATATATTCAAAAATCATATTTCTAGTGTCAAATTCCAAACAATAAATTCAAAACCAGGTTTTGGTTCTCACACCAGTCGATTGGAAATATATAGATATCCCACTTTCGAAACTCAAACATAAACATTGATGATGATGATATATATATCACCATAATCATCTCCGGGTGATTAGAGTGTGACTCTATATCTATCCAGTATATTTGAGACTTCAAATACACATGGATCAGGCGTAAATTAAAGTCTCCATATACCTGAAAGTCCAAATAATTTTAAAATAAAATAATCAAATACATATAATAAGTTGTAAATTTTCAAAACTAATTTGATTTCATTTTATTTTGAAAATAACACTCTTCAAACTCATTCTAAGATATTATTGATCCCATCTCTAACGAGTCATTCTCATTGGATATTACTAATCCAATATCTGATGAATTCTTTCGTTTGGTTCTAATGTGTCTTGTTCTCGAGCTCTGTAAACCAAAGCTTTGATACCACGCTGAGATGACCCAAACTCAACCTTATCGGAAAGCCCGGACTGAATAAAGAACACGACAAATCATAACACAAACAGAAGAACATTTCATTGCTATTTACAATAATTTACATCAGAGTACAAGAATATTCTGAGTATGAATAAATATTACACAGAAAAATATCAGAGATTAAAATACATAGCAGAGGAAATAAAATGTAAAAATACAATGCGTAGTAGAAATACATTAACAAATACAACTTAAAAAAAACACGAATACATAGCATTCTGAATATAGCTCCAGCTGTAAATCCAGGATCCTGTATAAATAAATCTGCAAAACCAAAACTACTAGTTGCTTGTGTGGAAATGTGGGCACCCAGAGTTTAGGTTAAAACAATAAACTCTAGGTCAATTATGGGTTTGATGTGAGAACCAAAACAGTTATTAAAACTTTACTTTAAAGTAAGGTAAATCTAGGGATCACGCCGTATAACATGGAACGGGTTTACCCCCAAGAATTCCAGCGCCTAAAACAAACAGCGCAATGCTAAATAAAGAAAAATGAAGCTATTATAAGACTCAGGTCTCATCACACAATGAACTCAGTCGAGGATAGAGTTTTAGCTTATAGTAGCCAAATATGCTTGGTATGTTTTAAAACAAATCTTTTATTATTATTATAAGTGAAGAAATCAACTTCAAATATAAATGTATTAATCATAGACGGCATGAGCGCCCCATCCCACTATGTCGCCATATATAGTATACAATGAAAACCGCTAAATGTCGTATTGGAAGTTTGGATTTTCATACTGATGGCTCTTGATTCGAAAGATATATCGTGTAGTGCAAGCATTGGAAACAAGTTACCACGGCTTATGTCCAAGCATTGGAAAACACCGCTAACTCGATCCATCTAGGAACCGGGAGGTGTGCCCTATCTCTACTGGTGCGGGGCGATCACACCCAGTATTACCTCGGTCGATCAAATTCATGACAACCCGTAGGGTGTCTATCCTCATCTACAAAGCATACTGATCTAACCATCAGTTTGCCACCATACCGGTGTGTGAGGCTCATGAATCAACGCTACACAAATCTGTGCTATTTAAATGAAACAACCCAAACTTCCCCGTAAAGGAAAGCCCGGATTTTAATGAGAACACGACAAATCAGAGCATAAACAGAAGAACATTTCATTGCTCATTACAACAATTTACATCAGAGTACAAGAATATACAGAGTATGAACAAATAATATACATTTGATAAATAACAGAGATTTACAAATTACAATGCAGTGGAAAATAATACAAAACACAATTGAAAGAGATAAAAGGATACAGAGCTTTCTGAATATCATTCCGACTGTAAACCAGGATCTTGTGAATATAAATATGCAAAACCAAAACTATTAGCTGCCCGTGTGGAAAATAAGGGCACCTAGAGTTTAGGTTAAAACAATAAACTCCAGGTCAGTCATGTGACTGGTGTGAGAAGTAAAATAGTTGTTTAAAAAATTACTTTAAAATATAGTATATCAAGGGACCACGTCGTGTAACACGGAACGGGTTTCCTCTCAAGAATGTCAGTGCATAGAATAAACAACGCAATGCTTTTTGAGAAAATGAAGCTACTATAAGACCCAGGTCCCATCACACAATGCAACGCAAGCTGGAGGATAGGATTTTACCATATAATAGCCACACATGCTTGGTACGTTTAAAACAAATCATTTTGATACTATTATAGTGTAAAGTGTATGAAAACAACTTCAATATAAATGTATCAATCATAGGCAGTATGGTACCATCTATCATGCCGCCAATACTAGTTGTTAACCCTGTTAAAACACAGTTTAAAATTCTGGATTAGATAGATCTAGATCGGACAAATCTGGATCAGGCAGATATGGATCGAGCAGATCTGGATCGGACAGATTTGGATCGGACAGATTTGAATCGGGCGGATCTAGATCGGGCAGATCTGGATCGAACAGATGTCGGTCGGACAGATCTGGGTCGGGAAGATCTGGATCGGGAAGATCTGGATCGGGCAGATCCGGATCGGGTAGATCCGGACCCGACAGATCCGGATCCGACAGATCTGGATCGGCCAGATCTGGATCGGCCAAATCTGGATCGGGAAGATCTGGATCGGGCAGATCTGGATTGAACAGATTTGTTTCGGGCAGATCTGGATCGAGAAGATCTGGACCAGGCAGATCTGGACCGGGAAGATCAGGACCGGGCAGATCTAGATCAGATAGATCTGGATTGGGCAGATCTGGATCAGGTAGAACTGGACCAGTGGCATTTCTATAATTAGTTTCAGCCCGATCCAAATTATGTACCCATAATTACAAGACTGTCATTGCCTTCAAACTTCTTCTATAAATAGCCCCTTGCTCCACAATTCAAGGGAGGAATTTTCTTCACCCCACAAGGCCGCCAAATCATTTCTTCAACCTCCGAGCTCCATTCCAAGCTTCATTATTGGCTTCCATAATCTAACAACACTTCTCCAACCTCATGAGAATCAAATCCATTCATATGATCATTAAAGCTACTTCCAATCGGATCAAAGTCCATCGGATCTTACTCAAACTACATGATAAGCCTCTCCAACACATTCAAATGATCTTCAATCTCTCTCTATCTTAGATCTTCTACTAAATTTCTAAGGAATTTATGAAGATTACTCAATCGCTCAAGTGAACGAAGATTAATACATCTATCACCATAAAGCAAGAGATCCTATCAATTCCTAGTCGAATTCAAGTGGAATTAGACCCTAAAAGAGAGTGAAAAGAGGAGAAAAAGGGGAAATGAATGTAAAAGAGAGTTCATTCATATTGTAAAAAGAGATATGTAACACCCCGTAATTTGAACATAAAAATTCACAAATTAAAGTATACTTAATTAAGTGAAATGGGTTGCGCAGAGAAATATATATATATATAATTGAAAATTAAATAAATAAATATGCAAAAATGTTCAAAACAGCGAATTGGGAGAGGGGAATAACCGAACCGGCCGATTTTTGAGGTCGACCCGAGCTTGCTGGGTCGACTAGGGGTTAATCCAGGGTGTTTGGCTGTCAACCCGTGGGCCGATTCTCTCAAATGAAGATTTTGCATTTGAAGGGTTCTCATGGTTCAGCTTTAATCTAAAGGCCCTAGATGGTTCCTGCACTTGACTTCTTCCCCAAGACTTGCTTTGATGGCTTGGATTGAATCTAGGGTTAATCCTATGGCTAATACTATCCTAATCCTCTATAAAAAGACCCCTAAACCTAGCCTAAATCACCATTATTCAATCCTACAACTAAACTATGTCAAATTTGTTCCTCTCATGGCCTCCACTCTCATGCTAAAATTCCTAAGCCTGTTTCTATGAGAGATTGTGAGTTCATACAAGTGCTTTCAAACTTGTATGAGTGTTCTTAGTTTGCATTCAAGTCAAGTTGCAACATTTCTATTTCAAAGCAAGGATTTTTATTGATTTGGCGCAAGGGTTTTTCAATTGGGGCTTTCATATTTTGGTGTTTGCATAAGGGCTTCGTCTCAATCTTTATAATAAATATTCATTTGTGTCTTCATAGCGTAGTAAGCCCTTTTCTACTTTCTTTTTATTGAACTCTAAAGTTAAATGAATGATGCAAGTTTGGGGTTGATCATTATGATATGCAAGTTTGGTTGATCATTATGATATTCAAGTTTGGTTGATTATTATGATATGCAAGTTTTGTTAATCATTATGCTATGCAAGTTGGTATAATCATTATGTATGACACATATTGCTATATTATGCAAGTTAAACTTGATGTTGTGAGCATAAAGCTCCAAGCTTTATATCAAAGGTTGCATTTTGGCAACATGAAAGTTATCATATCCCTTATGATAACTTGCATGTGAGGCTAAATGCGAACTCCTAGCAACTTCTACATGTCAATTATCACCATGTATCACTCATATGCTAAGTTTGGTTTTATGCATGCTTTTGAAGCCTAACAATGCAATATGCAAGTATATGAACATATGTACATCTCATATGCCACCATGATAAACTTGTGGCTTCAACACCTTTTTGTCATGATTATGCCAAGTTCCCTATTTTACCCTTTATGCGTTGTTGCGATTATGTAAACGATGGGATTACGTTGGGGTTGGGTAAAATTATGACATGAACATGATTTTTATAACATAACGTGATATGTTAACTTGTAATTATGTTTTGGAAACATAATGGACATGACACTTAGAAAATAGGAGTTTGGCCAACTCGAGGTTGGGTTGAGTTTGTAGCATAAATCTACCCGGACCCGCCCGGCTTAACTAGTGGCTACAAACAATAGGACCCAATGTGAGAAGTTGGTCATGTTGTGCTCGAACCCGAGGTTAGACCAAGTTGTGGTGTAAAGCTACCCGGACCCGCCCGGCTTAACTAGTAACCACAACAAAGTCTAATGTGAGAGGTTAAAGCACATTAAGTTAATTAATGCCTCCTAATTAGGGTTAAGCCATGGTCCACTTAATACTTAATCAATTTGGGTTGGATGGGTTAATCGGGGTTAAGTCACGAACCTTGGGTATACTTAACCAATTTAATCCACGTTTGGATCGGGTTAACCACATTTAACTCGTTAAGGAAATCCTAGTTGCGTGGTCCTTTTCAGCAGTAACCCTCTTGATAGTATCATAAGACCCTAGGACTAGGCTAGGGTGGGGCACGATTACTGGGCTGACATGTAAGAGACCAAAACGACGGCTGAGTAGGTATGCCGGTGTAGGTCCAGGTGGACTATGGTCGTGCACATAGTCCGAAGTTGGAGAATCAGGCACAGGTACCAGTAGATCTAGACTGCGCATACTTGATTCGTGTCTGAGGTTGACACCCTAGGACTTGATACACCCTAGGGTGTACCTAGCGCAGTTTAACTACATTGCATGTTTGGGCCGTATGACACCGACACTTGACGAGTTAGGCTTATAGGGAGCCAATCGACTAGACAGTGTAGTTGGACCTTAATTTAGGTCACCTCATGATGATGGGCCAAGCTTGGGCCAGGGGATTAATTCTTGTTTTTACTTGACATGTTAGAATGCTAGTACACCTGTGGTGCAAAACTTAACCTTAATTATGCGATGACACCTTTATCTATCTTGTTAGTTAATCATCATGCCAGTATGTTGTTATCCTTATGTTCATCTCAGCTTCTCATGCCAGTTAACTTTACTAGTTCATAGACAGATAGTAGTAGGGCTTACCAGTCTTTTTGACTGACCTGTTTTCTTTCGCCTCTTTTCTTCCGTTTCCCCCCCCCCCCTCAGGTTCTTAGGGTGGGAACATTGGAGCTTAGCTTGGATCTTTACAGCTTGCTTACTGGATTTGCTCATGTACGGTTTTGGACATTGAGCTAGCTATGGTTTATCACTTCATTTTGGGGATAGTACTTTATGTATTTCAGTTTTTCAGTTTATGCTTTTATCTAGACTTTGTTGTTGGAAAATAATGACCAAGTACTTTATTGTAACGTGACTATGGTTTTGAAATGCTAAGTTTTATCCGCTGCTTTACTACTCTGTTTTACTTATATGTTCTATCTTGTGATATCTGCATGCATGTTTACCTTGTTTAACGCCCCTCCAAAGCTAATGTCCTTGCAAGAGTGGCATTGGCGGAGGTGGGGTGTTACATTTGGTATCAGAGCGAGGTTTACAAGATTTGAGCAAAAGTGTTTTTGAAACTTACCTTTTGAAAAACTATTTTCAAAACCAATTAAGTATTTTCCAAGAAAAATCTAGTTATTTTAAAAAGGCTATTCCCCAAAAGCCATAGCATTATCCTTCGTTTCTTCGTTCTGAAACTATCTTTTTCCTTTTTTCAGTATGGCCGATCTTAACCTTCCCGAGGGAGTGACCATTCCCGGATGGTTCCGGAGATACTTGGAAGCTAGGGCCAACGATGTGGGCCCAGCAAATACCCCCAATATAACTGAGGTTCCTCCTCCTCCTCCTCAGAACCCGCAAGCAGATTTCGCTAAGATTTGCAAAGACTTTAAGGCGATGGGTGGCAAGAACTTTATTGGGACGGAGACTTTTGTGGAGGCAAGAAATTGGTTGAAAGAAACTGAAGATCTCTTCGCCATCTTTGATGTGCAAGATCATAGAAGGGTTCTATTGGCAGCATGGTTATTGAAAGAAGAAGCTGCTTATTGGTGGGAGGTCACCAATGCTACGAGGCCTATAGAGACTTGGGCCGACTTTAGGACAAGATTTGGGCTTAAGTTTCTATCATCAGCTGAGGCGAATTTGCAATTGGAGAAGTTTATATCTTTGAAGCAAGGAGACATGACAGTGAGGGAGTACGTGAATGAGTTTAACAAGCTCGCCCGATTTGGTTTGGACATGATTAATGCTCCCCAGAAGAAGGCTTTGCGCTTTGCACGAGGGTTGAATGAGCCACTACAAGGTTTAGCCCTATCTCGTATACCTATGGGGGCCACTTTCGAAGGTCTAGTAGACATGGCATTGCTTCAAGGAGACGATAAGAATGGCAAGAAGGAAGTGAAGGCTAATGAGACCCAAGCCAAGAAGACAGACTCCAAGTGGGGAGGAAATCAGAGCAATCAGAACAACAAAAACAACAAGAACAACAAGGGCAACAAGGCCAAGGCAAAGGACCCAAGAAAATGCCACTACTGTGGAAATGTAGGGCACATAGCTAAAAACTGTAAGAAAAGGAAGAGGAAGTCGGGCGAATGCTTTCATTGTGGAGAGACCGGACATTTTAGCAAGGATTGCCCCAAGAAGCAAGGGCAGAATCAGCGTGCAGGACCTTCTGGAGGGAAAGTGCATGCTCTCAATGCCACTCCAGTTCAGGATCGAGGTAGCATTTCTGTAGAAAGTCTTGTTTATATTTCTGATTAACCTGTTCACACCTTATTTGATTCTGGCGCATCGCATAGTTTTATTTCTTCTGACATTGTTGAAAGTTTGCACCTAAGTACTAGCTTAGTTGAGGATCCCGTTTGTGTTTCAAATCCAATTGGGGGTTCCGCCCATCTATCTATGATTTGTGTGGATTTGAAGATTTCTATCTTGACCGTAGAATTCGCGTGTAATGCTTATGTTCTCGGATTCATGGGATATGGGTTAATCTTGGGCATGGATTGGTTGTCCAGTTATGGAGCCATTCTCGATTGTGAACATAGGGTGGTGAGGCTCATGACCCGCCTCGGTAATACCCTAGAAATTTCTTGTAACCCTAGAGGTCCCGTCATGTTATGCTATCTTGAATCTCTCGAATCGTCCATCGATGATCTACAATCTGTAAGGGTGGTCCGAGACTATCCTGATGTCTTTGAAGAAGTTAAGGGGTTACCCCCTAAACGAGAGATAGATTTCCGCATTTATCTAGTCGATAATGCCAAGCCAGTATCATTGCCCGTTAGGCACATGGCCCCTCGTGAGAGAAGGGAGCTCAGTAAGCAAATCAAGGAGCTGCTTGAGAAGGGTTTTATTAGATGAAGCATTTCCGAATGGGGTGCTCCGGTGGTATTCGCTACTAAGGCGGATGGTTCGCTTCGTCTATGTGTTGATTATCGAGAGTTTAACAAGCTGACAAAGAAGAATAGGCACCCGTTACCGAGGATTGATGATCTCTTTGACCAGCTTGTAGGTGCTTCTATTTTCTCTCAGCTCGATCTAGCCACTGGATTCCATCAGCTTAGAGTAGCTGAGGATAGCATTGATAAAACTGCGTTTAGGACTCCGGATGGATTCTTTGAATGGCTTGTCATGCCATTCGGATTGACTAATGCACCCGCCTACTTCGTAGACTTGATGAGTAGGGTGTTCAGGGAGTTCTCAACAAGTTTGTTGTTGTCTTCGTGGATGATATTCTGATCTTCTCAAAGGAAGAGGAAGAACATGCCAGACATCTCAAGGAAGTGATGGATACGCTTAGAGCGCATCAGTTGAAAGCCAAGTTCTCCAAATGTCATTTCTGGAGAAGGGAAGTTCGGTTTCTTGGACATATAGTTTCTAAGCAAGGCATAGCGGTGGATCCCGCGAAAGTGGTTGTGGTTCAAGATTGGAAGACTCCTAGGAATGCGACCGAAGTAAGAAGCTTTCTCGGTTTGGCGGGCTACTATAGGAAGTTCATCAGAGACTTCGCTAAGATTTCGGCCCCTCTCACTAAGTTGACGAAGAAGAACTTAGTCTTTGCATGGGACTTGGAGTGTGAGCTTGCTTTTCAAAAGCTCAAAAGAGCCCGTACCTCAGCTCCAGTTTTGGCATTACCCGATAGTGGTAAGATGTTTACCGTGTACACAGATGCATGTGGCACGGGGTTAGGAACTGTTCTGATGCAAGAGGGAAGAGTGATATGTTATGGGGGTAGGCAACTTAAAGTTCATGAGAAGAACTATCCCACTCATGATTTGGAGTTAGCAGCGATCGTCTTTGCACTCAAATCCTGGCGCCACTATCTTCTAGGCGAAAGGTTTGAGTTGTATACTGATCACAAGTCACTCAAATACCTCTTCTCGCAAAAAGATCTGAATCTAAGGCAGCAAAGGTGGATGGAATTTTTGGCATCTTATGACCTCGAGATAGCTTATACCCCTGGCAAGGGTAATATTGTGGCGGATGCACTAAGCAGAAGGAGATTGACTTTAAGCCCCTTGTTCATTGAGATGAAGAACTTGGAATTCTTGGCAACCTTTGATTTCACGACGGCTGTTGAGTTGATGACGGGTTCATTAGCATCCCTTGAGCTTAGATCCACACTTCTTGATCAAGTTGGGGCTTCGCAGAGGGAAGATCCACAGATAGTCGAAGTTATGGACAAGTTGATTCGGGGTGAGACGTCTAGTCACCTTGCCAGATATACTATTGATGATAAAGGATGGCTAAGGCGTGATGGGAGATTATGTGTTCCTCGGGTGGGAGATTTGGTCCGTAGAGTTCTTGAAGAAGCGCATCACTCGAAGATGACTATACATCCGGGAGGAGATAAGATGTATAGAGATATGAAGCGCAGTTTCTTTTGGGATGGAATGAAGAAAGATGTGGCAGAGTATGTTTCAAGGTGCATGGTGTGCCAACAAGTGAAGGCCGAGTCAAAGAAACCAGGTGGGCTATTACATCCATTGGAGGTCCCACAATGGAAGTGGGAGAGTATTTCTATGGATTTTGTGGATGGATTGCCTAGGTCAAGGAGAGGGAACATAAGCATATGGGTCATAGTTGACAGACTTACGAAGAGTGCTCACTTCATCCCAGTAAAGAGCAAGAGGACCGCATCAGGGCTAACGTCTATTTATCTCCGAGAAATAGTGCGGTTGCATGGAGTTCCTTCTAGCATAGTTAGCGATCTTGACCCGATTTTCACTAGCCAGTTCTGGAACAGTTTGCAAGAAGCGATGGGTATGCGATTGAATTTGAGTACAGCCTATCACCCCCAGACGGATGGCCAAACCGAAAGGGTGAATAGAGTGCTAGAAGATCTCTTGAGGCTTTGTGTTCTCGACTTCGGTGATACTTGGGAAGACCACCTTCCTCTTGTAGAATTTGCTTATAATAATAGCTATCAAGCCAGCATAGGGATGGCACCATTTGAAGCTTTATATGGGAGGCCGTGTAGGTCACCATCTTGTTGGTGGGAGACAACAGATAGACTTTTACTTGGGCCCAATATGATACGAGACACATCCGAGAAAGTTGAATTAGTAAGAAGAAGGATGAAAGCGGCCCAAGACAGACAGAAATCCTATGCTGACAAGCGAAGGGCAGATTTGGAATTCGAAGTGGGAGACATGGTTTTCGTGAAGGTTTCTCCTTTGCGAAATGTGGTACATTTTGGAGCAGCGGGGAAGCTGGCACCAAGGTTCGTAGGACCCTTCCCTATCATAGAGAGAATTGGAAAGATGGCCTATAAGGTGGGATTGCCCGAGAAGCTAGCCGGAGTGCATAATGTCTTTCATGTCTCGCATCTCCGAAAGTGCCTACATGAGTCCGCTGAGGTGGTTGAACCAAGCATTCTGGAAGACATTGAGGTAGAGAAAGAAGCAACCTTGAGAAGAGCTCCGATTCGTATCTTGGGAACAGAGATCAAGAAGCTAAGGAATCGAGAGGTCAAGTTGGTGAAAGTTCAGTGGGGTGAAGCCGACGAAGATGCAACTTGGGAAACTGAGGAGAAGATGCGTGGGCTTTCTCCATTTCTTTTTGAGGGTACATTATCGATCTCTTTTCCTAATTAGCATATCTTTCTTTTTATCCGCGTTTATCTAGTTTATCTTGTTTCGTAGATCTTGTCATGAGAACCTTAGGTAGAAACCCTTGGTTGAAACATGTATTTGAAACATGTTATGCTTGATGGTTGCAAGTGTTTGCATGTGGATACTCGTGGATACATGATACACTTTAGGCACTAAGATCGGCTCACACACTTTCATGTTGCATATGCATGAGTGCTTATACTTATTCATGGATGAAACTTGTTGAGCTATCACGTGGATTTTGCATATGGATGAATATTATGTGCACTCATGTAGAGATTATAAATTATGTTAGGAATTTGCATACATACGGACTCATTTCACTAACATATTTTGCATTAAGGAGGTTTACTGTATCAGTAACCGCCTGATTTTTGCATTAGATAAGTACATATACACACACCTTTGCATATGATCATACAACATTTAGAATCCTTTAAGGACAATGACTGCACGTGGATGATGTTTTGAGTAGATGGATGATGGATAGTAGGATACGTTCTTCCTAACTTGGAGATTTCGGGGACGAAATCCTTTAAGGAGGGGAGAATGTAACACCCCGTAATTTGAACATAAAAATTCACAAATTAAAGTATAATTAATTAAGTGAAATAGGTTGCGTAGAGAAATATATATATATATATATTGATATATATATATAATTGAAAATTAAATAAATAAATATGCAAAAATGTTCAAAACAGCGAATTGGGAGAGGGGAATAACCGAACCGGCCGATTTTTGAGGTCGACCCGAGCTTGCTGGGTCGACTAGGGGTTAATCCAGGGTGTTTGGCTGTCAACCCGTGGGCCGATTCGCTCAAATGCAGATTTTGCATTTGAAGGGTTCTCATGGTTCAGCTTTAATCTAAAGGCCCTAGATGGTTCCTACACTTGACTTCTTCCCCAAGACATGCTTTGATGGCTTGGATTGAATCTAGGGTTAATCCTATGGCTAATACTATCCTAATCCTCTATAAAAAGACCCCTAAACCTAGCCTAAATCACCATTATTCAATCCTACAACTAAACTATGTCAAATTTGTTCCTCTCATGGCCTCCACTTTCATGCTAAAATTCCTAAGCCTATTTCTATGAGAGATTGTGAGTTCATACAAGTGCTTTCAAACTTATATCAGTGTTCTTAGTTTGCATTCAAGTCAAGTTGCAACATTTCTATTTCAAAGCAAGGATTTTTATTGATTTGGCGCAAGGGTTTTTCAATTGGGGCTTTCAAATTTTGGTGCTTGCATAAGGGCTTCGTCTCAATCTTTATAATAAATATTCATTTGTGTCTTCATAGCGTAGTGAGCCCTTTTCTACTTTCTTTTTATTGAACTCTAAAGTTAAATGAATGATGCAAGTTTGGAGTTGATCATTATGATATGCAAGTTTGGTTGATCATTATGATATGCAAGTTTGGTTGATTATTATGATATGCAAGTTTGGTTAATCATTATGCTATGCAAGTTGGTTTAATCATTATGTATGACACATATTGCTATGTTATGCAAGTTAAACTTGATGTTGTGAGCATAAAGCTCCAAGCTTTATATCAAAGGTTGCATTTTGGCAACATGAAAGTTATCATATCCCTTATGATAACTTGCATGTGAGGCTAAATGCGAACTCCTAGCAACTTCTACATGTCAATTATCACCATGTATCACTCATATGCTAAGTTTGGTTTTATGCATGCTTTTGAAGCCTAACAATGCAATATGCAAGTATATGAACATATGTACATCTCATATGCCACCATGATAAACTTGTGGCTTCAACACCTTTTTGTTATGATTATGCCAAGTTCCCTATTTTACCCTTTATGCGTTGTTGCGATTATGTAAACGATGGGATTACATTGGGGTTGGGTAAAATTATGACATGAACATGATTTTTATAACATAACGTGATATGTTAACTTGTAATTATGTTTTGGAAAAATAATGGACATGACACTTAGAAAATATGAGTGTGGCCAACTCGAGGTTGGGTTGAGTTTGTAGCATAAATCTACCCGGACCCGCCCGGCTTAACTAGTGGCTACAAACAATAGGACCCAATGTGAGAAGTTGGTCATGTTGTGCTCGAACCTGAGGTTAGACCAAGTTGTGGTGTAAAGCTACCCGGACCCGCCTGACTTAACTAGTAACCACAACAAAGTCTAATGTGAGAGGTTAAAGCACATTAAGTTAATTAATGCCTCCTGATTAGGGTTAAGTCATGGTCCACTTAATACTTAATCAATTTGGGCTGGATGGGTTAATCGGGGTTAAGTCACGAACCTTGGGTATACTTAACCAATTTAACCCACGTTTGGATCGGGTTAACCACATTTAACCCGTTAAGGAAACCCTAGTTGCGTGGTCCTTTTCAGCAGTAACCCTCTTGATAGTATCATAAGACCCTAGGACTAGGCTAGGGTGGGGCACGATTACTGGGCTGACATGTAAGCGACCAAAACGACGGCTGAGTAGGTACGCCGGTGTAGGTCCAGGCGGACTATGGTCGTGCAAATAGTCCGGAGTTGGAGAATCAGGCACGGGTACCAGTAGATCTATACTGCGCATACTTGATTCGTGTCTGAGGTTGACACCCTAGGACTTGATACACCCTAGGGTGTACCTAGCGCAGTTTAACTACATTGCATGTTTGGGCCGTATGACATAGACACTTGACGAGTTAGGCTTATAGGGAGCCGATCGACTAGACCGTGTAGTTGGACCTTAATTTAGGTCACCTCATGATGATGGGCCAAGCTTGGGCCAAGGGATCAATTCTTGTTTTTACTTGACATGTTAGAATGCTAGTACACCCGTGGTGCAAAACTTAACCTTAATTATGCGATGACACCTTTATCTATCTTGTTAGTTAATCATCATGCCAGTATGTTGTTATCCTTATGTTCATCTCAGCTTCTCATGCCAGTTAACTTTACTAGTTCATAGACAGATAGTAGTAGGGCTTACCAGTCTTTTTGACTGACCTGTTTTCTTTCGCCTCTTTTCTTCCGTTCCCCCCCCCCTCAGGTTCTCAGGGTGGGAACATTGGAGCTTAGCTTGGATCTTTACAGCTTGCTTACTGGATTTGCTCATGTACGGTTTTGGACATTGAGCTAGCTATGGTTTATCACTTCATTTTGGGGATAGTACTTTATGTATTTCAGTTTTTCAGTTTATGCTTTTATCTAGACTTTGTTGTTGGAAAATAATGACCAAGTACTTTATTGTAACGTGACTATGGTTTTGAAATGCTAAGTTTTATCCGCTGCTTTACTACTCTGTTTTACTTATATGTTCTATCTTGTGATATCTGCATGCATGTTTACCTTGTTTAACGCCCCTCCAAAGCTAATGTCCTTGCAAGAGTGGCATTGGCGGAGGTGGGGTGTTACAAGATATTATAATGAGAATGGGTTCAAAAGTGGATACAGATCAAGTTTGATCGAACCACTATAAAAACTTTGCATCTTTTCCATTTTATGCATTTTATTTTGTGATTACGCGGTTCCACATTTCAATCTTACAGAATAGGTGAAGTGCACATTTGTACCATTTAGTGGTTGTGTCATTTTTGATGCAAACATTTGGCGCCCACTCCGGGGCCGATTCAATCCTTCATCTTCTCTAACCTTCTGGTCGTGGGGCCCATTCTTTCTCTAAGTTCAATCGCCTTGTGGAAGCTTTGACATCCAAAGTCCATCTCCTACGACAAGTCTCTATAATTCTAGATCCGTACCAATCAACGAGATTCCTTCCAAACTCAAAAGTGATCCGACGTCATCCACTCACTAAGGCTAAGTGTTTTGTGAAGAATATCAAAGTAATGCCTCTATCTAAAAGGTACAACGAGAAGTTCACCGAAAGCTCAAGAAATAATGATCATGAAGCTATCACCAATCAACGAGCCAATCACCCAATAGATGGCCAATCTTTAGAAGTAGGAATGGGAATACCTCAAGATGAGTTGAATACTATTATGAACAACTTGAATCAACGAATAGCAACTTCGAAAGAAGTCTTGACCGAAAAGCTAAGAATGCCTTCGATTGCTAAATTGAATAGATAATCTCTTAATATCGACGTACAAAAGCATGGTAAAGCACCGAAAGTTTCCGAAAAAGATATAGTGGGTATTTCTACCACTTATCAAAGCAATAGTCCAATGGGAGGCCAAATCCCAAGAGATGTTGTAACTCAAGAAGAATTAAATGATGTTATAGCTGATCTGAACCAAAAGATTGACACCTCAAACGACATGATATTGGAACAAATATATAGCCTTATGGTTGTTGTTTCCAATACCATAAGCTATAGAGTAGACGTTCATATGCCAGATAGTTCACGTTCCTTTATGCCTGACTCTCACAAAAAGTATTATGAGTATCACGGTAAAGGATTGACTAAAGGCAAGTGTCCATTCCCCTCTACCAATCAAGACAGAAGCAAGGAAAATGTTGAAGGATAAAAAAGGGAGTGTGAAAGCAAAGGAAAGGAAAAGAGAGGTAGTAAGAAATTTTGCCTTTTCAAATCTGAAGAGTTAACCTTGCTAAACGATACCCTGAAGAACATCTTTCTTGCTACCAGAAATGAAGAACTTTTTCCGAATCCATCACCATCAATGAAACTTTCGAATAAATCTTTGGAATCTAAGAGGTTCTGTCTTTACCACAACCAGCCTGGTCATGACACTGATGAATGTAGGCACCTTAAGACCACAATCGAAGAATTGATCAGAGAGAACAAGTTATAGCAGTATGTTAAAAAATCGCATGCAACAAATCACCTTCCAGCACCCAAGGAGAGAATCCGACTAGTCAATCAATTAGACCTGAATGTCAAAACTACAACATGGAATGGTGTGAAGTCGGTGCTCAACATTATGACAAAAGCTTCTCTTTCAGTTACTAAAAGTAAGAAGGCAGTGGAGAATTACTCAGATGCTCTAGATTATAGTCCTACTGAAGCAACAATCCCTATGGAACTAGAAGCTCTCGTCTATCCAATGATAGCCAGACATTTCCACACCGAAACCCAGCAGAAAGCTTTCAAAGTCGGAGAACTAGTCTTGAAATGGGAAATGGTTAGTGCAGGAGTGTTTGGACCCAACTGGCATGGACCTTACAAGATCAACCAAATACTCCTAGATAGGACCATCGTTTTGACAACTGTTGACGAAATTCAGATTCCAAAAGCCTAGAGTAGTGGTTGTTTGCATCGATTCTCTACAAAGAGCAATCTTCAGTTCTTATGAAAAAATATTACAATTTCTTTTACAAAAATAAACCTCTTGTAGTAAAAGGGGTTGTAATCGAGCTCTGTCTTTGTTACTAAAATCATGCATGATTACTTTGATCTTATATTTGCAAAAATTAATTCGAAAAGTTGCTAATGATTGAATCGATATTGCAGATATTACCCACAAAATGCTCACCCCTTTACAAACTGGCAAGACCAGATAACCTCTATCACACATCCTAATGGAGATGCTACAAGAGTTGAGTGATACAAACATTATTCAGCCTAAGTGCGAAAATGCAATGCACCGCTTTGGGGCATACGAAGTTGCCAATCAAGAGACTCCACTTTCCAATCGCTTAGAAGCGGGAAAGAATTTGTTTGGAAGGGCCGGAGTCACCAAAAATGAATTAGTAAAGTTGTTGCCAATATAAAACAGAGATTGCCAATAATGCCATGATGACTAAGCTGAAAGCTTTGTTTGCTTTTCAAGGTGCAACAAAGAAAGTCATTACCAGGCCTACCAAACCTACTTAGATTGCTCATACAGAAAATGCAAGATCTTCTTCTTCAAGTTCGAATAGAGAACAGTCATGCTAAAAGGTTAATGATCCTAACAATCCTCGTTACTAAGAAGTAAAGCCACATAGTCTCAACAATTCCAAGAAAGCAACCTCTTAATAAATATACGGTTCCGCTCAAAGGAGCACTTCCCCAAAAGGGAGGAACAGGGCCCTCGAACCCAAACCGTGGTCGTTTGCCTTGGCAAACATCCGGCAAAGGAATGGTGTATGTCCCGCAGACCTATATAATGATGAGGGATGCTTGTCAGAAAAGGTCCGCAAGATAATGAAGGAAAGTCAAAAAGAAGAAGGGGATGAAAAGAGTGAGGATTTGCGTCTACCAAAACCCCGCTCCCAATAAGGATTAAGAAGGTCCTGAACAATAACATTGTCGCACTTATAACCTAACAAGACCTGGTGGCTATTATAATGCATCCTGATGAGGACACCTCAAGTGACAAGTGCCACAAATATCATTCGTAGCTAATATGAAGAAGTGAAGCACTGGCTTTCCATAATGAACGCCAAGGATCAAAAGGACAAGTGACGCAACACTCCGAGTAAAGATTGGAGCTGCAAGTTTCACCAAAACGGCACATATTATAACGAAAGGGCTCGGGCCCTAGATCATTTGCGTGAATGACTTGTAAAACCAAGCATTTAGCAAATGAACTCACGTCCACCCCGTGAAACTACGCAAAAATCCAAGAAGCTACCCACACTGAAGCTCATCGGAATCCCTGAACATACCTCAATAGGGGTTGTAAGTTTCACGAAGGGGCATCTCCCCCAAAGAAGAGGTTTAAGGCTTTGATTCTGTAACCGAAACCGCTTGTTAAATCAAACGTCCGATAAAAGGGTTAGCGTCTGCCTCGTGGAACGACGCAGCGACAAGTTCGACAAGCATCTGAATTATTCAGACTCAACGAACAAAGGATGTGAAACTTCCCTTCGGGGGCATCAGACAAGTTCGACAAGCGTCTGAATTATTCAGACTCAACGAGCAAAGGATGTGAAACTTCCCTTCGGGGGAATCCGACAAGTTCGACAAGCGTCTGAATTATTCAGACTCAACGAACGACGGATGTAAAAACCCTCTTTGGGGGTGTCTGACCATATGTTGGGTCTTCCAAATCCAGTTAGTGGCGGATTCAAAAAACTCTTCGGGGTTGTTTGACCATATGCTGGGTCTTCCAAATCCAGTTAGTGGTGGATTCAATAACCTCTTCGGGGGTGTCTGACCATATGTTGGGTCTTCCAAATCCAGTTAGTGGCGGATTCAAAAACCTCTTCAGGGGTGTCTGACCATATGTTGGGTCTTCCAAATCCAGTTAGTGGCGAATTCAAAAACCTCTTCGGGGGTGTCTGACCATATGCTGGGTCTTCCAAATCCAGTTAGTGGAGGATTCAAAAACCTCTTCGGGTTGTCGGGCCATATGCTGGGTCTTCCAAATCCAGTTAGTGGCGGACCCAAAGACCTTTTCGGAGGCACCCTACAAATTCTACAAATAGCTGAGTCATTCAGTCACAATGAATAAAGGGTTTACAAATACCTCTTCAAAGAAGAAAAATTTAAGACCTCCCCTGGGGCATATGTTCAAATCTAATCTCCGAAGGGCCTAGATCACCAGGCTAGCGAGATATATGATTGAACATATAAAATATAAGACCTCTCAAGCAGGGGAACAAAAACAGAGTTTATCTCTGTAAAAAGGCAGAAGTAGGGTCGACCAAACTGGAAGCTTTTAATCGTGATCATGTCGAAAATTCAATAATGGCAAAAACACATGATCAAGAGATTACAAATAAAGTCGGACACACAATGCCACACCTAATCTTTAAAGCCTGTGACAAATTTTGGTATGGGGGCATTACCGCCGCATTAAGAAATTCAGCGATGTTCACTTAACACATACCACAAATTCGTCACAACTTTGAAGTTAAAGGTTCAACATTGGTAGGGACCAACTTTACCAACAAAGCGAAGCTTTGAAATGACAAAGGCAAAATTGATAACCCTGATACTGCAATGAGGATAAAGGTAGTCATTCATAAAAAAATCAAAAATTTCCTTGGTCAAAATCAAAGAAATCCGACAAAACTGGTCAAGATCAGCCTAACAAGTAATGATTTGTGGCTACAATTGAAAAACCAACTCGCCAAAAGTACCACAAAATCATTATAATAATGCAAAGCATTGCAATAACAGATGACTTACAGTTTAAAATTTGTGTTGTGAGCATGAAAAGGAAACAGGTATGGAATGCTAAACAAAAAACACAACAAGTAGAACACATTTCCATCACAACATCACAAAACAAGTCTTAACAAAGCTCATAGGCATAGTAGGATCCAAGTACTTTTTCAATGCAAACTCTCCGATGGGATTTTCCAATGCAGCACCTCCGTCAAAGGCCTGGGGCATCTGATGCTTTGGGCATACAACGGAAAGCAGAAAGAATTCCGAGAGAGAGAAAGGATCGGATTGGTGCAAGTATTCTGAATTCACGGAGAAAACCTTCTATGACAAGAAACTTCTTAGTCCCATGTTGCTCATCAATAGCCTTCAAAGACTCAAGAACATAATTTGCTACTAAATCCGAGTTTCCTAGATACATTGGCCTGCTCAGAAGCTCTAAATGATCCGATAAAAGCAAAATACCGTTGCCGAAAAATTAGAAGCTCCTAGTGCGACAATCTAAATCATGGAAATTCGGCAAAATTAATCGCATTCACCTCACACAATTTGTGACAACCTATGATAAAAGAGTAGCATGACCGCATTAAGGATCGGACAATGTTCAGGAGATGTATCATGGGTTCGTTTCAACATTGCAATAAACAGAAATCCGATTTGTACTCGACAAAAGGCAAATATATTTTCAGAGATATATAAGCCAAAGTGCACGAACAACAGAAGGTCCATCCTCAAAAGCTCGTCAAAAGGACTTTACCTTCAAAGAAGAGCATCTGGAAATTGTGTCAAAATCAATATGACTTGATACATCAATAAAAAGCAACCTTGAAGGTTTGATTAGTTAAATATTGACTGATCCCAAGGAAAAGAAATGGTACATACATCGGTCAAGATTGATCAAAAGCAATCTCTTGCGAGAATGAATTCCTTGGCAAAGAAAGTCTAGAATGTCCCAACATGAAAGCTTCCTTTACTGTAAAGCCTTAATCATATATAACTCGAAGAACCCGATGGTACTCTTCTTAAAACCCGAAAATAAATGATGTTGAAAGCCGACTACACCAATAGGGCATAATCCCATAAAGCGATAACATTTCTCCAGGAATCGAAGCTACTACCCATCAAACGGTATCAACATCAGTTATAAGAAAGAATGAGCAATAATCATGCGCTGGGGTAAACAGTTGTCAAACGAAAATTCAAAGTTTTGTCTAGCCCGGGATGATCTACGATATCAAACACGGTTGGGAGAGACAACAATACCGCGAGGTTGCAATATAAAACAAAGCATATCGGACTGCAGAAAAGGATAATATGGGCAAATACATAAATAATGCTAGAAGAGATTAATTAATTCTAAAAATCTAATTCCAAGGTTTGAGGTTCTCAGGATGGATACTACAAAAGCACTATATAAAATGCTGCACTGACTCAATTTATTAAGTGATGCACATAAGCTACTTAGTTTACTAAAAATCCTACAGTTTTGACCACCCAAAATGATTGGCTAAGAATACGAGTCAAGCTAACTGGGTCATCACTAATAATTGAACAAGGCAGTCCAAATTCGGAATTCTATCAGGTAAATTGTCAGGTGCACGCATTCCATAAATATTGAATCTATTGTAATAATAAATTAAAGGATAATACTTAGAATTGGTAGTCCATAAACGAAACTGACAAATCTCAAGTGTTATTAATAAACAAATTAAGTATATTATCAGTGTGAACTATATCTACCAAGTCATAAACTCCTAAATAAATGCAGCTTCACATTGATAACACATTCAAATCTATGAATATTTCTCGTGATTTATCTCCTTTTACTGGACTAACCCATTGTCATCTTGAGTAATCGACAATGAATTTGCCTCCAAATGTGTGCAAAAGCTTTTCATTACAGGTTCTCAAAAAGTCACTTATGCTAAGGAAAACCCTTCAATGAAACTGAGCCAGTGTTGCATCACCGTTCGTCGAAGTAAGGAAAAAAAGACACAAACAGAGCCAGCACTTGCTTAGGAGTTATGTACAAATTCAAAGTGAGATTTTTGAGTCCAACCAAGCTACTGCAACAAGGCCAAAGAACGAACAATCAAATGACGCCCCTTCGGCAAATTGTCAAGAGCATATGGGATAATGAAATTTTGACTCGCTCGTAATCCGGAAGCTGTAACTGTTCTAACCTGGAAACTCATATAAAAGGTTCAGTCTAAGCAGAAGCGATCCATCTTCCAGAATGACAACTAGTCTTTTGTCTGATGGCACAAAGCATATGAGATCGACCGTTAATTCATAAGCCAGAATAACTCATAATTGACAAGTCTGATCTCTAAAGCAACTTGGAATTTCGGTGCTTTCACTAACCTAAAGCCTCGAAGTGTCCACGAAGTTAAATCTCGGACAGTGTGCTGACATAAGGGAGTTCAAAGCATATTAAAAGCTGCAATTGAATCTCGATGTAACAATTATATATTTACTGGACCTAAAGCAAGTCAATATCAAGGCTACGGTTAATACTTCCCGGCATTCCAAGCTTCAAGCAAAATCCACGGAATCGAATCAAATAAAGTTTAGCGATACAGAAAATTCAACGGCATGCAAAGGCCTTAACATAGGAAAATATTTAAATAATATGCATATTCAAACCAATACATGTTCGAACATACTCGAACCCAAGTCGGGTCGAACATGCTCAAACCAACAAGATGGTCAAGCATGACTGAATGGTATGGTCAGGCACGAGCGATTGTAGCAGTTCAAGCCGACAAGCAGCGGAATTGCCAGACCTAGACAACATTAGTAGGCTTCCAGACAGTCAAGTTTACGTGATCATGTAAATATTGTTGAATTCAACCCGAAGTTTGTACATGATAAAAGACAAACTTGAGCATCTAATAGAGTTTCCAGTATCAGAACTGGCCTACAAAGCTGGCAAACACTGAGCCATAAAAGTCTATCCCATAATGAAGGTTAAATGCCTCCCAGATAAAGGCGTGAATATCCATAGCTTCTCTAAGAAAAAGAAGAAAATAAATAGCAGATCCATACACCATCATAAAAGTCATTAAAATGATAATGTTCGACATCCACATTTGGCTTAGCCGGTTAGTTGATTTTAAGCGTTATTGCGAATTAGAATACCGTATTTGTGCAGATAACATTTGATGAGTTTTAAACCATTGAATAAAATAATTCTGTGCAGATACTTTATTCGATTCAAAAATAAAATTCGCTATAATTCATTTTTAACTAACCTGTTATCGATATGGACGACTGATAGTGAAGTATAAGTCCAAAATTGTGCAAGTGCTTGTTCTGATTAAAAAACAGGTGATACAAAGACCACTTATTCAACGTGAATGGAAATAGCATATTTGAAACACCCCACCTCTGTTAAGGTCACTCACAAAGGGAATGCCTTAATTTCGATGGAGCATTTTAGGTAAAAGATGCAGATAAATTACAAGACAGACAGGTAAAGCAACGGAAAATAAAGTCATTTTATAAACAATGTGGCTCGGTCAAGCTTTTACAACAGTTGTCTTAAAAACAATACATAGTACTTCTGTCTTGATTCAAAAACTTCCAAGTATAAAAGAAGCATAAAAATAACAACGATTTATTCCCCAATAGAGTAAAGAAAGCCATAGCTGAAATGAGACTGAATCCAAAGCAATACATGATGATCTTGAAGCAATAAGTAATCCAAGCTAAGCAAAAGTGGTTCCTCCCTAAGAACTTGGGGGGAATGGAAGAAAAGAGGCGAAACAGAACTAGGTCAGACATAAGTCTGGTAAGTCCAGCTACTTTCAGCATATGAACAAGCAAGAACAACATGACATGAACTAAACTGAATAAAGACATAAGCATGATGATAAGGAACATAGGATACACAGGATAAGCAATAAGCAAGATAAACTAAATATAACATCGCATGTTAACTATTCTCTGCTTCGCTACTACCCTATTATTCTAATTTCTATATCGCTGCACCACCTAACGAGTGTCCCAACTAGTAATCTGTATAAACGATAATATTACAACGTGATCCCAATCCCCCCCCCCCCAATTATGGTAGCCTCCAGGTGTACATCTATTATGAGGATTCCACCTCAATCAGCCTAATTGCCATGAAGATGTTATATGTACCCTTACTACCCTATCGATCGGCTCCCTACTTGTACAAATGTTCCATGTGTCTGTGCCAATCGGCCCCCTTTTGCGTGTAGATACCCAGCTCTAGTCCCGCCATAAGGTGTATCAATCCTTATGTTAGCGACCCGACACGAATCAAGATGCACGGTGTATAACTACTGGTACCCAGTGCCTGCTTTTTCCCACTCTGGAGTACGTGCACACCCGTAAACCGTCGGAACCTACACTGACGTAACCCCTGCCGTTGTTTTGACCACTTATAATCAGCCCAGTAATCGTGCCCCAATGTCAATTACAAGTTTTTCCCAACCATTTCACCAAATATGTTATGTTCAATTACTTTCCCCAATTATGTTATGCCAATATTGTCAATCTCATGTTTATGGCCCAATAATCCAAAGCTTCCCCATATTCCCATCGTACGTATATCGCGATTCAACCTAGATTATAGGTCAATCCAGATTCACAAATAAAAAGGAAAAAATAAGAATAATATGACAATGATAGGCATAAGAACTGGCACAAGATGATAGTCCCAAAACACAAGAATTACAGATCTAGTAGAATTACAGTATAATTGAATATACTGATTTAGAATCATTGCAGGCATATAGATCTAATTATGAACAAAATTATGGACATGAAAGGCTTGAATAATAAACAAGGTTCGACAACTTGTATAGGTTCGATTGGATCGATAAGAAGCAACCCAAAGTCATAGATTCACAAAGGCTAAGAATAGATCCAAATAGAAAATCAAGCATAGGTCAAAATTCATTCATTCCATATCCATACTATAATTGGTTGTCTAAATCTGAAAGTAACTGTGAACTTACAAAACAAAGGAAAGTCTTGTTTTTCTGGAATCTGTATTCTAAAACTGAATTGCTCGCCTTTGATGTAGACTAATTGTTCTTTTAATCCTATTCAGATTAGAAGAAGAAGAAGTACTAGTTCTAGCTTAGGTTTCAGCAGAGTAGCGATGCCATTGATTTATTTTTAGAGAAGGAGAGAGCAATGTAGGCTAGAGAATAATGTAAGAGATTTAGGTTTTGGCTTGGGGATGTATTTATAGAAGAACAGAAGTGTTTAGGGCCTTAGATATCAACCTAGAACCAATCCGGACCATCAGAACAGTTGAAACCACGTCACAAGCCAAAGAAAATCGTATCTGGGCCAAAACAGGTCGACCTGTGGGGGAGAGGTCGACCCCCAGGTCGACCTCCCTGGGTAGGTCGATCCCCAGGTCGACCTGCCTGGGTATTTTTCTATGTAAATTCTGAATTTTTGTTGAATCTTCCGAAGGCCATAACTTCTTCATATGAAGTCTGATTTACACAAACTTGGACTCTATTCCAAGCAGAATTCCGATACGAACGCAATGGTGTAACCCGTCTCATTTCATTTAATTCTTCTTTAAATAATTATTTATTCTTTAATTATCTCTTATGTCCTGTTTTAAAATTACTGGGTGTTACATTCCCCCTATTTAAAGGATTTCGTCCCCGAAATCTTCAAGTTAAGAAGAATGTATATCCTACCATCCAACATCCATTTACTCAGCCATTCAATCACAGGTATCCATTGTCCTTAAAAAGGTTTCTAATATTTTTCATGAACATATGCATAGTGTGTGTATGTCCTTACCCAAATGCAAAATCAGGTTGTTTACTAATTTAGTTGACCTCCTTAATGTGAATCATGTCAGTGCATGAGTCCATCATGTATGCAATTGTTCCTAATCGTACTATATAACTTCTACATGAGTGCACAATCATTCTTACAAATGCAACATCCATATGATAACACATCAAGTTTCAATTCATATATATAAAAATTCACTCATGCATATGCAATATGAAAGTGACTGAGCTGATCTAGTGCCTAATGTGTGTATATGCATCCACGAGCAACCACTTGCAAACACTTACATCCACTTGCATCCTCCAAACATAACATGTTTCAAACACATGTTTACATCCATTGGCTTCTACCTAAGGATCGAGGATAGGATCGAGAGGATATACTTAAAAGATAAAGACTAGAAAATAAACTTTACAGAAAAAGAGAGATCAACGATATACCCCCAGAAAGGGTATGATGTGCATATCTAGTCTTCAGTCTTCTAAGTCGCATCTTCTTGAGCTTCACACCATATTGCTCTGACTGTCTAACTTCACGATTTGCGTAGCTTCTTGACCTCCATTTCCCAAAACCGACTAGTAGAGATAGAACCTCGATCACTTACTATGCTAGAGGGTATCCAATGTAGTTGTAACACCCCAGATTTTTAAATAATCAAATTAACTAAAATAAAGAAAAATTAATCTCAGACATGAGAATTAAGGGAATAGGGTTGCGCCATTGTGTTCGTCTCGGAATTCTGGTTGAAATAGAGTCCGAGTTTGCGGGAAACGGGTACCGGATGAAGGAGTTATGGACGAATGAATATTGGTGGCAAAAAGAAGAAGAAGAAAATGTATTGCACTGGCGCACTTGGGAAGTGCGCCGGTACAAATTTGCACTGCCGCACCTGCCAAGTGCGCCCAGGCCGAGGCAGCAGGCCTGCACAGCTTTTTGGTTCAGTCTGACCCATGTTGCTAAGTCCTTTCTGACTCCTTGCTGAGTCATTAGGGCTGAGGTGTCACCCTATCCCAATTGAATGGTTTTGATTAACCCTAAGATCATCCGACGGCTTAAATTGATTCGAAACTCTATAAAAAGACCCATAGACTCAAACCCTAAATCAGAATTAAAACTAAAACTATGGCCGTCATGTTGTCGTCTTGAACCCTAGAGTAGTCGCCACCAATTAGAGAGGAAGAACAGTAAATCAAATCAGTTCTGTTCAACCCTAACAACGAATATTCTACAAAGGAAAGCTAATTCAACTTCAGAAATCAGAATTCAGAACTCAAGACCACCTTTGAGTTGTGAGTTCGATAGTTTTAATAAAATAATTAGTAATTTAACTGGATTAAGTTATGATGTGGATTGTATGGATGTGATGTGAATTACTGATCACATGCTGTAATTATGTTGTAGAATTGTGTTGAAATCTCTATGACGTTATGTTGTGATTCTATCATTTATGATGTAAAGTTATGTTGCTATCATCTATGTTGTAATTTTATATATAAACAAATCATCATGTTTCATATGCTAGTTGGTGATGTTGATTCATATGATAAATCATATGTATGCAAGTTTAGGTTTTTATTTAAACATGAATCATATACAAGTTGGGTAAAATTATATGTGACCTTACATGGTTATGACATCTAGTTTATGTGAAAATTTGATTAAAAGTTAGGCTATGACATGGGTGAGTTATATGCTAAATTCTACATGATATTTTACATGTTAGATGCAAGTTTACACCATTGTTATGATGCAAAAATTACATAAGCAAGTTTCTATAAATATATGAGTTTGGGGTATGAATCATGTTATGCAAGTTTAGGGTTATTGCCTATGCAAGTTTACACCTTTAGATGTAGATCTATGACATACATGATTTATGAAAGTTCACACCTTTAGATTTGGATCCATGACATATGTTGTTTATGCAAGTTGTAACTTTGGCCTATGCAAGTTTTAGATGTAGAACATCATTCACATATGCAAGTTCATCCCTATGTTTAGGTCTATGTTTTAATTATGTGTATATTGTGATGTTTTCTCTTTATTCCATAAGTTAGACTATTCGAGTCTAACGTATATTTTACGTTAAACGAACAAACGTACAACGTGGGGTAAAGGGGATAATATTAAAAAGATTTAACTGGCATAAATGCCTAAAAAAGGCATAAAATATAATTGTGGTGAAAATTGGTGTGATTTTACATACCATAAATGGGTGGACATTATTGAGCCAATTATGGACATCGTTAAATTTGGAATTGATTGATAATTTGAATAGGGAAAGTAATTCAAATTGGGGAATGATTAATTAGGAGAAATTAATCGTCTAAGACACGAGGTTAGGCTCTTTTGTGGTGTAAGACTGCCCGGACCTGCCCGGCAAATCCAGCTGCCACAAATGCCAGTCTAATGTGAGAGGTCTTAGGCATAAATTAAATACGTAACAATTGTAAAGCCACGAGGTTAGGCTCTTTTGTGGTGTAAGACTGCCCGGACCCGCCCGGCAAATCCAGCTGCCACAAATGCCAGTCTAATGTGAGAGGTCTTTATGAGGTTAAGGTCTTAATGAATTAAGAAACACTTAACCAGATAAACATGTAGTGGGACATGAGGGGGTTAAGTGGGTGCCTTGGGTGGCATGTGGAATCTAGTGGGTGCCTTAGGTGGCATTCAGAAATACGATTAGAAACACTTAACCAAAATTGAAACATGTAATTGAAACATGTAATTGAAACATGAATAAGAAGTGGGTTAAGTGGAATGTACTAGAGGGGACCAAGCTTAGGTGGACAGCTTGTGTCAAGTGATGGGGGCCCATTTCAACCAGTAACCCATACGTATCTTTGTGGGCTCGACCCAAGTCGAGGACGGGACACGCATACTGGGCTTGACTGTAAGAGGCCAAAACGGGTTAACGGTGGCAACGCAAGTCCAACGGGTTCATATGCGTGTGTAGGCCCGGGCTGGTAGGTAAGATGTTGTTGCATCATGTAGGTATAAGCCGTGCATTGTTGGTTGTATCGGGTTGCCACTTTAGGGAGTGATACACCCCACTGTGTGGCCAGCACAGGTATTTACGAGTTAGGGAGCCAATCGTTTGGGGGTAGTGGGTACACCTAGTGGAGATAGGGGCAGGCGACACCTATGAAGGCAGCTAGGGTTGCACGAAACTACCAATATCATTATTAAGTCTGTAGGCGGGATCAACCTTAGGGTGACTAGTGGTGGTGCAGTATAGCAATTATCCTATAGCGTTGGTGTAATTTGGTAATTATCTTATAGTGGGTTAGGTGCGCTTTAAAGATATCGTTGTTCATCTTGTTTCCTTATTTACTCTACCATATTCAATGGTTCATGGTCATTTCCTTATTTTCCAACTTATGCCTTAGCCTAGTTACTTTGTTAATTATATTGTTAAAATTATCGCACTCGCTATACTTTATGTCTGACCCCCTTTGTTTACTCCTCTTTTCTTCCTTTTCCCCCTAGGTGCTCAGGTTGGGACTAGCACCAGTGGAGCTTGATCTTGGACTGTTGTTTCTCTGCTTTTAGAAGATTACTTGGATCGCTGAAGTAAAATTCAGCTTCTCTTTTATTTATGGCTATTTTGTATTGGGGATTATGTCTTTCAGTTTATGTACTTTTGGTAGTCAAGATGGATATTATGTACTTTGACTCTGGTTTTTGATGATGTAAGCAAACATATGTGTTTTCTGCTGCAATGAAATAAAGTTTTAAATCTTTGAGTACTATTTATATCTGTCTTGTTGTTAAGTTTATGTTCTATACTTACTTAAAATGCTCCATAGAAATTAATGCATTCCCTTTGTGAGTGACATTAATGGACGTGGGGTGTTACAGTAGTGGAACTATCTTTCCAAGATAAACAGTTGTTAACCATGATACCAAGTGTATATACTAAGATGATTAGAGGTCTCTCTTCTACTTAGCTTATCCATCATGTCACAAATCTGAGGGTCGATATCTCTCACACAAACCATCCTAGTCGAACTTGACATCCCTCAAATACAAGCCCCAAAGGCCTAAACGAATATCAGACAAGCACCTAAGGAATACCTCCTCCAAATTTGGATGATTTATGTGAGATGATACTAGCAAAACAACCAAACAATTGAGCACTTAACCGACTCTAGCTATCCTCGCCAATCTTGCTCCAAAACTATCGTTGATCGCATAACTGGCTTTGTTTTGTCAACTAGACATATGCGAAAGTCTATCTCGAGTTTTAGGGGGAAAACCCCTAACCTAATCAAAACATCCTCGTACTCATGGGCTATTCTGACGGGTCGCAAATCGTCGATAGATACATCAAGTGATTCTAGATAGTTAAGCCTAACTGATCCCGCTAGGATCTCATGAAATCTCGACGGTGTTCCCGAGGCAAGTAAAAAGTTTAACTACCCTCCTTACTAGCTATCCAACCCATACCTAGAATCAACCCATAGCCTATGAAACCAAAAACATAAGCATTACGCTTAAACCCAATACTTACGATAGATATCCTCAAATCCTTACAAACCAAAGATAAATGAGCCGAACCACTAATTGGATTTGAGATAATAATGGGATCTTCAACCATACAGGTACTAAGATGCAGAGACTCAACTATGGAAGCAGATATAAACGAATGTGAGGCGCTAAAGTCAAGAAGAGTACTAATAGGAGGATCGGAAAGATAAACTGATCTCTACTTCTCTCTGGGGTACGCTGGCAGTGAGAGCATGCACTTGCCCTCCTGAAAATCTTGTCCTTTGTTCTTGCCCTTATCCTTAATTATATGACCCGTTATACCATAATAAAGACACTTCCTCTTGTCTTAGGTTTTTCTGTTCTTTCCTTCCTTCTTGTCCTGATTCTTCCACTTACACCTCTTTCTTTTTACCTTCATTGTGAACCAAGTCTATATCCATGAGTTCCTCATCATTAGGTTGTGCTCCTTAGCCAAACTCCCTTATTCTCAATTTTTTTTCCATCCTTGTGTAACTTGTTGACAAGTCTCTTGAAAGCTGCCTCCATCACATGGAAAATCTTACAAAGCTCGAAAGAAAATTAGCCGTAGGTGAAACTACAGTGGCTATAGATGGAGGTTGGGCACTTATTTTCCCATTGACAAGTGTCGTAGTCTCGTCAAGCCTACAGAACCATGCCGCGATGAGGTTACCTCCCTGAAAGCCAGGAGCCCCGGAGACTCAGGAAAGAAGGAAACAAGAATTCAAATAGAGGATCAAAAGATAATGCATATGGCTTTAGGGAATCGGCCTTTAAAACAAAAACTTTTCCTTTGAAAATGCTTCTTTTAAAACCGTTGAAAATAATTTTTCAAATCTTTTATCTGATCCGGTAACCTTCAGCTCTGATACCAAGTGAAACACCCCACCTCTGTTAAGGTCACTCACAAAGGGAATGCCTTATTTTCAATGGAGCATTTTAGGTAAAAGATGCAGATAAATTACAAGACATACAAATAAAGCAGCGGAAAATAAAGTCTTTTATAAACAATGTGGCTCGATCAAGATTTTACAACAGTTGTCTTAAAAACAATACATAGTACTTCTATCTTGATTCAAAAACTTCCAAGTATAAAAGAAGCATAAAAATAACAACGATTTATTACCTAATAGAGCAAAGCAAGCCATAGCTGAAATGAGACTGAATCCAAAGCAATACATGATGATCTTGAAGAAACAAGTAATCCAAGCTAAGCAGAAGTGTTTCCTCCATGAGAACCTGGGGGGAACGGAAGAAAAGAGTCAAAACAAAACTAGGTCAGACATAAGTCTGGTAAGTCCAGCTACTTTCAGCATATGAACAAGCAAGAACAATATGACATGAATTAAACTGAATAAAGACATAAGCATGATGATAAGGAACATAGGATGCACAGGATAAGCAACAGGCAAGATAAACTAAGTATAACATTGCATGTTAACTATTCTCTACTTCGCTACCACCCTGTTATTCTGATTTCTATATCTCTGCACCACCTAACGAGTGTCCCAACTAGTAATCTGCATAAAGTATAATATTACAATGTGATCCCAATCCCCGCAATGGTGGTAGCCTTCAGGTGTACATCTATTATGAGGATTCCACCTCAATCAGCCTAATTTCCATGAAGATGTTAGATGTACCCTTACTACCCTATCGATCGGCTCCCTACTTGTACTAATGTTCCATGTGTCTGTGTCAATCGGCCCCCTCTTGCGTGTAGATACCCTGCGCTGGTCCCACCATAAGGTGTATCAATCCTTATGATAGCTATCCGACATGAATCAAGATGTACAGTGTATAACAACTAGCATCCAGTGCCTGCTTTTTCCCTTCCGGAGTACATGCATGCCCGTAAACCGTCGGAACCTCACTGACGTACCCCCTGTTGTTGTGTTGACCGCTTATAATCAGCCCAGTAATCATGCCCCAATGTTAATTACAAGTTTTGCTCAACCATTTCACCGAATATGTTATGTTCAGTTACTTTCCCCAATTATGTTATGCCAATATTGTCAATCTCATGTTTATGCCCTAATAACCCAAACCTTCCCCGTATTCCCATCGTACGTATATCGCGATTCAACCTAGAATATAGGTCAACCTAGATTCACAAATAAAATGGAACAAATAGAAATAATATGACAATGATAGGAATAAGAACTGGCACAAGATGATAGTCCCAAAACACAAGAATTACAGATTTAGTAGAATTACAACATAACTGAATAAACTGATTTAGAATCATTGCAGGCATATAGATCTGATTATGAACAATATTATGGACATGTAAGGCTTGAATAATAAATTAGGTTCGACAACTTGTATAGGTTCGATTGGATCGATAAGAAGCAACCCAAAGTCATAGATTCACAAAGGCTAAGAATAGATCCAAATAGAAAATCAATCATAGGTCCAAATTCATTTTATTCCATGTCCATACTATAATTGGTTGTCTAAGTCTGAAAGTAATCGTGAACTTACAAAACAAAGGCAAGTCTTGTTTTTCTGGAATCTGTATTCTAAAACTGAATTGCTCGCCTTTGATGTAGACCAATTGTTCTTTTAATCCTATTCAGATTGGAAGAAGAAGAAGTACTAGTTCTAGCTTAAGTTTCAGCAGAGTAGCGATGCCATTGATTTATTTTTAGAGAAGGAGAGAGCAATGGAGGCTCGAGAATAATGTAAGCGATTTAGGCTTTGGCTTAGGGATGTATTTATAGGAGAACAGAAGTGTTTAGGGCCTTAGATATCAACATAGAACCAATTCGGACCATCAGAATAGCCAAAACCACGTCACAAGCCAAAGAAAATCGGATCTGGGCCAAACAGGTCGACCTGTATGGGGGAGGTCGACCCCTAAGTCGACTCCTTGGTCGACATATGACTCAAGTCGACCCCCAGGTCGATCTCCATGGGTAGGGCGACCCCCAGGCCGACCTGCCTGGTTATTTTTCTATGCTTATTCTGAATTTTTGTTGAATCTTTCGAAGGCCATAACTTCTTCATACAAAGTCCGATTTATGCAAACTTGGACTCTGTTCCAAGAAGAATTTCGAGATAAACGCAATGGCGTAACCCATTTCATTTAATTCTCCATTTAATAATTAGTTATTCTTTAATTATCTCTTATGTCCTGTTTTAAAATTACGGGGTGTTACAATATCATCCATGAAGAACACCAGTTTATATTACACAACTACAAAGTGGTTACATATAAAAAAGGTTGAGGTGATATTTGCGCAAATACCAGGACTAGCCAAGGATGATACCTCGTACGGTTACAACATCAAAACTTGACCGGGTGTAAAGCACAAAGTGGATCGGTACTGTCAAAAAGGAAATGGATCGGTCCTATAAGGTGTAACTGGTTCGGTGCATTGACAAGAAATTGGATCGGTCTGCTAATATTCACGTGGACAGCTTCAAATTATGATGCAGTGGAAAAGAATATATCAGCAGTAGTGTTTATTTCAAAGCCCGTGAAACGACCCAAACTTCCCAGTAAAGGAAAGCACAGATTGCCTTGAGAACAACACACATCAGAGCACAAACTGAAGAACAATTTATTGCTGATTACAACAGTTACATCAGAGTACAAGAATATAACTGAGTATGAACTTATAATATACATTGGAAATACAATAATACCAGAGTTTTAAATTGCATTTAAATAGCAGCGGAAAAATAATACAAATATACAACTGGAAGGAATACACGGATACAGAGCTTTTCGAATACCGCTTCAGCTGTAAGCCAGGATCCTGTAAATATATCTGCAAAAAGCTACTCGACTGCCCGTGTGGAAAATATGGGCACCCGAGTTTGCCAGTGAAACAAACTACAGGTCAGTCATGGGACTGGTATGAGAAATCTTAACTTAGCTATCTAATAATAAGGCTAATCACAGGACGACGCTGCTAACGCGGAACGGGTTTACTCCATTGAATTGCCAGTGCATAAAATAAAGTAAAAACGTTAAACAACGCAATGCTTTTTAGAAAAATGAAACCATTATAAGACCCAAGTCCCATCACACAATGCAACGCAAACCGGAGGATAGGGTTTTACTTATAATGGTCGAAAATGCTTGATACGATAAAACGGAGTTAATATTATTGTGTATATCTATGGGTATATATATTTCAAAATCAATTTCAATCATAATGTAGTAATCATAGACGGCATAGTACCCCATCCTCCTATGTCGCCATACTAGTTCTACAATCAAAACCGCAAGGTCGTATTGGAAATTGAATTTCCATCATGAGTCGAGGCTAGGGGCAAGCTCCTCTCCGATTCGAGACACTCTAGCAAATGCCTCAAGATCCCCCGCAGTGAACCCTTGGATGCGGAAGGGCCGGTCCCCGCCTATCGGCAGTGGATTGGTTATGCCTGAAAACACGCTTCCTGGTTCCTTTGAACCTATAATATGACCACTATCGGCCTATAAAATCCGAGGCGCCTCAAAATCCATCATCCACATAAGTAAAATGCCAGGCCGTGTTAAAGCACTGACACTACCACTAGCTAGAAAGAAACATGTGCACTCCCTACGGTCCATATCCCGTTTTTGACTCATACCGGGGTGTGAGGCTCGCGAAGTCACGATATACACAAGGCTATGCCGTAATAGGCTATGCTTTGATCATCCCACAAGGCCCTGATTTTCAACAAAAGCCTTGATCATTTGCACCTTGGCATGCCACATTGACAATTCATGCCATGCGATCAATCACTATTAATATATACCAGGGTGTTAAGTAGAGAATAAATCCTCCACCACCAAACAGACATACATTAACAGAAATCAATTTAATTCACAGGGAACGAAATCCAATGTCAGACACGCATCCATTTATTAGCTTATGCTCTGGGTCTGAGCGAAAACCAAATCCGAACAATCAACAATAGTCCGTACGGCCACCACTGAAGCCCCTTCAAGGTAGCTACTCCCATCAGGGTCTCTGTAGCAACACATCCATTCGATGTAAAGATCGTCGGTCTTCAACCACCGTTTTCATCTTCGACTCTTCATCGTCGTAGAAATTATTCGAAATGGGTTAAACCCGGTCTTTCCGAATAACTCACGTATTTTTATAATTAAAAATCAAGCATTATAAAAACACATCCAACGCCTCATTCCAATTCAGAATATTCTTTTAAATAAAATATTCACATTATTCTGTCAAAGATAGATTCTTTATATTTACTCTTAAATCTTTCTTTTAAAGATTTATTCAAAACACCATTTGGTTTTAAACATCAAAAAATCATTATTCAATGATTATTTAAATTTATGAAATAAATCTTATCTTTAACTGGGTTAAAGAACTAATGTCATTTAAAACATAGTTCACGGTAAACCCAAACTCATCTTCCATAAAATATGGAATCTTCACAGAAATCAAATCGATATATAATCGTTATAAGTTTCTGTATCCAACCGATAATATAAATGGAATAACGGCAAGGCCTCTTAAATTCCATATGTAGTATCGGTCTTCTTCTACAGAAGCTTATCTCGGTTATAATTAATTCGAATTCTATTCAATTCCAATTAAATATATTAAATTGGAAAACTTTACTTTTGGAAAATTCCCATTTAAATCTTAATAAAAGATTTATAAATTCCAAATCATAATTTCACTGTCAGTTGGGTTAAAGAACATATGTCGCTTAGAAACACAGTTCACAATAAACCCGACTCACATTTCATCTTATTTCAATTACTAAATATAAATTGAAAACTTTTAATAATCTTAATTAAAAGATTTACTCATTTCTCAACTGGGTTTAAGAAAGGTGTTATTGAAGACACCATTCACGACAAACCCAAAATCCATTTTATTTAATTTAATTTCAATTAAATATTCACTAATTTTGAAAACTTCATTAAATCTTAATTTAATGGTTTATTTTAGTTGATAACTAATTCATTCAATAAAAATATATTTTTCCAAGATATATTCTTTTTCTAAAATATTCTTTTTCTAAGACATTTTCTAAAATATTCTTTATTGGAATGTGACTCAATCAACAACCATATATTGTATGTAGTCAACAATCATGATAAATAATCACCAAGCATTCAAATAACACTCAAAGTGGAATTTATAACTATGTGAGCATTAAAGTAAATAACTAACGCTCATCACAGACTATCAATCCATCGATTGACAAATAACTAAATATTGGGATTAGTGTTCGTCCAATATCATCCCAATACCCGTGTGGGGTTTCTTTCATCAAACAAATAATAAATTATTTGTGCACTTGGGCAATGTGTGAAAATTATTGTCCCAATTACATAAACAAGTTGGGTAACTTGTAAATGGGAGTGTAATATTCAAACTTGAGTATACTAAACATTATATTTGACCCATCACACATTTCAACATTCATACATACATTTCAATACTTTTTATTGTGAACAAATGGCAATAAAATCTAATCTTTTAATTCAATTCTTTTTAATGGCAAAGGTGTATTTCTACTTCATACTTTTTAATGTGACAAAAAGGTCCATTACTAATTCATTATTTTTAATGTATATAAAAATATACGTTTCAACTCATTCTTTTTAATGTAAGAAATATACATCCTTAACTTCTTCTTTTAAATGTAAACAAATATGATGATTTTGTTTATCAACTTCTAATGCAAACAAAATGAGAATTTTGTTTAAACCCATTTTATTGACCAAAAGTGATAATTTTGGTTAAACTCGTTTTATTCTAATGAAAACTTTTTATAACAAAACATGATTTTATTCTAATGCAACTTTTTATAACAAACTATTATTTTTCTAATGTTGACATTTCTATTATCAAAATATGATTTTTCTAATGTTAGCATTTCTAATATCAAAATATGATTTTTCTAATGTTTGCATTTCTAAAATCAAAATATGATTTTTCTAATGTTAGCATTTCTAATATCAAAATATGATTTTTCTAATGTTAGCATTTCTAATATCAAAATATAATTTTTCTAATGTTAGCATTTCTAATATCAAAATATGATTTTTCTAATGTTAGCATTTCTAATATCACAATATGATTTTTCTAGTATTTGCATTTCTAATATCAAAATATGATTTTTCTAATGTTAGCATTTCTAATATCAAAATATGATTTTTCTAATCCTTTTCATGGTATAAAAATGTTGTTTTTATTTTCATTACAAATTTCTAATCGAAAGTGTCATTTTGATTTTCACAACACATTTCTAAAAATGTTATCATTGCAAATTTCTAATAAAAATGTTATTTTGATTTACAAAACATATTTCAAATAAAAAGGTTGTTTTTATTTCTATAATCATGTTTTGACAAGAATGTGATTTTTATTCACTAAACAAGTTTCGACCAAAAATATGTTTTTATTTATATAACAAATTTATATAAAAATGTTATTTCTATTTTCAATAAACATGTTTTCACAAAATTGTGATTTTTATCTCTATAATCATACTTTGACAAAGATGTTATTTTCATAACAGTTTTCAAACAACGATTCATTCTTTTTAGTATCTTAAAAGACATAGCGACACAATGGTTCTTTTTGTCTAGAAAGATAACAAGTGATTCTTTTTATATGTTAAAAGACATAGCAACAAAATGGTTCTTTTTATCTAGAAAAGAAATGTAAACAAGAATGTTTCCTTTTTAATTCTAAGAAGAAATGCAACCTAAACATTCTTTTTAGTAATAAAAAGAAATGTGACATAAGAATGCTTCTTTTTATTGCTAAAAATAAATGTTACAAAATTGTTTACTTTTAATGCTAAAAAGAAATGCGACAAAAATTATCCTTTTTAATGTTAGAAAGAAATAGCAACAAAGATGTTCTTTTTAATGTTAAAAAGAAAAAGCGACTAAAATGATTCTTTTTGTTGACAAAAAGGAATAGGAACAAAAATGTCTCTTTTTGCTGATAAAAAGAAATATAAACAAAAATGTTTCTTTTTATATGTAAAAAGAAATGCAAAACAAAATGATCTTTTATTACCAAAGAATTTACAACATAAATTGATCTTTTCATCATAAAAGGAATAACAACATAAATTGATCTTTTTATTATAAAAGGAATAACAACATAAATTGATCTTTTTATTATAACGGAAATAACAACATACTTGATTCCCTTTTTATCACTAAAAAGAAATGACAATACAATCAACAAACAACCAAGGTGATATTTTTATACATTGAATTGGCAATTCTAACTAAATCCAATAAACAGATAAAATGGGATTATAATCAACAAACAAACGGACAAATCATCATCCAAATTTTATCACAACACAGGATTATCTCATTACATACAATCAATTATTTAACAGCTATGAAAATAATTGAATTAATTAAATAATTAAATTAAATTCAGAAATCTCACATCGATTGGTTTTCAGAAATCATTCGTGTTCGAATTTGGCTGAATTTCCAAAGTGCTCAGTTTTGGTCCTGGTCAGTTCCATCGTCTAGATCTCGTTTTTATGATTCCAATGCAACTAAAACCGTTCAATTCTATTATCATTTGTGAAAGTTATTCGAGTTTTCATTTATATGATTTTATTGCTTAAATATAAAATAAATGGATTTAATTACTTAGAACGTAGGCCGGCTCTTTCTCTGTCTTCATCGTTCTTCATTCAGTCACCGAGACCCATCGTTGCTCCATTAGGGCACGCCACCGCACATCCCTCGAGGCACCGGAGACCGATCCGATTTCACCGCGACGTCGGCCTTGCCCGGAGCCACCAGTGCCCCACTTCCTGTCGAACTCGGCGTGCCCCTCCTCCATGAAACCGCGCCCAAACTCTTCGGGTTTAGAGCCCAAGTTCGCCCAATGTACATCCTTAAACACGATCATAACCCTACCAATTTGTTGAACTCGAAATGCTCTTCGATTTGAGTATTGATTTGTGAATTAATTCTGAGTAGATTAAAAGAAATTAAGGGATGAAGGGTTGACAATTTAGGCCATAGATTTGAATAGAACGGCGGCTGTAGTATTGAGGAATTAGGGTTATCCGTATAGGGTATAGTACAGTGTATTCATACCGTGTATTTCCCTTTTAATTAATTTATTTCAATAATTCATGTTTTCCTATATGAACTCCAAATCGAACCCAACAAGTGTCGCCCCTAGCTAAATACCCCCGTTCCGGACACAATGGGATATGTTTCGTAACCCAATCCGGCTGTTACGATATGTTTTTCTTTAAATTTAATTATAAATCGTTTAATTATTAAATTCAAACTTACATTTTAAATTACCGGGGCCACATACTATCTCTAAAAATTATAGAAAAATTATTTCTAGTTATGTTTTGATGATACTGTTCTAATAAGACTAATTTCGTCGAATTCTGAGACTTTTTGAAAAATGGCTATTTTCAAGTCGATTAAATTTGACCGAAACTGACAAAACACGTTTTCCTTTACCATGCTCACATATTGGTTCGAAAAATTATGAAAATTGAAACCTAGCAATAATTTGACATTCCGGTTCCAACAAAAGTGGTTTCGTCGAAAACCAAGGTCGTTTGAAAAATGGCTATTTTTAAGGCCAATATATTTAATATTAAAAATACATTTTTAAACAAATAAATTCCGAAACTCAAAATATATAAGTGTTTACTGTTTTACAATGCAGAAACGTCATTCCGAACTCAATGGAAGTGGTTTTGAGTCGAAATTCCTTCATATGTGAAAAGTAGCCTTTCGGGCCCTATATAATATATATATACAAATTTTACAGCGACCTTCCTAAAAATTGAATCGGCCACAACTTTTGATTTTTAAAAAAAAATTCAGTTTTCCAGATTCGTTGGAAAGATATGATTAAACAGATTTAAATATTTCTGGTTTTATTCAATTCTGATTTATTTTGAATCCTGTACATTCAGTCAAAGTTCAAATTCAAATTTTCAAACTACAGCGCTGTTTTAAACTCCTTTTATAATTAAATTGAATTTATTCATTTTAAAATAAATTTTTAGTCATTCTTATTTAAAGGAAATTATTTTAAATATTAAAATTCCCTTAAAATTTCTAAAGTAAAATTTTTAAATCGGCCCCAAAATTCTGGGTCGTTACAATCGCCCCTACTTAAAATCTTTTCGTCCTCGAAAAGGAACGAAGCTAAAAGTTGTTTAATTAACCAACTCAACTAGATTTTATTTATTGGTTTCAATTAATTGTCATTCTAATATTTTAATTAGTGAAACTAATTATCAAACATCACAACCAGCAATCAATTAGGTGATTAACTTTTCAAATATATATAACTTTTATATATAGCCAAAAATCATATTTTTAGTGCAAATCACAGCAGTGTGTCCTAACTAAGTTTTGCTTCTCATACCAGTCAATGGAAATATACAGAAATCCCACTTTCGATACTCGAACATAAATACTGGTGATGGTGCACCGATCATCAGAATTATCTCCGGGCGACTAGAGTGTGATTCTATATCTATCCAGTATATTAAAACTTCAAATATCCGTTAATTACTCGTATATTTGAAATCTTTATATACTCGATTGTCCACATAAATATATAATATACTCAAATATGTATTTTAAAATAAAATTTTCAAAACTGAGTTTGTTTTCACTTTTATTTTTAAAGAAAATAATACTCTTCACACTCGTTCTAGGATACTACTGATCCCATCTCTAACGAGTTATTCTCATTGGATATTACTAATCCAACCTCTGATGAATTCTTTCGTTCGGTTCTAATGTGTTTGTCCTCGAGCTCTGTAAACCTGGCTCTGATACCAACTAAAACGACCCAAACTTCCCAGTAAAGGAAAGCATGGATTGCTTTGAGAACAACACACATCAGAGCACAAACTGAAGAACATTTTATTGCTCATGATTACAACAGTTATACCAGAGTACAAGAATATAACTGAGTATGAACTTATAATATACATTGGAAATACAATAATATCAGAGTTTTAAATTACATTTAAATAGCAGCGGAAAAATAATACAAATATACAACTGGAAGGAATACACGGATACAGAGCTTTCCGAATACTGCTTCAGCTGTAAGCCAGGATCCTGTAAATATGTCTGCAAAAAGCTACTCGACTGCCCGTATGGAAAATATGGGCACCCGAGTTTGCCAGTGAAACAAACTACAGGTCAATCATGGGACTAGTATGAGAAATCTTAACTTAGCTATCTAATAATAAGGCTAATCACAGGACCACGCCGCTAACGCGGAACGGGTTTACTCCATTGAATTCCCAGTGCATAAAAAAAAGTAAAAACATTAAATAACGCAATGCTTTTTAGAAAAATGAAACCATTATAAGACCCAAGTCCCATCACATAATGCAACGCAAACCGGAGGATAGGGTTTTACCTTATAATGGTCAAAAATGCTTGATACGATAAAACGGAGTTAATATCAGTGTGTATATCTATGGGTATATATATTTCAAAATCAATTTCAATCATAATGTAGTAATCATAGACGGCATAGTACCCCATCCTACTATGTCGCCATACTAGTTCTACAATCAAAACCGCAAGGTCGTATTGGAAATTGAATTTCCATCATGAGTCGAGACTAGAGCAAGCTCCTCTCCGATTCGAGACACTCTAGCAAACGCCTCGGGATACCCCGTAGTGAACCCTTGCATGCGGTAGGGCCGGTCCCCGCCTATCGGCAGTGAATTGGTTATGCCTGAACACATGCTTCCTGGTTCCTTTGAATCTATAATATGACCACTATCGGCCTATAAAATCCGAGGCGCCTCAAAATCCATCATCCACACAAGTAAAATGCTAGGCCGTGTTAAAGCACTAACTCTACCACTAGCTAGAAAGAAACGTGTGCACTCCCTACGGTCCATATCCCGTTTTTGACTCATACCGAGGTGTGAGGCTCGCGAAGTCATGATATACACAAGGCTATGCCGTAATAGGCTATGCTTTGATCATCCCACAAGGCCCTGCTTTTCAACAAAAGCCTTGATCATTTGCACCTTGGCGTGCCACATTGACAATTCATGCCATGCGATCAATCACTATTAATATATACCAGGGTGTTAAGTAGAGAATAAATCCTCCACCACCAAATAGACATACATTAACAGAAATCGATTTAATTCACACGGAACGAAATCCAATGTCAGACACGCATCCATTTATTAGCTTATACTCTGGGTCTGAGCGAAAACCATATCCGAACAATCAACAATAGTTCGGACGGCCACCACTGAAGCCCCTTCAAGGTAGCTACACCCACCAGGGTCTCTGTAGCAACACATCCATTCGATGTGAAGATCGTCGGTCTTCAACCACCGTCTTCATCTTCGACTCTTCAACGTCGTAGAAATTATTCGGAATGGGTTAAACCCGGTCTTTTCGAATAACTCACGTATTTTTATAATTAAAAATCAAGTATTATAAAAACACATCCAACGCCTCATTCCAATTCAGAATATTCTTTTAAATAAAATATTCACATTATTCTGTCAAAGATAGATTCTTTATATTTACTCTTAAATCTTTCTTTTAAAGATTTATTCAGAACACCATTTGGTTTTAAAAATCAAAAAATCATTATTCAATGATTATGTAAATTTATGAAATAAATCTTATCTTTAACTGGGTTAAAGAACTAATGTCATTTAAAACATAGTTCACGGTAAACCCAAACTCATCTTCCATAAAATATGGAATCTTCACAGAAATCAAATCGATATATAATCGTTATAAATTTCTGTATCCAACCAATAATATAAATGGAATAACGGCAAGGCCTCTTAAATTCCATATGTAGTATCGGTCTTCTTCTACAGAAGCTTATCTCGGTTATAATTAATTCGAATTCTGTTCAATTCCAATTAAATATATTAAATTGGATAACTTTACATTTCGAAAATTCCCATTTAAATCTTAATAAAAGATTTATAAATTCCAAATCATAGTTTCACTGTTAGTTGGGTTAAAGAACATATGTCGCTTAGAAACACAGTTCGCAATAAACCCGACTCACATTTCATCTTATTTCAATTACTAAATATAAATTGAAAACTTTTAATAATCTTAATTAAAAGATTTACTCATTTCTCAACTGGGTTTAAGAAAGGTTTTATTGAAGACACCAGTCACGACAAACCCAAAATCCATTTTATTTAATTTAATTTCAATTAAATATTCACTAATTTTGAAAACTTCATTAAATCTTAATTTAATGGTTTATTTTAGTTAATAACTAATTCATTCAATAAAAATATATTTTTCCAAGATATATTCTTTTTCTAAAATATTCTTTTTCTAAGACATTATCTATAATATTCTTTATTGGAATGTGACTCAATCAACAACCATATATTGTATGTAGTCAACAATCATGATAAATAATTACCAAGCATTCAAATAACACTCAAAGTGGAATTTATAACTGTGTGAACATTAAAGTAAATAACTAACGCTCATCACAGACTGTCAATCCATCGATTTACAGATAACTAAATATTGGGATTAGTGTGCGTCCAATATCATCTCAATACCCGTGTAGGGTTTCATTCATCAAACAAATAATAAATTATTTGTGCACTTGGGCGATGTGTGAAAATTATCGTCCCAATCACATAAACAAGTCGGGTAACTTGTAAATGGGAGTGTAATATTCAAACTTGAGTATACTAAACATTATATTTGACCCATCACACGTTTCAACATTCATACATACATTTCAATACTTTTTATTGTGAACAAATGGCAATAAAATCTAATCTTTTAATTCAATTCTTTTTAATGGAAAAGGTGTATTTCTACTTTATACTTTTTAATGTGACAAAAATGTCCATTACTAATTCAATATTTTTAAAGTATATAAAAATATACATTTTAACTCATTCTTTTTAATGTAATAAATATACATCCTTAACTTCTTCTTTTTAATGTAAACAAATATGATGATTTTGTTTATCAACTTCTATTGCAAACAAAATGAGAATTTTGTTTAAACCCATTTTATTGATCAAAAGTGATAATTTTGGGTAAACTCATTTTATTCTAATGAAAACTTTTTATAAGAAAACATGATTTTATTCTAATGCAACTTTTTATAACAAACTATGATTTTTCTAATGTTGACATTTCTAGTATCAAAATATGATTTTTCTAATGTTCACATTTCTAATATCAAAATATGATTTTTTTTCTAATGTTTGCATTTCTAATATCAAAATATGATTTTTCTAATGTTAGCATTTCTAATATCAAAATATGATTTTTCTAATGTTAGCATTTCTAATATTAAAATATGATTTTTCTAATGTTAGCATTTCTAATATCTAAATATGATTTATCTAATGTTTGCATTTCTAATATCAAAATATGATTTTTCTAATGTTATCATTTCTAATATCAAATTATGATTTTTCTAATCCTTTTCATGGTATAAAAATGTTGTTTTTATTTTCATTACAAATTTCTAATCGAAAGTGTCATTTTGATTTTCAAAACACATTTCTAAAAATGTTATCATTGCAAATTTCTAATAAAAATGTTATTTTGATTTACAAAACATATTTCAAATAAAAAGGTTGTTTTTATTTCTATAATCATGTTTTGACAAGAATGTGATTTTTATTCACTAAACAAGTTTCGACCAAAAATGTGTTTTTATTTATATAACAAATTTCTATAAAAATGTTATTTCTATTTTCAATAAACATGTTTTCACAAAATTGTGATTTTTATCTCTATAATCATACTTTGACAAAGATGTTATATTCATAACAGGTTTCAAACAACGATTCATTCTTTTTAATATCTTAAAAGACATAGCGACACAATGGTTCTTTTTGTCTAGAAAGATAACAAGTGATTCTTTTTATATGTTAAAAGACATAGCAACAAAATGGTTCTTTTTATCTAGAAAAGAAATGTAAACAAGAATGTTTCCATTTTAATTCTAAGAAGAAATGCAGCCTAAACATTCTTTTTAGTAATAAAAAGAAATGCGACATAAGAATGCTCTTTTTATTGCTAAAAATAAATGTTACAAAATTGTTTACTTTTAATGCTAAATAGAAATGCGATAAAAATTATCCTTTTTAATGTTAGAAAGAAATAGCAACAAAGATGTTCTTTTTAATGTTAAAAAGAAAAAGCGACTAAAATGATTCTTTTTGTTGTCAAAAAGGAATAGGAACAAAAATGTCTCTTTTTGCTGATAAAAAGAAATATAAACAAAAATGTTTCTTTTTAAATGTAAAAAGAAATGCAAAACAAAATGATCTTTTATTACCAAAGAATTTACAACATAAATTGATCTTTTCATCATAAAAGGAATAACAACATAAATTGATCTTTTTATTATAGAAGGAATAACAACATAAATTGATCTTTTTATTATAACGGAAACAACAACAAACTTGATTCCCTTTTTATCACTAAAAAGAAATAACAATACAATCAACAAACAAGCAAGGTGATATTTTTATACATTGAATTGGCAATTCTAACTAAATCCAATAAACAGATAAAATGGGATTATAATCAACAAACAAACAGACAAATCATCATCCAAATTTTATCACAACATAGGATTATCTCATTACATACAATCAATTATTTAGCAGCTATGAAAATAATTGAATTAATTAAATAAATAAATTAAATTCAGAAATCTCACATCGATTGGTTTTCAGAAATCATTCATGTTCGAATTTGGCTGAATTTCCAAAAAGTGCTCGGTTTTGGTCCTGGTCAATTCCAACGTCTAGATCTCGTTTTTATGATTCCAACGCAACTGAAACCGTTCAATTCTGTTATTATTTGTGAAAGTTATTCGAGTTTTCATTTATATGATTTAATTATTGCTTAAATATAAAATAAATGGATTTAATTACTAAGAACATAGGCTGACTCTTTCTCTGTCTTTATTGTTCTTTATTCAGTCACCGGGACCCATCGTTGCTCCATTAGGGCACGCCACCGCACATCCCTCGAGGCACCGGAGACCAATCCGATTTCACTGCGATGTCGGCCTTGCCCGGAGCCACCAGCGCCCTAGTTCCTGTCGAACTCGGCGTGCCCCTCCTCCCTGAAACCGCGCCCGAACTCGTCGGGTTTAGAGCCCAAGTTCGCCCAATCTACATCCTTAAACACGATCATAACCCTACCAATTTGTTGAACTCGAAATACTCTTCGATTTGAGTATTGATTTGTGAATTAATTCTGAGTAGATTAAAAAAATTAAGGGATGAAAGGTTGACTATTTCGGCCATAGATTTGAATAGAACGGCGGCTGTAGTATTGAGGAATTAGGGTTATCCGTATAGGGTATAGTACAGTGTATTCATACCGTGTATTTCCCTTTTAATTTAGTTATTTAATTCAATAATTCATGTTTTCCTATACGGACTCCAAATCGAACCCAACGAGTGTCGCCTCCAGCTAAATACCCCTGTTCCGGACACAATGGGATATGTTTCGTAACCCAATCCGGGTGTTACGATATGTTTTTCTTTAAATTTAATTATAAATCATTTAATTATTAAATTCAAACTTACATTTTAAATTACCGGGGCCACATACTGTCTCTAAAAATTATAGAAAAATTATTTCTAGTTATGTATTGATGATACGGTTCTAACAAGACTAATTTCGTCGAATTCTGAGACTGTTTGAAAAATGGCCATTTTCAAGTCGATTGAATTTGACCGAAACTGAAAAAACATGTTTTCCTTTGCCACGCTCACATATTGATTCGAAAAATTATGAAAATTGAAACCTAGCGATAATTTTACATTCCGGTTCCAACAAAAGTGGTTTCGTCGAAAACCGAGGTCGTTTGAAAAATGACTATTTTTAAACTAATATATTTAGTATTAAAAATACATTTTTAAACAAATAAATTCCGAAACTCAAAATATATAAGTGTTTACTGTTTACCAATGCAGAAACGTCATTCCGAACTCAATGGAAGTGGTTTCGAGTCGAAATTCCTTCATATGTGAAAAGTAGCCTTTCGTGCCCTATATAATATATAATTAAATTCTACAGTGACCTTCCTAAAAATTGAATTGGCCATAACTTTTGATTTTTAAAACAAAATTTTAGTTTTTCAAACTCGTTGGAAAGATATGATTAAACAGATTTAAATATTTCTGGTTTCGTTCAATTCTGATTTATTTTGAATCCTGTACATTCAATCAAAGTTCAAATTCAAATTTTCAAACTGCAACGCTGTTTTAAACTCCTTTTATAATTAAATTGAATTTATTCGTTTTAAAATAAATTTTTAGTCGTTCTTATTTAAAGGAAATTATTTCAAATATTAAAATTCCCTTAAAATTTCTAAATTAAAAATTTTAAATCGGCCCCAAAATTCCGGGTCGTTACAGCCCGCATTTCTCACAATCAAAAAATACAAGCTTCGAGAGGCAAATGTTAGCCTGTTAAAACACAGTTTGAAATTCTGGATCATACAGATCTGGGTCGGACAGATCTGGATCGGCCAGATCTTGATCGAGCAGATCTGGATCGAGTAGATTTGAATCAGACAGATCTGGATCGGACAGATCTGAATCGGGCAGATCTAGATCGGGAAGATCTGGATTAGACAGATTTGGGTCGGACAGATCTGGATCTGCTCGATCCAGATCGGACAGACCTGGATCGGCTAGATATGGATCAAGCAGATCTGGATCGGACAGATCTGGATCGGGCAGATTTGGATTGGGAAGTTCTGGATCGGGCAGTTCTGGCTCGGGCAGATCTGGATCGGGCAGATCTGGATCGGGCAGATCTGGATCGGGCAGATCTGGATCGGACAGATCTGGATCGGACAGTTCTGGATCGGGCATGGACCAGTGGCATTTCTGTAATTAGTTTCAGCCCGATCCAAAATCTGTACCCATAATTACAAGATTTCCATTGCCTTCAAACTTCTTCTATAAATAGCCCCTTGCTCCACAATTCAAGAGAGGGATTTTCCTTACCCCGAAAGGCCGCCAAATCATTTCTTCAACCTCCAAGCTCCATTCCAGGCTTCATTAATGGCTTTCATAATCTAACAACACTTCTCCAACCTCATGAGAATCAAATCCATTCATATGATCATTAAAGCTACTTCCAATCAGATCAAAGCCCATCGGATCTTACTCAAACTACATGATAAGCCTCTCTAACACATTCAAATGATCTTCAATCCCTCTCTAGCTCTGATCTACCACTAAATCTCTAAGGAATTTATGAAGATCACTCAATCGCTCAAGTGAACGAAGATTAATACATCTATCACCATAAAGCAAGAGATCCTATCAATTCCTAGTCGAATTCAAGTGGAACTAGATCCTAAAAGAGAGTGAAAATAGGAGAAAAAGGGAAAATGAATGTAAAAGAGAGTTCATTCATATTATTAAAAGGGATATTATAATGAGAATGGGTTCAAAAGTGGATGTAGATCAAGTTTGATCGAACCACTATAAAAACTTTGCATCTTTTCCATTTTATGCATTTTTATTTTGTGATTACGCAGTTCCACATTTTAATCTTACCAAATAGGTGAAGTGCACATTTACACCATTTGGTGTTTGTGTCATTTTTGACGCAAACACTAGGCTCTACAATCAAAACCGAAATGTCACGTATTGGAAATAGGATTTCCGTCATGAATCGAGGCAAGGGATGTACTCCTCACCGGCTTCGAGACACTCTAGCAAATGCCTTAGGATCTCCCGTAGAAGACCCTTGGATCCTCCAAGGCCGGTCCTTCCTTACGTTTGAGGATTGGCAATTCCTGAACACACGTTTCCCGATCATACAGGACCTATATCCATCAGCTTCGTAGAGACCGATATATCTGAGGCGCCTTGCATTCCAACAACCACCAAGGTAAAAAGAATATAAATATCTGGGGCTTGCAAAACCCCGACACCATCCATAGCTAGAAAGAAACGTCATGTCCTCCTTGGGTCCCTTATCCCGTTTTTAAATCATACCGAGGTGTGAGGCTCGCGAATTAATGCTATACACAAATCTATGCTATATTAAAGTCGTGCTTTGATCATCAAGAATAAGACTCTGCTTTTCAACAGAAGCCTTGATCATTTGCCACTCAAGCATGCCACACAGGCAATTCACACCATGCGACTGATGTCTATCAATATATAACCTTAGAGCTCGTACGTCTCAGAGAAGGGCGTTGAGCAAGAGAATAAATTCTCTGCCACCAAACAGATATATATTTAATAGAGATCAAACAACACAGAGTAAAATCCAATTTCAGACACACAGTCCATTTACAAGTTCGTTCTGGGTCTAAGCGAAACCGAAGGCATCTTATTCCTCGTCCTATACGTCCAATATATGAGAGAGGTTCTCGCATATCCGGTCGATCTCCAAGTACGTCTGGACGATCACCACTTATTACCTTGTCTTGGGTGTACAGCCCAATCAAGACATCAGTAATCATCCAAACAATGTGAAGACCTCCAGTCTTCAACCACCGTCTTCATCGTCCACGTATCATCGACTCAGTTATTCAGAATGGGTATAAACTTTGCCTTTCCGAATAACTCGCGTATATAATAAACAAGTGCTATAAAAACACAACAACGCCTCATTCCAATTCAGAATATTCTTTTATTCAAATATTCACATCCTTAGGGATATGTTCCCATTAATTTTATCAAAGATAAATTTTTAAAATTTATTCTTTAATCTTCCTTTGGATATCATTCATACCATATTAAGGTTTTTCAAACTAACTGGGATTAACGCACCTTACCGAAGTAATCATTTGTTTAATTTCCCAATCCCAACATATTCATCCCATGGAGCAAAACTGGTCATACCTCATATCTAACACCATGGTGTTATCAGTAAATTTAATTACCATTTCCCATTCAAATCTAATTAAAGATTTAACTATTGCTAGGAGCAAAACTGGTGATACTCCATTCTCGATCATTTCCCAAATTTGATAATTTAAATTATCAATTCACATTTCAATCTAATTAAAGATTCATTAAAACTCCACTTAGTTTTAATCTTCCCAAAAATCAATATTAAAGATTATTCAAAGCTAAGAAATTAATCTTACCTTTAGATGGGTTAAAGAACCAATGTCATTTAAAACACGGTTCACGATAAACCCAAAATCACATTCCATTTTATTCCAATTACTAAACATAACTGGAAATTCTAACTATCTTAATTAAAAGATTTATTCTTTTCACACGGGGTTTAAGAACAGTGTTACTGAAGACACCATTCCATCAATCTCTAACCGTAAATTAGTAAGAGAATAATTCGCTAAGTATTAATCCCAAAGGCCGAAACCAACATCAGATCAATACCCTGGAAACCATTCAACTTAGCTAATCTCCAGTTAGTTTCTAATTTTCTTAACTCCATTTGATTTAAGAACAGCATTTTTAAAGATACCATTCACGACTCACCCAAAATTCAATTCAATTCAGTTCCAATTAAATATTAATTAATTGGTAAACGTCATTAAATCTTAATAAAAATATTTAATATTTTCTTAACTGGGTTTAAGAATAGTGTTACTGAAGACACCGTTCCATCAGTCTTTAACCGTAAATTAGTAAGAGAACAATTCCCTAAGTATTAATCCCGAAGGCCAAAACCAACATCAGATCAATACCCAGGAAACCATTCGACTTAGCTAATCTCCGGTTAGTTTCTAATTTTCTTAACTCCATTGGGTTTAAGAACACAATTTTTAAAGATCCCATTCACGGAAAACCCAAAATTCAATTTCATTCAATTTCAATTAAATATTAATCAATTGGTAAACATCATTAAATCTTAATAAGAAGATTTAATCTTTTCTCAACTGGGTTTAAGAACAGTGTTAGTTAAGACACCATTCACGACCAAACCAAAATCCCATTTGATATTAAATACAAGTCTCTGAATAGAAAATATATCAGCATATATTCAATATCAAATTCTGAAACCAACAAATATCGTATTGGAATAACGATATATATCTTTCAAATTCCTCCACAATATCCATATAATCACGGAATCCAATATAGAAATATTCAGACGATACTTTCGATTCAAACCCATTCCAATTCTTATATTGGAAATTTCTAGTTATATTAAAACCATTCCAATTCTTATACTTTCGAATTTATTTATTTTAAAATATTGGATTTATAATTCTAGTTCATAACTAGTTCATTTTGATAAAAATGTTTTTTTATTTTTTCAAATATGGAATTTTTCATCCTAATTCTTTCCAAATCATTTATTATGATTTTACACAAATTATTGATATTTTTAATAATTTTATCAAGGCGCGTACAGTCAATTTCCATAAACGGTCATCGAACTGCACTTACAACGACTTTTTCCAAATTTGATTCGGATATAATTCCAAATCCAACCATTAGATTTCAAGTCTATCATATTCGTTGGAAAGCTCTTTTCGAAACGAACCCAACGGTTCCGGTTTTAGAGAATCCGACGGTTGTATCTCCTATAATGTCCGTTCGAAGTCAATGGTTGAAATTCGCGAACAGCTGCAGCGTGGCACATTCTATTCAGGCCATTAAATATATAATATATATTATATATATTTCATCGATTTCCATTTAAAACGTATTTTATAAATCGTTTTAAATTCATTTTCAAAATGATTTCAACTTCATATTCGATTTCAAATCAAAATTGAATACTCCATATCATTAATATATAAATGATAATATTTTCGAAACATTAGATTTTGAAATCACATTCTTTTCGATATTCATTATAAAAATGAATAAAATCGATATAAATATCATTCACGTCAAAATGGTGTTAATCCAATCAACAAGGCTTCATATATTTAAATATTTTTGTATCCATCCCAAATTGGACATCAAAATCATATTTTGATCCATTACTGAATATTATTTTAAAATATTCATTATTTTAAAATATTCGTTATTTTAAAATATTCATTCTTTCTGAACTGGAATCAGACACAGTCAATTACCATATAATGTTATTTATATGGATTTCATACAACACATGTGTAGAACAACAATGACAAACAATCAACCATCATCCAAAGTGCATTCTACACTGCATAAGCATTAAATATAAATATTTAATGCTTACAACAGTCTATCAACCAATCGATTGACATACAGCTAAACAATTGGGATTAGTGTACGTCAAATATCATCCCAATACCTGTGTGGGGTTCTCAAACAACAAACACTGATTATAATTTGTGCAGTTGGGCGATGTGTAAAATATATCATTCCAATCAATATCAGTCAAATGGGTGTACATAAACAGATCGTCTGATTTATAAATGAATATTTATTTTATTCATATACACGTTAAAATTATATTTTAACGATAAAATATTTATTTCAACATATGAATATTTTATTTCAACACATCACATATCACAATTAATTACCACATCACAATACGATCAAACAAGTTGTCCATGGTTTGTGGACGACGGTGTCAGGTGCTGCTAAGCACCGTCTGCATCCTAGTATATATTTTAATTAAAGTGAGAAGTTCTCACCTTTGGGATCCACTCCTCCATTCCTTATTCCAGAACGGTTCGGATTTGGATTTGATTCTCGTTGGTTCCATCACAATCTATTTCAGACGATTTTTATATTAAAAATCCCATTTTTATTTCAAGTCTATAAAAATCACATTTTATTTTAACACTATAAAAATCACATTTCATTTTAACACTATAAAATTCACATTTTATCATGTTATTTATATAATAAAAACCATATTTTTATATCGTAATTATATAAATGAAAATCAAATTTTTATATTGCTAATAATACAAAAATCAGATTTTTACCATTGCTATATATATAAATCATATTTTTGCTTTTCTTTCATGATAATAAAAATCATATCTTTATCTATTGTTCATATAAATAAAAGTCACATCTTTATCATGCTAATATATATATATATATCAAATCTTTATTCTTGCCATGATATATAAAAACCAAATCTTTATTTAATTAAAAATCATATCTTTACCGTGTTAAAAATCATATTTTTATCGCTACAGTCCAATAAATAAAAAAATCATACTTTTTTTTACTACCACTTCATATATAGAAATCTAATTTTCATACCGCTATTTCATACATAAAAATCTCATCTTTTTATAAACAAAAATCTCATCTTTTTATAAATAAAAATATAATCTTTCATGAATAAAAATCATTTCTTTCATGTATATAAAAATCGCATTTCTATATTATCACTTCATGTATAAAAATTACATTTTTATATTAACACCGCATGTAAAAATCATATTTTTACTTGCTTAAATGAATAAAATTGAAATAAAAGCTCACCGGTGATGTCGGGTAGCGGAGGAGCCTCGGGGAAGGGCTGAAACAAGTCGGCGACTGAAATGTATACACCGAAGACGAAAAAAATAGGATTTTTAATTTGTGGAGGACCTACGGTCGGAGAGGGAGGCTAAGGGGGAGGCGCTGGGCTATTAGGGGAAGGGGGTGGCGATGGTGGCCGGCGCTCGCGGGGAAATGGCCTGAGGCGACGGATTTAGGGGTTGTTTTGGGTGTGGGGTTCGAATTAGTGGAGGGGGAGGGATGAGATGGTCGTGGGTGGCCGGAGGTCTCGCCGGCGGTGGGCGCGATGCTTGGGAGGGGCGGTGGTCGGCTGAAGGAACGTCAACATCGAGTGGAAAGGGGCGATGGGTTCTTCTGAGGGGGTGCTATTGACCACGGGAAATAAATGAAAGGGCTTTGACCACATTTCAATTATATATATATATATATATATTTATTTAATTTAATTTATTTTATTCCAAAAATAGTTGTGTTTACATTCGAACTCCAAATCGAACCCAATGACTGTCATCCTTAGCTAAATACCCCCATTCCGAACACAATGGGATACGTATCGTAAGCCAATTTGGTTGTTTCGATAAGTTTTCCTTTAAATTAAAATGTAAACCAATATATATTTAATTTAAACGTACATTTCAATTTACCGAGGCCATATACTGACTCTAAAAATTCCCAAAAAATAAATCTAGCTATGTTTTGACGATACGGTCTTAACGAAACTAATTTCTTCGAATTTGGAGATCATCTGAAAAACGGTCATTTTCCAGTCGATTAAATTCAAACTGAAATGACCAAACATGTTTAAATTAACCACGCCTACATATTGATTTCAAAAATTCTGAAACATGGAATCTAGCAACAACTTGACAATCCGGATCCAATAAAAGTGGTCTCGTCGAAAACAGAGGTCGTTTGCAAAATTCCTATTTTTAAGGGCTATATTTCCATAGCGACCATTCTGAATTTTCAATTGGACATAACTTTTTATTCCCGCTATGAAATTTTGATTTTTCAGATTCATTGGGAAGATATTTTCAAATAGATTCAAATATTTCTAGTTTCACTAAAATCCGGTTTATTTTGAATCCTATACATTCATCTGAAATTTGAAATTGAATTTTCAAACTACCGCGCCATTTCCTATTCCTTTTATAATTAAAATAAATATTTATTTTCTAATTTCGATTTAAATAAATATATACATTCTAATTCTTTTCAAAATAAATTTCTAGTCGTTATTCTTTAAAATAAATCATTTTAAATATTCAAAATTCATTAAAATTGCCAAAATAAAAAATTTTAATTGTTTTGGTTTTCCGGGTTGTTACAATCACCGCCACTTAAAATCTTTTCGTCCTCGAAAAGGAACATAGCTGAAAGTTGTTTAACTAACCAACTCAACTTTCAGTTTGGCTTTCGTTCTTCAACTTTTCAGTTCCTAAGAATTTTCAAATTTTCCAAAAATTTGGCTAACACCCTAGATTTTCAAATAAAAATCACCATAACCTCCTTTGTACGGGGAGACATTTAAAACCGCAACTAGCCTCAAAGGGCCCTCATTTATCCAAAGGAAAAAGGAAATGCCAAGCGGCCAGCCTTAGGCTCATAAAATCTTTTAAAAGAAAAGGAAAAGTTGCCAAGCGGCCAGCCTTAGGCTCATAAACTCTTTAAAAGAAAAAGAAAAGTTGCCAAGCGGCCAGCCTTAGGCTCATAAACTCTTTTAAAAGAAAAGTTGCTAAGCGGCCTGCCTTAGGCTCATAAACATTTTAAAAGAAAAGAAAATTAGTAAACACGTACCTATTTGTCGGGCATAAAATTTTATTTCTCTTCTTTGCGTACCTACTATGACCTGTTCAATGTATATACATGTATATGCATGCAATTCCATACAATTTTCAATTCAGTTCAAAATTTGATTCAATTTGGCTTAATGGTTCAAAATTTTAATTAATCAAACCAATAATCAAACAACACAATCAGCAATCAATTAGTGATTATCGTTTCAAACACATAACTTTAGATATATATACAAAAATCATGTTTTTGATGCCAAATCACAACAAATAACCCTATCTAGTTTTGGTTCTCACACCAGTCAACTGGAAATATGTAGACATCCCACTTTCAAAACTCGAACACAAATGCTAATGATGTCTAGACTATCATCAGAATCGTTTCTAGGCGACTAGAGTGTGATTCTACATTTATCCAGTATATTAAAACTTCGAATACACGTTTGCAAGGCGTATATGCCAAATCTTTATATACTCGATTGTCCAAATTCAATATAAAATAAATATTCAAATATGTTGAATAAGGTTTAAATTTTCCAAACCATATTTGTTTTTAATTTTTATTTTAAAACAACACTCTTCAGACTCGTTCTAGAATACTGCTGGTCCTATCTCTAACGAGTCATTCTCATTGGATATTACTAATCCAATCTTGGATGAATTCCTTCGTTTGGTTCTAATGTGTCCTGTTCTCGAGCTCTGTAAACCAAAGCTCTAATACCAACTGAAACGACCCAAACTTCCCCATAAAGGAAAGCACGGATTGTAATGAGAACATGACAAATCAGAACACAAACAGAAGAACATTTCATTGTTTATTAAAACAATTTACATCAGAGTACAAGAATATACAGAGCATGAACAAATAATATACATTTGATAAATAACAGAGATTTACAAATTACAATGCAGCGGAAAATAATAAAAAACACAACTGAAAGAGATAAATGGCTACGGAGCTTTTCGAATATCATTCCAGCTGTAAACCAGGTTCCTGTGAATATAAATCTGCAACAACAAAACTACAAGTTGCCCATGTGGAAAATAGGGGCACCTAGAGTTTAGACTAAAACAATAAACTCCAGGTCAGTTATGTGACTGATGTGAGAACTAAAACAGTTATTTAAAACTTTACTTTGAAATATAATATATCAAGGGACCACACCATACAATACAGAATGATTTTCCTCCTAAGAATATCAGTGCATAGAATAAAGAGCGCAATGCTTTTTGAGAAAATGAAGCTATTATAAGACCCAGGTCCCATCACACAATGCAACACAAGCCGGAGGATAGGGTTTTACCTTATAATAGCCAAACATGCTTGGTACATTTAAAACAAATCATTTTGATACTATTATAGTGTTAAGTGTATGAAAACAACTTCAAATATAAATGTATCAATCATAGGCGGCATGGGTACCATCTATCATGTCGCCAATACTAGGCTCTACAATCAAAACCAAAATGTCACGTATTGGAAATTGGATTTCCGTCATGAGTCGAGGCAAGGGATGTACTCCTCACCGGCTTCGAGACACTCTAGCAAATGCCTCAGGATCTCCCGCAGAAGACAATTGGATCCTCCAAGGCCGTTCCTCCCTTATGTTTGAGGATTGGCAATTTCTGAACATACATTTCCCGGTCCCATAGGACCTATATCCATTGGCTCCGTAGAGACTGATATATCCAAGGCGCCTCGCATTCCAACAACCACAAAGGTAAAAATAATATAAATGTCTGGGTTTGCAAAACCCCGACACCACCCACAGATAGAAAGAAACTTCATGTCCTCCTTGGGTCCCTTATCCCATTTTTAACTCTTACCGAGGTGTGAGGCTCGCGAATTAATGCTATACACAAAGCTATGCTATATTAAACCGTGCTTCGATCATCAACCACAAGACTCTACTTTTCAATAGAAGATCATTTTCCACTTAGGCAAGCCACACAGGCAATTCACACCATGCGACTGATGTCTATCGATATATGACATCTGAGCTCGTACGCCTCAGAGAAGGGCGTTAAGCAAGAGAATAAATTCTCTACCGCCAAACAGATATATATTTAATAAAGATCAATCAACACAGATTAAAATCCAATGGCAGACATACAGTCCATTTACAAGTTCGTTCTGGGTCTGAACGAAACCGGAGGCACCTTATTCCTCGTCCCATATGTCCAATATAGGAGAGAGGTTCTCACATATCCGGTCAATGTAATAACCCGAAAATCTGGGCTAGTTTAAAATTTTTGTTTTGGCAATTTTAGTGGATTTTGAACATTTATAATAGATTATTTTAAATGATATCAACGATAAATTTATTTTAAATATAATTCGAACGTATATATTATATACGTCGTCGTTAGAATATAAATAATTATATATAATTATAAATAGAATTGAAAATGGCGTGGTAGTTCGATAATTCGATTTCAAACTTCAATTGAATGTACCGGGTGCAAAACAATCTGGATTTTAGTGAAACCAAAAATAATGGGATCTATTTGATGATATCTTTCCAACGAATCCGAAAAATCGAGATTTCATAGCGGGAATCAAAAGATATGTCCAGTCGAAAATTCTGAATAGTCGCTATGGAATTCAGGCCCTTAAAAATTGACATTTTGCAAACGACCTCGGATTTCGACGAAACCACTTTTGTTGGGTCCGTGATGTTAAGTTATTGCTAGGTTTCAAATTTCATAATTTTTCAAATCAATATGTGAGCGTGGCGAAGGAAAACGCGTTTGACCAGTTTCAGTTGATTTTAATCGACTGGAAAATGGCCATTTTTCCAACGGTCTCGGATTGCGATGAAACTAGTTTTGTTAGGACCGTATCGTCAATACGAAGCTATAAAATATTTTTCTGCAATTTATAGAGTTAGTATGTGACCCCGGTAAATTGAAATGCGCGTTCAAATTCAATATATAAAGTCATATGTAAATTTAACGGAAACTGATTGTAACAGCCGAATCAGCTTGCGATACATATCCCATTGTGTTCGGAATGGGGGTAATACGCTATGGACGACAGGCGGTAGGCCTCGTTTAGAGGCCGTATGAAAAGGTTGCTTTTTGGTGAAAATTAAATAATTAAATAAATAAAATAATACAAACATTTACATACCCCCCCTTCTTTCTCTTCCCCGAATCAGAAACGAAAAAGAAAAAAAAAGGGCGAACGACGGGGGGGCCAAGACCGCCACCGCTGCCACCAGGCCGCCGCGCCCTGGCGCCGACCCCCAGGGGTCCTCCGCCCCTCTTCCCCCTTCTCCTCCACCTCGACGCACTCTCCCCTCTTCTGCATAGACCCGCACCCCCTAGACCCGAACCCGCACCCCCCCTTGGCCCAAACCCCGACCTCCGACAGCCCAGCCGACCACCACCGCGACTTCCTCGGCACCAGCAGCACCCGACGACTCACCCCGAGGCCTAGATCCGTAAATAAGTGAGTTTTTATATATATTTACAATTGTTTTACTTTAATTTCAGCTTTAAATGTGTTTAGAGTTATAAAAATATAATTTTTATTATATGTAGAAGTTAAAAATATAACTTTTATCGTATGTAAAGTTTGGAAATATAATTTTCATATTATATAGATAATAAAAAAGGGATCTTTATACGGTAGAAAAGATAAAAGACATGATTTTTAAAAGATAAAAGACATGATTTTTAAAAGATAAAAGACAGGATTCTTAAAAGATAAAAGACATGATTTTTAAAAGATAAAAGACAGGATTTTTTTAAAATATAAAAGACGGGATATTTTTAAAAATGAAAAGACGATATTTTTTATATGAGTAGTGAAATAAAAATGTGATTTTTACTTCGAGAAAAATATAATTTTTATAATGTAGAAGGGAGAAAAATATAATTTTTAGATTATATTTGAAAAGGTGAAATCTTTATATTTGAAAAGGTGAAATCTTTATATTTGAAAAGGTGAAATCTTTATATTTGAAAAGGTGAAATCTTTATATTTGAAAGGGCGAAATCTTTATATAGTATCGAAGTAAAAATTTGATTTTTATATATTGAATAGCAAAGTAAAATTTTGATTTTTATATATTGAATAGCATAGTAAAAATTCGATTTTTAAATATATGAAGTGATTATAAAAATATGATTTTTAAATTGAAAGTGAACAAATAAAAATGTGATTTTTATATATGTAGTGGCTACGGGCAACGAAAGCGACGAAAGGCGAGAATGACGATGATTTCTCTAAAAGAAGAGTCAAGATGATTGGATAGCTATCGGTGAGAACTCCTCACTCTAAATTTCTTTTTCTAGTTATATATATATATATATATATATACACTAGGATGCAGACGGTGCTTAGCAGCACCCGACACCCGTCATCCACAGACCATGGATGACTTGTTTGTTAAATTGTTTGGTTGTGTAGTTGGTTAGATTATTTGGTTTGAATTGAATTATTTGGTGAAATGAAATGGATGTGATTGATGTGTGAATGGCGTGGGCCTTCACTAGACCGGGGATAAGGCAAGGCCTCGTCCCGTTTCTAGTATCGTGCCGTTATGCCGCCGAAATTTTCTAAAATATGATAGAAAAATAAAAATATCACTTTTATTGTGTAAATGAAAGGAATAGAAATTCATGTGTTAAAATAAAATATATTATCGTTAAAATATAATTTTTAACGTGAAAGTGAATAAGTAAATATTTATAAACAAATCGTCCGATTTGTTTATATACACTGATTTGACTGATATTGATTGGGTCGATAAATTTTACACGTCGCCCAACTGCACAACTAAAATCTGTGTTTGATTGTTTGAAACCCCACACGGGTGTTGGGATGAAATTTGAAGTTCACTCATCCTGATTGATTAAATATGTCGATCGATTGATTGACAGGCTGTTATAAGCGTTAGATATCTATATTTGATGCTTATATAGTGTAGTGCACTTTGGTTGAGGGTTGATTATTTTTCAATGCTATTATATACATGTGTTGTATGGAATCCATATAATTAACATTATATGGTGATTGATTGGGCCTCATTCCAATCGGGAAAATAATGAATATTATAAAGGAAAATTCATATGTTGAAACTATTCATGTGTTGAGTGAAATATTTTAATAATAAAATTCACATCTTTATCATATTTAAAATTAGAACTACTTCACGGTGGAGTCTAATTAAAATCAAGCGATAGATACCATAGTTTTATAAAATATTTTACATAACAAAAATAGTGATGTGTTGACAGTACTCATGTGTTGAGATTAGTCGGGTGTTGAAAGAGATATAGATTCATGTGTTGAATAGAATAAATATTCATTTGTTGAATAGGATAACGAAGTGATTGAAATATATAAAGCCGTGTTGATTAGTTTTGCCCCATTTTGACGTGAACGATATTTATATCGATTTTATTAAAATTGAAATGAATATTATAGTTAATAGAATTGAAAAGAAAACGAATTTGAATCGAAAAGAAAACGAATTTGAATTGAATATAAAATGACTTCGAATTGAATTGAATATAAAACGAATTCAAGTTGAATTGAAAACGAACTGAAATTTAATTGAAATCGATTCGAATTGAAATCAAATATAAATGAATTTGAATCGAAATTGAATTGAAATCAATTTGAATTGAAACGAATTTGAATTTGAATTGAAGTGAAACGAATTTGAATTCGAATTAAATAAAATTGAAATGAATTCGAATTGAATTGAAATCAAATCGATTTGAAATTGAAGATGAAGTTGAAATTGTTTTTGAAACGAATTTAGAACGATTTATAAAATTCGTTTTAAAAGGAAATCAATGAAATATATAATATATATATATATATATTATATATAATGGCCTGAATAGAACGCGTCGCGCCGCGGCAATTCGTGAATTTCAACCATTAACTTCGAATTGACATTACGGGAGATCCGACCGTCGGATTCTCCTAAAACCGGAACCGTTGGGTTCGTATCGAAAAGAGCTTTCCAATGAATAATAGAAATTTGAAATCTAACGGTTTGATTCGGAATTATGTCCAAATCAAATTCGAAAAAGGTCGCTGCAAGTGCAGTTCGATGGCCATTGTTGGAAATCGACTGTACGGGCCTTGATAAAATTATTAAAAATATCGATAATTTGTGTAAAATCATAATATGTGAATTGGAAAGAACTAGGATGAAAAACTCCACATTTGAAAGGATAAAAATAGATTTTTGTCGAAATGAACTAGTTTTGAACTAGAATTAAAATCAATTTATTTTTGAAATAAATAAATTGAATTTGAAAGTGATTTTAAAAATAATCAATATTCCCTATACGTGGATTGGACTGGAGTTGAATCGAAATTATCTTCGGGATATTTCGATGTTGGATCTCGTGACTATGCAGATATTGTTATGGGAATTTGAAAGATATATTTTATATCGTTATTTCCAGTACGATATTTGTTGGTTTCAGAATTTGATATTGAATATAAGCCGATATATTTTCTATTCAGAGCCTTGTATTTAATATCAAATGTGATTTGGGTTTATCGTGAATCGTATTTTAGATGACATTGGTTCTTCAACCCAGTTAAAGGCAAGATATCGATTTTTGAGAAGATTAAAACTAAGTGGGGTTTTAATGAATCTTTAATTAGATTAAAAATGTGAATTGATAATTTAAATTATCAAATCTGAAAGGTGATCGAGAATGGAGTACCACCAGTTTTGCTCCAATACGATAGTTAAATCTTTAATTAGATTTGAACGTGAAATTGTAATTAATTTTACCGATAACACCGTGGTGTTAGTTGTGGAGATTACCAGTTTTCTCCATGGGATATATAGGTTGGGATTGGGAAATAAAATAAATAATTACTTCGGTGTGGTTCGTTAATCCCAACTAGTTTGAAATGATATCCATAGGAGGATTAAAGAATAAATTTAGAAGAATTTATCTTGGATAAAATTAATGGGAACCTTTCCCTAAGAATGTGATTTTGTGAATAAAAGAATATTCTGAATTGGAATGAGGCGTTTGTTGTGTTTGTGTAACATTCGTTTATTATATACGTGGGATATTCAGAAAGGCCGAGTTATACCCATTCTGAATAACCGATTCGACGAGATGTCGACGATGAAGACGGTGGTTGAAGACCGGAAGTCTTCACATCGTTTGAGTGATTACTGATGATCTTGATTGGGCTGTACACCCAAGATGAGGGAATCAGTTGGTGATCGTCCAGACGTACTTGGAGATGGATGGATATGCGAGGAAAGTGCCTCCGGTTTCGTTCAGACCCAGAACAAACTTGTAAATGGATTGTGTGTCTGACATTGGATTTTATTCTATGTTGATTGATCGCTATTAAATATACATCTGTTTGGCGGCAGAGAAATTAGTCTTTTGCTTAACGCCCTTCTCTGAGACATACGAGCTCAGAGGTTGTATATCGATGGACATCAATTGCATGGAGTGAATTGCCAGTGTGGCATGCGTAAGTGGCAATTGATCAAGGCTTCTGTTGAAAAGCAAAGTCTTGTGGTTGATGATCAAAGCACGGCCTGTGTGGCATAGCTTTGTGTATAACGTGAATTCGCGAGCCTCACACCTCGGTATGAGTCAAAAACGGGATAGTGACTGCAGGGAGAGCACGACGTTTCTTTCTAGCTAGGGTGGTGTCAGTGACCTACCAGCCCTGACATTTATATACTTTTCACCTGTGTGGTTGTTGGATACGAGGCGCCTCGGATATAGGTCTGTAAGGACCGGGAAACGTGTGTTCAGGAATAATTAATCCTCAAAAGTAAGAGAGGACCGGCCCTGAAGATCCAAGGATCAGAGTGGGGTCCTGGGACATTTGCTAGAGTGTCTCGAACGCGGAGAGGAGCTTGCCCCTTGCCTCGGCTCATGACGGAAATCCAATTTCCAATACGTGATATTGCGGTTTTAATTGTAGAACTAGTATGGCAACATGATATATGGTACTCATGCCGTCTATGATGGATATTTATGATTGAATTGTTTTGACACTATACACTTATTATAGTATCAAATAATGTGTTTTAAACGTATCAAGCATGCTTTGGCTGTTATAAGGAAAAACCCTATCCTCCGGCTTGCGTTGCATTGTGTGATGGGACCTGGGTCTTATAACAACTTCATTTTTCTTTATTTAACATTGCGCTATTTGTTCTATGCACTGGTATTCTTGGGAGGAAACCCGTTCCGTGTTATACGGCGTGGTCCCTTGATTTACCTAACTTTAAAACCAATATTAATAACTGTTTTAGTTCTCACACCAGTCACATGACTGGCCTGGAGTTTATTGTTTTAACCTAAACTCTGGGAGCCCCTATTTTCCACACGGGCAGCTAGTAGTTTTGGTTTTGCAGATTTATATCCACAGGGTCCTGGTTTACAGCTGGAATGATATCTGGAAAGCTCTGTATCCGTATATCACCTTCAGTTGTGCTTTGTATTATTTTTCCGCTGCTATGTAATTTATTGTAATCTCTGATATTTATCGAATTTAATTTATTCATTTATACTCTGTATATTCTTGTATCTGATGGAATTGTTGTAATAACAATGAAATATTCTTCCGTCTGCGTTCTATTTTGTCTTGTCCTCAAAAGTATCCGCTCTTTCCTTTACGGGGAAGTTACGGGTTCTTACAGTTGGTATCAGAGCTTTGGTTTACAGAGCTCGAGAACAAGACACATTAGAACCATACGAAAGAATTCATCAGATATTGGATTAGTAATATCCAATTAGAATGACTCGTTAGAGATAGGATCAGTAGTATCCTAGAACGAGTGTGAAGAGTATATTTTTCAAATGAAAACAATTTTGTTTTGAAAATTTAAATCGCTTTTTACGTATTTGAATATTTACTTATTTTGAATTTGGACAATCGAGTATATATAGATTTCGCGTATACGCGTCATGAACGTATATTCGAAGTTTTAATATACTAGAAAGATATAGGATCACACTCTAGTTGCCCGGGAATGGTTCTGATAATGCTGCAGCGTTACCAGTATTTATTTTCGAGTGACGAAGGTGTGATTTCTATATATTTCCATTAGACTGGTGTGAGAACCAAAACTAATATAGCTAGAACACATTGTTGTGAATTGGCATCAAAACATGATTTTTTGTACATGTATCAAAATTATGAATTTGAAACTCTAATTCACTAATTGATTGATGTTTGTGTTGTTTGTTTATTTGGTTGATAATTTTGAACTATTTAGCCTAATTGAATCAAATATTGAATTATATTAAGAATTAGTTGCATTTGCTTGCATACATATACTTACATTGAACAGGTCATAGCAAGGAGGCTAGAGCAGAGAATAAAATTTGTTTGCCCGACAAATAGGTACATGTTTACTTCATAATTTACTGTTTTGTTTGGGTGATGATGATTTTATGAGCCTATTGGCTAGCCGCTTGGCTTTTTCTTTTTCTTTTTGAGATCAGAAGGCCTATATGGCAATTTCGGGATTTTCCCGTGGCTCTCGGTGCAGGGGAGGTTATGACGAAATTTTTCGAAAATTTAGGGTGTTAGCCAAATTTTTGAAGAATTTGAAAATTCTCAAAAATTGAAAAGTTGGAGAATGGAAGCCAGATCGAACGGGGAGCTGATTAATCAAACCACTTTCGACTTTGTTCCTTTTCGGGGACGAAAAGTTTTAAGTGGGGGAGATTGTAATAACCCGAAAATCTGGGCCAGTTTAAAAATTTTGTTTTGGCAATTTTAGTGGATTTTGAACATTTAAAATAGATTATTTTAAATGATATCAACGATAAATTTATTTTGAATATAATTCGAACGTATATATCATATACGTCGTCGTTAGAATATAAATAATTATATATAATTATAAATAGAATTGAAAATGGCGCGGTAGTTTGATAATTCGATTTCAAACTTCAATTGAATGTACCGGGTGCAAAACAATCTGGATTTTAGTAAAAACCAAAAATAATGGGATCTATTTGATGATATCTTTCCAACGAATCCGAAAAATCGAGATTTCATAGCGGGAATCAAAAGATATGTCCAGTTGAAAATTCTGAATAGTCGCTATGGAATTCAGGCCCTTAAAAATTGACATTTTGCAAATGACCTCGGATTTCAACGAAACCACTTTTGTTGGCTCCATGATGTTAAGTTATTGCTAGGTTTCAAATTTCATAATTTTTCAAATCAATACGTGAGCGTGGCGAAGGAAAACGCGTTTGACCAGTTTTAGTTGATTTTAATCGACTGGAAAATGGCCATTTTTCCAACGGTCTCGGAATGCGATGAAACTAGTTTTGTTAGGACCGTATCGTCAATACGAAGCTAGAAAATATTTTTCTGCAATTTATAGAGTTAGTATGTGACCCCAGTAAATTGAAATGCGCGTTCAAATTCAATATATAAAGTCATATGTAAATTTAACAGAAACTGGTTGTAACAGCCGAATCAGCTTGCGATACATATCCCATTGTATTCGGAATGGGGGTAATACGCTATGGACGATAGGCGGTAGGCCTCGTTTAGAGGCCGTATGAAAAGGTTGCTTTTTGGTGAAAATTAAATAATTAAATAAATAAAATAATATAAACATTTACATACCCCCCCTTTCTTTCTCTTCCCCGAATCAGAAACGAAAAAGAAAAAAAAGGGGCGAACGACGGGGGGCCAAGACCGCCGCCGCTGCCACCAGGCCGCCGCGCCCTGGCGCCGACCGCTAGGGGTCCTCCGCCCCTCTTCCCCGTTCTCCTCCACCTCGACGCACTCTCCCCTCTTCTGCATAGACCCGCACCCCCCTAGACCCGAACCCGCACCCCCCCTTGGCCCGAACCCCAACCTCCGACAGCCCAGCCGACCACCACCGCGACTTCCTCAGCACCAGCAGCACCCGACGACTCACCCCGAGGCCTAGATCTGTAAATAAGTGAGTTTTTATATATATTTACAATTGTTTTACTTTAATTTCAGCTTTAAATGTGTTTAGAGTTATAAAAATATAATTTTTATTATATGTAGAAGTTAAAAATATAACTTTTATCGTATGTAAAGGTTGGAAATATAATTTTCATATTATATAGATAATAAAAAAGGGATCTTTATACGGTAGAAAAGATAAAAGACATGATTTTTAAAAGATAAAAGACATGATTTTTAAAAGATAAAAGACAGGATTTTTAAAAGATAAAAGACATGATTTTTAAAAGATAAAAGACAGGATTTTTTTAAAATATAAAAGACGGGATATTTTTAAAAATGAAAAGACGATATTTTTTATATGAGTAGTGAAATAAAAATGTGATTTTTACTTCGAGAAAAATATAATTTTTATAATGTAGAAGGGAGAAAAATATAATTTTTAGATTATATTTGAAAAGGTGAAATCTTTATATTTGAAAAGGTGAAATCTTTATATTTGACAAGGTGAAACCGTTATATTTGAAAAGGTGAAACCTTTATATTTGAAAAGGTGAAATCTTTATATTTGAAAAGGTGAAATCTTTATATTTGAAAGGGCGAAATCTTTATATAGTATCGAAGTAAAAATTTGATTTTTATATATTGAATAGCAAAGTAAAAATTCGATTTTTATATATTGAATAGCATAGTAAAAATTCGATTTTTAAATATATGAAGTGATTATAAAAATATGATTTTTAAATTGAAAGTGAACAAATAAAAATGTGATTTTTATATATGTAGTGGCTACGGGCAACGAAAGCGACGAAAGGCGAGAATGACGATGATTTCTCTAAAAGAAGAGTCAAGATGATTGGATAGCTATCGGTGAGAACTCCTCACTCTAAATTTCTTTTTCTAGTTATATATATATATACTAGGATGCAGACGGTGCTTAGCAGCACCCGACACCCGTCATCCACAGACCATGGATGACTTGTTTGTTAAATTGTTTGGTTGTGTAGTTGGTTAGATTATTTGGTTTGAATTGAATTATTTGGTGAAATGAAATGGATGTGATTGATGTGTGAATGGCGTGGGCCTTCACTAGACCGGGGATAAGGCAAGGCCTCGTCCCGTTTCTAGTATCGTGCCGTTATGCCGCCGAAATTTTCTAAAATATGATAGAAAAATAAAAATATCACTTTTATTGTGTAAATGAAAGGAATAGAAATTCATGTGTTAAAATAAAATATATTATCGTTAAAATATAATTTTTAACGTGAAAGTGAATAAATAAATATCTATAAACAAATCGTCCGATTTGTTTATATACACTGATTTGACTGATATTGATTGGGTCGATAAATTTTACACGTCGCCCAACTGCACAACTAAAATCTGTGTTTGATTGTTTGAAACCCCACACGGGTGTTGGGATGAAATTTGAAGTTCACTCATCCTGATTGATTAAATATGTCGATCGATTGATTGACAGGCTGTTATAAGCGTTAGATATCTATATTTGATGCTTATACAGTGTAGTGCACTTTGGTTGAGGGTTGATTATTTTTCAATGCTATTATATACATGTGTTATATGGAATCCATATAATTAACATTATATGGTAATTGATTGGGCCTCATTCCAATCGGGAAAATAATGAATATTATAAAGGAAAATTCATATGTTGAAACTATTCATGTGTTGAGTGAAATATTTTAATAATAAAATTCACATCTTTATCATATTTAAAATTAGAACTACTTCACGGTGGAGTCTAATTAAAATCAAGCTATAGATACCATAGTTTTATAAAATATTTTACATAACAAAAATAGTGATGTGTTGACAGTACTCATGTGTTGAGATTAGTCGGGTGTTGAAAGAGATATAGATTCATGTGTTGAATAGAATAAATATTCATTTGTTGAATAGGATAACGAAGTGATTGAAATATATAAAGCCGTGTTGATTAGTTTTGCCCCATTTTGATGTGAACGATATTTATATCGATTTTATTCAAATTGAAATGAATATTATAGTGAATTGAATTGAAAACAAAACGAATTTGAATCAAAAAGAAAACGAATTTGAATTGAATATAAAATGACTTCGAATTGAATTGAATATAAAACGAATTCAAGTTGAATTGAAAACGAACTGAAATTTAATTGAAATCGATTCGAATTGAAATCAAATAGAAATGAATTTGAATCGAAATTGAATTGAAATCAATTTGAATTGAAACGAATTTGAATTTGAATTGAAGTGAAACGAATTTGAATTCGAATTAAATAAAATTGAAATGAATTCGAATTGAATTGAAATCAAATCGATTTGAAATTGAAGATGAAGTTGAAATTGTTTTTGAAACGAATTTAGAACGATTTATAAAATTCATTTTAAAAGGAAATTGACGAAATATAATATATATATATATATATATATATATATATATATATAATGGCCTGAATAGAACGCGCCGCGCCGCGGCAATTCGTGAATTTCAACCATTAACTTCGAATTGACATTACGGGAGATCCGACCATCGGATTCTCCTAAAACCGGAACCGTTGGGTTCGTATCGAAAAGAGCTTTCCAATGAATATTAGAAATTTGAAATCTAACGGTTGGATTCGGAATTATGTCCAAATCAAATTCGAAAAAGGTCGCTGCAAGTGCAGTTCGATGGCCATTGTTGGAAATCGACTGTACGGGCCTTGATAAAATTATTAAAAATATCGATAATTTGTGTAAAATCATAATATGTGAATTGGAAAGAACTGGGATGAAAAACTCCACATTTGAAAGGATAAAAATAGATTTTTGTCGAAGTGAACTAGTTTTGAACTTGAATTAAAATCAATTTATTTTTGAAATAAATAAATTGAATTTGAAAGTGATTTTAAAAATAATCAATATTCCCAATACGTGGATTGGACAGGAGTTGGATCGAAATTATCTTCGGGATATTTCGATGTTGGATCTCGTGACTATGCAGATATTGTTATGGGAATTTGAAAGATATATTTTATATCGTTATTTCCAGTACGATATTTGTTGGTTTCAGAATTTGATATTGAATATAAGCCGATATATTTTATATTCAGAGCCTTGTATTTAATATCAAATGTGATTTGGGTTTAACGTGAATCGTGTTTTAGATGACATTGGTTCTTCAACCCAGTTAAAGGCAAGATATCGATTTTTAAGAAGATTAAAACTAAATGGGGTTTTAATGAATCTTTAATTAGATTAAAAATGTGAATTGATAATTTAAATTATCAAATCTGAAAGGTGATCGAGAATGGAGTACCACCAGTTTTGCTCCAATACGATAGTTAAATCTTTAATTAGATTTGAACGTGAAATGGTAATTAATTTTACCGATAACACCGTGGTGTTAGTTGTGGAGTATTACCAGTTTTCTCCATGGGATATATAGGTTGGGATTGGGAAATAAAATAAATAATTACTTCGGTGTGGTTCGTTAATCCCGACTAGTTTGAAATGATATCCATAGGAGGATTAAAGAATAAATTTAGAAGAATTTATCTTGGATAAAATTAATGGGACCCTTTCCCTAAGAATGTGATTTTGTGAATAAAAGAATATTCTGAATTGGAATGAGGCGTTTGTTGTGTTTGTGTAACATTCGTTTATTATATACGTGGGTTATTCAGAAAGGCCGGGTTATACCCATTCTGAATAACCGATTCGACGAGATGTCTACAATGAAGACGATGGTTGAAGACCGGAAGTCTTCACATCGTTTGGGTGATTACTGATGATCTTGATTGGGCTGTACACCCAGGATGAGGGAATCAGTTGGTGATCGTCCAGACGTACTTGGAGATGGATGGATATGCGAGGAAAGTGCCTCCGGTTTCATTCAGACCCAGAACGAACTTGTAAATGGATTGTGTGTCTGACATTGGATTTTATTCTGTGTTGATTGATCTCTATTAAATATACATCTGTTTGGCGGCAGAGAATTTATTCTTTTGCTTAACGCCCTTCTCTGAGACATACGAGCTCAGAGGTTGTATATCGATGGACATCAATCGCATGGAGTGAATTGCCAGTGTGGCATGCGTAAGTGGCAATTGATCAAGGCTTCTGTTGAAAAGCAAAGTCTTGTGGTTGATGATCAAATCACGGCCTGTGTGGCATAGCTTTGTGTATAACGTGAATTCGCAAGCCTCACACCTCGGTATGAGTCAAAAACGGGATAGTGACTGCAGGGAGAGCACGACGTTTCTTTCTAGCTAGGGTAGTGTCAGTGACCTACCAGCCCTGACATTTATATACTTTTCACCTGTGTGGTTGTTGGATACGAGGCGCCTCGGATATAGGTCTGTAAGGACCAGGAAACGTGTGTTCAGGAATAATTAATCCTCAAAAGTAAGAGAGGACCGGCCCTGAAGATCCAAGGATCAGAGTGGGGTCCTGGGACATTTGCTAGAGTGTCTCGAACGCGGAGAGGAGCTTGCCCCTTGCCTCGGCTCATGACGGAAATCCAATTTCCAATACGTGATATTGCGGTTTTAATTGTAGAACTAGTATGGCGACATGATATATGGTACCCATGTCGTCTATGATGGATATTTATGATTGAATTGTTTTGACACTATACACTTATTATAGTATCAAATAATGTGTTTTAAACGTATCAAGCATGCTTTGGCTGTTATAAGGGAAAACCCTATCCTCCGGCTTGCGTTGCATTGTGTGATGGGACCTGGGTCTTATAACAGCTTCATTTTTCTTTATTTAACATTGCGTTGTTTGTTCTATGCACTGGTATTCTTGGGAGGAAACCCGCTCCGTGTTATACGGCGTGGTCCCTTGATTTATCTAACTTTAAAACCAATATTAATAACTGTTTTAGTTCTCACACCAGTCACATGACTGACCTGGAGTTTATTGTTTTAACCTAAACTTTGGGTGCCCCTATTTTCCACACGGGCAGCTAGTAGTTTTGGTTTTGCAGATTTATATCCACAGGGTCCTGGTTTACAGCTGGAATGATATCCGGAAAGCTCTGTATCCGTATATCACCTTCAGTTGTGCTTTGTATTATTTTTCCGCTGCTATGTAATTTATTGTAATCTCTGATATTTATCGAATGTAATTTATTCATTTATACTCTGTATATTCTTGTATCTGATGGAATTGTTGTAATAACAATGAAATATTCTTCCGTCTACGTTCTATTTTGTCTTGTCCTCAAAAGTATCCGCTCTTTCCTTCAAGGGGAAGTTACGGGTTCTTACAGTCAATCTCCAAGTACGTCTAGACGATCACCACTTATTACATTGTCTTGGGTGTACAGCCCAATCAAGACGTCAGTAATAATCCAAATAATGTGAAGACCTCCAGTCTTCGACCACTGTTGACACATTTTTTGGCAAAAGCCGTCACACATGGAACTCCTGAATGATAACATGCTCGAGCAATAGAAACGACGTCAGAAGACATTGAGAGATTTGGTCAAAATCACATCCTCAACGTAAACAGGCCCGAAACTCCTATCAGAAGACCTCTGTTGGGCCCGAAAACAGCGATTATGGAGCTGAGCTTTGTAACTTTTGTAGATCTCTGAGTTAGCTTCAGTTTGAGCTTCGGTTTGGCTCAATCGGACTTACGGTTTGAAAGTTATGCCCGTTTCCGTAAACTGGTGTAAACTGGCAATTTCCTGGATAAAGCAACGAAGCAGCACACGATCGAAGTATGGATCACGCACCCTCGGATCGTCCACCCTCGGATCGTCCCTCATCGGAACGCCCCTCATCGGATCGCCCTCCTCAGACCACGAACCGTCCGTGGTACATCTCACGATCCGACCCGATCGCTAGCACTTCACTCCAGCTTCACTATGCTGCTCACGACCAGACTCGGCTCGTGATAGCCATATCACGATCCGACCCATGACCACGATCCGATCCCATGATCGCGATCCGAACTTCCGACCTGCAGATACGCTCCCTGTTTTGACCTATTCTCATGCCACATCTTGCTCCTATTGCCCTGGATCGTGTGCCACGTACCCCACCACGATCCGATCCCCGCACCTGCTCCTGCGCAGCTTGTTCTGACCTATTCTCAAGGCTATTTTCACTCCAACTTGCATGGATCTGATTACACATGTCACACGACGATTTGAAGATGATATCTGGACGTTTTCCACCACATTTCGAGATTTTTGGGATGTGTGCCATGTGTCCCATGAACCGCCTTCAGGAAACAGCTATAAATACACCATGTGAAGGCATTTTCAAGGATCTTTTTGGCAATATTGAGCACTGAATCCGCCATTGTTGTCAAAATACTAGAGTATTGAGAGAAATCCTTGATTGTATTAGCTTTCAAAGTATAATCAATAGTATATAAAGTGGACGTAGGCTACATCTACAACCGAACCACTATAAAAACCTTATGTGTCTCCTCTTTATTTTACTCTTTTCTACATTCTGTGATCTGTGATCTGCATTTGGGTGTTAGGCCCAATTTTTTGTCTAACAACCACCATCTTCATCGTCGAATCAGTTATTCAAAATGGGTATAAACCCGATCTTTCTGAATAACTCGCGTATATAATAAACAAGTGCAATAAAAATACAACATATGCCTCATTCCATTTCAAAATATTCTTTTATTCAAAAATTCACATTCTTAGGGATACGTTCCCATTAATTTTATCAAAGATAATTCTTTAAAATTTATTCTTTAATCTTCCTTTGGATATCATTCAAACCATATTAAGGTTTTCCAAACTATTTGGGATTAACGCACCTTACCGATGTAATCATTTGTTTAATTTCCCAATCCCAACCTATTCATCCCATGGAGCAAAATTGGTCATACCCCATATCTAACACCATGGTGTTATCGGTAAATTTAATTACCATTTTCTGTTCAAATCTAATTAAAGATTTAACTATCGCTAGGAGAAAAACTGGTGATACTCCATTCTCGATCATTTCCCAAATTTGATAATTTAAATTATCAATTCACATTTCAATCTAATTAAAGATTCACTAAAACTCCACTTAGTTTTAATCTTCCCAAAAATCAATATTAATAATTATTCAAAGCTAAGAAATTAATTTTATCTTTAACTGGGTTAAAGAACCAATGTCATTTAAAACACGGTTCACGATAAACCCAAAATCACATTCCTTTTTATTCCAATTACTAAATATAACTGGAAATTCTAATAATCTTAATTAAAAGATTTATTCTTTTCATACGGGGTTTAAAAACAATGTTACTGAAGACACCATCCATAAGTCTCTAACTGTAAATTAGTAAGAAAACATTTCCCTAAGTATTAATCCCGAAGGCCGAAATCAACATCAGATCAATAACCAGGAAACCATTCAACTTAGCTATTCTCCAATTAGTTTCTAATTTTCTTAACTCCATTGGGTTTAAGAACAACATTTTTAAAGATACCATTCATGAAAAACCCAAAATTCAATTCAATTCAATTCCAATTAAATATTAATTAATTGGTAAACGTCATTAAATCTTAATAAAAAGATTTAATCTTTTCTCAACTGGGTTTAAGAACAGTGTTAGTGAAGACACCGTTCCATCAGTCCCTAACTGTAAATTAGTAAGAGAACAATTCCCTAAGTATTAATTCCGAAGGCCGAAACCAACATCAGATCAATACCCAAGAAATCATTCAACTTAGCTAATCTCCGGTTAGTTTCTAATTTTCTTAACTCCATTGGGTTTAAGAACAACTTTTTAAATATACCATTCACGACAAACCTAAAATTCAATTCCAATTAAATATTAATTAATTGGTAAACTTCATTAAATCTTAATAAAAAGATTTAATCTTTTCTCAACTGGGTTTAAGAACAGTGTTAGTTAAGACATCATTCACGACCAACCCAAAATCCCATTTGATATTAATACTACGCTCTGAATAGAAAGTATATCGGCTTATATTCAATATCAAATTCTGGAACCAACAAATATCGTATTAGAATAACGATATATCTTCCAAATTCCTCCACAATATCGGTATGATCACGGAATCCAATATCGAAATATTCCAAAGACACTTTCGATTCAAATCCATTCCAATTCTTGTATTGGAAATTTCTGGTTATATTAAAACCATTCACAAATCGAATTTATTTATTTTAAAATATTGGATTTATAATTCTAGTTCATAACTAGTTCATTTTGATAAAAATGTATTTTTATCTTTTCAAATATGGAATTTTCATCTCAATTCTTTCCAAATCATTTATTATGATTTTATACAAATTATGGATATTTTTAATAATTTTATCAAGGCTCGTATAGTCGATTTCCATAAACGGTCATTGAACTGCACTTACAACGACCTTTTCCAAATTTGATTTGGACATAATTCCAAATCCAACCATTAGATTCAAGTCTATTATATTCGTTGGAAAGCTCTTTTCGATACAAACCCAACGGTTCTAGTTTTAGGAGAATCCGACAGTCGGATCTCCAGTAATGTCCGTTCGAAGTCAATAGTCGAAATTCGCGAACTACCACGGCACGGCGCGTTCTATTCAGGCCATTAAATATATATATTATATATATTTCGTCGATTTCCATTTAAAACGTATTTTATAAATTGTTTTAAATTCGTTTTAAAAACGATTTCAACTTCATATTCAATTTCAAATCAAAATTGAATATTCCATATCATTAATATATAAATGATAATATTTTCAAAATATAAAATTTTGAAATCACTGCCTTTTCGATATTCATTATAAAAATGAATAAAATCAATATAAATATCGTTCATGTCAAAATGGCAATTATCTAATCAACACGGCTTCATATATTTAAATATTTTCATGTCCATCCCAAATCGTACATCAAAATCATATTTTGATCCATTACTGAATATTATTTTAAAATATTCATTATTTTAAAATATTCGTTATTTTAAAATATTCATTCTTTCTGAACCGGAATCAGACACAGTCAATTACCATATAATGTTATTTATATGGATTTTATACAACACATGTATAGAACCATAATGATAAACAATCAACCATCATCCAGAGTGCATTCTATACTACATAAGCATTTAATATAAATATTTAACGCTTACAACAGTCTGCCAACCAATCTATGGGCATACAGCTAAACAATTAGGATTAGTGTACATCAAATATCATCCCAATACACGTGTGGGGTTCTCAAACAAACACTGATTATTATTTGGGCATTTGGGCGATGTGTAAAATATATCGTTCCAATCAATATCGGTCAAATGGGTGTACATAAGTAGATCGTCCGATTTGTAAATGAATATTTATTTTATTCATATATACGTTAAAAATTATATTTTTAACGATAAAATATTTATTTCCACATATGAATATTTTATTTCAACACTTCACATATCACGATTAATTACCACATCACAATACAATTAAACAAGTCATTCATGGTCTGTGGACAACGGTGTCGGGTGCTGCTAAGCACCATGTGCATCCTAGTATATATTTTAACTAGAGAATGAAATTAAAATGAGAAGTTCTCACCTTTGGGATCCACTCCTCCATTCCTTATTCCTAAACGGTTTGGATTTAGATTTGATTCTCGTCGGTTCCATCGCAATCTGTTTCATACGATTTTTATATTAAAAATCCCATTTTTATTTCAACTCTATAAAAATCACATTTTATTTTAACACTAAAAAAATCATATTTTATTTTAACACTATAAAAATCACATTTTATAATGTTATTTATATAATAAAAACCATATTTTTATATAGTTATTATATAAATAAAAATCGAATTTTTTTATTGCTAATAATATAAAAAACAGATTTTTACTATCGCTATATATATATATATATAAAAGTCATATTTTTGCTTTGCTTTCATGATAATAAAAACATATCTTTATATGTTGTTCATATAAATAAAAATCACATGTTTAGCATGCTAATATATATATATATATATATATATATATATATATAAATCAAATCTTTAATATTGCCATCGTATATAAAAATTAAATCTTTATTTGATTAAAAATCTTATCTTTACCGTGTTAGAAATCATATTTTTATCGCTATGTTCCAATACATAAAAAAAACATATTTTTTTATACTACCACTTCAGATATAAAAAACTAATTTTCATACCGCTATTTCATACATAAAAATCTCATCTTTTCATAAATAAAAATATAATCTTTCATGTACAAAAATCATTTCTTTCATGCATATAAAAATCATATTTTTATATTATCACTTCATGTATAAAAATTACATTTTTATATTAAAACCGCATGTAAAAATCATATTTTTACTTGCTTAAATGAATAAAATTGAAACAGAAGCTCACCGGTGATGTCGGGTGGCGGAGGAGCCTCGGGGAAGGGCCGAAATAGGTCGGCGACTGAAATGTATGCACCAGAGACAAAAAAAATTGGATTTTTAATTAGTGAGGGACCCATGGTCGGAGAGGGAGGCTAAGGGGGGCGGCGCTGGGCTACTGGGGGACGGGGGTGGCGATGGTGGTCGGTGCAGGCGGGGCAACGGCCTGGGGTGGCGGATTTGGGGGTTGTTTTGGGTGTGGGGTTCGAATTAGTGGAGGGGGAGGGAGAAGATGGTCGTGGGTGGCCGGAGGTCTCGCCGGTGGTGGGCGCGACGCCTGGGAGGGGTGGTGGTCGGCTAGAGGAACGTCGGCGTCGAGGTGGAAAGGGGCGACAGGTTTTTCTGAGGGGAGGGGATAGTTGTGTTTACATTCGAACTCCAAATCAAACCCAATGACTATCATCCTTAGCTAAATACCCTCATTCCAAACACAATGGGATATGTATCGTAAACAAATTCGGCTGTTTCGATAAGTTTTCCCTTAAATTAAAATGTAAATCAATATATATTTAATTTAAATGTACATTTCAATTTACCAGGGCCATATACTGACTCCAAAAATTCCCGAAAAATAAATCTAGCTATGTTTTGATGATATGGTCTTAATAAAACTAATTTCATCGAATTTGGAGACCATTTGAAAAACGGTTAATTTCATCGAATTTGGAGACCATTTGGAAAACGGTCATTTTCCAGTCGATTAAATTCAAACTGAAATGACCAAACACGTTTAAATTCACCACGCCCACATATTGATTCTAAAAATTCTGAAAATTGGAATCTTGCAATAACTTAACATTCTGGATCCACCAAAAGTGGTCCCATCGAAAATGGAGGTCGTTTGAAAAACTCCTATGTTTAAGGGCTATATTTCCATAGCGACTATTCTGAATTTTCAATTGGACATAACTTTTTATTCCCGCGATGAAATTTTGATTTTTCAGATTCACTGGGAAGATATTTTCAAATAGATTCAAATATTTCTGGTTTCATTAAAATCCGTTTTATTTTGAATCCTGTACATTCATTTGAAATTTGAAATCGAATTTTCAAACTACTGCGCCATTTCCAATTCCTTTTATAATTAAAATAAATATTTATATTCTAATTTCGATTTAAATAAATATATACGTTCTAATTCTTTTCAAAATAAATTTCTAGTCGTTATTATTTAAAATAAATCATTTTAAATATTCAAAATTCATTAAAATTGCTAAAATAAAATTTTTAAATTAGTTCTGATTTTCCGGGTTGTTACATTGAAGTTGTACTTTGATCATCATCCACCACGCTTTGCTTTTCAACAACAGCTTGGATCACTACAACTTAGCATGTCACAATGTCAATCCATACCGTACCACTGATTTCTACCGATATATAACATCTGAGCTCATACTTCTCAGAGAAGGGTGTTAAGCAAGAGAATAAATTCTCCGCTACCAAGCAGATATATATTCAGTGGAGATCAACGAATACAGTATAATGGAATACAACGTCGGACATACCATCCATATACAAGTCCGTTCTAGGTTCGAACGAAACCGAAGGCACCTTATTCCTCGTCCCGTATGTCCAATACAGGAGAGAGGCCCTCGCATATCCGAACAATCAACAAGTACGTCCGGACGGCTACCACTGTAGCCTATTCAAGGTAGCTACTCCAATCATAGGCATCAATAGCAACCAAAATATTTGATGTGAAGATCGTCGGTCTTGCACCGTCTTCATTCTCTTCGACTTTTCGTCATATCAGTTATTCAGAATATAACCCGGCCTTTCCGAATAACTTGCGTATCTTATAATCAAGTGCTATAACAACACATCACACGCCTCATTCCAATCCAAAATATTCTTTTATTCAAATATTCTTTTCACAATTTAAACCATGTTAAGGTTTTCCAAACTAGTCAGGATTAGTGAACCTTACTGAAGTAATCATTTGTTTATTATCCCAATCCCAACCTATTCATCCCAGGGAGCAAACTGGTAATACTCCATATCTAACAACATTGTGTTATCGGTAAAAATTAATTACCATTTCACGTTCAAATCTAATTAAAGATTTAATTATCGCGTGGAGCAAAACTGGTGATACTCCATTCTCGATCATTTTCTTGAATTGATAATCTAAATTATCACATTCACATTTCAATCTAATTAAAGATTCATTAAAACTCCACTTGGTTTTAATCTCCAAAAATCATTATTTAATGATTATTTAACTTTGTAAAAACAAACATGTCACATCGACCATCCATACCATACCATTGATTTCTATATAACATATGAGCTCGTACGTATAACGACCCAAACTTCCCTGTAATGGAAAGCCCGGATTGAGTTGAGAACACGAAAAATCAGAAACACAAACAGAAGAACATTTCATGGCTTATTACAACAATTTACATCAGTGTACAAGAATATATAGACTATGAACAAATAAAAAACATTTGATAAATATCATAGATTATAATACATTGCATAGCAGTGGAAAAATAATACAAACACAACTGAAAAAGATACACGGATACAGAGCTTTCTGAATATCATTCTAGCTATAAACCAGGATCCTGTGAATATAAATCTGCAAAACCAAAACTACTAGTTGCCCGTATGGAAAATAGCGGCACCCAGAGTTTAGGTTAAAACAGCAAACTCCAGGTCAGTCATGTGACTGGTGTGAGAACTAAACAGTTATTTAAAATTTTACTTTAAATCAGATATATCAAGGGACCATGTCGTATAACACGGAGCGGGTTTTCTCCTAAGAATACCAGTGCATATAACAAAACAGCGCAATTTTTTTTGGAAAAATGAGGCTATTATAAGACTCAGGTACCATCACACAATGCAACGCAAGCCGGAGGATAGGTTTTTCCCTTATAATAGCCAAACACGCTTGGTACGTTAAAACAAATCATTTGATATTATTATAAGTGCATAGTGTATAAAACAACTTCAAATATAAATGTATCAATCCTAGACGACATGGGTACCATATATCATGTCCCCAATACTAGGCTATACAATCAAAACCGCAATTGTCACGTATTGGAAGTTAGATTTCCATCTGTGAACCAAGGCAAGGGATCGTCCTTACTGCTTCAAGACAATCTAGCCCATGTCTCAGGCGAGTACTAAGTCAAGCCTTTGGATCGTCAGGGCCGGTCCACTCGATGTGGATTAAAATACTTGAACACTACGTTTTCCCGCCCTATAGGTCGTAAATATGGTCTATATAAAGACCATATCATCCATCGGCCCCGCTGTGCTGATATATCTGAGGCGCCTTGCTATCCATCATCCACATAAGTAAAACATTTGGGCGTGCAAAACCCAGACACCACTCCTAGCTAGAAGGAAACGCATTCTCTCCCTGAGGTCCTCTCCCGTTTCTGGTTCACATCAGGGTGCGAGGCTTGCGAACTAATGCTACATAAAGCTATGCTATATTAAATCCGTGCTTTGATCATCTACCACAAGACTCGCTTTTCAACAGAAGCCTTGATCATTTTCATCTCAACATGCCACACAGGCAATTCACGCTATGCAACTGATGTCTATCAATCACATAGAATGAAATCCGACGTCACACACATCCATTTACAAGTTCGTTCTGGGTCTGAAACAAAATCGGAGGCACATTATTCCTCGTCCCATATGTCCAACATAGGAGATAGGTCCTCACATATCCGGTCGATCTCCAAGTACGTCTGGACGATCACCACTTATTACCTCGTCTTGGGTGTATAGCCCAATCAAGACATCAGTAATCATCCAAACGATGTGAAGACGTCTGGTCTTTAACTACCATCTTCATCTTCGACTTATCGTCGTATCAGTTATTCAGAATGGGTATAAACCCGGCCTTTCCGAATAACTAGCGTATATTATAAACAAGTGCTACACAAACACAACATACACCTCATTCCAATCCAGAATATTCTTTTATTCAAATATTCACATTTTAGGGAAAGGTTCCCATTAATTTTATCAAAGGTAAATTCTTTAAAATTTATTCTTTAATCTTCCTTTGGATATCTTTTCAAACCATATCAAGCCTTTCCAAACTATTAGGGATTAACGCACCTTACCGAGGTAATCATTTGTTTAATTTCCCAATCCCAACCTATTCATCCCATGGAGCAAAAGTGGTAATACTCCATATCTAACACCACAGTGTTATCGGTAAAAATTAATTTCCATTTCAAGTTCAAATCTAATTAAAGATTTAACTATCGCTTTGGAGCAAAAGTGGTGATACTCCATTCTCGATCATTTCAATCTAATTAAAGATTCATTAAAACTCCACTTAGTTTTAATCTTTCCAAAAATCAGTATCAATGATTATTTAGCTTGGGAAAAACATATCCTCTCTTTAACTGGGTTAAAGAACCAATGTCCTTTAAAACACGGTTCACGATAAACCCAAAATCACATTCCATTCCATCGGTCTCTAATCGTGAATTAGTAAAGAACGATTCCCTAAGTATTAATCCCGAAGGCCGAAATCAACATCCGATCAATACCCAGGAAACCATTCAACTCAGCTAATCTTCAGTTAGTTTCTAATTTTCTTGACTCCATTGGGTTCAAGAACAGTATTATTAAAGATATCATTCACGACAAATCCAAAATTTCATTCCATTGTTAATCGGGTTAAAGAACAAGTGTTATTTAAAACACCGTCCACGATAAACCCAAAAATCCAATTTATATTCAATTCTAATTAAATATTAATTAACTTGAATATTTCCCTAAATCTCAATTAAAAGATTTATCCTTTTCTCAACTGGGTTTAAGAACAGTGTTATTTAAGACACCATTCACGACAAACCCAAAATCCCATTTGATATTAAATACAACGCTCTGAATAGAAAATATATCGGCTTATATTCAATATCAAATTCTGAAATCAACAAATATCGTATTGGAATAACGATATATAAATATATATCTTCCAAATTCCTACACCATATTCGTATAATCACAAAATCCAATATCAAAATATTCCGAAGATAATTTCGATTCAAATCCATTCCAATTCATATATTGGAAATTCCGGTTATTTTTAAAACCATTTCAAATCCAATTTATTTATTGAAAAATATTAGATTATAATTCTAGTTCATAACTAGTTCATTTTGATAAAAATATATTTTTATCTTTTCAAATATTGAAATTTTCATCTCAATTCTTTATAAATCATTTATTATGTTTTTTCATAAATTATTAATATTTTTAATAATTTTATCAAGGCCCGTACAGTCGATTTCCATAAACGGTCGTCGAACTGCACTTACAGCGACCTTTTCCAAATTTGATTTGGACATAATTCCAAATCCAACCATTAGATTTCAAATCTATAATATTCATTGGAAAGATCTTTTCGATACAAACCCAACGGTCCTAGTTTCAGGAGAATCCGATGGTCGGATCTCCCGTAGTGTCAATTCAAAGTCAAAGGTCGAAATTCGTGAACGGCCGCGGTGCGGCGCGTTCTATTCAGCCATTTAATATATATAATATATATAGTATATATTTCATCAATTTCCATTCAAAACGTATTTTATAAATCGTTTTAATTCGTTTTAAAAATGATTTCAACTTCGTATTCAATTTTAAATCACAATTGAATATTCCATATCATTAATATATATAAACGATAATATTTTCAAAACATTATATTTTGAAATCATTTCCTTTTCAATATTCATTATTAAAATGAATAAAATCGACATAAATATCGTTCACGTCAGAATAACGTTAATCTAATCAACACGACTTTAAATATTTAAATATATTCGTGTCCATCCCAAATCGGACATCAAAATCATATTTTGATCTTTTACTGAATATTATTTTAAAATATTCGTTATTTTAAAATATTCATTCTTTCTGAACTGGAATCAGACACAGCCAATTACCACATAATGTTGATTATATGGATTTCTTACAACATGTAACACCCCGCGAATTCTATAACTGTGAAATCCATAAATTAAAGTATAATTAATTTTAATCAAAGAACTAAGAGAAACGGGATACGCCATTGCGTTCGTCTCGGAAAAATACGCGAATTAGAGTCCGAGTTTTCGAAAAACGGAGTCCGTATGAAGAAGATATGGCCTTCGGAAGTTTCTGAATTAAATTTAAAATTCAAACAGAATAAAACAGTTTAAAATTAAAAGTGGGGCCCAATGGGCCAGGGCGGAAGAACACCCGCCTCACGCACCCAGGTCGACTGGGCTGTCGACCTGGTCTAACCAGGTCGACAGGGCTGTCGACAGGGCTGTCGACAGGCATGTCGACCTGGTCCAGAGCCAGGTCGAACCCAGTCTAACCTGGCTGGCCTATTCTATGTTGGTCGATTTTCTGTGGTCTGCTTTGTCATTAGGGCTAGGTGGCAGGCTCTAATTGGTCTCTCCTTAGGATGAATGGCTACGATCAATCCAAGCAACATCAATGGTCCTAATCAGTTCATTTCCCCTATAAAAACAACCCTAGACTAACCCTAATCTATTCATTCAAAAATAAGAACAAAGCCGCCATGTTGCTGAGGAACGACTAGGGGTAGCCACCAATTGGAGAGAGGATTAGGAGGCAAAATTCTAATGCATAAAGCAACTCAATCAAATCAAACCGCATCTTCAAATCCCTAAATTAGAGAATTCGCCACACCATTGTAAGTAGAGTATTACTTTGGTATGAACAAATAACTGTGTTGGTTTGTATACTTGATTGTGGTGATAAATAATTCATAATTTGTGCGTTACTATGATTCTTATCGATTTGGCATATTGTATACGTTTGGATATTCTCGAATTATGTTATTCATTATAAAGAACTACATGCGGTAGTTCTATGCAAGTATACGTTTGGAATATTCGCAAATTATGTAATCCATGTTGAAGCTACATGTATGTAGTTGATTGAAATTCATGCAAGTTTGGGGCTTTGCTATTATGCCATCATAATGTGTATTTTTATACAAACATCATTTTTGTGAAGTAATTGGAATAAGTTTGGGTTATCATAATCCATATGAAATTAGGTTGAAAATTTGGCATCATGTATTAAGCCATGCTTTTGTACTAGAAAACCTATTTGCAAACTTATGACTAGGCTATGATTGATAATTTGCATAATTGAAATTGTTAACAAGAATTATATGATGACATATGTGGTACATAGCTAGGTTAGATTCAAAAATCCCTTTTTGCAAGTTTACATGACTAAAGTAAAAATCATGATTTCATGTTAGAAATATTTATGCCATGGTTATGTGAACAAATTTAACTATACCTATGCCATGCTTATGTTTGACATTATGCCATGCTTATGTTAGAAATATTTATGCCATGCTTATGTTTGACATTATGCCTGAGATAAAAATATAGGTTCATGTTGTAGTTAGGCCTATGTGTCAATAGTGATATTCTTAACATAACTACAAGTTTACATGCTTTGATTCATGTCACCTATGCTTTATGACCAAAGTATATGTCACTACTATGCAAGTACACCAGTTTCTATTTTGTATTTCCAACGTCATATTGCAAGTTCATGCGCTCACATTCCCCTTTTTGTGTATGTAATCACGCTTTAAGCCTCCCCTTTTCACATGGCTAAGTTGGGCTTTAAAAGGCTAAGCCCAACATATATATAATAAACGGACGTGTTAAACGGGGGAAAATAACGTTGGGTTAAAATCACTAATGAATGAAAATATAAAATAGACGGGCCCAAATTCAAGTATGGGTTGGGCCCATGATTGGTGTAACCTTTACACCATTAACTTAATAATTGGCCGCAAATATTTACATATAAGAAAATAAAGAAGAAAGACAAAATATGTAAGTGTAGAAAATACGATGTGTTTAACCTGAGGTTGGATTGAGTTGTGATGTAAACCTGCCCGGAACCGCCCGGCTGTCCAGTAGTCACAACAATACCTATCCAATGTGGGAGGTTAAACATGGAGCCCAATAAGGACCCGAGGTTAGACTGAGTTGTGGCGTAAGACTGCCCGGAACCAACCGGCAACAGGCAGCCACAACAATACCTGTCTAATGTGAGAGGTCAGGGCCTTAATAAGACAATTAAGGCTGAGTCAGGATTGTTAGGATTAAGTGAACTAAAGACTTAATCAAAATGGAACATGCTAAACTAAACGGACTGGTGGGGGTTAGGTTAGGAAACACTTAACCAACTTAGCATGTTGGCTAGAGATAGAAAACCTAGTAACGGGGGACCCTTTTCAGCAGTAACCCTAGAAGGTGTATCAGGATACCCTGAAACTAGGCAGGGTGGGGCACGATTACTGGGCTGATTGTAAGAGGTCAAATCGACGACGGTGGTGTAGCAGTGTAGGTTCTAACGGGGTGCGGGCGTGCACACACTCCGGCGCAGAAAAATAAGGCACTGGACACCAGTAGCATACCTGTGCATTCTAAGGTTGTGTCGGGCCGCCGCCATGGGACTTGATACACCCCATGGTGGGACCAGCATAGGTAACTACAACATCGGGGGCCGTAAGACACATGAACTATGCGAGTAGGAGCCGATCATCATTGAATGGGTCACATCACCCTGATTATGGGGTGCCAGTTGGAAACTAGTTTATATGGGTTCAGAGATTAACATGGGGTACGATAGTATATTCGACCCTAGACAACTTAACCAAGTTTATAGTGCTTGCCCACTTCTTGTTTATACTTATCATACCCAGTTCTTTATTCATAGACAAAATAGTACTAGACTTACTCAGGCTTTATGTCTGACTCTACTTTTCTTTCGTCTTTTTTTCTTCCGTTTCCCCCCCCCCCCCCCCAGGTCCACAGGGAGGGAACACAGCAGCTTGACCAACCTTAACATCCAGCTTGAAGAAGAGAAATGTATTTCTTGGACTTTTTCGCTTTGAACTATGGCTTTGGACAATCCACTATGGGGCTTTTGCAGTTTATCTATGTTTTATTTATGCTTCTTTAAATAATGTAATCAAGACAGATTATGAAAGTATTATGTTATGTTTTTGGAAAAGATGTAAGACAAGTATGGTGATATTGTTGTAGCACGTATTTGCCCTTTATGAAATAAAAGTTTGTTGATTTTCCGCTGTTTACAAATATGTGTTCTTATATCTGTCTTGTATATCTGTGACTTGTACTTATAAACCTCCACCAAAATTAGGGCATTCCCTTTGAGAGTGACCCTAACGGAGGTGGGGTGTTTCACTTGGTATCAGAGCATAGGTTTACCAGATAAGATAAAAAGTTCTAAAAATTTATTTTCAAAAAGGAAATTTAAAGAAGCATTTTTAAAAGAAAAATGTTATTTATTTTAAAAAAAGCAAAGTCCACTCCCCAAAGCCATAGGTACTATCTCTTATCCTTCGTTTTGAATCTATCCTTTTTGTTTCAGCATGTCCGAAGATCTTAACTTGCCGGAAGGGGTGCCAATACCTGGTTGGTTTAGACGGTTCTTAGAAGCAAGAGCCACTCAGCCAGGTCCTACCATTCCTCCTCCCCCAGTTGCCGGAAATCATCCAGCTGCAGCGGCACCTTTTCCTCCACCTCCTCCTCGGGGAAACACGTTCGCTAAGATATGTAAAGATTTTAAAGCTATGGGAGGAAGGGATTTCCATGGAACTGAGTCCTTCGTGGCAGCTAGAAATTGGCTAAAAGAGACGGAGGACCTATTCATTATCTTTGAGGTAGAGGATAGACAAAAAGTACAATTGGCGGTGTGGCTATTGAAGGGCGAGGCTTCCTACTGGTGGGAAGTCACTAATGCTGAAAGACCAGTGGAGACATGGGAGGACTTTAGGGCGAGGTTTGAGACTAAATTTCTCTCAGATGCGGAAAGAAGTTTGCAGTTGGTAAAATTCTTATTTCTAAAGCAAGGGGACAAGACAGTCAGAGAGTATGTGAACCAGTTCGATGAGCTGGCTAGGTTTGGGCTTGACCTAGTCAACACCCCGCACAAGAAGGCTCTTCGGTTCGTCAAAGGGTTGAATGAGCCATTACACAGTTTGGCCATGACCCATATACCCATGGGAGCCACGTATGAAAGATTGGTGCAAATGGCATTGCTGAATGAAGAGGATAAGGGCAAGAAGGAGACAAAGGCAGAAAGCTCTCAAGGGAAGAAAGAGGGTTTGCAGCCTAAGAAGACAGACTTTAAGAAAGGCGGGAAAGGCAACAAAGAGAAGAAGAAGTGTAATTTCTGTGGCAAAGTGGGGCACTTAGTAAAGGACTGCCGGAAAAAGAAGGCCAAGGAGAGTGGTGGGTGCTTTTCTTGCGGTGAGACAGGCCACAGGGCTAAGGATTGCCCAAAGAAACGAGGACAGGGGCAGAGGGCTGGATCCACCCCAGGGGCACAGGTTCATGTGCTGGAAGCGCCACCTCTGCAACAGCGAGGTATAAATACTTCTATAGAAAGTGTAGTTTATCTTTATGATCATCCCGTTCGCACTTTATTTGATTCTGGAGCATCACACTCCTTTATCTCGTCTGCTTTAGTAGAATCTCTGCACCTAAAAACTAGTATAGTAGAGGACCCCTTAATTGTTTCAAAGCCAATTGGGGGCCCAGCTCATTTGTCTATGATCTGTGTGGGATTGAAAATTTCTATTCTAAGTGTAGAATTTCAATGTAGTGCCTTTGTCTTGGGCTTTTCGGGGTATGGTTTGATTTTGGGTATGGATTGGCTATCCAGTAATGAGGCCATCCTTGATTGTGAGAAAAGGGTTGTTAGGCTCCTAACCCAACTCGGTAATACTTTGGAAATTTCTTGTAATCCCTCGTATGCGGTTATGCTTAGTTATCTTGAATCGCTAGATGCCTCTGTTGAAAATTTGCAATCAGTTAGAGTGGTCCGGGAATATCCGGATGTCTTCGAAGAGGTGAAGGGCTTGCCTCCGAAGCGGGAAATAGACTTCCGCATATATCTTGTAGATAATGCAAAGCCCGTTGCGTTGCCCGTCAGACACATGGCTCCACGAGAAAGGAAAGAGCTCAGTAAACAGATTAAAGAGCTCCTAGAAAAGGGGTTCATTAGGAGGAGCATTTCAGAATGGGGCGCTCCAGTGGTGTTCGCTACAAAGGCGGATGGTTCACTCCGTCTATGTGTTGACTATAGGGAGCTCAACAAGCTAACGAAAAAGAATAGGCACCCTCTCCCTAGAATTGACGATTTGTTTGACCAGCTTGTAGGAGCGTCTGTTTTCTCCCAACTCGATTTAGCAACCGGTTTTCATCAGCTAAGGGTGGCTGAAGATAGCATCGATAAAACGGCGTTCAGAACCCCAGACGGCTTCTTTGAATGGCTTGTCATGCCTTTTGGCTTGACAAATGCACCTGCTTACTTCGTGGACCTGATGAGTAGGGTATTTAGAGATTTCCTCAACAAATTCGTAGTGGTCTTCGTAGATGATATCCTTATCTTCTCAAAGAGTGAAGAGGAACATGCTCAGCACTTAAGGGCAATCATGGAAACTTTGCGAGTCCATCAACTAAAAGCCAAATTCTCCAAATGCCACTTTTGGAGAGAAGAGGTGAGGTTCCTTGGGCACATAGTATCCAAACAAGGGTTAGCAGTAGACCCTGCTAAGGTAGTGGCGGTACAGGATTGGAAGACACCAAGGAATGCAACCGAGGTCCGAAGCTTCCTAGGACTAGCAGGTTTCTATCGAAAATTCATAAGGGATTTTGCGAAAATCTCAGCTCCACTCACGAAATTGACTAAGAAGAATCTAGTGTTTAATTGGGACTTGAATTGCGAGTTTGCTTTCCAACGACTGAAAAGGGCTCTCACAACAGCCCCAGTTTTGACGCTGCCAGATGGGAGCAAGATGTTCACTGTTTATACGGATGCATGTGGGACAGGGCTAGGCGCCGTCTTAATGCAAGAAGGAAGGGTAGTAGCTTATGGCGGGAGGCAGTTGAAAGTGCACGAAAAGAACTACCCAACCCACGATCTTGAGTTAGCCGCCATTGTCTTTGCACTCAAGTCTTGGCGACACTATCTCCTAGGTGAGAAGTTCGAACTTTACACTGACCATAAATCGTTGAAATATCTTTTCTCGCAGAAGGATCTTAACTTGAGGCAACAAAGATGGATGGAGTTTCTTGCCTCGTACGATTTCGAAATCTCCTACACTCCGGGCAAAGGCAACGTAGTGGCAGACGCGTTGAGCCGAAAGAAATTGACCCTAAGCCCGTTGTTCGTTGAAAGACAAAGCCTAGAGTTTATAGCCAGCTTCGACTTTAGGCCTTCCTCCGATTTCGTACCAGGCTTGCTAGCATCTCTCGAAGTGCGCCCAACTTTAGTGGACTCAGTAGGGACAGCACGACGCGAAGACCCTCAGCTTGTGGAAACAATTGATAGGCTAATTAGGGGTGAGACTTCAAGTCACCTCAACAGATACTCCATCGAAGATAAGGGTTTTCTAAGGCGAGATAGAAGACTATGCGTCCCACAAACAAAAGATTTAGTAAAGAAGGTTCTCGAGGAAGCACATCACTCCAAGATGACGATACACGCAGGCGGAGATAAAATGTACAAAGACATAAAAAGGACTTTCTTCTGGAACGGCATGAAAAAGGACGTGGCAGAATTCGTTTCTAAGTGCATGGTGTGCCAACAGGTTAAGGCGGAACAGAAAAAGCCTGGCGGACTGCTACATCCTCTGGAGGTCCCGCAGTGGAAGTGGGATAGCATCTCAATGGACTTCATGGATGGGCTGCCTAGGTCTAGGAGAGGCAACACTAGCATTTGGGTAATAGTGGATAGGCTTACCAAAAGCGCCCACTTTTTACCTATCAAAAGTAAAAGAACTGCCTCATCCCTAGCATCACTTTACCTCAAGGAAATCGTTCGACTCCATGGAATACCATCTAGCATTGTTAGTGACCGAGACCCCATCTTCACCAGTGAGTTTTGGCGGAGTCTGCAAGAAGCAGTAGGAACGCAGTTATGCTTGAGCACAACCTATCATCCCCAAACCGACGGCCAAACAGAGAGAGTGAACAGAGTTTTGGAAGACCTTTTAAGGCTATGCGTCCACGACTTCGGAGGGACATGGGAAGACCACCTTCCTTTGGTGGAATTTGCCTACAACAACAGCTATCAAGCAACCATCGGGATGGCGCCCTTCGAAGCTTTATATGGAAGACCGTGCAGATCGCCCACTTATTGGTGGGAGTCTACTGATAAGCTCATACTTGGACCAGATATGATCTGAGAGACTTCAGAGAAAGTAGACTTAATACGAAGAAGGATGAAGACGGCCCAAGACAGACAGAAGTCCTATGCCGACAAGAGAAGGACCGACCTTGAATTTGAGGTTGGAGACAGAGTTTTTCTCAAGGTATCACCACTAAGAAACGTTGTTCGTTTTGGAACCACAGGAAAGCTAGCACCAAGGTTCGTAGGGCCATTCCCTATCATCGAGAAAATTGGGAAAATGGCCTATAGATTAGAGCTACCCGAGAAGTTGGCTGGAGTCCACAACGTTTTTCACGTTTCACATCTTCGAAAATGTCTGCATGAGTCTGCTGAAGTGGTAGAACCAAATATCCTCGAAGAGGCTGAAGTGGAACGCGAAGCAACCATAAGGAAAGTTCCAACCCGCATATTAGGAACGGAAGTGAAGAAGCTACGCAACCGCGAAGTCAAGCTCATCAAAGTTCAGTGGAGCGACGCCGAGGGAGACGCGACTTGGGAAACTGAAGCTAGAATACGCACTGCCTACCCTTTTCTGTTCGAGGGTACATCCTTGATCTTTCATTTTCCTTAAGTTGCGCTTTTATCTATCTTTTAGGTATATTTCCTCGACCTTATCTTTTAGGTAGAATCTTTTTGGATGGAAACATGTAGTTGAAACATGTTATGTATGATGGTTGCAAGTGGTTGCAAGTGATTGCTAGTGGTTGCTCGTGGTTGCATATACACACACAATCTAGGTTTTAGATCGGCTCAGTCACTTCATATTGCATATGCATATATGTTTGCATTCGTATATGATTGAACTCTAGTGTGTTGTCATGTGGATGTTGCATTTGTATTGAATGATTGTGCACTCATGTAGAATCAAGAATAGGAAAATTTGCATACATAATGGATTCATCGCACTTACATAATCCGCATTAAGGAGGTCAACTGAATCAGTAGACCGCCTGATTTTGCATTAGATAAGTACATGTACACACACACTTCGCATATAATCATGAAGCATTAGAAGTCTCTTAAGGACAATGGATGCTCGTGTTTGGTGGATGAGTAGATGGATGATTGGATGTTAGGATATACATTTTCCTAAACTTGAAGATTTCGGGGACGAAATCCTTTTAAGTGGGGGACAATGTAACACCCCGCGAATTCTATAACTGTGAAATCCATAAATTAAAGTATAATTAATTTTAATCAAAGAACTAAGGGAAACGGGATACGCCATTGCGTTCATCTCGGAAAAATACGCGAAATAGAGTCCGAGTTTTCGAAAAACGGAGTCCGTATGAAGAAGATATGGCCTTCGGAAGTTTCTGAATTAAATTTAAAATTCAAACAGAATAAAACAGTTTAAAATTAAAAGTGGGGCCCAATGGGCCAGGGCGGAAGAACACCCGCCTCACGCACCCAGGTCGACTGGGCTGTCGACCTGGTCTAACCAGGTCGACAGCCCAGTCGACAGGGCTGTCGACAGGCATGTCGACCTGGTCCAGAGCCAGGTCGAACCCAGTCTAACCTGGCTGGCCTATTCTATGTTGGTCGATTTTCTGTGGTCTGCTTTGTCATTAGGGCTAGGTGGCAGGCTCTAATTGGTCTCTCCTTAGGATGAATGGCTACGATCAATCCAAGCAACATCAATGGTCCTAATCAGTTCATTTCCCCTATAAAAACAACCCTAGACTAACCCTAATCTATTCATTCAAAAATAAGAACAAAGCCGCCATGTTGCTGAGGAACGACTAGGGGTAGCCACCAATTGGAGAGAGGATTAGGAGGCAAAATTCTAAGGCATAAAGCAACTCAATCAAATCAAACCGCATCTTCAAATCCCTAAATTAGAGAATTCGCCACACCATTGTAAGTAGAGTATTACTTTGGTATGAACAAATAACTGTGTTGGTTTGTATACTTGATTGTGGTGATAAATAATTCATAATTTGTGCGTTACTATGATTCTTATCGATTTGGCATATTGTATACGTTTGGATATTCTCGAATTATGTTATTCATTATAAAGAACTACATGCGGTAGTTCTATGCAAGTATACGTTTGGAATATTCGCAAATTATGTAATCCATGTTGAAGCTACATGTATGTAGTTGATTGAAATTCATGCAAGTTTGGGGCTTTGCTATTATGCCATCATAATGTGTATTTTTATACAAACATCATTTTTGTGAAGTAATTGGAATAAGTTTGGGTTATCATAATCCATATGAAATTAGGTTGAAAATTTGGCATCATGTATTAAGCCATGCTTTTGTACTAGAAAACCTATTTGCAAACTTATGACTAGGCTATGATTGATAATTTGCATAATTGAAATTGTTAACAAGAATTATATGATGACATATGTGGTACATAGCTAGGTTAGATTCAAAAATCCCTTTTTGCAAGTTTACATGACTAAAGTAAAAATCATGATTTCATGTTAGAAATATTTATGCCATGGTTATGTGAACAAATTTAACTATACCTATGCCATGCTTATGTTTGACATTATGCCATGCTTATGTTAGAAATATTTATGCCATGCTTATGTTTGACATTATGCCTGAGATAAAAATATAGGTTCATGTTGTAGTTAGGCCTATGTGTCAATAGTGATATTCTTAACATAACTACAAGTTTACATGCTTTGATTCATGTCACCTATGCTTTATGACCAAAGTATATGTCACTACTATGCAAGTACACCAGTTTCTATTTTGTATTTCCAACGTCATATTGCAAGTTCATGCGCTCACATTCCCCTTTTTGTGTATGTAATCACGCTTTAAGCCTCCCCTTTTCACATGGCTAAGTTGGGCTTTAAAAGGCTAAGCCCAACATATATATAATAAACGGACGTGTTAAACGGGGGAAAATAACGTTGGGTTAAAATCACTAATGAATGAAAATATAAAATAGACGGGCCCAAATTCAAGTATGGGTTGGGCCCATGATTGGTGTAACCTTTACACCATTAACTTAATAATTGGCCGCAAATATTTACATATAAGAAAATAAAGAAGAAAGACAAAATATGTAAGTGTAGAAAATACGATGTGTTTAACCCGAGGTTGGATTGAGTTGTGATGTAAACCTGCCCGGAACCGCCCGGCTGTCCAGTAGTCACAACAATACCTATCCAATGTGGGAGGTTAAACATGGAGCCCAATAAGGACCCGAGGTTAGACTGAGTTGTGGCGTAAGACTGCCCGGAACCAACCGGCAGCAGGCAGCCACAACAATACCTGTCTAATGTGAGAGGTCAGGGCCTTAATAAGACAATTAAGGCTGAGTCAGGATTGTTAGGATTAAGTGAACTAAAGACTTAATCAAAATGGAACATGCTAAACTAAACGGACTGGTGGGGGTTAGGTTAGGAAACACTTAACCAACTTAGCATGTTGGCTAGAGATAGAAAACCTAGTAACGGGGGACCCTTTTCAGCAGTAACCCTAGAAGGTGTATCAGGATACCCTGAAACTAGGCAGGGTGGGGCACGATTACTGGGCTGATTGTAAGAGGTCAAATCGACGGCGGTGGTGTAGCAGTGTAGGTTCTAACGGGGTGCGGGCGTGCACACACTCCGGCGCAGAAAAATAAGGCACTGGACACCAGTAGCATACCTGTGCATTCTAAGGTTGTGTCGGGCCGCCGCCATGGGACTTGATACACCCCATGGTGGGACCAGCATAGGTAACTACAACATCGGGGGTCGTAAGACACATGAACTATGCGAGTAGGATCCGATCATCATTGAATGGGTCACATCACCCTGATTATAGGGTGCTAGTTGGAAACTAGTTTATATGGGTTCAGAGATTAACAGGGGGTACGATAGTATATTCGACCCTAGACAACTTAACCAAGTTTATAGTGCTTGCCCACTTCTTGTTTATACTTATCATACCCAGTTCTTTATTCATAGACAAAATAGTACTAGACTTACTCAGGCTTTATGTCTGACTCTACTTTTCTTTCGTCTTCTTTTCTTCCGTTCCCCCCCCCCCCCCAGGTCCACAGGGAGAGAACACAGCAGCTTGACCAACCTTAACATCCAGCTTGAAGAAGAGAAATGTATTGCTTGGACTTTTTCGCTTTGAACTATGGCTTTGGACAATCCACTATGGGGCTTTTGCAGTTTATCTATGTTTTATTTATGCTTCTTTAAATAATATAATCAAGACAGATGAAAGTATTATGTTATGTTTTTGGAAAAGATGTAAGACAAGTATGGTGATATTGTTGTAGCACGTATTTGCCCTTTATGAAATAAAAGTTTGTTGATTTTCCGCTGTTTACAAATATGTGTTCTTATATCTGTCTTGTATATCTGTGACTTGTACTTATAAACCTCCACCAAAATTAGGGCATTCCCTTTGAGAGTGACCCTAACGGAGGTGGGGTGTTTCACAACACATGTATATAACAACCATGATAAACAACCAACCATCATCCCGAATAATTCTACACTGCATAAGCATTAAATATAAATATTTAACGCTTACAATAGCTTGTCAACCAATCGATCGACATACAACTAAACAATTAGGATTAGTGTACGTCAAATATCATCCTAATACCCATGTGGGGTTTCAACCAACAAATACTGAATATTATTTGCACAGTTGGGCAATGTGTAAAATTTATCATCCCAATCAATATCAGTCAAATGGGTGTACATAAACAAATCGTCTGATTTGTAAATGAATATTTATTTTCATTTCAGAAGAATTCTATCCCGTTCTTTTATACGTTAAAAATTATATTCTTAGCGCTAAAATATTTATTTCAACACTTTACTATTTTTAACAGTTCGTTCATTCAATAAAAATGTTATTTTTAACTGACACCTTTTATTTCAGAAAATTACGGCATTATAACGGCGCGTTATTGAAATCGGGTAATGTCTAGCATTACCCCTATCCTGATATTGGCTCGCGCCATACACACATAACAATTCAATCAATTCAATTCAATTCTCATCCCAAACCAATTCAAAAAATAAATCAACCAAACGAAACAATCAAACAAGTCGTCCATGGTCTGTGGATGACGGGTAGCAGTTCATCTATGCAGTTATAAAATAAATAAATGTACAAAGAAAATTATAGTGAGGAGTTCTCACCTTGGGTTTCCACTCCGCCATTCTTTATTTTTGAAAGGTTTGGGTTTGATTCGCTTCCATCGCGTTATGTTCTTTACCATAATCCCAACACAATCTGCTTCACATGATTTTTATATTAAAAGTTATTTTTTTAACGATGCTATATATATATATTTAAAAATCACATTTTTATTACGATGTTTATATTATAAAAATCATATTTTTTTACTTCGCTTTCATGATACTAAATATCTCATTTTTATGTGTTAGTCATATAAATAAAAATCACATCTTTATATGTTGTTCATATAAAATAAAAATCAAGTCTCTGTATAAATAAAAATATCATTTTTTTTATTTTGCTACATATATAAAAATCATTTTTTATTTACTCACCATATATAAAAATCATATTTTTATATGCCATTCAAATAAATAAAAATTGAAGCGACCCAAACTTCCCCGGTCTCCGAAGAGAAGAGAAAGAACGAATTACTTTGAGGACAAGACGAATCGGAACGCAAACAGAAGAACATTTCATTGTATATTACAACAATTCCATCAGAATACAAGAATATACAGAGTATAAATAAATATTATACATCACAAAATATCAGAGATTTAAATTACATTTAAATACATGCGGAAAAATAATACAAAACACAACTGAAAGAGATATATGGATACAGAGCTTTCCGGATATCATTCCAGCTGTAAACTAGGTTCCTGTGAATATAAATCTGCAAAAACAAAACTACTAGCTGCCCGTGTCAAAATAGGGGCAACCAGAGTTTAGGTTAAAACAATAAACTCCAGGTCAGTCATGTGACTGGTGTGAGGACTAAAATAGTTATTAATCTTTATTTTAAAGTTAGGTAAATCAAGGGACCACGCCGTATAACACGGAACGGGTTTCCTCCCAAGAACACCAGTGCATAAAACAACAGCGCAATGCTAAATAAAGAAAAATGAAGCTATTATAACACCCAGGTCCCATCACACAATCCAACACAAGCCAGAGGATAGGGTTTTACCTTATAATTGAAACGACCCGAAATCCCCCTTACGGGAAATCACGGATTGAGTTGAGAACAAGCCACATGAACGCAGACGGAAGAACATTTCATTGTATATTACAACAGTTCCATCAGAATACAAGAATATACAGAGTATAAATCAATATTACACATTCGATAAATATCAGAGATTATAATACATTACATAGCAGCGGAAAATAATATAATACACAACTAGAAGTAATACATGGATACAAAGCTTTCGGGTATCATTCCAGCTGTTAACCAGGATCCTGTGAATATAAATCTGCAAAACCAAAACTACTAGCTGCCCGTGTCGAAATAAGGGCATCCAGAGTTTAGGTTAAAACAATAAACTCCAGGTCAGTCGTGAGACTGGTGTGAGAACTAAAACAGTTATTAATCTTTATTTCAAAGTTAGGTAAATCAAGGGACCACGCCGTATAACATGGAACGGGTTACCTCCCAAGAATACCAATGCATAAAACAACAGCGCAATGCTAAATAAAGAAAAATGAAGCTATTATAAGACCCAGGTCCCATCACACAATGCAACACAAACCAGAGGATAGGGTTTTCCCTTATAATAGCCAAAGCATGCTTGATACGTTAAAGACAAATCATTTGATACTATAATAAGTGTATAGTGCCAAAACAACTTCAAATCATAAGTATCAATCATGGACGGCATAAGTGCCCCATACCACTATGTCGCCATACTAGGCCCTACAATCAAAACTGTAAAGTAACGTATTTGGAAGTTGGATTTCCATATGTGAACCAAGGCAAAAGATAGTCCTCTACCGATTCGAGACAATCTAGCCCATGTGTCAGGCAAGCGCGCAGACAAGCCTTGGATCGTCAGGGCCGGTCCACCGATGTCGATTAAAATGCCTGAACACTACGTCTCCCTGCCCTATGGGGCGTAAATGATCCAAATGACTCCATCGGCTCCACACAATTACCGATATATCCGAGGCGCCTCGCAACAGCAACAACCACATAAGTCAAACTCGTCAGGGAGTGTAAAACCACTGACGCCACTTCTAGCTAGAAGGAAACGCATGCCCTCCCTGATGTCCTCTCCCGTTTCTGGTTCACAACCGGGGTATGAGGCTCGCGAATCAACGTTACACAAAGCTATGCCCCACAGGCCGTGCTTTGATCATCCACCACTAGACTCTGCTTTTCAACAGAAGCCTTGATCATATTGCCACTTAGGCTGCCACACAGGCAATTCAATCCACGCGTTTGATATCCATCGATATATAACCCCTGAGCTCGTACGTCTCAGAGAAGGGCGTTAAGCAAGAGAATAAATTCTCCGCCGCTAAACAAATATATATTTAATAGAAATCAATCACACGGACTAAAATCCAATGTCATACACACAGTCCATTTACAAGTCCGTTCTGGGTCTGAACGAAACCGAAGGCACCTAGTACCCCGCATATCCATCGATCTCCAAGTACGTCTGGACGATCATTAACTGATTCCCTCCTCTTGGGTGTACCGCCCAATCAAGATCATCAGTAATCACCCAAACGACGTGAAGATCTCCGGTCTTCGACCACCATCTTCATCTTCGACACTACGTCGAATCAGTTATTCAGAATGGGATAAAGCCGGTCTTTCCGAATAACTCGTGTATATAATAAACAAGTGTTACACAAACACAACATACGCCTCATTCCAATTTAGAATATTCTTTTATTCGAATATTCTTATACTTTGGGAAAGGTTCCCATAAATTTTATCAAAGATAAATTCTTTAAATTTATTCTTTAATCTTCTTTGAATATCAATTCAAACTAGACGGGATTAGCGAATCACACCGAAGTAATCATTTATTTTATTTGCCCAATCCAAACCTATTCATCCTATGAAGTAAAACTGGTAAAACTTCATATCTAACACCACGGTGTTATCGGTAAATTCAATTACCATTTCACGTTAAAATCAGATTAAAGATTTAACTATCGCCTGGAGTAAAACTGGTGATACTCCATTCTCGATCATTTCAATCTAATTAAAGATTCATTAAAACTCCACTTAGTTTTAATCTTTAACTGGGTTAAAGAATCAGTGTCGTTTAAAACACTGTTCACGATAAACCCAAAAATCAATACCAATTCAATTCCAATTAAATATTATTTAATTGGTAACACTTCATTAAATCTAAATAAAAAGATTTAATCTTTTCTCAACTGGGCTTAAGAACAGTGTTAATGAAGACACCATTCACGACAAACCCAAATCACATTTGATATTAAATACAAGGCTCTGAATAGAAAATATATCGGCTTATATTCAATATCAAATTCATCGACCAACAAATATCGTATTGGAAATAACGATATAAATATATCTTTCAAATTTCCATAACAATATCTGTATAATCACGAAATCCAACATCGAAATACTCCACAGGCAATTTCGATTCAAATCCATTCCAATTCAAATATTGGAAATTCTGGTTATTTTCAAAACCATTTCAAATCCAATTTATTTATTTTTCAAAATAATTGAATTATAATTCCAGTTCAAAACTAGTTCATTTCGATAAAAATCTATTTTTATCTTTTCAAATATGGAGTTTTTCATCCCGATTCTTTCTAAATCATTTCTTATGATTTTACATTAATTATTAATATTTTTAATAATTTTATCAAGGCCCGTACAGTCGATTTCCATCAATGGCCATCGAACTACCCTTACAGCGACCTTTTCCAAATTTGATTTGGACATAATTCCAAATCCAACCATTAGATTTCTAATTTCCAATATTCTTATAAAGCTCTTTTCGATACGAACCCAACGGTTCCGGTTTTAGGAGAATCTGATGGTCGGATCTCCCGCAATATCCATTCGAAGTCAATGGTCGAAATTCACGAACTGCCGCAGCGCGGCGCGTTCTATTCAGGCCATTATATTATATATAAAATATATATAATATATACTTCATCGATTTCCTTTTAAAACGTATTATATAAATCGTTAAAAATTCGTTTTCAAAACGATTTCAACTTCATCTCAAATTCAAATCAAAATTGAATTTTCCAATATAAATTCGTTTTAAATTCATTTCAATTCTATTTCAATTCAAACCCAGTTCAATTCAAATTGGTTTCAATTCAAATCAATTTCAGTTCAATTTCAACATGTTTTAAATTCAATTTCAAACGATTTCAATTCTATTTCAATCTAATTTGAATTTCAATTCTATTCAGTTTAATTCGAATTTCATTTCAATTCAATTTAATTCGAATTTCAATTCCTTTCAAAATTTCTGATTTTGAAATCACTTTCGGTATTCATTGTAAAATGAATAAAATCGATATAAATATCGTTCACGTCAAAATGGCGTCAATCTAATCAACACGGCTTCATATATTTCTATTTTCAAATATTCTATTTCAGATATTTGTTTTTCAAATATTTCTATTCAAATATTTCGTTTTCAAAAACGGGAATGAGGCCCAATCAATTTCCATAGATTTTATTCCTATGGATTTCCATACAACGTATGTATATATCAACAATGACAAATAATCAACCACCATCCAAAGTGCATTCTACACTGTACAAGCATCAAATATTAATATCCAACGCTTATAACAGTCTGTCAATCAATCGATCGACATACAACTAATTACTGAGATTAGTGTATGTCATATATCACCCCAATACCCGTGTGGGGTTTTCAAACAATCAAACACAGATTTTATTTGTGCAGTTGGGCGATGTGTAAAATTTATCGTCCCAATCAATATCAGTCAAATGTGTGTATATAAACAAATCGTCTGATCTGTTTATTTTTATTTCATTTTACATACACGTTAAAAATTCTATTTTCAACTATAAAATATTTTTAACTATATAAATATTTTATTTCATTTCAAATCACATCACACAATCAACTACACATCAAAATCAAACAACCAAGCATACAATCCGTCCATGGTCTGTGGGCGACGGATGTCGGGTGCTATTAAACACCGTCTGCATCCTAGTATATATTTTAACTAGAAAATTAAATTAAAAGTGAGAAGTTCTCACAGAGGGTTCCACTCCGCCGTGCTTTGCTTTTAAACTGTTGAACCGTCTGGATCTGCTTGAAATTCCAATGTCATTTTCTCACTGTTCATATTAAAAATCACCTTTTTAATATGATGATTATATATATTAAAAATCATATTTTTAATACCCTACCATTATAAAAATCATATTTTTATTCTTTCTATAATATAAAAATCTTATTTTTATTATCTACATCATATAGAAATTACATTTTTAATATGCCACTAGTATAAAAATTATATTTTTAACTTTTCTATATTATAAAAATTATATTTTTAACCTTTTACTATGATAAAAATTATATTTTTATTCTACCAAGGATCTCATTTTTATACTTCTAAAAACCGAATCTTTATATCATTAAAAACCAAATTTTTATAATTAAAAATCTAATCTTTTTTTAATAAAAAATAATAATCTTTACCTTATAAAAACTCGACTTTGCTATGATAAAAATCTCAACTTTGCACGTATAAAAATCTCAACTTTTTATTTCTAAACATCATTTTTTAATGTATATAAAAATCTGTTTCTAATTAAATTCAAAATCAGGAGCTTACTGTAAATTGGAGGAGGGGTGGTTATATGCGTCTTCGCTTGACGGAGGTGTCGGAGCTGCGCCTAACCGGAGGCAGAGATGGTGGCGCCTTGGGGTTCGTCCGTGGTGCGTCGTAGATGTGGAAGGGGGGAGGTGCATCTGTCTTCAGGCGGTGGGTGGTGGAGGGGAAGAAGGGAGGCTGAAGGTAAAGCGTGGGGGGGGGGTCTTCGGAGCTGGGTGGTGGCGATCGGCGGAATCAAGGCCAGGGGGGCGACGGATTCATGAGTTTTTTTTCTTTTGGGGGAAATGATTTACTGAGAGGGGGAGAAAGAAAATGGGGAAGGGGGGTTTATATGTAAATAAGTATTTTTTTTATTTTATTTTCTTTTTTAATTCACAAAAAGTTAACTTTTATTTCCAACTTTGAAACGAGACCCACCGCCTGTTGTCCATAGCTAATTACCCCCATTCTGAACACAATGGGATATGTATCATAAGCTGATTCGACCGTTTCGATCAGTTTTCGTCAAAATCAACATATAACTCTATATATCGAATTTGAACATGCATTTCAATTTACTTGGGTCACATACTAACTCGAAAAATTCCAGAAAAATATTTTCTAGCTTCGTATTGACGATACGATCCTAACAAAACTAATTTCGTCACATTCTGAGACCGTTTGAAAAATGGCCATTTTCCAGTCGATTAAAATCAACTAAAACTGGTCAAACGTGTTTTCCTTTGCCACGCTCACATATTGATTCGAAAAATTACGAAAATTGGAATCTAGCAATAACTTAACATCACGGATCCAACAAAAGTGGTTTCGTCGAATTCCGATTTCGTTTGTAAAATTTCCATTTTTACGGGCCTGAATTCCATAGCGACTATTCAGAATTTTCAACTGGGCGTATCTTTTGATTCCCGCTATGAAATTTAAGTTTTCGGATTCATTGGAAAGATATTCTCTATTAGATTCAAATATTTTTAGTTTCACTAAAATCTGGTTTATTTTGCACCCGGTACATTCATTTGAACTTTGAAATCGAATTATCGAACTACCGCGCCATTTTCTATTCCTTTTATAATTTAAAATAAATATTATATTCTAACGACGACGTATATAAATATATACGTTCTAATTCTATTCAAAATAAATTTCTCGTCGATATTATTTAAAATAATCTATTTTAAATATTCAAAATTCGCTAAAATTGCCAAATTAAAAATTTTAAATTGGCTCAGATTTCCGGGTTATTAAAATCTCCCCTACTTAAAACTTTTCGTCCCCGAAAAGGAACGAAGCCGAAAGTTGTTTAACAATTCAACTCAACTTCCACTATTTTCCTTACGGCTTAAGTTCTTCAACTTTTCAGTTTCTAAGAACTTTTCAAATTTTTCAAAAATTTGGCTAACACACTAAATTTCCGAAAAATTTCGCCATAACCTCCACTGCACCGGGGGCACCGGGAAAATCCCGAAATTGCCATACAGCCCTTCTGATCTCAAAAAGAAAAAGCCAATCGGCTCATAAAATCATCATCACCCAAACAAAACAGTAAATTATGGTAAACATGTACCTATTTGTCGGGCAAACAATTTTATTCTTCTGCTCTAGCCTCTTTTCTATGACCTGTACAGTGTAAGTACATGTATATGCATGCAAATGCGACAAATTTACAATACAATTCACTATTTGGTTCAAATTGGCTATACGGAACAACATTTAATTTAATCAAACAATAATCAAACAACTCAACAATCAATCAATTAGTGAATTATCATTTCAAATTCATAACTTTGATATATAGTCAAAAAATCACATTTTTGATGCCAATTCACAACAATAGGCCCTATCTAATTTTGGTTCTCACACCAGTCAATAGGAAATATATAGAAATTCCACCGTCGAAACTCGAACATAAATACCGATGATGAGATCTCAATCATCGGTATCTTCTCCGGGCGACTAGAGTGCAATTCTATATATATCCAGTATATTAAAACTTCAAATACACGTGGATCAGTCGTATACGCAAAGTTTATATATATTGGACTGTCCAAATCTATACAAATAACTATTCAAATACGAATAATTGAATTAAATTTTCAAAACAAAAATTGTTTTCACTTTAAAATATACTCTTCACACTCGTTCTAGGATACTACTGATCCCATCTCTAACTAGTCATTCTCGTTGGATATTACTAATCCAATCTCTGATGAATTCTTTCGTAAGGTTCTAATGTGTCTTGTTCTCTGAGCATTGTAAACCAAAGATCTGATACCACGATGAAACGACCCGAAATCCCCCTTACGGGAAATCACGGACTGAGTTGAGAATAAGCCACATGAACGCAGACGGAAGAACATTTCATTGTATATTACAACAATTCCATCAGAATACAAGAATATACAGAGTATAAATCAATATTACACATTCGATAAATATCAGAGATTACAATACATTACATAGCAGCGGAAATTAATACAATACACAACTAGAAGTAATACACGGATACAAAGCTTTTCGGATATCATTCCAGCTGTTAACCAGGATCCTGTGAATATAAATCTGCAAAACCAAAACTATTAGCTGCCCGTGTCAAAATAAGGGCATCCAGAGTTTAGGTTAAAACAATAAACTCCAGTCAGTCGTGGGACTGGTGTGAGAACTAAAACAGTTATTTATCTTTATTTCAGAGTTAGGTAAATCAAGGGACCACGCCGTATAACACGGAACGGGTTACCTCCCAAGAATACCAGTGCATAAAACAACAGCGCAATGCTAAATAAAGAAAAATGAAGCTATTATAAGACCCAGGTCTCATCACACAATGCAACACAAACCAGAGGATAGGGTTTTCCCTTATAATAGCCAAAGCATGCTTGATACGTTAAAGACAAATCATTTGATACTATAATAAGTGTATAGTGTCAAAACAACTTCAAATCAAAAGTATCAATCATAGACGGCATAAGTGCCCCATACCACTATGCCGCCATACTAGGCTCTGTAACAACCCATATTTTTAACAACATGTTAAGACAAGAATCAAGGCAGAATTAAATGTTAAAATCTGAATCAGGGAAAACGGATTGCTCCATTGCGTTTGTCTCGGAAAAATACGCGAAATAGAGTCCGAAATTTCGTAACTCAGAGTCCATATGATCAAGATATGGCCTCGCAAAGTTTCACGAAAAATTCAAATAAAAAACAGATTCAAATTTTCAGAATTCAGGGTAGGCGCCCGCCCAGACAGGTCGACAGGGGGGTCGACACTAGGGTCGACCTCCCCCCAACCAGGTCGACACTAGGGTCGACCTCCCCCCCCCCCCAGGTCGACTGGGGAGTCGACCTGGGTGTCGACCTGGGGGTCGACCTCCCTGGTCGGCCAGGTCGGCCTGGTGCACCTGTTTTGGCTCATGGGTCTTGTTTTGGGGGCTTGTGATGATTTTAGATGGCTCAGATCTATCCTAGGGTTTATCCTATGGCTAAAACAAATCCTAAACACTATAAAAAGACCCTAAGACCTAGCTTAAATCATACTATTTCATTTTAGCCTCATGCAGCCACTATTAAACCTAGAACTCTAAATTAAAAATACAAAGAACAAAATTATAGAAGACGAAGGACGATTCTTGAAGGCTACAACTAGAAGCTACAACAACTACGATGCTTTAGACAACGGATTTGGGGCTATTTGATTTGAAATTTTGATTACTTGCTTCATATTGTAAGTTCTATGTCACTTTTTAGGCAAAACGCTAAAATAACATGGACATGCTATGAATTGAAACCGGATTTAAGAACTATTATTAATCCATGTTTATATTGTTTAACTTTGAATCAAAATTTGGGAATATTGCTATGTTAATGTTGCAAGTTAAACTTATCATGATGTTGATGGGCTTAATTGTATGGCAAGTTGGACTAATACATGTCCATGGAATCACTATGTTTATTGAAATCTTTATGTTGATTAAACCATGCCTATTATGCTAATTAAACCATGTCTATGATGTTAATGAAACTATGCCTGTGTAATATACCTACCATGTTAATGACAAATTGGGAATTGCTAGGTTATGATGAAAAGTTGGAATCATTATGTTTATAATGCTAGATAAGATTCATTATGTTAAAAATGCTAAATTGGAATCCACTATGCCTATTAAAATTACCATGCCTTTAATGTTTCATGTTTGTAATAAAATTATTATTATGCCCGCAATGATTATTATGCCTATGATGTAAAGTTGAAATCATCATGTTAAACTAAGTTGGAACCAGTACTATGCCAAGTTATCATCATGCTAGTATTGAAACCATGTGATATGTTATAGCCTGTTTATTATGCAAGTAATGTTGGAATTGTCACATATGCCTATCACATGTTTGGTGTTATTCCCCTTTATCTCTGGAATTGTTTGTGCTTGTGAACGAAGTACGCTTATATACGTTGGGGATACGATTGGGTAGAATAGGCAAAACTTGAATTGATTATAATCATAAACCGTGAATTTTGGCATAAGTAGAACATGAAATATGGCACGAAAACTTGACTTGAACATGCCATAACTTGACTTGAAACATGCCTTAGTTGGGCACGAAATTGACATATGAACATGCTATGAAAATAGCACGAATTTGATAAGAACATGGGCATGACTTTAGAAAACAAGGAAGTGGCCAACTCGAGGTTGGGTTGAGTTTGTAGTGTAAATCTGCCCGGAACCGCCCGACAAATCCAGTTGCTACAAACAATAGGATCCAATGTGGGTAGTTGGTCACAACGCGCTTGAAACCCGAGGTTGGGTTGAGTTCGTAGCGTAAACCTGCCCGGAACCGCCCGGCAAATCCAGTGGCTACGAACAAAAGGATCCAATGTGAGAGGTTCGGTGCATTAACGAATCAATTAATGCCAATTAGGGTTAAGTCATGAACATGAAAAGACAACTTAACCAACTTGAACACGATTTGTAGGGCTAAGTCATGAACCTGAAACGACAACACTTAGCCAACTTGACATGAAACGTAGGCGGGTTAAGTCACGAATTTAAATGACATACTTAACCATCTTGATATGACTAGACTGGAAAAGGATTAAGTCACGAATTACATGACTTAATCGGTTAGGCGGGCTAGGTCACGAATTACATGACCTAATCTGTTAGGCGAAACCCTAGACACGACCCTTTTCAGCAGTAACCCTCTAGATGTATCATGGTACCCTGGGGCTAGGCCGGGTGGGGCACGATTACTGGACTGATTGTAAGAGGTGAACGACAGCAGTGGGGTACGCCAGTGTAGGTTCGGTAGGCTACGGTCGTGCACGTATTCCGGGGCAGACACTGGGTATCCGTAGATTTATCTGTGCATCTTGAATTGTGTCAGGGGTTGACACCCTAGGGCTGATACACCCGAAGGTGGACCCAGCACAGGTGACTACATTCATGATTAGCCGTATGACACAGACACTTGACGAGCTAGAACTTGTAGGGAGCCGATCGACTAGATAATCGCTCCGTAGGACCCCGTACTTGGGTCAGACCCCGTTTCAGGGTCATTTCACGATATTGGGCCGTGGGATTTATTTCATGATTAACTTGTGACATGGACTTAGTATACTAGTATAGTCGATGCAACGAATCTTGAACATGTGATGCTTTATTTGACTTGTCTTGACTTATCATGATCACCTTAGTTATCTTGCTCACCTTGACACCATTCTTAAGTTTAGTTCCAGTCCATACATGACCTGTTGTTTTAACCGTTTTTACACTGAAAGTCACTAGGACTTACTTAGTCTTTATGACTGACCCTTTTTCCTTTCACCTCTTTTTCTTTCGTTCCCCCCCCCCTCAGGTTCTCAGGGAGGAAACACTAGCTCTTAGCTTGGATATCACTTGCTTTGGCTCAGCATGTACGGTTTGCTATGGCTGCTTCATTTTACTGCACTTGGGGAATAAGCTGTTTTTCTGTTTTTAAGTTATTGTTTCTTTGGCAATTATTACAAGACAGTTGTAATGAAGTTATTTGAAATGTTTGTAAAAGACATGGTTTATTTTGGAATGAAATGAAGTTCTGTTTTGCTCATAAATTCTTCCGCTGTTTACTTAATTATTTATTTATGTTCTGTCTTGTGATAATTCTGTGATGTTATCTCGATAATACCTCTCCAAAACTAGTGCATTCCCTTTGTGAGTGACCCTAGCGGAGGTGGGGTGTTACACTTGGTATCAGAGCAGAAGGTTACCAAGACTGGGCAAAAGTTTTGAAAACCTTTTGAATTTTTTTTCAAAACCATTTACAAAGAAGCACTTTTCAAGAAAAGTTTGTTTATTTGAAAAGGCTATTCCCCAAAAAGCCATTAGCACAATCTTTTTTTCCCCATTTGAATCTTTTCCTTTTTCGTTTTCAGCTTATCATGGTCGACGATCTTAATCTTCCCGAGGGTGTCAATATACCCACTTGGTTCCGTCATTTCCTCGAGGCTCGGGCTAATGTGGCAGGCCCAGCCAATCCTCCTCCTCATCCTCCTCAACCTCTGCGAGAAACTGCTTTTTCAAAGATATGCAAGGACTTTAAGGCCATGGGCGGAAAGGATTTCCTAGGAACTGAGACTTTTGTTGAGGCACGGAATTGGTTGAAGGAAACTGAAGACTTGTTTGTTATCTTTGAGGTAGAGGACAATAGGAAAGTACAGTTGGCGGCGTGGCTCATGAAAGAGGAAGCTTCTTATTGGTGGGAAGTCACCAACGCTACTAGGCCCATTGAGACTTGGACGGACTTTAGAGGGAGATTTGGGCTTAAGTTCTTGTCATCGGCAGAGGAGAGTCTCCAAATGGAACGGTTTCTGGCCCTTAAACAAGGAAATATGACAGTTAAAGAATATGTGAACCATTTCAATCAGCTTGCTCGGTTCGGATTGGAGTTAGTCAACACTCCTCAGAAAAAGGTGCTACGTTTTGCACGAGGCTTGAACGAGCCACTACATGGTTTGGCCATGACTCATGTGCCCATGGGGGCGACCTTTGAAAGCTTGGTGGATATGGCCCTACTGTATGAGGAAGATAAGAAGGGCAAGAAAGAGGTCAAGCCCAACGATTCTCAGAATAAGAAGGTAGACTCCGAGAAAGGAGGCAAGAACGACAACTCACGTGATAAAAGGAAATGCAATTTCTGTGGTACGGAAGGGCACATAGCCAAGGATTGTAGAAAGAGGAAGAGAAAGCAAGGTGAATGTTTTCATTGTGGGGAGACTGGACACATCAGCAAGGACTGCCCTAAGAAGCAGACCGGACCTTCTGGGGGTACATCGTTAACTTCTTTTTCTAGATGCTTTGTTTTATCTTGTTTCTCTCCTCGATCCTATCTTGAGAACCATAGGTAGAATCTTTTTGGATGTAAACATGTAATTGAAACATGTTATGATTGCGAAATGGTTGCAAGTGGTCGCAAGTGGTTGCTCGTGGATGCATGAATACACATTAGGCACTAGATCGGCTCAGACACATTTTCATGTTGCATATGCATGAGTGTTTATTTTGGAAACTTGGTTGTGCTATCATTTGGTTGTTGCATATGATTGAATGTTTGAGCACTCATGTAGAAATTATGAATTATAATAGGAAAAAAATTTGCATACATATTGGATTCATTTCACTAAACATATTTTGCATTTGAGAAGATCAATCAGGCCTGATCATTAGCATTAGCTAAGGAACATATACACACACTCTTTGCATGTGTTCATAAAACATTAGAAATCTTTTAAGGACAATGGCTGCCTGTGGATGATGCTTTGAGTAGATGGATGATGGATGGTAGGATACGTTCTTCCTAACTTGAAGATTTCGGGGATGAAATCCTTTAAGGAGGGGAGAATGTAACAACCCGTATTTTTAACAACATGTTAAGACAAGAATCAAGGAAGAATTAAATGTTAAAATCTGAATCAGGGGAAACGGGTTGCGCCATTGAGTTCGTCTCGGAAAAATACGCGAAATAGAGTCTGAAATTTTGTAATTCGGAGTCCGTATGATCAAGATATGGCCTCGCAAAGTTTCACGAAAAATTCAAATTCAAAAACAGATTCAAATTTTCAGAATTCAGGGTAGGCGGCAAAAATCCCGCCCAGACAGGTCGACAGGGGGGTCGACACTAGGGTCGACCTCCCCCCCCCCCCCCCCCCCCAACCAGGTCGGCACTAGGGTCGACCTGGGGGTCGACCTCCCCCCCAGGTCGACTGGGGAGTCGACCTGGGTGTCGACCTGGGGGTCGACCTCCCTGGTCGGCCAGGTCGGCCTGGTGCACCTGTTTTGGCTCCTGGGTCTTGTTTTGGGGGCTTGTGACGATTTTAGATGGCTCAGATCTATCCTAGGGTTTATCTTATGGCTAAAACAAATCCTAAACACTATAAAAAGACCCTAAGACCTAGCTTAAATCATACTATTTCATTTTAGCCTCATGCAGCTGCCATTAAACCTAGAACTCTAAATTAAAAATACAAAGAACAAAATTATAGAAGACGAAGGACGATTCTTGAAGGCTACAACTAGAAGCTACAACAACTACGACGCTTTAGACAACGGATTTGGGGCTATTTGATTTGAAATTTTGATAACTTGCTTCATATTGTAAGTTCTATGTCACTTTTTAGGCAAAAACGCTAAAATAACATGGACATGCTATGAATTGAAACCGGATTTAAGAACTATTATTAATCCATGTTTATATTGTTTAACTTTGAATCAAAATTTGGGAATATTGCTATGTTAATGTTGCAAGTTAAACTTATCATGATGTTGATGTTGTTATGAATCACTTGGGCTTAATTGTATGGCAAGTTGGACTAATACATGTCCATGGAATCACTATGTTTGTTGAAATCTTTATGTTGATTAAACCATGCCTATGATGCTAATTAAACCATGTCTATGATGTTAATGAAACTATGCCTGTGATGTTAATATACCTACCATGTTAATGACAAATTGGGAATTGCTAGGTTATGATGAAAAGTTGGAATCATTATGTTTATAATGCTAGATAAGAATCATTATGTTAAAAATGCTAAATTGGAATCCACTATGCCTATTAAAATTACCATGCCTTTAATGTTTCATGTTTGTAATAAAATTATTATTATGCCCGCAATGATTATTATGCCTATGATGTAAAGTTGAAATCATCATGTTAAACTAAGTTGGAACCAGTACTATGCCAAGTTATCATCATGCTAGTATTGAAACCATGTGATATGTTATAGCCTGTTTATTATGCAAGTGATGTTGGAATTGTCACATATGCCTATCACATGTTTAGTGTTATTCCCCTTTATCTCTTGAATTGTTTGTGCTTGTGAACGAAGTACGCTTATATACGTTGGGGATACGATTGGGTAGAATAGGCAAAACTTGAATTGATTATAATCATAAACCGTGAATTTTGGCATAAGTAGAACATGAAATATGGCACGAATACTTGACTTGAACATGCCATAACTTGACTTGAAACATGCCTTAGTTGGGCACGAAATTGACATATGAACATGCTATGAAAATAGCACGAATTTGATAAGAACATGGGCATGACTTTAGAAAACAAGAAAGTGGCTAACTCGAGGTTGGGTTGAGTTTGTAGTGTAAATCTGCCCGGAACCGCCCGACAAATCCAGTTGCTACAAACAATAGGATCCAATGTGGGTAGTTGCTCACATCGCGCTTGAAACCCGAGGTTGGGTTGAGTTCGTAGCGTAAACCTGCCCGGAACCGCCCGGCAAATCCAGTGGCTATGAACAATAGGATCCAATGTGAGTGGTTCGGTGCATTAACGAATCAATTAATGCAATTAGGGTTAAGTCATGAACATGAAAAGACAACTTAACCAACTTGAACACGATTTGTAGGGCTAAGTCATGAACCTGAAACGACAACACTTAGCTAACTTGACATGACACGTAGGCGGGTTAAGTCACGAATTTAAATGACATACTTAACCATCTTGACATGACTAGACTAGAAAAGGATTAAGTCACGAATTACATGACTTAATCGGTTAGGCGGGTTAGGTCACGAATTACATGACCTAATCTGTTAGGCGAAACCCTAGATACGACCCTTTTAAGCAGTAACCCTCTAGATGTATCAAGGTACCCTGGGGCTAGGCCGGGTGGGGCACGATTACTGGGTTGATTGTAAGAGGTGAACGACGGCAGTGGGGTACGCCAGTGTAGGTTCGGTGGGCTACGGTCGTGCACGTATTCTGGGGCAGACACTGGGTATCCGTAGATTTATCTGTGCATCTTGAATCGTGTTAGGAGTTGACACCCTAGGGCTGATACACCCGAAGGTGGACCCATCACAGGTGACTACATTCGTGATTAGTCGTACGACACGGACACTTGACGAGCTAGAACTTGTTGGGAGCCAATCGACTAGATAATCGCTCCGTAGGACCCCGTACTTGGGTCAGACCCCGTTTCAGGGTCATTTCACGATATTGGGCCGTGGGATTTATTTCATGATTAACTTGTGACATGGACTTAGTATACTAGTATAGTCAATGCAACGAATCTTGAACATGTGATGCTTTATTTGACTTGTCTTGACTTATCATGATCACCTTAGTTATCTTGCTCACCTTGACACCATTCTTAAGTTTAGTTCCAGTCCATACATGACCTGTTGTTTTAACCGTTTTTACACTGAAAGTCACTAGGACTTACTCAGTCTTTATGACTGACCCTTTTTCCTTTCGCCTCTTTTTCTTTCGTCCCCCCCCCCCCTAGGTTCTCAGGGAGGAAACACTAGCTCTTAGCTTGGATATCACTTGCTTTGGCTCAGCATGTACGGTTTGCTATGGCTGCTTCATTTTACTGCACTTGGGGAATAAGCTGTTTTTCTGTTTTTAAGTTATTGCTTCTTTGGCTATTATTACAGGACAGTTGTAATGAAGTTATTTGAAATGTTTGTAAAAGACATGGTTTATTTTGGAATGAAATGAAGTTCTGTTTTGCTCATAAATTCTTCCGCTGTTTACTTAATTATTTATTTATGTTCTGTCTTGTGATAATTCTGTGATGTTATCTCGATAATACCTCTCCAAACCTAGTGCATTCCCTTTGTGAGTGACCCTAGCGGAGGTGGGGTGTTACAGGCTCTACAATCAAAACCGCAAAGTCACGTATTTGGAAGTTGGATTTCCATATGTGAACCGAGGCAAAAAATAGTCCTCTACCGATTCGACACAATCTAGCCCATGTCTCAGGCAAGTGCGCAGATGAGCCTTGGATTGTCAAGGCCGGTCCACCGATGTCGATTAAAATGCCTGAACACTACGTCTCCCCGCCCTATGGGGCGTAAATGAGCCAAATGACTCCATCGGCTCCACACTGTCACCGATATATCCGAGGCGCCTCGCAACAGCAACAACCACATAAGTCAAACTCGTCAGGGCGTGTAAAACCACTGACGCCACTTCTAGCTAGAAGGAAACGCATGCCCTCCCTGATGTCCTCTCTCGTTTCTGGTTCACAACCGGCATGTGAGGCTCGCGAATCAAAGTTACACAAAGTTATGCCCCAGAGGTCGTGCTTTGATCATCCACCACAAGACTCTGCTTTTCAACAGAAGCCTTGATCATATTGCTACTTAGGCATGCCACACAGGCAATTCACACCATGCGTTTGATATCCACCGATATATAACCCCTAAGCTCGTACGTCTCAGAGAAGGGAGTTAAGCAAGAGAATAAATTCTCCGCCGCCAAACAGATATATATTTAATAGAAATCAATCACATAGACTAAAATCCAATGGCATACACACAGTCCATTTACAAGTCCGTTCTGGGTCTGAACGAAACCGGAGGCACCGAGTACCCCGCATATCCATCGATCTCCAAGTATGTCTGGACGATCACTAACGGATTCCCTCCTCTTGGGTGTACCGCCCAATCAAGATCATCAGTAATCACCCAAACGATGTGAAGACCTTCGGTCTTCGACCACCATCTTCATCTTCGACACCACGTCGAATCAGTTATTCAGAATGGGATAAACCCGATCTTTCCGAATAACTCGCGTATATAATAAACAAGTGTTACACAAACACAACATACGCCTCATTCCAATTCAGAATATTCTTTTATTCGAATATTCATATACTTTGGGAAAGGTTCCTATAAATTTTATCAAAGATAAATTCTTTAAATTTATTCTTTAATCTTCTTTGAATATCAATTCAAACTAGACGGGATTAGCGAACCACACCGAAGTAATCATTTATTTTATTTGCCCAATCCCAACCTATTCATCCCATGAAGTAAAACTGGTAATACTTCATATCTAACACCACGATGTTATAGGTAAATTCAATTACCATTTCACGTTCAAATCTGATTAAAGATTTAACTATCGCCTGGAGTAAAACTGGTGATACTCCATTCTCGATCATTTCAATCTAATTAAAGATTCATTAAAAATCCACTTAGTTTTAATCTTTAACTGGGTTAAAGAATCAGTGTCATATAAAATACTGTTCACGATAAACCCAAAAATCAATACGAATTCAATTCCAATTAAATATTATTTAATTGGTAACACTTCATTAAATCTAAATAAAAAGATTTAATCTTTTTCTCAACTGGGCTTAAGAACAGTGTTAATGAAGACACCATTCACGACAAATCCTAATCACAATTGATATTAAATATAAGGCTCTGAATAGAAAATATATCGGCTTATATTCAATATCAAATTCTACGACCAACAAATATCCTATTGGAAATAACGATATAAATATATCTTTCAAATTTCCATAACAATATCTATATAATCACGAAATCCAACATCGAAATACTCCACAGACAATTTCGATTCAAATCCATTGCAATTCAAATATTGGAAATTCTGATTATTTTCAAAACCATTTCAAATCCAATTTATTTATTTTTCAAAATAATTGAATTATAATTCCAGTTCAAAACTAGTTCATTTCAATAAAAATCTATTTTTATCTTTTCAAATATGGAGTTTTTCATCCCAATTCTTTCTAAATCATTTCTTATGATTTTACATTAATTATTAATATGTTTAGTAATTTTATCAAGGCCCGTACAGTTGATTTCCATCAACGGCCATCGAACTGCATTTACAGCGACCTTTTCCAAATTTTATTTGGACATAATTCCAAATCCAACCGTTAGATTTCTAATTTCCAATATTCTTAGAAAGCTCTTTTCGATACGAACCCAACGATTCCGGTTTTAGGAGAATCCGACGATCGGATCTCCCGCAATATCCATTCGAAGTCAATGTTCGAAATTCGTGAACAGCCGCAGCGCGGCGCGTTCTATTCAGGCCATTATATTATATATAAAATATATATAATATATACTTCGTCAATTTCCTTTTAAAACGTATTATATAAATCGTTTAGAATTCGTTTTCAAAACGATTTCAACTTCATCTCAAATTCAAATCAAAATTGAATTTTCCAATATAAATTTGTTTTAAATTCATTTCAATTCTATTTCAATTCAAACCCATTTCAATTCAAATTGGTTTCAATTCAAATCAATTTCAGTTCAATTTCTACACGTTTTAAATACAATTTCAAACGATTTCAATTCTATTTCAATCTAATTCGAATTTCAATTCTATTCAGTTTAATTCGAATTTCATTTCTATTCAATTTAATTCGAATTTCAATTCCTTTCAAAATATCTGATTTTGAAATCACTTTCGATATTCACTGTAAAATGAATAAAATCGGTATAAATATCGTTCATGTCAAAATGGCATCAATCTAATCAACTTGGCTTCATATATTTCTATTTTCAAATATTCTATTTCAAATATTTGTTTTTCAAATATTTCTATTCAAATATTTCTTTTTCAAAAACGGGAATGAGGCCCAATCAATTTCCATAGATTTTACTCCTATGGATTTCCATACAACGTATGTATATATCAACAATGACAAATAATCAACCACCATCCAAAGTGCATTCTACACTGTATAAGCATCAAATATAAATATCCAACACTTATAACAGTCTGTCAATCAATCGATCGACATACAACTAATTATTGGGATTAGTGTATGTCATATATCACCCCAATAGCCGTGTGGGATTTTCAAACAATCAAACACATATTTTATTTGTGCAGTTGGGCGATGTGTAAAATTTATCATCCCAATCAATATCAGTCAAATGTGTGTATATAAACAAATCATCCGATTTGTTTATTTTTATTTCATTTTACATACACGTTTAAAATTCTATTTTAAACTATAAAATATTTTTAACTATATAAATATTTTATTTCATTTCACATCACACAATCAACTAAACATCAAAATCAAACAACCAAGCATACAAGCCGTCCATGGTCTGTGGGCGACGGGTGTCGGGTGCTACTAAACACCGTCTGCATCCTAGTATATATTTCAACTAGAAAATTAAATTAAAAGTGATAAGTTCTCACAGAGGGTTCCACTCCGCCATGCTTTGCTTTTAAACAGTTGAACCGTCTAGATCTGCTTGAAATTCCAATGTCATTTTCTCGCTGTTCATATTAAAAATCACCTTTTTAATATAATGATTATATATATTAAAAATCATATTTTTTAATACCCTACCAATGTAAAAATCATATTTTTATTCTTTCTATAATATAAAAATCATATTTTTATTATCTACATCATATAGAAATTACATTTTTAATATGCCACTAGTATAAAAATTATATTTTTAACTTTTCTATATTATAAAAATTATATTTTTAACCTTTTACTGTAATAAAAATTATATTTTTATTCTACCAAGGATCTCATTTTTATACTTCTAAAAACATAATCTCTATATCATTAAAAACCAAATCTTTATAATTAAAAATCTATTCTCTTTTTAATAAAAAAAAACTAATCTTTACCTTATAAAAACTCGACTTTGCTATGATAAAAATCTCAACTTTGCACGTATAAAAATCTCAACTTTTTATTTCTAAACATCAGTTTTTAATGTATATAAAAATCAGTTTCTAATTAAATTCAAAATCAGGAGCTTATTATAAATTGGAGGAGGGGTGGTTATCTGCGTCTTCGCCTGAGGGAGGTGTCAGAGTTGCGCCTAACCGAAGGTGGAGATGGTGGCGCCTTGGGGTTCGTCCGTGGTGCGTCGGAGATGTGGAAGGAGGGGGTGCATCAGTCTTCAGGCGGTGGGTGGTGGAGGGGAAGAAGGGAGGCTGTAGGTAAAGCGTTTGGGGGGGGGGGGGTCTTCGGAGCTGGGCAGCGGCGATCGGCGGAATCGAGGCCAGGGGGGCGACGGATTCATGAGTTTTTTTTTCTTTTGGGGGAAATGATTTACTGAGGGGGGGAAAAAGAAAACGGGGAAGGGGGGTTTATATGTAAATTAGTATTTTTTTAATTTTATTTTCCTTTTTAATTCACAAAAAGTTAACTTTTATTTCCAACTTCGAAACGAGACCCACCGCCTGTCGTCCATAGCTAATTACCCCCATTCTGAACACAATGGGATATGTATCGTAAGCTGATTCAACCGTTTCGATCAGTTTTCGTCAAAATCAACATATAACTCTGTATATCGAATTTGAACGCGCATTTCAATTTACTGGGGTCGCATACTAACTCGAAAAATTCCAGAAAAATATTTTCTAGCTTCGTATTGACGATAAGGTCCTAACAAAACTAATTTCATCACATTTTGAGACCGTTTGAAAAATGGCCATTTTCCAGTCGATTGAAATCTACTGAAACTGGTCAAACGCGTTTTCCTTTGCCACGCTCACATATTGATTCGAAAAATTACGAAAATTGGAATCTAGCAATAACTTGACATCACGAATCCAACAAAAGTCGTTTCGTCGAATTCCGAGGTCATTTGTAAAATTTCCATTTTTAAGGGCCTGAATTCCATAGCGACTATTCTGAATTTTCAACTGGGCGTATCTTTTGATTCCCGCCATGAAATTTAAATTTTTTGGATTCGTTGGAAAGATATTCTCTATTAGATTCAAATATTTTTGGTTTCACTAAAATCCGGTTTATTTTGCACCCGGTACATTTATTTGAACTTTGAAATCGAATTATCGAACTACCGCGCCATTTTCAATTCCTTTTATAATTTATAATAAATATTGTATTCTAACGACAACGTATATAAATATATACGTTCTAATTCTATTCAAAATAAATTTCTCATCGATATTATTTAAAATAATCTATATTAAATATTCAAAATTCGCTAAACTTGCCAAATTAAAATTTTTAAATTGGCTCAGATATCCGGGTTATTATAATAATAGCCAAAGCATGCTTGATACGCTAAATTTCATCCTTTATTACTATAAGTGTATAGTGTCAAAACAATTTCAATCATAAGTATCAATCATAAACGGCATGGGTACCATATATCATGTCGCCAATACTAGGCTCTACAATCAAAACCGCAAAGTCACATATTGGAAGTTGGATTTCCATCTGTGAACCGAGTCAAGGGATCGTCCTCCACCGAATTCGAGACTGTCTAGGCCGAGTCTCAGGAACAGAAAGGATCGTCCCTTGGATCATCAGGGTCGGTCCACCGATGTGGATTAAAATGCCTGAACACTACGTTTCCCCACCCTTTGGGGCGTAAATGAGTCCGTTGACTCCATCGGTCCCGGATCGACCGATATATCCGAGGCGCCTCGCAACAGCAACAACCACATAAGTCAAGCTTGTCAGGGCGTGTAAAACCACTGACGCCACATTTAGCTAGAAGAAAACGCATGCCCTCCCTGAGGTCCTCTCCCGTTTCTGGTTTACAACCGGGTTGTGAGGCTCGCGAATCAACGCTACACAAAGCTGTGCCACACAAGCTGTGCTTTGGTCATCAACCATAAGACTCTGCTTTTCAACAGAAGTCTTGATCATATTGCCACTTAGGCATGCCACACAGGCAATTCACTCCATGCGTTTGATATCCATCAATATATAACCTCTGAGCTCGTACGTCTCAGAGAAGGGCGTTAAGCAGGAGAATAAATTCTCCGCTGCCAAACAGATACATATTTAATAGAAATCAATCACACAGAATAAAATCCAATGTCAGACACACAGTCCATTTACAAGTTCGTTCTAGGTCCGGACGATCACTAACTGATTCCCTCCTCTTGGGTGTACGGCCCAATCAAGATCATCAGTAATCACCCAACCGACGTGAAGACCTCCGGTCTTTGACCACCGACTTCATCCTCGACACCACTTCGAATCACTTATTCAGAATGGGATAAACCTGGTCTTTCTGGATAACTCGCGTATATAATAAATAAGTGTTACATAAACACAACATATGCCTCATTCCAATTCAGAATATTCTTTTATTCAAATATTCTTATACTTTGGGAAAGGTTCCCATTAATTTTATCAAAGATAAGTTCTTTAAATTTATTCTTTAATCTTCTTTTGAATATCAATTCAAACTAGTCGGGATTAGCGAACCACACCGAAGTAATCATTTATTCTATTTCTCAATCCCAACCTATTCATCGCATGAAGTAAAACTGGTAACACTTCATATCTAAGACCACGGTGTTATCGGTAAATTCAATTACCATTTCACGTTCAAATCTAATTAAAGATTTAACTATCGCCTGGAGAAAAACTAGTGATACTCCATTCTCGATTATTTCAATCTAATTAAAGAATCATTAAAACCCCACTTAGTTTTAATCTCCACAGAAATCAATATCCTGTCTTTAACTGGGTTAAAGAACCAATGTCATTTAAAACACGGTTCACTATAAAACCAAAATCACATTCCATTAATTATCGGGTTGAAGAACCAGTGTTATTTAAAACACCGTTCACGATAAACCCCAAAATCAATTCAAATTCAATTCCAATTAAATACCATTTAATTGGTACACTTCATTAGATCTAAACAAAAAGATTTAATCTTTTTCTCAACTGGGTTTAAGAACAGTGTTAATGAAGACACCATTCACGGCAAACCCAAATCACATTTGATATTAAATACAACGCTCTGAATAGAAAATATATCGGCTTATATTCAATATCAAATTGTACGACCAACAAATATCGTATTGGTAATAACGATATAAATATATCTTTCAAATTTCCATAACAATATCTGTGTAATCACGAAATCCAACATCAAAGTATTCCAAAGACAATTTCGATTCAAATCCATTCCAATTCAATTATTGGAAATTCTAGTTATTTTCAAAACCATTTCCAATCCACTTTATTTATTTTAAAAATAAATAGAACTACAATTCTAGTTCAAAACTAGTTCATTTCGATAAAAATCTATTTTTATCTTTTCAAATTTGGAATTTTTCATCTCAATTCTTCACAAATCATTTCTTATGATTTTACACAAATTATTACTATTTTTAATAATTTTATCAAGGCCCGTACAGTCGAATTCCATCAACGGCCATCGAACTGCACTTACAGCGACCTTTTCCAAATTTGATTTGGACATAATTCCAAATCCAACCATTAGATTTTGAATATCTAATATTCGTTAGAAAGATCTTTTTGATACAAACCCAACGGTTGTGGTTTTAGGAAAATCCGACGGACGGATCTCCCGCAATATCCATTCGAAGTCAATGGTCGAAATTCGCGAACTACTGCAGCGCGGCGCGTTCTATTCAGGCCATTATATTATATATATATAATATATATAATATATACTTCATCGATTTCCTTTTAAAACGTATTTTATTAGTCGTTTTAAATTCGTTTTCAAAACGATTTTAACTTCATATTCAATTTCGAATCAAAATTGAATATTCCACATCATCGATTTACAAATGATAATATTTTCAAAATGTTAAATTTTGAAATCGCTTTCTTTTCTATATTCATTATAAAAATGAATAAAATCGATATAAATATCGTTCACGTCAAAATGGCATCAATCTAATCAACACGACTTTTATTCAACACATGAATGTTTATTCTATTCAACACATGAATTTATTTTCAATTCAACACATGAATTTATTTTCAATTCAACACACGAATTTATATTTCTATTCAACACATGAATGTATATTTCTATTCAACACATGAATATATATTTTCAATTCAACACATGAATTTATTTTTCTATTCAACACCTGAATATATATTTTCAATTCAACACATGAATTTATATTTCCATTCAACACATGAATATATATTTCTATTCAGCACATGAATATATATTGTCAATTCAACACATGAATCTATTTTCTAAATTGGAATGAGGCCCAATCAATTACCATATATTGTTGATTATATGGATTTTCTACAACACATGTATATAATAGCAACGATTAATCATCAGCCATCATTCAGAGTGCACCACACAACTGCATAAGCAGTAAATATAAATAGTTAACGCTTACACAGTCTGTCAACCCATCGATTGGCATACAACTAAACAATCGGGATTAGTGTACGTCAAATATCATCCCAATACCCGTGTGGGGTTTCAAATCAACAAACACAGATTTTTATTTGTGTAGTTGGGCGATGTGTAAAATTTATCGTCCCAATCAATATCAGTCAAATCAGTGTATATAAACAAATCGTCGATTTGTTTATAAATATTTATTTTATATACACGTTAAAAATTATATTTTTAACTATAAAATATTTTCCACTATAAAATATTTTATTTCATTCCACATCAACATCAAAAATAACTTCACAACAAATCAAACAAGCATACAAGTCGTCCATTGTCTGTGGACGACGGGTGTCAGGTGCTACTAAGCACCGTCTGCATCCTAGTATATATTTTTAACTAGAAAACAAGATTTAAAGTGAAAAGTTCTCACCGACTAGCTAAACCAAACATCATGACTCTTCTTATGTAGAAATCTTCGTCGTGCTCGCTCCTTTGTCAATTTCATTGTCCGTAGTCACTACATATATAAAAATCACATTTTTATATTGTCGCTTTGTATATAAAAATTCAATTTTTATACCACAACTATATAGATAAAAATTCTATTTTTACACCGCTACTATATAGATAAAAATTCTATTTTTGCAATGGTGTTCATATAATAAAGATTATATTTTTATAACGCTCCTTCCTATATAAAAATTATACTTTTATATCTACTTCTAATATAAAGATCGAATTTTTATATCATCGCTATAAAAAATCACATTTTTATTTCAACATATATATAATAAAAATCTGATTTTTATTACACTACATATATAAAGATCAAATTTTTACTAACTATAGAATATAAAAATCGTACTTTTATTCTTCTTATACTATAAAAATCATATTTTTAACTTCATGCTTATATAAAAATTATATTTTTACATCGCCAAAAATCAAATCTTTACTTCATTAAAAATCTAACCTTTCTTCGTTAATATCACATATAAAAAATCCGACCTTTCCTTGCTAATATCACATATAAAAATCCGACCTTTCTTTGCTAATATCACATATAAAAATCGGGTTTTTGTATGATTTAAAAATCATATTTTTTTATGGTTTTAAACACTGAAAATAAATAAATGCAACTAAAACAAAATAAACGCTTACTGTTAAAGGTTGGTGGGGTTCGGGGCGGCACGCTGAGGTGGCACAGGCGGAGGGCGGGGCCGGGATGGTGGCAGCGGTTTCTATTCAGAGGGGGGCGCGAATTTTTAGAAGAAGAAGGAGGGAAGAGAGGGCACGGAGGAGATGGAGGAAGAGAAGGAAGGAGGGAGGGGGCGATCTTGAGGGCGACGGTCTGGGGAAGCCTTGCCAGAGGCGGCGCGCTGCTGGAGGGACGCGGCTCCTCCCCGATCGTTTTTTTTTATTTGCTCGAATGAAAAGAAACGGGGGGACTGAAGGGTTAAGGAGGGTTTTTTTTTATTTATTTAATTATTTAATTTCAAAAAGCAACTTTTAATTTCTACCTCGAAATCGGACCCACCGACTGTCGTCCATAGCTAATTACCCTCATTCTGAACACAATGGGATATGTATTGTAAGCTGATTCGATCGTTTCAATCGGTTTTCGTCAAAATCAAAATATAACTCTATATATTGAATTTGAACGCACATTTCAATTTACTGGGGCCACACACTAACTCTAAAAATTCCCGAAAAATATTTTCTAACTTCGTATTGACGATATGGTCCTAACAAAACTAGTTTCGTCAAATTCAGAGACCATTTGAAAAATGACCATTTTCCAGTCGATTAAAATAAACTGAAACTGGTCAAACGCGTTTTCATTTGCCACGCTCACATATTGATTCATAAAATTACGAATTTTGAAACCTAGTAATAATTTGACATCCCGGATCCAACAAAAGTGGTTTCGTCGAAAACCGAGGTCATTTGCAAAATTTCTATATTTAAGGGCCAGAATTCCATAGCGACTATTCTGAATTTTCAATTGGACATACCTTTTGATTCCCGCTATGAAATTTCAATTTTTCGGATTCGTTGGGAAGATATTCTCAATTAGATTCGAATATTTTTGGTTTCACTAAAATCCGGTTTATTTTGCACCCGGTAGATTCATTTGAATTTTGAAATTGAATTATCGAACTACCGTGCCATTTTCAATTCCTTTTATAATTATAAATAATTATTTATATTCTAACGACGATTCAAATAAATATATACGTTCTATTCTATTCAAAATAAATTTCTCGTCGTTATTATTTAAAATAATTCATTTTAAATCTTCAAAATTCGCTAAAATTGCCAAAATAAAATTTTTAAATTGGCTCTGATTTCCGGGTTATTACAATCTCCCCCACTTAAAACTTTTCATCCCCGAAAAGAAACGAAGCCGAAATTTGTTTAACTAATCAACTCAACTTCCATAATTTTCATTACGGCTTAAGTTCTTCAACTTTTCAGTTTCTAAGAACTTTTCAAATTTTTCAAAAATTTGGCTAACACCCTAAATTTTCGAAAAATTTCGCCATAACCTCCCCTGCACCGGGGACTTCGGGATATTTCAAATAGCCTCTCATGGTCTTCTTCAATCCAAAAGAAAAAGCCAAGCGGCTAGTCTATTGGCTCACAAAATCATCCAAACCCGAGGAAATACAATAAACATGTACCAATTTGTCGGGCAAACAATTTTATTCCTCTTCTCTAGCCTCCTTGCTATGACCTGTTCAATGTAAGTACATGTATATGCATGCATTTTCAAACAATTTTAAATACAGTTCAATATTTGGTTCAATTCGGCAAAAGTTTCAACATTTAAATTAATCAAACAATAATCAGACAACACAATCAGCAGTCAATTAGTTGATTAGCTTTTCAAGTTCATAATTCTGATATATATTCCAAAAATCAGATTTTTGATGCCAAATCACAACAATAAGCCCTGTCTAATTTTGGTTCTCACACCAGTCTAATGGAAATATATAGACATCACACTTTCGACACTCGAATACAAATAATAATGATGCGGTCGCATCATCAGAATTATCCCCGGGCGACTAGAGTGTGACTCTATATCCATCCAGTACATTGGAGGCTTCCAATACACGTGGATTAGACGTATATTAAAATCTCCATATACTTGATAGTCCAAATCAATATAAATAAATATTCAAATACGAATTATTGAATTAAATTTTCAAAACAAAACTTGTTTTCAACTTTAAAAATATACTCTTCACACTCGTTCTAGGATACTACTAATCCCATCTCTAATGAGTCAATCCCATTGGATATTACTAATCCAATCTATGATGAATTCTTTCATATGGTTCTAACGTGTCTTGTTCTCAAGATTTGTAAACCACAGCTCTGATACCAAAATGTAAAGACCTGTAACTTCCCCGGTAAGGAAATCACGGACATTTTGAGAACAACACACAAAAGAACGCAGACAGAAGAACATTTCATTGTATATTACAACAATTCCATCAGAATACAAGAATATATAGAGTATGAATAAATAATATACATCACAAAATATCAGAGATTTAAATTACATTTAAATACATCGCAGCGGAAAAATAATACAAAACACAACTGGAAGAGATATACGGATACAGAGCTTTCCAGATATCATTTCAGCTGTAAACCAGGTTCCTGTGAATATAAATCTGCAAAACCAAAACTACTAGCTGCCCGTGTCAAAATAGGGGCACCCGGAGTTTAGGTTAAAACAATAAACTCCAGGTCAGTCATGTTATTGGTATGAGAACTAAAATAGTTATTGATCTTTATTTTAAAGTGAGATAAATCAAGGGACCACGCCGTATAACACGGAACAGATTTCCTCCCAAGAACACCAGTGCATAAAACAACAACGCAATGCTAAATAAAGAAAAATGAAGCTATTATAAGACCCAGGTCCCATCACACAATGCAACACAAGCCGGAGGATAGGGTTTTACCTTATAATAGCCAAAGCATGCTTGATACGCTAAATTTCATCTTTTATTACTATAAGTGTATAGTGTCAAAATAATTTCAATCATAAGTATCAATCATAGACGACATGGGTACCATATATCATGTCGCCAATACTAGGCTCTACAATCAAAACCGCAAAGTCATGTATTGGAAGTTGGATTTCCATCTGTGAACCGAGGCAAGGGATCGTCCTCCACCGAATTCGAGACTGTCTAGCCCAAGTCTCAGGAAAAGAACGCATCGTCCCTTGGATCGTCATGGCCGGTCCACCGATGTGGATTAAAATGCCTGAACACTGTGTTTCCCCACCCTTTGGGGTGTAAATGAGTCCACTGACTCCATCGGTCCCGGATCGACCGATATATCTGAGGCGCCTCGCAAAAGCAACAACCACATAAGTCAAACTCGTCAGGGCGTGTAAAACCACTGACGCCACTTCTAGCTAGAAGGAAACGCATGCCCTCCTTGAGGTCCTCTCCCGTTTCTAGTTCACAACCGGGGTGTGAGGCTCGTGAATCAACGCTACACAAAGATGTGCCACACAGGCTGTGCTTTGATCAACAACCACAAGACTCTGCTTTTCAATAGAAGCCTTGATCATATGGCCAATTAGGCATGCCACACAGGAAATTCACTCCATGTGTTTGATATCCATCAATATATAACCTTTGAGCTCGTACGTCTCAGAGAAGGGCGTTAAGCAAGAGAAAAAATTCTCCGCCGCCAAATAGATACATATTTAATACAAATCAATCACACAGAATAAAATCCAATGTCAGACACACAGTCCATTTACAAGTTCGTTCTGGGTCTGAACGAAACCGGAGGCACCTAGTACCTCGCATATCCATCGATCTCCAAGTACGTCTGGACGATCACTAACTGATTCCCTCCTCTTGGGTGTACCGCCCAATCAAGATCATCAGTAATCACCCAAGCGACGTGAAGAACTCCGGTCTTTGACCACCGTCTTCATCCTCGACACCACGTCGAATCAGTTTTTCAGAATGGGATAAACCTGGTCTTTCTGAATAACTCGCGCATATAATAAATAAGTGCTACACAAACACAACATATGCCTCATTCCAATTTAGAATATTCTTTTATTCAAATATTCTTATACTTTGGGAAAGATTCCCATTAATTTTATCAAAGATAAATTCTTTAAATTTATTCTTTAATCTTTTTTTGAATATCAATTCAAACTAGTCGGGATTAGCGAACCATACCGAAGTAATCGTTTATTCTATTTCCCAATCTCAACCTATTCATCCCATGAAGTAAAACTGGTAATACTTCATATCTAACACCACGGTGTTATCGGTAAATTCAATTACCATTTCACATTTAAATCTAATTAAAGATTTAACTATCGCCTGGAGAAAAACAAGTGATACTCCATTCTCGATTATTTCAATCTAATTAAATATTCATAAAAACCCCACTTAGTTTTAATCTCCACAGAAATCAATATCCGGTCTTTAACTGGGTTAAAGAACCAATGTCATTTAAAACACGGTTCACTATAAACCCAAAATCACATTCCATTAATTATCAGGTTAAAGAACTAGTGTTATTTAAAACACCGTTCACAATAAACCCAAAAATCAATTCAAATTCAATTCCAATTAAATACCATTTAATTGATACACTTCATTAGATCTAAACAAAAAGATTTAATCTTTTTCTCAACTGGGTTTAAGAACAGTGTTAATGAAGACACCATTCACGGCAAACCCAAATCACATTTGATATTAAATGCAAGGCTCTGAATAGAAAAAATATCGGCTTATATTCAATATCAAATTCCAACCAACAAATATCGTATTGGAAATAACGATATAAATACATCTTTAAAATTTCCATAACAATATCTGTATAATCACGAAATCCAACATCGAAATATTCCAAAGACAATTTCGATTCAAATCCATTCCAATTCAATTATTGGAAATTCTGGTTATTTTCAAAACCATTTCCAATCCACTTTATTTATTTTAAAATAAATAGAACTACAATTCTAGTTCAAAACTAGTTCATTTCGATAAAAATCTATTTTTATCTTTTCAAATTTGGAATTTTTCATCCCAATTCTTCACAAATCATTTCTTATGATTTTACACAAATTATAACTATTTTTAATAATTTTATCAAGGCCTGTATAGTCGAATTCCATCAACGGCCATCGAACTGCACTTACAGCGACCTTTTCCAAATTTGATTTGGACATAATTCCAAATCCAACCATTAGATTTCGAATATATAATATTCGTTAGAAAGCCCTTTTTAATACGAACCCAACGGTTCCAGTTTTAGGAGAATCCGACGGTCGGATCTCCTGCAATATCCATTCGAAGTCAATTGTCGAAATTCGCGAACTACCGCAACGCAGCGCGTTCTATTCAGGCCATTATATTATATATATAATATATACTTCGTCGATTTCCTTTTAAAACGTATTTTATAAATCGTTTTAAATTCATTTTCAAAACGATTTCAACTTCATATTCAATTTCGAATCAAAATTAAATATTCCACATCATCAATTTACAAATGATAATATTTTCAAAACGTTAAATTTTGAAATCACTTTCTTTTCTATATTCATTATAAAATCGATATAAATATCCTTCATGTCAAAATGGCATCAATCTAATCAACACGGCTTTTATTCAATACATGGATGTTTATTCTATTCAACACATGAATTTATTTTCAATTCAACACACGAATTTATATTTCCATTCAACACATGAATTTATATTTCTATTCAACACATGAATATATATTTTCAATTCAACACATGAATTTATTTTTCTATTCAACACACGAATATATATTTTCAATTCAACACATGAATTTATATTTCCATTCAACACATGAATATATATTTCTATTCAACACATGAATATATATATTTTCAATTCAACACGTGAATTTATTTTCTACATTGGAATGAGGCCCAATCAATTACCATATATTGTTGATTATATGGATTTTCTACAACACATGTATATAATAGCAACGATAAATCATCAACCATCATCCAGAGTGCACCACACAACTGCATAAGCATTAAATATAAATAGTTAATGCTTACACAGTCTGTCAACCCATCGATTGACATATAACTAAACAATCGGGATTAGTGTACGTCGAATATCATCCTAATACCCATGTGGGGTTTCAAATCAACAAACACAGATTTTTATTTGTGCAGTTGGGCGATGTGTAAAATTTACCGTCCCAATCAATATCAGTCAAATCAGTGCATATAAACAAATCATCGATTTGTTTATAAATAATTATTTTATATACACGTTAAAAATTATATTTTTAACTATAAAATATTTTCCACTATAAAATATTTTATTTCATTCCACATCAACATCAAAAATAACTTCACAACAAATCAAACAAGTATACAAGTCGTCCATGGTCTGTGGACGACGGGTGTCGGGTGCTGCTAAGCACCTTCTGCATCCTAGTATATATTTTTAACTAGAAAACAAGATTTAAAGTGAGAAGTTCTCACCGACTAGCTAAACCAAACACGACGACTCTTCTTATGTAGAAATATTCGTCGTGCTCGCCCCTTTGTCAATTTCATTGTCCGTAGTCACTACATATATAAAAATCACATTTTTATATTGTTGCTATGTATATAAAAAATATATTTTTATACCGCTACTATATAGATAAAAATTCTATTTTTACACCGCTACTATATAGATAGAAATTCTACTTTTACAACGGTGTTCATATAATAATCATTATATTTTTATAACGCTCCTTCCTATATAAAAATTATATTTTTATATCTACTTCAAATATAAAGATCAATTTTTATTTCGTCGCTATAAAAAATCACATTTTTATTTCAACATATATATAATAAAAATCAGATTTTTATTACACTACATATATAAAGATCAAATTTTTACTAACTATAGAATATAAAAATCATATTTTTGTTCTTCCTATACTATAAAATCATATTTTTAGCTTCATGCTTATATAAAAATTATATTTTTACATCGCCAAAAATCAATTCTTTACTTCATTAAAAATCTAACCTTTCTTCGCTAATATCACATATAAAAAATCCGACCTTTCTTTGCTAATATCACATATAAAAATCCGACCTTTCTTTGCTAATATCACATATAAAAATCGGGTTTTTATATGGTTTAAAAGTCATATTTTTTTTATGGTTTTAAATACTGAAAATAAATAAATGCAAATAAAACAAAATAAATGCTTACTGTTAAAGGCTGGTGGGGGTCGGGGCGGCGCGCTGAGGTGGCGCAATCGGAGGGCGAGGCCGGGATGGTGGCGGCAGTTTCTATTCAGAGGGGGGTGCGGATTTTTAGAAGAAGAAGAAGGAGGGAAGAGAGGGCACGGAGAAGATGGAGGAAGAGGAGAAGGAAGGAGGGAGGGGGCGATCTTGAGGGCGGCGGCCTGGGGAAGCCTTGCCAGAGGCGGCGCGCTGCTGGGGGGGGGGGGGGGGCGCGGCTCCTCCACGATCATTTTTTATATTCACTCGAATGAAAAGAAACGGGGGGGTCTGAAGGGTTAAGGAGGGTTTTTTTATTTAATTATTTAATTTCAAAAAGCAACTTTTAATTTCGACCTCGAAATCGAACCCACCGACTGTCGTCTATAGCTAATTACCCCCATTCCGAACACAATGGAATATGTATCATAAGCTGATTCGATCGTTTCGATCAGTTTTCGTCAAAATCAAAATATAACTCTATATATTGAATTTGAACGCACAATTCAATTTACCGAGGCCACATACTGACTCTAAAAATTCCTGAAAATTATTTTCTAGCTTCGTATTGACGATATGGTCCTAACAAAACTAGTTTCGTCAAATTCTGAGACCGTTTGTAAAATGGCCATTATCCAGTCGATTAAAATCAACTGAAACTAGTCAAACGCGTTTTCCTTTGCCACGCTCACATATTGATTCAGAAAATTATGAATTTTAATCTAGCAATAATTTGACATCCCGGATCCAACAAAAGTGGTTTCGTCGAAAACTGAGGTCGTTTGCAAAATTTCTATTTTTATGGGCCAGATTCCATAGCGACTATTCTGAATTTTCAATTGGACATACCTTTTGATTCTCACTATGAAATTTCAATTTTTCGGATTTGTTGGAAAGATATTCTCAATTAGATTCTAATATTTTTGGTTTCGCTAAAATCCGATTTATTTTGCTCCCAGTACATTCGTTTGAATTTTGAAATCGAATTATCGAACTACTGCGCCATTTTCAATTCCTTTTATAATTATAAATAATTATTTATATTCTAACGACGATTCAAATAAATATATTCATTCTATTCTATTCAAAATAAATTTCTCGTCGTTATTATTTAAAATAATTCATTTTAAATATTCAAAATTCGCTAAAATTGCCAAAATAAAAATTTTAAATTGGCTATGATTTCCGGGTTATTACAAAAATCCATTTTTTTATACTTCATTCACATAAAGAAAAATCCAATTTTTATCATGTCATTGTATATAGAAAAATCCGATCTTTATCATGTCATTGTAAATAGAAAAATCTGATCTTTATCATGTCATTGTATATAGAAAAATCCGATCTTTTTCTTGTCATTGCATATAGAAAAATACGACCTTTATCATGTCATTATATATAGAAAAATCTGACCTTTATCACGTCATTGTATATATAATAAAAAAATCTGAAAATAAAATTCAAATTGGAATAGTCACATTGAATCGAGCAAGGGGCATCGGAGTGGGGTCTGAGGGGGGCGCTGGGGACTGCTGGTGGCGGGGGAGGTACGGCGACCGGTCTGGTGGTGCTAATGGTTGTAGCAGCTCTAATTTAGGGGCTAGGTTTTAGGATTTTCAATTTAGAGAAGGAGGAGGGAGGAGAGGGTGGAGCGGAGGAAGAGGGGGGTGTAGCGTCGGTCCCCCGACGTGGGGCGCTGACGATGGTGGACGTGGCAGGGGAGGGCGACGGGTTTTAGATGCAGTGGGTTTTTTTCTTCTTCGTGACTTTTGCTGAGTGGAGAGAGAGAGAGTATACAGGGGGGTTTTATTTAATAATAATATATATATACCTATTTTAATTTATCTCCAAAAAGTAAGTTCTTCATTCGGTCTCCAAACGAAACCCACCGATTATTGCCCTTAGCTAATTACCCTCATTCCGAACACAATGGGATATCTTTCATAAGCCCATTCGACTGTTACGATCAGTTTTCGTTAAATTTAAAATATAAATCATTATATTCAATTTTAAACGTACATTTCATTTTACCAGGGCCACATACTAACTTTGAAATTTCCCGAAAAATTATTTATAGCTTCGTATTGACTATGTGGTCCTAACAAAACTAATTTCGTCAAATTTGGGGACCATTTGAAAAATGGCCATTTTCCAGTCGATTAAATTCAAACTAAAATCGGTCAAACGCGTTAAAATCCACCACGCTCACATATTGATCCCAAAAATTATGAAAATTGGAATCTAGCAATAACTTAAATCATTAAAAACGGAGGTTGTTTGCAAAATGGCTATTTTTAAGGTCATATTTCCATAGTGATTATTCTGAATTTTCAACTAGGCATAACTTTTTATTCCCGCTTTGAAATTTCAATTTTTCAGATTCGTTGGAAAGATATTTTCAAGTAGATTCTAATACTTCTGGTTTTGCTAAAATCCGTTTTATTTTGAATCATGTACATTCATTTGAAATTAGAAATCGAAATTTTAAACTACCGCACCATTTCCAATTCCTTTTATAATTAAAATAAATATTTATATTCCAATTTTGAATTAAATAATTTTATACGTTCTAATTCTATTCAAAGTAGATTTCTCATCGTTATTATTTAAAATAATTCATTTTAAATATTCAAAATCCATTAAAATTGCCAAACTAAAAATTTTAAATTGGTTTTGATACTCTGGGTTGTTATAATCTCCCCCACTTAAAATCTTTTCGTCCTCGAAAAGGAACGAAGCTGAAAGTTGTTTAACTAATCAACTCAACTTTCAGTCTAGCTTTCGTACTTCAACTTTTCAGTTTCTAAGAATTTCTAATTTTTCAAAAATTTGGCTAACACCCTAAATTTTTGAAAAATTTCGCCATTACCTCCTTCGTACGGGGAGCACCGGGAAAATCCTAAAACCGCCACATAGGCCCTCTCATCTCAAAAAGAAAAAGAACAAGCAAGCGGCTAGCCAATCGGCTCATAAAATCATCCAAACCCAATATATTAGTAAACATGTACCTATTTGTTGGGCATACAATTTTATTCCTCTTATCTAGCCTCCTTGCTATGACCTGGTCACTGTATATGCATGCAATTGCAATCAATTTCAATTCAGTTCAACATTTGTTCAATTTGGCTTAGTATACCAAACATCTACATTTTGGTTCTAATGAATAATCACACAACGAAATCAGCAATCAGCAATCAATTAGTTGATTAACGTTTCAAATACATAATTTTAATACATAGTCAAAAATCACATTTTTGGTGCCAAATCACAAACAATTGACCCTATCTAGTTTTGGTTTTCACACCAGTCAATTGGAAATATATAGATATCCCACTTTCGAAGCTCGAACATAAATACTGATGATGGCGCACCATCATCAGAATCAGGCCCGGGTGACTAGAGTGTGATTCTATGTCAATCCAGCATATTAAAACTCCGAATATACGTTTATGACGCGTACGTGTAAAATCTCATATACTGGATTGTCCAAATTCAATATAAAATAAACAATCAAATACGTATCATTAGATTAAATTTTCAAAACAAAGTTTGTTTTCATTTTTACTTCAAAAATAACACTCTTCACACGTTCTAGGATAATGCTGATCCTATCTTTAACGAGTCATTCTCATTGGATATTACTAATCCAATCTTTGATGAATTCTTTCGTTTGGTTCTAACGTGTCTTGTTCTCCGAGCTCTGTAAACCAAAGCTCTGATACCAAATATAATGCCCTGAACTTCCCCGTAAAGGAAAGCCCGGATTGAGTTGAGAACACGACAAATCAGAAACACAAATAGAAGAACATTTCATGGCTTATTACAACAATTACATCAGAGTACAAGAATATACAGAGTATGAACAAATAATATACATTTGATAAATATCATATATTACAATACATTACATAGCAGCGGAAAAATAATACAAACACAACTAAAAAAGATACACGGATACAGAGCTTTCTGAATATCATTCCAGTTGCAAACCAGGATCCTGTGAATATAAATATGCAAAACCAAAACTACTAGTTGCCCGTGTGGAAAATAGGGGCACCCAGAGTTTAGGTTAAAACGATAAACTCCAGGTCAGTCATGTGACTGGTGTGAGAACTAAAACAGTTATTTAAAAATTTACTTTAAATCAGATACATCAAGGGACCACGCCATATAACACGGAACGGGTTTCCTCCTAAGAATACCAGTGCATATAACAAAACATCGCAATGCTTTTTGGAAAAATGAAGCTATTATAAGACCCAGGTCCCATCACACAATGCAACGCAAGCCGGAGGATAGGGTTTTCCCTTATAATAGCCAAACATGCTTGGTACATTTAAAACAAATCATTTGATAATATTATAAGTTCATAGCGTATAAAACAACTTCAAAAATAAATGTTTCAATCCTAGACGACATGGGTACCATATATCATGTCGCCAATACTAGGCTCTATAATCAAAACCGCAATTGTCATGTATTGGAAGTTGGATTTCCATCTGTGAACCAAGGCAAGGGATCGTCCATGCCGCTTCGAGACAATCTAGGCCACGTCTCAGGAAAGTACTCAGTCAAGCCTTTGGATGGTCAGGGTCGGCCCACTCGATGTGGATTAAAATGCCTGAACACTACGTTTCCCCACCCTATGGGGCATAAATCTGGTATGTATAAAGACCATATCATCCACCGGCCTCATAGTGCCAATATATCCGAGGCGCCTCGCTATCCATCATCCACATAAGTAAAACATCTGGACGTGCAAAACCAAGACACCACTCCTAGCTAGAAGGAAACGCATGCCCTCCCTGAGGCCCTATCCCGTTTGTGGTTCACACCGGGGTGCAAGGCTCACGAATTAACACTACACAAAGCTATGCTATATTAAAGTCGTGCTTTGATCATCTACCACAAGACTCTGCTTTTCAACAGAAGCATTGATCATCTGCATCTCAGCATGTCGCACAGGCAATTCATGATATGCAACCGATGTTTATCAATCACACAGAATGAAATCCGATGTCAGACACACATCCAATAACAAGTTCGTTCTGGGTCTGAACGAAACCGGAGGTACCTTATTCCTCGTCCCATATGTCCAATATAAGAGAGAGGTCCTCGCATATCCGGTCGATCTCCAAGTACATTTGGACGATCGCCACTTATTACCTCGTCTTGGGTGTACAACCCAATCAAGACATCAGTAATCATCCAAACGATGTGAAGACCTCCGGTCTTCAACCACCGTCTTTATCTTCAACTTATCGTCGTATCAGTTATTCAGAATGGGTATAAACCCTACCTTTCTGAATAACTCTCGTATATTATTAACAAGTGCTACACAAACACAACATACACCTCATTCCAATCCAGAATATTCTTTTATTCAAATATTCACATTTTTAGGGAAAGGCTCCCATTAATTTTATCAAAGATAAATTCTTTAAAATTTATTCTTTAATCTTCCTTTGGATATCATTTCAAACCATATCAAGGTTTTCCAAACTAGTCGGGATTAACGCACCTTACCGAAGTAATCATTTGTTTAATTTCCCAATCCCAACCTATTCATCCCATGGAGCAAAACTGTTAATACTCCATATCTAACACCGCAGTGTTATCGGTAAATATTAATTACCATTTCATGTTCAAATCTAATTAAAGATTTAACTATCGCTTTGGAGAAAAAGTGGTGATACTCCATTCTCGATCATTTCAATCTAATTACAGATTCATTAAACTTCTACTAAGTTTTAATCTTCCCAAAAATCAATATCAATGATTATTTAACTTGGGAAAAACATATCCTTTCTTTAACTGGGTTAAAGAACCAATGTCCTTTAAAACACGGTTCACGATAAACCCAAAATCATATTCCATTCGACAGTCTCTAACCGTAAATTAGTAAGAGAACAATTCTCTAAGTATTAATCCCAAAGGTTGAAACCAACATCAGATCAATACCCAGGAAACCATTCAACTCAGCTAATCTCCAGTTAGTTTCTAATCTTCTTAACTCCATTGGGTTTAAGAACAGTATTATTAAAGATACCATTCACGACAAACCCAAAATTTCATTCCATTGTTAATCGGGTTAAAGAACAAGTGTTATTTTAAACACCGTCCACGATAAACCCAAAAATCCAATTTAAATTCAATTCCAATTAAATATTAATTAACTGGAATATTTCCTAAAAATCAATTAAAAGATTTATCCTTTTCTCAACTGGGTTTAAGAACAGTGTTATTTAAGACACCATTCACGACAAACCCAAAATCCCATTTGATATTAAATACAAGGCTCTAAATAGAAAATATATCGGCTTATATTCAATATCAAATTCTGAAATCAACAAATATCATATTGGAATAATGATATATATATCTTACAAATTCCTCCACAATATTTGTATAATCGCGGAATCCAATATAGATATATTCCGTAGATAATTTCAATTCAAATCCATTCCAATTCATATATTGGAAATTCCGGTTATTTTTAAAACCATTTCAAATCCAGTTTATTCATTGAAAAATATTGGATTATAATTCTAGTTCATGGCTAGTTCATTTTGATAAAAATATATCTTTATCTTTTCAAATATAGAATTTTTCACTCCAATTCTTTCTGAATCATTTATTATGATTTTTCACAAATTATTAATGTTTTTAATAATTTTATCAAGGCCCGTACGATCGATTTCCATAAACGGTCGTCGAACTGCACTTACAACGACCTTTTCCAAATTTGATTTGGACATAATTCCAAATCCAACCATTAGATTTGAAATCTCTAATATTTGTTGGAAAGCTCTTTTTGATATGAACCAAACGGTCCCGGTTTTAGGCGAATCTAACGGTAGGATCTCCCATAATGTCAATTCGAAGTCAATGGTTGAAATTCGCGAACGGTCGCGGCGCGACGCGTTCTATTCAGGCAATTTAATATATAATATATATATATATTATATATTTCATCGATTTTCATTCAAAACGTATTTTATAAATCATTTTAAATTCGTTTTAAAAACGATTTCAACTTCATATTCAATTTTAAATCAAAATTGAATATTCTATATCATTAATATATAAATGATAATATTTTCAAAACATTAGATTTTGAAATCATTTCCTTTTCGATATTCATTATAAAAATGAATAAAATCGATATAAATATTGTTCACGTCAAAATGACATTAATCTAATCAACACGGCTTTATATATTTAAATATATTCGTGTCCACCCCAAATTGGACATCAAAATCAGATTTAGATCTTTTACTGAATATTATTTAAAAATATTCATTATTTTAAAATATTTGTTATTTAAAAATATTCATTCTTTTTGAACTGGAATCAGACACGACCAATTACCATATAATGTTGATTATATGGATTTCATGCAACACATGTATATAACAACCATGATAAACAACCAACCATCATCTAGAGTGCATTCTACACTGCATAAGCATTAAATATAAATATTTAACACTTACAACAGCCTGTCAACCAATCGATCGACATACAACTAAACAACTGGGACTAGTATACGTCAAATATCATCCCAATACCCACGTGGGTTTTCGACCAACGAATACTGAATATTATTTGTTTAGTTTGGCGATGTGTAAAATTTATCGTCCCAATCAATATTAGTCAAATGGGTGTACATAAACAAATCGTCTGATTTGTAAATGAATATTCGTTTTCATTTCAGAAGAATTCTATCCTATTCTTTTATATGTTAATAATTATATTTTTAACGTTAAAATATTTATTTCAACACTTTACTATTTTTAATAGTTCGTTCATTCAATAAAAATGTTAGTTTTAACTAACTAGTATTACCCCTCTCCTGATATTGGCTCACGCCATACACACATAACAACTCAATCAATTCAATTCAGTTCTCATCCCAAACCAATTCAAACAAATAAATCAACCAAATCAAACAATCAAACAAGTCGTCCATGATCTGTGGACGACGGGGAGCAGTTCGTCTATGCAGTTATAAAATAAATAATTGTGCAAAGAAAATTATAGTGAGGAGTTCTCACCTTGGGTTTCCACTCCGCCATTCTTTATTTCTAGATGGTTTGGGTTTGGTTTCGGTTTGGTTCGCTTCCATCGCGTTGTGTTCTTTACCATAATCCCAACGCAATCTGCTTTATACAATTTTCATATTAAAAATAATACTTTTAACGACGCTATATATATATATATATTTAAAAATCACATTTTTATTATGATGTTTATATTATAAAAATCATATTTTTTTACTTCATTTTCGTGATACTAAAAATCTCATTTTTATATGTTAGTCATATAAATAAAAATCACATCTTTATATGTTGTTCATATAAAATAAAAATCACGTCTCTATGTAAATTAAAATCTCATTTTTATTTTATTTTGCTACATATATAAAAATCACATTTTTATTTACACTACATATATAAAAATCATATTTTTGTATGCCATTCAAATAGATAAAAATCCAATTTTTTATACTTCATTCACATAAAGAAAAATCCAATTTTTATCATGTCATTGTATATAGAAAAATCCGATCTTTATCATGTCATTGTATGTACAAAAATCTGATCTTTATCATGTCATTGTATATAGAAAAATTTGATCTTTATCATGTCATTGCATATAGAAAAATCCGACCTTTATCATGTCATTGTATATAGAAAAATCCGACCTTTCTCATGTCATTGTATAAATAAAAAAAAATCTGAAAATAAAATTCAAATTGGAATACTCCCATTGAATCAAGCAAGGGGCGTCGGGGTGGGGTTTGAGGGGACGCGTTGGGGACTGCTGATGGCGGGGGAGGCACAGCGGTCGGTCTGGTGAATTTAAAGGCCATGCCGGATCTGATTTGGAGGCTAGGTTTTAGGATTTTCAATTTAGAGAAGGAGGAGGGAGGAGAGGGTGGAGCGGAGGAAGAGGGGGTGTAGCGGTGGTCCCCCGACGTGGGGCATTGGCGATGGTGGACGTGGCGGGGAGGGCAACGGGTTTTAGATGCGGTGGTTTTTTCCTTCTTCATGACTTTTGCTGAGTGGAGAGAGAGTACATTGGGGGGATTTATATAAAAAAAATATTTATTTATTTTAATTTATCTCCAAAAAGTAACTTCTTCATTCAGTCTCCAAACGAGACCCACCGACAGTTGCCCCTAGCTAATTACCCTCATTTCGAACACAATGGGATATGTTTCATAAGCCCATTCGACTGTTATGATCAGTTTTCGTTAAATTTAAAATATAAATCATTATATTCTATTTTAAACATAAATTTCATTTTACCGGGGCTACATACTAACTCTAAAAATTCCCGGAAATTTATTTCTAGATTCGTATTGACTATACGGTCCTAACAAAACTAATTTCGTCAAATTTGGTTACCGTTTGAAAATGGCCATTTTCCAGTCGATTAAATTCAAACTAAAATCGGTCAAACATGTTCAAATCCACCATGCTCACATATTGACCCCGAAAATTACGAAAATTGGAATCTAGCAATAACTTGACATTCCGGATCCAAGAAAAGTGGTTTCGTCGAAAATGGAGGTCGTTTGCAAAATGGCTATTTTTAAGGGCCATATTTCCATAGCGACTATTCTGAATTTTCAACTGGGCATAACTTTTTAATCCCGCAATGAAATTTCAATTTTTAAGATTCATTGGAAAGGTATTTTCAGATAGATTCTAATATTTCTAGTTTCACTAAAATTTGGTTTATTTTGAATACTATACATTCATTTGAAATTTGAAATCGAAATTTCAAACTAATGCGCCATTTCCAATTCCTTTTATAATTAAAATAAATATTTATATTATAATTTCGAATTAAATAAATTTATATGTTCTGATTCTATTCAAAATAAATTTCTTGTCATTATTATTTAAAATAATTCATTTTAAATATTCAAAATTCATTAAAATTGCCAAAATAAAATTTTTAAATTGGTTCTGATTTTCCGGGTTGTTATAGTACGTCTCAGAGAAGGGTGTTGAGCAGGAGAATAAATTCTCCACCACCAAATAGATATATATTTAGCAGAGATCAACGAATACAGTATCGAAATACAATGTCAGACATGTCATCCTGTCTTTACCTGGGTTAAAGAGCCAATGTCATTTAAAACACAGTTCACAATAAACCCAAAATCACATTCTATTAACCATGGAATCTTCACGGAAACAGATCAATATATAATCAATATCAATTTCCGTATCCGACTAATAATATAAATGGAATAACGACAAAGCCTTTTTAAATTCCATATATATTAACAGTCTTCCTCCACAGAAGCCCATCTCGATTATTACCAAATCGAATGTCATTCAATTCCAATTTACTGTATTAAATTGGAAAATTTTACTTTGGAAAATTTCAATAAAATCTTAATAAAAAGATTATAAATTCCAAATCATATCTTCGCTGTTAATTGGGTTAAAGAACAAGTGTTATTTAAAACATTGTTCATGATAAACCCAAAAATCCAATTCTCTTATTCAATTCCAATTAAATATTGCTTAATTGGAAATCTTCACTAAACCTTAGTTTAAAGATTTATTCTTTTCTCAACTGGGTTTAAGAACAGTGTTAATGAAGACACCGTTCACAACAAACCCAAAATCCAATTTGATATCAAATACAAGGCTCTGAATAGAAATTATATCGGCTTGTATTCAAAATCAAATTCTGAAACCAACCAATATCGTATTGGGAATAACAATATATATATATATATCTTCCAAATTCCTCAACAATATCTGTATAATCACAGGATCCAATATCGAAATACTCTGAAGATTATTTCCACTCAAATCCATTCCAATTTAATCATCGGAAAATTCTGGTTATCCAATTTATTTATTTAAAAATAATTGGATTATTATTCTAGTTAATAACTAGTTCATTTCGATAAAATATATTTTTATATTTTCAAAACTGGAATTTTTCATCCAAAATCTTTCCAAATCATTCATTATGATTTTACATAATTTTTCCATATTTTTAGTAATTTTATTATCGCTTGTACAGTCGGTTTCCAATAACAGCCACCGAACTGCATCCATAGCGACCTTTTCTGAAATTGATTTGGACATATCTTAAATTCCGACCGTTAGATTTCAAATCTCTTGTATTCAAGCTCTTTTCGATACAAATCCGACGGTTTCAGTTTTTGGAGAATCCGATGGTCGCATCTCCCCTGACATCAATTTGAAGTTTGGTCGAAATTCGCGAAAGGTCGCTGCGCGGCGCGTTCTATTCAGGCCATTAATATCTATATAATATATATATTATATATTTCACTGATTTCCATTTAAATTGAATTTAATAAATCGTTTTAAATTCGTTTTAAAAATGATTTCCACTTCCATTTCAATTTTAAATCAAAATTGAATATTCCATTGAAATTCATTTTAAATTCATTATTAAAACGATTTCAATCTTATTTTCAATTTTAAATCAAAATTGAATTTTCCATTATAAATTCGTTTATAAATTCATTTCAAATCGATTTCAATTCCATTTCAATTTGAAATCGAAATTGAATATTCCTTTATAAATTTGTTTTAAATATCATTTCAAAATGATTTCAATTTAATTTTCAAATTTAAATCAAAATTGAATATTCCTATATAAATTCGTTTTAAATTCATTTTAAAACGGTTTCGAATTTGATTTTCAAATTTAAATCAAAATTGAACATTCCATTATAAATTCATTTTAAAATGATTACAATTCCATTTTAATTTAAATCAAAATTTGAATATTCCTATGTAAATTCATTTTAAAACAATTACAATTCCATTTCAATTTAAATCAAAATTTGAATATTCCTATTTAAATTCGTTTTAAATTTATTTTAAAACGATTTCAATTTCATTTTCAAATTTAAATCAAAATTGAATATTCCTATATAAATTCGTTTGAAATTCATTTTAAAACGATTTCCATTCCGTTTTCAAATTTAAATCAAAATTTGAATATTCCATATCATTATAATATTAAAATTATAATATTATCAAAATATTAGATTTTGAAATCACTTTTCGATATTTATTATAAAATCGACAGAAAATCCTGTTTCTGTTAAAATGGCATTTAACTACTTAACACGGATTCACATTTCAATATTCACTGAATATTATTTTAAAATATTCGTTAATTTTGAACAGGAATTAGACTGAATCAATTACCATATAATTTCAGTTATATGGATTTCAACATCAAATGTATACAACAATAATGATAAACAATCATTAAAAATTCATACAACATCCAGAGTGCATTTTACAACTGTATAAGCATTAAAATAAATAAATAATGCATATACAGTCTGTCAACCCATCGATTGACATACCACTAATTATTGGGATCAATGTATGTCAAATATTATCCCAATACCCGTGTGGGTTTTCAAATAACAAAATACTGTTTATTATCTGTGCAGTTGGGCGATGTGTAAAATTTATCGTCCCAATCAATATCAGATAAATAAGTGTACATAAATTTTGTTTTATTTTATTTCATCGATAATATATATATATTATATAAATAATCTTTATGTACCACAATATCAATACATGACAATCCAAACACAATCCAAACAAACAATAAACTGGTCTGTACAATAAACAGTGTCGAGGGCTTCTAAGCTCCGTCTGCTACCTCTTATATAATAACAGAAAATAATTTGAGTGTAAGGGAGATCTCACATTCGTTTCCACTCCTCCGTTCTTTTAATTCTGAATTTCTATTCTGTTTGAATTTGAATTTGCCCCTAATTCTGATTTGCTCCATTTTTGTCTCAGTCAGCTCTACGTTGTAGAGCTCGATTTTACAGTTCCAACGCAATTTAAATCGTCAAAATTTGTTAACATATGGATAAGTTATTATCATTATAATTTTAAACGATTTTTAATTTAAATAATAATTCCCTAATCTCCTTATTAAAATTAATTACTCATCATCAAATCAGGGCCGCTATTTTTTTGTTTCTTCCATCCTCTTCTTCTTCTCGTTGAAACCATCGATTTGAATCCCCCCTGCGCACGCAGTTCCAAGCATCGCGCCTCCAATCCGATGATGCTCCAACAACCGCCTACCCTCACTTCACCGACGCCCTGACTCCTGGCCAACTCGGTGGCCATCTGCTCCCTCAGGCCATGTGCGAACAACACGACTTCATCCCCCAAATACGAACAAATCAAGTCGTTATACTTGATCATACTCATACAAAATTAAAGATCTCGTTTTACTCTGTAATTTTGTTTTGGGATTAGGTTTTAATTCGAAGCGGATTTGTTGAAAATTTGTTGCGAATTTAGGAGGGCATGGGCCGTTGAAATAAGCTGACGGTGGTTGTGTGTAAAGTGGGAATTAGGGTTACGATTTTGACTTGTTTGACCTTATATATAATAATATATTTAATTTGAAAATTACTTGTTTAATCCCATGAACTCCAAACCAAACGACTATCGCCCCTAGCTAAATACCCCCATTCTGAACACAATAGGATATGTTTTGTAAGCCAATTCTATCGTTTCGATAATTTTTTCTTTAAATTAAAATATAAATCAATATATATTGAATTCAAACGTACATTTTAATTTACCGGGGCCACATACTAACTCCGAAAATTCCCGAAAAATAAATCTAACTATGTTTTGAAGATACGGCCCTAACAAAACTAATTTCGTCAAATTCGGAGACCGTTTGAAAAATGGTCATTTTCTGGTCGATCCAATTCAAATTTAAATTACCAAACCTATTTAGATTTACTGTGCTCACATATTAAATCCAAAAATTATGAAATTTGAAACCTACCAATAATTTGACATTCCATATCCAACAAATGTGGTTTCATCAAAAATGGAGGTTGTTTGCAAAATGGCAATTTATTATATTATATTAAATTCCATAGCGACTATTTTAAATTTTAAACTGGACATAACTTTCAATTCCCGTTATGAAATCTTCATTTTTCACATTCGCTGGAAAGATATTTTTAAACAAATTCAAATATTTCTTGATTTATTGAAATTCAATTTATATTGAATCCTGTACATTCATTTGAAATTTGAAATTTGAAATCAAATTTTCAAACTACCGCGCCATTTCAGGCTTGTTTTATAATTAAAATAAATTTACATTTTCTAACTTCGATTTTAATAAATTTTTTGTCATTATTATTTAATAAATCATTTTAAATATTAAAAATTAAAAATTCATTAAAATTGCCAAAATAAAAATTTTAAATTAGTTCTGAAAATCAGGGTTGTTATAGTTTTAGTGTTTGTGTTCTGATGCTTTGAATTCTCAAAGCAATCCGGGCTTTCCCGATAGGGGAAGTTTGGGTCGTCTCATTCAATGTCGCTAAAAGCCTCAAACTCATGCATATTTGAGACTGAGCATAGTTTTCATTAAACACGAATACTATGTTTCAAAGATAAAAGAGATAAAGGATCAGCATCCAAGGTTAATTACTAATCAGAAAAAGAATCAAAATAGTTCTTTACCGTAAGCTTCCATAATTAAATGGATCAAGTAGGATTTACATGAAGTAGAAATTGTTCGAAGTCGAAATTGCATCGCTTGAACTTGTAGCGAAAATCAAAACATTTAAATGAGTGGTCATTTCGTCATGAAGAAGCCAACTTCGATTCGACAAGAAGCGGATGATTCTGATTCTCCAGAACAAGGGATGATTCTGATTCGGCTATAATAGAATCGCAATCTCATTTTTTATGGCGGTAGAATTTCTTGTTTTAGTAGTCGATTAAAGGAAGTAGAGTGAATAGGCGTTTGAGGTTGAGAACTAAGGCTAAGCATACCCATTTACCTTTTTGTCCACAAAATATTCAGACAAACTCAATTTAACCACATTCTCCAACCTAAATGTGGTTGCAAAAAAAATAGTTATAGATATATATATTTTCTGTAACGACCCAGATTTTTTGAGCATTTGAATTCGAATATTTAAATTGGTTTTAAATATTATATTTGGAATATTAATGGATTACTAATATATAATTTGTTATTAAATGACGATTAAACGTTTATATTTATATTTAATTATAAACGAACTCGAAACAGCGTTGTAGCTCATAATATTGAGTTTTTAACTTCAATTGAATATACAAAATCCATTTTAAGTCGGAATTCTGTGAAACTAGAAACTTTTGAATCTAATTGATTATAATTTTATAACGAAAGAGAAAAATCGAGATTTCAGCTTATATATTGTAAGTTATGCCCAAATCAAATTTTCAAATAGTCGTTATGGAAATCGTTTATAAATGATAATGCTTATTTAATAAATTAAATAAGGATTTTAATAGATTTTGGATAACGTTAAACTCGAAAATATTAATATTGAGTTATAATTCCATATTGATTTATATTTGGAGCTGTATATCTTTTTATTTGGGTATATATGACAACATTAATTTATTATTGTTGAATTTAATTATTTTTAAATTTAATAATATTTTAGCGGTATTATATAAGCCATAGAAATAGTCATTTTTCAAACAACTTCCGTTTTCGATGGAACAAATTTTATTGGAATACGTATAGCCAGTTAGTGTTATATTTCCAATTTGGAGTCATTTGGAGTTATTTAATCAGCGAACGAAATTTAAGCGTGAACCGATTAATATAATTGGAATTAAAATAACGTCATTGTGCAAACGAAGTCGGTTTCCAACGAAATTAATTTCATTGGATCCGGAACGGCAAGACGTAGTAGTGTGTCTATTTACGTTGCGTTTGGAATTTGTATGTGATGGAGCATATATTTAACATGCAACGTCAAAAGCAGTACAACTAAATTAACCGTAATGAAAAGAAAATTTCTATGTTAAGCAAATTAAATTTGCATTTGCCTAATCTAACCTGGTGTTGAAATATTTGCCTAACATACTTTCTTAACAGCACATGCTATCCTATAAACTGGAAACACACGCTATGACAAAACTTCTCCTCACCTAGCCTATTCTTTTTTATGCAAAAAAAATGTCTAGTCTCATCAAATTAAAGAACTCACCTTCTGGATACGCACAATGTATTGTCAACCTACAATGTAGTAACAGACTCTCCATGTAGCCTATGTACCAATCCATGATCTGCAGCCTGTTTATGTGAGAGATGCACATGGCTAAGCTCTGAAGAAAATATACACATGCTATTGCCCGTTCAAATAAAAGTGCCATTGAAATGATGGGAGATCACAGCTACACTACAACCTGTAATCAGCTACACCGTGCCTCCTAAGTTTTCTAAGGATATAAATAGGAGACCCAGGCGTTCATCTTCCTTCCCAACGGTGGAGCTTTCAATTAAATAAAAGGCATCTCCATCTTTAAAATTTTATTTCTGCATGTATACTTACTAGAAATCACGAACCCTAGTGCATTGAGCTTCTAGAAACGAATGCTACAAGTTCACTATCTCATATCTTTTTTGTGCACTGTTCGATATTTTTAGTCGCAACCTAGGTTTGAATTTCTATCGACATATAGAGAGTTATACGAAATTTCGAGTATGGAGTAATAATCAGAGAAGACAGTCGGTTACACGGCAAGAATGTTGGAGTTTCTGGAAAAAATAAATGGTGTGCCTGGGAAGTAAGGGCCGACGTCGGTTGGTGCGAGATGGACGTGATGACATTTCATTTATGGGGAGTATTTTCTCGTGTGAACAAATGGGTGGCGTGAAAAGGAAAAAATATGGAAGTTGCATTTAAAAAGGGAAGATGGGGGAAGAACGAAACAGTATCAGGAGGGTGAAATCTTTTGGGAAGAAAGAGTGGTACTATAGCGTAGGGAGGATGGATCGTATTTTTGAAGGGGATCGTGGACATCAAAGCCTGGGCCTTGGGCCGGTTTATATATATATAAAGAGGGACAAAAGCAGGTAGACCGAAATACGGAAATGAAGCCTTGTAAGCGTGGGAGCAACAACATGGGAACGTTGGGGTGGGCTTTGAATTAAAAAAAAAGAAAAGGGTAAAACAAAACAAAACAGAACGAATGGTAAGAGAGAGGTGGGGTGAATGGAAAGGCAGTGTGGCATGAAAGTGGCGGATGAAAAGAATCAGCATGGTTCGAGGAAAAAACATATGAAAAGAAGACAGTACGACGAAGCTTTCAGCAAATTTTGAAACGAGAAGAAGAATTAGAATTGGAGTGGGTCGTGGGTACATCCATGGACATGGAGTGATTGTGTTTTAAGGGTAAGAGCTCATTTAAATATAAAATTGAAGTTTAAATGTAATTAATTTGCTTACTAACTTATGATAGTTATAATGAATGCGTTCATTATCAGAATTGGACAAATTTGGCATCGTTGGAACTGTGTAGACAAAAGGTTTGAGATGGAGCCGGTCTGATCAAGGTTGGAAGCAACCAAAGATTTTAATTAAATTAAACAACTATTTAATTTGATTAAAAATGAGCGTTTAATGCAGAATTAAACCAAGGTGAGTTAAACTCACTTAGTTGTCCCACTTTTAATTTTTATAAGTCGAGTTTATTTTTTGTGTGCCATGTTTGTTAATTATTGGTTGATTTGATGATTGTTTACATATATGCCGAATATTTTTATATAACTGATTTATATTAGATGTTCATTTAATTTAATCGAAACCGATTGTTATTTTTAATGATTATTTCCAATTGAGGTAACTTACCTTGTCGGTTGCGTTTATAATAATATAAACGTATTAAATTTAATTGGATGCTTGAATTGTTATTATTAATTGACCGTTATTAGTTTAATTAATTATTCTTGCTTATTATAGATTATCATATTGAATGGATTGTTTTATTTAAGATAACCTATTTGGATGCAGGGAAAAACAGGTTGGAGGGAACCAATTGGATTCCTCAAATTTATTGTTTATTTTCATATGAACTGTTTAACCAATATGATTGGGTTATTGATTTGGTTATTGATTGTTGAATCCAAAGTCAACGTTGTTTTGGTATTAACCAATGGATAGTAGTGGTTGAGGAATACAAAGCAGATGGCCCAAATCTATATACTGTTTTATAAATATTGATTATCGTCATATAAATCGATGGAAATGAAGTTATAAAATTTATTCTATAACTGAAGATCGATTAAAAATATATTATTTTAAATAGGAACTTATAAAAGGAATTAAATGTTTATTATTTATTTATTTAAATTTATAAGTGATTATTAAATGATTTTATAAAGTAAATTCTTATATTGATAAGATTGATAAGAAAATGAGTAGGAAATAACGTAGCGATTATTAACCAAGATTAACTGTTTTAAGAAACAATTAAAATAGGGTTATATTGAAATGGATTATTATTTATTTAATAATAATCAAAGCTGTAAAGCTTGGGATTTGAAATCTATTTAATAAAGGTTTACGAAACCATAAGGAACAGTTTTAGTAAGTGAAGTCCTTAAGCGGTTTGGTGCTAATAAAAATATAGGTTAAGTTTAAATTGTAGTTTCAAAGTGAATTCTTAGTTGAAATTCTATTAAATGAATTTTATTAAATCCAAGTTGGATGGAGTTATAAAACCAAGTTTATTTGAATATATTATTGAGATTACTTATTAGAAATGGCTTTCGAATGAAATAACAGCCCAGGATATGAAATTAAAGAATTAAAACCTAATCGGAGATCGGCTGAGTTAAATGATTTTCTGAGTATTGATCTGATGTTGGTTTCATCCTTCGGGGTTGATATTTAGGGAATTATTTTCTTACTAATTTACGGTTAAGAAAAAATGGAGGTTTGAAATGGAAATCAAACGAGAACCCAAGTTTAAATTGAGGTAGTTAAGCAAGTTGAGATATAAAGATGCGATTTAAACTCGCTATATTAAATAAGGGATGTGGTATCTTCAAGATATAACAAAAATGGGATTTGTTTTTGATATCGGGAATAAATATTGGTTTTTGTATTACAATTGGTATCTATCTTGAGATAAAAACGTTGTTGATCATGGTTTGAGAGGTAATTAAAATACCCCAACTTGAACGACTTCAGGATTATCAGAGGATGATATTAGTTGTAATGATGAAGATGTTAGAGTAATTTATTTTGGGGAAATAATAGTATAATGTTATTTGAAGATTTTGGAGATATATATGATGGGATTCCAAAATCAAAGGAATTAAAAAGGGGCTTGAGAATAAAAAATGATATTTCCATAATAAAAGAACTAAAAGGAAATTTGTGGAAATATAACGATATTCTTCAAAATAAGAAAATGAGATTGAAAACGAGTTTATTCTAAAAAGTTAAGTGAAGATTATGGTATTCAAATAACGAAACAAAAGGAGATATCAAAACGATTGTTTACAATAGTATGTCAAATCGATTTCCCAAATATTAGGCATTAAGTAAGGTTGTGCCAAATGGTTTGAAATAAGAGTTAACGGAGAATTGGATATGATTTTAAGATTATTTTCTAGCTATATAGATATATATTGATTTGAGAATATTAATATATTAAAAATGAGATATTATTTTTGGTATTACAACTGACATACTATTTTAATGGCCAAATGATGTTGCATAATAAACCAATGGATTTATTTTATTTTTATGATTTTTATTTTGATAGTTAAATAACTGATTATCAAAATCATACTTAACGCGTTGTTGGTATGGGAAGACCGAGATCAAATTTATATTCGAAAACCATTCTGAACCAACGAATACGTAAACGAAGATGATATCTGTTGCTGATCGAGATGGAGCAATTGAAGACCATAAATCTTCATGAGCAGGGGTACTATTGTTGAATTTCTCTAGCTGATCCCTAGATATATATATATATATTTGACAGTGATTCTGTCGTGACTGAAATCTAGGATTGCAAGGATTACTCGCTACTGATCTATAGCGTAATTCCTAGAATGTGGTAGGAGGGTGCCTTCGGTTCATCCTGTTCCTAGACGACTCGTATGGACGATGCAAGATTCAAAAGGGAATGGTGACCAGATGTTCAAAAAGAGAGTTACAACCTCAAACCTCATCAACCGGGAAATGACAAAAATCGGGTAGGCAGCATGACTAAGTGGGTCACTCCCATTAGGGTGTATATCACCTATCTAGAGAAAATTCATTTCCTTCTTTATTCTATTTTGATGTTATCCCTTTTCATGAAATGGTGGGTCGCACCCAAACATTGGTGATATACATTCGATACACTCAAGCGAAATGAGTGGTCGGTCATGTGCGATCGGGTTGCATGATCTTCTTGTTAAACCCAGTGTATTCACCTCTAGAGATACACTATCGGCATGTGGTTTAATACCTTGTCATAATCGAAATCCAATCTCCAATAAGCGCCGGTGGTTTTGATTGTATACCATATATGTAGAACACAAGATGCAAGCATTCTGTTACATTGTTATTTATTTGTATTTAGACACTATTATAATATCAGAATAAGATATTGACTTCAAAATGTTTTGGGTTATCGTAAGGTAAAAACCATCTGTATTTATGTGTGGATTTGATCTTACGATTATCCTTTTCTTTCAAAAAGAAATGTTTCAACCGTAAAATAAAGTTGGATGATATTATAAACTTAGCGAGCTTTTCTCACTCTGGTTCACTAGACTGATCCGGCATTTGTAATGCTCAGGTTAGACCGAGTTTTATAGGTTCAGGTTAAGATGCTATGGATTTCAGAAGACATGATGGAGGAGTTCATATGTATGATATCTAGTATTATTCCGTTGTGTATAGAATATGAGGACAGATTATTATAACTATCCAGATGTATTGATGCACTCTAATGATTGTAAGTTTTTATTTCAAGCTCTCAATAAAGATTATTTCTATGTTATATTTTGTTCCGCTGTAATGTGTGATGGTTCTTCTTCTTATTCTTCTATTCTTAATTTTCTTTCTTATCTCACCCTCTAACTTCTTTCTATTACCCTTCTGGGGTTTTCGAAACTTGAGTTTGGACACGGGATGTATTAGCGTCGAGATTCGAGTGTCAAAAATTCTGGGATGCTACAGTCGGTATCAGAGCAATGGTTTGGTAATAATATTGGTTTTGTTGCGTAACTCGATAGAGATTAGGCTAGTAATACCCTAGATCGAGATTGAGAGTGTGTGTGTGTATATGAGAGCGTATTTGAAAATTTTATATACAAATGTTTTGTATTGTGTCATTTAATTGATTCAAGTTAAACTGACAAATTGATACAATATTGTTTTGTAAAGCGGGTAAATGAAATAATTTTACCAAATTATATTTTTATATAGAAAAGAAATAATTTTGTCAAATTATTGAGATATTGTTTTGTTTGATTAATTTGAATGGAATTCAAATAAGATTGTAAATTTGAATAGTTAATATAACCAAAAGAGAAGTTTCACATATAGAATTGTGAATAAGAATTTTAATATGGAATTAAATAAACCAGATTTAAACAGAAAATAAATTTAAATATGGGATGATTTGGTTGTGTTGATTGTGCATTTTTTGTTTAATAATAGATTGGTTGAATAAAAAAATCATCAACAATTGAATGAATTAAAAACTAAAGCAATAAAATCCAATATAATGAATTTGAATAGAATCAATATGAAATGAAACCAAATGAAATAACATTTTATTAGTACTTGCATTATATATTGAGTTGATGCAGGTTGGAAGAGGAGAAATAGCTGTAAGTTGCTTTGCTTCACGATTAGAGTATGGTTGCCTGACGAATAGGTAAACCTTAATTATATTGATTTGGTGATTGATTTTATACCCCTAAGTTGGGTAGCTACTTGGCTTTGTTTCTTTTTGATCGATATGAGGCCCGGAGTGGTTGTTGTAGTTGTTCCGATCAAGCTGTGCAGACGAACTAATGGCGATTTTTTTGAAAAATTTTAAAACTTAAATATTTTGATAATAATTTTAAATTAATTGTTTTGGAAATAATTGAGTTTAAAGCATTCTTCTTAACTTAGTAATTTCGGAGATGAAATTCTTTTAAGAGGGAAAGAATTTAATGACCCAGATTTTTTGACCATTTGAATTCGAATATTTAAATTGGTTTTAAATATTATATTTGGAATATAATGGATTGTTAATATTAAATTCGTTATTAAACTACGATTAAATGTTTATATTTATATTTAACTATAAATGAACTCGAAACGGCTCGGTAGTTAGTAATATTCAGATTTTAATTTCAATTGAATATACATATTCCTTTTTAAGTCAGAATTCTATGAAACTAGAAACGATTGAATCTAATTGATTATAATTTTCTAACGAAAGAGAAAATTTGAGATTTCAGCTTATATGTTGTGAGTTATGTCCAAATCAAATTTTCAAATAGTCGTTATGGAAATTATTTCTAAACGATAATGTTTATTTAATAAATTAAATAAGGATTCTAATAGATTTTGGATATCGTTAAACTTGAAAATATTAATATTGAGTTAATTCCATATTAATTTTTATTTAGAGCTGTATATTTTGTTATTTGGAATATATGATAAAAATAATTTATTATTGTTGAATTCAATTGTTTTTAAATTTAATTATATTTTAGCGGTATTGTATAAGCCATAGAAATACCCGTTTTTCAAACAACCTCCTTTTTCGAATAAATAAATTTTATTGGAATACGTATAGCCAGTTATTACTAGATTTCCAATTTGGAGTCATTAGGGGTTGTTTTATCACCAAACGAAATTTAAGTGTGAAGCAATGAATACAATTGGAATTAAAATAATGTCGTTGTGCAAACGGAGTCGGTTTCCAACTAAATTAATTTCATTGGATCCAAAACGGCAAGATGTAACAACCCGGAAAATACGAGCCAATTTAAAATTTTTAAATTGGACATTTCAAAGGAATTTGAACAATTGAAATAGAATATTTCAATAAAATAGTGAATTAGGAATAGTGAGTCAGTTTGAAAATTTGAATTCAAACTTTGACTGACTGTGCAGGGTGGAAAATATAACGGATTTTAGCAAAACCAAAAATATTTAAATTTGTTTATCAATACCTTTCTAACGAATCTGAAAAATCGAAGTTTCATAACGGGAATCAAAAGTTAGGGCCGAATGAATTTTCAGGAAGGTCGCTATATAGAATATATAGCCCTGGAAAATTGATATTTTGCAAATGACCTCGGAATTCGACGAAACCACTTTTGTTGGGTCCGGGATGTCAAATTATTGCTAGGTTTCAAATTTCATAATTTTTGAAGCTAGTATGTGAGCGTGGCAAAAGAAAATGTGTTTGGTCAATTTTTGTTAAATTAGATCGACCAGAAAATGGCCATTTTTCAAACGATCTCAGAATTCGACGAAACTACTTTTGTTGGGACCGTAGCGTCAAAACATAGCTAGATTTATTTTTCTGGAATTTTTCGAACTAGTTTGTGGCCCTGACAAATTGAAATGTACGTTCAAAGTTAAAATTAAATGTTTTATACTTTAATTTGAAAAATAACTGACTGTAACAGTCGAATTGGCCAACGAAACATATCCCATTGTATCCGGGATAGGGGTATTTAGCTAGGGGCGACAGTCGTTGGGTTTGAATTGGTGTCCGTGTGGAGAAACAGTATTTTAAAATATAATAAAACCATGGGCCAATCAAAATTAGCCATTCATTATTTTAAAAATAAAAAAACGCGAAACCCTCTTCTTCTTCCCCGATCGACGGCGACGCGAGCTCCAACCTTCCCCTTCAAATCGTTGCTGCCTCAGCCCCCTATCGCCACCACCACCAGTCGACGCCGCCGCCTCCCCTCTTCCAATCCGACCTACCCTCGTCACCTCCCTCCTCCCCATCGACGAGAACGAGGCCCAGGAAGTCCGACACTTCCCAGCGCCACCCCGGTCACCACCGACCACCGAACCACCCCAAACCGCCACCGACCGACTCCCTTCTCCTTCCTCTTTCACGTCAGCACCTCCGATCATCCCCTCGTGCCTCGGTTTTTGCGAAAACCGCAACCCTAGTTTTGAACCATCGTGAAAGGTGAGTTCTTTTTTATGTTTGCACTTTGAAAAATCATATCTTTATGGTGTGTTGACGAAATTCGATGAAACAGGAAACATCGAGACCGCAAGGAAGCTCTCTACCACATAGAAGAGACCGCGGATTTTTCTGAGTCATCTACGATTTTTAGCACTCCGAAAACCAATGTGAGAAATCTAAATTAAATGAATTTGAATGGAAAATGTCGTGTATAAATTATATAAGCGAAATATAAATTACACACGTGTTGTATACCTCATGTACATGCGTGGTGTAAGCTATATAACCGAAGTATGAATAATACATGCATAGAATAATTGATATATGTGTTGAAATGCAAGTGAAATATAGAAATTATAATATATATACATATATATATACATATATATATATACATACTCCTCTCGTCCACAAACCATGGACGATATTTATTGTTGTGAATTGGTGTGAAATATTGGATGAAAAATGCGAATAGTTGAATAATTGTTTGTGGTTGATATTACTTGGTTGTGGTTGAGAAATACCCAGTGGTGATTGAAATGAATTGGAAATAATTGTGGAAATAAAAATAAAACATGCCGCCTGCGTGCGAATTAGATGCATGAATCCCCATTGTCAAAAACCGCAAGGTTTTAAGGCAGAGCGAGGAGCCGTACTAGGGACAGTGCCGGTTTTAACTACCCTACCGTTATGCTGCCAAAATTTTGAATAATATCCATGTGTTAGAATTATTTTCATATGTTCAAATTATTTTCATGCATTGAAATTAACGTCATATGTTGAAACTATATCCATGTGTGGAAATGTTCATGTGTTGAAAAGTGATGTGTGAAAATTAAATTCATTTGTGAGTGAATGAAGTGTCTAAACAATAAAAATCACCTTTTTATAATATATATGAAGTACGTAAAATATTCACTATATATATAAATAGTTTCAACAATAAAAATTTCATCTTTCTTATATGAACAACATATATAAAATATCCATGTGTGGAGGTGCTCATGTGTTGAGAAGAGTGTGTATTGGAAAAGTTCATGTGTTGAATAAAAAGATCGAACAATAAAAATTATTGAAACTATGAAGTGTTAAAAACATTCGTGTGTTGAATAAATATTTTGAATGATAAAAATATCATTTTTATCATATATGTGATATGCTAAAGATATGCGAGCGTTGAAATTAATATTTGTGAAAGAAATATTATTTTTAACATGCATAGGAGCCAAATAAAATAGTCATGTGTTGAAATATATTTTAGTTCGCCAAAATTATCAATTTTGAAATGTGAAGTGTTAAAAATAGCCACTTGTTCAAATAAATATGCATGAGCTGAAATATTCATTAATTAGCTAATGATATGATTTTTGCCTATGCATGCAACATTAGAATGAATGGTGTTTTTAAACCAAATTGAATCAAATATGAAGTTGAATGGAAAATGATAAGTGATAAAAATTGCATATATATATATATGCATATTTATTGGACAGGTTATAGCAAAGGGGCTAGAGAAGAGGAATAAAATTTTGTGCCCGACAAATAGGTACACATTTACTGTTTTGTTTGGGTGATGATTTTATGAGCCTGTTGGCTATCCGCTTGGCTTTTTCTTTATCTTTTTGACATGAGACGCCCGTGTGGCTAATTGGGAATTTTCCCAGCCCCTCCCGTACAAAGGAGGTTATGGCGAAATTTTCCAAAATTTAAAGGCGTTACTGAAATATTTGAAGTGAAAATGATATAGGAATTTTTGAATGAACTATATTTATATAAATATAAATAAAATTAAAACGAAATGTGGCCGTGCAGTTCGTGTTTTGAAACCATGATTTCAAACAACGAGTATGGGAAATCCGACCATTGGATTTTCCCGAAACCGCAACCGTTGGGTTCGCCTTGGAAATATCTTTCCAACGGCACCAACTTTGAGAAGATCCGACGGTTGGATTGTCTGGAATGTTTAATTCAAATCTGAAGAAAAACAGAGCCAGAAACGATTATATTTATATATATATATATATAAATATAATTAAATAGAATAACGACGCTGCAGTTCGTAAATTGAAATCGTAACTTCGAATGGGTAGTGTGGAAGATTCGACCGTCAGATTTTCCCGAAACTGAAACCGTTGGATTCGTTTTGAAATGGCCTTCCTAATGATATAAAATTTGTAAAGATGCAACGGTTAGATTTTCAGATATGCGTAAAACAAATTTAGTGAAAAACAGCGCCAGTGCATTGACACGACCTGAAACGTCGTTTAATTAAATACGGTCGTTTTAAATAAATAAAAATGGCGATATATCGTTATAAAATACTATAGATGATATAGAGTGGAAATAAACCAATTTTGTTATGTTTGCTTGATATGTGATGGTTGAATGTATTTAACATGAAAATTATAACTAAAAAACTGAAATGTGAATGTTGAATAGTCCAACCATGGGATTAATTGATTTGAAAATCTAAATATACGTGGGTTATTTGAAAAGGCTGAGTTCATCTCATTTCAAATAATCGATCGACGTTGAGAAGTAGAAGAGTCGAAGACGGTTGAAGACCGACGATCTTCACATTGGATGGATGGGCGCTATTGATGCTCGTGATTGGAGTAGCTACCGTGAAGGAGCTGAAGTAGTAGCCGTCCAAACATACTGTTGATTGTACGGATATGCGAGGAATTGGTGCCTCCGGTTTCGTTCAGACCAGAATGGACTTGTAAATGGACTGTGTGTCTGACATTGGATTTTGTTATGTGCTGATTGACCTCTGTTAAATATATATCTGTTTGGCGGCGGAGAATTTATTCTCTTGCTTAACACCCTTATCTGAGACGTACGAGCTCAGAGGTTATGTATTGATAAAAATCAGTCGCATGGAGTTGATTGCCTGTGTGGCACGCCTAAGTGGCATATGATCAAGGCTTCTGTTGCAAAGCAAATTCTTGTGGTTGATGATCAAAGCATGGTCTGTGTAACGTAGCTTTGTGTATAACGTGGATTCGCGAGCCTCACACCTCGGTATGAGTCAAAAATGGGATAGTGACTGCAGGGAGAGCAAGACGTTTCTTTCTAGCTAAGGTGGTGTCAGTGACCTACCAGCCCTGACATCATATATACTTTTCACCTGTGTGGTTGCTGGAATATGAGGCGCCTCGATATAGGTCTGTAAGGACCGGGAAACGTGTGTTCAGGAATAATTAATCCTCAAAAGTAAGAGAGGACAGGCCCTGAAGATCCAAGGATCATAGTGGGGTCCTGGGACATTTGCTAGAGTGTCTCGAATCGGAGAGGAGCTTGCCCCTTGCCTCGACTCATGAAGGAATCCAATTTCCAATACGAAATATGTGGATGTGATTGTATTACTAGTATGGTGACATAGTAGATGGTAGCTATGCCGCCTAGGATTGATATTTATGATTGAATTTGCTTTTGAAACATATATGCACTAGTAATAATATCAAACACTTTTGTTTTATTCGTATTAAGCATTTTTGGCCATTATAAGGTAAAACTCTATCCTCCGGCTTGCGTTGCATTATGTGATGGGACCTGAGTCTTATAATGGCTTCATTTTATAAAAAGCATTGCGACGATTTAATCATTTACTTTATTTCATGCACTAGCACTCATTGGAGTAAACCCGTTCCACGAAAGTGGCGTGGTCCTTTGATTTGTCGTATTATTGTTGTTAATAAGTTAAGTAGATTTCTCATACCAGTCCCATGACTGACTCATAGTTTGTTTCACCTTGCAAACTCGGGTGCCCTCATTTTCACACGGACAGCCTAGTTACAGGTATCTGGTGCACTTTTGGCTCATGGCGAGGCTTGACTTCACCATGCTGACTTTGACTCTTTCCGCCATTTTAGTATATGTATTATGATTCCGCCATCGGCGATGTAGACTGATATTTATTTTGTGTACTCTTTATGTATGATTCCGCCTCTGCCGATGGTGACTGATTATGTATATTATGCACTAAGTTGTATCCTGCACTGTGCTCTCTGATGTGATGATATCTATATGATTCTGCTGTCATATGTGTGTAAATTATTCCATTTCTTGTTTATGCTATTATCTGTGATCTGCTAATGATGATTGATGTGTTATATTCCAATGATTATCCTTAACACCGTGTCACGGGGTTTTGGGATCGTTACACAAGACGTAGCAGTGTGTCTATATTTGTTGTGTTTGGAGTTTGTATGTGAAGGAGCGTATATTTAACATGCAACGTCAAAAGCGGTACAATTAAATTAACCATGATAAAAGAAAACTTCTACCTTAAGCAAAATAAGTTTGCATGTGCCCAACCTAGTGTTGAAATATTTTCCTAACCTACTTTCTTAATAGCACATGCTATCCTACAAATTGGAAACACACGCCTATCATAAATCTTCTCTTCACCAAGCCTATTTTTTCTATGCAAAAAAATGTCTAGTCTCATCAAATTAAAGAACTCACCTTCTGGATACGCACAATGTATGTCAACCTACAATGTTGTAACAGACTCCCCATGTAGCCTATGTACCTATCCACGATCTGCAACTTGTTTATGTGAGAGATGCACATGGCTAAGCTTTGAAGAAAATATACACCTGCTATGCCCATTCAAATCAAAGTGCCATTGAAAATGATGGAAGATTACAGCTACATTACAACCTATAATCAGCTACACCATGCCTCCCAAGTTTTCTAAGTCTATAAATAGGAGACCCAGGCATTCATCTTTCTTCCCAACAGTGGAGCTTTCAGTGAAATAAAAGGCATCTCCATCTTTAAAAATTTATTTTCGCACATATACTTCACTAGAAATCACAAGCCCTGGTGCGTTGAGCTCCTTGAATCGAATGCTACAAGTTCACAGTCTCATATCTATTTTGTGCACAGATCGATATTTTTAGTTGCAAATTAAGTTTGAATTTCTGTCGAGATATAGAGAGTTATACATAATTACAAATATGGTGTAATGATCAGAGATGAGTGTTGGTCACGTGGCAAGAATTTTGGAGTTTTTGGACAAAATAAATGTTGCGCCTTCGAAGTAAGGTCCGACGTCGGTCGGTGCTGCAGTTGATTGGAATGAGATAGACGTGATGAGGTTCCATGCACGGGAAGTATTTTCACGTATGACCAAATGGGTGGCGTGAACAGGGAAAAAATATGGAAGTTGCATTTAAAAAGGGAAGACGGGGGAGGAACAACACCATATCAGGAGGGTAAAATTTTTAGGAAGAAAGAGTAGCACTATAGCATAAGGGAGGATGGATCGTATTTTTGAAGCGGGTTCGTGGGCATCAAAGCGTGGGCCTTGGGTCGATTTATATATACAAAAAAGGGAAGGAAGCAGGTAGACCAATAAATAACATCAATTTCATTTCAATATGAAATATTCTGATAAACCGAATCAATATTAAATTAACGATATATATATATATATATATATATATATATATATATATATCGTTATCTATGTTTTCAACCAATAAATTAATAGTTCATCTAAACAGTCAACACACAGCAATCAACCAACATTTATCAATTATAAAAATACGTTATAAGAATATAAACTAGGCAGTAGCGAGTTTTACGCACTTTGGACGTTTATCGTTAAATAACGATAAACGGTCATTGATTCAGATCAGGCAATTTATTTCATTATAAATTGTAACGAGCTCCATTCCACTCCAAATCAATTCTGTTGCATAGCAGTCATCCATACGATCCCAACGGATCCTGTTTTGTCCAGTTTGGATAACATATGAGCAAGTTATGAATTTTCTAAATTTATACATTTTTAAACGGTCATTAATAATATAAATATAACTAACTAATATTAACGTTAATTAATATTTCCTTAATCACTTGTTTACTGTTAAAACGCATCTTCCTTGATTGAACATAAACCGTTGCTCCTCTTCTTTGCCATTATGCAACTTTCATACTCTTCCTACTTTCACGTTTCTTCACCGACTTGCATATCTTAACCACCATAATACTCCCCTTCAGAAACTGTATGTCTCGGACCCCTGAAACCAAAGCTCGACACTTCCATCTATTCCCACTCCAGGCAACTAACTCCACAAATTTCCACAACTAGAAGACCGTCGCTTTCTCTCACACACAATTGGAGTTGACCCAACTCCAACAACTGAAACTCCTGACGATGACGAGCCCAATGCAACACTCCCTTCACCTAAAACTGTCGCATACTCCACCACAAACCATCCCTAAATTGACGTTCCTAAAATTGATCACAACAGTTCTCGATCGCACCCATCTAACCCAGTACTAACGCGAAGCCTATACTCCCATGATTCAAATGAATTTAACCTCGTGTAATATCGTTTGATACTTGATTTTTAATTCAAATTTGAAGTGGATGATTTCCGTGGTTGTTAGTTGCGCTGGTGGAGGCGTGAAATCAGGTTAACCAGGGTAAAAATAAAGTTAGGGTTAGAAAAAGTTAAGGTGCATTTATAGGATACCTTAGCTTGCATTAGAAGCTTCATATAAATTTTATATTAATTTATATTCGATCTTTAACTCAATTTATCATTTAAAAATTCCTATGATCACATACAATATCTAAATTCGACAAAAATGGACAAGTAACTATGGTTTGACAATCCGCACCCAACGTAACTTGTTTCGTCGAATTCTGAGTCCGTTTGCTCATACAGTATATTTTTAAAGTCAGACTCTTGACTGTTTTTCACTTTAAAATTCTACACGGCTACATACTGACTCCAAAAATCATGAAAATTGAAATCTTACAATAATTTAATATTCCAAATTCAACAAAATTAATTTCGTCGAAGTCGGAGGTCGTTTACAAAAACAACTATTTTTAAGGCTCTAAATAAACCATTAAAAATATTAATATATTTAAAACAATTCAACTTAATATTAATAAATTAATATTATCGTACATATTCACATAGAATATCATATATCTATAAAATAAACACACTTGGATTCATAACTCGATATTCTCAAATCCCAGATAAATCGTTATTCTATTTGTATTAAAAATCCATTTATAGTATAAATAAATCGTTATAAATTATAAACGAACTTCATAGCGACTATTTTAAAATTTGATTTGGACATAACTCACAATCTAATAGATGAAATCTCGATTTTTCTCTTTTATAAGAAAAATATTGTTCAACAGATACGAACGTTTCTTTTTTCATAGAAATCCGACTTAAAACGGGTTCTGTATATTCAACTGAAGTTCAAAACTAAATATTACGAACTACCGCGTCATTACGAGCTTGATTATAATTACAATATAATTAATACGTTCAAACTTCGTTTATTAAATATATTCGTTATTATAATTCAATTCTAAACTGAATTAATTCTTATAAATAATCCAATTCACACAATATTGTGAATTCAACTATTTTCGATTATTTCGGAATTAAATATATTATTTATATTAATTAAATATTCAATATTATTTAATTAAACAACCATTTAAATCTCTAAATCACTATTTAAATAATTAAATAAATTAATTATTATACCGTAAAAATACGGGACGTTACATTCTTCCCTCCTTAAAGTAATTTCGTCCTCGAAATTGCTAAGGTAGAAAACAAACCCTATTAACTGGGTTAAAAATTATTTGTTTACTTCTTAAATTTCAGTTTCACTGTACCAATGAATTTCAATTAAATACTAATTCATTCTTATTATCGAAAAATTCCAAAAATCCTGAAAATTTTCTAACATATTAAATTTTCGAAAAAATTCGCTAGCGTCTCCTTTGCATGGCTGGATTGGTACAACTGCAACTCGTCTCTCTAGGCCTTATCCAATCCAAAAGTAAATCAAACTGCCAAGCAGCTTACCAATTCGGTTCATAAAAATCTCATACCCGTATAAAATACAAACTTGTACCTTTTTTGGGCATATCATTATATCCTTTCCATCTACTGCCAATTCAGCATATACCAATGTCACCCTAATCAAACTCCAATAAATTTTATCCTTGACATAGCCATTCGCTTATATCCAAACCATAATCTAATTTCAAACTCGAGTTCCATCCTCAATTCCAAACTCTTAACTCACCAATACAATACCATTTCAGATTCCTATCTCACAATCCAATTTTATTCGATACCATTTTAATCCAATTCAATTCCAAATTGCTTTCACCAATTTTTATTTAATTTGTTTTTAACTCAAACATTCTTTTCTTGGAAGTTTTAAACAGTTTACCATATCAAAATCAAACTTTCCTTTTCAGGATCCAAAACAACTCGTTTCCTCAAAAAATTCAAAAACAATATCTTGGGTAGTAATCCGTCACTTAGAACTCAAAAATGAACATTGATGATGTGGCCAGCATCATCGTGGTTATTTCCCAGTGATCGAAGTGATTTCAATAATATATCACTTTTCAAAAACTCATATTCAAACACTTCCATTTTGAAATCAGTTCAAAATATCCTTCACAATGCTTGAAAGCATTTCCAAAATTTCCCAGGATTTTAAAATTACTATATATTTAATCCAAATCCATTTACTAATACCTTTCCAGATTTCCAGGGTTTTAATTTCAATTATAATTTAAATTCAGATTTAATTCATTTCATAACACTTATACGTATTTTATTTGGTTATATATATAACCATCTCAATTTTAATCTTATTCGATTAATATAACAACCAACACATCCAATATATTATAATATTTCAACTATATATATATATATATACTTTGTTTATATCAAAATATATTTTGGTAAAATAATTTCATTTATCCTCTTTTCAAAACATACTGTGTCGGTTTATCGTATTCAAGTGTTTAGAAACTCCTACTGATACGGTGGATCAAACTGATCGACCGGAACTCAAAAACAACACAACTAATTAATCTCCACAATATAAAACAATTTTTTTATAAAATCTAAAAATACCTCATATATATACACTCAAATTCAAATCTAAGATATTACTAATCCCATCTCTATTGAGTTATGCCACAGAACCAAGGTAATCACTTAACCTACAGCTCTGATACCACTATAACGAACTGGGATTTTCGACCTAGAAAATCAACATAAAACCAATGTCAATTATTCAAGCATTGAACATTCCAGATCATTAATAGAAAGAAGTTAGAGGGTGAGAAATAGATAAGACAGAAAATTAGAATAGAAGAGGAAGAAGAACATAACAACAGAATCAGAGTAATACGAATCTCAAAGTTGAACGAATAAAATATAGTATACAACATAACTTGGAAATACAAACATGTGATTTGTATATATATATATATATACACAAATCATCATTTGAGTATAACACTTACACCACAGCGGAAATAAACAATAGTATATACTTCTGAAGCCTCTTGCTCCAACTCTCCAAGTTTATCTGAAAAATCCCGACTACTTGACTACCGAACATAATTGGGCACCCAAGAGTTTAGGGAAAACAAAACAAAATAAACTCTGGGTCAGGCATGTGACTGGTGTGAGTAAACTCTAACCATCTGTTTAACTTTTAGAATCCTTTTAAAAGAAAGAATAATCATAAGACCAATCCACACATAAACACGAATGGTTTTTACCTTACGATAACCCAAAACATTCTTCTAAAAATCCGTACTCTTCTGATATTATAATAATGTCTAAATCAAATAAATAGCAATCTAGTGGAACGCTTTCATCTCACATTCCACATATGATATATAATCAAAAACCGTAGGCACTAATAAGGTAATGGATTCCAACTGGCAAGGTATGGGACCACCTTCTGACAGTGTATCTCTAGAGAGGAATACACCGGGTTCAACAAGAACATCTTGTAACCCAAGCTAAACATGACCGGTCACTCATTTCGCTTGAGTGAAACGAATGTATTATCCCCAACGGTTGGGATCGACAAATGTTTCCCAAAAGGGACAACATCGAAATAGGTTAAAACAGTAAATGAAATTTCTCTAAATCAGGTGACAGTACACCCTAATTGGGAATTACCCACTTATCTATGCGACCTACCTGATTTTATAACATTTCTCGGTTGTGAGGCTAGAGGCCATAACATATATTTTTGACAGATCACACCTTTATTCACTTTGAATGCCACATCATCATATCCGCCAAATCACAAATTGATTTCTCTAAAAATATCACGGGTATATAACTAAGAGAAACGAATTTCTCCGCCACCAAACGTAAGCACGTTTGAAGAGATCAACTAACGCGATCTATTAAATATACTCTGTCAGACATTCTTCCATACTGGTTGTCCTGAGATTGGACAAACCGAAGGCACTATTCTATAAACCCATCTTAGGCATTTTCTACCTAAGATTTTCCAGAACAGCCCTTGCATAAACTTCGTCTTCAATTATCTCCATCAGATTTTATTCGCAACGCTAGTGCCATATGGAGTGGTTTCCAGATAATAAATCTGATCTCGGTCTCTCCATACTGTCGACGGAAAAATGGTCAAAACTTTGACAGTCAGTTATTTAACTATCAAAGGAAAACATACATACACACAACGATCTTATTTCCAAACGGAAATTTTATCGATCAATCATCAACCAAAATTTTCCCTTTAAATTAATTTATCATTAATTTATTCATTTCCCATTTCCATATATTCAAAAATTCTTATTTTATAAATTTAGAAAATATAAAACCTTGGAAAACGTTTCCATTTCTTATTCACACGTCACTATCTTCCCACATCTATCAGTCTCTAACTGTATGCTAGCAAGAGAACAATTCCCTGAATATCAACCCCGAAGGTCGAAACCAACATCTGATCGACACCCAGAAAACTATTCGACTAACTAATCTCCAGTCAGTTTCTAATTTCCTTAACTCCGTTTCTTAACTTCTTATCAAATCATTGCTTACGCAACTCTCGGTTTTAGTTTACGAATCCAATTCTTTTATGAAAACACTGGTTATAGTTATAATCTCTACTTTCAAAATATCTAACTTCAAAATATATTCATTAATCTGAATAAATAATAATTAATAAATTTATTAAATAAATCTGGATTTAAAAACCAAAAAGTAAATAGTACTTTCCTACATTCGATATAGTTGAATCCCAATGTATAACTCTTTTTCGAATAATCTCTATTTGATAAATCTTTTTCAAATAACTATATTCGATAACTCTTTTTCGAATAATCTACATTCAGTTTACGTTACAAACTCCATCATATTTTACCCTTTTAGGTCAACTCAATTTCTAAATTCATTTTTGAATTTAGCACTTCCCAACAATTACCAATTTCCTTTTATAACTATTTTAATTCTCCAAAACGATTTTCTTTTAAATCGTTATTCACTTTAAAATGTGAATATTATTCCATTACATAAAAATGGACTTGTTTTTATCAAATCAAAACTTGATTTCATAATTAAAATACTAACACAGGTTAAAACTCCAATTATCGAGTCATTTTGTAACTTCTTATTCACATTCCATTTTATTTATCAAATCTTGTTTACGTGTCAACTTCAGAGTTGATTTTATTTAATAAGTCTATAATTATCTACTGCCTTTATATTTGATTATAAAATATCGATTTCAAACCGAATATAAATTATCTTATCAAATCCTGATTTATTAATATATAATTTCTTAAAATAAATTATTTTATAACATTTGGCCTAGTCAAATTCTAATTACAAATCTTTATGGATTTTATTTTAATCCTATTCACATTTCTAACATCGAAATAAATTCCATCATTTCCTTTTTAAAACAAATTCCCAATTTCCTGTTTTAAATACCCTGCTGAATTTACAATCCAAATTATCCACTGATAATTATCTTTATTTCATTTATAAACATTGTTTATAAATCACACTACTTGTTTTTATTATTAAACAAGTTATTTATTTCTAGCCTATTCAAAATTCCATTTCTATTTTTAAAATAGATTCTCCCTTTTCAAATTCATATTCCATCCATTATAGTTCCCTTTATAAATGTCAAATTTAAATTGCATTTTTAAATGCCGGAGTTAAAACCGATTTTTACTTCTCTGTATAAATTCATACTTATATATATATTCACTTTATCCAATAATAAATATTTTAATTAATTTATGAATATCTCTTATAAATTAATTCTCTCAGTTTATTATTTGTTAAAGATAGATTTTCATTTAAAACTACTTTATCAAACTTCTCATAATTCCTTTTCTAACTCACAAATTATGTTATTATAATTCTTTTATTTTATACAAAAGTTTCTCATTTAATTTTCAAATATTTCCTTTTATAAAATCCATTTGAGATTTATAAAATTCTAAAATTCAATATCCACTTCAAAATTCTTTTTTATAAAATACTTTGATTTTATATAATTTTTTTGTTTCAATATCCACTTTGAAAATTCCCTTTTTACATTCCATTATTACTTATGGTATTTAAAATACCAAATAAAAAAGACCAGTGTCATCATAATCAATCCTAGATTACATATCACATCATATGTCACAATATATGAAAACAAACAGTATTATAAATATTGAGGAATCCTGTTGGATCCCTCCAACCTATTTCCCTGCATCCGCAAATGTTAAACAATATAAATAACACCAATTTCATTTCAATATGAAATATTCTGATAAACAGAATCAATATTAAATTAATGATATATATATATATCTTTATCTACATTTTCAACCAATAAATTAGTAGTTCATCTAAATAGTCAACACACAACAATCAACCGACATTTGTCAATTCTAAAAATATGTTATAAAAATATAAACTGGGCAGAGTTAGATAGTTTTACTCACTTTGGACGTTTATCGTTAAATAACGATAAACGGTCGTTGATTCAGATTAGGCAATTTAATTCACTATAAATTATAATGAACTCCAATTCACTCTGAATCAGTTCTGTTGTGTAGCCATCGTCCACACGATCCCAACGGATCCCCTTTTTGTCCAATTTGGATAACGTATTAGCAAGTTATGAATTTTTCTAAGTTTATACATTTTTAAACGGTCATTAATAATATAAATATAACTAATTAATATTAACGTTAATTAGTATTTCCTTAATTACTTGCTTACTATTAAAACGCGTCTTCCTCGAATGAACATAAACCGCTGCTCCTCTTTTTTGCCATTGCGCAACTTTCATACTCCTCCTACTTTCACATTTCTTCACCGTTTTGCATACCTTAACCACCATAATAAGCCCTTCAAAAACCGTATGTCCCCGACTCCTCAAACCAAAGCTCGACACTTCCATCTATTCCCGCTACAGGCAACTAACTCCACAAATTTCTGTGACCAGAAGACCTTCGCTTTCTCCCATACATAATCAGAGCTGACACAACTCCTACAACTGAAAGTCCTGACGATGACGAGCCCAGCCGCAACACCCCCTTCACCTAAAACCGTCGCATACTCCACCACAAACCATCCCTAAGTTGTTATTCCTAAAATCGACCATAACAGTTCTCGATCGTACCCATCTAACCCAGTACTAACGTGAAGCCTATTATCCCATGATTCAAATGAATTCAACCTCGTGTAACATCGTTTGATACTTGATTTTTAATTTAAATTTGAAGTGGATGATTTCCGTGGTTGTTAGTTGCGCTGGTGGAGGCATGAAATCTGGTTGACTAAGGAAAAAATTAAGTTAGGGTTAGAAAGAGTTAAGGTGTATTGATAGGATACCTTAGCTTACATTAAAAGCTTTTATATAAATTTTATATTAATTTATATTTGATCTTTAACTCAATTTATCATTTAAAAATTCCTATGATCATATACAATATCCAAATTCAAAAAAATGGACATGTAGCTATGGTTCGACATTATGGACCCAACGAAACTTGTTTCATCGAATTCTAAGTTTGTTTGCTCACACACCATATTTCTAAAGTCAAATTATTGACTGTTTTTTACTTTAAAATTCCGCACGGCCACATACTGACTCCAAAAATCATGAAAATTGAAATCTAACAATAATTTATTATTCGGGATCCAACAAAATTAATTTCGTCAAAGCCGGAGGTCGTTTGCAAAAACGGCTATTTTTAAGGCTCTAAATAAACCACTAAAAATATTAATATATTTAAAATAATTTAATTTAATATTAATAAATTAATATTATCATACATATTCACATAGAATATCATACAGCTATAAAATAAACACACTTGGATTCATAACTCGATATTCTCAAATCCAAGTTAAATCGATATTCCAATTATATTAAAAATCCATTTACAATATAAATAAATCATTATAAATTATAAACGAATTCCATCGCGACTATTTTAAAATTTGATTCAAATATAACTCACAATCTAATAGATGAAATCTTGATTTTTCTCTTTCATTAGAAAAATATCGTTCACCAGATTCGAACGTTTCTTGTTTCACAGAAATCTGACTTAAAACGGATTTTGTATATTCAATTGAAGTTCAAAACTCAATATTACGAACTACCGCGACATTATGAGCTCAATTATAATTATAATATAATTAATACATTCAAACTTCGTTTATTAAATATATTTGTTATTATAATTCAATTCTAAGATGAATTAATTCTTATAAATAATACAATTCACACAATATTGTGAATTCAGCTATTTCCGACTATTTTGGAATTAAATATATTATTCTATTATTTATATCAATTAAATATTCAATATTGTTTAATTAAACAACCATTTAAATCTCTAAATCACTATTCAAATAATTAAATAAATAAATTATTATACCGTAAAAATACGGGACGTTACAAGGGTGTAGTATCACCTATCTAGAGAAAATTCATTTCCTTCTTTATGTTATTTCGATGTTGTCCCTTTTCGGGAAACTGTGGGTCACACCCAACCGTTGGTGATATACATTCGATACACTCAAGCGAAATGAGTGGTCGGTCATATATGACCAGGTTGCAAGATGTTCTTGTTGAACCCTGTGTATTCCCGTCTACAGATACACTATACATAGCTGGTTCCATACCCTGTCATAGTCGGAATCCAATCTCCAATAAGCGCCCACAGTTTTGATTGTATACTATATATGTAGAACATGAGATGCAAGCGTTCTTCTAAATTGTTATTTATTTGTATTTAGACACTATTATAATATCAGAACTATATTTATTTTAAAATGTTTTAGGTTATCTTAAGGTAAATTTGTTTCTATTTATGTGTAGATTTGCTCTAACGATTATCTTTTTCTTTCGAAAATAAATGTTTTAACCTTAAAATCAAGTTGGATGATATTATAAACTTAGCGAGTTTTCTCACTCTAGTTCACCAGATTGGTCTGGCGTTGGTTATGCTCGGGTTAGACCGGGTTTTACAGGTTCAGGTTAAGATGCTATGGATTTCATAAGATGTGTTGGAGGAGTTCAGACGTATGATATCTAGTATTATTCCGCTATGTATTGAATATGAGGATAGATTATTATAATTGTCCAGATGTATTGATGTACTCTGATGATTATAAGTTTTTATTTCAAGCTCTCAATAAAGATTATTTCTATATTATATTTTGTTCCATTGCAATGTGAGACTCTGTGTTGTGATGGTTCTTCTTTTCATTCTTCTATTCTTCACTTCCTTTCTTATCTCACTCTCCAACTTCTTTCTATTAGCCTTCTGGGGTTTTCGAAACTTGAGTTTGGACATGGGATGTATTAGTGTTGAGATTCGAGCGTCAAAAATTTCTGGGATGCTACATTTTCGGTAACACATTTCTTCTTAGCAATGCTTATTATTGTGAGTAGTCTATAACACAAATAAGTGTTGGCAAATGAAAAAAAATAAGTATTACGAAATGGCTATTATGGTGTAGTGATTGTTGGTAATATGATTGTGGAATAGTAGAATAGGAGTAAGATGGTTGTTGACAAGGGAAGCTAGGAGGAGTGTGCACTTGTTAAGATTGACTATAGTGAACATTTGAATATGCCGTATAGGCATATTCTATAACAGTGGAAAATTTTGTTACTGATTTGATAGATGGAAGTCAAAAAAGCCCGTAAGGTATGTGAAGAAAGATTTCTTGTGTTTGGATGAGAAAGACATTGAATAAATTATAAATGATGGAGGAAAAAGTGAAGATATGTTGATGTGGAAGCAAAAGGAGGAGGAAAATGACATATGATGTGACAAACTAGCTGTTGGGAATAACCGTTGTTATCTTCTCCCAATGGCTAGATATTATAACGGCCAAGGTTTTGCCAGTATAAAAAGCGGTCTGATGTTTACTTCACTAGCGGTGGAATCACTTCCAACTACCCACGGGTAGTGACCAAGCTATGCATATATGCGCGGTAACTAGTTTTTCAAGTGAATATGCCATTGTTAATTGTGCTTTTCCTTTCATTTGTCATCCTATGCATGAAAATTCATTTGTCAACAAATAGTACATATATGTATGGATAGCAATATAGTTTGACTGATGTATTAGATAACACGTTGATGCATAAATGGACCAAGGTGCATAACGCAATCAAGCGTATTTAACTTAGAAAAAACGTGCATGGAAAACTAAAGAGTCTGAATTATTTTTCAATAAAAAAGTTGGCTTGGTTAGACTCTATAACGAAGTAGAAATAATATACAAGTTTTGATATCTGTCATAGTTTCGTTAAATTTTCTAGGTCGAAACCATTTTGTTCTAAGAAGTCAATTGGTATTTTTAACATTAAGGACCTTACAAATGTGTTCATTTTACATTCTACCACATGAATTTATTTCTAATAACGGCCCCGTCAAAAGTTGATGAACACCTACACTTCAACTTCAGCTAAAATCGCTCTCACAAACTTTCTATTAATTTTAGTATAATTTTTTTGAGAACATAAATTAAAAGGAAAATATTATCGTTGTTAACGCTATAAAGTGGCAACATGTGACGATCCCAAAACCCCATAACACGGTGTTAAGGATAATCATTGGAATATAACACATTAATCATCATTAGCATATCACAGATAATAGCATAAACAGAAAATAGAATAATTTACACACATATGACAGCAGAATCATATAGATATCATCACATCAGAGAAGCACAGTACAGGATACAACTTAGTGCATAATGATACATAGTCAGTCACCATCGCCTGAGGCGGAATCATATATAAAGAGTACACAAAATAAATATCAGTCTACATCGCCAATGGAGGAATCATAATATAGATACAATAATGGCGGAGAAAATCCAAGTCAGCACGGTGTAGTCAAGCCTCGCCATGAGCCAAAAGTGCGTCAGAAACCTGTAACTAGGCTGCCCATGGGAAAATGAGGGCACCCGAGTTTGCAAGGTGAAACAAACTACGAGTCAGTCATGGGACTGGTATGAGAAATCTACTTAACTTATTAACAACAATAATAAGGCAAATCAAAGGACCACGCCACTTTCGCGGAACGGGTTTACTCCAATGAGTGCTAGTGCATGAAATAAAATAAATGATTAACTCATCGCAATGCTTTTCATAAAATGAAGCCATTATAAGACTCAGGTCCCATCACACACTGCAACGCAAGCCGGAGGATAGAGTTTTACCTTATAATGGCCAAAAATGCTTCATACGTATAAAACAAAAGTGTTTGATATTATTATTAGTGCATATATGTTTTAAAAGAAAATTCCATCATAAATATCAATCCTAGACGGCAGAGGTACCATATATCATGTCGCCATACTAGTAATACTATCACATTCGCATATTTCGTATTGGAAATTGGATTCCTTCATGAGTCGAGGCAAGGGGCAAGCTCCTCTCCGATTCGAGACACTCTAACAAATGTCCTAGGACCCCACTATGATCCTTGGATCTTCAAGGCTGGTCCTCTCTTACTTTTGAGGATTGGCAATTCCTGAACACACGTTTACCGGTCCTTACAGACCTATATCGAGGCGCCTCGCATTCCAACAACCACACAGGTGAAAAGTATATATAATGTCAGGGCTGGTAGGTCACTGACACCACCTTCGCTAGAAAGAAACGTCGTGCTCTCCCTGCAGTCACTCTCCCGTTTTTGACTCATACAGAGGTGTGAGGCTCGCGAATTCATGTTATACACAAAGCTACGTCACACAGACCATGCTTTGATCATCAATCTCAAGACTTTGCTTTGCAACAGAAGCCTTGATCATATGCCACTTAGGCGTGCCACACAGGCAATCCACTCCATGCGATTGATTTCTATCAATATATAACTTTTGAGCTCGTACGTCTCAGAGAAGGGCGTTAAGCAAGAGAATAAATTCTCCGCCGCCAAACAGATATATACTTAACAAAGATCAGTCAGCACAGAACAAAATCCAATGTCAGACACACAGTCCATTTACAAGTCCGTTCTGGGTCTGAACGAAACCGGAGGCACCAATTCCTCGCATATACATACAATCAACAGTATGTTTGGACGGCTACTACTTCAGTTCCTTCATGGTAGCTACTCCAATCACGAGCGTCAGTAGCGCCCATCCATCCAATGTGAAGATCGTCGGTCTTCACTAGTCTTCGACTCTTCGACTTCTCAACGTCGATCGATTATTTGAAATGAGATAAACTCGGCCTTTTCAAATAACCCACGTATATTTAGATTTTTCAAATCAATTATTCACGTCGTTGGACTATTCAACATTCACATTTCAGTTCTTTAGTTATAATTTTCATGTCAAATACATTCAACCATCACATATCAAGCAAACACAATGAAATTGGTTTATTTCCACTCTATATCGTCTATAGTATTTTATAACGATATATCGCCATTTTTATTTAATTTAAAACGGCCATATTTAATTAAATGACGTTTCAGGTCGTGCCGATGCACTGGCGCTGTTTTTCACTAATTTTGTTTTACACATATCTGAAAATCTAACCGTTGGATCTTCACAAATTTTATATCATTAGGAAGGTCATTTCAAAATGAATCCAACGGTTTTAGTTTTGGGAAAATCCGACGGTCGGATCTTCCACACTAGCCATTTGAAGTTACGATTTCAATTTACGAACTGCAGCGTCGTTATTTGATTTTATTTAATTATATTTATATATATATATATATATATAATTGTTTCTGGCGCTGTTTTTCTTCAGATTTGAATTAAACATTCCAGACAATCCAACCGTCGGATCTTCACAAAGTTGGTACCGTTTGAAAGATATTTCCAAGGCGAACCCAATGGTTGCGGTTTCGGGAAAATCCAATGGTCGGATTTCTCACACTAGTCGTTTGAAATCACGGTTTCAAAACACGAACTGCACGGCCACATTTCGTTTTAATTTTATTTATATTTATATAAATATAGTTCATTCGAAAATTCCTATTTCGTTTCCACTTCAATTATTTCACTAACGCCTTTAAATTTTGGAAAATTTCGCCATAACCTCCTTTGTATGGGAGGGGCTGGGAAAATTCCCAAATAGCCACACGGGCGTCTCATGTCAAAAAGAAAAAGCCAAGCAGCTAGCCAACAGGCTCATAAAATCATCACCCAAACAAAACAGTAAATGTGTACCTATTTGTCGGGCACAAAATTTTATTCCTCTTCTCTAGCCCCTTTGCTATAACCTGTTCAATAAATATGCATGTACATATATACAATTTTTATCACTTATCATTTTCCATTCAACTTCATATTCAATTTACTTTGGTTTAAAAACACCATTCATTCTAATGTTGCATGCATAGGCTAAAATCATATCATTAACTAATTAATGTATATTTCAACTCATGCAAATTTATTTGAACAAGTGGCTATTTTTAACACTTCACATTTCAAAGATGATAATTTTGGCGAACTAAAATAGATTTCAACACATGACTATTTTATTTAGTTCCTATGCATGTTAAAAATAATATTTCTTCACAAATATTTATTTCAACATCCGCATATCTTTAGCATATCACATATACGATAAAAATGATATTTTTATCATTTAAAATATTTATTCGACAAATGGATGTTTTCAACACTTCATAGTTTCAATAAAAATGTAATTTTTATTGTTCGATCTTTTTATTCAACACATGAACTTTTCCACTACACACACTTCTCAACACATGAGCATTTCCACACATGGATATTTTATTTATGTTGTTCATATTAGAAAGATGAAATTTTTTTAATTTGTTGAAACTATTTATATATAAGGCGAATATTTTACGTACTTCATATATATTATAAAAATGTGATTTTTATTGTTTAACCACTTCATTCATTCACAAATGAATTAAATTTTCACACATCACTTTTCAACACATGAACATTTCCACACATGGATATAGTTTCAACATATGGCTATAATTTCAACGCATGAAGATAATTTCAACATATGAAAATAATTCTAACACATAATGATTATTCAAAATTTCAGTAGCATAACGGCAGGGTAGTTAAAACCGGCACCGTCCCTAGTACGGCTCCTCGCTCTACCTTAGAACCTCGCGGTTTTTGACAATGGGGATTCATGCATCTAATTCGCACGTAGGCGGCATGTTTTATTTTTATTTCCACAAATATTTCCAATTCATTTCAATCACCAATGGGTATTTTTCAACCACAAACAATTATTCAACCATTCGTATTTTTTATCCAATATTTCACACCAATTCACAACAATAAATATCGTCCATGGTTTGTGGACGAGGGGAGTATATATATATATATTAATTATAATATTTCACTTGCATTTCAACACATATATCAATTATTCTATGCATGTATAATTCATACTTCGCTCATATAGCTTACACCACGCATGTACATGAAGTATACAACACGTGTGTAATTTACATTTCGCTAATATAATTTATACACGACATTTTCCATTCAAATTCATTTAATTTAGATTTCTCACATTGGTTTGCGGAGTGCTAAAAATCGTAGATGACTCAGAAAAATCCGCGGCTTCTTCTATGTGGTAGAGAGCTTCCTTGCGGTCCCGATGTTTCCTGTTTCATCAAATTTCGTCAACACACTAAAAAGATATGATTTTTTCAAAGTGCAGACATCAAAAAGGACTCACCTTTCTATTTGGTTCGAAACTAGGTTTGAGGTTTTCGCGAAATCCGCTGACCTAGACGACGATCAGGGAGTTGGACGTGGAAGAGCTTCGAGTGGGGGTCCTGTCGGTGGTGGTTTGGTGGAGCTCGGTGGAAGATCGTAGCGGCGGCGGCGATGGGAAGTGGTGGACTTTGGGCGCTCGATTCAGGCGGAGGAGGCGATGGTTCTGGTCGTGGGTGGGTCGAATCTGACGAGGGGAGGGAGGCGCGTCGACGACAGGTGGTGGGGGCGGCGATAGAGGGCTGAGGCGGTGGCAATCAGTCGGAGAAGAATCGAACGGGTTTCACCGTTCGTTCGTGGGTTACGGGGGTTTTTAGTTTTTTTTATTTTTTAAATAATAAATGGAATTTTCTGATTCGCCGGAATATATATATTTCAGAAAATTAGGGTTTTCACCAACGAACTCCTTTTCAAGCCCAACGACTGTCGCCCCTAGCTAAATACCCCCATCCCGGACACAATGGGATATGTTTCGTTGGCCAATTCGACTGTTACAGTCAGTTATTTTTCAAATTAAAGTGTAAAACATTTAATTTTAACTTTGAACGCACATTTCAATTTGCCAGGACCACAAACTGATTCGAAAAATTCCCGAAAAATAAATCTAGCTATTTTTTTATGCTACGGTCCCAACAAAAGTGGTTTCGTCAAATTCTGAGATCGTTTGAAAAATGGTCATTTTCTGGTCGATCCAATCTAACAGAAATTGACCAAACGCATTTTCTTTTGCCACGCTCACATACTAGCTTCAAAAATTATGAAATTTGAAACCTAGCAATAGTTTGACATCCCGAACCCAACAAAAGTGGTTTCGTCAAATTCCAAGGTTGTTTGCAAAATATCAATTTTCCAGGGCTATATATTCTATATAGCGACCTTTCTGAAAATTCATTCGGCCATAACTTTTGATTCCCGTTATGAAACTTCGATTTTTCAGATTCGTTAGAAAGGTATTGATAAACAGATTTAAATATTTTTAGTTTCACTAAAATCCGTTATATTCTCCACCCTGTACAGTCAGTCAAAGTTTGAATTCAAATTTTCAAACTGACACACTATTTCTAATTCACTATTTTATTGAAATATTCTATTTCAATTGTTCAAATTCCTTTGAAATCACCAATTTAAAAATTTTGAATTGGCTCGTATTTTCCGGGTTATTACAATCTCCCCCACTTAAAACTTTTCCTCCTCGAAAAGGAAGCAACAGTAAAGTAGGAAACAAAATGTAAATGCAAAGTATTGTAAAGGTACCTTGCACCGGAGTTAGTAAGAGATATCCACTCTGCATTTGGGGTAAGCTTGCTTAATGCTTTCCTTAGTCTCCCAAGTACAGTCTCTAGGATCACTGCTCCACTGCACTTTAACTAAATGAACCCTTTTGCTTCTTAGTTCTCTAGTTTCTTTGCCAACAATCTTTAATGGCTCTCTTCTGAGTGTTAATTCTGGAGTTATGTCTATATCTTGTTGCGCTGCTTCTTCCACAACAAGATCCGGATCATGCACATGTCTTCTAAGTTGAGGTATGTGAAACACATCATGCACTCCAGGAAACCAATCTGGTAATTGAACCCAATAAGCAAGTTCCAATTCGTTCGAGTATAGGAAAGGGACCAATAAATCTCGGTGCCAACTTCCCGGTTTTGCCAAATCTGATTACTCCTCTCATCGGAGAAACTTTCAAATAAACATGATCACCATTAGCAAATGTCAAATCTCTTCTTCTAGAATCTGCATAACTTTTTTGTCGGCTTTGGGCGGTTCTCAATCGCTTTTTGATGAAGTCGACTTTATCAGATGCTTCTCTAATCATATCGGGTCCTAACACAAGTCTGTTGCCAGGTTCTACCCAACATGCTGGAGATCGGCACGGTCTTCCATATAATGCTTCAAATTGCGACATCCTCAAACTTGCTTGATAGCTATTGTTATATGAGAATTCTGCCAAATGCAAGTGATCTTCCCATGACCCACCAAAATCAATTATACAAGCCCGCAATAAATCTTCTAGAATTCTATTCACCCGCTCAGTTTGGCCATCTATTTGAGGGTGATAAGCGGTGCTCATATTCAGTTTCGTTCCCAATTCTGTCTGGAAAGCCTCCCAGAATTTGCCAGCAAATATCGGGTCTCTATCACTGACTATGCTGATGGGAATTCCATGCAGCTTAACGATTTCTTTGAAATATATCTGTGCTAGACTTTGAGCGGTTCTATTGGATCTGTCAGGTATAAAATGGGCAGTCTTCGTGAAGCGATCTACGATTACCCAAATGCTATCATTACCTTTCCTAGTTCGCAGCAAGCCATCTATGAAATCCATGGAAATTTGTTCCCATTTCCAACCTGGGACTTCCAACGGTTGCAACAATCCAGCTAGCTTCTGTTGGTCGCTCTTGACCAATTGACAAGTAGGGCATCTGCTAACATACAAATAAATATCCCTCTTCATTGCCCTCCACCAGAAAGTGCGTTTGATATCGTTGTACATTTTACTCACACCGGGATGGATGCAAAATTTGGATTTATGGCATTCGTCTAGCACTTCTCTTTTGAGCTCAGGGATGTTGGGAACACATATTCTCCCATTCAGTCTCAGAATTTCTTCTTTATCTACCTGAAAACTTGAGGGCTCTCCCTTCTGGATTCTCCCTTTGATCCTTTGAATGAAATAATCATTCCTCTGGAGAGCACATATCTTATCGATCAAGTTAGGGGTAATTATAAGATTGGCAATGTTTGCGGTTTTTCCACTAAGCGCATCCGCTACAACGTTAGCCTTCCCCGGCGTATACAGGATATCAAGATCATACGCTGCAAGAAATTCTAGCCAACGCTGCTGTCTCAAATTCAGATCTTTCTGGGTATATAAATATTTCAATGATTGATGATCTGTGTACAGAATAATTTCTCGCCCAATAAATAATGCCTCCAGATTTTCAACGCAAAAACGATAGCTAGCAACTCAAGATCATGAGTCACATAATTCTTCTCATGCGGTTTCAGTTGGCGGCTTGCATAAGCGACTACTTGGCCTCTTTACATTAACACTGCACCAAGACCTCTAATAGAAGCATCTGTCCAAACCGTTAAATCCTGATTGCCATCAATAATGGTTAACACTGGAGCAGTGGTCAGTTTCGATTTCAATTCCTGGAAAGCTTCTTCACAGTCGGAAGTCCACTTAAATTTCTCATGCTTCTTCGTGAGCTTCGTTAACGGACCGGATATCTTCGAAAAATCCTTAACGAACTTTCGATAATAACTAGCCAACCCCATAAAACTTCTAATCTCTGTGGGAGTAGTGGGTTGTTTCCAGTCTCGAATCGCTGTTATTTTGCTTGGGTCAACAGAAATCCCTTTCTCTGACACGACATGACCAAGAAATTTCACTTCTTCTTGCCAGAAGACACATTTAGAGAATTTGGCTTTGAAGACATTCTTTCTTAGAATCTCCAATACTTGTTCTAAGTGTTTTTCATGCTCGGGTTTTGATTTGGAGTAGATTAAAATATCATCGATGAATGCGAGGACAAATTTATTCAGAACTCCCCTGAACACTCTATTCATTAGATCGACAAAGTATGCTGGAGCGTTGCACAGGCCAAACGGCATTACTAACCATTCATAAAATATGTCTGGACCTCTGAAAGCTGTCAAAGGAACACACTCTTCTGCTATTCTCAATTGATGAAAACCTGTAGCTAGGTCCATTCGGGAAAATACTTTCTCCCCATTCAATTGGTCTAGCAAATCATCGATGCGGGGTAATGGATACTTGTTTTTGAGCGTCTGTTTGTTGAGGTCTCGGTAATCAACACATAATCGAAGAGTACCGTCTGACTCTGGGACAAACACAACAGTTGCACCCCAATTAGAAAAGCTAGGTCTGATTAGACCCTTCCACAACAGTTGACGAGTTTGATCGCCTAATTCTTCTTTTTCTTTCGGAGCCATTCGGCGAATTGGATGTACCACTGGCCTGGCATTGGGAATTAGATCGATTCGTAATTCTATCTCTCTTTGCGGAGGTAAGTTTTCAACTTCTTCAAACACATCCGCATAGTTTCTAACAATCGAAATCTTTTCCAGGGAAGTGGGGATTAGTTCTAATGCCGACCAAAATTCTTTTCTATCTGGATTTGAACCATGACATGGTACCGTAATATATCCAAGCTTCGTTCGAATTTTAACGATTCTTTCTGCACAATTCACCTCGGCTTCGTATTTCGTTAACCAATCCAGCCCGAGAATGATATCGAATTCGGGAAAATCCATAACGATTAAATCAAAAGGAAACTTGTAGGAAGAATAAGAGACTGGCACTCTACAAGATGAACCGAGAATAAGAGATCCTCCTATCGGATTATGTACTTCAACCGATTCTTTGAGCTTCCTCTGTTTTAACTTTAATTTGTGCATTGTGTTACTAGTAATAAAACTACGCAACGCACCCGTGTCAAACAATACAGAAACAGGAATATTTTTAATTGTAAGGGTACCTCCCAAAACATCGGGTTTACCTGCTCCATCGGAAGCAGCTGGCGGGCTCGACCCGTCATACACGTGAGCTACTGTCGCCTTCTTCAGCAAAGGACAGTCTTTGACTAGATGATCGGTCTTGCGGCAATTAAAGCAGGAGCGAGGGTTCTGAGAACCCTGGCTTGAACCTTGTGAATTTGTCTTCTGCCTCTTCGGGGTTGTGCACACATTAGAGTAGTGCCCCACTTTGCCACAGTTAAAGCAGCTTCCTCTTGGCGGCTTGCCAGTCTGAGGTTTTGAAGATGCTGCTCGGCTTGACTCAGCTTGATTCGCAGCAGGCTTGCGTTTGTTTCCGGCTTGGCTTCTAGCGCGATCCTGCTCCAGATGCCTATGGTCTAGGTCTTCGTAGTTGCATGTCATTTCCACGAATTCGTTGAATTCCAACTTGACATGGGCCATGGCTCTATCACGATACTGTCGCCTTAACCCAAGGATAAACCTCGTATTTTTGGACTTTGCAGTGGCGACGAGCTCCGGAGCATAGGGCGACAACCGTGTAAATTTATTCAGATAATCCTGCACGGAAAGATCCCCCTGCTGGAGGTTGGCGAAGTCATCGTGCATTCGTTCCAATGCTTGATCCGGGACATATTTCTCCTTGAAGAGTTCTTTGAATCCATCCCAGGTTCTTCCAGCTTCTCTATTCCCGGCGGTGAGAGATTCCCACCATAGTTCAGCTTGTTTTTGCATAAGCCAGGCGCCCATAATAGCTTTATCTTGGTCTCCAAGCCTTAGGCCTTCAAGAATTTTCTCGCATGTTTTGAGCCATGCAAGGGCCTCTATTACGGTGCCAGTTCCCGAGAAGGTCTTGCCTCCTAAGTTCTTATATCTCTTAGCTACACAGTCTAGCTCGAAGTATTGAGCGGCTGGAGGTTGTATCAAAGGTCCTTCTTGAACTGGGGCTTCTCCCCTTCCTCGGCCTCGGCCGGCACGGCCTCCTCTAGCGGCGGCTGCTCTGGTAGCCATTTTTCAAATTCTGTATAAGCAAGAAAAGATTCAGCTAACAGAAATGATAGTTTATTGCAAGATTAACCAGAAAATTTACGGAAAGATGACGATGGACTGATGAAATTGTTTTTGCTATTCTGCTCGGCTCATTCTAGGACTTTACTAGTCCCATCTCTAATGAGCGACTCGCCTTAGAATACTACTGATTCTATTTTGACGAAGTGTCTAATGTGTTAGACTCCAGAACTAAGGTTAACCAAAGCTCTGATACCAGCTGTGATAATCCCAAAACCCCGTAACACGGTGTTAAGGATAATCATTGGAATATAACACATTAATCATCATTAGCAGATCACAGATAATAGCATAAACAGAAAATAGAATAATTTACACACATATGACTGCGAAATCATATAGATATCATCACATCAGAGAAGCACAGTACATGATACAACTTAGTGCATAATGATACATAGTCAGTCACCATCGCCTGAGGCGGAATCATACATAAAGAGTACACAAAATAAATATCAGTCTACATCGCCAATGGCGGAATCATAATATAGATACAATAATGGCGGAGAAAATCCAAGTCAGCACGGTGTAGTCAAGCCTCGCCATGAGCCAAAAGTGCGTCAGAAACCTGTAACTAGGCTACCCGTGGGAAAATGAGGGCACCCGAGTTTGTAAGGTGAAACAAACTACGAGTCAGTCATGGGACTGGTATGAGAAATCTAATTAACTTATTAACAACAATAATAAGGCAAATCAAAGGACCACGCCACTTTCGCGGAACGGGTTTACTCCAATGAGTGCTAGTGCATGAAATAAAATAAATGATTAAATCATCGCAATGCTTTTCATAAAATGAAGCCATTATAAGACTCATGTCCCATCACACAATGCAACGCAAGCCGGAGGATATAGTTTTACCTTATAATGGCCAAAAATGCTTCATACATATAAAACAAAAGTGTTTGATATTATTACTAGGGCATATATGTTTTAAAAGCAAATTCCATCATAAATATCAATCCTAGACGGCATGGGTACCATATATCATGTCGCCATACTAGTAATACAATCACATTCGCATATTTCGTATTGGAAATTGGATTCCTTCATGAGTCGAGGCAAGGGGCAAGCTCCTCTCCGATTCGAGACACTCTAGCAAATGCCCCAGGACCCCACTATGATCCTTGGATCTTCAGGGCCGGTCCTCTCTTACTTTTGAGGATTGGCAATTCCTGAACACATGTTTCCCGGTCCTTACAGACCTATATCGAGGCGCCTCGCATTCCAACAACCACACAGGTGAAAAGTATATATAATGTCAGGGCTGGTAGGTCACTGACACCACCTTAGCTAGAAAGAAACGTCATGCTCTCCCTGCAGTCACTCTCCCGTTTTTGACTCATACCGAGGTGTGAGGCTCGCGAATTCACGTTATAAACAAAGCTACGTCACACAGACCATGCTTTGATCATCAACCTCAAGACTTTGCTTTGCAACAGAAGCCTTGATCATATGCCTATTAGGTGTGCCACACAGGCAATCCACTCCATGCGATTGATTTCTATCAATATATAACCTCTGAGCTCGTACGTCTCAGAGAAGGGCGTTAAGCAAGAGAATAAATTCTCCGCCGCCAAACAGATATATATTTAACAGAGATCAATCAGCACAGAAAAAAATCCAATGTCAGACACACAGTCCATTTACAAGTCCGTTCTGGGTCTGAACGAAACCGGAGGCACCAATTCCTCGCATATCCGTACAATCAACAGTATGTTTGGACGGCTACTACTTCAGTTCCTTCATGGTAGCTACTCCAATCACGAGCGTTAGTAGCGCCCATCCATCCAATGTGAAGATCGTCGGTCTTCACCCGTCTTCGACTCTTCGACTTCTCAACATCGATCGATTATTTGAAATGAGATGAACTCGGCCTTTTCAAATAACCCACATATATTTAGATTTTCAAATCAATTATTCACATGGTTGGACTATTCAACATTCACATTTCAGTTCTTTAGTTATAATTTTCATGTCAAATACATTCAACCATCACATATCAAGCAAACACAACGAAATTGGTTTATTTCCACTCTATATCGTCTATAGTATTTTATAACGATATATCGCCATTTTTATTTAATTTAAAACGACCATATTTAATTAAACGACGTTTCAGGTCGTGCCGATGCACTGGCGCTGTTTTTCGCTAATTTTATTTTACACATATCTGAAAATCTAACCGTTGGATCCTCACAAATTTTATATCATTAGGAAGGTCATTTCAAAACGAATCCAACAGTTTCAGTTTTGGGAAAATCCGACGGTCGGATCTTCCACACTAGTCATTTGAAGTTACGATTTCAATTTACGAACTGCAGCGTCGTTATTCGATTTTATTTAATTATATTTATATATATAAATATAATCGTTTCTGGCGCTGTTTTTCTTCATATTTGAATTAAACATTCCAGACAATCCAACCGTCAGATCTTCACAAAGTTTGTGCCGTTGGAAAGATATTTCCAAGGCTAACCCAACGGTTGCAGTTTCGGGAAAATCCAATGGTCGGATTTCCCACACTAGTCGTTTGAAATCACGGTTTCAAAACACGAACTGCACGGCCACATTTCGTTTTAATTTTATTTATATTTATATAAATATAGTTCATTCGAAAATTCCTATTTCGTTTCCACTTCAATTATTTCACTAACGCCTTTAAATTTTGGAAAATTTCGCCATAACCTCCTTTGTACGGGAGGGGCTGGGAAAATTCCCAAATAGCCACACGGGCGTCTCATGTCAAAAAGAAAAAGAAAAAGCCAAGCGGCTAGCCAACAGGCTCATAAAATCATCACCCAAACAAAACAGTAAATGTGTACCTATTTGTCGGGCACAAAATTTTATTCCTCTTCTCTAGCCCCTTTGCTATAACCTGTTCAATAAATATGCATGTACATATATACAATTTTTATCACTTATCATTTTCCATTCAACTTCATATTCAAATTACTTTGGTTTAAAAACACCATTCATTCTAATGTTGCATGCATAGGCTAAAATCATATCGTTAACTAATTAATGTATATTTCAACTCATGCACATTTATTTGAACAAGTGGCTATTTTTAACACTTCACATTTCAAAGATGATAATTTTGGCGAACTAAAATAGATTTCAACACATGACTATTTTATTTAGTTCCTATGCATGTTAAAAATAATATTTCTTCACAAATATTTATTTCAACGTCCGCATATCTTTAGCATATCACATATATGATAAAAATGATATTTATATCATTTAAAATATTTATTCAACAAATGGATGTTTTCAACACTTCATAGTTTCAATAAAAATGTAATTTTTATTGTTCGATCTTTTTATTCAACACATGAACTTTTCCACTACACACACTTCTCAACACATGAGCATTTCCACACATGGATATTTTATTTATGTTGTTCATATTAGAAAGATGAATTTTTTTTAATTTGTTGAAACTATTTATATATAAGGCGAATATTTTACGTACTTCATATATATTATAAAAATGTGATTTTTATTGTTTAACCACTTCATTCATTCACAAATCATTAATTTTTAATAAATGTTAACATCACTTAAATTTAGGATTTAGCAGATATTTTCTTTTATAAATTCGAAATGCTCTTTCATATATATTACCAACTTGATATCACTTAAACATGGGCCTAATAAATAAACTTCATATACTTTTTCATAATTTATTAATTAATAACACAAACAAAATTGCACACTAATAAACAAATTGTTGCAATTTAGAAATAAGAATTTAAACCACGTACACATGATTACGATAAAAAACATCGGTAAATATTTATAAAAATCATTTCTTTTAAATATTTTAAGAACATATAATTTTTGAGAACAAATAATACACTATAAAGCATGTGAAAACATCACGCGCGAAGCGTGTACCATAACGCTCGTTCTAATATAATACATCTATTGTTCAATCTTTGTTAACAACTTTCCGACTATAACAAAAAATAAAAACACTTGTAGATCTTATGAGCTTTATTATAATAACTGCTTTAAAATTGTCAAACGAAGACTACTCTCTCACATAGACACCCTCAATGTTTCAGACGCTAGTTTTATGGTGGCCTTTTCATTGTCATTCCAACATACGGATAACCAACCTAAATGGAACTTGCAAGAGGGTAAGAGTCAATTCTTCGTTGTTGATCACGAAGTGAAACTATGAGTCACACAGATACATACCAATTTATATATTCATTAGTATACTTTAATTTAACCTAAAACAAAATATCAAAACAATCTATAGAAACATTAAAAAATATTTTAAAGAGACGATTTGGATAAAACCCCTGTAGTTTCAAAATACGCAAAAGCTTTTTATCTTAGATGTTTTTAAAGGGAAAAAAATTTTAAGGACAAATTAATTAAAAAATTTATCCAAAAGGACAAGACACTAATAATTTATCCATAAGGACAGTAAATAGGCAAGCCCAACATAATCCCTCTGTTATTACGTTATTTTTATCGTTTCCATCTTCTCACTTAAAACTCTAGTTGATGACCGCCTCTTTCATCAAACCCTAGTCAACTTCAACGATCAACTTCCACCACATCACTGGTCGCCTCTTCCATCAAACCCTAATCGCCTCTGACAAACAACTTCCGCCTCTTCTATCAAATTTCTCAATCTCCTCACTGATTCCCAACGAGATTTCTTCCTCAACAATCCGACTCGTGCAAATTTCTCGATCTCCTCACCGATTTCATCATTTTTGATTTCGTGAATTCGTCGTAGAAAATCAAACGAGAGAGATGAACGAGAGAAAAATTGCCGAGAAATACTTTTTTTTATGGACAATTTAGCAGCAGTTTTTAGGTATCAGTTTGCTATTTTTTTGGGTATCAGTTTCCTATTTTTTTAGGTATCAGTTTTCGTGTTTTAACAGTGTTATGCTTTTGTGTTTATAATTTTGGTGCAATATTAGCTTTCTACATGTACTGTTGCATTAGCTTTGCAACTCAATCGAAATTATGTCATTTTAATCAATCAAAGTGGGATGTAAACATTTTTTGTATTAGATTTTCTTTGAAATATCATAGCAGTTTTTAGGTATCAGTTTTATATTTTTTTAGGTATCGGTTTTATATTTTCTAGTTGAATTTACATCATAGCAGTTTTTAGGTATCAGTTTTATATTTTTTTAGGTATCAGATTTATATTTTCTAGTTGAATTTACAACATAGCAATTTTTAGGTATCAGTTTTATATTTTTTTAGGTATCAGTTTTAAAATATATAATGGGGAACAGTCAAACTTATTTCATTATAACCAACCAAACTGTGATGTAACATTTTTTGCATTAGTTTTAGTTTTAAAATAGTGCAACATTAAATTTAGTAGAAAATGATACCTAAGTTGGTATAAAAATGATACTCACTCATTGTACAAGTAAAACCTGTTACTTTACGCTATTAAAAAACTGATATGTGCATGATCATTTATAATGCATAACATTCACATCTGATACTCATAAATCATATCATTTAGTTCTATAATTTTTTTTTAATCAATCAAGATGATGATTTTGTTAATCCGCAGGCAAGAGACATTAAGTTGACTACATCTTCTCTTTTGTTAGCTATGCATGAATGTAGTATCATTTTTAACTAAGTATTTGTATCACTTTCTTATCTGTTGTTGCTTTTCAGCAGTAATGTATAAATTTTAGTTAAAAAGTGGTATCAGTTTCTTATTTATAACCATCAATAAAGGATAAATTTTACACTATTATTTCTAACCATCAATATTTTTCATACATACAGAGCAGATTGTGGAATACTGTGGAATATTTGTGATCATATTTATGGCATGACACAACAGATCTGAAGTTACGCTGAAGGTGACGGAAGAAAATATGGATAAAACAAGAGTAATGATTATGTGCGAAATACTATCAAATCATGCTAGCTACTGGAATTTGGTTTGATTCATCACTGGATTGAGCAAAAAAACTACAAGAAAAATGAACGAATTAATGTCTAGAATAGTGTTGTACGTAACTAGATTATGTTTAAAAATGATGTTTTTTATTTCAGTTTTATGTGTAAATAGTTTAAAATATTTTGCAAATCAGTAATGACTATTATATACTCTATTTTATCTATGTTCTGTCTTGTGTGAAGACTTGTTTGTTATTTTCGATATGGAGGATCATAGGAAAGTTCAGCTGGCAGCATGGTTGTTGAAAGAGGAAGCTGCATTTTGGTGGGAAGTCACCAACGTTTCCAGGCCAATTGAGACTTGGGCAGACTTTAGAGAGAGGTTTGGGCTTAAGTTTTTACCATCCGCAGAAGCGAGTCTTCAGATGGAGAGGTTCTTGGCACTCAAGCAAGGGGACATGTTAGTTAGGGAATACATGAATAAGTTTAATCAGCTTGCTCGGTTTGGTTTGGACTTAGTCAGCACGGCTGAGAAGAAGGCTCTACGCTTTGCTCGAGGATTGAGCGAGCCACTCCACACTATGGCCATGACTCATGTACCCATGGGGGGCGACCTTTGAAAGCTTGGTGAATATGGCCCTACTTCATGAAGAAGACGAGAATGGCAAGAAGAAGGTCAAGGCGAATGAGTCTCAAGACAAGAAGGTAGACTCCGAGAAAGGAGGAAAGAACAACAACAACAAGAATGACAAGTCACGTGAGAAAAGAAAATGCAACTTCTGTGGTATTGACGGGCATATAGTCCAGGACTGTAGGAAGAAGAAGATGAAGATAGGAGCATGTTTTCAATGCAGTGAAACTGGACACATCAGCAAGAACTGCCCTAAGAAGCAAGGGCAAGCCCCGCAAGAAGGACCTTCTAGGGGTACATCTTTAACTTCTTTTCCCTAGATACTCTGTTTTATCTTGTATATCCTTTCGATCCTGTCTTGAGAACCTTAGGTAGAATCCTATGAATGTAAACATGTATTTGAAACATGTTATGCTTGATGTTTGTGAATGGTTGCAAGTGATTGCTCATGGTTGCATAACACACATCAGGCACTAGATCGGCTCAGACACATTTTCATATTGCATATGCATGAGTGTTTATACTTATTTATGGATGAAATTGAATGTGTTATCATATGAATGTTGCATATGGATGAATGTTTGTGCACACATATAGTGCTTACGTGACTAGGATTTGTTTGCATACATGTTGGATTCATGACACTAAACATATTTTGCATTAGAAAGATCAATCAGGCCTGATCATTTGCATTAGATAAGGAACATATACACACACTTTTTGCATATGTTCATACAGCATTAGAAATCTCTTAAGGACAATGTTTGCTTGTGGATGATGTTTTGAGTAGATGGATGATGGATGGTAGGATACGTTCTTCCTAACTTAGAGATTTCGGGGACGAAATCCTTTAAGGAGGGGAGAATGTAACAACCCGTATTTTGATAACGTGTTATAACCATAAATCTAGGAAGAATTAAATTTTAAAACAAGAACCAAGGGAAACGGGTTGCGCCATTGCGTTCATCTCGGAATTCTGCATGAAATCGAGTCTGAGTTTTCGAAAATCGGAGTCCGTATGACCAAGTTATGGCTCCCCAAAGTTTCAGAAATTTTCAGAGTTTAAAACAATTCGAATTCGAGTTCAAATTCGAATTTCAAAACCCAAACAGACTGGGCGGGAAATTTCCCGCCCAGCACCCCAGGTCGACTGGGGAGTCGACTGGGCAGTCGACACCCCCAGGACCAGGTCGACTGCGCAGTCGACTTGGGTGTCGACCTGGTCCCCGAACCTGGTTTGGGCCTGGTTGCTCCTGCTTGACCCTGTTGGCTTGTTTGAGGGCCTGTGACGATTTTTGGCGGTTCAGATCGATTCCAGGGTTTATCCTATGGCCTAAACTAGTTGTTGCAACTATAAAAATACCCTAAGACCTAGGCTAATCCACAACAAATCTTTCTAACACAATTATGTTGCTAAGTCTCCTCTTGAACCATGGTCGCCGCCTCCAACTTGAAGCTTAAACATTCAAATTAGATCCAAATCGAAGGCCAACGTTTCTACAACACTTCAAGGGAATAGATCAACATCTCAACAATGATCCTACGACAATTTCTGTTCTTAGTTCTCAAAAACCACGATCTGTAAGCCCCAGTTACTCTTAGATCTAAACTCTAAACTTAATATGGACATGTGTAAATTGAAGTTGAACATAAACATGATAACTACTTGAGACCTACTCTTGTATATCTTTGATCTATGACTATTCCTTTTTGATCTATTATTTTAGATCTACTCTTGTTCACCCTAGATCTATTCACCTTGAACCTAGTACCGTTCATATTGAACCTGGATTTGTGGAATACTGATAAGAACTTGATTTAGGGGCATGTTCATGTCATAACCTAAACCATATCATTATTTTAACAAGCCTGTGATGTTGTGATGTTGAAACTATTGCTAGTCACAAGTTTAGGATTATCATCTTATGTCATTTATAGCTATGTTTATCACCCTATTTCATATGCCAGTGATGTTATGATCATATCTCAAGTTACACCATGCTTGCCTTGAAATCACCTTTGCCACTTTATACCCATCCTTGTTATGTTATTCCCTAGTTACATCTATTGCCTTGATTCGAATTCACGAGCGTTGGGGATGCGATTTGGGTAGTTTAGGAAAACCTGAATTTAGTATGAACTTGAAAACATGAATATCGTTATAACTTGAGCTTGGATAGGAACATGAACTTGACATGAAATTATACTTGAAAATATGAATTTGGGACATGACACTTAAATAACTTGGACGTGGCCAACTCGAGGATGGGTTGAGTTTGCAGTATAAATCTGCCCGGAACTGCCCGGCAAATCCAGTAACTGCAAACAATAGGACCCAATGTGAGTAGTTGGTCATATCGCACTCGAAACCCGAGGTTAGACTAGGTTATGGTGTAAAACTGCCCGGACCCGCCCGGCACATCCAGTAACCATAACCAAGTCTAATGTGAGAGGTTAGGGGTGCATTAAGTAAATTAATGCCACTAGATAGGGTTAAGTCATGGACCACTTGAATATACTTGACCAATTTGACACGTTGATTTGATAGGGTTAAGTCATGAACCGCTTGAACACACTTAACCAACCTGACACATGATTCGTAGGACTAAGTCTTAAACTAGAACGACACACTTAGTCAATTTGACATGACACGTGGATAGGGTTAAGTCTCGATTTTAAATGACAACTTAACCTGCTGAACGAAACCCTAGTTACGCGGTCCTTTTCAGCAGTAACCCACTAGATGTATCACGGTACCCTGGGACTAGGAAGGGTGGGGCACGATTGCTGGGCTGATTGTAAGCGACCAGAACGACGGCTGAGTTGGTGCGCCATTGTAGGTTCAGGCGGACTAGGGTCGTGCACTTAGTCCAGAGTTGAAAAACAGGCATTGGGCATCAGTAGGATTATCTGTGCATTCTTTATTCGTGTCGGTGGTTGGCACCCTAGGGCTTGATACACCATATGGTGGACCTAGCACAGGTGACTACATTCGTGATAGGGCCGTATGACACAGACACACGACGAGCTAGACTTGTAGGGAGCCGATCGATTAGATCATACCGTTGGACCCCGAATTGGGTCACTTCACGATATTAGGCCAAGGGATTATTTCTTGATTTATAGTTGACACGGTATTAGTATACCAGTATAGTTGGTATGGCGAACCTTGAATACGCAATGTTAGACTTGAGTAATCTTGTTAGCTTAGTTATCATGTCAGACTTATCATCATTCCTATGTTTAATTCCAGTTTATTCATGTCTTGTTAACTTTACTAGTTTCTATGCTGATAGTCACTAGGGCTTACCAGTCTTTTTGACTGAGCCGTTTTATTTCGCCTCTTTGTCTTTCGTCCCCCGCCCCCCAAGTTCTCAGGGAGGAAACTCTAGCTCTTAGCTCGGACTTTGCTTGCTTACTGACAGCTCATGTACGATTTGGTCTTGAGCTATGCTATGGCTGCACTCATGCACTTTTTGGGGAATAATATTTTACTTATGTTGTTTTAAGTATTTTGCTTCTTTAGAACTTGATGTAATGAAATAATGACTTGGCATTTTGATGTAAGAGGTCTTGACTCTATTTTTTAGTAATGAGATTTGGTTTTAAAGTTTATATCCGCTGCTTTATATACTCTATTTTATCTATGTTCTGACTTGTCTTATCTATGTGCCTGTTTACTAGATAATACCCCTCCAAAACTTGGGTATTCCCTTTGTGAGTGACCCTAGCGGAGGTGGGGTGTTACATAGTTGTTTTTAGATTTAAACGTTTAAATTACAATATGGCCATGGAATAAAGTGGAATTGTATTTAAGTATGTTTATTGATTCAGATCTATTTCTGTTGCTTCTTGAATCTTGAGTTTTGGGACTTTTCTATGTTCGTTCTCATGTCAAGCTTATGATCTATTCAGCCTGTTGTAAATCAGTTTTTCTTGATTCATATTGGTATTATTATCAAGATCTATCTTTTATGCCAGAGATGATGTTTTTATGCCAGTTTTCTCTCTATGCTGATTGTTATACAAATTCTACCTTCCCCTATTTATTTTCTTTCGATGAACCTAGGTCAATTTCGGACCTAGGCCTAAACCACGATTTGCGCACGATTGAATACGGGGAAATATGGGAATGTTGTCTATATTGGATATATATGTTTGGTAAAATTGATGGCATAACATGAAATTGGAAATTTGGGGTATTGTCAATATAATTTAAATTGCAAGTTTGGCCATTGGCATAATTAAATTGGCGTGAAGTGGGCATAATGAATTAGCATGTAAATCAAATCACGAGTTCGGGCCTATGTAAATTAAATCAAAAGATTAGGTTTATGATTGGGCATAAGTAGAATTGGGACTTTGAACGTAAAAGCAATTGTAAACTTGATAATTGGCATAAATATGAATTTGGGTAACTGGCGTGTATTGAAATAAAAAGGATTATAGTTTGGGATAACTGCATCATGAATCTTGATTTGGGTTTATTTGGACATGAAACTTGATACATGTAATCTTGGCTAGAACTTGATATGGGTAAAATGGCATAAACCTGGCATACATGTATATAGGCAAGAATTGGACGTATGTAAACTGACTAGAATTGGGTGTGTAAATATATATATATATATATATATATATATATTGGCATGTAATTTTGGAACTTGGGCATATGTTTATTAATATGTAAAGTTGGGAATTTGAAACATGAAAATGAATGTGTATTGGATAATTGACTTGAACATGAACATAAACATTTCTATATGTTAAACACATGAACTGATATTGGGGTTTTGGGGGGAATACAACCATTAATGAACCTTTGACACGAGGTTAGACTCAGTTTGTGGTGTAAATCTGCCCGGAACTGCCCGATAAATCCAGTAGCCACAAAGTGTCAGTCTAATGTGAGAGGTCAAAGGTCGAATTGTAGGCGTAACGATTTATGATACGGGGTTAGACTCAGTTTGTGGTGTAAATCTGCCCGAAACCGCCCGGCAAATCCAGTGGCCACAAAGTACACGGTCTAATGTGAGAGGTCATGATTCGTTCTTCATAATGAATGAATTAAGGAATATTAACCATAATAAGACGTGGGTATGGTTAGAGGGTTAGGTGGGATGACATGGAAATTTGACATGTAAATGTGGACCTAACCGTTATGAGTTAGGAACATGTAAAACTTATAAATATGGGCTTAACCAACATAACTGTTAATCAGACCAATGGGTGGGTTAAGTAATATGACTAGACTAATGACACTTAACCGATATGACATGAATGGGTGGGTTAAGTAGTATGACTAGACTAATGACACTTAACCAATATAACATGACACGTGACAGGGTTAAGTCAACTTGAACATATAGATAATACTTAACCAACTTAGCATGATACGTGGGCAGGTTAAGCCATGAATTACTTGGAATACTTAACCAATGCAATCTGACGAATGGGAGGGTTAAGTTAAATGGGTTGGTTTAACTTGAATGGGTTGATAACACCCAACCAATATAACCTGACGTGTGGTAGGGTTAAGTAAATACACGAAGGTAACACTTAACCATTATAAAATGGCTAGTGGATGAGGTTGAGTTAACATACACTTAAACAATCTAACGTGAGGTATGGTAAGGGTTAAGTTAACACAAGGAAGAACGCTTAACCGATATAGCAAGACATGCGATAGGGTTAAGTAACACAAGAGAGAACACTTAACCACGGTATCATGATGGGGGTGGGGTTAAGTTAAATAGATAACACTTAACCAACCTGTGGGGTATATGAATAGACCCTAGGAAAACCCTAGTAGCGGGACCCGTTTCAGCCGTAACCCACATTTGGTATCAACGGTACCCTGAGCTAGGCAGGGTGGGGCACGATTACTGGGCTGATTGTAAGCGGTCAAAACGGCGGCAGGGGATGCAGCGGTGCAGGTTCCGACGGATTACGGGCGTGCACGTATTCCGGAGTGGAAAATTTATCCACTAGGCATTAGTGGATATAAATTTGTGCATCAAAAAGGGCATCGGGATTGCCATCCTAGGGATTGATACACCCTAGGGTGGGACCAGCACAGGTATCTACGAGTAGGGGGGCGCAAGAACTAGGTCGAGTAGGAGCTGATCAATTAGGGTAGTAAGGATACATCTAATACATTTATGGCAATTGGGCTGGTTGAGGTGAAAATCCTCATATTAGATGTAGTCCTGAAGGCTACCACAACTACGGGGTTAGGATAACCTTAGTATTTAACACATATGAAACATTGTAAGTAAGGGTCGATCAATTAAGATATGTGCGGTGGGGACATGAAACTGTCAATATGAGGTGGGACCCTCATCGTGGGATATGTGTAAAGACCCGCAACCTCCCCGTAAAGGAAAGCGTCGGATAGTTCGAGAACAAACCACAACAGAACGCACATAAAAGAACATTTCATTGTATATTACAACAATGCATCAGATTACAAGAATTTACAGAGTATAAATGAATATTACACAGAAATATCATAGATTTAAATTACATTTAAATACATAGCAGCGGAAAATAATACAATACACAACTAGAATGAGATATACGGATACAAAGCTTTCCGGATATCGTTCCAGCTGTAAACCAGGATCCTGTGAATATAAATCTGCAAAACCAAAACTACTAGCTGCCCGTGTCAAAATAGGGGCACCCAGAGTTTAGGTTAAAACAATAAACTCCAGGTCAGTCATGGGACTGGTGTGAGAACTAAAACAGTTAATCTTTATTTTAAAGTTAGGTAAATCAAGGGACCACGCCGTATAATACGGAACGGGTTTCCTCCCAAGAATACCAGTGCATAAAACAAACAGCGCAATGCTAAATAAAGAAAAATGAAGCTGTTATAAGACCCAGTTCCCATCACACAATGCAATCGCAAGCCGGAGGATAGGGTTTTTACCTTATAATAGCCAAGAATGCTTGATACGTTTAAAACAAATCATTTGATACTATTATAAGTGTATAGTGTATAAAACAACTTCAAATCATAAGTATCAATCATAGGCGGCATGAATGCCCCATACCACTATGTCGCCATATATAGATTATACAATCAAAATCGCAAAGTCACGTATTTGGAAATTGGGTTTCCATCTATGAACCGAGGCTAGGGTCAAGATCCTCAACCGATTCGAGACTGCCTAACCCGAGTCTCAGGCAAGCGCGCAGGCAAGCCTTGGATCGTCAGGGCCGGTCCACACGGAGTGGATTAAAATGCCTGAGCACTACGTTTCGCCGCCCTTTGGGGCGTAAGCGAGCCAACGAATGACTCCATCGGACCCGGATCGTCCGATCTAACCGAGGCGCCTCGCAACAGCAACAACCACATAAGTCAAACTCGTCAGGGCGTGTAAAACCACTGACGCCACTTTTTTAGCTAGGAGGAAACGTAGGCCCTCCCTGAGGTCCGTCTCCCGTTTTTGGTTCATACCTGGTGTGAAACACGCGAGGTAAACGTTACACAAAGCTACGCCACAAAGGCCGTGCTTTGATCATCACCACAAGACTTTGCTTTTCAACAGAAGCCTTGATCATTTGCATCTTAGCATGCCACACAGGCAAACCATCCTATGCAACCGATATCAGTCACACAGAATGAAATCCGATGTCAGACACACAGTCCATTTACAAGTCCGTCCTGGGTCTGAACGAAACCGGAGGCACCTAGTACCCCGCATATCCATCGATCTCCAAGTACGTCTGGACGATCACCAACTGTTTCCATCTTCTTGGGTGTACAGCCCAATCAAGATCATCAGTTATCACCCAAACGACGTGAATACCTCCGGTCTTCGACCATCGTCTTCATCTTCGACTTATCGTCGTATCAGTTATTCAGAATGGGATAAACCCGGTCTTTCCGAATAACTCGCGTATATTTTAAATAAGTGTTACACAAACACAACATACGCCTCATTCCAATTCATTAGTCACTAACCGTAAATTAATCAAGAGAATAATTCCCTAAATATTAACCCCGAAGGCCGAAACCAACATCAGATCAATATCCAGAAAACCATTCTGCTTGGCTAACCGACAGTTAGTTTCTAAATTTCACGTTCAAATCTAATTAAAGATTTAACTATCGCCTGGAGCAAAACTGGTGATACTCCATTCTCGATCTTTTCAATCTAATTAAAGATTCATTAAAACTCCACTTAGTTTTAATCTTTTGACTGGGTTAAAGAATCAGTGTCATTTAAAAACACGGTTCACGATAAACCCAAAATCACATTCATTAATCGTCGGGTTAAAGAACGAGTGTTATTTAAAACACTGTCCACGATAAACCCAAAAATCAATATCGATTCAATTCCAATTAAATGTTATTTAATTGGTACACTTCATTAAATCTAAATAAAAAGATTTAATCATTTCTCAACTGGGTTCAAGAACAGTGTTAATGAAGACACCATTCACGACAAACCCAAATCACGTTCATTAATTATCGGGTTAAAGAACAAGTGTTATTTAAAACAATGTTCACGATAAACCCAAAAATCAATATCAATTCAATTCCAATTAAATGTTATTTAATTGGTACACTTCATTAAATCTAAATAAAAAGATTTAATCATTTCTCAACTGGGTTCAAGAACAGTGTTAATGAAGACACCATTCACGACAAACCCAAATCACATTCGATATTCAATACAAGGCTCTGAATAGAAAATATCCCGGCTTATATTCAATATCAAATTCTACGATTAACAAATGTCGTATTGGAAATAACGATATAAATATCTATATCTTTCAAATTTCCATAACAACACCTGTATAACCACGAATTTCAACATCGAAATATTCCGAAGACAATTTCGATTCAAATCCATTCCAATGCAATCATTGGAAATTTTGGTTATTTTTAAAACCCTTTTCGAATTCAATTTATTTATTTAAAAATAAATAGAATTATAATTCTAGTTCAAAACTAGTTCAATTCGATAAAAATCTACTCTTATCTTTTCAAATATGGAGTTTTTCATCCCAATTCTTCCCAAATCATTTCTTATGATTTTACACAAATTATTGCTATTTTTAATAATTTTATCAAGGCCCGTACAGTCGATTTCCAACAATGGCCATCGAACTGCACTTACAGCGACCTTTTTCGAATTTGATTTGGACGTATCTCCAAATCCAACCGTTAGATTTCAAATTTCTAACTTTCGTTAGAAAGCTCTTTTCGATACGAACCCAACGGTTCCGGTTTTAGGAGAATCCGACGGTCGGATCTCCCGCAATGTCCGTTTGAAATAAATGGTCGAAATTTACGAACTGCCGCGGCGCGGCGCGTTCTATTCAGGCCATTATATTACATATATTATATATATAATATATACTTTGTCGATTTCTATTTAAAAACGAATTATATAAATAGTTTTAAAATTCGTTTTAAAATCTATTTCAACTTCCATCTCAATTCAAAGCAAAATTGAATTCTTCTCTATAAATTCGTTTTAAAATTCATTTCTATTCAATTCAAATTTCAATTCAATTTGAATTCATTTCAAGTTGCTTTCAATTCAATTTGAATTCGTTTTCAATTCAATTCATTTCGAAATCGTTTTCAATTCAATTCGAAATCGTTTTCAATTCATTTCGAAATCGTTTTCAATTCAATTCGAAATCGTTTTCAATTCATTTCGAAATCGTTTTCAATTCAATTCATTTCGAAATCGTTTTCAATTCAATTCATTTCGAAATCGTTTTCAATTCATTTCATTTCGAAATCGTTTTCAATTCAATTCGAAATCGTTTTCAATTCAATTCGAAATCGTTTTCAATTCAATTCATTTCGAAATCGTTTTCAATTCAATTCAAAATATTCGATTTCGAAATCACTTTTCAATATTCATTTTTAAGATGAATAAAATCGATATAAATATCGTTCACGTCAAAATGGCGTCAATCTAATCAACACGGCTTCATAAATTTCTATTTTCAAATATTCTATTTCAAATATTTCTTTTTCAAAATAGTTGTTATTATCAAAATATTTTGTTCAACACATGACCAATCTCAATGAATGAGTACTGTCAACACATGAACTTTTATTTTATAATATTCTTTATTTTTCAAATTGGAATGAGGCCCAATCAATTACCATATAAAATTAATTATATGGATTTTCATACCACACATGTATATAATAACATTGAAAATAATCAACCATCAACCAAAGTGCACTACACTGTATAAGCATCAAATATAGATATTCAACGCTCATAACAGCTTGTCAATCAATCGATCGACATATTTAATCAATCAGGATGAGTGAAATTCATATTTCATCCCAACACCCGTGTGGGGTTTCAAACCATCAAACACATATTTTATTTGTGCTGTTGGGCGATGTGTAAAATTTATCGTCCCAACCAATGTCATTCAAATAGGTGTACATAAACAAACCATCTGGTTTGTAAATGAATATTCTATTTTATTCACTTCACGTTAAAAATTATATTTTTAACGATAAAACATTTTATTTCAACTTATGAATTTCTATTTAATTCATTTATTCAATAAAATGATATTTTTATTTTTCTAACATATTTTAGAAAATTTCGGCGGCATAACGGCACGATACTAAAAACGGGATAAGGCCTAGCCTTGTCCCCGGTCTAGTGAAGGCCCACGCCATTCACATATCAATCAAATTCACTTTCGTTATGCAAACCACAAAATTTGGAGTAAGAGTCTAACCTAGCCTTACTCCTTCGCCTTATAACGGCGCACGTCTAATCCTAACCAATTTATCGATTCGATTTTTCACATCACAAACCACATTCAAACCAATATCGCAATCAATCACCAAACAATCAAACAAACAAGTCCATGGTCTGTGGACGATTGTGTCGGGTGCTACTAAGCACCGTCTGCATCCTAGTATATATATATAACTAGAAAATAAATTTGAAAGGTGAGAAATTCTCACTTATAGCTATCCTAGCTCCACGGCTCTTCATTTGCAGAAGTCTTCGTCGTTTCGCCTCCTTTCACTTTCTTTGCCCGTATCCTCTACATATGTAAAAATCACATTTTTACTTTGCTATTCAATATATAAAAATCGAATTCTTACTTCGAAGTTCAATATATAAAAATCGAATTTTTATTTCAAAAGATCAAATCTTTTCTCTTACTTTTTAAAGTTTAACTCTTTTACCTTTCAAGTTTAAATCTTTTCTTTTTAAAATTTAAACCATTTTCTTTTTAAAATAAAATCAGTTTAAAATACTTTTAAAAATCAGTTTTGAATTTCCTTTAAACCAATCAGTTTTAAACTAAACAAAAATCAGTTTTTTTCATATTTTCAAAAATCAGTTTTCTTTAAATATAGCCAAAAATCAGTTTTTTTTTTTCTCTTTTATAAAAATGCAGTTTTTAAACCCTTTTTCAAAATGCAGTTTTTATTATTCCTTTAAATCAGCTCTGTTTTTATATTTTTATAAATCAGTTTTTAAAATGCTTTTAAAAACAGTTTAAAAATGCTGATAAAATCAGTTTTTAACATTAAATATAACCAGTATTTAATCTTAAGAAAATTCAGTTTATATATTAAATAAAATCAGTTAATGTATTAAATAAAATCAGTTAATATATTAAATAAAATCAGTAAAACTTACACGGGGGGGCTTCTGCGGCTGTCGATTAGGGCAGGGGGGGGGTCGGAGCTTCGAGGTGGCGGAGGAGGAGAAGGGGAGGGCCGCGAGGTAAGGGGGCTGCGGCTTCGATTAGGGGAGCTGGGTGGTTTCGCGTCGTTCGATGCGAAGGAGGAGGGGATCGCGAATGGGTGGGGCCCGCCTGGGCGGCGGCGCGGTGGCGCAGTCGGGGAGAGATGCGGCGGCGATGTCTGGACTGCGGCGCTCGATCCAATTTAGGGTTTCTTCTTTTTTTTTTTTTTTCTGTTAACTGAAATAAAAAGTGAAAGGGGGCCAAGCGGGAGATAAGGAGGGAAAGGGGAATTAAGAAATATTTTTTTTTTTTATTATTATTTAATTATTTAATTTTGCAAATAGGTTGGCTTTTACATATGACCTCGAAACGAGGCCCACCGCCTGTCGCCCATAGCGTTTCACCCCCATTCCGAACACAATGGGATATGTATCGCAAGCTGATTTGATCGTTACAATCAGTTTCCTTTGAATTTACATTTAAATCACTAAATTGAATTTTAAACGTACATTTCAAATTACCGGGATCACATACTAACTAGAAAAATTCCAGAAAAATATTTTCTAGCTTCGTATCGACGATACGGTCCTAACAAAACTAGTTTCGTCGAATTCTGAGACCGTTAGAAAAATGGCCAATTTCCAGTCGATTAAAATCAACTGAAAATGGTCAAAACGCGTTTTCCTTTGCCACGCTCACCTACTGATTCGAAAAATTATGAAATTTGAAACCTAGCAATAACTCGACACTGCGGATCCAACAAAACTGGTTTCGTCGAAATCCGAGGTCATTTGCAAAATGTCCATTTTTAAGGGCCTGAATTCCATAGCGACTATTCAGAATTTTCAACTGGACATATCTTTTGATTTATAAAGTGAAATCTCAGTTTGTTAACTTCGTTGGAAAGATATTCACTATTAGATTCCATTATTTTTGGTTTCACTAAAATCCGGATTGTTTTGCACCCGGTACATTCAATTGAAGTTTGAAATCGAATTATCGAACTACCGCGCCATTTTTAATTCTATTTATAATTATATATAAATATTTATATTCTAACGACGACGCGTATAATATATACGTTCGATTTATATTCTAAATAAATTTCTCGTCGATATTATTTAAAATAATTCATTTTAAATAATCAAAATTCGCTATAATTGCCAAAATAAAAATTTTAAACTGGCCCAGATTTTCCGGGTTGTTACAATATGTACCTATAAAACTATCATGTGGGTTATGGGGGATCACTTATCTTGTAATTAAAACTTAGTAAACTAATTTAAACGCTAGTTAGGTGGTGCAAAGAATATAGGAAATCAAGGAAAATAGTGAAATGGTCAATCTTAGAAATCTTGCGATGTTATACTTAATAGAAACCTTGCAATGTGATACTTGGTAGGAACCTTGTTATGATACTCTTGATAGGAACATGGGATGTTATACTTGATTCGTCGTGCCTGTAGCTTACCTTGTCATCATGCTTATGTTTACTTTCAGTTTATTCATGCCATATTATCTTCACCTGTTTTTATGCTGTAAGCCACTAGGAATTACTCAGTCTTTATGACTGACAGGGTTTGTTTCGCCTCTTTTTCTTCCATCTCCCCCCCCCCCCCCTTCCCCCAGGTTTGCAGGGTGGAAATACAGCTTAGTTCGGATCTTACCAAGTTCCAAGGCTCTTTCATGTGCTGCTTGGACCTCTCTGGCTATGGCTTGCTTTGCTTTATTGGGGAATACTACAATTTATTTTCATGCTTCTTTGTTTTTGAGCAAGACGGATATTTTAGCTATGTAATTGGGTATTTGAAAGTTGATGGGCTTTTATTGTAAACAATTTTATTTAATAAATGATTTGAAGTACTTCTACTTTACCTTCCGCTGTTTTATATATGTCTGTCTTGAAATATTTCTGTTCCAGCACCCATAATGCTCCATTGAAGTTAAGGCATTCCCTTTGTGAGTGACCTTAACGGATGTGGGGTGTTACATTGGTATCAGATAAGAAGGTTACCAGACTGGGCAAAAACTTTTAAAAACCTTCTGAAATTATTTTCAAAATGTTGACAAAGAAGCATTTTCTAAGAAAAGTCTTGTTTTATTTGAAAGACATATTCCCCAAAGCCATATGCACTGTCTTTTGATTCTCTCCTTGAGTTTCTTCTCTCTTTCTTTTTTTCACCATAGTTTTGTCGGTGTACGACACATGTAGGAGGGCAAAGAAGTGCCCAACTTCCAACTGTAGCCGCAGTAGTTCCATCTGCATCTAATCTTATTTCAAGCTTTGTAGGGTTGCCATGCGATGGAGGTAGCTTTCGAGAAACTTGTCAACAAGCTATACAAGGATAGCAAGAACGAGGATAAAGAACACAAGCCTGAGGATGAGAAACTTGTTGATATGGCTTAATCCACGAAGGAGGAAAAGGTGAAAGGAAAGAGGCCAAAGTGAAAGAATAATAAAACCCACGACAAGAGAGAGTATCTTTAGTATGGTAAAAAGGGACATGTAGTTAAGTATTAGAGGACAAGGACAAGGGCAAAGGGCAAGATCATCGAGAGGGCAATTGTATGCTCTCACTACTAGCGTACCTAAGAAGAGGTGGTAACGTTTCTGTTAAAAGTTTAGCTTTTATTTTCTATCATACCATGGGAACTTTGTTTTTGTACATCGCATCCTTTTTAATTCTGCTTCGATAGTTGAGTCTCTGCACCTTAGTACTAGCGTAGTACAGGGTCTCATTTTTGTCTCAAATCCTATTGGGGAATCGGCTCATTTATTCATGACTTGTTTGGATTTGAGAATGTATATGCTAAGTGTTGAGTTTAGAAGTAATGCTTATGTTTTTGGGCTATGGGTTGTTTCTAGGGATGGAGTGGTTATCCAGAAATGATATCATTCTCGAGTATGAAAAGAGGGTAGTTAGACTCTTGACTTGCCTCGGTAATACCCTCGAAGTCTAGTGCAACCCTTAGGGTTCTGCCATACTTAGTTACCTAGAATCTCTTGATACATTTATCAATCCACTCGAGTAGTGTTCTCCACTAAGGCGGATGGTTCATTACGCTTATGCATGAGTTATAGAAAATCACCTTAGTAAGTACACTTGGCAACATGGTTGGCATTTGTTTATTTTCAAGGGATAATTCATTTATGTGGAATACCTTCTAGTAAGTGAATTCACTAGTGAATTTTGGAGATCTTGCATGAAACCATGAGTACGCAGTTATGTTTAAGCTGGGTATACTAGAAAAAGAATAAGTGAAAGTGGAACGAGAGGCGACAGTGAAATGAGTTCCAACTCATATTTTGGAAATAGGAATTAAGAAGCTACGAAATTGTGAAGCTAAAGACGGTCAAAGCACAATGGAGTTAAGCTCAAGGAAATGCGACTTAGAAGATTGAAGACTAGACACGCGCATCATATCTCTTTTTAAGAGTATATCCTTGATCCCTCTTTTCCTGTAGAGCTTACTTGTATGTTATCTTTTAAGTATAACCTCTCGGTCATGTTCTCAATCCTATTTCTGTTGCAAAACCCCATAGGGATCATCTGTTAGTAATACATATTGGGGTTTGAGGGTGTCCGTTGGGTCGAGTAATTCTTTGGGCGTCAGCCTGATGTTGATTTCAGTCTTCAGGCTAGTGCTTAGGGAGTTCTTCTCCTAATCAGTATATATGTGACATAGATTTCCAGTTTTGACACTACCTAATGGGCACAAAGTTTTTACTTTCTTCTATCGTTCGACTATATCTTTAGGTAGGAATAAGTGGGTGTAAACATGTGTTTGAGAGATGTTATGATTGATGGTTGCAAGTGGTTGCAAGCGGTTGCTAGTGGTTGCTCGTGGATGCATATACACGCACATTAGACACTAGATCGGCTCCGTCGCCTTTCATATTGCATATGCATGAGTGTTTATACTTGTTTATGGATGAATTTGAATATGTTATCATGTGGATGTTGCATATGGATGGATCTTTGTGCACACATATAGTGTTAGTGTGACTAGGGCTATTTGCATACATGTTGGACTCATGGCACTAAACATATTTTGCATTAAGAAGATCAATCAGGCCTGATCATTTGCATTAGATAAGGAATATATACACACACTTTCTGCATATGTTCATACAGCATTAGAAATCTCTTAAGGACAATAGATGCCTGTGATTGATGATTGAGTAGATGGATGATTGGATGGTAGGACACATTCTTCTTAACTTGAAGATTTCGGGGATGAAATCCTTTAAGGAGGGGAGAATGTAACAACCCGAATTTTAATAACATGTTGAAACTAGAAATCAGGGTATAATTAAATTTTTAAGTTAAGAATCAAGGGAAACGAGCTGCGCCATTGCGTTCATCTCGGAATTCTGCTTGAGATAGAGTCCGAGTTTGCGTAAAACGGATACCGTGTGAAGAAGATATGGACGAACGAAGTTAGGCAGAAAAACCAGAAACGGGTCAGAATGCACTGGCGCACTTGGGAAGTGCGCCAGAACAAAATTGCACTGTCGCACTTAGGAAGTGCGCCAGTACAATTTTAGCACTGGCGCACCTGCCAAGTGCGCCAAGGCCAGAAAACCTGTTTGGTCAGGCCCTGGCTGGCCCGGTCAGGTTCTGGTCGATTTCTGAGGCTTGGCTGAGTCACTAGGGCTTACATGTAACTTTCTGATTGGCTTCTCTTGAGATGGATGGTCTGGATTCACTCTAGCTTCATCATCGGCTCTAATCAGATTAAAATTCTATAAATACAACTCAAATCTAACCCTAAACACACACAAATAATATAATACTAAAGTCGTCATGCTGCTAAAATACCTCTTGAACCATGGCCGCCGTCTCCAAATCAAAGTACAAACATTCAAACTCAAATCAATTCAAAGAACAAGGCTTCTACAATGATTCAAGACAATAAATCAACAACGCGACGACATTTTTATAACAAATTCAGTTCTTAATTCATTTGCCATGCTCTGTAAATTCTAGTTGTTTTTAGATCTAAACATTTAAATTAAAATATGGCCATGGAATAAAGTGGAATTGGATTTAAGTATGTTTATTGATTCAGATTTATTTCTGTTGCTTCTTGAATCTTGAGTTTTGGGACTTTTTTATGTACGTTCTCATGTCAAGCTTATGATCTATTCAGTCTGTTGTAAATCATTTTTTCTTGATTCATATTGATATTATTATCAAGATCTATCTTTTATGCCAGAGATGATGTTTTTATGCCAGTTTTCTCTCTATACTGATTGTTATACAAATTCTACCTAGCCCTATTTATTTTCTTTCGATGAACCTAGGTCAATTTCAGACCTAGACATAAACCGCGATTTGCGTACGATTGAATACGGGGAAATATGGGAATGTTGTCTATATTGGATATATATGTTTGGTAAAATTGATGGCATAACATGAAATTGGAAATTTGGGGTATTGCCAATATAATTGAAATTGCAAGTTTGGCCATTGGCATAATTAAATTGGCGTGAAGTGGGCATAATGAATTAGCATGTAAATCAAATCACGAGTTCGGGCCTATGTAAATTAAATCAAAAGATTAGGTTTATGACTGGGCATAAGTAGAATTGGGACTTTGAACGTAAAAGCAATTGTAAACTTGATGATTGGCATAAATATGAATTTGGGTAACTGGCGTGTATTGAAATAAAAAGGATTATAGTTTGGGATAACTACATCATGAATCTTGATTTGGGTTTATTTGGACATGAAACTTGATACATGTAATCTTGGCTAGAACTTGATATGGGTAAAATGGCATAAACCTGGCATACATGTAAATAGGAAAGAATTGGACGTATGTAAACTGACTAGAATTGGGGGTGTGTGTGTGTGTGTGTGTATGTGTGTGTGTGTATATATATATATATATATATATATATATATATATATATATATATATATATATAAATTGGCATGTAATTTTGGAACTTGGGCATATGTTTATTAATATGTAAAGATGGGAATTTGAAACATGAAAATGACTGTGTATTGGATAATTGACTTGAACACGAACATGAACATTTCTATATGTTAAACACATGAACTGATATTGGGGTTTTGGGGGAAATACGACCATTAATGAACCTTTGACACGAGATTAGACTCAGTTTGTGGTGTAAATATGCCCAGAACTGCCCGGCAAACCCAGTGGCCACAAAGTGCACGGTCTAATGTGAGAGGTCATGATTCGTTCGTCATAATGAATGAATTAAGGAATATTAACCATAATAAGACATGGGTATGGTTAGAGGGTTAGGTGGAATGACATGGAAATTTGACATGTAAATGTGGACCTAACTGGTATGAGTTAAGAACATGTAAAACTTATAAATATGGGCTTAACCAACATAACTGTTAATCAGACCAATGGGTGGGTTAAGTAATATGACTAGACTAATGACACTTAACCGATATGACGTGAATGGGTGGGTTAAGTAATATGACTAGACTAATGACACTTAACCAATATAACATGACACGTGACAGGATTAAGTCAACTTGAACATATAGATAATACTTAACCAACTTAGCATGATACGTGGGCAGGTTAAGCCATGAATTACTTGGAATACTTAACCAATGCAATCTGACGAATGGGAGGGTTAAGTTAAATGGGTTGGTTTAACATGAATGGGTTGATAACACCCAACCAATATAACCCGATGTGTGGTAGGGTTAAGTAAATACACGAAGGTAACACTTAACCATTATAAAATGGCTAGTGGATGAGGTTGAGTTAACATACACTTAACCAATCTAACGTGAGGTGTGGTAAGGGTTAATTTAACACAGGGAAGAACGCTTAACCGATATAGCAAGACATGCGATAGGGTTAAGTAACACAAGAGAGAACACTTAACCACGGTATCATGATGGGGGTGGGGTTAAGTTAAATAGATAACACTTAACCATCCTGTGGGGTATACGAATAGACCCTAGGAAAACCCTAGTAGCGGGACCCGTTTCAGCCGTAACCCACATTAGGTATCAACGGTACCCTGAGCTAGGCAGGGTGGGGCACGATTACTGGGCTGATTGTAAGTGGTCAAAACGGCGGCAGGGGATGCAGCGGTGCAGGTTCCGACGGATTACGGGCGTGCACGTATTCCGGAGTGGAAAATTTAGCCACTAGGCATCAGTGGATATAAAGCTGTGCATCAAAAAGGGTATTGGGGTTGCCATCCTAGGGATTGATACACCCTAGGGTGGGACCAGCACAGGTATCTACGAGTAGGGGGGCGCAAGAATTAGGTCGAGTAGGAGCCGATCGATTAGGGTAGTAAGGATACATCTAACACATTTATGGTAATTGGGCTGGTTGAGGTGAAAATCCTCATATTAGATGTAGCCCTGAAGGCTACCACAACTACGGGGTTGGGATAACCTTAGTATTTAACATATATGAAACATTGTAAGTAAGGGCCGATCAATTAAGATAGGTGCGGTGGGGACATGAAACTGTCAATATGAGGTGGGACCCTCATCGTGGGATATGTACCTATAAAACTATCATGTGGGTTATGGGGGATCACTTATCTTGTAATTAAAACTTAGTAAACTAATTTAAACGCTAGTTAGGTGGTGCAGAGAATATAGGAAATCAAGGAAAATAGTGAAATGGTGAAGCTTAGAAATCTTGCGATGTTATACTTAATAGAAACCTTACAATGTGATACTTGGTAGGAACCTTGTGATGATACTCTTGATAGGAAACATGGGATGTTATACTTGATTCGTCGTGCCTGTAGCTTACCTTGTCATCATGCTTGTGTTTACTTTCAGTTTATTCATGTCATATTATCTTCACCTGTTTTTATGCTGAAAGCCACTAGGACTTACTCAGTCTTTATGACTGACCCGGTTTGTTTCGCCTCTTTTTCTTCCATCCCCCCCCCCCCCCCCAAGGTTCGTAGGGTGAAAATATAGCTTAGTTCGGATCTTACCAAGCTCCAAGGCTCTTTCATGTGCTGCTTGGACCTCTCTGGCTATGGCTTTCTTTGCTTTATTGGGGAATACTACAATTTATTTTCGTGCTTCTTTGTTTTTGAGCAAGACATATATTTTAGCTATGTAATTGGGTATTTGAAAGTTGATGGGCTTTTATTGTAAACAATTATATTTAATAAATGATTTGAAGTACTTCTACTTTACCTTCCGCTGTTTTATATATGTCTGTCTTGTAATATTTCTGTGCCAGCACCCATAATGCTCCATTGAAGTTAAGGCATTTCCTTTGTGAGTGACCTTAACGGATGTGGGGTGTTAGACAGTGGGTATCAGTTAGAATTAATGTTGTGTATCAAAAAAAATCAATTACCAAAGCAAACAACACAAATCTACCTACTTGCCATAGTTTTCATACACAAAGCCATAAAAATGATACCTAGAAAAATATAAAAACTGCTTTAATATTTTAACGACAAAAGCAATACAGAAAATGTTTGAATCACAATTTGATTGATTAAAATGAAATAAATTCAATTGAATTACAAAGCTAGTGCAACAGTACAACAACAAAATTAATACAGCAACAAAAAGTAACTAGAAAAAACATAGCACGGTGAATACAGTAAAAATGATACCCAAAAAAATATAAAAATGATAACTAAAAACTGTTGTAATGTTTTAAATAAAAAGCAACACAAAAATTACTTACATCACAGTTTGGTTGATTATAACGAAATAAGTTCGACTGTAATACATAGATAATGCAACAATACAACTACAAAATAAATACAACATTAAAACACAACAAACTAATATAAAACAGTGTTAAATAAATAAAAATGATACCTAAAAAAATATAAAACTGATATCTTAAAATTGCTCGATTCAAACATTATCATCGTTAATCTTGTGAACATAATCGAAATATTTTTTTAATAAATTTCAGTCGATTCAAACAGAATCATCGTTACTCTCGTGAACGAAATCCCAAATCAATACGCTCGAGAGTGATTTTGCAATCTGAAACTCAGATCGAGAGATCAGATCTGATCGTGATATCAATACGCTCTAGAGTGATTTTGCAATATGAATCAGAAGGGAAAAAATGCGCTGGAGAAGGAAAAAAAAAACGCTGGAGAAGAGAATGCGAGATCGAGGGAAGCGCGATGTCCGAATGAGGAAAAAAAGAAATCAGCCCACATGAAATAATAAAGAATTAGTATATTGTCCTTGTGAATAAAATTTTAGTGGGTTGTCCTTATGGATAAAAAAGCCCTAAAATTTGTCCTTGTGGTCATTTTCCTGGTTTGTAAATTATGTCCCTGTTTTTCAAAAATCAACATAACTACCAAATTTTGAAACTTAATACAATATATAATCATCTTCATATTCAAGTGAAAGAAGTACAAGAAAAAAACGCTTTAGCGAAAATGCAGGGAAAACTGCAATTTTTCAAAAAAATAACAAACATCACCGCGATTATATCAAAAAATTGCATGATTTTATGCTTTTTTTGCTGAATGCTTCAAACTTTAATATTCAATGCCTACACTTACTCAAACATTGCACTATTGTAGAAAAATCCCCAAAATGATGATGTACATCACATACAAATGAAAAATATATCACTTTCCATAAAATTACAGAAAAATAGCAAACATGCATGCAATTTTTTGATACACTGACACATCTCTGCAATACACTGTAAAATTATTGCAGATATGTCTGTATTTATTCGCAATAAATGCAGATATTTCAACAACTTATTTTTTTTTTTCAGTATCAGCAATACACTGTGATAGTTGCTGATATGTCTGCATTTTTTTCAAAATAGATGCAAACATGTTAGCAACTTTTTTTTTTTCTTTTCTCATAATCTTCTATTAATATTTACAATTTTTTTTAATTTGTTTAAACTGCAGCATAAAAATTCACGAAAAATAAGTTGTTGCACTAATAAGAACACGCTTTATTTTGAACGCTAGAGAATGATGCGTGCTAAATTAAGTTTCATTTTAATAACTCATCAGTACCATTCACTATTTTACAACCATAAAATCAATCACATACCAAATAAGAGTAACTTACACAACATAAAATACGAACGACTCCCCACATTGTAGACATCCAACAAACTCAAAATTTCAGTATTACACACTACAATCCAAGATTCAACCAAATATTTCAACAATTAACAAACAATCCATTGAAGTGATATAACTTAATCGGGATGTATACGTAAATAATTGGAAAAAAAATGAATTAGACATAAACGTATGCTCATCACATTGCACTGAGGTTGACAAGTAGATTGAATTAAAACTAAGCATTGCAAAAAATAAGTGAGAAACATGTACAAAAATTGAGAACGGCTACAAAAACGTTATAGAGGCCACATTTTTCACAGAAGATGGAACCATAACATGAATTTTTCATGTACCTGGAAATACTGAAAACATCCAAGTCCATAATTCATACACAACCAGATTCAGAACATAGAAGTTAATAATGGAAACCAACTGAAAAATGAACACACTTTTTAATGTCCACTGTACATTTCCATATTAACCCAACAGAAATACGACACCGACAGCATCCATGATTAAGGAGCTTTAGGTACTGATGGTCCACAAAGAGTAAATATGACACCATAGCTCTGTCGATTGCCTCATCTCCTTCGCTTTTTGGCTTCTACCTACACAATCAAAAATGAAAATATAAATAAGTACAATCATATACATATAGCATGTTGAAAGATCCAACAACATTCAGTACACTGAACAGATGATAATTTTAACTTTTTTTCATTAGTGTAGAACCAAAATGAACAATGTTCGTGTCGTTTCCAAGTGTAAAAGTCATGCATAAATGTAATAATAACACTAACAACAATGGGCCCACTCTCTGTGTGTAGGTTGTGCATGTCATGCTAAATATAGTATGTGCAGTTTTTTAAACCCTCTATTTGATGTTCAGAACCAAATATAACGGCTCAAAATTTGGAAAATGTTTATTATCTAATTTGAGTAACCCATGCCATTTTCAAGTCTCTAGCATGTCGAAATTATAAGTCAACGTGAACCATCAAAACGTATGTTTTAACCATTGATATATCAGTGTTGTATTAAAAGTGTTTCGATAAAACTCTTTTTTAAATGATCATGAGTATGATACGAAGATATCCATAAAATTTCGTAGCATTTAAGATTGTTATATGTGCAAAAGGGGTGTTCCAGAATCTAGGTTAAGCGACATAAGCCGTTGGTTAGTTTTGAATGTATGTCAGATCAAAGATGCATCTCTAACAACTAACAAGCAAAGCTAGATTCCCCTAGCTATCCAAAATATACTAGCTTGGTTCAATATTCCCCCTTTAAAAGTTAGCAACCAACAGCCCCTTAATTCAAATGTAAATGACATCATAATAGTAATTTTGAATTTATTAAAGTTATTAATTGTCATATTACAGTTTTTAAAGTGTGGGGTGTGGGGTGTGGGGTGTGATAACTTATCTACAAATTTTTGTTTGATTTCATATTATGAACGCTGGAAAACCACATCAGTGCAAATGAAACGTAGAGGAGATGGGTGTAGCAGAACCTTCCCTACACACACATATATCCGTGTATCTCTGTTTAGCATGTTCGAAAGTTTTTGCTTATCTATTGCCTTTTGAAAGCAAATAACAAAACTACCTTTAAAGGATAAGAAGAGAATGAATATTACACAAAAATTTGAGACATCTTCATTTTAGCAACCACTCTAGTTGTTTGATGCCATACCGTACAAAAAAATTCGACAGGAACTATTCTTCTTATGAGATTGGAAGAAAAAGAAAAAAAAAATCATCCTTTCGTCTTCTACCTATTTATTATCATATTTTTGTGAGACTGCTACTGAAAATTTCAAAAAACTAAATGAATTCTTGAGCTAGTTTTAAAAAGGCATTATAATTCATAACACTCCGGTACTAGTACCTAAATGTTCCTAACTGAATGTGAAAATGACTCGACACATACCCAAAAATTCAGTGCATATCAAAATGTACGTCTGAGCATAACAAAGGCATTCAGTACTGAATCTCATACCAGGTAGTTTTCTCACAGTGAATACCCAAGCAAAATAAACATATATACACACAAACTTTTGTATGCATATATGTTATGTAGGTATACATATATAGCTGTGTATAGCATAAGTATGTGTGTTAATTTTAGACACTTGGTTCCACAGATGCACGCATCGCCATAGAAAACTATTGACATGTTCCACATCCATAGCTCTCCCCTGAATTTTCCCGAGTTCTTTCAGGCTAGTAACCATTATTGGAGGAATTTGAAAAGGAAAGAAAAAAAAAAGTAAATTGGGAATAAAGCGCTTACATAACACTAAAGCTTGATTCATTCGAGTTATTACAGAGACGACTGGCGGCTTCATCTAACAATGTGAAATGTAGTATTGAATCTCCCGAGCAAAGGATTTGAACAGGGGATTCAAAAATAACAGTCCAGACTCCGGAGTGCTGTTTTCATGGCCCTACCGGCTATCACAGTCCGACATTGAAGAATCCTGAACCATAGATCATTACGGTTCAAAACTCAAACAAACCTTAATTATGCACGAACCAAGATCGGACCTTCGAACCAGCAGTCCAACGGTCAATTTTAGCAAGATAAACCATTCTTTTTTCCCTTTTATTTTCCTACCACATGATTCTTTCTCATTCTCATCATTTGCATTGCCTTGACGAAAATAAATCAATCAATATTGGAAAAATCATCGTTTCAAAATCTGAACAGCAAGCTCAACCACTTTGTTTTTTCA